>CM067554.1:4800000-7640000 GCA_034509755.1 Anisodus tanguticus | reverse complement strand
TAATTGATGCATCATATATCTTTTTTTTTTCTTTCCGGAAATAGGGCTTTCGGAGATGGCAGACAGAAAACTAGAATTGGGAAGAACAGATGAAATATTTGTTCTTTAATGGGGTCCTTTTGTTGTTAATTGAAAGCATTGTCCCAAAATGGAAAAGGAATTGGGAGGTAGTAGTGTTTACTGCTAGCTTAATGAGAAAAGTCTAACCTTTTTGTATAGTTCTTTCAATTCAACTTAAAGCCGGAGAATTAACAAAGTTTGAGTTGTTAACTTGAAAATTGATTAAGTAATGTTTGGATTACAACGAATCAGTTTTGTTTGGCTCATTTGATATAATCATCCAGATTCCAGCATACATGTGTCCGCAACAATCTACTAGGTCTCTAAGTTGTTAGTTCTCTTAAAGAATTCATGAACACTGTTGCATTGATATTTCAGCTGTTTAAAGTTGTATAGTTAACTTAGATCACCGTTCCATAGTAGCTGATAGGTGAAGCTTTTACCAGTTTTAAAAATTGATTTTTTTTACTAGTAACTGTTTTGGCAAAGTTTTAGAATCAAGAGAAGAAGGCTGATGTGCTGGAATGTGAGACTTATTACAACTGTTATTAACATAAAGAAATATTAAATGATAGAAGCACCTTAAAACACTTGGAGAGAAATAAAACTGCATTTTTATTTGCTATGCACCAATTCAAGTTTGCTGCTCATCAGCTGACCAGGGTCAATATGCTTCTTCCTACTTGGTAGACTTTCTAACCATTTGTAATATTGTTATGCAACTTTAGGTTTTCTAACTTATGAATTTTTTCCTATGTCATTTCACTGTTCTAACAGATAGGTCAGGGTACATACAGCAGCGTATTCAGAGCACGTGATTTAGAAAGTGGAAGGACAGTTGCCCTGAAGAAGGTGCGATTTGATAACTTCGAGCCAGAAAGTGTTAGGTTTATGGCACGAGAAATTATGCACCTCCGCAGGCTTGATCACCCCAATATCATTAAATTAGAGGGTCTAATTACCTCCAGATTGTCTTGTAGCATGTATCTCGTGTTCGAGTATATGGAACATGATATTTCAGGACTCCTGTCTCGTCCAGAAGTTGTGTTCAGCGAATCACAGGTTTGCTAACTTTTCATAACATTATCTTGCAGCTTTGTCAACTGAATCTTTTCAATGAGCTCTTAATATTCGTGTTGGGCTAAAGATGAGCTGGCTCATTTTACAGATTAAATGCTACATGAAGCAATTGTTGTCGGGAATCGAGCATTGTCATTCTCGAGGTGTAATGCATCGGGACATCAAGGGTGCAAATCTTTTGGTAAATAATAACGGAATTTTGAAGGTTGCAGATTTTGGATTGGCGAACTTCTGTGACCTTGGACGGAAGCAACCACTAACCAGCCGAGTTGTCACTTTATGGTATCGTCCTCCAGAGCTTCTGTTGGGCTCCACGGAGTATGGAGCCTCGGTGGATCTTTGGAGTGTCGGATGCGTGTTTGGTGAACTACTTACTGGTAAACCTATTCTTCAGGGGAGAACTGAGGTACCTCCTTCAATGATTAGATCTCTTAGCACACTTTAAGTGGTCAAAATTAGCAATCTTGTTAAATAAGCTTGCAATTGATATTAAAATATCTAGCTCAAACTTCACGTTTAGGTTTCTAGGAAAACTGATTCATCACTAGACAATTTACCTGAATACTTCTAAGTATTTTGCTGCATGATTAATAGCTGAACAATCGTTCTTTTGTGCTACAGGTTGAACAGCTGCATAAAATTTTTAAGCTCTGTGGAACTCCACCAGATGATTACTGGAAGAAATCTAAACTTCCTCATGCAACTTTATTTAATCCGCAGCATCCTTATGAGAGCTGTCTGTGGGACACCTTTAAAGATCTAACCAAAAGTGAAGTCTCACTCATAGAGACTCTTCTTTCTGTGGAGCCACCCAAACGTGGAACTGCTTCTTCTGCCCTTGAGTCTGAGGTATTGTTTTAATATCTCCTTTTTTTCTGTTTTTTGATATGGTAATGATAATTTCTCTATCTTATCATTGTGTCTTGATTCTTCAGTTTCTTTAAACCTGTAAGTGTTGTTTTATGGTTTGTTCTTCGCTTTTTCACTGTTCAAGTAGTTCAAGTGCATTTTGATATCTTTCTCATGCTCTCTTCATCCAAGACTCATTTTGCATCTTTCTCATGTTCTCCTCCAACACTTAAAATGTTAGTTTATCCTTTCTTTCCTTTGCTATCTTACTATTTATGTGCGTTATTTTGTTTTTTTCTGATAAGTTATTTATGTGTGTTAATTTAGCTAATAGTTAATGCATGTATCCTCCCTCTCGTGTAAAGCTTTTTTTTTTCTTGCTTTTTTTTTTCACTGGTGGGAGTTTCTTGATGAATGATTACAGAGAATAATCGTGCTTGTATCTTGTAAATTAATTAATTTTAAAAAATAATTCCATATTCCTGTGTCAAGACGTGTAACTTTTTGTGATAATTTCCTCTTCCACCTGTTTTATCTTACAAGTACATAAATTTCAAAGTTCTAATTCCGTAACTTTCGGATTCTATCTTTAGTACTTCAAGACGAAGCCTCATGCCTGTGATCCTTCGAGCCTGCCAAAGTATCCACCAAGCAAAGAGATTGATGCCAAACACTGTGAAGAAGCCAAAAGGTGAGAACCTGATTATATTATGCTAGGACTTAGGAGATATTAAAATAATTTTCTGGCTATATTTACATTTAAAGGAACATCACATGGTCGGACAAGGGGGAAGTGTGTTTTCCATCCGTCATTTTGCTGTGAGGGTATGATTATGCTAAAATCAAGTCAATAATGTTCTTAAAACCATGGTAACTTAGAAAAGAAGTATAAGCTTGTCTGACTAAAATGGCGAAACTGGTTTTGATAGAAAGTTTACTTCCAAAATATGATAATTTAAGGTATCTATCTTGCTCCTAAGTGCACCACTAGCTCTTGCATTTGCTACATTTTCTAGCTTTTGCATAGATCTTGTTGAGTTGTGATTTAATTATATGAGAATTTTCAGGAAGAAGCCTAGTGGAAGAGCCCGTGGACCTGAGACAACCAGAAAGTCAATCAGAAAACAGAATGCGACCAATAAACTGGCACCTGAAGAGGTCTTCTCTCTCTCTCTCTCTATATATACATATACATATATAAATATATACATATACATATATAAATATATACATATACATATATAAATATATACATATACATATATAAATATATACATATACATATATAAATATATACATATACATATATAAATATATACATATACATATATAAATATATACATATACATATATAAATATATACATATACATATACATATATAAATATATACATATACATATACATATATAAATATATACATACACATATATAAATATATACATACACATATATAAATATATACATACACATATATAAATATATACATACACATATATAAATATATACATACACATATATAAATATATACATACACATATATAAATATATACATATACATATATAAATATATACATATACATATATATAAATATATACATACATATATATAAATATATACAATAGACTATGAATTCTAAGACTTATATGAACAGAAGACCACAAGAAGAGAGTACCGAGTAGGACTACAAACCTTACTTACTCCCCCTCTATTGAAATATTTTTATTGAAAGTAACCCCCCATCAATTTGGTATCAGAGCGAGAAGATTTTGTTTGGACAAGAACTCGCATGACAGACTCTTATCAGACTGTTAAAAGAAAGTTGCAAACTCTGTATCCAGAATATATAAGACTTAGTATTACTAAGAAAAATAGTACCAGACTTTACGAAGTAATAGACCAGATATCTACTTTAGAATATAACTTAATTAGACATCTAAAAGTTAGAAAAGTAGAAAGACAAAAAATACAATATCAAGGCTCTCCTAGTACACCTAACTATTCAGACTCAGAGAATATATACATACCCTCACCCTAAGACTTATGAGAAGTACGTTATTTGCAAAACATATTAGATACACAATTTATATAATAGATAGAGAAAGAAAAAAGAAACGCAGGTACGAAAAAGCCTATAAATTATTAAAAGATCTCTTTTACTTAATAGAAATAAGAAAAAGAGGAATACTAGAAATAAGAAATAAAAACATCAGAAAAGTATCCGTAGAAGAAGTAATAGACTTTTTCCTACAATACGTACAACCGTTCCTTATAAATCTAGAACAAAATAACTTTGCAAATAGTATATACGAAAGAATAATAGAAGGAGATTTAGATATAGAATTGGAAAAAGACTTACGTTGGCACCTAATAGGATTAGGAAGCGACATAACTCACGCAGAAGACCGGCTAGAATACCAAGAGTGGAAGCTAAAAGGTAAGACCGCTTCACTAGGGTAAAAATAGCTCGATTAAAACAATTAGAGTATCTAGACTTAAGGCTAGAAGTAGATAAAAAATATAGAATCCTATCAGATCAAAATATAATTAAGTGTAACTTCAGTATAGGAGAACATTCGCTTCACGGCGAAGATAAACAACTAAACACTGTAGTAGACTTTATTATAAACTTAAGCGAAAGACTAAAATTAGATAACAATAAATATATAGAAAGCCAAAAAAGGATAGAAGATCTATTAATAAAACAAGAAAGAATTTTCAGAAGAACAGAAGAAAATCTAGAATATATAAAAAATACAGAAGCTAGACTCTCACCTAAAAAAGAACTAGAAAAAATATTAAAAGAAAACCTAATAGATTTAGAGTTAAAACTTAGTCAAGAAAATAGAACACTAAAGAAAGATTTAGTAGAAAAGATTTTAAAATTAGAAGAATCTATAAGAGAACTTAAACAAAGCTATTATTTCATGAACAAACTAGAAATAGTTTTAGAACAAAGCCGCAATATTAATAGACAAATCTATTCCCCTAACAGAAGATTATAAAAATTACATACCTATTCAGAAATCAGACCAAATACTTATTCAGCAAAATATAGTAATAACAACTTTGTTATTAGACCTACATAGAAAAATAGACCACTTAACAGATAGAGTTAATAAGTTAGACAACCATATTTTCCAACTAGCCCTAGATAAAGATACTATTAGTAAAGGTAAAGAAAAAGAAAATCAGGTTATAGATAATTTAATAGATCAACTAAGCAAAATAGAAATCACTCCTCAACAAGAGAGAGTAAAAATAGTAAAAAAGTCCCAGAAATGGACTTTCTTTCAAGTAGATCAAGAGACGAGAGACCAAGACAAAGTTTCTCCGAAGACAGGGTAGGCTCTAGCTTAGTATCTAGAATACTAAATAGAAGAACCCCAGAAGAAAGTAATAGACAGTTAAGTGAAGTTATAAACGTAGATAGAGACATTAGTATTTTTCAACAAAACCAGTTAAATTTGTTGAACCCAAGAACTCTATACAATCTTTGGAAGATTAACTTCTACAAACACAACTATATAGACACTATAGAGAAGAACAATTGTCCATATTAGGAGGACAAGCTCAGAATATAAATTTAATTAGTGAAGACTCTTTTAGACAGATTAAAAGAAACACCAAAACTCTCATGCACATGGGATTAATGGTAATAGGGATAAAAGGATTAACTAGAAAAAACCTAGGTAGTAAAGTTTTGATAATGATATATGACGATAGATGGACAGACATGAAGAAATCCATCATCGGTATGACAGAAATAGACATGACTGACAATGGAGGAATATTCTATATCAGTCCAGACTTCCTAATAAATTTAGCGAATTCGGTAAACATATAAAAACAGAATACAAACTAAAGGCTATGAAGAAATGCATAGCGGAAATAACCTATTATTATGTTTAGGATTCTTAGGAAAGATGACTAATAGTAGTAATACCAAATTCAAAATAAAAATTAATGATGTAGTAGAACTAATGAGTAATAAAGGCATAAATCTAATAAAACCAACAAAGATACAACCAGAAGAATACGCGGGCTTAGAATGGAAACTAGATAGATTTAATGCGAAAAGAAAGTATTACAACTTGACCTCGCATTTAGAATATACAAATAGAAATGGAGAAACCTCCATAAGATTTACAAATTATAATTACACTCCGCAAAAAAACTGCGAAGGAGAAAGCACTATAGCGAGAAGAAGAATTAAACTTAATGAACATAGAAATTATCCCAGAAGGATATGAAGTAGACATCGCTATAGAAAAAGCTCGAGACCTGAAAAGACAGAAACCAAGGATGTTATTTAAATGCAAAGGATGCAAAAAAGATAACATGGAATTAGATGAAACAATAGAACATTTTAAAAATTGTACAAAAAAGAACAGATAATGAAGGGTACAGAGAAGAACGTATTGCCAGAGAAAAAACAGAAATGTTTGAAGAAATCTGGAATGACTTCTCACTAAGTAGTGAAATAGACCTAACAGAATGTTTACAGAATAGTCACCAAGACTTAGATAACAATTCATAAATTAGCTATAAAGAGCTAATGGAAGCTAGTGCTTCTAGCTCAAGTCCTTTCCAAAGAACAACTGGAGAGAACATCACAGTAAATACTAGTACAGGTAATGTACCTAGAAGAAGAGTATTTAGAACAGCAGAAGACCCTGTACAACAACAGGTTAAGCCATCGGGTAAAAGATTACCCCTGGAAGAGAACATAACCCTCCAAGAAGGAGGAAACAGAGGTAAAATTCTGAATATAGCAGCACACGATCCCCAGAGATGGAACTCAGTAATAGATTTATGGAAAGGTATCGTGGTAGCAGACTATATACGAGTTATGTAGAAACGGAGACTCAGAAACAATGTACAAATACTTAGAGACATTCTTAGGAGAATCTACTAAGGCTTTGTGGGAAGCCTACAAGGTGAATTTTCCAGAGGAATTTCATCACTTGGTGTCTATGGGATCAAACCCCTATAACTTCACGAATAAGATACATACTCTTATTACGGGAGAAGACCCAAATAGTGGATTAATAATTTTACAGAAAAACGCTCTAATTAAACTAGAACAGCTTAGTATAAGTAATTGGATATATATAAAGAAATTCTTAAATGATTTCTTTTATTATTGTACGATCAGCGGTAACTCGTTTGATCAAGACCTAGGCAAAAAGCTCTTTAACAAACTACCAGGAGCTTTAGGTAGAGAGATAGAAGACCGTTGGGGAAAGCGGGAAGGGATATTACAAAACCCAAACGCTAAATGGTCAATAGGACATAGAATCCAGCATATAATGGAAATTCTCCAAGAGAAGTGTACAAATTTACAAATACAAAAACAACTCAAACAGAACGAGTTGAGTTTCTGTAAAAGCGTTATATACACGACTCAAAGCTATGACAAAGACCCCCAAAAGAGAAAACCTTATAAAAAGAAAAAGAAGTACGGTTATCAGAACTATGATAAGTACGACAAAAAGAAGTACTATCTTAGAAGATCAACCGCTAGAAAACCATACCTAGACAAAAATAAACACATAAGAAAATACAGAAATGATAGGACATATAAAAATAGACTAGAATGTTATACTTGTGGTAGTATAGAGCACCTAGCTAATACATGCCCAAAAAGAATAAATAATAATTCAAAAAATGCTCAACTAATAGAAGACTTTCAAGAAACTCTAATTAGAGTAGACGAATATATGTCGGACACAGAAAGTATTTATTCTATAGTAAGCATACAAGAAGAAGGTAATAACCAACTAGACTCTTCAGACTCTGAAGCAGATAATTTCATAAACGAAATAAGAGTAGAAGGCTTACAGATAAATGAAGACTTAAATAATTTAGTAAATACTACAATAGATTGTGAACATATTTTTGAAAAAAATAAAGGTATAGACAGTATAGCATGTTGCGTCTGTAAATGGTTCCCGAGTAGAAGTAAAAGGGCCAGATGCAAGAAGTGCTACCTGGAAGGATGCATAACATGCCTCCAAAAGGAGTTAAATATTACAATAGGACAAAAAGAAGTTCTAGAAAAAATAGTAGAGCATAATATAATAGACTCAACAATTACAGTAAGATTAATGACGTTAGAAACCAGAGTAAATACATTAGAAATGAGACTGTCTAGAATAGAAAAAGGAAAACAAATAGAAATAGACAATTCCTCAGAAGATGAGGCAGTAGAAAAAGATGCTGACGTTTCCTCAGAATTGATGAACAGATCAGCCACTCCAGAAGTCATAAGTAGTTCGTTAATCTGCAACGAAGACAAGAAGTTCGAGCTCCTTAAGACTATTAACAAAGATTAAAATTAAAGACTACGAGATAACTACTTTAGCCTTAATAGACACGAAGTTTGTACCAGTAGTATCTTAAACAAAAAAATCGTACCCAGTAGTTTAATTAAGACACTAGATAAGCCGTCTTCAGCCATGCAAATGGATGGAACGCATAACTTTTATAGATATTATTTACAAGAAGCAAGTATTAGTTTTATAAACACTTGCGATAAGTTCTATAATCCTAGCTATAAAATAAACAAAATTTTAGTAAGAGAATTAAATATAAACACGAGACTTTATTTTAGGACTAGATTTTCTTTTAAATAACAACGGTATTTGTACTATTACAAGAGACGGAATTATATTCCAAAAGAATAGTACATACTCACCGGATTCGGACACGAGAAAATAGAGACAAAAGTTAATCGGACGTCTCAAATCAATGACTAAACAAAAAGGATAGTTCTTTGTAAAAGGCGTAATAATAATGAAAAATATTGTTGCCAAGACAAGACAACAAATTCGAAGTAGAAGATTTAAAAGAATACCTAGAAACGAGAGAATTATTTAGAAAAAGACTATAATCTAATAGATATAGCTACGAGACCTTTATAATTTTAAAAAGGGTATAGATAAAATAGGATTTATCAAAGATCAAAAAGACTCGGACAATATAGTAAAAATCCTAGACGAATTAGAAATTATAGGTGAAAAGCCACTCGAGGTATTGGGATAATAATAAGATTCGTGTGAATTAGATATTATTAATCCACGAATATATAATAAAGACCGCTTCTATAGAATCTACAAATCAAGACCTAGAAGATTTTAAGACCACAATTAAAGAACTCTTAGATTTGGAGATCATAAGAAGATCCACTTCGAAACACAGGTCAGCAGCTTTTATTGTAAGAAACCATTCTGAACAAGTCAGAGGTAAGGCTAGAATGGTAATCAATTATAAAAGATTAAATGACAACACTCGAAGCAATGGATATAAATTACCAGACAAAACTGAATTGATTAATAGAATTCAGGGGAAGACTATATTTAGTAAATTTGATTGTAAATCAGGCTATTGGCAGGTCAAAATGCACCCCGCCAGTATAGAATGGACGGCATTCACTTGTCCAGAAGGACATTTCGAATGGCTAGTAATGCCGTTTGGCCTGAAGACAGCTCCACCTATCTTCCAAAGAAAAATGGACGATATATTCGGACAATATAAAATTTTTTCTATAGTTTACATAGATGACATTTCAGTATTTAGTAATAATATGACAGAACACTTAGGACACCTTCAGACTCTTTGTGAATAATGGATTAATTATCAGCAAAATTATCAGCAAAAAGAAGATGGTGCTGTGTAAAAAATACATAGATTTTTTAGGTGTTACAATTGGGGAAGGTAAGATTAAGCTCCAGCCCCATATAGCAAAAAAGGCACTAGATATGCCTGATAGGTTAGATAATACTAAAGACCTTCAAAAGTTTTTGGGAATTCTAAACTATGCCAGAACCTTCATTAAAGATTTGGGTAAAGTGGCAGGACCTCTTTATTCAAAAACCGGTTCTACAGGCCAAAAGAATTTTAACGCCGAAGATGTTAAAATAGTTAGGCTCCTAAAACAACGGATCCGAATATTAGGATCTAAGCATGCCTTTAGAGAACGACTATCTGATTATAGAAACAAATGGAAGTTTTGAAGGATGGGGCGCGGTGTTAAAAGCAAAGACCAATAAATATTGTAATAAGACATCAGAACGTATTTGCGCCTACCAAAGTGGCAAATACCGAGAAAAGGGTAATATGAGCAGCATAGACGTAGAAATTCTAGCAGTAATTTATGCTCTAAACGCCTTTAGACTACACATTTTAAATAAACCCGAGACTTTGGTAAGAACAGACTGTGAAGCTATAGTAAAGTTTCACCAAAAGATAAACGATAAAAGTAGTAGTAGACGTAGGTGGCTAAATTTCCTAGACACCATATCAATTTACAATCTAGCCTTTGAACATATAAAAGGTAAAGATAATAACTTAGCCGACCAGCTAAGTAGACTAGCAATAACTAAAAAGAAGGTTCCAAGACCCACAGGTTTGGTCCAGGCTAACATTTCTTTTGATATTGCAGCAAGATGAGCACGTCTCAACAGACTCAAAAAGACAAAGGGAAAGGCCCAGCCAAACCCACAGACAAAGGGAAAGGCCCAGCCAAACCCGCAGACACTTACAGACAATCAGTATTGGGGAACCTGAATTTCAGGCCCATAGCGCCCTTGAGACTCCCCCTTAGAAAGACTCATTTTTGGTAAGAATAACTTAATATCTTACCCCCATCTAACATGACTTTCAAGGTTTTGCCAGATTTTGCAATAGACAAACAGCAGAAATGCCTAGTAGACAACTTGTGGATAGCCCACAGCAGAAAGGACAATAGCCACTTTGTGGCCACCCTAAATAGCACTTGTTGTTATTTCCATGACAAAAACCGAGACAAAAAATTTAAATTTTATGTTGTGGTACACGGAAAAACAAACGGTGTGTTCCAGACTTGGTTAGAAGTGGTAGACTCAATAAAGGATTTTAAAACCCCTTTATTCAAAGGCTTCAACGATTTTACAGAAGCTTTAGATTATGCCCGAGGAACCCTCGGACCCAACTATTACCTCTCTCCAACCCTCAGACACCAACACAACCAGACTCCACAATATAAAATACAAAAAGACACAGACAAGGTAATATTTTGTGATCATTGTAATACGATGACAGAAGCCTTCAAAAGATTAAATCAGACGAAAGAAGAGCTCCAAATACAAAATATACACCTTATTGAACAAATCACCAAATTAGAACTCATCCTCAGACAGACAAAAATACAGACTCAAACTCAGAGTTCTCCATCTCCCTCTAAAATGGATGAGACAGGTGTGCATTCCCTGCTGAATGCTAAGAAACCTATTGTATCAGTACGGATACAACTAGTCGGTGCAAACGGTTGCGGTAAAGACTTATCAAATCCGTTGACGGTGTCACTTTGCCAAAAAGTGAAAATGAGGAAGCTACTTCCTCAAAAACTAGACGCAAGCTCCCACAAACACTCACCGGATCTACATCCCGAGCAAGGAGTAAACAGACAAAGAAAAGACAGCAAAAGAATATAGAACAAATTGTAAAAGACACTCTCGAACAAATATTTCGGGAACAGATAACTAATCAGATCACAGAACCAGAAAAAGACATACATACAATCTCAATAGAACTAACGAGAGGAACCATTAGTTCCTTGAGTCCAAGACAAGGTACGGGACAAAGTAATATTTTCCGGGTACCGAGAAGATCATGTTTCAGACACCGGTTCGGAAGAAAATTATGAACAGGATGCACAGGACCCGAACGACGCCTATGACTCAGGCATGAGTTTTGATTCCGTGGCCCTACATAATTTGGACACCTAAGGTAAAAGCAACGGACAGCGTACAAAGCTGAAAGATGCTAATACAAAGACATAAAGGAGATATAGTGGAAAGTGGCAGACAGGACAGCACTATCAAACTTTACGCAAAAGTTATTCAAACTTTACGGAAAGTAGATAGCCAGCAGCATAAGAAGACAAAATAAAGAAGACAATTTTCAAAAAGCAAAGCGATGATGGGGCCCATAGCGCACCCGGCTAAACCTTTTGAAGATTCCCTTTTTAAATTGAACTCCAAGGCTGAAGTCCAGATACCCCCTATAAATACCACACTCCAAACTCTCTTACAGACAGAAGCGGAAGCAGAGAGGCTGAAGCAATTAGAGAGAGAGAGACTCCCAAAAAACACACAACACACAACTCCTCCACTCCCCATAGTAAAAACAACCATATGTAAGATAGTTTGTAAGTTTGCTTTGATTTTTCGCATGATAGCGATGGCAGAGTTTCCGGGACTCCCGAAAGGAAATCTCCTTGTACTTCAGAACATGTAAGCTTACTATTCAGTAGTTTATCTCCTACAATGTAAATTATGTTTGAATATCTATAAAATCTTGCAGGATTGCAAGAAATCATGTTAATATACAGTTATTATTTTCATCATGAATCTTGAGTTACTGTTATAATATCTGCCATGAATATCGGAAATTACTGTTGAAATATTTATCATAACATGCCTAGACGCGGTTATCTTCTTAACTTAGTATATGGTTATCCGATAAGCTCGTTATGGCCTCCATGGATTAACTGTAAATTCCTATGTCAACGGTGGTTGATTATTGGCTGTTGATGTCCGTGAAGAATTTGTTGTGGCCGCTTTTGGGTGTGGTTAAAGACGATCGCCATAGCAGGGGTAAAGCTTGGAAGAAGAGATGAACAGTTAAGAAGAAGAAGTGAATAGTTATAGTATGATAAAAACGAAATAGTAATCAACAGTACAAATGGTGGAGATGATGAATAGTCCTACTCGGTACTCTCTTCTTGTGGTCTTCTGTTCATATAAGTCTTAGAATTCATCATCTCCACCATTTGTACTGTTGATTACTATTTCGTTTTTATCATACTATAACTATTCACTTCTTCTTCTTAACTGTTCATCTCTTCTTCCAAGCTTTACCCCTGCTATGGCGATCGTCTTTAACCACACCCAAAAGCGGCCACAACGAGTCCTTCAGCGGACATCAACAGGCCAATAATCAACCACCGTTGACATAGGAATTTACAGGTTAATCCATGGAGGCCATAACGGAGCTTATCAGATAACCATATACTAAGTTAAGAAGATAACCGCGTCTAGGCATGTTATGATAAATATTTCAACAGTAATTTCCGATATTCATGGCAGATATTATAACAGTAACTCAAGATTCATGATGAAAATAATAACTGTATATTAACATGATTTCTTGCAATCCTGCAAGATTTTATAGATATTCAAACATAATTTACATTGTAGGAGATAAACTACTGAATAGTAAGCTTACATGTTCTGAAGTACAAGGAGATTTCCCTTTCGGGAGTCCCGGAAACTGCTACTGCTACTGCGGAAAAATCAAAGCAAACTTACAAACTATCTTACATATGGTTGTTTTTACTATGGGGAGTGGAGGAGTTGTGTGTTGTGTGTTTTTTGGGAGTCTCTCTCTCTCTAATTGCTTCAGCCTCTCTGCTTCCGCTTATGTCTGTAAGAGAGTTTGGAGTGTGGTATTTATAGGGGGTATCTGGACTTCAGCCTTGGAGTTCAATTTAAAAAGGGAATCTTCAAAAGGTTTAGCCGGGTGCGCTATGGGCCCCATCATCGCTTTGCTTTTTGAAAATTGTCTTCTTTATTTTGTCTTCTTATGCTGCTGGCTATCTACTTTCCGTAAAGTTTGAATAACTTTTGCGTAAAGTTTGATAGTGCTGTCCTGTCTGCCACTTTCCACTATATCTCCTTTATGTCTTTGTATTAGCATCTTTCAGCTTTGTACGCTGTCCGTTGCTTTTACCTTAGGTGTCCAAATTATGTAGGGCCACGGAATCAAAACTCATGCCTGAGTCATAGGCGTCGTTCGGGTCCTGTGCATCCTGTTCATAATTTTCTTCCGAACCGGTGTCTGAAACATGATCTTCTGGTACCTGGAAAATATTACTTTGTCCTGTACCTTGTCTTGGACTTGAAGGAACTAATGGTTCCTCTGTTAGTTCTATTGAGATTGTATGTATGTCTTTTTCTGGTTCTGTGATCTGATTAGTTATCTGTTCCCGAAATATTTGTTCGAGAGTGTCTTTTACAATTTGTTCTATATTCTTTTGCTGTCTTTTCTTTGTCTGTTTACTCCTTGCTCGGGATGTAGATCCGGTGAGTGTTTGTGGGAGCTTGCGTCTAGTTTTTGAGGAAGTAGCTTCCTCATTTTCACTTTTTGGCAAAGTGACAGCCGTCAACGGATTTGATAAGTCTTTACCGGCAACCGTTTGCACCGGACTAGTTGTATCTGTACCTGATACAATAGGTTTCTTAGCATTCAGAAGGGAATGCACACCTGTCTCATCCATTTTAGAGGGAGATGGAGAACTCTGAGTTTGAGTCTGTATTTTTGTCTGTCTGAGGATGAGTTCTAATTTGGTGATTTGTTCAATAAGGTGTATATTTTGTATTTGGAGCTCTTCTTTCGTCTGATTTAATCTTTTGAAGGCTTCTGTCATCGTATTACAATGATCACAAAATATTACCTTGTCTGTGTCTTTTTGTATTTTATATTGTGGAGTCTGGTTGTGTTGGTGTCTGAGGGTTGGAGAGAGGTAATAGTTGGGTCCGAGGGTTCCTCGGGCATAATCTAAAGCTTCTGTAAAATCGTTGAAGCCTTTGAATAAAGGGGTTTTAAAATCCTTTATTGAGTCTACCACTTCTAACCAAGTCTGGAACACACCGTTTGTTTTTCCGTGTACCACAACATAAAATTTAAATTTTTTGTCTCGGTTTTTGTCATGGAAATAACAACAAGTGCTATTTAGGGTGGCCACAAAGTGGCTATTGTCCTTTCTGCTGTGGGCTATCCACAAGTTGTCTACTAGGCATTTCTGCTGTTTGTCTATTGCAAAATCTGGCAAAACCTTGAAAGTCATGTTAGATGGGGGTAAGATATTAAGTTATTCTTACCAAAAATGAGTCTTTCTAAGGGGGAGTCTCAAGGGCGATTATGGGCACGAAATTCGGGTTCCCCAATGCGATTGTCGTAAGTGTCTGCGGGTTTGGTGGGCCTTTCCCTTTGTCGTGGGTTTGGTGGGCCTTTCCCTTTGTCTTTTTGAGTCTGTTGAGACGTGCTCATCTTCTTTGCAATATCAAAAGAAATGTTAGCCTGGACCAAACTGTGGGTCTTGGAACCTTCTTTTTAGTTATTGCTAGTCTACTTAGCTGGTCGGCTAAGTTATTATCTTTACCTTTTATATGTTCAAAGGCTAGATTGTAAATTGATATGGTGTCTAGGAAATTTAGCCACCTACGTCTACTACTACTTTTATCGTTTATCTTTTGGTGAAACTTTACTATAGCTTCACAGTCTGTTCTTACCAAAGTCTCGGGTTTATTTAAAATGTGTAGTCTAAAGGCGTTTAGAGCATAAATTACTGCTAGAATTTCTACGTCTATGCTGCTCATATTACCCTTTTCTCGGTATTTGCCACTTTGGTAGGCGCAAATACGTTCTGATGTCTTATTACAATATTTATTGGTCTTTGCTTTTAACACCGCGCCCCATCCTTCAAAACTTCCATTTGTTTCTATAATCAGATAGTCGTTCTCTAAAGGCATGCTTAGATCCGGAATATTCTGGATCTGTTGTTTTAGGAGCCTAACTATTTTAACATCTTCGGCGTTAAAATTCTTTTGGCCTGTAGAACCGGTTTTTGAATAAAGAGGTCCTGCCACTTTACCCAAATCTTTAATGAAGGTTCTGGCATAGTTTAGAATTCCCAAAAACTTTTGAAGGTCTTTAGTATTATCTAACCTATCAGGCATATCTAGTGCCTTTTTTGCTATATGGGGCTGGAGCTTAATCTTACCTTCCCCAATTGTAACACCTAAAAAATCTATGTATTTTTTACACAGCACCATCTTCTTTTTGCTGATAATTTTGCTGATAATTAATCCATTATTCACAAAGAGTACGAAGGTGTCCTAAGTGTTGTCATATTATTACTAAATACTGAAATGTCATCTATGTAAACTATAGAAAAAATTTTATATTGTCCGAATATATCGTCCATTTTTCTTTGGAAGATAGGTGGAGCTGTCTTCAGGCCAAACGGCATTACTAGCCATTCGAAATGTCCTTCTGGACAAGTGAATGCCGTCCATTCTATCTTTGGCGGGTGCATTTTGACACGCCAATAGCACGATTTACAATCAAATTTACTAAATATAGTCTTCCCCGAATTCTATTAATCAATTTCAGTTTTTGTACGGTAATTTATATCCATTGCTTCGAGTGTTGTCATTTAATCTTTTATAATTGATTACCATTCTAGCCTTACCTCTGACTTGTTCAGAATGGTTTCTTACAATAAAAGCTGCTGACCTGTGTTTCGAAGTGGATCTTCTTATGATCTCCAAATCTAAGAGTTCTTTAATTGTGGTCTTAAAATCTTCTAGGTCTTGATTTGTAGATTCTATAGAAGCGGTCTTTATTATATATTCAGGATTAATAATATCTAATTCACACAGAATCTTATTATTATCCCAATACCTGAGTGGCTTTTCACCTATAATTTCTAATTCGTCTAGGATTTTTACTATATTGTCTGAGTCTTTTTGATCTTTGATAAATCCTATTTTATCTATACCCTTTTTAAAATTATAAAGGTCTGTAGCTATATCTATTAGATTATAGTCTTTTTCTAAATAATTCTCTGTTTCTAGGTATTCTTTTAAATCTTCTACTTCGAATTTGTTGCTGTCTTGGCAACAATATTTTTCATTATTATTACAGTCTTTACAGCAACTATCCTTTTTGTTTAGCTGGCTGATTTGAGACGTCTGATTAACTTTTGTCTCTATTTTCTGTGTCTGAACTGGTGAGTATGTACTATTCTTTTGGAATATAATTCCGTCTCTTGTAATAGTACAGCTACCGTTGTTATTTAAAAGAAAATCTAGTCCTAAAATAAAGTCTGTGTTTATATTTAATTCTCTTACTAAAATTTTGTTTATTTTATAGCTAGGATTATAGAACTTATCGCAAGTGTTTATAAAACTAATACTTGCTTCTTGTAAATAATATCTATAAAAGTTATGCGTTCCATCCATTTGCATGGCTGAAGACGGCTTATCTAGTGTCTTAATTAAACTACTGGGTACGATTTTTTTGTTTAAGATACTACTGGTACATTTGTGTCTATTAAGGCTAAAGTAGTTATCTCGTAGTCTTTAATTTTAATCTTTGTTAATAGTCTTAAGGATTTGAACTTCTTGTCTTCGTTGCGGATTAACGAACTACTTATGACTTCAGGGAGTGGTCGATCGTTCATCAATTCTGAGGAAACGTCAGCATCTTTTTCTACTGCCTCATCTTCTGAGGAATTGTCTATTTCTATTTGTTTTCCTTTTTCTATTCTAGACAGTCTCATTTCTAATGTATTTACTCTGGTTTCTAACGTCATTAATCTTACTGTAATTGTTGAGTCTATTATATTATGCTCTACTATTTTTTCTAGAACTTCTTTTTGTCCTATTGTAATATTTAACTCCTTTTGGAGGCATGTTATGCATCCTTCCAGGTAGCACTTCTTGCATCTGGCCCTTTTACTTCTACTCGGGAACCATTTACAGACGCAACATGCTATACTGTCTATACCTTTATTTTTTTCAAAAATATGTTCACAATCTATTGTAGTATTTACTAAATTATTTAAGTCTTCATTTATCTGTAAGCCTTCTACTCTTATTTCGTTTATGAAATTATCTGCTTCAGAGTCTGAAGAGTCTAGTTGGTTATTACCTTCTTCTTGTATGCTTACTATAGAATAAATACTTTCTGTGTCCGACATATATTCGTCTACTCTAATTAGAGTTTCTTGAAAGTCTTCTATTAGTTGAGCATTTTTTGAATTATTATTTATTCTTTTTGGGCATGTATTAGCTAGGTGCTCTATACTACCACAAGTATAACATTCTAGTCTATTTTTATATGTCCTATCATTTCTGTATTTTCTTATGTGTTTATTTTTGTCTAGGTATGGTTTTCTAGCGGTTGATCTTCTAAGATAGTACTTCTTTTTGTCGTACTTATCATAGTTCTGATAACCGTACTTCTTTTTCTTTTTATAAGGTTTTCTCTTTTGGGGGTCTTTGTCATAGCTTTGAGTCGTGTATATAACGCTTTTACAGAAACTCAACTCGTTCTGTTTGAGTTGTTTTTGTATTTGTAAATTTGTACACTTCTCTTGGAGAATTTCCATTATATGCTGGATTCTATGTCCTATTGACCATTTAGCGTTTGGGTTTTGTAATATCCCTTCCCGCTTTCCCCAACGGTCTTCTATCTCTCTACCTAAAGCTCCTGGTAGTTTGTTAAAGAGCTTTTTGCCTAGGTCTTGATCAAACGAGTTACCGCTGATCGTACAATAATAAAAGAAATCATTTAAGAATTTCTTTATATATATCCAATTACTTATACTAAGCTGTTCTAGTTTAATTAGAGCGTTTTTCTGTAAAATTATTAATCCACTATTTGGGTCTTCTCCCGTAATAAGAGTATGTATCTTATTCGTGAAGTTATAGGGGTTTGATCCCATAGACACCAAGTGATGAAATTCCTCTGGAAAATTCACCTTGTAGGCTTCCCACAAAGCCTTAGTAGATTCTCCTAAGAATGTCTCTAAGTATTTGTACATTGTTTCTGAGTCTGTTTCTACATAACTCTGTATATAGTCCTGCTACCACGATACCTTTCCATAAATCTATTTGCGAGTTCCATCTCTGCGGGGATCGTGTCTTTGCTATATTCAGAATTTTACCTCTCGTTTCCTCCTTCTTGGAGGGTTATGTTCTCTTCCGGGGTAATCTTTTACCCGATGGCTTAACTTTGTTGTTGTACGGGGTCTTCTGCTGTTCTAAATACTCTTCTTCTAGGTACATTACCTGTACTAGTATTTACTGTGATGTTCTCTCCAGTTGTTCTTTGGAAAGGACTTGAGCTAGAAGCACTAGCTTCCATTAGCTCTTTATAGCTAATTTATGAATTGTTATCTAAGTCTTGGTGACTATTCTGTAAACATTCTGTTAGGTCTATTTCACTACTTAGTGAGAAGTCATTCCAGATTTCTTCAAACATTTCTGTTTTTTCTCTGGCAATACGTTCTTCTCTGTACCCTTCATTATCTGTTCTTTTTGTACAATTTTTAAAATGTTCTATTGTTTCATCTAATTCCATGTTATCTTTTTTGCATCCTTTGCATTTAAATAACATCCTTGGTTTCTGTCTTTTCAGGTCTCGAGCTTTTTCTATAGCGATGTCTACTTCATATCCTTCTGGGATAATTTCTATGTTCATTAAGTTTAATTCTTCTTCTGCTATAGTGCTTTCTCCTTCGCAGTCTTTTTGCGGAGTGTAATTATAATTTGTAAATCTTATGGAGGTTTCTCCATTTCTATTTGTATATTCTAAATGCGAGGCTGGTTGTAATACTTTCTTTTCAGTATTAAATCTATCTAGTTTCCATTCTAAGCCCGCGTATTCTTCTGGTTGTATCTTTGTTGGTTTTATTAGATTTATGCCTTTATTACTCATTAGTTCTACTACATCATTAATTTTTATTTTGAATTTGGTATTACTACTATTAGTCATCTTTCCTAAGAATCCTAAACATAATAATAGGTTATTTCCGCTATGCATTTCTTCATAGCCTTTAGTTTGTATTCCTGTTTTTATATGTTTACCGAATTCTGCTAAATTTATTAGGAAGTCTGGACTGATATAGAATATTCCTCCATTGTCAGTCATGTCTATTTCTGTCATACCGATGATGGATTTCTTCATGTCTGTCCATCTATCGTCATATATCATTATCAAAACTTTACTACCTAGGTTTTTTCTAGTTAATCCTTTTATCCCTATTACCATTAATCCCATGTGCATGAGAGTTTTGGTGTTTCTTTTAATCTGTCTAAAAGAGTCTTCACTAATTAAATTTATATTCTGAGCTTGTCCTCCTAATATGGACAATTGTTCTTCTCTATAGTGTCTATATAGTTGTGCTGTAGAAGTTAATCTTCCAGCATTGTATAGAGTTCTTGGGTTCAACAAATTTAACTGGTTTTGTTGAAAAATACTAATGTCTCTATCTACGTTTATAACTTCACTTAACTGTCTATTACTTTCTTCTGGGGTTCTTCTATTTAGTATTCTAGATACTAAGCTAGAGCCTACCCTGTCTTCGGAGAAACTTTGTCTTGGTCTCTCGTCTCTTGATCTACTTGAAAGAAAGTCCATTTCTGGGACTTTTTTACTATTTTTACTCTCTCTTGTTGAGGAGTGATTTCTATTTTGCTTAGTTGATCTATTAAATTATCTATAACCTGATTTTCTTTTTCTTTACCTTTACTAATAGTATCTTTATCTAGGGCTAGTTGGAAAATATGGTTGTCTAACTTATTAACTCTATCTGTTAAGTGGTCTATTTTTCTATGTAGGTCTAATAACAAAGTTGTTATTACTATATTTTGCTGAATAAGTATTTGGTCTGATTTCTGAACAGGTATGTAATTTTTATAATCTTCTGTTAGGGGAATAGATTTGTCTATTAATATTGCGGCTTGTTCTAAAACTATTTCTAGTTTGTTCATGAAATAATAGCCTGTTTAAGTTCTCTTATAGATTCTTCTAATTTTAAAATCTTTTCTACTAAATCTTTCTTTAGTGTTCTATTTTCTTGACTAAGTTTTAACTCTAAATCTATTAGGTTTTCTTTTAATATTTTTTCTAGTTCTTTTTTAGGTGAGAGTCTAGCTTCTGTATTTTTTATATATTCTAGATTTTCTTCTGTTCTTCTGAAAATTCTTTCTTGTTTTATTAATAGATCTTCTATCCTTTTTTGGCTTTCTATATATTTATTGTTATCTAATTTTAGTCTTTCGCTTAAGTTTATAATAAAGTCTACTACAGTGTTTAGTTGTTTATCTTCGCCGTGAAGCGAATGTTCTCCTATACTGAAGTTACACTTAATTATATTTTGATCTGATAGGATTCTATATTTTTTATCTACTTCTAGCCTTAAGTCTAGATACTCTAATTGTTTTAATCGAGCTATTTTTACCCTAGTGAAGCGGTCTTACCTTTTAGCTTCCACTCTTGGTATTCTAGCCGGTCTTCTGCGTGAGTTATGTCGCTTCCTAATCCTATTAGGTGCCAACGTAAGTCTTTTTCCAATTCTATATCTAAATCTCCTTCTATTATTCTTTCGTATATACTATTTGCAAAGTTATTTTGTTCTAGATTTATAAGGAACGGTTGTACGTATTGTAGGAAAAAGTCTATTACTTCTTCTACGGATACTTTTCTGATGTTTTTATTTCTTATTTCTAGTATTCCTCTTTTTCTTATTTCTATTAAGTAAAAGAGATCTTTTAATAATTTATAGGCTTTTTCGTACCTGCGTTTCTTTTTTCTTTCTCTATCTATTATATAAATTGTGTATCTAATATGTTTTGCAAATAACGTACTTCTCAAATAATTGTGTATCTAATATGTTTTTTTTCACTGCAGAAGTTACCCATCCAAAATCAAAGTATGCCTAAAAGTAATGGAAGTAGTCTGGGTACTCAAAAAGGAGACATTATTATAGGTCTCGAGCGATCTAAGCCATCAGTTGATTCTAAGGGAGAGGCTTCCCACATTAAGAATGCATCTCAAGGCGATGTCCCCTTTTCAGGCCCTCTTCAAGTTTCAGAATCAAGTGGTTTTGCATGGGCAAAAAGACGGTTTGATGATTCGTCAATGAGATCAAGGAGTAAATCAAGTTCAAGAAGCCTAAAGTTTGAACCTTGTTTAGGTGCACTTCATATTAAAAATAACTTGGAGCTAAAAAGACAAGATAACTATGAAGCTACAAATAGAAGTCGCACCAATTCTAAGGGTCGTAACACCTATGGATCCCCCAAGTATGCAATGCAACAACATTGGAGCCAATTAGAGCAGACAGATTCATTTGATGCTTCTGATGGCTACCATTCACAAGAACTGTCACTGGCTCTCTATCTGAAAGAGGAAACCACTTTCAAGAGGATCAATGTGGTTAGTCAAAAACTTTTCTAAGGATACAAATATAATAAATACACACTTTCTATTCGCATTGCTAACACCTGCTTCAAATAAAGCAATAAGATTATTTTAGTATGGAGCTTTCACTAAAAACGCAATAATAATGAATTTAGAGATTTTCAGATTACCAACTTCTGTGTTTGATTCATTTGCCGTCCTCTTCTGTTATTTTTCCAAATGACGAAATTGGTGGCTATGCTTCAGAATAATTAAGCCGCCATGTTTGTGAGTTGTGACTAAAAAATCCAGAGAGAGTATAGCCAATTGAAAATTCATAAAATGAAGTTGTATATTTAATCATTGGGCTTAAATTGATCTTTTAGAATTGTTCCTTGAACAGGCTCAGGATCAAATGGACAAAGTTGAATTCTCAGGACCCATACTATCTCAATCACACAGAGTCGACCAATTCCTGGAGAAACATGAACGCCAGATTCGCCAAGCTGTTCGACGATCTTGGTTCCAAAGAGGTAAAATGTTTCACTACTTTGGAAAACACATTTTAATCACAAATATGTTTATAATAAATTAGGCCTCTGTATTTATAAATTTAGGTAAACGACCTGTAATTAACTTTCTTGCTACCATGGCTAGGTTTGGAAGTTGACAAGAGATGTAACAAATTGTGATTACTTCTTTCAGACATCCATTCAAACAATTGCTAACACCTACATTTATACATTTCAATTTATTGCTTATCAGTTGTTAATGTATCGTTGATGGTCTTCTCGTCTAATTCATTTACGAATTTTGTGGGTTGTTACTCCATACAGTTGGAAATAACCTCGCCTTTGCTTAGCTACATTCACCAACCAGCCGACTGAACTTATTTTTTATTTTCCTTTTCAGTGAGGAAAAATGGAAACTGATTGCATGGTGCTCCCGTTTCACACGGTATACAGAAAAGAAACGAGGTACAGGAAATTTTGACAGTGGATTCACAACAAACAAGAAATTTCATATACTCTATTCAAGAGTTGACAGTGCTTCAACAAGAAAATAAGCAAGGGCTGAACATGCTTCATTCTTTCAATTTCTGAAGGCCCTGCAAATAAATCGCCTTCGTCTCTCCACTCTCATCCTTGGCCTCAATGTATATACTGTAGTTAGTTCTTAGCTGTCAAAACTCACTCATGTTTACCCTTCATCACAGAGTAGTGAGTGTATTCTGTACCTTGCTTAACTATAAATATTCTTCGAGTAACCTGATAATATAGAAAAACAGTTACACTGATGATGCATATAATTTAAACTAAGAAAAAGATGCATAGCATTTCCTCAAAACATTAGATATTTGGAGGCTATGAATCTCAAAAGTTCAATCTTTAGTCAAGATGAGTAGTTTGGTAAGCAAGAAATGAGTGGGTAATATGAGATATAGAATGTGATTAACGAGAGCTAGTAATATTAGGTAAGTTATGTCGATAGGATTGGAGGGTAATGATTTGATATAATAGGAAATAATGGACATGGGAGTTTGCTATCTGAGTTAATTTAATTGGGCTCCACCTCTGTAATAATTTTGGAAATGGGCCCAATGGGCTATTGTCTCAAGGGCCTTTGCAACAATTAATTATGGTCTCCGGAGTCGCGCGGATGCCAATGGTGCCATTTCAGCTCGAGGTGACAATTGAATTATTGTCGGAGTAAAAAAATAATAAAATGATGAATACGAAATGGAAATAAGATTAAAAATTAAAGTGTAAACGATATTAAACACTTGTGACAACATACCAAAGTTAAACTTGTATAACTATGGCTACCAATAAACATTAAGATGAGAATACACATTAATTTACTATGGTTAAGAAATAAAAATGTGCTTAAAGAAGTAAAGAACATATGTTATGCATTCATAAATTTCGTATAAACACTAAATATGGATATATTTTCTCCACCAAAATACTACCTCCTTCTCTCCTCTCCTCTCCACTAAACATCTACACGTATGACCTGAAATTTTGGCCACCACCAAGAACTTATTTAAAATAAAAATTACAAACAAAAAGATTCTTGACATACTATATCTTCCAAAAAGAATTAACATTGAATTATTGACTTAGTATATACACCATCTAAGATAGAAAATCATGGAATTCGAAAATGTGGTTTAATTTTCGTTATGAAGTTTACACTCTAGTTTCACCCCTCGAACCTTCAGAACAAATTATACACACTTGTAGATGTTTCCCCAAAATCATTGGGAATGGTAGGTGACAAAATTAGCACATTAAAATATGACTCGTCCAACCCGTTCAAGTTTGGACATATCAATGACCGGTCGATTTATTTGCTCAGCTTATTTGACCTACCCAAATTCAAATCATCTAAAAATTAGGTTGATATGAAGTCCAATTTGACTCATAGGTCAAAATATTTTCAAAAAGACAATTTTTTGTTTGAAATGTGCGGGTTGAGGAGAAAAAATATTTTATTTAGTACTTTACTTGGGCTGGTAACTTAACCTATTTTGACCCAATCAAATTCAATACAGCCCACCCATGTGACACCCTGAGTAAAAGTTTATAAGCAAGACACTTATTTTATACTTGTTGATTTGCTGCAAATATGGAGAGCAAGTAAAACTTTTCCACCCTCATGCCACATTGTAACGTGCAATATTTTTTCTTCTACAATCTCCTCTCACATTTTCCAACTTTTGGGGAAAATGGAATTGAAGTACAGTGAATTTGGGAACGATTTACACGTATCTACAAAGTAGTCGCCTTCTTTTTCACCCTTCTCAAGCTTTAATGAGAACGGAGATAAAATATGTTGTACTTCGCTTTGATTTCAACTAATTAAATCTATAATGAAGAGTTATATACTTAATAAATACGACATAAAAAGAGTTTTTAATGATACCGTAACTTGTGTGATATATAGAAAAAAGGAAGAAAAGTTATAGTAAGTGGAATAGCAATTTTCTGAACGACTTTGCTTGTAGAAAATTGATTGCAAAACAAATTAGAAGCTTTTATTGCTTTTGTAACAAAAAGTTTATAAATATATTACTTATTTAATTGGTTAGTAATAAATGATAGTTAATATATGTTTTGTTACCTAATTAGTAATAATTTAAATAAGAAACTCTCAACACCTGATAGTTCAAATAAAGAAAAAAAAATGAAATCCTAGCTAACACATCAGCAAAAGGAATTCCCGAGTCAAAATTGGTAACTGGGAAACACATGATCTGCCAGCGTTATTTACTTCTTTAATGTTCTGAAAATTTCAAAAGCTTTCTACCTTTTGTCAGATTTTTTAGTTTTATACTTTATAATCTTACCACCATCAGTCACATTTCCCCCTTTTCTCTAATTTAAAATTATACCATCATCATCTTCTATAAAATTTCACTAATTGTGTCTGTAATTACTTATTAGCATATGACAAACACATGGTGGGTCCCCACTCCTTCTACCAATCCCACCTTCAGCTTTCCATTTTACTACTATCACTCTAGTAGTCCATTTATCTTCCTCTTTTACTGCCAGAACAAAGTAAATTACATGTTAGTGTTAGGTGTTAGAACTCGAATACGGAATTAGAATTTTTATTAAGAGAATTAAAATTTTAAAAAAAACATCATACGATAAAATTAAATGACATGCAACATATAATACACGTATATAGCTTTTTTATATACATAATATTTCAATAAATGAGTGTCAATTAACATCTCTTGGACAAAGATTATGACTCTGCCACTAGACTTGTACACTTATTTGAAAGTTTATACTAAATCAATAAATATATGTTGTCTATTTGTGCATGTACTTTTCTCACTAAATTATACTAATTAATATATAATTTTATTTCATTAAGTCACTTAATCATGATAAGTTAATTTAATTTGATGTGAACTACCCGATACGAGTACAAAAGTTCACTTTCACCGGAGCCACCTTATGTTCCACGCATCGTTGGAGCATATATACTAAGATAAGTTATGATTGGTAATGTCTCTTTCGTGAACATGACAACAAATTATGGTCACATGACTTTGTTTAATTCTTACTACATTTTTTGTTTGATCGATCATCTTACCTACCCCAAAAACCTTAGTGTAAGTTCCTGTCTTTTCTTCTTCTTCTTCTTTTCCCTTCCTCCATTCTTGAGATATCAAAGTACAATCATTTTCTTTTCCTCAATTGTCGCTGAAAAAAAGATTAAAAGGTATTATAAACATGTTGACTTTTGTGTTGCTTACATGTCCTAATTATATGACATTATTTAATATTTAACGTTCAAATCGTGGCCATGTTTCACATTATTCCAATATTGTGAGGTATATTTTTTGCAATTTCAAAAAATTTAATTCGTTTAGCTATCCGATTTATACTTTTATGTGATATAGTTTAACTATTAGTCAACTATTTCAAAAATTAATTTGACATTTTGTCCACTATCATATTTATAACATGAGTAATACTCTAAATTGATGTGCATATAGTCTCACAACAATACATAAATGAGTGATGATGACATACTTCAATCGAGTTTGAAATATTTCCCGCTTCAAACATTTCCATTTTGTTCCCTATTTAACGTGTTTCCATCAATTTCCTCATTGGGAACGTTTACACTATTTAATGCATATAATTATGGGTGTTTAAAGTATTAGAAAAAAACTAATTGTTATCGCTTTTTATATGACACTATTACTATTATTTTTATTTTTATTATTATTATTATATATCGATTGTCAAGTAATTCTATTACCATGATTTAAAAAGTTAAATAATTTAATTAGGAAAAATTGTAACTAATGTAATATACATATTTTCAAAGTAAGTACTAAAGTAATGGTAGGAAATGATTCTTTGATTAATATTATGGTAAAGATACAATATATATATACATTCATCCTAGACTTGAATAATGAAAGACTAATCTACTTTACCTAAACTATAAGATACTAATTACAATATATTACAATATATCAATTATAATATATGAGAGGTAATTATGGGATATAACAGTCCCCCGCAGTCTTAGCTAGAGGTTCTCGGATGCTGAGACTGTCCCTGAAATCATCGAAAAGTACGCGTGAAAGACCTTTAGTGAAAATGTCAGTTATCTGATAACGGGACGGTACATGGAGAACACGAACTTGACCACAGTCAACTTTTTCGCGGACAAATAAAAATTCCATTTCAATGTGTTTCGTGTGTTGATGTTGAACTGTATTACCAGATAAGTAGACCGCACTCACATTGTCACAATAGACCATTGTTGCCCTTTCAATCGGACAATGGAGCTCCAGTAGAAGATTACGGAGCCAACATGATTCAGCAACAACATTTGTCACCCCTTGGTATACCGCCTCTGCACTGGATCGAGACAGTGTGGACTGACGTTTGGATGACCAGGAAATGAGATTGTCACCCAAGAACACACAATAGCCAGAAGTGGAACGACGTGTGTCTGGACAGCCACCCCAATATGCATCAGTGTAGGCAGAAAAGACTCGAGATGGAGAACTTATACATATGAAGTCCGAAATGAAGAGTACCATTAACATACCGCATAATCCTCTTGAGAGCCCCCATATGTTCTTCCTTCGGATCATGCATGTGTAAACAAACTTGCTAGACCGCATAGGAAATGTCAAGCCTTGTAAAAATCAGATATTGTAATGCACCTGCAAGGCTGCGGTAGTGTGTAGGGTCGTTGTATGGAGTACCTTCAGCGTTACTTAATTTTGCCTTAGTGTCAACTGGAGTATGTGATGGTTTGCAGGAAGACATCCCTGCTTTGTCAATTATCTCCTCGGCATAGTTCTTCTGACTGAGAAACAGACCACATGCATAGTGAGTGACATCAATGCCAAGAAAATAATTCAACTGACCTAGGTCCTTCATCGCAAATTCAGTCGCAATAAGGGACATAATAGACTGACGAAGTGAAGTGGAGGATGTTGTGAGAATAATGTCATTAACATACAGAAGTATATATGTCATGTCATTGCCCTTCCTATAAATAAATAGGGATAGATCGAATTTGCTGTGAGAGAATCCCAATTAAGAACAAATCCTGCAAATCTGTTATACCATGCAATATGAGCTTGTTTTAGACCATATAAGGATTTCCTCAACATGCACACATGATCTGGACGGGTAGGATCGCGGAATCTCAACGGATGATGCATGTATACCGTTTCCTGCAAGTGGCCATGTAAAAATGCATTCTTGACATCCAACTAAGGAATGGACCTTTGGAAAGTGTCAGTCTAAGAACATTCCTGATAGTTGCTGGCTTGACTACCGGACTGAATATTTCACCACAATCGACTCCAACCTGCTGAGACCTGCCATCACCTACAAGACGAGTTTTGTATCTCGCAAAAGAACCATTAGAATTCTTTTTATGGCAAAAAACCCACATAGACCGAATTATGTTCACATTAGATGGACGTGGTACCAAATTCCACATCTTATTTTGAATAAGAGTAGTAAATTCATCTAACATGACAGCTTTCCAATTCGGGTCGGATAAGGCAACTTTGGGATTTTTTGATATTAGTTATGGTTGGACTGAGATGTTTAGGTTAAAATGGTTTTTAAGTCGAAAAATGGTTTCCATGGTCCGTGTTGGAACAATTTGGTTGTTGGATAGCTGGGTATTTGAGGGATTTTGGGCCGGGGTAGTGGGCTCGTTACGACCACTGGATTGGGCCAATGTGTCACGGGTAGGGGCTTCTCTTTGTTGGGCCGGCCTATCACCAAATGTGGATTGGGTCACGTTTTGAGGCCGCGGGTTTGGGGACGTCCCTACACTATTATTTTGTGAGTTTAGATGATACCTCAAAAATTGATGAATTCCGTCGTTCAGAAACTCATATGAAGGTGAGGATGCCGCTCGAGATGTCGTAAACGGAAAGGTAGATTCATCAAAGAGGACATGACGAGAAATAATGACTTTCCCACTTGACATATCAAAGAACTTATATCCCCTATGATTTTATGGGTATCCTAAAAACACGCAAGGAGTAGAACGGGCATGAAGTTTGTGAATGGTGGTGGAAGGAAACAAGGGATAACACAAACACCCAAAAACCCGTAAATGTGTAACTGATGGGAGACGGTGGTATAAAACCTGAGTGGGTGACACATTGGAGATTAGTTTATTAGAAAGAATATTTAGAAGATATGTAGCCATTTGAAGGGCATGGTGCCAAAAATTTGGTGGTGTGGACGAATGCACAAGGATCGAGCGAGTCATATTGTTGATTGTTCAAATCTTTCTTTCGGCTTTCCCATTTTGAGAAGAGGTATGTGGACATGAAATACGTACAAACATCCCATTTTGGTGACAAAAATATGTAAATTGGGCATTTGGAAATCCCCCCCCGTCACATTGAAAACTTTTAATGGTTTTGCCAAACTGAGTTTTGATAAACACACTAAATTGTTTCAAAATGTTATAGGTTTGTGATTTTTGTCATAAGGGAAAGGTCCACAAAAAAATTGAATAATCATCAAGAATGAGCAAATATTATTTATGACCCGAAACACTTAAAACGGGTGATGTCGACAAATCACAATGCAAAATATCAAATGACATAAAAGTATGAGTAGCAGACGAAGAAAACGGAAGTTTAACATGTTTACCAAATACACAGGTTTGGCAAACAGAAGAGTTCAAACGTCTATTACAAGAAAATAAATTATTCTTCCTACATTGATTAAAAACTGGTGCTCCTGGGTGTCCCAACCTATTGTGCCACGTACTAGGAGAGATGGCCTCAAAGGTGGAAAATTTGACCATGTGATTGTTGGAAATAGAGGTAATGAGATATAAGTCCCCCGTGCTATTACATCTCATGAGCGGCATCCCCGTCTGAAAATCCTTCACATATCAAAATTCACAGAAACATTGTTGTCAATTGTAAAACGTCTAACAAAGATCACGTTTTTAATCAACTTTGGTGCATGTAAGACATTTTCAAGTATAAAGGTGGGTGGGGAGAGGGTAGTGTTACCTGACCAATACCACGAATTGGAATTTCCTACCCACTGCCGACAATAATATTTTTTATTACTGCTCGTATTAAAATAAGACGAAAGATTACCTTGAGATGCCGTCATGTGTGACGTTGCCCCTGTATTCATGTACCACGACTCATATGAAATATTTAGATTCATGTGGCTCATGGATTGTTCAATGTCTGTGGGTGCATATCCGACCGAATATGGTGTTTGTGCCGCAAATGCATGTTGTGGACGAGATCCTAGAATACCAGGTTGGCGATTTGAAGAAGAATGATGTCTGGCCCACGAAGAAGTAGGCTTTGGACATTGCGGGGCAGCCCACTATGGGTACTACCCCCACTGACTTCCGCCACTGCCCTACTGGTGATCGCCACTGCCCGGGTTGGCCACTGCCGCCGACAGTTTGTCCTCCTCTCCGGCCTCATTCCTTTCCACCATTATTTCCCCCTTTATTGTTACGGTTTGAACCCCGTTTTTGGCCATTATTTTGACGAGTATTATGACCTCCAAAACTAGAATTTTGGGACTCCAAATCAGTGGATAATAAGTTGGTGGAGACGAGAGTCGTTCCACAGGTGGTTGTGCCCAATGATGCCTGCTTTGCTTTCTTCATTTCCTCGAGAATTAACCTCAAACAAGCCTCGTAAAAGGGAGGTAACGGATTGCTTCGTTGAATGAACGTAGCAACACCATCATATTGTTCATTCAGCCCCGCAATCAACTAAAGGACTAACCTTTGATTTGTGACAGTGAACTAACGTTGGACAATTGGTCCGCAAGTACCTTTAATTTTTGACAATAGGCTGAGATGTTGGAAAAATCATCCAGTTTAACATTGGTAAATTGGTGTTCAAGATAAACGACCCTAGAAATTTTGTTATCTTGAAAAATGTTTTGCAACCATTCCCACGCCTGTTGAGCTGTAGAATTGGGTTCCAAGATGGTATGGAGAAATTCATTTGAAATAATGCCATAAATCCATTGAAAGACTATAGCATCCAACCGAGACCATAATTTCTTGTCCACCGTAGTTGTATCCGACGGTGATTCGGGCGGAAGAATATGGTCAATCACCTCATAAGCACGACAATGAATTTTGAAGAGTTCTGGCCAGAGGTGTACTTCCTTTTCTCCATATCAAGAGTTATGGAGATAAAGTTCTTGACGTTATTAACGGCAAGAGCGGGATGAAATATTTGTTTTTCAGCCATAGGTACTTGCGTTCAACGACTCGATGGTTCACGGGATTCTGCAATTCACACCAAGTATCGCATTTCACTACATTTTTCATCGATGTGAGAGCCGAGATATCCGTTGCCGAGAGTCGTTTTCATTTCAAAAGAAGCATACGTCCTCCCACGCGCGCCGCGTACGGGGCGCGAGAGATGGACTATCGATTCAGTATTTCTTGGCGATTTCCGCGCCGGGTTCGTTAGTCACCTGTCGCGCGCGAGCGCGCTTCGGGGACGGGAGGGAGATGCACGGAAGGGGCGCCAAAGCACCCCGCCCGCGCGACTCCCCCGGTGTTTAAACGTGTTCGCGGGTCGTTCTGCTGCGCAGGTTTTGACAATAATCATTCCGCAGGTTCACCTACGGAAACCTTGTTACAACTTCTCCTTCCTCTAAATGATAAGGTTCAATGGACTTCTCGCAACGTCGAGGGCAGCAAACCGCCTACGTCGCCGCGATTCTAACATTTCATCGGATCATTCAATCGGTAGGAGCGAAATAAAAAAACAAGAAAACCCTAGGGGTTAGGAAGGGGGTTCGCCGAGAGGGGGGGTGTTTTGTAGAAGTCGGCTAGGTTGTTGAAAAAACAATGGTTTAGGGTAGGCCGAAAACTTTGAGGAAAAGGGAAGAAAAAAACGTGTAAAAGGGAGAAAATAATTAGGGCAATGATCTTTAGACTCTTGATACCATGTAGGAAATGATTTCTTGATTAATATTATGGTAAATATACAATATATATACATTCATCCTAGGTTTGAATAATGGAAGACTAATTTACTTTATCTAAAATTAAGATACTAATTACAATCATAATAATTACAATATATCAATTATAATAAATGAGAGATAATTATGGGATATCCCCATAATTATTCTAACAGTAATTTGTATAATTAACTAATCAAATGTTTTAATGCAATTCAAAATTTAGATATCTAAACAGTTTGATGTTCATACTTGAATCTTATCATTCGTTTTATGATGGATTTATATTTAAGAGTGGCAGCTGAAATTAAATGATGCCTCGGAAAGTAAGTAAAATTCTATCGATGCATAAACTTATTTTTTCAATTAATAAACGGTATGTTTTCTACTAACATAACTTAGATTTTGAAGTTAGATAATGTAAACATATCACTCATGTTCGGAGTGATTTGTAAGTACCTTTTGATTTTTAACCAAATGTCTCGTATTCGAGTCCTAAAAATGGAATCATCTTTAATAAGGATCGGTTAATTTAATATGAAAGAAAAAATTCATAGCGTAAATTCAAATTAACAAAATTCTTAAATAATTAGGACGTCAAATAGATTAAAAAAATTAGTGTGAACACAAAAGTATAGGGCAACCCGGTGCACTAAACTCCCGCTATGCGTGGGTCAGGAGAAGAGTCGGACCACAAAGGAGGGATGCAACACGACCCATCGTAGTACTTCTCTCGCCCAAGCATGCTTAACTTCGGAGTTCTGATGGGATCCAATGTGTTTGAACACAAAAGTACAGCAAGCAATAAAATCATAAGAAAAGTGTGAGACGTAAATAACCTTGCAATTTAGTTGGATGTCAACCTTGTTGACCGTCTCAAATTTGTTAATGGTTACTGGTTATAACATTTTCTTTTACTTCCCACTCGATATATGATATTCATATTGGAGCCCGATTATATTCGGATTCGTGCCGTGCAAAGCCTATTTATGAGAGAATCACTCCCTACCAAGAATTTTTTTCATACTCAGGACTCGAATCCGAGACATATGATTAAAGGAGGAACAACCTCATCCACCGCACCACATCCTTTGATGGTACCGGGTAGAAATTAGAACCGAGGAACAACGTATTGTGATTAAAAGTTTTACATAAAACTTCCTTTTTTTCTTGTTTTATTTTATCTTAATATAAGTCTTAAGATACAGCTAGGCATTAACAAACATGCTTCTGCTGTCACGAAAAAGAGAAAAAGAAGAGCTATCACGTGACGAAAATTTAGATCAGCTACCGGTTGAAAACAAATGACAGTTAATGAAAATCTTTAAAATTTTGGAAATCAAATGGCAACACATATCCAATTATCACACATTTGAAGTCCATTATCAAAAGATCCAACATCCAAAAAATGACCGAAATAGACTGAATTTAATTTCAATAAATCGGAAAAAATCTAACTAATTTCAATTTGGTTTCAACTTTCAGTCTTACCAAACAAAAAATCGAAAAGCTAAATTAATTTTTTCAAAACGAATCGAACTGATCAAATTTTCATCCCTAATCGTGTTACTTTCTTCGAGATTGTATTTTATTGGAAAAAAAACATATATAACCTGTCCATTACTATAACTAGCCCTCACTATCTAACGACTAGCCATAAATTTAATAAAATTGTGTGCTTTATCCCAAATTCTCCTATCTGTATTTTTGTTTAAAGAAAAAAACCAAATTTGGACAAAGAGAGGAGTAAACCCAATTCAGTCGGGTCGGGTGCTTTGGACTTATTGGACTTTGAGTGACGCATGGCTTTTGTCCGCCCTTTCTCTGTCCATATATGCCACGTGTACACACAGGCGCACACTAAATGGTCCATTTAGCCTTGCACTCCGCTTCAGACAACAAACCAACAGCTTTCAGAAACGGGTTCGGGTCGGGTCTAATAGTTGGATCCGAGTAGAAGTTCCTGTATGTTTACGACTAGTCTACTATTAGTATTAGTCCTCCCCACCCCTACCCCTCGCCTTTGCCTACTTTCTCTCTCCATGTGACGACTTTCCTAAAAACAATGGCAACGATCATATCTCCCATTCTCATCTAATTCTTTTGAATTTTTGGTTTTTTTTTTCAACTCACAAACCCTAAAATTACGACTCATTTTCACCTCGATCTTACTTCTTCTAGAGAATTCTATTGGTTGAGCTTGTACAATTCGAAGCAATCCAGCTGTATTTGTACTACATTAAGTGAATTTTAGCTCTACTTTTGAAGTGAGTTAATATAACACTAATTTGAGATCAATTGAGCTGTTGAATTGGGAATTTTGTAGAAATCCGTTTTAGGGATCAATTTGGATACTCTCAAATTGGGGGGTTTTGGATCCAATCGGCGGAGAAACAGCGCCATTAGATGGCGCTGTTCAGACGCTTCTTCTATAGGAAGCCGCCGGATCGGCTTCTCGAGATTTCTGAGCGGGTCTACGGTAAGCTGCTGCTTTTTTCTCGCCCAAGTGTCGGCAATTTGGGCTTCCCTATGTTTTTGAGCTGATGAACTGAATTTTTCCAGTATCTACATTTTACTTGGGACTTACTTTATTTGATCATGTTTACTGTTTTGATATCTCTCGCAATTAATGAGTTGCTTATTGATCACTATCCCTGTTAGCTACATTTAGAATTTCACCGATGCTTTTGAAGATAAGTGAAGTCCTAGAGTAGAGGAAATGCAACTCCTTGGGAAAACATGTCCAAATCTTGTAACCTACATTTTGGTGGCTCACCTTGCTAGTAGCTTCTTTTAGCTTAGAAGGTGAAGCTAAAATGTTATTTTGTGGATAGGGCGGGTAGTCTTCTTGAATAACCATATTACTATCTGCATTATGTCTAAGTAGGCAGTTCTTCAGAACAATAGCTTCTTCGGTTTGATACTGTAATTATTGACGTATTCTCTTCTTATCCTTTGTACTTCGTACTTGCAGTGTTTGATTGTTGCTTCTCCACCGACGTGTTGGATGAAGATGAGTACAAGACGTATATGGGAGGGATTGTAGCTCAGCTGCAGGACCACTATGCAGATGCTTCTTTCATGGTTTTTAACTTTAGGGAAGGTGATAGGAGGAGCCAAATTTCTGATATATTGTCCCAGTATGATATGACTGTGATGGATTATCCTCGGCAATATGAAGGGTGTCCACTTTTGCCTCTGGAGATGATCCACCACTTCTTGCGCTCGAGTGAGAGCTGGCTTTCACTTGAGGGCCAGCAAAACGTCCTGTTAATGCACTGTGAGAGGGGAGGCTGGCCTGTACTTGCCTTTATGCTTGCTGGCCTTCTTTTGTACAGGAAACAGTACACTGGTGAGCATAAGACTCTTGAAATGGTATACAAGCAAGCTCCTAGGGAGCTCCTCCATCTTTTGTCACCTCTGAATCCACAGCCATCTCAGCTTAGATATCTCCAGTACATCTCCAAAAAGAATTTTGGTTCAGAATGGCTGCCATCAGATACACCTTTTGTCTTAGATTGTATCATACTTAGATTCCCTCCTCTATTTGATGGCGGGAGAGGCTGTCGACCTGTACTTCGCGTCTACGGACAGGACCCTGCTTCAACAACTTCTAGTAGGAGCTCTAAGCTCCTCTTTTCAACTTCAAAGACAAAAAAACATGCTTGCTTCTACCAACAGGTAATTCTTAGCTTTAAAGTTGAGCTTCTTATGAAGAAAAGTTGGCTGAAATCTGAAGTAGTCTGCTAACTCCTCACTGCAGGAAGAGTGTTCACTGGTGAAAATAGACATCCATTGTCGTGTCCAAGGAGATGTTGTTCTCGAGTGTGTCCATTTGGAAGATGATCTAGTAAGGGAAGAAATGATGTTCAGGGTCATGTTCCACACCACATTTATTCGCTCAAATGTTTTGATGTTAATGCGTGATGAAGTTGATGTCCTATGGGATGCAAAAGACCAATTTCCTAGAGGGTTCAAAGCAGAGGTCTGGTATTTATTTCTCTGACTTAAGATCTTATTACCATGGAATTGCGAGGTTGAAGAATACTCATATCTGTACCAGGTACTCTTTTCGGATCCTGATGCTGTTCCATCTGTTGTCACTGAAGAAGTGCCAAGTGAGGATGAGAATGGGACTGAAGGTGCTTCACCTGAAGAGTTTTTTGAAGTCGAAGAGATATTCAGCAATGCCGTTGATGGGCAGGATGCAAGGGGGGAATCTGGAGCCCACATTGTCAAGGAAAGTTTGCAGGATGATGATAGTATTGAAATAATCTGGAAAGAGGAGGTGGAACATCATGCATTTCAAGATTGTGCGTCAGACGAAGTTAATCACAAGCAAGAAGGAAAGATGGATTCTAATCGTTCTGCATCAGAAACCAATATTTTAGGTGATAGAGACAACTCTATACCCTCCAAGGTTGTAGTCTCCAATGGTACTAGCAACACGGAATCAGAAAATGGGGAGCTAAAGCAAGAGAAAGAAGGCACTCTGAAACAGAAGAAGTTAGAGAGGGAAGGTTTGCAACAGAAGATGAGTGCAGACACTAATAAGCAAAAAAGCGACAAGACAGCTTCATCTCTAAAGAAACAATCATTCTCCAACGCAAAACCTGCTGCCGATGGCGTAGGTCTGAAAAATAAATCAAAACAGCAGGAAAGCCAAGGCACTGCTTTACGACCAGCAAAGCCTAATGCAGTGTCCCGGTGGATCCCTCCCAACAAAGGTTCTTACACTAGCTCAATGCATGTGTCGTATCCACCATCAAGGTATAACAGTGCTCCTCCTGCGCTTGCTCTCACCAAGGATTCTCAATCTGGGGTTAAATCAAAGTCACCATCTCCTCGAGCTTCTTCAGAAGCTGTAGTTTCTGCTGAAGTAGGTTATGTTCCAGGGAAAGACTCTTCATGTCCTGCATCGGGTATGTCAATGATCGAGGCATCTCATGAAACACCTGTTGCTGAGGTAACAGGAACTAATTTACCATCAGCTTCTGCAACTCCACATCTGTCTTTGCAGGAGAGCATTATTTTGACAGCTTCTCTGACTCAGCCGGACCCCAATTCTCAACATGCTCTGGCTGCACCTCCCTCGCCACCTTTGCGCAGGCCATCTCTGTCACTTTCAAGTAATGTCCAGTCATTTTCACCTCCTCCTCCACCTCCCCCACCCCCTCCGCCTCCACCATTAACTAGCTCGAGGATGACTCCGGTGGGTGCCTTTTCTCCTCCCCCCCCACCACCACCTCCTCCGCCTCTGCCCACATCATCCAGTGTAAATGTTGGTAGGGTCTTGCCATTGCCCCCTCCTCCACCCCTTTGGATGGGGTATGGTACTTCCTCAGAAGTAGTATCTAGTTCATTGCCACCTCCGCCGCCTCTACCTCCTCCACCTCCACCTACACCTATATATGCATCCACTGTACCAAGATTGGCTAGCTTTGGGGTTTCCCCACCATCACCGCCACATCCTCCACCTCCACCTCCACCTCCACCTCCACCTCCCCCTCCCCCTCCCCCTCCCCCTCCCCCTCCTATGCGTACTGGCTATTCCCCTCCCCCCCCTCCTCCTCCTATGCATACTGGCCATTCCCCTCCTCCTCCGCCTCCACCACCTCCTCCTCCTTTACTTGGTTCTTCAGCACTACCTACCCCTCCGCTGCCACCAACCCTACATTCCTCGCAAGTTGCTCCACCTCCACCACCCCCGCCACCTTTTCGAAATGCTCCTCCTCCACCACCCCCACCTACTTCAAAATATGCTCCACCTCCTTTATACAATGCTCCATCTGCTCCATCTCCACCACCTCCACCTCCCCCTCCCTTTTCTAGAGCACCACCACCACCACCTCCTCCACTGCCTGGAGCTCCACCTCCACCTCCTCCACCTCCACCTCCTGGAGCATCTCCTCCAATGCGGGGGCCTCCACCTCCTCCAATACGTGGAGGTCCACCTGCTCCTCCTCCTCCTCCGGGAGGACGCGCACCTGGTCCACCTCCCCCACCCCCTCCAGGAGGACGCGCACCTGGTCCACCTCCCCCACCCCCTCCGGGAGGACGCGCACCTGGTCCACCTCCCCCACCCCCTCCGGGAGGACGCGCACCTGGTCCACCTCCTCCACCCCCTCCGGGAGGACACGCACCTGGTCCACCTCCTCCACCGGGAGGTCCAAGACCTCCAGGTGGTGGACCTCCCCCACCACCACCATTTGGCGCTAAAGGACCTGGTGCAGTTGGCAGAGGCCTTCCTGCAGGGAGAGGGCAGGGATTTTCACGCACAGCTGGTGGTGTAGCCCCCCGAAGATCTAACTTAAAGCCGTTGCATTGGAGTAAGGTTACTAGGGCACTGCAAGGAAGCTTATGGGATGAACTGCAAAGAAACGGAGAGCCTCAATTGTATGTTTCATGCTTTTGAACTTTGACATTTTGAACTTTGACATTAATTGTACTCGAGTCAATTAAATTACTAATCTTTTTGCTTCAAATCTAGGTCACCAGAGTTTGATTTTTCAGAACTTGAGACACTTTTCTCTGCTATAGTTCCCAAGTCAGATAATGCGGGTAAATCTGGAGGGAGAAGGAAGTCTGTTGGGTCTAAACCAGAGAAGGTTCACCTGGTAATAAATATGATATAATATCCTCCTTGTCGTAGGCCTTATACAAACAATCTGAATTCTGTATGTTACTCACCCCAATTTTTTGTTCGTGTTCTTTCCTGCTTCTACTTGTTCCATTCATTTCTTTTTTCTTTTTACCTGTGCTTGATACCTGCTAGATGAATGCTTGTAGTTGCTTTTCCTGCATATTGGATTTTGGTGGTTGAAGGAATTCTTTTTTCTTCTTTTCTGTAAGTTTCACTAACGTTTCTCCTTTTAAATAATGCTTTTTTTTTTTGGGTAGATTGACTTAAGGAGGGCAAATAATACTGAAATTATGCTCACAAAGGTTAAAATGCCACTGCCTGACATGATGGTAAGTTTGGTGCTATTCTCTTCAACATTTCTTTTTCCTTTGCTTTTCTCTCAAAGAGGCTTGCCTTTTTATTTGTTTAATAGAATGTCCTGATCATTGCAGAAAGAAAAGTTCCTGATTGTCAGCATGTTCAGACTATAGCTAAGAATTATATGCTATGTTTGAGATAGGAGGAAATTGATATCCTAAAAGTTGTATAAATCCGCTTGTCTGTTAACTTGGAGTACACATAAGAATGCCCTTATTTCTTATTAAAATTTAAATTGCATAAAGATGTTCTATAATATGTCAAGGGCCCCGGTCGAGCCACCATTCTATGTCAAGTCAGCTCGTGTAACCTTGCACCCAAGACTGAAAACATATAATACTACACTTTTTTTCTGGATAATATTAACAATGCACAAGTAGGAGATAACAATAGAAGTGACATGCTTGTCAGATTCTTAATGCAACTTACCTTCTCAACGAAAGTTAGAGAAGGAGAATTTCTCAAGCTGTTGGAATCCTCCCCTTTAAAAATGTGGTATGTAGCTGTAGCTACCCATTGTCAAATGAGATGCTTTAAATTGGTCCTAATGGTCCAGGACACATCAAAAGATGCATAGACCTTGTAATACTTTCCTTTCATCTGTTTCTTATAAAAAAAATTATTCCCTCCGTTTCAATTTGTTTGTCTGGTTTTGACTTGGCATGACGTTTAAGAAAGTAAATAAGACTTTTGAATCTTGTGCTCTTAAATCAAAGATATGTAGAATGTACTAAAATGCCCTTTAATCTTGTGGTCTTAAACCGCCATGTGGAAAGTTGGAATTAAAGAGTTGCCAAAAAAGGAGAAGGCATTCTTTTTGAAACGGACTAAAAAGGGAAGTAAGACAAACAAATTGAAACAAAGGGAGTACTTTTCTTTCAGCTGTTAGACAATCTGCTTTTTTCTGCTAGTTATTTTCGCTCTATTTTAGCATATGATAAACAATGTGGAAAATTCAGGTTAGAGCCCGTCCTTTGTAAGCCGAAGGTTGGTAGAACCTGAAATTAGGGTGAAAATGATAGCAGAAGTATTAGTAAGGAATTGTTTCACCATGTGGTGCTCTTGTGGATAGTTGCTGGGCCATATTTGGTGGATCTATCAGTTAGTTCTTACTGTGCCGTACTTGGTAGACCTAGGTGATATCATTATTCTTAAATATTCTTGCTAGTTTTCTCTATTGTCTCTAGGTGCTCAACATGCTTGCTTGCTTGCTATCGGCTCACCCAATAAAGTTAGGTGGTTGGTTTACCTGACCTTACTAAAAAAAGTGTGGTGGTTGGTTTTTATCTGTAGGCAGCTGCCCTCGCAATGGATGAGTCAATTTTAGATGCTGATCAGGTGGAGAATCTTATCAAGTTTTGTCCTACTAAAGATGAGATGGAACTTCTCAAGGTGAACTTACGCACTCTGCAGCTATTCTACTGGCTGTAACTTTTTTTTCATGCTCTTTTTCCTCTGCCTCCTCTACCAATTGATTTTTTTACTGTTATTTCTTCTAAATGTTTGCTATTACTACTGCTCAGAATTACACTGGCGACAAGGAGCTCCTGGGAAAGTGTGAACAGGTGAGCCAATCATGTTCTGTAGTTGTCCCCTGAGCCCCATGACGTCTCAGTTTTATTTCTTGATTGATATTCTTTATTTGCAAGTTATTTTCAGAAAGGTTACAATTGTATTTATAGTAAAAACTTAGCAACCCCCCCAAAAAGGTGCTAAGTTGAAAACTTTACAAACTGTAAAAAGGTGCTTAAACCCTGTCCAGAGCCCTATACACTTAAACATTGCCAGTTAAATCTACTAAATCTCCTACTCCCCTCCACATATTCCGTTTACACCAAAAAGAAGAACACTGAAAATTCATCCTAATTTTCTGGATAGAACTGCTAGTGCCTTCAAAATGTCTAGAGTTCCTTTCTTTCCACACTATCCACCAAATGCAAGCAGGAATGATCTTCCCCCAATCCTCCTCCCCGTTCCCTATACTCCTCCAGCTGTTCAGCATCACCAAAGTTGAATAGGTCATTACCCATTTTATTCCCAAAATACAATAGAACATGTGCCACAGATTTATGGTTGTCTGTCAGTGTAGGAATAGGTGTTCATTGCTTTCACCCCCCTGTCCAGACAAAGGACATCTCGAACAAATCTGAGGACCTCTTCTTTGTATCTTATCTTGAGTTAGGCATGCTTTCCTAATCACCGACCAGACAAAACATGACACCTTCATAGGGATATTTACTTTCCAGACCTGTTTCCAAGGCCAATTCTCCTTCACAGGGGCCTCTTTGATTCAAATACTAATACACAGACTTTTTTGAGAAGTCCCCTTTTGCTATTTAATTTCCATCTGGGTCTGTCTGAACAATCAGAGAAACCACCAAAAGTTCCCAATAACTGAAGCAATGTGATAAAGCTCTCCACTTCCTAGTCATTTCGAGCTCTTCTAAAGTTTAGACCCCACCCTTGTTGACTCCACATTTGGTAGATCATGACATGTTGGAGACTAATAGAGTAAAGAACTGGAAAAATAGACTTCAAATTAGTCTCTGCTCAATCCAGTGATCAGCCCAAAATTTGCATCTGAATATATTTTGCGGCAGCTACATTTGTCAACTAAAATTGATGTCCAATAGTGCTTGTGAGTTTTTATCTGATGCGTGGACCTTAAATGGTGACGCATAAGTCTTATTTTAGGTTAACCATGGTAGCTGCCCTTCTGTTACAATTTGAAAGTAGTGCAATCTGACAAACAAAAGGCTTCTTTTACCATTAACCAGCATCAATAAATGCAAACTATCCTTCTGCTTCTTTTTTGGCTGATGAGGAACTAGAGTGGATTTTTTTTTTGATAAGTTAAGGTTTTATTAAAAACAGTATCAAGATGATACTGTGAAAGTACAAAGAAAATGCAGGCTAAATTACATAAGAAGCCTCAGCAGTCTAGCATGTCATCTAAATTCATAACAACATTTCCATCCTTCCAATAGTATACGTTGTGCAAACAACTATATTTCAGACTGCAACTGCTCCTTTTTGCCTTAAAAACACCTCTTATTTCCTTCTTTCCATATAGTCCAAGCAATGCTAAGAGGAATGGCACTCCAAATCTTCTTCAGGGATTCATCTGGACACTCAACTTCCCAACACTAACACACTCCTGAATGTCATATGACTTGTCCAATGAATGCCAGAATTAGCTATGAACATGGCCCACACCTGCCAAGTAAATTCAGAATGCACAAATATGTGGTTCACAGATTCACAAGCTTTCTCACAAAAGTAGCATCTGCTGCACATTTTCCAAACCCTTCTCTTCAAATTTTCTAACGTTAGACGTGCTTCATGAGTCACTAGCCAACCAAAGAAGGCAACTTTTGTTGGGACTATAGTCGTCCAGATCATCCTCCAAGGCCACTTTTGTGCTTGCCTGAATAGAATTTAGAATTTTATAGAAAGAGCTGACAGTAAAAAAACCTTTTTACTCACTTTCCAGGTTAGGCTATCTTCTCTATTTGGAATTAACACCGCTGATTGCATCTTATGGATAAATAAATCAACTTCTTGCATTTCTCTGTCAAAGAGATTCCTTCTGAACTGGAAGCTCCATCCTGAATCCGTAAATATATCTGCTAAGAGGACTTCTGGATTATAGGTCAATCTATACAAATTGGGAAATTGATCTTTCAGAAATCATAACCATCCCAATTATCTTCCAAAAGTCTAATCTTTCGCCATTGCCTATCCTTAAAACAACATACCTATTAAATTCCTCCCAGAGATTGCAAATCTGTCTCCAAACAACTACTCTGTATGGAGTCTTTACTGCTTTAGGAGCCCAAAAGCCTTCTCTTCCATAAATCACCTCAACCACTTCTTCCCAGGGGGCTTTTCTCCCAGCATTTAACCTCCATAGCCATTTACATAACAAGCTTTGATTGTGAGCTCTAAGATTTCTAATTCCCAAACCCCCTTCCTTCTTATGTTTTGTCACAATGTTTCATTAACTAAGTGAATTTTCCTCCTTTCTGCATTGCCTTGCCATAAAAATTGCCTTATGATTTTATCAATTTTCTTCTCACTGGCTGGAATAGGAATCAGAGACATTAGATATGTTGGGATGCCATCGTGGACACTATTTACCAATGTCAATCTGCCCCCAAAAATATAAGTGTTGTTGCTTCCAGGAAGTCAACTTCTTTTCACACTTTTCTATCACTCCATACAGATACATCTTTGAATTTTGCACCTAAAGGTAATCCAAATTGCTGGTAGGAAACATTGCAACTTTGCAGCCCATGATATTAGCCAACTGATTCACATCATTTTGAACATTCAAAAAAAACATAGAACTCTTAGTCAGGTTTATTTTCAATCCAGTTACTGCTTCAAATGCCAGCAACACCACCCTCAAGTGCAGCACTTGTTTTTTTCAGCCCCACACATCACCAGTGTATCATCGGCATAAAGGCTATGAGTAACTTCTATACAATTTCCTAAGTTATAGCCTTTTATCCATTCACTCCTCACAACAGTATTAATCATCTGACTTAGCACCTCCATCTCTAAAAGAAACAGATAGGGAGATAGAGAGTACCTTGTCTCAGGCCTCTTTGAGAGCTAAAATAACCTGCTGAACTACCATTAATGAGAACTGAGAATTTAGAAGTGGAAACACAAAATTTTATCCATTGAATCCACCTATCTCCGAAACTCATCTTCTCCAGCAACTTCAGCAAGCAAGGTCATCTGACATTGTCATAGGCCTTTTCCAAGTCTAATTTGAACACAGTTCCTTGCAATTTCTTTTTCAAGTAGTAATCGATGCACTCATTTGCCAGCAGTGCTGCATTTGCTATTTGTCTCCCTCTCAGAAAGGCATTCTGATTTTGAGAAATCAGTTTATCAATTACTAACTTCATTCTCTCGGTAAGAACTTTAGCAATCAACTTGTATATACTCCTGAGCAGACTAATAGGTTTGAAATCCTTGATATTGACAACCCCTTTCTTCTTTGGAATCAAAGCAATGAAAGTCGAATTAAAGCTTGAGGAATTCTCCTTCTCTGAAAAACACATCAAATGTCTTCATGACATCTTCTTTCACAATATACCAACATCTCTTGAAGAAACACATATTAAAGCCATCCGGACCAGGAGCCTTATCCCCTTCTATCACGTTAATAACATTAGTTATCTTCTGCTTCATCAAAAGGTCTCTCCAACCATTCTTTTTCTTGGTCACTGATGTTGGCTAGTTCTGGACAAATCCAGGAAGGTCTCCAACTCTCTTTTTCTGAAAACAGCTCATTATAGAACTCAAGGATGTGATTTTTGATCAAGTTTTTGTCATTAGTGGATTTTTTTTAAAGAGGACTAATATGCTTCCTTCACAATGTTTAGTGGTGGAATACGTATCCCCAAAAAATTAAGAAAATCTTTACTGCAGAATAGTTCCTTGGTAGACCTAGGTGCAAATTGGCTTTGGTAATTCTAATTAGGATTATACATGGATTATAGATCTGTCGGCTATTTTTGGTTTTATACGGTTGTCTGAGTGGCTATTTAGGTTAATTCTTCTACTAAATTACTAAGATTGGGGGTCACCATCTTCTGCTATTTGATAGAGAAAGCATGGAACTAGATACTGTTGCTTGCTTGTAAGACTGCTTTTAATGGCGTGATGTTCAAGATGAGTAAAGGTCTGACAGCATTGGGTTCACCATCTTCTGCTATTTGATAGACAAAGCATGGAAGTAGATAGTGTTACTTGCTTGTAAGACTTGTCTTTAATGGCACAATGTTCAAATGAGGAATGGATTGGTGCTTGAGTGAGGAAAGGTCTGGCTGTTTCATATTTTAGAGCAAGTTTGATGAACCGACGTGCAAGGTTGAATATATTGTGTCCATTGAGGGGGTTGAAACCCAAAAAAAAAAAACAATGGTATGGTTACTTCTCGCTCACATAGTTTGGCAACTGAGTTCCAGTTTAACTAATTTTGTTTGAGCTAAAAACAACAGAATTTGGTTGTGAAGTAACGCAAAACCTTTTCCTCAGTTTGGTCGCTGTTTAAATTTTTTGGCTTCAACTTGCTGAATTCTGTTTGAAACAGATTCACACCTGACTTATAAATTCAGAAAATAGATGATAGGAAGTTCCAATGTCTGATTGCTAAATGTGAATTCTATCCTGTCAAATCTAATTTGAATCTTAGCTGTAATTGGTTATAGCTGTTAGCCTCAATATGTGCTGCATTTTCTTGCCTGTCCAATATTAATGTCTTTACCAGCGTCTGGAAGAATTGGGACATCATATGGTAACTGTGGAGATATATTTCTGTGGGGATATTCTCCTGTGAAACGTTGTGCGTGTGTGTGTGAAGAGGAGATAGAAGGGAGAATATAGGAGCATGTCTAAAGAGGTGGATGGGATGTAAGATTGAGAAAAGGTCTGACAGCATTGATTTAATGGGCTGGCTGGATTATGGGTAGTTGGATAAGAAGGGAAAGAAGCAAGGAAGAAAGCAAAAATGGATTGTCTGATCTGGAAAATATAGTAACTTCCTCGACCATGTGAGGGATAAAAGAAATGTGAAGAAAAAAGAAGAAAGAAGGAATAAAATTGCTTTGACATAGTCTCAACCTTGTACACATCTGTGTGTATTATCACCTGTTCACCATTATGCCACTTTATGTTATGCTAATTTAATTACTAGTGGGTGTTTTTGTGTCTCATATGTCAAAGAACCACCACAAGAACAAAAAATTGTGATACCACACAAAATGAAAAGCAAACTAAATTTTGCTTCTATCCAGATTATCAAAATATCCTGTGCTATTCCAGATGAGAAATGATGATATCTTTATAATCAGTGTCTCAGAGAAAACTAATTTGAGAGGCTGGCACGTGTCATATATTCATGATAATGAATTGTACCCTACCGTATTGTTGTCTTTCTGTAGAATATTTTGAATGCTTTTGGTTTGGTTGATGATAGATTTACTTGTTCCATTATCCTTTTTCAGAAAATACTTGTAACCATGGTATCTTTTCCCTGCCTTGATGGTTCTTTTGCATTTTAAAAATTTAAAGAGCAACTGATTTTCAAGATAATATGATACTACCTTATAGCTCAGTCCTAATGCATTGGTGGTATTTCTGATATTGTTTCTCTTTCAGTTTTTTCTGGAGCTGATGAAGGTGCCTCGAGTAGAGTCAAAACTAAGAGTTTTTCTCTTCAAGATCCAGTTCAACTCTCAGGTTTGCTTGCATCTAGTAATCTTCTGAAATAAGTATCTTCTGTATCATCTGAGATTAGCTTTATCTCAGGTCACAGACTTCAAAAAGAGCTTAAACACTGTGAACTCTGCTTGTGAAGAGGTACTTTCCCAGGTTCTGTATTTCTCTTCTTTATTTTCCCTATTTTCTTGGACTAAGTTTGCTTGTAGCAGGTCCGACATTCTCTCAAATTGAAGGAAATATTGAAGAAAATATTATATTTAGGGAATACATTGAACCAGGGAACTGCCAGAGGTAAGACTTTCTGTTGCTAGAAAGTTTGATAATCATATATGACTAATTCAATTGCTGCCATGTGGAACTTGCGGCTTTTCAATTCATAAATTAAATACAACGATTGCCCGACTAGATAAACTAGGAGAAATACAGCAACTAGAGGTTTCGATTGTTTCTAAGTTTCTTATTGATGTGAGTGGGACACAGCTTTTCCCTAAAAGTGGTGGTTTGCTCATACAAGTTAATAAAGTTAGTCACGTAGTTCATTCATTGTTGTTGCAGCTTGTTAATTTTGCAAACGAGAAATTCAGATAAATTGAGAGATTCATCAATGTGCGGACTACTATATAGAGTATATGCAGAAAAAGTTCTGCTGAGACTATCTATTTAGATGATGAATAAAATTGCTAAAATGGGTACCAAATGGACCGTTGTTTATCAGTTACGAGTTGTGTGTGGCTTACTTTATTCCTTCATGGACTTAAATCGTCAGATAAAATACTAACTAACAAATTGTTCTCTCTGATGGAACTAGAGGATTAATAAATTTTGCTCAATAGTTTTGCTCCTGAGCTAGATGATTTTCACATTTTGGTAATGTGGAAAACTTGAGCATATGTTCTTATAAGTGATATAGTAAGTGTTTTGTGCCTTGACATGGATAGTTCAGTTTCTTGCTACTAGTTTGTATAAACATCTAGCTTGGATTTATTATGCTTCTTATTCCAATGGAGCTTGTTCGGTTTCATATAAAATAATTCTTAAGGACCTCATCTAATTCTATGGATGTTGTAATGTATGTGGTCAAGCAGTTTGAAATTTTGATACAGAATTCCAAAGCTAACTTCGGGTACTTTCTTTAATTCAGGTTCTGCCGTTGGGTTTAAGTTGGACAGTCTTTTGAAGCTCACTGATACACGTGCTACTAACAACAAGATGACACTCATGCATTATCTTTGTAAGGTGTGGATGTATTCTCAGTTTCACTTTTTGTTGTTTCAAAGGGATTATCTAAACTATTTCAGCCTTCTTTCCAAATACTATACTCGAGAAGTGGTACCCTTAGATCATGCTTTCAGAAATGTCACCTCGTGGAAACACTGTTGATGTTGTATCTTCTTCAATGCTTCCTTTAATTTTCCTTTTCACCGGTTGACTCTGAAAATCACTGTGATAAGATTATCTTCAGAGGACAAAAAGGATGAGACTCTGAAAAGGCGTGATGATTTGCAAGCTGTTCTTAGTACAACAACAACAACATACTCCGTGTAATCCCACCTTGGTAGGTAGAGTGGCTGTTTCCGGGAGACCCTCGGCTCAAGACAAAGCATAATCACAAGCAAATCAAGAGAAGCGGTCAGACTCGGACAAGAAATTAAAGCAACATGATAACAAAATTGAATACGCTATGATAGCGCATTCTAACAAAAGGAAGCATTAGCTAACACAACTAAATAAGATAAACAAAGTACACTAAAGAACACATATCAGCAGAAATCAAACTACAGAGGACTATAAAGCAATACTGCGCCTATAAGTGTGATAGGCTAATCGGGCGTACAATAAGAACACTACAACTATCATTTTGTAAGCGTAAGTAGGACTACACTCGACTACCTACTACCCTTCTACCCTACGTGTCCTCTACAACCCCCTATCTAAGGTCATGTCCTCAGTAAGTTGCACCTGCGCCATATCTCGTCTAATCACCTCTCCCCAATACTTCTTCGGCCTACCTCTACCCCTCTTGAACCCGTCCATTGCCAACCTCTCACACCTCTGCATTGGGGCATTTGTGTCTCTCCTCTGCACATGCCCGAACCATCTCAACTTCACTTCCCGCATCTTATCCACCACCGAGGCTACTCCCACTTTATCCCGAATATCATCATTTCTAATCCTATTTCTCCTTGTACGCCCACACATCCATCTCAGCATCCTCATCTCCGCAACTTTCATCTTTTGTATGTGCGAAGTCTTGAGTGGCCAACACTCCGTTCCATACAACATATTCGGTCTAACCACCACCCTATAGAACTTGCCTTTAAATTTTGGTGACACCTTTTTGTCGCACAAGACTCCAGATGCGAGCCTCCATTTCATCCACCCTGCCCCAATACGATGTGTGACATCGTCATCAATCTCTCCATTCACCCGTACTGTTCACGGCACTGGAAGTACTGTTCACCGGAGTTTTCACAAAAAAAATCAAGTACCTGCGTAGATCTAGGGGAAAAAGAACACAAGAACAACAAAAGGACAAAAGAACAAAAAAACAAAAAAACAAATGAAATTTTGTAAAAAAAAATGTTTTTCCGTCGGCGACGGTTGGTCGGAGCGGTGTTTTTGGGGTCTTACCGTTGCCGCCGGCGAGTGGTCGGAGTGGTGCTGTTGGGGTCTTACCGTCGGGAATGGGGGTGGATATGGAATGAAAATGTTCATCACTTTAACAGTCGCGCTTAGTTAGAAATGCTGTGAGGAGAGCCTGGCGCAAGAAGATTGATCAATTTGATGCACGTGTGGTCTTTCTATTTTGTTAATTATATATATGCAAGTGTGTGTACATTTCATTGGGCTTGCTATAGAGGTCCTACAGTTGAAAATCATGTCATGCATATTTTATTTTAGGTTACAAGTATTTTACATAGTAGAAGTGCCGAAGCTAGTTTCCTCTGTTCCATCTTCTCTTCACTAGGAGCATCTTTGATCTGGCCTTTTTATGTAAACAAAATTTATACTATATATTACATGAAACTAATGTGTATTTGAATTGCCGAAGCTGGTTTCCTGTGCTTCATCTTCTCTTCACTAGGAGCACCTTTGATCTGGCCTTTTTATGTAAACAAAATATATATTATGATGGCTGCTTGAGGAGGTATCTGTGTCCTTATCAAGTAGGTGCAGGTCCATCCGTTTACTTTTTGCCATTTTACACTTGTGCTTTTGATTTTATAACTAAGGATACAAATAAGTGATGGCAAATAATAATGAATTAAGTACCTCTTTTCTACTTTATGAAATTATTTAAACTAAAAAACGATTCTGAGATCACTATATTCTGGTACATAAGTGCTCAAGTGTGATCAAACTTTCTATAGATGGTCCGCTTGGGAAGGTTTTTTTTTTTGGAAATATAAAACTCAAATTATTCCTTTACGGTCATCGGCTATCATCTGATAGTTTGCTGCACCTTGCCAAAGTGCAATAGTCTTAGGCATTATTTGGTGCACGATTGATTATGTGTCACAATATTGCAAAAGTTTTCAAATTTAAGGCACACTTTTAAAAGGTTACTTCTCCTTATCCATTTTGGTTCATAGACACTTTGTTTGTAAAGGGTTTACGTAGACATTTCTACTATTCTTAATTTTATGTAGCTGAGACATATTTTCTTTTTTCTTTACTTATTTATTTATTTATCTATCTGAGTTTCTATTTGATAAAAGGCCTCTTAATATTGTCTGACTGAATTCAGGTTTCAAATGTGGTTATCACTATCTGCGATGGAGTGCTGTTAGTAATTTTTCTCTTTTCTCAGGTTCTTGCTTCCAAGTCACCAGCACTTTTAGACTTTCATGTAGATCTTGTAAGCCTGGAAGCTTCGTCAAAGGTAACTTGTCTTATCTCTTTAAGATTATATATCTTTTGAATTTATCAGGGTTGATTAGAAAATTGTTGCTCCTAGCAGATACAATTGAAGTCTTTGGCTGAAGAAATGCAAGCAATCATCAAGGGTTTGGAAAAAGTTATAAAAGAACTGGAAGCATCCGAGACTGATGGCCCTGTGTCTGAATTTTTTCGTAAGGTATTATGGTGGTTGTATTTTATTTTTTTAATAATGATGGTGGTTGTATTTCTTTTCAACTGTCTTAGCTTTATTTGATTGTACGTGCAACTATTCTACATGTGTGTTAGGATGTCTGAGAGAACTCCTTTGGTCATCAGGTTAAGATGTTACTTCTAGCTCGGACATCTTTTTAGGACTTCAAATATCCTCCTAATGCCTTGTGAGATTTAAAAAATTAATGCAAAGGTTCTGCTTCTGAAGCAATTGTGTCAATGTTTTGTATCTTTTGTTTCCTTCGATTCTTAATATCTCTGTTTTATTATTTCTTGATCTGATGGATAAATTGTGAATCAAGATATAGTTTAACTTATTATGGCATAAAGCTGCCACTGTAAAACACCATGAATCTTTTGATGAAAAGAGTCTGAACTCCCTGCCACCTCTTCTATCTCTGGAAATTGGACGACTTTTTTTCCCTTTTATCTCCTTTCTTTCCTTTAATTTATTTATTCATTTAGCAAAAGGGTTGATGGAAACATGTAATAACAGCATACACAGTTTCTATTGTTTCTTAAAGTGTACCAAGTTTCTGTGCACACTACTGTCATTCTCTAGAAGATTTACACTTCCTCCCTCAATGAAAAGGGGGGAAAAGAACAAAGTTTTTGGTCCTTATATGTTTGTTTATTTGTCCCGCAAAACAGACCTTAAAGGAATTCGTTGCTGTGGCTGAAGCACAGGTTGGCTCTGTGAAGGAGTTATATTCTGTTGCGGTAATTTCCTTTGTGTTTTATTATCTCTTGGTTATGCTATGTTGCAGAGTCATCTTCCTATGTGCCAATGTAATGTTTAATTGTCATAACTTGCACAGGGCAGAAATGCAGATGCACTTGCACTATATTTTGGTGAGGATCCTGCCCGCTGTCCGTTTGAGCAAGGTAGCATATGTACAATAGACTTTTAATCCTCTCCATGCCACTGCTAGCAAAATTGAGCGGATGAAAGTTGTCTCCTTCAAGAGTTTTGAACTATACTTTAATGTCCTAGACATTTTCAATTCTAACTACAAGATGTGAATAGGTGTGTTAAAAGTTAGTCTAGTATTAATCCTCTTACACAGAGAAACTGCTCCACAAATTTTTGGAAAGATGTGACTGCAATTTTTAGCTCTTTGTCAGAGCTGTAATTGTTAATCAGTATGCTAGTTTTACGAGATTTTATTGATCTGGAATACATCTCAGAGCTTCCTCATTGAGGTGTCCAGTGTCTAGGGCTTTAGCAAACTATTTTGGGGCATTAGATGATATAGAGCTTAAGCTGTCCTTTTTTAGCTAAGGACAAGTGTTTATTTTGTCCTTTATGACAATTTTATATTTATCTTATGTCTTTGCCGATTGGAAGAAAAAACTGATGAAATTATGAAGTGGCACCACCAACATGCTCTCCCATACTTGAAGTGTAACTCAGCACATTTAAACCTTGGCCAGATCATCTACTAGTTTCCAACAAGGGTATCACATTCAAAGGCTGATCTCCTTGAAACCGTTGCGTGCTTAAGTACTTAGGTAGGATGTAATTATAAATAGAGAACCAATTTGAAGTGTTTTTACTGTCTAGAGAGAAACAAGTTTTTTTTTTTTTTTTTTTGGAAAAAAGAAAAGAAGACTCGTTTCATGTATATGAATGAGTATGAACCACCTCTTTTTTATTGCGTGTGGATGATTACTAAAGAACTTGTACATATTACTGCATTTTACTTCAATTGGAGATGCATCTGATGGATGTGTATTGCCTTTGTTTGCTTCGTTCACACTTACCTGTTTTCATTTGTAAACTGCTGCCCTTGATGGTTCGAGGTTTTCGGATGCTGATCTTTTTTTGTGCATCTGTTTGGCAATCTGTACAGTCACGGCGACTCTCTTAAATTTTGTGAGGCTGTTCCGCAAAGCCCACGAAGAGAACTTGAAGCAGGCTGAATTAGAAAGGAAGAAAGTTCAGAAGGAGGCTGAAATGGAGAATGCCAAAGGAATTAATCTAACAAAGAAGGGTTTCAAGTGAATGGGAATGATTTCATTGTTTCAGGGAATATTGGGTGTCGAACGATCCGTCTGTTGGTTAACCATGTTAACTGAGGATCTCTTCCAAAGACAGACCAGAAGCTTCCTAATGTAAGTGCTTTGGCATTCTTTGGATTCAAGAAAGAATGTTCAGGCTTGTGACCTGAGTGCAGTGAAATGCTTTGCAGATAGGAAGCTGAACCGGACACATCATTGTCGGGGCTCTTGGATGATGCAAGCAACCTGTTGCTCCATAAATTGATCGCCTTGATTTTTGTTATTGGCAGGTAATCATGAATGCTGTCCAACTTGGATAAATTTGCTACATGATTAAACGATGCTGCAATCAAGAGTGCGAATTTGGGTAGAGCTAACATGCTGGACTCGGTGCTGGCACAAATGTAGTTGCCATAATGTCAACGTTTACCACTGACTGCCGCCTTTATGCCATGTCAACTGTAAATTAGAAGCGTAAGATCAGTTTGTATAAAGCCTAGCCAGTGTATCTAGATTCAAAGTTGATTCTTTTCATTGTAACATAGCTAAAGGGGTTCCCTATTGTGTCAGTTTTTTATGGGAATCTGCCACGAAATTGATTGTACAGAAAGCATAGGAGAGGAGAGGAATAGGTTCTTTTAGCATTAGTACTGTATCAATATGTAGGCTGTAGGATTAGTTCCCCTTTCCTAGATACAAATTTTGGAATATATTATGAAATCTTCATTTATTAATCACACGAGTTATCTGCATTCTTTCTTTCCTCTTGAGGTATTGACATTTTTTCGTGCTCCAGCGGCTTATCTAATCCGGGCTTCTTAGCTTCAACTTCTTGACTCGTAAGGAGCTCGGATTAGTGAGTTTAAACCAATTTGTTATGTATGCGTTTGTGTATTTTTGGCTTTTCCTAAGTTGAGCTTTGCACCATCAATATTAACGTTTTACTTTTGATCCATATAACATCTGACTTGGTGTTATATGGGTGTATACTAATAACATTAATAGCGCATTAGCTGTGCTTATATAACACATCCAATCACTCGTAATATAGACTCCAAAAGCGCAACATCGCAAGTGAAGATAGCTCTTTAGTTTTTGTGCAAGTCCTTGTCCAGTTTTAAACCTATTAAATCCAGATAACCAGCTTTGCCATTTATGCATAATTTTCTACTCATTGTTCACACATTCATAATCGCGAGAGATCAACAGTGTTTACACTTACTGAAATAATATTTTCTTGTGTGAGATCGAAGAATATATGCTCCCAGAAGCATAGGCGCCTTGTTTCATGATTGATGCCTTCTGTATCTGTTCTTTCAGAAGCAATTCCTATTTCATTCTTTATTCTTCCTTATACAGGCGCTCAATCGGAAATCACTTTTTTTTTTTGTTTGCTAGAAAGAATTATGTTAAATGGGATATGGAATTTAATACCCCTTTCATTCTGGGGGACATTGATAGAGATGAATTTGGATCTATCAAGATTTAGATCTCACTAACCACTTCCCAATATTTGGGTGGACTAGATTGAAAGGGCTCCGTCCAAAACATGGGTTAATTTCGCACATGGTCACTGAATTTGTCAATTGTATAATTAAAGTTACACAATTTCTTTTTTTGTATCATTAAAATCACTACGTATTAATTTCTCAAGAAATACAAATGTTGGTGCTGCTTTCTGAAAAAGATCTCGAGTAACAAAAGCCAGAAATTGGATACTTTTTGGCGCCAAAAGTTTGATTTTCTCATGAGTTTGTATATTCTGAAAATTAACACACCGTTCAGTGATTTTAATGATACCAAAATTTATATTTGCGACGGTATTGATACAAAGGATAAATTCCAGTGATCATATATAATATTAACTCCCAAACGAAGAATATTAGTTCAAGTATACGAGCTCACATAATACATTCAGTGGGAAGCTATGTATGGTGAAGAGGCTCAATTGAATCCCTTTATGTAGGTAATTTTTTTTAGGTATATATACAACTTTTTGAATCTCCTTTATATATAGAAAACTTTTAATGTTGTATTTTTAATCTCATTAGAATTGCTAGCTCCGTCCTGGGTGCATTTTCATAATGATCTACTTCGTATGAGATTTATTGAAAAAAGTTGACCACACTTCACCTAACTGCAACAAGGGTTTCGGTTACTGACTTTTGGTGGTGCAAAGAAATTCGCACTGTAAAAGTTTGGAAGAAAGTCACCTTCCCCTTGAACGTAACTAGAAGAGCTTTTTCTTGTATAGTTGCAAAGGAAGCAAAAAAATGATTAACAACTCTCTCTTCCAACAACAAAAAAATTAGTATTCTTAACTAACTTGAATACTTGATATTTATGGTTGAATTTAGTGAGAAAATAGGATTCAAGCAAAATAAGGACGCATGACCTATGCGTCGACAATATATTACTTACACCAATCATTCTGAACAGGTAGGTGTTTACCCACAAATTACTAACCATAATTGCTTTCCTCTTTTAAGTAGTTCAACTAAGTTTTCATGAAAATCAACCTAGGTGATAAATTATATCACTTTTTTTTAACCATATGATATTGGAAGTGTACTAGTTCGACTAATCAAATTCATGTCAAGTAGGTGCATTAAGGGGTAAAGCGCTTTCAACAACAACAATAACATACGCATTATAATTTCATCAGGCAGTTCATTCAGGGATTTCGAAAAAAAAGCAAAAGCTAAATATAAAAAATAATATTGTCGATGGGAATGAAACCTAAGACATTATAGATAATTTTGAACACCCTGGATCGCTTGAGCTAACCTTTTACATTTGTTCGCGATATTCAAAAGTTAATATATGTACACAAACACAGAAAATTTACCCTATATATATGCTGTAATTTTTTTCCACCCTCAACACCCTCTAAATCCGCCCCTGCCACCACATGACATCTGGAGATGATAGAGCGTACACAAATCTTACCTCTACATTGTGAAGATCGAGAGACTGTTTACGATAGATCCTCGACTCAAGTAAAGCGTTTTCTAGTAAAAAAATAAATACATAAATCAACAAGTCTGCCTTGCCAAAGACGTATGGGCTTTCAGACTCCCGAACCCCCAATTTGAAGAAAAAAAACTGAAGTTCTTGATACTCCCAAAACGAAATAAATAAAAAGTCCAAGGATTATTAATTGCCAATCCTTCACATTTGGTCTTTTCTTTTGTTTCACTTGGCATCAGTTAGGATTTCCGTGATCAAATTTGCTAAGTATTCTCTTAAAAAGTTTAAGTAAATGTTGTCCTACCTTAATCACTTCCTACCCCCACCCCACCCCAACACACACACACACAAAAAACAAGAAAAAGAAAAGAAAAAACCTTGACTAACTTGCACGGCTAGAACTCTAAAGACGTTACTTGCATATATGACCAGAAACATAGCTTGACTGCTACGTTGTGCAAAGTGAAACCTTGTCCAACTTTAGGTAAAACACAAACAATCACCTTCAACATGGCTCAATCGAAAGCTATCTCATTCTACATTAATTTAACAAAAATTATACCTAGAATTTTTTAATATTACATCAGAGGATCAAGGAAGAGGAGAGGGGACCGCAAGAAAATTGAATTCATACCTATCGTGTGAAATTATGTTACCCAGCCTTTTTAATAATATTGTCGGTAGTACGTCGGATCCTCCAATAACTTTGAATTTTTGGAAAATCATTCATCATTTTTGGATGATCCGAACAACATGTAGGTAAAAATTGATGTATTCGAAAGGTTAAACAAAATAAATGATTTGGTGAGTCGAGAGATGACTCTTTGTCTTTAAGACAAAATTTCCCGTATAGATGTTTTTACAGTGATGGACAATAGTCTCCCAAGATACAACAACAACTAATCAACTGTACAAAACAAATATAGTCCTGTATTGTGTGTTATCTAATTCGAATGAACTATTCAATTTAAACTTGAGGAGTAAGACCGTTGCAACGTTTCTGGAATCTTTCGAATCGTGGACCAAATAAAAAAGACCCGTGGCCTGGACCGGACGCGCGTCGGCGCGCGTGTGGGGCTTAGCCTCTAACCCAAGCTAACCTAGATCCTCTCCTTTCTAAACACATGGGTTACCCCTTGGATCCCAAACCATTACTCAAACTTAGAGTTTATATATTGCATAAACTCTCCATCTTCTACCAACGAGGGAGATTTGTCATTTTTGGTAAAAAAACACTCCATCTTTTAATGTCTCAAACACCTTACTTTGTGTACCAATATCTCTTTCATTTCTTAACGAAATTTCACAATACTTGACATTAACATCATCTACTCACTTAGTAGATTAGACATGTGCGAAGAAACGATGTTTCAGACATGTGGGGCCCACGTATTTAAGTCATTAAAGACGGGATAAACTCAATCACACATTAGTAAATTTCCAACACAATAATTGTGTAATGCTTCCACTGATACAAGTACAACTAGACTAACATTTTCTCATTCTTTTTTCCCTAATAAATCCGAAAAACGGGAAGGGAAAAGGGATTGGGTGAATCGAACAGACAACAATTATTATGAGATTTTCACCGATATAACTAGACTATAAGCCCGATTTCAGGAATTCACGTTTTTTCCCTCTTTGCATTGCAATTGAAATATAAACAGTTTACAAAAGATTTTTTTCCGGAGTTTCTTCTAACTGTACTTTACATGAAGAGAATAAAAAGAGAGAGAATATGATGGGGTTTGTAAAGCTTACATCAATGGATATTCTGGACATTACAAAAAAAAAAAAGTACATTAATGACCCCAAGAAATTGCTTGGTCTCTTCCTGCATTCCAACAATATTTACCCCTGAATAAAGCAGCCCTTTTTATTATCTAATTGAAAAATAAATCAGAAAACACAATCTCCTGAATCACTGAAAAAAATTTAAAAACCTCAAGGAAACTCCTCTAATGTCTTTATCTTCAGAACTATATGTTATTGGCAAAATTACCACGTCATCATCTGCTTTACAACTACTGTAGAAAACACAGCTGGATATGGTATCAAGAACAAGAAGAACTGAATACATGTATGCAATGAACATTCCTTCTAAAGCAAGCCAAAAAAGCTCTGTTTTTCCTTCATAATAAGCCGTTACAATTCTGTATTGAAACAGAGCTTCAACTGCAGCCAAAGCCAAATTTAATGGCACTGCTAATGATAATGCTGTTGCTGTTCTTCCTCGAATTAAAATACACGATTTTAAAATCGCGATATACCCTCCAATTTTCTCACTTCCTGATGTTATCAATGCTAAGTTGCAAATAATTAAAGTGTTCGTGAGAATGATCGAACAAATTACAGCCCCTGTTGCAGATAACAAAAGAATTAATCTTGGATTCGAAAGCCCGAAAAAACAATCAACGAGGTTGAAACCGAAGAAGAGGAGAGTGAAACAAGTGGCGTTCGCGGAAATGATGAGTAAAGAGTTGCAGAGTTGGGTAACAAGAAGGTGGAAATACGACGAAAATGTAGTTTTATTGAGATATTCGATAACTAAAGATTTGCTGAAGAGAAAAGATGAGATGGTAAAAGGGAAAGCTAGAAAAGATATATAAATTGTTTGCGAAATCTTGGAATTGAGAAGTGTGAAGAATTCTGATGAAGATGGAAATCCAGAAGCGTCGAAAAGTAAATGCAAACGCTCGTAGATTACTGGGTAAAAAGATGAAGAGGGAATGAATGATTGTAGTAAAAGAACAGATGCAGCGAAAGGAAAGGCAAAGAATGCTGCTGTTGTGGTGAAGAATTGATACTTCTGGAGGATAATAAAGATTGATTTTCTGATGATCTTTGTTGTTCTTTGCATTGGAACATAGGAGTATTCTTCCATTTTTTAGTATTTTTTTCTTGGATGGGAAGATGGTTGGGGAAATTAAGAAATTGAGATATATATTGATGTTTTGGTGTTCTATTTTAATGGGGGAATCTAAATCTTCAATGGTGGTTTGGAAGAAAGTTTGGAGAGTTGTTTTTTTTTTGGAAGGAATGGATAGGCCAACAACTAGAAAATAACAAAAAACATAGAGGGAGTTTGCAGTGGGAGTTGTTTTTGCTTTGTTTTTACCAGTGAGTTTGTTGGGAATTGGTTCTCAATTCTGTCTTTGTGTGCTCCTAAAACATCTTCTTAGTTGGCTTAACTTTGGGTTTAGAAGGAATATAATGTAGAAAATAATCAAGTTATCTGCTACAATAAGCTAATGAATGTAAGTACCATCAAAGATCTGGCGCAGTGTATGGGTTGTTTTTCCTTAATCCGATATCTCGATTTTGAACTCTAGTATGAAAAAATCTTTTGTATAAAGCGCTTCTCCTAAATCAATCCTACGCGGCGCGAATCCAAATTAGTCGAACTCTAATGCGAGTTCCGAACACCGAATGAAAAACAAAAAAAATGAATTTAAGTAATATATGTTGTCAGTGTAAACAAATCTCTAATCTTTATATGTTATGACAAATAACATATCTTATTTTCAAGATTTCAAATCTCACATGTTAATGAGGCTTACTTGAAATTTGTAAATATCTTTTGAATAACTTGACGGTGTGAAAAATTATTTATTGAGGGGTATATTACTTAAACTTTAATAATTTATAAATACACTAATAATTTATAATTTTTTACATATCAATATATATAAATTATATCTTGTGGACACTATTTAACATTTGAGAACCTTAGTTGGCTTAACTTTGGTTTTAGAAGGAGATTTTTCTTTCTTTTTTACTTACATTTTTGGAGGGGGTTGCACCTTTTTCTTTTTTTTTTTTGGTTAAAAGGGTTGCACCTTTTTAAATTATGTGGAAAGCATTTAAATCATTAAAATTTGAGAACCTTTGCTATGTCTATGGCTTTTCTCATGTCTTGCTTGCTGATGGAAAAGGGAAACTTCTTTTTGGTTTTCTTGGAATTTACTTCACTGTGTTGGAACGCCAATTGTTTAATTGGGAATTATTTTATCTTACACAATACTTGTGTGCTTAGGCATATGCATATCCTAGCATAGGAAATAAGTAAAGTGGGATATTTTATATTTAATGTTTTTCTTCTTCTTATAGTATAGTATAATATTTCCTTTATTTAACTCTGAAAACGCCATCATATCGGTAGGATTGTGCCAAAGAGGATTTTCTTTTTTAGGGAATCCCTTAAAATTGACACAGTATCCATATAAAGGCTAACATGGAAGTTTCTCCACCCTCTATTTTTGCAAATTTGTTTGTTCGCTTGGACAGCTCAATTGGTTATAAGGGGATATTTGGAAAATGGAAAGACTATTATTCCAACTATGTCAATCGCTAAACAAATTAACTTTAAAACTTGATTCTTTTGTTTATGTAAACGGATTTGAGTAGTGAGTTGTGTTATTAATAGTAGCATACTTTATTTTATGACTGTCTATATAGTATAATATGTAGTCATGAGTTTAAAATTGTTTAGACTTTCATATCATAAATAAATTACAAATTATGATTAGCGATAGTAATCAAATTGGGAGAAATAACCAAATTAGAAAACCTTTTTATCAGTATTACCTCCCGTCCATATTACATGTTCTTTTCTTTACGTTACATTTTTACACACTTGTTAAGAAAAAACTATATTGTATTGTCTAAAATACCTATAGTTTCTTTATTAATTGTCTTACTTAATTGACGCTACTATAAATTGAGAGTTACGGATGAATCAGAAAGAAAAAAAGAGTAATAAATGCTTCTTGTTTTCTAATACGTTAGCTATTTCTAAATAAATTCAATTTGCCAAAAACGACTAGTATTTGGAATTCAAAGGAAGTTATTAATTAAGGACATGACATTAGAACTTCCTTATGTTTCATGACGAATTCCATTTCATATAAATGATTTACTTTGTTAGGATATATAATTGAATATCAATTATGGTTGACTTATGTAAAAAAAAGAAAGATACTATTACTATATGTGCAGTCGAATAATGGGTAAATAGATGAGTGCCGACATAAAGGTCGCTGGCAGAGCCGTTAATTTCATTTTGGATTCGTAAATAGTAAAAGGCATATTTGCAATTTGTCTGCTACCTTTGGTTGTCATCACTTGCTAATCACCCTTTACAGTTTACACTGTCAGCTGGACGTGAAACTTGTGCTTTTTCTTGGACTGAACGAACAGAGAAGCAAGTCAAAAAAAGTTGCAAACCAAGCGATGACAATTAGCATTAATACATCCTTCGAAATGGACAAATTCATTATGTGTGCTTTTCTTTGTCAATTATTTGCTCATTCATAGGTCATAACCTTCATAATACAGCTTGTTCAATGCTCATCATCTTTATGATGTTTTTTATGATTTCTTGGACTTTTCCTCAACTACAAGTGCTCTATAATCCAAATTACATTTTCCATCTACATATTGATTCAAATGATTTTAACATCGCCTAAAAGATAACTATAGGTCATTGTATAAGTAAAATTAAGAGCTCGTTTGAGTGAGAAATAGATGATTAACAGTAATTTATAAAAATCAAGTGCAAAAAGTATTTTTAGTTGTTGAAACTGATTTTATAAATAAGTAGTTACATATTTGGATAAAAGTATTTAAATTAATAATAGATTATTTGTATATTTGTTTGAAAGATGCTGATAAATAATTTTATGTTAAAATGATTGAGATATCTTTAAAGCTATTTACAAAAGATAATAATTTTAAAAAAAATTGTAAAAGGTATGATTGACGAAAATAAAATAGAGAGATAATTAAAACTATGTTTTAGTAAGAGTATTTCTAAGATTACAAAAGATATCAGGGACAACAAAATTAAAAGGTTGGGTCAAACAAAAAGTTTTTATAATTAGCTGAAAAACCATGAGTTAGAGTGACCAAGTTATGGTTTTTGGCTGATTTTAGTTTATATTCACTTGGCTTATAAGTACTTTTGATAAGCCAAAAAGTGTTTATAAGCTAATTTGATCAACTTATAAATTTAGCCAAACATCCTAAATTACCTATTAAAAGAAAATAAGGCAGATAACCTGCTAAAACATATAAAATTATTAATAATATAAAAATCTTTTATATTATTAATATATATAAAGTAAATTTAATATAGTTAATTTCATGTATCTTAGAGATCAAAACAATTTTTATATATGGATATTCCATGCTCGTTTAATTTATCTCCTAGCAAAAGCAGCCTCTGTCTCCCCCCTTGCTTATAAGAAAAAAGAAAACTTAATTAAGGAAAATAATTCCTCATCAATTTACTAACTCTTCGTGGTACATGCATGCATGGCTAAGTCCTAACTACCTCGATATAAAAGATAGACAAAGTACCTACATTACACCTTGAATTATATTTGAAATATCTATTTTATCTAATTAATTGGGCGACCTACTATCACCTATAAAAATAACTAAAAAAGGCACGTTTTTGGTTAAAATTAATTCATTTTTTCCTTTTTTTAATTATAAATTTCAGAATTTTGTAATCCCTCCCCCACCTCCACCCTTTCTCCTTCGTAAGCATCATCAGTAAGGTCTTCCCCTCCCATTAATAAGGCACCTCCACCACTGCCGGAGCTCCGGCGAGTGTGTGATGTGCACACGCTTATGCATATAAATTTTATATTTTTAAAGTTAATTTCTCATTTTATTCTTTTCTTCTTCTCATTTTTCCTTATCTATTCCATTTGTCCTTTTCGTTTTCATACTTTTCTACCATCGTAGTCACTGTTGGCAAACTAAACCCAGAAGCCAATTTTCCCCCTTTTAACTAGATCTCAAGTTTTTTTCATATCCATTCAATACACATTTTATGATATATCTTTCAAAATATAGATAATTTCTCTATCATGCTCTTATAATCAGTTTTATCTTGTTTTAAATTTTCACCGGACGATTGGGCCGGCCGGAGAACTCTTTTGTCAATAGGTTGAAGTGATGGTCGAAGTGGATAACAAGTGAGGAGCTAGTTGTTGATAATTTTGTTATAAATATTAGGACAAAAAAAATGAAATTACATGAACTAGACTAGGATGAGATCAATCTATGTCCTTAGGATAATATTAGCTCCACTATTATGCTTATGGGATTAACTTGCCAATTTATCCAAGGATTCCCTAATTTAAGAATGGAATTTACAACAAATTATCCATTCTCCATGAACAATGGTAAATATTCCCCACCCCTATCACTTCTCAAGATTTTCAGTTTCTTGCCTTTTTGTGTTTCTACCATGGCTTTGTAAACTTGAAACATGTCATAAGCTTGATCTTTTAATTTCATTAAATAGACATAGGTAAATTTAGAACAATCATCAATAAAAGTGATAAAATACCTACATCCACCCCTAGTTAAAACACCATTTAACTCACAAATATCAGAATGCACAAGTTCTAAAATTTAAGATTGTCTATCAACATTTGGAAAAGGTTTCCTCTTCATTTTTGCTTGGACACAAACTTCACATTTTTCTTTATGCTCATTACTATAAGAAATAATTTCGTTATTACACATAAATTTCATTGTTTGATAGTTGACATGTCCCAAGCGATTATGCCAAAGATTAAAAATTGTACATTTTATATTAAAACTGAAATCAAAAGATTGCACACAAGAATAATTAGAACTTTCATCTTTATTGATACTTAGTTTAAACATACCATCAGATACATAACCCTTTCCAACAAAGGAACTAGCCTTAGACAGAATAATTGTATCGGACTCTATAACAGCTTTGAGTCCTTTCTTACATAGCACAAAACCAGAAACCAAATTCTTCCTAATTGAAGGAACATGTAATACAATAGTTAAAATAACTTTCTTTCCAGAAGTGAATTGGAGTATCACACTTCCTGTTTCAAGAACCTTGTTAGTGTGATGATCTCCCAACATAATTTCATGGCCATCCACGGCCTCAACATAATCCTTGAAAAGTGAGCGATTGTTGCAAACATGGGTGGTAGCACCAGAATCGTACCACCAATCAGCGCTTGTAGCGACAACAGCCATGTGCAACTCTTGGATCATTCTAATATGCATCTCATAAATCATGAAAATAATCTCGTTGTCTTTTTGTTCAACAACATTTGCAATCGCCTTCTCTTCATTGTTCTTCTTATGGTTTTGGTTATGATTGCGCTCCTTCTCCTTCTTGGGGTTCCTACAGAAACATTTGAAATGGCCTTTCTTGCCACAATTATAACAAACAATTTCAGACATGTCCTTCTTACCCTTCTTATTCGGGTTAGAAGCATTAGAGATATTATTCGTCTTTCTCTTACCCTTCTGATTCTTCTGACTAACATAATTTACTTTAGAACTAGAAGCAACATTCAAATTCTTCTCACGATTTCGAGTTTCCTCTTTAATTCGTAAATGTTTCTGAATCTGTTCTAAAGTGAATTCCTCAGAAGTATGCAACAACTTCTTCCTGTAAACATTCTAGGATGGTGGTAATTTGGCAATAATTCCTCCTACAATTAACTTTTCTGGAATGGTTATCATCAGGTCTTTAAACTTCGAAATCAATATCAGCAATCCATGCACTTGATCAAGTATAAAAGTGCCATCAATCATAGAAAATTCAAAGAACTTAAAAGTAATAAACTTATCTGCCCCTTGTTTTTATGCATAGTACTTGAACTCCAGGGATTTATACATCTCCTTTGCAGACTGAATTGGAGTGTAGGGATCATACAAACGATCAGAGAGGGAATTCAGAATATACCCTCTGCACAACATCTCATCTTCGGCACGCTTCTTGCGTTCTGCGATCATCCCTTCAGTGTCCTCGTCTGATGGTTCTGGCAACGACCCCAACATCTTCTCATTCCAATGCATGAAATTCGTTCCAATAAAACGATCTAGTTTCACAGTATCATTACCAAACATCTTCATAGCGTTTTCCATAATATTATCCTAAGATTGTTATAAATATTACGACAAAAAATGAAATTACAGAAACTAGACTAGGATGAGATCAATCTCCGTCCTTAGGATAATATTAGCCCCACTATTATGTTGATGGATTAACTTGCCAATTTACCCCAGGATTCCCTAATCTAAGAATGGAATTTACCATAAATTGTCCATTCTCCATGAACATGGTTATTTGTTTGAAAAGAGAAGTTTTTATGGAAGAGACAAAAAATTAGCATCTTTCTTATTCTCGTGCCCCTTCGTATTTAAAGAGAATCAATGTGTCTGTTCATCACAAAAATTGACTTTTGATATTATCCAGAATCATTGTGTCAGTTCATCACAAAACTGACTTTTGACATTATCCTCTTAAAACAAAATATTAATATAAAATAATAAAATATTATTATTTTAGGGGAAAAGAAAAAAATTCACTGTATTTCACTAAAAATATAAAACAATAAACAATTAGTTTAAGTTATAATGTTAATTAATTATAAAGTGTCCAATTATAAAATGACACCTAAATTCTCTTAATCTTAAAAATTGAAAGAGAATAATCTCTTGATTCTTTTCATTAATGTAATTGGTTTATATACATGATATACAATAGTAAACCTAGCCTATAATTACGAAAATCAAATATACATTTTTCGAATACAGAAGATTACTATCACAATTACAGATGTACAATATCACTAATAATATCACAGGAATATACGGTGTATATTCTATCACACCCTCGCAGTCATAGCGGGCGGTTATCGTACGCTGAGACTGTCCCTAAAATCTTCAAACAAAACTAAGGGAAGGCTCTTAGTAAATATGTCAGCAATTTGATACCGTGAGGGGACATGCAAGACACGTACTTGTCCACGAGCTACCTTTTCGTGAACAAAGTGAATATCCATCTCGATATGTTTAGTGCGCTGATGTTGGATAGGATTCCCCGAGAGATATATCGCACTAATATTATCGTAGTAGACTAAGGTAGCCTCCGAATAAGAAAATGAAGCTCTACGAGGAGGTTATGCAACCAACAGGACTCAAAACTACATTGGCTACCCCTCGATATTCGGCCTCTGAGCTGGATCGCGATAAAGTAGCATGGCGTTTAACCGACCAAGAGACTAAGTTATCACCAAGAAACATACAATAACCAGACGTCGAACACCTAGTAGTTGGACATCCACCACAATCAACATCTGTATAAGACATGAGAGTAGATACTGATGATGGATATAAGTGCAAACCGTAATCAAGAGTGCCCTGAAGGTAACACAAAATGCGTTTGAGAGCGTGCATGTGTTCGTCCCTCGGATCATGCATGAATAAACACATATGTTGCACTACATAAGTAATATTGAGCCTCGTAAACGTAAGATATTAAAAAGGCCCTACAATACTACGATAGTGGGAGGGATCCTCGTAGGGTGTGCTAGATGTAGCATCCATCTTCGATTTAGTGTCATTCGGAGTAGGAGATGACTTACAAGAGGACATGCTAGCCTGTTCAATAATCTCTGCTGCATATTTCCTCTGAGAGAAATAGACCATTGCATGACGAGTGACAACAATACCCAAAAAATAACTCAATGACCCCAAGTCCTTCATAGCAAATTCGAAGCTGAGAAGAGATATGATAAACTTGCGTAGTTTGTCAAAGGAAGCAGTCAATATAATATCATCCACATATAACAAAATGTATGCAATAGAAGTACCGTGATGGTAAATGAACATAGAATGATCAGACATGTTGTGAGAGAACCCAAGAGTAGACACATAATCTGCAAACCTTTTATATTAGGCCCGAGGGGCCTGTATTAGCCCATATAAGGACTTTTTCAGCAAGCACACATGGTTAGGATGATCGGGGTCCCTGAAACACAAGGGCTGGTGCATGTATACAGTTTCCATGAGTTCACAGCGTAAGAACATATTTTTCACGTCCAGCTGATGAACGGGCCATGCTTTTGAGAGAGCCAGACTGAGAACAATGCGAATAGTTTTCGGTTTGACCATTAAATTAAATGTCTCTCCACAATCCACGCCAACCTGTTGAGTTTTGCCATCACGTACAATACGTGCTATATGCCTCTCAAAACAACCATCAGATTTTTCATTTTGAGTAAAAATCCACATAGAATGAATCACATTGACACCAGGCGAACGGGGCTCCAACTCCCACATCTTATTTTCAATAACAACGTTATATTTATCATCCATAGACATTTTCCAATTCGGGTCACGAAGGACAGACACATGATTACGTGGTAGGGGTGATTTAGTGACATTATAGTTAAGATTAAATTGTCATTTTTAGTCTAAAAATACCTTGTTGGCTACGAGTAACATGCTCTTGACTCGAAATAGAAGTGGGCCGGACCTGGGGTCGGTGTAATGATGTCGAACCTGGTTCGGGTTGGGAGGAACTAAGCCGACGGGTTGTTGGAATTTGTTGGGCAAGTAGGTAGTGGGCCTACTAGCAAACTGTCTGGACCGAAAGGGAAGTCACGGGTTGGGCCACCAGGCAGTGGGCCTGCTGGCCGAGAGACCGGACCGAGAGGGGAGGGGATGCATGGGCCAGCAGGCAGTGGACCTGCTGACAGAGGGACTGGACCGTGACCAATTGGGCTAGCAGGAATATGGCTAGACCGTGCCTGTTAGTCCGAATCCCGAGGAGTATGCTGGACCAAATGGTGGACCACATACGGTGATAGCCCATCTTCCAAAAATTCATACAACTTTGATGCAGAATTATGCAACTTAGCAAACGGAAATTGGGTCTCATAAAAAATGACATGGCGACTAATGATGATTTTATTAGAGGATAAATCAAAATATTTATAACCATGATGATTAGATGGGTATCCCAAGAACACACAAGCGGTAGAGCTGTCTTAAAGTTTGTTAATGGTTGTGGATGAGAATAAATGATAACATAATTACTGAAACACCTTAAGATGAGAATACGAATGGTCTTTTTGATAAAGAATTTTGAGTGAGGATTGGTATGCTAATCCTTTACTATGGAGTATGTTAAGGAGGTACGTTGTCATTTGTAATGCATGATGCCAAAAGGAATGTGGTAATGACGCATGGGCTAGTAGTGTATGAACAATATTATTAATGGTGCGAATTTTTCTTTCGCCCTTCCCATTTTGTGATGATGTATGTGGACATGAAAACCGAAAGGTAAAATTCTCTAAATGACCCATTATCAACTCCCCTTCCATTATCATATTGAATATTCTTAATTTTCCATTCAAATTGTGTACGAATGAATGCTTTAAATGATAGGAATGTGGAAAAAATCTGAGATTTTTAGATAATGGAAACATCCACAAAAAAATAGAATAATCATCCAAAAATAATACATAATATCAGTGACCGGTAGAGCTTAAAACGGGAGATGTCCAAAGATCACTATGAATAATATCAAATGGCAACAACGTACTAGAATTGGAAGCCACAAACGGCAATTTAACATGATTCTCAAGCGGACAAGAAGGACAAACATTAGTGCAACGATCACTATTACAATCACTAAATTTATTATTTTTAAGGGAGGAAAACACAGATGCTCCCGGATGTGATGGTGATGGGATAGATCTCGCCCCGACTATCACATCTCATTAGAGGTATCCCCGTCCAGAAATCATTCACAAAAAATCCAAAATGGTGAAAGTCAACAGAAATTGAGTTATCAGTTGTAAATTTCCGAACAAACACCAAATTTTTAATTAAGTGAGAAGTATGAAAGACATTTTTCAGGGCTAAAGGTGGGTTCGGGTGAGACAATTTTGTGTGACCATAATCACGAATTGGAATTGAATTACCATTACCAACAACTTTGCCACGATTTTTGCTCAAATTAAAATAAGACGAGAGATTATATGGTGCCAACGTCATGTGAGAAGTAGCATTGGTGTCCATGTACCAATTTGCATCAGGAAGATTAAGCGCAAGTGTATGTATCGCTGCCTCAATATCTGTGTGGGTCGGGGCTGCTGCTGGCCCGCAGCTACGAAGGCCTGCTGTGGCCGAGGCCCAAGTATGCTAGGCTGCTGCCAAGCCTAGTTCTGCCTAGCCGGCTGCTGATGATGACCATTTGGTCTGGCCCAATAATTTGCTGGAAACGAACAAGGTGGAGTGGGTCACTGCCCACTGGCCCAGCCCCACGGCCACTGCACAATGGCCCAAGACTGTTGCCATTAGTGTTGTGGCCCAGGCCCGTGCTGGCCGTCACCCCATCCTCCGCCACTGCCGCAGTTCTTACCGCTATTTTTTTTATTTTGACCCTTTTCGCCACCACTATTATTTCGGTGTTGGCTAGAATTTTTTGAGAGGTGAGGGTCATCGGTGTCGCGTGATGTGGCCTCTATCATAGCAGAATGTGTTCCGGTCGTGGCCTTTTTAGCCAACCCTAATTCTATGAGCGTGAGCATGGAACGTGTTTGATAGAACGACGGGAGAGAATTTCTTTGGCGAAGGATAGTGTCAACCCCATTGTATGCCTCGGAGAGGCCCGCAACCATCTGAAGAACAAGATGATTATTCGTGACCGGTACGCCAACGTTTTTGAGTTGATCTGACAGCTCCTTGAGCCTTTAACAATAAGCAGATGCATTCGAAAAATCCTCTATTGTTGTGTGAGAAAATTCTTGCTCAAGAGTTACAACACGAGAGTTTTTATTATCTTGGAACATATCACGCAACCTATTCCAAGCTTCCATTGATGTGGCGTCGGGTTCGATAATTGTCTGTAAGATGTCCGTAGAGATGGTGGAATAAATCCATTGGAGAACCGTAGCATCAAGAGTTGCCCACAACTCTATTTCATCATCGGTGAAAGGCACCTTCTCCTTGCCTTTTTCCGGTTTGACGATGTGATGGAGGACTCGATGAGACCTAGCATGAATTTTAAAAAGTTCTGCCCACGTCACGTATTAGACGTTATCCATTGCAAGAACGATGCGGATGTTGTTCTTGATATTGGAGACCAAGAGCATAATGGAATGCGTTCTTTGTGTTAGACATGATAGAGGAAGAAAGGGAAATATTTTGGCGACGGGAGAGATTTCACCGGTGGATATGGACGGCGGAAGGGTGGGATGCCGAGGAAGAGACTCGGCGGTGGAAGCTTAGGGTTAGGAAAAATATGTCCTAGATTGATGATACCATGAAAGCGAATAATCCCTTGATCTTTTCATTAATGTAATTGGTTTATATACATGATATACAATAGTAAACCTAGCCTATAATAACGGAAATCAAATATACATTTTCCTAATACATAAGATTACTACAATAATTGCAGATGTACAAGATGACTAATAATATCACAGGAATATACGGTGTATATTCTATAAAAAAAATAAAGAGAATTAGAAGATTTCTGATGTGGCGGTGACGTGGCGGCGAGTGCGTAACACCTCCCCTTGTGCAATTGGTTATATGCGTATCATGGGGTAAATAAATACATTTTTAGATTGTCAAGGCGTGATGGGTCACTCGATTAATTGAAGTGTGAAGTCGACTTTTCGGATATAGTTCGGGGTGTAATCTATGTATTTTGCTTAAAAGATATTTAGGTGACACATAATTCCACTTATTCTTGGTGGGTTTTTAAACACCTGTAACTCCCAAATCCATTGTCTTAATCCAAAAATTAATCATCCTCATCATATTTGATTTGGCCAAAACTTTCAATAAAAAGTTTGTGGAAACTTTTAACTAGCACCGTCAGAAAGGATTGAGTTCAGCCTGTGGGTGCATCTTATTCTATGAATTTAAATTTTATACCGCGTCTGTGTAAATAATTGTTATAGTTTTACTGTAAGTTAATCAATTACAACAAATTATTCAGAAGCGGAGCTATGCAGAGCCAAAAGGGGTCAACTTAACCCCCTTTGGTTGAAAGATATATTGCTCAAATAAGACATAAAATGATTTTTTTAATTATAATATTTAAAGATAGTCGTTGAATCACATTGACAAAAGGGAAGATTTTAGTGTCACAAAAGGTTTCAAGGTTGATTTAGGTCACAAGTTTAAATATCAAGAGTGACCTTCTGGTAATTTTTGGAATCCACTTTATATAAATTTCGAGCCGATGGTCTATCGAAAACAACTTCTCTAACTACAAAAGGTAGAGGTAAGGTCTGGATATCCTACCTTCTCCAGACCCCACTTGTGAAATTGTTGTTGTTGTTTCATGTTGGCCATAGAATATAGAAGAGTTGATTGGGGCTGAAGAGAAAGAAAGAAAAGATATTGAAGTAAAATGATGATTTAACATAAGGAGCCATCATCGTGAAGTTGGTGCAAAGTCTTCTAAACTAAAACACTTGAAAGGTGGGTTGATTATTAGTATAAGATTAATTAGTTGAGGGTCTATATTCCATCTTGTTGTTTAGGTTGTAAGGAATATATATTCATAGACTTAAGATCTATTGGTGTTCAGTCATTGTACTTATGATTTTTCTCCTAACTGACAATAATAATTAATCTCACTCACTCCCATATTAGTCCATAGTTTAATCGATTCATATTGCATGTTAACTAATCCTTATGTATATAAAATGATACTGCTAAGTGCTAACTAACATAAGTAGTTTTTAATCCACTTAGCTTTGAGAGGTTTAGATTTGGTAGCACCAGTACATATTGTACCCTAATGGTGTGTAGTCAACTTAATTAATTGTAATTATTTTAGACAAATAAGCAAAGCTAATTTAACCTTTAAACTAATCCAAGATGGTAGTATTCCAAGTTCCAACTTTGAACAACTTATTTATTTCATGCCTTGTAAATTGCGTTTTAATAAAAGTAAAAAGGGTCAAAGTCTTCGATATATAAGACGTGCTAATTAAAGTGATTATTTTTTGAGTAAGTACTACTTACTGGATTAGACTAATTAATGGAGGTTAATTAGAATTGGTGGAGAGCCCTGTGATGCAATGATCAAATCTGTGTTTATACGAAAAGGTTAGCGAGAAAACACTTAACTACTCAAACCCCAAAAGAAGAAGAAAAAACTAAACTTACAATTATAATTTATGTGATATTTTTCATTTTTTGATAATTAATTTAACAATTTTAGAGCTAATTCGGATTAAATGAATTAAATATTTTAAAATTTAAATTTAAATATTTAAAAATTATATGAAAAGTACTGTAAGTTGCAATTTTTTAAATGTCATTAATATATGTGATAAATTATACGTTTTAAAATATTGATCAAAATTATAAATTTAAAAAATGAAAAATATATCACATCAATTAAGACGGAAGAAATCTTTGGATTTGAAGTTTTCCCGGATATTTTTGTATATGACAAAAGTAGCAAAGTGTCAAAATATTCCGTTGACACTAATATATTCTTTGATTCTTTAAATGAGTTGGGTGGGTTGTGGGGGGTTATGCATTTATTCACAATTCGAAAGCATCTTATTAGTGTTATATGACCTTTCTCCTCAACCTTCCTTTGATTTTAATTTATGAAAAAAAAACAATTTTTTTCTTGCATAGCCTCACTCTATTTAAATGAGGCTTCTTAAATTTAAATGTGACATTGAAGTAAAGGACATGAATAAAAATTATGATTCATCAAGCTTGTTTCAATTGTGGGTGTAAAAAGAAAAGAGAAAAAAAACTTTGACAAATTGCATTATTTGCAATTATTAAAACTAGAAGGAACTGACACGCCCAAGTAAACGAGTATATCTTTTCTTAATATGTTAATGGATTTTTTTAATTTCAAATATAATAATTTTTTGTTTGACCTAAGATTATTTTAAGAAGTTTAATTATTGTAGGCTCAAATATACTCACTATGCTCCTTTTTATTTGTCCAATTTGCATTTTATATACACTCTCTTTAAGAAAGTGTTGATTAAATATTTATTTTACTAAATTATCTTTATTAATGGTATTTTTAAAATTTAAATTTGACTACTAATGCTCCAATTAATTTGGGAAATAATAATTTAATGACAAGGATAGAATTAAAAAATTAATTTTCTCTAAATTTTCTAAAATTGATAAATAATAAAATTATTTATAGTATACTTGACAAATAAGAAGGAAATTCATTTAAAAAAAAAAGACAAATAAGAAGGAAGGGAGGGAGTTTTAAGTGTATACCATATTTCTATTAACACGGTAGACTGTTTGTGTATATAATTAGGTTGAGGTATTCAACCTTATCTAATAAAGAAATATGTAGGCTATAATGGAAGTAGTCGTTTTTACCAAAAAATAAATAAATAAAGAAATATGTAGGCCGACCAATTATTTTGATTGGTCAAATTTAAAAAAATATTAATTGGGATGCGCACATAAATTAGCTTTTAGATGGACAATAATAGAAGCTTATATTGTCTGTATATACTATATAGAGAACAAGACAGGTTACCTCTTTCCTTTTTGTCTTTTCAATAATGATTATGCTTATAATTTGGATTTTAATATGAATGAAATCTTGGTTGTGATGTCCAAACAGCTACTTAGAAAGGACGTGCGCCCTTTATGCATGCATCAGTCTTTTTTTAATTATAAGTATAACTAGTATGAGCGGTGCATATATAAAAACTAATCATAGCATATCGATATTCATATCTTATTTATAATATCACATAATTTATTTTTTTTAATATTTAGACTTATCTTTTTCGTTGAGGCCATTTATTTTCTCTTTATAAGTCAATTTCTAATATCCTATACATGAAAAATAAATTAAGGTTGTTAAAGTGATTCTTTAACATGATTTTAAGTTGAGAAGATGGAAGCAAGCTTTGAATCTAATTTTTCAATTAAATAAAAACTATCTACACTCAATTTAATTAAAAGTTTAGCTATCAAATCAAATTAAAAAATATTGCTACATTTCATGTTATTACTTTGCCCATTAATATGGGTCCAAAACATGCCATGTGATTTTGCATTATATAGATTATCAGTAAATATCAGCGTACACTCCTTTCCCTTAATACCTCTATAGTCTCTTCTAGTATTCTATTTCAATTTCAATTTCAAGTTCATGCCTTACATGAATCACAAAAGACATACTGTGAGAATTAAATACATATATTCCATTAAACTCTAAAGTCTGATATATCCATAGTTAACATTACACACATCTATCCTCACAAGTTTTACTTTATAACTGCAAATTTTAAATGATAATATTTTGACAACTAGGTTCACCGTTCGGATAAGAAAACTTAATTAGTCAACAATGACTTAAGCGGGGAAAGTGCACAAATAGCCGTTTGTAGGATTTCTATTGAAGACATAATCAAATACATTTAATGTTTAGCCGTCTATTTTAGGTTTCAAGTTGGACTTGTCATTTGTCAAAGCCTGTATATCTAATGGTTGAACCTTAGTTATTTAGTTAGGTTTTGCATAGCATACTTCATATATGATTGTCTGAATTCGGCCTTAGCCAGGTTTGAAGTAGGCATCGCCATTAAAACTTGATATTAATATTCATCTGCATGAACTTTGTAAAAATATGATTTTTAAGAGCAAGCGCATTGTTGTCGTTTAGGACTAAATTAAAATTTGCTTTTTTTTTCATGTTCCCAATTTTTGATATATCAGTGAAGCAAAATATAACACTCTCTGAGTCAATCTTTTTTTCCATACTCCAAAACTCCTCAGCCGTCATTGTTGTTTCACAGTTGGTTCTTTTTATCCTTTTGTTGATTTGCATTGTTCTTGTGTTTGCAACTATGAAGACGAATGTAGGTGTTCATGCTTCATATGAATCTTTCAGCGAACACATCGCAGATTCCTTTTTTTGTACTTTTTCCTTTCTGAAGGAGAAACTGAGGACAAGCAGACAACACTTTACTACACATTAAATTGTTTAGAAAAGATATATAACTTAAATAGCACATGTAAAATCGACTATCTATGCAAATCCAACGAGTTAGCTATTTAAGGAGTACATCTAAATACCAGCCCATCAAAAGAGTTGGACCTGTATGGTAACTGGCCCGGAGACCTTTTTCATTACTTAATGGGTCGTTCTCAGCTTCGTAGCCGTATAGTGCTTTAAGACAAGGATTCGCACTATTTTTTTGTTTGTTGACGAAGGAACCCGCAGCCGCTACTCTATCGAGTGCGCACAGAGTAAACCCCGGACTGACGCAATAGCCTGCAAACCACGTCAGCCGATTAACCACACTTGGCAAGCCATGTGTGACTGGCTCAACCAAGAAAGTTTATGCAGGGGATCGAACTCGTGACCTTGCGGTCTCGCGCTCTACTGCTACACCAACTTGGCTACCCTTGCGGGTAAGGATTCACACTATTGTCCTTATTTTAGGGTGATCTTTAATTTTGTCTCTCAAATGGTTGGTCTATGTCATTCGTCTAAAAAAAATGATCGAAAATATCTTTGAGATTGTGGGTTCAAATCTTAGCAGAATCAAAAAGAAAAAAACATTGCAAGGCAAAATTTTATCAGAAAATATGTCTACTCGGGCAAAGTTGTATAAAAATTATGCTTTAAGGGGCATAGTTTCTATGTAATTATGCCTCCGAAAATACCTCTGAGGTTGTGAGTTCAAATCTCAGCATAGTAAAAAAGAAAAAAAAATGCAAGGCAAGATTTTATAGAAATTATGTCTATCCGAACAAAATTGTACAGAGATTATGCCTTAAGGGGCATAGTTTCTATGTAACTATGCCTGAAGGCAAAGTTTCACTGCAAAATTAAGATTATGCCTTGTTCGGCTAGTCACATAGAAACTATGCCCCAAGGGACATAATCTCTATATGACTTTAGCCGAATAAACATAATTTCTATGAAAATTATGCCTTGCGATTTTTTTCTTTTTTTGCCTCTGTTGGAGTTCGAACTCAGAATCTCTGATTTAGTAGACCCGCGAATAAAGGGTACTTTGGCCCATAATTTTTTATTAAATGAGAAGTAGGGACAAAACTAAAGACCATCGAATTGAGGGGCAAAAATTAAAGACCAGCCCTTATGAAGGGAAATCCATGCAATTTTCTGGCTTTAAGATGTGTACAAAATACAACACAAAAATTCTTAAAATATAAAATATTTACCCGGTTATACCCTCTTATAAACAAATTTCATTTGTACCCAGTTTGTCCGAAAATATTTACCCGAGTACATTCTTGCCCAAATTCTTCCTTCATTCCTTCATGATACCATCTCAATATGTTTATATACAATGATGGTATCATAGAGGACTTAGATTGTGTCTTATTGAATGATTAAAGCAGTACTCTACAATATCATCTTAGTATATGATATATTCATGAAAGACTGAGGAATGACTCATTGAATGATTGAAGCACTCTTCCATGACACCATCTCCGTATATATCATGATAATATCATAGAGATTTTTTGAGGAAAGTGTATTTTTTGGATGAATGAATTTGTATTGTCCTCTATGATATTCCGTCAGTATATTTATATATATATATATATATATTATTTTTATACCGAGTGTTTTTGAAAGAATGAAATAAATCATTTGTGATATCATCCCGGTATAGGTATAATAGTTTTGAGGGCGTACGGATAAATAATTTTGGGTATGAAAGTAAAGGGGCAGAGCAGGTAATTATTTTGGATACAGTAGATATTTGTGTTCTTTTCCCAAATATTTTAGAAGCTTCTTCAGGCATCACTTCAAGCCTGTATGAATAACATGACAAATTATTACGGCACAAAACAATGAGATGGACCGAGCCAACCTTGTTTAATGGGCCTCGTCGATGAGTTGGGCTAACTTTTGTCGTTTTCGATAGAAAGTGGAAGAGATGTAACGGATTTGTCCTTATCCCGTTACGTATTGCTGAATCAGATTGTAAACCCGAGAAGTACAAAGCTCCAATCACTTTCCTTCACTCTCTAAAAAATTCTTCGCTTTCCCGAGAAAAAATCGCTTATGCACTGTCAGAATTACAATTCATACATTTTCTAGGTATTTTTCTATCTTTTTTACTTCATTTTCTGCTACTTCTTGTGTATATTAGTTGCAAAATTCATAGTTTTTGTGATTAATTTTGCCATTAATTGAGAAAAATCATGCTTTAAATTAGCAATTACAGTTTCTGAGTTGAACTTGATCTGGATGTTAATCGTTTTGCTTGATCATTAATTACGGAATCTTCAAGTTAATAACTTGTTTAGCCGAGCGGAACTCTCGACGTTTCTGGGATCGGATTACATGTTCGTTAAAATCTGTTTCCTTTGATGCTCAATTGACCTAATTTTGAAATGTAATAATTAAAGTTGTTAACTTTAGTTAATCATATGTATGTACAAGCTATGTTTGAGACCTAATTAGAGAGTCAATTTGCTGTGTAATTTGAAATGAATAGCTAGGTATCCAACTGTTTTGACTAAATTGCTTTATCACAGTTGTTAACTTTAGTTAATGTGTTTTATGTAGAAACTATGTATGAGACCGTATTAGAGAGTCGATTTGCTGTGTGATTCAAAATGAATAGCTAGGTATCCAACTGTTTTGACTAAATTGGAAGAGGTGTCAATCAGGTGTTTTATAGGGAAATGAGTAGCAGAGGTGGTCCAACTCCAGAGTCTCCTTTTCTAGGGAATTACAGGCTTGGAAAAACTCTTGGCCATGGATCCTTTGGTAAAGTCAAAATTGCTGAGCATTTGCTGACTGGGCACAAAGTGGCTATAAAAATCCTTAACCGTCGAAAAATGAAGACACCCGACATGGAGGAAAAACGTATGAACCTCATACCTACGGTATTATTAAGTTACCAAAAGAACTGGATTCTCTTTTTTCTTTTTCTTTCCATCAAGATATATCTTTTGGAAGTTTAAAACAAGTTTATTTGAATCACGTCTTGGTTAGTTCCTTTAAGAATTTAGGTCATCCATGGAACATCTAAGTTTACTTTATCTTTGTGCAGTGAAAAGAGAAATAAAAATATGTAGATTATTTGTGCATCCTCATGTCATACGACTCTATGAAGTGATAGAGACACCAACAGATATATATGTCGTGATGGAGTATGTTAAGTCTGGGGAGCTCTTTGATTATATTGTAGAAAAGGGCAGGTTACAGGAAGATGAGGCTCGGCATTTTCTTCAGCAGGTAGAGTTGATTTTTGTATCTTGGTCTTTTGATTGTGCAAATGACAGTTTAACTGTGGATTTAGGTCGTACAAGATTATTGTAGTTTCCTTTTTTCGCTCAAATCATTACTGCTTGGTTGTTTCACTGGGGACAGATTATTGCTGGTGTGGAGTACTGCCATAGGAATAGGGTGGTTCATCGGGACCTTAAGCCTGAGAATCTGCTTTTGGATGCAAGAGGCAATGTAAAGATAGCAGATTTTGGCTTGAGCAACATTATGCGAGATGGCCATTTTCTGAAGACAAGTTGTGGAAGTCCAAATTATGCAGCTCCTGAGGTGGAAACCTGTACAGTTTGTAATCTTTAAGATGACCATTTCTCTTTTGAGCTGGAAGGCTGAAGTTCAATAGACAACATTTATTTGCAGGTTGTCTCTGGGAAACTTTATGCTGGTCCGGAGGTAGATGTTTGGAGTTGTGGCGTTATCTTATATGCTCTTCTTTGTGGTACACTCCCTTTTGACGATGAGAATATTCCTAACCTTTTCAAGAAAATAAAGGTACATCCATTGATCTACTTTTCTGTCTGATTTCCCTAGATTTTCCAAGTTTTTACAGTTTGAGATAGTGATCCTTTACATGGTTGACCACGTGTCATTCAGAGTGGAGTCTACACCCTTCCAAGTCATCTGTCACCTTTAGCTAGGGATTTGATACCAAGGATGCTAATTGTTGACCCTATGAAGCGCATAAGCATACCTGATATTCGTCAGCACCAGTGGTTCAAAATTCATCTTCCTCGGTATTTGGCGGTTCCTCCACCTGATGCTATGCAACATCTTAAAAAGGTACCTATAACATTATTATGCTAATAACAAAGATATCTTGTATGATGCTGAAAGGGTTCCAATTGGTTTTGCCCCTTTTTGTCTTCTGCTACATTCAAATCCTACAATATATGCTGCTGCATATCTGGAAACTCATACTGGATGCTTGATCTTGTGGTTTCTCCACTTGTTACTCTTGTATTAATTCAAATGGCGACATAAAAGAATCATCAAGCATACTTCCAAAGAACATCAAAACGCTGTTATCAATCTTCATTTCCTTTTACGTGATCAGGGAAACTTATGTTTCTTACTGCCATTGCAGATGATCTTGTTTGAGTGGAGATATCAAAAACTTGTCACATCTACCCCATATATATCGTTTCTCATGCATATTATTGTCTGTTTGTTAAATACTGTGTATGCAATTCTATCTATTTACTCATTCTTGCTGTAACTGTAAGCTGTCTTGTTGCAGCTTGACGAGGAAATTCTCCAGCAAGTAATTAGGATGGGGTTTGATAGAGACCAGTTGCTCGAATCTTTGCAAAAGAGAATACAAGATGATGTATGTTGCTTCTTACATCATTACCTGCGACACTGTCTCTTGTTGTAGCTACTTTTCTATTCTTGTGGGTTTTCATTGCATATGCCTAATAATAGGGTGTTGGAAAAGAAAAAAAATATAGCAATTGTGGATATAAGTGTTTTACATTTCTACAGTAGAGATTGAGGCTTTTCACACTGATCCTTGCGGGAGTTATATACATTATGATTCAACTAAGTTTGGGGTCACATTCAATCAAATTGATTGCAGAGGGATGCAATGTAGTAAACCTTTTAATTACTTCCGTTTGCTTTATACCTTTATGTGTCTGTCTCAGGCTACTGTTGCATATTATCTGCTGTATGACAACCGTTCCATGGCTTCCAGAGGCTATCTAGGGGCTGAGTTTCAGGAATCTCTGGTATGCCCTCTCTTATTTTCACTTCATTATTTTTCATGGCATAAATTTATGGGCTTATTCTGTCAGAAAAAATATGTGAACTGCAGAACTGTCCATGCTGTGAAATCCCATCACAATGAAGATACTCTTTTTTTTAATGACACATTGAAGATACTGACTACAGACATGCTGCTCTTTTTGCGCAAATAAAGAAGAGATGCTACTATGTTCTGCAGTTTACCAACTTTATTCTAATTGGAATTCGCCTTGTAATTTCTGTATTACCTCTAAACCCCACTTACTGATAGTATCAGAGTCTAAAAATAATTTATAACTCAGAAGTGGGAATTTTCCAATCTCTTTTGTGTTGGGAAGAGGTAGCATTTCCCTGATGTTTGCCTGATTGAATCTGTTGGCTTTCTATAATATGAAGGTGCAGAACTGCTAAGCATGTCAAGAGTCATAATCTTCTGTATATGACTAATTTTCGAGACACACTACTATGGTTCAGATTCTCACTCTTAATACAAGTTTGAGAACACTGGTGGTTGAGCTTTGGCTTTAAACAACATTACTTTTGTAACTTCCGTACCCTATTCCTTAGTTTAGAGTTGTGCTTCTCCAAATGTCAGATAACTATTTGCTATAGTCTTGAGTATTCCACACTCATTAGGTGGTCCTTGTAATTTATTTTCCTGTGTTTCTTCAGGAGGGTTATTGCCCAGGGTTATTTCCAAATCTTGATCTACAGCTGTCTACTGGGGACGGAATTTCTCAAGAAGCGAGTTCGAGACACCCATTTTCCAAAGAGAAAAAATGGCTAGTTGGACTTCAGGTTAGTTTTCTTGCAGTATATGTAATGGAAATATTGTGTGAATTTCCTCATTTCAGTGTCGATTACTTTTTCAGTCTCCAGCAAATCCAAGGGAGATCATGAATCAGGTTCTTGGGACTCTGCTAGAACTAAATGTTCGATGGAAAAAAATTGGCCACTATAATATGAAGTGTTTATGGTGTCATGATCTTGGTGTTCATAGCATGGCCAGCAATCATATGAATGATGATCATTTTATTAGCAATGCAACTGCCATTAGTAAACATTTACAGCCACAACCTGCAGTGAAGTTTGAAATGCAGGTATTATTATCTTTTTTTCATATCATCTTTTGTTCTCTCAACATAGTGGTTGTTTGATAAATTTGATAACCGTGGCATGATTTTGGACAACAATTTAGCCTCTGGTATTCAGTTTCATAGACCGTTGAACTTGTTTCACAAAATAAAATCCATTTAAATACAGAATACCATTAATTCTACTAGTAGGAGCTTTTTTAGTTAAATTTAAATCTTCCTAATGTGGATTTGCATAAATACTGTTACAGCTCTACAAAACTCAGGACGAGAAATACCTGCTTGATCTCCAAAGAATTAGCGGTCCGCAGTTCCTCTTCCTGGATTTCTGTGCTGTTTTCATTATGCAGCTGGAAGCACCACAATGATTGGAAAGAAAGAGGATGTCTGTAACAATTGTGTATTTTGTTTACAATGAGAAACTTTGTTGTACATATCAATGTTAATGGGTTTCTAATCCTTTGCTATACTTACAATTTTGTGTTCATGTTTCTATATTCCGGGCTTTTGCCAGATGTGCACACATTATATTGTTTCTCAGTAAAAGTGCAGGTCTCTCATTCCAACTAATTTTAGGATTTTTCACATTCACATGTTATGTCGTTGTCCACTACCCTTTCCAAACCCCACTTGTGGGATTATACTGGGTTTGTTGTTGTACTCGTCATGGCGTTGCCTTTCAATTAGAATAGTTAGATTTACTTCTTCCACCCAGAATACTTGTCCTACGTTTTTTTTAGTTTGTTCCAAAATAATTATCTGCTTTTATTATGTGAAACGTAGTATTACTATATTTTAAATACTACAAGATGTTCTATTGATGTACTTCCATTTATTCTTTTCTGCGTAAAAGTCTAATGTATTCACCGATATGCCGAACTAGATTAACTCGTATTTCCTATCAAATGTGAATAGCGAGTAACTTCAAATATCAACATTTTACAGTTCACTGGGTATTCTAAATTCTATCAAAAAGCAACATTACTTATTGAAATTTCAAATTGGCAAAATACAACTGCAATTTACCAGAAGGCAAAGTCCATTAGATCTTTCGATACATATAAACTTCTGGCATGTCTCCAATCACAAGATAACCCAAGATTGCTTGAAGAGTAAAGTGAAAAAACATGAAAGCAGAAAAATCAAAAAATCAAAATGCTGATCATCTTGGTTTTAGTTATTTCAGTTATCTTCCTTGAAAAGCTTCTAAAAACAAAGGAGAACCAACCACCACTCCAGAATCATCATTGATGTCAATGAGCTGCTCTTCTTTATTGCCCTTCGTCGTCCCAGGCTGTTCTGAAGAACTTGGCTTGGAATTTTCGTTCTCACTCACATTCTCCACATTAAGACCACTCTGTGGGGATGCTGATTCAAGCTGCAAAGCATACTCTAAGTTCCACAAAACATCTCCCATTGTAGGCCTATCAACCCCATATTCTGCCAAGCATTTCTCTGCAGCTTCCACGTATTTCCTTAACGCCTCGGGGCTAATGGTTCCTGCAAGATGAGGGTCTATAATCTTCTCCAAACAGCCCTTTCTGTGTTGCTGCATTGCCCACTCTGCCATATTCACTTGTTCTCTTGGCAATGCAGGATCAAGAGCAGGCCTTGCACATAATACCTCAAAAAGAACAACCCCGAATGAGTACACATCAGATTTTTCTGTTAGTTGTTGTCTTCTGAAGTACTCTGGATCAAGATAACCAAAACTACCCTTCACTGCTGTACTAACATGTGTTTGCTCTAGTGAAGGACCGGTTTTTGACAACCCAAAGTCAGCCATCTTCGCGACAAAGTCCTCATCCAGGAGGATGTTTGTAGTTTTTATATCACGGTGTATTATTCCCTGAGTTGATCCAGTGTGAAGGTAATGCAGTCCTCTAGCAGCTCCAATGCAGATTTCGAGCCTTTGTTTCCACGTCAGAGTTGGCAAATTGGAACCATAAATGTGGTCACGAAGAGGACCGTTAGACATGTACTCATAGACTAGAATCATTTCTGATTGTTCATCACAATAACCAATGAGTGAAACAAGATGTCGATGCCTAAGCTTGGATAGCAACTCAATTTCAGTTTGGAATTCGTTGATGCCTTGTGAGGACGATGTATTTCCTCGTTTTATGGCTAGTTTTGTTCCATCTTCTGATTCACCAAGGTATACTTTTCCAAAGCCTCCAACACCAATGACTGCTTTTTCATCAAAGCTTTTTGTTGCATTCTTGATTTCATTGAAAGTAAAGACGCGTCCAAAGTTGAGGCCTGCGGATATGATTGTTGAACAACTAGTATTGCTCTTGCTTGACATGAAGCTGCAGTAACTTGCATTGAGAGGAAGCCATGAAGAAAATGTCTTCTGCTTCTGCCAACCCTTTGATGGCCTCCTTCTCCAACGAACAATGCCCATCACAAGCAATATTAATGTTGTAACCATTAATATTAATCCAAAAGCTGCAGCAATTCTCATACCGCGTGATCTTGGCACTAGGCCTGCATGCGTTCCAGATGAGAAAAGCCCATCCAAGCTTCCAGCTATGTTGCTTATCTTCATGACCTCCAAGCCATTGAGGATGGCATTCGGGAGGATAGACTGAACGTTTGACGTGGGGCCTACTTGCACGATGATCGAGCCGTTGGAAATGGCTGTGGCATTTAGAACAAAGTCTTTGTAATAAGGGGTTGCTAAATCTGAAGTGAGTGTTGAAAGGTCAAGACTAGAGACTCCCACCATCTCATTAACATAGACATTGAAGTACAACTCGTTTAGGCCTTTGCTCACAATATCACAAAAATGCATTCTGATCAAGTAGGAAAAATTCGGATCAACGTCCATCTCCCACGTTAGCTTAAAATTCGAGTTTGGCACTCCAGCATCTGCCATCCTATCAGCCGTGGCATAAACAGATCTTGGGGCAATCAAAGGCGTTGCCCCTCCATCTGGATATACGATTGTTTTTAGAGGAACCGACACATTTTGAGCCCCTTCCGGAAATGCCATGTACTGATCATCAGGCAACCATGTCCTCCACAATGTGTCATTTTTAGGTGTGACAATTGGCCCTCCAATGTTTAACCGGTAACTTACTTCAAACGCGAACTGAGACAGGCCATTGAAATCACCAACAGGTGAAACTGCAGCAGCTGAATCAGGAATGAGATCATCTGGTGCTGAGACAAATTCAATGGCATTGATAAAAGCAAAAGATTTCTTCAAGGGTGAAAATTTGAGGGTGAATTGGGATGAAGTAATATTGATAAGGTATTCTTTGAACACAACTTTACTTGTATCCTTCACTGAGAAATCATGAAGTAAAACAGTACTATCAGAAGTGACAGTAAACATAGCACTTGTTAGATTGTAATCTGGATGTGAAAGAGGATAAAAGTACAAACGCACCCAATGCCTGCCTGGTTGAAAAACAAGAAATCTATACATTGATTCACTTTCAAATATTCTTGCTGTATGATATAACAAAGTGGCAGAGGAAAAAAAAGTGACGTTTTCTTGTAAAGATTTAACAGAAGCTAAAATAGTTTGATCAGTGGACAAGTAAGAAGCAGATTGAGGATCAGACTTAAAAGTCCTTCCATCATCAACCAGAGTAATATCAGGGGATCCACAGTTGATCAGATAGTTATCGACTGGCGTAAATTTTCCCTTTGGAGTTGAAGTGGTTACATTTGCAAAAACTAGTACAAGAAAGAAGGTGACAAAAGGGTGTTTTCTTCCTCTCATGTTTTGTTGTATGAGAGCAAGAATGTTAGAATACTAGAAATTTTGAATAGACATAGCAACTGGTGAAATGCAATTCTTGAAAGAGTGTGTTAGCAAGTTTATGTTTGTAAGGTGTAAAGAAGAATATTGTGAACATTTGTTGTTAACATGTTAGGATAGAACCTGCCTTGTAGTTGTTTGAAAGTTGTAGACTATTTCAGGGAAGACTAATTATTCTGTTAATTGTCCACAAACTGTTTCTTCAAACAGTTTTATATATTAATGATATGATTAACTACCAACAAACGCAAAAGTCCAAAGCGCGTATCCAGCTGGGAATATAATTCATAAAGAAAACCTTTATTTGTTGACCTTTGATGGGAAATGGCTGCCATCTCAGCAGAATCGGATAATCAGCATTCGGTTATGCAAGTTGTGGGACCAAAGACCCAATTTTTAGGTATGTTTATTTCTCTTTATTATTACCAAGAGTTTAAATTTTGACTAATCGACTACCGGCTTTCAATATTTTTAGACTATCAGGTTAAGTCACCTACAATAACAAGTAACTGTCTATAACAAACATGACATGATACCATGAAAATAGAGTGAATAATCTGCTATAACAAGTTAAATTATATTGATAGTATTGAATCTTTTCTACATTGCTATGTATGTATACGACCATAATGCCAATTAAGTACGTTCGGATTATGCCAATTAAGTAATCAGCTGACTTTCTGGGGTTATGCTACAAAACGGGGAATTTTCTAATCAAACCTACAAAACGGGGATTTTTCTAATCAAACTAAGTGACGGTGAAAAAAAAGTAAGAGCCTTGAAATGTAAATGCTTCCTTGCACGCTAAAATCTGCAGCTGCAATGAACATAGAAATAAGTCCACTAGCCAATACTCAATGAACTAAATTTACAAATCTTCCTTGTATGCCGTGAAAAAGCTGTCACATAGTAGAAAATTTCCAGAACGCCAACTCATAATCCTATCTCATTGCGCTAAAAATCCAACAGATACTAAAGAACATGGCAATAGCAGTGCTAAGTATAGAGTAAATCAGAATAAAAACACAAAAATAGACAATGGCAACTGTTATTGATGATATTGAATAAGCTTCCAAACAAGCAGAACTCAAAGGCATTGGTACAAGTAACAGCAAGAGCTTAGCCAAGAGCAAAAAGTTAGTAGTTTATGAGACAGTAGTGATAGGGTTGATAATAGTCTCTTCTCTATAGGTAACAACCTCTTGATTCGTGATATATAATTTCAAAAATCTTATAACCCGTTAAGGACAGTAGGACATGAAGCAGTAACTGTTGCACTGGACCAGGACAACACTACATGTGCTAAGAGCAATGGCATTGGATCGTTGGTCAAGCGGCCCTCGGCTTCTGTCATGCTTTCCAGTTTGTGTGCTGAGCTGGTTCGTCCTACCAAAATTTTACCACTACAGCTATCAGAGAGAAACAAGGAGTATATTTGGTGAAGGAAGCAACATATTATGGATTGGATTGCTATACAAATAAAAAGATCCATTCTTGAGATACGGAGGCTACAAAATTCGTTGTTTTGGTTTTACTGTATGTATTGCGGGGTCGACCCACTGTTTACAACAAAGAATGACCTATAATTCAATAATAGTGCAGGCCTTTACAATAGAGAAATAGTTGAAGTCAACAATAAATCTCTATGAAATGGGTTGAGGATCCACCAGTACTGGAAATATGGATAAAAAAATGTTGAAATCAAAATGAGCTTTACACAATAACCAATGATGATATAAACAATGGAACTAATTACAGGTTGACCAAAAATTATAGCAGCTGGCTGCATTCTCCTGCTTAATGTAAAAGGAACTAATTACATGTTCATTGCAGTCGGCAACCTTGTTCTTCTTGTTTCATGTATAGGAGACCTCGCCTTATCCTCTGCGGAATCAATTAAGTAGAATCAACAGATAATAAAAGCAACTAATCAAGAAAGAATCAGAGAAAATGAAACAGAACATTCCGCTTGTAGTAGTTCCTCGAGTAATTCTAGGGATATTAGTGCCTAGGAAACATGACCTTTGATAGAGGCGAATCCAGGATTTTAATTTGATGGGTTCGACTTTTAAGGTTATTGGCACCGAACTCATTGTACTTTTAAATTATGGGTTTAGATCTAATAATTATTGAACATTTTGTGGTTTTAACAGACAACCTATATTCTGCGTCGAAAATACTGGGTTCGAATGAACCCGGTGCCGAAGCACTAGATCCGCCCCCGTCATTTGACTATATCTACATGTATGTTTCTAATCCTTCTTGTCCTATGTTAGGATAAGGCAATTTGCTTGAGTTGCACAACTGCCCTTTAGCCTAATGCTCATGACGTGCTACAACCAACCTCCATCGTGTAGCAAGACCTTGTTCTCGAAGAAAGGAGCTCAAGAAAAAGATAGTTTAAATGAAGTGTTAAACAACAAATACCTCATGTGTATCTCTTATCTGAAGCAGGTCTAATTTCTCTGTTGGTCTACGACCCGTCAGAGTGTTAAGCTGCATTTATTCAGACACCAAAATATAAAAATACTAGGAGTAAATCACATCTACTAGTACTTGTTTGTAACTTGAACATGGATTCAAATGCATACCCAAAAACTTAAGCGCTCGGGATCCTGTGGCGATGGCATCAATCCTTCAGCTTTGAAGAGCTCTGCACGTCTACGATCTGTAGGCAAAGTCTAGGTTATGATGTTTATACTGAAAAGTATACAACAACAACATCAACATACCCAGTGAAATCCCACAACGTGGGGTCTGGGAAGGGTAGAGTGTACGCAGACCTTACCTCTACCTTGGTAGGTACTGAAAAATATATTAACCAAAAGAATATTTAGGCTGTACTACAGTACACAAAACATTGAGCTCAGCTATCTGCCTAAAGCCTTCCAATATAGATTGACAGGGACAACAAGTTTCCAGGTCATGTTCACCGCTTTTGATTGATAAAGCTACATCTTTTTTTTTATATTCAGAAGGTTTCATACATCATACCAATAAGGTGTAGCATTTACGGAAGTGTTGTAGCATGTACATCAAAGCATGCCAAAAATCTAACACCTATCTATGCAAGTGGTAAATCTACTTTCAAAACCTATCAATGGAAGGATAAAGAAAACATCAAATCTCATTCTAAAAATGGACCTACTACAATCATTTGCCACAAAAAAGACAAGAAAGGAAAAACCTCATTAAGGACTTTACCTCCTGCTACTTCTTGTGCATTCTTCAACCATTGTTGTGCAAATGCCGCTGCCTTATTTGTCGTCTCCAGTAACTATCCGCAATTGACAAATTACAATTAAAATATATAAAGCTAAGACACTTGAGCGAACAAGCTAGAGTTTGAAAGCATTAAGCGCGTGACAGAGAATTAGTTCCTGAAAAGGAAGGCACAAATGTGCACACAGTATATATCAGTAAGCATATAAGAGAGAGGAAAACCAATTTTTTCCATCATAATTCAAATTGAAAAGGCATGAACTACATGGTCAGTAAGAGAGAACAGAAAAATTCTCTTATATGAAGTATCAGGCAGTCAGTAATAGTTGGATTTCAGAGGAATTTCGAAAAAACAGTTTGCCTAAAAATCCTCAAACAGAGCCACAAGAATTCTTCTTTTAGTAGGTAAATTAGAAAAGACTAATATAGCACAAAATAAGGATCATACATAAAATGGATTGACAAATCTCTCTTTAGAGGAATTGCAGTACAACTTACTTCATGCCTCTCTCTTGTTCCTTCGGCTGGGAATATATCATGTATCCATTCAACCTCAGCAACACGATACCTTCATAATAACGGCCAAGGAAAAAAAATTAAGTAAAAAGCAAGCTTAAGGAAGCATAAAATAGCAGAATAATAGAAAAATTATAGCATAGGTGCTGTGCTCGATATTTTGGGATAGCATATTGGATCAGATCCTGACTCAACACAAAGCCACAAACGGACCAACCAGAGATTTCTAACCCATCACTTTGTAGAAATTCAAATCTTTGGCCTTTTTTATTAGAAAGTTGTTTGAGAAAGAAATTTAAAAGGATAATCATTTTTCAATCCGTTTTTGTATGAAAGGAAGGGAAAGTTCAAAACAAGAAGAAACCAATTCCTTCAAGTTTCTAAACTTTTTCCTGGACTTATTATAGAGAAACTTTTTTTTCTGAGCTTTTTGAACTGCTTTTCCTACAAATCTTCTGCTTACATAATGAACAGAAAAGGTCAGAAGTTACTTTTCTGCATTTTCATTTTCCTTTGGCAACCATATGGTACCTGAACGTATGTTTCTTCTGTGCCCTTCTTACTCCTTCTAAAACTTAATTATCCATTTCCATATCTACAAATAAAGAGTTAGTAATTGAACTAACCCGTCTTGATCCCAATGTCGTACAATGCGGCATCTACGTCGACTTTCAATCTGCATAAATTTGTGCTAAATCAGATCAGATACAAAAGAACTTTCAAGATTTTTTATGCGGAAAGAAAAGCTTCAGCAGAAATTTGTCCTTCTTATGGTGGGATATCAAGACATGACACCACCTCTGGTGGGATTGATAGCTTTCTGAATTCATCCTCAAAACAGAAACAACCAAAACCAGGGTTCATCTGGCAAAGAAATTGAATTCTAAATGTGCTGAGAGGAGAAATGGTCAAGTGTTCAAGAAGAACATTTATGGGCAAAAGTAGCTATAGTGTTCACTTTGAACAAACGTCAGGTACAGCGAGGATATTTTGCATGGATGCAATAACATGATTTAGAGTGTGGTGAAGAACCTTGACTAATTTATACTTAGCAGTTTGCACCCTCATGATAATGAACTCGTAAGGAGTAAATAAACGCCATGCTAACAGGAAGGGTCATGGTACAAAAAGAAAAGCAGATAATGGGACAAAAGGCTGATATTCACCTCGAGAAAGAAACGCCCATCTGGAAGTGGCTCACACCTACAGAAGAGATGCAGTTAGCAATTTCTACGAGCAAGAATAAGATGATGGAATCTTGAGAAGAATAAATATAAAAGATAGCCCCAAAGTCTTAACAGCTCGCAAAACACCTACTCTATAATCTCCACTTCACAAGCATAATCAGCTACCGAACCCGTCGTAGGATCATGAACACCCTGCATGATTAACGGTGAAGCCTCAGCCAAAAGTGAAGACTGCAAAACCAATTATAACAACTGGGGAAAAACTACCATTCCCATTCGACGGTTTCCTTCCATTATCCTCCTAACCTGTTTCAATAACAAAATTTGTGAACTTTTGCAAGACTGTATGCGCATGAGATCTATGAAATTCCATCTCAATTATACATGATTGAAAGGCTTGTTTGCAATCTAGGGGAAGGAAGAGAAAACAAATATAAGAAAGAGAAAAAAAATAGAACAAGTATTAATGCTTTTCATTTATTTTGTTCGAGTTGGAAAGTCAGAAAGAAAATATACTTTCCACATTCCTATTCTATGCCCGGGGGATAGAAAGCTCTCTATCTTATGGTGTTCCCTTATCTTTATACAATCAAACAACAAGATTCTCAAAACTTCGTTCCTTCTCTTTTGCTTCTAAACATATCGTTCCTTAGCTAAAGCAAACAATAGTTGAGGGATGCTCAGTGCTCACTAGTTACTTTGATGGACTTCTTGTTTTAACCAGATAGTACATTGACTCAGGCATGTATAACTTCATAATACACTTGGATTACTTGCAGAAGCCATCTCTCTAGATGTTTTTTCAAAATTGCACAAATTAGCAGAAGAGAACCACAATTCCCAGATCTGCTCCTCCTTAATCAGGTATACATTACTGTATCATATATTCGAAAATCTTAGACAAAAACATAAATAATATCTAAAAAACATTTCAAAAAGAAAAAAGAAAATATCCCCATTTCAAATTCTGCCACTTTCTGGGTACACTTGCATTAGGTCCGGATTTGACAGAAGTCCTTTTAATTTTCTTAGAGATTGAGTGAAGTGTAGAGATAACTGTGACAGTTAGGGCATCCCTAATTTCAGAGGATGTCTAACAAATTAATTTAGTGAAATGATACAGGTCCAAATGTGCGCAGATTGGAATCTGGACATATAGGAACTCTAAAGTAGATCCCAGTTTTAATTTGGGCCTGAAGTGTAGTTTTTTTTTTTTTTTTTGAGAATTCACTAAAATAGGATAATTGTACTTCTTTTGATAATAAAACAATACTTCTACTATTGGTGATAAGCTTCAATAATCCAAACATTTTCACCTCATCTTTTTGTTATGTCAAAATAGCACAAAGGTTTTATTCACACCTTTTCTTCTTAATTTATATATCTGCTAAACTAAGACCAATGATTGGGACTATAAAGGGCAGCCCGGTGCACTAAGCTCCCACTATGCGCGGGGTCCGGGGAAGGGCCGGACCACAAGGGTCTATTGTACGCAGCCTTAACTTGCATAAGACCAATGATTGGGACTATAGGTAATAGAATTCCTAAATAAATCATTATCATCAAGATATATAAATATAACAATGATGGTTCATCTAGGTCCCACACGTAAAAGGAAAAACTGCATTCTACACTAAAATAGTCAAGAAAATAATAGTTAAGTAGCACTCACCATAAGTCTGTAACGAGGTTCGAAAATATTAAGTGCAAGCTTCTCACATGGTAGAATTACATCCATGACAAAAAGAGGCAGCAAGTCAACACCAAGGTTTATCAAACTGTCATTCTCAGTCTTCCTTTCAGCATATTCCTCAGGAAAAGTTTTTTGTATTATGTTATTCAATGTTACACTGCAAAAGTGCAAATAAGAATGATGACTATTAGCCACACACACACACACCAAAAAAAAAAAAAAAAAAAAAAAAGATAAAGCAATCTTAGCCACATGGGACAAAATGAATTCAATTAACTCATTAATATTTTATGATGTGAGGGTACAGACGCAATATTCTTTTTATTCCCTTTGCAGAGAACTTGTGGTCCATAAAACAATCTCTTTATACAGCATTACAAGAGAGGAAGCAATAAAGCATGGGACTGAATGCCAGTAGGGATCATTTACTATCCTAAAAAAGAAAAAGAGAAGTAGAGAAGCTGCAGTCTCAGCAGTAAAGTGTAAAACAAGTACAATGGGAGGATGTACATAAGCAACTAACCTGATTGCACTTGTCTTGGGACTAAGCAAAAGAACTGTCCGGCACAACGGACATCTGTTATCTACAAAATTTTCATGCAAAGGGTAAGGAACAAGAGTAAGAAGAAGATAAGATGATGATTGTAATTCAATATGTAAAAAGGTCGGGTAGTTTGGGCATGCAAATCTACAACTTACATCGGTCCATTGTCTGGAAGAGGCATGTACGGCAAAAAGAATGTCCACAGGGAGTTGTTATAGGTTCATATAATAGCTTTAAGCACAGAGTGCAGTCAAAATCATCACTGCGTTGTGGTCTCCCATGGCTTCTCCTTCCAAGTGTAGCTGTGATCGATTTCTCCAAATTTAGAAGCGGATTGCTACATTGCAGAAGAAGCAACAATTAACAACTCACCAAATAATCAAACTTTATCACAATGCTTCTGGAAAATACACATTATGCTTCTTTTGAAAAGATTTTGATAAGAGAAAGCATGCAAAAGTTATGCATATGCTTAAAGGGCAGCCCGGTGCACTAAGCTCCCGCTATGCGTGGGGTCCGGGGAAGGGCCGGACCACAAGAGTCTATTGTACGCAGCCTTACCTTGCATTTCTGCAAGAGGCTGTTTCCACAGCTTGAACGCATGACCTCTTGGTCACATGGCAACAACTTTACCAGTTATTCCAAGGCTCCCCTTCTAAGTTATGCATATGCTTATCACCATAATTTGCTTTACCTTAGAGGATTCATCTGGAGTCCTGAATGGATTACCTCTTGGGCAGGCTCATATTTTTCCAACTGCCGATTCAAGAAATATGATATGAGTATCCAAAAAGATTATCAGCCAATCAAAAATTTAACAAGAGATTGGAAGTATAACAATCTCCTTCACTACATTCAAACAGTTACAAACTAACAACAAGCAGAATAAATAAAGAAATAAACATTTAATGAGACAACATAAGACCATTGAGTGAATTAGACAGCTGAAGTATCTGCTACTCTCATTATAGAACAATTTATAATAGGTGGTCCCAACACACTAGAACAAATCCAATTTAGTTATTTCCCCCACGCTTAAAATATGAAGAGTTTAGGAAACAACAACAAAGGAAAGAGAAAATAAGGCTATGTTCCAAAGTCCACATATGTCGAAACCGTGTGTTTTTTCAAGTTAATGATGCCACAACATGTTAATCTCCTTACCAAAATGAGTGAGTTTGCCTTCAGAATATATGAGGTAACTGAATTGTTCTCTAGATGCATCACCTTCTCAGCATCCTTTAATGCAAGCTGATATTGAAATAAAACATTTAAATTTTCTGCAAAACCTCCACTGAGAAGGTTGAAATAATAGATGATAGCAAAAAGGACACACCCCAGCATATGTTGTAGGATCCAACCCACTCAATGGCCTGTATTCTGAATCTGATGCAGATCTACTTTTCAGAAATTGGCTATACCTGGAAGTTCAGTCATAAAAAACTAAGTTCAGCCAAATAGAAAACACAAAGTCAATATGGAAATGCCAACAGAAATGAATTATATTGGCAGTAAAACACTAAATATGCATTAGAAATACCAGGCATAAAATGAACTTTACCTGAGGTATGAAGCACATCTGTTGCTAAGAATAATAGGATCATTCGGCTTAATGATGCTAGCTCTTGTATAACGATTGATAGCCTGACCAAGGAAGCAGACTTATTGACAAAACAAGAAGATGAATGCAAGCATACAAGACCCTTTATGATGATTAAATAACACATTAGGAAGCCTGAAAATCATTCTTGCCGTAGAAGCTGGTTTTTGAGTTAACAGACAATATTAAAGAAAAAAGTTGATCACTAGACCTATAGAACATCACTCTAAACCAGAGCCCCTCAACCACCTTCAATTACTATGTCATGCAGTTATAGATTGATATTGGACCACACGACTTGATTTTAGATCCCTAAGTCTCAAGATTTTCTCCAAATCTATTGATTAATGAACTGCCCGAGAAACATCACCTCTTCACCAAACAAAGTATAAAATAATAGACCTAGTCCATTCTTCATCAACTATGAGAAAAAGAGAGTTCATAAACACTTTGGTTTTAGATCTTGTGTATCTTTCTAGTTCCTAAGATTAAACCTGTGCTTGCTCAGAAGTAAATATTTCAAGTTACAGTATACAGAATGTTATCATACCTCTTAGAACTAAAAGAAATATGAAAGAACCAAGGATTTATTTTGGTATGGACAAAAATACTTCCATGATCAATCATTTCCAGTATTTAGTTACCAACAGATGTTTTCCGATAATTTATAGGCGTAGGTCATTATCCTTTCCAAATATCACTAATACATACTCTATATCACTTGCTTCAACGAACATATAAACATTATTTTCAATCTTTAATACTGATCACCAATAATACTGTTATCAAACCCTCCTCTGCCTTGTATGATTACCACATGCCACCTACTTACACCCAGCCAAATGCTAGAAATCTTCCTAGAGTTACATGCAGAATCACTGGTTAATGGTTATTTGGCATAAAGAACTAGGTTGCACCTAGCAATGAAGAAGATAGAAGCTAGATTCATGTTATCACTACAAAAATATGAAAGAAACTGAAGTGGTCCCAATAGATGTGATCAATTCCATTTAAGGTTACCCCTAGAAACAAGTCATGTTCATGGGATTCACCAATTGCAGTGTTTTGACACAGAATCAAATTAATAAATCCAATTTATTCTCTTTTCTTTTCCAAATATAGGGATATGTTAGGCAGTTAAATTGCAACACTTTTTTTGTTTTTGGGTTCTAAATCTTCAACTCTCAACTCTTTAATAAAAATGACTAGCCAAAGAATAACATTAATGAGTAGCAGAGTTACATTGAACTAAAGAAAGTATTTATGAAAAGAAAATTGGGTTTACCTCGTCCCATTTGTTGTCACGATATGCTTCGTTACCCGTCTGCACAATCTCACATAGATGATTGTACCTGTCCCACGAAATAGGTGGCTTTTCTCCTGCTTTCGCCTGCATTCGTCACCAAAAAAAAATCCACTAAACAAGAAATTCCAAGAATAGTGGACTTGTAAATTGGGAGTAAGATAGAGAACCCATGGATATTCTTGAACATCATCAATGCCTTCCAAATAAGAAGCCTCGTCGGACATTGTTAAGAGAGAACTTGAAGAAAAATAGAGGATTAGCGGCGTCGTTTAAAAGCAAACAAAGAGTTATATCGTGTACTCCCAAGAATCCTTCGTTACATACATGGACTGTATTCGTTTACGTGGTCCTTCACTCTCTCTTTGTGTCAATCCAATCGGATACGTTTGGAGTTATTGCCAGAGCTTTCGTTCTCAAGAATAATACAGGCCCCCCAAAAATTTTCACTTGGGAAATAAAGGATTCACTGGTAAAGTCTTCCTTACACATTTATAGGCCATAGTTGCATCATCACCTGCCAGTCGTGCGTAATAAAAGACAATGAAAGTACTCTTCACTTCAAATAATTGATTAGTCCAAAAAAAAAAAAAGTAATATCTATCTCTTCAATGTGACACTTTTTTTTTTTTAGCTAATTATAAAAAAAATGATATATTTCTTTATTTGATAATAATTTAACTTTAAACTTTATTTTTTACGCTTAACGAGATGATTTGTAACTATATAAATATTTTTGACTTGTTTTAAATCACAAAATTTAAAAGTCTTTCTTTATTTTTTAAACTCTATATCCAGTCAAATCACATCATATAAATTAGGACGGAGGAAGTAATTCTTTTTCATTTTTTAAATTTTATATATTACTGAGATGTGACAGGGAAGTGGAAGATTTCCCTATTCTTGTTGGAATGTCATGTAATCACCCTTGCTTCTGCCTCATTAAAAACCTTGCCGGAAAAACCCAATTGGAACAAAAAACAGGCGAAAGAAAAAAGAGATGATAACTCTGCCATAAACTTTGAATCTTGACTCTTGAGTTTTTAGTTTTCCCAAAACTTTTAGACTTTGAATCTTGACTCTAGGGTTTTTAGGTATACCCAAAATTGTATAGAGTTTTGACTCTAGAATTTTTAGTTATACCTGAAACTGTTATAACCTCACAACCTTGGAAGCCGAGAATGTGAATGACCAGAAATTTTCATCTTCTTATTCTAATAAAGTTCGAATATAACATGTCCCGTTAACTTTACACCCGGAAACACACATTTGACTTGATGGCTTTATAAGAGAGGGCCTTATTTTTCGGTGCTTATGAAGAGGACGTCTCATGTTCATCTTTGCACAAAATTTTGATATGTCGTTAGACAATGTTCATGTGATATCTTAGTCTTTCGTGGCAAGAATTTATCATACGCATGTTAATTAACATGCAAGAATTATCGGTTGTATCTAGTGTGATCATTTCGATTATAGATGTAAATTATTTCACCATCCGGACACTCTCTGGTACTGATATGCTTTTAACTTGAAGCGCATGTAAATTTAAGAATTATTTCGTTTCATTGTATATGAGAATGTTTAGAAGGTGCATGTTTTGCTTTATTCCATTACTTGAACTTGAACGTATACAAGTGTTTACAACTTTGCATATACGACAGCTTTCATGAGATGAACAAAAATAAATTGCAAGAGAATTTTGGCGGGACTAACACCTATTAGATCTAGTCGGGTCTAGATTTTGGTTCCTTCTAATTTTTTTCCTCCCAGGGCTGATCTGGCAGTCCCCAATCATCTTCTTTATTTTGGAGCCAGTTCAGACTATCTCCGAACATGATGCCTTTGGGCACAATATTTTTTTTCTTTTCTACTTTCCGGAGTCATCTTCATATGCTTCCGATACTTATTGATATGGTTTTCGCTGCTTTGACGTGATAGTCCCCAGCGTTCACAAACATTAATACTCTTAATGTAAGTTATTTTCTGGTGACTCGCTCCGAAAACGCCCCTAGCGTGATTCTGACGGGTATGATTCAAATCGGTGTCTGAAATATCTCCGATCGAAGTTAAGTTGACCTTGATTCCGGACCGCAGAAGATGTCGATATATTTTCCTGATCATCTTTTACGCCAATCTTTGTTGTATACCGGTTGTGAACATCTTCCCATGTTGTTGCCCTGAACTATAGTAGGTTTTCCTTCTGATTTCATGAGGCATTCGAACTCAAAGGATTTAGACTCATGGTGAAGGATTCGACAATTCATTCGTCCGGTACTAGTGGCAGCAATATTTGCTCCTTCTGAAATCAGGTGACGAAGTCTCGGAGCCGCTCAAACTCCCTTTGCGAAATGCTGAAGATGTTTGTCTTTCGCATTCGCACCTTCGAGCTCCAACATGTGCTTTAATAAACATATCCGCGACCATAGAAAATTATCAATTGAGTGTTCGGGTAAAAGAGAATACCAAGTTAGGGCCCCTTTAGTCAATACCTCACCGAATTTCTTGATCAGGACCGATTCGATCTCGTTCGATTTCATGTCATTTCCCTTGATAGCCGTGGTATAGGCCATTATGTGTCCTCCGAATATGTCATCCCGTCATACTTGGGGATGTTCAGTATTTCAAATCTCTTCGGGATCAACTCCATGGCAACTTCTAGCTTGTATGCCAACTAAATATATCTTCCCACGTCCGGTCCTTCAACCACATGAGGGGCTCCGAGTATTTGATTCAATTGGTGCCAAAATTCCTTGACATTTTTCTTTGCCTTCTCTGCGTTGGTGTTCACTTTGTCCTTAATGTCTTTTATAAATTTCAAAACCTGCTCTTGAAATGGATTTTTAGGAATAATTTTGCTTTCTAAAACACCATGATTTCTCGAAGCATCCCCGATGGTATTTAGTGGAGGTACCAGTGCGTCTGTTGGAGTGTTGCCAGCGTTTTTGGACATGTACTCCGTGTGAAACCACATCAGATGGTCCAACTGCTCACTCATAGTGGCATTCTGCGCCCTCGGATTCTGTATGGCTTTGTCAGGCGTTTCATCATTGAGAACATCCTCATGTTAGTCTGTTCGCCTCCGAAAATGGCTCCGTCTGTAGCCATCGAATTTCTTGGCACCGGATCCTCTATCGGTAGGCCATTTGATCCAATTGGGAGATTGTTAGTGTTATCTCCAGTGTTACAGTTGTCTCCGAGTTCTTCTCTTTATGGCATTTGTTTGCTCTAAACAAAAAACAAGACTCAAAGAAAAGATTAGATTAGTAGAGAAAAGTGTCACTTGTGACACCATTATTTTCTAGGCCCCACGGTGAGAGCCAAATTATTTACCCATAAAACGGTATAGTTGAATTTGTATAAGTGGTCAAGGACACATGGATCTCAAGTGACACGTTAGATAGGAATTTTGGATGAATTATACTTAAAACAAGTAATAATAAGACAAAGTAAAACAATGATTAGTCTGAGCCTTGTGCTTATTTTTTTATAAAGCCTCCGTGACTAGTATGAAAGCGTAAGAAATGAGAGAAATGTTAAAGAGTATGTTGTATTATCTTGTAGATAATGTTTTGCAATAGAATGAGAACCTCTATTTAAAGTTTTAAACTAGAGCTATAAGGTGCAAGTTCCATGAATCATGTCCCCATGATTACAAATATAATTAAAAGGTAATTAAGAGGTCATAAAGGCTACTAAAGGCTGGAGAAAACTTGGGGTCGTGTGTAATGTTTTTGTACATTGAATGACGCTTGACCGGTGAGTTATCATGCTTATCCGGGTCCTTTGTAATTTCTGCCACCGAAAACGGGTTACCAGATTATTTCTCCAAAACTTCCGAGGAGCCCCTCGCTTGCTGACTCGAGTCTGAACTATCACCATCGCCACATATCATCTCTTGATACGTCCACTTGTGTTTACGAATTTTGCCATGTACACTTAGTTCCCCTGAGTCTTTTATTTCAACATTTACATTTTATACTTTATGCTACTATGTCTACAAGGTTCGAAAAATACTTTTGGTATATTATACTACTACCATTTTTAATTTCTTACAAGAGCATGTAGAAAATAATAGAGAATTAATACGTTGTGTTGTTTGCATTATAGTTCTTCTCTTGGAAGCATCAACCAAAAATGCCAACTGAAACAACCTCGAAATTACAACTCTTTTGAAGTGGACAAGTGGAACTTGCCAAGTAAGTACAGTTTAGACTAAACCGTTTAGTCTAAGTGCTTTTAATTATTTTTTTCCTTTGGAGTACGAACCAAGAGTAGCCAAGTTGGTGTAGCAGTAGAGCGCGGGACCGCAAGATCACGAGTTCGATTCCCTGCGGCATAAACCTTCTTGGTTGAGCCTGTCACACATGGCTTGCCAAGTGTGGTTAATCGGCTGACCTGATTTGCAGGCTATTGCGTCAGTCCGGGGTTTACCCTGTGCGCACTCGAGAGAATAGCGGCTGCGGGTTCCTTCGTCAACAAAAAAAAAATATTTTTTTCGCCAAATATTGCTGCTTCTCGATAAGTAAGTTGGAAAATACACGCGACAGAGCCATTGAGTAAACATTTTCTGGTAGTTTGATATGGGAAACATCTTTTGAGTTCATACTAGAAATTATTTAAGATAAGGTACGATTTTTATGTTTTTTTTTTTGTAACTTTCTCAAAATGAGGAAGTGATCTCTTATATACTACTACCATTTATATAATTTAAATAGAAGAAATTAACTGTACAATATTTCATGTTTTTATTTATCTCTGGTAAAAACAATCATATGACTACAATAGCCTTTTTAATGAAAATAGTTGAAAGTTATCTTCTTCTTTTTTCAGTTTGAAAGTTATCTTTTACTTTTTAAATACTATTGTTAAGGTCTTAGAATTAAAAAGGCTAACGAGTTAATTGATATTCACTGTCTAGTGCTGAAAGGTGACGTGGAGGAGGAGTTAATGCAATTTGTCATGTTATGAGTTGGATCCTCCGAGGAAACACAAACAACAAAATACCTCAAAGCAAAATCTTTTGTCCCACATAACATATAATTAAAAGAAAAAAAAGGCATATGTGTGTCTTTTAAAAGACATGATAGTGAAAAGAAACATGGAAAATGGGGTAGAACCATGCGCATAGCCATTCTTTCCCGCTATAATTAAATTAATCTTTTCCTTATTATTTACCCTAAAAAAATACAGTTAAATTTATTTTATGGTTTAAAGAATACGTAGATTAATTTGCTTTAGACAATGTAAATAACAAGAGATAAACAATGAAATCAAGTAATAAAGAAATAATGATATGATAAATTGAGTCTGATTCGTGTGAACTCAAAGGAATCTCGTAATGAGGATGACTCTTTGAACACTCAGCCTTTGAGACCACTTCGAATCCGGAGCAAAAGAATATAAAGAACAAAGTGAATATGTTGTCTTGCTATTTCCTTTATGATGTCTTACAATAGGACAAGAACATCTACTTATACTAGGGCTATGGGGTGCATGATCCACAAATCGGGAGATCTGACATTTTGAACATTTTTATATCAACTTCGGAACTGCGCTCGGTGGGAACGACAACTGAATGTATCTTTTCGAGTCGGGTCCCTTCAGGATCGGAGGCGCTCCAGAAATCAGGTCTATCCGTGAATTGTAGGTTTCAACCTTCTTTTCATTAGTATCCATTCGCTTAGTCAAAGCTTGGAGCATTTTCAAGACCTCCGAGGATTCATTTTCCCCCGAATAAGTGTCATCTTCGTCGACTTGATCTTTCTCTCGGAGCCGATCTTCATCCCAGACGGGATGAGTTTTGTCCGTCGCACTTGCCCCGCTGCTCTTCTTTTGTAACTGTGTAATGGCCTCCTGTTGTTCCTTCAGCATGTTAATGATTCAAGTCAAATTTATTTCGCCATCCTCAATATCGTCCAGTGTTTTTTCACGTGACCTTGTAGATTCATGGGGTGAAAACACGGAGTTATTCCGATTTTCGTCAGTTATCGGATCAACAGATGGAATGTCATTATTGTTATTGATATTGTTAGCACCACTGTCACTGTTGTTGTTGTCATTGTGGTTTCTAACCTCAACGTGGATTTCACTAGCCATTCTGCAAATACTTGACTTGTTTTCACAATATCAAAAAAGAACAAGTGAAATTTGAGTTTGAACAAATCATCACAATTATCCTTAGCCCCACGGTGGGCGCCAAACTGTTTACCCCCAAAAAATATAGTTGAATTTGTTATTTGGTTTAAAGATACGTGGATTGATTTGCTTTAGACAATATAAATAACCAGAGATAAATAATGAAATCAAGTAATAAAGAAACAATGGTATGATAAATTGAGTCTGATTTGTATGAAATCGGAGAAATCTCGTAATGAGGATTACTCCAGTTCAACACTCAGCCTTTGAGAACACTTCGAATTCGGAGCAAAAGAATATTAAGAACAAAGTGAGTATGTTGTCTTGCTATTTCCTTTCTGATGCCTTACAATAGGATGAGAGCATCTACTTATAATAGGGCTATGGGGTGCATGATCCACAAATCATTCCCTCTTAATTATCAATATTAATGGTGCAATAAAAGGTAATAAAGCCTAATAAAAACTAATAAAGGCTGGAGGAATTTAGGGGATAACGATCATATTCTTGAGTTGACTCTTATCCGGCCACAAGTTTATGTCCGATGCCATGGTCACATGTTTGTATCTGGTGTTCTGGCCACAAGTTTGCATCCGCTGTCATCATGATTGAGTCACCTCCGACTGGTCATTCCTGACACGTGTCGCTTTCTAATTCGTCTAGCTCTTGCTGTCGATTTTTACCGTATACACTTATCAATTCATTTGGATCAAAATTGAAGATCTACATAGTAATATAGGATAAGTTTACACATATTTAGCGATGTCAAATAAACAAACAGATTAAATGAACATAACCTAATTCATCAAACGTTTACTAGATGGAGATTGTTGTGTCAATCGAGCCAAAAAAAAAAATAGTTCAATGCTCTGCCTAACTCGAATACATTTGTTCTTTCTTTACATTTTTCCTTATGAGAATCTAATCACCAACAAAACTGAGAAATAATATCATCAATTTTTTAAATTTAAATCAAGCCATACTTGGCTGTATTTAGCAAACATTAAATACGATATTTATCCTTATCGTTGTATGACAATTCAAAGTCAAACATATCTGTCAAAAAAAGATACTCCATTAATAGCCAAAAATCACATTTAATTAAAACAAAATTAAGAGATAAAAACGTTAACTTTATCCTTAACAATAATATCGTAATAATGGGACTATTCAAACTCAATTACTATATCTTTTAAGAAAAGAGTTATTTATTATTCAAATACCACATCTGATTTTGAATTAAAATAAACATGTGGTTTTCAAAAAAAAAAAATGAACGGCACTTAGAGCACTTCTTTAGACTCCTTTCGTTCTCTACTTCTTCCTTGAAGATAAGTCTTATTTTTAAATTATTATCATTATCCACGTTAATTTTCATCACGCCTCTTCTCTTTATCATTAGCATATATCTATAAATATATGAAATCCGCCTATTTCCTTCATAAGTTTTGCTGAAAGTACATTAATATGAAAAATTGGTTTATTCTTCTCATAGACGTACACTTTCATATATGAAATTCTTGCATATTAACAAGATCTTTTGTTGCAGATATCAAACATGTCGATTTTTTAATACTCGAGAAAAACGCATCAACTAGAATCGTATTAGGGACTACTTCAAGCTCATGCACGTAAATATAGTAAAACACTAAGTGGATGTTGTAATCATTAGGCAAGAAAAAGTTCAAGCCTACAACTACAAAAGAGGTACTGTAATTGCTCAAAAGGATAGTCAACTTATATTATTCATTACTGTTTTTTAACAATCCTGTAAAGGGAATTGTTTCCTTAGTTGTTGTTAAATATTGTTATCACTTATTTGTATGGCGTAATGAGTTCAATTCATGAACCCGTTGAAGATACTTTATATCCGTATAAGCTCAAAGTTTCTTAGCAAGGGGTGAGGGGTTAGGGAAGTTGTAACAATTATTGCCATCTTAGTTGAATTCTAGAGAGGAAAGCACAAATACTTTTTCTTTATTTTGTTCCGCTTCATGAATGATCTTGGATATTTAAGATATAGATCCAATGATCCATAATGAGTTATTCTATGTACATATTTTATGAATATTTTCATATAATTATATAAGATTTTGGTGAAAATTGGGATATTATTAAGTAAGGGTAAATGATGGTGCAAAAATAGGAAGAAAAACTAGAAAAAGTTAATATATAGGGTCATTGAGGTGGCAATAGGCTGATTGCACTTAGCACATATACGGTGATATTAAGGGAGCCAACATATTTTGATCATTAGTTAGTTAACAGACTGTTTCCTACGAAGTGTTTGCCATTTTATCGGTTGATGAAATCGGATGACAAATTGATTCCTTAACTAAGAGATTTAGGCCGAAAGCGAAACTCTAACTTCCAGCAATGAGTTCTCCAACTACTCCAGAAAGCGTTAGGATGGTGAGTGAGTAAACTAAGTGGTAAGAAACATAAATACAGCTAGAGTGCAAATAAAGGCGATAACGGTAGAATGAAGATATGTAAGAATTAAATTTTTGATTGATTATGTTGTTTTATTATGTACAAGTGATTTTACATTTATAGTACAAGAAAAATAAACGTGACCCCCTAGGTTAGCCATCGAACTACCCACGAAATCCACTAGCCAACTATGAGGAGGTGGTGTCGATTTTTTCGCCTGGACCTCTAACATGATCGACGACACTCCCTTCAGGCTGTTGCTGGTTGCTACCTTTTCTAGAAGGTCCTTTGACTTGGTATTCGAGGAGTCCGAGTATGTGTGGGTCTCAGCCGTTCCTCGGAATTATGACTCGGCTAGACTATTGTAATAGTCGATGATGCTTTTCTAGCCGAGGGTAGGGACTAACGGATTCAACTATAATTCGCTCAATTACCGATTTAGAATCTTTTTCTACCTTCGGTTGTCACTTGATTCAGCTAAACACTTTTGAGTGTTAACATAGACATAGTTATTTGAAAGGGTGACTACTTGGGGAGTTGGAATCCAAATTAAGTTTTTAATGAGATGCGGTGACATCATCAATTTTTTTTTTACTCGGTTCGACATTTTATGATACTATTGCTACGACATGATCAAATACTTTTACTAAATCAAAAATTTTAGTACCCAGTGATGTCTTGATAGATAGTGTTTGAAGAATAGGAAAATATATTAGATCAAGTGGCAATTTAATAAAACTTCGCATGCCAGTTATTTGTTTTCTTTAATTTCATAGAGCTTTTCGTATTGAATTCGTTGCATTAATAGTACATGAAACGAAATATTCATTTGATGATTAATATTAATGTTTTCTAGATTGTTTAGAGTTTTTTTAATTGATACTTCGCATTAAATCAAGTGGAAAAAAAATCATAAAAGGCCACATGAAAATGTTTTAGAAAATATATGGTAATGTAAGAACCAAAAAAGGGGAAAAGTACAAAATTTAAAAATGAAGGATAGACTATTTGATTTTGAGAGGAGAAATTTTTATAAAGAGATTATGATGAAAAAGCTCTATCAATTGATAAGGCCACATAATCGTAGTAGTAAAAGATAAAGCTAAAAATAAAATAAAACAAAACTGATACGTTCTGATATAAAGGGGAAAAGGGGTGAGGGGGAGTAATGAGAAGGATATTAAATAAAAAACAAAGTAATTAGTCACATGATAATGTAAGATACTAATTGACGAATAATATAACGATAAGCAATAAACAAAAAAAAGGGGGGGGGGGTTAATATTAATTTTGAATTCAAATTGATAGATAAATAAAACATTAAATAATGTGATTAATTAGTTTTTGAAGTAGAATGAAAGATAAAAATTTGAATTTGGATTGAAAGATGAATATTCTTGAAGACCTCTCTATTTTTTTGGGTAATCAAGAACTTTCACTAATTTGCAAGACTCAAATTATATGGTTAAGATAGCGAGTTTCATTGTAAATGTTATCTGATTGTATCAGTATGATTTATTTTTATATTTTATAACGTATTTGTTATTGAGTACATTATATTGAGAAATAAGGTGATAGTTAGAGTTTTGTTAATCAATATAATCTGATGCGATGAACAAGCCAAATCATAACTAACTATATATGATTGGTCTTTTTAATATTTTTCACTCATCCCGCGAGTATTAATAGTAGTATAATTAAAAGAAAAAAAAATCATATGTGTCTTTTAAAAGACCTGATAGTAAAAAAAGAAACATGAAAAATATGGATGTAGAATCATGCGCATAGCGATTCTTCCTCGCTATAATTAAATTAATCTTTTCCTTATCAATTCATTTGGATCAAAGTTGAAGATCAGCGGAGTAATATAAGATAAGTTGTCTACACAAATTTAGCGATGCCAAATAAACGAACAGATTAAAATAAACTGAATTAATAAAATGATCATAACCTAATTCATCAAACGTTTACTAGATGGAGATTGTTGTGTCAATTGAGCCAAAAAAAAAAAAGTTCAATGCTCTGCCTAACTCGAATATATTTGTTCTTTCTTTACATTTTTCCTTATGAGAATCTAATCACCAACAAAACTGAAAAGGCTATTATTTTCCTTATAGAGAGAGCGAGTGGCTATGTGTAAAATTTAAGAGAAAAAAAAACAAAAGCTCACTAAATCTAAATTGTCTTAACTCTTATGGATCAATTTAGCATCCTGAAATATTTACCCAAAATTGTAATTGAATTAATTAAATAATTTTCAAGTTGATTCATCAATAAAATATTTTAGTGTATCATCAATATTTGTGGTAAGATGAATAAGATTCTTTTATCCTTAACTAGAGTCTCAAGTTTAGGCCCTGAATTTACGCGGCATAAATCCGGATTTATCAAGATGCAAAGCGAGTATAAAATAGTGAATAAAACCCCCCAAAACAAGTATTTTAGTCTACCACAGCTAAAGTTGGACAATTTTGTACAGATTGAATTGTGACACCTAATAGGGAGGACAGCCACATATAAAGCCTACAATGTCGAGATTTAAAAATGTGCAGTCTAGAGTTCTAGCAGACAACGAAAGCAATGCAAATATTACGACTTTAAGTCGAGGGGTTTGAATCATTTTAGGAATTGGTTAAGAGTTGTCTGCGAGGGCTTGTTTTGTTATTAAAAAAAGCCAATCATTATTTACTTTTTTTTACTCTCTTCTTCGGTTCTTCCTTGTTCCCATTAAAACTTAAGGGGTAGTTTGGTATAGAGATAAGTTATGCAAAAATGAAAATGCAGGTATTAAACTTTATTTTGTGTTTCAACTTTCACATAACTGAAGCAAGGTGTCTCAGTTTTTCTTATTTAACAGATTAATAGATATAAATATTGTTGATTACAATGGTTGCAGGAAACGGAAAATAAGTAACTGCTAACTATTACAACAAAATGAAATTACAACAAACTGAAACTTCAATAAACTGAAACAACAAACTGAGATTACAAGCACTTTGATTTGCTGGGTCGAGTGATGACACTCTGTCTTTAAGACAAGATTGCCCCGTATATATCCCTTTTACGTTCTGGACAATAGTCTCCCAAGATAAAACAACAACTCAACAAATGAGCAAAGGAAACTCAAATGTTACTTTAAAGAACTTAGTATAATGAAATGATGCTGGAAAGTAGTAGGAAGATTTTCTGTTTTTCGTTTCTGTGTGTAGTCTCAACAATTGAGCCAAAGGCTTCAATATATAGTGCATTGAGGGGACTTATCAACTGCCCAACCAATTGTTGTTAATGGCCATGTAATGACAATTAGTGAGGAGTAATTCAGCCAAGTAAATGACTGAAGTAAATGTGCAACGTATTGGAGCTTTAGTGAGGAGTTATTCAGCCAAGTAAATGACTGAATTGATGTGCAGATTAATGGAGGTTTAACGTTCCAAAAACAACCCAAAAGGTACAAGTTCTCTTTCCAATTTATTTTACTTGAAACTTCAGGGACCAAACTGTAAATATGAATCAATTTGGGTTCAAAAAGATAATATCAGAAGAAGCACCCGACTCAACGGGCGGTGGCGACACACGTGTGGACTTAGCCTCGAACCAAAGTACATTTAGGTCCTCCCTCCTTCAAATACATGGATTACCCCTTGAGATCCCAAACCTTTAGCCAATTTTGAGACTTATAAACTAAACAAATCTTCCTTCCCCCACCGATGAGGGAGAATTGGTCCATATCACATTTTCATGCTTCAAACACCTCACTTCGTGGACCAATATCTCTTTAATTTCTCAACGAAATTTGACGATCCTTGGCCCTACGGTCATCTACTCACTTAGTAGATTATGCACGTGTGAAGAATCAAAGTCTCCAACATGCGAAATCCTAGTGTTTAAGTCATTAAAGATGGGTGGACGCAACTCTCACCAAAGGCAAATTTCCAACAAATATTACTATATCTTTTGATCCATCAATTTATGAAACAAAAATTAAGAATGGGGTCAGACGGCAACGACATACACTCAAGTGTCCTCCGATCACAGTAAAATGGTCGCTTATTGCACGGCACACTAACTCTGCTTAAAGTGTGGGTACCTATTATTCAGTGCACCACTGCTAATACGGCCCCTCCAACTCATTTAAAGAAAGTTTGATTAGTTACGAATGAAATTCTTTCTAAATTTAGGAAGTTCTTTTTCATCAAGTGCATCAAATAGGAATGAACGTTATTATCATCTGCGGGAAAATTAAAATGTAAATCTTTTCCTCGCTGCCCATGTGTATATATCTTTTTTCCGTCACCAATACACCATCCAGATCAATTGACAAACTAATTTTGACGTGTCTTTCTCTTTTTTGTGTGGTGGATTAAACATGTTGCCCCACTTCTACTTACGGACGCACCTTCAAGTAAAAGACTAAAATCTTCTTTCCTTATAGTCATTAAGAAATTCATGAAAGAAATGTTTGGAATCATATGTAGGAAACTCGATTTGACTCTGCTAGTTAATTAGTTTCCATCATTTTCATCTTTTCTTATTTTTTCCTTTTTATGAGATAGAAGTGCTGCCAAATAACGAATTCGCCAAAAAATAAGAATGTCTATGTTTGACATTTCTTGGTCAGAGCATCAAACTATTAACCATTCTAAAAAAAAAAATTAGAATTTTAATACGTCGCGTTTTATTGAAAAGAATTGGACTATGAAAACGAATTTACAAGAAGTAGCACCTTTTTCTCCAAGAATTTAAAAAAAATCACAATTATAATTCATCCATCCTGTTTGACACTATATTTTTGTATAACAAATACTTCAGATTATATATATTGATTATTTTAACTATATTTTTGTGTGGTTGTAGTATCTTTATGTAGGTTTAATTTTATTTCAAAAAAAAGTTAAAAAGAATTAAATATACATATAACACAGGAATCAATTAACGATTTAAATCGTACTTCAAACTCTATGTATTATTCTTTTAAACTCCAATTCCATCTGCCGCTTCAACTCATACTTATCAACGATGGTCTATTTTTCAAGTAAGGAGTTTAACAGCCTATTGGATTTGAAACTCTAAACTGACAAGTAAAAAACAAGAAACGCCGAATGCTGAACTCTTCAGGACCTCAGGCTGCACTAAACACAATACTCCAGCTATTCTAATTTGCAATTCCGGCCAGCATAAAATGAAAAGAAAAATTACCAAACTTGGATATTTGACTAATCTCTTAATTGTGACTTGTCAATTATCCTTGCTAGTTGCTGGGATTAATTTAAAAAATGAATAGACTCGTGCAGTGTTTTGTTTATTCTGAATGTCAAATCAAGCATTTTGCACAAGTCCGAGATAGGGCCAGTGATGGCTCAATTTCATCCACCAGATGTATGTATGGATATGCCTCTCTGACTGTCAAATCAGTCTAATGTCACGAATAAAACTGAATATTTGGTCATATCTTTTTTTCTATATTCAGTTTTCTGACTTACGTCAGGCTATTTTCGAAGATAGTAATATCGGTCTCCTACCCTAGAAGAGAGCAAATTGCTCCCACCAGGGTTCAAACTCACGCTGCAGGTCTCCAGCTGAATTTTAAGTTTCCATCTTTTGTCATCCAGCTATGTCCGGGAGGACCGGTCATATCTACTTCTATGTATACGACCAATTCTTAGTGAAAATTCATCTTAACAAGTTGGATTTTGTACATAAAAAATTCTCTTTATTATGATTAATTAATGTATATTCTTGTACAAAATTATATAACCATGATAAAATAATATAATTTAGTGTAACTATTGAGTGCAGATAAATTTTAATCAACGAGTACCCCACATCTTCATACAACGTAAATAAAAGCTAAACATTTACCTTCGAAGGTCTAAAGTTACTATGTACAATAATAGGGGAGCTAGATAATGAACTATTGGTTCTAAGCCATCTCTGACGATTAATCAACAATTCGAAGTGCTTTTCTTGCGTATTCTTGCGTATTCTTGATAAACCAGCGTTTATATATAGATGTAGGAGGCGCCCATGATGGTTGATAGAATTCCTGGCTTGGGCAGAGCTAGGGTAATATAAGAAGTTCACCCAAATCCCCTTTGTTGAAAGATAATATCATATATATATAATCAAAATTAATTTTTAATATACGTAAATTATATATTTAATCCCTTGACTTTTTCGTATAATTGAGGAGAAAATTCTGGCTCCATTTCCTGATTGTTAACTTCCTAAAAATATTAGAAGATTAAATATACAACCTTCAGGGTGGGGTTGGCGGTGGGGACTATTAAAATTCTCACTAAGGTCTCGAATAATAGGTGTGACCTGGATAGTATTTATGGTTAATAGTGTTGCTAGTGGCTAATTGCCAAAAATATTATTCCATGAGTCTCAAATTATTTGTTGTTTTTTAGTTTACACGCCTCTTAAGAAATATTAATTAGGAGCGTTATTTAACTTACCTTACACTTATTTATGTTTAAGTTATAATCTCTCTTCATTGACAAATGATAAAATGGAGAAAAAATAATTAATTATGCCTTAATTTTCTAAAATGACAAATAATTTGAGACAACTATTTTTAGTAACCATAATAAAAAATTTGAGACGGAGGGGAGTACATGTAACGTTCCGTAGTAATTAGAAAAAAAAAAATTTAATATAAGGAAAGGCTGAACGTCTAATGCCCTTAAAAATCTCAATCAAATCCCCCCTTCCCCCTTACACTAATCCTAATCACTTCCAAACCCCTCATCCCTTAAGACTCCTAACTAAAGTTTATCAACTCCTTTCTCACTCCTACACAAACACACACAACACAACACGTTATATGCAAAATTCTGGCAGAGCAGAAGAGAACACAGAGGAAAAAAACCCAGAAATTTCAAAGAACAAAAAAAATTAACTTTAGCAATTAAGGAGTTCCGAAAAGGTTTAGTTGGAGTTTGAAAGCTCATTCACGGTTACAAAGCAACAAAGGTGAGTTCTCTCGCTCAAAATTCTTAGTATAATCCCTTGTTTTGAGTTACAATACATGTTAGAATATAATCCGGATGTTGAAAGAATGATCGTGAAATTATTGCTAATAGATTATCTAGTAACTAGTTCGGGTCGTGACATTACAAACTGTTTTCGCTGAGTTATCCCCGCTAGAAATGGACAAAATTTTATAGGGTTATACGTCTCTACTTCACGGTCAGATCAAGTCCAAGAAGGGCTAAAACCGACATGCGGTTTGAGAGTTATCGCATTTTAAAGTTTCTGCCTCAGATAAATCGAAATCCGGAAGGCATAACGTATAACGGAAAACAACTGTACAAATCGGTAAGGAATCTGAAAAGTTGTGCTGAATAGAAGTTCTATATTTCTATGTCTAGACAGTTTGAGACTTTACGGGGATTAATCCGACTTACGAATAAAAAGTTATGATTGTTTTAAGATTGTGTCCCTTTTATTAAACAGTGTGGCGAGACAGTTTTCATAGGGTTGTCTCTTTCGTGAATTTGTACTAGTTACACTAAGTATTTTCATAGGAAACTTGGTATAGTGATAGATCCCCGTGTTACCTTCGACTCGGCATAAGAAATACCTTATTTGGAGTTACGGTTTGAGAGTTATAACCCTGAAAATAAGAAATACCTTTTGTGTGTGTGTGTGTATATATAAGTTTAGCCATATAGTTGAGATGATAGAAATCTTGGTAATGTAAATAGTTTTTCCATCACATACGGGACTATAGCATTACACACGTGTGCCTTTGGGACTAATTACTTATTGAGTCGCCTTCGGGGCTATATACAGTTGCGTGGTTGCCTTCGGGGCTATTCAGGTACACTTACTTTCGGGACTATTTAAATACACTTGTTTTCGAGGCTATTCAAATACACTTGCCTTCGGGGCTATTCAAATACACTTGCCTTCGGGGCTATTCAAATACACTTGCCTTCGGGGCTATAATTGAACTGCATCGTATCGGGTTGCACGCACCGCAACAAATAAATAATATGTTATATGGGATAAAGCATGTGTACTGGTTAACTAAGTATTCCCGAGAACGAGTTGGGAGAAGATTTTGTGTGTGAATATTTATTAGCTTGTACATGGAAAGTGCTGAAATCTGTTTTCATAACATGCTTGTTATGTTCATAATATGATTTGTACTTAGAATATTGTGAGGTTACTTTGAATTGTTAGGCGAGGTTCTCACTCAGCCCCGGATGGTAGGACTGACTCTTTTATCTAACATGTTTCAGGTAAGCGTGATAAAGGGAAAACTCCGCAACAGGGATATCGATCGTCCCGCAGCCTCATTGTTCCACCCATCCATTGCTTCGGATTTGGTGAATGTCATTCTTGATTAAGTAGGTTTGAGGAACCAAGTTTCATTATCTCTGGGAATGCCCACATGAGATTGTTTCCTTTTAACTTTCGAATTTCTTATTCTATATATGAAATTTTCATTGAGTCTAGATAGAAGTTGTGGTTGCACGAGTATGAGCTCGCGTTTTCACAAAAGTACATGATTATATTATTTCCGCACCTAGATACATGTTTAAGTTTCTAATCAGCTCTAACTACATTATTGAGTTGTAATCCTTGATTGTTCGTTTTTGCAGAGAATCAATCAACTTTTAAGTCAAATAGCAGAGATGAATCAGGTATTGTGGCTATGCACAAACGTAATCTATCCAAAAATTAGCTGAAATTAGTACTATTAGTAGTATGGGACAATGGTCATTAGCTACTCTACTGATGATAGGCACACACTCATCAGTCATCATGCTCAATATGGACTCTCTGTAGAATGATGATTGGCATTTGCGAGGATGTCCCAAGTCCATTAACATACTGTGTATTATGTAGTTTGGAACTCAATTCTTATGAATATACGATAAAATGGTAGAATAGCAGCTTCATTGTTTGTCTAGATACTCCTGCTCGCGTTGGTTTAACATCTCTGAATCTCCAAGTTTACAAAATAGCCAATGATGTGACTGCTGACTAAGGATCATGCTAGTCCATTTCTTTCAGCTTGACCTTTCCCTTATTGCTTTCAAGGTTGATCCTTGATTTAGACTAATTACCTTATGCCAATAAATTTGTTATTTCTACGTCCTGCTAGCTTGTTAGGTCGAAAATCACTCCACCGAGGGGCAACAAAGGCTGGAACTCATTGTAGTTGGCTAATACCTATTAATTATCGGTTTAATGTAATGTATCTGAAGGATATTGGAAAGCCTGCAATCTAAAATTGACACATAACAGCTTTAGGAACAAACTAGGAGAGTTGTGCAACAATGAGGAAGAACAAAATTTACTGCGAATTATGTAGATTGTTAAAAATGATACCTACGCCATCACCAGGGAAGAAAAGTATTTGCTAGTCCTTGGCTTCTTGTTAGTACTCTATCCATAAGTAGTACTGTACATGAAGTGTCTCATTTCTAACTATTTTAATGGATTATCATTATCAGTAATTAAACATTCTGAGCTCCGGGAGAATGAATGGAGGAAAAATTGAAAGAGATTAAGTCAGTCATCGACATCAATCAACTGCAAGGTACATAACCACATTGACAGGAATACGGGATGATATCTATGTGAATGCTTGCTTCAACGCTTTTATGTAATGGCATTGTAAATGCTGGTAATTGTGTGCAGGGCTTGCAGATAAACTGCACAATTTTCATGGCCCTCAAGGTAAAAAAAAAAAAAGTTGCCCTCAAACCACCATCTGCTGGACAAGTTAATTGAAAAAAATAATGCAATGGAACTATTTTGGCAAAAAGGCTGAAGAATGAAAGAAGATGTATTAATACTGGTACATTTCCAAGTTCAAATAACAACTTTATGGTCCACTATTCATATACCAAAAAAATCAATTAACCAAAAGAAAAAACGACCAAATGCAATTATACAAGTGGGATCACATCATATACCTCCTTGCTGGAGGTTGAGAGTGAAACAAAAAAGGCAATATCCAATCCGCATGATGCAACGCTTGACCACCAAAGTATAACAACCAGAAGAAGCACGAGCACTTCATTCCAAGAGTGCCATTCTCATTCAAGACAGGTCAAAACCTTAGTCGCACCCTGTGGAAGATCCAGAGATACTGTTATTATGGACGGTAAAAGGTCAAGAACAAGGGAAAATGTTTAGACCACGAATAACAAATAGCTTAGGAAAATAACAAATCCTGTCATGCTTTTTTAAAAGGTGCAGTAGAGAGAACAGCTTCGGAAATAGGAAGTCTAGACTAGCAGTATTTTCAGTGGATTGCCTATTAGTTAATATGCAGCGTCTTACATCATCCAGCCTAAACCCATAGTTTCACATCGACTAGTCATAACCCCAACTTGTATGGGACTAAGGTTGTATGTTGCTTCATCATTTAGTTTAGACATAAAACAGAGGGAATCAATAATGTACAAGCCATAGCATATGAATACATTATTATTTAATATGTGAATGAGAAAATTATTGAACAGATTTGCCATGCTTGACTAGACCAATTAGCTAGACGAACCAATTGATCTCTAAAACACATGGGCAACACCTCTGTCTGTATATCACAGGAAAACTAATCAGCACATTATTACGGTGACTAATATAATGTTGAAGTAGAAAGGTAAACAAATCAAAATCTAATGATGAACTCAATAAGCAGAGATTTTCTGGTGGATGTCTTGATGTACTATCCATAAGCAGATACTTCATAAGAAGAAAACAAACAACAACTACTATGCCTCAATCTCAATCTAGTTGTGATAGGTTATATCTATGTCGTGTATTGTGAGGATTCATCACATATTAACCAATTTATGCTGGCTGTCAATCTACCACAATCGATATAAAACATTTTAATTCGAAGGAGACGTGCTAATCCAAGTTCTCAAATGAAAACAATACAGCAGTCCTCTAAAGCAGTCGCACGTACACACCCCTGGGCCCCTAAGGTAAAACATGCTTCTCACTAGAAAGATAAGGGCAAGTCCTCAATACTACCTACTAAAAGATGTCCCACCTCAGAGTAAAGAGAAGGAAGAACTGCCAAGATTCTCAATCGCCCAACTCACAAACATGGCAGAGTTTACAGAGAGAAAAAAACTCAAACCCGATATGCTGACATCAATCTAGCAATTAAACAAGCATTTTCTACCAAAAATTCTTTTTTACACTTCCCCTCCCTCTTTTTTGGTGGTGAGGGGGGTAAAAATGGAGGCTGGGGTGAAGCTAGAAGGTCTTTTCGCAAAAGGGTCCTACTAGAATGTAGAGCTAGAGTTATCAATTAACATGCATTTAACTACTTGGAAAAACCCAACAGTAAAACACAACACCAAAGCTAATGTCAGACATTCATCTAACAAGCCAAATAGGAGTTTCCATGTATTAAGCTTGATAATCTAAAAGAAGCTAGGGAGGTCATTTATAGAACAGGGTCTGACCAAACAACGGCTGATAACTCAGGTGGGAGGAGAAAAGAAATGAATAGTGACTGTGCATCAACAATTCAACAGTTATGGTAAACAAAAAAACTACTGAGAAACTAAAATCTCGTCACCACATTCGGAGTACAAGTTATTCAAGAATGACCAAACACAATTAGGATATGTGCTACGGTTACTCTGGTTTCAAAATGTAACATGATTTGGAAGGGAGCTATGACATGTTTACATTACAGAATGTGTTACACATCTAACCTACAAATTTAACAAACCAAAATGATGTCTCATATACCTGCAGATTCTTCTGTGCAGAAGCTGGTGTAGCCACTAGTTCTGAGTTTCTGTGCTCTCATGCTTTGCATGTCGAACATCTAACTGATCTACATACTGCAGCGGATCATCTGTTTCATTCCTAATCCTTTTGATTTTAGGACTCAACAAGCCCTTATGTCTAAACCCATACAAGTTAAGTACTTGATTATCTGCAAAATTGAAAGCCCTCTCCATATTTTTCAAGCACCTCTCAACAGGGTAATCTCCATAGCTCCCACACGGCTTGCATCCCACAAAATGTGTCACAAATGGCCATCTCTCATCGCCCAAACCTGGATGGTACTTCTCAATCATCTCCTCGTACCTATCAACTAACCCTGCCCAATATCCATGTAGATAGTAGGAATTCTCAATGAACACCTGGTCCATCCACTGATCCTTCTGTGACATCAGCAAGTATATCAATGCAGACTGATCATCTGCTTCAAATGCCGGTCTACCCTTTAAATTAGCAGTCAAAACCTTCCCAGCTTCTTCGCGAACAGGACCTTTAGGCCCCATAGGTGCCCATGCATCCAACAAATCAAGAGACCACTGGCAATTCCTAAAGAGAAAACTACCAGTATTCACCGCAATCCATGATTTCTGATCAAACAATAGATCTGGGTAACCATGAATAACAAGATTATGGTCTTTGTACTTGGAAAAAGGGATCTCAAATACCATATCAGTAAACAAAGCATCACTGTCCATCCACCAAATCCACTCTACTTCAGGGTGTGACAACATTAACCTACGAATCAACGGTAATTTAGCCCAATACCCAGCCATTTCCTTTTCCAAATGAGCTAAATTATAAACAATTTCAATCACATGGATCCTACAATAATCAATTTTGTTCTTTATAGCTTTCAATAAGTAATGATCCCCAATCGGATTATCACAAGGGTTTGGCGGCGAAGCCGTAACTAACAAAACCCGAGGTTTACCTTGAATAAAATTAGGGAATTCAGGGTTTTTCTGAAGCCAGAGTTTGCGTTCTTCATCCCAAGTAGTAATCTTCGGGCCTAAACTATACGTAGCATTAAGGCTGAAGAAATTACCGGACTGGTCAACCGGGTCATTATCGGATCGGATCTCGTCAAGGATCCGGTTAGTCTCTTCAATAAGATTCGCGTTCTCAGCATCAGGTCCGGATGACACGAGGTTGCCGAAACCAATTGTGCCACGTAGGACAAGGATAGTGACGAAGCCGCAAAGGATAGTGATTTTAATGTTGTTGAAAGTACGTTGGATCTGTCGGCCACGTGGTAAGATGGAACTGGACCGGCCGCCGTCGGGTGTGGCGGTGGTGGGTAGTGCTCCACCAGCTCTTTTATCTGGACCCATATGTTGTTCAGCTTCTCTTTTGATGTAAAGAGAAGAAATTGGGTATGGAGTTTTAATGGAGAGGGAAATAGTGTGACATGGGTGTGTGTGTTTACTGAAGAAGAAAGAAAAGACAAAGCACCGACGATGGACTCTTTAGTTTTTTTTTTCTGGGGAAACTAACTAGAGTATTATGAAGCTCATGTTCTTCTTCCTCTCCGTTTGTTCAACTAACATTTAAAAATAGTCATACCAGCCTCCTTTCAAGCATGCTGAAATATCGATTCCTCTTTTCCCTAGATCACACTATTAAATTCATATCCACCAATTCGTGGAAGAAATCAAGGAAGCGGGTCTAAAATGAAATCTATTGGGTTGTAATTGGATATATAACGCCTCTTAATTTGACTAATTTTACGCCAGACATACAATTAACTGGAACTTTTTTATTTAATTAGGAATGCCTTTTTTATGCACGGAGGTGGAGTTTAACTAATAAATTGTAGATAGAAATGCCAAAAGAAAAAATCTGCTACAACTTATTTAGGTACTATGTTTTCACCATGTTTGGGGTAACGCATTGATGGAGAGTTTCAACAACAGTGGAGATAATTAGCATTAGAACTTGATGGACACTCATATTCATTTAGATCGTGCCGGCCTGTCTTACTTTACCATGTGCAATGTGCCCAAACTACCATTTACATCCCATCCAAGTACTAAAATACAGTGGTATTATTTTTATGCACATTAAATGTGCAGATTCTTAAATCTTTCTTTTGACAATAAATGGTCTGATATCGGTAGATGCGGGATGCAGTGCTGCAACACTGAGTTCATTTGATAGTATTTTCTATCGGAATATAAATTTATGTACAACATTATATTATTGAGCCCAGTGTCTCTCGAAAATAGTCGTTCTACCTATCAAGATAGAGATAAGGTCTGCGTACACTCTATCCTTCTCAGACTAAATGTCTCTCCACAATCTACGACAACCTGTTGCGTTTTACCATCACCTACAAGACGGGTCTTATGCCATTCAAAAGAACCGTCAGAATTTTCTTTATGCAGAGAAGAAATAATAGATGACCCAAACGTGCATGCCATAAGGAAGGAGCAAGAGCAGCAAAGGTAGAAGGAGTGGATTGACTCGTGGAAATGGTGGTGATTGAATAAAGCTCGCCCCTACTATTGCATCTCATTAGAGTTATTTCCGTCTTGAAATCCTTCACAGAAAATCCAAAAGGATCAAAATTAACAAAAATCCAATTATCAATGGTGAATTTTCGGACAGACACAATTTTTTTAATTACGTTAGGGGCATGAAGAATATTTTTTAAGACTAGAGGTGGATGTGGAGGAGACAAATTCGTATGACCATAACCGCGAATTGGAATTGAGTTGCCATTACCGACAATAATGCCATGATTTTCGCTCAAATTGAAATAAGACGAGAGATTACCTTGTGCGGACGTCATATGAGAAGTGGATCCGGTGTCCATGTACCAATTTGCATCCCGGGGAGTCAATCCAAGTGTGTGCATTGCGGCTTCAATATCCGTAGGTGTCGGGACGGGGGCTAGGCCCGCACCAATGAACGTGTGTTGAGGCCCAAGCAGGCCCGTCTGCTGGCCTGGCCCAGCAGACCGAGAGGGACCATTCTGGATCGGAAAATTGGGTCGTGAAGTAGTTTGGAATTGGGCCCATTTCCCGGGAAACTGAGAAGGTGGTTACAGGCAATTGGGCCACTGGTCACTAGCCCAGTCCCACGACTGCTGCCAGTTGGTTTGTGGCCCACTGTGACGACCACCATCATATCCATCGTTACTGCCGCCACGATTACCGTTACCGCCGCGACTACCGTCGCAGTTGTTGCCATTATTTTTTTGATTTTGACCATTTTTTACTCCACCGGTGTTGCGACTTTGGCTAGCGTAGTCGGTGAAAGATTGAGAGTCGTTTGACGTGGCCATCATCATGACGGAATTTACTCTAGTAGCCGCCTTTTTAGCCAAGTCGACCTCTTCTAATATGAGCATGAAACGACCTGGTAGAACTGTAGGAGAGGATTACTTTGACGAAGAAGTGTCCCAACTCCATTATAGGCCTCGGATAGGCCTGCAACCATTTGGAGAACAAGACGATCATTGGTTACGGGCGCACCAACGTTTTTAAGTTGATCCGCCAATTCCTTCAGCCTTTTACAATAGGCTGAGACGTTTAGAAATTTTTCCATGTTGACATGGGAAAATTCCTGCTCAAGAGTGACAACACGGGAATTTTTGTTATCTTGAAATATATCACGCACTCTATTCCAAGTTTCCATCGTCGTGGTATCAGGTTCAATAATCGTCTGCAAGAGGTCGGTAAAAATAGTGGAATAAATCCACTGAAGAACAGTAGCATCAAGGATTGTCCATAACACAGGGTCATCCTCGGGGGTAGGCACATTCTCCGTGCCGGGGATGATGTGATGAAGGACATGATGCGAGCGTGCGTGAACTTTAAATAATTCTGCCCACGTCGCGTATTTGACGTTTTCCATCTCAAGAACGATAGGGATAGGGCTCTTGATGTTGGAGACGGTAAGGGCCGGATGAAACGTGTTCTTTGAGGTAGACATAAGGAAAGAACAAGGGAAGAATTAGAGATTTTTTTTTGGAGAAGAAAAGGAAAGTTGAGATCGGAGGGACTATGGCCGTCGGCCAATGTCGGGCAGCGGAAGAAATTAATTTTGGGAGAGGAGTAGTGCCCTATTGGTCTAATTCCTGCTTCCCCTTGGCCTTTCGGTGTACATCTCACCCAAAACAAAATACCAGGAAAGATAAGTTGTCAGCTCATATCTATCTCTGCTCCTCGATCGAACAAAATCCGTTTGATCCTATATAAAAACGCGTACTCATCATGGTCGTCCCTCAGCCTCCCACACCCAAATTCCTAACCATCCCTGGGAGGAGAATAAGGATAGCTAGTCACGGACGATTTTCTCACCTACATGGTATACGAATCCAAGACTTCCTAGCTAGAGGCTAGACGGTATCAAACCACGGGACATAAAAGTTGCCCTAGACTTCTGATACCATGTAAGAAATAATCTCTTGATTATTCTCATTGATGAAGAGGTATTTATATACAATTTACAATCCCTAATTATGGAAAATCATATTCATACTATAACAATAAATTCTAATTATACTTGTACAAGAATCCTACAACTATGGTAAATTTGTACAACAAAGTTGGGTGCAATTTGGTTTCGGTTTCCCGTGATATACACACTGGTATATTTCTATCAGTTGTTCTTGTTGTAATATATTCAAATTGCAATAAATAGTTTGTCTGAATATATTATTTTAAATACACACAATAATTTTAATATTAAATTTTGAATCGGCGTCTAGATATCAGATCACTCTAATAGGGGAAGTAATGCATAAGCCAAAAGAAGTCTATGAAGGAAAAGCAGGAAGATTGGCATCATATTAGTGCTGTAGAATTTGTGCCAATAAAGGCAATTAAGTTTTAGTAATAGAAATAAACTATTTTGACAGTAAATAAAAATATATTTAAGTAGTTAAGAGGTTAGATCATATGATATTACTTAATTCTTATTAAACGATCCTAAAGACATTGATAATAGTACCTGAGGTAGTATGGTTTTTCTTAAGCTTGAAACAGTTTTTTTCAAGGTCACTAACTAAACTAATTTGAATTCGCATTGAGTTACAATTTGCTGATTATTCTTTAGATAAAACGAGATACTCCTAGAACTTTTTTCCAAATAAAGGTCACTTTAGGTTTTAAAAATATGTCTTGTATGCCCATACTTCATCATTATATGAAAATAGGACATTCAGGGTAGTTGGCAAGAGCTATAGCAGCTTACGATAGGACGACCTAGAGTGTTGTAACATTTAGTGAAAGCATTGTTCTCCCATACTACTTAAATGAACAGTTAAATATCGTGAATAAACAATTGATATAGAACATATACAATCGTTTTTACAAAGTACACGTACTTTCTAATTTATCCGAATAATACAATAACAACACACCCAATATATTTCTACAAGTGATTTATGATGAGGATAATGTGTATGCAAACCTTACCCTACCTCGTGGAGATGGCATTTACTGGAATAATCTCAAACAAAAATTTGTTTCTAATTTGATGAATTATCTCAATTCTCAAGCAAAAGTCTTACTATGTTAATTCGATATTGAGGAAATACCTTTTCAAAATGGGGATTCACAAATGGTTTTTAGGCCAATATTTATATTCTATTCTTGTTAGTTTAGTTGGATAAATTTGTCTGTGATAAGATAATTCATCCAACTAGTTTTAATGATGAAATTTAACACATGGACTAACAAAGATAGAATTTAAAAAGTGGCCTAAAAGAGACCATACAGTGCAAACAATCATTCAAAAATGATACCTGAATAGTTGGAGGTTCAAAAGTGGTCAGATTAGTGATAGTATAAATGAGGTCCAACATCCGTAGCTGACGCGTGAGCCTTGGGTCTGAAGGTGGACCTACGAACATTGTCCATGCAACACGGGGTAGTACGTGTTTAATTTGTTTCTATTTTAACAGCTTTAGCAAATATAGGCATCTTTTTTCTCGTTTTTCTTCATCTTCTTCGTATCATCGTATGTACGGCAAAAAATTAAAGACCATCATTTATTTGTGGTTGATTTAGATCGGTTTGATGATAAAATCTTGAAGAACACAATTGTTAGATTTTGTTTAGCTTAAATATTGAAGAAGACAAAATGAGTTTACTGATTTTTGCAAGTTCTGATGATCCATCAAGATATGTGAACAATTTGTTCGAAAATTTACAACACATTTTGTCCTAAGTCTTGGTGATTTGCCGGGACTTGTAGCAAGGAAGTCTTTGTCAATCCATTAGAAATTTCTAGTGATCTACCAGGACTTGTGATAAGGCAAGTCGTTGTCCATCCATCAAAAAGTTCTAGTAATCGAACATGACTTGTAAATTATTTGTTCTAAAATTACAACACAATTTATACTAAAGTCCTAATAATTCACCAAACTTTTGACAGAACAAGTCTTTGTATCCATATGATCTTTTGGCAATCCATCAAAACTTGTAATTCTAACCCACAAGCTATTTTTGTTAATGTTATTTAAATGAGGTCGAAAGTTAAATAGTGACACAAAAGTATCCTATTTGTGCAAGTCACCCCAATACAGAGCTATGGCCCATGAGTTCTGCTTGAAGAAAGGTGAGTAAGACATGTAATTTGAAACGGTAGTTTTACATTATTGTCGCAACCAATTTAATGTTTGTGGGTGAAATCTTCATTTAGGTTTTCTTGGCGAATGTAAAGTAACGTGATGCACAGCTTTCTTGGAGTATTTTGGGTTGACTACATAATTAAATTGATCTATTGTAACAAATTAAACATAAATGTCAAAAATTTCGTATGTGAGACCTGTGCTAAGTTGGTCTCTTCAATTATATAATATATGAATTTTAATGTGTGAGACTTTCTAAATATACTCTAGTGTATATATTTTTTTCAACAAGTTTATGTTTTTACGTCATTGAAATGGATGGCATGTTTTTTTTTTGTTGTTGACGAAGGAACCCGCAGCCGCTACTCTCTCGAGTGCGCACAGGGTAAACCCCGGACTGACGCAATAGCTCGCAAACCACGTCGCCGATTAACACACACTTGGCAAGCCATGTGTGACAGGCTCAACCAAGAAGGTTTATGCAGGGGATCGAACTCGTGACCTTGCGGTCCCGCGCTCTACTGCTACACCAACTTGGCTACCCTTGCGGGTAAATGGATGGCATGTTTGTTACTAGTATTATTAGCAATTGACTTAACAATAAATGACTATATTATGCTCGTCCAATTCTTTTTTTTCTTGGGGCCGGTCACCTTGATTCTAGTTACTCAAACAAATAATTATTGAATAATTGATTTTAAATTAATTAATTACTTCTACTATAAAAATGTGAGAGAGTTAGTAACCAAATGCTAATTCAGATTAATGAAATTAATTGAGTCAGCAATGATGATTAAACTAGTCATATGAATAGTCCAAACAGAACATGCATTTTATAGCATCTTACCTCCCTTAGTTATCCACCAAATCATCAGATTATTCTTTTTTTTTCGTCATGTTCAAATCCAACAAGTACCTTTTATGCTCCATAGAAAACAGATAATTAGATCAAGAACATTTATAAACAAGATGGACAATTCCCTCGTTACGAGGTCTCGCAATAAATGTTGGTTCGTTTTCTTCTTTTTGTTTGTTTCATGGTACTTATTACTTTATGGAATTAATTGGTCCTCTTTACCTGGACTGGAATTGTAACAACATCAAGATACGAAGCGAATTCAATAACTTCTATTCCTCCTCCAACTCCCCCTCGTCGTGAAAATGTTAACGTTAGCTCCAATTCCAATTCTTCTAGTATTAATAGTGCCACCACCATTGATGCAACAAAGAATGACACGCGATCTAAGGAGCATGAATCCTCCTCTAATGAAAACGACATTGTGTTACCTGATTTGGCGGAGCTCGAGAAAGAATTGGAACCTTTGTTAAGAAAAAATGAACCCGAGAAAGAAGAAAAAAAGGTTGTGAAAATCGAAAATCAAGACGATAACAAGGGACAAAATATGTGTGAAGGATGGTATATTTATGTTGCAGATATACCTAGTAAGTTCAATGAAGACACGTTGAAGCAATGCAGTTTGTTAAACAAATGGGAAGATATGTGCCAATATTTGGTGAACATGGGACTTGGCGCTGAACTTGGAAACCCCCAAAGGGCTTTTTCAAATAAAGGTTGGTTTACGACGAATCAATTTGTTGGGAGTTTTGCTCTATGGTACTTTATAAAGCAGTACGGGAAGTATTTAACTATTACAAGTATTCGAAAGGATAAATAAAGATTTCAATAATTCAACATGGAATCTGAAATTACAATCGTTACACAAGTAAAAACTGGAAATTCCAGTTTTGTAGAAGACGAAAAAATGTAAAATGTTTTTGCTGAGTCGAGTGTAGCACTCTGTCCTTAAGACAATATTGCCCCGTATGTATCCTTTATACGTCCTGGACAATTTGTCTCCCAAGATAAAACAGCAATGGAACCCTTGAGCAAAGGAAACTCAAGAGCTACCGTGAAGAATATTGAGTAACGAAATGATGCTTGGAAGTTGTAGGAAGAAAATTATTTCGGTTGTGTATTTTCGTGCACTGTTTTTCTGCATCTGTTTATGTATTTTCGTGCATATGTCTTAGTGCTCAACAATGGTGTAATGGGGTGTTTATATAGGTGAGGGAGGGGCTGTTTCATTGCTGAAAATCGCCTCCATAATAGCCAAATAATGGCCATTATGGAGGTAGTAAAGTCACCAACATAAATGGGAGAAAGACCAACTGTTTTGGCCATTATAGGAGGAGTAATTCAGCCAAAATAAATGGCTGAATTGAGTGCTTGGCATTTCTGTTTTTGACCGTCGAAATTCGATTTTCCGGAAACTTCGGGGACCAAAGCGTACATCTTGAAACTTCGGGGCCAAACCGCACATCCGAAAGAATTCGGTCCAAATCGTATATCTCGAAACTTCGGGATCAAACTGTACTTCTGGCAAAGTTTTCTGGTCCAAAAAGATAATATCAGAAGACCCACAGCCCACAGCCCGTGAACCCGGAACCGGACGGGCGGGCGGCGGCGGCGCGCGTGTGGTCTTTCCTCGAACCGAAGCACATCTAGGTCCTCCCTCCTTTAAACACATGGGATACCCCTTGGGGTCCCAAACCCCTAACCAATTTCGAATCTTATATACACAACAATTCTTTCTTCCTCTACCGATGAGGGAGAATTACACACAATACCACACTTTCCATGCTTCAAACACCTTACTTCGTGAACCAATATCTCTTTCATTTCTCAATGAAATTTGACGATTCTTGGCCCTACGGTTATCTACGTACTTAGTAGATCATGCATGTGTGAAGAACCGGATTCTCCAACATACGTTACACTAGTGTTTAAGCCGTTAAAGTTGGTCGGTCGCAACTCCCGCCAAAGGCAAATTTCCAACACAATTTTCGTTAGAGTCCTGTTTCATAACAGAATGAAACAGTACGACTGTTTAACGAATGATTCTTCTATAGCATCAGCAGTTTTCGTGCCATATTATTCAGGATTCGATGTTGCAAGGTATTTATAGGATGATTTTAATACATCAATGAGGGATGCAGATTCAATTGAGGTTGCAAAATTTCTTAAGAAAAAACCCGAATGGAGAACAATGTGGGGCAGAGATCATTTCATGATTGCAGGGCGAATTACGTGGGATTTTAGGAGAGGTATTGAGGAAGACGCGGTTTGGGGTAACAAGTTAATGTTGTTGCCCGAGACACAAATATGACAATATTGACTATTGAATCGAGACCTTGGAACAGGAACGATTTCGCGATCCCATACCCGACTTATTTCCATCCTTCGAGTGATAGTGATGTGTTCCAGTGGCAAAACAGGATGAGGAGGTTAAGGAGGAGGGTGTAGTTCTCGTTCGCGAGGCCCCACGGCCCCACTTAGAGGAATCAATACGAAGCGAGATCATGGAACAGTGCTTGGCCACAAGGCGAAAATGCAGGCTGTTGGAGTGCAAGGACTTGCACAACAAATGTAACAAGCCGGTTCATGTAATGAAGCTGTTTCAAAATTCAATTTTTTGCTTACAACCCTCGGGGGATTCGTTCACTAGGAGGTCGACTTTCGATTCAATTTTGGCGGGTTGTATATCAGTGTTTTTCACTCCGGGGTATGCATATGTTCAATACATATGGCATTTACCAAAGGACTATAGTAAATACTCGGTCCTTATTCCAGAGGATGGTATGAGGAAGAAAAAGGTGAGCATTGAAAATGTACTATCTAAAATACCAAGATCACGTGTAGCAACAATGAGAGAGGAAGTAATAAAGCTTATACCAAATGTAGTTTATGCAGACCCAAGATCAATATTGGAGACAGTTGAAGATGCATTTGATTTGGCAGTTAAAGGGGTTCTTGAAAGAGTGGATGTAATGAGACAAGGCAAGAATACAAGTATGGTGTTTGATGAAGAATATAGCTGGAAGTATTATACTTTTGGGACTTTAGAAAAGCATGAGTGGGATCATTTCTTTTTGAGAACCAGCAAAGAGAAGTACTAAATTAAATCATTTGTCAAAAGGCTTGCAAGTTAGTTGTAGTCTATAGCTTGCTAGTTTTATGTAAAGTATGTATTTTATCTCATATCTGTTGTATACCCTATAGATTATTTTTTCTTTTAAAGATTTTGGACACGGTTCCGGTTGACATGAAAAGTTCTCCTCATTTCTTTACAGAAAAACTGTGATTCTCAATTCAACTCATGTTTCTAATTTGTCACAAGTGAGTTATCAGAGGATACTCTTGGGATAACGATCTTTCCTAAGAGCTTACATCAATGGAAAGGTTTAGCATTTTGATGTCGGCTTTTCGCCACCTGAGGTTGTAGTATGTTCCAAGGGTTGGATTGTTCGTCCATTAATGCAGTACGTGAGCTAGGCTCAAAACGCGTGAGACATTTCGGTCCATATCAGTAACCTGCCATTAGAGCATTGAAAGGATCTCTGCCTAGTACGAGAGGATCGAGAAGGACGCACCTCCCGTACCAGTTATCGCACTCATGGTAACAATGATTAACCAATTGAAAGTATCTAAATAGTAAGCCAACCTAAGATGAGTGTTATTCTATTCCGACTTTCATACTTCAATTCAACATATAGATGTAGATTATAATGCTTGAGTACTAGTAATAAACCAAGAGTATCACTATAGATCCGCCCTTGTCCTGATATGTCTAATCTAACAATAAAAGAGCTCAAGGAGCTAAGAGGATCCAACTAACCTGGATAGCAAAATAAATGTTACAAACAACTACATGGGCCCAACAAGCGTGGGCTTTCAAACAAGCCCAACACACTCAAGGAGAAGGACATGAGCTACCTCACAAACTAGAAGGCCATCTTACAGGATCAACCTTTGTATAATAATCACTTGATAAACTTAGTCTTGAACTCATAAACATTATGAGTTCAACATTGTAAATTTATTGAGATTATTAAAAAGGATTTTTATTACTATATACTTCGTGTAAAAAATATGAGTTCTATTGAACTTGTAGCATCAACCAAAGATGAATACACTACCACGAGCAGCATAACTAGCAGTGCTCTAGAACATTAGACACAAGGAAAAGGAAAAAAAAAAAACTCTTTAACTAACCCTATTTGTTCATACAATTTATTTTCTTCAATATATTGTTTGATTATAATGCAAACTATTTCTTGGTTAGTTTTTTAGATGAGTTTTTCAAATTAAAAAAAAAAACTCTTTTCATTCACAAAATTTAAACTTTTTACAATTAGTAAAAATGCATGTCTAAAATCAACTTCAACTTCATTCAAAATCTTTTTTTAAATAAGTTTTAATCAAATCTATATATAAACGCAATCTATTTTTTTTAATGTGATTGTCGACTGAGTACCTTATTTATTTTTACTTTATTATTTTGCTCTACTATTTATAAATATACAAATTAGTAACAACTGTGTATTCAGTTAGATGATGTCATTATGTGTTCTCTTATCACCAATTGTCCGATTCATGAACTCCCTCCTTCCAAGACACCGGGAAAAAAGAAAAGATGAGAAGGAAGAGAAAAATAAAGTATAAGGGTAATAGAGTCTTTTGAGCATGTAAACTTAGGGTGTGTTTCATGGAAAGCATTTTTCAATTTTTTCATATTCTATTAATTAAAATATTTTTCTAAAAAAATAAATTCTTAATGAAAGTAAGAAAAACAAATTTAATAATCGATACAAGTTCATTGTAATCTCCTCATCCGCTGAATGCCCGCTACTCCCCCCCCCCACTCCACTCCACCCCACCCTATTAATATAGTATTTTACTTAGATTACATATATTATTTTTGAGCTAATATATTTTTGCTTAGTTGCCAAACTCATAAATAACATACTCATTTTTTAAAAAAAAATCTAGGAATATATTTTCATATTTTTCTTCGTACCAAACACGCCCTTAGCGCTTCGCCTTTTCTGTGTGTGGGGCTCCAATACCATAATCATTCTATTATTCGCGACCGTGCCAACGCACTTCCCACCTAGTCTCCGATCGCCGGCTGGCGTATTTGTCTCCTTTCTCCGATCAATTCAAGGTTCGTATCGATCTGCCGAATTAATCCCTATTCTAATAACTTTTTTCTGTTATAGAATAATCATGTTCCTGTGGATTCAAAGGATCAAAGTTTGGTGAATTATTATTTCAATGGAGAACCTAATTTAGAGAAAAAGTACAGTTAATTGGGTTGAAATTACGGTTGTTTCTTTGATCTGAAGGTATTTGTGAAGTTTGAGAAGGGGCAGAATGAGTCAGGTGTTCGAAGGATATGAAAGACAGTACTGCGAGATTTCAGCTAATTTAACGAATAAATGCAGCTCAGCTAGTATCCTCGATGGAGGTGAGAAAAACAGCTCTTTTCCTCCCTTTCTATGAAATATGCTCTGTTACTTACCCTATAGATTCTTGTTTTCTTCTGAATAATTTATGTTTGATCATTGAAATTAAATCATCTATAGAAGTGTGGGATTCAAGCATCCAAGGGTGTGGCCTGTGGTCAATGAAGTGGGTTGAGAACCATTAGGTCTCATGTTCTAATCACAGCAAACACTAGGTGTTTTTCTCCCATTTGTTCTATCCTTGGTGGATAGAGTTACCTGCTACCTGTTGTTGGTGGGGGTAGCAGGTATTCCATGGAATTAGTCGAGGTGCGCTCAAGCTGGCCCGCACACCACGGTTATAAAAAAAATAGCATTGCTCCTCATGCTGGATTACACATGGTCTTGTAAAACCAAGTTGTTGTCAAAGATGGAAATAAAATGTCAATTTGTGGAGGGTATAGCTTTAACTAAAGTTGGTTAGATTGTTTTGGTTACTGGGATAATTTATTATCTTTCTCTAGATTAATGTTTTCCTGCTGGAAATTCTGTATATTTTAACTTTGGCAAATGGATGAGATTTTCAAACAACTGAGCAATTGGGAGGATCATGAAAATGGTCTTTAATTGTGGAACTTCCTTTAATTTTCCAAAAGGTGTAGTGTCTCTCTGTTACTATTGCTATTTGGAATTTGTGAAAAATGCTTCAACTATGTTAGCAGGTGTAGAGTAAGATAGCCAAAATTGAAGAGCGTAGAGATAGCAGTGGGAGGAGATATTACATGTGTGAGTTCAAGCTAACTAATTTGTGTTTCGATACACATTAGGTAATTGTAGTGTCTGAGGACTCTTCACTTTCGGTGCCGCACCCGTGTCGACACACATGAGTGTGGGTGTGGAATCCGTACCCGATCTGGTCAAAGAATATTCAAAATCGACTTAAAAATTCAAGACAGATAAAAACAAAAGCTAAGGTGAAATTGAAGAAAATGGAATACCTTGTATATAGAATTTTTTATGTCAGTCCTTTTTCTTTTATCTCCTTATAGAGTTCTCCTCTTGATCAATATTTTCTCCTCAGAATACCTTCTAAGTTTTCCATATAATATCTCATAACTTACACATATTTTTATAACTCTATTTTTGGATATTTGAATTATTTTTAGCCGAATCCCCACATCCATATCCGTACCCTGGAATCTTAAAATTTAGATCATGAAGAATCCGACCTATAGATCCGCACCCGGATCGGACACCCGCACCCAGGTCCGAGCAACTTAGCCTGAAAGTGATTTTGGCATTATTCTATGTGTTGCAGATGATATCACTACTGATTGTGACCATCTTTGTCTGGCATCATACATGTCACTATTTCAGTACTGTTTTTAATGGAAGTAACTCGTAACAAGAAAGTTACAGAAATACAAATCCCATAACTGAGGTGGATTATGCAGGAGATAACATTCCCTTGATCTTATAAAAAAAGGATATAACATTCTCTTGACGTCAACTTCCTGAATTCTACCCCAAAAATGCTGTTAAGTTCCAGTTTGACCTGTTTCAAACCTCTTTTACTGCTTGTTTTTCTGTTCTTGTGCATCTTTTACCATTAGGTTGGTTGTTGCCTTTTAGTTGCTTCTGTTACTTCTCAACCACAGGGCTCATTAACCTGAGATTACTCTATTTCTGTCTGTTTCAGACCTCTGTTACAGCTTTTCTGTATGGTTGTGCACTTTGACCATTAGCTCAATTGTTGCTATTTTTAACTGCTTTCTTCAACTTACAGAACAAAAGAAACAGAAAGTGTCTGAAGTAAAAGCTGGCCTAGATGATGCAGAAGCATTGGTAATTCAATTCATAAAGCTTTGACCGCCACCTTTTTTTTGCATTTTCTTCTGAAGTATTTTGGTTTAGAATGCTCTTTTGTCCTCATTTCCAGATTCGCAAAATGGACCTAGAAGCTAGGAGTTTACCTCCAAATGTTAAAGCCACACTTCTTGCCAAGTTAAGAGAATATAAGAGTGATCTGAACAACTTAAAAACTGAAGTGAAAAGAATCACATCAGCAAATGCAAACCAAGCTGCAAGGGATGAATTATTGGAATCTGGAATGGCAGATGCTAACATGGTAATCCCCTTTCCCTATGGTACTTCACGCTAGTCAGTTCATGTTGGAACAATAAGCTGATCTTAATCCTTTATAGCATTGCATAAGTAGATTCTCATTCTTCTCTTATTCCTTTCTTGTTAAATGTAGGCTGCTAGTTTCCAATTGCTACTTTAATTCTAATGGCATGCTAATAATTGCACTGCATAGACTGAATATTATAGTTTCCAGACATCTGAACTAATAGTGCTTCTCTCACATTGTATTACTCTATTGGTCTACATTTCCAACTTTCAACTTTAGGTTCTTTTTTTTGCCCCCTTTTTATGGTTCATTTGAATGGTGTTCCTTAACCAGTGGTGTTGTTTCCGTCAAGCGGTAGAATAGCAAATAATGTAAGCGTCTAAGCAGGTTCCATTTTATAATAGAGGTATTGGATTGGGGACTGGGTTTAAGACGTTAATTTGATTTGTATTATATTGGTGGTATTGGAAAAAACATTAAAGTAATAGTTGATAACTAAATCTGATGGAGCAAACTTTATATCGAATTAAAATCTAAATAGTTATAGTCTTGAGAGTTATGAAAATGGTTTAGAATATGATTATTAGTGAGATGGTGTCAATTACTTTTGGAATGTTGCATGAAGGAAAGAATATTCATATAAATAGGAAGGAAGAAGCACTCTATCTCATAAAGCATAACGTTATAGAAGTTTCCTATTGCAAGCTCGTTGCTTGAGTCTGCTTTTCGAGCAATCATTTCCTTTGTCAATTACTTTTGGAATGTTGCATGAAGGAAAGAATATTCATATAAATTGGAAGGGAGAAACACTCTTATCACAAAAAACATAACGTTATAGAAGTTTCTTTATTGCAAGTTCGTTGCTTGAGTCTGCTTTTCGAGCAATCATTTCCTTTGTCAATGTACTGACAGGATATCTTATGCTGGACAAGTTGATATGTGAGAGTGAAAACTTTTTCAATTTTTTATTGATGCTTTATTGGAAATTATGCTCTTTGCTTGATCAAAATTTTGATTCAATGCCATACAGGTGTCTGCGGATCAGAGGCAAAGGTTGATGATGTCAACAGAGAGATTGAATCAGTCGAGTGGTAGGATCAAACAAAGTCGAAAGACAATGCTAGAAACCGAGGATCTAGGAGTCTCAATTCTTCAAGATTTGCATCAACAACGTCAGTCTCTCCTGCATGCACATGACAATGTACACCATCTATTCATTTTTTTTCTAGCATATCCTATCAGTCTGAACAGAATAAGAAACTAAGAGGAGGAATAACAGAGGGAAAACCTCCAATTCTGATATGCCATTATTGTTGCTATTACTGCCTGTTATTATTGTTGTCTTGGCATCTTTTCTTGAGCCGGGGGGTTTATCGGAAACAACCTCCCTACCTTCACAAGGTAGGGGTAAGGTCTGTGTACACTCTACCCTCCCCATATATGTTGTTGTTGGTTTGACCGATCTAATTAAAATTTGCTTTGAGAAAAAGGTATATGTGAAATAAGCTTGAGCTTAACATGTGTAATTATGAAAATGCATGATCAGTAAGTTTCTTCCTTCACAGCTTCATGGAGTGGATGATAATATTAGCAGGAGCAAGAAGATACTGACTACAATGTCAAGAAGGATGAGCAGGAATAAATGGATCATCGGCTCTATCATTGCTGTCTTGGTCCTGGCTATCCTATTAGTTCTTTACTTCAAGCTCGCCCATTAGCTCAATGGATGGCTTTCCTCTGCTTCTTATTTGTTACAGAAAAACATGCATCTTTGGACTCACTGTTTCTGAATTCACATGATAGTTGTTACCTCAGTTTTGAGGTCTCTGTGGTGTGGTTTGCAAATTTTCATTATATTAAATTGCCGTGTTTGTCTATTACTGTATTTGAATTTGGTGATCCTTGTCTGGAATGAGCAAAATGTATTTAATGTTGTGCACCAATTTCTCTTTCCCTTACTTTCATCTCCCTCGCTTTTTGCTTTAGCCCATTCGTGTACCCCGTTTTTCTTTTCCAAAGTTCAACTTCTTTTGACTTACTATAAGTTATCTTTCCAAATGATTGGATCAGATACGCCAAGGTCATCTAGAAACTTTTTCATCTGTAAGAGTTGATGTAAGACGACTTATTGTCGAGTTTAGTCCCCTTTTTGGTGTATTATTACATTAAAAAGAAAGAGCACTTCAGATCCAAGTCTAAAAGTTGATTGCCCTTGTATGTACTTCCTCATATTTTCTTTCCCTTGAAAACCTATAGTATTTACGAAATGAGATTTAGCATCTCTGACGAAGATCAGTCTGATAATGCTTAGAAAGACTGCACTAAACTAAGTAAAATTAGTTCTTTATGTACGTGTGTGTACATAAGGATTGTTTTTTGGCAAAATGACAGGAGTATTATGAAATCTCTTTTTTGTACTCAGGGAAGGATGCTCCGCAATGTGGTTCCGAGTTGATGCAACTTTGTGTTGGCTAGATTTTCCGAAAAAGTGTTGCAGTATGACCAGAGGGAACATTCAGTATGTGAGATTCATGCTCTCCTGGTAAACCTGTTTATGTCCGATGAAAACCCACAAACAGCTCCCAAAACTTATATATTATCGTGGAGGCAACAGGCTCTACCTACTACTCTTTAAACAAGTAAAAACATGCATAACTTTTTGGTATCACCTAATGCTTACTGACATGCACCGTTATGGGATAGAAGCAGCAAACAATGATTATACTAAGCTTTGGCAAAATCTCAAAGTTGACCACGCAATCTATCTGTTACATACAGCCTCCCGTCTTTTTTTATATTGTAAAATTCAAAACATTTCCCTGACAGAATGTCACTGCGATCTCATTACCTTGCTTGACTGTGAAATCACAGGCTCTGGCTTCCTCACTCCAAGATAGATTCAAGAATTCTAAAATTCAGTGATATTAGACGGGAAAATCCAGAGCCACTATCAACACAATTAAGTTCTCCTGTCCAGACTGCTTCTCTAGAATCTTGATTTTAGCTTTATATATTTTCACCTTACATGATGCTGAAAAGCAGTGGGAGCAGGAGGATTTCTTAATTTCTCATTGCACAACTGATCATGCATGTCGACCAAGTCTCTGATGGCAAGTTGAAAAGCAGGCCTGTTTCATTTGTGGGCATGTTGATCAAAACTGAAGCATCTTCCTGAATTCATCCTCAAGGTATAATAGCTCTTTGGCACAGGTATTCTAAGAACACGAGCCATTCATTGACTGGGAAAACTACCAAAAGATTGCAATCATCATAGACACATCGATGGATCATCCTCAGGTGAATCAAAATTTCTTGTTTGTTCTTCCTCATCCTCTTCCTCCTCTTCTTCATCATCGTCATAATCTGCTGAAGCAGGATGCCCATTAAGATCCACATTCACACCATTGATCTTCCTCACAAACTGTCCTCTCACACGAGGTCTCCGTTCTGCCAGCTTTTTTCGGTTAAGATACCTGATTTTCTTGTCAAAACATCTTTGCTTTCTCTTCTGTCTAAACTTCATCAGTGCAGCCCTTCTACGATCAACTTTGCTCCCCTTACCTTCAGCCGAAGGCGAATTTCCAATGGTAGGCCATTGATGTGGTGTTGGCATTTGGCCAGGTTGTAAGCATAGGCCCATAGGGTAGTAAGGAAATGATGCCATCCCATGGATATGAGGGGGACCTGGTGGCATATGATTGTATTGAGGTAACACATCTGAATTAGCATGGTTGTGGAAGTCTTGCAGGTTCTTCTGATAAATTTGTGCTGATGGTGGAATCATGACTTGATTCATTGCTCCAGACATAAAATAGGAATAAGCAGTTTGAGCATGAAAATTCACAGCATCACGCTGAGCTTCATTGCGCGGATGCATGTACACCTGCGAGAACTCCTCCATCTTTGAGTTCCTCTGTTGCGTTAATTCTAGTGATAAAGGGGGAGTACAGGACCTTTCCATGGAATACGAGTCTGGAAAACTGTTACTACTTGGATAGTCATCAGCTTGTGAATGATTTTCAACTGCATCTCCATTAACTTGCATATTTGTATCAATCTCTAAATGCCCTGCGGCTGCATTAGTCTTCTCTTCCATCCTCGACTGGTGAGCCACATTTCCATGGGTAGAGTTCGTTCCTTGGTCATTGCTTTTAGGCATGCCTGATTTGACGTAGGTAAAGAAGGCTGAGGACTCACCTATCTTCAGTTCATTCTTCTTAGGAAATGAAGAAATTTGTCCTGTTCAATAAGCATTACATTTACTTAAACCCATCTGAAGAAATAGGAGAGGTTAATCTCAGATTGTTAGAATTCTCAGAAGCATACAACGCAAAGCATATTACCTGTAGTAATCAATCTCCAGATCTATTACATATAACTATAAATCTAGAATACAGAGATTACCATTGAAGTTGCTTATTAACTCATTTATAAGGGCTATTTGAACATAAAAAAATTAGCTAGCGTTCGGACATAGATTTGGTTGAAACTCGGAAAAAAAAGGTTTCTAAAGCTGTGTTGAAAATAGTTTTTGGAAGTTGAAGTTGTGATTGGACATGCATTTTACTTGAAAAAAGCTAAAGTTATGTGAGTGGAAGAAAAAAAAATTCCCAAAAACTGGCCCAAAGTTTTTGGAACTTGAATTTTTTTTCTTCAAAAACTGATCAAATTTCATGAACAAACAATGTTTTCAATTTTATTTGAAAAAAAGTAAAAGAAATCTATGTCCAAACGGGAACTTAAAGGCATTTGTACATCAGTTAACAAGTATCCAATGATTGCCCTAAACCATTCCAACGACAAAATACATCAAACTCTTAATATTTTTCTGACTTTGGCAAAGGAATACAGGACATACTCAAACTTTTACTCGGCATATACTAAATCTACTCAAATGGTTTGAATGCACTCTATACTGCTTTTATTCCTTATCTGAGTCTGACCGCCTCTCTTGCTTTACTCTTTACTCTTGCTTTGTTTTGATTGTCTTGCTTGTGATTATACTTTGTCTTGAGCCGAGGGTCTCCCGGAAACAGTCGTTCTACCTACCAAGGTGGAGGTAAGGTTTGTGTACACTCTACCCTCCCCAGACCCCACGGTGTGGGATCTCACTGGGTCTGTTGTTAGTTAGTTTATGCTCCAAAATTTGAGTGCTCAAAGACTAAATATGTTGCTCGGACTTTCCAAAAATGTTGATGCACCCGTGTCGGATCCTCCAAAAATTGCATCACTTTTGGAGGATCCGACACGCACCGTCAATATTTTCAAAGAGTCCGAGCAGGCATATCACTGTAATAATTTCAGGCTAATGTAACATAAATATACACAAATACCTAGAATATAACTTTCAAGCATAGAGGAAAATTGCAAAAACAGAACGATTTCAGGCTAAATCAGAAATATACTAGAACCTCTAGACTTTTTAGTACGTCTGAAGCATGGAGGAAAGTGAAAATGTAACCTGAGTAACAAGCTACAGTATACTCTCTCTCTCTCTCTCTCTCTCCCTCTCTCCTTTGGGTTGGGAGAAGAATTTCTTTTGGCACAGGGGGGCTAAGTGCTGGATATGGGTTTGAAATATGTAATAGGTAACCTACTCTGTCAACCCAATGTTGCTTCCTTTATCAAATTGTATTAAACAGACTTGACAGTAGAAAAAAAAAATTAAACTAGTGAAAGGTAGTGTTCACTTTCTATATAAGATCAGTTAATTATTATTTTCCTCAGGTTGAAAATGAGGGAAAGTAAGTCTCATTTAAACAATCAAGAAGAATGAGTGACTTAGTCATACGAACCACTGACCTGTCTGTCGATCATTAGTTCCTGGCACATTATATTGACACTCAAATGGAACCACAACCTCAGTCTCTACAGCAGCAGCAGTGGTGGCAGCATTAGTCTGAAAATGTCGTAGCAGAAAGGCAGGAAATGCAAAACCATCATATGTTAGTTTATTCCTCTCAAATCAGGAAGGAAACTATTGCTTTAAGTAAAATTCCCGATACCACTTGGTTATGTCAACTTTCAATTCTGAAGCCCCCACACTTTCAAGGTTTATTTATCTCATTACAGACTTAAAGAACAAGTCATGGATGCACACGACAGTCACCTTGAATACGGAGAAAATATAAAGGTGCAATGATGAATTTTAATAGTAATGTTATGAGAATTTGGGCTTCCATGCAAAATTACCTCGTCTTCTAGCTGAATAGAAGGACATGCTTCCAGATTGACATTCCGGGACTTGTCATCAGTATCATCAGAGAAAAGAGTAGTGCTAGTTGTATTAGGATCACTGGGATCTGATACAACCAAATCAAAGTCATAACTTAAGATGTTCTTCTCTGCTAGTCCAAGCTGTACATGAAACAAAAGAAAACGAAGGAATATTACATGGATGTACAGTTTCAAAAATTATTTCATGGATGGTTGTCATAGAGCATGTAGGAATCCAAAAATTAAAGGGGTAGAGAAGTTCCGAGCATGCGCCTAAGGAAAATGATGCCAAAAAGAGAAAGGGTTCAGACATTTTTTGCTTCTCTTTTTATAGGGACATTATTTGCTTCTTTATTAGGATCATGTGCCTAGACCCTTCATTAAACTTTACACTAAATCTACTGAAATCTTCCTAAAAATAAATCTTTCAAGCAAAACAAAATGCAATCGCTAGGAGGAATTGTTAAGCGGACAAATAAAGTACATGCCATTTGCCTTCTTCTCCACATGTGCGTCCACAAGTTCAACAGCTCATTAGTGCGGAGAGGCTTTACAAGGTAGTCAGCTGCTCCGAATTTGAGGCACTTGACAACAATAGAGACTTCATCTTGTGACGACATCACTAGGAATGGAAATAATAAAGAAATGTTTTACTGCTCTTTCAGTACAGTTGAAATCAAGTTACAATTATACAAAGTTATTATGCTTACTGATCACAGGAATGCGCTGCAGTTCTTTATCCCTCATAATGTATTTCAACATCTTGTATCCTTTGGCCATAGGAAGGTCAACTTCAGAAAGGATGATATCTATATCAGGTCCTTCAGCATTCAGTGCATCAATCACCTGTCTGGGTGACCTCACTGAAGTCACTGCAACGCAACAATTACCACCATCAACACAAGAAAATCCAATGCTGCCTTATATAGTATCATGTGTATTATAAGACAAGTAGCGAACTGCAGACTGGCCTAGGATCAAAACAAGGGCAACTTACTAACAAAAGCTTCTTACCCCAGTCACCGCTAGCCCCCAGGTGCCCCGTGTCCTTTAGTTTTTTCTTTTCATTCTTTCAACCATATTAATACCAACTAAGCTACCATATGCAAACTATTTCCTTTTTAAAGGTCCAGTTCTACTCTCCTTTTCCTTTTTCTTCTCATTTTGTTTCGTTTTCCGGCTTGGGGAGAGGGAAGAACTGGGGATAGTTGAACCTTTTGGCAAGGTTGCAAAACTAAATCCTGATCTTCAAAACAATCAAGGGTAAGTAACATGATAAATTAGGAAAAACGGGAGTTTAAGTTAAAATTAACAAAAACATTCCACTCATAACAAGAGGACTTGTAAGACCTTAGTTCACAATAATTCTATTACCTGCTTTAGGAAAAAAGACATAAATCATCTGGAATCAAATTGCACACAACACATACAAAAAACACACATAACACTATCAATAATGAACTAAAACAAAAACCATAAACTAGGAGCTATAAGAACTGCAGTAAAACACAAGAGCTGAATATTACCTTGATAAGAACATTTGCACAAGAGCGTAAAAACTTCCTGCGAGCTCTTGGCATCGTTATCACACAGTAAAATCCTCACTTTACTCCTATCAATGAATCCGTCCCCACTCTTATTCTTCTCCATAATCCCGCGGAAAATACTTAAAATCAACAACCTTCACAAATTCCAGCTCAAAATCCCCACTCCCCCAATATTATTACTACAAAACCTCCATTAAAATCACTAAATTAGAAATTAGAAAAAATGAACTTACGGTTTCTAATTCATCCGGTTTCATTTAGTGGATCACCTAGTCAATCTTATCCAACGCAAGGACATACATGACTTTTCCACCTAATATAAACAACACTACTTCTTCTCTTATACTGTGCTAAACAAAACAAACAGCAAAGTTCCAGCGCACGTTAGCATCGTACGAAATCAACGACCGGAAATTTTTTCTAACAGCATCGTTTTTCCGACCGATCCGGCGCACGTTAACAAGAACTACTCCGATAAATTTTTACACAATTTCTAATCGGTTCGACCTACCTAGAGTAAGACTTAAGTTAGGAAAACAAAAGTCTCCTCTCTGGCTCGTAAGGTTGTGAGTGGTCGTCAAAAAGTTCCAGCTTTTTCAGGGCCGACGAGAAATAAATATTTTAATACTCCCTCTGTCGTTGATCAGTCCAAAAAGAATGTCACGACAATAATTTAACTTTATTTATAGTCGCACCAAAAACCTTGTAGGGAGTAGCACTTTTTTAAGTAGATGGTGAAAGCTAAAGTGCGCCGCGTTGGATGTGAAAATATCTGAACCACAGAGTGAGGGAAATGAACGGTAGCGATTGGATGAAGTGGGCGTAGCTGGCACGCGGCGTAAGATAGTGGAATGTAATACGTGGAAGGTGTAAAGAAAAAGAGAGTGGTAGGATATTTCGTGAGGGGGTGGGGTGTGTGAGGAAGATATTTTTTTAGAGATAGAGAAGATGCCACGTCATATAAAGATCTGTAAAAGGAGTGTTTGGATTGTGAATTTGTGAAGGAGAAAGTAAAGGATCACAAGGAGGATGCGTGCTTTTAGGCCCGCAATATGCTTAAGGCTTCTTATTGGTTATTGGATTGGATTGGATTCGGGGGAAATAAATTTGGAAGGCCCAAGTTTTCACACAGTTATATTCTTCCACGTGTAAAACCAATTTGCCTTCAATCTCTTTGTGAAGGGGAAAGTCCCGAAGGCGAAATCTCCCACTTGTACAAGAGGCCCCTTGGCCAGATGGGATGTAAATCGAGAGATATGCGCGAGTGTCAGCCCTGCAAGGGAGAGGACCAACGGGACACGAACCCAACAACAACTCTTGTAATATTCAGCAAAGACTGTCACCACACGGATTCGACCCGCGACGTCGGAATGATTGTACCCCAATCACCTTGCCACTTACCAATTTTCTCATCCTTCATTTTCATAGCAATTATTTGTGCTAATATGCCTTTGCCTCTTTAGAAAAGCATTTTCAATGCTAACCAAAGCAATTTAAAGTTTAATATGTCAAGTGGAGAAACTACAGACTAAAACTGTAATAACCGTACTGCAGAGGACCACATGATGTCGTGCGGGTCACGTGACCATTTGTGAGACAAAGTCACAAAACAATCCGTCGATCACATATTGTGTCGCATATCTAGATCGCATAATTCTATTAAATGAAACATTAAAAGCAAGATTAACTCATTCTTCTACACATGATTAATCTTAAAATATTATTTTTCTACCCATATAGTAAGTAGGCGTTTGGCCATAGAAATCAAAAAATATTTCACTTTTTTTTGAAGTTTTTAAAATTGGAGCTGTGTTTGATCATATTTTTTGCAAATAATAATTAATTGTTAGAATGTACTTTTCTTAAAATTATAGCAAAATGACCCAAAATAATTAATAAACATAATTAGTGTGTAAACACTCATCATCAATCATTTCCTCTTGATGTTTATAAATAGCTTTCGGTATTCTTATAAAGCTAATATGAGACTATGGGCCGTTTGGACATAAATCGTTTTGGCTTATAAAGACAAAAATGGCTTTTTTCAAAATCAGTTTAGTTATACATATAGCTTATCATATTTTCACTCCAAACTTGAAATAGAAAAGGTTTGAACCAGTTTTGCAAGTAAAAAAATCCCTCAAAAAATTTAATACTTCTTCAAATGAAATGCATGTCCAAATATAATTTTAACTTCAAATATTTTTTTTATTTAATTTCAAATATTACTTTTTTCAAATATTACTCAATTCATGGCCATACGCCTGTTATAATCCTATACTTCTATACTTTAAAAGTTAATTATAGGAGATCATTCAACAAATCCATTTACTTGCATATTGATTCAATGTATGGTTACATGGATGTCAACTCATATATTATAAGGGGGGAAATTACAAAATAATTTTTTTTAGGGTAAAGTTTGAAAATGGAAGACAAAAGTAATGGTCCAAAACTGAAAATGAAAAAAAATAAAAAAAGTGAAAATAAGATTTTGGTTATTTATCAGATTTCAAATACGACTTCAAGTTGTATTTGGAATTTTACGATCAAACACTAATTTATTTATTTTTTTAAAAGTGAATAATTCTCTTTGTGAAACGGGTCCTGAGTTATATTACTCGGAGAAGCTTATTTCAGGTTAGGGACTCCCTGTTATTTAAAACAAGACACAATGCAAGCTATTCCAGATTAGGAAAAAAATGGACTATAATTTTATTTGACATGAAATAATTACTAAATTAATGTTGAATTGCGTATTACAAAAGTAGTAGCTGTAATAATAGAAGAAGATGATGATGATGTTAAACTAATGGTTAAAAATATAGTTTGCTAGGTTTAAAAATCAAATTATCAAATGCATTTAATTCTTGCAAGTAGTGAACATCGTATAAATAAGATGATAATTGAACTCATAACTAATTCCGTAGTATTTCTAGATGCTGGGTGCACTAGTAAAAAAAAAGTAAAAAAGACATCAAGTAGGGATTGATCTTTGAATCTATAGGTAAATAAACAAGTTTTAAACCAAATGCACTACTAAGCCTTTTATAGCATAGGTGACAGAAGATAATACTAGATATATTTTAAAAATTATATATATAATATATCAAGTTTAATCGGACGATCATGAATTCACGTGATATTTTTCTCAATAATAAAAAAAATTAACTTTATTTCGACTATAAAAAAGTCATTTTTCTGGGCTTTGATGCTTACCTTCTTATTATATTATTAAAAGGGGAAGGTTTAATAAAGGAGTTGAAAGCCACTTAACTGATTCGAGAGGAGCTCTAAGCAACTCCTTTCTTCTGTTTTTGAGGCTTCTTTCAGTTTCTTAGTAAGAATGGGTGAGGATTACCTAAATAGTAAACACAGATAATAAAAAAGAGAATACTAGCCACCGCCTTAAAAGAACTAGTCTAGACAACAAAGTTTATGTACTACTAGTATTATTATAATTGAGATATCATTACTGCCACAGGCAGGCAGGCCTTTCAAATGCCATGTGCTGAAAGACAAAACTTACTCATTTATGACTTATGAGATATCATATTTTCCATTTTAAAAATTAATTTAATTAAATTTTAAAGTTAAATTAAATTATATTAATTTAATATTTTAAAATTAAAATTTTGATATTTGAAACTATACGAAAAGTACTATAAATTGCAATTTTTCTCATAGTAATATGATGAAAAAATATAGCTTAAAATGTTGATCAAATTTCATATAGTTTAATTGTTGGAAAGTAAAATGTGACAAGTATTTTTGAACCGGGGAGTATTTATGTTCCTAAAAAGAGTAAACATTGGCTGCATCTACATTCAGAAGCAATTGAACCAAAAATCATTTGCCAAGTCAAAGTAGGAGAAACCTTTCATATTTTAATTCATCGTACAAGAGAGAGCTACTTACAGCAACACTCTAGCTAAAGTAATAGTAATCTCATAAATAGTCCAAGTTCCACTAAGCTGAAGTTATTCAAGTCAATCTGGGACCTGATCTATCAGGTTGAATGCACAATCAACTTGTTTGCGACTAAGCGGATGCCAGCATTCTGTTGGACGTCGTATGAATCCACTGAGAAGTAAGCATCCACGAAGGTTCCCGGTGTTATCAAGGATTCCAGTTCTTCCACATCAAATCTACTAAAGACAAGTTTTTGTGTTGTGGAAAATTCTTTCTGGTATATCTCCGTGATCCAGCGAGAAATATTACCATCTATAACAGTTGGTAAACTGCAAGCGTACATGTTAGAAGTTAGCTTATAGCAAAAGTATTTGTTAAGAGTCTCACATCGGATATAAAATGGGAACATAGACTTCTTATATAGACTTGCACAATCCTCACCCTACAAGCTAGCATTTGGGGTTGAGCTAGGCCCAAGATCCATTCTAGTTAACAAGGTCTGAGCGTGCGGAGGAGTGTTAAGAGCCCCACATCGGCTATGGAATGGGAACATGGACTCCTTATATGGACTGGGACAATCGGGTGAGTGTGTCCCACATCGGATATGAAATGGGAACATGGACTCCTTATGTGTACTTGGACAATACTCACTCTACAAGAACTTTTGGGGTTGAGTTAAGCCCAAGATTCATTTTTTTACAGTATAATCAGTGAAAAGAGGATGCTTGCCCGGTAAATGGAGCAAGATTAACACAAAAGGGGCGTAAAATATCACCACTCTTATATCTGATGTATTTCACAACTCATAAGTCCATAAGAGACTTGGACAAGCCATGAACTAAAAAACTCATAACTCATGTAGTGACTCGGGATAGGATTTCTGAGGGATAAGGGCACATAATTTGTTTGTGACATGTATCCACCCTCGAACATTAGAAAGTTTGAGGTGAGAATGGATACAGAAATATTTAACATTGTCCAAACATGCAAGAAAAAGGCAAGCATAAGCATAACATTTACGGGTTTTGAGTAACAGGAAAAGGCATTTTCACATGTAGGAGGTGCAAAAAAAAAAGATTTTAACTTACTTTAAGCGGACAGTAGGGTAGTTCATAAAGCCAGGCTTTCTAATCACCACAGGCCTCCACTCTGAGCTGCTACCTGAGTCCACAGATAGCTTTTGAGCAAGATCATCAACTACATCCAAGATTTTGCACAGACCCGATGATGCAACAACCACAAAACTCAATCGTGGCCAACCAGCCTTGTTAATATACTTATTACCAACACCAAACCGCACCTTCATTCGTCTACAGTAAACTTGTAGTTCACCATAGTCGTGCAATACTTGTATCTTCTGGGACCCACGATAAAAAGGGGTAAGACTTACAGAGACAGAAGGTATGGAGATTTCATTTGGTTCTAAGAAGTAAGTGCAGCCAATGTAACTCTCAGTTGCAGTTGTGGAAGATTCTGGAGAATATGAACCAGATTCATCTTCCAGGACATCTGACAGAAGGGATTCTTCCACTTCGTCCATGTTAAAAGGGTCGATTTCTGCTGTAGTTTTGACACGACTGTCCATCTTGATGCTTGATGAGGGTATATCTGCACTTACAATCTGGAAGCTTGATGAGGGTGTATCTGCACTGAAGCCCGTCTTCTCTGGAGAAGCTTTCCCATTACTACGGCTTCTTGTAGTAGCATTAGGAGACACCCAACTATTCTCCGTAAATATGTCTGGCAGGCTAGATTCCTGCAGCACAGCCATAATACATTACAATCTGGAAAGCCCAAACAGAAGTTAAGAAATCAAATAATATCAATCCTAAGTTCATGGAATGACAATATAAGATCTACATAAATGCATCCATTAAGGGCGAGCTAAGCAGCAACAGGGCGATGGCAGTACCAGAACCAACATGAATGAAACTACAGTAGGATCTAGTCTGGGACACGGGATTCAAATTCAGATAATCTTTGATTCAACTTTATTACTTGCAGAGCTTCAATATAATATAAACATTTGGTGAGTCTAATTTTGGCCAGCCCATCAAAATTCAGCCAAGGGTCATGATTAGAGGCTCAGCAGTGCCACTGTTTCCTTTGACTATATATCAACACGCAAACTATTAAACCAGCCAAAAATTGTGAGACAACGAGTTCTGAATCATATGTTGTCCTTGTTATCAAACTCTACTCTGTGCCAGTAGTCAGTCCAGAAGCCAAATCACGCCTCCATTGACGCAAAAGGAAAGAACTCTTTTCTTTTTCTTGCGTTCAGTTAGAGCCACTGATTGTTTTTAAAGAACAAGAAATCAGAGTAGAATGGATCAGTATTAGGACAGCTGCAAATACCAGAGCTTCAAGTATCACATTTATCTCCTTTGTCCCCTTCCTGCTCTTCTTCTGGCTATGGGTAGGAGTGTGTGGAGTAGGGGAGGTGGAGCAGATGTGGGATTGTCCAAGGATGAGGTTATTAAAAAGGGAAAGTACAAAAGTCTGTTGCATCTATGGATCATTCTCATCTTTGTAGTCTTTCAGGTGTTTAGCAACAGACAAAAACAAGGAGGCACCCATACTATGCAAGTTAGCTTTTGACTGATCATAACATTACCAATATCATCTGGAGTTCCTATGTTGGCCAAAATTTGAATGGAACCATGGAAGAAGAATATTGAAGTGCAATGCATCTAGTTTAGAGATATTCCACCCTATATGGCTGACAAAGGACACAGAAAGGAAAAAGGAAAATAATATGATTAGAACTTAACTTCACAAGTAATGCTAAAATTCATGAAAAAGACAATGTCTTACAAGCAAACAAACAAACATAATAGTAGCTGTGACGGATGACTAGCTTACCAGAAGCAAGACAGTTCCACAGTACTTCAGCACTTCAAGATTCATTCGGACATCATCCAAACTCCTGAAAATAATCACAAGCAATTTTTGCAAACTCAATATCAATTCCACGGTAAAGAACGTAAGAACTTGCAATTGCACGGAAAAGAAGCATCAAAAGTATCAAAAGAAAGAGCACATTACATTTCCTTTTTTGACAAGGAGCACATTACATTTCCTACAGAAGTACATTTCTCGGTTTTTATGATAGTTAAATAACTCAATCTGTTAGAATAACAAGACGGACCCCTCAATTCCCTGCTTCAACAGAGGCCAACGAAAGGGATGCTAGAAACAAGGCAACCTAACTTACAGAACAAAACTGAGGAACACAAGAAAAAGAAGTCATGAAGCAAACTGTATTAACATATTCTATGTTGCACATTGAGAAGTTACAAAAGAAGGAAATAACCCTACTCCAGTTGTCCAACCACAATTTAATAAAGGCAAACAAGAGGACCAAAGAACATTAAGCTTTAGTTACAAAAATAGAATAACTGAAATTTGATTTTCAACAAAGGGGAAAAACATACAAAAAAAGCTCTTCACCTGTGTGTTTGCGGTCCAAGGCCAAAATAAGTAGCAAGAGAGGCCATCTGGAAAATGAAATTTACAAAAAGAAAAAGCCAATCAGCTGTCAACATTTGAACGTAAGAATACTTCACTTGTACTCTTGAGATTTCTTGTCCATTACCGTACCCCAAAACTTCCGCAGCCTCTCTTATTTAGCCCGGGTGGCCTATACTCCCAAGTGTAAATTGTTCAATATGCAGTATAAAGCATATATCACAAAATTATTACTCCCTCCGTCCAAAAAAGATTGGCCTAGTTTGACTTGGTACAAAGTTTAAGAAATAAAGAAAGACTTTTGAAATGTGTGGTCCAAAATATCTTAGATATTTATGTGGTTGTAAATGATCACATAAAGTTAAATTGTTTCTAAATATAGAAAGATGTCAATCTTTTTGGGACAAACTAATAAGAAAAGTAGGTCAATCTTTTTGGGACATAGGGAGTAGTACTTTTATAATTGAAGAACTGCAAAAAGAAGAGACAGAAAGAAACAGAATACTCCTGCTTCTCTTAAAAAACAATGTCTGGTACTTAGTGATGGAATCGTTTTCCACTTTGTTCTGTTTCTCTTTACTTCCTAATAAGAGCAAAACAGAGTATAGAGAAATAAAACAGCATTACATGAATCCATTTTACTAACCAAATAAAATGGTGGGCTTTGAAAGGATGGAAACTCTCACATTTAAGTTTGAAAAGAAAACCCCCAAGCTAACAAAAGAAAGTATATGCTCCTAGATGACATGCTTCACAAAAATAGCGCAATTTATTAGGCTAATAGTTGCTCATATTGGCTATCTTTAAAACAGATCTTTTTATTTCCTTTCCTTCATTGTTCAGTGGAGTCAATAGAGAAAAAGATGTCAATAACCATTGGAGCATACTCTTATATCAAGTCTGATGTCTACATCCTAAAATACTTAATAGTGAGATTAAAACCATATCCGTGTGGTTTTGGTGAGCAACTCAAGTTCTGGTGAGTTTTATCGTAACATATACAGAATAACACATCAACCACATTGATTTATTAATCAATTGATTTATTAATCAATTGATTAATCCTAGTCCCAGCAACTAAAATTGATTGTTTTTCCATAAAGTTGGGATATTTTTATACCTTCATGTCACCAGCTCTCCTTCCAAATCTCCGAGTCAATAAGGCCAATGTATCAATAATTCCTTTAGGCTCTGGTGCTAGCCTATTAATGGCAGCAAATGCTTCCCGAATCCGGTGACAATCAAATTTCAGTATATTGTGGCCTGCCCATATTCTCCCTGCACAAACCACATAACAAGCACATCAGCCCTTTGCAAATTAGCCATCCAAACCTCAACGAACTCAAAATACAGCTCAAAAACACCGAAAATGAATATTTTTTCATAGAAAGAAGAGCTGACCATGGAGAATGTCGTAAACTTTGTCGGCGATTTCAACAAAGGTGGGGGCAGATGTGACTGCTTCCGGGTTTATGCCGTTACAGCGAACCGAGAGGGTGGAAATAAGGGCGAGATCAGTGGGTCGTACGAGGGTGGAGTAAGCCTCCTGTTCGACGAGCTTCCTTGGACAAACAAGAATAGCCCCAAACTCCAGAATCGCAAATCCTTGTCCGGGTCGGGTCGGTACAGTTGTTTCAACGTCAAAGAAAGCTACATCCGACCTCTCATCGGCCATGGTTGTTTTTTGTTCTTACCTCCGAAAATCAAACACTAACGAGGGAAAATGGTGGTTTCTTCCAGCAGATTTTATGGAGATGTATAGACGTGCATGAGAAATGTTTCACAGGGAACGAAGCAGCTTCCTTTATTTGGTTACTGATCAAATTTCAGGTCTCCTTCTATTCATGGTCTATCCCGCCAATTTTTGAGAAAAGGAAAATCAATAATACATGTTTATCAGGATTTCACTAATCGAAAAGTAATTTGATAAATTAAAAATAGGTAGTATAATATTTGGGCAGGGAGAGCATAACTGCTGCGAATATGACTCTGAAACCTGAAGGAGATGTCAAATGAATTACAGTATACTCCTTTTTTTTTTAGTAGTTCTAACGTATATGCCACTATTACCTGAACATTGCTAAATATAATAGTACCAGTTAGACGGTTTCTTTCATAGCTTAAATTCTGAAATTTGGATGACGGCAAGCAATCTCATGTCCAGGGAATTCCTAGTATACCTCAACCTTCACGTCTCTCTTCCTTATTTTGCTGAGAGAAACTATATGAAGAAGCTTTACTTGTCTTCAAAATTTCGGGCAATGTCTATGTCACGACCCTTTTCGTATTGCGAACCACTTCTCATATCAACGGTACTAATAATAAAGAAATACGGAAATAACAAAATAATTATAAACCTTGTCTATCATAACATAAAAATGTGAAACATAAGTCTGGAATCAATTACAACCCTCAAAATAATATGGTCAACAATACAAGAACTCTAAACCGAATACAAAGTCTGAATACAAGACAACAAAGGCCAAATGCCTAACAACACAGTTTAAATGTATGTACATGTCTCTCGGATAAATAAAATATGGGAAAGAGATAAGATCATACAAGGGTATGCCGGAAGGTAGCATTCTCATCATGAGTACTAATAATCAACCGGCTCGGACTCAAACTCGAAGTTCCGAACTAGTAGAAAGAGTTGTATCTGCATCCAAAAAGAATGTAGCAAGTGTAGTATGACTACACAACGTACCCCGTAGGTATCATAGACCGACTATGACGGAAGATAAGCAAAAAAAAAAGATAATATCAAGTTGACACTAAATAATCCTATACTAGACAGTTCAATAATCCAAAATAAGTCACATTGTCCACGTAATAGTTCACGGAATCATCAAGTCACTTTGTTCATATAGGCTTTCATAATCATATAAGTCACCACAATTACAGACGAGTTCAATGACCAAAACTTAAGTTATCAAATAACCAATTAAGACAGGTTGACCCTAGTACACAACACCCTATCACAATCCTCTTCATAGGGTTTCACGATTAGTCTATTCATAACAATACTAGCTTCTTATTTTCTCTGACCCTGGCTTGATTAATGTTTTACACAAATAAGGATGGAATACATAATTGTTCATTAACGTCTTTTTTATACTCAAGAAGAAAATCTACGTCGTTTATCCTTGATTAGGCTAGGGATCTACACATGCTCAGCAATCAAGTCATTTACTACCACATAACATTCAGACTAGTTCTTTAATAGATTCTCTATCAATGTAAGTTTACCATTTATAAAGAAAACAAGACATACCAATTCTCTATGATCATCACGATAGTCCTGCCAACAAAATCCACTGACCACAAAAAAATAATTCAACAGTGAGTACTCAGACTCATAAAGGTGTAACCACACAAACCATTACACAGAGAACAAGCCAATCTTAGCAACCAATTCGGTCCAATAAACTCAATCCCATCATTCAAATCTGTTTAATCAGGAAGTCACCCAAGTTCCAATACCAATCTGTATCACGTTACCAAACAACAAGTATTCATATCATTCACAGTATGAATGATATGAATGCAATGCATATGCCAGGTACCTTTCATCTCCAGTATACAAGCATTCAAATTCTATGAACAACACACCCATAGGGGACCCGCGAAGTCCATATCCTTCGGAATTCTCAACAGAGCCCGACTCTTGGCTGAATAATTGTTGCAGGCGTGCAACTTTGTTCCCCGCGGATCATCATCATTTTAATGTTTCCATAATCTCATAAGTGTTCTTACCTTCATGGTCTTTTGGACCCATAGCATTTCAATACCACTCTCATATCAATATCCATAGAACCATGAGTGTGTGAATGCAAATAACAGTATAAGGCAAGAAATCATGATGTAATGAGATGCAACCAAGTATAGAGATGAATATCACATGCTTTCAAGAATTCAATAACACATAATTGTAGTACAAATCAGGATATCATATCGAAAGCATGTGTGATGAATAAACATACAATAGCAAGTATGACGACAAGCCCAAATAAACAACAGTTGGAATAATCTCGAGGCTGATTCCTTAAATCCATCATCACATTTCAACACTAGTACCATTCAAACGTTCATCACAACCGTCTGAATAGGACCCCCAAACACGCCCAATATCCCTCGATATTTATAACTAATTACGTACTTCTATCAGAGTCTAGTGAAAGTAAACCGTAGCCTACCTCTAGGATGAACAAGAGCCTCAAACAATCAAATCTCAACGCTGGCCTTGCCCTTTCGGAGCGCCTCGTGGTAATCGAAGTTTAACACGTATATACTATTCGTTAATATAAGGCTTACACATAATACAAGGACAAATCCTTAAACACATCAAGACTTTCAAAACCAACCCCGGACACACGTCCCAAACTTTATTACCCAAAAATCATAAACACATACTAGGTAATCATATCCTTACGTTAATTAGAAACTTAAACTCATTTGGGCCTTCAATAGCTCAGTTTAAGAAAAGCCTCAATTTCATAAACCCTATAATTTTTCCCAATTCAAAAGGGTTTCTATCATCAAATTAAAGGCTACAACATGATTATCTAACATATTCCATTACTATTTCACAATATTAAGGTAAATTAATTCACAAAACACCCTTAAATCAAAGCTTTTACTTTCTTTTTCCACAATGAAATTTTAAGAACTTATATTTCCCCCCAAACCAAGTCTAGAATAGGATTTAAAGGGCAACAATGATCAATAGGGGTTGAAATTATACCTTAGATGAAGAACCAAGATGAACTTTCCAAGAAAAACTCCCCCCAAGCAGCTCTAGAACCGAGATAAGAATATTTTTGGAAAATGATTTCAAGCTAGGTCATTTAATACATTTCTTGATCCAGCGATCGCACTCCTGCGGAATCGACTCCGCAGGCGCGGTCTCGCTTCGGTGGATAAAAGCTCGTTGAGGCGGAGTCACTTGACACTAGGGGTGGCCAACGGGAGGGGTATGGGGTGGGGCGGGCCTGGCGAGACCGGTACCCGGCGGGACTGGCGGGTTCTGCCGATGTCCCATCCCGGTTCCGATCCCATCTGAAAAGGGTACCGGTATTATCGGGGCGGGGTTGGGATCAGTTTTTTTTTTTTTGCACTTAATTTTAAAAAATAACATATATATATAAACAACTCAATAATTAAACAAGATAGTGTAATAAAAACATCACAAAGCTGTTTTTGTGCCTCTTATATTATTTAATAGAAATATTTTTTTCTGTAACATAAATACAATTGTCAAAATTACAACTTTGTGGTGTTGTTCAAAAGTTGCAAATGACATAGTAAAACTAAAATTGCAATTAAAGAAATTACATTTTCAAAAAAACCTTTTCTATTTTCTTTATAATTTCTTGTGGTTCTTCGGTTGAAATTGCTATTTGTTGGTCAAGTTGCTCCACGTCGCCTCCACCACCTTCGGATAAGATGTCGTTGTAGTTTTCGTCTTCTTCTTCGTTGATCTACGATTGACTGCACCTTCTCCGCTCCGCTCGTATCCAATCTCTGAATAATAATGCAATCTCCAAGCTGTCTCCCGCTAATGAGTGTCTATGCTTTCCTATTTGAAATCTATCGGAAGAAAAAGTACTTTCAGACGTTGTTGATGACGCTTGAATGTTCAAAACATCTCGGGCCATCATTGAAAGTGTCGGAAAGGACTTCTCATTCTCCCTCCAGTATTTCAGCAAGTCTTCACGCCCTTCTTCATTGATAACTGATTGGTACTGTACAACACCCTGCAAAACAAAAACATCAAACTCGCTAACTTGGTTAGTAGTGTTACCACCGCACATTCTATTTCTAAGGCTTTCAATACTAGTCGCAGAAACAACATGTCTTTTATAAGGTTGTGTTGAAGAAGAAGAAGAAGAAGAATATGGTATGGAAGTCGATTGGTTGCTAGCACTTTCTTGTTGGTAATACATATATACTTTTTTGCATTCATCTTGTATGTTATACAACACTTCTTCTTTAGTTTGTTTAATAGGCGGTGGGTCATTTGAATTTTTAGGAGTTGGAGGTGGTAGTATTGCTATACAATCAGAAATAGTTTAAATAAGTATTTTACAACTGTCTACTTTAATAGTCGGATTTAATACAACACCAATAATATAAATAGTGGGAATAGGAATAAAATATTTTTTTTATTTGATAAACATTTTTTAATAGGTGTCTTATATGCTGGTTTTTCCATATATTCACTAAGTAATAAAAATATTAGAGCTATATAAAACAACATAGTAGAAATTGTAGGATAATATATACCGAAAAATTCTTTTTTTTGCTTAAAAAAAATTCTCTAGAAATACAATAAGTTCTGAAAATTTTCCTCAATCGTTATCTACAACCATATCATTTGTATTTTGATTATGTGCATTAAAAATAAAGTTATAGGTCTTCTATAGTCATAAGCAACAAGTAGTTGTTCGTATAAAGAATTCCACATAGTGGGTACTTCTTTGGGAATTTTTTTATAAGGTAGTTGGCAATCGTGACAAGTTTTTTTATAATCTTTTTTTCATTGTATTCTATTACTTTTAAAAATAAAGTTTATAACAAATTGTATTTTATCAAGAATGTCTGCAAAAAGTGTTAGACCATCCTTTACAACTAAGTTATATATATGACACGCACATTTTATATGAAAATAATTTGGAAAAGATGGAGTTAAAAGATCTTTTAAAAGTCCAATAACATAATTATTAGAAGATGCATTATCTAATGTAATAGACATAATTTTATCAGGTATGCCATAATAATCGCAAGTTGAAAAAATATTTTCTGAAATAAAAGTACCAGTGTGTTTATCATCTATATATCTATACGCTAAAATACGTTTTTGCATATAGCATTTATAATCTATCAAATGACATGTTACCGTTAAATAACTATGGTCGTTAGTACTACGGCCTATATCAGACGTGATAGATACTACCAAAAAAATGATATAAGGAATAACGTAAATACTGTTGATATTCATGTGCAAATTTAAATACATCTCTCCTAACAGTTGATCTAGAAAAACCGTTAAAAGCAGGATTATACATGTCTCTAATATAATAAATAAAACTAGGAGAGGAAGGAAATGAAAAAGGCAAACCCTCCACAACAACTAATTTTGCCATTGCTTCCATATCTCTATGTTTATCGTATTTAGGGCCTACAATTCCCCCGTCATAGGGTTAATTTGACCTTGTACTTGGTCCGGGACAACATGTGAACCTTGTCCCGATGGAGAGGACATTTGCGCACCCGGTTTTTCAGCCAGGTATTGGGCATACCTAGCTGGGTGAAACGTTTGTACATGTCTCATTAAACCCCTCGTCCCACCCTGACCTTTTCCCATTTTAAATTTAAAAACATTTTTATAAATTTGACATCTAACTACTTGATGTTCTACGTCCCTATCAAAAAATTTCCATGTATATGGTTTTAATTTTCGTTGTGGTGGGCCTCGTCTCATACTAGGGGGAATATGAGGCGTTCCAGTTGGAGATGCACTAGTGAGTGTGTCATCTAGATTAGTCGGTGTGTCATCTAGATCAAGTGGTGTGTCATCTAGATTATCTTTTAAATTAAAGTCTTGTTGAGTTCCAGAAAATAGCTCATCGTCTAAATCTAATGGTATTGTAGGAAAATGTTTAGTATCAACAAAATCATTATGTCTAGGAATAAGATTCTGTCTAGGAATAAGATGACTAGAAGAAGTGTCCTTCCCTTGTTACCCCTACTAGAGAAAGCCTTACCCTTATCCTTAAACATACCTTTAAGTCTTTCCATTTTAATTATGCTAATAAATAGTTAAAGATAATGAAATTAAGTGCGCTAATTAAAATAAATAAACAATAATAATTTAATAAAGGAACGAATGTACCAAACGCCGACGTAACGTCGACGTGCAATCGAGATGTTGAAAATTGAAACTTTGCTCGATGGATGATCCTCAAGCTAGTTGCCAACTTCACTCCCAGATGAATAAATAAAATTGAATATTTAGTACACAATGTAGACTTGTAGAGAGATAGTTCGAGAGATTGTAGGAAGATTTGTGAGAAAGATGAAGAGAAAATGAGGTATTTATAATTGAAAAATTGGGTTAAAGTGTAAATATAATAACTTAGGAGTTAAAAATAAATATTAAGGGGGTATGGGAAGCCAAAAATGGACGTTGCACAACAACCAAAATATAAAATGGCCGTTGTGCAACAACTATTTTGTGCAAAGAGGGGCTTATAGGGCTGGACATGGGGCGGGTCCGGGTCTGGCGTTACTCCGAGCTCCGGCATGACTAGTCGGGAGATTTTTTTTAATAGCGGGGTAGGGGCGGGATCGGAGAGGGATCAGGTCGGGACCGGGCCGACCCGCCCCGTTGGCCAGCCTTACTTGACACCTCACCTCAGCGCAGAAACAGACAACATCCCGCAGAGGCGCATTCGCCTCGGGAGAAAACCTCCGCCGAGGCGGAACCTTACCAAGTCTCAAGCCCCGCTTCTGCGAGCCAACCTCCGCAGAGACGGACACGCAGGAGCATACAATTCACCCGCTGGGACGGACACCAGACACCATCAACTTGGATTTCAACTCAAGCTTCCACCAAACACCCGAAACACTCCCGAGGCCCTCCGGACACAAACCATACATGCTCTCCCAAGGTAAACAGTGCTACGAACTCGCTCGCACCAAACACCCGAAACACTCCCGAGACCCCCCGAACACAAACCACACATGCTCTCTCAAGGTAAACAGTGCTACGAATTCGCTCGCACCCTCAGATTTCCCATTTAACCGAGCTAAGACATACTTTTCTAAAGAATCACCCAAACTAACCAAATATCATAATTTTACAAATAGGGCCACAAAATACATCCGATTGCCTCGAAAAGCAAACCAATGACTCGACTTAGTCATAAATGACTCTCCGGAAGTGACAAAATCCGAAAACGAACCCATATACTCAAAAGTCAACCTTGAGTCAAACTAATCAACCTTAAGATTCTTATTTTGGATTTTTCATATGAAACTCACATAAATGGACATTGGGATCCGTGCCACAAATCCCAACGCATCACAAATCCCACACAGAGTCTACGGAAATGGTAAAATAGTCAAATAAGAGTAGTAAGCTAAAAATGACCTGATGAGTCGTTAAAGTCTATCTTTGTGAACAAATTCGGATCTCATACAAAATTGGCTAATTCGAACAAAGAAGCGTTTATCATCTTTTTCTATAAAGAAGGAATTCGCACAAGCCAACTGTGTGTCACATAAAATTATTATAGACTATAATGTCTCAAATGCAACTACTTATTACTAACCAGAATAAACAAGGTTTAATATTTGTTTAGAATTACAGTAATAAATTTTAGACGAGACGCCTTCAAACTTCAGAGGACAACTTGAAATTCTTCAAATCCCCAGTACTTGCTAGCTACCTTTAAAATTGTTGCTTTGATGCTGATCAAGTCAGGGAAAACTATGCTTTTGCAGATATTCCACAATAGCATTATGTCACTACTTCACTTCTTGATTCCACTCTGGATAATTTGATGTATTGTAGCTAATGGTCAGGTGTTCTGCCAGAGAGGCCATTTACATGAAACTCATATCGGAGGTTGTCACCATTCTTGAAATTTCCCTATCTGATTTAAGTGCCGAATGAGAATCAATTTTTTGTGAGACATACCATTCCTGAAATGCAAATAGATTAGATTCAGCAAGAAGGGGAGGAGTTTACAAGAATTACTGCACATGTAGTTTAACTATGTTGAGCATCATCACTGTGAGCGGGAACATTACCTGTAGTATTTAATTGTTTTGCTGCTCTGCTCTTTCAGCAAGAACTTCGATCTCGCCAACTGCAACAACATGCTACAGAATTACATTATGTAAAGATTTGCTGACTCATGCAAGTTCTGGAAAACCTTCATAAAGCCAGTAGCTGATCAGCTCTTTGGCAAAAGGGTGATCATGTGATCATCATCCACTTGAGATATTTAAGAACTGTATCTGGCATGTCTATTGTTGATTGCAGAAAATTTCCCATTGATATCAGTTGCTAACAGAGAAGAAGATGGACCATGCAAATTACTTCTCCACCAGCAAATCACTGGGGATGAGGTTCAACTGGGTGAGACAGATATATTTCCAAACTCTTGATTCCAGCAGAAGAAATGCTGCCGAGTTCAAATTGTCACAAATGTACATCAAACTATTAGTTCCTCCCCTGAAATTCTTGGCTGGTAACCTTGCAATTTGGCTTGACTAGTGAGCAGACCAAGCATCTCATAGACTGAACAAGCGTGCTTGTGAGTTATGTCACTGGAAAGAAAATTATGAATGGTACCATCAGCTTCGATTTTGCTTTGTCCTGGAGGCTTTTTTACTCCCATTTTAAACATCTTCTGTCTCGTGATGACAACATCTCGCCACCTCTTATCAGTTGCATATAGATTTGACAAGAGCACAAAGTAGCCAGCAGCTCTATCAGGTTCAAGCTCTGCAGCCAACTTTTGAGCGACGGTAGAAGCTAGTCTCACATTTTTGTGTATCTTGCATCCACCAAGAAGAGCACCCCAAACAGCTTCATTTGGCTTCATAGGCATTGTCTCAACAAGCGCCACGGCTTCATCAAAAAGTCCAGCACGACTTAGCATGTCAACCATGCATCCATAGTGCTCAATTGACGGTTCAACACCCCAAGTCTCTTCCATACATCTAAAGTATCGGTACCCCTCATTGACATAACCAGCATGACTGCAAGCAAACAGAACACCCAAAAATGTTATCCCATCCGGCCTAACATCATTTCCTCCCCAGCTTTCCATCTGCTGGAAAATAGTAAGAGCCTTGGGTGCATACCCTTGTTTTGCGAACCTGTGATCATACTGGTCCAAGAAACTGAGTTTCTTCCTGGCATCCCTTCAAATATCCTATAAGCTTCATCTATTTCACCACAACTAGCATACATATGTATAAGTGCATTATACAATGACACCAGCACCGCCTCATTCCTAAACTGTGAGGTCTCAACAACACTTGAATGAATCCACTTCCCTAGATCCAGAGCTCCCAATTCAGCACACGCTGACAAAAACAGCCACCAATGTGACCTAATCAACTTCCACACAGCGCCTTTGCATCAGACGAAACAAAGCCAGTGCCTGTTGACATCTTCCATTCTGCGTACATCCTGCAATCACAGTCGTCCAGGAAACAACATTCTTATCTGGCATCTCATCGAAAATTCTAAGAGCCTCATCAACATCCCCATTTTTAAAATACCCAAAAAGCAACGAATTCCAAGTCACGGCATTTTTCTCGATCATTTCATCAAACACCTTCCGTGCATCATCCATACCGTATCCCCCTCCGGTAGTTGAATATAAATTAACCAAATTGGTCTGAACAAACACATTTTCTAGCAAAGACCATTGTTTTAAAATCTTCCCATGAAGCTGCTGACCTTCCCTGAACAAACCCCCTTTTACGCAACCATTAAGTACACATGAATATGTGTAACCATCAGGCATAGCAGTTGATTTTTCCATTTGATTAAAAAGCTTAATACATTTCTGTGGGTTTTCACTACGAGCATGTCCACTGATGATTTGGTTCCAAAGGGTGGTACTTGATGGAAAACTTGGTCGGCATATTTGAGACTGTAAGATGTTAAAAAAAGGAGAAAGTAGTCTAACAAGAATGAAGTTTTTCTGGGTAAAGCCATTCGTGATAATGTGGGCGTGTATTTGTGTTAGCTGTTTGATGGATTTGCAGATCTGTAAGAGAGAGAAGAGACGTTGTCGGAGAGCTCTTGATCCTCTCTGATTGGCGGGAAAGGAACTGATTCTTCAACTGGCATTCAACCTCTTCTTTGAACCAAAATATAATTGAAGTAGGGTAGTCTTTTATAGTAGCTAAGTATTGCCTTTCTGTAGGTGTTATGTAGTAGGACTAGTACTTTCTATTTTTACTTTGTTCCAACTAAGTACGTACTCCCTCTAGTCCACTTTGATGTACGCAAAAGTATCTATAATATATGAAATAAGACAACAAATATCATTCTTATTAAAGATGGATAATTGTTATTTTTTAAAAATAAGATATAATTAGCTATTAGTTTCGACATTTTTCCTTACTCAATAAATGTAGAAAGAGATTAATGTGATGATAAAAAATAAATAAAGATAATTTAATCAAATTACCTTTTTAGTTAATGATTCTAACAAAAAAATATGACAAGAACAGTGCTTTAAACAAAGTAGTGGTGTGTAACTAGACCAGTCTACTTCCTTGTCATAAAATCTAAGCTCTGCAAATGACCAAATGATACAGCATCTACAACATTGTGACCAAATGATAAGATTCTTGCACAAGGTGGCCAAGCCTTTTACAAGTGCAAGACAGCCCCAAATTCATTTGCCTAAACATCTTAAACCAGAAAGAGTTAACCTGACTCTGAAAAGCTACCTCAAATCCGATCCTATCAAGACTATATTGCTGTTTTCTGACTTGCTGAGGAAAAAAGTTTCTTCAGTAGATAGCTACTCTCTCCTGTATGTCATCAAAGCTTGTGCTAAGAAATCCCTAGCCACTGAAGGGAAACAAGCCCATACCCTTGTCATCAAACTTGGCTACGAACCCATCATTTTTGTTCAAACATCGCTCATAGATATGTACGCTGCAACTTCAAATGTTGCTGATGTGCACAAGATGTTCGACGAAATACCCAACAAGAATGTTGTGTGTTGGACTTCACTGATTTCTGCGTATGTCAAAAATGAGAAACCATACAGAGCCTTGGATATATTCAGGCAGATGCAAATTTTTAATGTTGAGCCTGATCAGGTAACACTAACAGTTGCTTTGTCGGCCTGTGCTGATCTAGGAGCATTGGATAAAGGGGTGTGGATTCATGATTTGATTTATCGAAAACCGGAGTTTAGTGAGGATTTATCTTTAATGAATGCTCTGTTGAACATGTATGTAAAATGTGGGGATATCAGAAAAGCTAAGTTACTGTTTGATAATATTAGAATTAAGGATGTCAGGTCTTGGACATCCATGATTGTTGGACATGCATTACACGGCCAAGGAGAGGAAGCGCTAAGGTTGTTTTCGGCATTGGAAGAAAAGAACAAGTCCAGATCAAGAAAAGGCCACGGGACTGAGGACCAAATACTTGTTCCCAATGACGTTATGTTTATAGGGGTTTTAATGGCTTGTTCCCATGCAGGGATGGTGGAAGAGGGGAAAAGATATTTTAGAACAATGATTGAAGAGTATGGCATAAAGCCTAGGCCTTTTCACTTTGGCTGTATGGTGGATCTGTTATGTCGTCGTGGGCTGCTAAAAGAGGCATATAGCTTTATTCTGGCAATGCCAATTCAGCCAAATGCAGTTATATGGAGGACTCTACTTGGTGCCTCTGGCGTTCATGGCAACGAAGAACTTGGTGCAGTGGCTCGGTCTAAATTACGTGAGTTAGACGCGAGTCTTGTTGGTGATGATGTTACGTTATCTAATATCTATGCTGCCAAGGGCATGTGGGAGGAGAAAGTAATGCTTAGAGATGAGATTACACAAAGGCGAACTCCTGGATGCAGTTCAATTGAGGTGAAGAAGTTGTTTTCTTCAATGTTAGTGGAGAGGAGTGATTATCCTTTGGATTAGGTTCTTGCTCACTTCTTTGGGACATAAGAACACATTTCAATTTGTCAGCTTTTATCAAGGACATTAAGTTTGGGCAGAAAGTTTTAAATAAACTTACTGCTCAATATGTTCATAATATTGCTAACTCAGAAAACTTTTTCTGGTATATGGCATTTGACAACAGAAAGGAAAATAAGAATGTGGGGATTGTTTTTGAGGTATAACTATCCTGTCCTCATAATAGATGAACAGAGTATATTCCAAATTTCTTTTTTTTTTTCCAAGTGGAGAAAATAGACAGGAAGAACAGGCAGGATAATGAAAAAAAAAAGTCATCCCGGTGCACTAAGCTACTGCTATGCGCAGCCTTACCCAACATTTCTGCAATAGAATGTTTCTCGTGATAATGAATTCTCACAAATACTATGAAGGGCATATAATGAGGAGGTTTCTCTCTAAGTTTGCCAATAGTAGCTACAAGTTAAATAATTTGAAATAAAAGAAGAAGATAAAATTTAAATTACATGATGGAAATGGTACCAGATGCAATTCGTATTTGAAGATTGACATCCTCCTCCTCCTCTTCTTAGAATTGGTTGCGTTTGGAACCTTTTTTTGAATTTGCGTCCTGGTTTAAAATTCATCAGGCATTATGAGTTGATATGCCTTAGTTCAATTATTTTTGAGAAATCACTAATTGAAAACTAAAATTATTTGAATAAGTCGTCATACCATTAAGCAATCAACTTCATGATTTAAACCTTTAAACAGTAAACCCTAAGGATAGGAAAAAAAAGTGAAAAATAGTCAATGTTAGAGAGGTATAGAAAAAGTTCAAAGAGCTAAGGTATTGCAGTCCTTCTAATCTACATAGAGCCGTCTTGGTTAACCCAACCCAACCCAAATGAAAGGAGTCTGGAATAATTTTTAAATAGATAGTGACTAAATTTATAATTTTTGGTTATGCCTTAAATCGGCAATCTTCAATCTAAGCAAAGCCCAAAGTGGCGAGACAAGGAACCCGGTCCAACCATTATACTACTTCGGCGGTGTGTTGAGAAAAGTGAGGAATTGGTAGGAGTAATCATTCCAACTTCCACAGCAGCTTATTAATTGCCTATGCTAGGTTAATCGTCCTACTTTTTCCATATCCAACTGAATCTCGACGACTCCGTTACTGTTTTTGGTGCCCGTCCGTTGACAGTATGGCTGACTTATCGGACGATGATCGGAAACCTGAGGTTGGATCTAGCAATAACTCTATCGATCAGTCCTTGGACGCCATCGAGAGTCAATTATCCTCAATTTCAGTCGGTCAATCCGAATTCGATAGCAAGGAAGCTTCGGCATCCAATCAGGATAAGCTGAAGGAGCTCGCGAATGGACTGTGGAATGGGAATCCCGGAGCTGATAGCTCTGAAGAGCTTCCTCGTAGCAATGTGGTGGAAGACCTTAGCTCTGTGTGGAGGAACATGTCCGAAGAAATGGAAGCACCGTCAAGTCCTAGTAGCAGTGGTTATGCGGCTGAAAGAGGGAGTAGCAACGCCAGTAGTAGGGACATTGGCATTGAGGAGGTTGATGGGGAGATTCTTGAAATTGGCAATAGTGATCCTCTTGACAGAGTTTCGGACTCTCAGGTGCAATGGCTTCCTGGGAAACGCCACGGCAATGAGGTGCGTCCAACTGAAGCTAGTGAATGTTTAGACCTAAATAGTAGTTGTGGTTAGTTTAGCATATCAGTTGTTGGACTAAATTTGCACGATTTTCCTCTAAAGGCCTCATCCATCCACCACCTTATAAGTAACTTACTTTCCTTTTCAGCTGCCAAGGTAGGACTTTGTTCACACCCACCCACCAAATCATACAGTGTTATAACTTAAGAAGAAGTTTGTTATATGTTAGCCTTTGCAATCAGGGAATTTTGTTTCTTGACAGTTTTTAACACAGTAAGATCAACTGAGGACAACTTGTAGGCTGCAATAAGGTCAAATGAAGGACAAATATAGGCGGAAATCTCACTTAGGTTTAAAATGGCGTGAGCTGAGATTAAGTAGTGGATGTGGTAGCAATTACTGTTTATAATCTTACAACTTTTTATATTTTCTCCTGATGCATACACTCTATTTATCAAGACTTCCAGCTGCATTTTCATCAACTTGAACTCTCGCTTAGCTGTGCAAATTAGCAGTCCTTTGTATTGTTTAGAAATGTTGAAAACAAGTTAAGATATTTTTAAGAGCTCGCCTCATTGGCAAAGACAATAAAACAATATTTTATACTGCTCTATTGCAGAAAATATACCGGTGAGACTAATTTAATGCAGAAAACTAAAACTGAGTCTTCAGTAACATCAAAAGAGAAGTAAAGGAGATCCACTTTTGATATGATTCATGTTTATCTTTTGACCTTTTTTGTGATGAAGTGCAGGATGATGCTTCTAGTTCCTGGAGAAAAAGAAAGAAGCACTTCTTTGTTTTGAGTCACTCAGGAAAACCAATATACTCAAGGTCAGTGTTAAAGTCCCCCTCCAGAGTGCTGAATGACATTTATTAATTAGAGTACTATATACTGTTGTCTATTTCTTCTCAATCATTTTTAATGTCCTCTGAGATTTCTTATTTTTCTTTTATCATTCATTTGAAGATATGGAGATGAACACAAGCTTGCTGGATTCTCTGCCACTTTGCAAGCCATCATTTCATTTGTTGAGAATGGGTACTTTGCCAATGAATTATGGAGTTGCTCTTTTCTTATAAGCTCATCTTTTTGTTGTTACCTGGTACCCCCTTCCTTTTCAGAGAAGTCATAGCGGGATATTGAAGTTTGCCTGATTGGTCTCTTTTTTCAGGGGTGATCGAGTCAACTTGGTCAGAGCCGGGAAACACCAGGTCAGTCTCCTTGTGTCGGAATTCCTCATAATGCCATGATGATGGAACTTGTGCTTTCTTGTATGTTTGATACCTCACCTTCTTCTATAATATTTTACTTGGTAATTCTGAAGCTGCACGGGTTAGTGTCTAGTGGTTGTGGATGTATATATTCCTGCTTACTTCAGTTTCATGCTAGTCTTTTTTTCTTTTTTTAATGCTTGAATGTTATTGTTTCGAAAATCCGCATTGATGGAAAGAAGGAAAGAGAAGATAGCCATATGCTGTTTGGTTTTGCTAGTGAGTGGTCACCTAGGAATATTTGTAATATTAGCAATTGAGTTGCAGCATTACGCAACTTAACTGAAGACCTTTCTGCTTAAGCTTTTTGATGAATATGTGCTGCCGGATTTGCGTTTCTTGTTTAACAGACATTTAAGGCTTGTGTTTCAGGTTGTGTTTCTTGTGGAAGGACCTATTTACTTGGCTTGCATAAGCTGTACAGAAGAGTCATATCAGTCACTGAAGGGACAACTAGAGCTCCTTTATGGTCAGGTAAGTCACTCTTTTTCTTTTTCCTTTTGTTCTTTTGATTATTTAATTTTATACTAATTGAGATGATGACCTGGTCGTAGTTTCCTTAGCATGCCAATTGACTGCCTATTGTTCTACAGATGGATGCAATTTCTCATGTATCAGTTGTTATCTATGCAGATGATACTTATTCTTACAAAGTCTCTGAATAGATGTTTCGAGAAGAACCCTAAATTTGACATGACTCCTTTGCTTGGAGGAACAGACGCTGTCTTCTCTTCTCTAATCCATTCATTCAGTTGGTTTGTGTCTATGCTCTCTCTCTCTCTCTCTCTATCTATCTATCTATCTCTATCTCTATCTCTATCTCTATCTCTATCTCTATCTCTATCTCTATCTCTATCTCTATCTCTATCTCTATCTCTATCTCTATCTCTATCTCTATCTCTATCTCTATCTCTATCTCTATCTCTATCTCTATCTCTATCTCTATCTCTATCTCTATCTCTATCTCTATCTCTATCTCTATCTCTCTATCTCTCTATCTCTATCTATCTCATCGTGGTACCTTTTACTTCATAGAAACTGTTGTTACCTATACTAATATATTAAGTACGCTTATTTTGATTCCAGGAACCCAGCTAACTTTCTTCATGCTTACACATGTCTTCCACTTGCTTATGCGACAAGGCAAGCTGCTAGTGCCATCTTGCAAGATGTAGCTGACTCAGGGGTTGTGTTTGCCATATTAATGTGTAAACACAAGGTCTTGTTTCTATTTCTTATTCTTCTTTAGAACTCTTCTTTCAAATTGCGCATTTGAGGTGCATAGATTTCAGTATTACTGTATTGTCTAATTCATCCTGTTCAAAGTTGATTTGCAGGTTATCAGTCTTGTTGGTGCACAAAAAGCATCTCTTCACCCTGATGATATGCTATTGCTCTCCAACTTTATTATGTCTTCTGAATCATTTAGGCAAGTTCAACTAACTTTTGATTCTTGTTTGGGCCATTTTCTTGTGTATCTGGTGCAAATGTTTGGAGATGATTGTTAAGCTCACACGTGTATATGCATATTTTTTTGCTGTTTAGCCTTATTAGGCTGGTAGCTCGTCCTACAGCCTTGTAGTCAAATGGCTCATATTGTACCTTAATTTGCTGACCTTTTTGAATAAATGATTGGGCAAGGTTGCTAAATGCAGTTAGTTATCGACGCAGGCGTGGCCTTTGAGGATACAGATGTTACTGTAAATGGCCGTGCTAATTTTAGTATATTTGTCCTTGCATTCTTGGTAGGATCGTGTAGTAGCGTTTTACTATTATGAAATTTCCCATTACTTTATTGAGTCTGATCACATAATTACGCCACTTCTACTAGTTGGTACACTGCACATTTTCCTAGATTTCATTCACTTAGGTTTTCACGTGCTTTGATGAAGTCATTTCCGCAATGGACCACCTTTTTCTTGAGACTCCAAAACACTTCACTTTTTATACTTATGGTTCGCAATGATTTGGTGTAACGACTCTGTACCTATAAGTTCTCTCTTGGACATTTGTCTTGTGTCCTGAAGCAGTATGTAGCTAATGTATCTTTTGGCGTAGCTAGGGTTTGTTTATCATCATGACATTGCATTCAAATTATTTTCTTCTATTCTGTGTGGTTGGTGTTCCTAATGCTTCTCCTTCTCATTGTTGCTTTGGTTTTTTGTCTTTTTCTGTGCCCTAGTTGACTGTTGACCTTACATTAATATAATTGATGACTGAGCGATTATATATTTTAACTGAGTGATATCCCAGTGAAAAGGACCCTCCAACCTTGACACTGGGGTTCCTGTCGCCAAGAGAGAAAACTGGGAAAGGACCATTGACGACTCTTGGGCAGAGAGGATTTGGCGGTGGGGTTTCTTCCATATTAAAATAGTAATAACAAAAAAAAATGGAAGATCATATGTTACAGCTCACATAAGGTCTGTATTCCACTTATACTATTTAATTTCCTGGAGGCTATATTATAACATGCTCATTGATGTCATGCAGGACATCAGAATCCTTCTCACCAATTTGCTTACCAAGATATAATCCCATGGCATTTCTACATGCTTATGTGCATTACCTCGATGTAAGTTGCGACAGTGTCAAATTACTCTTTAATAGTCCCTTCTCGCAAAATGTTGTCAACTTCCCTTGAAAGGGTAATATTTATTACTTTGTACTACAGATACATTCTTACAAAAATTCAAATCTGTCAAAAGCTATTATTTATCTTTGATATTTTGGCTTCTTATTTTCAAACAACTATAAATTTTAACTCTTATTCAGTGCAACTCAAAGAAGGACCGCCAACTTAATACAGAGGAAGTATCTATTGATGAAAGATTTTAAGTTGAATCTCTTTTTGATTGGTGATAGTAGGTGTCTTACAAGAATTTTAGGATTTTGGTGTTTCCAAATTACCCAATTTTGGTTCTGTATATTATAGGTTGACACATACTTAATATTGCTTTCTACGAGTTCAGATGCCTTTCATCATCTTAAAGATTGCAGGTAAATGATGCTTTTTATCTTCTTCTTTTTTCAAGTACATTTGGTTCTAGTACTCAAAGCTGAATTTTTTTCTTTTTTTTCATAAGATCTGAACCATGGGAAATATGAGCCATGTATATCTGTTCTTAAATTCTGTCAAGAGGCATTAGCTTGTTAAAGGGAACAACTTTTATCTTTCCCGTAATAGCCATGTTAAGGCAAAGTTCTTATCTATCTTGTAGGATTCGTATTGAAAAGGTACTTCTGGAGTCCAATGTACTTAATGAAGTTCAAAGATCCATGGTAGATGGTGGCATGCGTGTTGAGGATTTACCTGCTGATCATGGTTCTCATTCGAGACCAGTCTCCGCTCATCTGGGTCAGCCTGGACATACTAGAGAATCATCAGAGAGATTTGCTGAAGCATTCATAGGTGTTGGTGGTCCTGCTGGACTTTGGCATTTTATGTACCGAAGTATTTATCTTGACCAGTATGTATCATCTGAGATTTCCTCACCAGTAAATAATAGACAACAGCAGAAAAGGTATTACTCAAAGACTAAAATCAAGTTGCTGTCATAACAAACAATAGTTGTCTCTTTTTCTTTTCCCCTGTAAGATGAGATCTTCTATTTGCAGGTTGTATAGAGCTTATCAGAAGCTTTATGCATCCATGCATGATAAAGAAATTGGACCGCACACAACTCAGTTCAGAAGGGATGAAAATTATGGTATATACTTGACTTTTTTTTTCTCCTTCTGCAAAGCTCTTGAAGCACGAAGACCTTTCTATTTTCTTCACCTAATTGAATGTTTCTATATAGTGTTTATGAAAGAAGAAGCATTAATCAAACAGTGAACATGAAGCAGTGTTCATGGTCTTTTCCTTCCTAGACGACACTTGCTTTCAGAGAACTCTGTAGCTGTGTACAGCTGACATGGCACTGCTGCCTTTTGTGATTATTATCACCGAAACATTTGCCAACATAAATTAGCATACACATTTAGTCAATTTAGGTCCAAGTTGTGTAGATAATCTAATCTACATATCCTAAATCCTTTTTTAAAAATTTTAAAACAAGTCTACAGAACCTAGATTTGTCTATCTTTCTGCTTGCATAGTACCATAGAACAGGTTAATTTTCTTCTCAAATCTTTGAGGTTTGGATGGAGAAGTTTTCTTTGGGTAGAAGAAATGTAAAAGTCTCCTATTCGTTTTTATTGTACTTCATGTTGCCGTTAGTTGTTATACATGAATAAGAAAAGAATATAAATCTAGTGAGTCATAATTGAAAGAAAAGTGTGATCCCTTGCAAGTTGGCAGGTACTGATTTCAAAGCACTTCTCATATTTGTATGCTGAGCCAATCCTAAAAGCTAACTGCATAGACTTGAATAAACGAACTGTTCTTATTGAGGATAAATATAGTAATGAATTATTACCATTATTCATATTCCTTCGAATTGGAGTTCTTTCAGGAAGGTGGTCTCTATGATCAAGTTCAGCATACTTAACTTTTTTGGTTTCCAGTATTGGCCTTTAATTCTTTTTTTCTTTTTTTTAATGGTTACTGTCTGGGAAGGGGAATTAGAAACGTAAAATACAATTCTCATGATTTTGTGATTTGTCCCATGATAATGTTATAGTTCCTCTTGGAATTACATCCTTGCCATTATCTTGCAGTTCTACTGTGCTGGGTTACTCAGGATTTCGAACTTTACGCAGCATTTGATCCACTGGCGGACAAGGTTCTATTATTTATTTGTTCTTTTAAACCTGTTGTTTGTCTAAGTGATACCTTGAATGTCACTTTTATTTTAGAACCTTACCATCTATCATTTTAATGGTGTTATATGTGCTAGATGCGACCCCATTTTGTCTTTAGGAATATTTGGACTATTCATGGGCTAGTTTAGGTATTGAAACTTTCGAAATACAAACATGCAGACCAATGAGATCTAATAGACCTTAGTTCACTTTGGTTCTGTTCTGTAGTGAGCTGGTTACTACTTATAATGACACATGAGATGTGTTTATGGCTAGGTCCTAGTTGTCACGCCCCGAACCCTGGCCCGGGCATAACACGACACTCGGTGCCTGACTGCATGTGACCGAGCGAACCAACTTGTTGCCTGAGTCAACACGTGATATCAAAACATACTGAAAGCGGAAAATAAACTTGACTCATGCTGATCTACTAAGGCATGACTAAATAATTAACTGAAAGTGCCGAATACTGAACAAAGTTTGAAAGATAAATATTATAATCAACAAGCTAACATAAAAACATGTGACTCTGTCTGACTACTAACATAATCTATGAAGCCTATAATGAAGTACTGTAATTGACTGTTGCTGGGACAAGGCATATCTGACTGTCTGTAATAAACTATAAAGACCGCAAAATAAATGATAAGGCCTCGAAAGACTGGGGCTCACCAACTCGGCTGATACTAGAGATTCTAGCGTGCAGATGCGTCGTCCGGAAAATTGCTACCTTCACCCTGCAAGCCCCGAGCAAAAGGGATGTTAGTACATTTGAATTGCACTAGTATGTAAAGCAATTGAAAGAAAGAACTGTAAATGCTGAAACTGAAATGGTAATTGACAACTGAAGTGAACAAAAGAAGTAAAGAACATGAATACTTCCTGTTCTGAAATGGAGAATCACACGTTTAACTGAAATAATAAACTGTGGCCTTAGACCCAATATATGTGCACAAATCTGTGGCCTTGGGCCCAAGTATACGTACATAAATTGTGGCCTTAGGCCCAAATACATGTGTTCAACCTAAACAATTTACAATAAGAAACTGAGAATTCATATTGTAATACATTATATTGGAATACTGAATTATACTAATATGTTATACTGAACATGAATTCATACTGAAAGTCTGATAAAAAGTACCGACTACTTCTATACTGATATGGGACATGGATTCATGAACTATTCATGGATATTAGAGTGGTCTTTCTGTACAACATTTTTATAGTCCGAGTCTGAGAGTCATGAAATATCAAACATGAGTCTATAAAGATTACGTACTGAATTCACAACAATCAAAGTGATCATTATGTATAATTACGAAGCTATTATCTTAAAGATAGATGTTATGGTCTTTTCATGAACTAGGGCATAATCTCAAATTTTGAAGTAATTCGTAGTAATCTTAATGAACGAGGCATGGGGATGATTAAAGACGATCAACACGTAGAGAGTTAGCCTCACATACCTGTAATCGCTCCTAGCAACGAACTATGTTGTTTTCTGACGAAGAACGCTCCAAACCCTAGCTTGAATTACTTGCGAAGGATTTCGTTGTTAATCCTAAGTTTTAGTTAGAGGATCATGTTACTAATCATGATTTAATGTTAGAATTACTAAGGAATCGTTATGAGCGAACTTACCTTGTTGTGGGAGGTTGAGAGGAGGGGAAAACGGATGCTAAGGGTTTTTGAACGAAGTGAGAGAAGTCTCAAGGAGTTGGAGATATTTAAACTTGGGAAAAATTCGTGTTTGGCCAAAAATATGCCTGGCGCGGCGTGTCCAGGCCTGGCGCCCACGCCCCGTGTCAGGCTTGTATCCGAGATGGCTTAATTTTTCACCCCTTGCTGGAAAATAGGCTTGGCGTGGCCGGTCATGCCCAAGGCGGGCGCCCTGCGCCAGGCTTATTTTGCCTGAGCCAACGATGTTTGGTAAATCATGCATAACTTTTCATACGGGTGTCCGTTTGACCTCCACCATATACTGTTGGAAAGGTATTTCAAAGAGCTACAACTTTTATGAAGGAAGTATTCCCAAAATTCCTTATAGAATTTTCCGAATACTTGCTGTAAGTGAAAATTTGTGCACTCACTTGAAAATATGGCCCATAGAGTAGCTTCCGACTATACTTTGCCCAAAGACTTCTTATACCTTGATTAGCTTTCAAAACACTTCCTACACTCTTCATCTTGGTTCCATTGTGTTCCATTGTACGGGTCAAACCTTAGCCCGAGGTACGAGGTGTTACATTTATGGGGTGTTACACTAGCCCTGACGATTGAAATCAAAAACTCACTTTTACATGAGTTATTTTCTCAACAGAAGAATCTACCCCAAGGTGTACCTTAAGATCGATATCTTCCAAGATGATCTTATCCTGCCACCCTCTAAATATATGTTAAACTGATTTTTTATGCATCATTGTCAAATAGCTGTTATTTGAGATGTTATCTCGTCGCATCAGTCTTATTTAATACAAGTACATTTTTGTAGACTGAAATGCTTATAAATACGTCAAAACTGATTTTATCTATTCTCAAACTTTAATGTGTTTTGTTAGTTATGCTTCAACGTGCTCGACATTTGAGGGGTTATTCACCAGTGGTGATCCTATGACTTATCTTATGCCAATTCTTTCGGAATGTGAGAATTGCACTATTTACCTGTTATCTTTCTGTTTTTTGACCTTTTGGTAAATTCCACCTTGCAGGCTCTAGCTATTAAAACTTGCAATCGTGTATGTCAATGGATCAAGAACATGGAGAATGAGATTTTCTTGTTAGGAGCCAGTGCGTTTTCATGGTGATCCTCCCCATGTTGTGTATCCTATTTTTTCCCCTTTCTTTTCTTCTCTCGAATTCCTTATAATAAGTTATTGCCTCATTTTTGAAGGCTTTCCATTTTTGTGGTCCTATTATATAATGTCAATTGTAGCTCAAAAATTGGCAGTCTTATATGAGTTGTTCTCACTCTAGGCGAGTTTTTACGAAAGTTTGTAGCTTATCTGTATCAAAAATTTGTTGTGTAATAATATAATCATCCGACGGGTTAAAGAAAAAAATTCCACTGCCTTGCAGTGATATCATCTTTGTTAATGCCCGCTGTATCCAACATCTTAAAAAAATAAAGATATTGGTGAATTTGGAATGTGATGTTATATTGGGACTAAAATACCACAGAATTTGTTGCAACCATTTATTCCTTTTTTTTTTGGCGAGGGAGAGGGTGTTTATTTCGGAACTTGAAACCAACTCATAAACATCAATAAAATGTCCAATACTTTGGAAGTTGGATATTCAGTATGGATCGTCTTGTTCCCTATGCAAAAGGTAAGTTAGACAATATCAAATTACACCAAAACCTCTGAAATGGGCTATTTTATTTCTCTCCTGTGTAGGTTATAGAGTGAACCATGCTGCAGTCTCGCAACTACTCTTGCTTTGTGCTACTAGGATCAGCTGTCATCTGCGTCAAATACAAATAAAGCTACTGTGAGGACTCCACAGAAATGTAAAGAACTATGAAAGTGCAATCCTAATATACATTTCCATCCTATCAATCTCGCCTCAGCCTAAGAAAACAGAGTAAAAGAAAGGAGGTATAAATTGAATCAAGTGATTGTCTTGTAATGATATGAATAACGGGTGTTTCTCTTCCACTGTAAATACATATAGCACGAATTCTTCTTATATGCAATGAATACAAAGATATGAAGATCAACCTTAAGCATGGCTCCCTCTAATGATAAAAAAAGGTTATAAAGATGTGATAATAAACAAGGAAAATAATAATCTTAATGTAATTTGACTGGAAGTTAAAGAAAAAAAATCAGAAATTGGAGATTAGCACACACAGAACAACTCCGTATTAACAGTTAAGCTGATTTGAACCAAGTAGGTGGAAACTTCACACAGCAACTGCTTCAGGCCTTTTGATTGTCTTGATTCCTTTAATAGCTGCAACATGTTTACACAACATGTAAGTTCTAAGTTTATTAATCTATAAACATCAAGTTCTGTGACTCTCAGTATGGCAAAATAAAAAGTCTTTATATTCTTGCCTTCAGCATAATCAGGAGCTCCAAAGACAGCAGAACCAGCTACCAAGGCATTGGCTCCAGGTTCAATGACCTGCAAAGAAAAGGTACTGTTAAATTGTAATCTCATATGCCAGTTGCTGCAGATTGTTTATGGTCATGGTATGGATCAGTGGTTGGTTGCTTTGACGCGCAATGTTCTCTTTGTCATCATCACATACGGTTCTCTATAATTCGAGAAGTTGGTTACTCTTTATTACAATATGAAACACGTTTGCCATCATAAGTGGCAAAATATGGAGAGAAAGATAAGGTTGTTCTCCACGAGACCTGATAGAATATCATAACAATCTAGGAAAAGATTTGAATTTCACGAGTTATAAATCAAGTAGTAACATTTGCACGCCGCTTAAAATGCTGCAGGTAAGATTTATCCTTTTTTCACAACCTATGACTTGTCCCAACAATACATCAAAAAGAAAAATAAATCTTTTCAGAGTTAATGAGGGTCAAGTGACAAGCTTGTCAGGAGAGGGGTTAGAATCATGGGAGAGCATCATTCACCTTGTAAGCATTTTTGGGAGTAACTCCACCGTCAACTTCAATCCAAGGGTTTAATCCCTGCGAAGATAATGTAGGCATGTCATCACATTGCATAGTTTGCAGAGACTGAAAAAATGGTAAAAGAATTACCCTCTCCACGCAGATTCTTCTCAAGTCTGCAATTTTCTTGACCTGACTCTCAATGAAGCTGTCCCCCAAATCCAGGGTTTACGGACATAATCAGCAGCAGATCAACAGCTGTAGCACGAAAAAAAAAGTAATTTATCACCTTGGCTCACTTTGGATTCAAAGTTTAGTGTTTTTCCCTATCTAGCTTTACAGAGGCAGCATACAACATATAGACTGGAAGATCGATACCAAATTAGAACTTTGCTAAGTCTATACATATCTATTTCCCTACCCTTTAAGGATTGGCGACAACTTGAATAAATTGAAATAAGGGACAAAATGAACCTTGGGCCTACTCAACAGTAAAAGCTTTTTGATAACCATGGTGTCCGGCCAACTTGCACGCACCTTGACTAATTCTACTGGTATACCAGGTAACTCTATCTATCAAGGCTTAGACAGATGGAAGAAACCACTTAGATTTTTTGCTTCTGGTGGGATTTGAACCTGAGATTCCATGATTCTCAACCCATTTCATTGACCAATAGGTTACACCCTTCGGTGCTACTCAACTGTAAAAGCTAACTTATGAGGTAAGGATTGCCCAAAACCATATAAAGAGACTACAAACCATGAGAGATTGAGAGCTCATTATTAGGTAAACTACGAATAAGTATCGGTTTTGGCTCTAATAGCATATTAAGAATAACATACCTTGAGCCTAACTTAATACCAGAAGCTAGCTCATGAGAGGGGCATTGCCAAAGACCAAGACTGCAACCGATATTCTCAAGCAATGTAAGACTCTTGACACCTTGCTTTACAAATCAACATCTCTAAGTTAGTTTTCCTAGTTGCACTCAAATTAGTATACAAGTAGTTCAAGGGTACAATACATGCTTTTGCTTCACACCAATCTTAAGTTGTGACATTGTACAGTATATTCAGCATAGCTCAACCTAATGATTGAACTAGTAGGAACTAAGGTGCTTTAACATGTTTTTCTACCATACGAAGTCGCATTGAAAGATAAAATAATCTATAGCACCTATTCAGAGGAGTACTTCTCCCATCCCTCAATCCCAATTTCATTATTGACTTTCAACAACAACATACCCAGTGAAATCACACAACGTGGGTCTGGGAAGGGTAGAGTGTACACAGACAGCATAGCTCAACCTAATGATTGAACTAGTAGGAACTAAGGTGCTTTAACATGTTTTTCTACCATACGAAGTCGCATTGAAAGATAAGATAATCTATAGCACCTATTCAGAGGAGTACTTCTCCCATCCCTCAATCCCAATTTCATTATTGACTTTCAACAACAACATACCCAGTGAAATCACACAACGTGGGTCTGGGAAGGGTAGAGTGTACGCAGACATTACCTCTACCTTGGTAGGTATAGTGGTAGGTAGAGCGGCTGTTACCGAAAGATCCTCGGCTCAAGACAAAACATACGCACAAGCAAAGCAAGAGAAATGGTCAGACCCGGACAAGGAATTTAAAGCAGTATGAAATGATGGTAACAAAAGCGAATAAGCCATAATAGAGCATTCTGAAAAAGAAAGCAATCACTAACGCATGTAAATAAGATAAACAAGATATATAACGTACACCAAAGAACACATAGCAGCAGAAATCAAACGACAGAGGACTATAAAGCAATATTGCGCCTACTTGTATGATAGGCTAAGTAGACCTACAATAATAACACTATAACTACCCGTATGTATGCGTAAGTAGGACTACGCTCAACTACCTTCTACCCTTCTACCCTAATCCGTGTCCTCCACAACCTCCTATCTAAGGTCATGCTCTCAGTAAGTTGTACCTGCGCCATATCCAGTCTAATCACATCTCCCCAATACTTCTTCGGCCTACCTCTACCCCTCATGAACCCGTCCATAGCCAACCTCTCATATCTCCGCACTGGGGCATTTGTGTCTCTCCTCTGCACATGCCCGAACCATCTCAACTTTACTTCCCGCATCTTATCGTACACCGGGGCCACTCCCACTCTGTCCCGGATATCTTCATTTCTAATCCTATTCTTCGTATGCCCACACATCCATCTCAGCATCCTCATCTCCGCAACCACCCTATAGAACTTGCCTTTAAGTTTTGGTGACACCTTTTTATCGCACAAGACAACAGATGCGAACCTCCATTTCATTCACACTGCCCCAATACAATGTGTGACATCGTCATCAATCTCTCCATTCCCTTGGATAATAGACCCGAGTTACTTGAAACTTCTTTTCTTTGAAATGACCCGAGTACCAAGCCTCATCTCCACATCTGTCTCAAGGTCTCTCCCGTTACTGAACTTGCACTCCAAGTATTTTGTCTTGGTCCTACTCAGTCTGAACCCTTTAGACCCCAGAGTCTTATCGTTCACTCCGTTGCGAGTCTCATTAATCATGACTATGTCGTCTGCGAATAACATACACCATGGCACCTCCCCTTGAATTTGTCGCGTCAGTCCATCCATCACCAAGACGAATAAGAATGGGCTAAGAGTTGATCCCTGGTGCTGCCCCATCATCACTAGAAAGTGCCCGAGCCTCATCCTACTGTCTGTACCCTGATCTTGGCTCCATCATACATATCTTTGATCGCCCTACTGTACGACACAGATACACCTCTAACCTCCAAATAACTCCATATGACCTCCCTAGGGACTTTGTCGTATGCCTTCTTGAGGTCGATGAAAACCATATGTACGTCTCTCTTCCTCTCCCTATACTGCTCCACCAACCTCCTAACAAGATGAATGGCTTCTGTAGTCGAACGCCCCAGCATGAAACTAGTTCTCGAAAATAGACACGCATCTTCTCACCCTCATCTCTACGACCTTTTCCCAAACTTTCATAGTGTGGCTTAGCAGCTTGATACCCCTATAGTTGTCGCAACTCTGGATATCACCTTTGTCTTGTACAAAAAAATCATTGTACTCCACCTCCATTCTCCGAGCATTCTCACCGTCTTAAAAATGACATTAAACAACTCAGTCAGCGACTCCAAACCTGCCCCGTAAATGACATTAATGACTCACATCATCAGTAATAAAGAAGAAAACCGAAGCAGAAATTATAGGAAAAATACCGAGAGCATCATCTCTGAAAAGTTTTCTTTAAGAAGCAATATCTTACCATCAAGGACATATTCAATTGCGGTTAGAGGTGTTCCAGGATTGAGGACAACCCCAGCTTTAGCTCCCAAACTTTTAATCTGAACCAGAAACAATTAATAAAGTCATCAAGAGGAACTTAAATAGGTGAAATAATGGACAAGAAACTAACCATGAAGTTAGAACAATCTTTGGGTAACAAAATCATAATTTTCTGAAATATCACCAGCTGAATTTCGAATATCTATGGCTCTCACAATTACAATTTACAGCACACCATTTTCGATGTCTAGCAACACCTAACCATAATCCTATAGGATTTCTCTAGAAGGTAGTTCATTTTAAATAGATAAAGTAAATCTAATGTAAAAGGTAATCAGAATTTTAAAAAAGGAAACTTGAAATGAATAAGTGTTCAATGTAAGAAAAACAAGCACTCTACATTTTCTTTTCTAACTCCCATGATGCGAGTTTGGAAGCCTTGCATCATGTGAAAGGTGTTAAAGAGAGACATTATCTTCAATAATAGTAATAAATTCATCACAAATAATTAATCAATTACTCCAACAAGTCTGTTATTACTGATACCCTAAAAGAAAAGAATGCAATAAAGGTAAATGAAAAACATCCACTTTTTAGACTTCTGATAAAGGATACCTAGAATCATGGGTTGATCTCACAAATAGAAAATCTGTAGTAAGTTTACTTATGTACAACATTCCTATTTCCTAACAATCTTGACTTAAAGAGAAGCCCCTTGCTGTAGCCTTATTTAAGTAGGTTTGCAATCTAATTCCTATGATATAGTCATTATTGACAAAGAGGTGTCTAGTATTATCGACAAAAAACAAGAATGTTTGAGCATCAAAAGGTATAAAGGATCACAAAACCAAGAGTAATCCTTTTAGATAAGTGAAGCCAAAATTTTCAAAAAACTGAAAAAGACAATAAGTCCCGTGTACCAAAAATTTTAGCAAGTGTAAGGCAGTTGATAGGCCTTATCCCACCAAAGGAAAGATTTAGCAAATTTTGTAGGTAGCTCCTACAGAAAAATGCAAAAAATTACATAGGAACACACTCAAGACGCAATTCTTTGTTTGAAAGAACATTTTAGCAGTCATCTTGCAGTTCACACAACTAGCTGCAGTAGCCAAACAGACTCCACGCATCAATACTACTAAGATAGCTTAATCTGAATGTCATACTGTGCACATACTACAAACTTTTCTTTTATTGTTAAAAAATTGGTTTTCTCATGGGCCAACCTATTATGTAATCCAAAAAAGTCGAGGTGAAGAGGAATTCCTCAGGTTGCAGTACATCAGCACTTTCGGAAACACTATTGATCAGATTTTCCAAGACCCTTTGTATGATATCATAAGTACAGGGAAAAAAAGAAAGAAAGAAAGAAAGAGAGAGATTCTTACCTGATTTATTGTACGATGTAAGTGGATTGTAGAAGATTGCTCACAGTGAACACTGATGATATCAGCACCTGCTTTTATGAAGTCAGGTACTCTCTGATCAGGTTCGACAATCATCTGCAATGGTCCATTGAAATTGAACATTAGCAAAAGCATTCTCATGCCTATAGACCTGAAATTACTTTTACCACATGAACAATGGAAAATACCAGATGCACATCCAATGGAAGATCTGTGACCGGGCAAGGAATCAACTACAAGGGGTCCAATAGTTATATTTGGAACAAATTGACCATCCATCACATCTACATGAATCCAGTCGCAGCCTGCCTGCTCAACTGCTTTCACCTAAATGCATGAAAGGCACAAGAGTAAAGCACTTACATATTATGACTGATTAACCAACTTAAGAGCCATTCTTACGAGAAATCACAAACAAAAAAGAGGATATTCATAAAAGAACTTGACCTAAAAGCAGGAAGGCAAAATGTGTTTACTCAACATATCAAACTTGCAAATGTATAGCAATTTTTCTCATATCTGGTTTCCAAATAAAACGACACCCTTATAAGATCTATATAAAAATGGTAGAGCAAGAGGTCCATATGACCACAAACCTGCTCTCCTAATTTAGAAAAGTTAGCAGAAAGGATGGATGGAGAAACAATAATATCGCTTTTCGAAAACTTATCCACCCGAGCGGAAGCCTTCACCACAGTTTGAACTCTCCTCCTGCATTTATAACGAAATTAGGAACAATAGTATTCGGACAGATTGTGATGCTAAGGGGCATAGTTCCAGAAAGAGAAATGACTACTAGATAAATTTCATATATTTTCTAAGAGAGGAAGCAAGAAAGGAATGCGCAGTTATTAGCAGGAAAAGAAAACGAATGCTCGTCTCCAAAAACAACAAAAAATGCATAAACTCAGCTGATATGCAAGAAATTGGCTCATTTTTACAACTATATTAAGCAAAATTGCATCACCAAGTGAGCATAATCTCATCAGAGAGATAAAGAGCTAATAGAAACTGGAATGGAACTCAAGTTAAGATTAGCGCTTGTTGAGAAACATAGAAGTCACAATGACTTGAACAAGAATTAATCAAAATGTCAAAAGACCACATTACCAATAAGCATTCCCGGTCCCCGGATGACTTTACATATCAACCTATTGCCAATTGAAGAGGGTGGTTTCTTGATGCTGTTAGATTCTAAATTGTCACCATTAGGGAATGATGAATTGCAGATTATCCAGCTTATAACATTGACTCTTCAAGACCATTTGCTTACTATGCACAGAGGGAATCAAACTTCAGTAGGTTATGATATTGAAACACTTCCTTCACGCTTTATTAGAACCTTACTGGTTTAAGCTTAGCAAGACATATTCACAAACATAAGGAGTGCATAAATTCCTGGTATATATTTATCATCCTCTACATTACATATTTAAAACCCCTCGGTGCAAGAAAGCCTCTCTTTTTAGCCTTGAAAGGAACTCAGGCTTTACCAACTATAATCAATCATTTCGTATACTTTTCAGACCAATAAAATGTCAAGGGTGATCCACTCAATATGCAGCACCATGATACCTCCAAGGGCCCTGTATCCTGATAAAAACATTCGATTCCTTCTACCCAATGAACTTGGCCTTCTTTCCTCTTTCGGACCATCAGAAAATCTTTAACAGCTTTTTTTTATAAGGTAAAAGAACAAAGAAGGATAGGGATCATATAAACTATGATTATAACACCAAACTGAGGCTCTTTTTCATAAAGTAAAATCTTTAACAGCTTATCCTCCGACTATTCAAATAATCAGAACTTAGTGCTATAGGATGTCATTTCAGACTTCAAATGGATATTTTCCTAGTTATTTCTTTCATTCCATAATTTTTAACAGTTTTTGTTTTTAATACTATCAAATTCAATTTAATAATCTCCACAAACATTTTACTCTAACAACTGCCCAAGTCAAATTAGGTCTACTAAAGAGTATGGAGAAAATATATCAAACAACACCAAACAGAAGATTCATACACCTACTTTACACAGCAAGCTAGTAATAAAGTTTGCTTTTGATATTAACTCTAAGTACAAAGATTGCAAGTAAACGAATTAGGTAAAGAATATAAAGACATAACTTTTAGGGGGGGGGGGGGGGGGGGGGGAGAAAGAAAGACAATCAAGAAAGTAGAAAAACCTGGTGAAAGTGAGTGAATTGGGGTTGGAGAAAGAAGTCTTTTGAAGCTTATGACTTCCGCCAAATCCATTAATTTGGGATTGTAACAGAGTTGATGAACCCAAAGAAGAAGCACTCGCCATTGATTTTTATTATTTTTTCCCTTGTTGAAAGCTGAGAGCTCACAATTCCAACCACCCTCTGTTTAACTTTTGAGACTTCCAAGATAAGAACCGAAGAAGACTGTTAGTATTTTGAGAAAAATCAAGAATGAAATATCAGGTTGAAACGTGTCCGATTTGGCTTCTCATAGCGGCTTTGCTTATCTTCAATGGTTGGCCCTTCTCTCTTGCTGACTCAATTTGTAGGACCTGCCATCCTTCATTTCGCATGATGGGCACAAGCACACCAATAGAGATGAAGATAGAACATAGAACATAGAACATAGAACATAGAACACACCCCACCCGCCACGCCACCCCACCCCACCCCACCCCACCCAAACCCCCAACAAAATGCCCAAACTAAAGCCAAAAGCCACTTTCTCTCTTGCCTTGTTTGCTAATCTTTGCATCGGGAGTAACATTAAAAAATTACTCCTCAACATTAATGCCGTGTTTAAGGAAAAAATAGGTTTTCTATTTTATCCATATATTAATTTCCGAAGTCTGATTATGTTTAATATTAAGTATTAACTAGTCGTTCCCCAAGTTATTTTACAAATATATTGATACTATACACCAATTAATATAACTATTTTATTAAAATATATATTTTATTTATTATTTTTTAAGAATCATTATGGACAAGTAAAAGTGAATAGAGAGAGTAAATAATTATATATTGATAATGAAAATTGTTGAGTGTATAATTTATTGCAGTGAGTTACCTGCTTTAATTTTCAGGTAATTAGCTCCATATATTATAAGCAACTGTGTAATTTTTTTTTTATCTAATACTCTCTCTATCTCAATTATGTGACAATCACCTTTCTATATTCATTAATAATTGAATTTTAAACTTTTTATTTTGCATTTATTAATATTTATGACTTATTTTACCTCATAAATTTCAAAATCTTCCTTTCATTCTTTTCCAATCTTCCTTTCATTCTTGAATTTCGCATCTAGTCAAATATTATCCCATAAATTCGGATGGAAGGAGTAGTATAACCTACCATGTCAATATACTATTCCGTCCTAAAATATTGTTTTACTTTCCTTGTTTAGTTAGTCCCAAAAAGATTGACACATTTTTATATTTATGAATAATTTTACTTTATGAGATGATTTACCGCCACACAAATATCTAAGATTTGTTTTAGAATACACATTTCAAAAGTCTTACTTCCTCGGTCCCAATTTATGTGATACATTTTCCTTTTTAGTCAACAACAACAACAACATACCCAGTAAAATAACACAATGTGGGGTCTGGGAAGGGTAGAGTGTATGCAGACCTTACATCTACCTTGGTAGATAGAGCGGATGTTTCAGAGAGACAATCGGCTTAAGACAAAGCACAAGCACAAGCAAAGTAAGACAAACAAAGCGACTAAGTCATGATAGTGAATTCTGAAAAAGAAGCAATAACTAATGCAGATAAATAAGACAAATAAAATACACATAGCAGCATAAATCAAACGACAAGGGACTATAAAGCAATATTGTGCCTACTAGTATGATAGGCTAAGCGGGCCTACAATAATAACATTACAACCACCAGTGTGTAAGCGTAAGTAGAACTACGTTGGACCACCTACTACTCTTCTACCCTAATATGTGTCCTCTATAACCCCTTATCTAAGGTCATGTCCTCAATGAGTTGCACCTGCGCCATATCCCATTTAATCATCTCTCTCCAATACTTCTTCGGCCTAACTCTATCCCTCATAAAACCGTCCACCGCCAACCTCTCACACCTCCGCACTGGGGCATTTGTGTCTATCCCCTGCACATGCCCAAACCATCTCAACCTTACTTCCCGCATCTTATCCTCCACCGGGGCCACTCTCACTCTGTCCCGGATATCTTCATTTCTAATCATATCCTTCGTATGCCCACACATCCATCTCAGTATCATCATCTTCGCAACTTTCATCTTTTGGATGTGCGAAGTCTTGACTGGCCAACACTCCGCCCCATACAATATAATCGGTCTAACCACCACCCTATAGAACTTGCCTTTAAGTTATTGTGGCACCTTTTTATCGCATAAGACTCCAGATGCGAGCCTCCATTTCATCCACCCTGCCCCATACGATGTGTGGCGTCATTATCAATTTTTCCATTCCCTTGGATAATAGACCTGAGGTACTTGAAGCTTTCTTTCTTTGGAATGACCTGCCTCACATCCACACTTGTCTCAAGGTCTCTCCCGTTACTGAACTTGCACTCCAAGTATTATGTCTTGGTCCTACTCAGTTTGAACCCTTTAGAGTTCAGAGTCTGTCTCCAAACCTCCAGCTTATCGTTCACTCCGCTACGAGTCTCGTCAATCAGGACTATGTCGTCTGCAAATAACATACACTATGGAACCTCCCCTTGGATTTGTCGCGTCAGTCCATCCATAACCAAGGCGAATAAGAATGGGCTAAGAGATGATCCCTGGTGCAGCCCCATCATCACTGAAAAGTGCTCCGCATCTCCTCCTACTGTCTGTACCCTGGTCTTGACTCCATCATACATATCCTTGATCGCCCTAGTGTACAACACATATACACCTCTAACCTCCAAATACCTCCATAGAACCTCCCTAGGGACTTTGTTGTATGCCTTCTCGAGGTCGATGAAAACCATATGTACGTCTATCTTCATCTCCCTATACTGCTCCACCAACCTCCTAATAAGATGAATGGCTTCTGCAGTCAAACGCCCCGGCATGAATCCAAACTAGTTTTTGGAAATAGACACGCTTCTTCTCACCCTCATCTCCACGACCCTTTCCCAAACTTTCATAGTATGGCTTAGCAGCTTGATTACCCTATAATTGTCGTAACTCTGGATATCACATTTGTTCTTGTACAAAAAATTCATTGTACTCCACCTCCATTCTTTGGGTATTCTCACAGTCTTAAAAATGACATTAAACAACTCAGTCAGGCACTCCAAACCTGCCCTGCCTGCGCTCTTTCAAAATTCAACTGGAATCTCATCAGGCCCGGTCGCTCGTCCCCTGCACATCCTGCGAACAGCACCCTCAACCTCCTCAACCTTAATGCTTCCACAACACCAAAAATCCCAATACCTACCAGATTGCTCAAGATCTCCCAGCACAATGTCTCTATCTTCTTTTTTGTTGAAGAGTTTATGGAAGTAAGACTGCCACCTCCGCCTAATATACGTGTCCTCCACCAGTACTTTGTCATCCTGGTCCTTGATGCACCTCACGTGATCCAAGTTCCGAGCCCTCATCTCACTCACCTTGGCTAGTCTGTACATCTTCTTATCCCCGCCTTTTTCCTCTAATTCCACATACAAACGTTCAAAAGCCGCCGTTTTTGCTGCCGTAACTTCTAGCTTTGCATCCTTCCTCGCCATCTTATACAATTCCCTAATCGTCCACTTCTCCACCTCATCCTTACTTTCTACCAATTTCGCATACGCCATTTTTTTCGCTTCCACCTTCTCTTGAACTTTACCAGTCCCCTCGATGCCTACCACGGCTACCCCGCGAGACCCCTAGCACTTCTCTAGCAACCTCCCGAATGCAACTGGCCGTCCTGTCCCACATACTGGTCGCATCCCTACTACTTCCCCAAGCCCCCTTGGCCATCAACCTCTCCCCCATCTTATTTGCACTAGACATGGTCAAACTCTCCTACTTGATTCTTAACATGTCATCCACAACCCTCATCTTCTTCTCCATCTTGATTTTCAAAGCCATCACCAAAAGCTTATGTCGGGTTGTAAGATACTCTCTCAGAGTAACCTTGCAGTCTTTACAAAGACCGTTGTCAATCTTTCTAAGGAGCAAAAAGTCTATCTGAGTCTTAGCCACAGAACTACGGAAAGTCACCAAATGCTCCTCCTTCTCCAGGGAACTCGAATTGGCTATCACCATCCCAAAAGCTCTAGCAAACTCCAAAAGCGAGACGTCTCCCCCATTCCTATCTCCGAGGCCAAAACCTCTATGCACGTCGTCATAACCCCCAAAAAGTGCCCCGATATGTCCATCAAAATCCCCTCCTACAAATAACTTCTCAATGGGTGGTATACCTCCCACCACTTCGTCCAAATCTTCGCAAAAATGTCTCTTCTCCTCATCGTTCAAGCCCGTCTGCGGCGTATACGCATTAATAATGTTCATAGTGAACCCTCCAATTACCAACATAATCGTTATCATCCTATCATTGACCCTCCTAACCTCTATCACCTGGTCCCTTAACTCGTTGTCTATCAAAATGTCTACCACATTCCTATACTTCGACTTACCCGAGAACCATAACTTATACCCGTCTACATCCTTAGCCTTAGGTCCTACCCATTTGGTCTCCTGGACACAGACTATATTAATTCTCTTCTTCTTAAAAATCATAACTAGATGTATGGACTTACCCGTTAAAGTCCCAATATTCCAAGACCCTATTCTCATCTTAGCATCTCCCTTACCCCCCACTTACCCCCCCCCCCTCAAACCCTCGCCCCCGTCCTCGACCGAGAAAATGATACATTTTCTTATTTGACAACAATTTAACTTTAAACTTTACCTTTTACGCTTAACGAGATAATTTATAACCACACAAATATTTTTGGCTTGTTTTAGACCACAAGATTCAAAAGTCTTTCTTTATTCCTTAAACTTCGTGTCCAGTCAAACTATATAACATAAATTGGAACGGAGGAAGTACTTAATTTCTTAAATTACGTGTTAAATCAAATTAAGATAATTTTTTTGGACGGAGGGGGGACTATAAGTTAACGCAAAAACTTTATAATACTAATACTCCGCCTAAAGCAAATGATATCCTTATCGTTTTGGACTAATGTTACTTGTTTAAGAGTGTCGAAAAATATATAATCATTAATTATCGTAGTAAAATTTTGGCAAAACGTTAAAATTTATTACTGGTGGTGACGATTAATCAAGAACCTTTTTATAGTTGATGACTTGGTCTTATATATGCTTTATATTTATAGTGAGCACCTGGACACACGAATACACATACACAAATATAACTAATGTAATCATGACATATTTCAAAATGTTTCAAGACTATCCTCATTGCAAAAACAAAAGTTCCTCGTATCCCGAATTACTCCGTAACGTAAATGGTGGATATACACTAGTTTTACATTCGAGTCCTTATTTATATTCTAACATTTAAAATGACAAATTCGAATAACCAAGTTCAAAATGTGGTTTGAATTTTAATTTCTTTGATAGAATCATAATTAATTATTCCCATTAATTATGATTATTGTAATTATTGTATAGGTATATGGTAGGACAATTAAAATAGATTAGGATAGATTATGATGCATGATTTTAGAGAATCATATCTTATTATTACTTTATTTCATGCTTGTAAATATTGGTATAATTACCAATTTATTGGTAAGAAATAATTGAGGAAAATATTTCATAATTCTTACATGGTATCAGAAGATTAGGAAGAGATCCTACCCTAACAAAATTACCTCCAAGAAATCGCCCCCCCCCCAACCACCTCCCCACCGATTTTTGTATTTTCTTGTTCATGTTTTTCCATCTCCATTATTGTTCTTCATATTTTCTTGTACAACTTTGTGTATTCCAATCAATCATGTCTGACTCCAAAAATAATTTTCATCCAACCCTTATCATTTCAAACATTAAAACACACGTTTCCATCACCTTCAGAATTTACAATGAAAGATCTCGGCCCTCCTCACTACTTTCTAGGAATAGCAGTGACACGTCATGCAGGTGGGTTATTTTTATCCCAAAAGAAGTATGCAACAGAGATTGTTGAACACGCTAGAATGTTCTCTTGCAAACCATCCGCAACACCAGTAGACACCAAATCCAAATTGAGTGGATCATCTGGCAAGCCCTTTGTTGATCCATCTCTTTATCGCAGCCTTACAGGGGCCTTACAAGATCTTACATTTACCAGGCCAGATATTTCCTATGATGTGCAACAAATATGTCTCTTCATGCATAATCCGATGGATGATCATATGCATGCACTCAAACGGATTGTGCGATATATTCAGGAAACTCTAGAGTATGGGTTGCACTTATATCCATCATCGACTTCCACCCTGGTGTCCTACACCGATGCAGACTGGGATGGATGTCCAGACACCAGACGCTCTACATTTGGTAATGGTGTTTTTCTTGGCGATAACTTGGTTTCTTGGTCCTCAAAATGGTAAGCCACATTGTCTCGCTCTAGTGCCGAAGCAGAATACCGAGGGGTCGCCAATGTAGTGTCGGAATCATGCTGCTTCGGAATCTGCTCCTAGAACTCCATTGTCCGATTCCGAAAGCCACATTGGTATATTGTGATAATGTTAGTGATAATTATTTCTCAGGGAATTCGGTGAACCATCAGCGCACTAACACATATCGAACTAGATATTCACTTTGTCCATGAAAAGGTGGCTCGCGGACAAGTGCGTGTCTTACATGTCCCATCGCGCTACCAGATCGCGGATATCTTCACTAAAGGTCTTCCGCTGATTATTTGAAGATTTTCGGGACAGTCTCATCATCCGTTTCCCTCCCGCTTCGACTGTGGGGAGTGATAGAATCATAATTAATTATTCCCATTAATTATGATTATTGTAACTATTGTAATATCTTATGTATATCGTAGGACAATTAAAATAGATTAGGATGCATGATTTTAGAGAATCATATCTTATCATTACCTTATTTCATGCTTGTAATATTGGTATAATTACCAACTTATTGGTAAGAAATAATTGAGGAAAATATTTTATAATTTTTACATTCTTGATCACTTAAGTATCCTGTGAGAGTCTCCTGAATAGTAATGGGCTACTAACATTTAGGGGTGGCAGAGGGCCGTTTGGGCTGAAGTTGGGCGGGTCAAGATGGGCTGAATTAATAAATGGGTCAATGCCCAACTCGCCTAAAAGTTACATGGGCTAAAATGGTCGGGTCAAGATGGGCTAAATGATGGGTCATAACCCAACTTGCCCAACTTGACCCATTACTTTTATAAATTTCAAACTTACCTTCTATGATGTTATTTTATTTTGTATGATATTTGATTTTTCCATATCTTTATTTTAAAAATAAGAATAATATTTTAAAGATTTTTTCATATTTTATAAAAGTAAAATAAATATATAAAATAATGGGTGGGTGGGGTGGGATGCGGGGGGTGGGGTGGGGGCTGGGTAGTGGGGTAAGAAAAGTTTTTCATTTTTATAAAAAAATTGTATAAGTAAAATAAATATATAAAGTAAAAACTTCGGGTGGGGATGGAGATGGGGTAAGCAAATTTTTCTCTTTTTTTATAAAAAGTTTATAAAAGTAAAATAAATATACAAAATAGAAAATTTGGTGGTGGGGTGGGAGGGCAGGGGGTAGTGGTGGGTTGGGTGATGGGGTACGAAAAATTTCTCATTTTTAATAAAATTTTATATATAAGTAAAATAATATATAAAATAAAAACTTTGGGGTGGTGTTGGAGGGCAGTGGGTCGGGCGGTAAGAAAAAAATTTATATTTTTAATAATTATTTTATAAAAGTAAAAAAATATGAAATAGAAATTTGGGGATGGGGCTAGGGCATGGGGTGGAGGTAAGAAAATATTTCATATTTTTTATAAAGGTAAAAAGAATATGAAATAGAAATTTGAGGATAGGGGTAGGGCATGGGGTGAGGGTGGAGGGGGTAGGTGGGGTTAGGGCGGTAGGGGGAGGTAAGAATTTTTTATATATTTTATTATTAAAGTAAAAGAAAATATGAAATAGAAATTTGAGGGTGGGGTAGGGCAATGGGGTGGGGGTGGAGGGGGTAGGTGTGGGTAGGACAGGGGAGGTAAGAAAAAAATTCATATTTTTTATAAATTATTTATAAAAGTAAAAAAAATATAAAATAGAAATTTGAGAATGTGGTAGGGGGGGGGGGGGGGTAGGGTAGTGGGTGGGGTGGAGTAGGCAAGGTAGGGGGCAGAGATGTGTGGGTGGGGTTTGTGTAGGGGAGGGGTAGGATGGATGGATAGTGTGGTTGGTGGTCGGGTGCGTTAGTGTATTTTTATTGTTCCGAAATAATAAAGAAAATTTTTAAATAATTATTTATAAATAAAAAATTTAATCTAGAGTGGAGCTCTAATCGTTAAAATTGAGCATATTCGTGAGTCAAGTTTGGCCATAATCATGAATTCATTTAGGCTATTGATTTATGATGAGTAAACTTGGGCTAGCCCAAAATAACCCTTCATCAAAACCAATCTTGCTCAAACCAATGAAACCTTGGGCGGATTGGGCGGATCATTTGGGTTTGGGCTAATTTTGACACCCCTTCTCGCATTGCATTGTATAATGGGTTGAGCTCGAGTGTAAAAGCTCAAACCCGATGGCCACATCTGTCACGTTTGTCCAAATTTGACCACATTCTATGGATGATCGAAAGCAGCAACAAAATTTAATAGCCAAAATGAATAACATAGGAAGCCATGTGTAGCAAAGAAAGAAACAAAGAGGCAAGATGATCTGCACTATGCAGACAAAGGAAAACAATCATCACTATTAATAGAAATTAATAATGAATGGTTAATTGGTACATAATGTATCCAACCAACCTTTGAATTTGTTGTTAACTCTTGGGCAGGTGCTGCTACCAATACTCCTTTTTCGACTATCTTCACAAAACATTTTTAGTACATTCTGGTATTCGAGTAACTATGAAGCGATTCAAGAAAACATTAAACGATCAGCAAGTTTGTTCTGATCGTGCTGTTCCAAAGGGTCAAGAGTTGAAATGGGATCTGAATCTCAGCACACTCATTGGTTTTATCATTGTTCTCTTGATGATTCTTACGGTTGTTTTCTCACTTGCCTTCATTTTCGGGGACTTATCTTCTGATTGCTTGTGGACTTTGGCTGAAGCTAGAATTTTTCATGTTAAACCTTCAAAAGGTACTTCATTTCCTCTGTATTTTCCCATTTTTGTTTTTGCTTTCGCTTTCACTTATATTACTAGTATTTCTTCCTCTTCTGCAATTCAAGTTTGTTGAAACTAGAATAATAGGTATAGAAAATGTGTGGCATGCCATTCATTATGCACCATATGTGATATGTACTCGTGAAGCGTTACGTTACTAGATCCTATGCTTTTGAAATAAGATCATAATGAACAAGGCTAAAACAAAGGAGCAAGTTTAGGAACAGAAGTTTCCAATTCATCGCATCTAAATTTTCTCATGCAGGCCAATCATAATGAAAAAATTGCTTGCAGTACTGATAGGATATGTACAAACCAGCATAATGATACGTGAATGTTTGCCAGAAATCTTACTCTTTTCTTTTTCGTTCTTCCAGCCAAAGTTTCTGAAGATGATATTCCTCAGACACCGACAGTGCCAAAAGATAAACTACTAGGTGGCCTTCTTCCTTCTGGATTTGATGAAACATCTTGTTTGAGTAGGTACGGATCACTCTTATACAACAAAGTTCTACAGCATAAGCCGTCCTCTTATCTTATCTCGGGGTTAAGAAGATACGAAGCTCTTCACAAGCAATGCGGACCTTATACAGAATTATATAACAAAACTGTCGACCTTATAAAGTCCGGTGAACACAGTGATTCTTCAGTTTGTAATTATGTCGTTTGGATATCCTATAGTGGTTTAGGTAACAGGATACTAACCTTAACTTCTGCTTTCCTTTATGCTCTTCTCACAAACAGAATCCTTCTTGTTGATCCCAGAGTTAATTTGCCTGACCTGTTTTGTGAACCTTTTCCTGAAGTTTCTTGGTTGCTTCCATCAGATTTTCCTATAATTGATCACTTTAGCAGCTTTAATCAGAGATCTCCACATTCTTATGGTTATATGGTGAGGAATAATGTCACAGGCAATTCAAGAATACCTTCATTCCTCTACCTTCATTTAGCTCATGACTTTGATGAGCAAGATAAATTATTTTTCTGTGACACTGACCAAACATTTCTCCACAAAGTCCCTTGGCTATTTGTGAAGTCAAATAATTATTATGTGCCTGCTCTTTTCTTGATCCCGTCTTTCGAGCAAGAGTTGAACAATCTTTTTCCAGAGAAAGAAACTGTCTTCCACTTTTTAGGTAGGTACCTTTTCTATCCCACAAATTCTGTATGGGGGCTTATTACTAGGTACCATCAAGCTAATTTAGCCCAGGCAGATGAAAAAATAGGCATTCAAATTAGAGTTTTTGATTTAGGTGTTGGTTATTTTAAGTTTGTATTGGATCAAATCTTAGCTTGTACAACAAAGGAGAATCTATTGCCACAGGTTAACCTGAATGAGCCTATAGTCAATTTGTCTGGCAAGATGAAGATTATAAGCGTGTTGATGACATCTCTAAGTCCACGATATTTCGAGGAGATTAGGAACATGTATTGGGAGAATCCTACTGTGACAGGAGAGATTGTTAGTCTTTTTCAGCCAAGTCATGAAGAGCATCAACAAACTGAGAAGCTGATGCATGACAGAAAGGCTTGGGCAGAAATGTATTTGCTGAGTTTAAGTGATAAGTTGGTTACAAGTGCATGGTCCACTTTTGGTTATGTGGCTCAGGGTCTTGGAGGTTTGAAGCCATGGATTTTATACAAGTTTGAGAATGGAACAGTCCATAATCCGCCTTGCTTTCAAGCTACATCTTTGGAGCCATGTTATCATTCTCCGCCTTACTACAATTGCAAGAAGAAAACAGCAAGTTCTAACACAGTAAATGTTCCTCATGTGAGACATTGTGAGGATAATAGTCAGGGTTTGAAGTTATTTGACCGAAATGGTGAATTGTAACCATTGAGGTTGATAACTCGTTAGAATAATGGAAAATACAATTGTTGCAGGAGTAGTTGTTGTAACTTATTACAAGATTCTTTCATTGTTATTATTCTTTTGATGAGGAGCAAAGATGCAACTAGAACGGAAAAGAGACAAAATCATATTTTTAAAGTTTTTGATGAAAGCTACCATAAATTTCTGTTTATGTGTGGACTCTTATTATATTGCATTCTAAACTTACCTCTTAGACGCAGTTTCTCTAATCTTTATGGTGTTGATATTCAACTCATTTTGACTCAAGTGACATGACAACCAGGCCTGTGGAACTCAATGTACCAACTCAAACCATGGCTATATATACTTTTTTTTATTACCGTCGTGTCCGGGCTAGCTTGCACGCATCTTGACTAATTTTACGAGGTACCTGCTACCTTCCACTAGCACAGGTATCGGACAACACTGTCCATCAAGGCTTGAACAAATGGGAAGAAATCACCTTCTATTTTTGCCTTCACCAGGATTTGATAAAACCTCATTGTTCTCAACCCAATCTCACAAAGTCATATACTTGACACCAAACTTTCCTATGACCTAAGAGAAGACATAAATACTAAACCAAACAAAATGCTGCTTCTGAAATATTTCATAATTTTCCAATGTACCTCAAATTAGCTTTACTGATTAGTGAATACTTACAAGCGGTCCTCCTAGTGTTATTAGCCATTCACCATCGGAACCAAGTGAACAATCAACATGGATGAGTTCCACCTGGTGGAAAATAAGTTTTTCACTGCCCCACAACGACATAAGTATGTGTGTGTTGTGTGCAAAATCCATCGGTGTAAACAAGACTTGGTTCCCAGAACCAAAATTCAGAAAACTTGGACAGCGCGTTAACTAAATTTGCCAGAAATTAAGGGCAAAAAAAGTTGAAATTAAATACACGAGCTCAACATCACAGAAGCAGTAAATCATTCGAGCTTCTAATAGGACCATCAATCAACGGGAAGGAAATAATAAGGTTATCGGCACCCTCTTAACTGCATGACAAACAAAAGGATTACACTTCCTGGAATGTCAAGATTTAAGCCCCTCATATGGTCTTGTCTGACATTTTATTGAATTAATGTTGATCACTCTTCGTAACTACACAATTTGTAAGCCTTCAAATATTCTGATGGAATTTACTTCCAGTCAGAATCGTGATACATATACTGATGGCCTCTATTTTTCACTTTTCCATTCCTTCACAAATCAAAACTAAACTACTAAGGAAATATGTTTACACATCAAGAAACTTTATCGAGCTCAACGTACATGGTATCCGATGCCTGCAAGGCAACCAGTTATGTAAAGGAGGTTGTTGTTAGTCATCCGCCTGCTCGCAAGAAATTTCAGCTTCGACCCTGTGCTAATAAAACAGCCTGCAGTCTTTTGAATCCAACTAGCCCGTATCAGAATCTGAAAATTCCACTTGCTGAGCATCTTTCGGTTCCACGTCGGTCATGGAAGGTGGAACAAGATCGTTTCTTGGGCGTCGTTTTCGTATGGTTGCTTCCTACAAAGAAATATAAGGTGGAAAAGATCCATGTTACGTAATTTCCAAAGAGGTCAAAATAAAGATCGTTTCAGGAGCAAACTGAAAGTGCCTATCACTACCTTTGCATTCTGCTGATTTGACTGATCTGGATCTCTGGTTCGCTGGTTCAAACGTTCTGACTCATTGGATTTCTGGCTTGAATGATCAGGTTCGCTTGACTGAGCTACCTGACTTCTCTTAAACCAAACACTACCAAATGAGATCAATGCTGCCAGGAGCAAGAAAGGTCCAACCCTTGGATCGCCACTGTAATCATGAACTTTATTTAGGATGCTTTTGATCCTATGATTCAATCCTCTACTAGGGCTAACAGTTCCTTCAGACCAAGACGACCAACTGGAATCTGCGTCCTCAGGGACCAATTCAGGAGTTCTTGTTTTCTGCAACAAAATGCATATAATGATACATAAATAGAAAAGGAACGTAAAAAAGGGCTAAAGACGGGTTTTCACTGCTTTACATCTTTGCAATAATCAAAATATGAATAACATGAGAAATCATTATCTCATGAAATTGACATGTATTACTCATCCCACGAGATTGCTCCTATCACTCCTCCCACGTACATTGATTAAGTATCTTCCAGACTAGTATCCATAATTCCACTCAAGTGAGAGATGATAGATCAATCTCCATACAGATTTAGTAGCAAGGCGTAAATAATATTGTGCATGCACAACCAACTGACAACTGCTGTCATGAATAGAGCTTACAATCTTGAAGGAGGGGTGTCATTTATAAGATCCATTTTTTTCAAACGTCTTTTTGGAATCAGTTAATGCAAACAAGTCTGAACAGAGAGATTTTGGAAATTAACTTACAAATGAAGGAAGATTCTTTGAGTCGCCATCTTTGATTATCTCAGAAATCCATTGTACAATCTGTCATTCCAATATAACATACATTAGATATCTAGATATAATCATCATGAATATTCTCATACAAGCTAGCTCAATAGAAGAATGAAGAGTCCAACAAATCTCAGGATAGACAATAAGTTTTCCTATTCAGGTGTTTTTATTTTTGATGAAGTGAGTATTTTCCTATCTAGGTGTTTCCCATGTATGCTGATGATTCAGTCAAATACCAGACGGGGAAAACGTTTGGAGAGCCAAGCGTTATTTGCTAATCAAGCATATTACTTGCATGTTCGAAAAGCATGAGGCATTTGACTTTAAATGAGGCAGTCTTAGTAGATTGGAAATGAGTGAATTGTGTTTGCATGTCCTAGTTATAAGGGGTTGTTCATAAGCAGAAATTCACAAGTTTTCCAACTTCACAACATATGTCCTTTTTTACTCTTAATGAGGGACCTTGCATGACTATCTAAAAGTGGTATCATGCAAACATGTGATCAATTATCATCCATGAGGGGAAGGAAACAGCCCTTAGCCGCAACCTCCAAAAATTAACGTCTCCTATACGTGTCTTCTACATAAACATGCCCTTTTGGTTCAAAGAAAGAAAACCAATGGAAAAAGTAAATAGCTTAGGAGGGGAAAATAGAGAGATAAATTGTTCAACTAGAAGCAATTTTACTTTGATATTGTCCAATATAGATGCTATATTCAACAGAAAAATGAATTGCTCAACAGAGCAAGGGAGAAGGTACTTTATATACATATTCGGTGTTGCTGTCAAGGAACACTTTATATATAAACTAGTGCGTTTATACTCAATAACCAGAGAATGTGAAAAATAGACCCATCATGTGACTTGCTATTGAATTTCAGGGGATTTGACAGTCTACAGACCTCTTCAATTTTGTTAGAACCATTGTACTTTGCCACAAGCTGAGATACAGGATCAGTTTCAACATTGTATAATGCTGAGAATTTGTTGGTTGGCTGCTTTTCAACATCCTCTGTACCATTCCTCTCATAGCGTACAATAAACAATTGTGCTATGTCTGTTATATCCCTCCTCGGCCCACAGGTCTCATAACTATTTTCTGAATTAATGTAGAAGAAACAGTAACTCTGTAAAAAAGAGAAGCTGTTAGTTTCAACGTGGCAGACCTCATGGGTACCACGCCACCACGATAACATAATAATCAATCAAGTCTTAGATGCTTAAATAATAAATAAAGAATAATAGCAAACAAGGGAAAGAAAGATAGCTATATGAATCAGATTCAAGTTCAGGAGCATCTCTCTACTACATAAAGGAACAAAGTTTTTCAAAGCATAAACAGTCTTCAGGCTTTAACAAGGTTTGAATCCAAAAACCAGCTGGAAATTTAAAGCCTATAAACTAATCAATCAACTAAACCCCAATACCAAATTAGTTGGGCCGGTTAATATGAATCCTCTACATCCGTTATGCTCTAATGGCTAAATAAAATGAAACCATCAAAGTGGTCGGTTAATGCACCTACTCAAAAAAATTGTGCAAAAGAAGAATTTGTAAATCTACAGAAGTGCGCTAGAGCTGAAATTTTCAGGGAAAGCTACTCCCTCCATTCAGTTTTACTTGTCCACGATACTAAAACTACATTTTCGGATTTGCTCGTCACTTTTAGCATATCAAGAGATTTTTTTTTCTACCTTTAGCATTAATTACTTATTCTCCAAATCATTTTTCAGGACCTAAGACTAAACATCAATTAATATGGGTATTGTGGTAAAAGAAAACCATATCAATTGGAGTATTATTTATTAAAGGATGTGCAAAGTCCAAATTTGACAAGTAAACGTGAACGAAGAGAATATAAGAATCTAAGATGGGAGATTAATTCGGCACAAACAAGTAATGGTTAAGTATGTAAGATGAGAGGTTCTAGGAGTTTGATCTTCACTCTAGACAATAAATGCTAAAGAATCTAAGGAGCCATTTGGCCATGAAAATTATTCATTTTTTTCGGGAATAATTTTTTACTTTATTTCAAAATCAGTGTTTAGCCATGAAAATTCCAAATCTGGATTCTAAATTTGAGAAACAACTTATAACCTGTTTTCCAACTCCATCTCCATAATTCCAAATAAAGTTCTCTCCTCTCCTTTGCAAAAAGTATAATCAAACACAATTCCATCTTCAACTCCAACTTCATAATTCCAAATAACTAGAAAAATATTTGGAATCTATGGCCAAACGCCTACTAAATTCATGCTTTTCTGTAGATTTTTATGGACTTCGTCAGTCTGTCAAAAGACACCTCCTACGGGTCATGTTCAACACGGGTATGAATCTATTGACAGATTGATCTTATATGTTAAAGAGCCCCACATCGGATATGGAACGGGAACATGGACTCCTTATATGGACTTGGACAATCCTCACCCTACAAGCTAGCTTTTAGGGTTGAGTTAGGCCCAAGATCCATTCTTTACATGGTATCAGAGCCAGGCTCATTCCAATTCTTTATTCACCGATGTTGGGTGCCCAAATTATATTGTCCACGCTCCCGTTAACGAGGTCGGGGCGTGCGGGGGAGTGTTAAGAGTCCCACATCGGATATGGAATGGGAACATGAACTCCTTATATGGATTGGACAATCCTCACCCTGCAAGCTATCCATTCTTTACATTATAAAACAAAAAGGCGATGCTAATAATTGCGCTAAAGTTAAAAACTACTGGTGCTACAGAAAATGCAATCACACCACTATTTAACCAAAGCATTGCAGAAATTGAAGAGAGGTGCTCACTTTCTGTGCTTCACCATCAAGCCAAGTAAATGTCAGTCGTTTCTGTTTTAGTGCAATCAGAGCTGGCGCAGATGACGGATCTTGATCTACTGCAATCAATTCTTCATCATTTGAAAGAGTTTCTTGAACCCTCCGCATGGTCTTATGTAACAGGTAATTTACACCATCAGCTAATGTAACAGACACTCAAAGCATTTAACATATTATGCATGTCGCTTAATGTGACACAAGATTTTAAAACCACATGAATCTATGTAACTGGTGGTGATAATGAGAAGTCGTTCAGGCCCGAGGGGAAGTCTCTTCCAGCATTTTAGGGCTGAAGCAGGTCACCAGAAAAATGCATCCCAAGGAAGAAATCTTTAGCTATTATATATTAGGACATAACTATATGGATAGGCATATATAATATGCAGATGCAGACAAGTAGACATCATTATTGACAGATTATTGTAGGTGGTGGTATCTCATTAAAGTGTTTCAATTCTAATTAATCTTCATCTCAAAGTTCCTAGATAGAAATGTTAAGAAAGTGCTAATTGTTGGAGATGCACATCGTCTATGTATTATCAGGTGATCTGTAGCAACCCAACAGATTTCGTATGATCCAGGTAGTCCAGCATGGCCATATCAATATCATATAAGTACATATGCTGAATATGACTTTAATGGTTCATTTCATTCATGTAGGCCTGGTCCTTCCGTTCGGGCCCTATTGGGATACTCTGTGGGCCAATTCGTAGGTATATAAAACTGCTGAATAGAGAGGGAGGCTTTATCAGATTCTCTGGTATTACTAGTGCCAACTCTCTCTCTCACACACACAACTCAAAGAGCTCCCCCCCCCCCCCTCTCTATCACAATTACCACGCTACATCTTACGTTAATCTCCGTTCAGACTTTCTAAAACTAGATGGGAAGACAAATCAACTAAAACTGAGATGGATAAGCCAAATTACAATATTACAGTCTAGAGTTTTCATTAAGAAAAATGTACTACGAAAAAGATCTTACTTCACGCATTTCATTGAGCTCCTGGCTATACCTCCCGACTAAAACAACACAATACCATATCCTGGTATCCTTTCCAGCACGTGAAAAACCCCGCGCATCACAACCCAATTCCGTCGAAGTTGCACTCCTCAATTGTGGAAGCACTGAAGAAGTATAAAACAAAGACCAAAAAAATCCATGTTAATACTATTTCAGAAAAGGGTAGGACACATACTAGAAGAGGCACAACTTTTGAAGTTTTGCCATATTTCAGTACCACGGTCAATGGGAAAAGTATCCCGGCATCTTATTTTTTCTCCATCTAAATTGGAGAACTCAAGACATATAAACAAAAATATAACCATCCTTGAATTATGATCACAACACAAATTTTGGAACTCATCTTTCTGCATGTTATCAACTGAAAATAAGCCATCCTGGGATGCCAAGTAATGCATTCATAGTGCTACAAATTCCATGACCGATTTGGTTGTTGGTAGACTTCAACCCAGGCATACACGTTGAATTAGTTCAATGATCAATGTACTAAAACATGATTGTCATAAAAATGCCTAGACCAGTTTATGCAGAACAGGGGAAGAACTTTGAAGCAGCTAAATTGCCACAACTATGCTTCTAACATCAAAAAAAAATTGCCACAATTATGTGTTTTATATATAAAGAGTAACTACGGAAAGTACAGTGGTCACATGAAAAACTACACCTCAACTTAACTAGCACTCCTCCCTCTGGTTCAAAATAAGTGTCCACTTAGCATTTTTATTTTGGTTCAAAATAAGTGTAAAAAGAGGGCAGCCCAGTGCATTATGCTCCCGCTATGCGCAGGTCCGGGGAAGGTCCGGACCACAAGGGTCTACTGTACGCAGCCTTACCGGATTTGCCCCTATTTACTCAAGGCAATAAATAAGCAAGACTCTTATTAATTAAGGATAGTTTAGTCAAATACCTATTTTTTTTATAGGAGTTAGCGTTTTCTTAAGGAGTGTGAAAAAGGCTAAGTGGACACTTATTTTGAACCGGAAGGAGTAATAAAATATATTTCCTTGTTCACATCTGGTTACATAGCACTAACCATCCCCCTAGAGCCATTTCATGACACTCTAAATGAGAGTAGCGAATGGCAAAAAGCAGGATGCAGCAATGGTTTTAAGACTTCAATTTCTATATTTTTATGTTCACTAGACTACTGTCAGCTCTAGCCAGAATGATAATTTGTTGAGTTAGGCATTATCAAACAAAAGAAATCTTGGTAAAGTGTCTTATCACCTGGGAACAACAACAACAACAACATACCCAGTGAAGTCCCACAATGTGGGGTCTGGAGAGGGTAGAGTGTACGCAGACCTTACATCTACCTTGGTAGGTAGAGCGGTGTTTCCGAGAGACCCTCAGCTCAAGACAAAGCACAAGCACAAGCAAAGCAAGAGAAACGGCAGACACGGACAAGAAATTTAAAGCAGTATGAAAATGCTGGTATCAAAAGCGAATAAGCCATGATCACCTGGGAGGAAATATACTTGAAATTAATGAGCAAAAAGAACTTTATAGCATCATTGTAAAAGTGGTGATGAGAAGTTTACATAATGATTGCTAACACTACAGTAACATGCATAAAATAAACCTGCCTGACTGGAATGTATATACTAAAATCTCAAACTGATTAGCCAGCACAAATCATACCAGATAAAGCAGTTTATGAAAAATTACTTGCTCAATTCACTTATGTAGTACATTAATATATGAAACTGATGAAATAGACAAATACATTGGTAAAAGGGGGAAACGGTAGTACCTTGATGTTTATTCTTCTCCATAATATCCACAAACAATGAACTGTTGACATAGCCTACAATCATATACATTTTTTAGATTGCTATAACATCACTTATCACAGCCACCAGAAGTTATGACAATATGACAACAAAAGGAGGATAATGAACTTGCCATGATGAACAACAGGTTTGACACCTGTTTCTTTTAGAAATACAATGGCAGGAGCAGATTCGACCCCTAACCTGTATAGATAGGACAATGTCATCTTAACAAAAAATTTAAGTGAAACATAGCGGAGCATAAAAGCATAGCAGTATAACTAAGTAAAAGTTGTGCATTTCACATGAAAGAGCTCTGTATTTGCTTTATCATTCTTTCTTCTTCCCTTTTTTATTAGACATGGAAGAGGAACCAATCATACAAGAAAAAATATTGCCTGGAGAACATGTACTAGCTGACTAATATCATGTTGTAAAAGTTCCACATTAGTGTTCAATAGTTTTTTCGAGGATGTTGCATACTGACTATCCAATCAACATAATGCCTTCCTCCGTTATTAGCTAAATACATCAATTATGAAATACCTCAAGGTAACTTCTTAAAAAAGAATACTTCAAGGTACTATTTAACCACACCTGTCGATAGCAATCAATGCTCAAACGTCGTTGCTTCACTTTTGTAGGTTAATTCTGTTATTTTCATGTAGACAGATAGCAAAGTACAAAACTATAAACGACAAGATTTTGAGGCTTCAGATCCTGTGGAGAAACGTGGCTCTATGTACACCGTACACATCCCCACTCACATATCAGTTGAACTGTAATAGGAAGCCAACCAAGTTGCTAACTAGGAATAAAATTCAGGATATATTTGGAATATCATTTGTGAAATTTTTGCTAATGACTCTACTTCTTCTTTCTTTGAGCCAAGGGTCTCTCTGCGTACACACTACCCTCCCCAGACTCACTTGTGGGATTACAATACACTGAGTTTGTTGTTGTATTTGTGAAATTTGATAGAAGAAATTAACAAATGATCAGCAATATAGGGAAAGGATAGGATTCATGTCAGCCCAACTAAATTGGGATTGAGGCCTAGTTGATTGATTGTTAGGAATTCAAAGAAATTAATATGCAAGTGAATTGAAAGAATAAAGAAGTAGATATAGAAATCCTTTAAAGATAACAGAACCAAGTTACCTACTCTAATATAAGTTCACTATGAGACAAATTCTGAAAGAATGTGGAATAAAATGTGAAGAAATTACTGCTCCATACATGGTTAAAACTCAGGAATAAAAAAAACTACTAAAAGTTGGAATCAACAGAAAATCCGCTGTATACTTTATTTTTTCATAATTATTACTTAGAATCATTTATAATTATTACACCACAAAAGAATATATGAGGTATTATTAGGTATTTCAACTTATAATTTATAAGATAGGAAAATTTCAGAAAGTTAAAAAATCAAACAAATTCAATAATATAAGAAAATAAAGAAAAGAACTCTCATCATGTCATTTTTATGACATGGTTAAAATTGGGGTACTCCAGCAACTTTTGTCCCTCTACAATTTTCTAAAATAAATAAATTAGATAGTCCAATTCTTTAAAAATGTGGGGAGCCTTGGAGTAACTGGTAAAATTGTTGTCATGTGACCAGGAGGTCATGGGTTCAAGCCGTGGAAACATCCTCTTGCAGAAATGTGGGGTAAGGCTGCGTACAATAGACCCTTGTGGTCCGGCCCTTCCCCGAACCCCGCGCATAGCGGGAGCTTAGTGCACCGGGCTGCCCTTTTTAGTCCAATTCTTTAAAAAAACTTGGTCTATAGTGATTTTGTAGTTCCTAAATATGCCTTTTTTGCCCCTTTTTGAAAAAGAAAAAACTCAATGTGCCAGTGTTCAAAATCAGCTGAAACTTAGATTGTTGCAAATTCGTACTCCAAATAATATCATTCATTTAAGGAGGGAATAACTTTTAACAAGTTTGAGCTCCACCTTGTTATATCCAAAAGAAACTATATTCATACTTTTGGACATAAATTAGAAATAAATTTTTTTATTCCATATTATTACCATTAAACACATGTACTAACATGTGTGTAAAGTAGTTTTGTACCCCAAAAAAGGCTAAGATTTAGAATGATTTGACTATTGTCAAATGGTATGACAGTTGTTGATGCCTTGTTGTTAGTCATAAAGGTCCCCTTAACCTTCAGCTGTTCACCACACAACCAACTTCCAACCTGTTCAACATTCAGTCAATGTGGAAAAATCAAAAGATAATGGAAGCTAGAGAGATGATAAGGAAGGAAGAGGGAGAACATTTGAGAGGAAAAAAGAAAAGGAAATCAAGAACCTATTCAGCACACACACCCTCTCCCACCAAAAGAAAAAGGAAAGACAAATTAACATGAGAGGGAAAGGAAAAATACACAACATAGCGGGGAAAAAAGAAGCAAAACTAGTGTACATTACATATTCCACCACAATGAAGATTCTCCTTCCTGCCATAGCACGAATGCGAATGCAGCATGGGCTGAGTAATTCTTAGCAGCTTGACGTATAAATGGAGTTGCCCGTTCTCCAGTTTGAGAGAAGAAAATGACCTTGACCTTATCATTGAGCAAAACAAGAAACCTGTCAAATTCTACGCAAGCGACCTAAAACAAGTACACATGGCAGCACCAGGGTACGAAACATGACAGTGAAATTGAAAATATCTTCACATATTCATGCTGGGTGTATTATGTGTAGAATAAAATTAGTCAAGCTATATGGAATGTAAAGTGTGTTTGCAGCCAATCCAATACAAAATACTAAACACCGTGACAGAGACTTTGAACAAATCAAAGCATAAGATTACTCAGTTAAAAAGAAGCTGCACGTTAAAACATGCCCTCAGTTTCTAGGAATAAGGAAGTTTCTTCCCACAATTTGCCCAATGTTGAATGTCCAACTAGTATGCCCAAATATGTTAGGATTATATAAATTTTCTTCTATCTTAGGTGATGATTTAGTTTGTCTTACAGTCCGGAATTTAAACTCCAAAGTCTACGATGTTCAATTCTGTCGAAATCTTAGCAAGTATTTTAACTCCAGCCAATAGTTGTTGAGGAATTATATCAACGAGTAGTGGACCTAGTGGTAAAGCATATTCTTCCTTCAGGGGGATGAAGTCACGCACTTCATAGAAGTGTGTCCTTCAAAGAATGACACAAAGCGATCCTAACAAGAAGCGGATTGTTCTTTGAATCTCAATTTAAAGAGTTGGGTTAACATCTATATTATTGTATATTGGATGTTGAAGTTAGTTATTCTAATTGCTGGTTGATCGATATAGTACTAATTCATTTATGTTTGGCACTTTTTTAATGTCGTGAATTGTGCTTTCTCTTTAAAGAAGCGGTGCGCTTGACTTCTTGCTTTTCACTTCAAGTCCCATTTTGTCGAAATCTTTCAAAGTATTTTGACTTCGACCAATAGTTTTCAAGGATTTATATCAACTGAGTAGTGGACCTAGTGCTAAAGCATATTTTTCCTTTCAGAAGGCTGGTGATTTTTAAACAGAAGCCTAGTACTTATTTTAGCTTTAATATTAAGAGGACACACTGAAGAGTGCTGCTTGGGATCTAGATTTTTGTCAATGATCATTTCTAAAAGAAGAAACCGCTTAGTGAAGGTGATTGCATTATGGCAATACTTTACAGAACTTACTGGTCGCCTTTTAAGGAGGATGTTTGAGCATCATCCCAATATTTTGCTCAAACGAAAGCCACTAGCATATCATAATTAGAAGAAAAGGTTAATGACAGGATGCACTTTAAGATGGTTTTACATAGATAGAGTACGTGATTGTGACCTTTGATTATTGCATTGTGACGACCTCTTAAAAAATGATCGGCACAGATGTGTTGAACTGGTAAAAGTAAGGGTAACTCGTAAAGGATACTTTAATGTGCATATTTATCAAGCTAGTCAATCATAAGTTGCAGCAACTTGCCATCTTTCATCACTTCGTTTTCTTTCTTTTTTACAACTGAAGTAGTTGGGAAGGCTGCAGAAGTTGTACCTTGTGAGGTTTGCTTTTCAGTAGAAAATCTTGGGCCTGAAATTAAGAAGCTGTGAATCAGAATACTTAAAGCTAGTCAAATATTAAAGCATACTTTATTGAATGCAAAACCTGTCCATCTTTCAACAAGTTAAGCACAAAATTTGCATGTATATTGATCCACCCAGGAGTTACCAGATATAAGAGATGTGAATGTGGAAAAACTCGCTATTTACAACTATAGAAGCACATTTGTCTGTTAACCTGTTAGGCCAAGCTTTTCGGAGAGAAGGAATGCTTATTTAAAAAGATGTACTAATTATTCTGAAGAATTAGGAGTTTGGCCGAACTTTAAGAACAAAGTATTCTAAGTACTAGCATAAACTACTTTTCCTGCTTCGAACTGGAAACTCAAATTTGTAACTTCTCTTAAGAAGCACAACCAGAATAGAAAATTTAATTTTTCAGGACACAAATACCCTTACCAACAATTAACATTTGTCAAACTATCCCTCTTAATTTAGCTATCTATATCTCAGTTAAACTAACAATTAATTAAGAAGTATATATTTACCAATTATATAATATTCCAATTATTACTTTGATTTAACAATATTTAAACATAATATTTTGATATAGATTTTTTATTTTACTTTTACATTTAGTTAAATAAAATTGAGAATTTTAATTACAGTTCCACAATAAATATTTTAAATCATTTATTGGTTAAATATGAACTGTCAAGTAAATCATTACCTATCTTTTCTCGCTAAAAAACATTTCCTGAAAATTTGGTCAAACACAAATTGTTTCTCTAACACTAAGAAAAATACTTCTCGAATCCTTAAAAAACAAGCTAGCTAGAGTTTTTGTTCCTAAAATCCAAAGAAGCTGCTATTTTCAGTTTTCTCACACACTAACCTACCCATCAGTATAATTGTGCATGACAGCAGAATAAAACATAAGATGAAAGCTAAATCACATTAGTTACCATTGACTCCTTCGAGTAGTACCGGATACGAGGCAAACTTAGAATGGACGTTGCAACCCAATCGGTAACTGAATCAATAGAAAGTTCTCCTTCATACCTAACCAGATTATGAAGTATCATTAGCAAAATACAATAAGCAGCAAATTGTATTGAAGGCAAAATAAGACCACACTCTAGTTTTGAACTTTAATCAAGAAAACATGCCTGGATGACAAGAGAATAACCTGAAGAATGGTGAGAAAAGGAAACGCACCTAGACATGCACCTTAAACCTCTACAACCAGGGGGGAATGCTACAAGTGCTGGAATTCCTGTAAGCGAGGCAATAAGTCAAGTTAAGAAGGGTTGAAGAAATGGAGGAATTCATGAATCAGCGTCAGTTAATTTATCAAAGCATAATAAACTTCCTGCAAGTCAAATTGAATTTTGGTGGATGAGATGACTCCCTATAAAAATTGTAAGCTAAGCAAAAAAACAGAAGATAAGTCCTAGATGAACATGTACATACTCAAAATTTATCTGATTTAAGTCAATCTCGATTCCTTCATCTTAGTGGCTGAAAATTAGACCTAGTTTGCTGAGTGCTGCAGAAGATTAGTGTATCTGAATTCTTCTCCTACTAATCGTACTTAATGCAAAAATAGAAATCATGCCCCACTTTGCGCAAATGTATAATTTACACAATATATCATCTAGGGAAGAGATCCACTATAAGACCACTGCCCCGAAATTCAGTTTCAATGTCTCCAGATCTTCTTACTGGTGCAAAGGCTTTTTGCATTGCTATCCCATTGTACTCTTTTCTAAATTCGACGAGCTACAGTATTTCAAGTCCATCACATCCTCCCTCTAATGAATTTATAGCATACATGATCCAAAACCTAACAGCAGCCTTACTGGTCAAGTGCTGCAGTCAAATTCCGAACACCGCATAACAGCAATCTAATTCTTATCTCAATCAGTCCCAAAATATATATTTATTTCCCTATTATGTTAACAATTGAATCCCACACTTCTATAGATGATTCGCTCAAAGAACAAAATATCAGTCATAAATATGAACTCCATGAAATGTATTCCAAGCTTATATTTCAGTAGATTACTATCTAACAGCCACTGTTCTGTTGAAGCATTTTGGAGGAATGACAGAGTAATATTTACATTTGTTTATTAAAATACTTTCCATGTCTAAAATATGGTAGTCCACCAGGTCTCTTCTCAGCTAGATATGTGGCAAGTTGAACATCAGCAAGATCAATCACTCCAGTATCTGCCACCCCATCTAACAAAGTAACTGAAGACACAAGGTAGAAGAAATAAATGGGAAAAATACTTCAAATAACATTAGCAGGGTAGAAGAAAAATACACCAAATAGCATTAGCAAGATTATATATGGAATAAATGTCTGCAAAAATATCCAAACTCTTACCAATTCTCTTCCATTTGTTTGAAAATTGAGCACATTGCGCACTCCCTGGAGAAAAAATCTAGAGCAGAATCTCAGTCAAATATAGAGGTAACACAGGTTCGTCATGCAAAAAAGAGTTTCATGGCATGTTATTGAACGATATATCCAACGATGCACTTAACCCTTCATAACACCCCGATATAAAATGGAGTACATTCCGGTTGATACAATAGTATGCATGTAGCTCTCATGTACATAGAGTGAATAATGAAAGCACAAATTAGTAGCTACATAAGAATTCAGAAGATTAAAAAAACCAGTTTGCACACATATATTCTACCTGAATTAGCAATGCCTTGTCAGTTTCAAGCTTGGATAGAAAATTCTCTGAGTTGATGACATCAAAAGCATGGTCTTCAGGATCTAAGATATGAAGATAGAGAAACAAACATTATAATAGCTCTATAAAGAACAAATCTAAACTAAACTAAAATCACTTAAAAGCTACATATTATCTGTGGTTTATATTTGATTAGCAAAGTCCATTTAAAGAGGCGTTTACAAACCAAAAGAAATTGTCTCCAGGAGTGGTAAGCTGATTTCTGAAATACTTCTCCCGACGTACTGCTCTTTAGCCTTTTCAATAACATGCTGAATAGCGAAAGAAAAAATATATTAAAACAGAAAACAGAACACATTAATTGGAAATGTGAAATGAATCTATAGATTCCCGTTTTTTGGTACTAAAATTATCTGTACAAACTAGAGCAGAAAACTTACGAATTGCTCATCAATACTGAATAAGTCATAATCTCTCTTCCAAATTTGATTTGTCAGCAACTCAAAAGCATATCGAGCCTGTAAACAATTATGCAGCAATCGTGATATGGGAAAAATGAGGCAAATTGGTCACGCTAGGTGGTGCAGGAGAGCCAGGCAACAGGAAAGTAAAATCAACCACTTCACAGCTGTCCAAAATAGAAATATTTCAAGACCCCTAATCACAGGAAAGCCAGCAGCTGCGGACAACCATGGCACTAGGAAAAAATGCTAAGACATGTCTTGCAGATCTAATTGCATGCAATTCCATGGTTAAGGGCATTGAGCGTGCACAAGCCAGCATTAAGAAAACAAACATAATGATAAAGAAGTCCTTACCTTATCAACAAAAAAAAAACATAATGATAACGAAGCTAGTGGATAAAGAATCTGGCAATATTTGGATGCTTGGTATGAGAAAATCTTTCAAGTAAAAGAAAATACTAATATTTAAGAAAGCAAGCAAACACCAGTGTTAGAATCAAAAGAAAATGTGAAAAGACTAGGGCAAGGACGTCAGCATGAAGATTCAGTAATACTGCATGCTAATTAACAAAAATTAGCAAGTGACGAGACAAATTTAGATATACCAACTATTATTTAGCAGAATATCAAGAAAGGAATATTTGAAGTTTGTTAAAAACTAACTTATCAAAGAAAAAGTTTGTTTAAAGTTAAACCATAGTTTCAGAGTTCCGAGATGAAAGTTTATGTCAGTAATTTTTACCTTGTTTATTATAGACAAATCAATTATTTGCTTCTTGCTTGCTCAAGGTGTTGACGCCAGTCATTAAAGCACAAGAGAGCAAGATGAATTTTCTAATCACAACAACATACGTAGTATAATCCCACCAAGTGGGGTCGGGGGAGCGTAGAGTGTACGCAGACCTTACCCCTACCTTTAGAAGGTCGGGATGTTGTCCTCAGCTCAAGAAAAGAAATGTCTTTCTTGTCACATCTTTACCATATAATAACTACTATTACTTTTTGTCTCGCAACATTTTTCTTTCTAGCTTACAATAATCACAGTCAAGAGAACTAATGTAGAGTCCTAATTCTAAAAATCTTTACAATCAGCATCAGTGGAGATGAGCTTTATGAAATTTAAAGGACAAAAAGGACATAGAAAGACCCTGAACCCCTGCTCCTCCTTCAGTAAAAGTCCCTATATGGAAGAACATCATGTCGGCCTAGGGAGATCCAACAGCATGAGAAGAAACAAACTGCAATACGACCTGCTTCTTTCTTAGATTGTTGCACTTCCTTCATATATCTTGTCCATTAAACTTGGTTTTCTAAAGTTCTTCCTTCATTCAAGGCATTGAATTTGAACAAATTAGCCTTAAACTAGAGTTGTTTTTTCCACCAAAATGGGTAAGTGTACCATCACTTGTCCTACATCCACTTTTTCTCATCACATTAAGTCACCCATCACATAATGTATAATCTTTATAGTAGAATCTACACTAGAGACTTAAAATGGGGAACTCAGGCTAGCTAAATGTTGATCAACTATCTGATAAACACTAAACAAAGTAACTATTATGAAGCAGACATAATCAACTATTCTCTTTGTAAATCCATCCACAAACTTAAAAGAATGTACTTCCACCACAAACTTGGAGTGATGAATTGCTAGTAGGACAACCGAATAAAGATGTGCATGAAGTGCACACCTTGATCTCTAATTATAAAAGTACAACAACAGTGAAATCCCAAAAAGTAGGGTCTACGGAGAGTAGAGTGTACGCACACGAAGACCTTACTACCTTAGGAGGTAGAGAGGCTTTTCCACCTCGGCACAAATCATTATAAAAGTATTAAGATCAAATCATTGCACACAGTTTCCATGATTGATAGGGGCGATAGCTACATGTTAGTTAAGCCCACTTTAAAATGTCCGTGAATTGGAGATTAAAGAAAAGAGTTGAATATATTTCCACATGCACTCTAACTTCATTTTATGTAGGAAAGGTTGGTGGAGCCAACAGAATTAGACATTGAGCTATTGCACCAAAATTTGGTTGTTCGTAACATGTACTCCCTCCGCCCCAATTTATGTGATGTAGTTTGACTGGGCACTGAGTTTAAGAAATACAGGAAGAGTTTTGAATCATGTGTCTAAAACAAGCCAAATATATTTGTGTGGTAATAAATCATCTCATTAAGCATAAAAGGTAAAGTTAAATTGTTGTCAAATAAAAAATTGTCATTCTTTTTGGGAATGACTAATAAGGTAAGTGTGTCATATAAATTGGGAGAGAGAGAGTACTTGTTAAGGTGAAGGAAGTATTGGGTGTTCATTGACTCCATCACTACAACAAGTGCAGGGTCTTGCTTTAGAATGCCTTAGATAAGATCAAAGACAATGGAAATTGCAGATTTGGATAACAGGATGACCTTTCACATTACCTTTGCCTCTGTGCTGCTATCAAAAGATAAAGAAGAAAAATTGAGGGACATGGGTTCAAGCCGTGGAAACAGCCTCTTGCAGAAATGCAAGGTAAGGCTGCGTACAATAGACCCTTGTGGTCCGGCCCTTCCCCGGACCCCGCGCATAGTGGGAGCTTAGCGCACCGGGCTGCCCTTTTTTTATTCATGATAACCAGGAATTTTTTGGCATAGATATGCTAGCTCTTTCAATTTCAAACCACATGCTAGTTTTATCATGCTTCAGTTTTTCAATTAAAGACAAGGAATTTGCAAAGCACCATTCACTGTACGGCAAAAAAAACTCAAGTTATTGCTGACAACTAACCTTGATAAAATCGACGGTAGAAGGAACTTCAACACCTGAATTCCTGTAAATAATACAATTTTATTTCCAGCAAATTAAATCCAAATCAATGTTTCTTCGTGCTAAATACTGGATTTGACAGCAAAGATGTGCAGCAGTGGAAAAGTGAAAGTGCAATAACTTCTAAGCACATTTCGTACATATCTCATAGAAAGCATCCATATAATGTTCATGAGTCACGCCTCATCCCAAAAAAGGGATATTGAAAACAAACTATGCCATTGGTGGACCTTTTCAGTTGTCAAAAGATGGAAATAAATTCTCCGAAAATACACGTTGATAAGAAAATGGACGTTGAGCCTAACTCAATCCCAAAGCTAGCTCATGAGGTGGGATTGCTCAAAACCATATAAGGAGACCAATTACTCCATCCACCACTGATGAGGGAAAACTAAAACACATTAAGTTACAATTTATTTATTTTTTGGTAAGGAAGAATGAAGCGGGATTCTCAAGTTACAATTTTTATACCAATGATCAATTAAGAAATTTAACGTTTCGCTTAGTTTAAGGGATAATTTATAAGCACAATTGAGTGTCTCTTATTTCTCTTTCCATTAGTCCAATTTTTTTGAGATGTGGCATAGTACAGTTCAGTTTTATCGATAAACTGACTTTCTACTTGAGCAGCATAATGAGAGGAATTGGGTTTGAGAAGGATTAGTGTAAATAAGAGCTATCTGCATGAGAGGGTGCAAGGGTTAAATTTTTGACAGATTATCGTGAACCCATCAGCAAAAGAAGCTAAATCTGTATTTTTACAAAACTGGTTTTGAAAATTCAAATACAAATTACGTATCAATGAGAATTTTTAATATATTAGCTACATAACCAAAAAGTTGTGATAAATACGAAATCTTGTACTCCTAGTAGTAAAATAATCTAGTGTTGAAACATTATACTACATAAACAACAACATACCCAGTGAAATCCCACAACGTGGGGTCTGGAAGGGTAGAGTGTACGCAGACCTTACCTCTACCTTGGTAGGTAGAGCGGCTGTTTCCGGGAGACTCTCGGCTCAAGACAAAGCATAATCACAAGCAAAGCAAGCGAAGCGGTAAGACTCAGACAAGAAATTAATGCAGTATGAACATGCTGATAACAAAATCGGATACGCCATGGTAGCGCATTCTAACAAAAGGAAGCAGTAGCTAAATAAGATAAACAAAGTACACTAAAGAACACATAGCAGCAGAAATCAAACTACAGGGGGCTATAAAGCAATATTGTGTCTATAAGTGTGATAGGCTAATCGGGCCTACAGTAATAACACTACAACTATCATTTTGTAAGCGTAAGTTTGACTACGCTCGACTACCTACTACCCTTCTACCCTAATCCATATCCTCCACAACCCCCTATCTAAGGTCATGTCCTCAGTAAGTTGCACCTGCGTCATATCCCGTCTAATCACCTCTGCCCAATACTTCTTCAACCTACCTCTACCCCTACTGAACTTGTCCATAGCCAACCTCTCCCACCTCCGCACTGGGGCATCTGTGTCTCTCCTCTGCACATGCCCAAACCATTTCAACCTCGCTTCCCGCATCTTATCCTCCACCGAAGTCACTCCCACTTTGTACCGGATATCATCATTTCTAATCTTATCTCTCCTTGTATGCCCACACATCCATCTCAGCATCTTCATCTCCGCATCTTTCATCTTTTGTATGTACGAAGTCTTGACTGAAACACTCCGCCCCATACAACATAGTCGGTCTAACCACCACCCTTTATAACTTGCCTTTAAGTTTTGGTGGAACCTTTTTGTCGCACAAAACTCCATATGCGAGTCTCCATTATATCCATCCTGTCCCAATACGATGTGTGACATCGTCATTAATCTCTCCATTCCCTGGATGATAGCTTTTGAGCCATTATACTACATGTGGGAAAAAAATTATCTGCAAGCTTACTGGAAAAGATTATGTCCCAAGATAATTTTGAGAAATGAACTCAAATAACAGTATTACACACGAGAACACTTACTTATTTTCTCAAATGATAATATTGAATTTTCATATTAATTTATGCTAACTAGTTTTATAAAAATGTATAAGTACGTACAAATAAACGATAAAATAATTAATCAAAAAATTATCTCAGTAAAGAGGTTTTCTTCAGGTGGTTGGTTAACTATCCTGTCAAAGAGTGCCTATGTTCCATTGAAACCTTTAGGGGTGTTAGGGTCTAAAGGTCCATCCTTTTATAGTAACAAAAAAGAAAAAAAGTAATTCACACAAACGATAGAAGAAGCAATGTTGGAACCATTAGTATATGACAAAAGCCAATATGTAACAATAGAATGCCAGTGAAAAAGGAAGTACCACTTTGAAGAGAGCTTTTCGTATGCCTGATTAACTTCCTCAATTGAACTATGCATTCTGATACTCAACGCTACAAGAAATAAGATCAAAGTTGGCATACAGTTGGAGGGAAAAAGTATTATAATGAATTAATCAGAGTGTAGACTCACAAACATAATGCGAATGAGGGAAGGCACGTGGAATTACGATTAACTGATAGAAAAGCGAAGCAGAGAAAAGTATAAAAGGGATAAAGTAGGCCTTGACCGGAACCCTAATAACAGAGGGTGTCGCCATGATCCAAACACTGCTTTTCGGGACTTGGGAGGTTGATTGAAGACACTGTCCGGCAACGGGTTGGGTCCGGCCCAAGTATTTCCGTATCCGAGTTGGAGTTGAGTTCGTGGTTTTCTTGAATAAATCGTTAAGAAATTATATATTATTTAAACCGTTGCTTTATGAATGGTATATTGTTATTATCAACAACTAAATCTTTGAAGTGACATAATATTATTAACAAATACTTATGTTTTTCTTAAATTATGCTGGCTAAACATTGGAAGAATGTAACATAGAAAAATGAAGAATTTTAATAAATTTTGTTAGTTTCTAAGTATTAGAGAAGGGCAGTGAAATAAGTTTGGGTTTTGAGGTTTTACAATGCAATTGGTTGATATTGGGAACAAGCACTCTAACAATTGATCAAAAACGTACATGACTCTCTATCATAAGTAGTTCTTTATACTTAAGTTATAACCAGTTGGTAATTAGTATTTAATGTCAAATTGTTTAGATTCGTGTTGCATAAAGCTATATAACGCTAATTGTTGTAATAATAATAATATTAATTTTGAAACATGTGATGACATTTGAGTTATTTCTCAGGAGAGTTTAAAGATTTTTTCTCTAATTTCCAACTTGACATCACGTGATAGATAGAGGTACATATTTAATACTTTTACAATAAGAGATTGATCATACTCGACAAGGGAAGGAAGAGGAATACGAGTAACATGAATGGAAGTATTGATAAATGAATATGTATGAGATGATGATATCTTATTTGAATTCTAAGGACAAGACCTAATACAAAATTAGATAATATATCTTCTCTCTTATCATCTAGCAATCTTCATTTTTGTACTTTATGTCTGGTTTACGTGATCCTTATTCTCTTTGTATCACTTTGTTACTATTTTTATGTGTCTAAATTGTACAATATTGCTCAATCAAAAATCATTATTGACTTGAGACAACGAGCATAACCAATAATGAAACTGATTATCTTCTTGAGATTATGAAACTAAAAGTTAAGTTGAAAAATTCAACAGCTTGATCGAGCTCAATTTGTAGGCACAAATCTCATGAAGTAGTTTGAAAGAGAGTAACTTGGACGATGAATAGAATAGGTACATTTTCTTTTTAAATTATTACTTAACTCAAACATAAGATAGAATAATCAAGTTAAAACCAGTGCTAAAAATGAGAAAATATATAAAATTTCTCCTTAACTTATTTCTAAAACTCGGTTTAACAATTTAACTTTATATGTATTTATTTTCTCTGTTATTCCTAAAAGAGCGTGAAAGGTTAAAAAATATATTAAAATGAACGCGTGTCAAATTTTAATTGAATGTTACACTACTAAATACAATTAGCGTTTTGTGGGCCTCTTTTCTTTATTTTTTTAATTCTTATTCTTTTGTTTCCCCCATTTTTTTTGCAAACCCATTAACTATCATCAGACCTACCGCCATGTCCAACTCAACACTATGGCAAAAGTTACTACAGATTTTATGAGATTAAGACAAATTAGGAATCAAAATGAAGCGCAATCTTCATAAATCAAAAGCAAATTTGCAAATATTTGAAGAACGAGTGTGTTTTTGTTGATTTTGGGGTTAAAAGTTCAGAAATCTTGGACAATCTCTCGCCCTTGCCGCCATTGAAGGCATCTCTAAAAGCTTAAAGTTTTCAAAACTCTTTGATGATACCTCCCCTCCTCCGCGCCATTCTCCTTTTCTTCTTTGTATAGAAAGATCAAATTGATTGATGGGTTTTAATTAGACATGGGTTTAGTTGGTCAGAATACTTGTTCGCCGACACCATTTTTTCGGATGAGGTTGACCATTGGTATGTTTACTTTCTAAAGCACCGATTAAAGTACTTTTCTCAGGTCTTACCCCTTGAAAATTTGAATTCAAGATTCAAAAGTAGAGACAGAAGCCCGTCCGGCTTTGACCGGAAAATCGAATTCCAGCGACTTTGCTTTTGTCCTTTCATCTATAAACTATCATGTTGAGAAGCTCTTTGAAATGTGGAGGGTGAGTGTGTGCTGGACATTTGATAACTAGAAAACAAAAATCTGTCATATGCAGCTCTCTATAAGCTGCCATGGGTATGGAAAAGAAGAAAAAATAGGGAAAGAAGGAAGAAGAAGGAGAAGAAACTAAAAAATAATGAAAAATAAAAATAATTTTAAAATGGTGGTATATACGTGTCAGGCGTTTGTATAACACTTATTTACATAATTCTGGGATTGTATTAGGAAGGGGTATAAATTTCATTTCTGACCAGAATAAGGGGTATATAAACATTTTTAAAGTTAAAGTGAATTTAGAGAATAAGTTTAAGGGGTAATATATGTCTTTTCTCGCTAAAAATTGGGATTGATGGAAGCAGCTGCAGCATCATCATCATTTTTTGCAATATTAATGGATTATGAACAAATAAAACGTATGTCCATGAAGCCTATAGTATTAGGTATAATCAAGACAGCAGAAATCAACTTCTTGATGATTAGATACGAAAATATATACTACTAGTAGAGTATAATGCAGGAGCACGCAGGAGAATAAGTGCTACACAGGAGAGAGAATCAAAGTCTCTTAAACCATGAAACAATTGTATTAAATTGGAGGTAGTAACACAGAAGAAGGGGACTAAATTATGATATCGTTCTCTCAACGTCATGTTTCTTTATTTTTTTAATTACAAGGTCATTCAATTTTCCTGTACCAAATTTAAAGTCACCCAATAAATATTTGTGCAATAAAATATGACATGTCATTTAATTTATTTCACATGACATTTAATTTATTCCCTATAACATTTAATTTATGGGAAAAGGTCAGATTTCCCCTTGTACCATTTCCATCTTAATTTTTCTATGACTATGTAGCAATTTTTTTAAAATGTGGAAAATATTTTTTTAAATGAAAAAAAAATAAATTTTTAAAACAAATTCTGAAAAATCTGCATTTTTTTAAATCAGGAAAGCAGATTATTTTGTTTTAGATTTTTAAAAGATCTTGTTTTTCCAGATATTATTTATATTATAAATCCAGTTTTTTTTAGATTTTTCTTTTAAATCCGTTACTGGTTTTTTAAAAAATAATCCAATTTTTTTTAATAAAGTTTCCTAAAAATAAAATCATGAAAAATCTAGATTTTTTAGGACACTTTCATTTTAAAAAATCCAATTATCCATACTAAAACAAAACTTTTTCCCTATATTTTTAAGACAAAATCCAATTTCCAGATTTTGTTTTTACAAAAATGGGTTTAAAATCATTTTTTCCAGATATTTGAAAAATACAGTTTTCCATATTCCAAGAAAATACAAATTTTCCAATTTTTAAAATAAAAATCCAATTTTCCATCTTTTTTAAAAAAATGGATTTTAAAAAGTCACCTTTTTAGATTTAAAAAAAAACAGTTCCCATCTTTTTGTTTTTTTAAAATGATTTTTTTAGTTTTAAAAAAAAACTATCACGTAGGCGCCACATATGAAAAATAAGATGGAAATGGAGATTTAACCAAGTAGGATTAAATAATATTTTTTAGAGTGCAAGAGCTAATATGATCCGAAAGTTGGATGAGAAGGAAAAATTTATCAGAAAAGTATAACAAATAGTAAATATAACTTATTTGTGATAGTACAAATGCAAATATAACCCTTCTCCGTAAATAAAATGTCATAGTGGAATAAATTAAATGTCATGTGGATAAATCAAAAGTCATGTGAAAAAAAGTAAATGTCATGGAGAATAAATTAAATGACATATCATATTTTGTTACCCAAATATTAGTTGGATGACTTTAGATGTGATATAGGAAAAGTTGGATGACTTTGTAGTTACAAAACAAAGAAACATGATATTGAGAGAATAATATTCATAGTTGAGTGATCTTCTGTGTGACTACTCATGTTAAATTGATATGATCAATAAATAATTAAAACAAAGTATATATATATATATATATATATAAACGGTGTAACAATTAATATACAAACTAAGATGCGAATCCTTGGCTACTACTCAAAAATAATAATGTATAGAGCATTCTACAAACTAATGGTGGCCAGTGGGCCGGGTCGGCCACCGCCTCGATCCCCCCTAAAAAAATTGACGGTATCGGGACTTGAAATCGGGACGGGACCCGCTTCGTCCCGTCCCGCCCCGATCTCGGTCCCCCCTCCCCCTTTGCAAAACTAATCGTTGCAACGATGGCCAAATTTAGATTTTGGCTGTTGCGTAACGGTCCAAACAACCATCCCCCCCAACCCATAAACTTTACCCCCGTAATATTTATTTTTAACCCTTAAGTTAGTATATTTACACTTTAACCTAATTTTTCAACTATAAATACCTAATTTTCTCTCCATTTTATCTCACAAATCTTCCTACAATCTCTTTAATCTCTCAATATATCTCTCTACAAGTCTACAATTACATTGCCTACTAAATTTTTTATTTTATTTGCTCATTTGTATAATTGTATCAAAGTTCAAAAATTGGGACTGAAGTTGACAACTAGCTTGAGAATCTTCAATCGAGCAAAGTTTCAATTTTCAACATCGATTACACGTCGACGTTATTATTGATGTTGTATTAAATCGGACTGTTAAAATAGACGGTTGTAAAACATTGAAACTATTTATGATTGTATAGCACTACTTCCACCTCTAACTAAAAAAAATCAAATGAACAACCACCTAAGGAACCAACTAAAGAAGAAGTTTTGTCTAGCATACACGATGAATGCAAAAAAGTGTATATGCATTACAAACAAGAAAGTGCTAGCAACCAACCAACTTCTATACCATATTATTATTATTATTATTATTATTATTCTTCAATACAACCTCATAAAAGACATGTTGTTTATGAGGCTAGTATTGAATGCTTTAGAAATAGAATATTTAGTGGTACCACTGCTAATCAAGTTAACGAGTTTGATGTTTTTTTGTTGCAGGGTGTTACACCGTACCAAGCAGTTCTCAATGAAGAAAGACGTGAAGACTTGTTTAAATACCGGAGGGAAAATGAGAAGACATTTTCAATACTAGCAAAGATGGTCTGAGATGTGTTGAACATTCAAGCGTCATCAGCAGCGTCTGAACGCTCTTTTTCTGCAGCTTGGAGATTACCGTTTTATTCAGAGATTGGATATGAGCGGAGCATAGAAGGTGCAGTCAACCATAGATCAATGAAGAAGACGATTTAAAGTACAACAAAAATTTGTCAGAGAGAACTAGAAGCGACGTTGACCAATTTGACCAACAAATTCCAATTTCAGCCGAAGAACCACAAAACATTTTGAAGAAATCAAGAAATTAGAAAAGGTATTTATAACTATGTAATTTTTTTAATTGTAATTTTACTATGTGATTTGCAACTTTTGAACAACACCACAAAGTTGCAATTTTGAAATTGTATTACAAAAAAATCATATTTCTGTTAAATAATATAAGAGGCACAAAAAGAGTCTTGAAATATTTTTATTACACTATCTTGTTCAATTATTTTAGTATTTATATTCATAACTTTTTTGAAATTAAGTGTCTAAAAAAAAAAATTAAATCCGGACCCGACCCCGTCAATACCGGTCCCTCTTTCCGGCGGGATGAGAGACGGGACGGGACATTGGCCTGTCCCGCCTGTCCCGGCATGCCGATCTCGCCAGAGCCCCGAACCCGACCCAATTCCCAATCCCGCCGGGACCCACCCCGAACCCGGCCCACTGGCCACCCATACTACAAACACATATATTTGTCTTTAAATTGAACCGTCAAGGTGCAGGTCCTTTGACCCGATCAAACTCACATCAAGTGAGTTGTCCCAAGCACAAATTTCAATCTAGCTAATTATGTTCTAGTCCGCTTCATATTTATTTAACTATATAATAAGAGTGAGCTTGTAGTACGACGAAGGGTGTTATTGTAAAATGGCACTTGTTTCATGGGTAAATTGGTAATTTGATTCCTTCCTTTAGTGAAACGAGTACGATTTTAACTGAATCCTCCACGCCACTTTACTTTTCAAGTGAATGTTTTTGCCTTTTCATTGTAGTCTTTTTGCTTCTCACTCAAGCCTCGGAGTACTGGTAAAGCAACAGAGGTGTTCAAGCCGTGCAGCCTCTTCTAACAGAAATGCAAGTAAGGACAGCCCCTTGTTTCCGCCCCTTTCCCGAATTCCGCACATAGCATTACCTTAGTGCACCGGCTGACCTTTTACTCTCTTTCACTGTGTAGTCGCTTTCGATTTTCTGCTGTGTTCTTCTTAATTCTCCATTTACTTTTAATCTCCTGGTTTCTTTTTGTGCAGATGCTGCTTCCGGATATCTGGTGGTTGTTCTTCTGGTAAGTTATTTTTCCAAGTAATCTCTTGTTATTGCACTTCTTTGTTGGTAGTTATTTTGCTACATTTTTACATCTGTGCTAGATTTTTATCTGATATGCACATGCATGTCTAGAATAAATGTTGGAAATTTGCCTTTGGCGGGGAGGTGCGTCCACCCATATTTAATGAATTAAACACTAGTGTTCCGCATGTTGGAGGCGTTGTCTCTTCACACATGCATAATCTACTAAGTGAGTAGATGATTGTAGGGTCAAGAATCGTCAAATTTCGTTGAGAAATGAAAGAGATATTGGTCCACGAAGTAAGTTGTTTGAGACATGGAAATATGGTGTGGGACAAATCTACCACATCGGTGGAAAAATGAAGAATTGCTCTCTTTATAAGTCTCTAAAGTGGTAAAGGGTTTGGGACCCCAAGTGTTATCCCATGTGTTTAAAGGAGGGAGGACCTAGATGTGCTTGGGTTCAAGGCTAAGCCCACGCGCCGCCGCCCGTCCCGTCCGGTCACGGGCTGTGGGCTGTGGGGACTTTCTGATATTATCTTTTTGGTCCCTAAAGTTTCTGGAAAGTTGAATTTGGAATGACGGAAGGAAGAAACTTTCTGCCTACCGTTGGAACTGTTTTTTGGGGCATTAATCAGTCAGCCATTACTTGGCTGATTAACTCCTCCATAATCAACCCTTCTTCAATGGCCATGAACAACCCTTAAACTTGCCATTAATTTGCCTCCCTAATAGCCATTAACAACCCTCACTAATGGCTATTAACAACTTTGTTTGTGGCTGTTGGGCAGCCTCCTCCTTGCTATATATTGATGCCTCTTTGGCTCAATAACGTGACAGAATATACACGAAAATAGCAGCACATTTCAGTCACGAAAAACACTGCAAAACAGTGAGGAAAAACACTGCAAAACAGTGAGGAAAAATACCCAAACAGTGACGAAAAACAATGAGCATATACATAACAGAGACACATTATATACACAAAGACAAAACAGAAACTCTTCCTTCCTTTTTCATATCTTCAGCAAGTCGATTCATATTTGTTTTCTTCGTCAGACTCAACCTATTTGCTTTGTAGCGTTGAGATTAAAGTGTTGTTTTATCTTGAGAGACTATTGCCCGCTAACGTAAAAGCATATATACGGGGCAATCTTGTCTTAAGGACAGAGTGTAATCACTCGACTCAACACACAACGTTGTAACCATACAGATTTAGTTATTTCTTGATTTCAACTTATCAAGACTCAAGACATAACAAGTTTGCGGCAGTTATCAACATTGGCCTATTTGTTCAACAAGATTCAATTTCTGAATATTGAATGTTTGTTCATCCTTTTGAACACTTGTAATATTTATTTACTTCCCGTACTGCTTTACTACAATAGCAACCAACAATTTAAGACAAGATTGTATTGTAAGAGTATTAGTGTTCGAAAGATGTCGGTCAAAAGTTGTGTGACCAAATCGGATATGTTGTGGTTTTCTCGCGAAGACGATGATGATGATATTTTTGAAGTTCATAGTGTCACCGCTCCTGAGAGTGGTGGGAACAAGCGCTCACGAGAGGCTGAGGATGTCAACTGGGACAAGAGGAGAAGGCTGAAGATGTGATTCTATCTTGCAGCAGAAAGCCTATATCTGTCCGAGACAGGATCCGAATTATGGTAAGGAGGAAATGAACACTCAGTCTGATGAAGTGAGTGAAGTGGACCAGAATCCGAAATTGGGTTAAGTTATTTTCTTCCTTGTCAAGAATAAAGATTAAATGCTGTCTGATTAAAAAAGGACTTAAAGTAAAGAGGAATATGAAAATATTTTCACTAAATAATTTATATTCCTTACGCTTTAAAATCAGAAATTTAATCTCTTCTTCTTTCCCGTTTAAAGATTGGATTTTGTAAACGACTTAAAAAGATCCGTTCTATAAGTATTAAAAGTGTGTAAAGTATGTTCGCACATACGATGGAGAAAGATCCACTAACTGTGCGAAAACTGTTACCACTCTTAAGTAAGCGCCAAGAATTGTCTGGGCACCAATCATAACGGAAGAAGTCTGAAAGCTAAAGACGTTGAACCTGTCACACTATTTGGCAGAAAATCCTTCATAGGATGATATTTGACACTCAGTCATACAAAGCCTCCGGGCGACTGGAGTGGGCCAAAATTCCTTTGATAGGATGATATTGGACACTCAGTCATACAAAGCCTCCGGACGACTGGAGTGGGCCAAAATTCCTTTTATATGATGATATTAGACACTCAGTCATACAAAGCCTACGGGCGACTGGAGTGAGGCCAGAATTCATTTCATAGGAAAAGTAATGGACACCTAGTAAGGTGGGCCAGAGTTTTCAGGTCTTAAATGATCTGAAGGCCTAAAGAAAGGCAGAAAAGAAATTGGACACTCGGCCCGCAAAGCAAGCGGAGTGGGCCAGAGTATCCGGATCACATATGATCGATTACGCCCTAACCACGGGCAAGAGGTTGTTCATGTGAAGCAACGCCACCTCTAAAGTAGAAGGGATTGGAGAGGTTGTCCTCAATAGGACTTCAGGGAATGGGATCACTCAAAGATGAGGTGATACATGTCTCAAACTTGGTTTAAGGGACTCTGTTGGTCAACCTGGTTTGAGACTAGTCCAACAGGTCTGTAATAACTAAGAATGGTACAGTATGTCTGTAGCCATATGAATGATATATTTGTAATCCGTGCATCTATGCCATTATAGTTTAAGACACGTTAAATAGAAAGTCACTCAAAAGCTAGCGAAGTTGAGATTGTTGCCTTCTTTAAGCCATAAACCCTCAAAATGAATGTGAGGTAGGCGAAGAGACAAAATCACCTTTCCAAATTCCGTCAAAGGAATAGCGAAAGAAGCACTACTCCTCTAGAACTTAGTCACACCTTTATGGGTGATTACAAAATAGAGGGGGGAGACAAGTACTTTGTGACCTTCATTGATGATGGTACAACGTATGTAATCCTTTGTTTGTTGAAAAGCAAAGATGAAGTTGTTGAAGCGGATAAGCGCTACAAAGCAGAAGTTGAAAAACAACTAAGCCTACGGATTGAGGAACTCGTAGTGATAGAGGGGGAGAATGTGAAGCATCGTTTATTAAACGACTGCTCATTACTCACCTCAGTCCAACTGTGTTAGCCAAGCGCAAAGCCGTACGCCCAAATTATGTGGGGCACGACGATCCTTACCGCTAATGCGATTCTCAACAGAAATACGCATACGGATAAGGATAACTCTCCGTGTGAGACATGAAAAAGGATCTCACATACAAAAGTTGTGATGTGGGGTAGTTTGGTAGAAGTTGGAATACCGAAACAAGTCAAGTTCGACCTAAGACTGTAGATTGCATATCCACTGGATCTGCAAATAACAGTAGTGTTTATCGCCTCTTGGTGTCAAAGAATGCTGAATTCTTTGAAAATAATTTTCCTTGAAAAAGGAAAAAGAAGTAATTGCTCAAGGTTAACAAGAACCCGCGAGGACCTGACTGTCCGGATCTAGACGTTCCGTATCTACAGGACTCGAAAGTTGCCGGCTATCCGGAACTTAATATTCCAGATCTGCAGAACTCAGGGATTCTAGATGTTGAACCGAGACGGAGCAAAGAGGGGACAAAGACTTGTTCTAGGCCTTTTAGCTTGTATGGTTGAGAACGAACCATGGACAATTAACAAATAATTGTCATCTCCAGAAGCGTTGCTTTGGAAAGAAGCTAAAGAGAAATAGATTCCATCATATAGAACCATACTTGTGTAATGGTTGATCTTCCTCCGGAAAAAGAACATTTGGGTTGTAAAATGTGCTCCCCTGTGAGTAGCTTAACATCCTGGGCGATTGCAGTCTTGCGTGGCATGGATGTTGAAACAGCCTTCCCAACCGGAGAGTTAGAAGGAGAGGATCGAGTTAGTTGGTTTTGGATGTTGGGCTTCTTCCCGAACTTTCATTTTGGTCCCCGAAATGTTTACATTTTGGTCCTGAAAGTTTCGGATAAAACGAAACAATGAATCGACCACGAAATATTGACTCGAAGTTAGAAAGCCAACGAGTTGGAAAACCAACAGTCTGAGAGTGGAAATCATATTGAAACAAAGTCTCGATATGAAAGATATGGGTATCACAGATGACATCTTAGGAATTGGATCTCTAAGACATCTAACAGACTGGTCGATAGTTGACAGTCTCGTTGAAGCCACCAATGGATATGAATCATAGAACTGATTGGAATCATGGTGCACCCATAGACAATGAGCGATTTGCACAGGTCATGTGTAATTCAATGTATTGTACACACTACAACCGACCTGGTATCGTCCTACGAACAGATCAGTTGAACTAAGGTTCATTGATGATCTTAATACATGATCAATAGAAGGCGTTAAGTCGGATATAACGATATCTGAATTATTCGCTTATCTACGGATTATAGTATTCTGGATGTCGAGTGGTTCTGGGAGAACAAAGTGATGCAAACTGGACATTAGATATGAAGAACACCAAAGCCACAAGTAAATGTGTATGGTGAGTCTTGGAAAATCCTCTAAGCAAACTTGCATCGGCCGATTCATGATGGAATCAGAGTTTATCGCTTTATACAAAGCATGAAAGAAGTTGAGTAACTTCACGACTCCTTAGAGGACGTCCCTTATTGGGAGAAACTTGTGCCTTCAACAGTTATACACTGTGGCTAGCCGGTCGGCTTCAGGAAGGACACGGATGACGGCGTGCAGACATATGTGTCAGGATCTGTCGGAGACATAAGACCGTATGGCAGTTGATCATCACGGGTGTCATTTCCTTGTTTACTAACTAAGGGACTATCCGGAGATCAAGTGTTCTGCCTGTCTAGGGGAATGAGCTTAAAACCCAAACAATACGAACCTTTGCGGTGGTAACCCAACCATACTGATTGGAGATCCCAAGAATTTGGTTCAATGGGAAAACTAAACTGCAAAAGGTTCAGTTGAGCGCTTCGGTGGAAGTAAGAAGCACTTCGGATGATGATTTCTGTACGGAAACATGAATCCAAAGCTGTTCCCGCGATAGACATTAAAGTGCTACCTGCATGGTGGGTAAAGGTTAAGCTTCCAAACCTTTAACGATCCTCAAATGGTTGAGGTTAAGGTTGGGAAAACTTTTAATGATTCCTAACACTTGTGAAGTGGGGTATAGCAGGATACCTTGTAGGAGATCACCTATTTAAGTGCGAGGATGACCGCCTCAAATGAACGCACTGAAGAATCCAAGTGTGTCCACGGCCACAACGGACAAAACCGTAAGAATGAAAACGAATAAGGAGAGTTATTGTGTTGGCATCATTGTCTTGGCTTACACTAAACACTGACGGTTCAAGACATCACGTTCACCGCGCAGTAAGTAAGTCCGATGGTATTCAACTAGGGAAGGTTCAAAGCGAAAGCTACCTCTCCTGATGCAATATCTTTTCGCTGAAAGATTGCTGAAAGTAGACACCTTGTGTGTGCGCCATAATCTCTCTTTCATAGAGGGGATTGTTGGAAATTTGCCTTTGGCGGGGAGGTGCGTCCACCCATGTTTAATGAATTAAATACTAGTGTTCCGCATGTTGGAGGCGTTGTCTCTTCACACATGCATAATCTACTAAGTGAGTAGATGATTGTAGGGCCAAGAATCGTCAAATTTCGTTGAGAAATGAAAGAGATATTGGTCCACGAAGTAAGGTGTTTGAGGCATGGAAATATGATGTGGGACAAATCTACCACATTGGTGGAAAAATGAAGAATTTCTCTCTTTATAAGTCTCTAAAGTGGTAAAGGGTTTGGGACCCCAAGGGATATCCCATGTGTTTAAAGGAGGGAGGACCTAGATGTGTTTGGGTTCAAGGCTAAGCCCACACGCCGCCGCCGCCCGTCCCGTCCGGTCCGGTCTCGGGTCACGGGCCGTGGGCTGTGGGGACTTTCTGATATTATCTTTTTGGTCCCCAAATTGCTTAATATTTACAGTTTGGTCCCTAAAGTTTCTGGAAAGTTGAATTTGGAACGACGGAAGGCAGACTGCCTTCCGTTGGAACTGTTTTTTGAGGCATTAATCAGTCATTACTTGGCTGATTAACTCCTCCATAATCAGCCCTTCTTCAATGGCCATGAACAACCCTTAAACCTGCCATTAATCTGTCTCCCTAATGGCCATTAACAACCCTCACTAATGGCTATTAACAACCTTGTTTGTGGCTGTTGGACAACCTCCTCCTTGCTATATATTGATGCCTCTTTGGCTCAATAACGTGACAGAATATACACGAAAATAGCAGCACATTTCAGTCACGAAAAACACTGCAAAACAGTGAGGAAAAATATTCAAACAGTGACGAAAAACAGTGAGCATATACACAAGATATACACAACAGAGACACATTATATACACAGAGACAAAACAGAAACTCTTCCTTCCTTTCCATATCTTCAGCAAGTCGATTCATATTTGTTTTCTTCGTCAGACTCAACCTATTTGCTTTGTAGCGTTGAGATTAAAGTGTTGTTTTAACTTGGGAGACTATTGCCCGCTAACGTAAAAACATATATACGGGGCAATCTTGTCTTAAGGACAGAGTGCAATCACTCGACTCAACACACAACGTTGTAACCATCCAGATTTAATTATTTCTTGATTTCAGGTTATCAAGATTCAAGACACAATAATCTTGCGGCAGTTATCAACATTGGCCTATTTGTTCAACAAAATTCAATTTCTGAATATTGAATGTTTGTTCATCCTTTCGAACACTTGTAATATTTATTTACTTCCCGTACTGCTTTACTACAATAGCAACCAACAATAAATACTCCAATACATAATCTTGGATAACTGTTCTTTGATGAGTATGTTGATAAATTTTTCTTCAGGTACAAATTACTTACTGCGAAACTAATCCGTAGGTCTTACAGAAAATCTGAAGAATCAAAATCATGAATTTTGTTTGCAAAGTTAGTGCGCCGAAGGTTTGTCTCGATATCTTGTATGATCAGATGCCTCTTTCCCCTGCTTTTTCTTCCCATTTTTTTTTTTTTGAAATGTTGTCTAATATCCTTAGCTATTGAATGCAGTTAACTAAAGAGGAAAGACGAACAATCAGAGGTGAATCCAAGATTTAAACTCTATGGGCTCAATCCTAAGATTCTTCGCATTGAACCCATTATATTTTTAAAGTTAAGGGTTCATATCTACTATTTATTATAATCTTAATAATTTTTTATTCATAAATTTATGCTAAGCGTTGAAAGTTAGGGCTCCAACTGAACCCCTACCTATAAGGCTAGATACGCCTCTGCGAACAAGAATCGGTTATCTGTGGTTACTGCTATATGCCTGGTATTATTGCTTCTGCAGCTTGTGTTTCGATCTCTTCTAAAGAATAAGCAGATGACACGCAACACCTATAATTTTTTTACAAGTTCTGTCATTTTCTCTTCTTTTCTTTTTAAGTTTGATTGTTGTTAATAATAACCGTTGAAGTGGTCTATGTGCCTAGGTGTTTGATGACATGCCTGACTCATTTTATTTGGAGTAATGAAGTTCACATATTTTATTTAAGCCTCGCCATTAGGAATTATACTTTATGAGTCTTGCCAGCCAAATTTGCTGCTCTTTATGCTTCTCTACTTGGTGAGTTTTTCTATAATTACATCTGTGTTTTATTTGTGTTAACACAAAATATTAAAAAGTAATGCATAGTTTTTTTTTTTTTTTGTAAAAAATAGATTCCTGTAGAGATATCAAGTCGTGCTACTATAGCCATACCCAGATTTATATTATCGGTAATGAGACAGACATGAATATCAGAAAAAATAACTAAAAAGGGCAGCCCGGTGCACTAAGCTCCCGCTATGCGCGGGGTTCGGGGAAGGGCCGGACCACAAGGGTCTATTGTACGCAGCCTTACCTCACATTTCTGCTAGAGGCTGTTTCCACATTAAAATAGGATGCCTAGTCTAAATCATCAACATCAACATACCAAGTATATTCTCACAAGTTTGGTCTGGAAAGGGTGGGGTGTGTGCAGTAACGCAGAACTTACCTTAACCTTTGTGGGGTAGAAATGTTGTTTCCGATAAATAGATCTAAAAAATCAAGTTTAGTATAAATAGATAGATACCTATCAATCATCATATACGAAATCTCACATTATGATCTTAAAATGCAGATGTGTCCTACTCAATAAATCTCAATCAACTGTGGTTTACATGAATTCTGCAGTTAACAGGCCAAAAATCGTTGCTGGTTCAGGCTATTCTTATAAAAAAATTACTGTCTTCTATTGTAGCTTAATGAAAAAGTTAGGAATGTTTGAAAGTGTGGAACTACTCTAGGATTTGCTTATGCTTTTTTTAAATATATCGGTCGAGGTATTGACGTATATTAGCTGCACTCTTTAGATTTTAGAATGTCTGATTACAATTGCTTATGTAGACTAATGAATTAACAGTGGGAGCTGATTTTAGGTATATGATGCATTTATCTGGTATGTTTTTTCGCTCTATCTTGTGAGGAGGCCGATGCATTTTGACCATTTAAGGGTCAAGTTTCATTTCTGAAAATAGTATCACTAGCTTTCAATTTTGCTGAAAAGAAAAAGTTATACTCCAACCTTTACCTTCAAAGTCTGCTCTACTAGAGGTCTCATTCTGGCCCGATTCCCAAACTACTAGGTAGAGTTAGACCCAGTTAATATAGGATTTTGCCCTTCTTTTTTTTTTTTGTTATGTTCGTTTCATTACATATATGAGTATTTTCCTTTTTAAGGATACATCTTTTATATTTATATTAAGTTAAATAGTGATTTGTGCAAGTTATTTCATGTTTGTTCAAGTTGTATATTAGTGTGCAAACACTTGTGCCATCAGATATAAAGAATTGGTTGGCATTGGATCTCTTTTCAAAGAATTACTTAATTTTCTTTATTTGTAGCCATGAATAAACTTGTTGTTAGGGACAGTTTCACCATGCCTGGAGAACCGTGTACTTTTAAAGGTTCTCCATTCCAGTTAGATAATTGTCTCTTTTTTTAGTTTCTATCGTTTTTCTGAATCACATTATAAAGAATAGCCTACATCCCTTTCACTCAAAAGTAACAATAACAAATAACAACATACATAGTGTAGTTTCACATAGTGGAATCTTTAGAAGGTTACGATGTACACAGACTTTACCTTTATCTTTTCACTCAAAAATATTGATAAAATATATTTTTTTACACCAAAGTTCCCGAATTGCTTAAGAGCCCCCTTCTCCTTCATTCACTTGAAATTTAAGATCCACTTGTGGTGTCTACTGTCAGTGAATGCAATTAGAATGGTCCTGATATATAACTATTTGATATATTATAAGTGTACTCCCTTTCTGATGTGTAAGACTTGATTTCCGAGTTACATGCAATATCCAAATTTATTTGTGATAGCAGATAGAGATATTTTACTACGGGGTTAAGACCATAGGTAGAATAGACTGACAAAAATTGCATAAATAAAGTCAGCAATATCATATTGGAAGTTGAAATTGAAATTTTATCGTATTGACCCCGCCAGAATGCTTGTCTAGCTTTAAGCCTTTAACCACTACTAGCTTAGCTTTTATCACTGTTCATTTACGGTTATGCAGCTAAGGTCCTTACAATTGACTAATTATTTTAGTCCATTTTGAAATGGAATAATAACTTGGGTCCTCATACTGGTTTGATTTCTGTAGGATGGAGTTGGGGTTCTGATACTTTTGTTGAAAATCAGTGCAAAAAAAAGAAGGGAAAGGCTTACAACAGAGAATGTTTATGGAACAAGGATGTACCTTCTTTGTCCACTATGTAAACAAATTTTTCATTAATATAAACAGAAGAATGCATTATGTTGCAAATTCGTATTTCATATTTTGTACAACTTTGTTCCTCATATGAATGTAAATGCTATGGTATGAAACATTAATATGTTATTTTTATATAATCAACATTGTAGTATTGCTTTCTTTTTTGGTAGTCCTGCAAAACAATTGAAGCAACTTGTGAAGGTATCTTTTTCAATCTCAACCGTTTAGATAATGTACAGAATCTACGGATAACACAAGCTGCAATATAGTATGGTTATTGTAGAATTGTATTCTCTTTTGGGGAGTTTTTCTCATTAATACAAATATATAGTGTGTACAATGTGGAATTCTAATACAATAGGGATTCTATTTCTATCATAATTATACATCACTAATAATTACATGAGATATAATGAGTATTTAAATAATATTCACTAATACACCCCCTCAGTCGGAGCGGGAGGAGGCCGACTGGATCTGAAGTCGATGAATAGTTGTCTAGGTAGTCCTTTAGTGAAGATATCCGCATATTGATAGGAAGATGACACATGCAATACCTTAACATGTCCTATAGCAACATTCTTACGAACAAAATGTATATCCATCCCTATGTGCTTGGGTTGAACCAGATTATGAGATAAATATATGACGGATATGTTATCGCAGTATACCAAAGACGCCTTACGCAGGGGACACTGAAGCTCCAAAAGAAGGTTTCGGAGCCAACATATCTCAACAACAACATTTGCAACACCTCTATACTCTGCTTATGTACTCGAGCGGGATAGGGTGGCTTGCCTCTTGACAGACCATGAAATGAGATTATCCCCTAAGAACACACAATATCCGGAGGTGGAGCGTCTCGTGTCCGGACAACCTGCCCAATCAGCATCCGTATATGACAATAACTGGTCGGTGCAGATGGGTCTAAATGTAATTCATAATCTAGCGTGTCCTTAACGTATTGAATGATACACTTAATAGCAGTAAAATAAGGCTCCATGAGGCATGTATAAACAAACACACCTGCTGAACGGCATAAACAATGTCGGGCCTGGTAAAAGTAAGATACTGAAATGCATCTGCAAGACTCATATAAAGTGTCGGATCGGACGTTGGATCACCATCAACATCACTTACTTTGATTTAGAGTCAACCAGAGTAGGCATGATATTGCAATTAGCCATTGTAGCCATGTACACAATCTCCTCTGCATACTTACGTTGACATAGAAACATAAAATATGCATATCTAGTCACCGATATCCCCAAAAAGTAACTCAACTTCCCCAAGTTAGTCATGGCAAATTCAGTTTTAAGCAGTGCAATGATCTCATTTTTCAAAACATCAAATGAGGTAGTGAGCACAATATCATCCACATATAACAACAAATAAGCAATGTCACTACCTCGATGAAAAATAAAGAGATAATTATCACACTTGCTTCAAACAAAACCAATCTTCATAATGTAATTAGCAAAGCGTTTTACCACGCTCTGGGGGCTGTTTCAAACCATAAAGTGACTTACGAAGACGGCATACATAATGAGGCATGTAAACAGTTTCTTTCACGCCCCCATGTAAAAATGCATTATTCACATCAAGCTGATGGATCAGCCAATACTTACCCATGACAATACTCAGAACTGTGCGAATAGTAGCTGATTTAACAACTGTGCTGAATGTCTCACCATAATCAATACCATCATGCTGATTAGTACCATTAGCCACAAGTCTTGCCTTATATTGCTCTAAGTTACCACTGTCTATGAATTTGTGACGAAATAACCACAGGCATCGGATCACATTCACCCCATTCGGTCTAGGAACCAAATCCCAAGTGTGCTATTTTATTAAAGCATTAAATTCCTCACGCATAACCGCATTCCAATTAGGGTCTAGTTTGACTAATTTTGGGTTTTTTGGAATTGGGGATATGGTTTGTGACTTGTGTGGATAAGTTAAACTAGACTTTGAGTTTGAAAATCCTGTGTTAGGCACGAGTTTCCATACGGTACATGGGGCAGGGTCAGATTGAGTATTTTTGTGGGTGTTGCGGGTCATTGTGATGTGAGGCAGGTATGGTGGCTGGTGATTATCGAGTTTGGTGCACAGATAAAGATGTATCACAGGGGGTTACGTTAGATCGAGACTAGGTGTGAGTTCCGATGTTGTGTGGGGTTCCGTGATCTGGTACTGTTGCGATGTCGATTCAGGTGATTGGAGTATCGGCGGTAGGCTGTGACACAGTGGTAGTCGACTGGGTATGCTGGTGGGTAGTTGAGGAGACGATGGGATGCGGCAGAGAGATATATGGCCGATTGTCGGTGGTGGTAGGGGTAATCAATGGTGACCAATGACGGTCGGATCGACTGTCGGTGGTGGCAGTGGCAGTCGGTAGAGACGGGGACGTGGGTAGGGATGGCAACGGATAGGATCTGGACCGGATCCTACTAGATCCAGATCCAGATTCGTTTTTCATACCTGAATCCAGATCCGGATCCAGATCCAGCGGATCCATAAAAATCATATCCAAATCCGGATCCATCGGATCCGCCGGATCCATCGGATCCGCCGGATCCACGGATCGGATCTGGATCCACATGTAAAAAAATTTACCTTGCTAAAAATGTAACCTTGCTAAGAATTTTTTTTTGAACTGACAAACGATTTTTACTTAAGTAACAGTTTACTGTTTTTCAATTTTGAAATGTTCATATGAGATATTTTGTTCGTTGTCTCATTTTGATTGTGAGCTATTAATTAAAAATGTTGGACAATGACAATAGTTGTGGAAAATGCTGACTAGTATTTCCACAATGCAGAACTTGCATGTGCTTGGAATCTTCATAAATGAAGTGAATATAATTTTAACTACTTGTCTATGGAGATGTTAGTCATTCACTAATATAACATTGATTTTATTATTGAAGTTACCTCTTTATTTTTTTATTTTTGAGTTAACGCGGGAATAAATTAAACTTGTTTTGAGAATTAAACTTGCAAGGATGTGCTTAGCAATTTTAAGAAAATACTTATAAAATTACATTCTAGGTTATGAATATATTTAATAAAAAATGGATCCACGGGTCGGATCTGGACCGGATACGGATCTCAAATACAAGATCCAGATCCAGATCCGATCCGGATCCGTCGGGTCCAAATTTTGAAGATCCATATCCTATAAAACGGATCTGGATACACCGGATCCGGACCGGGTCCAGAATCCATTGCCATCTCTAGACGTGGGGGTAGTGGTGGCGGTACAGGCTGAAGGGTTTCCGGACAGACCGTCGGTGGTGGCAGTGGCAGGATGCGATAGTGACAGAGTAGTGGCTGCTGCCTGAACAATGGTAGCATGACAGAGTGCTTGGTGGACAAGCGGTGATGTGTCCGAATCATCAAGAAATCTGTAATCAGTGACTCGAAAATTTTGAATGTCAAATGGAGAAAAATACTCGACAAAGGTGACGTGGCGTGAAATTATAATTTTATCGGGGGATAGCTCATAGCACAAGTACCCCATATGGTTCGATGGGAAACATAGGAAGGTGCACATAGTGGATCGAGTGCTAATTTGTGGGGGGTTGTGGATGTCAGATTTGGGTAACACAGATAATCAAAAATTCTAAGATTGTCATAGGTAGGGATCCGACGGTAGAGAATTTCGGTGGGTGTCCTATTTTGAATCGCACTGTTTGGTAAAATGTTAAGAATGTGTTCTACCATTTTTAATGCATATACCCAAAAAGTAGAAGGGACATATGCATGAAAAAGAAGGGTACGAATCATATTATTAATGGTACGGAGAATTCTTTTGGCTTTACCATTTTGAGGGAGGTATTGGTGCACAAGAAACGAAAAATCATGCCATTAGCCGCACAAAATTTATGAAATAGGAAATTATTAAACTCACTACTATTATCACATTGAAACGTTTTTATGTCTTTTTCAAATTGCGTTTTAACCAGTTTACGAAATTCAATGAATTTGGAGAACACCTGAGATTTGAGTTTGAGCGGATAGACCCAAAGGAAGTGAGAGAAATCGTCCAAAAATACCAAATAATATTTGTGGCCTAAGTTGCTAGTTATGTGAGAAGTCCATAAATCTGCATGAATAATATAAAAGGGAGAGAAAGTGATACTCATAGAAGGCGTGAATGGTAGTCTAACGTGTTTCTCTAGATGATACGAGGATCAACTATGAGAAAGGTTCCCTTTATTACATTGGATTAAATTTCGGTTTCTAAGGGAATAAAAAACGTGAGAACCCGTATGACCAACTCTACTATGCCACGTTGAGGGAGATATTGTTGTTAAAGCGGTTGGAGGAGTGACGAGGGCAGCTAGAGATGTGGGAGGGTGACACTGGTACCAGTCGTGGATAGGAAAGGATAGAGGTCCCCTCGCTGTTGCACCTCGTAAAGAGTTTCTCAGTGTGAAGGTCCGTTACAGAAAACCCAAATGAGCCAAAATTAATTGAAACAGAGTTATCGGTGGCAAATTTTCTAATGGAGATTAAGTTCTTGATAATGTTCGGGGCATATATGACGTTTTTAAGGGAGAAGTGAGGATGCGGTGATGGGATCAGTGTGTGGCTAAACCCTTGAATTAGAATGCGATGATCATTTTCGACCATAATAGATTGTGGAGTATTTAAATGGCGTAGTTGAGGAATATGGCCACCGTGTGTATCACATTCAGGATTTGAACATGCATTTCTAATAGCGGGATTCAATTGATCATTTGCATGTGGCGCTGCCACTACCATTGACCACGTCCCAATATGATAGTGGTGAACTAGGAGTATCATCATTTTTTATATCTCATCTGTGATCTTATAACTTATCCACACAAATGGATTATACCAACGTGCTCAAAAGCCACCATTGAAATATTAATTGAGTTCTTACCAAAAATAAAATAAGAAATATTAATTGAGAAACAACTTGTGCCAAAATTCAATGAACTTGTTCATCATTTTCATTGATTTGAACTCCAAAATTGACTTTATGCACCTGCATATTGCCCACTATAAAAACATCATGACATGAAACTTAATTACTCCAATACTAGGAGGTTCAGAAAATTCCTAGTGAAACAAGCATCCATGAGTCCATGCTCTGCCTAATTCTTTTGTTCCCTGCAGATTTTGCTCAACATTTGTCAACTTTGATATAAATGTCCGCATGCAAAAAATCAAAAAAAATATTATCATGATCACAAATATGTTGGCTAAACATACAAAGTCACAATTCAGCATGGCTAGAATTTTACTACTAGGAGAAATATAACTAAGTGTTGCATTTGACAACTGCCCAATTAGTTACTACTAATTTTGTCTTCTTATAAAAAGGTTATAACAAAAAACAAGTGTAAAGGGCACGTGGGATAATAGCAGTACTTGTGACAAAGGAAATATAGGATTGAAAATTGAATTACTAATTTAATTTAATAAAAGAATAGGAAAAGTAGATGATCTTTTAATAACTAATTCACCTAGGAAGAGCAATAAATGACTTTTAGAGTCCTCTGTTCTCCCCGTTTCACATTGTACATGCATATTTCTAGCCAAACAAAACGACTTTATGTCTAAAAAAGCTATAGGATAAGCTTCAAGAATTCCATACCTTATCTTAACAAATTAATTTGTTTGCATCTCCAATATATCTTGCATTTACAACTTAGTATCACATAATTATCCAAGGAAAAGAGAGAACATTTTTAGTACTCCTTCCGTCTCATTCTACTTGACTCAGGTTAAATTAATACTCTCTTTAAGAAATTATTTATTAAGAATTTATTTTACTAAACTAACCTTATTAATTTAGTATGGTTTGGAAATCTAAATTTGAATACTACTAGGACTTTATATGTAGTTATATAATAACAATTGTGGTATGGAGAAAAAAATATTTTTCTTTAATTTTCTAAAATGGACGGTAATTTTTTTAATATAAGGATCAAATAAAATGAAGTGGGAAGAATACGTAAAATACTGGGGCATGAATAATGATCACTACACGAACGAACGGCTTTACATTTGTCCATTTGCAAGATTTGTCCAACCTATTTATCTCTTTTAGTTAACATAGTTTTTGCAAACAACCCGTTTCTGTCATTATTAGTCATTTTAAAAATATAAGTTGTTTGTAATCTTGTTATAAACTTACCTCTTTATAACATTTTTTTTTATTTCTCATAGTCGTGTCAATTTAAACTAATTATAAGAGTGAACTTACACAAATGAATATAGTTTAGGGGCTTTAAATTTGTCATAGTTATAGTTTCGATATTTACAGTGCGTAGCTACTTTTTAGTTGCTATAGCCTTGCTGAATTCATAAAACGACCTCGCTGTATTCATAAAACGGTCTCGCTGTATTCATAAAACGACATCGTTGTATTCATAAAACGGTCTCGCTGCATTCATGAATACATCGAGTAAAATGTACTCAGTAAAGTGTATTCAAAACAAAAAATTCTCGTTCAAAATACAAAAATACAACCAAAAACTGAATACAAGAAATAAAATACACCCCAAATACACTGAATTTTACACAATTTTTTTTAATACACTCAAAAACTGAATACAAGAAATAAAATACATAACAAAAAAATAGATTTTACACTAGAAAAAAAACAAATACACTCTAAAAAATACTTCTAATTCACTATATTCATTTGTATACACTCAAAAAATGAATACAAGAAATAAAATACATAACAAAAAAATAGATCTTACACTAGAAAAAATGAATACACTCTAAAATACACTTCAAAATCACTGTATTCATTTGTATACAAAAATATCTCCTTCAAAATACAGGCGAATAAAGTACATTTTTTTGTCAGATCTGGACAATAAAGTGTATTTTCGGTCAAATCTGGGCCTTACCGACCTACTCCTTTTCCGGTTGGTGTGTGACGGTTGTTTGCTGGCTGTTGTTCGCCGTTAATTGTGATTTTGCGGCTGCTTCGGTTCATCAAAGCTAAAAGCTCCTCGCTGGAGCAGTGAAGACGAAGAAAGAGGAGGTGAGGGATAGCGGTGGCAGAGATGCATCGTTGGTTTCTCCGGCGTCGTAAATTTGTCGGAGAAGATAGACATTGAAGAGAGCAGTAGTATGTGTTTCGTCGGAGTTCCGTCGGTGATTCGTGGTGGCCAACGACGACAGAGAGAGAAGAGAGGAAAAAAGGAGAGATAGAGTTGAGGGAGAAGAGAGAGGGGGGTTTGAGGAAAAAGATGATACATTGGATGTATTTGAGGTATTAGTTACTATGTGTAATTAAAATATAATATTTAGCTATGAAATGTAATTAGTATAAACTATAGCTATTTAATATAATTATATACTAATAGTTAGTTATGCCATGTAAATTTTCATTATAAAATGAGGATATATAGAAGTTGATTATCTTAATTCTATTGACTTTGAGATTTTGTTTTAAAATTCGAGTTAAACTATTTTCAAATTTTAAAAAATTAACATTCTTTTAACACCTAGCTAGCTTTACCTCCGAACACCCCACCCCCCCCCATTATTTCCTCTCTCTATATGACTACTTGCATAGTGATCCATTAATTTTTTTTGAAAAAGATGACCAGTTCGCTCACTGCACAACGAAGTGCAATAAAAATAAATTACAGTTCGCTCAAATTTTTTTTAAAACAATGACGGAAACGTTAACGACAAGTTAATACCTCGTTGGTAAACCAACGAACAATCCATTTTGATATAGAAAAAAATAAACATATCATTTTGATTTTTAAGCTACAAAAATGTGTCATTTAAGCTACAAAAATGTGCTTTTTTTTTGGAACGGGAGAGTAAGTTGACACTTGACTTCATTATGAATTTGTGGATGATACCGTGCATGGAAATTGGCATGTAAAACTATGACATACAGAATGTCAATTTTTTTAATATCTCATTTGTTATTCATTAACTTGATTACTTCATATGTGTCATAGAATTTTTTTTATAAGAGTTGTAACACTGTTAATTAAGCTAGCGTTTGACCATAAATTTTGGATCAGATTTAAAAAAATTATTTTCAAATATTTGTTTGGTTATAGATTTTGAAAGTCTTGTCTTCAAAAATTTCTAGTTCCAAAGTTTTGAGTTTTTGGGTATTCGACTCAAGAAAATTTAAATATTTTCAAAGTAAAATACACAATTTCAAAAACTCAAATTTTCAAGTTCAAAAACTATGACCAGATAAAAGCTAAAGATAACTAATTTTCAGAGGTTAAATTCGAAATCTAAAACTAAAAGTGAATGAAGTTTTTATCATTACACCATAGTCGATTGAATTTCATGATCAAGCTTTGGGTGGAAGAATAATTTTCATGAGCACGTGCAAACCACCTGAGCAGAATGGTTAAAGTATGGAAGTGGGCCCAGAAATGTTATTACGTGGCAAGTAAGTGGTGGCCAGAGAGTCACCAGTTCGTTAGCCAACCAGAATCAACTATCAAGGAGGAACCTGGACCACGTGGGTCCCATGATGACGTGTCGAAACCTAATACAACTAACCTCAATTCACGTTTGCGATTATGGGAGGTTGGCCATTTGGCCGAATGACTTAACTGTCCTCCACTTCCCTGTTTTTTTCATACTGTTCTTCTTCTCGTAGAATTTCGTTGAAAGATGGAGCATTTCTTTCTGCCTTTTATTGTGAAGTTTGATTAATTCATTTTGAGCGTAAAATACTAAAGAAGACACAATCCTTAAGGTTTGAACTTGAAATATAGGATTAACAAATTATAAATTGATACTTACCATTCATCATAGTCTTTGATATATAGTCCGCTAATGTTAGGATTCTTGAATTGAAAACATAAAATAAAATTTTAGTTTGTAAATAATTAGAGTAAATTTTCTTCTTTCCGGCCAAGATTTATTCTTTTATTTTAAACCTTTAATTCATTTGTGTGTCTGTTTATCTACAAAAAACAAAAGTAGCAATATTTTGGAAGATATTTATGCATTTATTATTGATAATAACTACAATTTCTTTTGTTTCGTTTTAGATAAATGTTGTTCGATCATTAACATATTACACAACACAGGCAAAACAAATTTTCAGACAGTAATTAATAAGAATTCTTAAACTTTCATGATCATAAAGTCAACATATATTAGCCCTTCTACACTTTACTGTAGTATAAACGATTATTATTTGTGTGAAAATCAAAGAAAAGGGGGCTTCGTCCTAACGAAATTAATTAGTCTAGTAAGAAGTCATGCATGATTACTACCTCTATTACTTGATCACTTTCCCTTTTACACACCCATTAAAAAATCTAAATAATAAGAGTATATTTATTACACTATCTTTATATCTCTTCAATAAATTGCACTCTAATCAGTATTGATTACTTTAAAAAATAATTAATGCTAAAGGTAAAATAGGAAAAACTTAATTAATTTTATTTTATGTTTAGAAAGTGACCAAGTAATTTGAGTCATATATTTTTAGTAATATGACCAATTAATATGAAATTGAGGGTGTAGCATTTAATAACGTCAATGAGAACATTAATGACTAATACTATAGTTGGATCACGTGAGAATGTTGGATAACGTTTTATATTCCAACTAATACATAATGTGAAAAGTATTAATGATATTAGCTGCCAGACGCGTTATAATTGGCTAACAATTCTCCAATAGAATGGCTGCTGAGACCATAATAAGTCATAACCTTTGCCAACTGGTTAATCCACTGTGAAAGTTGATAGCGTATGGTTATTAAACAGTATTTCTTTAATGTACAGTTTGAATACATGTGATTAAATTTAAAACATACGTACCTTAGCTTTCGGTCAGGTTCACAACTTGTGACATATAACCCTAGAACATAAGTGAAGAATCAATTTAATATAACTGTAATCATTGTGATAAATAATAAAATCGTTCCTTCTATTCTTTGCTAAAAGAGAAATTGTTGTGATTGAAATTTTTTCAAGAGGGGATGAGAGTGTGAACAAAGTATCGGAAATTGCAGTGTCATCGTCCAGTGTTTATGTCAAGGAAGTTAGACTGAATAATAAATGAATGAATTTAACTGTGAAAGGCCAAAACTACCTAAATTCATCGTTTCCCAACTGACATGACATATTACTCACCATTGTCAATATAAATAACATGTGTTTTTTAATGTGTAAATAAGCAAGTCGAACACTGTACGAAATAAGTTCAGCACTTTGATTTTTGGGTTACGTTTGTGCTTCTGTTGACTAGATTATATTGATTGTTTTAGTTGCAAGATTTCACTTTAATTCATCATGATTGATGTCACATTTTTGCTAATTAAAAATGTGTTGCAATATACAAATGCTAGATATAACAGGACATTTTTTAAGTAAAGGAAAGTTGCACTAATTTTCTGATTTGATTGACTTTTTGGTTTAAACTGAAGAATGCACATCTTAACATTAATAAATTGTTGGAAATTTGCCTTTGATGGGGAGGTGCGTCCACCCATATTTAATGAATTAAATACTAGGGTTCCGCATGTTGGAGCCTTTGTCTCTTCACACGTGCATAATCTACTAAGTGAGTAGATGACCGTAGGGCCAAGAATCGTCAAATTTCGTTGAGAAATGAAAGAGATATTGGTCCACGAAGTAAGGTGTTTGAGGCATGGAAATATGGTGTGGACAAATTGGCTAAGGGTTTGGGACCCCAAGGGGTATCCCATGTGTTTAAAGGAGGGAAGACTTAGATGTGCTTGGGTTCAAGGCTATGCGCGCCGCCGCCGCCCGCCCGTCCGGGCTCAGGTCACGGGCTTCTTCTGGTATTATCTCTTTGGACCCCAAATTGTTTAATATTTACAGTTTGGTCCCTGGAATTTCTGCCTACCGTTGGGGGCGTTATTGTGCATTAACCAGCCATTACTTGGCTGATTAACTCCCTCCATTACTTGACTGAATTACACCCTCCTTCAATGGCCTTAAACAACCATTACTTGGCTAGTAATGGCTGAATTACTCCCTCCTTCAATGGCCATTATTTGGCAGTTGAGGAGTCCCTCCCTTATGCTATATATTGGAGCCTTTTGGCTCAATTGTGAAACACAGAAAAATAGAACATACAGAATATGACACACAAAAACGAGACAGAAATATATACACAGAGACAAACAGAAGAGTAAAACACAGTCCAAAACGTTAGCAGTAACGTTGGAACAAAATAGAAAACTCTTCTTTCCTTTTCCATTTCTTCAGCAAGTCGATTCATATTTGTTTTCTTCGTCAGGGTCAACCTATTTGCTTTGTAGTGTTTGATTAAAGTGTTGTTTTATCTTGGGAGACTATTGCCCGTTAACGTAAAAGCATATATACGGGGCAATCTTGTCTTAAAGACAAAGTGTCATCACTCGACTCAACACACAGTTGTAACAATCCAGATTTAGTGTTCCTTGATTTCAGGTTATCAAGATTCAAGACTCAACAACTTTGCGGCAGTTCTGAATATTGGCAATTCGTTTATTCTTTCGAACACTTGTAATATTTATTTACTTCCCGAACTGCTTTACATATCCCAACATAAATGTCACAGAATGATTGGAGTAATATCATTCTGACAAATCATAGCTGAACAAGAACGACAGTGACTAGCAATTCTCTTTTGTGTTAGGCACAAAGAATAGAACAAATAGAGGAACACTACCAGATATTACTATAAACTCATATTTCTGGTGTTCTTCACTTTGCAATGAACTTACCATATACTAATAAGTTCAAGTTTTGAACTATTTTCTGAACAATTATTATTAGCTTTTATTGGAAACATAATACATAACCAAGAAGACGTGTTGCAAGTCACAACCTCACGTCACTAAAAATCCATGATAAGGAAATGTCTGTCAACAATTGATGATATGCCCTGATATTTTCTGTGAATTGAATATGAAACTAGCAACCTTAATTCCATTTAGTCAATTATCTCTATGACAATTTTTTTTCCCTTCATATTGTTAGTCTATAAATTAAATTCTTTATTCTTTTCAATTTGGTCATTTCCTTTATAAGCTGAGCTTCACCACAAGCAGAAGGCGGAACTAGAAGGTAACCTACGAGTTCGGTTGAACCTAATAGATTTATTTAAACCTTGTACTTGTAATATGAAGTATACTAAATATGTACAAAATTTAAATTAATAACGTAGTTATTAGCACTTGAAATCATTATTATAAAATTCAAAACTCATAAAGTTCAAATTGTGGACCTAGAAGGACATAAATCTTAAAGCCCTTGTTTTACATGTGCAATGTTAAACAGAGCAATATACATGTGATATACACTGAATATACAGCAGTGTATATCACATATATATCACTAGCAAAGCAGCAAAACAGAGGTGCAGTCAGTTGGGCCTCTCGGCAGTGGCCCAACTCAGCAGTGCAGTCGTGCAGCTCAGCCTCTCGGCAGTGGGCCGTGGTTAAACCAAAGCACGCAGCCCATCTCGGGATTAAAGGCAGAAAAACAGTGGATAAATATTGTATATTAAGGAATGTATATTGTAGTATATTTATTACCATAATTAGTGTTATACACTTACCATAATTGTAGAGTTAGAATTATGGTAGAATAAGGTTTTAGGAATAGATTACGAATAGGATTTTCCTATTTGTAACTTGTATATATATATCTATTAAATCAATGAAAATAATCAAGGGGATTATTTCTTTCATGGTATCAAGAGACTAGGTCTAAACAAAAGTTTTCTTCTCTCAAACTTTTGCCTCCTTGGCCGAGAACCCCCCCTCCCTCGGGTTTTCTCTCCAAATATCTCGTCTTCCGCTCTCAAAAACCTCTCTTAAAATTTATCCTCCTTCTTTGTTCTTTCAAATATGTCTAAGAACAATTTTCACCCTGCCCTCACGGTTTTCAATATCAAGCTAAGTGTCCCTATTGTCCTTGAGATGGAAAACGTTCAATATGCAACGTGGGCAGAGTTGTTTAAAATTCACGCTATATCTTATCAAGTTCTACATCACATCATTCCTCCCGCTAGACCCCGTCCCTGCGGAGGATCCTGAGCTATGGATTACACTTGATGCTACCGTTCTTCGGTGGATATACGCCACTATTTCGGTGGACCTTCTACGACGATTATGGAGCCGATATACCACGGCTATGGCTGCATGAAATAGATTGCGTGACATATTCCAAGACAACCAACATTCCCGTGTCGTCACACTCGAGCAGGAATTCTCTCTCGTTCGAATGGATGTATTTCCAAACGTTTCTGCATATTGCAAGAAACTAAAGGAATTGGCCGATCAACTCCGTAATGTTGGCGCACCGGTAACAAATAATCGTCTAGTTCTACAGTTGGTTGCCGGTCTTTCGGAGGCCTATAATGGTGTTGGAACTCTCCTTCGCCAAAGCAACCCTCTTCCCGACTTTCATCAAGCCCGCTCCATGTTGATGTTGGAAGAAGCCGGTTTGGCTAAATATGCGGCTACCGGAGCAAGCATAGTTGTCATGGTGGCATCCTCTCCTAGTCCTTCGGGTTTTGTCAATAATTCGGGCCAAAACCATAATAATGGTGGAGGCAAGAATAATCGCAAAAATAACAAAAACCGTGGGGGAAAACGTGGCGGTTTCAGTGATCAACAAGCAGGCGGTGGGTCCCATCCAGGGTACAGTGGCCCACCACCACCGTGGGCCCAAAGTGGGCTGGGCGGTGGCGTGGAACCCGCACCCTCCAAAGAAGCCGCTGGCCGCCGGTGGGTCGGCCACCACGGTCCCGTGCCCAATACCCAAGCGGTGGCGGCCCACCAGCCGGTGGCCCATCGGCAAAGAACGGCGATTACGCCTGAGTCCAAGACGGCCGGGGAGTTCTTGGGCTCCGACCTCCGCAAGCCCATCATGCAGCAGGCCCCACTCAGACCGATATCGAGGTCGCGATGCACACATTGGGACTGACTCAACCGGACCCAAATTGGTACATGGACACCGGGGCCACTACTCACATGACTTCCGAATCGTGTACTCTCTCATCTTATTCCAATTTGAGCACCCCTCGGGGATAAGCGTTGGTAATGGCGCTTCTATTCCAATTCTAGGGTATGGTCGTAAAACGTTGTCTCCCCCCAATCCACCACTCCTCTTGAAAAATACTTTACATGCTCCTAAATTAATTAAAAATTTAGTGTCCGTCCGAAAGTTCACAAATGACAATTCGTTTCGTTGAATTTGATCCTTTCGGTTTCTCCGTGAAGGATTTCAAGACGGGGAGTCATCTCATGAGGTGTGATAGTAGGGGGATCTATATCCTATCATGCCCGGTTTCGGTCCATCGAGTCCAAACGGCCTTGCCATCGCCTTTTTTGCACCATCTCTCCTTCCATGTGGCATGCTCGTCGGGTCATCCGGGATCTTCTATTTTATCGCTTTAGATAAAAATAGCTTTATTTCTTGTAAGGGTACGAGTCGTACTCCAATTTGTCAGTCTTGTTCATTAGGAAAAATTGTTAAGTTGCCATTTGTAGACTCCAATTCTCATACTTCTATGCCATTTGACATTATTCATAGCGACTTATGGACATCTCCTGTTCTTAGTTCAATGGGTCATCGATATTATGTTCTCTTTTTAGATGATTATTCTAGATTTTTGTGGACGTTTTCAATTGCGAATAAATCACAAGTGTTTTCCGTCTTCATAAAATTTAGAGCATTCATTCGTACTCAATTCGAAAGAGAAATAAAAAATATTCAATGTGATAATGGGAAAGAGTATGACAATAGGGAGTTTCGAGAATTTTGTGCTACTCATGGGATAAATTTTTATTTTTCATGTCCTCATACATCTTCACAAAATGGGAAAGCCGAACGCAAAATTCGTTCCATAAATAACATTGTCCGAACTCTCCTAATACATGCCTCCATACCTCCATATTTTTGGCATCATGCTCTACAAATGGCCACTTACCTTCTTAACATAATTCCGTCTAAAGGTCTGACATATTCTTCCCCCTCAAAATCCTATATAATAAGAACCCGTCTTATTCTCATCTTCGGATTTTTGGGTGCTTGTGTTATCCGTTATTCCCATCCACCACAATTAACAAACTTCAGGCTCGGTCTACCCCGTGTGTATTTTTGGGTTATCCGTCGAATCATCGTGGTTATAAGTGTTTTGATTTATCCTCCAAGAAAATCATTATAAATCGTCATGTCATTTTTGATGAAACCCAATTCCCTTTTACGAAAGTTCATACTCCCGAGCCTAAGTCGTATAATTTTTTGGATGACCAAATATCCCCGTATATTATTCGGAATTTTTCGGACAACTCCCGTGCCCAAAATCCTCTAGCGGGCCCACTGTCCGCTGGTCCCACAGTACCGTCGCCCCCTGCTGTTCCAGCCATCGGAACAGTTCCAGCCTATTGGGCCGGTCCGGCCCAACCGGAACTTGTCCGTAAACCCACCCCACCTCGGAACTCGCTCCAGTAATCGATTCGGCTTGTACCGATTTGGGCCAAGCAGGCCCACTACCTGCTGGCCAGTCCGTCCCGAGCCCAGAAAATTCCCAAAATTCCATCACTTCTTCCTCGAGTCATAGACCGGTCACTCGTAGTCAGCGGGGTATTTTTACACCTAAAAGACATTTTAATTTACATTCTGATGTCTCTAAATCCCCCTTGCCCCGCAATCCTGTGTCCGCATTAAATGACCCTAATTGGAAAATTGCTATGACTGATGAATATAATGCTCTTATTGATAATAAGACGTGGGAGTTGGTGCCCCGTCCATATGGTATTATTATTATCAGGTCTATGCGGATTTTTGCTCATAAGGAGAATTCAGATGGGTCCTTTGCTCGGCATAAGGCGCGACTTGTTGGTGATGGTAAGACTCAGCAGGTTGGTATTGATTGTGGTGAGACGTTTAGTCCGGTGGTCAAATCGGCTACCATTCGCACTGTACTTAGCTTGGCTCTTTCAAAGGCTTGGCCGATTCATCGCTTTTGGATGTCAAGAATGCTTTTCTACATGGAGATCTCAAGGAAACAGTCTATATGCATCAGCCGTTGGGTTTCAGGGATCCCAACCGCCCTCATCATGTCTGTTTGTTGAAGAAGTCATTATATGGGCTTAAGCAGTCTCCATGTGCATGGTATACACGATTTGCTGATTTTGTTTCGACTATTGGGTTCACTCACAGCAGGTCAGATAATTCGTTGTTCATCTACCGCCGTGGTTCGTCATTGGCCTCTATTCTGTTATATGTGGATGATATCTTCTTGACTGCCTCCTCCGATGCTTTGCGTCAGTCTATCATGGCCATGCTCAGTTCTGGATTTGCTATGAAAGACTTAGGGCCGTTGAGTTATTTTTTGGGGATTGCCGTCAAACGTCATTCAGGTGGCTTGTTTTTGTCTCAACGGAAGTATGTTGCTGAGATCATAGAGAGGGCTGGGATGTCATCCTGTAAGTCCACTTCCACGCCAGTTGATGCAAACCCAAAGCTAAGTGCCACAGCAGGTGCACCATACGAGGACCCGACCCGCTATCGCATCTTGCGGGGGCCCTCCAAAGATCTTACCTTTACCGCACCGGATATTACATATGCAGTTCAGCAGGTGTGTTTATTCATGCATGATCCCAGAGTTGAGCACATGAATGCAATCAAATGCATCATTCGGTATATTCAGGGGACACTAGACTATGTGTTGCACTTGTATCCGTCATCTACATCTACGCTTGTCTCCTACACGGATGCTGATTGGGGTGGTTGTCCCGACACCAGACGATCGACTTCTGGCTACTGTATGTTCCTTGGCAACAACTTGGTCTCCTGGTCCGCAAAACGTCAGGCCACTCTATCACGCTCAAGTGCCGAGGCAGAATATCGAGGGGTAGCAAATGTGGTCTCCGAATCATGTTGGCTACGTAATTTGCTTTTGGAGCTTCATTGTCCCATTCAGAAGGCAAACTTGGTATATTGCGATAACATTAGTGCCATCTACCTTTCAGGTAACCCCGTTAAACACCAGCGCACCAAGCATATCGGAATGGACATTCACTTTGTCCGTGAAAAGGTTGCAAAGGGTCAAGTTCGCGTATGCCATAACCCGTCTCGTTATCAAATTGCAGACATCTTTACAAAGGGTCTACCAGCGGTTCTCTTTGAGGATTTTAGGGACAGTCTCAGCGTTCGAAAACCGTCCGCTATGACTGCGGGGGTGTGTTAAACAGAGCAATATACATGTGATATACATCGAATATAAAAAGCAGTGTATATCACATATATATCACTAGCAAAGCAAAGAAACGAGCAAAAACGAGAGGTGGTCGGTTGGGCCTCTCAAGCGGTGGCCCAACTCAAGGCGGTGCGGTCGTGCGGCTCGGCCTCTCGGCGGTGGGTCGTGGTTAGCCCAAAGACGCGACCCATCTCGGGATTAAAGGTAAAAAAAAAGTGGATAAATATTGTATATTAAGGAATGTATATTGTAGTATATTTATTACCATAATTAGTGTTATACACTTACCATAATTGTAGTGTTAGAATTATGGTAGAATAAGGTTTTAGGAATAGATTAGGAATAGGATTCTCCTATTTGTAACTTGTATATATATCTATTAAATCAATGAAAATAATCAAGGGGATTATTTATTTCATGCAACAACTAAAGCATGAAGGAAACATACAAACGGCAAAATTTTCGTCATGCTTAGTGCCTTGAGCTGTTCTTTTTCTAATTTAATGCGTGGCAATAACCATGTTTTTACTTATTTCGTGTCTCTAACTCAACTTGATATACATCCATCCATCTGTACTTGCCAACATTATTTTCGTTACAACTAATCCAATGACATTTGGTTCGTTTAAGAGATGGTCCTAGGAATTTCCCAGTCCTTCAATAAACATTTGAGTAGTTCTGTATTTTGTCAAAAAGATAAAAAGAGAAGATAGAGACTACTGAGATCATTTCTTTGGCAAGACACACGTGGTTTATAGTTATACCATGTTTTGACATCTGAAGTGGTCCTTATTTAAAGCACTTTGAGATTATCTCCTAATCATGACACAATCATATACAAATTGTGGGGGAAGAAGAGGGTCCCCGGCATATAATTTGGTTAATTGAGTCCCACAAAACGTTCTTTAAGAAAAATTCAACCTGAAGCAACCGCTAAAATACATAGAGATAAAGCAAGTAGTTCTAAAGAGAATAAAGGAAACACAATAAAAGATCAGTAAGCCACCAACCTGATCTCACACAGTCACATGTTAACAGTGTTCATCAGTACTATTAAAATATTTTACAAATTCAATATCACAATAATAAAATAACGGCAGTGAGACAACTGGAAGTGTAAAATGACAAACAAAAAAAAGAAGTGGTAGGGACATAATATGGTTACTCTCTTGGATGCAACTTAGAGGATTAGTAAATCTATACACATAACAATTTAATTCCACACCATAATAGCTACTATAACTGAAGCTCTATATCTGTTCTTCTTTTCTGTTTTTTTTTTCTGCCCTTTCCTCTCTAGAATTTCAGTAAGTCCAGAGGCAATCAAGATCCTGTTGAGATGATGTAATTTCAGTGTTCATATCAGTACTTAGACCTGTTTCTTGTGACACACTGACCATATCTTTCTGCTTTTTGAAATTCTGTTGCATGTTCTGTCCATAATTCTCAAGCAAATTCCTAAGAGTCGCAGGATCTTGAAAGGGAAATGAACCTGGCTGAGGAAAAGTATGTTGAATAGGGACTGTTTGGTTCCAGGTGAATGCATTGGGTAGAGAATTTCTTGCGAAAACGTCCATGGAATTCGAGAGAACAGGGAAATTAGGAGAAGTGTTGAAAGAATTCATCATATTTTCTTGGTTTTTTTGAGCAGTAAGAAAATTGGAGAAGCAGTGCACGTGACTGGGTGATGAATCTGTCAATGGTGGCAAAAGGGAATTGCTCATTTCATCTTCATCAGAATTGGTCCCCCTCATAAGCCCTGAAATGTGAATTTTCTTCCCACCAGTTGTCTTTTGAAATACTCTACAAATCACCCAGTCATTCTGCAACAACCAAACACAAAAACAAAGAAGAATTTAGGATTCTTGAAATGCAACAACAACAACATATCCGGTGTAATTCCACAAGTGGGGTCTGAGGAGGGTAGATCTTACCCCTACCTTGAGAGGTAGAAAGGTTGTTTCCGATAGATGGATTCTTGAAATGAAACAGGGGAAAGCAGAGATATCAGAAGAAAAAAAATGTATAAAGTTAGTACCTTTATTGTTTTGGGAAGATTGTAAAGTGATAATCTTCCTTCTAATCTGTGTTCATGAGTTACCCAATTTGTTTTTTCACCTCTTGGAGCTCTCCCTTTGTAGAAAACCAAAGTTTTCTTCATACCAACAAGTGATTTTCCTCTGAAAATCTCCTTGTCTTTTCCTGTTGCTTTCCAATAACCTGCAGCAGTTGCCCTGTTTGTCCTTAGACCAGTTGGATACTTCTTGTCTCTCTCACAAAAAAAATACCATTCTTTTTCCCCAATTTTTGCCTTCCCTACATTAACCAACAAATCACAAACAAAACACGAACATCAGCAACATGTACCATGTTAAAAGACAAAAAAAATGGGATCTTTACATAAATATCCTAGTCGGTATACATAGATTATACACCAGATATACACCGATGAGTTTGTTTAAGCTATTAAGTGGACGGCTATTTAGGTTATTTAGATAAGTTAAAAAGGGAGATATAAACTTACATGGAAGCTCCCAAGGTTCAATTTTGTTCATGTCAACTTCTCCAATAGCAATAGCAGAGAAATTGGTATCCACAACTTTTTTCGACAAATAATGAGTAATCAACTCTTCATCAGTGGGATGAAATCGAAATCCAGGAGGAAGTTCCATCTGTTGCTGTTGATGATCATCCTCCTTAACAACTCCAGAAAAATTCTCCATCATCATAACCTAAACCTCTACACACCCTTTATAAAATTTATGATTTTTTTCACAATCAGACTAATAATTTATGAGTACCAAATGAATTCTTGCCAGACCGTTCAGAAAACAACAAGAAAGAATACTATATCAAGATTCAAGACTAATGAAACTAAAAAAAGGTATGTTTGTCTTTCAGAATTGGGAAGAAAAGTTAATGAAAAAGTGGGAAATAAATGAGAAAGTTAGAAAAAGAAGCCATGTAAATGATTTTAAAGATTGAAGAAAAAGCACATAAATAAACAGAACAAGGCCATAAATACTGGTCTTTGAAGAGAAATATAGAAACGTGAGCTCTAAAGAACGAATTGTGTTTTTGGCACTTCTATTATGCCTTCTATACACCCCTTTTTATATTTGACTAAATACACTTCATCCCCTTAAAGTTAGCATATAATACTGTCAATTTTTTTTGTCATAGTGTTTATTTTTAACTAAAATCATATTTTTCTTTGGATCATATAATTTATTTATTTTTGGAATTTCTCCTGTGTAATAGCAGTAGTTGAAGAAGCTTTCATTTTGTGTTGCTTTCATGGTTGTTTCAACTGTATACCAGAACTATATATCCAATATGATTTTAGTAGTATTTTAAGTTTTTTAATATATAGTAATTAAAGTTGCTTTCAATATATATATCTATCTCTTACATTCTTCTGATACAATTCTTGACTGATTTTCCTAAATTAACCCCCTATCCAAAATACTTGATTTTTGAGCGTGTGAAAATGTTTTTTTTAATGAAATAAACTTAAGAAAGAGATTACAGAGAATGTTTACATCATCTACCTGAAATTAGCTTAAATCCCATTTAACCAAGTTAAAATTACCATTTTAACCCCATACTTATCTTCACGCTGTTAGTTTTCAGATTAGACACGTTAAATTCACCTTATAAGCAGAAAATTAGTCCAAAAAGTCTTAAGGTTCTTAAAAGCCTTTCATACTTGCAATTGTCAATGATACAGAATTCAATTAAAAAGATTGTTTATTGAACAACGATGTTAGATTCATACACACTGTTTTACACTAATTCAATAAATACTTAAAGGCACTTAATTAATTTACTCTTTACCTCGACGGTATACTTAACCATAGTAAATTAATGTAGTTTAGCGTAAACACCAAGTGCGTTACTTAATTACCTTCTCAATTCACAGTTCCTTTTAACAAGATTCTGTTATGTACTCCAATTTGACACAAGAAAAAAAGGGACTTTAAGAGGGTTCCTTCTCATGAAAAGCAATTTCTGTTCTGCAACTAATTTAGTAAGTAATAGATCATTAGATATTAGTTGTACTGTTAATGAAGCACCAAAGAGCCCATGCAAAGAGCCGAAAGGTATTATTATGAAGACCCTTTTGTTGTTATAAGGATATGGGTCGTCTAGGAAGTTCACATAAAAGATGCTATACTCTCTTTTGGACTCATCTTCCACATGTTTTTTATGTACATACAAAAAGCTTACTATTGCAGGCAGGGGCGGATTTAGTGGGGCCATGGTGTTTACCCAATCACTTTCGACAAAAAATTACAGTATATATATGATAGATTTTCTGTGTTTATGTACATATATTAACTTTTGAACACTTTAAACAAATGTAAAAGGTTAGTTCAAGTGGTCCAGGATGTTCGAAATTGTCTCTAGCATCCTAGGTTCAATATGATTTTTCCATGGGAGTTAATTATATACATCGTCAGTTCAAGATTTTAAATTATTATATCACATTTATTTGTTCTAGCAGGTGACGTATCTAATTTTCAAAATGATAGATATCCTTTGCGTGATCTCATAGGGTAAAAAAAAATTGATCGTCGCATAGTACTTTTGGCATATTTGTTTACCATCTGCAAATAGATTGTCACAACACAGAACCCAAACTGGAAACATATCATAGTTAAGAACATGGACAAAATAACATCAACTAGTTATTAATCTTTAAAATATGTGAGTATTATACTTGTACAAATACTTCTAGCATCTTTCTTAAATCAGTGTCATCGTCATTGTCTTTGTGTGTATTAGCTGTAAGAGTGTGTGACTATATATATTAGATCTAGAGTCACTTTCATATTTAGGCACTAGCTAAATTTATATCAAATGTTTGTTTTAGAGGAAAGATGAAAAAAATTGAAAGCGTTGGAGTTTTAAAACCAAATGGAAAAAAGAGGCAAAACAAAAATGCTTCCATGTTAGACTTGTTGTTTGCCATCCATTATGTGCATGAATTTAATTTAGACAATACATGAAACATTTGTTACATCAAACTAATTAGGACACTTTATTTTGTTTGGTAAATGGAAATGATACAGTGTGAACACTTTATAATTCATTCATCGTGTCATCCTAAAAATGGTTGGATTTGCACCTAGACAAAGAAGTGTGAATTCGTCGATATGACAATAGAGGTGCATTTACTTATGATAGATACAATATACGAATATGAACACTAATGACATGTACTGTACTAACAATTAAATTTATCTCATATTAAATCAAGAACCATATAGCAAAGGATCTACAATCGGTTGAAATAGTAATTATTAATATGTAAGTGCTTAGCAAATCCAAAGGAAGAGGAGAAAACACCTTTAAAAGTTCCAAATTTTATAGTACTAGGTTATGTATCTAAACTTTTTGAAATATTTGAAGTTGTCACTTACAAAATCTAACCTTACAATGTTTGCTATTCACCAAAAAAGTAAAAACATAATACAAATTTCTGTAATAATATAGTGCTTCAAAAAACTTAAATTGAGTGTTTTGGATGTTACCTATACTATAAACGTGCGTTTACCCATCTATTGAAAATTGAGTAATTTTTTATTCTATTAGACTTTTGGTCTAATATTACCTCTGTCGTTAGAAAAAGGTTCCGTTTTTCCTCTTGACCTCTAATATAGCTCCAGCATGAAGGTAAATTATACATTATAGTCAAAAGTTGAGGGATAAGGATAAATTTTGAACTTTTTTCACGAAGAATTTTGAACGCTAGAGCTTCGTCAATAGCAAGGACGACTACAATAATATTTGTTAATATGAGTGGTATGAATTGAGCAAAAAAGAAATGAAAGGGCAAAAAAAAAAAAATCAAATAAAATACAAGACAAATTTGAAATTTTCCCACAGTAAAATAAGCAGTCCTAAAACGTACATCCCTTTTATAGAAAATAAAAAACTATCGTTCTTATAACCCATGAGATTACAAGAATTTGCCCTCAAGAAAAAACATATTTAGCACCAGCTTATTTTAATTATATCATACTTTTAGTAGCAAAACCAAATTTAAATCTTAGGACAGTGGCCTTTCCTTTTCATAAAAAATAGAAACAGTAGAACTTTCTTGTTCAGGAAAGAAACCCAATTGTAGGAGGGCCACATGTCCAAGATTGCGTTTCTTAAGGAATTAAATTACAATAATCTTCTCAACAATATTGAACCGTTCAGATTGGCTTAAATAGTCAAACATTCATATCAGCCCAATGAAAAAAAATTGTTGGTGCCGTCATATATGGCCAATAAAAACCATCACCAAAATACACAGTTGGCTTCTCCCATTTGATCCAAGCAAGACAATTTAACTAAACTCTGGTTTAGTTAATTAATTCTAGGGTTGACCATTTAAACTAGATTAGGCTGAGTCCTGTTTCATTTGTTCCAACACATACCAAGAAATGAGACAACTTTACTTGGCACAAGAATATTGGTTCTTATTGGAAATTAATTAGGGAATAAAATTAGGTATAACATAGGTCACTTTTGAATTCTTTGCCATTTGCTTTTTAGACTTCCCAAATCTTTAAAGTAATTTTTATAAAATATGCTATAATGATTGACTACTTCTTCATGCATTGCCTAACTATCAATTTATAATAAGATTGTGATAAGTATTTTGTGTTTTGGTTAGCTCATTGTGATCTTGTTTAGGTCCAAAGCATACTGCAAATCTCTTTTTGCAGTATTAGATTAGGTTTTATTATATACTACGTGGCATATGTACCATTACTTCTATATATCTGTGGATGCAAAATTGCCATGTTCTCATGCTTTTAAGTTTTATAAGGTTTGAGCAAAAATCATTGACATGATGAATCCAATCTCACATTGCTAGCTGTATAATTTGGTTTCTTCCTTTTCTGAGAAATATTCGTTCTGTGATGATGTGTAACATATATTAGCATGTTTGATCGAATTTTCAAAATCTACTTATTTTGAAAGTGATTCTCGAAAAAATACTTCTGAAGAGTAGCGGTTTGTGTTTGACTAATCAATTCGAAAAATACTTTTGTCACTAATAGAGTAGCAATTTGTCAAGAAGAAAATGAAATAAGCTTCTTCTTCTGGCATGCAAGAAGCTATTTTTTCAACTTCTTAAAATCAGCTCTCAAATTTTTGGTCAATCACCTCAACTCTCTAAAATACACACTTTTAACCTCTCAGACGTTTGACCAAACATGCTAATAGTTATGATGAGTTAAGCGATTATGTCTGATTCGAACTGGATTAACACGTTCCTTTAAGTCTCAAATTTGATTCTTAAGTTCTTTAAAGTGATCATCAACATATAAGTTTTATCTTCAAATTTCTTTTCTTCTCCATTTGTGTTTAACTAATTTAATGAAAACAATACATTTGAATATTGTAGATACTGGGTTTTGCGATTATCGATATGCATTCGCACAAGGAACTATACGTGTATCTATCATTAGCAGCATGACATGGTGTATTCTAGATCAATGTTCGACTTTTATATAAATGAAGAAGGTATATATAACATTCCCAATTTTGTAGAAAATTAACATATTCATTAGTACATGATGTGTGCAAACAATAATCAACCTTCTTACAATAACAACATACCCACCGTAGTCTGACAAGTGGTATAGAGAGGATAGAGTGTACACAGATCTTACCCCTATCTTAGGAGGTAAAGAAGTTGTTTCTGATAGACCATCTGCTCAGGATAAAGCAAAAACAAAGCAAATCAACAAGGAAAAGGAACAGTAACTACAACAAAATAATATGCTAAACGAATAACAAGCGACAATAGATAGTAACAGAAATCAAAACATGAAAAATACTACGCTACTAGTAAGAAAAAAACGAGACAACACTCCACTACCTACTAACCTTCTTTAATAATATTTTTTAATGAAAAATGGTAAATTAATGACAGAAGAGGACCCATTAATCATGCTTATGCAAATTTCACACGAAACCTTTTATGTCGGCAACAAAACAAAAATACAAAAACCTCGTCCCCTAATTACTCTTCTGAGTTCTATTCTTGACAAGATTTCAGGATGTTTTTGTGGTAATTATCATATATCCATTTTATACTTTTTCTGGCTTCATGCGTATAATATAAATTTTAAGGCCATTTCAAGTTAGTTGTGTGGCTTAACTCGAGAAACGTGCAATATCTGGGTTGGCCCTTTTATTTGGGGTCACTTTATCTCCCTTTTCTATGTGCCTAACAAACAAAACAAAGTTGCTAGTCATTGTCATATTTTTTTCTCCTCGAATTTTTTCCTCGTCTTTGCGTCATGGTATGTAATTTCTACTCTTTAAGGCCATTTCAAGTTAGTTCTCTGGTGTACCTATTTCTTTTTTTCTTCCTAAAATTACAAGAAGTTTGTTAACAAATCGCAGGATTTCAGTTTGATGCAGAAAATCAATTAATTAAAAAAGAGAGAAAACTCATTATAATCGTTTAGTTGAGGCTCTAGAGGAACATATTGTTGATGTTGAAAGGCGGCAAAGCTTCAGCTAGGCTCAATATTACTCAATTCTGTGTATTTGTCGGATACAAAATTAAGATAATTCTTTGTGTTAGAAAAAGACCTCACTTTATTTACGGCTAATGCATACGTTGATGATAACAGATTCAACACCCACCCCCACAACCAAAAAAAAAAAAACAAGGTCATAAAAGTTGATCTATATATATACATTAACAGCGGAGCCTAAACATAAAGACAGTGAAAACACTTTTAAATGCTGAAACCGACTTTATAAATAATCAGCTACATCATTACATGTTTGGGATAGAAGTACTGAAACTAATAATAAGCAACAAAGCCCAAGCTCGATTATTTGTTGCTTAAAACAATAATCTACAGGAATGATGACAATAATTGAAATGGGCTGTTTAGCTAACTCTGGCATGATCTGAAAGCACCAGATAGAGATAATAGGCCTACTAGAAATGATTGAGTAGAACAAAACAATAACATCTAAATCTAGGGCCCTGCTGATGTTTCCTTCCTTGCCACTTTCTGTGATAGAATTAAGAACAAATCCAGAATAACTGCTATTTCAGACGTAACTCATCTCTCTGTATCACAATCTTGGCCAATTGGAAGGGTAGCATGTCACATTTTCTTGTTAATCTAAGCACCACGACACAATTTAAATGAATACAAATACCAAAATATGAAGATTTGAAATTTGGTTACTGTAGACTTTTTCTTTTAGATCAATGTACTGACATGGAAGAGATTGAACAAATCCATGCCCAAATTATCCGGACCGACTAACCCAGAATCTCTCTCATTGGCAAGATATATCATTATGTTTTGCGTTGTCTCAGAGCAGGGCTTTACGAATAATGCTACCTCAGTATCTTCTAGCTAACGCGTATGCACATTTAGACCAATGGGATAAGTTTACAAGAGAGCGCGCGTCAATGATGAGACAGTAAAAAATTAGACTGTCAAAATGTGAGGTCTATTGTTTCTTGACTTCAGTTTGATCTTGGTCCGTGCCCATGAGAGCTTGTTATGTTCTTGGAGAAAGTCGAAACAATTAGGAGAGTGAGAAAAAAGAATGCTTAATCATTCATGCACTAATGGTGCAGTAGGTGCCGCCTATAAAACATTCATCCCGTTAAAAGAGTACAAGCAATTAGAAACAATTCAAGAGACACCTCTTTGGTAGCTCAGTGTGTGATGCTTAGTATCAAAATCCCATGGAGTTACACGGAGTGTGTAACCTGGGATTTAGTAGGTAATCCACTTTCTAGCAGAATCCATCACTAGTAAGATGCATCATACATCAAAACCCATGAATCCTTCACCATTTGGTGCATCAAACCACAGGCTAAGAGCATTTTGATAACAATTGATTTCTCATAAAGGATGTATACAAAACCAGGATTTTGATTGTATCTAAGTATGTATACAAAACCAAGTTTACGTGGACATAAGCAGTTCACATGCGAACCAACTCTGTTTCATTTACATATATAGATAGAATACTTAACAACTTCACGTATTCGAACTTTAAGATATTTTTTTCTGTTTCTTCTCTTGCCATTCTTTGATTTCAGCATCTATCGTTGCTTTCACTTTTGAATGGAACCCAGGGTACGGTTCATAACCAAAAAGAGTTTGGAGGGCCTGTGAGGAACCAATAAGTCATGATAAGATTAGATAATGCCACCACTGAAAGTACTTGCATCCTAAAATAGATGACAAACTTAGTATAATTACCTCAAGGAGCACAAAGAATGGAGCCATAAGGAATGCTTGTATAAGATTGTCCAGTAGGGCAGGTGCTCGCTTCTACAAACTTGAATAACAATGTCATGCGACCAAATTAATGGAAGCTTTGGGAATCATGCATAAAATTACTACAAATGATCACCTCAAACACTCCATGACCTATAAACTGTCCAGTCCAGCAGAGTAACTGAGCCGCTAGAACAACCTGGCCATGTGTGTCATAGTCAGCACCAACTATCACATACTTGATTCAAGAAAAACAAGAGAGATTCAACAAAAGTATTTCCGACCAAACAGATCATGCATTATACATCTTTGTTCAGTCCATTCGAAACTGTCCAAGTAGTGGTAAGTGTTGTTTCTCTTTTATTTCTAATGACCGTGGTATCTGGGCCATCTTGAGCACAGTTCGACTAATTTCACTAGTTACCTGCTACCTCCCAGGCTCCCACCAGCAGAAGTACCATCATACCAGGTAACTCTATAATTAGTTATTGGTTATTCACCTCTAACAACAAGTAGATGATTGCCACGTTTGATCAAAACCAATGCGATCAAACAACAATAGGCTATGATTATCTACCCCAATGAACTGCTATAGCTAAAGTAGTCAGGAGTTTGATCCTCGGAGCACATAGAAGACACAGATAGCTAAACCAAATAAGTATGAAGATTAATTACCAAAATATAAGTTGTTCTATGGTACAAACTCAAGGTAAGAGAGGAGAAAAACATCCACACCCAGTGTACCAACAAAGATATCAAGTTAAAGAATTGAAGGCATAGGTTGGTCAGATATCATGTATAACATGTTTGTGTCATGTAGAGTTGAGTCTGGAATGTACACAATGTGGTAGCTACATGATACTACTCTCGCCAGAAAGTTGTGAAATTGATAAGTAAATTCAGCTGAATGACTAGATCTTTAAACGGACCATCAGTTTCGTATCCAAGATGTGCAAATAAGCTACATTACAAGAAAAACTTTAAGCTCTCCTCTTTAACTTCATTTTGCTAGTTGTGCATACAGGAATAGCAACTAAATGACTGCTTTAGGTCAGTATTAGAACATGCAGGTAAAAAATGCATGGAATTCCCAACCACATTTGATACAAAAAGAACTTAAGATGGTGCAACCCTCGATTAGCAGAGCCCCAAGTTTTCTGCAGTTCATATAACATTGCCTGTAATCATTTTTCAGCAATATTCCAATAACCTGTTTCTGATTCCAGCTTCATTAACTAGCCTGTCCAACTGGTGTAATCAGGAGTTGCTCCTTGATTGCATGTCAGTGGAGGGTGACATATAGAGAGAACCCGTAATTTACTTGAAAGGAAACTTGTTTAACTTTTGAATTAAATGAACCCAATTAGGGCAAAGTAGATTCAAAGGATTCATACATCTGACCAATTAGTTTGGGATTGAGGTTTAGTTGACTGATTGATTGATTGAAGGGGTGCAAGAAAATACTCAAGCAAGGGGTGCAAAAATATAGTAATTGATCAAGCAAATAGGGGGAATTAGGACGCTAGGTATGCTGGTCGGCAATGAAAGGAACCATGTGATAGACAATTAATTTGGCTTTACGCAAGATCAACATATGGCTTAATGTGACTAGGCTGAAAATTTGGTTAGAATAAGGTGAAGTCCTGAGACTCCAATTGCTGGTAATAAGTAGAGTGAACAATCAAGTAGAACAAATAAAGAGATAAGCAAGAAATTAAGCTGAGAAAGTCTAAAAGCTAAAGGCTTTGATATCAGACAAAGGAAAAAATGAATCACACACAAAATAAACAGATGAAAGTATTTCACCAATGACCATCTCATCTAAACACACAAACTCACAAATCCTCAATCTGTGTAATGAAATGCATGTCTACAACAACAACAACATACCAAGTGTAATCCCAGTGAGGTCTGGGGAGGGTAGGATGTACGCAAACCTTATCAATGAAATGCATGTCTACAACAACAACAACATACCCAGAGTAATCCCAGTGGGGTCTGGGGAGGGTAGGATGTACGCAAACCTTATCAATGAAATGCATGTCTAGTACTAGTAAAAAGTACTCCCTCCATCTCAAATTAGTTGTCATTTTAGAGTCTGGAGAGTCAAACTACGAGAACTTTAACCAACATTTTAAAATATATTTTTTCAACAAATTGCCATGAGAAAAGTTGCATCTTGTAGTACTTTTTGTATAGTGTTTGAATATCTAAATTTAAATTGTAACATATTGAGTGGATCAAATCAATTTAGTTGCGAAGATTAGTCAAACTTTCTAATTCAATTTAGCAGCGAAGATTAGCTAAATTAACTCTCAAGAAGCTAAACATGACAAATAATAAAGGGAGTAACATATAATGCGAATTAGAACTTGCTCATTTTTCTTCAGTTTGCCTGTTTCGAAATTGACTGTTCTCCAACACGTATGCAATATCCCAAAACTACGAGCATGACATAACTTAAAATAGTAAATGATGATAGAAAATCAAGTGAGCAGGCAGGTGCAAGGGAAACAACAAAGACTCAAACTTTTAGGGAAATGAAGGAAAATATTTTATGTATACTCCCTCCGTTCACACCCCTTAACAAATAATAAATGAAGTGCATATTTTTTTAATAGACTTGAAAAAAGATTTGAAATGAGTAATTAATACTATGGGTAAAACAGGAAAAAAGAAATTGTCTTCCCTTGATATGCTAAAAGTGACAAGTATAAGTAAAAATCTATTTTTAGTAGAGTGGACAAGTAAAAGCGAACCGAGGGAGTAAATCTTTGAATGTGCTCTACAATTAGAGGGTCTATCGGAAATACTCTCTACCTCTCGGGTAGGGCTAAGGTCTGCGTACGCTCTACACTCCCCAGAATTCATTTGTGGATTATACTGAATATGTTGTTGTTGTTGCTCTACAATTCTCCGCTATATGAAAATAGCTAGCAACACCCTCATCTATAATAGTACAAAATAAACTGAAAAACCTATTCCTATATGAGCTTTACCATATATTCTAACTAGACATGACTTAAAATACTACAACTTTGAATAATTTTTCCAACAGGAAATACAAAAACAATATATAAAGGAAAGAAGACCAATTTACCTTCCAGGCAAGGGAGAAACCCAATTGACGAGCAATCATACTACTGGAAACCCAACAAATCAAACAGAGCAAAGCAGCCAAAGAGCCAGCTTTCTTGTCCAAACACACGTAGAACACACCATAAACCAAAGCAAACAAGAACCCATAATTAAGAACCAATGAACTGTGTTCACAGAGCTGAATCGGAGGTAAATTGAAAAGTGGGGGAGTAAAATTGAAAAGAATAAGACCGGTGAAAAAGATGGGCCAAACAAACACCATGTGAATCAAGATATTAACTGGGTTGCTATGGTAAGCGCCATAGAATGCCAATTGCTTCTCTAAGTCAAATATTCCCATATCTCCTTCTTCACCCTTTGCTTTGATTGGTAAATTAGGGAAATTATGATGAAATTAGGGTTGAAATATTTGACCCTATTTGGGATTATACAGAGGAAGTAAAGGAACTGTGTTTTTTTTTTTTTTTAGAGAAGCGACAAAAGGATAAAGAATGACAAATTGGAAGGAAGAAGCCTATTGATTTGCTACTATGTTACGATGTTTCTCTTGCCTTTATTTTTCTTAGGAGTATTAATTCCCTTATCTGGTCAAAGACGTGTGCAGCTTCTTTCCTCAACACTTGTGAAGAAGAGGTTTATATTCTTGAAAAGAAATTTAATGGATATTCACATTGATTGCTCACTTTATTTCAATTTATGTGTCTGGACTCACAAAGTTTTAAATTCTATAGCCCTAAACAAACGATGCATTGATTGCTCACTCTATTTCAATTTATTTAATTTATTTTAGTTTGATTCGATATGAAGTTTTAAATTTTATAGCCCTAAACAAATGATGTGTGATCTGTATCAAAATGTCATTTGAATCTTATGATTAAATTTGTCAAGTAAGATATTAGGGGCAAAGAGTTAATATAAAAGTGACATTTTTTTAATCAGAATAAAAGGAGAAATAAGAAACAAATTGAAATGAGGGAGTATGAGATTGAGCGTTAATTCTACTTGTTTGATCAAATTTTTTAAATCTGTTTATTTTAAAAATATTTTTGTCCGGAGTTATTTAAAAAAGGAAACTTTTGAAAAGTAATAGTTTGTATTTGATTAATCGATTTTAAAAGAACTTTTGTCAATATTAAAGAAGTAATTTGTGCTTAGAGGAAACTTTTGGAAAGTAACCGTTTGTATTTGGTTAATCGATTTTAAAAGAACTTTTGTTAATATTAAAAAGGTAATTTGTGCTTAGTGAAGCTTCAAAAGTACTTTTGAGAAAAAAAATATTTGTTTAGCTTTTGAAAAATAATTTTTGTTGTTACTCAAAAATATTTATTTTATTCCTCAAAGCTTGGTCAAACACTTTAATTCTCTAGAATAAATATTTTTTAAATCAAATAAATACATTGACTTTCTAAAAACTTGACCACTGACACAGGCTAGAAAGTCACTGCTTAGGCATTTTGTTCGGCGTTTCATCCTTGTCTCTATTTTTATTTTGTTTGGTTCAAGGAAATCGTTACTATTATATATAGAGAAGAAAAGATGGCTTTGAATTTTCGCTTGCTACTTGGCACATCACAAGATAGTCCTATTTCAAGGAACGAGTCCTTCCTGTAGGTTTAGTTATGAGTCACAATCATTGAGTTTTTCCTTAATTATTTTTTTCAATTTAAAGTTGCAAAACTTTACAGCTTATATTTATATCTATGGAATAATATTGGTCATTGAGCTTCCAGTTGGAATAATATCATTTTCTTTAGTTAATAAAACAGGTACTACAGTAATTAAAACGATCGACTTCAGATATTTGGTTGTCATACTTGAGGTATTTACAAATATTCTATTTTTGGTATATGACGTACGAAGAGTAGTTAGTTGCAGAGATGAAAGAAAAAGAGACATGCCACTGTTTTTTGGACAAAATAGCAGGCTTATATAAACAGCAAAACAATGGCCCATGCAGGTATCGAACCTGCGACCTTCGCGTTATTAGCACGACGCTCTAACCAACTGAGCTAATGGGCCTGTTTTCTCTGAAACTGGCAAGATTCAAATAATCCTTAATAGCAAGTAGAAACAATCGTGGACAAACCTTATCCAATTTCCTACCCGTCAGAGGCTTAAAAGAAATGCAGGGATAGCAACTAATTTTCAAAATTTTAGTTTCATCTTTCAAGAAAATGGCTGAAGCCATTATGAGCTTTGCGATTGTAACTCCTTTGTGCAAACTACAAAACTTGAATTGCACCTTTTAATACATCAGTTAAGCATTACCATCTGTCCATTTCTCTCCTTTTTTTCTCTTTCAAATTCGTCAATTCCTCTACATTAATTACCTCTTTCTCTCTCGCAATATTTCAGCTTCGGCAGTACTCGGGCAATGAATTTGGCTGCACCAGACACCACGTAAGTACCAATTTTACTATCCGTGATTACGAGAACAAGTTTCATTCTTCAAGCATTCTAAAGTACTACTGACCTATTTTGCTCAAACTCTTCAAAAAATGTCATCTCATGCGTGCCGGATCTACCAAAAGTAGTGCATTTTTTAAGGATCCGACACAAGAACTGAAAGTATATTTATGTCCACAATCTGTATTAGGACAAATGTACTTTATACACATTCGTATTATTATTAATGGAGATTAATATTTTGGCATTTGCAATTATTAATTGATTGTTTATAATATTCTATAATATACATCCTTGGAGGTAACGCTGTTATTGATAATGTGAGATATTAATATTATAACGTAACTCTTAAAATAGCATCGACTAATGATCATCGAGAATGAGATATCGATGATATGTGATAAGTCGACATGTGGTCTGCATCACATCCTTAGAGGATGTAGTATGTCTCACCTGCTATGAGTAATGGCTACTCGTGATGGACACATGGATACTTTGGAAGTATTGGTATACTCTGCTGATATACTGTTTGTTATACTTGTCTAAAGTATGATCAACGTGTGGGAGATAGAAGTTCTTAGACTTGAGGTCAATACGCACATTGTCTACAAAGTAATATACTTTGATCTTGTCCTAAGCTCAAATGTCTGATAGGTTGAGATACGGCTTGTATTGGGTACATTACGATGTGGATTAAAGGTGGTAGTTGAGCCCAGATTAGGATTCATTCTTCGAATGTATATTCGAGAGAACACTCAGATTCTCAGTGATATTATATTGACTAAGTCGTTGGCCAACGCAATAGACATATTTAGAATATGGTCTAGTTGTCAACTAATATAGATGAGATACAATGATTAAGCCATTTGGATAGACACTTGACAAATCCTAAGCTTGATTGAGTGTGTCGTGAATGAAATGATTTTATCTTGCCACATAGAGGTTAAGTTTACTGAATTCGTGTAAACGTACCTCACATATTGAGTTCGTCTTGCGGCGCCATCTAGGAGTTCCGTGCAGACCTTAATTTGATTAATGTCGATATGTGAAGGCATGTAGGGTCACACTATGTCGATTGCCTTTTCGATCTAAGGATGTATTGAGAGAGTATTAAATATTCGATTTAGAATCGAGCTATTTAAATGAATAATGATTGTTTTAATTAAGTCAAAATTTGATTTTGGATTTAATTAAGAATGTGCAGAAAATAAATCGAGACAATGCAAGGATACGCCAAGCGCCGCGGCGTCCATACCTTAGTGCTGCGGCGCTAATGACCTAATCTGCCTCGATTTTTGGGCCAGGCCCAAAGTCAAAATCTAATCCGATTTTGACCTAATTTTCACCTATAAATACAGATATTCCCTTCATTATTATTTACACTAATTTCAGATTATCATTCTAAGTCTTAGAGACTTAGAATCAAAACACTCTCTCGAACCTCTGCCGAATTTCCTAGCTTTCCGAAGGAGAAATACATTGAACCTTAGAGCTTGCAATCGTAAGGGCATTCGCGTGCGCACCTATAGTAGATAAAGATTTCAGATAAATACAACATGTAGGTGTTCGTACTTTATGTTACAGGTTTTGATTGTCATATAACTATACCAGAAGTAATTGTTGGGGTAAGTAAGAACAAAACTTTAAACTTCCGTTGTGCCTTACTTATATGTTTTGAACCCAACAAAACCCTACAGTGGTATCAGAGTCCAGGTTGGTTCAATGGTTATATAACAATTGAATAACATAATAATATGGGTTAAACATAAAATTTGATTAAAACGAGGCTTCATGAACTCCTACATATATTGATCGAATGTTAACCTTTTGAAATCACCCTAAATTATCTCCTACGCTAACTCGAGGAAGTCATTCCGTTATAACTCGAACTAAGCCAAAAGTGCATTGTCCGGCTCATTGCATGGTGCACGGCTAAGAATGGGTAAGAACGGATGATGGTCGATATGGGCGTTATTGATAATGGTGGGTGATGATAAAGGATCTGTGATTTGATGCCTAAATTGGATTTAGGGCTCGAACGATTTTGAAAAATCAACACAGAAACGTTTGTCAGGACATCAGCGCCGCGGCAAATTAGAAAGCCGCAATGATTGACGAATACAATGATCTTATTGATAATAAGACGTGGGACCTAGTACCTCATCCGCTTGATGCTAACATTATTCGTTCTATGTGAATTTTTAGACATAAAAAGAAATTTGATGGTTCATTTGAGAGGTACAAGGCTCTTCTTGTATGTGATGACAAGTCTCAACAGGTGGGAGTAGACTGTGATGAAACGTTCAGCCCGGTCATAAAGCCCGCAACAATCCGGACCGCCCTCAGCATTGCTCTATCCAAGTCATGGCACATTCATCAGCTTGATGTCAAGAATGCCTTCTTACATAGGGATCTTCATGAAACGATATATATGCATCAGCCTATGGGTTTCAGGGATTCTATTCATCAGAATTATGTGTGTCTGTTGCAAAAATCGCTCTATGGACCGAAACAGGCTCCTCGAGCATGGTCCCAGCGATTCGCCGATTATGTCTCCTCTATCGGTTTTTCACACAGCAGATCCGATCATTCTCTATTCATCTACAACAAGGGTCCATAGATGACTTACCTCTTATTATATGTTGATGACATCATCCTCACCACATCATCTGATGCTCTCCGCCGATCCATTATGCCTCTCATTTCCTCTGAGTTTGCTATGAAGGATCTGGGGGCCCTGAGTTATTTCTTTGGCATCTCTGTCACTCGACATTTTGGCGGCCTATTTATGTGTTAGAAGAAATACGCTGAAGAGATCCTTGACCGTGCATGCATGACATCTTGCAAATCATCCCACACGTCAGTAGACACCAATTCTACACTCAGTGCTGATTCCGACCCTCCGTATTCAGATCCGACTCACTATCGTAGCCTGGATGGGGCCCTCCTATGTCGTGAAATAAATCTGCTTGCAGATGCACAATCCTACGGAAGCACACATGCATGCCCTCAAACGTATTTTACGATACGTCCAAGGCACACTTCACTTCAGATTACATATATACAGGTCCTCGCTCACTTATCTCACTGCTTATTCTGATGTTGACTAGGGTGGATGTCCTGACACCAGATGCTCTACGTCTGGTTATTGCATTTTCCTTGAAGATAACCTATTGTCTTGGTCTTCCAAAAGGCAACCTACACTATCCTGATCCAGTGCCGAAGTAGAGTACAAAGGTGTCGCCAACGTCGTCTTTGAGTCTTGTTGGATCCATAACCTTCTACTTGAGCTTCACTGCCCGATTCAAAAGGTAACACTGGTCTACTGCGACAATATCAGTGAGATATATCTTTCCGGCAATCCTGCCTAACATCAGCGCACTAAACACATTGAGATGGACATTCATTTCGTTCGCGAAAAAGTGGCTCGTGGTCAAGTTCGTGTCCTTCATGTTCCTTCCAGATATCAGATTGCCGACATCTTCACCAAAGGACTTTCGCGCATACTATTTGATGATTTTCGAACCAGTCTCAGTTTTCGTGAACCTCCCGCTTCGACTGCGGGGGTGTAATAAAATATTTCCCGAATATTTTTCCATTAATTGTATATCTCCTATTTTAGGTAGAATTATAATCTTTTTGTAATTAGGTTGATTAGTTACCTAGTTTATAGCAAGATAAAAATACTTTTGTAATATTATATATATTGTAAATCATTTATCAATAAAATTAAGTAACAAATTACTTTAAATTGAAAACTATTGATACTTTAATTTCTTGCCTTGTCCGGAAACATAGAGCCTTTCCCCCTTCTTTTTGTTCATCAAGGGTGTAGCCTAGCGGTGATTAAAGCTGAATGAATCATGAAGATCAATGTTTAAATTTCAGTACATGCAAAAAAGTGTTAAAGTAATTTTTTTCATCTATGTAATTCCTTATTTTTTTTCGATCAAGACGCTTAGCTTTCTTCGATGGATTTTATTAATGGTTTTGGGGAAGCATCATAGTGTTATCTCATGGCTTGATTTTTTTTTTATATATATAACTAGCTTCCCCGGCTTACGCCAGACTATTCCTGGAGATAGTTGTTCCGGTTGCTCAGCACTACTATCAGTAAATTGCGGGATGTGCCTAAATGACCAGAGTTTGAGAACAGAACAACTAATATCACCTACAAGGTCCTATCCGAGAAGATAGCAAATTACTCCTATCAGGGTTCGAACCCACGCTGCAGGCCTCCAACTGAATTTTAAGTTTTCCTCCTTTGCCATTGAGCTATGCCGGGGATGCTTGGCTTTTATTTCTAGATCTACTTGGTGTTGATCTTGAAGCATCTACCAGATCTATTATAGCCCACCTACATCATAAAACAGATCATGCATATACAAGTCATGGGTCTAAATCCTTTTATTCCGACCTACTAGTCTGGAATTAGCTTCATTGTAAAGTTGAAGAAATGTTTTACTCCCTCATCCTAATGACAATGATAATTTAGTAACATGTCTTAACTGATGATGCTCCATATTTTAACTCTTGGAGATTGTTTATGCATTAATATTGTAAGGGTGGTTGTTGTCACAAAAAATTAATCCATATCATCGTCATCGTTTAACTCTTTGAGATTGGTTATTCATTAATATTGTGTGTAAGTGTGATTGTTGTCACAAAAAAAAAAAATTAATAAAAATATGACTTGCACAATCTATTTAGTTTGAACTGGTTATTCGCATCCGCGCGATCCTAGCCGTGAAGGTAAAGATTTTGTCTTTCACTTTATTCTAGAGGTGGTAAAATTATCGCATAAAAACATTATTCATCTTTCCCATTTAAGATTGTGCAGATTAATGATCCACTCATGTATTAACTCATTTCAGTTTGATCTACCCAAGTTCAGTTTAAAAGTCGAGTTAGTTTGTGTTAAATATGTAGCCCGAATTATTGATTCATGAGAAACCTTATCAAAATATTTAAGAAAAGGAATATTTGATATATTATTATATATAGTTAAAAGAAACCAAAAGGAAGTTCTATTAGTTTCGTTATGCATAAACAAATTGTAAGAAAACAAATAAAGAGATTAAAACTTGTACGAGTTATGTTATAATTCATTATTTAGTCCATATTGACTTAGATCATCAAAACTCTTCATCTCTCAAAAAGAAAAAGAACAGTCATACAGTTGGCCAGAACTCTTTGTTTCAAAAGTTCAAGTTTTCACTTCACTGAGTAGGCATTTGAACATGCAATTTCACCTCATTAAATAAAATCAGCGTTTGGACATGCGATTTTATCTCATGAGATGAAATCCCAAATCATCCAAAAAGGCATGACTTGGGATTCCAAATCAAGATTTCAAAATTTTAAAATATAAAAGTTGACCCATAAGTTTATATTTTATAAAAGAAGATCCATAAATTGATAGATATATTTACCAATCATGGTTATCAACATTTATATCAAATATTAAAAAATCTACAAGTTGATAGTATATTTTACAACAAATTTACTCTTACCAAGCATGTGAGAGGATTATATTAAAGAGTAGTTAATCTACAATTCTTGTTCAATTTTTCATTTAATTGAACTAAAGTTTGATCAATTGATATTGTATTTTTAAAAAAAGTCTTCTAGTAACGTACTAATTTTGTTATGAACTATGCCTTACTCATTTGGTAAGATTACATAAGAATTGTGAAGGTTTTGATGGTTTTCACAACTTGTGGGTTTTTATATCTATAAGAAAAAATACAACTTAATAAATTCAAATTGCATGTCCAAATAAAACTTTAACTTCAAATCATCATAATTTCAAATCATGTTCAAACGCTCGATGATATAAAACAAAATATGTCATGACGTTATAAAGTAGAAAGTTTCATATAAAAATTAGAAAATACATCTTTTCACTCCTAAATTTGTCTCGAAAAATCACTTTAACAATTAAATATTACCCTCTATTCTAGTATGAAGTAAAATTAATACACCCTTAACGGGTGACGTGACAAATAAAATATTATTAATTTTCAGGAAGAGCGTGAGAAAGAAAAAAATACTAAGGGTGGCCAGTGGGCCGGGCTCGGGTCTGGCGGGCCGGGTCTGGCGGGGTCGGGGTCGGGGCGGGACGATCCGGGGGTCGGGATTGGGACTAGCGGGCCTAGCGGGGTCGGGTCGGGCGGGACTGCTCCGGCCCCGTCCGATCCCGATCCCGTCGGTATCGGGGCGGGCGGGGGCGGGGTCGGGTCGGGGCGGGGCGGGGTCGGGTTTTCCTTTTTTTTTTTTTTTTAAATAACATATGTATAAAAAAAACTCAATAAACAAAACAAGATAGTGTAATAAAAACATCCCAAGGCTGTTTTTGTGCCTCTTATATTATTTAATAGACATATGATTTTTTTGTAATACAAATACAATTGTCTAAAATCTAAATTGCAACTTTATGGTGTTGTCCAAAAGTTGCAAATTACATAATAAAATTGCAATTAAAAAAATTACATTTTCCAAAAAATCGTTCTAATTGCTTGATGATTTCATGTGGTTCTTCGGTTGGAATAGGTATTTGTTGGTCAAATTGATCCACGTCGCTTCCACTACCTTCGGTTAAGATTTCGTTGTAGTTTTCATCATCTTCTTCGTTGATCTCCGGTTGACCGCACCTTCTCCGCTCCGCTCGTATCCAATCTCTCGAATAATACCGCAATTTCCAAGTCGTCTCCCGCCAATGAGTGTCCGTGGTCTCCTATTTGATATCCGCTCGCAGAAAAAGCGCTTTCCGACGCAGTTGATGACGCTTGAATGTTCAAAACATCTCGAGCCATCAATGAAAGTGTCGGAAAGGTCTTCTCATTCCCCTCCCGTATTTCAACAAGTCTTCTTGTCCATCTTCATTGATAACTTCTTGATACGGTACGAGTAACCCCGCAAAACAAAAATATCCAACTCGCTAATTTGGTTAGTAGAGGTACGGCCGCACATTCTATTTCTATTTCGAGGCTTTCAATACTAGCCGCAAAAACAAAGATGTCTTTTGTGAGGTTGTGTTGAAGATGAAGAAGATGGTATGGTAGCCGTACGTTACTAGCATTTTCTTGTTGATAAAATCTATATATATTTTTGCATTGGTGTTCTACGCTATTCAACACTTCTTCTTTAGTTTGTTCAATAGGTGGTGGGTGATTTAGATTTTTGGGACTTGGAGGTGGTAGTACTTCTATACAATCGTAAATAGTTTCAATTAGTGATTTAGTACCGTCTATTTTAATAGTAGGATTTAATACGAACCAATAATATAAATAGAAGGAATAGGAATAAAATATTTTTTTATTTTGACAAACATTTTTTTAATAGTGCCTTATAAACTGGTTTTTCCATATATTCACTAAGTAATAAAAATATTAGAGTTATATAAACTAACATAGTTGAAATAGTAGGATAATATATACCGGAAAATTCTTTTGTTGCTTGAAAAAATTTCTCTAAAAATACAATAAGTTCGAAAATTTTTACCCAATCACTATCTAAAATCATATCAGCTGGGTTTTTATTATGAGAGTTAAAAAAATAAAGTTATAGGTAATTTATAGTCATAAGCAACAAGTAGTTGCTCGTATAAAGAATTTCACCTAGTCGATACTTCTTGTGGAATTCTTCTATAAGGTAGTCCACAATCGTGACAAGTTTTTTTATATTCTTTTCTACGTTGTACTTTATTACTTTTAAAAATAAAGTTTATAGCAAATTGTATTTTACTAAGAATGTCTTCAAAAAGTGATAGACCATCCTTTACAATTAAGTTATATATATGGCACGCGCATTTTATATGAAAATGGTCTGGAAAAGATGGAGCTAAACTATTTTTTAACATTGTAATTGCGTAATTGTTATTAGAAGCGTTATCTAATGTAATAGTCATAATTTTATCGGTAATTCCGTAATAATCGCACACTTGATAAATATTTTCGCAATAAAAGTACCAAAGTGTGCCTATCATCTATATATCTATACGCTAAAATACGTTTTTGCATAGACCATTTATAATCTATCCAATGACAAGTTACGTTAAATAATCATGCCCGTTAGTACTACGACCTATATCGTACGTGATAGATACTTTGCCATTAAAATGATATAATGAAAAACGTAAATATTGTTGATATTCATGCGCAAATTTAAATACATCTCTCTTAACAGTTGACCTAGGAAAACCGTTAAAAGCAGGATTATATATATCTCTAATGTAATGAATAAAACCGGGAGATGAAGGAAATGAAAAAGGCAAACCCTCCACAACAACTAATTTTGATATTGCTTCCCTATCTCTATGTTTGTTGTATTTAGAGCCTACAATTCCCCCCCGTCATAGGGTTAATTTGACCCCGTACTTGGTCCGGGACGTATCGTATGTGAACCTTGTCCCGATGGAGCGGCCGTTTGCGCACCCGGTTTTGAAGCCTGGTATTGGGCATACCTAGTGGATGAGCACTTACTACGTGTCTAATTAAACCCCCCGTCCCACCGTGACCTTTTCCGATTTTAAATTTTAAAACATTTTTACAAATTTTACATATGGCTACTTGATTCTCTACGTCCCTATCAAAAAATGTCCATGCATCGATTTTAATGGTCGTTTTTGGACCTCGTCTCATACTAGGGGGAATAGGAGGTATTTCGGTTGAAGGTGCACTAGTGGGCGTGTTGTCATCAATATTAGTGGGTGTATCGTCTAGATCATCGTCTAAATTAAAGTCTTCTTGAGTTCCGAAAATAACTCCTCGTCTAAATCTAATGGTATTGTAGGAAAATGTTGAGTATCAACAAAATCATCCTGTGTAGGAATAAGATGACTAGAAGAAGTACCCTTGCCCTGGTTGCCTCTACTAGAAGAAGCACCCTTACCCTTACCCTTAACACATACCTTTTAATCCTTCCATTTTAATTATGATAATAAATAATTAAAGACAATAAAATTAAGTGCGCTAAATAAAATAAACAGACAATAATAATTTAATGAAGGAACGAATGTACCAAACGCCGACGTAACGTCGACGTGTAATCGAGAGGTTGAAAATTGAAACTTTGCTCGATGGAAGATCCTCAAGCTAGTTGTCAACTTCACTCCCAATTCCCAAATGAATTAATAAAATTGAATATTTAGCAAACAATGTAGAGAGATATATTGAGAAATTAGAGAGATTGTAGGAAGATTTGTGAGAAAGATGAAGAGAAAATGAGTTATTTATAGTTGAAAAATTGGGTTAAAGTGTAAATATAATAACTTATGGGTTAAAAATAAATATTAAGGGGTAGGGAGGTTGGGGGGAGGGGGGGGCCTAAAATGGCCGTTGGCCAACGGCCATAATCTAAAATGGCCGTTGGTGCAACGGCCATTTTTGCAAAAGGGGTTTAAGGGTCGGGGTCGGGACGGGCTCAGGGCGGGCTCGGGTCCGGCGGGCCTGGGGCGGGCTCGGGTCTGGCGGGACGAGACATCGTCCCGTCCCGAGTTCGAGTCCCGCCCCCGTTAATTTTTTTTTTTCTTTAGAACGGGGTCGGGGCGGGACCGGGGCGGGGTCGGGACGGGGTCGGGCCGGGGTCGGGTCGTCCCGACCCACTGGCCAGCCTTAAAAAATACTAAACATGGTCCAAATGTACATATGTAATCTTTTAATTGGATGATACACAATTAGCTATACTTAATTATATTTTTTTAATTTTTTTTTTCATTTTAGGTTCTTTTCTCTTTTCTTTATTTCTTTTCTCTTTCTTATTCTTTCCACTCTTCCTCTTTCTTGCTTTCCAGATCTTTTCCGATGCCATTTCCGTTAATATCGTTCATTCTCTTTTTCGTTTCTCTATAAATAAATTTGGTTAATGAGTTTTTATTATATAATAAAAGAAATATGAAATTTATTTCTTAGATAGATTAGATAACGTGGGTTTGGTTGGCCGAAAAAGTCGCCGGCGCCATTTTCCCTATGAAATTGACCGACGATAACGATGAAGACGACGAAATTTCAGAAATATATTCAAACCCAAAAACTTCTAAGTATGTACGAGTCAAATTTACTGATCCTATTTCAGTAGAAGTTACTTCGAAAATAGAAATTCAAAACACAGCAGCAGTGGAACCAAAAGGGTGTTAATTAACCTATCATTCGCGAAAGAATACCCAGATGATGAAATTCCCAAAATTTGAACTACCCAGATCTAAAGATTCAAAAGTGTGTTCGAATTCGAAGCCAATTGTTGATGATTTCATGTATAAGATTTGCGTCGACGAGAAATCATGAGTGAAAATTTTCAAAACAATGGGCTGTAACCATTCTTGTTTGAGAAAATGCACAAGACTCCCCCAACGGAGAAGGTGAACAGTCAAAAAGAAGATGGGTGAAGGTTAACAAATGAAAATAAGAACTAAAAATGACATGGGGGGAAGAAAAAGGTGTTAAAGCTAGTTAATGAATAAAACTAGCCAAGTTGGTGTGAATGAGAAATGGAAGGCAACCTTTCCGAACAGTCACCAACCTATTCCGAAGAGGCACATTCAAGGCTATATAAACTAAGACAATGCCTCATTTTAAAGATACCAAAACCAAAAATTTTCGCATCCGAAATTCGCATTCTTTTTTCACAAATAAAACTATCGAGTCTTACCGTGTTTCGTTGCCAACTTTGAGTTCGTCGAAGTCGAAGGCGTTTGACGTACCGCTACTCTGCGCGGTATATCCGTTTTATCCGGGAGGAAGTAATCCATAACCTCGGGTACGGTGAAGGGATTAAATTCCTTAAGGACACACAAGTGAATTCGTGGTCTCGGATATTTTCTTACTTCGTATTATTTTTTCGATTTGTTTTTTTCGGTTTTTGTCTTTCCGTTTGGTTTCGTTTTTCCCGATTTTTGAACACGAGGCACAACAACAAGCTTAAGGAATTTAATCATTATTTCTGTGTTCATTTGTTCTTGTTTAACAATTACAGAACGTTGTCGGAAAAAAAAAAAAAAAAAAAAAAGTGTATGTTGTTTGGAGACTAAAATCTTCGGATTTTCTACTCCGGTTGAGATTAAAGTTTCCATAACTTTCTACTCCTTTGGGTACTTGATTTGAAGATATAAAAACTTCATCAAGTATACAACATACAATTTACGGGAAAAAAAAAGAAAAAAAAAGGTGTTTGTTGTTTCGGTGTAACGAACTTGTATGTTGTTTGGAGACTAAAATCTTCGGATTTTCTACTCCGATTGAGATTAAAGTTTCCATAACTTTCTACTCCTTTGGGTACTTGATTTGAAGATATAAAAATTCATCAAGTATACAACATACAATTTACTGGGGAAAAAAAAAATAAAAAAAAAGGTGTTTGTTGTTTCGGTGTAACGAACTTATATGTTGTTTGGAGACTAAAATCTTCGGATTTTCTACTCCGGTTGAGATTAAAGTTTTCATAACTTTCTACTCATTTGGGTACTTGATTTGAAGATATAAAAACTTCATCAAGTATACAACATACAATTTACTGCATTTCGTTTCAAGTATTTTAAATCTGTTTGTGTAACCTTGATTCGGTTTGAAGAAATAAAATCTTCACCGTTGTGTATTATAATTATTCTTTGTCAAAACCGAGTCAAATAATTTATGGCATTCACGTTTAGGACATGTCAATTACGAACCTTGCGAAAAATGATTAGTTTGGAAGTATTGCCTAAGTTTGAATGCAATCAATCAAAATGTCAAATCGTGTTGAGTCTAAGTATGTTAAACATCCTTATAAGTCGGTTGAAAGGAATTCAAGTCCTTTAGACTTAATCCATACGAGATATTTGTGACATGAAGTCAATCCCATCTCGCGGTGGAAAGAAGTATTTCATAACTTTTTACCGACGATAGTACGCGGTATTGCTACGTTTATTTACTTAATAGTAAAGATGAAGCAATTGAAGCATTCAGCAATACAACCGAAGTTGAGACTCAACTTAACAAAAAGATTAAAATGATAAGGAGTGATAGGGGCGGTGAATGTGAATCTCCTTTTGAACAAATATGTTTGGAATATGGCATTATTCATCAAACAACCGCCCCTTACTCGCCACAATCAAACGGAATAGCGGAAAGGAAAAATAGAACCCGAAAGAAATGATGAATGCCCTGTTAATAAGTTCTAGTTTACCCCGAACTTGTGGGGGGAAGCCATTCTAACAAACTAGCCGAATACTCAATCGAGTGCCCCATAGCAAAACAAAATCTATTCCATACGAAAAGTGGAAAGGAAGGAAGCCCAATTTGGGATACTTCAAAGTGTGGGGGTGTTTGGCCAAGGTGCAAATTCCTAAACCCAAAAGGGTAAAAATAGGACCTAAAACCATTGATTGTGTTTTCATAGGATATGCCACAAATAGTAAGGCATATCGATTTCGGTTCACAAATCGAAAATCCCGACATTCGAGTAAATACGGTAATTGAATCGGATAATGCCGACTTCTTTGAAACCATATATCCGTATAAAAAGGAATGTGAGTCGTCTAGCAAAGAATCTAAACGACCTCGGGAAGAAACAAAGGAAAATATTCCCGATGAGGAAAACCGAGACGCAAAGCAAACGTCAAAGGACGTCTACTTCATTTGGACCAGAATTTCTAACATTTTTGTTGGAGAATGAGCCTCGAACCTTCAACGAAGCTATGTCTTCATCGGAAGCTCAATTTTGGAAAGAGGCAATCAATAGTGAGATAGAATCCATCTTAAACAACCATACTTGGGAATTGGTTGACCTTCCTCCAGGGAATAAACCTTTAGGTTCCAAATGGATTTTCAAGCGAGAAAATGAAAGTCGATGGTACTATTGATAAATATAAGGCAAGACTAGTTGTTAAAGGGTTTAGACAACGAGAAGGTCTTGATTACTTTGATACATACTCGCCGGTAACGAGGATTACATCTATTCGGGTGTTAGTAGGTTAGCCGCCGTGTACGGTCTTGAAATCCATCAAATGGATGTGAAAACAGCCTTCTTAAATGGAGAGTTAGAGGAAGAAATTTACATGGAACAACCCGAGGGGTTTGTAGTTCCGGGGAAAGAGAAGAAGGTGTGTCGACTTGTTAAGTCTCTTTACGACTAAAACAAGCACCCAAACAAGTGGCATGCAAAATTTGACCATACAATGCTTTGTCAAATGGATTCAAGATAAATGAGTGTGATAAATGTGTCTACATTAAGAACACTCCAAACCACGTAGTCATTGTTTGTTTGTACGTGGATGATATGTTGATAATGAGTAACGACATTGCTAACATAAATGCTACTAAGCGCATGCTTGCTAGTAAGTTTGATATGAAAGACTTAGGAGTTGCCGATTTAAGTCCGGGAATTAAAATCCATAAGACTCCTCAAGGTCTAGCATTGTCTCAATCTCATTATATTGAAACGGTACTTGAAAAGTTCAAGTATTTGGACTTTAAAGTTGCAAAGACGCCAATTGATATGAACCTTGCTCTTGCAAAGAATAAAGGTGAAAGTCATTCTCAATTGGATTATGCCGAGTGTTGGGAAGTTTGATGTATATCATGAACTCGTACGCGACACGATATTGCATGTGCTATAAGTAAACTAAGTCGCTACACTAGTAATCCCGACCAAAAACATTGGTGGCGATGAAACGAGTTTTGGGGTATTTAAAACATACTCAAAACTTTGCTTTGCATTATAACAATGTATCCCTGAGTTATTGAAGGATACGGTGATGCAAATTGGATCACCGGTTCAACTGAAACTAAATCCACAAGTGGATATGTTTTTACCATAGGTGGAGGAGCAGTGTCTTGGAAGTCATCCAAACAGACATGTATCGCCCGCTCTACAATGGAATCTGAGTTCATAGCTTTAGACAAAGTCGGTGAAGAAGCTGAATGGCTCCGGAATTTCTTAGAAGATATTCCATTTTGGCCCAAACCGTTGGCTCCTATATGCATACATTGCGATAGCCAAGCGGCAATAGGAAGAGCGGGAGCCTTATGTACAACGGAAAGTCTCATCACATACGACGAAGACATAATACCGTTAGACAACTACTCTCTAGTGGAATTATCACAATTGACTATGTTAAGTCAAGAGATAATGTGTCGGATCCACTAACTAAAGGCCTAACTAGAGAGGTAGTTGAAAGATCATCAAGGGGAATGGGACTATGGCCGAGGACAAGTCATCGTGACGGTAACTCTACCTAGAAGACTGGAGATCCCAAGATCTAGGTTCAAAGAGATCAAACAAAGTCATTAATGACGGTTCAACATTGTCACAATAACTCTTTGGTCCATTCTCGTGATGAGACAATGTTCGAGTGCCAGGATAAAGCATTGCGGCTTTTTAATGGTTCCTAAGTTTGGTACGGGGTATATCAAATAGTGTATCTACGGGATGACACATTTAGGAATCACCTATGTAAGTGTGAAGTGTAAGCCGCTTCAAGGAGAATTATGTAAGGCCAATTCTCTACGCACTTATGAACCAGCAAAGTGTTCATGGTCGAAACGAACAAAACAATGAGAACCAAAGACGGTTAAAGGGTTAATTGTGTGACATGTGGTTGTCTAGGTATACACCAAAGCTCGACGGTTCAAGGATATCACATCTACCGATTGACCGAGTATATCCGACATATGTTCACTACGGAAAGTTCAAAGAGAAATCTACTTATCCGGATGCGATTAATCCTTGCTTACGAATCACACGAGTTTTTTGTCATGCATGTTTTTCATCATATAGCCATTCCCCATTCATGTGGGGGATTGTTAAAGCTAGTTAATGAATAAAACTAGCCAAGTTGGTGTGAATGAGAAATGGAAGGCAACCTTTCCGAACAATCACCAACCTATTCCGAAGAGGCACCTTCAAGGCTATATAAACTAAGGCAATGCCTCATTTTAAAGATACCAAAACCAAAAAATTTCGCATCCGAAATTTCGCATTCTTTTTTCACAAATAAAACTATCGAGTCTTACCGTGTTTCGTTGCCAACTTTGAGTTCGTCGAAGTCGAAGGCGTTTGACGTACCGCTACTCCCGCGACAGGTATATCCGTTTTATCCCGGGAGGAAGTAATCCATAACCTCGGGTACAAGTGAGGGGATTAAATTCCTTAAGGACACACAAAGTGAATTTCGTGGTCTCGGATATTTTCTTACTTCTGTATTATTTTTCCAGTTTCTGTTTTTTCTGGTTTTTGTCTTTCCGTTTGGTTTCTGTTTTTCCTGATTTTTTAACACAAGCACAACAACAAAAGGAAATGGAAGCCTCACCCGCACATGCGAGTGGGTAAGTGACAAGGTGATTGGAGTACAATTACTCCAACGTCGCGGGTTCGAATTCGTGTGGTGACAGTTTTTACTTAAATATTGCAAGGGCTGTTGCTGGGTTCGTATCCCGTTGGTCCTCTCCCTTGCAGGGCTGCCACTCACGCATATTCCTCGATTTACATCACACCTGACCAAGAGTCCTCTGATAAAGGTGGAGTGTTTCGCCTTCGGGATTTTCACTTCACAAAGAAAAAGGAAATGGAAAGTAAATTTATTTTTTATCTGACGTTTTATTGAGGTGTTGATTATGGGTCGTGCGTGTACATCACTTTTCAATTTGAAGTGATATTACATGTATAAGGTGATATTCAATTTAATTGAAAGTTGTTTAGGTGTATTTAAGCACTCGTAAAATTTAATTATTAAGTGAATTTTCGAAATAAATTTAGAGTGAAAAAAATTATTTTTTCTATAAAAATATATATTGAGTAAAAAACGGACACCGTAGTTGATCTGAAATAATGCTGAGAAAGTAAGATGTAGCAGAGATTGTTAATGGGAAAAAAGAAAACAACGTAACAGGGGTATCTATTATTGTGCAAATTGTATTAACATATTTAATTCAAACACTATCATTTACTCCATATTTGTTTATTGTAGGCAACATAATACTCACCGAAAGGACCAAACTCCGAGTCCAAGTAATTAGTAATTACTATGTAGAAGAATCAAACAACTGCGCATGGGCAAACCAGCAGTTCCAAAACCATGGGCGAAGTCCTTCGAAGACCTCATGATATTCTGTGGACCCAATAACCTAATCTAATATATCCACAATATCCTATGTATGAGGAGTAAAAATTCAAACAATGTGTTATTAGGATAATTAGATAGGTCTTTAGGTTCTCGTCCACAACATGTATTTGCAGCCCATGCACCATCTTCTGCAAGTAATGCTCCAATCGATATCGAACAGGCAATGAATAACATGTATCTGAATATTTCAGATGATTCGTGGCTACGTTACACATGACGGCATCTCAAGGTAATCTCTCATCTTATTTTAATATGAGCAATAATAAAAATATTATTGTCGACAGTAGGCAGAAATTCCAATTTGTGGTATTGGTCAGCTAAAACTCCCCCTCTTCACCCACTGCTATACTTAAAAACATCTTACATGCACCAAAACTGATTAAAAACTTGGTATTTGTACGATATTTTACAACTGACAACAATGTTTCTGTGGAATTTGATCCATTTGGATTTTCTGTGAAGAATTTTCAGACAGGAATGCCACTAATGAGATGTAATAGCACGGGAAACTTGTATCCCATCTCTACAATTTCCAACAACCACGTGACAAAACCATCAACCTTTGCAGCTATTTCCCCTATCGTATGACACAATCGGTTGGGACACCCGGGAGCACCGATGTTCAATACTCTTAGTAAGAATAATTTTGTTGCTTGTAAACTTTTGGACTCTTCTGTTTGCCAAACTTATGTGTCTGGGAAACATGTTAAACTTCCTTTTTCATCATTTACTTCACATACGCTTATATCATTTGATCTTATGCATTGTGATTTGTGGACATCATCAGTTTTAAGTTCTGCAGGTCATAAATATTATATGTTTATTTTGGATGATTATTGAATTTTTTGTGGACACTTCTCTTAGGGAAAAAATCACAAGCCTTCACCGCTTTTAAACAATTTAGTGTTTTTATCAAAACTCAGTTTGACAAATCCATTAAATGTTTTCAATGTGACAATAAGAGGGAATTTATAAATGCTCAATTTAATGATTTTTGTCATAGAAATTGGGATGTCTTTGCATCTTTCATGTTCACACACATCTCCACAAAATGGAAAAACCGAAAAAATGGAACGATTAACAACATGATTCGCACACTTCTTGTGCATTCATCCACACCAGAAATGGTTTGGCATCATGCACTTCAAATGACCACATATCTTTTAAATATTCTTCCTAACAAACTACTTTCGAACGTGTCACCTACACAAAGGTTATATCATCGTCTCCCATCTTTTACACATTTAAGGGTTTTTGGGTGTTTGTGTTATTCCTTATTTTCGTCCACAATCATTAACAAACTTCAGGCCCGTTCCACTCCTTATGTATTTTTGGGATACCCATAAAATCATAGGGGATATAAATGTTTTGATATGACAAACGGGAAAATCATTTTCTCTCGTCATGTAGTTTTTGATCAGTCTACATTCCCGTTTGCCAATTCTCATGTGGCATCCCCACCTTCATATAATTTTTTTGGACAACGAAATATATCTGATTTTACATCACCACCTCAATACCCAAAATCAGATGGGACCGGCCCAAAATAATACCCACATCATACCGGCCCAACCACAAAATAGGACTGGACCAGTCCGCAGAATGGAGGTCACTGCCTCTTTACCGTCGGTCTCGGCTCAGCCCACTACTAGTGTCTGGCAGGCCCAAATGAGGGAGCCCACTGCTCCCTCATTCATAAACCCACCCCGGCATTCAGACCCATATTTTCATGCCCATAATCCTGATCCCTCTCGTCCCAATAACATGGCAGAAAACAACCAACAGTCTGCCTTGGCCCAAAATACTACCTCATCTCGACCCAATACCATACCCAACAGCCCTAATCCCCTATCCTCGAATTTAGCCCAACCTCGGACCATTGAAACCCGTGCCATGCATGGAATTTTTCAGCCCAAACGTCATTTTAACTTAACATATTCGGTCCAACCATCACCTCTTCCCAAAAATCCCAAAGCAACCCTATCAAACCCGAATTGGAAAGCTATCATGTTAGACGAAATTGATGCTCTTATTAAAAATAAGACGTGGGAGTTAGTGCCTCGTTCATCTAATGTGAACATAATCAGGTCTGTGTGGTTTTTGTGTCATAAAAAGAATTCTGATGGCTCCTTTGCGAGATACAAAGCTCATCTTGTTGGTGATGGCAGGTCTCAGCAGATTGGAGTGGATTGTGGTGAAACATTCAGTCTGGTGGTTAAACCAGCAAATATCAGGACTGTTCTTAGTCTGACACTGTCAAAATTCTGGTTCATTCATCAGTTGGATATTAAAAATGCATTCTTACATGACCATTTATAGAAGACATTTTACATGTACCAGCCTTTGGGTTTTCGAGACCCTACACATTCGGATTATGTTTGCCTATTGAAAAAATCTTTATATGGTTTGAAATAGGCTCTCTGGGCATGTTATAACAAGTTTGCAGGGTTTGTATCCACACTGGGTTTCTCACACATCAAGTCCGATCAGTCTTTATTCATTTATAAGAAGGGAATCAACATGACATATATCCTCATATGTGTAGATGATATCATTCTCGTGGCCTCATCTACATCACTTTGTCGGTCTATTATGTCACTCCTTGCAGCAGAATTTGCAATGAAGGATTTGAGTCCTTTAAATTATTTTTTGGGAATTGTTGTAACCCAATATGTCGGTGGTCTGTTTCTCAGTCAAAAGAAATACATTGAGGAGATCATTGACAAAGCCGGTATGTCCTACTGCAAACCATCATACATACCGGTTGATACTAAGTCCAAATTGAGTAACTCTACAAGTACTCCATACAGTGACCCAACACATTACCGCAGCCTAGCAGGGGCCTTGTAGTATCTTACTTTCACGAGACATGATATCTCCTATACGGTTCAGCAAGTGTGTTTACACATGCATGATCCGAAAGAAGAACATATGAGGGCTCTCAAACGGATTCTGCGGTATGTTAATGGTACTCTTTATTTTGGATTACATCTCTATAAGTCCTCCATTTCGAGTCTCTCATCTTATATAGAGGCGGATTGGGGTGGCTGCCCAGACACACGACGTTCCACCTCTGGTTCTTGTGTGTTTTTGGGAGACAACCTCATTTCATGGTCGTCCAAACGATAGCAAACGATGTCTCGGTCGAGCGTTGAAGCAGAATACCGAGGGGTAGCAAATGTGATTGCTGAATCATGTTGGCTCCGTAATCTTCTTTTCGATCTCCATTGTACGATTGAAAAGCCAACTGTGGTTTATTGTGATAATGTGAGTGCGATATACTTAACTGATAATCCTTTCCAGCAACAACACACAAAACACATAGAAATGGATATATTATTTGTCCGAGAAAAGGTTGCCCGTGGACCAGCCCGTGTTCTCCATGTACCGTCCCGTTATCAGATTGCCGACATTTTCACCAAAGGTCTTCCGCACGTACTATTTGATGATTTCAGGGACAATCTCAGCATACGAGAACCTCCCGCTAATACTGCGGGGGACTGTTAGGATAATTATGGGGTCATCCCATAATTATCTCAAATCACTATCAATCATGTAATATTGTAATTACATAATTTAGGATGATTATAAATTAGTATCATATATTTTAGGATAATTAAATAGGTTTTCCTTAATACTAGTATGATACATTTGTATATATATATTTCAAGATTGGAATGAAATCACTAGTGGAGCTGATTTTCCACCATATTTGTTCTTCATACAAAATATATTCCTTTGTCCTAAGGTACCAAAGCTACGTACCACACAAGTTTTATGCTTGTGCTAGATCACATATATATGGATAAATAGATAATGGATGTGGTACATATGAATCTGGACTTCTTTTGAGTGGATTGTGTTAAATTTATCCCGCCCAACGTATATTTTGATCAAATATGGTGTATGTAGCAAGACCACTTGTCAAATAATTACTTTAATTAGCCACATTTTTCATTTTCTTTTTGCTAGTTAAAAGTTAAGAGATTATTTCAACACATTAGTGAGGGTTTAGAATCAACCTGTTGGCTTGTATCTTTTTAGCTGAAAATACTTTGTTGTGTCATTTTGTCTCGTTGAATAAAAATGACTTACTAGCCAAAGTATATCCCCGACACAACGATAGTTGTTTAGAATTTGAAAGATAAATGGAGACTCAAATGTAAAGATACGTATTATGTGCAGTTTTGGGAGATTTTCTTTCTAAAGAGATTCGATTCGGAACTATTATATGTTCAAGGTCCAATATTGAAATAATTTCAGAGGTTTTCCTTGACTTTGTCCGTGTCAACAAACAATTCGAAATGCCTCGCTTTACTAAAAAAGAAAGAAAGATTTTTTACAATCGTGATTTTTTTTTCCTCATCCTTCCGCTTGAAAATTCAGTTTCATAATTGAGTTTCCCCTTTCTTCTACAGATGCTGGGGTCCAGCCCTCATAGAAAATTGCCTATGTGGACTAACCTGTATGACATATTCGTTCTTGATTCTTAAGTGAAATTTGGGCTAATTTTGACTCATATAAGATTGTCACCTATTAATTGTAAGAATAGTTGTAGTTGTAATATGTGGGACCAGAAACCATTTTTAAGGCTTTATAAGCCTAAGTCCACTAAGTCTAAATAAAATAAGTAATTGACATTATTTAAAAGGATATGTGCATTTGTATATATATTTAATATTTAATTATATATCTAAATGACTTTGACTTGTATATATCTAAAGATTTTATTTTCGTATTTATTTTTTAAACAGTTTTTATTTATTTAAAATTTAAATATTAAATATAACGATGTGACCGTTCAGAAAAGGAGTAATTCTTGGGGAACAAACTCCTCTTCAATCTCTATAAATAGGAATACATCCCAAACGTAGCGTATTCAATTTGCATGTATGATTTCAAGCTTTTTTGTATCTTGATAGAGAATTGCTTGTACTCTTTTGAAAGATAGTGATCTTTCTCACCTCAAAGCCTTAATTTCTCTATTATTCTTCTATTATTTCTAACAATAATGTAGTAAGATTTTGACTACATTTTCGTCTTGTTAATATACTCGTTAAATTATAAGGACGACACTAAAATCAAAGCACGCATCGGCAGTAATTAATTGACGGGGGAACCAAGAGATGAAAATTTTAGTTTTAAATGGTGTATTTTCTAATGTCCATTCTTTTTTTCCATGATCTCAAAAAAGCTGTTGCCACTTATTGTGAGGTCGTTTGATGTATTAATGATAATATTACCTAAATTAAAGCATACTAATAAGAGAATTAAATAGTCATAAAGACAATTCATGTAACGTTAAATTTTTGTGAAAGCTGAATGTGAGATAAAACGTTACTCCATGATGCATGTAAAGCCTCATAAATTTAATAGGGGGTTACATTAATTTGAAGAGTACTTAGTAAAAGGAGCATTAACGAGCAAAAATCTCAAAATATAACGGCAGTTTTTCACAAATGAGTCTATTGTCAAGACAATATATAACAGTGTGTGAATTTTTATACGATGGTGAAAAAACAAACATAAGCATTCTAGATATGGAAAAAACATCCATTAAGTTGATTTTCACTGTGGTACTTTTTGTTATTGCAATAGGTATGTAACTCTCTCTCTCTATATGTCTCTCTGATTTTCTCATATCATGGATAAAACAACTAACGATATTTTTTTATTTACAGATCTTCAATGTTACAAACCGACAGCTATTTGCAAGGAGTGCATCAAAGATGAAGATTGTTAATACATGCGTCGTCTATATCATTGCACACCTTTTTGTGACAGCGGTGAGTGTGATTGTTATGGGCCACGTACTAGAAAAATCCATTACAATCTAAATTTATCCCCACGTATAATTTTCATTTCTCATATACTTTTCTTATTTTTATGAATAGAAAACTAATTATCTATCTACTATTTATTGAATTTTGTATGCAAGGGAATAAAGGATTTATGCATTGTTTTGGTTCTTTAATTTACTGTTCACTAATGTAAATCATCCAGGCCTCCTTTTCAGCAGCTTGTCATATGAAATGAGTAATTAATTTATAATTTTAGAAAAAGAGCAATAATGGTAAGATATTTGATACGTTTAAATTACACCTAAATTATTGACGTAAAGCGGTCACTATCAAATATAGTAATCCAACTAGGTTGTGATCGAATCCTACAAGAAATATGATGTGAAAAAGTTACATTTGAGTTCTTTGTGATACTCGACTCTAATCTTAATCCTATCCCGGTAAGTTGTAAAAGAGTTTATATTTCTAATTGCTATTTTGATTTAAGAGTATTTTAATTAGAGAAAGAAGTCAAGGTTGTGTCCCCTTTTGATAAAGTGCAATGCAATAAGTGTTAATACGGTATATTCATAATGGGTCGTTGTATGGTATACGCTGAATCTCTAATATTTCTCAATAGTTAGAAAGTATTTTCTCTTTATGATTTTTTTTAAAATAAAATAATTGAATGAAGAACGATTAATCTATACCAAGTAAACTCAACGATTAATCTATGTCAAGTAAACTCTTCTTATTTCTAAGTGAGCTTATCAAATGAAGGTTAATGCCCCGAGTTCTTGCTACTCATTTCTACCAAACCCTAACTCACATTCTCAAATAGAATAAAGGTTTATGGCATAGACTAATGTTTGCAACCACCGACCAACATTAAAGACTAAGAAATCAATAGAAACCAACAACCATTATGCATATAATTAATAGTAAACACCCAACATAACACCAATCATTTGATCCACAATCATGATTTTTAGTACAAAACAAAGCATTAAAGAAATTATTTAAAGCCAATAATGAATAAAGAAGAGAAAAAGATAGAAAGATTCTCCTTAAAAGCTTCAATGCTATAGAATATTGTGTTATGATTGCACTTCTTTTGCTCATCGTTGTGATAAAGCTTTACGATTGGATCACTGGCCGTGAATTGTTCTACTGTCCGTAATCCTTCCTTGTTTTCTCTCTTCATCAGTTTCACACTTTTGGGGCTTCTTTTATACAATTATCCTTTGTCTTTGCCAGATTATATCCAAATACCTACAATGCAACAAATAACATAAGAAACGAGATAAAATTACTTCAAAACAATTAAAACTCTTGTAACAAGACATCAAATGTTTCGTATTTCTACGGCACATCATTATTGAAGTTAAAAATTAAAGGGGCAATATATATCATTTAATCATCATTAAGTGATAAATAATTGTATATATGCAATTTGATTTTTAATACTCAACTTTATTACTTTTGACAGTAGAAAGCGTGAGTAAATTTACTAATTTTAAAAAACGATCAAAAGTAATGAAGTTTTGCATTTAGAATCAATTACTCTCTTTATCTTAATTTATATGTCATTTCGTTTGTGGAGATCTAAATTACCCAAACTTTTACTAATATTTCATAATATATTTTTCATTATATTGATATGAGATTTTTTTTAATTTATAATACTTTTTGTATAGATTTTTAAAATCTAAATTTTATTTTAAAATATTAAATTAATCTAATTTAATATTAATTATAAAAATTAATAAAATTGAGTCATATAAATTGAAGGGAGTTGTATTGTACAATAAGTATGTGTATTTTCCATTGTGACAATAAGTATGAGTTATTTTTGTGGAATTATGAGCATCCACATAATACGACATTGTCGGTATATGATTTCAGTTGTAGATACTGAATTTGTGGGGTCTTATCCAAAATATGCCGACCTGGCAGAGGACACAGTCAGCTACGCGGTGAAAATGCAATGAGGCTAACTGCCAAAAAAAACCGATAATATAGCAATTAACCAGCTCATCCAGATGCCCATTTTTTGGATTTTTTTAACCTAAAAACAATCATCTAAATCCAATTATTCAGATTTCAAAACATGGCAACGCAATTACACGCAAGCAAGACAATAAATAATCCTTAATCCTTTCGATAACCCAAATCAGATCAGACACATAGCAGCCTGCATTATCAATTACTATATCCAAAATCAGAAATTTAGGAGTTGTTAATCTACTCCCTCCGTCCAAAAATATTTATCATCTTTAATAAAAATATTTATCTCAACATATTTGTAGTTTTATTTAATCAAGATAAATTTAAATAATTTTATTATTGTATTAATTATAACATTTAAGAGGGAGTTTTATGAAGTTGACATATATAAATAAATAAATATTTGTAAGAGATAATATAATAAAAAATTATAAGATGATTAAATGATCAAAATATTATCTTATAAATGTATTCTTAAGGGCCTATGAATAAAAAATGTCACAAGTATTTTGAGATTGATAGAGTATTTATGAAAGAAAAAAAGAAACTGAAAAAGGAGAAATGGATAAAGCCCACAGTTTTATCTGAGTCATTTGACCCCACCTAATCCCTCTTTTTCTCTTTTCACTTTTTTTACCTTTAATAATTCTCTCACCACCATTGTTTTCACTATTTGTTCTTCTCTTCTATTTTAAGTTTCACACAGAACACAAAAGCCACAATATATTTTGGCCCTTCTTCCCTCCCAACCGCCAATACATATACTGCTCCAAAACAACACATTTTTTGGTTCACACCCTTCATTTTCCTATTGAAAAAGTTCTTGCATTCTTGTTCTATTCGAACAAATTTGTTATTGATCCAAAAGGGTATGTGAGAATTTGTTGTTGGATGCTATATCCTTGATAGTCCTTGGATTTTTAGGAGAAACAAATATGGCATATTCATTGAAAACTCGTTTATCTGTTTTTGGGTCCTGCGAGGGTATTTTAGACAATACAAACAAAGAATTTCTTGGCAAATCGTTGGATGTATCAAATCAGATTAGTTTGAGCCATTGGAATGTTGAACCTCCAAGACCCATGTCAATTAATGTAAGTAAAACTTTTTAACATTCTATTCTTGTGTTTTTGTAGGCTTTTTTTGGGTGCAAAACTGAATTTTTTTTTGTGTGCTTGATTTTAGGCACAAGCATCAATATGTATAAGCAAAGCTCAAAGATGGTGGGAAAAGACTCTTAAACCCAATATGGTAGAAATCCATTCAGCAAAAGAATTGAAGGATTCATTATTAAATGCAGGGGACAGATTGGTCATTATTGACTTTTATTCCCCTGGTTGTGGAGGTTGTAGGGCTTTACATCCTAAGGTATGTTTATTTTTACCTAGAATGGCTTCTTTTTTTATTCTCCATTTGTTTGTGTTTTAAAATCTGACCCTTTTTTGTCAATTTTTCCAGATATGTCAATTGGCTGATTCAAACCCTGATGCAATTTTTCTCAAGGTAAACTATGAAGAACTCAAAGCCACGTGTCATGCTCTTAGGATACATGTGTTACCCTTCTTCAGATTTTATAGGGGTGCAGAAGGCAAAGTTTGTAGCTTTAGCTGTACTAATGCAACTGTAAGTTTTAAGTATTTTTAGTTTCCTACATACAAAAAAAAAGTTATTACTAAATGTGTAGTTTTCTCATGGCAATTTTTTTATTTATTGTTATGCAGATCAAGAAATTCAAAGATGCATTAGGAAGGCATGGGACTGATAGGTGTAGTATTGGTCCAGCAAAAGGGCTAGATGAATCTGAGCTGTTAGCTTTAGCATCAATAGGTCAATTGTCAAGAAATGAATTATCAATGGATTATCCAGTGAAGAAGAATGGATTTGAAGAATTTGTGCTATCAGGGTTGGATTTATCTGATAATAATATGGGGCTAAAAGAAAGCACTGAGTTGTTGATGGCCTAACAAATGGAGATCTTGATTAGAAGATTGTAGCAATTTTTTGGAGCAAATTTGCTTTAAGTTTGTAATTTGTAAATATTATTATTGGGTTTACCATAAAGTAGGGCTGCGTGTTTTTTTTTGGATAAGCCCTGCATATTTGGTCAAAATCTGTCGTTGGATTTAAAATAGTGATTATGTTATGCAGATTAAATGCATTTTGCCTAGCTTTTCGATTACCATTCCATTCAATATCCTTTATAGTTAAATAAGTAATTTGATCACTTAGCATTTATTAAAAATAAAATTATTTTTTCTTTATTTGATAAGTGAACATTCTAAAGGGATAAAATTCAAAAATCTTCTTGTTAATAGGTGACTCAAGCAATTCAATTAATCTTTTAACCAATTTCAAAATTGGTAGCTTGTCTAACAGATCTTTTGAAAAAAAAATAGGAAACCTTTAACATTATTAAAAAAAACAAATTCGTACAACCAATGCTTCTCGAAAGAAAATTTGGATGGCCATTCCCATTAGAATAAGTTTGAATTCTGATAGTGTTGATCATAAATTAGTTGATAGCTGAGTGTCACAAATGTCATTGTAAGCCTTAATAAAATACGTCGGTGTTCGATTTTGAAAGCATTGAGAAGACAAATTTGTTGCTCATTCATGGTTTGACGTCTAAATACCAGGTGCGTCCGCCGACAAGAAAGTTACTTAAAGTACTAATTAAATGAGATTTTACTAAAAGATCATAGAAAAATGTGAAAGAAGAATAAGGGTAATTTTTTTTTAAAAAAAATACCTTTTGGTTTCTTAAAATGATTTTTAGCTTTTATATTTAGTCTTATAAATATTTTTTTAGATGATCAAGAAAACATATTCAATTAAGAATAATTTATTGAAAATACTTCTTATTTTAGTCTTAAATAATTATTTTTTTTAGATGATCAAGAAATCATATTAAATAAATAATATATATAATTAGAAATAATTTTGTGAAAATATCTTTTACTTTTTTTAGGGTGAGTAAATATCTTTAAGGACGAGTCAAGTTAAAAGTAATAAATATCATCATACTTGTTTGTGATAGCTCTAAGAATAATTAGTTTATTTTTCTCAATTGTTCTTTTTCAAAAAAGAGGGTAATATACCTCTATTACAATCATAATTTAGATTAGACTTAGGCTATCTAATCTACCTACCATATACAATTGATTCTTACTATCAATCACACTAATTACTATACAGTCACACTAATTACTAAATAATTATAATAAATACAATCATTTAATATAATTATTCTATCACTCCTCCGCAGTCGAAGCGGGAGGTAGACGTATGTTGAGACTGTCCCAAAAATCTTCAAATAAAATCAGCGGAAGACCTTTAGTGAAGATATCTGAAATTTCATAGCGGGACGTGACATGTAACACACGCACTTATCCGCGGGAGACCTTTTCACAGACAAAGTGGATATCCAACTTAATATGTTTAGTGCGTTGGCGATTGACCGGATTCCCAGAGAGGTAGATGGCACTAACATTTTCGACAAGGGAAATGTCCACAAAAAATTAGAGTAGTCATCTAGCAATAACAAATAATATCTATGACCCGACGAGCTCAAAACGGGTGATGTCCAAATATCATGATGCCAAAAGGATAGAGGTAGTGTGGCATGGATAAGCGATGTTCGAATAATGTTATTGATGGTTCAGATTTTTCATTTTGCCATCCCGTTTTGTGAGGATGTGTGTGGCATGAAAGACGAAAATTTGAACCATTTGAGTTGCAAAAATCCCAAAACTGCTTATTATCAAACTTCCTATCATTATCACATTGAATATTTTTAACATCTCGTTCAAACTGTTTCTGGATGAATGCTCTATAAACAAGAAATGTGGAAAAGACTTGTGATTTTTTCGACAAAGAAAATGTCCACAAAAAATAAGAGTAGTCATCTAGCAATAACAAATAATATCTATGGCCCGACGAGCTCAAAACGGGTGATGTCCAAATATCACAATGAATGATATCAAAGGGCATAAGTGTGCATGAATTAGATGAAACAAATGACAATTGAACATGTTTCCCAAGTGGACATGAACGACACATATTAGAACTACATGTTTGAGTACATGAATAAAATTATTTTGTTTGAGAGATGCTAAAACAGGAGCCCCTGGATGACACAAACGTTCATGCCATAACGAGGGTTCAAGAGCAGTAAAAGCGGAAGGTAACTTGGTTCGCTGGTTTGGTGATGTAATTGGATAGAGTTCCCCTTGAGTATCATATCTCATGAGAAACGTCACCGTCTGAAAATCCTTCACGAAAAATCCAAAAGGGTCAAACACAACAGACACCCATTATCAGTAGTAAATTTTCTAACACACACCAATTTTTTTATTAATTGTGGAGCATGAAGGACATTCTGCAAAATTAAAGGTGGGTTTGGTTGTGACAATTTAGTAGAATCATAATCTCGAATTGGAATAGAATGGTCATTTCCGAAAATTATATCATTATTTTTGCTCGAATTACAATAAGACGAGAGATTACATTGGGAGGACGTCATATGTGACGTCGCTCCGGAGTCCATATACCAATTTGAATCAGGTGGATTAAGTCCAAGGGTGTGCATGGCAGACTCAATATCCATTGGGCTTGCCACTGCCGAATGGGCCTCCTGCCACTGGTTCGGCAGTGGCCCAAAGTTGCTGGAATTGCCGGCTAAACTATTTTTGGGCCCAAAGTTGGGTGGCTCAAAACTGGGCTGCTGCAACTACTGGTAACTCGTGCCTTGGCTAGTAGGCCTTGGACTGGGCCTGGACTAGTTACCCGATGGGTAAGGGCAAGGTAGCACAACCCAAGGCCACTGCCAGGCCCACTGGTTTGGGCTGCCGCCCCACTGTGGTCGGGGCTGCCACTGCTGGCCGTCGGTGCCGTTGTTTCCTCCGCCATCGGAATTTCGGTTGCCGCTATTTTTGCCATTTCGGTTATTTCCACCTCGATTTTTACCATAGTTTCGTCCTTTTTGTCCCCGATTTTGTTGTGAAGTCTCAAAGTTGGTGGTAGTGTCATTGCCTATCATGGCGGAATTTGAAACGGTTGCGGCCTTTTTGGCGAAACCCGCCTCTTCAAGAATAAGCATTGAACGAGCTTGATAAAAAGGAGGTAGAGGATTGCTTTGTCGGATAAGCGTTCCCACGCCACTATACGCCTCGGTAAGACCGGTAACCAATTGGAGAACCAATCGATTGTTGGTAACCGGCGAACCAACATTTTCGAGTTGATCCTACAAGACTTTGAGGCGTTGACAATACGCCGATGCATTTGGAAAATCCGCCATATCAGTGGTGGATAATTCTTACTCCAACGTGACGGCTCGGGAATTTTTGTTGTCTTGAAAAATATCCCGCAAACGATTCCAAGCATCCATTGTTGTAGAATCGGGTTCCATTATTGTATGCAACAAATCACTAGAGATAGTTGCATAAATCCATGAAAGAACTGTGGCATCAAGAGTTTCCCAAAGTTCTTTGTCCTCATCGGTTTTTAAATCCTTCCCTTTGCCAGTCGCCGGCGGAATTATGTGATGAATAATCCGGTGGGAACGACAACATATTTTAAAAAGCTCTGTCCAAGTTGCATAGTGAACATTCTCCATCTCAAGAGTGATGAAAATATGTGTTTTGATGTTAGAAATGGTAAGGGCAGGATGAAAGGTGGATTTGGAGTCAGACATTGTGGACCGGAAAATGAAGAACAATATTGCAAAAAAATGGTGGTCGGCCGGTGGTGTAAGGTGGAGGATGGCCGAAAATTTGGAGAGAATTTTTTTTATTTAAGGTGGGATCTTTTCCCTAGTCTTCTGATACCACGTAAGAATAATTAGTTTATTTTTCTTCAATTATTCTCTTCCAAAAGAGAGGGTAATATACCCCTATTACAACCATAATTTAGGCTAAACTTAGGCTATCTAATCTACCTACCATGTAGAATTGATTCTTACTATCAATCACACCTAATTACTATACAATCACACTAATTACTAAATAATTATAATAAATACAATCATTTAATATAATTATTTTATCAATAGCTATGGAGTACCTCACTAGATTTCTCAAACCATTGCACCAAGACAGAAATTCCAGTACCATCCTAAATGTGCAAAGATGAAGATTATCTAGTTGAGCTTTGCAGATGATCTTCTATTATTCAGCAAAGGGGATGCTGCTTCTGTAAAGTTACTAATGCAATTTTTTAATCACTTCTCACAAGCTTCAGGACTACATGCTAATCTTAACAAGTGTTCCATTTATTTTGGAGGGGTGAAGCAAGTGGTGCAAGACCAGATCTTGAAGTGCACTGGTATGCCTAAAGGTGAGTTGCCTATCAGGTAACTTAGGGATTCCCCCAAGCATTAAAAGGTTGTTTATTGTGCAGTGTCAGCTCTTGTTGGATAAAATGTTGGGTAGAGTGACATCTTGGACAAGTAAATTTCTCTCATATGCAAGGAGATTGCAATTACTGAAGGCAGTTCTGTTTTCTATACAAACTTATTGGTCACAGTTATTTCTCCTACCAAAAAAGATCTTGGAAACCATTGAAAGAATATGCTGAACCTTTTTATGAACTGGTGGGGTGGAGCTTTCAAAAAAGGCTCTCATAGTATGGGAAAGACTCTCATAGCATTGTGTTGATAGACTTAATACTTATCCTGTCTATCTGAGTAAGTGTAGGAGTGATGGTGGTAGAGTAGAGTTGAAAATCACCAGTTAGGGTCTGCCCTAATAATAGTGCATCCCAGGCTTGTGTTTGTTTTTTGTTCTGTTTTTTTTTTGAGCTGTACAGTGACACTTTTGGTAATAAGAATGTGAATAGTTACCAAAAAAAAAGTAGTAAATATCTTAAGGGTTTGTCAAGTTAAAAGTATCATATAATATAAACGTAAGAAATATTATAATATACATTAAAAATTTAGAAAAACACGTAAAAGGAAATGGAACGAGTAATGCATGCCCTTTTGGACTTGTTGCTAATTGCTATGCGTTGTTGGAGACTTTAAAAACCAAAATGGAGTTGTCCAAAACTTTTTTTCAATATTTTATTTGTTAAACAATTTTACTAAGGGCAACGCCTTCTTTGCCCTTGTCTCATTTTTAAACATGTAGTTCTCCATAACTTTTGCTGGCTATATTTCCTCCTTAGATATCAATTTTTCATATTTTTTGAAGAAACAGTCCTTGCTTTGCAAATTGTCATTGTGGATTTGTGGTCCTATACAAATGGGGCGTAACCCGTGACATAACCTAGAGCGTGCATAATAAGAAATTGGAATTCTTTCACATTTTTTCTGTGTGCATCTTCTTTTTAGTGATTCTTACCCGGGATGAATTCAGAATTTAAAATCTATGTTTTTTGGCCACTCATTGCTTGTTGCAGGACCCAAAACTCATTTATGTTGGATTTGTAGTTTATTATATGTACATATTTAGTGAATTCCTGAGTGCATATATAGAATTTAAGCAAAAATTAATAATTTCTTTCGGAATTCGTAAATTATACCATGTATCAGCCTCTTATTCTACTTGGGAATTTAGACTTGCCAAACATCTTATCATTATGAATGCAAGCTTCTTCCTTTTGATGGTTCATGGAGTCACCTAAATTCCTATGTTTATTGAATTGATTTCCAATGTAATAATCTAACAAAACATTGGTCTCCACATGAAACAAGAAAGGTGTTTTTAGTTTTTATTCATACATCTTTACTAACTCAATATGACAGTTGGAGTCGTGCTTAATTTTTTTTCATGCAATACAAGAATGACTATACCACTAATGGTGGATCAAATAAAAATGGAGCTTTTACCGTGGTATGAAGAGACTCTAATGGTGCAGTTGTTTATGGAAACTAATGGGCCGAACACTACCCACAGAAAGAGTTCCCATTAGTTGGGTACCCGTGGAGCTGACGAGGATGGGATGGCCCTGTTTAACATTTAATGTGAACGTGGGGATTTTAGAATTGGATTGGGATGTGTACGTCCTACTGACAATCTTCACCACTTGGTTCAATATTTCCCTCATTTTCTAATGCATTATTCCGTTTTATTTTAGGTGAAGTTCCACATTTTACCGTTTCGCTAGAAATATTTGTACTCTTCCTATTCATTTTTATTTGTTCATTATATTAAAAATAAATTTTTATTTTTACTTATCAAATTTAGCATTTCAAAAAAAAAATTATTCTTATTTTATCCTTAGTATTAAATATTTTTCAAATTCATTAAAACTATGTACCAATTAATATGAATATTATCATAAATTATGTACTTCGTTTATTTAGTAAACTTTAATTGATTTCAATAATGAGGTAATCAGTAACAATTAACAGTAATATGATAATCTTTCCATCATATTTTTGACTCTTTAATAGGTGTGTCAAATCAATATGTAACAAGTAAAATTGGTAAAATTGGACGGAGAGGGTGTTTCTTAATTGTGGAAACGAGCCACCAATTATCTTCCTGCCCCCAATAAATAAGAGAAATGTTTTGGCAAAAGTTAGGATTTTTTTACTTCAAAACTAATGGAACTTAATGTTTTCAGTTTAAGAAAATATGTGGATTTACTTTGTGGCAGAAAAGGTGGAGATGGCGGTGGTTTTGGTTGGGGTTGGGGGTTAGGGGGAAGAAAAAGGTTGGAATTGGAACTTTTAAAAAAGAAAAAAGATGAATGAAAATATGAAAAAGAGTAAAATACAAAATTTAATCAATTGTTGGCATGACGTTGATATGGCGGAGAGGATTCTACACCGCCCATTGCAAGATTGAGTTGGACAACGTAAGGTTGAGTTAAATTCACGTATAAATTATTTAGGGACAAATAATTATAAATAAAATTTAATTGCTAAAGTGAATTTTCGGTACAAATTTAGGGATAAAAAGATATATTTTCTCATATATCTTCCATGCATTATCATTTGCTCTGTTATCTCAATATTGTTTTCATTCTATCTCTTAATATTCAGTTTCAAAGTCTTGCTTTTCAAAAAATAGGTAATCTTGTTGCTTTGCTTTCCAATATCTTCACCTTGTTCTTTTGTTTCTTCCAAATTTAAGGCTCTCGCAACAATAGATTAATAAGGCAAATAGTCTGTTGGTAGTTAATTTGAACTTGCAGTCTTGTGTGATATGAGCTATTACACATGCAAGAATTTACCCTGTGCACATCCGAAGGATAGCAACTTGAAGATTCCATTATCATAAAAAGAAAAAGATTAATTTAAAGTTATAGTTGATCATTGCTTTAAGATATATTGTTCTTATTCTTAGTAGCACCAAAAACTGCCCAAACCAAATGTTAAACTAAGCTCGGTACACAAAGCATCCCACATTAGCAGGATCTGTTAACTAATACAAACATTAGTGGTTGTTTTTGCGAGTAGGCAGCCTACATCAACCCTCCTTGAAATAACACCTCATCAAACCCTGCTAATGCAGGGTGTTTTCAGTTACAGTAGAACTAAAGTCAGTATCATGCATTCTATTCTTTATCTTCCATGTTTCATTACATCCTCCATTTCTTCCCTTTGTTTCATTATGATATGCTAATAAATTATGTCAAGAAAAAGTTCATTTAACATTTTTGATTCAGCATCAATTTCTCTGTTTTACAAGATGCAATTTAGCAAGGCGCACAGACACACCAAATCACGCTTCACTTGTCATCTCAAAAATCAAAATAATACATGCTAAACACCATGAATGAAGATATAAAACAAATAATGGGATTGATTGTTTGCCTCAGAGGTAGTGACAATTGCAGATCATCATACTTGTCTCTGATAATACGTGCAAATATGAATACATCATTGGCAAATAAGACAAAAAAATCCATCGGAAAACTATAAAAAATAGATAAACATTAAATCAACAACAGAACCAAAACAACTCTTCAGCCTCAGTTACTGGAGATGATTTAAAAAGGAGCACATTAAAATCTCAACATGAAAATAAAAAAAAACATTTACATAGCCTCAGCTGCGATGATTCGTTGACATGATCATGAAGAATCACAAGTCTTTATATAACATCACCGGCAAATGTTAATCAGATTGGATTTATAAAAACATGAATTACAGGATTATATTACTTAATAAAAAGTTAAGCTTCCAAAAACACATTTGAAGACGTAGAAATTTGGTGCATCAGAGAGATTCTCATCGACAAATCATCATTCATAATCCTGTGGATTCTGATGTCCCTGTCTGTTTTATCATCACTTGCACAGGCCATAATAAAAGACTTAATGAAATAAAAGCAGAAAAAATAATGGGAAATGAGGAATTTTTAACAAAGGTGAACATAAAGTTCACTTAAATGCACATGCCTCACTCCAAAATCAATAGAATACAACAAAATGCAACAACCAAAATAATAGGAAATGAAGAATGCATATGCCTCACTACAAAATCAATAGAACAAAACAAAATGCAACAAATAAAACAAAAATTATGTTTTAAATATATAACAGTCACTGAAATATATTATGTAAGGTAAATTGCATCAGAGAGATTCCCATTAGACTAGTCATCTTTTCTCCGATAATGGAGATCTGATGTCCCTGTCTGTTTTAACATCACTTGCAAATCAACAAAACACACATTTATGATCATCTATTTTGCTATTAATTAGCAATACAAAAAAATAAAACAAGATCTATACCATTTTAATACAAAGTAAATTACTAAAAGGGATTGGAGAATAAAGCCTCTAGCCTCAAATTTAAGTTTTTTTCATGCTATATATCAAAGTATATTTAATAACCATCATAGGCAGAGGCACAGAATTGAACAACTTATAGTGAAATTAAAAAGATGAAGGTAAATATAAACCAATTGAAAGGGGAAAACGAAAATAGAAGAAAAACGCATCAGAGATTCTGATTTCCAATTGTAAACATTTCATCTTTCTCCACAAGGGAGTATGGTGTATTAAATGTCATCACTTGCGCTTTACTGTACCAATAAGTGGGTAAACTGATAACCCAGAAACCAAAAAATCTAAACTCATACAACAAAAGCAAACGAAAATTTTTACAAAATTCTAGAAACGCGAATCGGAAAACAATACCGGAAATTTCTTGCTGTAAATAAGAAGTGGTATACTGCAAGGGTTGAAGATCTGGAAGGAAGAAGCTAAGTGGTTCTGTTTATATATACATGGGTGACATACTCTAGACGGGTCGAAGCTAGGGTTTAAGAGAGAAAGAATGCATTTGCACTTGTATCCCTGTAAGTTTGTTATTTTTTCTATTTTAGTTCTTGTTTTCCTTGTTTACTGCCTGTTTGTTTCTCATTGTTTTTTTTTTTCCCTTAAAAGAATTCTTGGTTATTTTTGGCAATTAAAGAAACTTTATTAACCACCAAGTGAATATTTACAAAACAAGGGGAAGTATCCCCTCTCACAATATTATACCTCTAATCCAACAGCAACCAAAAAGAAAACTACACATCTAGTGAGTTAATATAAGCAAAAATATGCACTCTATCCCTAGCTCGTATACAAAGGTTCAATTTCATCTGGTGTATCAGTTGAGCACTGGTTAATGACCTATGCTGAAAAACTCGCAAATTCCTCTCAATTCATATCCCATACACCACAACAGCCAGACTTGCCTTCAATAAAACTGCTCGAGGATGTCTTCACTTAGATTGATGACTGACTCATTGCTATTCCAACTCCTATCCTTGTATTCTCCTACCCCTTTTCTGTCAATGTAACATCTCTTGCCACAGAATCTTTGTAAATTAAAAAACACATGTTGTCTTGATTTTGGACAGTTGTTGCATGGGACACAATCCTCATTCACTTGCCTCCGCCATTTCAAGAGCTAGTCTTTTGTTTTCTGCTTCCCATGTAGGTTCAGCCACAATATAAATGTTTGCTTAAGCTCAGCCATATTCTGATATAGTAACTTACTCCATGGTACATCTTGGACCTCCCTCTTTACCTTTGCGAAAGTGAGTAGTCTCGTGCCTAGTTTGTATAATTTTTTAGATGATGAAGTCTCACCGCATATTATGCACCACTTAATGGGCCGATCTAGTGACCACGCCCCGCCAGCATGCCCACTGTTGCTGACCGCCACCTCACTGTTTCTGCCCCAATTTCTGCTAGTGGGCCGATTGCCCAGCCCACTACCGAGACTGTTTTTGGCCCAATTTCTGCTCCAGTCCAGCCTACTGTTTCCAGTTTTGCGCCAGCAGACCCACTGCATGTTGTCCAGTCCGTCACCGACCCGACTGTTTCCTAAAATCCACCCGATTTTCCCTCGACACGCCGGCATGTTACTCGTAGTAAACAGGGTATTGTTAAACCAAAAAGACATTTTAATCTTAATTTTAATGTTCTTAAATCCCCACTATCCCGTAACCCAGTGTCTGCCTTAAGTGACCCGAATTGGAAATTGGCTATGAACGACGAATATGATGCTCTTATTGAAAATAAGACGTGGGAGTTGGTCCCCCGTCCTTCTGGTGTTAATATTATTCGATCTATGTGGATTTTTAGTCTTAAAGATAATTTTGATGGTTCTTTTGCGAGACATAAGACTCGTCATGTAAGTGATGGTAAAAACGGGGAACTCTCCGCCTAAGTGGTTAATCCGACGAGTCAATTCTCAATGCGATGCATCCGTGAAATGGGATGCGGTACCCCAGACAGAAGAAATTTCAAAATGAATTGAAAAGAATATCAATATAAGGCCTAGATAACTCAACATGTTGGCGTGGATTGTGGTGAGACATTTAGCCTAGTGGTCAAACCGTCTATCATTCGCATTGTTCTCAGTCTGGCTCTTTCCAAGAGATGGCCCTTTCATCAGCTAGATGTGAAGAATGTTTTCTTACATGGTGCTTTTAAGGAGACAGTCTACATGCATCAACCCTTGGGTTTTCGAGACCCCACATATCCTAACCATGTATGTTTATTGAAGAAGTCCTTATATAGGCTCAAATAGGCTCTACGGGCTTGGTATAAGCGATTTGTGGACTATGTATCGACTATTGGGTTTTCTCACAGCAAGTCTGATAATTCTCTATTCATATATCGTCGTGGTACTTCCCTGGCTTTTATTCTCTTATATGTGGATAACATTATCTTGACCGCTTCTTCTGATGATTTGCGCACGTCTATCATGACACTACTCAGTTCTGAGTTATCTATGAAAGACATGGGGCCTTTGATTTATTTCTTGGGGGTTGTTGTCACTCGTCATTCAGGTGGATTATTTTTATCACAAAGGAAGTATGCCGCTGAGATAATTGAGCGAGCTGGTATGTCCTCATGTAAGTCTACTTCTACTCCAGTTGATACTAAACCCAAGCAAATTATTTCTTTCAGAAACAGTAAAAGGAAAACAATGGTTGCTTTGAACCACTAGTCTTGATCATAAAATATACTTCATGTTCCAATTTATATAATACAGTTCGAATTTCGAGAGTCAAATCAGTAGATCATGTTTCCACTCTCCTAAATTTGGATTTCGAAAGTCAAATTAGTGAATCTATCGACTTCCATATTTGGGGGGGGGGGGGGGGGGGGGGGGGACCAAAATGGAAAAGAAAGATGCTAGATTTACAATCAAAGTTAAAAAAACATAAAAATTCTTCTCACCATCCCCATAGTGTATGAGACAGAAACGGATGCTAGCTTGAAAACCTCCGCAACGCATTTATGGCACTTAAAGACTTGGTTGACACGAGCACAACACTCGGCGGAGCACGATGGCGGCCCCATTGATTTGTTTTCAGTCGGAGCATCAAGCAGCGCAACCCGATTCTTCTTTACTACCTGATCTCTTTGCTTTCGATGGTGGCAGCGACTCTACTCCTTGAAGTGAAGAATCGAAAGTCGTCGTTCATTAGACAAGGCCCACGTGATTGTGGCGTTCAAATTTAGAACTACATGCGCATGCAATGCCAACGTTGACTTGAATGTGATAAATTTCTTGAAGGTGATAAATTTCTTCCAAACGTGTCCATAGATCACGGGCAGAGGCACCCGTTTTCATGATTGTGTATAGTAAATCCTTGGATATAATGCCATATATCCACTGTTTGACTACGGCATCGAGGCGACACCATGTGATGTCGTCCATATCGGGAGGACGAGGGAAAGAGTCGTCTATATGATCAAGCACATGATATACACATGCATGGATACGAAATAGTTCCACCCATGACCAATATTAGCCATCTTCCCTATCAAGAATTATTGGGATAAAATTCTTGATGTTGGTAACGGAGAGAGCCGGATGGAAAGATGGTGAGGAGAGGGTAGTGGGTGGTTGGATGACGACTGAGTTAGAAGCGGAAGCATCGGAAGAGATAGGAGTAGCCAAATTTTTCATTAGAATGGTGGAAATTTAGGAAGAAAGAAAAGGAAGAAAAACAGTGTTGCCGTCGGCCAGGGGGGGGACGGTGGCAAGGGTAGGAATTTTTCTAGATTAGGGTTTTGGCTCTTGATACCATGTAAGATGATATTAATCTCCCTTGGGGAGTATTTCTCATTAATACCAATATATATAGTGTACAATATACAATCCTAATACAATAGGAATCATAATCCCAATACAAAAGGAATCCTAGTTTACCATAATTATCTATCACTAAATATATTTATAATATATGAGATATATTCTAATTATGGATATGGATTATAGTGTTATACTTGTACACGTTTACAATTAAACTATTTTAGTTTTTGTATTTCATTTTGGTATGTATGAATTTTGAACTGCGGAAGTTGGAAATTATAAATTGGAAAACAGTTTATTGTGGTTTTATCTCCTCGGTGACGGATGTAGCTCATTAGCTACGTACAGTTCAATCGAACCTACTATTTCGACTTGAAATATGCATATAAATATGGAAAACCATTAAATTATCTTGTAAATTCACAACTTCAAAGCCATGCACAGAGAGATGCCACAACCCACAAGTATGTCCTTGATTTGCGTGTGATTTCAGATTGTTAAATGATTGATGTTGTCTGTTTTTTTCTCAACAAAAGAAGAAGAAGAAGAAGAAAATGTTAATAAAAGTCACTATGTGCCAGTGGTGAAAAGAACTAATCCTCTAGAATTTAACCGGGGAACAATAACCTTCCAATATTTCCTTTAACACCTTAGTTCTTTGTGTTTCAAATATTTTTTGACCTTCCTTTCCTTGATCATATAAAGCTTTACATGTTAGCTTTACACATGAGATAAAAGACAAAAAGTACTTGTTTATGGGCTATCATCAGAAAGATGCAAGGTCCAACACGAAGTAGAACATTGTCTAGCCCATTAACGGATAGTTGAGGAGCTAATAAGTGGACTAGGCCTGAACTCAAGTGGCCCAATTACTGAAATTGGATAGCCACTTTTTGGAATCAAGTTTTAGCCATAATATCAAAATTATTCAACATTAGCTACTTCTAATACGAAAAAATATTTGAATAAATGATGGATTTCAAAACTTTTACAAGCAAAATTCCGACTATGCTGGAGTTCGAACCCAACTGTTAAACAAAATTTCCTATTATAGCTTTTATTGTTCAAACGCCAGGAATCAATTATGAAGTTTTAACTCGTAGAAGTTATCACTTTCACATTATTTTACGTATCTATTTCACTCATTACCTATCTTAACAGTTAACAATAAAGATTTTATCACCAACTCAGCTTGTGATACCTACATTAAAACTTCAAATGCTATTTCACTCATAATATTTATTTCAAACTCCATGAAAAACCTTGGAGTTTGGAACATAATATACTTGTCGAACTCCCACTTCTCAAATTTCAAACTCCAATAATGTATACTAGAATCGTTCAGTGTTCTAGGTGGAAATATTTTTATCAAAATATTATTTTGGCATTAGAAAATAATTACTTTCTATTACATTTAAAACAATAGCTAATATTTAATTGACGACTCAAAAACTAAACATTCCACCTAATTTTTCTCAATCTAGTCTAGTGCGAATAGTGAAAACCACAAGAAATCATATGTTTTGCCCCGACGAACTTTGAGTTAACCAATTGTCACATCCTCTTTCGACATGGCAAAGATCTTCCCACTAAACAGATTCCCCAATTTCCATTTCCATTTCCATCGACCTATGTAGCAATTTCTTGGGTCCCCCATCATCTTTTAAAACCATCAGAAATAAAGAAACAGATTTGAGGATATGGAAGGAAAGATAAGGATAAGGGCCATTTCTTCTCATTGGCTACTATCAAATTCACAACCCAATCCAGCCGTTGAATTCCTAAAAATCTTGTAGTCGCACTTCAAGATTGAACCATAGCCACAATTATACCTTTGAAATGGCAATGCATTTACAAAAGATACAAAGTCTAACTCACCTCAACTCCATTGCCATTTCTCTTGATACCTCCCAACATCACCTTAATTCTTCAAGTCAGAGAAATGGCAACCGTTACAACACAGGCTTCAGCCGCCATTTTCCGGCCATGTGCCTCAAAAACCAGGTTCCTCAGTGGATCATCTGGTAAATTAAACAGAGAGGTCTCTTTTAGACCCTCAACTTCTTACAATTCATTCAAGGTTGAAGCTAAGAAAGGTCAATGGCTTCCAGGCTTAGCCTCTCCTACTTATCTTGATGGCAGGTACATACATTCAACATTCACAACTTTTTTGCCTTTATAATTTAGTTATTTAGTGGTTTCTAACTGTCTATTTAATCTAAAAGCTTAAACATTTGTCTTAACACGCCCTTATGTGTAGGCCTGATTCTTTTTAATGAGCTAAACAAATGGAAATAATTTTTTAAGGACCTTTTGTCTATTCTGATATCATGTTAAATTGTGTGACTAATCTAAAAGCTTACCTGAGACAAAGAGCACACGTTTAACTTAATTGTATTATGTCTCAACGCTAGCCTTGATCTAATACCGGAATGATTGCTTGTCTCAGTCTCCCAGGAGACAATGGTTTTGATCCATTGGGACTTGCTGAGGATCCAGAGAACTTGAAGTGGTTCATCCAGGCTGAGCTGGTGAACAGTCGTTGGGCTATGTTGGGTGTTGCTGGCATGCTGCTGCCTGAGGTTTTCACTAGCATCGGAATCCTTAACGTGCCCAAATGGTATGATGCTGGAAAAGAAGAGTACTTTGCATCTTCTTCAACCCTGTTTGTGATCGAGTTCATCTTGTTCCACTACGTCGAGATCAGAAGGTGGCAAGACATCAAGAACCCAGGAAGTGTCAACCAAGACCCTATCTTCAAGAGCTACAGCTTGCCTCCTAATGAAGTTGGATACCCTGGTGGTATTTTCAACCCACTCAACTTTGCACCAACTGCAGAGGCCAAGGAGAAGGAACTTGCTAATGGTAAGTCTTAAGTCCTATAACTACTACAAGGATGTTTACTTTCTAAATGATTGTATACTTGAATCAGGCTAATTTTCAACTGGATAATTTGCAGGGAGATTGGCAATGTTGGCATTTTTGGGATTCATAGTGCAGCACAATGTGACTGGAAAGGGACCTTTTGACAACCTTCTGCAGCACCTCTCTGACCCATGGCACAACACTATTGTCCAAACATTCAGCAACTAGAAAACCTCACGGAAACTGGATTGAATATATTGTTACCTTGTAACCATGTTATGGTTTTTGATCAAGAATAGAGCTTTGTGGTAAACAAGGAACCTTTAATGTACAGCGTATCTTATTCGTGTTATTCCCACTAGATCATCAAAAGAATGTGATTCGCACTCTTGTTAACATATAAAGTGAAAGAATTGCCCCCTTTAGCTAGTTCTAGATGCTCTTCGCGACTTGGATTTGGTAAAGGGAAAAGCTTTCTTTTAGTAGCTCAATTTGCATCTCAATTGCAAAACAAATCCCAATAATTTATTGAAGCAAAGTGAAATTGGTCTTTAACTCAGATCTCATATATGAGCAAGCTCTTATTCTACTTTCACCATGTGTGGTGTCAGTGTTCTCTAACAAGACAACTAGACACGTAGCATAATTACCTATCAACAACCACTGCACCTGCAAATGTGACCTCACTTCGATCACGGATTATTCTACACAAGTAGTGCAACTTATCTCGACTGTTCAATCAGTGCGAACAGTTCCTTGCTGCAGCAAATAAATTGAAAAAAAAAAAGACCAAGTAAGAAATGCTAGCCAGACAGGATCAAATTACATGACAATATACTTGTCTCAAACCAGCCTGACCAACAGCGTCCCTTAAATCAAGTTTGGGACATGTATCACCTCATTTTAGAGTGATCCTATTCACTGAAGTCCTATTGAGGACAACCTCTCCAACCCCTTCTACTTTAGAGGTGGCGTTGCTTCACATGAACAACCTCTTGCCCGTGGTTAAGGCGTAACCGGATCATATGTGATCTGGATACTCTGGCTCACTCCAGTTGCTTTGGCAGACTGAGTGTCCAATTTCTTTTCTGCCTTTCTTTTGTCCTTCAGATCATTTAAGACCTAGAAAGTTTGGTCCACCTCACTAGGTGTCCATTACTTTCCTACCTTTCTTTTGGCCTTCAGATCATTTAAGACATGGAAATTCCGACCCACCTCACTAGGTGTCCAATATCATCCTATCAACTGAATTCTGGCCCACTCCAGTCGCCCGTAGGCTTTATACGACTGAGTGTCCAATATCATCTTATCAAATGAATTCTGGCCTCCTTTGACGGAAACAGAATTGTAACTGTCGTCAAAGAGAGAACCAAAACTAGGACCAGATTTGAAAGCACGGTTGTCAAGAAGAAAACCACATCCAGATTTGGTCACACACTTGTCGACCAACATCTTTCGAATCACTAATACAATCTTGTCTTAAAATTGTTGGAATATGTAAAGCAACAACGGGAATAGTAAATAACTATTACAGTGATTGAAAAGATAAACAACAATGAGGACAACAACAAGTTGTCAATATCTTGATCTTGAATGAAACTTCAATTATAGAACTTGTATTCGGAAATACAAGAACATGAACTGCTACACTTGTGGCTAGTAGATCCGCTGAGAATACGAACGATTAGAGTCCTTCGTCTGTTAAGTTAACACCTGAAACACTTAGCAACCAATTAGATAAACACAACACCACCGGCTGAGTCGAGAGATGGCTCTCTGTATTTAAGACAAGATTACCCCCGTATATAGGCTTTACGGAAGTGTGGACAAGTCTCCCAAGATGAAACAACAAACTATCAAGTGTGCAAAGTCTACACAGATGATCTCAGCGAAAAACACGAATAATGAAGATTGCTAAGAGAAGGATTGATATCAAGAAAATTTGATCTCTTTGTGGTGTTGTTAACTTATTTTTCTATTCATGGTCATCTATAGAATTGAGCCAAGGCCTAAATTTATAGGTGTGCAAGATGGTCCCTTCAAGTGCCCATGTAATGGTCATTTAAATGCCATGTAATGGCCCTTTAAACCACCAACTAATGCAGCCAAATAATGGCTGAGTTATGGAGGAAAAATTGCCAAGTTAATGCTCCAAAACCTCTCCATAATCAGTCAAACTTTTGGATTTCCGTCGAGCACTCACTGCCTGGGAAGCGCCGCGGCTCCAGAGACTAAAATGGGAATTAGCGCCGCGGCGCTGCGGCCCAATCCGGGAGGCGCCGCGGCCCTTCTCGGCTCTGCGGCCCTTTCCGACCCGTTCCATATTACACCTCGCACAATCCTTCCTTCGTTTACCAACGTGGAACACTTGTTATTCATCCAATAATCATCCATCATTCTGTGTCTCAAACATTTCACGTACGTATCAATATCTCTTTTATTAACGAAATTTACGATACTTGGCACTAAGATTGCACGCGTGTGGAAACGATATTTCCGACGTGCGGGGCTCAATTGTTCGAGTCATAAATAACGGGATAAACTTAAATTTCACATTAGTAAATTTGCAACAAACATTTCATTTGTAACTTTTGTCTCCATACAAATGTCACAGAAACCTTGGGATGATTCAGGGGATTCTTGGATTTTTCTTGATGACATGTGATGATGGAAAATACTGAAGGATTCTGCAAGAACTTCTTGGAATTGCAGTTCCTCCGCGCACTCGTCATCTGATACTATGAGAGCGCGAAAATCTTCGTATTCATCAAACACATTTGAAATTATGTCTGCCATGGTATTGATCAGTGATTGGTTAATTAGAAGCTTTCTTGAATTGGAGATTTTTGCAGATTTGTGATACTATTTAATTAGATATATATAAAGGTTTTATATTGTTCTATTATTAGATAACTACGCGTATAAAATAAAAGACAAATTAAGTCGTATTCATTAGAGAGTTGCCTAGCATATACTTGGAAAGGAAGACTGAAGACTTGGTACAATTTTATGTGACAAAAGCAAAATGTTAAGCAGTTGACATTTGCAATTTTAGGCATTTCCTAATGCTAATGACATGTTTCAGCAGGAACTATGGGTGGCCAATGGGGCGGGTGCGGGGGTGTCCCGGCGGGACGGGGGAGGGCGGGACCGTCGGAAAAGGGGAGCGGTCTTATCGGGTCGGTTACAGGATTTTTCTCCTTTTTTTTTCCACTTAATTTTAAAAAATAACATATATCTATATGCTAAAATATGACACGTACATATTATATATATGGAGTTAAAAGATAGATCATTCTTTATAACTAAGTTATAAATATGACACGTACATTTTATATGAAAATGATTAGGAAAAGATGGAGTTAAAAGATCTTTTAAAAGTCTAATAGCATAATTATTAGAAGAAGCATTATCTAATGTAATAGTCATAATTTTATCAGTTATTTCATAATAATCGCAAACTTGATGAATATTTTCTGAAATAAAAGTTCCAGTGTGCCTATCATCAATATATCTATATGCTAAAATACGTTTTTGCATAGACCATTTATAATCTATCCAATGACAAGTTACAGTTAAATAATCATGACCGTTAGTACTACGGCATATATCAGACGTGATAGATACTTTGCTAGGAAAATGATATAATGAATAACGTAAATACTGTTGATATTCACGTGCAAATTTAAAAACATATCTCCTAACAGTTGATCTAGGAAAACCGTTAATAGCGTGATTATACATATCTCTAATGTAATGAATAAAATCAGGAGAGGAAGGAAATGAAAAAGGCAAACCCTCCACCGCAACTAATTTTGTTATTGCTTCCCTATCTCTATGTTTATCGTAATTAGGGCCTACAATTTCCCCGTCATTGGGTTAATTTGACCTTGTACTTGATTCGGGACAGTATGTGAACCTTGTCCCGATTGAGAGCGCATTGGCGCACCCGACTTTGTAGCCTCGTATTCATCCCACCTAGCTTTGTGAAAGTTTTGTACATGTCTCAATAAACCTCTCGTCCCACCATGACCTTTTTTCATTTAAAATTTATAAACATTTTTACAAATTTGACATCTAACTACTTGATTCTCTTGGTCCATATAAAAAACTCATGTATCTGATTGTAATTTTCATTGTGTTGGGTCTCATCTCATACTAGGGGGAATATGAGACGTTTCAGTTTCAATTTGAGGTGCACTGATGGGTGTGTCGTCTAGATTAGTTGGTGTATCATCTAGATTATCTTCTAAATTAAAGTCTGGTTGAGTTGCAGATAATATCTCATCGTCTAATGGTATATCATTAAAAAAATATGTTTCATCTATACGTGTGTAATCAATCAAATCATCATGTCTAGTAATATGATGACTAGAAGAAGTATCAATGCACTTGTTACCTCTACTAGAAGAAGCACACTTACCTTTAAACATTCATCTTATTCCTTTCATTTTAATTATGCTAATAAATAATTAAAGATAATAAAATTAAGTGTGTTAATTAAAATAAAGTAACAATAATAATTTAAAGAAGGAATGAAGGTACAAAACGCCAACGTAACGTCGACGTGTAATCGATGTTGAAAATTGAAACTTTGCTCGATTGATGATCCTCAAGCTAGTTGTCAACTTCACTCTCAATTTTTCAACTTTGATATAGTTATGCAAATGAATAAATAAAATTTAATATTTAGTAGACAATGTAGACTTGTAGAGAGACAGATTGAGAGAATTAGAGAGATTGTAGGAAGATTTGTGAGAAAGATGAAGAGAAAATTAGGTATTTATAGTTGGAAAATTGGGTTAAAGTGTAAATATATTAACTTAGGAGTTAAAAATAAATATTAAGGGGGTAGGGGGAGAGGCCAAAAATGGTCGTTGCACAACGGCCAAAATATAAAATGGTCGTTGTGCAACGGGTATTTTTTTGCAAAGGAGAGGGGATCGGGCAGTATCGGGACGGGCCCGGACGGGACAAGCCGAGGTCCCGTCCCGAGTTCGAGTCCCGTCCCCCCTCCCCTCTTTTTTTACACGGAATCGGCGGGACCGGACCAGGGTCGGACCGACCCGACCCGACCCATTGGCCACCTTAGCAGGGACCAAGAAATTGTGGTTTAAAAAGATTATGTGGGATGTGAAGGAATTTACACACTTTGATAAAACCCTAGTCAACTTAAGGTCTTAGAAATAGAAGTAAAATAAGCGAAGACTCCGTCTATAAACTAATCATTTAATTCCACCGCCCAAAGATGACAAAAAAAGCTTGTATACGCACAATATCTTATGAGGAACTCAAGTTGCTACAGTACTGAAAAAGACTTGAGGTGGCATTTGGTTGAAAAATTCTAACAAAAAAATAAGTGTGGACCTTTTAAGCTCTGTTTGTCTGGGCAACAAAAAAACAAAGAGTAGTTTATAATTGCTCTGGTTTGAACTTTGAATAAATTGTAAACATGAGGATATTAGGTAAACAAATTGTTATTAGAAAACAAAATTTGGTCTCTCACTACGTGCCCGATACATGCTTTGGGCCTGACCAACCATAATTAGCGTCGGAAAGTCCACTTTGGATAAAACAATTCCATTTCCAAGAGTTCCACGAAGTCTTTGGTAAGGATGCAGAGGTCCTCAGTATAACCTTTGGTGGTAACTTTAGTATTACTGTTTAATAAAGGAATTACACGTTTTTCTCTGACTCATGATGTATGCATCAGATATAAGAGATATATTACCCGAAAGGGTAGCCAAGTTGGTGTAGCAGTAGAGCGCGGGACCGCAAGATCACGAGTTCGATCCCCTGCATAAACTTTCTTGGTTGAGTCTGTCACACATGGCTTGCCAAGTGTGGTTAATCGGCTGACGTGGTTTGCAGGCTATTTTGCTTTAGTTCGGGATTTACCTTGTGCGCACTCGAGAGAGTAGCGGCTACGGGTTCCTTCGTCAACAAAAAAAAAGATATAAGAGATATATTCAGTTTAACTCTCGCTCAAGTTACCGAAACCTCTGCTCTATCAACTTCAAAAACTCATCAAATTCAATTCTTCCAATTCTTCATGTTACGCAGGTTGATAAAGTACTTTACAAAGGGTTTTAAGGCCAAAGTATTCAGCCACCCCTTAAACTTATTTACAAATTTCATTTAGACACCTCAATTGAGACTTATACCTATTGAACACTTGTATTATTTAAAAAATATCATTTTTTTTATGAATCAGCAAAAAAATAAAAAGTGTGTGATACACTCGCCATGGTGGCAAAGTGTGTCAAAGTGACGAATTAAATATGAACATGTGGCATTTGAGTCCTGAATAATTATTAAAAAATTATTATGTGTAAACTTAATTCTCTAAACCCCCAAACTGTTCCCTTGCTAATGGCTGCTATCCCATCAGAATCCCGTTCCGCCACCATCGCCGGCGAACGGAAAGTGTGAAAATCAATTTTAACCTTAAAATCTATCAACACATTGCTTCTTCTTTTTTATTCTTCTTTCGTAGCATATATTTTCCTTCTTCTGTTAATCTAAACTAACACATAAATCTGCAAAAAAAAAAGAAAAAAAAGAAGAAGCTCATTTAAGTGTATCACATGCATTTTGTAAAAAAAATTGCTAATTAAATGCCTCTCACGCGCTTCATTTAAGTGTATCACATGCATTTTGTCATGTTAGCAAAAGATGTTAGATAGGTATAATTTGTGAATAATTTAGGTGTTTAATTAGAACAAATCCTAGTTGAAGTGTCTAAGCAGAATATGTGAATAAGTTTAGATGATCGAGGATTACTTTGGCCTAGTATTAATGAGACGTGTGATATATACAAGAATAATTGGAGGGAAAGTGCAATACTAGGTTAAATTGATGTTTGCGGATTTTGAAGGTTTTGTTATATCCTATAAGATTTAATATCAGTTCCAAACAACAATATATCCGCACACAATGTGATTCATATTGGAGTGGAAAGGTTGAAATTTGTAATCTCTGTTCTGTTAATTTTATTATTATAAATAAAATAAATTGCGTACATGGAACATTATTGATGGATTTACACATTTTGCTGTCATGACCAGGTCCCAATTGATTCAACAATTGGATTATTGGAGTTATCGGGTTGTTAGTTTAGGATTTACTTTAGTACTTAACTAGTAAATTTCCTCCCGCTTGACGCTATACACAAGTCTAACTCTGCTCAGGATCCCGAAAGCTCTCTTCCATGAGCTTCAAAAATTCACAAAATTCAATTCTCTCATCTCTGTTTTCATCAAATGCCATAATCATCTTCTTGCAATCCTCCATCGAAAATTTGGAGAAATTCATTCTCCAAATAAGTTTCATCAACTCACTTGCATCAATATATCCATCTCCATTTTCATCAAACACATCAAACGCTTCCTTAATTTCTTCAAAACTAGGCTCAACTTCCTCGAACAAACCCGAAACCTCTGCCAACTCTATTTTATCCTCAATTTTATCGCCATTTGGATCGCAAAAACTCATTAGCTTATCCATAATTACTACCTCAACATCTTCCTTTAGTAATTCCTCGTTATCGCGATTTTCATTATGGCTACAACTTCTCAAGGTGTTTGATGAATTTTTAGCATCAGCATCAGCAGTATTATTATGCTTACCTCGAGTCCACGCCTTTCGGACAGTGATGGAGAACAAAATAATGGTTCGGAATGGAAAAGAAAAACAAGAACATAAATCTTGAAATGTGCTTTGGATACTGAGAATGGAACATCTTAAAATGATAAAAAAAAATTGATTGAGACCATCAGCTATCTTCTTGCCCAATAATGAAGGACTAATTGCGGATAATGAAAAAATGTTCTCCATTGCAAACTTGTGTAGTTAATTTTTTTTTCTTTGAAGCTATTAACACGTGTTTAGTATTAATATTAACTCATCGGATGGTTGTAGAGGCGAATTTCGTGTCTATATATAGAGAGACAATTTAAATAAGTTCAGTCTTTGTGGAGGACAGAATGGTAAAAAAGAATTCAAGTTTCGTAATTCATACAATATATTAAAAGTCATCATTATTGGTTCCTTCTTTATTGGAGTGTATAGCCAAAGTCGGTCATGGTGATTTCCTGGTAATTCAGTAATAATAATTGTATCCAATAATGGGTGTGGCAGAACCAATACAACACACGCTTAAGAGAATAATAAAAGGTGAGTTTACACATCTTAGGTTGACATAGTGCATTGAGGATATTATTCTATCTAAAGTTAGTACTGGTACTTTTTTTTCCAGAGAATAACGTCATGGTCCCTTTTTTATGCCATATTCCACATTAGTGACGGGTGCAGAAAATATGAGAGTGAGCTATTAACAATTATTCAATTTTTTTCAGAATTTTTTCACTTTTTTTTTAAAATATCATTGTTTGGTCATGAAAATTGAAGTTATATTTGGAATTTAAAAAACAACCAAAATCTTGTTTTTCACAATCAAAGCCTTGTTGAAAAAGTACATTTCAACAACAAATATTATTTCTAAAAACTATGGCCAAACACAACTCCAACTTCAAAAATACCAAAAAAATTGAAATTATTTTTTTGTTTCTATACCAAAACGCCTACTAAATAATTATGCTTGATCTTTCTAAATTTAATTAACAAATTTTTATGACATAATAAAGATGATGTCAATAGTTAATTACTCTCTCTGTTTCAATCTAAGTGTCTTAGTTTGATTAGACACGGCGTTTAAGAAATAAAGAGAAATTTTTAAATATTTTGGTTTTAAATTAAAGATGTGTATAATGTACTAAAATGTTCTTTGAATTTTGTGATTATAAACTTTTCATGTAAAACATTTGAATTGACAACTTACTAAATATAGAAATAGATATTTTTTAGACAGATAAAAAAAAAAGTAAGAAATTAAAATTATTACGTCTGAGGGAGTAATAACTTACGGGGTAGGGGCCCAACAACATCACTTAATAATCCTTCCACAGTTCAACTTTCTGACATTGTACACCAACTACTATTTGTTTTCAAATTTTATGAAATTTCACAGAAATTAATGCAAACAAAAATGAAAAATCTGATATCTCGTGCAAAGCATGAGCGTGCTGGCCACACACACATGACTGTTTCTTCATCTTTGTGTATAAATACCTATACCACGTTAATTTGCTCAAGTGGATGAGAAAAAAAAAGAGAAAGCATAGTCTCTCCAATACATAGGAGGATTTAGAATAAGTACTTAAGTAGTCTTGAGTTGTAGGTGAAAATAATGTGTCACATAAATGAGATTAATCTAATTTTCATTAGAAGTTTTGAGTTCGGGCTTTGAGAATGAAAAATTATTCATAAGAAGCACTTCTCTAAAACGGCCTTACACAATATAATTTAAATTAATAGAGTCAGTGAATTTCAAATATCAAATGATTAAATAAAATGAGTGTATTATACTTTTTTCGGCCACAATATGCAATTTATAAGTTATACTTAAATACTTTAGTAAGCAATAGTTCCTTCCAAGCATATCAAATGGACGAAAGAAGTTCCAGAATTTATCTTTGGAATATATCCAGAATAAGACCCATTCTCATTCCCAAGCCCCAAATTAAACGTCCGTGTCTAAGTTCTACGAAATGCTATGTTACATGCAAGGTAAATTTTCATGCCCTGCGGTCAACGGAACTCATGATACTTCTATTGACGTCTTGATGGTAGATTTAAAATTTAAAATATTTATGAATTTTTATAAAAATCTCAAATTAATATTTTAATAATAATTAGATTCACATAATAAATTTTTAATAAATATATATATATATAATCTGAATAAAAATTACTTAATACTAGATTCACGTGAATTCATCACCGGCCTTTTAAATTAATACTCATGTATTGACGTCAGTCAAACATTTCATTTCCTAATTTTGGGTCCTTGAAGCTGACTACTAAAGTTGTTAGTCACCTCACGACACATGGCCCATCTCACGGGTTATATAGTTCAAGAGACTCCTACCCGCAAGGGTAGCCAAGTTGGTGTAGTAGTAGAGCGCGGGATCGCAAGGTCATGAGTTCGATCCCCTGCATAAACCTTTTTGGTTGAGCTTGTCACACATGGCTTGCCAAGTGTGGTTAATCGGCTGACGTGGTTTGCAGGCTATTGCGTCAGTCCGAGGTTTACCCTGTGCGCACTCGAGAGAGTAGCGGCTGCGGGTTCCTTCGTCAAAAAAAAAAAAAAAAAAAAAAAGACTCCTAGTATATTTTCTTTTGTGTCACTTATATTAATATGTAATTCTCACGCAGTGATGCACGTAAGTTGATTCCTAATTTCAAAATTAAAGGTGTGCAAGGCATATTAATATTTGCGACTTCTCATAAATTATAGTAGTATAATTAGTAGACTATAGGCTGCATATATAATTGATTTTGATACTGAAACCTAAGCGCAAAGGTTCGTTTTCAGCTCATTACCAATATGAGAAAAGATCATCATATTTGTGATTTTAAACCCTAAATCTAATGTAGTACTCCTTTGTTTTAAGTCTTGATAGATTTTTCTATGGATTGAAGTTATTACGTCTCAATTTATATGAAGGTGTCTAACTTGGCGTGGAATTTAAGAATTGAATAAAGACTTGTGAAATTTATAGTTTAAAATAAATCATAGATATTTATGCTGTAAATTATCTCATTAAAGCTAAAATAAAAAGTTTTAAGTTAAATTGTTACTAAATATGAAAATTTTCATTTCTTTTTGAACTGACTAACAAGGAAAATGTATCGCATAAATTGAGATAAAGGATACTCCCCCGTCTCAAATTATTTATCGTGGTTACTAAAAATAGTTGTCTCAAATTATTTGTCGTTTTAAAAGTCCAAGGCACAATTAAATTTTTTTCCCTCCATTTTACCCTTTGTTATTAATGAAGATGTCACATAAATAGAGTGAACATTTAATGAAAAGAGATTATAACTTAGACATGATAAAGTATGTCAAATAACTCTCCTAATTAATATTTTTCTTAAGGGGCATGTAAAGCAAAAAAAGCGACAAATAATTTGATAAAGTATTGATTTTCTTAAATTGCGAAGTGCCTTTATTGTTTACAAAATAACATATTAATACTTATGCAATTTCTTTCTTGGGTGAAGCTTGTGAATTGCAATTCCCACTATTGCCCCTATTTTGGGATGATGTTCAAATTGGTGGTATTTATTTTCTGCGCTTCGCGTAAAAAGATTGCCGAAAATATCCATGAGGTTTTGGATTCGAACCCAACAGAGTAAAAAAAAATAATTCGTGAGGCAAGGTTCCATAGCAAATTATGGCAATTCAGACATAACTTAGAACTATAACTTAAAAATACATAAATTATGCTTTAAGGCTTAACTTTTGCAAAATCTTTGCCTTGCGATTTTTTTACTGAGTTAGGGTTCAAATCCGAATCTCTGATTTTGTAGACGCACGAATAATAATATTTTAGTTTACAAATTTTCATAAACTGAAAAGTAGGAGCAAAAATTAAGGACCACCAATTTGAGAGGTAAAAATTAAAGACCAACCCATATGAAGGGCATCCTTCAAATGGACTAGTCTTTAATTTTTGCGCATAAGTTCTTTAAAGGAACTGACATAATTGTGGATATTATGATGCGTAACTTATGCCTTTATAGGCATAAATTCGATTTTGAAGGGCAAAAATTAAAGACCAGTTCATTTGAAGGGTAAAAAATTGGGTGATAAAAAAATATCAAATACTTCATATACTTTACCAAGTTTTAGTACGTAGTCACTGAATGATAGTGGTACTCCTTTTTCCCTAGGCCAGATCAATTAGGAAATCTAAATTTTCAAAATTTCATATGGTACTATTATTAGAATTTCTCATATAGTCATTCAGCTTAAATCAAGTATCGAGTAAAGTCTTCTTATTTTGTGACATGATAAAATAATTCAACTTAATCTAACCCTTTCAAAAGATTGTATCAACAGGAAAATCGATTTTTCAGTGCTACGTCACCCATTAGACTTTCAATTTTTTATAAAATTTTCCTGTTGTTTCTTAAATGAACTCCGTGTAAATATGGGCTGATGGGTCGGCCTTTTGTTTCAGGGGAAGTATTCACCAATTGGGCCTTAGAACTCCAAAAGTGTTCACCTTATGCATGCTAAAGCCAAAGAAAAGAAAATACATAAAACCTAATAAATGAGCCTAGCTTTCTTGAAATTTATCAGAATTGTTATCGCATATAATTGATAAAGAAAAAATTGGAAAGAAAAGGTCTTTTTTCCCTCTTTTTCATTTTTTCATTCCCGGATGTATGTATCTTCATTTCCATCAAAGACACTCTTTCCGTTTCACTTTATGTGATCATATTTTCTTGTTAGTTTATTTCAAAACGAATTGTTAAATATACATAATATTACTAATATACACTTAATGTATATCACAGTTTTGGTCCAGAAAACAGCCCGTGTATAGTCCATATTTGGTGTATAGTTTTAGATAATATTTTAGTATAAGTATTACATTAATTAGTCTTGTACACTTACCATAATTATAGGAGTCTTGTACTACCAGAATAGGATTTTGGGATTAGAATACGAATAGATTTTCTATTGCGGAAAATTGTAATTTGTATATATACTCTTTTCGTTAATGAGAATACTCAAGAGATTATTTCTTTCATGGTATCAGAAGTCTAGGTTGAAAATTTTCCTCTCTAAAAATTTTCTTCGATCCGAGCCTATTACCCTCGGTTTTCATGTCGTTTCCCTTCAAAATCTCCTCATCTTTCTTTTTGTTATGTCTAATTCAAAGGAACACATTTCACCCTGCCCTGTTGTTTCTAACATCAAGAATCATATCCCTCTTATTCTTGAAATAGAAAACGTCCAATATGCGACATGGGCCGAACTGTTCAAAATTCACGCACGCTCGCATCAAGTCATCCATCACATAATCCCCGCGGCTCCTGAGGATATGGAGGTGCCTAAACGTAAGGATGATCCTAAGTTGTGCACGACTCTTGATGCCACCGCTCATCTAGATAACGTGATTGAATAGATTGGGCATGTGAGGCTTAGATAAAGGGAAAAACGATCGCGTGACTCTTCGATTTCGGAAACATGCAAGTTAAGACTTCCTAGACCTCAATGTAGTGTATGTGTTGGTAATTGTTTAATTAATGGAATAATGAGGAATTGGGAGTCCCGTACTAGTGAGGTGACGAACACTTATACGGGTACCGATATATTTAAAAGGTAATTAATTGACTTAGTATGTTGTACATGACATAGATTATGTGTTTAGCCTTCAGGCCGTAAACGTGGTGCATAAATCCACTTAGGTTGGTATGTCTACTGCTTATTTGGGCTCATAACCATGTCTGATAACCTATTATGATTTGACTTGTCATGCATTCATCACTTTATATCTCGTCTAAATACTTGGAAAGAATTTGATAATATTAAATATATTGATTATGTTTTTGCATATTGTACACATATCCATATCATTCATTTATATTATTACTATTGTTGGTATTGACCTGTTGAGATACTGAAAAGTGGCTTGTAAGTCGGTTGATGGATATGGTACATGATAAGATAGTGATGATTGATAATGACACTACAGTCATAGAGCTGGATCCGATGGGATATTCCAGATGGGTATGTGGACCTCATGAGTTTCCACGGGTCATATGATACCTAATGTATGAGTGTGTGTATACCGGGTACATATGGCCATTGCATACATACATATCATTTGCATTGCATTTCATTCATACTCCTTGATGTGTATTTGATGTTGTGTGTGTTCGATGATGAATAATGGTAGACTCTATGATCTTGTGACTCTTAGTAGGATAAATACTGGTATTTGAGACTTATCCTTGATGTAAGATTGATTTGTAAGACTTGATGAGACTAGACACCCTAAACGGGGTTTATGTTGATTTCAGTAACACTACTTTGGCTTAACTCTAGTATGTACTTGAAAATGTTGGTAAGACTTGTGAGTATTGATGATCCTTACAGTTAATTGAATTACAGAAATTATTGGTAGGTTTGGATAATTGAATTATTTATACTTAGTTAACTAACTAGTAGAAAAGTATCGAAAGTACCAATCCTCGCCACCGCTATAGTTAGGGTCGGTCGACGATGCGACTGAGTACACGTATTTTTCGTACTCACTTGACACTTGCTGCACTCTATGTGCAGATACCGATCTGGATACGAGTGAAGCATAGCCACGACGTATTGGATTGCTTATCTTTGGATTCTAGGGTGAGCTGCAGACCCTATAACGGCACTGGAACTCCCTCATCTATCCTTTACTTTTCTGTCCTTTATTTCAGACAGTTTTATGTATTTAAATCTCAGACTTGTATTCTAAATTAGTAGCTATGTACTCATGACAACTAGATTCTAGGGATTGTTTTCAAGGATTGTGTATTAAGTACTAAGGCTTTGATAATACTTCTGTCGTTCTTTACTTCTTCCGCATTTATATTTATATATTTCTGTCTTGAATATTAGTGATTTGCCTACGAGTTAGGGTAGGTGCCCTCACGGCTCAAATGAGATTTTGGGTCGTGACACATTCCCATATATATTACTATTTTTTCCCTTACAATATCTATTCCTCTTCTAATCAGTCATTTGAAAAATGTTCACCCGCATGACCAAACAAAAAAGAAAGGAAAATATCTATATTCACCTCTTAATTTATTACCATTGTTGTTTCAAATACTTCTACTCTATACTAACCCAAATTAAAATACTAGGTAGGAAGTGTTTTGTGCAATTCTTGATTGAATAAGACTTGACATGAAATCCAGGCCACTAGCTAGTGTCACTAGGAGAGGTAATTTGCAAATGGACGGGTAGGGTTAAACTATGTTAAATTAAAATGGTCAGATAATATGTCTTCAAACATGATCGAATCTCACATCTTTGAAAAAAGTTAATTGACTGCTAATATATTCTTTTCTTGAATTTGTAACGTAAATTCTTCAATTTTTTTTTGCATAATTTCCAATCTTCAAATTTGAGCTTGTACTTTTGCGTTACAATTGCATTTTGACCCGATGGATGACACTATTTTGGCCAAGTTCAATTCACTGGTCAAATCGACAAAAGGGTTATAACGAAACTCGTTTAAATTTTGGCCAGGTTACATAAAATTGACTAAATTTGTCGCCTATAGTGCAACTACTTAACAGTATGCTTTATGGATTGCCCTAAAATAAAGGAGAAAATATGAAGTTATATGACATGTGTTTGCATATATTTTTACACCAAATGACTTAGATGCATGATATATTTTTATTTTGAGAACTTAATCATGGTTAAGTAACATGCACATTGACCTCATTAAATCACTTAAATATGGTAAATTTATATAGTTTAGTGTAAAACATGATACAGATAAGTACTTATCTCGTTGGAAATGTAGAAGATCAATCAATTTTATGCACTAAGATGCATTGAAGTGTTTGATTGAAAGTAGTAAAGATGATGCTACTAACACGGTTTCTAAAGTTGCTTCACCTGAGAGTGATATACTGTGAGTAATGGTGGGAACTATATGCAACTGACTCTTTGCTTGATTAATGTTTTTTATCTACTCGTCCCTTTTGTTGATATGAAACGAAACGCACTATCACAAACAAGTAGCTAGAGTGACTTATATCTGAAAATCTCAAGTTGAGAGATTTGACTTTGTGGAGTTTGAAGTGTTTAATGTGAGAGAAAACTTAAACAATGGTTTTGATGATCATATTTCATTACCACTGTCTAATGCAGAAAAAAGAGAAAAATGGGATGATGAAAAATATACTATCAACTCGTTAGAAATATATTTTAATCATGCTAGTAAGTTTATTCAGGTCCAATGCTTTTCTAGGAGTATTTCGGTCTTATCATAAATTTATCTGCATGCAAATATTTATAACTTCTTGTATTCTATTTTCTATATGATTATATTATGAGATGAGTCTAAATTGAGAAACATTATTAGTGAGGATTCATATAGCGATCCCAACTTATTTGAAACTGAGACATAATTATTTATTTCTTGGTTGAAAACCTTCACATGGTTAAGTCTGAACAAATTCCTTCCTTCAATTTGTAAGATCGATCTCAAAACTCTACTTTGAAAAAGAAAAAAAGGAGATTGTAAGTTTGTTTGTTTTCCTTCATGTTTTCGAAGAGCTTAAGTAAATTTTTGGATGCTGTGAAGCGTAACGAGCAGTGGAAATTGGAAGTTGTGGTTTGATTTCTATTGCTAAGAAGGAAGATGGGAGTATTCCTATTGGTTAGGATTTAATTTGTGTATGTCAATCATGGGACTCTATTTTCAATCTTCACATATAAGTCTGTAGATGAAGAGCATTGCCATCCAAGAAAAAGTTGTACTTTTTCAAAGTTCTGTTCACTCAGTTTTGTTTTGTTAGAAGATTAAATATTTGCCTAACTAAAAAGTTTGGAGATGTTTGTAGTGTTATCATAAAACGCTTAAAAAGTATTTTATTGGAGATGGAATTAGTAACCTGAAAAGTAAAATATTTAATCTGAATAGGTTAAAATTCAACTGAAATTATTTAGAATTATATACTATCGGGGTATATAAGTTAAATCATTTTAGCAAAATGTAAATTTACATCAGTTCTCACTTCTCTAATTACTATTACAACTATTTTATTTTCTGAAGAAAACAAATGAAGAAACTAGTAAATCTCTTATGTTGTAAATACTCTAAAAATGCATTTCTTAGGAGTTACTTTCATATTCGGGGGAGTGTAAATTGTAATATCCAATGGCAAATTTTTTTAGAAAAAGGAATGGCTAGAAATGGAAGAACCCTACATTGAACAACGACTTTGAACTATTAGTTGTCCCAATAAACACAAGAGACAGCACATGCATATATGGAAATAAAATTGTCATAAAAGGGGCAAAAGCCCAAAGGAAGAAGAAAAGAAAAAAGGCAAAAACTAAGTGAAAATGCCATTAGGGAATTTTGGGTCCCAGACCCGACAAATTGCTAATATATCTAGTATCTAGTGTAAGATGTGGCTTAGATTTGTTCAGGCCTTCAAAAATATATACTTTGTTTTATATTCAACAAATTGCTTAGAGTCCACCAGCTGCACATAAATTGTTCTGATTTTCTAAGTGCCCTATTCCAATGTCTACATCAACACAACAGTTCAATCTGATTGACAATTCTTTCAGCTGAACTCTCCTCTTGAGTCTTACTCTTGCGTAACTATCAGGTAATTAATTATTGAATAGTTTAAGTTATATACACAAATAATGTGGGGTTTTTTATGCTATTAAATCACCCCAATCCTTAAAATGTGAAAGAATAAGTTTTCTATGGTAGTATAACAGATAAAAGATGATTCGATCGTATAAAATTGTTTAAGCTAACTACATAGTATAACTTAAACTCATTCTTGAAACAGCTAGAGGTATTTAATCTGTGATATCTGAGGTTGAGAAGCAACTTGACAAAATCACTGGTAATAAGAGAGGGAGGAGTGGGGTGGGGGTGGAGTTGAGTTTGGATGACTTTATTATTGGTGGCCACTTCCAACTAGCTTTTGGGGGTTGGGAAAGTGGAAAAAAGAAAACAAAATGAAATTTAATATCATCCTTCCACTTTACCTTTTGCTACTTGGTTGGTTTGAAAATGAAAGGTACTATTACTACTTGGCTTTTTCTAGGATCCAAAGAGGCTCATAATTATCTAAATGAAAGAGAAGACTTTAAGCACAATGTAACTCCCTTCCACTCCAAGACTCTGTGTTAGCTAAATTGTACTATTTCTTATTGGGATTATTTTAATACATTTCTGCAGCTATGAGCAGTAACTTTAGAGAACCATTCCTGCTTGATATTTAAGTCATGTTTGAGACACAATGATGAAGAAGTACATAAATGTAATGATGAAGAAGTTCAACATAAAATCTGAAAAGAAAGCTCAACTATTATTCAAACCACCGGGAAAAATGGCGCCTTCTAGATTAAACTTTGACGGGTACATGATATACATCTAAAGTTTCTCTCTTCCCACTTTCTACTGTCAGCTGTATAAAGTTTATGTACATGGAAAAAACACACTGACCAAGCAAAAATATGTTACAAGGGAAGGATAAACACTGCTTTGAACAATAGCTTCCCCAGTTCCAGTTGGAGCACTTGAGGGATCTTAAGATGCTCAGCCCTGGTACATACGCGTCCAATGTAATTAAGCAAAATTGAATGCTGTAATTAAGCGTAATTGGATATCCATCAGGCTGGAAGATCAACAAACCATCTTCCGGAAGGTAAGTCGTTTAACAACTATGTACCACAAAGCTGAAGGAGACAATTGCTCACTTTACACACTCTCCCGTAAGCTGAGGGACCTAGAGAAGGCTGCAGGGTTAGCATGCAATGCGGGGGACGTAGTGGCAGGGTGATCCTTCTCACTGCTTTTCGGTTGCAAGGCCTTGAAAAGCCCTCCCCTTCTAACAGAGCCGTACTTGATCCCCAGTGTTGACCATATAGAACTCTTTGCAGCTTCATCAGGATCATCTATCCTCAACGTTTTTGGTACTAAAACAGACCCCTCTGAGTTATTTTGACCCTCGGGATCATTTGGCTTAATCAATTCACCGTCCCTTGAATGCTTCCCTAAAGGCGAATTAGGAGCAGAACCGGATCCGTTTTGGTTTGCTGTTGGCGATGGTGGAGTCAACCAAGGAAGACTCCATGGACCAGGCACATTGCAATTCCAATAAGGTGGAGGGCAGAATGGCATAGGATATCCAGTGGGGCTAATGGCAGGGAAAGGAACAGCAGCAAACGGGAAAGGCCAAGGTACTCCTGGGAGGCAAGGAACTGGAGATGGGAAACCATTTATAGTTTGCATAACTGGCTCAGGGAGGCGATTTTTTACTCCTTCCGCCATTGAATTTGAAATGGCGACTGAAGACACACTAGAGCAGTCATCTGCATTTTCTCCACCTATGCAAGACGGATTCTTGTGTTCTGGTCTGTAAAAACCATTTCTGATCCCATTTGGTGTCTTATTCTCAGCAAGATTCAGAACAGAGGCCATAGAGTCACACAGCGGCGAGTCAGGACCAAATGATAGGACTGTGCCATTCGGTTTGAGCGCTGGATGATGAAATCTGTTCGGGGAATCAATTCTTGCAGCTTCAAGGGCTTCAGAAATCATGATGTGACGACAATGCGATGCAGAGTTCTTATTCTTGCGACGACCAGCTCCCACAGGCACATTCCTCATGGTACCCCCAGCAGTCCAATATCGCTGGCAACTCTTGCAGAAATGACGAGGCTGATTGACATTGTAATTATTGTAGTAACAGAATTTCGTATCCATACTATTGCAACGAGGGCACAGGAGAATTTTGTCCGGCTTCTTCAGAGTTTTCTGCAGGGAATTTGTTGCATCATTCTGATCATCCCCAGTCTTTGAAGATTTTACTCTGGGAGAGTCATCATCATTACCAGGAGTTTTAGTCTTGTTTTCTGAGTCCGATAGAGACTTAGCATTATCCATTTCTTCCATGATTTGATTTTGGCCTTTCTCCTCTAAATTGGCTTCACCGAGCTCTCTTGTTATTTGATCCTAAATTGGAAAACCAAAACTTTATGAGTTGCCTGTAATATTCCCGTAAGAAAGCTACAGTCAATGATGTGAGGTAAAATTCAGTCTGCACAATGGGAAGAATCTCAAAGTCCTTGGCACTGACAAATTCAACTTTCCTACAGGATTCCCCTTAAGTTGGAAAAGAGGACAAAAGATAGAGAAGCTGATTCTTTCTCCAATTTCTTTAGTTACAATTACATCTCGTAAAGGGGGTCATCGTTGAAAAAGATTTGAGCATAAATTACACAGGACTTGTTAAAAACTTGTAGAGAATGACAGAGGGAGGCAAAAGAAAGTTAAATTGCTAATATGATAATTCAAAGCAAATGCTTAGATTTAGTACCTTTGTAAAACCAAATCAACGACAAAAAGGCCAAAAGTAGAATAAAATTAGTAAGACAACAGAATAAGCATGGTAAAACTGAAATTCTGAATGATGCTAAATTGCTAATCAAGGTGGAAGCAGTAACTGTTGACCTCTGTGTGCAAGGCAATAGGTTGATATTTAGATACATAAACTACTAAATATGCACTCTAGCATAAGTGGAAACTTCCAGAAAGAATCCCTTATTTTTGTGTCATAAAAAAAGGTTTTGGCAGAATCAATACTGTTTGTCAGAGGAAACGGTATGGGTCATAACTAAACAAAACAAAACAATTTGGGGGCAATCTAACTTTCTAGAACTTGTTAATAGTAGCAAATTACAAAATAACCAATCTGTAATTAGGAAATGAGAGCTGCAAAACTAAGGGTACGGAGTATGGAACTTATATGTTGGTTTTCCTAATTTCTCAATTTAACCAACAGGACATAATCTGAAAATAATAGAAGAGTAGAAGTAACAAAAAAAGAGCCATATAAGCACAGAGCAATTGAAATTCAAGATGTATTTAAAAGAGTTAAAAAATTATTAATCCAACGAAGCGATTGAATTTGAGCTGATTCAACAGATGAAGAGCAAATTATCAAATCCCAGAAATCAATACCATAACTTCAAAAACTAATAACAATAACATCAATTCATAATTCAATCAGTACCTCTTCCTTTTCGTATTCACTTCCATCATCCTGCTCTGGATTACTGCCTTCCTTATCAACTAAGCATGTATCACGATCCAACCTGGTACTACTTTCTTTAGCAGTAACACCGGAGACAATTACCGGTAGTATTTTCCCCTTCTCAGGCAGGGCAATCTTCTTTCCAAATAGCTTAATCTCTGGGTCCTTCACTTCCCTCATTTTGCGGAGAAAAAGGACAAACGGAAAACTCAAAAATAAAGGATAAGGAAGCGTTGGAGAAGAAGATTAATATCTTCCAATACAACTCTCGTTTAGTCGCCGGCGGCGTAAGTAGTCGACTGTTATTTGGTTTCCCTATTAGTATTATTATCCACTATTTTATTATTACATGTTATTTACTTTGATTCAGTTATCAGATTGTTTGTAGTTGGTACGGCTCTTTTCTCCTTTATTTTTGGCATTATTGTATTTCTTTTTCATACATAATTTTTTTTTTATATCAAACTTCCCGGCTTACGTCAGACTATTTCTGAAGATAGTAGTCCCGATCCCTCAGCACTAATACTAGTAAATCGCGGTATATGTTTGAATGACCAGCGTTTGAGAACATAACAACTGATATCATCAGAACAGAGCAACTGATATCACCTACAAAGTCTTACCCCAAAAGAGAGCAAATTGCTCCCATCAGGGTTCGAACCCACGCTGCAGGCCTACAACTGGATTTTAAGTTCCCTCTTTTGTCATTCAGCTATGCTCCGGGAGACTTTTTCCATACTTAATTATGACATGTTTTACTTGAGCTGGGGTCTATTGAAACAAACTCTCTACCTCTATAAGGTAGGGGTAAGACTGCATACACACTATCCTCCCTCGACCCCATTTATAAAATTACACTAGGTGTGTCATTTGTTGTAATTTTATCCTGAAATATCAAAAATACTTATATTTTGGAGAAAATTATTTTTTCAACTTTGTTTACTGCTCAGAGTAATTATTTTCATCAATCTTGATCACTTCCATTTTTAAAATTAAGTGATTTTAATTTTAAAAAAATATTATAAATGAATTATTTGCTTTTAAAAGATATTTTTATCTTTAAATAATTTAATCTCATATTGTTGATGCATGTATTCTTATTTAATTTTCTATCTTACATAAAATAACACATGAATCCTCTCATTTATTATTTAACACTATTTACCAATCAAACATTGCATTATATTATGTGGTAATATTATGTTGACAAACAAATAACGAATTAAAAAAAAACTACATGGTACCATAGTATTATCATACATACTGTTGACAAACAAATGATATTTTATATGGCTTTTTTTTGGCAATCAAATTAAACATATATAAAACCAGCATACTCGTTAAGTCGTTATTATGTCCTGTTAGGCAGGGTCATAAGCTAGAAGCTCGGGATACGAGTTCAGTCGAATCAAATAGCTTTTGTTCCAAACAATATATTTATTTTTAAAAAATTATTATATTAATATAAATATAAAATTTTAGAATCCAATATAATTATCACTTCAGATCAAGTCGTTATTAGAAAAATCAAAACCCATAAAATTAATTAAAATACCCGTTGCACCTCTATCATGTAATTGTTTAACGAGAGCATTAACTTATTTTTACAAAATATTATACTTTATAAAAAGACTAAATAAATATAATCGGTGGACATGACTTGAGCCGCTTAGTTGAAATTTATATTGGTTTTGTATTATCTCATGTATTGACGTAGGTTGATCGTAGTGTAGGCTTTGTTGAAAACATAATAAAAATGTTATGGGTGGCCAATTAGATCAGGTTTGGTGCCTGTATATTACCTATAAATATATAATTAGATCACTTGTCATCTCCTTAAACCTATGCAACTACCCCATTAGACTATCAATTATAGGGAGGAGCAATGAAAGGTGGCCGAATGTTTCGTACTTTTGTAACGCGCTTTGGCGTTAATTAACTTCATATGTATGTGTTTTAACTAGAGTGGTGTTTTTGATCTATTTAATAATCTGGGGTGGGTGCAACATTTATAGTAGTACTGAGTTGATACTAATAACATTAAAAGTTAAACTTATAGAGTTTAAATCGATAATTTATTTGTTGTTACAAATTTACTTAATGAATACTTTATATAAATTTATGGTTGTGATCTAACTTGCAAATCTAATTATAGGGCTGTGATCTCTTGCAAATCTAATTCACAGAGAGAATGGTAATAAAATAACAGAAAATACTAGCCAATCAAAAATATCTGTATTTGTCTTTTCTGTTCTCATTTATTTATCCCACCTTTAAGCTACAATCCGCACGACAGGTAGTTAAAAATCTTTTTCTTGTTGTCCCAGCCTTGCAGACCCGTAAAAAAAAAATATTCTCTATCTCAATTGATGTAGTATTTTATTTTATTTTATATGTTCATCTTTTTATATTTAAAAATAATTTAATTTTATAAAATGATTTACAATAATAAATTTATATAAGACTTTTTTTGAATTGCACATTTCTAACAGTCTTGGAACGGAGGAGTAAAAAATAGAAGACAATATGATCTGTATTAATCTATAGTCCGTATGGCTACCTAACCAAAAAGGCAAAAAGGCAAAAAGGTGAGGAAAATATCATCCGTCTGATAAGGTTACCTGATCTGATTGGATAATTGCACATTAAGATTTGGCTGACGCTGACTCATACATAAACTATATCATAAATCAACCAATCACGAAATGATAAGTGTACTTCTGGTTGGAAATTTGCCTTTGGCGGGAGATGCGTCCACCCATCTTTGATGAATTAAACACTAGTGTTCCGCATGTTGGAGACTTTGTCTCATCGCACATGCATGATCTACGAAGTGAGTAGATGACCGTAGGGCCAAGAATCGTCAAATTCCGTTGAGAAATGAAAGAGATATTGGTCCACGAAGTAAGGTGTTTGAGACATGGAAATGTGGTGTGGGACAAATCTACCACATCGGTGGGAATAGGAAGAATTGCTCTCTATATAAGTCTCTAATTGGTAACGGGTTTGGGACCCCAAGTGGTATCCCATGTGTTTAAAGGAGGGAGGACCTAGATGTGCTTGGGTTCAAGGCTAAGCCCACACGCGCGCCGCCCGTCCGGTCCGGTCTCGGGGAGTGTCTGATATTATATTTTTGGACCAGAGAACTCTGCCAGATGTACAGTTTGGTCCCTGAAGTTTCAATAGTTACAGTTTGGTCTCCAGAGTTTTTGGAAAGTTGGTTTTGGGGTGACGGAAGGCAGAAAAGTTTCTGCCTACCGTTGGACTATTTTATGGAGCATTAGCCAGCCATTACTTGGCTGATTAACTCCTCCATTTACACCCTCTTTCATGTCCATTTAAGCAGCCTCCTTGATGGCCATTAAACATCCATTACTTGGCTGTTTAATGCCCTTCTAATGGCCATTAACAGCCATGTTTTAGGCAGTTGTGCAGCCCCTCCTCCATGTTATATATTGAGCCTCCTTTGGCTCAATTCAGTCATGGAAAAAGACACAGAAAAACAGTACATACATGACTGAAAAATAGCACAAAACAGTGAACAAATTCTGCTTGAAACAGAGACACACTATATACACAGAGACAAAAGAGAAGAGTAAAGAGAAACTCTTCCTTCCTATTCCATATCTTCAGCAAGTCGATTCATATTTGTTTTCTTCGTCAGGCTCAACCTATTGGCTTTGTAGCGTTGAGATTAAAGTGTTGTTTTATCTTGGGAGACTATTGTCCGCTAACGTAAAAGCATATATACGGGGCAATCTTGTCTTAAGGACAGAGGGCTATCACTCGACTCAACACACAACGTTGTAACCATCCAGATTTAGTTGTTTCTTGATTTCAGGTTATCAAGATTCAAGACACAACAAGCTTGCGGCAGTTTTGAAGATTAGCCTATTTCTTCAACAAGATTCAATTTCTGAATATTGAATATTTGTTTATCTTTTCGAACACTTGTAATAGTTATTTACTTTCCGTACTACTTTATAAAGTACAATAGAGAGTACTAACACTTCTTTTATTTGTTGCAAAAAGGTGAAGCTCATGACAGAACTTTGGTTACATTATTGTCGTAACCATATTTGATATCTTAATCGACTCATCTAGGCATGGCTATGCAAAATGGGATTAAATGTTTGTCCACAATGTAAAAAAGAAAAAAGTAACAGACTGGAAGGAACTGTGTACTGTAGGGATTATGATGAACAAACTACAAGTTATTAGTCTATTTTTCCAACAAAGAGGAGTCTCTACTTAATTGTTTTAAAGTGAACAGACATATCATATGAAATAATTACTACTTATAAGATTGTTCGATTAATATGGCCAAACTATTTTACTTTTACGCACACTTGGCATGTAGAACTTGATGCACATGAGAAAGTTACGACAACAACACAGTGATTTGGGGAGCTACTAATTGCACAGTTTTCCCTTTAAATGAACTGGTCTATAATTTGTATCCCTCAAATTAAATTTATGCCTATTAAGACATAGTTTTTTAAAGATATAACACAAGTTATGTCGGAGTGCTTAAAGAATATGTGCCCCAATAAGCATAAATTTCATTTGAGGACAAAAAGTAAAAACCATCACAAAATAGGGAAAAAGTGCAAATGACCCACTTAGGTTAAAGTGTACCGGATCTTAAAAGGAGTAAAAACAAAAAAGAAGATTAAAACTTAAAACTTTCTCATACCAACTTATGAAATTATACTGAATTTGTTAATGTGTTATAAAAGCCTAAAACTTATCAATTGCAAAAACTTTTTTCATGTTGAAACGTCTTAGAATATTCGACTCAAATTTCACTGATAGTATTATTTTATATAACTCAAGCTTAATATTGTTTTGTACGTCCGCTATTCTTAAAATAATAATTAAGTTAAATAAATAACTTAAACTTCATAACTAATCGTAGACCACGAGTAGGACGCAACAAACATTAGTTTCTTAAAACACTTACTAATAATATTAATCCTAATTTTTTGACTAAAAGTAAGATGACATGTAAAAAGAAAAAAAAAACTAGTTTATTGGGTAGGTAAACAAATAAAAATTAACTGATAAGTCTAAACATTTGAATACTTTTGATAGGTAGTTCTATCAAGTCGAATATTATATTTATAATTTACACATCAATCAATTTAAATTTATATTTTAAGGAATTAAATTTTAAAGTCTATCAAACAAAATTATCAAATGAACAGTTCTATTAACTTAAGTACACTTTGGTCAGTTATGTTTGGTCTTTGCTAAAAGATTGATGCAATTTCCGCCGCGTCAGCTTGACATCTCTACATTAGATCAGTTTACTATGAGTTTATCTCATGTTTGAATGGGATAAAATCTTAAAAATAAATCATAAAATTAGTTATTTTGGGACTATAATATTATTTTTATTCTACATTGAGGGTGGAATAACAATATTCGAATAACTAATCCTAAAATAAGTAATTCTAAGATAACTTGTTCCTCGACCAAACGAGCCTTAAAAGTCGAGCATTATTCTTAGGCAGTTTGCTCCTGTTTGGGACAAAGAAAAAACTAAGTAAAACTTAAGCAAATGATTATATTTTGAGTTTTTTTAGGCATAACTATACTTTTGCTAATTGCATTTCTTAATTACCGTAACACTTTTGCTAATTGCATTTTGTAATTACAATAACATGTATTTAGATTCGGTTGTATTTCACTGTATTTGATTCGAATGTATTCAATTTAATTGCATTCATTCGTAACTATTTTAACACTATATTTAACTTATTGTGTTTAAATTCGATTGCATTCAAACAATATAAATGCAAAAAAATATTGTATTCAAGTTGTTGTAATTAAATTCAATTGTATTCAAACAACATAAATGTAAAAAAAATATTGTATTCAACTTATTATACTTAAAATCAAATGTATTCAAACAACATAAATATAAAAAAATATATAAATATTTTGTATTCAAAATTTATTGTATTCAAAATTTATTGTATTCATTTGTATACAAAAAAATCTCTTTCGAAATAAATGCAAAAAATATATATAAAAACACTCTAGCTTACACTAAAAAAAAAGAGTGAATACCCTCGAATACAAATACACTCGGATCTGAAATATAAAAAATAAAATACACTCTGTTGGTTCAACGGAGTCCAATGTGATTTTTCCGACGCCAGTCAGATCTCAGCCACCGTTTAGATCTGAGAAAATATACTCAGATCTGAGCCGGCCAGATGTGTCTTGAGCTTCACATACAATTTTGCGGCACCGGTCAACTGTATTCATTATTTTTTCGGAGGCGTCGACAAGATCTGGTGTAGGATACATCTGAACGATGGGGGACCGGCTACTGGAGAACGACGAAGAATATGAGGCGTCGGCCAGATCGACGAGGACTGGAGAACAACTAAGAATAGGAGGCCAGATCTGAGTCACCATTTAGATTCAATGTCGGCCATATCTAAGCATCAATCGGCCAGATCTGAGCCACCGTTTAGATCCGGTGCTGGCCAGATCTGAGCCTCCGATTTGAGAACGTTCTATGGAGGCGTGCCGTTTGGCGATCCCCCTTAAAGCTAAGGCAGTGATTGCTCAAGGTGTTAAATCAAATCCTAATTCAGTAAAGTTATGGATACAGGCTTCAAAGTTGGAGGAAGATACGGTAAACAAGAGTCGTGTGTTGAGGAAAGGTCTAGAGCATATCTTCGATTCAGTGAGATTGTGGAAAGCTGTTGTGGAGTTGGCTAATGAAGAAGATGCTAGACTTTTGCTTCAGAGGGCTGTGGAATGCTGCCCATTGCATGTGGAGTTGTGGCTTGATCTTGCTAAGTTGGAAAATTGTGAAAATGCTGAGAAGGTACGGAGAAGGACGAATAGAGGGGGATGAGGGAGAAGACAAAGAGTGAGGATAAATACGAAGTCATACACTTAATATATTTTGGTATAATTATGAATAATAATTAATATATAATTTTTAGCTATAAAATATAACTAAAATAAATTATAGTTACTAAATATAATTAGTTATTAATAGTTAGTCATGCCAAGTAAATTTTGTTGGAAATTTGTCTTTGGCGGGAGTTGCGACCGACCAACTTTAACGGCTTAAACACTAGTGTAACGTATGTTGGAGAATCCGGTTCTTCACACATGCATGATCTACTAAGTACGTAGATAACCGTAGGGCCAAGAATCGTCAAATTTCATTGAGAAATGAAAGAGATATTGGTTTACGAAGTAAGGTGTTTGAAGCATGGAAAGTGTGGTGTTGTGTGTAATTCTCCCTCATCGGTAGAGGAAGAAAGAATTGTTGTGTATATAAGATTCGAAATTGGTTTGGGGTTTGGGACCCCAAGGGGTATCCCATGTGTTTAAAGGAGGGAGGACCTAGATGTGCTTCGGTTCGAGGAAAGACCACACGCGCGCCGCCGCCGCCCGCCCGTCCCGTCCGGTCCGGTTCCGAGTTCCGGTTCCGGTTCTCGGGTCACGGGTCGTGGGTCGTGGGCTGTGGGCTGTGGGTCTTCTGATATTATCTTTTTGGGCCAGAAAACTTTGCCGGAAGTACGTTTGATCCCGAATTCTTTCGATGTGCGTTTGGTCCCCGAAGTTTCAAGATGTACAGTTTGGTCCCTGAAGTTTCCAGAAAATCAGAATTTCGACGGTCAAAAACAGAAATGCCAAGCACTCAATTCAGCCATTTATTTTGGCTGAATTACTCCTCCTATAATGGCCAAAACAGTTGGTCTTTCTCCCATTTATGTTGGTGACTTTACTACCTCCATAATGGCCATTATTTGGCTATTATGGAGGCGCTTTTCAGCAAGAACATGCCCCTCCCTCACCTATATAAACACCCCCTTACACCATTGTTGAGCACTAAGACATATGCACGAAAATACATAAACAGTGCTGAAAAAAAACAAAGTGCACGAAAATACACAACCGAAATAGTTTTCTTCCTACAACTTCCAAGCATCATTTCGTTACTCAATATTCTTCACGGTAGCTCTTGAGTTTCCTTTGCTCAAGGGTTCCATTGCTGTTTTATCTTGGGAGACAAATTGTCCAGGACGTATAAAGGATACATACGGGGCAATATTGTCTTAAGGACAGAGTGCTACACTCGACTCAGCAAAAACATTTTACATTTTTCCGTCTTCTACAAAACTGGAATTTCCAGTTTTTACTTGTGTAACGATTGTAATTCCAGATTCCATGTTGAATTATTGAAATCTTTATTTATCCTTTCGAATACTTGTAATAGTTAAATACTTCCCGTACTGCTTTATAAAGTACCATAGAGCAAAATCTCCAAACAACTTAAGACAATACTTGTATTGTATTACTATTAATGTTCGAAAGATGTCGGTCAAAAGTTGTGTGACCAAATCTGGATATGGCAATGGTTTTTTGGTAGAAGAGAGTGATGATGATGAACGTGTTCATGGTGTCACCGCTACCAAGACTGGTGGGAACAAGCGCTCTCGAGAGCCTGAGGATGTCAACTGGGACAAGAGGAGAAGAGTGAAGATGTTATTCTATCTTGTAGCAGAAGGCCTATATCTGTCCCAGACAAAGGATCCTAATAATGGTGAGAAGGAAATGGACACTCAGTCTGATGAAGTGACTGAAGTGAGCCAGAATCTGAAATTGGGATAAGTAGTTTTTCTTACTTGTCAAGAATAAAGATTAAATGATGTCTGATTAAAAATGGATTAAAGTAAGGAGGAATATGAAAATAATTTATATTCCTTACGCTTTAAAATCAGAAGTTTAATCTTATCTTCTTTCCCGTTTAAAGATTGGATTGTAAATGACTTAAAAAGATCCGTTCTTTTAAGTGTAATTGTTAAAGTGTGTAAAGTATGTTCGCACATACGATGGAGAAAGATCCACTAACTGTGCGAAAATTGTTACCACTCTTAAGTAAGCGCCAAGAATTATCTGGGCACCAATCATAACGGAAGAAGTCTAAAAATTGATGACGTTGAGCCCGTCATATTATTTGGCGAAGATCCTTCATAGGATGATATTGGACACTCGGTCATACAAAGCCTCCGATGAAGTGGGCCAAAATTCCTTTGATATGATGATATTGGACACTCAGTCATATAAAGCCTCCGGGCAACTGGAGTGGTGCCAGAATTCATTTCATAGGAAAAGTAATGGACACCTAGTAAGGTAGGCCAGAGTTTCCAGGTCTTAATGATCTGAAGGCCTAAAGAAAGGCAGTAAAGAAATTGGACACTCAGTCTGCCAAAGCAACTGGAGTGGGCCAGAGTATCTGGATCATATATGATCCGGTTATGCCCTAACCACGGGTAAAAGGTTGTTCATGTGAAGCAACGCCACCTCTAAAATCAAAGGGGCTGGAGAGGTTGTCCTCAATAGGACTTCAAGGAATGAGATCACTCTAAAAGAGGTGATACATGTTCCTAACTTGGTTAAAGGACGTTGTTGGTCAAGTCTGATTTGAGACTAGTCCAACAGTCCGTAATAACTAAGACTCGGTACAAGTATGTCCGTAGCCAAATGAATGATATATTTGTAATCCGTGCATCTATGCCATCATAGATTAAGACACGTTAAATAGCAAGTCATTCAAAAGCTAACGATGTTGAGATTGTTGCCTACTGTCGACATAAACCCTCAAAATGAATGTGAGGTAGAAGAAGAGGCAAAATCACCTTTCCAAATTCCGTCAAGGGAATAGCGAAAGAAGCACCGCTCCTCTAGAACTTAGTCACACCTACTTGGGTGATTTGAAGTTTATACAAAATAGAGGGGGGAGACAAGTACGTTGTGATCTTCATTGATGATGGTACAACATATGGAATCCTTTGTTTATTGAAAAGCAAAGATGAAGTTGTTGAAGCCTACAAAGCAGAAGTTGAAAATCAACTAAGCCTACGGATTGAGAAATTTGTAGTGATAGAGGGGGAGAATGTGAAGCATCGTTCATTAAACGAATGTTCATTTCTCACCTCAGTCTAACGGTGTTAGCCAAGCGCGAAGTCGTACGCCCAAATTATGTGGGGTAGCTTGGTAAAAGATGGGCTACCGAAATAGGTCAAGTTCGACCTAAGACTGTAGATTGCATATCCACTGGATCTGCAAATAACAGTAGTGTTGATCGAATGTGAAGCATCGTTCATTAAACGAATGTTCATTTTCACCTCAGTCTAACGGTGTTAGCCAAGCGCGAAGTCGTACGCCCAAATTATGTGGGGTAGCTTGGTAAAAGATGGGCTACCGAAATAGGTCAAGTTCGACCTAAGATCGTAGATTGCATATCCACCGGATCCGCAAATAACAAGATAGTGTTGATCGCCTCTTGGCGTCAAAGAATGTTGAATTCTTTGGAGATAACTTTCCTTGGAAAAGGAAAAATGAGTAATTGCTCAAGGTTAACAAGAACCCGCGAGGGCTCGATCGTCCGAACTAGACGTTCCGTATCTTCATGACTCGAAAGTTCTTTGTCTATCCGAACTTAATATTCCGGATCGCGGAGAACTCGGGGATTCTAGATGTTGAACCAAGACGGAGCAAAGAGGGGACAAAGACTTGTTCCAGTCCTTCTAGCTTGTATGGTTGAGAACGAACCATGGATAATTAACAAATAATTGTTATCTCCAAAAGCGCCGCTTTGGAAAGAAGCTAAAGAGAGAAATAGATTCCATATATAGAACCATACTTGTGTAATAGTTAATCTTCCTCCGGAAAAGAACCTTTGGGTTGTAAAAAGTGCTCCCCCGTGAGTAGCTTCACATCCAGGGCCATTGTAATCTTACATGGCATGGGTGTTGAAACGACCTTCCAAACCGGAGAGTTGGAAGAAGAGGATCGAGTTAGTTTTCGAACTGTTGGGCTTCTTCCCGAACTTTCGTTTGGTCCCCGAAATGTTTACATTTTAGTCCCGAAAGTTTCAGATAAAACGAAACAATGAATCGACCACGAAACATTGGCTCGAAGTTAGAAAGCCAACAGTTGGAAAACCAACGATCGAGAGTGAAAATCATATTGAAACAAAGTCTCGATATGAAAGATATGTGTATCACCAGATGACTTCTTAGGAATTGGATTTCTAAGACATCTAACGGATTGGTCAATAGTTGACAGTCTCGTTGAAGCCACCAATGGATATGAATCATAGAACTGATTGGAATCATGGTGCACCCATAGACAAGGAGCGATATGCACAGGTCACGTGTAGTTCAATGTATTGTACACACTACAACCAACCTGGTATTGTCCTACAAACAGATCAGTTGAACTAAGGTTCACTGATGATCTTAATACATAATCAATAGAAGGCGTTAAGTCGGATATGACGATATCTGAATTATTCGCTTATCTACGGATTATTGTATTCTGGATGTCCAGTGGTTCTGGGAGAACACAGTGATGCAAACTGGACATCAGATCTGAAGAACACCAAAGCCACAAGTAAATGTGTATGGTGGTTCTTGGAAAAATCCTCTAAGCAAACTTGCATCGGCCGATTCATGATGGAATCGGAGTTTATCGCTTTATACAAAGCATGAAAGAAGTTGAGTAACTTCACGGCTCCTTAGAGGACGTCCCTTATTGGGAGAAACCCGTGCCTTCAGCAGTTATACACTGTGGCTAGCCGGTCGGCTTTAGGAAGGACACGGATGACGGCGTCCGGACATATCCGTCGGGATCCGTCCGAGACATAAAACCGTATGGCAGTTGATCATCACGGGTGTCACTCCCTTATTTACTAACTAAGGGACTACCCGGAGATCAAGTTTTTTGCCTGTCTAGGGGAATGGGCTTAAAACCCAAAATATACGAACCAATACAATGGAAACCCAACCTTACGAACCGGAGATCCCGTAATTTGGTTCAATGGGAAAACTAAGTTGTAAAGGTTCAGTTGATCGCTTCGGTCGAAGTATGAGCACTTCGGATAGTGATTTCGAAAAGAAACACCAAATCCAAAGCCGTTCCCGCGATAGACGTTAAGTGCTATCTGCAGTATGGGTAAAGGTTAAGTTTTCAAAACTCGTAAGGATCCTCAACGATTGAGGTTAGGTCTTTGGGAAACTTTTAATGGTTCCTAACACTTGTGAAGTGGGGTATAGCAGGATACCTTGTAGGAGACCACCTATTTAAGTGCGAGGACGGGCCGCCTCAAATTGAACGCACTTAAGAATCCAAGACGTTGTCCATGGCCAAAACGGACAAAACATTACGAAGAAGAGAGTAAGGGAATTTGTTGTGTTGGTACCGTTGTCTTGGCTTACACTAAACACTGACGGTTCAAGACATCACGTTCACCGCGCAGTAAGTAAGTCCGATGGTATTCAACTATGGAAGGTTCAAAGCCGAGGCTACCTCTCCTTATGCAACATCGGTCCGCCGAAATATTCTTTGGAAATGAAAAGACACCATGTGAGTGCGCCAAAATCTCTTTCAAGAGGGGATTGTTGGAAATTTGCCTTTGGCGGGAGTTGCGACCGACCAACTTTAACGGCTTAAACACTAGTGTAACGTATGTTGGAGAATCCGGTTCTTCACACATGCATGATCTACTAAGTACGTAGATAACCGTAGGGCCAAGAATCGTCAAATTTCATTGAGAAATGAAAGAGATATTGGTTTACGAAGTAAGGTGTTTGAAGCATGGAAAGTGTGGTGTTGTGTGTAATTCTCCCTCATCGGTAGAGGAAGAAAGAATTGTTGTGTATATAAGATTCGAAATTGGTTTGGGGTTTGGGACCCCAAGGGTATCCCATGTGTTTAAAGGAGGGAGGACCTAGATTTGCTTCGGTTCGAGGAAAGACCACACGCGCGCGCCGCCGCCGCCCGCCCGTCCCGTCCGGTCCGGTTCGGTTCCGAGTTCCGGTTCCGGTTCTCGGGTCACGGGTCGTGGGCGTGGGCCGTGGGTCTTCTCGATATTATCTTTTTGGGCCGAAAACTTTACCGAAGTACAGTTTGATCCCGAAGTTTCAGATATACGAGTTTGATCCCGAATTCTTTCGGATGTGCGGTTTGGTCCCCGAAGTTTCAAGATGTACGAGTTTGGTCCCCGAAGTTTTAAAATCGAATTTCGACGTTCAAAAACAGAAATGCCAAGCACTCAATTCAGCCATTTATTTTGGCTGAATTACTCCTCCTATAATGGCCAAAACAGTTGGTCTTTCTCCCATTTATGTTGGTGACTTTACTACCTCCATAATGGCCATTATTTGGCTATTATGGAGGCGTTTTCAGCAAGAAACAGCCCCTCCCTCACCTATATAAACACCCCCTTACACCATTGTTGAGCACTAAGACATATGCACGAAAATACATAAACAGTGCTGAAAAACAAGTGCACGAAAATACACAACCGAAATAGTTTTCTTCCTACAACTTCCAAGCATCATTTCGTTACTCAATATTCTTCACGGTAGCTCTTGAGTTTCCTTTGCTCAAGGGTTCCATTGCTGTTTTATCTTGGGAGACAAATTGTCCAGGACGTATAAAGGATACATACGGGGCAATATTGTCTTAAGGACAGAGTGCTACACTCGACTCAGCAAAAACATTTTACATTTTTCCGTCTTCTACAAAACTGGAATTTCCAGTTTTTACTTGTGTAACGATTGTAATTCCAGATTCCATGTTGAATTATTGAAATCTTTATTTATCCTTTCGAATACTTGTAATAGTTAAATACTTCCCGTACCGCTTTATAAAGTACCATAGAGCAAAATCTCCAAACAAATTTTTCTTAAATAAATGAAGCCATCCTGACATTAGTGTCGTAATCCATGTCATTAAGCAAAAAGCTCGTGTTTAAGTGGATGACATGTGTTAATCATCCTGTAAACTAAACCTTTTGTCAAATATCCCCCTTGATAACCAATTGAGCTGCCCAAGCGGACTCCTGTAAACTGAACCTGACTTTACTGATCCAGCATTTTTATGCTTATCTAATAGAACATTCGAGAGACCAACATATGTCCTGTTTGGCTCTCTTTTAAAAAATTCCAAAAACAAAACAAGAAAAGGCAACTTCCACGAGTAAAGATAATAAAGTGGCTGCCATATTTTATTTTATTTTATATTCAATTTTTTGGCTTACGCCAGATTATTCCTGGAGATAGCAGTTCCGGTCCCTCAGCACTACTACAAGTAAATCGCGGGATATGTCTGAATGTCCAGAATTTGAAAACAGAGCAATTGATATCACCTATAAGGTCCTACCCCATAAGAGAGAAAATTGCTCCCACTAGGGTTTGAACCAACATTGCATGCCTCTAGCTGAATTTTAAGTTCCCCTCCTTTGTCATTCAGCAATGCCTTGGATGACGCCATATCTTTTTCTCTTTCGGTGAAAGGCCTTGCTGATTTGTCCTTAAAATAAATCATATTTTTATACATAAGTTTGGCTTAGACCCCAAAAGTATGGAATTTTAAATTTTGGGGTTGATATAATGATGATTTATTGTAATATAAGTCTTCTCGAAAAGGGACCTTTTATTTTGATTATTCACTTTTCCTTTAATAAAAAAAAAAAGGAATGCCATGTGGGGCTTGTACACGTGGGGTTAATAAATTGGTCATAACTGAAAGTATATCATATTGTACATGCATGATATACACGGTGTATACTATCTTGAGTATATTGTGTATATCACGGAAACCCAAGGCAATTGGGAGACCATGATATACACGGTATACCCACCGTGTATATCATGGTTTTTGGTAATAGTTTTTGTATATAATTAGCATTGTACACTTACCATAATTATAGAATTCTTGTACAAATAGAATAGAGTTTTGAGAGTAGACTAGGAATAGGATTTTTCATATTATGAAAATTGTAAATTATATATATACTCATTCATTAATGAAAATAATCAAGTGATTATTTCTTTCATGGTATCAAAAGTCTATGTCAACATTCTTTCCGCAATTTATTCTCGGTTTTCCAATTTTCCCTTCTCGGCCGAGCTTGCATCGGAGTCTGTGCATCTTCTCGAATTTCGTGCCAATTTTACCTCTCCTCTTCCCAAATTTCATCCCAATCCCTTTGTTCTTTCGTTATGTCAATAACGTATTTCATCATGCCCTTACTGTTTCCAAGATCAAGAACAACATCCCTATTGTTCTTGAGATGGAAAACGTCCAGTATGCGACGTAGACAGAGTTGTTCAAAATTCACGCAATCTCTCATCAAGTCCTCCATCACATAATTCCTCCCGCTACCCCTACTCCCGCGGAGGATCCTCAGTTATGGGTTACTCTTGATGCTACCATCCTTCAGTGGATTTACTCCACTATTTATACCAACCTGTTATAGACGATCATTGAACCAGACACCACGGCTATGGCTATCGGGAATAGATTGCGTGATATATTCCAAGATAACCAACATTCTCGCGTTGTCACTCTTGAGCAAGAATTTTCACAAGTTCGCATGGAAGATTTCCCCAAAGTTTCTGCTTATTGTAAATGGCTCAAGGAATTGGCAGACCAACTCCGTAACGTTGGCGCGCTTGTTACCGATAATCGTCTTGTTCTACAAGTGGTTGCAGGCCACTCCGAAGACTATAATGACATTGGGACTCTCCTTCGTCAAAGTAATCTGCTCCCCCCTTTTTATCAAGCCTGTTCGACACTTTGGAAGAAGTCGACTTGGCAAAAAAGGCGTCTACCGGCATCAGTTCCGTGGCGATGATGACATCATCCGATAATTCTCATGGGTTTGTTAACACTTCGGGCCAAAACCGCAACAATGGTGGGGGCAAAAGGGGTCAAAATCGTAAAAATATATCATATTGTACATACATGATATACATGGTGTATACTATCTTGAGTATACCGTGTATATCACGGAAACCCAAGGCAATTAGGAGACCGTGATATACACGGTATACCCACCGTGTATACCATGGTTTTTGGTAATAGATTTTGTATATAATTAGCATTGTACACTTACCATAATTATAGAATTTTTGTACAAATAGAATAGGATTTTGGGAGTAGAATAGGAATAGAATTTTCCATATTATGGAAATGGTAAATTGTATATATACTCATTCATTAATGAAAATAATGAAATGATTATTTCTTTCCATGCAAATTATGATCAGACATGTTGGAACCAAGTGACCACTCGATCAATGGAAAATTAGGAAGTAGTCACTAGTCATCTTTCTCCCTTGTGCTTTGATTTAACTTGAGAATATTACAACACTGTTTTGTTCCTTCTATCTTTTGGTACCACGGTAATCCGACAAATCGTTGATGTTTAATCGAATTAAACGAATTAGGAGTCTAAAGTATGTATTAACTTTGTTATTACTAAAACTATACACCAAGATATATTTTTATTACATATGTTTTGTGAGTCAATAATAAGGGACCACTTAGAAGTTAGAAGAAAGGACCTCTTAGCCCATGCCGAAGTTCCTTACAACAGGCTCTACGGACAAAGAACAAAATTAACCCAAATTCAAACCATCACTTTTATTGTTTTAATTTTCTTGTACTACATGACTCATTAGTCATTACTTCAGAATGCAGTTATTTAATACTTTATGAAGCTCCTATGTTTCTATGATTAATTTTAAATCCCATTATGAACGGTAATGATAGCAGACTTTAATTTCTTGAACTTTTTCCAATGTGTTAGAAAATATATAACACATCTAAATTGATTTCTGATGGTTTTTAATGAAACTTATAATTGAAACTGAACTATTCTCCCATTTTGAATCAATCAGCTGTATGATTGTTAACCACTAAGGTTTAATAAAATAAAGTTCCAATTATTATTGTATTGGAGTTGGCGCAGAACTCACACACGCACGTGGAGGATTTATAAAAGAATGAAGATTTCATGTTTGAGTTGAGTTTGGGCCGTTAGATTGGGATAAGCCAGGCTCAGACAATTGAATACCCTCTAGGCCTCGAAATGGCTCAAAATTAGGGCTCAAAGTCCATGATAGCCCAAAATTGATTTGGCCCACGGTCGAGTTGCTTTAAACACATGGCATGTTAGCAACTATACAATAATACAACTATACATACTCTTGTCAATGTCTTTATTCAGTGACCTTCCATATTCTAGCCACTACAAATAATTCATTCATTTTAAAAAACACTTGGTCAATAATCTTGTCAAAATAAGTTTATTTTTGTATTACGTTGCGGAAAAGGAAACAGAACCCTCCAAACAAAACAAATTACCCGCACAATAATTTAAAAAGAGTTGATTGCTTATGATCATCCAACTAATGAAAATTATGCAATAAAATAATCTTTCTTTATTTGGTCCCAAAAAAAGTCATTTGGTTATTTGTTATTTCACCCGCAAAGCCATCTTATCCTGAAGTTGATATTTCCAACATCACCGACACCGGCAACCGGCCTCATCACCGCCGTCCCGAGGCTGCTAGTCCACCCAGCCCCGCAACGGCAGCCTCGGAACAACCCTTCTCGGCCTTCTGTCTCGGCTACCTCTCAACCAGCCCCTCTCTCCCTGACGCCACTGCCCCGTCTCGGCCCCACCTCCTCACTCCCGGGCCTATTCAAAATTCTATTGCCATGTCTCGGCCACCCCTTTCCTATCTCATCCAACCCCAGCATCACCTCGACGGACAATGGAAACTCGTGCTATGCACGACATTCCCAAACCCAAACGGCTATTTAACTTGTCCACTTCGGTTGCCCCTTCCCCTGTTCCTCGTAATCCAAAAGATGCCTTGTCCGATCCTAATTGGAAAAATGCAATGATTGACGAATATAATGCACTTATTGAAACGTGGGATCTAGTACCTCGTCCCCCTGATGCTAATACTATTCGTTCTATGTGGATTTTTTGACATAAAAAGAAATCTGATGGTTCTTTTGGGAGGCACAAGGTCCGTCTTGTAGCTGATGACAAGTCTCAACAGGTGGGAGTGGATAGTGATGCAACTTTCAGTCCGGTGGTGAAACCGGCGACCATTTGGACCGTTCTTAGTATTGCTTTGTCCAAATCTTGGCATATTCATCAGCTTGACGTCAAAATGCTTTTTTCCATTGGGACCTTCATGAAATCGTTTATATGTATCAGCATATGAGATTTCGGGATCCGGTTCATCCAGATTATGTGTTTCTTTTGAAAAAATCACTCTATTGACTGAAATAGGCTCCTCATGCATGGTACCAATGGTTTGCTGATTTTGTATCCTCTATCGGTTTTTCACATAGCAAATCTAATCATTCACTGTTCATCTATACCAAGGGTAATGATATCGCATACATCCTACTATATGTTGATGATATCATACTCACTACATCTTCTAATGCACTTCGCCGATCCATTATGTCACCTTTTGCCTCTGAGTTTGCTATGATGGATTTGGGAACCCTAAGCTATTTTTTGGGCATTGCTGTTACAAGACATGCAAGTGACCTATTTCTTTGTCAAAGTAAGTACGCCGAAGAGATCATTGACCGAGCTGACATGACATCTTGCAAACTGATCCACAGACCGGTGGACACTAATTCCAAATTCAGTGCCTCTTCGGGTTCTCTATATGCCGACCCGACTCACTATCGCAGCATAGCAGGAACATTATAGTATCTCACTTTCACAAAACCAGATATATCATATGTCGTGCAACAAATATGCTTACATATGCACAACTCGACGGATGCACATATGAATGCGCTCAAACGTATTTTGCGCTATGTACAAGGTACTTTTCACTTTGACCTCCACTTGTACAAGTCCACACTCACTAGTCTCACCTCTTATTATGACGCTGACTGGGGTGGATGTCCAGACACTCATTGATCCACGTCAGGTTACCGTGTCTTCCTCGGAGATAACTTATTTTCTTGGTCTTCTAAAAGACAACATATTCTGTCTCGATCCAGTGCCGAAGTCGAGTACAGAGGAGTCGCGAATGTTGTCTTTGAGTCTTGTTGGAGACGCAAACTTCTGCTGGAACTTCACTGCCCAATCCGCAAGGCTATATTGGTCTATTGTGATAATGTCAGTGCGATGTATCTCTCCGGCAATGACGTTCAACATCAGCGCACTAAACACATTGAAATGGATATTCACTTTGTACGTGAAAAAGTGGCATGTGGACAAGTTCGTGTCCTTCATGTTCCTTCCAGGTATCAGATTGCTGATATATTTACTAAAGGACTTCCGCACATACTTTTTGATGATTTCCGAGCCTTCTCACCATACGAAAACCTCCCGCTTCAACTGCGGGGTGTGATATAATATTTTACAGAATATTCTCGTATCTTTGTATATATCTTTTATATTATGTAAATTTATAATCCGATTGTAATTAGGAAGATTAGTTACCTAGTTTGTAGAGTGGAAATTATCCAAATCCATATAAGGAGTCCACATTCTCATTCCATTTTGGATGTGGGACTTTTAACACCTTCCACTGGCTCATATTTGTTCCCCAATTTGACTTAATAAATTTCCCTCATTATACTTTCCACTCAAACTCCAAAGTCAATTACCTTTGTTTTTTGGCTTTTAGGTTTCATACCAACGGTTCACATGCGAAAAGGAAATTGATAGGAAGATTTGGGTAAAGTTTCCAACCGTGTTATATATATTCTCTTCGTCCCAATTTATGTGATATAGCTTCACTAGACATAGAGTTTAAGAAAAAAAGAAGACTTTTGAAATTTGTGGTCTAAAACAAGTCATACATATTTATGTGGTTGTAAATCATTTCATTAAAAGTAGAAGGGAAAGCTTTAAGTTAAATTATTTATAAATATAGAAATGTATCATTCTTTTTTGGACATACTAAAAAGGAAAATGCATCACATAAATTGGGATAGATGGAGTACTAATTAAATAATTAAATAGTGTTGCATGTCTTCCATAATTAAAATTCATTTTCTGATACTTTTTGACTTTGTGTAATTTGATTGCCTCAACCAAAAGAAGCCCACAGAACTGCCTTTTATTACCATAATGTGTTTGTGGCCCATAGGTCCTTATTAAGCATGTATAAAATGGAGCACTAACCAGCTCTTCTAATTAACAAGAACCTTGTTGCAGAAGAGAGTAGGTTATTACAACAGGGGAACTTATTGAAGTCATGGCAGTCACTTTCATTCATTTATTTCTGGCTTTTCTTTGGTTTTCTCATGCTATCAATGCCGTCCCAATTACAAGCAAGTTTATCTTTCAACTCCTCTTACTTAACATAACTTCATTCTTGCATAGGAAAAGGATCAAACACACCCTCTACTATATTAGATATCTTAATTTTACCCTTCATTATATTTTTGATATTCTTACATACTCAAATACGAGATGATTTCATAAAGTAAGAGAGGATAATTGATATTTATATATATATTGTTAGTATGTGGGGGTAAATTTGGACCTTTTTTGAAAAAATTAGTGATCAATGTTATTGTTAAGAGTCTCATATCGGTAATGAAATGAGAACATTGACTACTTATATGGACTTGGACAATCCTCACCCTACAAGCTAGCTTTGGGGTTGATTTAGACCCAAGATCCATTCTTTACATGGTATCATAGTCAGACTCATTCCAATTCTTTGTTTACCGATTGTTGAGCCCCAAATTATATTATCCACACTCCAGTTAACAAGGTCCGGGCGTGCGGGAGTGTTAAGAGTCACACATCGGATATGGAATGAGAACATTGACTCCTTATATGGACTTCAACAATCCTCACCCTACAAGCTAGCTTTTGGGGTTGAGTTAGGCCCAAGATCCATTTTTTACATGGTATCAGAGTCATGCCCATTCCAATTCTATGTTCACCGATTTTGGGTCCCTAAATTATGTCATACATGCTCCAGTTAACAGGGTCTGGACGTGCGGGGTAGTGTTGTTAAGAGTCTCATATCGGTAATGAAATAGGAACATGGACTCCTTATATGGACTTGGACAATCTTCACCCTACAAGCTAGCTTTTGGGGTTGAGTTAGGCCGATGATTCATTCTTTACAGTTATGTATGTGCATTTACTTTGATTTGTATTAACGCAGGAAGCATAAGTCTGGTAGACATATCTCAAGAACATAAGGTGTTAGAGAATACCCATATGGTACTTCATCTTTAATTTGCCTATAGAAAATTAAGCTTATATTTTTAACTTCTACATTTTATGATTTAGTCATTTTAATTTGGAATTGTTAGGCAAATATGGAGGAGAGCTTGGAAGTAGGAGAAACAACAATGAGAAGAGTACTGGAGGCTGAAGAGATCAACGATTATCCAGGTTCTGGGGCCAATAATCGCCACACTCCAAGGCCCCAACTAGGAAGAGGCTGTGTTGAATGCTAGATCATCCATACATATATATATATATATATCACGTAGTACATGTGTTAAGTATCTAAGTATCATTATAATCTTAATTGGCTCATATTTTGAATAGCTAATTAAGATAGTTCATCATGTTGATATATCTCTCTGAGACTCATGAGAGAGGAGTTGCTAGATTATTGAGGAGTACTGATTAGCAGTATGCTATATGGAATATTAATTTATGGACCTTTTCTATGTTAGAAGATGAGTTGTGGCCAGTGGTGCATATACAATTCAAATTTGCTCTCTTTTTTGGAATTAGTGATCGTTTTCATTGCTCTCCGATGCCAATCTGAAATCTCGATCAACTGCATTGATGTATATCTCACGATCGCAAAGTTATTTCCATACTTTGCAAAATTCACTAAGGCTAATTCGTAAATTTGATACCTTACTTATGAAGTTATATATTATATGAACTTTGTTTGGTTAAATTAATTTGTATATACGGGTACCACTAGAAATATTTGTTCAAAAAATATAAAAGAAGTCCTAAAATTCGAAAATTTTCACTTTTCTAAGTGTACGTTCTTTTGAGGCGTACGTGGAACAAAAATGCTCTCTCCCTCTCTCCGTAAAACTCTCTACTTTTTGTGGCGAAGAACTTCGATGGAAGATTCATGTGAAGAATAAAGTGATTTTAAGCGAAATTGGAACAATCTTCTATAACTTATCAGGTACGACTTAGGCCTCATTTGTTTTTATTAAGATTAAGACGTCTGAATTTGAATGCACATCTTAATGATTAAGATGTTATCTCTAGATCTGAACACTGAATGATTTAGACAGTTTGTTTTTCAATATCTGAATGTGCATAATGTATTTATTTAAAAATAATAAATATATAATTCAAATAAAAATAACTAACTATTAAAAATTAAATATAAATTTAATAAAATAAAATTTTATTTGATAAAGAAAATAAAACATTTATGTTTGATAGTGATGGTAGAGATGCTTTTGTAGTGATGGTAGTGGGTGGAGGGTAAGGGGTAGTGGGGTGGGTGGTTTGTGGGTAGGGCATATATGGGTGGATGGGGGTTGGGAGGAGGAGGGTGGTGGAGTTGTGATGGCAGAAGTGGTGGGGGGGGGGGGATTGGGAGCGTGGGTATTCTGGTGATTGTGATGGCAATTAGGTGGTTAGTTGTGGTGGGGTGGAGATGAGGTAGAAGAGTGGGTGGGGATTGGGTTGGTGGTGGTGATTGTGATGGCAAGGAGGTGGTTAGTGGTGGTTGTTGGGGGTAGGGGATAGGAGAGGGCGGGGTAGTGGGGTTGGGGTGATGGTGGTGATTGTGATGACACGGAGGTGGTTAGTGGAGGTGGGGTGGGTGGTGGGTAGGAGGGTGGGTGGGGTTGGGGTTGGTAGTGGTGGTGGTGGGGCTTGGGAGGGGTGGTGGACGGGGTGGAGTTGTACGTATAAAGTTATCTCTTAATGATATTAAGACTTTGTTTAAGATCTTAGTGATTAAGACTAAATCAGATCAAATAAGTGTATAGATCTTAATCTAAATAAATACGCTTAATGACTTTAAGTCTGACTTCTATTAAGTGCAAACAAATGAGGCCTTAATATGTTTTTTTTAATATGTGAGTATGTTGAAGATAAATATAAACAGATCTCCGAAGAACTGTTTGTTCTTCGATTGCCTATATTTCTTCAAAGATGAATAATAAATCAATAATCATATGAATTTATATTCATATGAGATCTCCTTTAAACGGTGCTCATGAATTCTATCAAATAAAAATGCAAAGCAGATGAATTTAAAGAAGTTCATCTGCTAGATCTGTCTCTATGGAAGTTTCCATGCACATGCCAAAATATTAAGTTGGGGTTTTATTGGGAATAGAAAAAGGAAGAACAAACTGAAGTTTGAAATTCTTTTCACATATGTTAAGTCAAATATTATTCTCTTAAATTTTATTTTTCAATTAGAATTTGCAAAGTACTTAGGTAATATAAAAATAATCAATTTATGATATAAAATTCTAATTAGCACTATTAAATTTCGGTTTAAATACATGTGTGAAGGAGATTGGTGGAAGGATGTTTCTAGTGCATAACGCTTTCTCTAATGTCACCCTTTATGCAACTTCTAAGAATGTGGTGCAAGCTGCAAATTGAAGATATATATCCCCTTTCTAAAGGGGTAGTGCTAGACAACCAAATATTTAAGTCATAATATATAAACATATTTTCAAATTTGGCATCAACTTATAAGTATGTCCTTCAATTTTGGGTGTGCACAAGTAGACACTTCAACTTATATAAAGTTGAACATATAAAAACTAATGATGACGTGACACACCTAGACACCTCTAAAATTTATGTGTCATGTCAACATTTGTATTTACAATTTTAATTTTATACAAGTTGAGGTGTCTATTTGTGCATATCCAAAATTGAAGGGCATACTTATAAGCTGATGACAAATTTAAAAATATGTTTATGTATTATGACTTAAATCTTTGGTTGTCTAGCACTATCCCTTTAGAAAGGGATATATATCTTCAATTTGCAGCTTGCACCACATTCTTAGAAGTTGCATAAAGGGTGACATTAGCAGAAAGTGTTATGCACTAGAAACATCCTTCCACCGATCTCCTTCCCACAAGTATCAACATTTGTATTTACAAGTTTAATTTTATACAAGTTGAGGTGTCTACTTGTGCATATCCAAAATTAAAGGACATATTTATCGGCGTAGGCCAAGTTTGAGGTTTCTATATGCATTATGTCAAGATTTAATGATGTAAAAATATGGCTATTAGGTAAACTAATCTCATACAACATTTAAATATCTTTGAGCAATTTGGCACATCAACATTACATGTTAGATGGAGAAGTGGGTTTTGAGGTGGTAACCATTCACTTCCATTGCATGGTCCCACGAAAAATTGGTAAATCATCATATTATCCCCTTTTTAAAGGCTTGCTGGACGCATGCCATAGTTTTAGTAAATAGAATATTCTACCAATTATGGGGTTGAAAATTGAAATTGAGTGCATAAACACACAGTTTTTGCACGGATTTCCTTCAAATGGTATTTAATTTTTTGCTCCGCATAAGTTCTATAATATTTATTTTTGAAAATTGAACTTTTTTCTTGTTCGGCACAAGTTCTGTAGTAATTGTTGGAAATTAGCCTTTGGCGGGAGTTGCGACCGACCAACTTTAACGGCTTAAACACTAGTGTTACGTATGTTGGAGAATCCGGTTCTTCACACATGCATGATGTACTAAGTACGTAGATAACCGTAGGGCCAAGAATCGTCAAATTTCATTGAGAAATGAAAGAGATATTGGTTCACGAAGTAAGGTGTTTGAAGCATGGAAAAGTGTGGTGTGTGATCAATTCTCCCTCATCGGTAGAGGAAGAAAGAATTGTTGTGTATATAATACTCGAAATTGGTTTGGGGTTTGGGACCCCAAGGGGTATCCCATGTGTTTAAAGGAGGGAGGACCTAGATGTGCTTCGGTTCAAGTAAAGACCACACGCGCGCCGCCGCCGCCCGCCCGTCCGGTTCGCGGGTTCGCGGGTTCGCGGGCCGTGGGCTGTGGGCTGTGGGCCTTCTGATATTATCTTTTTGGTCCCTGAAGTTTTTCAGAAAATCAGAATTTCGACGGTCCGAACGTAAACGTCAAAGACTCAATTCGGCCCATTTATTTTGGTGAATTACACCTCCTATAATGGCCAATCCGTTGGCATTTTTCACCATTTATTTTGGTGGATTAACTACCTCCATAATGGCCATTATTTGGCCAATAATGGCACATTATGGGGGCGAGTTAAACATGCCCTCCCTCACCTATATAAACACCCCTTATACCATTGTTGAGGAGTACTTAACATACACGAAAATACACAAAGCAAAAATCAGTTTCTTCCTAATCTTCCAAGCATCATTTCATTGCTCAATATTCTTCACGGTAGCTTTTGAGTTTCCTTTGCTCAATAGTTCCATTACTGTTTTATCTTGGGAGACGAATTGTCCAGGACGTATAAAGGATACATACGGGGCAATATTGTCTTAAGGACAGAGTGCCACACTCGACTCAGCATAAACAACTTTCCCGTTTTCTTGTTCAACAAAAGTGTAATTTCAATTTTGTTGTTATATTGTAATTTTCAGCTTTCTTGTTGAATTGTAATTTCAATTCCTACATAAGCAGTTACTTGTAATTTCCGTTTCCTGCAAATCCTTGTAAACCAACAGTAATTAAATTATGCGGCATAATGTAGTATTTTTCAGATTACGTTGACTATTGAAAGTTTTGTCGTGTCTGACATAACTTGTGGAATATGATTATAATTATATATATGCCGAACGAAATGTAAACTTATGGCGCATGAAAAGTGTTTGAAAGTAAATTTTGGTACAAGTTAATAACACATATAGAAATAAAAAAGAAATAAATTATTAGCTAACCATAATGTTAAGCATTTTATATTCTTGAAAGTTACTTTCGTATAAGTCAAACTGACAGTATTACCACACTATTTCTCCTGGTGCTATTTTGGTGTACCATATTAAAAATATTCTTTAATTAGCCGACCAAATAAAGATAGGACTAACTTAGTTGATCTTGTTGCAGTATTTAATTGCTTAATTGATTGACATGAACAATAAAGTGGATAAACAAGAAAATCCATTCCCCACACTCAATTACTCGATCGCGTACATAAGAAACTTAAAACAGCACAAATAACGCCAGCATGTTCTGTATATTTGCAGTAACAAATAGTTTCTATAATTACAACAACAATAAATTCATTGTAATCCATAAAGTGGGGTCTGAAAAAGGTAGAAAATACGTCAATTTTAACTTTGTGGGATAGAGATGTTGTTTTTGATAGACCATCTGAACTATCCGAAATAATTGAGCGATCATTTTAAGTAATGGACTCAAGAGAATTACTGGCCATCATCATCGGATGAAGGACCCGTGGCTGGTGTTGGAGGAGAAGCAATATCGGTCAGGTTAGGCTTCAAAAATCCGACCTTTATGATAATTTCTTTAGCAATTAATTGGTTAGCACTATCAGAAGGGTGATATTCATCCCAAAACACATATTTGCTTCTGTCGCTGCACAACGTTGATGCTGGAATACACGTTAAAGCCGGCCTAATTCTTCCGAAGGAGCAGATGGTGAATCTGAGTTACTAAAACCTGTGATATTTTCAGACGATTTAAGTTATATACATTGATAATGTAAAGACTTTTTTTTTTTCAATACTATAATTAAACCCTCTATAGCATGTTAATTATCAATTTTATATAGATTTTTCAACCAAGATTTTCCTTACAGGCTGATTTCTTAGCTCCTGAATAGGTTTTGTACTTCTTAATTTTAGCGGCATGATTCCTCATCTTAGCAGGAATAGCTTTAAAATTGAGAACCTAGGGATTGATCCCTTCAAGTTTACACGTTGATCCCTATAATAAAACAAAATGCGAGGGACTAATCATTCAACGTAGGGAATGATCAATACCTACCTTAGATTGCTTTCATTTTTTGTTTGATCACGCTTCATATTCTTAACGGTTTAATGATTAATGTTTATCATATATATTTTGTGAAACTACCTGTTGGAGTTAGAATTATTTTAATATTAAAATATTAAAGTGCAAGCTATTAATGGATATAAAGTGGTCATTTAATTAATTATCTCCACTTAATTATCTAAACATGTTCTTATAAGTGATATTTTTTATATTGTTAGTGTAAGAAACTTAAATTCTTTATGAGAGAAAAAATGGTATGTTTAGCCTACCAATGCTTGAAACAATTCATAGCTTCATGCAGACGATTAATGACAATGTTATAAGTTTGTACCGAAATTGCCGGGATTGGTAATGACATCGTTGACAACATCATAAGCATCTCCAAACGTATAGCTTGCATTTGGAAGATTGTTAGCCAAGTCCACGACAAGTTCGCTTGTTGCTTTGTTGAAGGCAAGTGCCAGCTGGTTAGTCTTGTCCTGACACTGACCGTCTGTACTTAGAACCCTTTGAAGTGGAATACACCCCATTGGTCCTAACCCAAACAGCATCAACTCCCTTGCCCCCAAACTATGCAACAACTAAAATAATTGGGGGAAAAAATAACGTTATTGGTTAAAACATTACTCAATTTATTAAGGAAATTGGCATATATAAAAGGATATGACTTACTATAAGTTGTGCCCTGAGAGTGTCCATTAAGTACTGGATGAAAGATTTATCATTGTACGTCCATGAATCACTATAAACTGGCATTAAGTAATTGTTGATAAAATCATTGCTTCCCAATGCGACGATGTATCGTGCTTGTTGGAAAAAATTGTCAGCTTCTTTGCTTCTTATTTTCTCTCTAATTAAGTCTTGTGTTCCTTGAAACAACTCTATTTGCTTGTATAACGAAAACCTCTGTATCTGTACTTACAATTGATCAAATTAAACTTCAACATCTAGACATAAATGCATAAATTGTAGTGATAATAGTAGATTGATAGGAGAAATACTTACGAATAAACTGCCTGTCTCGTTTAGAATGCCACCACCTCCAGAGGCAAAATTGACTCCGTTCTTCAGTATAACATCTTCTGTTAATGATTGATCAAGATATGCTGGTGGCCTTGGAAGCCCCATTTCATCACCTGCACAATTGGTATCGTTAACATGTACGGTGTGAAAACAAATTACGTGGATGGATATTCTTAATGGTGAGATCATTTGGAAAAAAAAATTATTTTAGATTTGGCCCAAAACGGAAAATATTTAAGTGTATGTTTGGGCTGACTTAGTCCATTATAACACTAGCTTAGGTACCTAACTATCATCTAAAATACAAGATTAATTGAAAATTTTACCTATTATATCGGCAACAGTACGGCCATTGCAAAATCTTCCATTAGGCAACCCATTCCCAAAATCACGGCAAGTTCGCGCGAGCAAGGCTTTTGGAGAGGAAGTTATTGTTGCCAACATCTGAAAGAGAGTCTCCGAAGATTAATTGCACAATCTTGCAATTGCAACCTCCAATTACAATTACTGCTAACAAAATTGTTACAAAAATAGGTAAGTTCAGAGTCAGCTTCATGTTAAGTACTTCTAGGTACTCTGTTTTAAGAGGTCTTTGAATGTTTATCCTAGGAATAATGAGGGCTTAATTCTTACCTTTTTAAATGTCCACACACAAAAAAAAAAGTAAAGTGCAAGAATTTGTGGGGACAGTCCGAAGCATCAGCTGGGGAAGTTAGGATTTTTGGAGAGAAAAATGGAGATAAAGAAGGTAGCAATAGTTTGATAAACCAACTGTCTAAGAAATTCAAACCTACTATAACTACTTTGAGTTCTGTTACAACGATTCAATTCTAACAATCATAAGTTGCGTATTATATGTATATATGTATATATGTATTTTGATTTAATCTTCTGAAATATTTATCATTGGTACTTGGGATGAGGGAGTACGAAGTGGTGAGTTTACCTACCATTCTAGTTTAACGTATGGGAATTTGAATTTTGTGTTAGTAATTAATTACAATATCATGTGGGATTCAACTTATATACATTGACCGTTATACTATATATGTAACTTAGCATGATATAGCAGACAACTTGTTTTAATTTTTATTGAATGAGTTTCACTTTCCATGAATAGTCCACGTATAGTTATCTTACGAAGGAATCATCATTTTCTATCAAGAATGCTATGTCTTTTTTAATCCCACCGTATTTCAGAGCCGTTTCTACCAAGGTTGTATATCTTTTTTCAACCTTTTCAAGTCTAACCCATTTGGACCCCTTAGAGGCTCTAACCATGGAGCACGCAGATCCCAAAAACGCATAATTTCTCCTCCAAAAATGACCACTTAGGTCTACGTTGTCACAGGCTTTTTCATTAGCGAAATCTCTTTCTATTGGAAATTCAAAAAGTTTTTTTGTACGCCAAATAAAAATAAATAAGTAATAAAACATTAGAATAATTTGGGATAGACCTTTTCGTTTGCAACTGAACGATGACTTCACCCCAGCTCCTGAGTAATGCATGAAAATGTTGTTGCATGTGAGTTATAACTTCTTTGACTCTAATTACATTTAGCTAAATCTCTGCTATCATTTTCACAGGGTTATTAGAAGTTAAACCATATATAGATAGAAATACTTGGGTGGCAATGTTACTCCACTTAAAGAAAATCTTCAAAAGTACAAATATTTGCTGATTGGTGGACTTTGCAATCATGCCTTATTTATGGACTTGTAAAGATTTCCACTGGAGAGATAGAGCTGTGAATTGTGATATAAAATTCTACTTCCTTTTAATTTTGAAATGAGGCCCAAATGTTCTCAGTCCAGTCAAATGATCAGTATAGGTGCAAACCAAAGATCTTGAAATTGGACAATTGTTGCAACAAATTTTGGTGAATATAATGTGATCCAAACGTCAGGCCCAGCTTGCACCTTTAAACAAATTGTTACACTTCACACTATCAACATAAATTACAGTAACGAATGTTGATCAGGACTTGGCTAAACAAATTGTTAATCTCACCAACGGCGAGCTATAAGCTCAACTTCATACTTTTCTACTCCTGAAAAGCATATAGGTTCTTAATTTAATCTAAGCTATGTTAATGTCAATTTTGAGGACATAATTAGTACCTTAGAATATATTGTTTTAGAATGTACAATAAGAAAACGTTTAGCAATAAGTAACTAATTTCCTGCTTGAAAATCAGAATTTTATATTATAGTCTGCGTTAGTTTCTCAATTGTGATTATTTCTTCAAAATTTGCCCAAGCACTTGTCTTCATAAGAGATATTTCCTCTGTCCCAATTTATGTAATAACATTTTTTTTTAGTTTGTTTAAAAAAGAATGTCATATTTCTATATTTATAAATAATTTAATTTTCTGAAATAATTTATAGCCACACATTTATATAAAATTTATTTTAGATTACACATTTCAAAAAAAAAAAATCTATACATTTCAAAAGTATTTTTTTTATTCTTAAATTCTATATCTGAGTTAAATGATGTCACATGCATTGGAATGGATGGAGTAGTTAGATGACCAATTGACTATTACGGTACATCTAGGGGTGGCCGTATATCGGTTCGGTTCGGTTTTGTATCCGAAAAATATGAACCGAATAAAAATCGGTTTTTTAAAAAAAAAAACGAATAAAACTTTTTAAAAAAAAAACCAATATGTTCGGTTTATATGCTGAACATATCGGATTATATCGGTTTTTTCTAGTGGGTCGGGCCGGGCCGGGGATTTTTTTAAAAAAAAATTGAATTTTCAAAACTGAAATTGACATTCACACCTACACTATCATGAAATTTCGACGTTGAAATCTATTGTGTATCGTGAGATATTTACTAAAGAAAAAGGAAAATTAGAAATTGATTGGGAAAATGGACGTTTTTGTAAAAATTGGTTGCGCCAAACCGTCTTTTGGCCGTTTGATCAGCCCCGTCTCGAAAAAATACGCAAAAAAAAACATCGGGTAAAACGGACATCCGAGTGCGGAGTTATGACCATTTAAAGTTTTATCAATTTACAACTATTTTTTCTCCCTACATTTTATGTCAATGCTTCTGTGATATGTTAATCAAGTTCATGCCGCATGCGACTTTCATAAAAGCTTCATAGATTAGCTTCAATATATATGATTCAAGAGATAGTAGTAGCTTAAAATAAAAAATAAAAATATATATATATTTAATTCGGTTTTTCGATTTAGTTCGTATCCAAAATTAAAAAATCGAACCGAATCACTAAATCCTGATTCGGTTCGATTTTTCAAAAAACTGATTTTAAAAAAATCGAGAAATTCGGTTCGATTTTTTCGATTTTCCGATTTTTTTTTTTTTTGCCACTTACATCCGAGCAAGGCAAGCCACAATCGAAAAATGTACCTGCGTGGCATCATGTGAGCCACTTGGACATCATGCAAAATGAAAGACCCATACATGAAAACATGAAACAAATCAAGAATCTATCCCCATTATCCAAATCCAATCTTAGCCCTTCATCCCTTTTCATCAACGGCACTCATCCCCTTAATATCCCCAACCATATCCATCAAAATCATACAAAAAAATCATAAAAACTCCACACTGTCCATTGTCACACATTAACACTAAACAATGGCTTCCATTGCTCTCAAAACTTTCACCGGCCTCCGTCAATCCTCGCCGGAAAACAACTCCATTACTCTCTCTAAATCCCTCCCTTCAACCCAACCCCACCGTAGGCTACGCATCAATGCTTCCAAGTCCAGCCCAAGAGTCACTGGCCGGAACCTCCGAGTTGCGGTGGTGGGAGGTGGTCCTGCTGGTGGCGCCGCCGCTGAGACACTCGCTAAAGGAGGAATTGAAACATTCTTAATCGAACGTAAGATGGATAACTGCAAACCATGTGGTGGGGCCATCCCACTTTGTATGGTTGGCGAATTCGATCTCCCTTTAGATATCATTGACCGAAAAGTCACAAAAATGAAGATGATTTCCCCATCCAACGTGGCAGTCGATATCGGACAGACCTTAAAGCCTCACGAGTACATCGGTATGGTGCGCCGCGAAGTACTCGATGCTTACCTCCGTGACCGTGCTGCTGAAGCTGGAGCTTCCGTTCTCAACGGTTTATTTCTGAAAATGGACATACCAAAAGACGCAAATGCGCCTTACGTGTTACACTACACAGCTTACGATTCCAAAACTAAGGGAGCTGGCGAGAAACGCACCTTGGAAGTTGACGCCGTTATCGGCGCTGACGGCGCTAATTCCCGTGTCGCAAAATCCATCAACGCTGGTGATTACGAGTACGCTATTGCATTTCAAGAACGTATTAAAATATCCGATGATAAAATGAAGTATTACGAGAATTTAGCTGAGATGTATGTTGGAGATGACGTGTCACCTGATTTTTACGGGTGGGTTTTCCCAAAATGTGACCACGTGGCTGTTGGAACTGGCACAGTTACACACAAAGCTGATATCAAGAAATTCCAGCTAGCAACAAGACTTAGAGCTGATTCGAAAATTACTGGTGGAAAAATCATCCGTGTTGAAGCTCATCCGATTCCAGAACACCCAAGGCCAAGAAGATTGCAAGACAGAGTTGCATTAGTTGGTGACGCAGCAGGGTACGTCACCAAATGTTCCGGCGAAGGTATTTACTTCGCCGCGAAAAGTGGACGTATGTGTGCTGAAGCAATTGTTGAAGGGTCAGAAAATGGGAAGAGAATGGTGGACGAGAGTGATTTAAGGAAGTATTTGGAGAAATGGGACAAGACATATTGGCCAACATATAAGGTGCTTGATATATTGCAGAAGGTATTTTACAGGTCGAATCCAGCGAGGGAGGCATTTGTTGAGATGTGTGCTGATGAGTATGTGCAGAAGATGACATTTGATAGCTATTTGTACAAGAAGGTTGCACCAGGGAACCCCATTGAAGATTTGAAGCTTGCTGTGAATACTATTGGAAGTTTGATGAGGGCTAATGCACTAAGAAGGGAAATGGATAAGCTCAGTGTATAAGAGGATGAGTGAATGTCATACTTGCTAATATTTTTGTAATTGAAGTATTTATGTCTTTAATCGGATTTTATGTTACTTCTTAAGTTTTTATTGATGGGTTTAGAAACTTATTCCTATCACCTTATGTAATAAGCATTCCTGACAATTTGAACTTTGAAAGAAACAGGCTAGAATTGAGCAATATCTAAGTTGCCTGCTGGTGTAATAACTAAACTGTTAGAAATTTGCCTTTGGCGGGAGTTGCGACCGACCAACTTTAACGGCTTAAACACTAGTGTAACGTATGTTGGAGAATTCGGTTCTTCACACATGCATGATCTACTAAGTACGTAGATAACCGTAGGGCCAAGAATCGTCAAATTTCATTGAGAAATGAAAGAGATATTGGTTCACGAAGTAAGGTGTTTGAAGCATGGAAAGTGTGGTATTGTGTGTAATTCTCCCTCATCGGTAGAGGAAGAAAGAATTGTTGTGTATATAAGATTCGAAATTGGTTTGGAGTTTGGGACCCCAAGGGGTATCCCATGTGTTTAAAGGAGGGATGACCTAGATGTGCTTCGGTTCGAGGAAAGACCACACGCGCGCCGCTGCCGCCCGTCCGATCTGGTTCCGAGTTCCGGGCCACGGGTCACGGGCTGTGGGTCTTCTGATATTATCTTTTTGGGCCAGAAAATTTTGCCAGAAGTACAGTTTGATCCCAGAAGTTTCAGATGTACTGTTTGGACCAGAATTCTTTCAGATGTACAGTTTGGTCCCTGAAGTTTCCAGAACATCAGAATTTCGACGGTCAAAAACAGAAATGCCAACACTCAATTCACCCATTTATTTTGGCTGAATTACTCCTCCTATAATGGCCAAATCCGTTGGTCTTTCTCCCATTTATGTTGGTGACTTTACTACCTCCATAATGGCCATTATTTGGCTATTATGGAGGCTTTTCAGCAATAAAACAGTCCATCCTCTCCTATATAAACACCCCCTTACACCATTGTTGAGCGAGAAGAGTTAACAAGAAAAAGAGAGGCAAAAAAAAGGCACGAAAATACACAAACCAAAATAGTTTTCTTCCTACAACTTCCAAGCATCATTTCGTTACTCAATATTCTTCACGGTAGCTCTTGAGTTTCCTTTGCTCAAGGGTTCCATTGTTGTTTTATCTTGGGAGACAAATTGTCCAGGACGTATAAAGGATACATACGGGGCAATATTGTCTTAAGGACAGAGTGCTACACTCGACTCAAAGAAAAACAATTTACATTTTTCCGTCTTCTACAAAACTGGGAATATCCAGTTTCCACTTGTGTAACGATTGTAATTTCAGATTCCATGTTGAATTATTGAAATCTTTGTTTATCCTTTCGAATACTTGTAATAGTTAAATACTTCCCGTACTGCTTTATAAAGTACCATAGAGCAAAACTCCCAACATAAACTGTGTTAAGCATGGCTAAGTAACTAATGAGATGGTACTTATGTAACGCTTTTATAAAGAGATTATGTGTCTAATCTTCAAACTAAGGGTTGCGACTTGTGCATAGCTTAATACAGAAAAGAAACATTGTAGGCGTATTAGTAATTGTGCGGAGATATTAGTAATGCATGATTTTACATATTTGTTGATACCAAATGACCTTTAGCATACATCAAAGCAAATGATCTTTGATATATTGAATCTGAGGTGTCTTTTGGTTGATATGTTAGCTATGTGATGCCATAGTACATTGATCATTTATATTGTGAATAATAATCAAGGAATTGATATACTAGTAATAATAATATTAGAATTATTATGCTGGAAATGTTATGTTGTAGAGGTTAGCAATTTTAAGAATATTCTATCTCTGACTACTTTAATCTCCGGATTGCTGATATAGTTACTCTTACTTCACAATCTATCAAATATAAAAGGATATAGGCAACCAAACATTACATTAATTATGCAAAAAATATTTTTAAAATTATACTACTCCACTAATCAGCACTATCTAAATTATATCATGGTTATTCTTTTCCTAATATTTCTAACCAAATATTATATTGTCTTATGCATAATTTATATTGATATTTTACTTTCCTTTCTGGACTTTTAGTTTTGCTTTATTTGTGTACAGCCCATTTGGATTTTGCTTTTGTTTATTTTAAAAAACCACTGACCTTATTTTTTAAAAATGCCCCCTAAGGCCTTCGGTTGGCCGGTCCATGTTTTCAATGTTAGGTTTGTGGACCGAGTGAGGTGAGAGTTAGGTGGCCAGTGGGCCGGGCTCGGGTTTGGCGGGCCGGGTCTGGCGGGGTCGGGTCGGGGCGGGACGGGAGAAGGGGTCGGGGTCGAGTCTGGCGGGACTTGCTCCAGTCCCGTCCCGATCCCGATCCCGTCGGTATCGGGGCGGGGCGGGGTCGGGCTCGGGGCGGGGTCCGGCGGGTTTTCCATTTTTTTTTTTTAAATAACATATGTATAAAAAAAACTCAATAAATAAAACAAGATAGTGTACTAAAAACATCACAATGCTGTTTTTGTGCCTCTTATATTATTTAATAGACATATGATTTTTTTGTAATACAAATACAATTGTCTAAAATCTAAATTGCAACTTTGTGGTGTTGTTCAAAAGTTGCAAATTACATAATAAAATTGCAATTAAAAAAAATTACATTCTCAAAAAACATGTTCTAATTGCTTGATGATTTCCTGTGGTTCTTCTGTTGGAATTGGTATTTGTTGGTCAAATAGATCCACGTCGCTTCCACTACCTTCGGTTAAGATTTCGTTGTAGTTTTCATCTTCTTCTTCGTTGATCTCCGGTTGACCGCACATTCTCCGCTCCGCTCGTATCCAATCTCTGAATAATACCGCAATTTCCAAGTCGTTCTCGGCTAATGAGTGTATGTGGTCTCCTATTTGATATCTCGCGGCGTAAAAGCGCTTTCAGACGCAGTTGATGACGCTTGAATGTTCAAAACATCTCGGGCCATCAATGAAAGTGTTGGAAATGTCTTCTCATTCCCCCTCTAGTATTTCAGCAAGTCTTCATGTCCATCTTCATTGATAACTTCTTGATACGGTACAGAACCCTGCAAAATAAAAATTTCCAACTCGCTAATTTGGTTAGTAGTAGAGGTACGGCCGCAAATTCTATTTCTTAGGCTTTCAATACTAGCGCGTTAAAAAAGATGTGTTTTGTGAGGTTGTGTTGAAGATGAAGAAGATGGTATGGAAGCCGGTAAGTTACTAGCATTTTCTTGTTGATAAAACCTATATATTTTTTTGCATTGGTCTTCTACGCTATACAACACTTCTTCTTTAGTTTGTTCAATAGGTGGTGGGTGATTTAGATTTTTGGGACTTGGAGGTGGTAGTACTTCTATACAATCGTAAATAGTTTCAATTAGTGATTTAGTACCGTCTATTTTAATAGTCGGATTAAATTCAGAACCAATAATATAAATAGTGGGAATAGGAATAAAATATTTTTTTATTTTGGTAAACATTTTTTAATAGCTGCCATATAAGCTGGTTTTTCCATATATTCACTAAGTAATAAAAATATTAGAGTTATATAAAACAACATAGTTGAAATAATAGGATAATATATACCGGAAAATTCTTTTGTTGCTTGAAAAAATTTCTCTAAAAATACAATAAGTTCGAAAAATTTTACCCAATCACTATCTAAAATCATATCAGCTGAATTTTTATTATGAGAGTTAAAAAATAAAGTTATAGGTATTCTATAGTCATAAGCAACAAGTAGTTGCTCGTATAAAGAATTTCACCTAGTGGATACTTCTTGTGGAATTTTTCTATAAGATAGTCCACAATCGTGACAAGTTTTTTTATATTCTTTTCTACGTTGTACTTTATTACTTTTAAAAATAAAGTTTATAGCAAATTGTATTTTACTAAGAATGTCTTCAAAAAGTGATAGACCATCCTTTACAATTAAGTTATATATATGGCACGCGCATTTTATATGAAAATGATCTCGAAAAGATGGAGTTAAACTATTTTTTAAAATTGTAATTGCGTAATTGTTAGAAGAAGCGTTATCTAATGTAATAGTCATAATTTTATCGGTTATTCCGTAATAATGGCACACTTGATAAATATTATCTGCAATAAAAGTACCAGTGTGCCTATTATCTATATATCTATACGCTAAAATACGTTTTTGCATAGACCATTTATAATCTATCCAATGACAAGTTACAGTTAAATAATCATGGCCGTTAGTACTACGACCTATATCGACGTGATAGATACTTTGCCATTAAAATAATATAATGAAAAATGTAAATATTGTTGATATTCATGCGCGAATTTAAATACATCTTTCTTTACAGTTGATCTAGGAAAACCGTTAAAAGCAGGATTATATATATCTCTAATGTAATGAATAAATCGGGAGATGAAGGAAATGAAAAAGGCAAACCCTCCACAACAACTAATTTTGATATTGCTTCCCTATCTCTATGCTTATTGTATTTAGAGCCTACAATTCCCCCTGTCATAGGGTTAATTTGACCCTGTACTTGGTCCGGGACAGTATCAGTATGTGAACCTTGTCCCGATGGAGCGGGCATTTGCGCACCCGGTTTTGAAGCCTGGTATTGGGCATACCTAGTTGGATGAGCACTTACGTGTCTAATTAAACCCCCCGTCCCACAGTGACCTTTTCCAGTTTTAAATTTTAAGGCATTTTTACAAATTTTACATATAGCTACTTGATTCTCTACGTCCCTATCAAAAAATGTCCATGCATCTGATTTTAATGGTCGTTTTTGGACCTCGTCTCATACTAGGGGAATATGAGGTATTTCAGTTGAAGGTGCACTAGTGGGTGTGTTGTCATCAACATTAGTGGGTGTATCATCTAGATCATCGTCTAAATTAAAGTCTTCTTGAGTTCCAGAAAATAGCTCCTCGTCTAAATCTAATGGTATTGTAGGAAAATGTTGAGTATCAACAAAATCATCCTGTGTAGGAATAAGATGACTAGAAGAAGTACCCCCCCTGCCCGGTTGCCCCTACTAGAAGAAGCACCCTTACCCTTACCCTTAAACATACCTTTTAATCCTTCCATTTTAATTATGATAATAAATAATTAAAGACAATAAAATTAAGTGCGCTAAATAAAATAAACAGACAATAATAATTTAATGAAGGAACGAATGTACCAAATGCCGACGTAACGTCGACGTGTAATCGAGAGGTTGAAAATTGAAACTTTGTTCGATGGAAGATCATCAAGCTAGTTGCCAACTTCACTCCCAATTCCCAAATGAATAAATAAAATTGAATATTTAGTAAACAATGTAGACTTGTAGAGAGATATATTGAGAGATTAGAGAGATTGTAGGAAGATTTGTGAGAAAGATGAAGAGAAAATGAGTTATTTATAGTTGGAAAATTGGGTTAAAGTGTAAATATAATAACTTATGGGTTAAAAATAAATATTAAGGGGTAGGGGGGTTTGGGGAGGGGGGAGGCCTAAAATGGCCGTTGATGCAACAACCATATTTGCAAAGGGGGGACAAAGGGCGGGGTCGGGCTCGGGCTCGGGACGGGGTCGGGTCGGGCGAGCCTGGGGCGGGCTCGGGTCTGGCGGAACAAGACATTGTCCCATCCCGAGTTCGAGGCCCGCCACTTTTTTTTTTTTTTAGCGGGGTCGGGACTGGGTCGGGTCGGGGTCGGGCCATCCCGGCCCACTGGCCACCCGTGAGACTCGTAACACAGGCCTAACAGCCTAACATTATTGATTAGGAACGAACCCTAAAATATAGATTTGACTTTATTTAGTTAAATGATAATTTATAGTATTAAATTTAACGTCAATTGGTAAAATGAACTCGAATATCAAAAATCTTAAGCATTGTAAAAATAGTACAACAACAACATACTCAGTGAAATCCCGGCTGTTTTCGGGAGACCCTCGGCTCAAAACAAAGCATAATTACAAGCAAAGCAAGAGAAGCGGTCAGACTCATGCAAGAAATTAAATAAGTATGTGATAACAAAATCGAATACGCCATGGCAGCGCATTCTAACAAAAGGAAGAAATAGCTAACGCAACTAAATAAGATAAACAAATTACACTGAAGAACACATACCAACATAAATCAACTACATTGGACTATAAAGCAATATTACGCCTATATGTGTAATAGACTAATCGGGCCTACAGTAATAACACTACAACTATCATTTTGTAAGCGTAAGTAGAATTACGCTCGACTACCTACTCCCCTAATATGTGTCCTCCACAACCCCTATCTAAGGTCATGTCCTCAGTAAGTTGTACCTGCGTCATATCCCGTCTAATCACCTCTCCCCAATACTTCTTCGACCTACCTCTACCTCTCATGAACCCGCCCATAGCCAACCTATCGCACCTCCGCACTGGAGCATTTGTGTCTCTTCTCTGCACATGCCTGAACCATCTCAACCTCGCTTCCCGCATCTTATCCTCCACCGAGGCCACTCCCACTGTGTCCCGGATATCATCATTTCTAATCATATCTCTCCTTGTATGCCCATACATCCATCTCAACATCCTTATCTCCGCAACTTTCATCTTTTGTATATGCGAAGTCTTGACTGGCTAACACTTTGCCCCATACAACATAGTCGGTCTAACCACCACCCTATAGAACTTGCCTTTAAGTTTTGGTGGCATATTTTTGTCGCACAAACTCAAGATGAGAGCCTCCATTTCATCCAACCTACCCCAATACGATGTGTGACATCGTCATCAATCTATACATTCCCTTGGATAATAGACCCTAGGTACTTGAAGCTTCATTTCTTTGGAATGACCTGAGTACCAAGCTTCACATCCACGCTTGTCTCAGGGTCGCTCCCGTTGTTGAACTTGTACTCTAAATATTCTGTCTTGGTCCTACTCAACCTGAACCCTTTATACTCCAGAATATGTCTCCAAACCTCTAGCTTGACGTTCACTCCACTGCGAGTCTCATCCATCATGACTATGTCGTTTGCGAATAACATACACCATGGTACTCCAATTGGATTTGTCGCGTCAGTCCGTCAATTACCAAGGCAAATAAGAATGGGCTAAGAGTTAATCCCTGATGCAGCTACATCATCATTGAAAAGTGCTTCGAGTCTCCTCCTATTGTTCGTACACTAATCTTGACTCCATCATACATATCATTGATCGCCCTGGTGTACGCCACAAGTACCTAAACCCTTTTTTAAGCATTGTAAAAATAGTACTCCTACTATTAGAAGAATAGTACTCCCTCCATTTATTCACGTGAGATATTTGAATGGACACAAAGAATGTACAGTATTATCTTTATCTCAATTCAATTACTCATAGTTTGCTTGAACACAAAATTTTAAAAGAGATGAATAATTTTAAAATTGACGATTCAGAGTAAACCTTAGATATGTGTGTTATAAATTATATCACCAAGGATTAAATATATTTTTAATGTTAAATTATTACTTATTACATATAAAAATGGACATTTTTTTAGATTGACAAAAAAACAAAGTAATACACATTTTTTTAGATTGACTAAAAAACAAAGTAATACGTAAAGTCATAAATACTAAAAAGGAGTTGTAGTAGTAGCAACTATAAAAGTTTGATCATTAAGAGTACTGAACAGTTTAAATAAATTATCTTAAAAAATAAAAAGAAAGATCATTACACTTCTAAACATATTAATTCATATTTCTCAATTTATATGATATTATTTCTTTTTTAATCTATCTCGAAAAGAACGTCACATTTTTTTATATTTAAAAATAATTTATCTTAATGATTTATAGCCACATAAAAATTTAATATTTGTTTTGGATCATAAATTTTAAAAGTTTTTTTTTTAAATTCCATATCAAATCAAATAATGACACATATATTGTGATACTAAGTGACGAGGAGAGAATATGAGAAATGTTTTAACGTTCTAAAATAAAAAAGAAAATAGGTAATATAAATTGGACGGATGAAAAGAAGCAACGTATGAGAAGAAAAAGAACCAAAGCAGCATAGATTCCGTTTGTGTTTAGCGCCCCACCGTTGAATATTAGATTGAAGCGTCATCAATCGATGTGATCGAGGGCCATTTGACGGAGTATGTAAAGTACTAGTACGCCAACTCAGCATGAAAACCTGCCCCTTTTAAGCATCTCTACTAATATCTTTCAGTCCAAACTCCAAACTCCAAATTTCTTCCGACCCCTCCATTTCACTTTCCAGCTCCGCCGTATTCCCCCCCCTAAGGTAATTCCGTATCCGCTCTGAGATTTTCGTCTTCAATTTCGTCAATTTTGTATTATTACAACAACAACAACAGTCAATTTTGTATTATTATTTGCTGGAATTTCTATTTTTTTTTTGGATCTGTAGTTTATCTCTTCGTTGATTTATTGTACTTCAGGTTCGTATTTGTTGTTGGATTATACATTCTGCTTGTGGAATTCAATAGAATGCAGTAGCTATGATGTAGATCAACGTTTTTTATGCTTTTTATAGTTGCAACTCTAGATCTGTTAAACCTTGTTACTTTATATTAATTCCTTGGAAATAATTCTGATTTTGAAAAGAAACAAGTAGTTTTTGCTCAGTTGTAAAGAAAGTGAAGCTAAGATACTAATCGGATCTCTTCCTGCTTGCTTCTCTCTACTTAGTCAATCGCCATGATGAAAGGATAGTTATGTGAACGTGCATGTTTGAAGTAGATGCCTGATGTGTAACTTGTGAGGTGATAGCTAAGGGAGCTTTAGCTAATTAATCAGCTATATTTAATGAATGTTCTACTACGATGTTCTTGTCCTATACAATTTCATACTTAATCAGCATTCAGCTCTATTTAACGAATTTATATGTCAGTGCGTCCAGTTATTATCCATTTTAATTAGCTCATCGACTATTACCGTCCATTTGCCATCTCTTACAGAAACAGAGAGTGAAAGAAGAATCTGATCTAGTAGCTATAGGTACCTGATGCACGTGTTATATTCTAGAAATACACTTTTACAGTCTGATTTTAACTTTTTTATTTCTTCTACTCCAAACTGTGTCTATTTTTGCACAATCAACAGTCAGCTTCACCAATTTTCTCACATTTGAGATTCAAATTTGACTAAATTCCTTGGTTGAAAATAATATCTGTAGTTCTGGAAGGAAAATGTTTTGGTTTAAATTCTGTTTATGTGCCTTTTGTGATGGAATGCCCCTGCATCATTATACTACTTCGGCCAGCTGCATCCTTAGTGCGGACATGACCTTAGATAGGGGGTTGTGGATGACACAAATTAAGGTAGTAGGTAGTCGAGCGTAGTTCTACTTACACTTGCAAACAGACAGTTGTAGTGTTATTATTGTAGGCCCGCTTAGCCTATCATACTAATAGGCGCAATGTTGCTTTATAGTCCCCTATAGTTTGTAGTTTGATTTTTGCTGCTATGTCCTTTAGTGTACTTTGTTTAGCTTATTTACCTGCGTTAGTTACTGTTTACTTTTGCAGAATGCGCTAGCATGACTTATTCGCTTTTGATACCAGCATTACTGCTTTAATTTTTTTTTTTGACCGGGTCTGACCATTTCTCTTGCTTTGCTCTTGCTTTGCTCTTGCTTTTGCTTTTGCTTTGATTATGCTTATGCTTTGTCTTGAGCCGAGGGTCTCTCGGAAACAACCGCTCTACCTACCAAGATAGAGGTAAGGTCTGCGTACACTATATCCTCCCTAGGGTATGTTGTTGGCCTTCTGCATCCTTTGCAATCAGGGTCCATGTTTCTCTAATAACTATTTCTCTATCACTGATTCCGATTCCTTGTTTGCTGAAGAGTAGAGCAGAGCCTATGTGTCCGACTTAGATGCCTCTGTCATCTTGTTGGAGCTACCGAGTCCTCTGTTTTAGTGGTGGACATGGCATCAAAGATATGTCTGCAGTCTGCCTTTTCTGCGTTTTAAACCAATTATGGATATGAGTTACTGAAATTGAAACATTTTTCTTGAGCGTCTTAAGTGAAGATTTAATTAGTGGTGTGGACCACATCATGGACTCTGTATTTATTTTGGGATAAAATGGTTGTTATTTGGTCCCTTTTGCTAGTTAGAATAATTGGTTTGATTTGTCTGACTAGCTAAGCTGACAAGCAAATGTGTTTTCTATTCCATTCGAAGCTGGTCAGATCTTTTGCTGTTGTTGCTGATGCAATATTTTCTATTACGAGCACTGTGCTATACTTTTATTATTAATCCCTTCTTTTTCTTCTTTTTTGGTATTGAGAACAAACTTTAGCTATTGGCAGCCAGCACCATAGCAGTGTGGATCAGGATTTATCTGTCTAATCTCCATAGCAATACCTGCACTCTTGTTTATGACACAATTCGGCGTACCCTCTAGTTTCTTCCGTTAGTAGCCCTATTCCTGATATATGTGTGGATTTTCAGTTTTTGGCGTGTCTTTACAATGTCAACTTTTTAAAGAGGGAATACTCAACCCGTTATTCAGTTGATTCCTCTGTGAATAGGTATCTTTCCAAAACAGTTACTCCCCCCATTCATCTTTGCATCTTATTCTTACTCAAAAGCATTTGGCGCTACTGCAGTTCTACACTTTCTGAACCCACTTTCACATGTTGCTATCTGAGCCTTTTGCACAACAACACTTTTCATCCAATCAATATTCAGAAAAAATTTCAGAACCACCCTGTTTAACTGTTTATCGTATATAAGAATCCACACCCTATCTGAAATAAGCTGCATGTTGACCTACAGTTCCTTAATCCCAAAAATTGCATCCCCTAGTTCATTTGTTTTCTTTTCTACAGCACAAATCAAATATTTACTTGTTTTGTTTTCGCAATCAAGTGACATGTGCTATACCTATCATTTAGGAAGGAAAAACATCAAATTTATAATTTTTATGAAAAATTTAAGGCCCTAACTGCTAAGTGGTTAGAGTGCAGTACATGATGCCTGTGTTAGACACAAGTCATGGCTTTGACTTGTCAAGGACAAAAGCCTGGTATTTATTTCAGTGGAGATAGTTTCAAACTATGCGCTACTGGTGCTCGGGGATTTTCTCGATTACAAAAAAGAAAGAATTTTCTCCTTCTCACTTTTACTTTTATATGGCTATCCTTTTGAGTGCATTATATCTTTCTGAAAAATGGTAATATCTCCCTATCTTACTAAATCTAGAACAGGAAAGTGAATCTCATCTGTTTAATTCTTGCATTATTTTGGTGATGATGTTAATATGAAGTGTTAGGAGAACAATGGTAAAATGATACTCAAGGTTAATTCAGCTAACAAACAGTAAAATGTTAGTACTTGAGTATTATTTTAGAAACTAGAAGTAAGATCCCTCAAATGATAATCTAGAGGGCGACAGTTATACCTGGATTCCTGGAGGAAAGAGAAGCCTATTTCATTTAACTTGATGTGCACCTTTTAGATGCTAAGTTTATCTCTTATAAGAAACTGAATGAAGCACCCAGTGGCATGTACATATTACTGATCCTTTATTCATGCAATATCACATGTTTTTATATATTAGATAGGGAAACTTCCTACTCATGCATTACCTGTCCACCGGGTCGGGGACCCGACCCGACCCGACCCAAAAAACCAGGGCCAAGCTGACCCACGAGCCACTCGACCCGAAAAAGCGGGGACCCGATCAGGGTCAGAATATTTTACCCTTCTGACCCGACCCGACCCACACATTTTTTTAAATATAATTTATATTATTTTTTCTTCATTAATATTTATTTTGTACTTATATATATATTTCTGCCATTAATAAGTGATATAATGCATGTTTTTATAATATATGTATTGCTCTAATCTACATTGAGCTCGACATAAAATAAGATAAAAACGGTAGCTGATTATTAATTATATATTTATATTATTAGTCATTCTATTAATATCACGGAAGCATAATGTAGGGAGTGAAAGTAGTTGTAAATTGGCGAAACTTTAAATGGTCATAACTCTGCGCTCTGATGTCCGTTTTACCTGATATTTTTTGATTTTGTGTATTTTTTTGAGATAGAGCCGGTCAAACGGCCACAAGGCACTTTGGCGCAACCAATTTTTAGAAAAACGTCCGTTTTCCCAATCAATTTGTGTTTTCCCCCAAATTAGTTTCTAATTTTCTTTTTCTTTAGTCAAGATTTCACGATATACAATACATTTCAACGTCGAAATTTCGTGGTAATGTAGGGGTGAATGCCAATTTCAGTTTTGGAAATTCAATTTTTTTAAAAAAATAAAAACTTCCTCGACCCGGCCTGACCGTGGCCCGCCAAAAAATTCCGATGGGTCAGGGCCGACCCGTGACCCGTAGGGTCCCTGAAGGGTCAGGGCTAGGGTCGGAATTTTTTTTAAAAAATAGGGTAGGGTTGGGCAGGCAGAAAAAAAAGGCACCCGGCCCTGACCCGGCCCGACCTTTGGACAGGTATTGCATTAGATGTGGTATGTACAGTCCTAAAAAATTCTCAATTGAAAATTAATCACTTTTCTGCTTTGCAGGGTGTGAAATGGCAGCAACATCAGCAACTACTTTCTCAGTTGGCTCAACCACATCTCGCTGCAAAGGGAGCTCAATATCACAATCAAAGGCCTTTGGTGTGAAATTCAACTCCAAAAACAACCTTACGAGTTTCAATGGTTTGAAGGTTGCGACAAATTTAAGCTGTGAATCAGAATCGTCCTTTCTTGGGAAAGACAGTGTTGCAGTCCTTAAACAATCTATTACTTCAAAGGCCCAAAAAGAAAACAAGGGATATGGTAACTATGTTCAGCCTCAAGCATCTTACAAAGTGGCTATTCTTGGAGCCAGCGGTGGTATTGGTCAGCCTTTAGCTCTTCTGGTCAAGATGTCTCCATTAGTTTCAGAGCTGAACCTTTATGATATAGCTAATGTTAAAGGAGTTGCGGCTGATCTCAGTCACTGCAACACTCCCTCCCAAGTTTCAGATTTTACTGGAGCTTCTGAATTGGCCAACTGCTTGAAAGGTGTAAATGTGGTTGTCATACCTGCTGGCGTTCCAAGAAAGCCAGGTATGACACGTGATGACCTGTTCAACATTAATGCAAACATCGTGAAGACATTGGTCGAGGCTGTTGCTGATAACTGCCCTGATGCATTTATCCACATCATTAGCAATCCAGTCAACTCCACAGTGCCAATTGCAGCAGAGGTGTTGAAGCGAAAGGGTGTTTATGATCCTAAAAAACTTTTTGGTGTTACCACCCTAGATGTAGTCAGGGCAAACACATTTGTTGCTCACAAGAAAAATTTGAGGCTTATTGACGTAGATGTCCCAGTTGTAGGTGGCCATGCTGGTATTACCATTTTGCCTTTGTTATCAAAGACAAAACCATCAACCACTTTCACTGACGAAGAAGTTCAGGAGCTAACTGTGAGGATTCAAAATGCTGGCACAGAAGTTGTGGAGGCAAAGGCTGGTGCAGGGTCTGCTACACTTTCCATGGCTTACGCTGCAGCAAGATTTGTTGAGTCCTCACTCCGTGCTCTTGATGGAGATAGTGATGTCTATGAGTGTGCTTTTGTGCAGTCTGACCTATCAGAGCTTCCATTCTTTGCTTCTAGGATTAAAATAGGAAAGGACGGTGTTGAGGCTTTGATTCCATCTGACCTTCAAGGATTGACCGAGTATGAACAGAAAGCTCTGGATGCTTTAAAACCAGAATTGAAGGCTAGCATTGAGAAGGGTATAGGTTTTGTTCAGAAAAAAGCTGTAGCTGCTTAGAATATAATACAAGCTGAAGAAATGATGACAGGAATAAAGAAATTTAGCAAAATTCATGATGATCAACAATTCCAGTTTTGCAGTTGAGTTGAAATTGCTGCTGTTATGGAGAAAACAAACAGTAGTATTGTAGAATTAAATCTCCTTTGCGGTATGTAAACTCTAGGCGATAACGTTGAGGCACTCTTGTCATGTTCTATCTTTCTTGTTAAATCAAGTCTTTCTATCTTTGTACATGAGCGTGTCATTGTGGTTGTTGTGTGATGAAATGCAGTAAGTGCTTTGATTTACTCTGATTATGCTAAAAGTGAGTATTCTAATCCTGTTTTTCATTTTGCTTCCCCGATTTTTAGCTTCTTACAGTGAATTTTACCACGGAGCTGCTTCTCAATGTTTGTACTTGTGAGTATTTTTTGGCAAATAATTGATTGGTCTTGAGGAATATTTGATTGATCTAATTGTGTTGTTCTTCAAAATAAACATAATGCACAAAATATGTTTAACAAATTAAAATTCCCTAAATAGCAAGCCAATTCTCTCAAAACTTCAGGAACGAATCTCCCGATCAGAAGAAGATACTTCATTCACCACTAACGATAAATTGACATCAACTTTGAATGATCACAATTCTTCGATTGCAGTGATACATATTTACCTCTATACAAATTTATCCGTCTGACCAAGTATATGACATTAACCAATTCTTTACTCGAGTCTATGATGCTAATTGGAATTTAGGGGTTCGACTCTCTCAACTCTTCTGCTATGATTTTCTAGATTTGTGAATTTATATTAGAAACTTTTGTGGGGTAATAATGATGCTCTCAGTAAGGTGCGTATAGTAATATAAACATGCTGCTTCTTTTACGAAAAAAGAAATTGTCATCGGTTGAATTCAACATAAGCAACACATCTAAAATTTCAAGGAACTTCAGTCTCCACTACGATTGGAAGACACGAGATTTGGCGCGGTGAGGTTGCCTTTGTGGGATTTTGATTACACAATATCTTCTCTAGTTGCTTCTTTGATTGAAAATCATTCGTTTGATCGCAACCGTTTTACAGTCACCATCTCCCTTTTGGCAAATTCAACAATTTTCTTGTAGGAGAGATCTCCTGATGCATGATTAGTGCGAGTCTGATATATCGTTGGTTCTGTCCAATACCACAGTCAACATCATTCTCATCATCCTTCCAAAAGATAATCTTTGCAAGTCCTACTCTCATTCTGCTCCAGAATTATACAATTACCAATAGTCATTGCAAGAGCATCGACCTTCTCTGAAATGATGGAAGCGGTTCCGATCTCTAATGACAACTTCCCGATTATAGACTGCTGACAATATCTTAGCAAAATTATGGCAGTCAACACAAATTCGGAGGTCTTTTGCAACTCTTATTGACGTGCCAGGTGGAGTTGATAGAACCCCAAAAGCAATAGCCAATTTCTCACTATGATAAGATAATGCAATCTGCTTCTCTTCCACACCCACATTATGCAACTCTGACACTGTCTCAGCAACGTATCCTGCTATCCTCAGTTGCTGATTGATCTCGTCCAACATCTCATAAATTTCAGTCTTTCTTGGATGCGAAAAGTCATTTGCAACGAATTCATGTATTTCCCCTCTGAACTCAATGGTACTACAACCAGTGTTGGTTTGGATTCCTTTTTCTTTCATCATTTTTCTCACATCGTTATCCCAATCACCAAGCGATGAACAAATATTCAACAGCAGTACATAATCTCCGGCTTCTTGTGCTTTAAGTTCAATCAAATGCTCAATGACTTGTTCTCCTAGGTCGGCTTCGCGATGAATTCTACAAGCTCCTAGTAGAGTCCTCCATATTGTTGCATCCGGTTTGACCTTCATCGAATTTATAAGGTGTAAGCTTCGTTAACCAGACCAGCACGGCCCATTAGATCAACCACACACCCATAATGATGAATGTTTGGTGGAATCCCAAACTCTTCGCTCATACTATTGAAAAACATCCTACCCTCATCAAGTAGTCCGGAGTGACTACAAGCAGAAAGAACCCCAGTGAAAGTCTGATCATCAGGGGAAACACCCGCTCTTTGCATCTCCCGAAATGCCTCAATTGCATCTCTGCCATAACTGTTGCTAGCCAACCCCGCTATCATTGCACTCCAAGACACCACATCTTTCTCAGCCATTCCCTTAAACACCTCAAAAGCCTTTTCAACGCAACCACACTGGGAATACATAGTAATAAGTGCATTACAAATATTCATTGCCTTGTCAAAGCTATGCTCTTCACAATATCTATGAACTCCCTCACCAAATGCCAATGCATTCAAATTTGCGCAAGCCTGAAGTACCAACAAACAAGTAACCTCATCCCGTTGGCAATCATACGAGCTCCGCATTATATCAAACACACGCAAAGCATCCCGAGTACGTCGGTTACGCATGTAGCAAGAAATCAACACATTCCAAGCTATTGTATCTCTCTGAGACATTTCGTCGAACACCTTGCAAGCTCATTATACTTCTCATTAGATGAATAAAAATCCATCAATGTAGTCATCAGACGTCCATCAGATTGATGCCCATCTCTCAAAATTCGAGCATGTATCTGTAGCCCACCAAATAAAGACCCAGTCTTTACACAACAATTCCCAACAAACGAAGATGTTAATGAATTCGGTGATACACCTGACCTTAACATTTCTTTATATAACTTAAACCCATTTTTCGGGGTATCACTCATTCCATAAGCTCTAATCATTATGTTATACTGGAAAAATTCGGGTTTTCTATATTTCGAAAATACCCGATAAGCATATGTTAAATCATGTAATGGTGGGAGAGAAATACGAAATAAGAAAGGTGAGAAAAAAATTGGATGAGATGGACGTGGATTTGTAGCAAATGGGACTTTGTAGAAGACGACTTTATAAGTGAAATCAAAGGTTCGGGTTTCTTGGTATGTAAAGAATTTGTGGGTACGGGAATGCATTGTGGGTGGTGGTCTATACGCGCCGCCGCATGAGAAGAGAGGTGGCGGAAGGTGGATGTAGAAAGACGGTGAGAAGAGATTGCTCTCATTCTCTAATTAGTACTTAGTACTTACGATTGCTGCAGATTTTCACTAGTAAGGAGTTCTAATTTACCATATTAATCAAATTAACTACTGTGACGTACTCTCTAATTGATAAGTTGGGAGTTCAAGTAAAATAATTGAGGACCACTTATATCGTGAGTTGAGCTAGTTATTGTTTTCGAAGGTCAAATGACATGTAATATGATTATGGAGTATCTATCCTCTTTCAAATTTGTTAATGTTGGGTTGTGTTGTGACATTTGACCCAACATATTTTCTAAAATACTGTTGTTGAATGCATAAAATGTTGAGATAAATGTCACAATATTCAGACCAACATTTTTATATAACAGTTTTGCCTTACTTCACGTTAAACAGTAATATTTTTACTGTGGGGTAAAAAAGACTTAGGCTTGGTGAAATGGAGTTGTGTAAAATGTGAGAGAAAGAGTCAAAGCTTGGAGAAGAAGTCGAGTGAAGAACAAGTCAAAGTTGTTAAGATTTTGACTTCATGATCTTCTCCAACAAACACATCAGCTGCCCACATTTTTCTCAACCTCCACAACCAATCGATGAGCTTTTCAGGGAAGACTCTCTACTATGAATAGAGAGGCTACTACAATGAATCAATATCCAGAATTATAGTGCAAATATACCAAGAGAGCTCTCGGGATTTCAACCCAGTAATCCGGATTACAAGTGTTGCCTGAGTGTGTCGACAACATTCTGTCCAACATTACAATTGTTGTTTAGATTCTAGATTAGTTTTGTATGGAGCGATTGAAATGAGAGGTTGTGTATGTCTACGTAGTTAGATTTTTCAGGCAGAAGTCATCTGCGACTTCAACTTTTAATTCCTTTCCATTTTATATTGTAAATTTGTAAAGAAATGAATTTGTAATTTTATATATAATATATATATATACAATACTTCTGGTCATTGACCATCATAAGTTATATTAACATATAACTTATGAAAATATAAATTTTTGTGTTCTTTATTTTTTCGTTGCATTTTACTCTTGAAGATTTTCTGTTTTATCGAAGTGTTGTCACTTGTGTCAGGTGACATTATCACTAACATTCGGAAATAGAATTGACATTCGATCTATTTCATCTCTTGTTTTTACTTTCCGTAGCCTTTGGCACCCTTCAAAATTGATGAACTTTCATCGGTTCATCGTAAGGAGTAGGGGGGGCAAAATTAGCCCAAACCCAAATGACTCGCCCAAGGTTTCATGGGTTTGAGCAAAAGTGATTTTGATGATTGGTTGGTTTGGGCAAGCCCAAGTTGACCCATCATAAATCAGCAGCCCAAATGAACCGATGATGATGCCCAAACTTGATCCATGAAAATGCTCATTTTTAATGATTAGAGCTCCACTCTAGATTAAGATTTTTATTTATAAATAATTATTTAAAAATTCATTTATTATTTCATAATAATAAAAATACACTAACGCACGCCAACGACCCACCACACTATCCATCCACCCTACCCCGTACCCCCTTCCCTACACCAACCCCCGCCCAAGCACTGAACCACCCTCACATCTCTGCCCTCTATCTTGCATACTCCACCCCACCCCTACCCACTTCTACCCCACCTACCCTCACCTTTTGCCCTACCCCTACCCAATTCTCAAATTTTTATTTTATATTTTTTTTTTACTTTTATAAACAATTTATAAAAAATATGAATTTTTTTCTTACCTCTCCCTCTACCACACCTACCCCCTTCACCCCCACCCCATTGCCCTACCCCCATCCTCAAATTTCTATTTCATATTTTTTTTACTTTTATAAAAAATATGAAATTTTTTCTTACCTCCCCTTACCGCCCTGACCCCACCTACCCCCTCCACCCACCCCCACCCCATCCTCAAATATCTATTTCATATTTTTTGTTACTTTTATAAAAAAATTATTTAAAATATGAATTTTTTTCTTACATCCCCCTACCCACCTCCACTCCCACCCCATGCCCTACCTTCATCCTCAAATTTTTATTTCATATTCTTTTTAATTTTATAAAAAAATTATAAAAAAAATTTCTTACCTCCTACCCCCTCCACCCCATGTCCTACCCATGCTCAAATTTCTATTTCATAATTTTTTATTTTTATAAAATAATTATTTAAAATATAAATTTTTTCTTACCCCCAACCCCCCCTCTCCCACACCACCCCGAAGTTTTTATATTATATATTTATTTTACTTATATATAATTTTTTATTAAAAATGAGAAAATTTTCGTACCCCATCACCCAAACCCCCTTCCCCCACTACCCCCACCCTCTCACCCGACCACCAAATTTTCTATTTTATATATTTATTTTACTTTTATAAATTTTTTATAAAAACTGAGAAAAATTTGCTTACCCCACAATCCAGGCTCCCCGCCTCTCCCCCCCCCCCCCCCGCCCCACCCTACCCCCTTCCCTCCCACCCATTAATTTATATATTTATTTTGCTTATATAAAAAATAAAATAAAATAAAAATATTATTCTTATTTTAAAAATAAAGATATGGAAAAATCAAATATCATACAAATAAAATAAAATTATAGAAGGTAAGTTTGAAATTTATAAAAGTAATGTGGCAAGTTGGGTTATGACCCATCATTTAACCCATCTTGACCCGCTCATCTTAGCCCACGTAAGTTTTGGGCTGGTTTGACATTGGTCCATCTGTTGATTCAACTCATCTTGACCCGCCCAACTTCAACACAAACGGCCCATCTGTTCTTGACGCCCAACTTCAGCCTAAACGGTCCATCTGTCACCCCTAGTGAGGAGTATTATTTAGTTGACGTTTGGACATAGAAACAAAAAAAAAAATTATTTTTTGGAATTTTTGAAGTTGGAGTTTGAATTGGAGTTGTGTTTGGCCATAGTTTTTGCAAATAACATTTTGTTGTTGAAATGTACTTTTTCATCATGGTTTTGATTGTGAAAATAAGGTTTTGATTGTTTTTTTTCAAATACAACTTCAAGTTGTATTTAGAATTTTCATGGTCAAACACTGACTTTTAAAGAAAGAAAAAAATATGAAAAAAATTAATAATTCTTATGATCAAACGGGTCCTTAATCTGTCTTGACAACCCAATAATGTTGGTTGAGTTTCAACCAATTTTAACTTATCCAAATTCAGCCATATCGGTCCATTAACACACCTAAATAGCTCTTGTAAATAAAAAATAAAAAATAAAAAGATATGTTTCTTTATTTAGGGTCGCAAGTTCGATTCTCCCCTCCGGATATCGTCCTCCGGAGCACATACATGTGGTAAAGCCTGGGCGCTAAAAGCCGCACGGGCATGTTGCAGTGTGGGTTCGGTCTCCGCCAAGCCTTGTGGATGGGGCCTGTGGGGGGTCAACCTTATAGCATTGATCCGTTGGACGCAAGCAGACACTGACCATGTGTGCACATCCCGCGATTTACCTGGTGGTGGGGTGCTGAAGGACCGGTCCCATCATCTCCAGGACGTCTGGGTAATACCAGTGAAATAGTCAGGCGCAAGCCTGAAAACCTGAATTATCAAAAAAAAAAAAAAAAAGGAGATAGTCTGTTCCTTTTTCCGTAAAGGTTTTGAAATATGTGACCAGATGCTACTCCAATCTTTTTCTCCAAGTCAAATGGCAGTAATAAATTAAGATAGATTCTACATTCTAGTGCATAATTGTGGATTGGAAATAAATCATTTTTCTGTTTACATAAAACAAGAAAAAAATGTAAAACTTAATTACATGTCACCAAATTTAGAGTTGGTATTATGCCCATATTATCAAGCTTTTGTCACATATTTGATAAAAACATAATTTTTTTATAATTATGATATCCGGATCAATTTACGCGCACTTTATCTAATTCCACGAAATACATGTTACCTTCCACCAGCCACGGATAAAAAGATGTATGGAGAAACATAATTAAGATATTTTTGAATGTCAACAGAGAATATCATCAATTGGCTGATTAACTGTCTCCCGCATCTCATATGTAAAATATGATTATATTTATACCAAAATGATATATCTATTTGATAGCTAATCCAAGTTCTCGAAGTAGTTGAATTCCGTTGCAGGCATGTCCTGTTAGTTGTTGACTTGTTATGTCATTTGCATTTTTAGAAGACTAATGTAATCGTTTGCACTATAATTTTTTCAGTAATTAGATGATATTCTCGATAGTCCATAAACTTTACTCAGTCAATGGAGGAACTTTTATTGCTACTGTACGTATATTTGAACTCTTTGAGGGAATCAAGATCTTTGGGTTTGTTTGGTACGGAGGAAAATATTTTTCAAAAAATATTTTTAAATTTTTTCATATTTGATTGATCAAAATCTTTGGAAAACATTTTATTCAGGAAAACAAATACCTCAAAAATGAGAAAAATGACTTCTTTAATGGAAATAGGAAAAAATAAGTTACATAAGTGACATTTCAAGTTCATTGTTTCTCCCACCCACTCAACGTCCTCAACCCCCCCACCCCTCTTTGACCAACCCCCAAACTCTCACTCCCACTCCATCCCACCCCCATAGTATTTTGCTAAATTACATATAAATACCATTGGGATAATATTTTCTTCTTCCTTACCAAACACTAGAATATAAGTAGAAAATCCACTTGTTTTCCAAGAAACTATTTTCTAGAAAAATATTTTTCATGAAAAACATTTTCCTTCCTACCTAACACACCCTTTATCATCAGTTGTTTGATGATTAAGATCTTTCTTGAATATCAATTGACGATAATTGCAAATATAAATATTAATGTGTAACCTTGTCGGACTTATAGCCTGTTTGGTCAAAAATATTTTTTTTCAATAAATGTTTATTTGAAAAAAATGAGATGTTTGACGAAGCTTTTGGAAGAAAATAAGTGATTCTGGAGAGTAGTAGAAACAATTTTAAAAAAATTAAAAAAAAATAGCTTTTGTCGAAAAGTACTTTTTTGAAAAGCACATTTGACAAAAATGTACTTAGGAGCATTTTTTAAAAGTTAGACACTAACTGTTGGTAAAGAGTGGTTTTAAATTAATTGGTCAAACACAAATTATTTTCCGCCAAAAAATAATTTTTTGAAAAAAACACTTTTAAAAATAAGAAGATTTTGGAAATTCGGCCAAACATGTTGGAAATTTGTCTTTGGCGGGGAGATGTGTCCACCCATCTTTGATGAATTAAACACTAGTGTTCCGCATGTTGGAGACCTTGTCTCTTCGCACATGCATGATCTACGAAGTGAGTAGATGACCGCAGGGCCAAGAATCGTCAAATTTCGTTGAGAAATGAAAGAGATATTGGTCCACGAAGTAAGGTGTTTGAGGCATGAAAATGTGGTGTGGGACAAATCTACCACATCGGTGGGAATAGGAAAAATTGCTCTCTATATAAGTCTCTAATGTGGTAAAGGGTTTGGGACCCCAAGGGGTATCCCATGTGTTTAAAGGAGGGAGGACCTAGATGTGCTTGGGTTCAAGGCTAAACCCACACGCGCGCCGCCGCCGCCCGCCTGTCCCGTCCCGTCCAGTTCTGGGTTCTCGGTTGTGGGCTATATTATCTTTTTGGACCAGAAGACTTTGCCAGATGTACAGTTTGATCCTTGAAGTTTCTTATGTACAGTTTGGTCTCTGAAGTTTAATATTTTACAGTTTGGTCTCCAGAGTTTCTGGAGACTTTCTACCTACCGTTGGACTATTTTCTGGAGCATTAACCAGCCATTATTTGGCTGATTAACTCCTCCATTAACAGCACATTACTTGGGCAGTTGAGCAGCCTCATTCATGACCTTAAATCAGTCTCTCTAATGCCATTAACAACCCTCACTTAATGGCCATTACAACCTTGTTTGTGGTTGTTGGGCTGCCCTCCTCCATGCTATATATTGGGTTGTTGTTGGCTCAATTCGTGACAGAGGAAAAACTGCACAAAACAGTCACGAAGAAACAACACAAAACAGCCAGAATATAGCAGAAAAACAATGAGAAAAACACACGAAAATACCACAAAAATAGTGTGATATACACAAGATATACACAACAGAGACACACTATATACACAGAGACAAAAGAGAAGAGTATATAGAAACTCTTCCTTCCTTTTCCATATCTTCAACAAGTCGATTCATATTTATTTTCTTCCCCAGGCTCAACCTATTGGCTTTGTAGCGTTGAGATTAAAGTGTTGTTTTATCTTGGGAGACTATTGCCCGCTAACGTAAAAGCATATATACGGGGCAATCTTGTCTTAAGGACAAAGGGCAATCACTCGACTCAACACACAACGTTGTAACCATCCAGATTTAGTTGTTTCTTGATTTCAGGTTATCAAGATTCAAGACACAACAAGTTTGCGGCAGTTTTGAAGATTGACCTATTTGTTCAACAAGATTCAATTTCTGAATATTGAATATTTGTTTATCCTTTCGAATACTTGTAATAGTTATGCACTTTCCGTACTACTTTATAAAGTACCATAGAGTACCAGCAAAATATACTATTAATAAATCACGCGTCCATTCTTATAGAAGTCATGAAATAAATTACTATGTAAATATTATGTGATATATAGTAGGAGGTAATTCAAGTTCTCAAAGCAGTGGATTCCATATGTCATATCCAATTAATTATTACTCAAATAGTATGAGATGTGATTGTTCTGAAACACTCATAGGTCATACAGAAAAAGTTATTACTGTCCCCTCAGCATAACTGAAAGGTCAATGAGGAAATCTTAAAACTTAATTTTGGTGGAGAGCAATTTGGGTAGGATTTTGTAAGTGATATCAGTTAGGGGTGAGCACGGGTATATGGTACCCAGATACCCGATCGGAACTGATACTATCGGGTAGATTCCGAATAGATATATTATAATAACGGATAGGTTCCGGATATTAAAATTAGGAACCAATCAATATCGGGTCCGGTTCCGGTTCCGGTAAATAGACACCGAGTACCCGGACCCGAAACCGATACCCGGACCCTATGAACCCACCCCCCATTTAAATTATTTAGTTTTGAGCTTTGGGGGGTTTAAGTTTTTGGCCCAGTCCGATTATTACTTATTAGGTTCCGACCAACCCGTCAACCCCTAAGCCCATTTCTCTTTCTAAAGTGTAAAATAAAACACAAAACACTATGCAGGTCGCCCTAATTTTCTCATACTTTTCAATTTTCATTTAGAGGCAGGCAGCCGCAGCTCGCAGGTTCGCCCTAATAAGCACTACTACGCAGCCGGCAGCTTGCAGCCTCGCCAGTCGCCATTACGCAGCTCGTAGTAGCCTCGCACTCGCAACGTCTCCTCTATCTTGTTGTCACTGTTTCTCACTCCAGAAGCTTGACAAAGGTTGCGGCGTTGCGCTCGAATTCCTCTCGGTCTTGTTAAAGGTAATGAATAACCCTTAAAGTTGTTGCATAGTGAAGAACATTAGGTTTTTGCATGTATTAGCTTAATATCAATACTGCATGAGATAGATCTGGTCTTGTGTATGTTAAATAGTTCAGATTTCTTATGATTCAATAGAGTAGTCTGAATTAGTTTGGGTTGATTTTTGTTAGTTTAGATTGAATTAGTTTGGGTTGATTTCTGTTAGTTTAGATTGAATTAGTTTGGGTTGATTTCTGTTAGTTTAGATTGAATTAGTTTGGCTTGATTTCTGTTAGTTTAGTCTGAGTAGTTTGGGTTGATTTCTTCTTCATCATAATGTTACTGTTTTTTATTGTTTGTTCTTATGCTCAATTTATTGGAGTTGCTGTTTTGTTTTTTCCTCTCATAATATTTTGATATTTAGAAAATTGAAAAAGCTAGTATTTGGGTTGATTTCTGTTAGAAAAAACTAGTATTTGGGTTGATTTCTGTTAAAAAAAGCTAGTATTTGGGTTGATATTTCCCTTTTATTGTTTGTTGTTATCCTCAATTTATTGGAGTTGATGTTTTGTTTTCCACTCTCATAATATTTTGATATTTAGAAAATTGAAAAAGCTAGTATTTGGGTTGATTTCTGTTGGAAAAAGCTAGTATTTGGGTTGATATTTCCCTTTTATTGTTTGTTGTTACGCTCAATTTATTGGAGTTGCTGTTTTGTTTTCTCCTCTCATAATATTTTGATATTTAGAAAATTGAAAAAGCTAGTATTTGGGTTGATTTATGTTAGAAAAAACTAGTATTTGGGTTGATATTTCACTTTTATTGTTTATTGTTATGCTCAATTTATTGGGGTTGCTTTTTTGTTTTCTCCTCTCATAATATTTTAATATTTAGAAAATTGAAAAAGCTAGTATTTGGGTTGATTTCTGTTAGAAAATTGGAGTTGCTGTTCTGTTTTGTTTTATTTTGATACATAGAAGTACAACAGTTTGATTATGTCATAATTTTTTGTGAACCATCCTGAATCGGGTGACATGCAGGTTATCAGTCTCGCTGGTGCCCAAAAAGCATCTCTTCACCCTGATGATATGCTATTGTTGTCCAATTTTGTTGTCTTCTGAATCATTTAGGCAAGTTCTGTTAATTTTTCATTTTCGTTTGCCTATTTCCTTGTGTATCTGGTGCAAATGCAGGATTGATGAGTCATTTTACATAAACTCTTCAGTTTAACCTTATTAGGTTGGTGATTAGGTGCTAAAACAATGTAGTAAATCAGATCTCATTCTGTAGCTTCTTCTCTAGTCTAGAGACATCTTAGCCATCCCAGTTTGATGGCTAGAGACATCTTAGCCATCCCCGTATCCACGGTAGCCTCGGAATCAGCTTTTAGCACATCTGGTCGAGTGTTTGATCAATTTCGCAGCTCTCTAACTCCTAAATTTGTGGAAGCTTTGATTTGTTGCCAAGATTGGTTGCGCTCATCTTCAAATTCCATTAGTGTTGAGCAATATATGAAAGATGCAGAAAAATATGAGGAAGGTAAGTCACTAAGTCTTTCTTTATTTTTGTTTTATGGATTTGGGTTATTTAGAATTTTTATTTTTGTGTCTTATCTTTTGTCTTGGAATCTCACAATAGTTTCATTTTATTTTTTTAGAGCTTAGTTGTGTCACGGAAGACATAATGGCGGATCAGTATGCAAGTGGACTGTGACATTTATGGACGTTTATTTAATTTTTTTGGCATCTCTTGTTTCTTTAGAAGATGTATTTTTGTTTTATGTTTATTTGTAGTTTTGTAATGTATTCTTCATTTGTGATGACGTGTTACACCAACTACTTGGCTCTATTTTAAGTACTGTGGAGAATATGTCAAGAAATGTAGAAGGGAGTCCTATAAAGATATTGGTTGCCAGATTAAATTCCCAACTTGATTTAATTGCTAAAAGAGAGGCATAACTCCCTTCCCCATGCTGATTATAAAAAAGGTTGGTGGTGATATGTAGTATTATGTAATGGTTTTGTTCTTGTACCCATTATTGCTGCAACTGATAACATTTTCATGTTAGTCAAAATTATTTGAGTTGCTTGGACTTCAAATCTCTTAAGATATTAGTTGTAGTTGCTCACTATCACTAAATTTAAATTTAAGATTCTTGGAGTTATAACATTGAAGTATGAAATTGAAACTTTTCAGCAGTCACAGATTTACAAGGTACCCAAGAACCTACTCGGAACTGCAGGGTCCGGGTAGGTTCCGGGTAATGATTGTTATGGATAGGTTCCGGGTAATGATTGTTATGGATAGGTTCCGGGTAGTAGATTTAGGAACCGGTCGTTTACTGGGTAGGATCCGGGTAGTTCAAAAAAGTTAGGGTACTCGGACCCGCTCACCCCTAATATCAGTTGCTCTGTTCTCAAACCCTGGTCATTTAGGCGCATCCTGTGATTTACTGGTAGTAGTACTGATGTACCATGACTACTATATTCATGAATAGTCTGGCGTAAGCCGGAACGATGGAGATATAAAAAAAAAATTATTAGTTGTATAGTATGAAATATGATTGATGTGAGACACTCCATACATAAAGTTAATTAGTGGTATTTGAATTTCTTGCTCTAGATGACACTCAGGGAAGTGTTATGGGAGGGAGGAGAAAATGTTTTCTATTCTCTTTATTTGATTGATCCAAATATTTTATAAAACATTTTTCAAAAATATAAGTTTCAAACTTCGCAGGCATGAGATTCTAAACTAGTTTTAAAAAAAAAAAGGAGTGGGAGGTTTAGAGAAGAACTGCATTTCAAAAGGGTGTGATTGTGATAGACAGTTTACACAAATACAAATATTAATAACTAATCCACCGCTCAAATCAGTAAAGAGATAATTCTATCATTTTGCCAACAGACTTGTATTGATCTAATTAAAAGATAGAACAAGAAAAGTTCAGTCATGCAACGTTGGGCTATTGGTAGAGAAACAGCCAGCAAGAAGGGACTTAATCTCTTCATCATCTTCTTCCTCTCTATGGCCATGACCAATAGCAGCATTAATATTATTGCAGTAATTACCAAAAGAAGCCTGTAATTCTGCCATACCCATAAGCCTTCTCCTCTTGTAGTTAGCCTTGAAACAAGCTTGCCTCAATCTCTTTGTTTTCTCCTCAAGTTCCATGTCTGGAATTTCTTCCATCTTCTTCTTCTCTTCCTCCAATAGCTTTATCACATCCTTCAACTTTTGTTCCATACCATTTCCTCCCCCCTTCTCCAATTCCTGCAAATATTGCATTGTCATATATAAAAAAGTTCCACTTTTGTAGATCATTTTAAAATGTTACTTGCAATCTATAACGAAATGTACAGAAACTTTTACACTATTAATTCAATAAAAGAAATACTTATAGGGAATCCTCTAGAAAACTATTAAATCATTCAAAACATATCTATATGTAACCCCTATAAAATATTAAATTTGTAATCTTAAATATAATAAAATTTATCTACTACAACAAGTAAATATCATCCAATAGAGTAAAAATTTATAACACTAGTGAATATTAGTCAAACTCATTATTGTAACATGTTGTAGCAAGTAAAACTAAACGTCAAAAAGTACGGAGTATATAATACAAGAAAATGGCCATATATTACATAATTGAAACAAGAGTGAGCCTTAATATATTTTTTAACAGATCAGAAAGAAAATATAATATTGTTACATTAACTGAAAAAGTGTGTAAAATTTTGTGCACTACAAGAAAAGATGAACTTTTTTGCTATCAACATAATATTATAATATACAATTGAAACAAGAGTGTATAGAAGATGTGTATATAGAGAGAGTGAACCTTAACATTCTTGATTAGTGTTTGAAGACTCATCAACTTCCTATGAGGCCACCTTTGAATTCCCAAATCTCTACATCTTTTCTTCAAAAGTGTCAAACCAATATTAAGCTCCTTGGCTGCTTGAGTTATTGGCATGTAAAAATACTTAGAAATCGTATCTCGAGACAACATTCTTGAACTACTAATCTCCTCTCTAATTTGCCTTGAATTATCCTTCTCTTTTTCCGTTAAAATTTCCTCAACACGATCACTAGTCATCATTATCTCTTCTTGATTTTTTCCATCACATAACAGCAATTGCTGGTTCCCACGACTTCCGAGTAATTCGGTACTTAATCCAAGTTCACCGCTCATTTCATTCCACATTCTAAAGTCATTTCCAATTTCATCATAGCATAAATCTCCTGCACCCATAACATTACAAAATATTAGTTAATAAATAAAAAGGTAGAAAAAACACTAATAGTGTGTGTGTGTGTATATATATATATATATATATATATAGTTGCTCAAAATATGACCATCACCTGGGGTAAGGCTATAAAAAGATGAAGAAAATGGATCTTCAAGAGTACATTCCATCAAAGGATTATTAGCAGCATCTAAAGCGTTATCTTGAATAGACAAATCATACTGATAATTGATAGCGTGGTGTCCTGAATATTCACTGTTTTTAAACGTAACATATTATCACTCATAAATAATAAAAGGTAGGAACAAAAGAAAAAATTAATTTCTTGAAGTATATATAAAATAATCACCTCAAATCATCAAGAGAAGGGAGTTGGGTGGAAAGTGAAAATGTGTCTTGTTGATTTTCTAGCTTAGTCATTACTTCAAAGTTTGAATGGCTTCCCATAATTGGCTTGGAGATAAATAAACTATAATAAGACCAAAAATGACTTCACTTTTTGGATTAGACACTTAAGTAGTTTAAGCATACAAATAGCTTCAGTTTTTGGCTTAGGTTATTTTATGGAGAGGGAGAAGATAAGGCAGGGATTCAAAGTGAAAAGTGTGAAACTGAGAAGTGATTAAGTGCATTGGAAATCGTGAGCCGTCATTATGAGTGTTTATCATTAATTACATTCATCAATATTAATTGGTGTGTTTTGTGTTCACGTACGCCTGTGAATCAAGACTTATAATTATGATTTTTTTTCGGAATTTGCTCCAAGATTTTTTTATTAAATAAAATTGTTGTTTTACATCTTTATGTAGAAAATTAACATCTGAAAACATTATAGAAAGAGTTGCCATAGTAGTAACAGAATGGTTAATAGTTTTGTCAACATTATAAAAATAACATTAGCATTATCTCCATGGGAACTTTCCATTCCATAGGGACTAGCAATTCCATCAATGGATCTTAATTACTTACTCCAACTTAAAAGGGAGAGTTGCGGTGCTACGTGCCAAATTTAGTTATCTATCCATGCATTTTTGTGGTAGATTGATGATAAAATTTATTCAAGTGTTTATATTAAATCGATTAAGTTGTGTTTTTATTTTTTACTTTAGTTTAAAATAAATGATAGTATTTTATATAATTTAGAAGGTATTAATTATTTTCTTTCAGTTTACCCCTATTCAAATAAGTGAGTTTTATATAACCAAGAATCTATATTAAATATGTATTATTTAATTGAGTATAAGTTAATAAAATTACTTCATACATTTTAAAAGTGAGTAGATTTTTTAAGAGATATGCCCAAACTAAAAACACACCTTGATAAGAAATGGAGGGAGTATATTTGTATATAAAGTCATCTCATTTAATCAATGATCAGTAAATATATATTCTTACCTCACAAAATTATTTAATTATGATAAATTGGAGTATAATTTAATATAAATATCTCGCACGTGTAAGTTTATATTAGTAAGAGTTTGAATAGACACTTGACAAATCCTAAGTTTAATCGGGTGTGTCGTGAATGAAATGATTTTATCTTACCACATAGAAGTTAAGTTTACTGGATTCGTGTAAACGTACTTCACATATTAGTTCGTCTTGCGACGCCGTCTAAGAGTTCCGCGTAGACCTTAATTTGATTAATGTCGATATGTGAAGGCATATAGGGTCACACTATGTCGATTGTCTTTTCGATCTAATGATGTATTGAGAGAGTATTAAATATTCGATTTAGAATCGAGATATTTAAATGAATAATGATTGTTTTAGTTAAGTCAAAATTGGATTTTGGATTTAATTAAGAATGTGCGGAAAATAAAATGAGACAGTGTAGGGCCACGTCAGTGCCGCGGCGCCCACACCATAGGGCCGCGGCACCATAACCTAATATGTCTCGAATTTTGGATCATGCCCAAGGTCAAACCCTACTCCGGTTTGACCTAATTTTTCACCTATAAATACAGACCTATACTTCATTATTCATGACACTTGATTTTCCATATCATTATTTCAAGTCTTAGAGACTCAGAATCAAAAACACTCTCTCGAACCTCTGCTGAATTTTCTAGCTTTCCAAAGGAGGAATACATTGAAGCTTGGAGCTTGCAATCGAAAGGTCATTCGCATGCGTACCCACAGTTAATAAAGATTTCAGATATTGTAAACATGTAAGTATTATTCGAGTCTTATGTTTACGGTTTTAAATTACCCTATAGTCAAATAGTTCTACGTTTATTGGATTTGAAACAAGTTTTCAATATCCGTGGCGTACAACAACCCAACAAAATACCTACCCCTACTGCTTTACTAACAAAATCCCCAAGCATTTCATTGTCATCATGCCGTTCTAATTACTTCTTTTGTTTTCTTATTTTATTTATTTTCCTTTCTATAGATTAGTGAAAATTCGAATTTTAGCAATAGAACTGCGGTTATGTCTTCAGAGTATACTGAAAGTAGACTCATATAAGTAATCATTACACTCATAAAAGAAGAGAATTAATGTTACAATCACTATTCATTCGTTTCATTTAGGAGAGTATATAACGCTTCAGGGAAGTTACGATTAAATTTATTTATTCTTCACTCTAGACTAGAGTGGAGTAATATCGAATTTATTGTGCTTATCCCAAATGATAAGTAGTGGTGGCTGGTACTTATTGTAGCATTTATTAGTTATACTCCACTAATTAGTGTAAATAACAAGCAGTATTTAAGAGTAGGGGTTACTGATCTATGGCAGTAAATATTCCCCTGGATATTTGGTTCTTTTCAGGCCACGCCCAACAAAAAAGTGTTACTTTGGGATGAGTTTCTGTTTTCTTTCGCATTAGATACGTTTTAAAATTAAATTTTACTTATATTACAGTGCAAAAAGTTTTACACTATTACACCTATTAATAATATGAGCAAATGACAAAGATGGTCCCTTAATGTTTGGAGTGGGTTCAAAACAATTTTTAAAATATGTTCTGAACAGTTTTGGTCCTTCAAGTTGGTTAAAAGTTAACACTTTTGGTCTCCACCAAATATTTTATAAATTTTGTCAATTAAATTTGACAATAATTTAGGGGGAGGGGGGTAGATTTAGCGAAAACTCATATTTGGAGTTATAGTTTTGTAATTTCTGTTATTTTTTTGTCTCCTCCTAGAGTTTGTTTACAATTTTTTCAGTACAGTTTCTGCTATTTTGGGTACAAACTTTGGTGTCTAGTACTATAATTTTCTGTGTTTCGATTAGGGCTGGCCGGTCGGCCTGGTCCCGATCCGATCCATCCCTAAAAATAACGGGCACGAGACTCGAATTCGGGACGGGACTTGGGCTCGTCCCGCCCCAGGCCCGATCCCGCCCCGGTCACGCCCTGGTCCCGCCCACCCCCAACCTTTGCAAAAAATGGGCGTTAAAATGGTTGTTGTGCAACGACCATTTTTGGCATCCCCTACCCCCTTAATATTTATTTTTAACTACTAAATTAATATATTTACACGTTAACCCAATTTTCAACTATAAATACCTCATTTTATTTTTATCTTTCTCACAAATCTTCCTACAATCTCTCTACAAGTCTACATTGCCTACTAAATATTTTATTTTATTTGTTCATTTGTATAACTGTATCAAAGTTCAAAAATTAGGAGTGAAGTTGACAACTAGCTTGAGGATCATCCATCGAGCAAAGTTTCAATTTTCAACCTCGATTACACGTTGACGTTACGTCGGCGTTTGGTAACTTCGTTCCTTCTTAAAATTATTATTGTTACTTTATTTTAATTATCGCACTTAATTTCATTATCTTTAATTATATATTTGCATAATTAAAATTGAAGGATTAAGAGGTATGTTTAAGGGTAAGAGTGTTTTTTCTAGTAGATGTAACAATGGTAGGGGTACTTTTGTAGTCATCATATTCCTAGACATTAGATGATGAGATATATTCTGAAACACAACCATACTTTAATTTAGAAGATAATCTAGATGAGACACCCACTAGTGCACCTCAAACTGAAACGCCTCATATTCCCCCTACCATGAGTCGAGGCCCCACACAATGAAAATTAAAATTTGATGCATTTGATTTTTTTGATAGGTACCAAGAGAATCAAGTAGTTAGATGCGGAATTTGTAAAAATGTTTATAAATTTAAAATTGGAAAATGTCAGGGTGGACGGGAGGTTTATTGAGACATGTACAAAATTTTTACAAAGCTAGGTGGGATGAATACGAGGCTACAAAGTCGGGTGCGCCAATGCGCTCTCAGTTGGGACAAGGTTCACATAATGTCCCGGACCAAGTACAAGGTCAAATTAACCCGACGACGGAGAAATTGTAGGCCCTAAATACGATAAACATAGAGATAGGGAAGCAATAGAAAATTAGTTGCGATGGAGGGTGTCGCGCCTGTTTTTTATCGCGAGCTTCGCGACGCGATGACTCGATTCCCTCTGGATCCGATAAAAATGCTTTGCTTTGAGGAGTCACCACCTAATTATTCTAAGGTGAATTAGGGCACCTAAATGCTAACTAAAAGTTGCAAAATAACTCCAATTTTGTGGTCTGCGAAAATTATGAGATTCTAGGTAAGGGTTCTTTATTATCCTAAAAAGAAGGGGTTAGACATCCTTTAAAATTCGCTAACTTGTGATTATTCGGTCAAACTCAGGTTAATTAATATGATAAGAAAAATGCATGTTTTTACAAATATAAAAATAATGTTGCAAGTAGTTAATAAAATGATGTATTTTGTACAAATATGCATTTGTATGACATTTAAAAAAATATATGTAAAGTTGAAAAAGTATGCATTTGTATGAAAATAGATAAAAATATATGCAAGGTGATTTGTGAGTGAAACATATATTTATATTAGTATTATTTACAAAAATACATGCAAAGTATTGAAAAAATACACTTTTGATTGCATTATTTACAGAATATATGCAAAGTGATTTTTTGGATAAAACATGCATTTGTGTTGAACTAATAAAATACACTTTTGATTGTATTATTTAGTTATTTACAGAATATATGCAAAGTGATTTTTTGGATAAAACATGCATTTCTGTTGAACTAATTATAAAACATATGTAAAATTTAATTTTGGATAAAATAGTATCTTTTAACAATTGATAGCAAAGAGAAAAACAAATTATTTACAATGTCAAAGAAGTAGTAAAAAAAAAATTGAAAATCATTTTGAGTTACAAATCAAAAAAAGGACAAACTTATTGATATGATTAATAAAGCGAATAAAAGATGTTAAAAGTTGTTTTGAAAAATTCGAATATGTATGAGGAGCCTAAAAATAAATGAACTAGCGGAGGATTTCTAATTTTGCACTAACCGATCCTACAAATAAATAAACTAGCGACGGATTTCCAATTTTTAAACTACCCTATTAATTAATTCTAAGTCTACCTAATCGAAACATTTCAAATAATTACATAAGTACAATAAATAATATTATATGAAATAAAATAAAACTTAATTAAAAAAAGTAAAAACAACAACAAAATAGATAATCTCCGATGGGTATTTGCCTTCTTTGACTTTCATAGATATGCCTTGCAAGCTGTCAAGAACAAATGGTTAGAAAACAAATGAATATAAATAAACTTCGGATCCGTATCCAAAACAGTAAATGTTTTGCGTCCGGAAGGCTAAGACTAAAATTTTGAAAAGATCATTCCAATCACGTCGTGGTTGCGAACATATGACTCATTGGCATTTTAGTTGCCTTGCCTATCGAACGTGTTGGTCTCTCGGGTGAAAAAAGATTTAAGTTTCATCCTTGTCCAGAAGTTTTATTTCCGTCTTTACAACTGTGGAGGCCTCAAAAATCGAAAGATATTTTTTCATCGGCCATGGTAGTATCATGTTTAAATCAGTAAATTCATACTCAAAATAGCAAATTGAAACGGAAGAGCATTTCCCAGAGGGGTGGCCTCAAATTCAATTTCATTGGCATAAATGCTGTATTTATTCAAATCAGTAAAGCAGTAAGATATCCGTGTACGGATGTTTAAATGCCAAAATAAACCAACAGTTTGCAATAAAAACGGCCGACCCGAATTCTGAAATTTGCTGACCGAAGCAGGATTCTGAATGTTTCTGAAAAAATCCAACCTGAGAATGAACAGTGACACTATCAGATTTCGGGTTGACCCGACCCGGAAAGACGACGAAACAGTAAAGAAAAATTATGTAATCGACCCAGGACTGAAAAACATACCCGGATGGATGGCCCGGAAGTTGGGTCGACTCGAGAAATGCAATCCGAAACCGCGGGGACCCGGAATCAATTTTTTTGGATTTTCAGATAACCAACAACAAGATATACACACAAAATCTGGAAATTTATCCGAACCGGGTCGACATGACACGGATCAGTGACCCGACCCGAATTACAGGTTCCGACCAGAATCGATTTCTTTCAAAATTTCAGATAACCAACAACAAAATATCAAACATATAAATTTGGTTTTTACCCAAACCATGTCCACCCGACCCGTGACCTGAGTCGAAAAACCCAAAACAGTGAACAACAACAACAACAAAGCAAATTTTCGGATTGGGATTCCCGAAGCTAATAAGAGTATTTTAACCCCAAAATTTTAAGAACAAAACTCACCATTTTCTTTCGGATTTTGAACTTGGTTTTCGGACCTATTTTCGATTTCGTTTCTTGGATTCTTTGACTTCTTTAGAAACCAAAAATCAGAAAAAATCTTTTTTGAACCCGAAATCCGACCTCCGAAATCCCTTCCAAAATGAAGAACAAAGGGGGGTATTTATAGATGGATTCGTACCCAAAACCGAGCTTGAATTTAAAATAAAGGGGTCGAAAGCAACGATTTTAGAACGGATTTTGGGGGTATAGGTCGCGGTTTTGGGGGGATAAGGGTATGGGATGATGGGTTGGTGGTGGTGTCGGGTGAGGTGACCGACGTTGTGTGGCGTCGCGGGTATGGGAGTGTGGGGTCGCGGGTCGGGTGCGGCGGATGGGAAGTTGAGAGAGAAAGGGTGGGTTAGGTTTTAGGGTTGTGTTTGGTGGGTTAGGTTTTAGGGTTGTGTTTGGTGGGTTGGTGTATAGGGAAATAGGGTATTGGGCTCAGGTTTGGGCTTCGGTTGGGGGTCCGAAAATGGGGGGTTTCGGGTGGGCCGAAATGGGTTGTTTTTTATTGTAATGGGTTGAGTAGAAATTATTTTGGGGTGGGGAAACAAAATGGGTTATGGGTTTAAAATATAAAAAGGGGTTTTATTATATAAAAAGAAAGCTTTGCAAAATTGTAAAGATGACAATATGATAAAAAATATAATATTTGAGAAATGTTTGGTGCTAAAAATAAAAAATAAAAATGCGATGTCGTTTTGCGAAAACATATAATATTAGGATAAAAAGTATGATTATGATATAAAAATGCAAATGACAATAAAAATGCAAATAATAATAATAATGATATATATACATATATATGCCTATATTTTAAAATTGTTTTATGGTGTCAAAAATATTTAAAATTGCAAATAAAATCAGAAAAGATGGGACAAAATTGGGTGTCAACAGAGGGTTTCCTTTTTTCATTTCCTTCCTCTCCTGCTTTTATTAATTACATTAGAGATATGTATAATTCTGCTTGTAAAGGATGGTCTATTACTTTTTGAAGACATTCTTAATAGAGTACAATTTGCTATAAAGTTTATTTTTAGAAGTAATAGAATACAAAAAAAATATATATATAAAAAACTTGTCACGATTGTGGACTACCTTAGAGAAAAATTGCAGAAGAAATAGCAACTAGCTAGAATTCTTTATATGAACAACTACTTGTTGCTTATAATTATAGAAGACCTATAACTTTCTTTTTTAACACTCATAATCGAAATCCAACTGATATGGTTGTAGATAACGATTGGGAAAAAATTCAGAACTTATTATATTTTTAGAGAAATTTTTTCAAGCAACTAAAGAATTTCCTGGTATATATTATCCTACTATTTCAACTATGTTATTTTATATAGCTTTAAAATTTTTGTTACTTGGTGAATATATGGAAAAACCATCTTATAAGACACCCATTAAAAAATATTTATCAAATTTAAAAAATATTTTTTCCTATTCCCACTATTTATATTATTGGTGTTGTATTAAATCCGACTATTAAAATAGACAGTTGTAAACCACTTATTGAAAATTTGAAACTATTTCTGATTGTATAACAGTACTTCCACCTCCAACTCCAAAAAATTCAAATGAACAACCACCTAAGGAACCAACTAAAGAAGCAATTTTGTCTAGCATACACGATGAGTGCAAAAAAGTATATACACATTACCAACAAGAAAGTGCTAGCAACCAACTGGCTTCCATACCAACTTCTTCTTCAGTACAACCTTATAAAAGACATGTTATTTTTGCGGCTAGTATTGAAAGCCTTAAAAGTAGAATGTTCAGTGGTACCACTACTAATCAAGTTAGCGAGTTTTATATTTTTGTTTTGCATAGTGTTGTACAGTACCAAGCAGTTCTCAATGACAAGAACGTGAAGACTTGCTGAAATACTGGAGGGAGAATGAGAAGACATTTCCGACACTATCAAAGTTGACCCGAGATGTGTTCAACATTCAAGCATCATCAACAACGTTTGAAAGCGCTTTTTCTACCGGAAGATTTCAAATAGGAGAGCACATACACTCATTAGCGGGATACAGCTTGGAGATTGCAGTTTTATTCAGAGATTGGATACGAGCGGAGCGTAGAAGGTGCGGTCAACCGGAGATCAACGAAGAAGACGACGAAAACTACAACGAAATCTTATCCGACGGAGGTGGAAGCTACGTCGAGCATTTGACCTACAAATTCCAATTCAACCGATGAACCACAAGACATTGTAAAGAAACTAGAAAAGATGTTTATAAATATGTGATTTTTTTAATTGCAATTTTACTATGTTATTTGCAACTTTCAACACAACAAAGTTGCAATTTTGAAATTGTATTACAAAAAATCATATTTCTATTAAATAATATAAGAGGCACAAAAACAACCTTGGAATATTTTTATTACACTATCTTGTTCAATTATTGATGTGTATTATATATGTTATTTTTTAAAATTAAATATAAAAAAAAAATTAAATAAAATAACCCGATCCTGCTCCGCCCCGATAAGACCGGTCCCCTTTTCTGACGGGACTGGGATCGGGACATCGGCGGATCCCGCCAGTCCCAGCCCGCCAGAGGATCGATCTCTCCCCGAACCCAGCCCACTAGCCACCCCTAGTTTAGATTTCTAGGATTTGATGAATTTTTCCTAATATTTTTTATTAAATCCTTTTTTCACAATTCCCAATAAATCTTACATATATAGTTCATTAAATATTTAACGAAGAATATTAAAAACAGACAAACTTAAATGATCAAAACTCTCCGAAGCATACTTTAGAGACTATTCTGAACCTACCATCAAATATAAGGGACCATCATTATCATTTTCTCCTATAAATACATTGAATTACCTTTTCTTTGTTTTACTAAACATACATGTGATAAGTGATTAACATGCAGTTACTTACTATGTGTATCAAAGCTAAACTCCTTCTTTCCTCGTCAATCTCCCTATTAAATTTGGGATTACATTATCAACAACTTGGTTATTGATATTAGTAAATACAGGTCTAAGTTTTATACCAAAATTCTGGTACTATCCTGAGATAATCTTGTTTTGAACCAAACCTCCCTTGAGGTTTGTACTTTCTATAGGCGGAAGAGGGGATGATAGTTTCATGGGCCAAAACTCAAAATATCAGGAAAAAACCAGAAGATTTCCCAAGCATTTTCAACAATTTAACCAGCTGTTGGTAATATAATGTAGATGAGGCTATAAAAACACTTATAGCATGAAAATAAACCAGCAAAAACATTATGTCAAACGGGATAATAGATGTAACAGACCAAAATTTAAACTTAAACAGCACTTAACAAGACTAATCAGAAGATATTGGCCATCTACTGTCAGCTGTTTCAGTATCTTGGCTTCCCTCCTCTTCCACGGCCACGCCCATATCCACCTCTTCCTCCACCACCACCACCTCCTTTTCCACCGCTAGCATAATGTTTTGATTGCATGTTCGCTGGAAGGGGCTGAATCTGATCTACACACTTCCTAAAGCTAAAGTCATCAACAGAATCATCATCCCTAACAATAAAGAAGCAGCGACTCTTGAAATGTGGATGAAATCGGATTTGGAAAGCACGAACTCCAGTACCAATCTTCCTTTCTGGTTCTGAATGACCCTTCTTAAGTAAGGCAAGTAACACCATGTGCTCATACTGCAATACCAAACTAACAAAATGTAAGTGATTAAGATCATCATATTCCAGAGGTATAGTTCGGAAATGCAGATCCATGAAAGCTGAATTAGAGTTCCAACAGAGAATCCTTATAGAATCAACATTCTTGTGTGATAATTCCTCTTTAAGGTACGAATCATATACTTTGCTAAGCAACTATTTTAGACATTTTTTGCTCTAAAAAATGAGATTGAGTAGAAAATACAATTCCAACAAGCTACTAATTGAACTATATAAAAGTTCAAATTGTTCAAAAGGGCAAGTAACCACAATGAATACAAATTTGGAGCCTAAAAGACAAGCTCTGAGGAACATGAATATAGGATAGGAAAAAAGAGGCATACTTAAAAGATAAATCTAGAGGACAAACACGTAGTAATTCCGAGCAAAAACAAAATCAACAGATCATCATCCAAATTGCAACAAAATAAGTCCAAATTCAGTAACATATTCTAAACTAGGCCACGGAAAGATTATAAGATAATCAGAAGCAGCCAAATAGTATTATCCAAGTAACACTAATACTTACAAGTAGATGTTTGTTATTAAAATAGACACATCACCAAGAAATGTAAAATCAGATACCTCGAGCTCTAGGTGTTAAAGCCTTTAGACTTAAAGGCAACTACTGGAGGGCAATTATAATAACTAAGCTATCCAATGAGTCGGCAGCCACTCAAAAACTATTCTTGACGTGAAGAACATAGAGCAATTCGATGTCGATATAAGTACAATGTAATGCAATTTGATGCTTCAACGAAATGGACATTTCAGAATCCTAAATGTAAAAGTGTTGGATACAAGGTTGCAGGAAACGGAAATAAATAACTGCCAAGTATTACAAGCAATTGAAATTACAATTAACTTAAACTGGAATTACAATAAACTGGATCAGTTTTTTGGTATGCTGAATCAAGTGTTTGCACTCTGTCTTTAAGACAATATTGACCCGTATGTATTGTTTCTACGTCCTGGACAATTGTCTCCCAAGATAAGACAGCAAAAGAACAAATGAGCAAAGGAAACTCAAGTGCTACCGTGAAGAATTTTGAGTAATGAAATAATGCTAGAAGGTAGTAGGAAGAACTGATTTCGTTTCTGTTTTTGTGTTATGTGTGTCTCAACAATCTGGCCAAAGGGTTCTTTATATAGTTGAAGGAGAGGCTTACCAACTGCCTCCATAATTGTTGTTACTGGCCAAGTAATGGCAATTATGGAAGTAGTAATTCACCAAAATAAATGGTGAATTGATGTGCAACGGATTGACATTTAGGAAGATTAATTCGGCCAAAATAAATGGCTGAATTGAGTGTTATTGACGTTCCAGAAACCACAAAGTTCTCTGCCGAATTTGACTTTCTGGAAACTTCAGGGACCAAACTGTACATATGAAACAATTCTGGTCCAAAAAGATAATATGAGAAGAAGCACAGCCCACAGCCCACAGCCCACGACCGGACCGGACGGGCGGCGCGTGTAGGCTTTCCTCGAACCGAAGCACATCCCTTGGGGTCCCAAACACCAAGCCAACCTTGAGACTTATAAACAAAACAATTCTTTCTTCCTCCATTGATGAGAGAGAATTGATCTCAATACCACACTTTTTCATGCTTCAAACACCTCACTTCGTGGACCAATATCTCTTTCATTTCTCAACGAAATTTGACGATTCTTGGTCCTACAATTATCTACTTACTTAGTAGATTATGCACGTGTGAAGAACCGGATTCTCCAACATGCGGAACACTAGTGTTTAAGCCGTTAAAGTTGGTCGGACGCAACTCACGCCAAAAGCAAATTTCCAACAAAAAGTTCCTAAATTGCCAATTTAAAACGTCCCAAATATTTACAGTTCATTCAGCTATGCCCATAGATAATAAACTAAGCCAGAGACTTAAAAACCAAATATTGCTTTACACAATATGCAACACAAAACACCAGCTAAATTTATTGACAACTTACAGATAATAGAGTACATAAAGAAACTAAGTGATATTTTTTACCTTGTTGAGATTGAGATTAACAGACCAGGAATGAAGGAGTTTGTAAAAGTAGCCAAACATCTCCACTGACGAAACAAAACTCTTCGACCCAACACTAACAGGATCCGACCCGTTTTTCTTTTCCTCTTTGACACACTCGTCGAGTTTCGGTTTCTTCGTATCGTCTCCATTCTCTTCATCTTCCCTTGGGCGTTTCGAGCCGCCGTTATCCGCCGCATCATCGGCGGCTTGAACTTCCACGTCCATTTTCTGTTCTTCTTTCTCGGTCACTGCTAGGGTTTCGTTGGCTTTAGGTTCAGTTTCCGCCATACCTCAACTGCCAACTTAATTTTTTTTTGGAAAAAGAAACACTAATTATAGACTTTACAGTTTTAAAAGTTTAAACAGCGGGCTTTTGACCCGACTTAAGTGATCAATCCAGATTAGGAGGAGTACTTTGCAGGCCAATTCGCACGATTGCCGTATTTTAGGTTTGGTCTTTAATTTTTGCACCATTTTTTCTTAAATTTGTGGTCTTTAATTTTCGTCCTTAGCTTAAAAAATGACTGAAAATATCTTTGAGTTTGTAGATTCGAATATTAATAGATTCAAAAATAAAAAAAATTGCAAAGCAATATTTCATTAGAAATATATTTATTCAGTCAAAATTATATAAAAATTATGTCTTAAGAGACATAGTTTCTATGTAATGTAACTAAACTATGTCTTAAGTAATATGTCTATTCGGCCAAGTCCTTTTCAACAAATTAGACCAATGAACTGTAGTTCGAAAGCAGTAGTAGTACATCATCAGAAATTTAAATTGAAGGCTAATATTAGACCATATGTTTGGTTTTGAAAAAATAGCCAACATCAAAATACAACGCCACAAAGAGTTTAAGTTTTGTGCATCGTCACTGAACAAATTTTTTACACGGTTAGGTTAAATTTACCTGCTATGACTATTGCAGGTTAACCATTTTTTCATAATTCTTTTTTCTTTTTCTAAAATTAAATACTTAAGTGCACTAGTCTCACTCTTTCAAAGCCTTTCATCTAACTCTATTTCTCCTCCCAACCCTTCCTCCGTGGTCTTTTTCTTTGATGGTCTTTCTAATCCGTATTCCTTTAATAGATCTTCTTCGTGTCATTGTTTGTTGTTGTTTGTGAGTTAATGATATGCTAAAAATGAAAATCGTTAAAAACATGCTATAGCAAACCATAAAGCAGAAGAAGCTCCGTAGGGTTAACAATGGTTAAAGTGTTTGAGGAATATAATTCACAATATTTGAGGCATTGAAGAATTTTGAACTTTTTTTTTAACAATCCTTCTTCCTTGTTTGATTACTTAAACTGCTTATGATACTTTAGTTCAGAAAAGAATAATAACGGACAACATTAGATTTGATTTACTTAGAAAAGAAATTGATATTGATTTACGTCGGAAAGGGAAAGACGTGATTTAGTTAGAGTACAACTAGGACTGTATTGGTCTTTAAAAATTCGTACCTAAATTATAGTTATAAATTTACCATAGTATCTTCTATTTTACCTGACGGTTTAAAAAAAATATATGTACACTGATAATGTAGAAAATTTAATTTGTGCCACAAAAGCCACCCGGGGTAAATAACACGCAAATTCTTAGGGGAATATAGGATTAATCACATATAAGAGGTCTTTACACAATATATCCTATTTAATGATATTTATTGCATATAGTGTCCTGAAAGTAAATGAATTGTGAATATCAATTCAGTCAAATTTGGGAAAAGAGATGAGAGAGATAAAAGTTCCCTATTAGCGGTAAAGATTTGGCCTAAATCATGGGTGTGTTTATTTTTAATTCAACATGAAAACAGTTCATAAGTGGCTCAAGGGTGAAGCTTTTGCTTTAGGCCCAAAAAAAACTTGAGGCTCCAAAAATTTAGTTAATAGTGAACTTTCTAATTTTATTTTCATTAAATAATATTGAAATTTGTAATAAAAATAAATTTAAAAAAATTTAAAAAATATTTTAAAATTTTGAATTAAACGATTCACATCTTCATATTAATGAATAAAAATTTATTCAACATCATCCAACAGATTATATTGCAAATAAATGGCTAACTTCTTATTAATTTGAATTAATTTTTAATATACATATTAGCAATAATATTACTATATAAAGTTAAGACTTTATGTTTGTTTAAGAATACTATACTACAAACAAAAAGTATGGAAAAAAAAAACATAGGCATTATATTAAAGATTGGTTTTAAGCCACAAACTTTAAGCAGCCACCCTTGAGTTAATTAGATGATTATACTACTTCATTAGCTATATTGGGTACTACTAATATATACCACATGATTATCTTTTTGTAGACATAACAAGTTGTTCGCCAACTGATCAAATAAAGCTCAATTATATATTGATGATAATAATAATAACATATTTAATGTAATTTTAGAAGTGATGTCTAAAATGAGTAAAGGTACGTAGATCTTATCTCAATCTTGTATAATGAATATCAAAGCAATTCTAAAAAATAAAATACATAAGTAAAGACAAATATAAAAATAGGACATGTTAACTCGAAGACGAAGACACATGCACTTTACAGAAAGTAAGAAAGACACATATTTTTAGCTCAAAATATATTTCTTACACGGTATAATAAGAGTATAGTAAAAATATCCAATGTATAACTCCAAATAAGAAACAACCTTTCTTTTCTAATAATATTAATAATCACATTATGACAATTTAAATTTCATGAATCGTTCATGAAGTTTAAATAAATGAAAGGTTGAACTCAATGAATTGTTTACGGAGTTTTTCAAACTTAAATTGTGAAAGTTTGAACTATATGCATTGTTTTTAGAGTTTGAACTAATAAAAATTTGAACTATATGAATCGTTTATGTATTTTGCTCCAACAAACTTTGGAACTCTATCACATATGTGAAAGTATATGTATGTCCTAAAGACAATCTGTATTAGGACAAATGTACTTTATACACGTTCGTATAATTATTAATGGAGATTAATATTTTGGCATCTGCAATTATTGAATTATTAGTTGATTGTTTATAATATTCTACAATATGCATCCCTAGAGGTTACGTTATTATTAATAATGTGAGATATTAATATTATAACGTAACTCTTAAAATAGCCTCGACTAATGATCATCGAGAATGGGATATCGATTATATGTGATAAGTCGACATGTGGTCTGCATCACATCCTTAGAAGATGTAGTATATCTCACCTGCTACGAGTTATGACTACTAGTGATGGACACATGAATACTTTGAAAGTATTGGTATACCCTGCTGATATAATGTTTGTTATACTTGTCTAAAGTATGATCAGCGTGTGGAGATAGAAGTCCTTAGACTTGAGGTCAATGCGCACCTTGTCTACAGAGTAATATACTTTGATCATGTCCTAAGCTCAAATGCCTTATAGTTTGAGATACAGCTTGTATTTGGTACATTACGATGTGGATTAAAGGTGGTAGTTGAGCCAAGATTAGGATTCATTCCTCGAATGTATATTCGAGAGAACACCCAGATTCTCAGTGATATTAGGTTGACTAAGTCGTTGGCCAACGCAATAGACATATTTAGAATATGGTCTAATTGTCAACTAATATAGATGAGATAGAACCCAAGCGAGAGTCGTGGAAGAATCATTCTATAGGCAGAAATCCAATACAATGATTAAGCCATTTGGATAGACACTTGACAAATCCTAAGTTTAATCGGGTGTGTCGTGAATGAAAGGATTTTATCTTACCACATAGAGGTTAAGTTTACTGGATTCGTGTAAACGTACTTCACATATTGAGTTCGTCTTGCGGCGCCGTCTAGGAGTTCCACGTAGACCTTAATTTGATTAATGTCAATATGTGAAGGTATGTAGAGTCACACTATGTCGATTGTCTTTTCGATCTAATGATGTATTGAGAAAGTATTAAATATTCGATTTAGAATCGAGATATTTAAATGAATAATGATTGTATTAATTAAGTCAAAATTGGATTTTGGATTTAATTAAGAATGTGCGGAAAATAAAATGAGACAGTGTAGGGCCACGTCAGCGCCGCGACGCCCACATCATAGGGTCGCGGCGCCATGACCTAATATGTCTCGAATTTTGGGCTAGGCCCAGGTCAAACCCTAATCCAGTTTGATATAATTTTCACCTATAAATACAGACCTATACTTCATTATTCATGACACTTGATTTTTCATATCATTATTCTAATTCTTAGAGACTCAGAATCAAAACACTCTCTCAAACCTCTGTCGGATTTCCTAGCTTTCCAAAGGAGGAATACATTGAAGCTTGGAGCTTGCAATCGAAAGGGCATTCGCGTGCGCACCCACAGTTGATAAAGATTCCAGATTTTATAAACATGTAAGTACTATTCAAGTCTTATGTTTACGATTTTAAATTACCCTATAGTCAAACAGTTCTACGTTTGTTGGATTTGAAATAAGTTTTCAATATCCGCTGCCTACAACAACCCAACAAAATCCCTACAATATGTTGGAGCTCTACATGTCAAAGCTTCCAACTTCAACATCTTATGCTGGACTTGTTTTGTAATTTTAGATACGAATTTTTATGTCAAAATACTATGTTTAAGTTAAAAACATTGACTAAACTTTAATTGTCGATTCAAAAATAATTATTCCACCTAATTATTACGCTAGTTGTTAACTATATTGCAACTTACCCAACCCAAAACTGAGGATAAACATAAAATTTGTGTCTGACAAATAATCAAAATATAAAAAACGCTATAAATTACAAAATCCGATTTTAAGATACAAAAGAGGTTATAATCTTTATAAATTTACTATGATTCTTCTTAACAATAATATTAATTATCTTAAAATTGCTTTTAATTTTGACCCACGGACTTGAAAAACATGATATGTATCTTTGTCTTGAATTCAAATTACTCATCACGAATACTAGCATAATTGTTACGAATAATGAATTTGGATATTATTCTACAAATTTTGATTTGTTCTTGGTCTTTATCTTAAATACATAAGGAGATTTTTTTGAAGTGTTAGTATTCAGAGCTCGCTTGTAGCTTACAAACTTTCTAGTGTTTGTTAGATCTCACAAGAGTTCTCTATTTATAGTGGTGAAAAGATGAATTGCTATAATGGACAAACTCGTCTACTTGATTTGGTCGATTCATTTTGAACCATGAATCAAACTCATTTATCGTGTAATAAGTGTTAGTTTAATTGACTTACGTGTATCACTTATAACTTGTCATGCTTGTATTGATAAATTGACTCGACTTAGCATACCATATCATGGACTATGTGACATGATGTTATTGACTCATTTATTTGGCTTGTTGTACCCATTGATTGCCACATGACACAAATTTGGTCTATCAAAATAAGATAATTAATTGCACGCTTTCCCTTCAAATGGGCTGATCTTTAATTGTTGTCCTTTAAAATTAAACTTATGCCTTGAGGAAATAAGTATTTAAGCGTGTGGTCTATAACTTGTGGAATACTATGAAATATATACTCTATGAAAAAAACATTTGTTGCGAGGAGCAAAATCAAAGACCAGCGCGAAATAGAACAAAAGTTCAAATGACCCCATCCAACACTGAACTAATAAATTAGGTTCATAATCTGCAGCCCAACCAGATGGACTAACAACAATGAAATTGGGCCTTTAATGAATCCAATATATATTAGACTGGGGCCCTATTAGATTTGGATAAAAAAATATTGACCCACAATTTTATTTGGGGTCATATGTCTAAATTTTAGATAAATAAATCCGATAAATTCTAAATGTCTACACCAAGATCCTTTTTTTTACGTCTTCACTTTTTTTTGCAAACAAAAAGACCTCTTGGAAGTTGGAATGAATTAGTATAATTTCCAACACTTTCGACCTTTCAAGCGTTTTTCGATTCACTTTGTTCTCTTTAATTTTTCATTAATAGATCTGTAAGAAATAATTTCCTTGATTATTTTCATTAATTGACAAGTATATATACAAGTTACATATTTCTATAATAGGAGAATTCTATTCCTATTCTACTCCTAAAACTTTATTCTACCATAATTCCAACTATACAATTATGGTAAGTATACAAGACTAATTAAGATAACCTTTACACTACAATATTACAACAATATATACCATATATACACATCCTATACAACCCGTGATGGGCCACTGGTTACTGCCCGTGATGGGCCAGTGATGGGCCTTATCCGAGACTGCTTTGCTGATTTGCTCAATATGCCTGTGATATACACTATGTATACCAAGTGTATATCATGGGTATATACCCTGTTTAACACACTCCCGCAGTCATAGCGGGCGGTTTTCGAACGCTGAGATTGTCCCTAAAATGTTCAAAGAGTACCGAGGGAAGACCCTTTTGTAAAGATGTCTGCAACTTGATATCGTGACGGGACATGACATACGCGTACCTGACCACGAGCAACCTTTTCACGGATAAAGTGAATGTCCATCTCGATATGTTTAGTGTGTTGGTGCTGAACCGGATTACCTGACAGGTAGATGACACTAATATTATCACAATACACTAAGGTTGCCTTCTGAATGAGACAATGAAGCTCTAAAAGCAAGTTACGTAACCAACATGAATCTGAGACCACATTAGCTACCCCTCGATATTCTGCCTTGGCACTTGAGCGGGATAGAGTCGCCTAACGCTTCACAGACCAGGAGACCAAGTTGTTGCCAAGGAACATACAATAGCCAGACGTAGACCGTCTGGTGTCTGGACAACCACCCCAATCAGCATCTGTGTATGAGACAAGTGTGGATGTCGATGAAGGATACAAATGCAAACCATAGTCCAGTGTACCATGAAACTGAATGATGCGTTTGATTGCATTCATGTGCTCAACTCTGGGATCATGCATGAATAAACACCTGCTGAATAGCATACGTAATATCCGATCTTGTAAAGGTAAGATACTGAAGGGCCCCTGCAAGACTACGATAGCGGGTTGGATCCTCGAAAGGGACGCCGGCCGCGGCACCAAGCTTGGGCTTAGTATCAACTGGAGTGGAAGTGAACTTACAGGATGACATCCTGGCTCTCTCGATGATCTCAGTTGCATACTTTCGTTGAGACAAAAACAATCCATCTGAATGCCGCTTGACGGTAATCCCCAAAAAGTAACCCAAGGGCCCTAAGTCTTTCATAGTAAACTCAGAGCTGAGCATGGTCATGATAGACTAGCGTAAGGCATCGGAAGAGGCAGTCAAAATGATATCATCCACATACAACAGAATGTAGGCCAAGGACGAACCACGACGGTAGATGAACAACGAATTATCTGACCGGCTGTGAGTGAACCCAATAGTCGACACATAGTCAACAAACCTTGTATATCAGGCCCGTGGTGACTGCTTAAGCCCATATAAGGACTTTTTCAACAAACAAACATGATGAGGATGGTTGGAATCCCTGAACCCCAACGACTGATACATATAGACTGTTTCCTTGAGATCCCCATGTAGAAAAGCGTTCTTGACATCCAACTGATGAATAGGACATGCCTTTGAAAGAGCCAAGCTAAGCACAATGCGAATGGTAGCCGGCTTGACCACCGGACTAAACGTCTCACCACAATCTATCCTAACATGTTGAGTCTTACCATCACCCACAAGACGTGCCTGATGTCGAGCAAATGAACCATCTGAATTTTCCTTATGAGCAAAAATCCACATAGACCTGATAACATTAATACCAGAGGGACGGGGCACCAACGCCCACGTCTTATTATCAATAAGAGCATTATATTCATCAGTCATAACAATTTTCCAATTCGGCTCGTTTAAGGCAAACACGGGATTACGGGGCAAGGGGGATTTAGAGACATTCAAATGTAAATTAAAATGTCTTTTTGGTGTAAAAATACCCCGTTGACTACGAGTGACTGGTCTAAGACTCAAGGAAGAGATGGGCGGATTTTGGGAATTTTCTGGGCTCGGGATGCACTGGCCAGCAGGCAGTGGGCCTGCTGGCCCAACTCGGAAACCGAAAGCAGGGATTGGACCAGTTCCAGAATTGGGCTGGACTGGCCCAATCACTGGAACTGATCCAGTGACGGGAACTGGCGACGGAACAGTGGGGCCAGCAGGCAGTGGGCCCGCTGGAGAATTTTGGGTGCGGGATAAGTCCAAAAAATAGTGAGTAATATACGGGGATATACCATCATCCAAAAAATTATACGAACTAGGCTCGGGAGTATGAACTTTAGTAAAGGGAAATTGAGTTTCATAAAAAATTACATGGCGATTAATGATGATTTTCTTGGAGGATAAATCAAAACATTTGTAACCACGATGATTAGACGGATAACCCAAAAACACACATGGAGTGGACCGGGCCTGAAGTTTGTTAATTGTGGTGTACGGGAATAACGGATAACACAAGCACCCAAAAACTCGAAGATGAGAATAAGAAGGATTCTTATTATATAAAATTTGGAGAGGGGAAGAATATGTCAGACCTTTGGACGGAATTATGTTTAGCAGATATGTGGCCATTTGTAGAGCATGCTGCCAAAAATATGGGGGTATGGAAGCATGAATTAAGAGAGTGCGGACAATGTTATTTATGGAATGAATTTTGCGTTGGGCTTTCCCATTTTGCGAAGATGTATGAGGACAAGAAAAATGAAATTTGATCCCATTATTAGCACAGAACTCCTAAAATACCCTATTGTCATACTCTTTCCCATTATCATATTGAATATTTTTTATTTCTCTTTCGAATTGGGTACTAACGAATGCTCTAAATATTATGAAGACGGAAAACACTTGAGATTTATTTGCAATTGGAAACGTCCACAAAAATTTAGAATAATCATCCAAAAAGAGAACATAATACCGATGACCCAACGAACTGAGAACATGAGACGTCCATAGGTCGCTATGAATAATATCAAATGGCATTGAAGTATGAGAATTTGAGTCTACAAATGGCAGCTTAACAATTTTTCCTAACGAACAAGATTGACAAATTGGAGTACGACTCGTACCCTTACAAGAAATAAAACTATTTTTATCTAAAGATGATAAAATAGAGGATCCCGGATGACCAAGCCGAGCATGCCACAAGGAAGGAGAAATGGTTGCAAAGGCTGATGGCAAAGCTTGACTCGATGGACTGAAACCGGGATTGATAAGATAAAGATCTCCCCTACTATCACACCTCATGAGAGGACTCCCCGTCTTGAAATCCTTCACAGAGAAATCAAAAGGATCAAATTCAACTGACACAGAATTGTCAGTGGTGAACTTTCTGACAGACACTAAGTTTTTAATCAATTTGGGGGCGTGTAAAGTATTTTTCAAGATAAGGGGTGGATTGGGGGGAGACAACGTTTTCCGACCATAACTCTGAATTGGAATAGAGTTGCCATTACCAACAATTATATCCCGAGGGTTGCTCAAATTGGAATAAGATGGGAGAGTACCTGAATCAAATGTCACGTGAGTAGTGGCACCGGTGTCCATATACCAATTTGGGTCCGGTTGAGTCAAACCCAAAGTGTGCATTGCGGCCTCGATATCGGTCTGAGTGGAGCCTGCTGCATGGTGAGTTTGCGGAGGCCGAGGCCCAAGAATTCTAGACCTGGGCTGATCTGGGATGTAACTGCTGGAGCTGGGCGTACTGGGCCAGTGGGCAGTGGGCCATTAGGGCTGCTGGAAGGCTCACTGGAAAGCGGCTGGAATGTGCTGTGGAGGTGGGCCGTAGGGCCACTGTCCACTGGTCCAAGCCCACGACCCAGAGGCCCAAGGCTGAGACCAGTGGGTCGGTGGCCCAATGTAACCTGGATGGGGTCCACTGCCTCTGCTTTGGTCATCGTAACTGCCGCCGGAGCCGCCGCGATTTTTCCCATTATTTTTCCGGCCATTTTTGTTTCCCCCGTGTGATCGGTTTTGGTTCGAATTGTTACCAAAAATTTGAGGACTAGGAGAGGAAGTCATCATGACCACGGGACTAGTATTAGTAGCCGCCTTTTTAGCCAAACCGGCTTCTTCCAAGGTAAGCATGGAGCGGGCTTAATAGAACCTTGGAAGAGGATTACTTTGACGAAGGAGAGTTCCAACGCCACTATAGGCCTCGGATAGGCCAACAACCATCTGTAAAACAAGACGATCTTCACTAACTGGCACACTAACGTTGCGAAGTTGGTCCGCCAATTCCTTCAACCTTTTGCAATATGCTGAAACGTTCGGGAAATTTTCCATGTTGACGTGGGAAAAATCATGTTCAAGAGTAACAACTCTGGAATTTTGATTATCCTGGAATATGTCACGCAGTCTATCCCATGCAGCCATCGCCGTAGCGTCTGGCTCAATAATCGTCTGCAATAGGTCGGTGGAGATAGTAGAATAAATCCACTGAAGGACGGTGGCATCAAGTGTTGTCCATAACTTAGGATTATTATCGCGTTTAGGCACCTCCATATCATCAGGAGCTGCGAGGATTATGTGATGGATGACTTGATGTGAACGAGCGTGAATTTTGAATAACTCGGCCCACGTCGCGTATTGGACGTTTTCTATTTCAAGAATTAACAGGTTATGATTCTTGATGTTAGAAACAACAAGGACAGGGTGAAACGTGTTCTTTGACGTAGACATAACAAAAGAACAAGAGGGGAAAGAGAGATTTTGAGAGCGGAAGAAAAAAATTTGGTAAACCCGAGGGGGGGTCTCGGCCGAGAGGAACACAAAAATTTGGGAGAGAAATTTTTTGTTTGACCTAGACTTTTGATACCATGATAGAAATAACCCCCTTGATTATTTTCATTAATTGACAAGTATATATACAAGCTACATATTTCCATAATAGTAGAATCCTATTCATATTCTACTCATAAAACATTATTCTACCATCATTCTAACTATACAATTATGGTAAGTGTACAAGACTAATTAAGGTAACCTTTACACTACAATATTACAACAATATATACCATATACACACATCCTATATAGCCCGTGATGGGCCACTGGTTACTGCCCGTGATGGGCCTTATCCGAGACTGCTTTGCTCATTATGCCCGTAATATACATTATGTATAGCAAGTGTATATCACGAGTATATACCCTATTTAACAAGATCATTGACACTCTGCTTTGGAACTCCTAAATAATTATAGAGAAAATTTCATAAATAGCTATAGTCAGAGCGTAATTACGAAACGTATAGTGACAGTTTGCGTATTTACGAAATGTATAGTTACAATTGTTGTATCAATGAAAGAGCTGCATCAGACATGTATCATGCGGGTATCAGTTGTATCAACGAAAGAGCTGCATCAGACATGTGTCATGCGGGTATCAACTCAGTTATATCAAACAAATATCAATTGTATCATGCGAGTATCAGTTGTATCATAGCATATTGTATCAGTTGAAATTACACGAAAGAGTTGATCAACGCATATTGTATCAACGTTAATAACTAAGTGTCATAAATACAGGAGCTACGTTTCATAATATCTTAAAAGTATAATTACATTTCGTAAATACAATCTAAATGGTTATCACGTCACATAATTTTTTCATAAAGGGCAGCCCGGTGCACTAAGCTCCCGCTATGCGAGGGGTCTCGGGAAGGGCCGAACCACAAGGGTTTGTTGTACGCAACCTTACCTTGCATTTCTGTCAGATGCTGTTTCCACGGCTTGAACCCATGACCTCCTAGTCACATGACAACAACTTTACCAGTTACTCAAAGGCTCCCCTTCAAGTTGAGCTGTCACGTCACATAATTTTTTCATAATTTAATTATATGACCATTAGGAACTAGTTATGCAAACAGCAAAGTTATTCAATTTGTTGAATATCAAAGGCGGGGAGGCCCATCACTTTTATCATTGGGCTGAAAGGTAGACATATCAACTATGGTGACCCATGAAAGCAATTCTTGATTGTAAATCGTGTCCTAGATGATGAGTGAATTTGTGTTCATTGGACAAAAATTGATATTTTTGGTTATCAAAGAATCGCCTGAATTTACTAAATCTCGCATGACAAAATATCTTGCCAAAAAAGCAGTAATGATCTATTTGATCGAGCTTGTTTAAACCATCTTATTTGAAAAGTACTTTTCAAAAAAGTATTGTGGGTGAGAAATAATTTGTATTTAGTTGATTAATTTAAAAAATACTTTCTTCATTTGAATAATGTTTGACCAAACTTTTTAAAAAAGTTTCTAAGTGTTTTTTCTTCTCAAAAACAACTTTTACTTTTACTCAAAAATATCTTTTTTAATCCTGAAAGCTTGACCAAACATTTCAAGTTGAAAAAAAAAGCACATTTTTTAACAAAAAAAAATAATTTTAGCCCTAGAGAAGTTTGGTCAAGCAGGCTATAAGTCCATCAACTTATATTATATATATAAAAAAAATTATAACAATAATCCAATTAAGTTGATTACAACAAGTAACTCGTTTTTAAGTTAGCATATGAAATTCGAAGAGTTACATGTTTAAAATGATCCATACACCGTTAATGTACAATCTTAAACTCTAGGAGGAAACATATGCACGTGTGCTCTTTAATAGGCATTGTCTCTTGTCATTCACACGCATAGACATATGCACGTGTGCTCTTTAATAGGCATTGTCTCTTGTCATTCACACGCATACAATTGTTTGAAAGTGGATTAAGATGGTGGAAATCAGAAAGGATCTTTTTACCTACATATTAGTACATGTCTTCGAGAATTAAAGGAAAGTCCATTATCTTTGATTCTTACTCCAAAAGGTGGAATCTCCCGCCCAGAGCCCCACACCCCGATCCGACAGGTCTGTGAAGGAGGTAAATCATGGTGACTCAATTGATTTTAAAGATTAGACCAGTATCACGCTGTGCACAAATGTCCCTCCTTTATTTCAAGAAGAAACCCCCATACCCCTCCTTTATTTCAAGAAGAAACCCTCATACTGCCACTGACGGGATTGACGGAATTCGATCATTGGTCCTTACTTCAAATATCTCCCTTGAAACCAATTGAGCTGCCCAAGCGGACAAAACTGTGGTAGGGTAAACTTTTTAAAGTGACTGGTCCCACCGCATTACGGCCCCATACCCCAGAAAAGCCCACCTTCGGCCTGACCCTACGAATTAGTATACACCGCTTGGCCCTACGCGTATGGAGAGATTTTTTTGGGAACACAGTTCCACTCTCGCTGATCAGAGGAATCGAACATGAAACCCCAGACAGAATACCCTAATGTATTGGCCACTGTGCCAAACACTTTGGATCCATTATCTTTGATTCTTCTACAGCTTTTACAAAGTCATCATAATTTCAAAAGACAAACTTTTGCATCTTTCTCTTTCCTATGTGAATGTTTTTCTAATGCCCTTTTCGTACCAACGTGGACAAATAAGTGTGGCTTTGCCCGTGGAAATAGTGTGGGTGGTTAATTTATTTGTGTAGTCGTCATGTATGGTATTAGCAAGAATAAATGTTATTTGTTCAAAGTCAAATAATTGACGCTGTCTAAATGATTCCTACGCTGTTTCTTGGAAGAAAAGAAACTCAACCAAACGGTGTGCATCTGTTTAGTATGCTTTTACTAACGATGTTAGGCTTGAAAAAATATTTATTTACACTCACATAATTGGTTCTTTATTTCAAATAAAAATAAAAATTTTAAAAGTTAATATATTAAAATGAGAATATATATTACGTATTCATTGTTAATTAATATAAATTTATATATAAGATGCTTAAATACATGTATTATATAATATTCTTAATTAGACTTGTTCGTGACTTCTTCTCCAATGTTCCTTTAAGTCTTGAGTCAACCTTAACTCATCTTATTCTCTTTTATCTTTTTAAATTTATTTTTCTCAATTTTTTTGTATGTGTATATCATAGAAATGTAAATGTATGAAGAAAATTGAACTTGACTCTAAATTTTCCAATGTACATATATTCAAAACCTATGTCAACTAATAAAAATGATAAAATATTTATCAATACAACTTTAAGAGATACGGTAATTGTTTCTATAACCTTAGAGAAACTCCCTCGAAGAATTAGAACATCTATTTAATTTGACTACTGAAAATCTTATTATCAAATCAAAGACACTTAACTCTCTCATTGATTCATAAATATAAATATTAGAAAAGAAATAGTATTATGTTTCATATAAGCTACTAAAAATATTTGTATCATGTAAATTTTATTGAATATCTTTAAAAATTAAAAAAACTAAAATCTCAAATATATAAAAAGAAGATAACCTTTTTCGGGTTAATTGGGGTTTAAATTGTTACCAAGTAAATAAAATTTTAAGATTTGTCAAATTAGGATTTCAAATATTCGGATCCTACAAATTTTTAGACTATTTAAGGTGGTAAATTGAAATGAAACTTCCTTTTTTCAAGATAAAAGAGGATATTCAAACTTTTCGCCCGATATAATACTCTTATCTCAATTTATGTGATAGAGTATGTTGATCACAATTTACTTTTATTTATTTTTTAAAAGCTCATTTTGTACAAAGTATAAGGGATAATTGATCCCGCTATTAAATTTGGTATGAGTTTATCCCATGTTCGATTGAAATAAAACTTCGAAATAACTAATACCAGAATTAATTATAATATTATTTTTATTTCACATGACAATCCCAAAATAATTAATTTCGGAATAACTTATTCCCAAACCAAATGAGCCCTAAATTTCATACCCAACTAAACGGCAGGGTAAAAATCTGGATATAATCTAATCCAGATAAGACTTTTTCTTTAATAGATTACTTAGTTTTGATAATCCAATTTATAAACATTCTGTACAAATTCATTAGCTTCTCTCAGTAAACCAAAACCTATAAACAATTACATTTTCAGGTATGTCAAATTTCTATCATTTCCTCTATTTTATTTTCCCATTAGATTGTTATTTTTCGTTTCGGTGAGATAATTAATTTGGATTTCTGATTCTAAGATTATTGAAATTGATTTTAGTAGTGCTGTCTTGGTTATGTTTTGATCTTCAAAGCTTCTAATAAGTTAATTTTAGAAGTTTTTACCCGGTATATCTGGTGTTGGTAAGAGAAAATGGAAAGACAGGAATCAGGAAGTTTGTCAAACACATTTTTTCGATCAAAGGGTATTTATTTGGTCTTGTAAAAGGTTAACAGGGTTATATCAACGAGCCTCCACTTTGTGTTGAAGAGCTCAACTCAAAAAATCCCTGAATTTTGACTTTACTGTATTCATAGTTTGTTACCTATTGCAGAAAAAAAAAGAAAGATTAGTAGTTGTTAGGTCAAAGTTGATCTTAATAGTAAAGTCCATATCTTTTGATTGTACTTATGCTTTTGTAGGGTTTTGAAAATCTGTTTGCTGATAATTCACACTTGAATATCCTATTGCTTTGTCAAGTAAATGTGGCATTTGAGTCTTTATACTAATCGACAATAGGCTAAACCTTGTGGGGAGAAATTTGGAGGGAAATCAATCATACGCTTTTTCTGAACTGTTTTTCTTGTCTTGTGATGGTTCTTTTACTGAGTTGTAAGTCCTACTATTATGGCTTGAAAAGGGGTTATAACCTTGCACTAAGCTTTATGAAGGTTTAACAAATTCCTTTCTTCTCTTGTTACTTAAGATGGCTCATCATGTTTGTTCATTTTAGGATACGTGGGTGAACTGCTAATGGGAGAACATTTGGCTCTATGTGTTGATCGTCTTATCACACCTGAACCTCTGCACTCTCTGAAAGAGTCGGAGGATGCAGGATCCTCTGGGGGAAGTTCTTGCCCTCACACAGTAGGTCAATCTGCATATGGTACTGCTAATAAGGAGGAGGAGGAACCAGAAACTGGAGGTGAAGATGAGCCATTACTTCAGACTGTGGAATGCCGAATTTGCCAGGAAGAAGATAGCCCGAAGAATTTGGAGATTCCTTGTAGCTGCAATGGCAGCTTAAAGGTAGATTTGTGAAGTTTAATTTTTGCACTTTATTCAACTAGCTGTAATAAAGTCCCACATTGTGGGACTTCACTTGGTATGTTGTTGTTGTTGTACTTTATTCAACTAGCTGCTAAATATTGATCTTGATGTTGCTCCGCATGTAATAAATATGTATCCATAATGGCATCTTCTTTGTTCCTAAGCCTGAATTGTGCTATATTCAAGTTACTCTTCTCAAGAACTTGACATTTTCGTGATTCGTCATTTTACAATCCTCTTATCATTCATGTCTTCCATTAGTTCTTATAACTTCTCTAGAATTAGCTAAGACTTCTACCTCTTTGAATCATTGATGTCATGTTTTATCCGTCTGTGCTTCAACTGCATGACAAAGGTCTTTTGTACGTGTATGGACTTGTCTTTTGTTCTAATTATTTTCTCTCTTTTTTCTTTTCTGCGTGTTTGTTACAAAATCCAGTATGCACATAGGAAATGCGTTCAGCGGTGGTGCAATGAGAAGGGTGATATAATTTGCGAGATTTGCCATCAGGTACTTTGTTCTATTTGTTAATACCTGTTTGTGTTTTGAGTGATGATGCTTCATAACTTACCTCTCCCCATCGCCAAAGCATTTAGGGGTCTTTTGGTAGGGTGTATAAGAATAACACTAAGTAGAGTGTATTAGTAATGCATGGACTAGTAATGCAAGGATTAGTTATGCTGAGATTATTTCTTATCAATTGTTTGGTATGGTGTATTAAAAATAACATGCATTGCATAATTTCTAAAAAAAAATTTGTCTACAAAAATATCCTCCACGTTCTTTAGCTTTGAGGGACTTCAAGGGCAATTTTATCTTTAACCATGCTTATTCATGTATTAATAATTTTGGTATTGCTAATACCAGAGTTTGCTATGTATTAGTTATACTTAGGATAATACCAAATAGGGTGTATAACTAATACTTTTATTCGTTATATATAGGTTGAAAAAGCGTACGTAACAAGGGATTAGTAATACCAAACTAATACACCCCTTACAACTAAATGAACTTGAAAAGAGCAATGGAAGGAGGAATAAAGAAATAGCATGGTTTTGCATAGGCACAGAGCTTATTTGATTCGGAGAGAATGATAGCTCACCTTATGCAGTAATTAGTTGATGCATTTTTCCTTCAGAAATATAAGTAGTTGGGAATTTAAAATCTGTTAATGAATACGTACTAAAAGAGTTTCTAGTTAAGCCTCACTTAGTTCATAAAAAATTATATGTTGACTTTGAAAACTCTATAACATGCAGCCTTACCAACCTGGCTATACTGCACCACCGCCTTCTGAAGATATTGCCATTGACATGAGGTTGGTTGGAATCCTGGTTATCGTCTTCGTGAATACAAAATTTGATATATTTATCCAAGCATTTCTCACAATCTATGGTTTACATTTCCAAGTATGTTTTTATCTATATCTTTTCTACACTCTGACATTGCCCCAAATTTCCCAAAAAAGAAAGAAAAGAAATGAAAAGAGAGAAAATAGACTACGGAACGGACAATCTTACTGTCTTCGCACCTTTCTCTTTGACTTGATTATGCGCATCTTCTTTATGAATTGCTCCGCTTATTTAGAGGCCTCCAAATAATCTCTCGGAAATTCTAATTTGTAAATGAAGCTGTGTTTCTTCGTGAACCCAAGAATAGGTCAATGTACTGTGCAACTCAAGAAGTCATTAACAATCTCAACTATACTTCATGCTTTCTGCCAAAAAGAAAAAGGAATTTAATGGTATGCTTGATAATGGAGAGGCAAATCCTTATCTATGGTCTATGACTGTGAACTCTGCATTACCAATGTGTTCAATATTTTTGATCAGGACAGCAAAGAGGTACTTTCTAGTGATGATTCCAATTTCCCGGTTCATTATTGTTGTTCTTTGATATCAAGTACTGCATTAGGTTGTGTATGTTTGTAGCTAAAGTGATACAAGTGGCAATTTACAGAAGGTTAAGATGAATTGTATTCTTCTTTTAGTTTTTGGTGTATAATCTGAATACACAGATGATCCTGAGGCAATCATAGATGTCTTAGGCACCTTGTAAGATGAGCAAGATTTTCGTTTGCCTTTTTCTTTTTTGGTGTTCTAATGTAGTTACTCCATTTTGGTTACCAGTACAATTCAGCATCATTGACATGAAATTATTTTTCGTGGCCCAACAGGAACAGTATATGACAGTCTGAACTGGCCATAATGACCTTTTCCCCCTCTTTTGAATGTACTTAAAAACATGTTTAACTTATTATATTTTGGGGCAGGTCAGTTTTCCATAGCATATATATAGGCCCTTGTTGCTGAAATTTTGATTGATAATCTGATGTAACCTTTTCTTTGGTGCCATTTGTCCGTTAAAAGTCTTTATTGAGAGCAAGACAACATGATCAGAATGTCCTCTCAAAATCTTAATCTTGAAAATATTCTTTCTGTAATCGCTTTTCTGTCACTGATAGATTCATCCACATGGATTTGCCTTGTAGTGGGGGATGGACAGTAGCTGGTACTCAGCTTGACTTACATGATCCTCGGCTTCTTGCAATAGCAGCTGCAGAGCGCCATCTTTTGGAGGCTGACTATGACGAATATGCTGATTCAAGTGCTAGTGGAGCTGCATTTTGCCGTTCTGCTGCTTTAATTGTAAGCAACTTCTATTCCTTTATGTTAGAAATCATTTTGCTAAATGCAGGCTAGTCGTAATGTAAGGGTATGCATTGTTAATTTTTTCTTGTGGAAGATAATGCACCAGCAGATTCAGCATTCTCTTTTTGGGTGGAGATGGGGTTTAACCTTGACCGTGTGGCACATGAACTTTTATCTTTAAGTAGTCACCTAATGGTGACTTGAGAAGAAACTTGAGAGTTCGTTCGTCATTGAGAGTGGTTGTACAATTTTAATGGGCACAACTTTCTTTGATTTATGACCCTCCTTCCCTTCTTGAAAATGAGAAAAATGAGAATCTTCCTTTCTTAGGAGGCATATTTGAGGAATGCTCACAATGGAAAATAATATCAACTGCGCCCTTCCATTACCAGAAAAAAAACCACAAAAAAAAAACTCATTGTACCCTATTTTGTGTATATTTTCATGCTCACGCTACAATAGTTTACCCTGCAAGTTCTAGAAACTGCAGCACTAGTAAGAGAGAGGGTTGTTCAATGTCTCATGCTTTTCTTTCCCCCCTTTTTGAGTAGTATGGGTCTCATGCTACATTTCATGCTTTTGATCTCCTCTTATCTGCTTATAATTCCTTCGTTGTTTGTGTTGCCCTTTCTGTCCTTTCCGGCTGGTTGAATGGATCATAAATGACCTTCACTTCATTACCTAAATATGTTAAAAGTTCTTCCCAGTACCCAAAATAGAGAAACTAGGGAAAAATATTTAAGATGTGTTGATGACAAAATTTTGCTTTCAATATTTACCTTTTTTTGCCCATTCAATCTATTTATATTATATTTTGAGCTAATCTCGGTTTCTAGATAAACAAAGAATGATGCACTGTGTACCGTGCAGTTAATGGCCCTTTTATTATTGAGGCATGCTGTGACCATCGGAAATGGTGATGGGGATGATGATGATGTTTCTGCCTTCTTCTCGGTGAGTGAAATCATCTTTCTATTTGTTGCTTGTTATGATGAGGCTATGATACACGAGATTGTGTGGGATCACTAATCTGGTTGATCCTTTGACACAGCTTTTCTTACTCCGTGCTGCTGGTTTTCTTCTACCTTGCTACATTATGGCTTGGGCTATCAGTATCATGCAGCGTCGAAGGCAAAGACAGGTTAGAGCCTTATACAGAGATCTCTATCGTTTTTCATAATCTGTAAATGGCTATTAACATGTCAATCTTCATATTTTCTAATTTGATAATAACTTTGCATCTTTGCAAAATGCAAAATCCTTGTGGTGCAAATCAGATAATTTTTTTGTTTCTGTGTTGTAATGGTTGACTAACGCGGTATCCATGCACGTGTATATAATAAATATTGAGTGAATTGGATCATTGCTCTAGTTTATGGGAACTCAGTGGACCTTTCCTTTCAGAAACATTTAAAACCTTTAATCCTAGTCTTAGTTTAATACGTCAATGCGGGTGCTCTTGCTAAAACATGAAGAAGTCATGTTCACCCTTGCATGAATGAAATACCTCATGCAAGGATATTTGTGCTAAGACTCTTCGCTGAAATTTCTTGCTCACTAATGAATTCCTCTTGTATGGGATGAAATACCTCATTTGTTTTGTACTTTTCCCAATAAATTGCTCTCACTTTACACATTCCCAACTTCCTAACAATTCCAAGTTTATTTGATGGTCCTACCTCTATATTCCTGGTTTATACTTTGGGCATCCCACTTTTTGCTTTCATGTTGATTATGATGTAAGTCGCAATATATAATTGGTTACATGAGCCAGTGTGATTGTGCCCACCACTGTCACTTCAGTTGTGACTTTGTAGGTGCTGCTGATAGATTTCAGCACTTTGTACGCCCATTAAGTAAATTTGAATTGGAGAAAATATTGGAACTTATGTGGTCTTATCATGAGAACCAAATAGGATATTTAAGGGCATGTTAAACTCTTGAAAGTGTTACTACTTACTCTAGCTGTGGAAGTTACAGCATGCTAATTTGCTTGCAATACAAAGTTAACTTTGACAAAAAACAAGTGAAAAGAAAAGAAAAAGAAACAACTAGTGTAACTTGTTCTGTCCTATTTTATACGAAATTCGCACTATCTGGGAAATCAAGCAGCTTTTTCTTTAACTACGATTTTTTCTAACATTTTTAAATATTTGTGATTTTCTATATATTGTGGTCTTTTACTTTTATGTAGTCTCTAAGTATGTATATCTTATTAATAAAAATCATTGTCCGAGCCCGTACCGAAAATTAGATACTTCGATCATCCAACTTCGAACTCCATCATCCATTTCGGCATGTCGCTTTTTTCATTCATCAAAACTAACTAAACAAATTCATTCTGTAACGTGTAGTTTACTCATTCATTCTTTTTTACTCTGCATTATTATTTATTTTTCGGATGTTTATTCTGTCTTTTCTTGGAGGCAGGAGGCAGCAGAAGTTGCTTTCATGCTGCAGGCAGGGCAACATAGGGGCTTGCATGTAACAATAGCACCAGGACCTGCACAGGCAGCAGAACCTTCAGCAACACCGGCAAACCCAACTACCCATGTTGCAACACCGACTGGCCAGGTGGCAACTCCTCCTCCAGAGCTTGTATAAATGGCCATGCTCAGCTTGCATGTTAAAAAGTAGTTGCTGATAAGGGCATTGTACTTTTGTAAGTTGCACAAGTTAAGAGGATAGAGTTTCTTTTTTTCTTTTGCAATGTAGTAGTTGTATCTTTTCCCTGCCAAAATTGGAGTGATGCAGAGGCGGAAACTGTTTCCATTTTGTACAATATTTCATTAATGCTTGAACATGTAAAAAAAAAAAGAAGAAGCTATAGCAGCTAACTTAGCTGCTTCCATTTCAATGTGGAGATACCACGTCTTCACATTGTGTGCATTGGTTATTCTTATCGATATGGTTTACGCTTAATTTAGTATTAAACATGCTTTTTACGTTTTACCTTGCTATCTTCTCTATCATGTTTGGGCACTTTACTGGTATCACTGATTTGATCTGGATTGCTTCTGTTATATACCTGCTGGTTATTTCTCTTATATTTCGTGTTGTATATGTCAGGTCATTATTTAACTGGTTTAGATACGATAATCAGGTTGCTGAGATGAGCTGCATTATAAGTATATTATACTTTGGCAGAAATTAGCCAGAGAGATACCCTTTGCTTGATAATCAGAATCAAATGTGGTGTCTTAATAGTTACCTTTGCCGAGTATAGAGTATAGGCATGCATAATATTGCATGTTATCTTCGTAATTGCTCAAATAAGTGAAGCCGAACTTTTGAGATATACTTATTTCCTAGTAATTGCTTAAAGATTTAAATAAAGTATTACGGCAGAAGCTCTTTGTCATACTTACTAAACTCATGAAATAATTGTCCTATTTTTCTGAAGTTGGATTTCACAATTGGTTTGAGGGAAGCATCCATATTCATTAATTTTTAGAGAACGTTATTAATGTGCGAGGAACAAATTCTTTCATGGGATTGAGACAAGGCATAACAACGGGCAAGATGAAGAAGAACAAATTCTGAATCTGCGAATAAGAAAAAGTGAAGGAAAGAGATGGTCCACATGGTAAGCAAGAACATTAAAGACGGGAAAGAGTAATATGCTTGACAAGGTCCAAGAATTTTGAATGGAGGGAAATTGCACAATCTAAATTAAAGATAGAGCAAAGAAAAGCATAAAGGGAAACTCATTAAGCACAAGGAACCAAGACTGCCATTTTTGTTTTTTTAGATTGGAATTCTAAAATCTAAAGTAGAGTTTGGCATAAAGCAACTTCTTGGATTTATATTTTTCCAAGAGGCTTCTATTCTTAACATTGCCCAATACACTCTACTTTATCTTGCTTTCTTGCAACTGTTGCAATCTCAGCTTTGGCTGCCTCATAATTAATTCCTTGTAATTGGGACATTTCCTTTTATCTAATTAAAATCCTAAACAGAAAATCCTTAATCCTCTTTAATCATAACTGAATGAGGAAAGTTGTACTAAAGTAAATAAAGTTCACGAATTATACGTGAAATTAGCCTTTCTTCTTGTAACTGATGTGGCCAAAACTGTTGAAAAACAAATGTTTCAGGCTTTGTCAAGCCGGTTGTAGAACTGTAGGATTAAATTTGTTAGAGGTTCAAGAACAAGTGATCATAATTGGATGATTTGGCAGCTGAGTTGGCATAAAGTTCAAATAAGACTGGTCTGGTCATTGTTTGGTCCAAAAGGGCAAAGCATGAAAGGGATGTAGGGAACAAATGTATAGATTCTTGACCCAAAGAATGGTGTTCCAACTTCACTTTTATTCAAACCTGTCAGTGTCTTGTACAACAGCCTTATATTGCTTGCAGCAATTGACAGGCTTATGATTGAAGTGAATCTTAAACTTCTCTATATGTTTGTCTTGGGACCCCTCCCTGCTTTAATGTAACTTTAGTCTTGCAAATCCCATAAAAGATGAAACACAAGTTTATATGTACAGGCACTTGGTGTTGGATATGCAGTGTGTAGCCACAGACAAATCTCTTATTTTCTCATCATAGTTTCTGCCAAGAAAACACTTATATCCCTTCTGTTGGACCAAGTGCAGAAAAATGTTGTGTCCTTCCTGTAGGGTGATGGTCCTAATTCTTTGTATCGGGTTCTTGTCAATTCAACCAGACAAAGTTTCTGCTCTGAGAAGTATAGATCTTGCTCTCAGATGGGGAAAAGGCAACTTGTCTTTTCTGAGAAGTTCTCGGATTCTAAAGGCTGCTGTCGTGCACGACCTGCATACACAGCTCAGTATAGCGCCTGCACCTTCGATGACCTTTGATCCAAATCAATCAAACAAAAGAAGAGTGAGAAGAGGATCAGATCCCATCCATAATAAATGTGTGCAAGGATGAACATTTCAAGATTCATAAAGACGGAAAAACCAGCTGCTTTCTTTTGCATTTTTCTAAGATAAAATACTCGAGGATGGTGGGCAATTCTTCATCCTCAGACGCTTTTTTTAGGTTCGTGATACTGATCACTTACCATTTGTTTGAGTAGCAGTCTTTACTGAAAGCAGCAAAGCAACTTCATGTGTTATGTAAAGCTAGAACCACAGAAAGACATTAGGTTATTAATGCTCATTGTCATACACAACAGATTGTTTTATATCTTCTGACTATACAGATAGCATGTTACCTTTAAGCATCAGTAATTCTTGCATGTATTATGAAATAGAATTTTCTCTGGATTTTTCTGTTGACAGCAATTCTCTGCCTCAACTTCACTTGTGCTTATTGTCAAGACTTCCTCTTACTAGTTTTCTTTTACTATACATGTTAGAGTTAGACAGAGTATCATGCATTGTCATTTGTGTTATACAATTCCAGTTATGTCACAGGTAAATCCTGGTGGTTAAAAAGAAGCCTAGTTATCAGGCAGGAGAGTGATACAAAACTTCCAGTTTTGACCTGATTGAATGATGGGTCACTTTCATTTCAACCTGTTGGGTCAACTCATCAAACGGGTCATGACCCAACCCGTAGAAACATCGAACGGATTGGGTTGATATTGTCACCCCTAATTGTAAATACCGAACGTTAATACTTGAAATATTAATAAATTATTAAAAATGTTGTTTGAGGATTATTTCAAGTGAAACAAAGGTTTTCAACCACAACTTTTTTATTTTTTTTCTCCAGTAAACAATTATCCAATTTGACCCATCACACTTTTTGTTTCTAAGTGAAAGTGGCGTTACGTAACTAATTAAGCCTTACTACAATTTGAATAAGTTCGAAGTTGATATAATGAGGGGTACAAGTTTTATGCTTTTCTATTCATATATGTTTGAAGTTTTTTTTTTGCTTTGCTGGATTGTACAATTTCAATTTGAATAGTTACTAAAATTTAATGTTAAAGATCCTGAAACTATGGAACACAAGTACGAGTCATTTCAATGCATTTTCTCCTTGAAAAAACAGAGCAAATTGTTAATCCATTATTTCTAAAAAAAAAAAAAAAACAGGAAAGAGAGAGTATCAGATCACAAAATGCCTTGCACGATCTCAATTTAAACTTGTTGATGAGCACATCTGCAATTTTTTTCTAATTGGGAAGAGGCTTTCTACACATTTATAGAAACCAAGTTTACTCGCATCCTTTCCATGAAATCCAGGCACTACACATTTATAAGAGAATTGAAAGAAATTTCCATTAATGAAAGAGTGTATATACAATTTACAATTTTTCCATTAATGAAAGAGTGTATATACAATTTACAATTTTCATAATATGGAAAATCCCATTTCTATTCTATTTCCAAAACCCTATTCTATTTGTACAAGAATTCTATAATTATGGTAAGTGTACAATGCTAATTAAATACAACAATCTTTCCTAAAATAAGCCTCCCAAATCGTGATATACACGGTTATATGTACCATGTATATCACGGTCCAAATCAGCCGAATATGGTATTTATTACACCCCGCAATCATAGCGGGCGGTCGTCGTACGCTGAGACTGTCTCTAAAATCTTCAAATAGGACCGATGGAAGACCCTTAGTAACGATGTCTGCAATTTGATACCTGGACGGAACATGTAAGACGCGTACTTGTCCACGAGCTACCTTTTCGAGAACAAAATGGATATCCATCTCAATATGTTTAGTGCGTTGCTGTTGAACGGATTCCCAGAAAGCTATACGACACTAATATTATCACAATATACCAATGTAACTTTTTGAATGGGAAAGTGAAGCTCCAGTAACCAACATGATTCAGAAATCACATTGGCTACCCCTCGATACTCGACCTCTATACTGGAGCGTGATAAGGTAGCCTGACGTTTGGCAGACCACGAGACCAAGTTTTCACCAAGAAATATGCAACAATTAGACGTGGAGCGTCGGGTATCTGGACAGCCACCCCAATCAACATCGGTATACGAGACAAGTGTAGAGGCCGATGATGGATATAGATGCAAGCCATAATCAAGTGTCCCCTGGATGTATCTGATAATGCGTTTGAGCGCATTCATGTGCTCCACCCTAGGATCATGCATAAACAAACACACATGTTGTACGGCATATGTAATATCCGATCTCGTGAAAGTAAGATATTGAAGAGCTCCAGCAGGACTGCGATAGTGAGTGAGATCATCATAAGGTGAGCCAGCCGCAACACCCCACTTGGGCTTAGTATTAACGGGAGTGAAAGTAGACTTACACGAGGACATACCAGCCTTGTCAATAATCTCAGCGGCATACTTCCGTTGGGACAAGAATAATCCACCTGCATGACGAGAGACAACAATCCCAAAAAATAACTCAAAGGCCCCAAGTCTTTCATAGCAAACTCAGAACTGAGCATGGTCATGATAGACTTGCGCAAAGCATCAGTAGAGGCAGTCAAAATAATATCATCCACATATAATAGAATATAAGCCAAGGAAGTACCACGACGATATATAAACAATGAATTATCAGACCTGTTGTGTGAAAATCCAATAGATGAAACATAGTCTGCAAATCTCTTATACCAAGCCCGTGGGGCCTGCTTAAGCCCATACAAGGACTTCTTCAATAAACAGACATGATGAGGATATTTGGGGTCTCGAAAACCCAAGGGCTGATACATGTAAATGGTTTCCTTAAGATCACCATGTAAGAAAACACTCTTTACATCGAGCTGATGAATGGGCCATCATTTCGAAAGAGCCATACTGAAAACAGTGCGAATGATAGCCGGTTTGACCACTGGACTAAATGTCTCACCACAATCCATGCCAACCTGCTGAGTCTTACCATCACCTACAAGACGAGCCTTATGCCACGCAAAAGAACCATCAGAATTATCCTTATGAGTAAAAATCCACATAGACCGAATAATATTAACACCATAAGGACGGGGTACCAACTACCACGTCTTATTTTCAATAAGAGCATTATATTCGTCGTGCATAGCCAATTTCCAATTCGGGTCATTTAATGCGGACACTAGGTTACGGGGTAGGGGGATTTAAGAACAGTAGAATTTAGATTAAAATGTCTTTTTGGTTTAAAAATACCCCGTTGACTACAAGTGATCGGTCTATGACTCGGTGGAGAATGGGGTGGATTTTGGGAGGAACTCGGAGGGGAGACAAGAACCGAGGCAGAAGCATTAGAAACTGTAGCCGAGGTAGAAGCAGAAACTGAAGCTGGAACAGTGTCGGGATTGGGCTGGGCAACTGGCCCAACTGCCGATACTGGGGCAGAAACAATACTGGAAATAGTGGGAGGTGATGGAACAATAGGTCCAGCAGGTAGTGGGCCCGCTGGCGGAGTTTGGGTGCGGGAAACAGCCGTAAATGGTGGATAAGATACGGGGGGACCTCATCATCTAAAAAAGTATACGAACTAGGCACATGATTACTCGCTTTAGAAAACGGAAATTGGGTTTCATAAAAAATAACATGGCGACTAATGATGATTTTATTAGAGGATAAATCAAAACATTTGTAATCACGATGATTAGATGGATAACTCAAAAACACACGAGCGGTAAACTGGGCTTGAAAGCGGATAACATAAGCACCCAAAGACCCTAAGATGTGAATACGAAGGAGTCTTATTATTTTAAGATTTGAATAGGGGAGGAATATGTCAAACCTTTGGTAGGAAGTATGTTAAGAAGGTAAGTAGCCATTTGTAGAGCATGATGCCAAAAGGAAGGAGGTACGGAAGCATGGACCAATAAAGTGCGGATAATATTATTAATGGTATGAATTTTTCGTTCGACTTTCCCATTCTGTGAGGAAGTATGAGGACAAGAGAAACGAAAAACTATGCCATTAGTATCACAAAAATCTCAAAACAACCCATTATCATATTCTTTGTCATTATCACATTGAATAATTTTTATTTTCCGTTCAAAATGGGTGCAGACGAATGCTCTAAATTTTAAGAATGTGGAAAAAACTTGTGATTTTTTTCTAATGAAAATGTCCATAAAAAATTAGAATAATCATCCAAAAATAGAACATAATAACGATGGCCCACATAACTTAAAACGGGAGATGTCCATAAATCGCTATGAATAATATCAAATGATATTAAAGTACGAGAAGTAGAGGCTACAAAAGGTAATCTAACATGTTTTCCTAAAGGACATGAATGACAAATTGGAGTACTACTCGTACCCTTACAATGAATAAAATTATTTTTATTTAAAGAAGACATAATTGATGACCCTGGATGACCCAAACGTGCATGCCACAAAGAAGGGGCAAGAGTAGCAAAAGTGGAGGACACGGTTGGAGTGCGTAATTGACGGTGGTGATTGGATAAAGATCGCCCATACTGTTGCATCTCATAAGAGGTATCTCCGTTTTGAAATCTTTCACAGAAAATCCAAAATGATCAAAATTAACAGAAAACCAATTATCAGTTGTGAATTTGCGAATATACACCAAATTTTTAATCATGTTAGGGGCATTAAGAATATTTTTCAAGATAAGAGGCGGATGAGGGGGATAAACTGCACTACCGTGACCATGAATTGGAATTGAATGACCATTACCAAAAATAATACCACTATTATTGCTCAAATTGTAATAAGACAAGAGGGTACCTGAGTCGGATGTCAAATGAGAAGTGGCGCCGATGTCCATGTACCAATTATTATCCGGAGGAGTCAATCCATGTGTGTGCATCGCTGCTTCAATATCTGTCGGTGTAGGGCCCGCTGCATGATGGGCCTGGCAGGCCAAAGCCCAAGCACACTCGCTGGCTGCCCCTACCCAGAAGCTGGTCGCGGACTAAACAACTGGGCCGAAAAACTGGGCCTGTTGGGAAATTAGGCCCAGTTTCCCGGATAGGCCGAATACGGGTAATAGGTGACGTTGGGCCAAGAACCGCCGGCCCAGTTCCAGGGGCACGGACCCCAGGGCTGCAGCTAGTTAGTTTGCGACCCATTGCCCCGAGGCTCACCCCCGTGATTTCCACCTCGATTTCCGCAATTATTTTTTCTGATTTCTACCATTTTTCCCTCCACCGTTGTTGCGATTTTAGCATAATTTTCGGAGAAGGACGGAGTAGCATCGGATGTCGTCATCATGACGACTGGATTTGCACTAGTAGTCGCCTTTTTAGCCAAGCCGGCTTCTTCCAACGTAAGCATGGACCGGGCTTGATAGAACAGTGGGAGAGGATCACTTTGACGAAGGAGAGTGTCAACGCCACTATAAGCCTCAGATAGGCCAACAACCATCTGGAGAACAAAACGATTATTGCTAACGGGCGCACCAACGTTGCGGAGTTGGTCCGGCAACTCTTTCAGCCTTTTGCAATAGGCTGAGACGTTCGGAAAATCCTCCATGTTAACATTAGAAAATTCTTGCTCAGGAGTAACGGCACATGAGTTTTTGTTATCTTGGAATATTTCACGCAACCTATTCCAAGTTTCCATCGCCGTAGCATCGGGTTCAAGAATTGTTTGCAAGAGGTCCGTAGAGATAGTGGAACAAATTCACTGTAAAACGGTAGCATCAATAGTAGTCCATAATATCGGGTCAACTTCTGGAGCAGGCTATTTGCCTACGATTGAGGGAATAATATGATGAAGAACTTGATGCAAACGGGCATGAATCTTGAAAAGCTCTGCCCACGTCGCATATTGGACGTTTTCTATCTCAAGAACAATAGGGATGTGGTTCTTGATGTTTGAAACTGCAAGGGCATAATGGAATGTGTTCTTTGACATAGACATAACGAAAGAATAATATGTGGAGAAGGGATTCGGAAGAAAAAATTGGGAGGAGAGGAAGTAAGTAGGGCACGGATTCCGAGAGAGAAGCTTGGAAAACGAGGCAGCGGACAAAAAAAGTCGATAGGATTTTGGTGAACCTAGACTTCTGATACCATGAAAGAAATAATCTCTTGATTATTTTCATTAATGAAAGAGTATATATACAATTTACAATTTCCATAATATGGAAAATCCTATTCCTATTCTATTTCCAAAACTATATTCTATTTGTACAAGAATTCTACAATTATGGTAAGTGTACAATGCTAATTAAATACAACAACATTTTCTAAAATAAGCCTCCCAAACCGTGATATATACGGTTATATGTACCATGTATATCACGGTCCAAATCAGCCGAATATGGTAACCGAATATGGTCACGGTCCAAATCAGCCGAATATGGTATTTATTAAGAGTAAATGTAACTTTTGAGTCCAACAACAATTATAATTTCCCCATCATAATACGTCCAGCAATTAAAGAACACCCTCTCGTCACGCAAGGGAAAATCAAGACTGATATGCTTCTCCCATCTTTCACCCTTCCCTAAAATCCAATAATTAATTTCTCCATAAGCCGACGTACCTTTGAGGACAGCCAATTTTCCCTTCACTTCAATCAGGTTATATTTATCCAACTCGTGACCATATAAAGCTTCCCACAATGTTATAGTTCTGCAACATCTTTCAGCTTTCACATTAAATGCAACTATATTGTTTTCTAAACAATTAAACATGTAGATAACTCCATCAATGCAAACTCCCTCCCTCCCTCCCTCCTATTAAACCCCCTCATTCTTTTAAACTTGGGAATGCTTTTAATCTCCTTCCATGATTCGTCTTTGCCTAAAGTGAAAACCCAGATTTTCGTGTACGTCTCGGAATTACTACGTTGAGGTTTCAAGAAAAGAACTTTATAAACCTTTTCTTCTGGTTCAAAACCTAATGAATAGTCAAATGCTTCCGCATCTACATCTACATAAGGAAGAAGTCTTACTTCTCCTGTACTGGGATTGCAAATTATACCACATCGTTGTAAGTTCGTCCAGAAGCAAACCAGACCATTAACACACTCCAAATAGGTATGCCGACGTAGAGTCCATCAAAATCCTCAATATTAAGAAGGGAGGCTTTTCCATCTTTAGTTTGCTCTAAAGCGTAAAGTAGATGTGTACATGAACCAGGTTGGTTCGGGTTTCTCAATTACCAAATCAAATTAATTTGTGTCGGGTTTTTAAAACTATAAACCAAACCAAACTTTTAAAAGTCGGGGTTTTCAACTTCGAATTTTCTCGGGTTTTTCGGTTTTCTCTGATTGTTCGAATTTTTTTCCGGTAAAGTCTTCATACAAAATATATAACTTGTGCTTCAAATATTTCTTTAGTTCTAGTAAGATACAACTATCTAATTAAGGTATTCTTAAGAAAATGACACAAAATGTGAGATGAGTGATGACATTGTACTAAAATATTCAACAAAAAAATAAATAATGAAATCGCTAAGCCACAATGATAATGATCATAATCTAAAAGTACTAAAAGAAAAAAGTACGACTAATTATTAAATTACATGACTATATATTAAAGAAAAACTAAATTAAGTTATGTTTTTTCATTGTCCAAACCAATGCAAAACTAATAGTTCGTCGTAATAGATATCCAACATTATTGCTATTCATAGTATTAGAATTGAATTTATTTTGTTAGCATTAGTATTGATTTGAGCTTTATTGAATTACTAACATCAATAGGCTATAAAATTTATTGGACCATTAAAAATTTTAAGTTCAAGCTTGAAATAATATGTTAAAAGACAAACTATGAAAAAATTTAAGAACTGTTTATAAATTACATTATAAATAAATATTTTAAAAATTGTATACATGTAATTTCGAGGGTTGATTTGATTCGATTTGATTTTTCTTAGTCAAAACCAAACCAATTATGGTAGTTTTTTTCTTTCTAATACCAAACCAAGTCAAATCAAACCCGTAGTCGGTTTTTTCTTCTCGATTTAACTCGGATAATCAATTTGGTACGATTTGTCGGTTTTCTTTTTACACTCAATTGTTTTGGGCACAAGGAATTAGCTTACAAGCAACTTGGTTCCACCAGGGCGAGTCATAGAGTGGCATTGATGAATATCCACGAAGTTTGATTCGAATAAAAGATAGTTACAGAACTTAGAAACACACCTGAAACGTGTTAAGGACTTGATAGGAAGCCACGCGAAAACCTCAAAAGATTATATGTTGGGGAATTGACATCATACTCTTGTCCTTTGAGAGGACGGCTGTAGTACTGACCATTACATTGGGTAAACCCTTTTACCAGTTTAAATAGGGCAAAACTTTTGCCGTGTACTTTTCCTTTTGCGATTAGAACTTTGTAGACTATCCAAAGAGTTTTAGTCTACGAGGGTTTGCACCAAATAAAGTTATTAAAAACCCTGTTTTTTTCTAATAAAGGGAAAATTTCATAAGTAGCGAGACTAGTTTCTTTTTTTCAAAATAAATAGCAGCATATTATTCTTGTTTTTAAATGTAGCAGTACTTTTCTTTCAAACACATAAGTTTTAGATTTTGCATAAACAACAAGCTTTTGCCTAAAAAGATCCAGTTTTACTCCCCATACGGAAATTATCCCCGTAGAAAGAAGTCCCTTAATATAAAGTCCCATTTAATGAAATCCTTATCAATCAGTCAATTATAATTAGGGGTGGGCATAGTTTGGGTCAAAAATGCTAATTATCGTAAAAAGAATTTACAAATTGTTCTGGAAACTGGCTACAATAATAAACAAACATTCTCGTACCGCAAAATAGAGAATCCAGCTTAACCGGGCATCGATCAGCCAGAAGGACTACAGGATGACTGTTTGAAATTTCACATAAATAATCACAAACTCTGGTCTTCAATGAAAAGCTGCGACCTTTTATATCTGTTGTTACGGTGATCCTTCAGGTGTATAGACGACACCTTTCTTGAAACTGCCTGCCAAATCATATCCACTGCGTCATTACTTTGGGATGGATATTGATATTCAAAATGTTTGCCGAGCGCCTTTATCCTTTCCCACATTTTGGTCCACTGATCTTCCTTCATTCCTCTAAGAAAGTTCAGAAGGTACCCCTTCTTCACAGCATCAGATGAATGGACAAACACGCAAAACTCCGAGTAATCAAGAACATCTTCAAATGGGAGCTCAATCTCATCACTAATTATAACTGGAACACAGTGACTAGCAATGGCATCAAAGAGACGATTTGAAGATGGAGTGTCTCCAGCAATATTAAGGCAGAATTTGGATGAGGACATTCCTTTTCCAGCATCCCGGACACCATTTGCTTGGATACTTCCAAATGTGAAGTGTACATCTTTTTCATCTTTGAGAAGGTAGTATAATTCTTGACGAATCTCACCACCCTGGTATTAAATGAGCAAGAAAAGAGATCTATCACTTCAATCAATACTCTCTTTTCGAGCTTCAAATGACAAACAGGGAAGTTTAAGTTTGTTACTTAACATTTCAGAATCTACATAAGAGGCATTAAATCATCCTAACCATCGTACTCATCGTTAGCATCACCTTTCCATTTATTTTTTCATCCGTAGTGATAATACCAATTGCACTTAATCTGGGATTCCTCTATTACATTTCTGTTTGGATATTTTAGAATGAAATGGGATCTATTATGTCCTTGTGATACCCAAACATTAACAACTTTTCAATGCTGGATAGGGTATCAGAATTCTACTAGATATACAATAATTGGAGAAAAAGATGGAGGGACTTCAAGAAATATTTTCACCTCTGTTTCAGAATGTGGTATGTAGTATATTTCAAATCTACATAAGAGGCATTACTTTGTTTAAGACAAAATTGCCTTGTATATATGCTTTTACGGTATAAAACAGCAACAATCAACTATATAAAGCAAATAAAGTTGATTCTAGCAAAGAAATAAATATAGAACAGATTGCTGAAGAGGATAGGATTATTTCTCTGTATTTTTTGTTCTTGTTCTCTGTTTCGGATCGAACAGAACAGACTATGTTTCTGTTTCTGTATTTTGAACAGAACAAAAAAGAAAAGTTTTGAGTAATGTGTTGCCTCTGTTTCTTCTCAGTAATTCGATCTGAAGCAGAAAAGGTTTTTTTGTGTGTTGTAAACTGAACGTTAGTATTCAATTTATAGTTGAAGAGGAGGGTCGTTGCAACGTTTCTAAAAGTCTTCCGAACCGTTGCAACGTTTCTGAAATCTTCCGGGATCAAAGTGTAAATAAAAAACACTTCAGGGACCAAAAAAGAAAATTTTGAAACACAACCCACAGGGACCCCGAGACCCGGACCGGGCGGCGGCACGCGCGTGGGGCTTAGCCCCGAATCCAAGCTCACCTAGGTCCTCTCTCTTCTAAACACATGGGTTACACCTTGGGGTCCCAAACCCTTACTCAAACTTAGAGTTTATATATTGCACAATCCATCCATCTTCTACCAACGAGGGAGATTTGTCATTTTTGGCCAAAAACACTCCATCTTTTTATGTCTCAAACACCTTACTTTGTGTATCAATATCTCTTTCATTTCTTAACGAAATTTGACGATACTTGACACTATCATCGTCTACTCATTTAGTAGATTAGACATGTGCGAAGAAATGATGTTTCCGACATGCAGGACCCACGTGTTAAAGTCATTAAAGACGAAATAAACTCAATCTCACATCAGTAAATTTTCAACAATCCCCTCTTGAAAGAGAATTGGTGCACACGAGGTGCCAAAGTCCAGCAATCTTTCAGCGAAAAGATATTACATCAGGAAATGTAGCTTTTGGCTTTGAACCTTCCTTAGTCGATTACCATCGAATTTACTTACTGCACGGTGAACGTGATGTCTTGAACCGTCAGTGTTTAGTGTAAACCAAGACAGTGGCATCAACACAATAACTCTCCTTATTCATTTCTTTTATCGTTGTGTCCGTTGTGGCCATGGACAACGCTTGTATTCTTAAGTGCGTACATTTGAAGTAGCCTGTCTTCGCACTTAAATAGGTGATCTCCTATAAGGTATATTGCTCTACCCCACTACCCCACTCGCAAGTGTTAGGAATCATTAAAAGTTTCAGAAACTTATCCTTTACCAATTATGCAGGTAGCACTCAATGTCTATCGCGGGAACGGTTTTGGAGTTATATTTCTTTAAAGAATGACAATCCGAAGTGCTCTTACTTCAAGTGAAGCGCTAAACTGAACCTTTATAGTTTAGTTTTCTCATTAAACCAAATTCATGGGATCTCCGGTCAGTAAGGTTGGGTTACCACCATAAAGATTCTTATTGTTTGGGTTTTAAGCCTATTCCCTTAGACAAGCAGAATATTTGATATTTGGGTAAGCCTTTAGTTAATGGATCTGCTAAAGTTATCCTTTAATTTGACGTAATCAATGAAAATGACACTCATAGTGATCAACTGTCTAACGGTCTTATGCCTCCGACGACTATGTCTAGACTTGCCGTTATACATATTACTCTGTGCCCTTCCTAAAGCCGATTGACTGTCACAGTGAATCATCACCGAAGGTACGGGTTTATCCTAACACGGGATATCTTCTAAGAAGTCGTGAAGCCACTCTACTTCTTCTCCTGCTTTGTCCAAAGCGATAAACTCTGATTCCATCGTGGATCGGGCGATGCATGTTTGCTTAGAGGATTTTCAAGACACAGCCCCACCACCAATTATAAAAACATACCCACGGGTGAATTTGGTGTTCTTTATGTCCGTTATCCAGTTTGCATCACTATATCATTCCAATACGGCTGGATATCTTGAATAATGTAATCTGTAAGTCAGCGAATATTTCAGATATCGTAGTATCCGATTTAACACCTTCCAATGATCATTTCCAGGATTACGAGTAAACCTACCCAACTTATTGATTGGATAAGCGATATCGGGTCGGGTGCAGCTTGTAATGTACATTAAGCCACCAATGACCTGCGCATATCGCTCTTGGGATACGGGTGCACCACGATTCTTATCAATTCTATGATTCATATCCATTGGTGACTTCATAGGGGGGACTGTCAAATACATCAAATTTTCTCAATACATCTTCAATGTAATGAAATTGAGATAAGACCAGTCCGTCAGATGTCTTAATAATCTTAATTCCTAAGATTACATCTGCAATACCCATATCCTTCATTGTTTCAACATATTCTTGATTTCTAGGATAAAGTTTAGACTACTTCAGGTGATGAGCATGTCATCTACGTGAAGGCATATCATGACAAATGAGTCATAGTTCCCTTTGATATAGATACATTTATCACATTCATTTATGGAGAAACCTTTTGTTAATAAATTATTATCAAACTTTTCATGTCATTGTTTCGGGGCTTGTTGAGTCCGTATATAGACTTAACAAGTCGACATACTTTCTTTTCTTGTCCAGGAACCACATACCCCTCGGGTTGTTCCATGTATATTTCCTTTTCTAACTCTCCGTTTAGGAAGGCTGTCTTAACATCCATTTGATGTATCTCAAGGTCACGCAAAGCTGTCATGGCTATGAATACCCTTATGGACGTTAATCTAGACACATGGGAGTATGTGTCGAAGTAATCGAGGCCTTCCTTTTGTCTATAGTCTTTGACTACTAATCTGGCCTTATACTTGTCAATAGTTCCATCTGTTTTGTACTTTCTTTTGAGTATCCACTTACAACCCAAAGGTTTGCTTCCCGGAGGAAGATCAACCATTTTCCAAGTATGATTTTGCATGATGGAATCTATTTCGTTTTCTATAGCTTCTTTCCAAAGCGGTGCTTCTGGAGTTGACAATGCTTCCTTAATTGTCCTCGGTTCATTTTCAACCATATAGGTTAGAAAGTCTGGACCAAAAGTTTTGTCCTTTTTGGCCCTTTTGCTCTGTCTTGGTTCAACCTCTGGAACCCTAAGTTCTGTAGGTCTGGAACATTAATTTCCGGATAGTTAGCAACTTCTGAGTCCTGTAGATCTGGAACATCTAGTTCCGGATAATCAGAAACTCCCGAATCTTGTTGATTTTGAGCATTTTGTTCATAACTTCGTTTGCACGAAATTATTTCTTTTTCCTTTCTAGAAAATATTTGTTCAAAGAATTCAGCATTCCTTGATTTCATGATCGTACTCTCGTGGATATTAGGTAGCTCCGACTTATACACTAAGAAGCGAAAAGCACTACTGTTATTTGCATATCCGATGAATATGCAATCTACAGTCTTAGGTTCAATTTTGACCTGTTTTGGTTTAGGTACTTCGACCTTTGTCAAACAGCCCTATACTTTCAAATATTTGTAAGTGGATTTCTTTCCTTTCCATGATTCATATGGAGTTTTATCCTTAAGCTTATGCGGCCGTTGCAACGTTTCTAAAATTTTTTGAAATCTTCAGGGACCAAAGTGTAAATAAGAAACACTTCAGGGACCAAAAAAGAAAATTTCAAAACACAACCCACAGGGAACGCGGGACCCGGACAGGGTGGCACGCACGTGGGGCTTAGCCCCGAACCCAAGCTCACCTAGGTCCTCTCCCTTCTAAACACATGGGTTACCCCTTGGGGTCCCAAACCCTTACTCAAACTTAGAGTTTATATATTGCACAATCCATCCATCTCCTACCAACGAGGGAGATTTGTCATTTTTGGCCAAAAACACTCCATCTTTTTATGTCTCAAACACCTTACTTTGTGTACCAATATCTCTTTCATTTCTTAACGAAATTTGACGATACTTGGCACTAACATCATCTACTCACTTAGTAGATTAGGCATGTGCTAAGAAACGATGTTTCCGACATGCGGGACCCACGTGTTTAAGTCATTAAAGACGGAATAAACTCAATCCCACATCAGTAAATTTCCAACAGATATAGGTTGAACTACTTTTGGTAACAAACAACTACACCTCAATTCCAAGTTAGTTGAATTCAGTTATATGAATCCTCACTTCAATATTACTTTGGAACAAAAGTAACAAGACAAGAGAAAACATTATCGGGCTCTCGTGTTCAAGTTTCACTGCCACTATATACTTATGGCCTCAAAAACTAATGCAGGCTATCTTATAATTAGACTAAAGCATAACTTTTATGTCATAAGAAAAAACAATATCATTAACAAAATAGTTAACTCATCAATTGCAGGTAAAAGCAGATGTGAAAACTTACATCTTTTCTAAATATTGCCCCTTGAAAGTAAACTAATGTATCCCGTTGTCTGAAAGAGGGAGAGTTGCAAGCACCTATCCTCTGGACCATATGTTTGTAAGGAGCAAGCACATCCTTTTCAATATTTGCTACTTCGGCTTCATACCTTCCAAAATCTGCAAGTACAAACATAGCGGAACCAAGCTTCTTTCTAGCATCCAACATACTATTAGGGTAGTGAGCTATGATCACATGATCCTTTCCGCCCCTTCGCTTCCACTCCTCTCTCTCTTTTAAAAATTCCACCAGTTTATCCTGCAGCACTCTATTTAAACTGAACTTTTCCTTCCCTTGAACCTTAGAATGCCTATTGTAACTCAACGACGAAAAGAAGGGCACAAAAATTACATCTGCTTCACTCGAATTCACCACTCTAACAGCAGTGCACGGTCTATTAGTATTCGAGGTGTTTGAGGATAGAAGGTCAAGAGTAAGCCAATATTCAATGCTGTGCTGTAAATTTAAGCCATCAGGGTACGAGGGTATTTGGCTCGGGTTATTAACACTAGGCCATGTTTCATCCTTACTTATTCCTTTCCAACCTAATAGCCCAAAGTGAAATTCAGGAGGTAAGTCATACATATACACTTTAAGAAGAGCTTGGTCTGGTCCACAATATTTCCCAATTCCTAATCTACTGGAAGCTTCACAAGTTAAATCTTGGTTTTTCATTATTTGTTCATGTGAAGTTACAGGAGGAAAGAAAGGAGCTTTAGATTCCCCACAATTTGAAGTCAAGTAAACAGAAGTACTATTTACAAGAATTAAACTATAAAGTGATTTGGGTATGAAAGAATTGTAGTCAGCAAATTGAAGAAGGGATAGTGAAGAAATTATCAAAAGGAAAACAGAAATGGCTATTAGACAGAACAGGAACCTTGAAGGTTGCATGTTTTTATCAGGAATTAGAGACATTGTTGAATTTAATTTATCCACAAACCTTTTCAAGAACTTTCATAGACCTACACTCATGTATCCAACTAAAATCTTGAAGTATCCATGAGAATAAAAGTTGGTAAAATAGCCATTTTCACCCCAAAATTCAGCTATTCAAACCATTAAGTTGTTTCTTTTACTGCATATTTTTGCTCTCACACTGCAGAGGAAGCTAATACTCTTATTTACCTGCAAATATCAAAGATAAAATAGAACAAAAGCAGTTGAAATTCCAAAAGAAAAGGCACATATAAACAAAACTGTGTCGCTGAGGAAAAAATCCAATCTTTCTCATTTGGGTCATCAAGAACACAAAGGAAAAAATGAATTTAAACAAAAGAGACTGGAGACTTCAAAATCCAATCTTTCTCATTTGGGTCATCAAGATTAATTAATGTTCAAAGAAAGAAAAATACAAGCCTGCTAAAAGTAGAGAGAGGAGTACCGACCTGATAAAGCTCTGAATTAGTGCTTAGGCATGGTGGGTCACTCGAAAATTCAGACTTCCATAATAGTTACTGGACTTGGACTAGATTTTATTAGGAGTATTTCCTAAGTTTCCTTTAATTGCATTTAATACAATATTCCCTCTTTAGTTAAAATGTTAAATGCTCATTTATGTTAATCCTCCAGAAATCTGCAAAAATTGCTAATCTTAGCTGGTGGAGAGGAGAGTTCAGTGGAGAAGCAGTGCAAAAACATTCACGACTTTTGTTTTTCTCGTGTCCAGTTACATCATTCATTAGGGGAAATAAGTTGTTCGCTGTAAACCAATAACATAAGACAGCACATGATTCTCTAATGGTACGGTGTCAAAAATTATGTCGTGTTTTAGTAGAAAGAGTTCTTTTATAATCCAATGGGCGTGTGTACATAGTAGTATTTGCTCTGATTAGTCAGCTTCATAATTAGTACTACATTCGAATAAAAAAAGAGTGTACATTTATCTCCTGAATTGAGCTCGTCGCATGAGACTTGCTTAATGCGTATTATTTTTTTGTGTGGTTTGCGAGCTATTACACATGAGCAGAGTTTATCCTGTGCGCACCCGAAGGATAGTGACTACGGATTCCTTTGTCATTAAAAAAAGAAAAAAGTGTCCACTTATCTTTTATTTTTTGGTTCAAAATAAGTGCTCACCTACCAAATCAAGAACGATTTTAACCTTATTTTTTCAGATTTGTCCTTATTATGTGTTAGGTGATCAAATCCCAAAATCTATTTAATTAGGGGCATTTTAGTCAATTACCTATTTTGGTTAAGAGTTAGTATTTTCTCAAGGGATGTACAAATGGCTAAGTGAACATTCTTTTTTATCTGGAGGGGTAATGTTTTTAACCTAGACACCCTTAAAAAAATTATTCATTCCTAAAAAGTAAGAAGTACAACAACAACAACAACATACCCGGTGAAATCCCACACCGTGGGGTCTGGAGAGGATATAGTGTACATAGACCTTACCTCCACCTTGGTAGGTAGAGCGGCTGTTTCTGGGAGACCTTCGGCTCAAGACAAAGCATAATCACAAGCAAGACAATCAAAACAAAGCAAGAATAAAGAGTAAAGTAAGAGAAACGGTCAGACTCATATAAGGAATTAAAGCAGTATAAAGTGCATTCGAACAAAAGGGAGCAGTAGCTAACACAACTAAATAATCTAAACAAAATACACTAAAGAACACATAACAGCAGAAATCAAACTACAATGGATTATAAAACAATAATGTGCATATAAGTGTGATAGGCTAATCGGGCCTACAGTAATAACACTGCAACTGTCAATTTGTAAGCATAAGTAGCATTACGCTCGAGTACCTACTACTCTTCTACCCTAATCTGTGTCCTCCACAACCTCCTATCTAAGGTCATGTCCTCAGTAAGTTGCACATGTGTCATATCCCATCTAATCACCTCTCCCCAATACTTCTTCGGCTTACATCTACCCCTCATGAACCCGTCCATAGCCAATCTCTCACACCTCCGCACTGGGGCATCTATGTCTCTCCTTTTCACATGCCCGAACCATCTCAATCTAGCTTCCCACATCTTATCATCCACCGATGTCATTCCCACTTTCTCCCGGATATCATCATTTCTAATCTTATATCTCTTTGTATGCCCACACGTCCATCTCACCATCTTCATCTCCGCTATTTTTATCTTTTGTATGTGCGAAGTCTTGACTTACCAACACTCCACCCCATACAACATAGTCGGTCTAACCACCACCCTATAGAACTTGCCTTTAAGTTTTGTGGCACATTTTTATCCCACAAGACTCAGATGCGAGCCTCAATTTCATCCACCATGCCCTAATATGATGTGTGACATCGTCATCAATCTCCATTCCCTTTGATAATAGACCATAGGTACTTGAAGCTTACTTTCTTTGGAATGACCTGAGTACCAAGCCTTACCTCCACGCCTGTCTCAGGGTCACTCCTGTTGCTGAACTTGCACTCCAAATATTATGTCTTGGTCCTACTCAACTTGAACCCTTTAGACTCCAGAGTTTGTCTCCAAACCTCCAGCTTGGCACTCACTCCGTTGTGAGTCTCATCAATCAGGACTATGTCATTTGCGAATAACATACAAGGTGGTACCTCCACTTGGATTTGTCGCGTCAGTCCGTCCATCACCAAGGCAAATAGGAATGGACTAAGAGTTGATCCATGGTGCATCCCCATCATCACTGGAAAGTGCTTCGAGTCTCCTCCTACTATCTGTACTCTAGTCTTGGCTCCATCATACATATCCTTGATCGCCCTAGTGTACGCTACAAGTACACCTCTAACTTCCAAACATCTCCATAGAACATCCCTAGGGACTTTGTCGTATGCCTTCTCGAGGTCGATGAAAACCATATGTAAGTCTTTTTTCCTCTCTCTATACTGCTCCACCAACCTCCTAATAAGATGGATGACTTCTGTGGTCGAACTCCCCGACATGAAACCAAACTGGTTCTCAGAAATAGACGCGCCTCTTCTCACCCTCATCTTCACGACCCTTTCCCGCACTTTCATTGTGTGGCTTAGCAGCTTGATACTCATATAGTTGTTGCAACTCTCGATATCACATTTGTTCTTGTACAAAGAGATCATTGTACTTCACCTCCATTATTCGGGCATTCTCGCCGTCTTAAAAATGACGTTAAAAGTAAGAAGTGTTCTTACTAATGTATTTTTAATCAAACACCTTGGAAAAAGTGAGCTCTTTAATAGTTTATCGGATATGTAAAAATTCATTAAGGGTAAAGTTGAAAGAAAAATCACCGCCTTCCTGATTTTATGAAATACCACGTATTTTGAAGAAAAAAAAAACTACTTATTATGAAACGAAAGGAGTAAGTATTTTTCTTTTATTTAAAAATTTCCTATAACATTGGAATCAATAAGAGATAATGCACATTTATCATTTGAAAAGCTTTTACTAGTACTCCCTCCGGATTAAAAAAAGTGTTCGCTTAGTCATTTGCACATCCCTTAAGAAAATACAAACTCTTAGATAAAAAGAAGTAGTTTGACTAAACTTTCCCTAATTAAATATGTATTGAGATTTGATCACATAGTACTTAATAGGGGTAAATCTGAAAAAATAAGGTTAATTCTTTCTTAATTTGATAAGTGGACACTCTTTTTTATCCGGAAGGAGTACTACTAAAGCGGAATATATGGACAATTTTTAAAATTTATCAGTAAATTTCATTTTGACGCTTGAAAATGTCATATTCTGATAAAACAACTAAACACATAATAAAATATATCTATTAAACACTTTTGGCTCAAAATCTTTAATTTTTTTTGCATATATTCCCAAAACGTCTGTTACATAATTATATATATTAATCTCAATTAAAACAGACCTAAAATTTTAGGACTTTTTGAGGTAAACTATGTTTCGAACGTGGTAAACAAATTGTTGATTCAAGTAGTTTTAACTCGTTAACCTATGATATAATAATGGTTGGTAGGTTCAACTAGAGTCACCAAATCGAGACAAATGAAGGAGAATATTACTGTAACAGAGATGACTCATTGGCTCATGTAATTACTAATTAGTGTAGCATTTGGCGCGTAGAAAAATCTTCACTAGTATCACTATCACTCAATCGGATTTCAAATATTAATCGTTTGGTGAATTAAATTAAGTTTAAAATATTTGATGTTTTGTCTTCGAAAGTGAATTACTTATTTCTTTCTTTCTCAAGTTTATTCATATTCTTCAATTAATTAAATAATACGTTTAATGACTAATAAACAATACGGTAGATGATGTGGACCGAACATAGCATTATAAGTTTTTCAGAGCTTAATAAGGAGAGAAAAAACCCGATCTGTTTAACTTGAAAGTAGTGATTTTGCCTTTCAAATTGTAATCTTTTATCAAGTGTCGGATGTCTCTGCTAAGTCTTTTATTCAATATTTGTTTTTAAGTCTTTACTTTTATTTCATTCTGCAGAACATCATGATCATTGTCTCACTTTTGGTTTCGGACAAACCATTTGAGTAATTGAAAAAGGAAATGACATTTATTCGCCGAAAAGAACGATTTATTTATTTTATATTTTAAAAGTAATTTACTTCTCCGAAAATATCTATAATTTATTTTATTTTATAAATTTCAAAAAGAAAAATCTTACTAAGTTTTATGTCCAACCAAATGGACGTGAGGGAGTATCACTTATTGGCAAAATAAAATTTAACCCCCAATAAATGACCGGCCTTTCGTACTTGGCGCCTACTTCGAAAAGCATAATTTTCACGGGCATTTGAAGGGAAACCGTGCAATTAAGTTGAGATACAGCCCAAGCCCAATGAATTCGACATCTTAAATTTTTGCTGCAGTGACACATTTGACTTATACTTTCCCATTAAAGAAGGGGAAAAATCTTTGGTGATGCTATTGTATCAGGCAGGTAGTTTAAGAGTAAAAACAATAGGCCAAAAGAATCTGGACAACATTGTTATATTAGAAAAGAGTAAAACATGGCAATAGACCAAAAAGAAATGGTCAAACAGCTCTCATTTCGGGCAACACAAAAGTATTCTGCCCAAAGGAGCAATACATCGAGTAAAAGTACAGTTTAAACTTTAAACACAAAACAAAGGTCATACAACTAATGACCTCTTGATTCAGACGAAATAATAATAATAGTAATAGGATCAAGAAGACCGACAAACAACATTATCAATTAAACTTTGAGTGACAAATTAGAGTAGCCATGTGGTGGTAATTAAAAAATTTAAGGGCATTTGGGTCCTCCTTCCTTGGTCTTCCAGTTGTTGTAGCAGGGGCAAAGACCTTTGTTTCCATAGAAACCAGGAGGAACACATAGACATGTCTTGCAACATTTCTGGCAAAAGAACATGCATGGCTTGTGGTATTGTGTCTTGCTACATCTCCTCGTACATTGTGGTAGGCATTCTGTTAAACAAACAATTAAATTAGTACACAGATAAGATATGGCAACTGAAAAGATTACTTATTATAACTGATTAAATTGCAGAGATAGTGTAAATGTTGACTGTTTATATTAAAATCATTTTTGTAATAAAAAGCATGTTTAACTGGTCAAATAAGGTCAGAGCAAACTGCAAAGGCCGGTGGTTCTCGAAACTGGTTAACTTTGAAAAATTTGCACTGTGCTGGGAAACTGAGCTACTTTCTGGGACTCCGAGGCTATTGTGTGTTTAACTTTAGCAGTTAGGGTAGGTTGCAGCTATAACACTACTCTGAATTGTCATAATATTCCTTCCGTTTTAACTTACGTATTTTTGAAAAAAAAGTTTTTTAAAAAACCATTTTTATATTTAGTAACACGGACTACAAAATTTAAAAAACATTTTAGTAGTTTACACTAATATTTTGGGGATTCAAAAGTCATTATTCCGATATCCTACTTAGACATACTTAGGACCGCAAAATTAAATGACATTTCAAATACATCAATAATTTAAGACATCAAAACTCAAAATTTTTTTTTTATTTTCTTACATTTTGTTCCTAATCAAATTAAGATATGTAAAAATTAAACGGAGGGACTAATAAACAATTAGCAGAAATCCACAGTTTACTGTGAAAAGGAATATGCTGCTTCACAGAATATTTAAGTGTTAACTACTCGAAAATGCAATTAAATGCTATTAGTCACTTAACTGTAGTAAAGCATCTGGTTAACATTATTTAAGAGTTGCTGAATTTTTTATTCTGAGAAAAGATTGTAAATATTCGTCTTCGACAAAGATTTCTGAAACTATTCATCTCAATATTTTACTGATCTTAGGCTAAAATTTAGTTCTTTATTAGGTAAACGTAAAGAGTTCAGAGAAAAAACTTACGTGATGGCTTCAAGCTCCCTGGACCATACCTTGACTGGAATCACAAGAAATTTGTTAGAATGAATTAAAAATCAGAGTATCAGGAGAAAAATAAGGGTAATCCGGTGCACAAAATATTTTGCGTTAGCAGAGTATGAGGAAGGAGTGTCATATAAACAGCCTGTCCTGGAAAAAATGTGAAAAAATAATTGAAAAAGGAACTTACACCATCAAGGTGGTACTGGTCATTTGCAGTCAGAGCAGTGGTTGCAACCATGGAAATGGCAATGAGGGCCAAAAGGAAAAATGAAACAAGTTTTGCCATTGCTGATTTTGCTTAATCGAAAGCAAAAGAAGAGAGTATAAAGAGAGGTTTTTGTGAAGTGGTTTCTATAGGAGTGAGTGATGAAAAGTGGCAAGGAGTGTGGACTATAAATAGACCCTTCTAGGTTGATGGGATCAATTAATTTACTAGAATTATAAAGATTTGATTTGGGTTTGAGCCGTCTTCCTATTATGCCCTCAAATAGGTACATTGCTCGCTTTATGTGAATGTGTTCTGTTTTTGTTTACTAATGTGGATAGCAACTTCTCGGTTAATTGGAGGTCTTTTATGGTTCAGAAGAAAATTACAACATACAAGCTCGGGGTTAACTTTGAGGCTAAGAGAAATTTAATATATGATGATGAGGCAAGTCCTATTCATGTTGAGCTTGATGATTAGTACATGCTACTTTTATTCTTTAAGCATTGGGTTTCTATCTCCACTTGTGGGTCCGTAACTGTCATTTCCCCTTCTTCACCAATTTGTAATGATTGTATCCCTCCCACAAATTGAATCCGTTACACCAAAAATGAGTCCAATAATATGTATATTTCTTATATCGCTTATGCTCGGATCAACTTAGCATATTTCGATTATTTTGTCAGATATTTATTACTTATTATTTCTTATTAGCATAAGTGTGCGATAAATTTTTCGATTAAAACTTAGATAATAGGAAAAAAGCGACATAATATTTCTTACCTCTTCTGATATTTGACTCTTAGTCTCCCATGATTTTCATCCGACTTCATTTAACTCCTCGCCCACACACTTTGTGTTCTTGATTCCAATAGTATATGTCTATCCAGTTTCTTTGGGTTGATTATTAATGTTAGAAATAGTTATTGGATCGGATCCAATCATAAAGGGTGCTAATTAGCTTATCATCCTCGTAAACCCTAGGTCTTAATTTATAAATACATCATCATAGGGGTTGGAAGAACGTCGATTTTCCACATTAATATGACGGCTAAGGTTAGCTATACAAAAGAAAACGCTCTTCATCTTTTGAGGATTTTTGGGACGTGGAAACATGGAAATCCATCCGCTTCATGAGTATTTCCGACGACTATGCACGTTGTGTAAAGAGAAACCGTTAGTATCTTAACTAGTAATTTTTTATTAAGTACTACAATTGAAAATATAGATTGGTCAGAAAATATCCAATTTAAACCATTTGGTTGCAGCTTACCTCAACCAAAAAGGATTATTAGAAGGTAAATTTGTTTGTGTATTTATTTATTTTCTTTTTTTGTTGATGTTGATTAGATGCTAAGTGTAGAAATTACAGGTATTTCATGTGGGGGTGTATAAGGAATAAAAAATGCCAGTGCAGTCCCCCGAGGCATAACTGGATGGCAAATGAGGAGAATTTAAAATCCAGCTGGATGCATGCAACGTGGGTTCGAACCCTGATAGGAGCAATTTGCTCCCTTCTGGGGTAGGACCTTGTAGGTGATATCAGTTGATCTATTCTCAAACCCTGGTCATTCAGGCACATTCCGTGATTTACTGATAGTAGTGCTGAGGGACCGGGACTACTATCTCTAGGAATAATCTGACGTAAGTCGTAAAGCTGGATATAAAAAAAATGCAGGTGAATAAAAATATAGCAGAATAAGATGGTAGTTACAGAATCCAGACAGAAGTCCACCACATGCAAGAGAGATCAGGGAATGGATGCATAAAAAATTACAATTGGAGCAAATTGAGAAATAAAGAAATGAAACATTTATTCATTTTGGCAGCAACATAGCAGAGACGAATGTAAAATGAATTCAACCAATTCAAAAACTTACTATTTTCAACTCATTATTTGTGCAAGAAAAATTTTAAAAATGAAAACAATATCACATACATTTCGTACTTATTCACTCTAAATTTTGGATTCACTTCTACAACGAAGGACATGTTATAATTACGGGTGGATGTATCGATTATTGTGAAGAAGGGATTTTGAGCTTAATCCAACCCCAAAAGCTAACTTGTAGAGTGAGTATTGTCCAAGTCCATATAAGGAATCTGTGTTCCCATACCATATCCGATGTGTGATTCTTAACACTCCCCCGCACGCCCAAACCTTGTTAACTGGAGCGTGGATAATATAATTTGGGGTCCCAACATCGGTGGACAACGAATTGGAATGAGCCTGACTCTGATACCATGTGAAGAATGGATCTTGAGCCTAACTCAACCCCAAAAGCTAGCTTGTAGGGTGAGGATTGTCCAGGTCCATATAAGGAGTCTGTGTTCCCATTTCATATCCGATGTGTGACTCTTAACAATTATGAAGAGGTGGAACTCAAGTTTTGAGTTTATGGATTTTGAATTATAGAAAAGACATATTATTGAGTTTAAAATAAATTATTTATACATATTAAGTGAATGTATATAAATATAGGGTCTGGGCCAAAGCTATTTCTGTGAAACCCGTAGGCAGGCTTGTAATTGCGTCTCACTGTTTATGGTTGGAGTTCGACAGAACACAATAATTTTAGCTCAAATTTTATTTATCTTAAAAATTCATTAAATGTAAGCAAATTATAAATTTAGTATTCAATAATTTTAAAGTAAAAAAATTCACTACTCATATATTTCAAATTTGAATTCGCTTATGATTTTAGTATTGTGTTTGAGCCTTAGCTTTTGGATAGAAAGTGATAGAAACCGTAACAACAAATTTTAGTGTAGTTAGGTTTCTTACCTTATTTTATAAATTTTTGTATAAGTGTAATTATGATATTAGTATTATAGTAGGAATATGATTTTCCATATTTAGAGATTGTATATTGTATATAGATCTCTTGATTAATGAAAACAATCAAGGGATTATTTCTTTCATGGTATCAGAAGTCTAGGGAAAAATTCCTTCTCCCAACTACACTTCCGTTGCCTAGCACCCTCGGAATCCGCGATTCCGACACTTTTTTTTTCTTTGAAAAATTTTCCTATCTTCCCAAATTCTCTTCCTAATCCCTAATTCTCCTCTTGTTCTTTCATTATGTCTACCTTAAAGAACACGTTTCATCCTGCCCTTACCGTCTCCAACATCAAGAACCACATCCCTATCGTTCTTGAGATGGAAAACGTCAAATACGCAATGTGGGAAGAATTATTTAAAGTTCACGCACGCTTGCATCAAGTTCTTCACCACATCATCCCCTGCGGATACATACAAGGAGAATGTGCTTTACCGCCAATAATGACACTGTGTTATGGACGATTCTTAATTCTACCGTACTCCAGTGGATATATTCCACTATCTCTACGGACCTTTTGCAGATGATTATTGAACCCGACGTCACTCTTAAGCAAGAATTCTCCCATGTCACTATGGAGGATTTTCCAAATGTCTCATCTTATTGTAAAAGGCTGAAGGAATTAGCGGATCAACTCAAGAACGTTGGTGCGCCCGTCACGAATGATCGTCTTGTTCTTCAGATGGTTGCTGGCCTATCCGAGGCCTATAATGGTGTTGCGACTCTTCTTCGTCAAAGCAGGCCTCTTACTCCATTTTATCAAACCCGGTCTATGCTCACCCTTGAAGAGGCAGGGTTGGCTAAAAAGGCCGCAACTGGAGCAACTTCCGCCATGATGGCGGCCACCCCACAAAATTCCTACTCTCCATTATCTTCGGCTAATTCCACTCTAAATTGGAACAACGAGGGTGAAAACGGGACCAAAATTGGAAGTCCGGCGGAAAAGGCGGTGGCCGCGGCGGCATTAATAGTTAGGGTGGCAGTCGGCTGAGTCAACCGCAGCTTGGGTCAAGGCAGTGGACCAATAGTGCCGCTGGCCAGTGGGCTTAGCAGTGGCTCAACTGGCCTAGTTACCCGTTTCCAGTTCCAATAGTCTACCCAGCGAATTGGGCCAGCCAACATAGGCCCAATTCACGGCCGGCCCAGAGGTTTACCCGGCCGAATTGGGTGAGCAGCCAAAAGGCCTAATTCGCAAGATGTTCGGTCGATCATCAATCGGCATTGGGCCTTGTCAGTAAGCCTTCACGGTTGTGGGCCCATCAGCAGTTTCGACACCCATATATATCGAGGTCGTGATGCATACAATTGGATTAAATCCCCCGGACACATATTGGTACATGGACACCGTAGTCACTTCTCATATGACGTCCGCGCAAGGTAATCTATCGTCTTATTTCAATTTGAGCAAAAATTGTGGCATAATTGTTGGTAATGGCAATTCAATTCCAATTCGTGGTTATGGTGACACAAATTTGTCCCCCCACATCCACCTCTCGTCCTAAAAATGTCCTTCATGCCCCTCAATTAAAAATTTGGTCTGTCCGAAAATTCACAACTGATAATTAAGTTTCGGTTAACTTTGACCCTTTTGGATTTTATGTAACGGATTTCAAGACGGGAATACCTTTAATGAGGTGTAATAGTCGGTGAGAGCTTTATCCAATCACCACCACCACCATTTCCACGAGTCAAGCCACACCTTTCATATTTGCCGATCTTGCTCATTCCCTGTGGCATGCCTGTTTGGGTCATCCGAGGTCATCTATTATTTCTTCTCTTAAAAATAATAATTTCATTGATTGTAAGAGTACGCGTAGTACTCCTATTTGTCATTCTTGTCCTCTAGGGAAACATGTTAGATTACCGTTTGTCGCCTCTACTTCTAATACGTCGATGCCCTTTGACATTATTCATAGTGATTTATGGACATCTCCCATTTTATTTTTGGATGATTATTCTAATTATTTGTGGACCTTTCCTTTGTCTAAAAAATCTCAAGTTTTTTCCACATTCTTATAATTTAGAGCTTTCATCCATACCCAATTTGAATGGAAAATTAAAAACATTCAATGTGATAATGGTAGGGAATATGATAATGGGCCATTTCGGGAATTTTATGACACTCGTGACATATCTTTTCAGTTTTCTTGTCCTCATACGTCCTCGCAAAATGGGAAGGCCGAAAGAAAAATTCATACCATTAATAATATTGTCCGAACCTTACTAGCCCATGCTTCATTACCCCCATTTTTTTGGCATCATGCATTACAAATGGCAACCTACCTCCTTAACATTCTCACTAACAAAGGTTTAGCATATCAATATCCACTTAAAATTCTTTACAATAAAGATCCCTCGTATTCTCATCTTTGGGTGTTTGGTTGCTTGTGCTATCCACTTTTTTTCGTTCACTATAATTAATAAACTTCAAGCTAGGTCTACCGCTTGTGTATTTTTGGATTTTCCGTCTAATCATCGTGGTTACAAATGTTTTGATTTATCTTTTAATAAAATCATAATTAGTCATCATGTTATTTTTTATGAAACGCAATTCCCATTTGCGCAAGTGTCTAAATCCGTGTCGAGACGATTCTCCATCCCTATATATTCTACAACAGTGGGCCTACTCTACCCGTGAGTCACATCTGCCAGCAGGCCCACTGCCTGCTGGGCCAAATATTCTCCCTACCGCACCATCTAGTGACCCGGGCCCATCAGCCACTATTTCTCGGCCAGCATGCCCAATAATTTCTCCTCCCTGGACCGTCACTCAGCCAGCAGGCCCATTGCCTGCTGGCCAAAATACTCCAGTCCAGTCGAATTTTCCAGGCCAGGCCCAGTAAATTACCTGTCTGACCCAGTATCACGGCCAGCAGGCCCACTACCCGATGGCCAGTACCGAGGCAGTTCACCAATGTCCCTGATCCTGTCCGTTTCTATTTCATATCAAGGGCCCGTTACTCGTAGACAAAAGTATATTTTTAAACCTAAACGATATTTTAATTTATATTCTAATGTCACTAAATCACCCTTACCACGTAACCCAGTGTCCGCCCTTCATGACCAAAATTAGAAAATGGTTATGAATGATGAATATAATGCTCTTATTCAAAATAAAACGTGGGAGTTGGTGCCCCGTCCGACTGGTGTCAATATTATTCGATCTATATGAATTTTTACTCATAATGAAAATTTTGACAGTTCATTTGAGAGGCATAATGCCCGTCTTGTAGGTGATGGTAAAACTCAACAGGTTGGCGTGAATTGTGGTGAGACGTTTAATCCGGTGATCAAATCGACTATCATTCGCACTGTTCTCAGTCTGGCTCTCTCGAAAGCATGACCTATTCATCAGTTGGATGTGAAATTTTTTTTCTTACACGGTGATCTTAAGGAGACAGTTTACATGCATCAGCCCTTGGGTTTTAAGGACCCCAATTATCCTCACCATGTCTGTTTGCTGAAAAAGTCTTTGTATGGGCTTAAGTAGGCCCCACAAGCTTGGTATAGGAGGTTTGCAGATTATGTGTCTACTATTGAGTTTTCTCACAACATGTATGATCATTCTCTGTTCATCTATCGCCGCGGTACATCTCTAGCATACATTCTCTTATATGTGGATGATATAATTTTGACTGCCTCTTTTCAGAATTTGCTATGAAAGACTTAGGGCCATCGAGTTATTTTTCGGGCATAGCTGTAACTCGACATGCATGCGGTCTATTTTTATCCTAGAAGAAGTATGCGGATGAGATTTTTGAGAGAGATGGCATGTCATCTTGCAAGTCCTTTTTCACTCTGGTTGATACCAAATCGAAGCTGAGTGTTACTTCTAGCACACCATATGAGGATCCCACCCACTATCGTAGTCTTGCAGAGGCTCTTCAGTATCTTACTTTCACAATACCAGATATTACTTATGCAGTTCAGTATGTGTGTTTATTTATGCATAATCCGCGGATTGAGCACATGTGTGCGCTCAAACGCATTATACGATACATACAAGGCATACTTGATTATGGATTGCATTCATCCTTCGTCTCTACTCTCGTGTCATATACAAATGCTGATTAAGGTGAATGTCCAGATACCAGACGTTCAATGTCTAGTTATTGTATGTTTCTTGGTGATAACTTGGTCTCTTGGTCTGCAAAATGTCAGGCTACGTTATCACGATCCAGTGCGTAGGTCGAGTATCGAGGAGTAGCCAATATAGTATTGGAGTCATGTTGGATGCGTAATCTTTTATTAGAGCTTCACTTTCCTATCTAGAAAGCTACCTTGGTCTACAGTGATAATGTTAGTGTCGTCTATCTCTATGGAAATCCGGTCCAACATCAGCGCACTAAATATATCGAGATGGATATTCACTTTGTTCGCGAAAAGGTAGCTCGTGGACAAGTACATGTCTTGCATGTCCCTTCAAGGTACCAAATTGCTGACATATTTACTACGAGTCTTCCCTTGATTATGTTTGAAGATTTTAGGACAGTCTCAGCGTACGACAACCGTCCGCTATGACTGTAGGGGTGTGATAGAAACCGTAACAACAAATTCTAGTGTAGTTAGATTTCTTACCTTATTTTGTAAATTCTTGTACAAGTGTAATTAGGATATTGATATTATAGTAGGAATATGATTTTTCATATTTAAAAATTATATATTATATATATAGACCTTTTCATTAATGAAAATAATTGAAAATCACATCGGGGTTGAATCTCGAAAGGAAGGGCCTTATCAAGCAAGCGTGGATTGGATTGTGAAGATTTGGGAAAATGAAGTGGATACACAGATGTGAAAGAGGGTAGTAGGGGTAATTAATGCTCCCTCCGTTTTTAAAAAAATGTCTGATTTTGATTTTGCACAAAGTTTAAGAAATTAGGGCAGACTTTTCAATATTGTGGTCTTAAATTAAAGATGTGTTGAATGTACAAACATGACATTTAATCTTGTGGTCTTAAACATGCCATGTGGAAAGTTGAAATGAAAGAGTTGCCAAAAAAGGAAAGAACATTCTTTTTTAAACGGACTAAAAAAACAATCTTTTTTGAAATAGGAGGAGTAAGAATTGTGATGGGATGAATAAAATCTATTTTTAATTAGAGGTCTTGAATTCGAGTTTTGAATATGAAAAAAAATCTATTAAAGAGTGTTTCCTCTCAAGTGAGCTTTACATAACGCACACTTAAATTAGTTAAAACCCTAATACAAATATCGAATAGTGGGTGAAAAGCTACAAAACAAAGAAAAAAAAGAGGGCAGAGAAATATCAAATAAAGAAAAAGAAGGATGCGGGTCCATAATTGATTGAATGTGAAATTTAAGTTTGAAAAAATAAAGAGGCTGCATGTGCAAGCATTTGGGGATCACATGAGCAAAAGATTGCTCCATACAGAGATGAGGAAACATTATTTGCGCACTGTGCGCTGTAATCAATTATTTCTACCTCCACATGCAAACATGCTTATATTACCCGTATTTTCTTTTGCCCCCAGTTGCCCATTACATTTCCTTTTAAGAAAAGCACTCCTCTTATCACTTCTTTCAAGTAACTAACATTAAAGTACCATGCTTTTTTATTAACATTCATTTTGCAACGATGCCTTTGGAGTTTGGACATATATGTTATGATTTGTTGGAGAGAGATCCAAATAATAAGGTAGAAAATATGAATAAAAATTGTTTTATATAAAATTTATTAATCATAAGTCTTTATATATATTAAAGTTGTAGTCTTTTCCTATCGCTAAAATAGTAGACTCTTATTAAAATTAAAATGTTGAGTATCCTACTAAATCAACTATTATAGACTTCTCCTACAACTGAATAACTAATTATCCTAGAAAATTGTAGCAGTAACATATGCAAAATACAACACTCCTCCTTACTTCTGTTGTTGCAATCTAGAAAAGTTGTTCCTCCTTAATTTCTACTCTAGCAATTTGTGCTTGTGGATTTCTATTTTTGAGTAACTTTGAACTTGCACACATCGGTAACATGAGTTGTTCTGATTCTGATTCTTCTGAGTTCAATTTACTTGCATTTTCCCATCATATGTTTCAAGTGTTTTTCAGTGATAATTTTTCTATTCCGTCGATTGAAAGTAATTGTATGACTTTTATTTTCAAACGGAAGAGATTTATGCTTACATATTGTAAAATTGCTTTCTAACTTCATCTTCACTTATCAAATACTAACACAGTTTTCACCGGTGAAAGTTTGTGAGACATTCAAAAAGAGACAATTGCTTGTCAAAATTTGCAATTATTAACTTTTGCATGACGACCTGATTCTTCCGATCCCAACAAGTAGTATCAGAGTCAGTGGTTCAACCAATGGTTCAACGGGTTGAAGACAAGTTCAATGAGTTCGGTTCAAATCAAAATGCAACAAATATTACGATAATAAAGATTTTACCCGGAGTACTACTTATGGAGATGAATTGTCAACCATATTTTCAACACCCCTGCTGCTGCATTTTTTAAAAGAAAGAAAAATATTTTAAAATCAATTTTAACCATATTTTAAACTATGGCAAGCATCAATGATGAAGATTATGTGAAGAAGAATCATCAAGATTATTTTGTCCATACCAAGGGGAGATTTGTTAGGTTTGTCCTGAATTTCCTACCTTATTTGAATTATCATAATTGTGTTTTTTACTACAAAAAGGTTTTATCGGTAGAAAAGATTTTATTTGTAGAAAATGACTATCATATTTATCCTTTTCTTGGATGAGATGTTTTGTACTTCTATAAATAGAAGATATTTTATTCTCATATAAAACACAATAGCATCCGCAATGTAGTCATTTAGAGAGTTTTGATTATGGAGAGATTTATCTCTCAATAGATTTTCTGCGTTTATATTATTTTTTCGAATATGTAGGTCAATTGACCAAACTACCTATTACATATTATGCTTCTTTTAGTAGTTTTCTTTGTCATCTTATTTATCACAAGATTTTTAATTATTAGCTTCTGCATGACGTCCTGATTCTTTCGATCCCAAAAATATATAATGTTCTCTTCGTTTTTAATTTATACGATAATTTTAAATTGCATACGTAATATACAACAACATACCTAGTGTAGTCCCATCAAATGGGATCTGAAGATAGTAGAGTATACACAGACCTTTCCTTTTTTTTGTGAAGATAGAGAGGTTGTTTCCGATATAACACCACATAAATTATATAATATGTGTTCTATAAACGAATTACATACATAATTCGGTGCCTAGCTTCAATACAGATTTGCCCTTAACCACTTCGCTTTATTTTCTCCTTTTTCTTCCTTTTCCCTTTTCTCGAACTCGGAAATTCAGTTGGAAATGCATCACACTGCAGTTTAATTTGATGTTGTTTGATGAGCAGGTAAGGCCGTAAGGGTAACGAATTATACAAGCTTAGTATTCTATTTCCGTTAATGTATGTAGTGCACTTTTCTTTTTTATTTGTTATAAATGAGATAATTTTATTTTTTACGTTTATAAATAATTTAATTTTAAATATTTTCATTTTATTCTTAATGAGATATTGAAGATGATATATAACTACATAAGTATCTAAAATTTGTTTAAGATTAAAAGTTTGAAGAAAAAATGCATTTTTTATTTTTAAAAACTATATATCCAATCAATAAGTAACACATAAATGTGACGTATTTAGATATAGAAATCCTTTGATCGGATAGCGATGTTACCACTGGTTTGGAATTGATTTCGGACAGGTAGAATTTCACCAACTAACAGATCTAATCTTGATCATTTTTTTTATATCTAGCTACCTGCCTTACGTCAAATTATTTATGGAGATAGTAATTTCGATTTCTCAGCACTATTATCGGTAAACCTCACATTTTTTTTATATCCAGCTTTCCGATTTATGCCAGATTATTCCTGAAAATAGTAATCCCGGTCCGTTAACACTACTACTAGTAAATCGCGGGATATGCCTGAATGACCAGGATTTGAGAACATAGCAACTGATATCACCTACAAAATCCTACCCCAGAAGAGAGCAAATTACTTTCACCAGGGTTCAAACTCACATTGTAAATCTACAACTAAATTTTAAGTTTTCAGCTTTTGTCATCCAGCTATACCCGGAAACACCACATATTATTAAATTAATGTGAGGTTGCATAGAGGCACAAGGAGAGCTAACCTTTGATGAAATCATACAATAGCGCCAGACAAAAAGGCTGCAGCATTTATAAAGTACTCATCTATTCATTTTAAGTAACACTAATTTTTTTAGCCTATATTTTAACTTTTTAATTCTTATATTATCCTTAATGATTATAATTTTGTAGTCCTACAAATACCAGGACATTCAGCCGTGTAAAGCTAAGTAGGCGTTTCAACATACGATTTTACCTCATAGGATAAAATTTGGCCTTGCGATTTACTCATGATGGAATTATGATTTCAAAATTTTTAAATGTAAAAGTTGAACTATAAGTTTATATTTTATATATAAAAAAATATTTATAAGTTGGTAGATATATTTACCAATCATGTTTACTAATAATTTATATCAATTATTTAAAGATATATAAGTTGGTACTATATTTATAATAAATTTACTCTTATCAACCATGTGAGAATTATATTAAAGATGAGTTACACTGCAACTCATGTTTAATTTTTCATTTTATTGAACTAAAGTTTGATCAATCGATGTTAAGTTTTTTAGAAATGTCTTCTAGTAGCATATTAATTTTGTTATGAATTATGATTTGCTCATTTGGTAATATTGCATAAAATTGAGAAAGTTTTGATGGTTTTCACAACTTTTTGTTTTTATGTCTATAAGAATTAATACAACTTAAGAAATTTAAATTTCATGTCCAAACAAAACTTTAACTTCAAGTTATCATGATTACATCTCGTGATTTTAAATCATGCCAAAATGGCTCCTAAGTTAATGCAGTCAAATGTGAGTCTTTCTTTAGGAATTAAGTTGGGATTAGTGTTCGTGACTAATCTGGTAGTGGCAGTAATTGGAGGAGAGGGCCCCTAGGGTACATGCGAGTTGGTAAGTGACAATGTGATTGGGGTACAACCACTCCGACGTCGCGGGTTCGAATCCGTGTGATGACAGTCTTTGCTGAAATATTGCAAGGGATGTTGCTGGATTCGTGTCCCGTTGGTCCTCTCCCTTGCAGGGCTGCCACTCACGCATATCTCTCGATTAACATCACACCTGACCAAGGAGCCTCTGATACAGATGGGGATTTCGCGTTCGGAATTTTCCATTCACAAAAAGTAATTGGAGGAGAGCGTAGTACCACACTGATAACAAAACAAGAACATGTGCACTCAACAGATGTACAGTTTAATTTACCGCAAATGAGTGAACATGGAGCAACCCCAGGCACTGTATTAAATTCCATCCATATCTTACATTAATACTTCTGCTTTTATATACTTTTACCATTCCTCATGTGCCTTCTTTTAAGTTTCTGAATTTTGGTCCATTGCATACTTTTTTGTTTTCTTCTCAATAAAATATAAGCAAAATATATTACACCCTCAACTATATTCAAAAAGTTGAATTCATATACTAATTAATTGGACATCTATTACCCTTTTATTTTTATTTTCTATGAAACTAATGCCACCCTAATATCTGATGGGGCAACAAAATAAATAAAAATGAAAAAGGAGCGAGGGGCAGTCCAAATAAAGGTAAAAAAAAAATAGAAAAAAAAGGGAGTGACTTTCACACCCCCAATTTAATTATTTTTTTCTTTTCGGGGGTGGGGTTATTTATTTTTTTCTTTTAATTTCTTGCAAAATAGATTTTTGGGTTCTACTTTCTCTGCTATAGCCACCATAACACCAATGTATCCTTCTATCTCTCCAACATTACAATTGTTGTTTAGATTCTAGATTAGTTTTGTATGAATCGATTGTAATGAGAGGTTGTTTATGTTTACTTAGTTAAATTTTTCAGGCAGAAGTCATAAACGACTTCAACTTTTAATTCCTTTTCGTTTTATATTGTAAATCTGTAAAAAAAAATAAAAAATTGTACTATTATATATAATATATATACAATACATTTGGTCATTGACCATCATAAATTATATAATATATATAACTTATGAAAATTTAAACTTTTGTGTTCTTTAAATTCCGCTGCATTTACTCTTTAAAGTTATCGTTTTGCCAAGTGTTGTTACTGGTGTCGGACGACATAATTGCCGACATTCGGAAACAGAATTGTCATTCGATTTATTCCATCTCTTGTTTTCATTTCTCATAGCATTTGACACTCTTCAAGTGGTATCAAAGCCGACACTTAACATAATAAGTGTTTGGTCCTGTTGTTATAAGCTATGGATCTGGCAAATACAACTTTTAGTAGCCTTTCTATTTTAGATGGATCAAATTATGCCTATTGGAAGATTCGTCTACGTTCTCATATCAAATCAATTGATATTAGGGCATGAAGATCTATAACCAATATGTATGTTGTTCCAATGTTGCCACCGGATGAGGAATGTGACATTCTTGTTAAACCTGAATCCGAATGGACTACAGAAAAAACCAATAATGCTAGCTTTAACGAAAAAGTCTTAAATGCAATTTTTGTATGGGTTGATATGTATATATTCAAATTCATTCAAAACTGCCCACGACTAAGGATGCATGAGATACTTTACAAATTCATTGTGAATGTAGCTCAAACGTTCGTCGAACAAAACTATGCATGCTCATGAGTAAATATGAACGTTTAAGGATATAAGAAGCGGCTTATATTAAATCTTATTTTGAAAAGTTGATTGACATCTCAAATGAATGTCAAGTGCTTGGTGAACCATTAACCAACACTCAACTTGTTGAAAAGGCTCTCCGTTCCCTTCCTGAAAAGTTCAATTTAAAGATTTGTGCTATTGAAGAAGCTCACAATCTTGCCACCATGGACCTTCATACCTTGATGAACATTCTCAAAACTTATGAGATGAACATTGAGAATCAAAAGGAATTGTATAAAAGCAAGAATGTGGCACTTTAAGTTCAATCCTCGGAGAGTCAAATCGAAGAAGAGGATGAGAATCTTGAAGAAATTGGTGATGGTGCAAATATTTCCTTACTCACTCGAAAATACAATTCGATAGTGAGGAAGTTCAACAATGAGAGAAATCAATCTAAATCTAAAGAACACCAAAATCAAGTCTTCAATCAAAAGCCCACTAGATTCCTTCCAAATATACAAAAAGGAAATCAACTAAGAAGAATCAACTCATATCGTACCAAATTTGATCTCAAGCAACTGGAGTCCGTGCAGTGTCATGCACGCTCGGGTTGGGGTCACTATGCTAACGATGTGCAAACACTCTTAGAAAATTTGGTAAGAACCTATGGGTTTCTCTTAGTGATGATGAAGGTGAAGAAGAAGGAGATCGTGAAATTGAAACACAAGCAATGTTGACTACTATTTTTGAACAGTCTCTATCGGATAATGAAGATGTCGTATACAATATTGTCTCAGATGCACGACATTTGCTCCAACATCAGCAACGGCATCAACATCCTCAACGACATCTGAAAGGCATAAATTTTTTAACTATTCTGATTTTAATTGCTTTAGTGGTTCTATTTATGTTACTGAGGATGATTGTATGGATCAAGTTGAATGCAAAGATATTATGATTAATGAATTACAAAGTATTTGTAAAGCCTTAATCATAGAATCCAAGCAACTTGATAAAAAGGTAAAATCTTTAACTCATGAGAATTTAGTATTAAAAGGCACGATAACCCGACTTGAGGTTGCATTTACCAAAAAAGATATTGAATTTGGTAAGATCCGTGCAAAATTGGATTTAGCCGAAGCAACCTTCCGTAAGCTCAACACAGGGACTTCAAAATTGAATGAGTTACTCAACTTTAGTAAACCTTCACATGAATGAATTGGGTACGAAAACCCTCTTAAAACCATATGCTCTATTCTTTTTGATAAAAATGAGAAAATATGCTTTGTAAAAGAAAAAGGGATGAATAATAGGTTCTCATTTATGTCAAAGAATATGACGTTTGTGTGTCATCACTGTAACTCCCTTGGACACTTAAAACCATATTGTTTCAAACTTCAAGATCTTGTGAGTAAAATGTTGCCTAAAATGTTGTCCAACATTTCAGATAACAATCAAAACGACATTTCAGAGCCAAAAGATAAAAAATATTTTAAGAGCGTTTGAATTCCTAAAAATGATATAACATGTAATATTGCTATAACTGCATTAAGAACTAACATTTCAGGTTCTTGGTACTTTGATAGTGGATGTTCTCGTCACACGACATGTATAAAAGGCTTTCTAAAGAACTATTAGTCATTCTTATGGAGGTGGAAGTAAAAGCAAAATAATTGAAAAAGGGATCTTGGATGTTCCTGGATTTCCTGCCTTAAGAAATGTCTTACACGTTGAGGGCTTACTGACTAATTTAATTAGTATAAGTCAACTGTGTGATGACGATCTTGAGGTAAAATTTAATAAGAATGCATGTAAAATTACAAATGAAGCAAATATATGTGTCTTGACAGGTACAAGAACAGATGACAATTGATATCTTGTTGTACGACAAGAAACATGCAATAATGCTAAGATCGATGACACACCAATATGATATCAAAAGTTGGGGCATGTCAACTACCGCAATTTTAAAAGTTTGGTCTCATATGAAGCGGTTAGAGGAATACCCAAGCTTAGCTATAAAGGTAAAAATATATGTGAAGATTGTTTGAAAGGGAAGCAAATCTGTGTCTCTCATAATGTTGTCCAACATGGCGAACAACATTCATGTATGTCTCACTATTTTCAATTGTTACATATAGATTTAATTGGTCCAATTGAAGTAGACAGTCTAGGAGACATGAGGTATTCATTTGTGATAGTAGATAATTTTTCTAGATATTCTTGGATATATTTTTGAAAGAAAAATCACAAACATTTGACACGTTCAAAATCTTGCAATCTAGAATTAGAAATCTATTATATTCCTATTTTTCGGATTAGATCCGACCATAGAAAAGAATTTGAAAATAGTTCATTTACAAATTTTTGTGAGAAAAAAGAAATTTTCCATGAGTTTTCTGCCCCAAAACTCTTCAACAGAATGGGGTTGCAGAACGGAAGAATATGACATTGTAAGAAATGGCTAGAGTGATGCTTAGTTCTAAACATTTGTCAAATCGTTTATGGGCAGAAGCTTTGAATACTGCTAATCCAATCGCTAATACAGTCTATTTGAGGCAAGGAACAAAGATGACACCCTATGAGATTATAAATGGAAAGAAACTAAACTTGTGTTACTTTCATGTTTTTGGGTGTATTTATTATATTTTAAATGACATGGATCATTTGGCAAAATTTGACTCTAAGAGTGATAGATGAATTTTTGTTGGCTATTCACAAAATAGTCATGCTTATCGAGTATACAACCTGAAATCCAGAACTGTACAAGCGTCTGTAAATGTTATCTTTGATGATCTTTCTGATGTTTCAGGAAAAACTATTGAAAATAGCATTATAGATACAATGGAAAGTCCACAGACTATATAAGAATTGGATGTTGCCATAAATGTTGCCACACCTGAAGCAACATCCGAAACAACAATAGAGACCACAGAGGCCACAGATGAGGAGTCAAGTGCTGAATTGTTAGACCAAGTTCGTAAGGACCCCTCATCAATGATTAGGAAGAATCATCCAACGGGCCAAGTGATAGGGGGAGTTTTTTTTAAAGGAATTAGAACAAGAGGTAAAGAACCACTCAACTATAGGGAAATGGTAAAGTATGTGTGTATGTCAACAATATACAAAGAGGTTAGTCTTTCTTATTTTATATCTACATTAGAACCAAAGAATGTTGTAGAAGCATTTAAAGATAATTTTTGGATACAAGCAATGCAAGAAGAGCTTGAACAATTTTCTCGAAATGAAGTCTGGGACTTAGTTCCACGTCCAAATAATACAAATGTATTTGGAACTAAGTGGATTTTTAAAAATAAATCAGACGAGTCAGGAACATTTGTTAGAAACAAAGCACGTCTAATTGCACAAGGTTATACTTAGGATGAAGGTATTGATTTTGATAAAACCTTCGCACCTGTAGCTAGAATCGAGTCGATTAGACTTTACACCAAATGGATGTAAAAGGTTCCTTCTTAAATGGTTATCCAGATAAGGAGGTATATGTTGAACAACCTTAGCAACCAGGTCAGTCTTCTTCCTTAAATCTCCATGAGGATTTTTCTAAAGCAATAATGTTTAAAGGTTGATGAACACTTAGATATCAGCTATTCTGGAGATAATAATAACCCTATAGTTGTCGATCAAACTTTTGATTTCTCATCTCTGGGTAAAAGGCCAAGGTCATCCACCTTTCCTACTCGCCGATCGAGTAGAGTGTTTGAGAAACACAATCCAAGAAGCTTCGAGTAGCAAAAGGACTAAATGTGAAACATCTAAACCCGCTTACTCGAACAATGATAGTGAATATATATATAAGGTTAGCATCTGCCGAGCAGCAATACCACCAGTCCACCCTCCTTCTTCATTTTCAGTAGTGGATTTGGCTGTGGGTGATGACATATATGGTTGATTTTTGTAGTTTTTGTGGTGGAGTAAGCTTTTGAACCTTCTGGGATGCATTTATTTATTTCTATTGGTGTTGGTTTGCGAAGAGTACATCAAATTGAGAATCCTAAGCTTCTTCTAATTGGATCCTTTTAGAGCATGGCCGTGGGTAATGTAGATTTGGTGATAATAGCGGTAATGGTAATGGTTTAATGGTGGGTTTGGTGATAATGGCTGTAATGGTGGTGATTTAATGGTGGGTTTTGTGGTGTATAGTGAAGATGAAGCAATTAGGGTGACATGATTTTTTTTTAAAGAATCTGACATGTATTTGACGTGGCAGTGATATGGCGACGAGGTAGCGGTGAGGGTAAAACATCTCCTATCATGTGACTGGTTATATGTGTGTTACAATGATATTAATTTTTTTTTTTAAATGTGTAAGAAGATAATATGTCGTTCCATTAATTAAAGTGTGAAATCGACTTTTAGAAACAAGTCCCGGGTGCATTTGATGTATTTTGCCTAAAATTTAAATCTTATTAGTACTCATGCTCTCAACAGGCAATGGTAGGATGGAGTTATACTTAGCCAAATGTGATTAGTGGAATATATTTCATTGAAAAATTATCTCTTTATATATAAGTCAGACAATTATTAATTGCTTTTGATAGTACATATTTATTAAATCTTGGAATATCCTTAATGGAATTTTTTAATTTTCTTACTGCACGCCTAAACCTTGATGCCGAATATAGAATCTTGTAGTTCTACAGAAATGCTTTCATAAATAATTTCAGAAAGAAGGGCAAATAGCCACTTTTAGACTGCTAATAATATGTAGTATATATTTAGCCGGTATTTCAAAACCATTTTAACATTTAGGCTCTTTTTAATGAGAAAATATATTTGGACAAAAATACTTTAGTTTAAACACGGCAAATTTCTAGCATAGTGTGCCAAAATTTCAAACTTTTACAAGTGATAAGTGAGACTCCAGACTCTATGCTGGAGTTCTGCAATTTTTCCAACTTGTTTTTTGAAGAAATTGCACGGTTTGTCTTTCAAATGAGCTGGTCTTTAAAATTTGCCCTTCAAATGGCCTGCTTTTGAATTTTTATCTTTCAAAATCGAACTCATATCTAAGGGTAATAAGTACTTTAAGGACATAAAGCATAACTTGTGGGATATTATAATGTGATAATATAAACTTTTGTTCCAGGAAAAAATTGTTTGCACCGAGAGGCAAAAATTAAAGAGCAATACAAAATAGGGAAAAGTGCAAATGACCCACTTTTTTCTGTACATATGTCACTACAATAACCGGTGAATTAACAGACACCAAGTCAATTGGACTTTTTACCAATACATATCTCAGTGGTACACTTTTCCAAATCATGCCCAGAATCGAAAACGAAAAAAAGATTTTTTTAAGACTAGAACTGATATGAGCTTTCAGATCGTCTTGGTAGGAACAAATAGATGACAAGCAATAAAGAAGCTTAAAGTGTAAAGTGAAATAGTAGTATACTGTTAGAAGTAGATACTATGTAGATTCTAACTTGGATATGTTTGACACAAGAATAATATATTCTGAAGATACCCAAAATACAAGGAGTTGATAAAAGTACTAGAAGAAGTAAAACTCCAACAAACTATTATGTTCACATACAAAGAGTTAACCCTCCAGTATATCGTGTGTGTTTGAAGTTTCACTTGTAAAAGATCAAAATTTGATCACACGATGCTGTATTTTTACAAAAAGGGAGTTTTTTTATTTCAAGTACAGTAATGTCGAATTTCCATGACAATATGTTATAGCTTTAGACAAAAGTGGATTTTTTTGAACTCCTGTCCACTGTGCTAGAAATTTTACTTGTAAAAGCTTTGATTTCCGTACTTTATTTTTGCATTTAAAATAACTATTTCTCAATTACATATTAAGCATCGAGTAAAATTTAAATAACAATCCAAAAATGACTAAACCACCCAATTTACAATAATATCTCTTCTTGGGCCTGTTTTTTAATGAGATTTCCCCTACATTACTATTTTCAAATATGAACGCTCAATTACTTTTCTATAGACATTGTGACGTGTTAATAACACGTCAAATCCAAAGAAGGTTTTCAAGACAACAAGCTTTCTTTGAGTTTTTTTTTTTTGACATCCATCTTCCTAGCTTTTCCTTTACAAATCTGACGAACAGTGGTCGCCAATTTTGGTTGATCTGCACAAATGGTTACTTTTGTGACCTTATATTCAGAAGTAGGCCCTTTTGGGAAAATTAGATCAGTGATCTAAAGTTTGAAAGTAGCACATTCTGATATTTAAAATTGAAAACTCATACTAGATCATATGTTTAGTTTTGAAAAAAATGACCAACATCAAAATACAAGGCCACAATAGTGGCCACCTGGTGTAAATAACATGCAAATTCTTTAGGAAAAATGTAGAATTAAATCACATATAAGAGGTCTTTACATACCTATTTAATGATAATGCATATAGTGTCCAGAAAGTAAATGAATTGTGCATTTCAATTCAGTCAAAATTGTGAAAAGAGAGGAGAGAGATAAAAATTATTCTTTCAGTCTCAATTTATTTGAAGGTTGATCAGTTTTGAGAGTCAAACAACTATTTCTTTGACTACGATTTTTCCAATTCTTTTCATATATTGTGAATTATTAATTATACAGACTTATAGTACTTTTATGTAGTTTTCAAATATGTAATTTTTATTACAAAATACTCGAAGAATCTATATTTAAAATTAAGAGGGAGTACCTATTAGCGGTAAGAATTTGGCCAAAAACATGGGTGTATTTAAAATGTCTATCCTTTTAAAAAATGAATTTTGTTAAGGTGTTATACAATGATATCTAGAAATTAATAAATTGGACATAATGCGTTATCCATTTTTATAATGTGTTAAACTGGTATTTTCATAAGGTATACACATGTAGATTTCGTTACCTTTATTTCGACAGCACCCGATTGCAAGACTTCAATTGGTCCAGGCCCATAATTAGTTGGGTTAAGAGCACGAGTAAGCATATTTCTAGAGCAAAGCCCACTCTGGAAGAAGGGTCAGGCCCAACTTTATGAACGTACTTACCTAACTCGGGGAAACCCTCAATGGCTATAAGCCTATAAAATGACGATGACTTCCAAGAGCTATAGCCCATAGCCTAAAATTATTGGGCTCAAGCTTATGTAGAGCAAACATGACAGTGTCACGGGGTCACATTGACCTTTGCCGCGTAATAAACAGTAGAATGAATATTAAGGCTTTTGTCTTTGCATTATACTCTTAGGATGTGTTTGGTAAGGAGGAAAATATTTTTCACAAAAAATCATGTTTGGTTGGCTAAAATTTTTGGAAAATATTTTTTTCTAAGAAAATAAGTTCCTAAAAAATAAGGAAAATGACTTTCTTAATGAAAGTGGGAAAACAAGTTACATAAGTGACATTTCAAGTTCATTATCTCCTTCCCACCCACCCAACTCCCCCAACCCCCACCCCTTGATCATCCCACCCCCCGCCACCCCCGAACCCTCGCTCCCCACCCCATAGTGTTTTGCTAGATTACACACAAATGTCCTTGGGATAATTTTTTTTCTTCCTTACCAAATAGTAAAAAATAAGTAAGAAACCAACTTATTTTTCAAGAAAATCATGGAAAACATTTTCCATCGTACCAAAGTAACAAACACACCCTTACTCTAGTCAAATACCAAAAAATATGGAAATATATCCAATACTACATCATTATGAAGAATATTATATGGCAGCTACAAAGTCTAAAGATTGATCTAATTGAATTAAAGTTTGTCCAATTGGACGAGCCAAATTTTTACCAAGTGAAATGAAGCAATTAGATCCTTTAGGAAACATTAGTTTTAACTCAAAGGAAAAAAAAAGATGCCCTTTGATTATAGTTCTCTCTCTCTATTTATTTATTTTCTGTTTCGTGGAGAAAAGAGAAAGAAAACACATACTCTGCTAGACTACTATGAGGTATGTTCAATCCTTGATAGCTTTTCTTTTCTTTTACTTTGTGAATGAATGATTAACTATGTGAATGAATGATTAACTAGTACAAGCTATTTTATGTGAATGAATGATTAACTAGTTAAAACTTGGACTTGGACTTTCCTCCCCTACAAGCTAGCTTTTCTTTTCTTTTACTTTGTGAATGAATGATTAACTAGTTAAAACACATAGCTTTTTTGCAAATTGGGGAAATGATTCGATGAAAATCGACAAATCTCGGAAGGTCGCGAAACAATCTTTGAGTAATTTGAAGTTATTTACCAAGGTGTGTGTTCCAGTTGTGTTAATTAGTTCATCTTCAAATCTAAGGCTAAGACTAAAGACTCATGTCAATGTTGTTCGTAGGGCAAGGTTCTTCTTGTCGACCCTCGATTCCCGTAAAGACAATGTGGATCACAAGTGTTTTGACAAGATGCAAGAATTGGATTCTCTTTTATATGAGATGGAATTAATCATGTATGACACTAATGAATGTGAACCTGCTGCTGAGGCCTGCATACAATTGACTTATGAACTCTTTCGAAATGATATATTGCGTCTCATCATTCTATGTCTTCCTAAATTGAACTTGAAGGTTTGATGATCAAAGTCTTGCTTTGCATTACAGAGCAATGTTGAGGGAGTGCATTCGACATTAGGTTGTTGCAAGATATGTGTTGAAGTCCGAGCAGATAAGAAATTTTCTGACCACATGCAAATCCCAGAATTTGATGTCGCTACAGATGAATGTTACAACAACCTTTAAGGAGTCTATCACTAGACATGAGTCCAAATTTTCTAAATTTCTCTTTGAAAATTATGATTGGTTCTTCATCGAATTTGATTCAAAACTTTGTTCACCGATGTTGAGGTTGAGTTAGGCCCAAGATCCATTCTTTACATGGTATCAGAGTCAGGCCTATTCCAATTCTTTGTTCACCGATGTTGGGCCTCCAAATTATATTATCCACGCTCCAGCTAACAAGGTCTGGGCGTGCAGGGAGTGTTAAGAGTCCCACATCGGATATAGAATGGAAACATGGACTCCTTATATAGACTTGGACAATCATCACCCTATAAACTAGCTTTTGGGGTTGAGTTAGGCCCAAAATCCATTGTTTACCGTTTGCTTTATCTGTAAAAACTAACAAAATCATCTCTAACTTTTCCTTTTTAGAAGAAAAAGACAAGTTTTCCATTGTTAGCATACAGTAAAACACGGTGTAAAGTTTCATTTTTTTCTTTTCATATCAAATCCAAGTCTCATGACCCACTGAAGAACGAGTTATATAGTATGTACTTTCAATGTAGGACTACAAGAGGATCACACAAACAAAAGTGAAAATAATTTGGCAGTATGCTAAGGGTTAATACGTACTTCTCAGAACGCCATGATAAAAAAATATTCTCACTCAATACATATATCAAGTCATTAAATGCATAACAAGTGTTTGCACATACACTTTTAACACTTAATCATGATCAATTAACATACATCTTCACTTCATTAAATCACTTAACTATATATATTGATATTGATGTACACACAAGGTGCAAATAAGTATTACTATTGCATGATACTATAAGATAACTGGAAAATCTTAATTAAATCCATTGTCGTAACTTGCAAGAACATTGAGTCATTCTCAACTACATCACTTTTTTTGAGTGATTCCATGGCATTCTTTTGTGCAGTGCCACATTTTCTACTCCTCGACCAGAACCTAAAAGTTAAGACATGACACCAAAAAGAAAGGGAAATCCTATATATTATATAATTAAATAATAATAAAAAGATAATCGCTTTTAAGTGACGAGGGAAGTCGTCAAGATTTTAGATGATTTCAGTGTTGGAAAGTTTTAATGACTAAATCTCCTTGTTCTTTGCATGTACATCTGCACAGTGCACACGTGTTAATGGACTTGGCATGGACATGCTCTTTGTCTTTTTTGTCCGTGATAAGATTTGAACTCGTCGAGTCCAGCAAACTCACATAATGCGTTTTTACCGCAAGACCAAAGACCAGGAACATGGTCTTTGCTTCCACTCATCAGTCTTCCATTAAGAGACTAATAATTGATTACAAAAATCCAACTTGGAGTCATGAAAGAAAATAAGTATATGATCCACCATTATTTTATGTAGAATGACTAAACATATTCTAATTTTTTAACTTTTGCTTTATCCTATTTTAACAAATTAAGTTTCAAGAACATGAGGATCACTTGAGCGACATTTTTTTATTAGCAGTTATATATAGACTTTAGTCAGCTTTTTAATTAATTAGAAAGAAGACTTGCATTATAGCAAGAAAACATGAGTAGATATGTGGGCCTATAAGAGTTGATAAAAAATACGATCTCTTCTAGCAAAGCTGAGATGATGCAACTTGATTAAAAATTATGTTCCTCCGATTGTCTGCCAGAGAGTTTAATGGAGCAATAGAAAATGAGAAAAACTTTGGAATTTTTTTACTTATCTGTCTATTGGTTCCTTGGAGTACCAAAAGCTAACTCTATTATATTACATGGCTGAACTGGAAATTATCTGTTGCAGCTTCATAAAGGGGACATATTATCTGTCTTGCACACCATATGGAAGTGATAGCGATGAAGTTTCCACAATATTCTTTATCAGCTACATATTTAATTAATTTTCAGCAGCATATTAAGGTAAAAAGAATAGTCCTATTCTCTTGATTGCCAAGGGTTTTCTCTTCCTTAAATAGAGAAGACTCTAATGTACATGCAAAAGATGTTCATGAATTCGAGCACTTAGGCCCGATTAGACAATATTGATTGAAGTTGAAAAACCAATGTCTGAAGTTAAAGTTAAATTTAGAAGTTGAAATTGGTATTGAACATCTCACTTCGATTAGAAAAAAGTTAGAAATTTTGTAGACAAAATAGAAGCAATCCGTAAATAATTCAAGAATTAGAAGAAAGACTCCAAAGACTACGCCAGAAACAACAGATCGTGGAGTCAATCTTCCTTCTAATTGAAAATTATTTCACTTTATATATTTTCAAACAAGTTTAAATCTTTTAGCATCTCTATTAATTCCAAGTAATTGAAATTAAAGAAGTTGCATTTTGATAAATAGCAGTGGAACAAACATCAAGAAAAAAAAATAAAAAAAATCAAACACTTAAAAATATGATCTTCTGATATATTTTATATCTTGTTTGAGTTACAAGAAAGATTCTTTTAGCTGGAATTCAACAATTTTGTACATCAAATTATACACAAATATTCAAGCACAAACCACAAAGAAATCAAACTTTTATCAACTCTGATCGATACATAAAACTCATCTTTAATTTCCCTTTAATAAAATCTTGGACGAAACATGATCTCTAAGGGGACTCAGAAACAACTTCGCCGCCATCCACTTCTCTCCGGTGGAAATTCCGGTGGCAGCCACAAGCAGCGCAAGTGAGGGCGGCGGTGGTTCCATCTTCTCCGCTTGCCATGAATTCCCGGCAACCGTCGACGGCGTAGCCTCCGATATTAGCCGCATGGTTCTTTTGACATTCAACATATCTTATGTTCCTAGTCGATGAGCCTCCGGTAATCCTTTTCACCACCACTTGCCTTTTTTTCATCATTCTTGAAAATCCCTATTTGAACTTTGACTTATAAATGGGGAGACTTTACTAAAATTTTGATGGACTGTTGCTTGAGAATAAAGCTTGGTTTCTGAACTTGTATACCTAACCCTAGCACGTTAATATATAGTATACTAGCAGGCAGCCTTGCTAAATTCAAGATTAAAATAAAAAGGAAAAGGAATAGAATTTGGAGAGGGTGAGGGTGGGATAGAGTAGACAGTGGCCTTTTTCAATGATTGTTTCAATACTCTTTTGGTCCAAAATTAGGAAAGATTCTCTGATCGCTCACATACTACAAATTTCACCTCACCACTTAAAAAGTGCCACATCGTGTAAACCTGACTTCTTTTGTAATCGTATCTCTAAGTTTAATTTTTCAATTTGGGAGGAGATGTTTGGGCATGTATATTGTGATATCCATCACGGTAGGCAAATTAATGAGGGCGGTTAAAGATAATAGTTTTCTAAGCTGGCGAGTTTACGAAGAAAGGGCGGACATGATATTTTAGACAAACTTCATTTTGATGGAAGGAAAGTGTGGAGTTGTATAAGGCGTAACAAAATCTTATGTGTTACATGTTCTTTTGGGCTCGATGATGACATAGTCCAAGGAACAAATTCATGAGGTTTGTTGGTCAAAGCGGACAATACGTGTCGTAGGCTTAAGTCGTAATAAATATGGTATCAGAGCCTGAGACTCCCTCAGTCGATCGATAGTGGGCAAACCTCAACGAGGATGTTGAGTCCTTAAAGAGGTGTAGGTTGTGCCTATGATAGAGGGCGGACCGACGAGGGTGAGTTAAAAGGGAAGGACTGACAAGTTTATGTAGATGGTGCACATGACATCGTTGATGAAATCCAAATCACAAGAGAGAAATTGAAGAATTTTACAAAAGAAATATCACAAGCTTATATTTACTCAATTATGGCATAACCCAAGTGATAGATTTATAAGGCTTTGAGCTAAAATAGACAATACGTGTCATAGGCTTATGTCATATATATGCTTTTATTGTTCCAAGGAATTACAAGGGCAACAAGAATCACGTATGGCCATGCGCTATAGGATTGATAAAGTTGAACTCTTCTTCTAATTAAGTAAGAAAGTGTAAGAATAATATTTTCCTCATCCTATTCCTCCACAATAATGTGGTTAATATACAAATATACAACATAATGATAGGGAGAAGATCATGCCTAAATATCTCCCTAATGATAGTGATAAGATTGCTAATGTTCCTAATAAATATTTTACATGCTACCATAAATACATGATATTAATTAATTACAATGATAATAATTATTAATATTGGTATTAATAATAATTATTCTATCACTCCCCCGCAGTTGAAGCGGGAGGCAAACAGATTTTGAGACTGTCACGAAAATCTTCAAATAATATCAGCGTAAGTCCTTTGGTAAAAATATCTGCAATTTGATGGCGCGAGGGGACATTTAGCACCCGCACTTGACCACGTGACACCTTTTCACGGACAAAGTGGATATCCAGCTCAATATATTTCGTGCGTTGGTGATTGACTGGATTTTTGGACATGTAGATAGCACTAATGTTATCACAATACACCAAAGTGGCTTTCGGAATCGGGCAGTGAATCTCAAGAAGAAGATTGCGAAGCCAACAAAATTCAGATACAACATTGGCAACACCTCTGTATTCTGCTTCGGCACTTGATCTGGATAATGTGGCTTGTCTTTTTGAGAACCAAGAGACCAAGTTATCACTAAGAAAAATACCATAATCGGAGGTGGAACGTCTCGTGTCTGGGCAGCCACCCCAGTCTGCATCTGTGTAGGAGACTAGTGTGGATGTGGACGATAGATACAAGTGTAGACCGTATTCAAGAGTACCCTGTATATATCGCACAATGCGTTTTAGGGCATACATATGGTCATCCATCAGATTATGCATAAAAGGCACACTTGTTGCACAACATATGAGATATCTGGTCTGGTGAAAGTTAGATACTGCAGTGCTCCTGCCAGGCTGTTGGACTGAATTGTCTTGTGGCTAGGCCACTGTTTCGGGGCCCAGTTGGCCCAATTCTCCTGCGGTACCTAAAACAGTGGGCTGGGAAAAAATTGGGTTAAGTACGGGGGTCGGCTATCATCAAGAAAATCATATGTGTGGAGTCCAGACTTGTGTATTTTGTCAAATGGGAAACTCATTTCATCAAACATTACATGACGACTTATAATTAGTTTGTTTGAAGATAAGTCGTAACATTTGTAACCTTGATGATTTGACGGATAGCCCAAGAAAACACACGAAGTAGACCGGGGTTAAAGTTTGGTGATTGTACCCGTAAATGAGAGTAAGAAGGATCTCGTATGTAAAGGATTTTTAGTGGAGCTTGTTAAGACAAGTTCTTTTGAAGGAGTATGTTTAATAATTATGTGGCCATTTGTAGTGCATGATGTCAAAACGAGGGGAGTTGGGTGGCATGGACAAAGGATGTTCGAACATTATTGTTGATGGTTCGTATTTTGCGTTCCGCCTTCCCATTCTGGGAGGATGTGTGTGGACATGAAAGATGGAAATTTAAACCATTAGTATTGCAAAAATTCCAAAATTGTCGATTATCAAACTCCCTACCATTATCACACTGAATATTCTTGATTTCCCGTTCAGATTGATTTTTGATGAAAGCTCTAAATTTTAGAAAAATGGAGAACACTTGTGATTTTTTAGATAAGGGATATGTCCACAAAAAATTAGAGTAGTCATCTAACAGAAGCAAATAATATCTATGGCCCGAAGAGCTCAAAACAGGGGAAGTCTAGATATCACCGTGGATAATATCAAATGACATAAATGTGCATGAATTAGAGGAAACAAATGACATTTATTTAACTGTTGAGTACAGGAAATAAATTTATTTTGCTTTACAGAAGCTAAAACATGTGCCTCCGGATGACCCAACCTTTCATGCAAGACTGAAGAGGTTAATCCTGCAAAAGAAAATGGTAACTTGGACTGTTGGATAGGTGATGTTATTGGGTAGAGCTCGCCTTGGCTATCACATCTCATGATAAGCTTCCCCGTCTGAAAATCATTCACAAAAAATTCTAAAAGGGTCAAAAACATCAGATACCCAATTTTCAGTAGTAAACTTTCTAACAGATACCAAGTTTTTAATTAATTGTGGAGCATGAAGGATATTTTTTAAGGATATTGGTGGGTTTGGTGGTGACAAATTAATAGAATTATAACCCCAAATTGGAATAGAATGACCATTTCCAACAATTATACCATTATTTTTGCTCAAATTAAAATAGGACGAGAGATTACCTTGGAAGGACGTCACGTGAGTCATCACTTCGGTGTCCATATACCAATTTGCATCGGGTGGATTAAGTCCGAGAGTGTGCATGACGGACTCTATATCGGTTGGGCTTGTCATAGTGGAATGGGCCTTCTGCCATTGGTTTGTCACTGGCCCAACACTGCTTGGGCCGTTATTGTTGTTGCCTGAAGATTGCCTGGGCCCAAAACTGCCATGCCCAGCATTGTTTGGACCGGCAGTACCTGAAACATTTGGGCGGTAATTGGGCCTGGCCCAGTTCCCATTGGGTAGGGGCACGGTGGCACAGCCCACGGCAACTGCCAGGCCTACTGGGCTTGTCCGCCGCGTTGCTGCCATTGCTGCAGTCCGCCATTGGTGTTTCTGCCGGAGTTGCCGCCGCCGCCACCGGAATTCCGGTGGCCTCCATTTTTATTATTTCCGCGATTTCCACCCCGATTTTTATTATCATTTTTTCCTTTTTGTCCCCGATTTTGTTGTGTGGGTTCAAAATGGATAGTACCGTCATTCGAGGGGTAGCACAAATACAAAATATTAATTAATTACAATAATAATTATTAATATTGGTATTAATAATTATTATTCTATCAGAAAGTAATAACCAATTTTTAGAATGCCCTCATGGTAGACGTTACTGATGGAAATCTCGAATGAGGGTTGGAAATGATCGCTCAACTACCTTAATTAGTCAGTATATAAGGAAGAGATAGATGGCGATTTTTGTGCTAATTAGTTCGTCCTTAAGCTTGATGGGAATGCTTTGCTTTACGGGATGAGGAAAAAAGTGATTGATTTACGTCTAAGATGAATGCTAATTCCACAATCTGTGGGTCCTTAATGATGTTTAAAATAAAATTAAAAGCCAGGATAGTATGGCCCTTTGTACTGTGTCAACAACTCATCTATATTTTTCTAGTAGCCTCCATAATGACTAATACTTCAACATAACTTAAACATATTTATTGTATTCTCGCTCATCATCGTGAAAAGAGATACTTCAAAATTCTTATACAGAAATTGTTTGATTAATTTGGTGTAAACGTGCTGAAACTGTATCTGAGTAATTTCTTACAGAAATAGTTTAATTTGTTTAAGCTTTCCCTACTTGGGAGCCGAAGAAACTTCATTCTTTATTCGGGCTTTATTTTGTAGCACTAGTTGTAACACGCTATTACTTAAACTTTCCAGCTAAAGTTATCATATGCTTTTGGTTTTGGATCGACTTTTGGTACTCGCTCTGTTTCAATTGATCTGATTTTTTTTTGTAATAATTTTAAAAAATGATATCTTAAAAATTCAAAAATAATTTAATATAAAGTTTTCATTTATCCTTAGCGTCAAGCTTTTAATTATAGTTACATAAATGTTATATCATGTTTAAAACTATAAATTTAAAAGTCTTATAGCCACAATATTAATGTAAGATCGTCAATACCACTAGTTCCAAAAAAATTCATTTTTTTCTTGAATTCTGTGTTTAGCATGCGCCCAAAACTAGAGATTTAATTACATGTTCCATAGAATTCACTAGTTTTAGCCAAAATTTAGATATAAATTTGTGTTAAAAGATTCACTTAAATCTTTTATTCAGAACCCTATAAGGTGTCTTTTTTTAGAATCCAACTATAAACTCAAACGTCTGGACCCGCCTCTAATATCTAATCCAAATAGATTCACATGAATTGAAATCGAAAAGATTACTTGATATAATTTGACACTGCAAAATACTCCATCTGTTTCGTAATAAGTGGTTTTTTAGGCTTTTAATTTTTTTCAAAGTAAGTGGTGTTTTAGGATTTCAAGAAGACTTTGAGATTCTTCCAAGCTTACCATTATTTAAATAGTCAAGATTCATTAACTATCTTTTTTCTCTCTAGAAAATAGTAAAACTTGATTAGGGGTAAGTTAGTAAAAATGCTCCTACATTTCTAGAACCTAAAAAATCACTTGTTATGAAGTGGAGGGAGTAACCAGTATACTCTCTTTGGTACTCGCTAAATATGCTTAAATTATGTAGTGGTGGTAGACTATAAGGTTTTTAAAGGAATATATTCCCTATCTTTTCATTGATTCTTGTGTACAATATATAGTGTTACATGATTATTTATATAGCTATAAACTAGGTAACTAATCTTCCTAATTACAATTGGAATATAAATTAAATAAATATAAAAGATATACAATGATACGGGAATATTCTTGTAATATTCTATCACATCCCGCAGTTGAAGCGGGAGGTTCTCGTACGCTGAGACTGGCTCAGAAATCATCAAAGAGTATGCGCGGAAGTCCTTTAGTAAATATGTCAGCAATCTGATATCGGGAAGGACCATGAAGGACGCAAACTTGTCCACGAGCAACTTTTTCACGTACAAAGTGAATGTCCATTTCAATGTGTTTAGTGCGCTGATGTTGAACGAGATTGGCGAAAAGATATACCGCACTTACATTATCGCAGTAGACCAATGTAGCCTTGCGGATTGGGCAGTGAAGCTCCAGCAGAAGGTTGAGTATCCAACAAGACTCAGAGGCAACATTCGTTACTCCTCTGTACTCGGCTTCGACACTGGATCGAGATAGAGTAGATTGTCTTTTAGAAGAACAATAAAAACAAGTTATCTCTGAGGAATACACAGTAACCCGACGTGGATCGACGAGTGTCCGGACATCCACCCCAGTCAGCATTAGAATAAGAGGTGAGACTAGAGAGTAAGGATTTGTACAGGTGTAAGCCAAAGTGAAGAGTACATTGGACATATCGCAAAATACGTTTGAGTGCATTTATATGTTCATCCGTCGGGTTGTGCATATGTAAGCATATTTGTTGCACAACATAGAATATATCGGGTCTCGTGAAAGTGAGATACTGCTATGCTCATGCTAAACTACGATAGTGAGTCAAGTCGGCATACAGAGAACCGAATAGGCACTGAGTTTGGGATCAGTGTCCGCTGGTATGTGGGCCGGTTTGAAAGACGTCATGCCAGCTCGGTTAAAAATCTCTTTGGCGTACTTCCTTTGACAAAGAAATAAGCCACATGTATGTCTCGTAACATCATTGCCCGAAAAATGGCTTAGGAGGCCCAAATCCTTCATAGCAAACTCAGATTCAATGAGTGACATAATAGATTGGCGAAGTGCATAAGAAGATATAGTTAGGATGATATCATCAACATATAACAGAATGTATGTCATGTCATTAGCCTTGCTATAGATGAAAAGTGAGTGATCAGATTTACTATGTGAAAAACTGATAGAGGATACAAAGTTAGAAAACCGTTGGTACCATGCACGAGGAGCCTGTTTCAATCCATAGAGCAATTTCTTCAAAAGACACACATAATCTGGATGAACTGGATTCCTGAATCTCACAGGTTGATGCATATAAACGGTTTCATGAAGGTCCCCATGCAAGAAGGCATTTTTACACCAAGCTGATGAATATGTCATGATTTGGACAAAGCAATACTGAGAATGGTCCAAATAGTTTCCGATTTCACCACCGGACTGAAACTTTCTTCACAATCCACTCCCACATGTTGAGACATGCCATCACCTACAAGACGGACCTTGTGCATCTCAAAAGAACCATCAATTTTTTTATGTCGAAAAATCTATATAGAATGAATAATATTAGCATCAGGAGGACGAGGTACTAGATCCCACGTCTTATTTTCAATAAGAGCATTATATTCACCAATCATGACAGATTTCCAATTAGGATCGGATAAGACATTTTTTGGGGTTGCAAGGAAGAGGGGAAGGGGCAACCGAAGATGATAAATTAAATTACCATTTGGATTTGGAAATGTCGTGCATAACACGAGTTTCCATCATCTATAAGGGTGCTGCGGGGGGTGGACAACACGTGGTTGGGCAGGCTGTGGATAGGGATCGAAAAGGCGGGGTAGGAGTACTAGCCGAGATGAGGCAACATGATCGGGAAGAGGGGCCGGGGGTGCTGGACGAGAAGCGGCAGCAGTGTCGGACAACCGAGAGGGGCTATTTTGAGGTTCCCGTGGCTGAGTTTGGTGGGCTATCCGGGTCAGAACAGCGAGAAGTGGGTCGGTAGCGAATGATTTTACAAGTGATGAATTAGAAGGGCATTGAGGTCATCATTTAAGAAGTCATAGGAATTCGAAGGTGGAGAATGCAGCTTGGCAAAGGGGAATTAGGACTCATCGAATATGACATGCCTAAAAAAGATTATTTTTCGGCTAGACAAGTCGTAATAAATTGTAACCTCGATGATTAGGTGGGTAACCAAGAAAAACACACGGGGTGGACCGAGGTTGTATCTTGTTGGTCTGAGTGGAGGGATGAAGGGGGTAGCATAGACATCCGAAAGTTTGTAAATGCATGTAGGAAGGATCCCGAAGATAGAGAACTTGAGTGGGAGACTTGTATTTGAGAGACTTATTTGGGAGAATGTTCAAGATATAGGTTGCCATTGATAGAGCGTGATGCCAAAATAGGGGATAGAGGCGTGAGCGAGGAGGGCACAAACTAAGTTGTTTATGGTTCTAATTTTTTATTCGGCTTTGCCATTTTGTGGAGAGGTGTGGGTACAAGAAAAATGAAAAACAAGGCCATTTTGGCATAGAAAAGCTTGAATTATTTATTATCGAATTTTCCCCTATTGAAAACATTTGATATTCTTTTCAAATTGCATCTTAATTAAAGCGCTAAAGGAAGAAAAAATAGAATATACTTGAGACTTATTACCAATGGAAAAAATCCACAGGAAATTGGAATAATCATCTAAAAACAACATATAGTATCGATGTCCGGTCGTGCTTAAGATAGGAGAAGTCCATAAATCACTGTGTATGTTATCAAAAGGCATTAAAGTACATGTGGATGAAGGATAAAATGGAAATTTGACATGTTTCCCAAAAACACAAGATTCACAAATAGGAGGATAAGAGACATGTTTACAATCAATAAATTTATTATTGCTAAGGGATCATAAAAAAGAGTCTCCCGGATGTCCTAATCTATTATGCCATAAAAGAGACGAAATAGCTGCAAAAGTTGATCGAGAGGAGGCTGGATGACCGACGGTGGTGGTGATAAGATAAAGGTCCATGGTGCTATCACATCTCATTATTCGCATCCATGTCATAAGGTCCTTCACATAAAAACCAAAAGGATCAAATTCAAGGAAAACATTATTGTCAGTTTTGAAACGACGCACAAAGATTAGATTTTTGATAAGTTTTGGGGCATGGAGGACATTTTTTAAAGATAATGGGGGTGGTGGTGGGGAGAGGGATGATTGTCCATAACCTTGAATGTGAATGCCTTGTCCACTACCAACAATAATATTAAGATTTAAATTGCTCATATTGAAATAAGACGAGAGGGTACCTTAGGATGCCGTCATATGAGATGTGGCGTCAGTATCCATGTACCAACTACCATATGAAACATTGAGAAACAATGTGTTCATATCCGCCTCAATATCCGTTGGTGCGTAGGTTGAAGAAGGAGAGACATGTACAGTGTATGCATGTTGTGGACATGCGCCGAGAATGTCGGGTTGGGCTGACGGACCGGAGGTTGGGTCCAGGATGTTGTCGGGTAGGGGCAAGGTGGAGCAACCCACGCTGCCATGGGGGAGGGGGTACACAGCTTATGGCGGAGGCTACTACCACTGCTGTTGCCGCTGCGGGTGGTTGCCGGCTGGCGGGGACTGCCTTCTGCCGCCACTGCTACTACTTCCGCCGCGGCCACCGCGGCTTCTTTCAGAATTTTTGCCTTTGTTGTTATTCCGGGGATCTGAACCATATTTTGGATCATTGGTTTGCCCGGGGAATGGGCTAGAAACTGAGCCCCTCATGTCGGAAGTTGGGCCACCGGTGGTTACGAGGGCGGCGTTGGTGGTGGTGTTTGCGTTAGCCATTGCCCGCTTGGTTTTTTGGGTTTCTTCAAGGATAAGTCTCGAACGAGCCTCATAGAATGAAGGTAGTGGCGTGCTTTGTCAGAGGATGGTAGCTACGCCATCATAATTTTCATTCAAACCCGCAATGAGTTGCATCACCAATCATTGATTTGTGACCAGTGCACCGATGTTTGAGAGTTGATCGGCAATCATCTTAAATTCTTGACAATAGTCAGACACATTAGAAAAATTGTCCTGCTGAATGTCCTTAAATTGATTTTCCAAATACAAGACACGTTGTGTCTTGTTATCATGAAAAATACTTTCCAATCGCTCCCATGTTTGTCGTGCAGTAGCGCCAGTTTTAATGATTATATGTAATAGATCGTTCGAGATTGTACCGTAGGTTCATTGTAGAACAACCACATCTAAGCGTGACCAAAATTCATCATTAGAACCATCGTGTTTCTCCTGGGCACGGAAGTTGGCTTTAATGTAGGAGGGATGTTGTGGTCGATGACTTTGTACACGTGACAATGGATCTTAAACAGTTCCACTCAGGAGGAATACTGAACTTTTTCCATATCAAGAATAATGGGGATGAAGTTCTTGATGTTGTTAACAGCAAGTGCATGATGGAATTTGGGTTGTTCAGCCATTGAAAATTGGGGAGAAAGGGAGAGAGATTGAGAGAGAGAGGCCGAGAGTCGGAGGCGGTAGGGGGGCGACGATGGCTTAGGGAAATTTTAGGTTTAGAGTTTGACTACTGATATCATAAAGGAATATGTTCCCTGTCTTTTCATTGATTTCTGTGTATAATATATAGTGTTACATAATTATTTACATAGCTATAAACTAGGTAAATAATCTTTCTAATTACCATCAGAATATAAATTAACCAAATATAAAAGATATACAATAATAAGGGAATATTCTTATAATATTCTATCAGTTTTTCTCTCACAATAACATTAATGGCTATTATGAAGGATTTGAAGAAAACCAAAGAAAAGCCGTAAAGTTGGAGCTTGAAGGAGGAACATATTGTTTATAAAAATTTCTGATTGGGTGCAATGAGAGGTGAAGAATATTCAAGTGGTATATGAATAATAGATAGACAAGTAGCATTGAGAAAAAAGCACCTCCACCATAGGTGCAAATGAGCAGACACTGCCAAAAAATTAAAGAGAAACATACGTTTTCAAGAAGCACGTGCCTTTATATTAAGATATATTGGACGAAGTGTATTGTTTACACACCAGGGGCCAATCAACAAATGATCATAATAGAAAAGTCATAAACCTATATAAATTTTTTTTAAAAAAAAAAAAACAAAAAAAAATAGATAAAACTAGAATCTGCTACAACGAAAAATAAATTAGTGAAAAAACACTAGCAATGGGAAAATATAAAATTTTAAGTGTTCCGGAGACGTACCTTATATAATAGTGAAAACATGTAAGTACGTTACTAGTATTATAGATCCGTATTTTCTTGGAGCCCCAAAATTTACAACAGCAGAAAAAACATACCTCGTGAAATCTCATCAAGTGGTGTTTGCACATGATAGAATGTCGAAGACCTTATCCTATCTTGGGAGATAGAGGATATTTTTGGACTCCGATAGACCCTCAGCACAAAAACAAATAACTCAAAATAGTGTTAAAAATCATGAAAAAAAAATACTAAAAAGCATGAAAAAATTGTCCGAAAAGGAGTCGCAATTATCACAAATTAATATGAAAATCAAAATTTAAAAAACAACAGATAATAGTAGTATTTGAAGTTAAAAAAAAAGACCCCCAAATTTTTAAAAATTAGTCTTAGCGTACGTGCGTTACACGTGTGTATTGCGTCAATAAATAAAAAAAATATAAAAAAGAATAAATTATTCAAAAATAGTAATTTGTGTTAAAATAAATACAATATTTACTTAAATGGTGAAAATAAATGCAACATGACATATGTATATATTATGTTGTATCGCATCTGACATCTCATTATAAATGATATTCTTGATATATTTTCTACTATCGCTTTAACTACTTTGCATCTAAGATTGAAACTCAATCTCTGTCACACTAAGATCAATTAAAGATTAATAAAAAAATTATGTGCGAGAAGATTAAATTATGTGAAATAGCAATTGCCATTAGAATAAATATAACACTCATTTAAATGGTAAAGATAAATATTACTACATAGATGCAATAGTTGGAAAAAATGGAAGCCTTCAAAAGATAAATAACAATTAAGTCAGTTATATAGTATTTGTAGTTTTACGTATTTTACAGTGTGAAATAATAACATGTTATGTAGTTGCATCTCACCTAATATCCTTTCATAGATGATGTTTTGGTGTAAGTTCATTTTTGTTACTTCAATTGGCCTAACCAAGTTCTTGTTGATGACATTGAATATTCATCTTAAGTTCAGTATATCGTTAGTCGTGTAAGAAAACATATTGTTGAAATTATGCAGTCCAACATTTAAAAGTTTTTGACGTTGCGTTTTGCTACTTGAATGATACTTGAATCATTCAAGTTTATCAAAATTATGATTAGTTTATTTATCTTCAAAATCAATTTGTATACGGAAATGACTCATATGACAGTTAGTACAATTGTAACCTCTTTTCTTTCATCTTTTCCATCACAACAAACTGCAAAAGAACAACCATATATCAACATTAAACATGTTGAAAAATATATAACTAAGCAAATAAAGTGTGATGTTCTAACAAATCACACAATCAACATGGTATTAAAATATACTGTCGCCCATTAATTGTGATTTTTTTTTTTCACGCCTGTAATTCATGTAAGAGAATAAAAAAAATAAGTGTATTTTCTAATAACATAAAACATTTAGTTATAGATGAGATGGTTACACAATTTAACAAACAAACATGGACGGATATTATGACAAATTAACCATGCATGAATTTAAGTTCAACAACAATAACATAGCCAGTGTAATCCCACAAATGGAGTCTGGAGATGATAGAGTATAAGCAGACCTTACGCCTACATTGGGAGGTAAAAAGTTTCCGATAATGCATGAATTTAGGTACAAAGACATTAAGGAAAAATAAAGAGAGAAAAAACTTCATTTATACCTTAGAAAAATAGTCCAAAATAACTAAGTCAATAGGAGAAAAAGCGTTGATCTTGAGGATATAATCCGTATATATAAGCTATTGATGAATGGAACTTCTGAACCTTTTCGAATAAGAATATAATATATAATTGAGACCAATAACATAAACGTAGTTGAACTCCTATTTTCTAATGGTTTGTTCTCTGTACGTATGTATAACGGAGTTAATTACATGCCTATTCACCCACAATTTTCATTAAGATTAGAACTTTGATAACAAGTTGCATTAGCTACTTACCATTGACAGTGGACGTACTTTTGGCCACAAACTCGGACAAATTAGGAATTCAATTTTAATACTTTAAGTAAATTATAATAGGGAAGTCAATCAAAAAGTCTACGTTTATTGATATATTTTTCTCATATGACAGTTATTATTTTGCCAAAATAATGATGATTTTTTTTACTTTTTAAAAATATATTTTCAAAAATAAAATAAGTGAAATATTATAAAGATATTAAATTATAATTTAAGGGATTCAATATTTTGTTTAGTTTCAACGTTGGATTTCTTAATATTATTAATTTTCTATGACTGTTGCTTAGCCAAAAAGAAATTAACCACAAATTTTCCACCATAAAAGGAAGGCAGATTAATCGATTTTGTAGGAAAGAAACACAGCGGCAAGATTTTGCATAAAATTCAGAAGTCCTACGCCTAAAAAAAAAGACTAAATATTAGGAAAATTATTAAGTTGTTGGTTTTGAAGTCCTAAATATTAAAAAAATAATTAAAATTATTAGTTACAGTTTTGTCTAATGTGATTTTTTTAAAGGGTAAAAAAGCGAACGACATTTCGCTAAAGGTCTTTGTGATCGTAATGTATTTTTTCAGAAACTGAAAAAATACATTATTAGTTTTTAAGTCCTTCAATTTAGTTGGTTTTGAAGTCCTAAATGTTAGAAAAATAATTAAAATTATTAATCTAATGTGATTTTTTTAAAGGGTAAAAAAGCGAAAGGCATTTCGCTAAGGGTCTTAGTGATCGTAATATATTACCCTTAGCGATCGTAATATATTTTTTCTCAAACTGAAAATTGTATACCCTGCAAACCACTCCTTCTCGAATTTAGGATCAGAGGTCAATTCAGAATTTTAACTTATGAATTGTGGATCATAATTATTTTTAATTTGCTTATTGAATTTTGGAGAGTTTATTAAGATATATAAATATTTTTAATACAAATATAATTATGTGACTGAAATCATTGATTTGTTTAAATAATACTAAATTATAAGATAAATTTTGATACATAAAATGGACAAATACAATTCTTTTCAGAAAGATTAAAATATGAAAATAAAAAATAGATTTTGATAGTAAGTTGAAGTCACATACCTTGACGGCTTGATAAGGATTCAAGAGAATTTACCTTGATTAATTGATCTAAAAAGCATCAAACATGTCACAATTAATACCAAAATAATTATCATAATTGATTAAAAAAATATTGAACCTGTCACAACTAATTATAAAAGAATGATTATAATCAATCTCTTTGAATGACTAAAACTTAACGATTTCATCTCACCTATTAGTATAAAAAAGACTTTGCCATAATAAAATTGGACAATTACAATTCTTTTCAGAAAAAATAAATTATGAAAATAGAAAATAAATTTTGAAAGTTAGTTGAACTCACATACCTTGATGACTTGATGAAGATTCAAGATAATTTGCATTTGATTAACTGATTTTAAAAGCATCAAAACCTATCACAATTAATACAGAATAATTATCATAATTGATAGTATGAAAAAGATTACGCAACTGATAATATAATTATTTCAACAAAACAAATCAGTTCATTGCTTTTGAAACTTTTAAAAATAAAAAATACAAAGAGTAGCGTCAGAACTTCAAAGAAAGAGAGACTAAAATCATGTGAGGACAATAATTTAGTGCGAGTTGGAAATTCCTAAAATATATAATGTTGCTAAATAATAGGGTTTAGTTGGAGTCTTAACTTTAAAACGGTTTTGTGTTTGAGTTATATTTGGAAGCTTTAATTTCCACAAGTTTAATTATGGAATTAAACTTATATTTGTCAAAGTCAAAAAAGAATCCGAAAATAATTAATTATATAATAATTTGATGAAAATAATAAATAATAATTTTATCTATTACAAAATATTTTAATGAAGGACAAAAAGTTCAATTAACATTTGTAAGACCTTTTATGTTTTTAATGTAATATAGATTAAAAATTAAAAATCATCTTTCCTTTTCCAACCTAGTCATTTTTTAGATTTGTCCCAAGTCATAAGCGAATCCAAACAATGCCCCAGTTGCAATCTAGTATACTAGTTACTATTATTTCCATAAAAAGTTAAAGGTTAAGATACAAAAATTATAAGGAGTCAACAAGATATCTCGATAGAGTAAGTCATATGATTAACAATTATTACTGAAAATAACAAGTCTCGAGAACACCGTAAACAAAGGAAGATGGATGAGTAAAACCAGGAAGTTTTTTCCAGAAAAGCTAATACAAAAAGAACAGAAGCAACAGTGGGTATAATGCCACTATGATTGGTGTCTTTTATAATGATGGATTGAGGGAGTGGGTTACATGTGACGGTAACATCTAATCCAAAATGTCGTCTCTTGGAAAGGTCAAATCTTACTCAATTTGTCAAAAATATTACCGATTCATTACTTTTCAAACTTTCAATTTAAGTTTCTAAATTTAACTAGATAATAATAAAAAAAGAGGGAAACTTTAGAATCTTGATATTTTAGGGTATATTGATATGGAGAAAAACATTTTTAAAATGTTACTAAAATTTGACTAGTCGAAATAATATTTTTGGGTAACCGTCGACTTTCATTAATCACCAAAACACAACAACAACATACCCAGTGAAATCCCACAACGTGGGTCTGGGGAGAGTAGAGTGTACGCAAACCTTACATCTAACTTGGTAGATAGAGCGGTTGTTTCTGAGAGACCCTCGGCTCAAGACAAAGTATAAGCACAAACAAAGCAAGAAAAACGGTCAGGTCCGAAAAAGAAATTTAAAGCAGTATGAAAATGCTGATATCAAAAGCGAATAAGTCATGCTAGCGCATTCTGAAAAAAGAAGCAGTAACTAACGCATGTACATAAGATAAACAAAGTACACTAATGAATACATAGCAGCAGGAATCAAACACTACTATAAAGTCATTCTGCGCTTACTAGTATGATAGGCTAAGCGGGCCTACAATAATAACACTACAACTATCAGTTTATAAGCGTAAGTAGGACTACGCTCGACTACCTACTACCCTACTACCCTAATCCGTGTGTTCCACAACCCCCTATATAAGGTCATGTCCTCAGTAAGTTACACATGCGTCATATCCCGTCTAATCAACTCTCCCCAATACTTCTTCGTCCTACCTCTACCTCTCATGAACCCGTCCATAGCCAACCTCTCACACCTCCGCACTGGGGCATTCGTGTCTCTCCTCTGCACATGCCCGAACCATCTCAACCTCGCTTCCCGCATCTTATCCTCCACCGAGGCCACTCCCACTCTGTCCCAGATATCATCATTTCTAATCCTATCCCTCCTTGTATGCCCACACATTCATCTCAACATCCTCATCTCCGTAACTTTCATCTTTTGGATTAATCACCAAAAGTATTATTTAAAAAACAGTAAGGTTTTAACACAACCTGCTAATCCTAATTAGAATCACTCCTACATGAACTCTCAGGGAGGAACTACAAAACTGCAAATATATACATTACAAGAGTAGTCCTAAAAAAATTAAAAACTTGAAGACTCTTTAAAAATGGCACTGCATCACTTCGGATTTTAGAAGAGGTGAAGCTCTGATGTTGCAGGTTACAACAATCTCTTTGACAAGCTGATCTCAATGGATCACTATCCCTTCAAATAATCTAGCATTTTCCCCCTTCAAATAGCATATGTGAACTCGGTATACACCATTTTAAGTGTAAGTGCTTGTTTTGTCTTCCCTTTGGTTGCACGTAGAACTATATTGGATTGCTGAAGCCATGTACTTACAGCTGGCCAGCCAATTTGCAGCCATTGTATCAGCCTATTCCACAGTGATTGAGCATAAGAGCAAGAGTAAAACAAGTGATCTCTGGATTCATTCTCAGTCAAACAGTTGGGACATTTAGGATCAACTTGGATATCCCAACTGATGACTCAATCACATTTAAGTAATCTGTCTTGAACTTGTAGCCACATCAAGAACACAGCATTGGATCTGGCTGAGTTATGAAATAATAGTACTCTCCATGGGACTATGGTTAATGTCCCTATCATTTGCAAGTAGATGTGCTTGATCATACTTCTATTCTCCATTTTACTGCCTTGTATATGAACAAGTTCACTCCTTGCACCAATAATTTTCATCACCATCCAGCTTGCTTGTTGAGGAATCTGAATGAGTGTAAGAGGTCTTCCTTTCAAGTAATAAGTGTGAATCCACAGCTTGTCTTGTTTGTTTGTTATATCCCAACAGGTTTTAGTGATAGCTGCTTTATTCCACACTTTTAAATTTGTCAAATTATAACCCCCTGCTGATTTAGGCAAACATACTTTCTCCCAAAAAAAATAAGGCCCTCTTAGTAATGGTATTGACACCTGACCAGATAAAACTTCTACATGTGCATTGATAGCCTTCGTAACTCTAGCTGGCAGTACAAACAGTTGGACCAAATAAGATTGGACTCCAAATATAACAGTTTTCACTAGTTGGATTCTGCCTGCATAAGATAACTTTTTGGCTGTCAATGAAGAGATTTTTGCCACAATTTTCTCTATCAATGGTTGCCATCGACTAATCTTGAGTCTTTTGGTTATAAGAGGTACACCCACATACTTGAAAGGAAGGTTACCTGGAGAATATGCTAGATGTTTAGTAATCCTTAGAGCCTCAGCAGGATCAACTCCACCCACATATACAGAACTTTTAGCCAGATTTGCTTGAAAATCAGAAGCAGTGGAAAAATAAGTGTTTTTTCATGGAGTTTAGTGACTGCCTTATATTCTCCTCTAGAAAACAACAAAAGGTCATCTGCAAAATGAGTAATGCCTAGTTTTGCACATCTAGGGTGTGGTACTTAAAATGTTTATCCTCTTTAAGTTCATTCAAGCATCTATTAACAATGGCAAAGAGGAAATGAGAGATTGAGTCTCCTTGTCTGAGTCCCTTAGCAGCTGGAAAAGGAGTAGGTTCACCATTTATCACAATAGAGTAGTTGACATTGGTGACACTAAATATCCATTGTATAAATCTTCCAGGGAAACCTAGTCCTTCCAAAACTTGTTTTAAGTAAGGCCACTCTAGAGAATCATAAGCTTCTGCAACTCTACTTTGATTATACATCTAGGTGAAATATTTTTCCTAGTGTATGATTTCACAAGCACATGAGCAAGAATAACACTATCAACAATTTTCCTCCCTGGTATAAACCCTGACTGAGCTTTAGCAATAATACAAGGCATAACATTTTGTAATCTATTTGTCAAGATCTTGGCAATTATCTTATATAACACAGTACATCAGGCAATTAGTCTGTATTCCTTAACATATGCAGGGTTGGGACATTTAGCTACAAAGTTATAGAAGCACGATTAATTGCTGGAAGCATCCTTCCTGTTTGAAAGAAATCCAGTATAGCAGCACATACCTCATCTTGAATTATAGGCCATGCTTTCTTGTAGAATAAAGCATTATATCCATCAACTCCTGGAGCTTTGTCATCTCCAATGCCTTTAAGAGCTGTAAAAACCTCTAAAGTAGTCACAACTGCACACAATTCTAGTTGCTGAGAGTGAGTTAGAGAAGGGCCTTTGTTCATTGTAACTTGGTTCACTGCAGCCAAATGAGAAGCAGCACTACCCATCAGTGACTTGTAAAATTGAATAATTTCTTCTTGAATTGCCTGTGGATCAGTGAGCTTCCACCCAGTCAAACTACTTAGTTCGACTATTGGTTTCTTTTGGTGTCTCTCCTTTATCATTGCTGAGAAGTACTTGTTATTAGCATCTCCTAATTTTATTCAAGATGCTCTGGATTTCTGATGCAAAGCTTTCTCCTCAATGAGTGACCATTGTTCTAATTGGTGTAGAGTAGCTTGGGCCTGATCAACTAAGTCATCTGTGTATCTGAGTGCCATCTGATCTTGAGTTTCTTTTAAGGAAGTTCTAGCCTGTGCAATTTTGTCACTGATGCCTTTATAATGATCTGCATTCAACTTTCTAAAGCCAGCTCTTAGCCTTTTGAGTTTTAACCATACATTTCTCATCTTGTTAGTATCCAGCTGACTGTTCCATCCTTCTTCTACATGTGGTATAAAATAATCATGATCTACCCAAATATTGAAGAACTTGAACGGAGTTTTGACATTGAGTTATCCAACCACAGAGGTAACAACATAGGAGAGTGATCAGATATGTGAGGCTGCTTAAAATCAACTACTAGATGCCCATTTTGCGGCATCCATTCCCCAATTGCCTAAAGTCATGTCCAACCTACACCATATCCTTGCATTCCCTCTCTGGTTATTGGTCCAAGTGTAGTATTCACCTTTCCATAATAATTCAAAAAGGGATAATGTTTGAACACAATCACCAAAATCCTGTAATTCAGCAGTAGCTACAGGAGCTCCATGTAATCTATCTTGAGAACATAGGATGTCATTAAAATCTCCCCAAAATAGCCATGGCTTAGTAATCTGAGATGACAGTTGTTACCAATATTGCCATAAGCTCCTTCTTTGATCTTGAGTGTTAAAAGCATAGATTACAGTCATGAGGTTCTCCTGTCCAGTTTGCCTATTGAGTACTGAACAATGTATAAAATTGTGCATTAAGTTTCAATGGAGTCACTTGAAATAGAGAAGAATCCAAATCCTCTCATTAGTTGCACAAGGGTAGTTATGAATAACATTCCAGTATGGAGCAATTTCGCTAACAACTCTTGAAGCAATACACTCCATTACTCTTGTTTCCAGTAGACCCAGTAATTTTACTCTATTTTCTTTGACGTAGAGGCTCAATTCTTTCTGCTTATATCTCTTATTGGGTCCTCTAATATTACAAACCATCCAAGTCATGTAGATATGAGAAAGCCCCCACCCTCCCCAGAAGAAGGAGATTTGTTTTTGTTTGATATGTAAAACACGTACGGGAATAGTAAATAATTATTACAGTGATCGAAAGAATAAACAACAAAGATTACAACAACAAGTTGTCAATCTCTTGATCTTGAATTGAAACTTCAAATCTGGATCTTGTATTAAGAAATACAAGAACATGAACTGCTACACTTATGGCTTGTAGAACCGCTGAGAATCCGAACGGTTAGAGTCCTTTGAGATTCAAGTTCACACCTGAAAAAATTAGCAACCAATTAGATAATCACAGCACCACCGACTGAATCGAGAGATGACTCTCTGTCTTTAAGACAAGATTGCCCCCGTATATAGGCTTTACGGAAGTGTGGACAATAGTCTCCAAAGATGAAACAACAAACTATCAAGTGTGCAAAGCCTACACAAATGATCCCAGCGAAGAACACGAACAATGAAGATTGCTTATCAGAAAAACTGATCTCTTTGTGGTGTTGTTTGTATGTCTCTTGTTCTTTTTTTTTCTTTCCTGTTATGTTCATCTATAGAATTGAGCCAAAGGCCTCAATTTATAAGTGTGCAAGATGGTCTTTCAAATGCCCCATAATGACATTCAATTGCCATGTAATGGATGACATTTAACCCCCAGGTAATGCAGCAACATAATAGTCCAAGTAATGACCATTATTGGGTGGATTCAATGCCATTGAAACCACCTCAACAGCCAAACCTTTGGGATTCCGTCGAGCAAACACTGCTTGGGAAGCGTCGCCGCGCTGAAGCATTAGCGCCGCGACTCCAGATCCTAAAAATATTTTCCTTTATATCAAATATTTATTTATACTAAGGATATGTATAATGTATCAAAATATTCTTTGAATATTGTAGTCTCAAACAAGCTATGTAGAATTGAAATTGGAATAGAAGAGTTGTAAAATACTCCAATATATATATATTCATTTTTAAATAGATTAAAATAAGATATTTAAATTGATGTCCAAGGAATATTTAGTAATATTGTGAGGATTAATCACAGATTAACTATTTTTACAATGATCATCAATTTATTACAATATTTTCATTTTATTAGAATACAAAGCTCGCGTAGACAAAGTTATAGTTCAATGTCCAATAAAGGATATTAAACTAACAATAATTCACTTTACGTAGATCATAATTTCCATATAAATAATTGTGACACACTCTCCTATTAAAAAGTTCAAATACTAGTTTCCTTATTAGAAAAATAAAAAATAAAAGTAAAAACTCACTTTCTTTACTGGATTTCCATATCATGTCTGTCGGTTGTTTTCTAGTGTTGTCAATGGGTTTATCGCGAAGCTCTTAGAGTGCAAAGAAGAATCATGCTTAGTCTCTTCCTTTCTCGATCTTCTGATACCAATTAATACTTTTCCCCTAAGGGTGTATTTGGCATGACGGGAGTAATTTCTGAAAAAATATTTTTAGAGAATTCATTTCTTAGAATTTGGTACGATAGAATAAGTAGGAAAATATTTTCTATTTAAAGAAGGAAAATAACTCTACCGATTATGAATGAAAGTCATTTTCATTATAACTATCTTTTAACTTTTAATTTCATGTTATATGTTCCAATAACACCTAAACGTTATTTGTAAAGAATGGATCTTGGGTCTAACTCAACCCCAAAAACCAGCTTGTAGGGTGAATATTATCCAAGTCCATATAAGGAGTTCATGTTTCCATTCCATCCATATAAGGAATTCATGTTTCCATTCCATCCATATAAGGAGTTCATGTTCTCATTCCATATCCGATATGGGACTCTTAACACTCCCCGCACGACCAAATCTTGTTAACTGGAGGGTGGATAATATAATTTGGAAGCCAACATCGGAGAACGAAGAATTGAGATGAGTCTGACTCTGATATCATGTAAAGAATGTATTTTTGGCCTAACTCAACCCCAAAAGCTAGCTTGTAGGATGGGGATTGTCCAAGTACATATAAGGAGTACATGTTTCCATTTTCTCCATATAAGAAATTAACATTCCATTCCATATTTGATGTGGGACTCTTAACATTATTAACTAATATTCAATACTAAAAACCATTTCATCAAAACACTCTAAATTGTTAGCATTGTATTAAAATATATTTTTCATTCATTTACTAAACACAAAAAATTATTTTTCTCAAAACATAATCGCCATGAAAAACGTTTTTCACAAACACATTCTAACAACAAAAATGACTTCTTTCAAACCAATATTAAGTCGACCACATACAAATGGCGATGACACGTCTAAATTATTGCATCCGCTAGAAGTGCTATTGGATGAATTTGGTGAAAGTGTCACCACCAAAGAAAGTGGTGCAGCGGATGAAACTGCTCCTCTCTCAATCAGAGATTTTGGGTTCGAGTCCAGCGTTTTTTTTTTTATAGGGAGCGCTTCCTCCCGAATGGAGTTATACGCGGCGTGAATTTGAATATAGTCGGGCTCCAATACAGGTACTTTACACCGGTTGAGAAAAAAAAGAGAATTTGGTGAAAGAGTTGATATGGACTTGAAGAGAAAGATGATTGGAAATATAGAGAAGATTAGACATTTTGTTTCTCAACAACCGTACCCAACCTATTATGTATACCTAGTCGATGTATGACTTGCGACTTTGGATTTCTTACTTTCTTATATGCCTCCCTCAAATATTATCTTTCCATTAATTATGTTTTTCTTCTCTTATCGCAAGTCTGAATAGATGATTTCATCGACTTTGGAATAATATAATTATGAAAGTCAAAACAGAGATCTAGACTTGTAAATGTTGGAAATTTGTCTTTGGTGGGGAGGTGCGTCCACCCATATTTAATGAATTAAACATTAGGGTTCCGCATGTTGAAGGCTTTGTCTCTCCACACGTGCATAATCTACTAAGTGAGTAGATGACCGTAGGGCCAAGAATCGTCAAATTTCGTTGAGAAATGAAAGAGATATTGATCCACGGCGTAAGGTGTTTGAGGCATGTAAATATGGTGTGGGACAAATCTACCACATCGGTGGGACAGGGAAGAATTGCTCTCTTTATAAGTCTCTTAATTGACTAAGGGTTTGGGACCCCAAGGGGTAACCCATGTGTTTAAAGGAGGGAGGACCTAGATGTGCTTGGGTTCAAGGCTAAGTCCACACGCGCGTCGCCGTCCGGTCCGGTCATGGGACTTTCTGATATTATCTATTTGGACCCAAATTGCTTAATATTTACAGTTTGGTCCCTGGAGTTTCTGGAAAGGTGAATTTGGCAACAACAGAAGGCAGAAAGTTTTCTGCCTACCGTTTGGACTGATTTTTGGAGCATTAACCAGTCATTACTTGGATGTTAACTCCTCCATAAACAACCCTCCTTTATTGGCCATAAACCTGCCATTAACAGTCCTCCCCTAATGGCCTTAAACTTGCCATTAACAACCCTCACTAATGGCCATTAACCAGGCGTGTCTTGGACAGTTGAGCAACCTCCCTTGTGCTATATATTGATGCCTTTTGGCTCATTTGGCAGTGACGAAAAATATACAAAAACAGTATAGAAAGACACAGAAGAAGAGACAACATTTATATACACAGAGACAAATAGAAGAGACACTGAAATTCAGTCCAAAACGTTGGGACTAAAACATAAACTCTTCCTTCCTTTTCCATTTCTTTAGCAAGGCGTTTCGTGTTTGTTTTCTTCGTCAGACTCAACCTATTTGCTTTGTAGCGTTGAGATTAAAGTATTGTTTTATCTTAGGAGACTATTGCCCATTAACGTAAAAGCATATATACAGGGCAATCTTGTCTTAAGGACAGAGTGTCATCACTCGACTCAGCACACAGTTGTAACCATCCAGATTTAGTGTTTCTTGATTTCAGGTTTTCAAGATTCAAGACTCAACAAGCTTGCGGCAGTTCTGAAAATTGGCCTATTTGTTTATCCTTTCGAACACTTGTAATATTTATTTACTTCCCGTACTGCTTTACAATATCCAACAGTAAATTGTACAAATTAGAAAAATTCGAAGTGAACAAAATGTCCACCATGTTAGGCTTCACATGGCTTCTTTTTTTTCACCATGGAATAGCAGGGCTTGGGAAATATACAAGGAACACGTTAGTACCCCTAGCCAATCAAGAAGCGATGGCATTTGTTTTTTTCATAATTTCGAATAATAGTTTGATGTTTAGAAAAAAGGAAGTTACTTGAAGTATCTTTTTTTTTAACCTAATCAGAACAATTTACCCTTTCTGCTCCAATCAGTAGAGTGTTAAACATTTAAGGAGGAGATAAATGATATTTTAGAACGTCTTTTTAAAGAGAAGGACAACTTGTATCGACATAATTAATAAAATTGACTAAACTTAAAAAAAAACATAACCTGTAACGTGGGCCGTTTAACGAAATAATTTATAAATCATGACTCAACTGCTTGTTGGGATACAATTGTTGTAAGGAACGGGAAGTAAGTAACTATTACAATAATAGAAAGGATAAACTAACTATTATAACTGGAAATCAAGAACTTAACCGATTGTTGTGTGATTTGTTGAGTCGAGTGATGACACTCTTTCTTTAAGACAAGATTGCCCCGTATATCTCTTTTTACGGTGTTGAGCAATAGTCTCCCAAGATACAACATCAACTTTAACAAGTGAGCAAAGGAAACTCAAGTGTTACTCTTGAAAAACTTTGAGTATAGTGACTTTGCTAGAGAGGAATAATATGAAATCAGAAAATCTAGAGTGTTTTCTAAGTGTTGTGTTCAATTGAGCCAAAGGCCTCAATTTATAGTGTGAAGAGAAGACCCCTCATCTAGCCAACTAATGGTCTTCAATAGCGTAATGGCACTTGAATGAGGGGTTACATTCAACCAAATAATGGCTGAATTCATGTGGCAAGTAATGGAGAATCAATGCTCCAAAACCAGCTCAAATGTCAGATTTTTTCAACTTCCCGTCGCAGCATTCTGCCTCCGAAGCACCGCGATGCTGTGAATCAACGTCGCGGCTCCAGTGACTGCCCAACCATTTGGCGCCGCGGCTCCGACAGTGTGGCGTCGCGGCCCTTCACGGCTTCGCGACGATTTCCGACTCGTTTCATCTTACACTTCTTCCTTCCTTTACCAACGTGGAATACTTTGTCATTTGGCCAATAACCGTCCATAATTCTATGTCTCAAACGTATTACATACGTACCAATATCTCCTTCACTAATGAAATTTGCGATACTTGACACTACGTGTGCACGTGTGTGGAAACGACGTTTCCGACGTGCGGGCCCAATTGTTCGTGTCATAAATTAATGGAATATATTTAATTCCACATTTAGTAAATTGTAGTTCACAATTCAAACTATTATATCTAACATGCTTGAATTTTAATGTCCTCCTAGTCATTAACTCCCGTTTTTATTAAGTAAAACAGAAAGATAAAAACGAGGAAACAGGTGAAGAGAACCTCTTTTTGACTTTCATTTTAAGACAAAAAGGGGACAAGGTATCTCGATTAGACACCAACAAAGAATGAGGTTGTTCCTCCTTTAATCATAGGCTCCGGGTTCGAGCTCTTGAAAAATCCTTGGTATGAAAGGGTAAAGAATGGATCTTGGGTTTAACTCAACCCCAAAAGCTAGCTTGTAGGGTTAAAAATTGTCCAAATCCATATATGGAATTCATGTTTCCATTCCATTACCGACGTGAGACTCTTAACAGAAAGACTATCCTCATAAATGGGTCTTACCAAGGAGCGAATCTGGATATAGTCGAATTCTAAAGTGGCTACCCGATACCGGTGATAAACTCAAAAAACATCTTGACAAGACTCTTTTTCCAAGAATGAGAAGATACTGGACAGATTGCATCCTTTAGCTTAGATTCTTGATTCTTTTGAGTGAGCTCCTTTTGGGTTAGGCCCCAATTACTTATTAATCGAAAGGACCATACACCAACCCCCGAGGTGACTTTTGTACCATCCCTTTTATCTTCTTTGGAATGTCAAATTGCACTTGAGCCTTGCTTATGAGTTGTGATCAATTGTGTATTTTCCCCTATTCGTTTTCAAGGACGAGATGTCCTTCTTTTGCCGTCAAGTCTCTTTGTTCACCCGTGGTCCGCGACAAATCTAAGATTTACAGTTTGTGGATTTTATTCGCATTATATACTATTACATTTGAAGGAATATAAATGTGATAAGTCAGAATAAAATTTATTTGAATTCCAATGTTTAATAGAAATTTTTTATTGACGAGTTACAATAATTGATTATGTTTAGTTAGTTCATGCCGGAAGTAATAGTTATAACTTGATTAGATTGCACAAATTGACCTTCAAATGAGCTGGCGTTTACTCCAAAAATGGTACAGTTAAATTTGTTAGTGATTTAAATGATATGTGAATTGATTTGCTATAAAAGATAATAAACAATTGGCAATAAGTAAACAATAGAAATAATAAGTAAAAGAATTAGCCAGGACTGCCTTGGACTCGGGTGAATTTTCTTAGCAAGATTGGTCCGAGCTAATAGTGACCTTTAATAAGATAGCTTCGGTTATAGACAAGAAACAAGAGCAATGTATAAAACTTATGCAGTTTTAGCATAGAAGTACAAATTGTGAGAATTGGATATCCTGTCAACATAAAGGTTGAGCTCCTTTTATAGCTGAAATTATGACATCAATGCCTGAGAATCCCTCTCAAATTAAATGTCATTAATGCTAATAATGAATTCTTAATGACTACAGAATAACGACTGACACCATATCCAGATCGAATATACGTTGGGTACCTCCGGAGCTTCAGTCGGTGTCAATTGGCTTGGTTGTATCCGGGCTTATCTCGACTGCTACATTGCCCCGGTCATGACTCGCATATGATGTCAAGTCCATTTCCTCGAACTCTTGCTTCAATCTTGCCATGTGTCGTGTCGGATTTCACTGTATACAACTGGTCTATAGTTTTGCCCTTCAAATTCAAACTTATGTCTGGCGGGACATAAGTTCTTTAGAGGCAATGGGCATTACTTGTGGGATATTATGACGCAAAAAAATTAACTTATGCCTCACGAAAAATTATTTGTGAGGGACAAAAATTAAAGACCAATCACAAAATAGGGGCAAACATATGCGCTTGTCCGAGGCTATGTCTGTTGGGCCCAAGAAAGGAAAGCTAGCAGCCCATGTTTTCCTTGCCGATAGAATCACGGGCCCTTGTGATCCGTGGAAAGGGGAGGGCCCTAATTCAGACATGGCCTTTTGTTAATCAGTTTGTTCTTTGAATAACTCTTTTCATTCCAAAATCGGGTTTGCTTTTGTTTTATTACAACAAAAGAGCAAAATGATTAGGAAAAACTGGTTGCAATTTTGCCTAGTTTTTAGAACGGTATTGTTATCAACTTTAAAGTGAATAGATATATATTGAGTATAAGATTAGGTCTTATATAAGGGATGGTTGTTAAAAGTTACCACGTTTATTTTCTGTCCACAAGCTCTAGTTTGGTGTATTGATTGTAATACACACTACGACGTTTTGGAACATAATATATTTAGCTCTTAAATGGTACAGAGAAAGCAATATATTGGTACATTTCAGTTATGTTCTTGACTTCAGCTCATATTTCAGTAATTATTTTTAGGAAGTTAATATAACACCGGACAACGTGCAATAAGAAAGCTCAAAGAGGAACAGTACAAGTAAAAAAGGTCAAATTTTACCTTATTAATGCTAATAATGAGGAACGAACCATTTCCTACAACTAAATAAAAATTTCATGATCTTATAACATTCTCTGTTATAACATATTTTCAAGATTCCATATCATGCTTGCTTTTTTTCTTTTCCCTCCTTTTTTTTAAGAACAGTAGTCTTCGGAAGACAATTTTTTGACAACTTTTCCACGGAACAGTAATCTTCGGAATTTGTTTTAGCGAACAGGACTATTATTGTGAGTTTTTATTTGCAATAATTTATTTAAGCATTCAATTCCATTATTTACTTCAATTATGAGTTTCCATTTCAGCTTTACTTTGTGATTAATTTCGTTTCACACTTTAGGTGTCCGTTCACATCTTTAGCTTCAAATTATTTCATATGCTTATTATATGTGAGATGCCGAGACTGGAAAATATATATACATATTTATATATATAGGCTACATATTTTCCTAGCCACTAGATTATACTTAAGGAACAATATTATCATTTCGATTTCAAGATTTCTTGCTTGTAAGAACTTCATTAAAAGACTAACTTAATTAACACTCACTCACCTAAAAGTTTTTGTCTATTCTCGAGATGCAATCAATCATGATGGGACTAGGAAATACTTCTCATACACGACTTCTTTACATGATAGTAATGTTTGCATTAATAAATATTGTGAAAAAAAGAGTTGATTGCAACCGCATTTAATTTCAGAAAAAACATTTTACTAATATCTCAAGTTTAGGTGTCATCTTTTTTCTTTATTCTTTAAAGTTTTCATTGATAATTCTACAATCAAATATCGGAAGCAGGACTAGATGGCCCTATCAAGAGAGAGGACGTACTCTTTATCCATGCATTTTAATAGTACCTCCTGGTTCTGGCAAAGAAAATCAAATTGACATATCATTTAAAATAGACCACTCTCAATGTAATACCACAAATTTATTAATTAAATAAAACCATTATATATATATATATATATCAGTCCATTCTTAACGAGAAGCCTCGGATTCGAGCCATAATAATGAAGAAATTCTTTGTAGGGAGTCTTTCCCTTTTAAATGAGTTTTACGTGCGCAGAGACAGATTCAAGATTTAAGTTTATTTATGAGTACCGAAGTTTATTATTTGTACATGCTCAATGAATTTCTCGTCGAATATACATGTTACAAATCAAATTTATTGAATTCTGCCGACATGTACTTCCCATGCTAACACCGCCCCTATTTATGCGGCGCGAATCTAAATTAGTCGGAATATTAAATTTCGGATATCATGATTAAACAAAAAACATCTCATTGGACCAAAATCTATAAATAGATGACTAATTTACATACATTAGAGACACACAAAAGAAAGATAATGCAATGTCCATCACATGAAATATAAAAAATACTTAGGATTTATGGGGGATTTAGGTGGGAAAAAGCAAGGGGGTTCTGTCCGAATGCACATGAGATTGTCAAAACAGCTATAAATGAAAGAACAGTGCCTTGATAGATCATATGGTGTGTATGAATAGTAACCATACAGAGAATATTTTAAGACTAAAAAAGCTACGTTGATGAAATGTACATAGAAATCTTAGCTGTTTTTCATTTTGGGAAAGAACATGGGTCTCATGAGCAACTTTGAATATAAATCCTTAAATATGTTTGTCTGTAGGAGAAGCTTCCTATGGACTTTGGAGGTGGAAATGTGGAATCATGCATTTAGTTTACCCTTTTTTTCTTCTTTCATTGTTTTCTTTTTCTACTCTGGCATATGTGGAAATGTTCCATATTTGAAGGAAAATATTTAAAATTTGCCACTCTGCTCATAAGTCATTACTGCTTCAGTATATCATGCAGCCTGTAAAAGGAAGAAAATGTGCCTTCAATAAATTATTTCTGCATATTAACAATTCAAAATTGACTGTTGCATTATATTCAAGTGTTATTTTTGCCTTGTCATTTGGTGTTATCATTCATGAGGGGCTTACTTGCCTTTCTTTTTACTCAACATTACAATATATATCATTACAATAATCAATTTTTGCTATCTAAATAAATTAATATAATTGATACTAATTTACATGTGATTGATTCTAGAATATTCTTGAGTGATTGTGGAGATATTATGGGATTGACCCATAATTATTCTTACAGTCCCCCGCAATCTTAGCGGGAGGTTCTCGTATGCTGAGATTGTCCCTGAAATCATCAAAAAGTACGCGCGGAAGACCTTTCGAGAAGATGTCAGCAATCTAATAACGGGACGGTACATGGAGAACACGGACTTGTCCACGAGCAACCTTTTCGCGGACAAATAAGATATCCATTTCAATGTGTTTTGTGCGTTGATGCTGAACATGATTGCCGGATAAGTATATCGCACTCACATTGTCACAATAGTCCACTGTTGCCTTTCCAATCGGACAATGTAGCTCCAACAGTAGATTACAGAGCCAACATGATTCAACAACCACATTGGCTACCCCTCAGTATTCTGCCTCAGCACTTGACATAGACAGTGTGGATTGTCGTTTGGACGACCATGAAATGAGATTGTCCCCCAAGAACACATAATAACTGGAAGTGGAACGACGTGTGTCCGGGCAGCCACCCCAATCTGCATCTGTAGGCTGAAAAACTCGAGATGGAGGACTTATACAGATATAAGCCGAAATGCAGAGTACCCTTAACATACCGCAGAATCCTTTTGATTGCCCCCATATGTTCTTCCTTCGAATCATGCACGTGTAAACAAACTTGCTGAACCGCATAGGAAATATCCGATCTTGTAAAGGTCAGATACTGCAAGACTTCTGCGAGGCTGCGGTAATGTGTAGGATTGTTGTATGGAGTTCCGGAATCATTACTCAATTTCGCCTTTATGTCAACTGGAGTATGTGATGGTTTGCAGGAAGACATCCCTGCTTTGTCAATTATTTCTTCGGCATATTTCTTTGACTAAGAAACAGACCACCTGCATATTGGGTGACGGCAATGCCAAGAAAATAATTCAACGGGCTCAAGTCCTTTATTGCAAATTCTCCTGCAATAAGGGACATAATAGACTGGCGAAGTGAAGTGGATGATACTGTGAGAATAATATCATCGACATACAGAAGTATATATGCCATGTCAGTGCCCTTTCGATAAATGAACAACGACTGATCAGACTTGTTGTGAGAGAACCCCAACTTGGATACAAATCCTGCAAATCGGTTATACCATGCCCTAGGAGCTTGTTTCAAACCATATAAGGATTTCTTCAACAGGAAAACATGATCTGGACGGGTATAATCTAGGAAACCCAACGGCTAATGCATGTACATTGTTTCCTGTAAGTGGCCATGTAAGAATGCATTTTTAACATCCAACTGATGAATGGACCAAGATTTAGAAAGAGTCAGGCTCAGAACAGTCATAATAGTTGTTGGCTTAACTACTGGACTGAATATTTCACCACAATCGACTCCAACCTGCTGAGACCTTCCATCACCAACAAAATGAGCTTTGTATCTCGCAAAAAAACCGTCAGAATTCTTTTTATGACAAAAAACCCACATAGACCGAATGACGTTCACATTAGACGGACGTGGTACTCATTCCCACGTCTTATTTTAAATAAGAACATTAAGTTCGTCTAACATGACATCTTTCTAATTCGGGTCGGACAAAGCGACTCTGGGATTTTTTGGTAGAGGTGACGGTTGAACGGTCGATAGTAGGTTAAATTGACGTTTGGGCCAAAACATCCCATGCATGGCACAGGTTTCAACAGTCCGAGGTTGTTCTGTCATTGGTTGGGTAGTAGAGGTCTCGGGTATGGTATTGGGTCGAGGAGGTGTATTGTGGCCCAAGGGAAAGTGGGTAGCTGATCCAGAGTTGGGTTGGGATCCGGTATTGGGCTGTGAGATGGGTTTATTTGAGGGAGCAGTGGGCTCCCCCATTTGGGCCTGCCTGCCACGAAAATAGGACTGGGCCGAGACCAGCGGTAACAAGGCTGTGGTCGCCGGTCCAGTCCCATTTTGTGGTTGGGCCAGAAAATGTTGGGTAGTTTGTTGGGTTGGTTCCACTAGTATTGGGTTAGTAAGGTGGTGGTGTAAAATATGATGTATTTCGGTGTCCAAAAAATCACATGAAGGTGAGGATGCCATATGAGACTTAGCAAACGGGAATGTAAACTCATCAAAAACCAGATGACGAGAGATAATTATTTTCCCATTCGCCAAATTATAACATTTATATCCCCTATGATTTTGTGGGTATCCCAAAAACACACAAGGAGTTGAACGAGCCTGCAATTTGTTAATGGTAGTGGATGGAAACAAAGGATAACACAAACACCCAAACACCCTTAAATGTGTAAAAGACGGGAGACAATAATACAACATTTGTGTAGGAGACACATTGGAGAGCAATTTACTAGGAAGAATATTTAAAAGGTAAGTGGTCATTTGAAGTGCATGGTGCCAAAACTTTGGTGGTGTGGAAGAATGCACAAGTATAGAGTGAATCATATTGTTAATCGTTCGAATTTTTCTTTCGGCTTTCCCATTTTGTGGTGACGTATGTGGAAACGAAAGACGCAATGACATCCTATTTTGGTGACAAAAATCATTAAATTGGGCATTGATGAATTCCCCTCATTGTCGCATTGAAAACATTTAATGCTTTTGCCAAATAGAGTTTTGATAAAAACACTAAATTGTTTTAAAATGGTGTAGGTTTGTGATTTATGTCCTAAGGGAAACGTCCACAAAAAATTCAAATAATCATCTAGAATGATCATATAATATTTATGACATGCAGAACTCAAAACTGGTGATGTCCACAAATCACAATGCATAAGATCAAATGACATAAACGTATGAGAGGTAGATGATGCAAAAGGAAGCTTAACATGTTTACCAAACACACAAGATTGACAAACAGAAGAGTCCAAAAGTTTGTTACAATAAAACAAATTATTCTTCCTAAAGTTATTAAAAACGTGTGCTCCTTGGTGTCCCAACCGATTATGCCAGAGAGTAGGAGAAATGGCAGCAAAAGGTTGATGGTTTGGTCATGCTATTTTGAGAAATAGAGGTGACGGGATATAAGTCCCTCGTGTTATTGCATCTCATAAGTGACATCCCCGTCTGAAAATCTTTCACAGAAAAGCCGAACGGATTAAAATTCACAGAAATATTATTGTCAATTGTAAAATGTCTAACAGAGATCATATTTTTAATTAGTTTTGGTGCATGTAAGACATTTTTCAAGTATAATGGTGGGTGGGAGAGGGTAGTGTTACCTGACAAATACTACGAAATGGAATTTCCTGCCAACTGCCGACAACAATATATTTATTATTGTTCATATTAAAATAAGACGAGAGATTACCTTGAGATACCGTCATGTGTAACGTAGCCCCTGTGTTCATGTACCATGACTCATTTAGAACACTTATATTCATGTTGTTCATGGCTTGTTCAATGTCTGTGGGTGCATAGCCAACCGAAGACGGTGCCTGGGCCGCAAACGCATTTTGTGGACGAGATCCTAGAATGTCGGGTTGGCGATTTGAAGGAGGAAGAGGCCTGACCCACGATGAAATTGGATATGGGCATGGTGGGGCAGCCTACTGTGGGGCCCAGGACCATGGTGGGTACTGGCCCCACTGATTACCGCCACTACCCACTGCCACTGGCAGTTTGGCTACCGCTCCGGCCTCGTCCCTTGCCACCATTATTTTTTCCTTTATCGTTAGAGTTTGAACTCCGTTTTTTGCCATTATTTTGACGATTACTATTGCTCACCGAACCAGAATTTTGGAACTCCAAATCCGTGGAAAATGAGTTGGTGGAGACGAGAGCAGTTCAGGCGGTGGCTGCTCCAGAAGATGCTTGTTTTTCTTTCCGTGTTTCTTCGAGAATCAACCTCGAACGGGCCTCATAGAACGGAGGCAATGTATTACTTTGCTGAATGAACGTAACCACTCCATCATACTGTTCATTCAATCCTGCAATCAACTAAAGGACCAACATTTGGTTTGTTACGGGCGAACCAACATTTGGTTTGTTACGGGCGAACCAACATTGGATAGTTGGTCCGCAAGCATCTTCAATTCCTGACAATAAGTGGAGATGTTGGAAAAATCATCCGATTTAACATTGGTAAATTGGTGTTCAAGATATACCGCCTTAGAAAGTTTGTTTATCTTGAAATATGTTTTGTAGACGTTCCCACGCTTATTGAGGCGTAGAATTTGGCTCTAATATTGTAAGGAGAAGATCATTAGATATTGTGCCATAAATCCATTGAAGGACTATAGCATTTAAGCGGGATCATAGTTTTTTGTCCACCGTAGTGGTATTCGACAATGACTCGGACGGGATGATATGGTCGATTACCTCATAAGCGTGGCAATAAATTTTGAACAACTCCGCCAAAGAGGTATATTGCTCTTGATACCATGTAGGAATTGATTCCTCGCCTTTCTTCATACTCAAGATTACAATATATACAATTACAATAATCAATTCTTGATATCTAAATTAATTAATATAATTGATCTAATTGATACTAATTTATATGTGATTAATTCTATAATATTCTTGAGTGATTGTGGAGATAATTATGAGATTGACCCATAAAGATTTTAGCCTCGGCTTGTGGGTGGTTAATTAAGGTAGAAATAGCGTCACGATCCTACTTCTTTTCGGCCCTATTTTTTTAAAATAGTCATGATCTTGAAATTTTAAATTCTACAAGTAAAATCCCAAAAATGACACGTCCATATCAAATTAAAGAAAGAAAAAATATTCAAGTAGTAAAGAACCAGCTGAAAGGTTCAATTCTTTACATAAAGAAAGTAAGGTCGTTCTTCTATATTTCAATTCACAATTTTTCTAATTTATCGGTCCCCGGTTATTATTTCTTGTTGACCATAACCTATAGACACCAGACTATCTATCGCTTTTAGGCCTATTTTCATAGACTCGTGCATAGATTCACATATATTTTTAAAGTATTATTTGTGAAATTTAAGTCTAGGATAGTCATAAAGGCTACTTGTGAATTTAAGACGTTAATTAAGTGCAAGTAAGTTAACTTTGTGAAGGCGAAACCCTCATCTGTACCAGAGGCCCTTTGGCCAGGTGTGATGTAAATCGAGGAATATGTGCGAGTGACAGCTCTGCAAGGGAAAGGACCAACGGGACACGAACCCAGCAACAACCCTTGCAATATTTTAGCAAAGACTGTCACCACACGAATTCGAACCCGCGACGTCGGAGTGGTTATACCCCAATCACCTTGCCACTTTTTCAATGCAAGTTAACTAGATCCTCCATATATTTTGCATTTAATATCCAATTGCGTTTTTCCAATGCAAATTTTGCAAAATTCAAATTTGAAAGGTCTAACCACCACCATTGGCCATTGCCATATTTTCACAATCCAACAACAGTATCATATTTTCAACCTTTTTAGCTTCTCGATTAAGCATATGTTTATTATGGTTATATACTTTGTATTATAATGTAAGTAGTGACCCAAGAAGATTTGGCAAAAAGTTCACTCTCAAACTTAAATTAGCCAACAAGTCACTCAATTTTTTTATGATTTATTTTTGTGGATTAGGGTTTCGAATATGTGGGCTAAGAGTTACTTTGACAATTTTAAAAATTTAGAGTTTTAAATTTCTACACTTAAATTTATTTGAGTTGTATTAAAATATACAAAAGCCTACTATCTTTTCTCATAAATTATGAATAAGTCTCTCTCTCTTCATTGTTTCTATCAAAACGTCAATTTCTCCATTTGATTTTTTTTCTCTTCAAAGCTCGTAAGCTCTCCAATCGTTATTTTCGGGCATGTTAATTAATTTTGTATCAGTTTTGGAGTATTTTGAGCTTCATATTGCCTATATAAAAGATCCTATTTATTTCGAATGAACTTGATAAATTCTAGTGTTAATAAAGTTCTAGTTTTTTTCAATTTTTTTTAACTTTAGCCTTTTTTTTTATATTGAAATATGTTTTATTTCTTACTTATTTTGCTTGTTTCGATCGTGCTTTTTTCTGTTTTTGTTTTTGCAAATTCATCTTGGTCTATTACTAGACTTGAAACTTTAGCTTTTTTTGTTGTTCGAAATATATTTTATTTCTACTTATTTTGCTTGTTTCAGTATTGCTTTTTATGTTTCTTCAAATTTATCACGGTCAATTAATAGAATTATTGTCAATTATTATTATTTTTATATTGTGGTTGGTCAACAACACTCTATTGTTTGCATGTAGATCACATACATCGGATTAAAATGCACATTCTCTATGTGTAATCTTAGGCTCGGGAAAGAGCTGATGATCAGACCATCATCTCCCTACCCCCTAATAGACTATTGTTTTTATGTAAGTTTTTGTAAAACTTTTATTAATGAGAATGGATGAGTTTGATCAAGAAAATAGACAATGGAAGAGCTAAATCAAGAAAAATGATAACGGAGGAGTTTGAACTTTGGGTCGATTTTATATATGGAATGATGTATTGTTACAGTTATAAATTTAAGATTTTTTTTTTATTTCATTACCGTCATAAAAAAAATTGTGATATGTCAGTTGAAATAAAGCTAAGTGTGCTAGGTCAAAACTTTGGGTTTATATATGGAAGGATATATTGTTACAGTTATAAATTTAAGAATTTTTTATTTCATTACCGTTGTAAAAAATATTTGTGGTCTGTCAGTCGAAAATCTAAGTGTGTTGGGTCAATTATAAGTCAAATCGAAAATAAATCACATTACTCTATAAAAATTCACTGCTTGGGATAATTTTAGACCATTTTGGTTGATGATAAACTAGAGAAATAAAGGCGACTGTTGGAATGTGAAGCGTGATGAATCTGCCCTAGTATAACGGGATTTTTTATTTTTTAAAAAAATGAAATTCAAACCCAAATCTCAAACGCCAAATTCCAAACCCTAACACCAAAGCTGAGTGCGTTGGGTCAATTATAATGACCCGGGCGTTTGGGGTTGGGGGTCGGAGGTTAGGGTTTGGGGTGTAGCATTTGAAGTTTGGGTTTGAATTTCATTTTTTTTTTAAATTCCCGTTAGATTAGTGCAGATTGAGCATGCTTCACATTTCAACAGTGGTCTTTATTTCTCTAGTTTATCATCGATCAAAATGGTCTAAAATTGTCCTAAGCGGTGAGTTATTATAGAGCAAGGTGGTGTATTCTCGGCTTGACTTATAATTGACCCAACACACTTAGCTTTATTTCGACTGACATACCACAGATTTTTTACAAGGGGGAATAAAATAAATAAATTCTTAAATTTATAACTGTAACAATACATCCTTCATATATAAAATTGACCTAAAGTTCAAACTCCTCCATTGTCTTTTTTGTTGATCAAACTCTTTCATTGTCTCCTTTATTGATCAAACTCATCCATACTCTTTTCATAAATAAAAATTTTATAAAAAATTACATAAAAACAATAGTCCATTAGGGAGTAGGAAGATGGTGGTCTCATCATCAGCTCTCTCCCGAGCCTTTCAAAGATTACACGTAGAGAATGTGCATTTTCATCTGTTGTATGTGATCTACATGTAAATAATAGAGTGATGTTGACCAACCACAATCTAATAATAATAATAATTGACAACAAATATATTAACTGATCGTGATAAATTTGAAGAAACATAAAAAGCAATACCAAAACAAGCAAAATAAGTAGAAATAACACATATTTCGACCAACAAAAAAGGCTTAAGTATCAAGTGTAGTAATTAATAGACCAAGATAAATTTGTAAAAACAAAAACATAAAAAAGCACGATCGAAACAAGCAAAATAAGTAGATGTAACATATATTTTAATAAAAAAAAGGCTAAAGTTTCAAAAATTTGAAAAAACCCAGAATTTTATGAACACTAGGATTTATCAAGTTCGAAATAAATATAAATTTTTATATAGGTAATATGGAGCTCAAAATGCTCCATAACTGATGCAAAATTAATTAACATGTCCGAAAACGATGATTGGAGAGCTTTCGAGCTCTAGAGAGAAGAAAATCGAATGGAGAAATTGAGATTTTGATAGAAACGATACTTTGGGGAAAAAGAGAGTGAACTTTTATATATTTTAATACAACTCAAATGGAATTAAGTGCATAAGTTTAAAACTCCAAATTTTTAAAATTATCAAAGTAACCACGGACCCACATTTTTGAAATCTTAATCCATAAAAATAAATCAAAAAGAAATTGAATGGCCTGTCTCCAATTTAAATTTGGAAGTGGCCTTTTTACTAAATCTTCTCTAGTAACCCTCTCTATCTCTTACAGAATCCTGCTGCTATTATCAGTTTGACCCTCTTACAAGGGAGATGTAAAAGAAATGATGATTAGCAGATTCTATGGTGTATTTTGAAATGATCAATGTATGACAATTAATTAATCAATGCTTTTCCGATATCAACCTAATTACCTAAAAAGAAAACCATCTTTTTGTTTACACATTTTAACCAGATAAAATCCCCAATAAGATATTCCCTCCATTTCACTTTATTTGTCTAATTGATTTGACAAAAAAAAAGACTTTTGAAAACTCATGATCTTAAATATTCTTTCGATTCTCTTTTACTTGTCCAATTTATATTTTGCAATTCCCTTAAGAAAATATTAACTAAATACTTATTTAACTAAGTTGCTCTTATTAATTATGTTTTTGAATCTAAATTTGACTATTTAATACTTCAATAGATTTGAGAAATAATTACTTAATGATAAGAGTATAATTGAAAAAAAATTATCTTTTGATTTGTTAAAACGTACAAGTAAAGGAGAAAAAATTTCTACTTGAACAAGTAAAAGGAAATTCATCCACTACACAGGCTATCGAGACAATTCATTGGCCACTTAATTCCCTAGATGATCATTTAAGTTTGGAGAATTGCCTACAAATATTACTTATATTTTTTTAGGACAACAAAGACACTCAACTATCATTATTTTTCTCAAAGTATACTAAACATCTCAAAAGCCTATCTCTTCTAGTTGACATGCCATATCATTAGTCTTTTTTTAAAATAATATACTCCCTCCGTCCCATAATAAGTACCGCTTTTGTAAAAAACACGCATATTAAGAAAATAATAATGTCATGTTAAATTTACCAAATTATCCCTATATAATAAAAGTAAATTACTTTTTCTTTTTTATTAGAGCATGCACAAGTAATAAACATTTTTATATTGGGAATCCAACAATACCAAGTTACTATGTGACTTTTTCAATCATCATTAAAATGTTACTTTAACTTTTCATTTTTTGTCTAAGGTAAAATTGGAAAAAAACTAGTCAATTATGTCTTGATTTTCTAAGATGACACTTATTATGAGACAATTTTTGTTTTGGTAAGGTGACACTTATTATGAGACAGAGGTAGTGCCTATTTAGCTCATCAAACTCATTTAACCAAATTCAATTCATGTTTTATACACAATCAAATATACCAGTTAAAAAGCGGCAAGAATATTAAATCATTTAATGTGGAAAAATATGATATTTAAATATATTCGAATTTGAATATAAAGACAAAACTACTTAATTTTTAATTAAATTGAAAGACGAATAAAGTGATTTGATTTGATATAACTCAGAGCCAATTTGCTAACTGAAGACTTTGTTTATAACACCAAAACTTATAGATTAATTTACTATATCTTCGTTACCGTGTCATTTCATTTCACAATTTTTAGACTTTGTGTCGTTGTTGCATGATAATGTATTTTCAACAGCACCCAATTGAATATAGCATATTGTCCAGCAGTAGCTTACCCCTGTACAGATGAGTTAGACAATGGTTAAATAACCCCTTAGTATAATATATTTGAATTGAGATTAAAAAAAATAGATTTTAAAAAGTGGCATAATAAAAAGTATGGTTTGATTGAGTACAAAATATGAGTTAGGTAAATAAGATTGATAAGTTAAATAGATCTATTATTAAAAAATGGGCTTTAATGACATGTTACACCAACTAGGAGAGAGAGGATTTTGATGTGTTTAGTATATTTTGAAAAAAATAGTGATAGTTGAGTGATTTTATTATTCTAAAAGAAATAAAAATGATATTTATAGGCAATTCTCCAAACTTGGATAATCATCTAGAGAATTAACTCTTCATTAGCACGCACACGCGTAGTCCAAGTTGTGGTTCAGAAGATCCACTTCCGGAAGTGAGAAATTGTAAGTCTCTTAAATCAATTATTTACATTGAATTACGTCACCAGTAAAGTAAATTAGACGGGATGTGATAGAATTTAGGTATTCATATAATTCAAATTTTGAATTCTACTCTTGTCCAAACTAAGCAAAAAAATTCTAAAAGAGACAGGCTCAAAATGCTAATTACTCGACTTGCGATTGGTACAGATACATCGCAAATTAAAGGGCTCGAGGGATAAACGTACATTGATTTGTACAATTCTTTATTTAGCATCGTATTCCCCATATTTCACAGTATTCATGAAGGAAGCTTCCTAGAAATGAAGATCATGTAGAACGAGGTATTGATCATGGAGTCTTAAATGGGTACAGACACAGTGCTCCATTCATCCTTTCTAGTTTCTAAACCTAATTGAATTAATTACAACGTCAAGACTTCTCCTCAAGAATTTAATAAGTTGGGTGAAAAAGCAAACAATCAGTAACAAAGGTACTACATTTGAATAGCTTCATAGCTTAACATATTCACTTGTTTAAGAAAAAAGAATTGAAGTTACAATGTTGTTGGGCTCTAGTCTTGCCGAAAACCGGATGAAAATTACAAATAGCTACTTTTTAGTTTATGTAATTGAAAAACGATAATTATCATAGAGTTTCAAAGTTTATAGGTGAAACTCTAGGATATTACTCACACCGTCCCATTTAACTATTGTATTTGCTTAATAATTGTCCCAGAATAAGGGTCACTTTAAGAATTTAAGAGCAGAATTATCAATTCTTTTCAACTATGCCCTTAACCTTAGAGAAGTTGAGTAGTTTTTTTGATATTGCTCAATTCTAAAAAAAACATAACCATAGAATTATTCCATAACAATTGACTATTTGTCACATCTCTAGCCACTCACCCATTTTCTCAAAATATTGTAGGAAAAATGAAAAACAATACCGAGTTCCTTGGTGCACTCGCTTAGATGGTGAAGATAAGCTCGCTTCGTTATGGACATATCATGGAGCTCGGACGTCATTTCATCGTCCATTAGGATTCAAGGCACCTTAAAGAGTTGCAGGTAACAATTATGAATTAACAAACACTATTATTTAAAAATTAAAATGAAATACCAGTGTGCTATAACTAGTGCATTTGACAAATTTAAGTTGTTTTTTTTTGGAGAAATTACAGTAATAATACAATTCATTATTATTTATTATGAGTTTAACTAATACATAGAGTAAAGACGGATCATGAATTGTGCAACTCGCAAAACATGATGAATGACTTATTCCAGCAAGTAAAATATTAGTGATGGTGTAAAATTAATTTCTTCATGTATATACAAAAATTTCTCATATCGAATTCAAAGTGTCATACTATTATTACTTAGTATTCATATAGAAAAGGCATAGTCTTCTTTTTTCTCTCAAATAAAAACCTCATTGGCGCCAAGCGTGAGGGAATGCTAGGCGTTTGGTAATTTCTCCTCCGACCAGGATAAAAGATCCCATTGAACCAGCCGCTCTACTTATCAAAATGGAAGTAAGGTCTATGTACACTATACCTCTACGGACCTCACATTGTGGAATTTCACTGGGTATGTTGTTGTTATTGTATCAGTGTATCAAACTCCTTGACTATTGTAGGTATGTGATGTTGGAACTCGATCAGGAACACCTCAAGTCAAACTCGATCTAATTTTTATTTCTATAAAATAGTACATAAAAATATTTGAGCACATAGCACAAACAGTCACTACATATGCATATTTGAGATTACTTGTAATTTACACTTTTTTGCTCTTGCAAATATCAGAGTTTCTGCTCAGGCTATAAAGTAAGTAAAACCTATAAACTAAACTCCAAAGCCCTAATTAACAAGTAAGAAACACAAAAAAAAGAAAAAAGAAAAAAAAACAGATAAAAGAACCCCCAAATTAAACTGCTATAGTTGTTCTGAAGAAATATTTACTAGAACTATCATTTACTAGTAAATGTTTCTTCAAAAAAAGTTAGCAGATAAACCCAAGCCCATTCCAATTCCCATTAACTCTTCTTGTGCTGGTGCATTAATAGCATCATCAAATAGCCACTTCTCCAGCAAAGTTAACGGGACTTGTGACTCCTCCAAACTTGACTTGCTCTCCACTTGAAACAAAAATTCATTTTCAGCATTCAAATTCGGCTTGCTTTCAACTTGAAAAATCGCGTTATTTTCAGGTGTGAAAGCATTGCATGACTCGCTAAACAGCGAGTCAAAACCCTCAGGGGTTGTAGCACTTATGGTCCCTTCACTAGGACTCAAACTCGATCCCGAACCCGACCCGATTGACAGGTTATTATTAAACGAGCTTTGAGTATTCTCCGAATCCGCTCGACTTAATTGGGATGGTTTGGGGGAATTTTTCATCCAATTTTGAAGCAACTTAGAAATGTTTTCCGCGCTAGATGCATAAGAACTTGATCCTTGAACGGGTTGTTGGGCCAGAATTGGGCTAATTGGATTTGCTGGAGAATGATCGGATTTGTCTAGTGACAAAGCGTCACAAAGGGCTTTTTTAGCCATGTGGATATCTGTTTGAAGCCTCCTCTCCCACTGTCCCTTTGAGAAATCTGATTGAGACGATGATGAGGTTGTACTATTCTCATCATTCCCCTGAAGCTTCTTCAGCTTTTTCCTCAGATGAGTATTCCAGTAATTCTTTATATCGTTGTCCGTCCTTTCTGGGAGATATGAAGCTATCGCTGCCCATCTACACCAAAAATTAACCAAAAAAAGTGTTAAAGACCCAAACAACACAAGATGGCGGAATTTTAGTAATCCAGTTGGTTAGCTATTTGAATTTTCATCTTGTTAATAGGTTCGATTTTCCACCTTTAAAAAACGGGAGATCTAACCCTAATTCCTTACAATTTATTTATTGGGATTAGCAACATATATAAAAGTCGGATCTAATAAAAAACAATTGAAAAAATTAAACGTTGAATTAAGCATGATACCTGTTGCCGAGAAGAGCTTGAAGGTGGATAATAATTTTTTCTTCATGCTCAGTGAAGTTGCCACGTTTGATGCCTGGCCGGAGATAGTTAGTCCATCTGAGCCTACAGCTTTTGCTGCATCTAAGCAAACCTGGAAGAAGGAAAAAAAAGATGAATGGCTGTGAGTAAAACAGGTAGATGATCTAAGTTGATCTTGTGGACGTAATTCATTTTTCAAAGCGGTGTGGAGCGGCAGAAAAAATTAATTAGTTCACATTTAATGACTAACAAACTTCTCCAGAAAAAAAAAGTTCAATAAATTACCAGTATTACTCGGAACAGCTCTCCAGTTACCAGGACCATGTTGTTGAATGTATGAAACCAAGATGATATCTTCTTCTGGTGTCCATGGTCCTTTTTTCACACCAATTTTATCACAGCAAGGTGGTCTTCCCATTCTAGCTTGCTACTCGATTGATTGATCTGATCAAGGAACAAAAATCTTTCTTTCTTTTCGTGACTTTCAATGGAAAAGGAAGTGGTTTTCGTTTTTTGTATTGCTTTGATCTCTATTTGTAGGAAATTTTGTTGAATAGTAGAGCAAAGTTGTGACAAGCGTCTAAGGGAGTGAGAGGGGGGCAGGGGTGCTTGTGTATATATACACAAATTGTTGAAGAGAGAGAGAAGAGAAGGAGAGTCTTTACGCTGACCAAAGATGAAGAAGTTGTATTCCCCCAAAGAGTCAAAATGAGACAGCAACGAGCATTTACTCATTTGCTTGCATAAGTCAACCGTTTGTTTAATTCATATGATCAATAATTTTGCGATGAAATAGATAAGATTTCTCTATTTTTAAGAAAAGTCTCCTGAGAAATGAATTCTATTATGGAGTGCTTCTATGTGAAATAGGATTTACGTGGTGTGAATTCAGATTAATCGGGCTTCCGATGTGAATATCGGATAAAAACCAAATATAAAAGAGCAACTTGTTTGTATGCTTTAGTAATCCTTTTTTCAAATAACAACACACCCAATATAATTCCACCCAATAAAATACTTAGAAAGTAGAGTGTACAAACACGTTATCACTACTTGGGATGGGTACGCAAAACTCAGTAACCCCTTTTTCTGCCTCGCAAAACCGCGTGTCTTCAATTTCTCCTTTTCAACATTTCTGTTTAAATTTAGCTTTTTTTTTTTGGCTTTTTCACTACGCTCTTAAATATTTCATCATCCCTATAATTAGTTGAAAGAAATAACCTCTGATTATTTCATTAATGAAATAGTATATATACAAATTATAATTTTCATAATAGAAAATTTTTATTCCTATTAATTATAATGGAAATTGTCCAGGAACAAGTATAAACACGAAGATTACACGTTTTAAATGTGTGTCAATACAATCAACATATCAAATGAAGAAAAGATTAAAATTATAAAATTGATATATCCAACAATTAGTTGGATTGTTGGGAGGTTTCATGGAAGAACTGGGTGTGAGTTCACAAAATTTCTTCTACCTTGTTATACTAGTGCTGCTCTTGAAATAGAAGATACACGCTGCTCGTTGTTTATGTAGAGTAGATTGGGCCTATATACTTGAGGATAAAAGAGCAGGCTGTGACAGAAAAGTGGGAAAGATAATGTAGAGAGAAATTTTAAATTTTGGTTAGAACTTGTCTTTATTTTAGGCCTAAAGTTTATTTCGGATAATTTACTTAAAATTGAGCATTTTATGCCTTTTCTCATTGTTGGTTGTCATATCATGTCCTTTTCCAAACAAAAAAAAAACTCAATCTGCTCTCTACACTCCAACCCCTAAAGAAGCCCAATATAATTATAAAAAACAGTTCAAATATAATTATGTACACAATTATTACAAATAATTTTTATTTTATTAGGTCATTCATAGAATATATATATATAAGTGATTTTGAATTTAAATTTTAAAAATAAAATATATTATCTGCTACAAAATGTAAAGATAACCGAATAGTATAAAAATATATTTGAGTTAATTCCTTAAATGGTCATTGAACTTGTAGAAAATTCCACTAAAGTAACTTTTGATTTTTTTTGGACAATAAGGTCATTAAACTATGCTCATATTTTCAATAAAGTAAAACAATTCATTTTTGGGCATAAGACCTCTTAACCCATTTTTAAATTATAAAATTTATTATCTAGGCACAAGTTTTTGATACTCCAAAATTTTTGTTCAAATTAATATTTTTTATATTTAAAGAGAAATATTCAACGTATTATTTCAAGCTATAAGAATAAAACAATATAACCATTCAAACTTTAAGTATGCTATAAGGGTTTCTTTGTTATATCAACTTCTTTTGAATCATTTTGATATTTTTTTATTGGTCAAACCCGAAAGTTAAACATTTTATGGAATGAAAGTGAATTAGAATAAGCTTGCTTTATTGGTAGAATATTTAGATTAATTTTCTCAAGAAAAAAATCATGTTGGATAACTACTTTGTAAAAATAAAAATATTTTTACAGTTAGTTGTACATATATATTATATATATTGTAATCTACTTATTTATAAAACTTAAAATAAAATTAAAATATTACAAGTTGATCTCCAAGAAAATAAAAAATAGTAACTATTTTTTTTATAATTGAGAATTTTATATATATGGGATAATTAGTTACAATCAGTTAAATAATATACAGTTAAGCATCGTGTTCAGTTTTACTATGATTCATGTATCCTTTTATTGTCTACTTACACACAATGTTGTAATATTATGAAAATTTTGCGCGATTAATATTTTTCACATTTTGAAAATGAGGTTTATAATTTAAAAATGGGTTAAGATGTCTTATGTCTAAAATGAATTGTTTTACTTTTTTGGAAATATGGACATAATTTGATGACCTAATTGTTTAAAAAAATTCAAAAGTTACCTTACTGGGACTTTCTTACAAGTTCAGTGATCATTTGAGGAATTGACTCAATATATTTACACCACATTTTAACTATTCCCTTCGTCCCAATTTAAGTATCTTACTTTCCTTTTTTGTATGTCCCAAAAGAGTGCATCTTTTTATATTTAGTAAGTTTTTCAATTTCATGGCAAGTTTAAGATCACAAGATTTAAAAGATTCCACACACTTCATTTTAGACAATAAAATTTTAAAATCTTCTTTTATTTTTTAAACTGCATGTTAAGTTAAATTAAAATACTTAAATTGAGATGGGGGAGTAAAACACTACTACTAGAAAAGGGAACCGGAGTCTGGGGCATAGCTGAATGGCAAATGAAGAAAACTTAAAATCCAGCTGGAGGCCTACAGCGTTGGTTCGAACCATGGTGGGAGCAATTTGCTCTCTTATGGGGTAGGACCTTGTAGGTGATATCAGTTGCTCCGTTCTCAAACTCTGATCATTCAGGCACATTCCGCGATTTATTGGTAGTAGTGCTGAGGAACCGGGACTACTATTTTCAGAAATAATTTGGCGTAAGTCGGGAAATTAGATATAAAAAAAAGGGAACTAGAATTTTGTTTAATATATGATGTATAGAAAAAATCAAAGAGGAGATCTGTCAGCATGATATGCTAGAAGACAAATTGGTATGATGAAAAGTCCGGCAAACCCTTTTTTTTTTGGTCATATTATGAGTTGATTCATTATTGTATGATATGAAATTTTGGACTTCGAGGCAATATACGGCCCGGTCCGGTCCGGTCCGGAATACTCTTTTTATGTGCTGAGGTGGCAGATTTTTCATTTTTCTTTTCCATTTTCAATAAGAGAGTTTAATACATATAAATTATATATATTCATTAATTTTAATTGTTAAAATGTGTACAACCAATGTGAAAATCTGTTTAGCTGCATTTAACAGGATTGTTCTACGTTTCATTAGTTAAGTCAAAAAAAAATAAAAATACACAAAGGTGACGCCAAATTAATGTTTAACAAATCAAGTGACGAGTAACTTGAGAACAAGAAATAATTTCAGTACGTGGCAGTTGCTGCCACATGTTATTACATTCGATAGGTAGGAAACAGTCAAGGTTGCTTTCTTTTTTCTTCCCTTTTTTATGTTTTGACATATTAGTATCCGACATAGAAATTTTTTGGAGCTTATATAGTGGAAACATAGAAATTGTCTTCTTCTTAGTGTTCCCTCTCCAAATCCAGGAAAGACGACGAACCCATTACCCATCCTTATGAAAATGGAAGTCTAACACATTCACACTGATGTGTTCAATTCTTGAATGGATATTGGATAAACTTGCAAAACAAGCCGTGAATTCCCATCATTGTCCTATCACATGAACTCCTCAAAAGAAGCTCTTACTGCTCACTTTAGCACTGTCAAAATAATATACCTAGTCTAATCTCACAAATGTGGTGTGAAGAGGGTAGGATGTATGTACGTAAATCTTACCCTTATCTTTGTGGGGTAGAGAAATTATTTTCGATATACCTCGGCTCAAAAGAAACGAAAATGATGCAGGATTGCAAAGAAAATAAGATAATAAAAATCAATATACAAAACAATTTTTCCATAATTTAAGAAATTAACCTCACACTTCCTTGCTATTGTTGGAAATTAGCCTTTGGCGGGGAGATGCGTCCACCCATCTTTGATGAATTAAACACTAGTGTTCCGCATGTTGGAGACCTTGTCTCTTCGCACATGCATGATCTACGAAGTGAGTAGATGACCGTAGGGCCAAGAATCGTCTAATTTCGTTGAGAAATGAAAGAGATATTGGTCCACGAAGTAAGGTGTTTAAGGCATGGAAATGTGGTATGAGACAAATCTTCGACATCGGTGGAAATAGGAAGAATTGCTCTCTATATATGTCTCAAATTGGTAAAGGGTTTGGGACCCCAAGGGGTATCCCATGTGTTTAAAGGAGGGAGGACCTAGATGTGCTTGGGTTCAAGGCTAAGCCGCCGCCCGCCGCCGCCCGCCCGTCCGGTCCAGTTCCGGGTTCCGGGTTCTCGGGTCACGGGCTGATATTATCTTTTTGGACCTGAGAACTCTGTCAAATGTACCGTTGAACTGCGTTTTGGAGCATTAACCAGCCATTACTTGGCTGATTAACTCTCCATTAATGTACCCCATTACTTGGGCAATTGAGCAGCCTCATTCATGACATTAAACCACCCATAAATCAGCCTTTCTAATGCCATTAACAACCCTCACTTAATGGCCATTACAGCCTTGTTTGTGGCTGTTGGGCTGCCCTCATACATGCTATATATTGAGCTATTTTTTGGCTCAATTCGTGACAGAAATTCAGTGCAAAACAAACCAGAAAAATAGCATTTTCAGCACAAAACAGTGGCTGAAAATTCAGCAAAACAGTGGCTGAAAAACAGTGACCAAACCCTCACGTATACACAAGATATACACTACAGAGACAAAAGAGAAGAGTAGACAGAAACTCTTCCTTCCTATTCCATATCTTCAGCAAATCAAGTCATATTTGTTTTCTTCGCCAGGCTCAACCTATTGGCTTTGTAGCGTTGAGATTAAAGTGTTGTTTTATCTTGGGAGACTATTGTCCGCTAACGTAAAAACATATTTACGGGGCAATCTTGTCTTAAGGACAGAGGGCAATCCCTCGACTCAACATATAACGTTGGAACAATCCAGATTTAGTTGTTTCTTGATTTCAGAATATCAAGATTCAAGACACAACAAGCTTGCGGCAGTTCTCAACATTGGCCTTGCAAGGTTATCAAGATTCAAGACACAACAAGCTTGCGGCAGTTTTGAAGATTGACCATTTATCTATCATTTCGAACATTTGTAATAGTTACTTACTTCTCGTACTGCTTTATAAAGTACAATAGAGTACCAACAACTATTTCTGAAAAATTGAAGAAATGTTATAACCAAATTAAAGTATAAGAATTTGATTTTCTTGAAGATAAAAAAAGATATATATCCAAAAACAATTATTGGCTTCATATTCATAATTATAAGCATGTGAGTGAAAGTTGAACACTTCACTAAGAAGATTGTGAAGAGGTTGAATTCATCAGTGTTGATACGTGTTGATCAGTGTTTATCATCAATGAACTTATTCACTAGTAAGTGCCATCTAGCTAAGCTAAACTGAACCGAAGACTGAGCTTAGCTACTTTGGTTTTTGGACTGTACAAATTAACTACGTTTGACTATTTCTTTGATTATTGATATTATTATTTGTATTAATATATTAATTGGCCAGGCAATGGATGCGGTTAGATGTGACTTACGTACCCCTTGCGTCTACAAGTCATCCTCCACGTACAACCATGCTGACATTATTCATTCGATTTTGGCCTCTCCTCCCATGTCCCTCCCTCTCCCACTCATCATTTTTTATACAAAATATAAATATATATGTAAAGATTATTTAAATGGTCTCCTCCGTCTCAATTTATACGAGGATTGACTAATTTTAAAAGTCAAACAACTCTTTTTTTACTATAATTTTATCCAACTATTTTCTTAACTTGTGAATTATTAGTTATGCAGACTAGACTTATAGTACTTTTATATAGTTTTCAAATATGTAATTCTTATTATAAAATTCTCGGAGAATCTATGTTTGAAATTGAGTCAAAGACAAAGATGTTTGACTCTCAAAACTGGTCAACTCTCATATAAATTGAGACGGAGGGAATAATGATTATTAAAATCTAATTATATCGTGTCGAAAATGCAAAGAGTCCCGTATACTTTTCCGTTTCTAAACTAAAAGAGGAGACATAAGTTTGTTTTGTATATATACACCAGTATATTTTGCCTGCAAAGAGTACGTTTTATTTTCTTTCAAAATTGTAGTAGTTAGTTGGAATTTTCGGACTTCCAAAAGCTAGTTATTTCTGATGCCTTGGTAGTTTCATATATTCGAGGAGATGTATGAACAATTATATCTTAATAATGTGATAAAAAGTAGTTATTCCAACTTTTGTTTATTTATTTTCTTTTTAGTTATTTTCTAATTGTAGATAGTCCGAAAAATTACACATTCTATTATAGCAGGTGGCGTAAGTGAAGGAGAGAAACTCAAACCTAAAAGTCGAACACAGTACTCATATAGTTCAATGGACCACTGATTGAGATTTGAGACTAGGGATACTAACTTAAATATTTTGTCAATAGATGTCAAATATGTCAATTTTTCTCTTTATACTTTCAAAAAAGTCTTTTCTTTTATAAATAATGAAACTTCCAGAAAGTTTTGACGTGGAACTTGTGTGGAGATTGAAGTAAATTACATAACTATGCAACTTTTCGTAAATTACATAATATATGGACAACATCCAATTTTTTTCGAGGATGCTAGTACTATATTATACAAATTTTAAAAAATAAGTAATAATTTAAATTCTAAATAACATAAATACAAATCGTTCAAGAATAATGAAATATAATCACAATTTTTCTCGACGAGATTTCATAGTCTGAAACCGTTGCATAACGGCTTCGTTACTGATCTCATACAAAATTTTCGTTCTCAATATAAGGTACTAATAAATCATTAAGCCAATCGTCCGATATTCGATTTCGCAGTCAATCTTTGATGATGCTCATAGCATAAAATACTCTCTCTACACTTGCAGTAGCAACTGACAAAGTTAATGCTAGGGTAAGAAGCGTGTAAACCAAATGATAGATTCCGTGTCTTTTTGTTTCCACCATCTTCTTTGCAAGATCACCAATGCCAACAATTTCTGAAAACTCAATGCTACTACGCATATCAATAATATAAGTTTCAAGTTGATTATCAAGTAACTCTAGATCATGTGAAGAAAACTCTCGAGGATACAATCGAGCAAACTTGACGAGACTTTCCTTGTTGAAAGAAAAGAATGAATTGCTAGGATTAAGACACCCAACAAAAAGAAGCAATTCAACATTTGTCACAGAAAATCGGTTATTTAACTCCATAAGTTGTTTGTCCAAAACACCATAAAAACACTCGATGCAAAAATAAGTATCATTAGTCTTTTCTTCGGTTCTCCACTTGGACCGCCGAGGAGATACATACTTTTCATTCATGTTAGGGACAACAATCCCATGATTAGAACAAAACAAAGAAACTTCATTAACTAGAGAATCCCATCCATTGTCTCTCAAATATTGCAATCTTTGCTTTGAAATCTCCACTAGTCTCATAGCATTCTCTATCTCTTGCTCTTTCTTTTTGCAATGCTAATGACAACTCATTGGTAATCGCCAATACCTTTTTCATCAAATGCATAGCGAATGCAAACTCAAATGATTGTAATGCATTTAAAAACATGTTTGCATCAACTCTTTGCTCCAATCATCCATTATAAGATCAAGTACTTCAATAACAGATGAAAACATGTTAATGAGTCCAACTAAAGTATTATAATGCGAGCTCCAACGAGTATCACCTGGACGTTGCAAGTTAGTTTCTTGGTTTAGCCCACGCCCACTAACAAGTTCTCCCTTAATTAGTGCTTCAACTACTTTTTGACTTTGTATGTCTTTGAAAATATCCTGCCTCTTACTCGAACCTCCAACCATATTTACAACCCTTGATGTAATTTCAAAAAGATATTGAGGAAGAAAGTGAAACTTTGCAACCGCTACTAAACTCAACTGAAGCTGATGAGCAAAGCAATGAACATAAACGGCACATGAATTTTCATTCAAAATAAGAGTTTTCAAACCTTTAAGCTTACATTGCATGGTGGTTGTTCCATCATAGCCTTGACCTCTCAACCTTGATATGCTTAAATCATGATCAGAGAGTAATCCTTCGACAGTCTCCTTGAGTAAAGTTGCAGTTGTATTTGGAACATGTTTTATACCAAGAAAACATTCAATTATCCATCCCTCATTGTTCACATATATTAAACAAATTGCTATTTGCTCCTTCATTGATGCATCACGTGACTCATCAACCAAGATTGTAAAAAAATTATCACCGATATCTTTGATGATCACAAAAGTAGTTTCATCAGCAAAAGCTTTACAAATATCTTTCTGAATATCAGATGAAACTAATTGTGAAGTTAGATGAGCATTTTCAAATGAGGCATTCTTTATTTGCTCATTATTATCAGCAAGCAAATGGAAAACTTCAAGATAGTTGCCCTTATTTCTCGACAGCTCAAATTCATCTCTACCTTGAAATGATAGTCCTTGATTCAAACATAAACGCACATATGTAACAGCTGCATTCAACCGAATACGGCAGTTGGTTTTCTCTTTATTTTCTTTATGAGTAAATAGAGTAGAAACACTTCATGTAAGGTTTTGATTTATTAGATCTTGACATTTTTTTTATTGATTATGAAAACTGCTCTGTCCTCCAACATGAACATCAAATATCTCCTTCTTTTTCCAATTATTGAATCCAACTCCGACAAATGAATCTGCCCACCTTGATTATTTTGAGTCTTAAAAAGATAGCAGTAAAGACAATATGCTCTATCTTTCGTTATGCTATACTCCAACCAATCTGGATATTTGTCAAACCATGTTTCAAGGGTCTGCTGGGAGATTGTCGAAGTCAATTTCAACATTTGAAGGTCTCTTTTGAGCATTTGATTTAGAAGAATCAACCATTGAAGACTTTCTTTTAAGAATTTTCTCCATCAATACAATCTTTAAATTCACAACAATAATGTTCTACAAAAATTCAAAACTATATGATCATTTATCAAACACTAATTAATTCAAATAATAATAAATTTGCACTAATTAGGGTTCACAAAAAATAACTATTATAATGAAATTGAATAGATGATGGAAAAATCTTACATGTACTAAATAAAGATGAGTAACGCAAAAACCAAAGTCTTGAAGAAGATCACAAGAAAAGAACCGGAAGAACTGAAGAAGAATCGCCAATTTCTAAGTTGGTCTCGAGCGTGAAACCCTGAAGAAGACAAAATGTTTTTTTATTTTAATAGAGAAAGGCAGCGCTATTTTTTAATCAGCACATACGCTAACTTTGTTGTGTATTCTTAGACTAGTACTTTTTTTCTTTTGTTGGACTTATGGATTTCCTTTTGCAAATTTATTGGGCTTGGATAATTTAAGAGTAACAAAAGGTTGGGGGCTAATATTTTTTGTGGGTGAAGGCTTTTTGACAATTGTTAATATTGTAATAGTAAAAAAAAAAAATTGTTGGGGTCTATAACCCCTAGTGGGACATGTGAGACTTCGTCCATGTATATGTATATAAGGTACAATATTTGACCTATAAATTTATATAATTTTTAATATACATTATTATAATTTTTGATAAATGATATCCAAATGATCATAGTTCATACGTGGCTATGTTCCTGCTTAGTGCTTACACTTGTATTTTTATCAAGTGCGAATAGATAGTCGGATGGCTATAACAAAGGTGTGAACGTACAAATAGAGACAATTTGTAGTTCGTTTTTATGCGGAAAATATTTTGGCAGCGTCTTAATATTTTAGTCCTTCCCCACGTACTGTCTTAAACTAGTCGAAACAAACAAAAGGACCTTTGTTGAATACTTTTTTCGTCTCAATTTAGCCATTTGGATTTTGAGAGTTAAACTTTATTATTTGATTAATTTGAATATATAGTCTTTAAGTTTTTGAAAATGATTCATATATTTATAAACTATATAAAAATACTATAATTCTCAATAATTAACAATTTAAAATATTTAAAGGACATACGACTAAATCACGGTAAAAAAATTTCCTACTTAACTTTCGAGAAGCGAAAAATATCACATAAATTGAGGAAAAAGGAAAAAAGAGTAGTACCTAAGAATTAAATGAAGAACTTTACAGAAAACATAACAAATTGTTAGTAAGCAAAGGTTGAATTTGATTTCATTTGTTGAAATGAGATACCTTTTTAAAATATCCTAATCCAAATGCGACCAGAATGTTGTAAGAAGTGATCTTGAATTGGACAAATTGGATTATGAACTGATACTCAACCCAATTTGACCAATATATGGTCATGGACAAACTTTATAAGCGTTGAATTACTCAAACTTCTACTTAATTCGTTTTAATGCGTCAATTTTAATATAATACCGTCCAATTAACACAAAATTAGCACGAATTATCTATGTATCGAAAACAGCACATGTAAGTTTTTTTTTAATCTTTTGATCAATTTTGGAGCAAACCATAGAACTAGCTTCTTTCAAGTTTCAATGAACAATTTTAGAAACTCCAAAAAACTTAGTTATCAGTTTGTTTGATCTTAAGTCACAATGGTGTCATTGTCGCAATGAATAAGAAATAAGAGGTGCGGCCAGCATAATGTTGCAAGCTTTATCACTTGTCCAAGCAAATCCTCACAGCCGCTGCAAATGTTCACACCACGATCTATGGCTTATCTCGGACGAAGTCAGAAATTTCGTTAAGAATATTTTAAATTTAATATATATATATTAAAACTTTAATTATATATTTAAAATATTTTTTTATATACGCAATATAATTTTCAATACCCACATGGGTGGCCGAGTTGGTTGAGCGGGTGATAGGGTCGTAGGTCAAAAAACCCTCGCATGCTTTCTCGATCGAGCTCATAGCATGAGACTTGTCTAGTGTGGTTTACCTCTCCTATGTGATTTGCGGGCTATTATACTGGAGCCGAGTTCACCCTGTGCGCACCCAAAGGGTAGCAACAATGAGTTCCTTTGTCTAACAAAAAAAATATAATATAATTTTTTATAAAGAGTGTTCAACAGACTCTCGTTTTCTTCAATAAGTAACATAAAATATTTAACAATGTAATTCTTTTAATTTTAACTTTATATTCTTAAAACATGTTTGTGACTAATATATATCAAGCATTATCTTGCACTTCTACATTTGTTATTCACATTTGTGTTGTCTACCAATGATCTTCAGGAACGGTGGTCGAATTTAACCCACAAAGGTCCACTACATATAGATGAAACCTCACCAAATAAGATCCAAAAGTTTGTCGTGCATGCTAAGATTTGCTTTCATGTCTATTTCAAGCTCGACTCTATTGTCAAATACTGAGCCCAGTATTAATTCCTAAAAGTCATCTTTCACCATCATATTGCTTTTTGATGTAAATGTGAGTGAGACACTGAATCTACTTGTGAAAGTAATAGAGAGGTGCACAAAGGTACCATGAGGAGGAGTGCATGATAGTACTATTATTGAGTTTGTTATGTATGTTATACGGAATTGAGTTAGTTGAGTTGATTAGTTTGTTGAAGAGTTAGTTGTATAATTAATAGATATTTTTGGATGAATTGTAGTGTGTATATATACAACATTTGTAAAGCATTGTAAGGATAACACACATATATATATGAAAGTTCTTCTTTCTCGGACAGTACAATGTCTCTGTTTTCTATGCTTTTCATCAATGGAAGCTTAGCCATTTCTGGTTTGATTTCTTCTTCTAAGATCGGTGCTGAAGTCTAACATGGTATTAGAGCAACCGTCTGGCATAGATAGAGGGAAATTCAGTCACTTGCAGTGAGGGATTCAAGGGATCTATGTCTACAATCGAAGAAATCGAACATCGAAAACTTGAATCAAATCGCATTTGAAGACAAATATTGTTATTATACTTGCAATTGAAGTCTGAAAAATCACAAATTCGACAACAATGGGAGCAAATGGAGAAGATATGACCAATGTAGTTGCGACAACAACGATGAACATCGATCACAACCATCATTTGTATTCCCCCCCCCCCCCATCTGATGCACCAGGTTCGTTCTCGGTTGGAATAATGCTAACTGGAATGGATAATTACACTTTATGGAGTAGGGCGATGAAATTGGCCCTATTTGAAAAGAATAAAATAGGATTCATAGATGGTATAGTAAAGAGAGAAACATTCACTGGTGAATTAGCTAGGCTTTGGGATAGGTGTAATGCCATTGTAGTATCATGGCTAATGGGCAATGTGAGAAAAAATTTGTTGACTGGAATGTAGTTTAATTCAGATTCTTATATGATATGGGAGGATTTGAAGGATAAGTTTGATAAAATAAACAGTTCAAGGACATTTCAGTTGCATAAGGAGATAGTCACATTGAGATAGGGAACACTACCAGTGTCTATGTACTACTCTAAGCTTAACGACCTTTGGGATGAATATGATTCCATTATACCACCACTATCTTGTTGTCCTAAGTCGAAAGAATTTGTAGATCATTTGCAATATCAGAGAATGCTACAATTTTTATGAGACTTAATGACAGTTATAGTCAAGCTAAAAGTCAAGTGATAATGATGCAACTGATACCAAACCTAAATCAGGTATATGCAATGATCAACCAGGAGGAGAGCCAAAGGATGATGCAGGATACAATGGACTCATCAGTTATGTTTATAGCAAGAAATGGAAGTGGAGGTTCAAGGCAAAAGAAACCATATAATACTAATGTAGTGTGTGATTTTTTCCATGGCAAAGGACACTTGAGAATGGAATGTTTTAAGCTGATGAAATGTGACTTCTGTCACAAAACTGGACACCTACAAGAGGATTGTTACAAACTAAATGGATATCCTGAGAATTTTAAAGGAAAAGTTAAGAAGGCAAATGTAGTGACATGATGAAGTTTGCCATTTGAAGATACTAGACTGGGAGGTGAAGTCCAAAATCACCATCAGATGCAGAATGTGCAGTTTACAAAGACACATCAGCAGCATGAAACAATGTTGACGCCAAACTCACAGTCCTACAATGATCCACATGGACCACACTTTGTACCAAGATACAACTCATATCAGCATCATCACGACACATATATGAAAGCTAGTCAATTTACGCCCAGCCAACATCAAAAACTTCTCAGCATGCTTAATAACAAAGCTGTAGTTGGAGAGACCAGTGCTAGTGCAAACATGGCAGGTATATCTGATCTTAATATAAAATCAATGCTAAAATAAATTGTGGATACGGGTACAACCAATCACATGATTGGTAATCAGAAATACTTACAGACCAAAAATCTGATAGACAATGCAGGAAAGGTGCAATTGCCCATAGGAGATTCAACTAGAATCTCACATATTGGTGACTATCATTTAGGAGGAGGTGATGTTATTAAGAATGTCTTGTGTGTGCCAACATTCAAGTTTAATCTCATGTCTGTTTTAAAGGTGACAAGAGAACTAAATTGCAGTGTTACATTTTTCTCTAAATGTTGTGTGTTTCAGGATCTCTCATCTGGGAAGGTGAGGGTGATTGGTAATGAGGAAGAAGGATTATATATACAATGTCTGGACACACAAAATAAGGCAGGAGAGGTGACTAAGTGCTTGGCAGTAACTCAGCATGTTGATGCAATCATATGGCATCACATGTTGTGCCATATGCCTATGAAGGTCCTGAAGAAGATTCCATATTTCAAGAATGATAATTCTTTTGTTTTAAATAACTATGAAGTGTGTCCTTTAGCTAGAAAGACTAGAGTACCATTTCCTATTAGTACTAGTATAAGGACAAGACCATTTCAATTGTTACATATGGATGTATGAGGACCTTACAAGGTTGAAACATATAATGGAATGAGGTACTTTCTGACTATTGTATATGACTACTCTAGATGGACTTAGGATTTTTTTAATGATATTGAAATCAGATGTGGTCACACTGCTTAAAAATTTCTTTACTGAAGTTCATACTCAATTTGTCATGAAAATAAAGGAGTGAAATCAGACAATGGGACAGAGTTCTTTAATCACAATTATAAGGAGTTATTTCAACTGCATGGTGTAGTACATGAGAGTTCCTGTCCACATACACCACAACAAAATGGTGTTGTGGAAAGGAAACATAGACATATACTTGAAACAGCTAGAGCCATAAAGATTCAGGCTAACTTGCCAGATAGGTTTTGGGGTTTCTGTGTTGAGGATGATGTATATGTAATTAACAGAATACCTTCTTCAGTTGTAAGGAACAAGTCACCTTATGAGATACTATACAATAAAATGTCATCACTTTCTCATCTAAGAGTGATATGTTGTTTGTGTTTTGCTACTACTTTAACTAGACATGATAAGTTTAGTCCTAGAGCTGTGAGAATTGTCCTTCTTGGATATGGTTCTGCACAGAAAGGATATAAACTTTATGATATGAAAAATAGAACAATTTTCATGAGCAGGGATGTAGTATTCATGGAGACAGTTTTCCCTTTAAAAACATGACACAGATGACATGTCTGGTTTTATGAGATCACATGAGCATTTTTCTTTGATGATCTAGTTTGTTCACAGAATATAGAAGTTGTGTAGCAATCCAATAATGCAAGATATATGTGCAAATACAGACACTAAGAGTGTCACTGCTGCAATAAATAATCCAGAACAACAAACTGTAGAGTTGTTGGATGGAATAGTACAATCTAAAACTGATATTAGAAGATCTGCAAGAACCAGTAGACCTCTCATATGGTACAAAGATTATATCACTAAGCATGGTTCTAGTAACTATATGTATTCCATATCTGATGGAATAGACTACACATAACTATTATCTATATATTAGAATTTTGTGGCACAAGTGTCTGTTGACACTGAACCATATAGTTATTCAGAGGCTGCAACAGACAAAAGATGGATTGAAGCAATGAAGGCTGAGATTCAGGCAATGGAGGATAATAAGACATGGAAACTGGTACATCTTCCAAAAGGGAAAAAGGTCATTGGACGTAGGTAGGTGTACAAAATAAAATACAAAGCATCAGGAGAAGTGGAAAGGTTCTAAGCTAGACTGGTAGCCAAATGATACAACCAAAAGGAGGGTCTTGATTATCAAGTTTCCTTATCACATGTGGTCAAAATGACCACTATGAGATCAGTCATATCCATTGCAGCTACTAGACAGTGGACAATTCATCATATGAATGTATACAGTGCTTTCATTTCAAAGAGATCTTTATAAAGAAGTGTATATGACACTACTAGAGGGTTTTAATACTTCTGGAGAACAGAAACAAGTTTGCAGATTGTTAAAGTCACTATATGGCTTAAAATGGGCTTCAAGGCAGTGGAACATTAAACTCACCTCAACATTGACTTCATTTGGTTTTATTCAGAGCCACATGGATTATTCTTTGTTTATAAAACAGAAAGGGGATAACATATTTGTGGTACTTGTGTATGTTGATGACTTACTTATTACTGGTAATGACTCAACTCTTTTTCAGAACACCAAAGAAACACCTCAGTCAGCATTCAAGATTAAAGATCTAGGATAGCTTAGATATTTTCTTGGTATAAAGTTTGCAAGAAATTCTCAGGGTATTCTTATGCACCAAAGAAAATATTCTTTGGAACTTATATCTGATATGGGCTTAGCAGGTGCTAAGGGTGCCTCCTCACCCATGGAAATGCACCAGAAGCTCACTACAGTCGAGTTTGATCAATATGTTGCTTCTCAGTCTCTTTCAGATAATGCAACATCCACTCCTGCACATGACTTGCCATTGCCAGATCCTAGCATTTATAGGAGGTTGATTGGAAGATTACTATATCTCACAAATACCACACCTGATATAGCATTTGTTGTACAATGCTTGCGTCAATTCATGCAATCTCCTAAAACTTCACACATGGACGCTGGAATGAGGCTAGTCAGATACATCAAACATGCACCAGGGTCATGTATCCTCATGTCCAGTTCTAGTAGTTCCCAGCTTCATGTGTTTTGTGATACAGACTGGGGGGTCCTGTGTTAATATCAAGAGATCTATTACTGGTTACATGATAATGTTTGGGCCTTCACCTGCATCTTGAAAGTTTAAAAAGCAAGTTACAGTTTCAAGGAGCTCAGCAGATGCTGAGTATAAAGCCATGGCATCTTCAGTTGTAGAAGTAGTTTGGATTTCTGGTTTGTACAAGGAACTTGGCATACATGTTCAGTTACCAGTTTATGTTTTCTGACAGTAAATCTGCATTTCAGATTGCTGTCAATCCTGTTTTTCATGAACAAACCAAACACATTGACATAGATTGTCATTTTATAAGGGAAAGAATCCAAAAAGGTCTCATTCATGCTGCTTATATGTCGTCTGCTGACCAGCTTGCAGATTTGCTCACCAAAGCCCTCAGCATCATCTATCATACTCATTTAACATCCAATCTAGGAATGAAGAATATCTCCATATCTCCTAGCTTGAGGGGGTGTGTGAAAGTAATAGAAAGGTGCACAAAGGTACCATGAGGAGGAGTGCATTATAACTATTATTGAGTTTGTTATGTTTGTTATAAGGAGTTGAGTTGGTTAGTTTGTTTAAGAGTTAGTTGTATAATTAATAGATATTTTTGGATGAATTATAGTGTGTGTATATATAGCATTTGTAAATCATTGTAAGGATAACACAAATATATTAAAGTTTTTTTTTCTCGGGCAGTACACTCTCTCTATTTTCTCTGCTTTTCATCAATGACAGCTTAGACATTTCTGATTTGATTTCTTCTTTTAAGACCAGTGCTGAATTCTAACACTACTTTTTCCTAAATCTTATCGTACCTATTTCCATCACTTAGTAAAATTTTCAAGAAAGTTTGGTTTCCATACCAGGTAAATAGTAACTTAGCTATAGGTTCAAATTCTTCAAAAATTGTGCCTAAGTTCTCATCGTCAAGTCAATATAAGCAAAAAAAGATAGAGCTCAAAAATTGTCACCAGATTTTCCCAACAGTACGGTGATTGATTGAATTAAGAATACCTTGTAATGGCACCGCTTATTGATACTAGTATACTATGAAAGAGATGTCTCATGATCCATATAGTTTGCAATTAAGAACATATCCCCGAATGTCAACTATAATGGAACCCACATAGCCTAATAGGCCCACTGTTTTCCCGGCCCGCAAACTCTGTCGACAAGATTTATCAAAATAGCACAAAATTATACCAAGGAAAAGATCGACTCGAACTAACTTTATCGAGTAAATATTCCTAAAAATTTCACAGGTTACTTTATTTGAACACATCTATTTAATATGTACGCGGTGTTTTAAAATTTGTGCACGTCTAGCATTTCGGACAAGTTCAAATATGCAGTGTATGGAGTTTTATATGGTCAAAGTTCAGGTAAAATGGTTGAACTTCAGCCATCTGTGACTTAAACTTCAGGCGAAAATAGTTGAATTTTAGCTATATGAGATATGAATTTCAAACATAAATGTCTGAATTTCAGGTAAAAATGGCTAAAATCAGGCAAAATGGTTGAACTTCCGCCATATATATTCGAAATTCGAGTGTAAGAATCTAATAAAATCCCCCCTTGAGGAGTCTTCTCATTAATTCACAATATATATAGTTGTACAAAGGTGGAACCCTACTACATCAAGGATCCTAATTTACATAAATATACAACAATCATAATTATATAATATATGGTGAATATTTGGAGAATATTTGCTAATACACCCCCTCAGTCGGAGCGGGAGGAGGCTAGACGCTGAGACTGGATCTGAAGTCGAGGAACAACTGTCTGTGAAGCCCTTTTGTGAAGATATCTGCATACTGATAGGACGAAGGCACATGCAACACTTTGACATGTCCTAGAGCAACCTTCTCACGAATGAAGTGTATATCCATCTCAATGTGTTTGGTTCTCTGATGCTGAACCGGATTGTGAGATAGGTATATGGCATATATGTTATCACAGTAGACAATGGATGCCTTACGTAAGGGACACTAGAGCTCCAAAAGTAGATTTCAGAGTCAACCGATCTCAGCAACAACATTGGCAACGCCTCTGTACTCTGCTTCGGTACTCGAGCGGGATAACGTTGCTTGCCTCTTGGCAGACCATGAAATGAGGTTATCCCCTAAGAATACACAACAGCCGGAGGTGGAGCATCGTATGTCCGGATACCCTTCCCAATATGCATCCGTGTATGACAATAGCATGGTTGGTGCGAAGAGGTATAGGTGCAACCCATAGTCAAGTGTGCCTAATGTATCAGATGATATGCTTAAGGGCAGTGAAGTGAGACTCTATGGGGGTATGCATAAATAGACACCCATGCTGAATAACATAAACAATATCTGGCCTGGTGAAGGTAAGTTACTGAAGTGCACCTGCAAGACTCCTATAAAGAGTAGGATCGGAGACTGGAGCACCATAAAAAACACTAAGTTTTGATTTTGAATCTACCGCAGTATGCATGATCTTGCAATTTGCCATCTTAGCCATGTACACAATCTCCACTGCATACTTACGTTGACACATGAACATAGTATATGCATATCTGGTCACTGATATCCCCAAGAAGTAACTCAACTTGCCCAAGTCAGTCATAGCAAATTCAGATTTAAGTAGAGCAATAATCTCATTTTTCAACCTATTAGATGAGGCAGTGAGAACAATATCATCCATATATAGTAGTAAGTAAGCAGTGCTACTACCTCAATGAAAAATAAAAAGAGAGTTATCACACCTGCTGCATACAAACCCAATCTGCATAATATACCTGGCAAAACGTTCGTACCATGCTCTGGGGGCCTGTTTCAAACCATACAAGGACTTGTGGAGATGACATACATACTGAGGGGCTGTTGGATGGACAAAACCAGACGGCTGTTGCATGTATATTGTATCTTTTCAATTCCCATGGAGAAATGCATTTTTGACATCAAGTTGATGAATCGGCCAATGCTTACCCATAGATATACTCAGAACTGTGTGAATGGTTACCGGTTTAACAATCGGACTGAAAGTATCACCACAATCAATGCCCTCTTGCTGATTAGTGCCATTGGCTACAAGTCTAGCCTTATACCTTTCTAGGTCACCACTGTCTCTGAATTGTGATGAAATAACCACATGCAACGGATCACATTCACCCTATCCGGTCGAGGAGCCAAATCCCAAGTGTGCTGGTTTGTTAAAGCATTAAATTCTTCATGCGTGGCCGCATTCTAATCAGGGTCAAGTTTGGCTAATTTTGGATTTTTGGAAATCGGGGATATAGTGTGTGTGGATAAGTTAAAGTGAACCTTGGGTTTGAAAATCCCATGTTGACCACGAGTTTCCATACGGTGAGTGGGTAAATGGGCAGTGTCGGTAAATTATTGGGTTTGGGTATCCTGGCTATCGAGTTCTGGGATGAAGGTTATCGGTTAGGTGACGATGTTTTCCGGTGGCAGTAAAGATTGGGTCCAGGTGGGTGAGGTGTTGGGTTGTGGTGTCGGTGTCAGGGCCTGGCAGTGGGTCGACGATGGTGGTTGGTTGCAAGTTTCTGGTGGAGGCGTCGGGTTACCGATTTGGGTGGGGAGGTTATTTGTCGGAGAGTTGAGACCGATCTGAAGGTAGGGTGGTGGTTGTGGTGGCTCGGAAACTGGAATTACTGGCCTGGAAGTGGGTGAGGCAGTGGCTGGGGATGAGGATTGGGGCAGCGATGCGCAGGTACCGGAAACCAGAGGAGATAGGGGAACTGTAGCAGGCAGTGACGGAATAGTGCAGTCACGGTAGTGGAGGGATCTGACGACTGGTGATATTTTTGACTCATCGAGAAACGTGTAATCCGTGTTTTAAAATTTTTGGAGGTTGGAAAATGGGAAACACGTCTCGTCAAAAGTGGCGTGACGAGAGACAATGATTTTACGAGTAGATAAGTCATAGCACAGATAACCCCTATGATTAGGCGAAAAAACAATGAAGACACACAACGTAGTTAGTGGAGCTAATTTATGAGGGGCAGTAAAGGCAAGATTGGGGTAGCACAGACAACCGAAAATTCTCAAATGGTCATTCGATGGGGTCCTTCGGTAGAGAATTTCGGTGGGAGTTTTGTTGTGAATGGTGCTAGTAGGTAAAATATTGATGATTTATTCTACCATTTTAACAGCGTAGACCTAGAAGAAGGGGGGAGAGAGGCATGGAAAAGAAATAGTACGAACCATGTTATTGATGGTACGAATTATTCGTTCAGCTTTACTGTTTTGAGGTAAGGTGTGGGGACATGAGAAATGGAAAACCATGATAGTACACAACAAATCTTTAGAAATGGTGTCGTATATCCACTGTTTGACGATGGCGTCAAGGCGACGCCATGTCGTGTCTGCAACATCGGAGGGGCGGGGAATATAATCGTCAATGTGCTCTAGCAGGTTGTACTCACATGCATGGATGTAGAATAGTTCGACCCACATTGAATATTGACAATCTTCTTGATCAAGAATTATGGGTATAAAATTATTGATGTTATTGACCGTGAATGTCAGATGAAAAGAAGATGTAGAAGAGGGATGGGGGTTGTCGAAGACAGTGGTGGAAGAACCGGGAGTTTTGGGGGAGGTTGGAGGAGACATGGTGGTCACAAATTGAAAGGAAAAGATAGTGGTGCCGTCGGCCGAGTGGTAGGGGTGGGGGTATCAACGGCAGCTTTGAGAGAGAGAAAAGAGTAGGATTTAGGGTTTTGCTCTTGATGCCATGTAAGAATATAATAAAATCTCTCTTGAGGAGTCTTCTCATTAATTCACAATATATATAGTTATACAAAGGTGGAATCCTACTACATTAAGAATCTTAATTTACCATAAATATACAACAATCATAATTACATACTATACGGTGAATATTTGAAGAATATTCGCTAACATCAAGCATAAAAATGCTTGAATTTCAATCATTTGAAACTTCAAAATTGTCAAAATTAACTTCAGATAATACATATCTAAAGTTATATTGAAGTGAATAGATGCTTAAAAATGTGTAAACTCAAGTCATAATAAAACAGTGGCACCAAATTAAATTATTTGTTCACTTCGCCACACCATGTGTGTTTCAAACTTTCAATTATGTACAAACTGATATGAGGTTGGGATAAGCCTATTATATTTGCATTAAAAAAAGTTTTCAATACCAAAGTGACCGGCGCTTCAAAAGGCAAGTTTTGGTTTAGCTTCATGCATGCAATCTAACTAGGTAGATGACGTCTTTTTCCTTTCATGCATGCAATCTAACTAGGTAGATGACGTCTTTTTCCTCTCTTCAAACGAATTACACCGTATTTGTTTTATTCCATAAGATGAAAAAAGAAACTGAAGCCAGAAAAACCTCGTCCTACTAATTTAGTACTAGTAATTGTTGGAAATTTACCTTTGGCGGGGAGATGCGTCCACCCATCTTTGATGAATTAAACACTAGTGTTCCGCATGTTGGAGGCTTTGTCTCTTTACACATGCATGATCTACGAAGTGAGTAGATGACCGTAGGGCCAAGAATTGTCAAATTTCGTTGAGAAATGAAAGAGATATTGGTCCACGAAGTAAGGTGTTTGAGGCATAGAAATGTGGTGTGGGACAAATCTACCACATCGGTGGGAATTGGAAGAATTGCTCTCTATATAAGTCTCTAACTGGTAAAGGGTTTGGGACCCCAAGGGGTATCCCATGTGTTTAAAGGAGGGAGGACCTAGATGTGCTTGGGTTCAAGGCTAAACCCACACGCGTGCCGCCGTCCGCCCGTCGGGTCTCGGGTCTCGGGGCGTGGGCTGTGGGCTGTGGGGACTTTTTGATATTATCTTTTTGGATCAGAGAACTTTGCCATATGTACAGTTTGATCCCTGAAGTTTCTTATGTACAGTTTGGTCCCTGAAGTTTAATACTTTACAGTTTGGTCCCTGAAGTTTACTTTGCCAGATGTACAGTTGGGACTGTTTTTTGAGGCATTAACTCCTCCATTATCACCTTCCTCCATGTCCATAATTCAGCCCCTCTTGATGGCCATTTACAACCATTACTTGACTGTTTAATACCCTCCTAATGGCCATTAACAGCCATGTTTTGGGCAGTTGTTTAGCCCATCCTCAATGCTATATATTGAGCTGTTGTTGGCTCAATTCGAGACTGGATAACAGACTGAAAAACAGTCATGAAAATAGCCCAAACAGACTACAAAACAGTGAGCAAAACTGTGTTGAAAAACAGTGAGTAAACACCCTTATATACACAAGATATACACTACAGAGACACACTATATACACAGAGACAAAAGAGAAGAGTAAAGAGAAACTTTTCCTTCCTATTCCATATCTTCAGCAAGTCGATTCATATTTGTTTTCTTCGTCAGGCTCAACCTATAGGCTTTGTAGCGTTGAGATTAAAGTGTTGTTTTATCTTGGGAGACTATTGCCCGCTAACGTAAAAGCATATATACGGGGCAATCTTGTATTAAGGACAGAGGGCTATCACTCGACTCAACACACAACGTTGTATCCATTCAGATTTAGTTGTTTCTTGATTTCAGGTTATCAAGATTCAAGACACAACAAGCTTGCGGCAGTTTTGAAGATTGACCTATTTGTTTAACAAGATTCAATTCCTGAATATTGAATATTTGTTTATCCTTTCGAATACTTGTAATAGTTATTTACTTCCCGTACTGCTTTATAAAGTACGATAGAGTACCAACAGTAATACTATTAAATTTAGACGTTTAAAAAATCAACGTAATTAGACAAACTTTAAACAAAATTGAACCATGCTGTCGACATGACAACTAGAACACCTGTGAGGCTGTGAACAAAACAGTATGGCATAATGGCAACTAGGGGTGGCCAGTGGGCCGGGATCGGGACATTCGGGCTGGGTTTGGCGGGATCGGATCGGTCGAGATCGGGATAGGCGGTATTTGCCAAAATCCCGCCCTGATCCCGTCGGGATCCCGGTTTTTTTTTTACACTTAATTTAAAAATAACATATATATAAAAACTCAATAATTAAACAAGACAAGATAGTGTAATAAAAATATCCCAAGACTGTTTTTGTGTCTCCTATATTATTTAATAGACATATGATTTTTTTTGTAACACAAATACAATTGTCAAAATTGCAACTTTGTGGTGTTGTTCAAAAGTTGCAAATTACATAGTAAAATTGCAATTAAAAAAATTACATTCTGAAAAAAACATGTTCTAGTTTCTTGATAATTTTTTGTGGTTCTTCGATTGGAATTGGTATTTGTTTGTCAAATTGCTCCACGTCGCTTCCACCATCTTTAGATAATATTTCGTTGTAGTTTTCGTCTTCTTCTTCGTTGATCTTCGATTGACCGCACCTTCTCCGCTCCCCTCGTATCCAATCTCTGAATAATACTACAATCTCAAAGCTGTCTCCGGCTAATGAGGGTCTGTGCTCTCCTATTTGATATCTGTCGGCAGAAAAAGCGCTTTCAGACGCTGTTAATGACGCGGGAATGTTCAAAACATCTCGGGCCATCATTGAAAGTATCGGAAAGGTCTTCTCATTCCCCCTCCAGTATTTCAGCAAGTCTTCACGTCATTTTTCATTGAGAACTGCTTGGTACGGTACAGAACCATGCAAAATAAAAATATCAAACTCGCTAATTTGGTTAGTAGCGGTATGACCGCACATTCTATTTCTGAGGCTTTCAATACTAGCCGCAGAAACAACATGTCTTTTGTGAGGTTGTGTTGAAGAAGAAGAAGATGGTATGGAAGTCGGTAGGTTGCTAGCACTTTCTTGTTGGTAAAACCTATATACTTTTTTGCATTAGTCTTCTACGCTAGACAACACTTCTTCTTTAGTTTGTTCAATAGGTGGTGGGTGATTTGGATTTTTGGGACTTGGAGGTGGTAGTACTTCTATACAATCGTAAATAGTTTCAATAAGTGATTTAGTACCGTCTATTTTAATAGTCGGATTTAATACAACACCAATAATATAAATAGTGGGAATAGGAATAATTTTTTTTTATTTATTTTGATAAATATTTTTTTAATAGCTGCCTTATAAGCTGGTTTTTTCATATATTCACTAAGTAATAAAAATATTAGATCTATATAAAACAACATAGTTGAAATAGTAGGATAATATATATCGGAAAATTCTTTTGTTGTTTGAAAAAATTTCTCTAAAAATACAATAAGTTCGGAATTTTTTACCCAATCGCTATCTACAACCATATCAGCTGGATTTTGATTATGAGAGTTAAAAAATAAAGTTATAGGTTTTCTAGAGTCATAAGCAACAAGTAGTGGCTTGTATAAAAAATTCCACCTAATGGGTACTTCTTCTGGAATTTTTCTATAAGGTAGTTGGCATCGTGACAAGTTTTTTTTATATTATTTTCTTCGTTGTATTCTATTATTTTTTAAAATAAAGTTTATAGCAAATTGTATTTTACTAAGAATGTCTTCAAAAAGTGATAGATCATCCTTACAATTAAGTTATATATATGGCACACACATTTTATATGAAAATGATCTGGAAAAGATGGAGTTAAACTATTTTTTAAAATTGTAATAGCGTAATTGTTTTAAGAGGCGTTATCTAATGTAATAGTCATCATTTTATCAGTTATTCCGTAATAATCGCACACTTGGTAAATATTTTCTGCAATAAAAGTACCAGTGTGCCTATCATCTATATATCTATACGCTAAGATACGTTTTTGCATAGACCATTTCTAATCTATCCAATGACAGGTTACCGTTAAATAATCATGGCCGTTAGTACTACGGCCTATATCAGAAATGATAGCCACTTTGCCATTAAAATAATATAATGAATAACGTAAATACTGTTGATATTCATGATCGAATTTAAATATATCTCTCTTAATAGTTGATCTAGGAAAAGCGTTAAAAGTAGAATTATACATATCTCTAATGTAATGAATAAACCGGGAGATGAAGGAAATGAAAAAGGCAAACCCTCCACAATAATTAATTTTGCTATTACTTCCCTATCTCTATATTTATCGTATTTAGGGTCTATAATCCCCCCCGTCATAGGGTTAATTTGACCATGTACTTGTTCCGGGACAGTATGTGAACCTTGTTCCGATGGAGCAGACGTTTGCGCACCCGGATTTGAAGCCTCGTATTAGGCATACCTAGCAGGATGAGACCTTGATACGTGTCTCATTAAACCCCTCGTCCCACCTTGACCTTTTCCAGTTTTAAATTTGAAAAACATCTTTACAAATTTTACATCTAGCTACTTGATTTTCTACGTCCCTATCAAAAAATGTCCATGCATATGATTTTAATGTTCGTTTTGATGGACCTCGTCTCATACTAGGGGCAATATGTGGCATTTCAGTTGAAGGTGCACTAGTGGGTGTGTTGTCATCTACATTAGTGGGTGTATCATCTAGATCATCGTCTAAAGTAAAGCCTTCTTGAGTTCCAGAAAATAGCTCATCGTCTAAATCTAATGGTATTGTAGGAAAATGTTCAGTATCAACAAAATCATTCTGTGTAGGAATAGAATTCTGTCTAGAAATAGGACCATTTTGTTGCCCATACTAGAAGAAGCATGATCCCTACCCGTAAGCATACGTTTAAATCCTTCCATTATAAATTTATAATTATACTCATAAATAATTAAAATAGCTGAAATTAAGTGCACTAAATAAAATAAACAGACAATAATAATTTAATGAAGGAACGAATGTACCAAACGCTGACGTAATGTCGACATGTAATTGAGAGGTTGAAAATTGAAACTTTGCTCGGTGGAAGATTCTCAAGCTAGTTGCCAACTTTACTCCCAAATGAATAAATAAAATTGAATATTTAGTAGACAATGTAGACTTTCTAGAGAGATAGATTGAGAGATTGTAGGAAGATTTGTGAGAAAGATGAAGAGAAAATGAGGTATTTATAGTTGGGAAATTGGGTTAAAGTATAAATATAATAACTTATGGGTTAAAAATAAATATTAAGGGGGTAGGGGGGTTGGGGGAGGCCAAAAATGGTCGTTGGTGCAACGATTATTTTTGCAAAAAGGAGGATTTCGGGCGGGATCGGGGCGGGTCGAGACCATGTCCCGTCCCGGTTCGAGTCCCGATATCGATTTTTTTTTAAATGTCGGGTTCAGGGCGTGACCGGGCCGATTCGGCCCACTGGCCAGCCTTAATGGCAACACACAAAATAAGCGCTTTTATTTGCGAAGAAGCCGTCAACGGGTTGGACACGTAAAGGGTGATTGGGCTGTTAGTTACATGCGGAGCCCACCAACAAAAAGAGAATTCCTTTTATAAAGGGGCAATTCGGAGGAATGCGAATGATATTTATTTTTTAGTTTTTACTCATTAAATTAAAAAAAAAATTTTTTGCTCTTCATTTAAAAATATATGGGTTTTAGATTTGAGCGTCATCTCAATTAAAAATTAAAAAAAATTGCAAGAGAAAATTTGGATTCACACGGTAGAGTTACATGCAAACTCTTAGTAAGAATTTTAAACTCTACTTTAAGGTCTGCAAACTCTTCTTTCGTGCATAAGATAAATTTTATCTTATAAGGTAGAGTTTAAAGGCAACTCTGCATTGCGAATTCAAACTTTATCTTACGAATACTTTTTTAAAAAAAATTGACTGAGCGAAAGTTCAAACCTGAAACTTCATGATATTTTCGATTACCTTTTTAAACGACGGACAAAAATTAAATATTAATAATTTAAGGGAAGACTAGGGAAATCGGGGCAAAAAAAATGTTTATAAAGCCGAGATGGGCCTGATAACACTATTGTCAAATCAAAATCACCGAAGAATTTAAAGTGGGCTTATCCAGATTGGGCACTTCTAGTAACTCGACACGTATGTCTTAGCCCACGTGATTTGATGCCACGTACTTATCTTAATTGGGGACGCTTTCCCGACAAATGATTGAATGTAGATGGAAACGTATGTAATGTGAGTGTCTCAAGTGTTGACTTCGTATTATGTGTTTGAAAAGAGCATTTTAATTTTCTCTGTGGCCAGCAAAAAAGTCAAACCTATGCGAACTAATTAATTTGAGGAAATGCTGCTGTTTTTTTCTTTTTTTTTAATGATGTGGTGATACGGTTGGTACGCGGCATTGATCGGTGCATGATAATATTAGTATGTCAATTTCAATAAAATATGTGAAGTAGTGAAATATTAATAGTACTATATTATGAATTCCCACAAAACCGGAATTTGGAAAGGGTGCCCAAGTATCTTGGTACAGCCAAAAAGGATGTATCTTGATAGTTCATACTTCATACTAGTACCCATAACTCTCAAGTAAAAGTTGTAATATAGACTCTTACCTAATATTATACTCCCTCCGTTTTTAAAATGTTTATCTAATCTTGACTTGAAACGGAGTTTAAGAAAGTAAAGAATATTTTGAATCTTGTATTTGTTAACTAAAGATATGTAATATCTATCAAAATATCCTTTAATATTGTGGTCTTAAAAATGTCATGTAAAAGTTGAAATTAAAAAATTATAAAAAAAGGAAAGAAATATTTTTTTAAACACACTAAAAAGAAAAATATGACAATCATTTTAAACGGATGATTATTTCCGAACAAGGGTGTTCTATTCTGTTGGTAATAATGGACAATTCTGTTCGTAGGAACAAAGAAAAGCAGATTTATTCTATACTCTATAAGTACCATTACGCAATGGGGGAGTTGAACGTTCTGATTCTCAATTTCTCAAAATACTTCAATCGGTACACGCAAGAAATAGGCAAATTCAGCAGCCTTTTGTTCAATTTCTCGTGGAGTCAAATTCTCATCATTACGGGTCATAAAATAAATTGAAAAAAAAATACAAAAAAATGGTAATGGAATCATCCCTCGGTAAAAGGATGTAGGTTAGGTGATGATTGACAAGCAAAATGCTTGAGCCTCAAATTGGCTCCAGGCACCATGTGTTTGTCCAAATGTGGCTTTCGGTGCAAAATGACATGCATCTACCTAACAACTCAGGCTGGATTTTTTGTCACTTGGAAATAGTGCCAAAGGAATATTGTAGTTTTATTTTATGATGGGCAAAAGGATTTTGACTATACCTTCTATCCTAATTTAAAGTACCAAGTAGAAGGGTTCAATCAGATTTAGATAGATCAAAATGATTGAATCAATAAACGAACCTTATTGTCTATTATTTGCATACATCATAATGGATCAAGTAAAAGAAAAGAGCATCACAACGTAAATGATTATTTCACCCAACTACCTTATAGTTGGATATGTCAATATGTTATTATATGTTGCTCTAAGTAAGAGCTAGCACTTTTACATTCATCAAAGATATATAGACTAAGGGTGGGCATAAAAACTGGTGAATCGAAAAAACCGAATCGAACCGGCGATTTGGTTCGGTTTGAATTCGGTTAAATAAATTTAAAAACCCGGATATTTTTAAAAAAATCGAATGTATTCATGTTAAATAATTCGGTTCGGTTCTTTAGAATTGGTGATGAACTGAACCGAAAACTGGTGGCAAATTTGTAATTAATCATAACATATTACATATATAAATAAAAATTGAAAGCTTTGATTATGAAACCCTAAAAATTTACGGCTAACTCATATGTGGTAGCATATTCACGCTATCTCTCTTTCTATGTAAATCTTTCATAAATTTCTTTGCAAACCCTCACTTTTTCTGCTTTTATTCGGTGGAATATTCGAATTTCTCACGTATGGTTAGGTTTGGCAGGGTTTTTTTTCGAATTGTTTGGTGTGATTTTGTAAACTACTATGGAGAGATCTGATGGTAAAAGTTCAATGGACTTGTCTAACTCATCGAGTTCCATCTCAGGTCATCTAACTGCATTTATTCCCTTTTAAATTGGGGGTTTTTTGCTTAAAAAATGGGCTCGAATTAAAGGGTGATATAGATTAAGATGATTCAACTAGTTCATTTCTTAAGTGGGTTTGATTTTTAAATGGGTCAGAATAGAAGGAATAGATATAGAAGATTCGTATAGCGACTCGACTAGTTCATTCTTAAATTGCATATTTTTTGGTTGAAATTTGTTGGATTGAGCAGAAATCATATAGTAGAAGATTGAAATAGAAGCAGCGACTGCCGGTTGGACAGGAAGCTGAAAACACAATCGGACGACACCCTCTCCTTGCGTTTTTGAACTGTAAGTGGCAATGCCAATCATTTTCTTTAATTCTTATCATAGTAATTTTTCTCTGTCTGATAACCTTAAAAGTTAGGTTCTTGGTAGAATGGAAGACATTTTGGATGATGGAACATAAGAGGTGAAACGAAACGACGAAGGAAAATTGAGATCAAAAGTTTGGAATTTTTTTACTAGGCTACCTGGAGGAAAGAAAGCCAAATGTCATTTTTGCCGTAAAGATTACGTTTGCGATAGCTCGACAGTTGGGACAACTAATTTAAGGAACCACTTGGGTAGATGTAAAGTGTATAAGAAATTGAAGCTTGAAGAGGATGAGAATCAAAAAGTATTAACTCGTGATAAGGGTAAGAACAATGGTAAAGTTGTATTTGTGGGGTTTAATAAAGATGCTTGTAGAGCCGCACTTGTGAAATTGATTATTAAGGATGAGTTAGCTTTTAGATTTGTGGAGTATATGAGGATTTGTTGTCCCAGATTTGAGGTGCCTTCACGAAGAACGATTGCACTGGATATTCTTCAGTTGCATCAGAATGAGAAGGCTTTGATGAAAAGAATCATGAACTCAAACCAGCATAGGATTTGTATTACAACAGACACGTGGACATCAATTCAAATGAGTAGCTACATGATAATCACTAGGCATTTTATTGACTGTGAATGGGTGTTGCATAAAAAAAATACTTGCTTTTACACCGATTTCTAATCATAAAGGAGATGGTATTGGAAAGATTATTGAGAAATGTTTATTGGATTGGGGTATTGATAGGCTATTCACAATTACTGTGGACAACACAAGTGCTAATCAAGTTTGCAATTGCTTATGTGAAGAATAAACTGACAAATTTGAGTCCTAATGCGATGGTTGTAAATGGTGATCATATGCATGTGAGGTGTGCTGCACATATAGCGAACTTGATTGTTCAGGATGGGTTGGAAGAAGTGAAGGGCTCAATAGCTGTTGTTCGTAGTGCGGTGAAGTATGTAAGATCTTCTCCGACAAGGTTGCAAAATTCAAGACATGTGTTGAGCGAGAGAAAATCTCATATAGAGGACTTATGGTTTTGGATGTGCCAACCAGATGGAATTTGACATACTTAATGTTTGAAAAAATGGTGATATTTGAAAAAGCGTTTGATAGGTTAGAGGAGGACGATGACCACTACAGAAGTTGGTTTGCCGAAGATGAGAATAGAAGAAAAAGGGTTGGGCCACCGAATTTTGTGAATTGGGATAACGCTAAGATGTGACATTAAAATTCAGCAGCACAAAATGTGTGACTTCTAGTGATTTTTTGAATGAGTTGCGGAATGTTTATCTTCATCTTAGCTCACTGTTGGAATCTAATGATTTGTTGATGAAAAAAATTGTTAACGGCATGAGAGATAAATTTATGAAATATTGTGGTACTTCTTTGGAAAAGGTGAACAAGCTATTAATTTTAGTAAATGTGCTTGATCCTCGGTGTAAATTTGAATTTACAAACTGATGTTTTAGAAGTATATTTGATAGTATGAAGGTTGGTTAAATTAAAGCTGATATCAAAGACTTGTTGTTACGGTTATTTGTAAGTTATGATGATGATGGCCCAAATAGTGGTGTGTGTAGTAGTTCATATGTTTAATTAAGTAAAGTTTGTGATAGTGGCAGCAATAAAAAAGAATCAATTGACCCTTTTAAACTGTTTAAGAAGATGAAAGCAAGTGCAAATGATGATTTTGGGGGAAGAATGATATTGAGAAATATTTGTCAGAGCGGAATGAAAGTCCTAATGATCCGAATTTTGATCTTTTGGGTTGATGGAAGATGTATTCGTCTAGGTATTCGACTTTGTCAAAGATTGTCAAAGATATTTTGGCAATTCCACTGTCTATCGTGGCTTCCGAATTGACATTTAGCATGGGAGGGGGGGGGGGATTCTTGATCCTTTTAGGAGTACATTAACTCATAAGACAATTGATGCATTAATTTGCACACAGAATTGAATTCGCTCAACTCTTATAGGAGAACAAATTGTGCAATCAACCAAAGAAGAAACTGAGTTTTATGAAGAAGTTGAATTGGGTAACAATACTATTTTTTATATATTATTTTTAATAGAATGATTATACTTTAACATTTTGTTTATTATATTGATGCTTTGGCAAATTGTATGTAGACTTTGAGAAAACTTTCAATCGTACCACAATCACAAGAAGCAGAACAATCACAAGCAGTGGAGGACTTGCCAATGAATTGATATTACTTCCCGGAGGTATTGTTTAACAAACTTGTTTATTGTAACAATTGTCACTGGTTATGTTACTATAGAATTGAATATTTTATAGAAATTATAATTTAATCATATCATATGCAGGTAGAATTGTTTCATTTCTTTTTGTCTATTAAAAATGATGTTGAATATATAATTTAATATCTTGATTGACTTAGTGTTAAGTGTTTAATTCAGATTTTGCCGTGAAGGAGATGAGTCGGTATCCCCGTGTTTCTAAGGAAGCAAGATTGTTGATTGTGTCATGTTTTTAAATTCATGTTTTGAACTTTTTAATTAATGATGTGAACTTTATATTTTGGAGTTTGGACTTTTATTTTGTGGAGATGTAAACTTTAATTTATAATTTTTTACATGTTTTAAGAATATATATGATGCATACTTTATGTTTTTGAATTTTAATTTTTTTGGACTTTATATTTGCTGATTATGAGACACTTGAATTGAAAAAACCGATATAAATCGATACCTTCGTTTTATTTTTTTTAAAAAAAGTTTGATTCAATTTTTAAAAATAAAAACCGAATTTTATTCGGTTCATACTTTTTGATACAAAACCGAACCGAACCGAATGTGTCGTGTTCTTAACGTCTTGATCTTGAAGATGTAGATAACTACTACCCATACAAATTACTAGAATCGACGAATGAACACCTGTCACAAAAATTAAATTTGAAAAGCAAAAATCCATTGCATCACCCTTAATAAGTGGTCCGTTATCTATTCCAGAACGATAGTAGTAGCAATAAATAGTACTATAGTAGTAGTAATCAAACGAGAGATGCTATACATTTCAAGTCTATTTAAAGGTTTAAATGTTTCAAGGACGCGTTGCACCTTATTATTATCCTCCAATTAAATTAAGGTTGTACTATAAGTATTGCAACTAAGAGATGGCACCATCTTCAAAAATTTCTGCTCTTCATTTATGGCATGGAGAAATATATCTGCTACTCCCTTATAGGCACAAGAAGAGCTCACTCAATGACTCAGACAAAGACAAATGTATATAACCTTATGATTTTGGAAGTCTTGCTTTCAGAATGAGGAAGTGATGGTTGATAAGCTGTTGCCTACTTGTCAAAACGTGAACTGAATTTTATACAATCAACTCATAGATGACACTCTTGAACTAAGTAACTAAAGCTCATGAAAACAAGATTAAGAGATAAAAGTTCACATGATTTATTCACCAATCCTACAGATCTTCCAAGTAACAAGAAGAAATAATAGCAATAAGAAAACAAATGTGTTCCTGCATAAAAAAAAATGTAAGGTTTCACGCCTTTCTCGTCAAATTTCTTATTAACACTGATTTACATAGCATGGGCAAGTACACTGCTACTCATCTATCTAGCAAATTTGCTGCAACTCGTTTAATTAACACACGCCCTACCAACCAAAGCTACAGTCACACAGAAATTGAATTAGGATTTTGTTTGCTTTCGACTTAATCTCAGCTGTAGGAACTTTAATCTCAATTCCACAAGCACTGCTGGAGTTTCTCCAGTGAATTAATCCAAGATGTTCAAAGAAGCTACTTGCCAGATATTGTCAAAACAAATCTACAAAATGACCAACAGAAAACTGAAAAATAGAATGTGTGTTTCCTGTAATACTCTTCCTTCAGGTAGCTATACTGTTATAGTGAATCTAAACCAATCAATCCCTCAACTACGCTTTTAAAAACAGGTTAGTTTGGATTACGTATATGAATACTTTTTTTTTTTTTTTTTTTTTATGAATACTCTATTTCCATTAACTCTTTTTGGGACCATTTCTTTTCAATACTAAATCATTTACCTTTCAAAACAAATTAGAGGCTTTCTAATATCATGCTTATCCTTACACAAGGATAAGTAGTCTAATCTCACCTAGTTGATTGTCGTATATATAGAAGCTTTACTTCCATGTGTACTAAATCTAATTAAGAGATATTGAAACCTTTTTACAGGTTCAACTTTAATGAAAACATCAAATAACAGCAATCCAGTTCATAAACTGGAAAAAGAAATGAAAATAAAAGGGAATGCATATGTCATAGAAGTTGAGATCTCCAATGAGGTTCTGTGTATGAACGGATAACCAATAGACAAGAGTAAAGGATGATAACCAGAGCTCTTTAAATTTGCATGCTTTCTTCTGTTGAATTAAATCATAACTTTTCTTCGAACGATACTCTCTTAAATATAAATAAAATAATCTGAAAACCTAAAAAGAAAAGGAATCACATCATCTCTTCTCACTAACCAAGCTCTCAATATAACTCCTCCGGAAAAGGTGTAGCGGCAAAGACTAAATCTATGCAACCACCTAACTCACATTCATTCAGCGTTCTTAATTCAAGTCAAGCTGATCTGCTATACATCAAAAATTGACCTCAATCATATGATGAAAATGAACCAAAAGATCAATATAACATTTATTTCCTCATAGATGTATCTATATATTTTAAAAAAAAAATAAAAAGAAGCACAACGAAGAAACTAATTGAATAAGAACATTGTTTGTCTTAGATCGGTTTAGCGCTCAACTTTCTTTGGTTCTAGGTTTGGTTCAAGAGGGGGAAGACCTCTATCAATATAGATACAGATTCATACATTTAAGATATCATGTATAAAGCCACTGACATTGTCGTCTCAATATACTCTCAAACTTAACCAATTAACCTTACCGTTGCACATGGGAAAACTTCTGTACCTTTGAGTACTTCCAGCTGATAACCATTTTAAGCATATATCTCTTGTAGAAATTTGTAAAGATGTTCAGCTCCTCTCCTTTTATAATAAAGTCAAGTAGAACCGGGTTGCACTGCTTGATGCTCCGATCGAAAACAAATCAGTGTCTCCAAAGAAATTAGAAGCGCCTATGATAGCGTATGATTATTTCCATTTGTGACCGACGGTTGCTTGCAAGAGGTGGCGATCGGCAGTGTTCCAAAGCGCCATAACGACGTGCGTTATGGTTGCCAATCAAGATATCTTACTTCTCATAAGACAAGTTAGAATGGATAGCTCGCGGGTGGGATTGACGGGATAGATCACTATTGCAGAAGGAGGTAGAACCGGGGGAAGAATTATGGCTATAAAGGTCCTCGTCCTCTTAGGCACATGTATCTGGTAAAAGATAGAGCTCATCTTTTCTAAAGCAAGGACTCAATCGTATGGACATGTAAAATACAGGATTTCCAATCCTAGCAGGAAAGGGAGGGAAACGGATACTCAATTTAAAGTGAGTAAACAGAATTCCATACTCGATGTCATAGATACATCAAGAGTGCAGACTAGATACAAAATATGTACCAGTTATCGTGCTCACGGTAAACGCTGGGTAGCCAAGTGCGGAGCGGATAACAAACAACCGAATATACTACTGCAGGATCTGTAGCTGCTTCTGTTGTTATTGCTCCCACCTCTCACTACGCCACCTCAGCAGCTGGGACTGGAACTGCTTCCGCATCTCCGTTCTTCATTTCCTTCTTCTCGAATCCAAGGGGGTTCTTACATTGAACCATTCCTATATCATATATGTGCATGTGTAAATATGGGTACCATATATATATATATATTTAGCGAAATTCCTTGTCGGGTAAGTTCCGACCCGCACGAAAGGCGTAATGATCTGGGCACTGTCTTGGAGAGAGGCTCGGTGAAATAGACATAAGCCCCTGGATTGGTGCGCAAGCAAAAGAAGAACAAAAAAGAGAAGTACCATACACGAGATAGATCTTCCAAAGAACAAGACTTTTTTTGAATAAGCCAATTCATTTGGGACCCCTGCAGATCCACTCTTTTTCCTACTCAAAGATCAGCCCCCTGGCTCTGTGTACCCGACAAGGAATTTCGCTACCTTAGGACCGTTATAGTTACGGCCGCCGTTCACCGGGGCTTCGGTCGCCAGCTCCCCTGCGGGGATGCGATTCGCCAAGCTGGGGTAAAGAAAGCCGTCCGACCCTACCGTATTAGGAATGTGAAGGCCTCTCTGTAACTATTTCAGGATACTCTTCCTGGGGAAGGAGAGCACCTGGCACTTCAACATACTTGCTCACCCCTTTCGCCTCCCTGAGTGCTTCCATCTCTGCTTTTGACCTCTTCGGAGAACCTGCCGTTGCTAGAACTAGAACTGGTATCCTACCTTCCAACTCAGCAAAGAGTTGGAAAAATCCCTCCCTGGACTTTACCGGGTCAAGTAAACCAGTCAAGAAAGCAGCAGGCACATAGCGAGCACCTTGCCGCTTTGTGAGTGCGTATCGGCTGTCAATGATATCTTGAGTTGCCTTTCCAGGGTCTGCATAAACATGGGACTTATATTGTGATTGAATTGATTTCTCATTGCTAACAAGTACATTATACATCATCCAACCAACAGCAAGGGCTCTTAAGGTGCCTTAAGGAAACCATACCTGTAAAAAATGAGATGAAATATCAATCAAGAAATAGTGTAATATCATTTTTGAAATGTGGTGAAAATCCTAAATACTACTCCCATTATTATTATTTGCACATGAAAATTTCATATTTTGAAAGGTAGGGGGCTGGCAGTTAAAAGCAAGTTTGTTATCCAATGGATTATTACGCAGGAAAATCTCATATCATTTGCTTCTTTCCTACAAAAACTGAAATACGTAACACAGTCTGCTTAAAATTTCTGAACCTTGAAGTCCTCTTTTCTTATGACCAAGAAATTCATTTGGGACCAACCCTTAATACCAACAGCAGACTTCGAAACACGGGGATAATGGGCCTGCCCCTCAACCCTTGTCCACTTAAAACCAAGCTTAGTTCGCATGACGCAATGCTCGAACCTGTGACCTAAGTTACAAGTCCCTCAATCTTTGCCACTTGAATTAAGACCTAAGCCAGGGTCAAACATAAATAATTGATATTCCGAACCTTGAAGTCCTTTTGTTCCCTACATTGGGCTTAGCCTTGTAATGTCTATCATTTAGCAAGCTGTTGCTCTCAGTAAATGAACAAGTTATGAAAGGTGCAGGGGAAGTAAAAATCTATCCCTACCTTGTTTCCATGCTGGTATCTCTTCCAAAAACAATAGGAAGTGGACCAGCCCAGGTGGGAGCAATAGAAGCAATGGCTGTTGGCTTCACCAAGCCCTTCTTTGCGGCATGAACTGCTATTGTAGCAGCATGTCCACCTCCAAACACCACCAAGTCCTTATCTGATATATTCATTAAAAATGATAAACAAGAGAACTTCTAAGCAAATAAAAGAAGAGATATCTTCACAAATATTAAGGAACTTGGAAAATATTTCTTGATGCAGAGGACAAACAAAACAGAAACATCACACAAACACACACACAGTTAGCAGCAGAAAGAAGGGGGAAAACAGCAGACATGGGATGGCCTACTTTCCAACTATGGATAATGATGCTTTGGATGTGTCCCATGTTACCCTACAAGTTTCTTGGTGCAATGGACACCCCCCTGGCACTGGTCTGGTCGCCCCAACTGACAGTACCTTTGCTCTTGGTAAAAGTTGTGGATTGTAAACTTCAATCTCCACTTTCTTTGATAAACTATCTACCTTATATGTCTCAAAAGGCAATAGACGATCCCCTCTAAGGATCAGCTTAAAAGATTTATCACAAGTAACATTTCTACTTATAACAAATTTGGAGATTTAGGATCAGGACACCACAAGCTATACCCTTCCAAAAAAAAAAACAGCTATACCCTTCCACCCCACAGTACATAACCAAAGAAACTACACTTTTTGACTCTTGGTTCTAGTTTTCCTCCACTTTCGATAATCGTAGATTGGTCAAACCGTACCTCTTCAGAGTCTTGAACTCAACACCTGTAGACAGCAAGTGGTTACAAAGAAGGCTTCTAGCTCGGAAGCCTTAGTAGACCAACATTTGAAGCATACACCTTTCTCTCTCCAAAAAGGTTATTTTAGTATGTTCAGCAACGTCACTCTGCTACAACTTTATATAGCATATGGTGTCTGATGACAATTTCATGATCCTCACGAAATTTATTGATTTCCACAAAAATTTTAAATGATGAAGCCTGTTGATTCCTTCCCGGACTTCTCAATCAAGGTCTTCCCCTCTTAAAAGTGTCTGGAGCTTCATATTTGTGTTTCTAAAGATATACCTAGACTTCTTTTTCATTTGAAAAGTCATAAGAAAGGTTAATAAATATTATTTTTTCTTCTAAAGGTACATCCAGGAAGAGATGACGTGTGTTGAAATTTAGGAACACTAGGACATATTCCAAATTAATTGCAAGAATTTGGTAAAGAACAAACTGGAGAAGAAACCACAACAAAATGATCAAGATGTTACTGAGACTAGTGTCACTAAAGAGGACAATAACGCTGATGTTCTTTTTGTGATGGATGATTGTACAAGATCAAATGATGCATGAAACATAGATATAGGTATCTCTAACAATGTGTCTCCTAATCGATACTGGTTTACGCACTATGAATCTGCTAGCAGTGCAAAAGTTTTGCTGGGAAACAATGTTCCAACCAAAACTATTACGAATTAATATGGTGAGAGCACTGACGAGAGTTTGACATATTTTCAGACCTAAGAAACATTCATCTCACTTTTCTAACAGATGCAAGTTTTCGGCCGAAGGTGATGTGAAGATCATGAAGGAGGACATTTTCATAATGAAGGCCAGAAAAGTCGAAATCAGATATATGAGCAAGAAGGGTCTAATTGTGTTGAACAAATGTGAACTTGTTTGCAAGCAAGTTACAAGAAAGATAGATTTTTGGAATTGTGTATTTGAAGATCAGAGATGCCTAATTTTGGTATTGGTATCCATAAAACAAAGGGTATATACTACAACGGAGACCTGCATGTGTTTCATCTAAAGGTAGAAAACAATATTTATTAACCTTTCAAAATAGTAGCTCACATCCTCACAAAGTAACTCGAAAGAAATTTCTGTAATACTCTTGATTTATGTAGGACAACATATGGTATCAACAACAAAAAGAAACGGTGACACGGTAATATATATGGTTTGGAAAATTAACCCTATGTCCATGGGCAAAAAGGAGCAATTCCACTATATCAATAGTGAATACAAAGAGTACACAATTAGAAAATAGTACTTTACTTTAGCCAGAAAATATCTCAAGAGAGAACCTCATAATTTAAGCTCAAATCCCAGCGGAAACAAAACACATTAGGTGATTTCTTCTCATGTACCCAAACCTTGGTGGGCAGAGTTACCCGGTCCTATGTTGGTGGGAGGTACAAGGTATCCGATTGAATTAGTCGAGGTGCGTGCAAGCTAGCCCAGACACCACCGTCATAAAAAATGAAAAATAAAAGAGTACCTCATAATTTAACTCAAAAGAAACTTCTGCAACTATTTCCCACACTTGTATTCTCTACTATATTCTAGAACAACACTTGATACAAGACTTTATGTCTAACTTGATCATACATAATAAGGGAAATTGGGACCTCCAACTGCATCACTACACATGTCAGTATTACATGGAGAGAACGTATTTGCTTCCCCACACTTCTATTCTCTAATATTTTCTAATTCTTTAAGAAAACTTAGATACAAGACTTAATGTCTAACTTGATCAGAATGAAGGAAAATGAGATCGCTATTTATAGGGAAACATGCTCCGATTACGTCATTGCATGTGTCTTCATTGTGTGGGGATAAAATTTCTATGTGATCACAACCTTCCATAGTTTTCTACCTCTCTATCCGTTCTTTTTTTTCTTAGTGTTTTTAATGTACTTCAGCCCCTTCTTTTTGTCTGAGAAGACGTTGGCCTGATCTTGACATAATATTTTGCTTTCTTTTCAGTGTAAGATAACAGAACAATAATTCCAAAGGGTCAAACAGGATCACAGAATTTAACACCAAAAACAAAATTCCAAAATCAAATGCCTACTCATAGTTTGACAGTTCAAATATCACTGGAAGTTCCTATAGACAACAAACAAAAAATAACGACAGGATGAATTTGTGGTTAAGTGAACATGCTAGTATAAACCAAACTAAAAAATCAACATAAGCTAGAAAACTCTTTCAGCTTACCCGAATTGTTCACCGGACCATCAGGAGCATTAATGAAGTCGACCAAGAACTTTTCCATAACATCAGCACTGTAATCAAGCTTAGGGTCTATCAGACTAACCTAAACCAGGCCAGTCCACAATGGTAGTTCTGTAATTAACTTTTACCACTTCGTCCAGCAATGTCTTTAGCCACTGATCTCCATTCCTCAACAATGCTAACATCTGCAATAGTGGGAATCAACAAAATGTTCTGACAAGGCTCATCGCTTCCCTTGTCGTGTTCCTCGTAATAAATATTCACAGAATTGTCCTTGTATTTCCATAGCCAGCTATTATTCTGAAAAACAAGCAACAAAAAAAAGGAAATGGAATAAATGATTATCAGATATACAGTTTCCCAAGTTAGAAGAAGCTTAGGGCTCGATTGGCCATGGATAGTTTTCACCTTTTTCGGAATTTTATTCCGAAAAACTATTTGGACATAGAATTGTTACAATTCTCCGGAACTTAACTTGACGTTGAATTTCGGAATTTTCCGGATAACAAAAAACTCCAAAAAGCTGTTTTCACAAATTTCACTTCAGATAACTCACAAAAATTCAAAAACAACTCCAATTTGTATTCATGTCCAAACACAACTCCAATATCCAAATACTACAATTTTCAACTTCAAAACAAATAAGTACTACTTACTTTTGTTCCAAGTTTCACGATTCTTATGTCCAAACGCCCACTAAGTAGAAATGGATAATTATGTAAGACCTACTTTGACTATAAACTGGAAACCTATTCCTTAATTCTGACTACAAATTCTATTTAGACATGAATAAAGAAATACCAAATGCTAATCCAACTTGGTTTCCTACGACTTTGAATTATTCGTCAACATTGTGGAAAAAAGGGTGGATTTAAAGTCTTACCTTCACCGGCGACGGAGGAGGAAGAATAATCGAGAGAAGTAGAAGCTTTGACTAAAAGGGGTTTGTATTTGTAAAAAATTGATGGGTTCTGCTGTTTCTCAAGGAAAGAGAACTCAGAGAAGATGATAGAACGTTGAAAATTTCAGAGGAAGCCATTAATGAATGGTTAATGGAGGATCTGTGCAAGCTTTTCTAAATTTCTGCAACACAATAATCGTTTTCTTTTTCTGTGTATGTGAGAGAGAGAGGCCGCCGGTGTTGATTTTTTTCTTTTTCTTTTCCTGTTCCTACTTCCAACTTAAATTGTATGAAAATGAAAGGTCTTAGTATGTGTTTGACCACGAAAATCAAATATTATGAGTTTGATATGATGAAAAATATATTTTTTAAATAAATAATTTTTCTACTTATTTTTTTATTAGTATGTAAGTAAAAACATATTATTTTAAAAATATTTACATATATTTTTTAAAAAATTACAAATATTATTGAATTTGATTGCAACTTCTGATGATGGATTAAACAGGAGGTTAGTGGGGTAGGAAGGGGGGGGTGGGGTTGGGATAAGAAAAAAGTTCTTATTATTTATAATTTTATTTTATAAAAAATAAAAAAATTGATGGAGGAGGAAGGGGTAGGGAGGGTTAGGTGGGACTTGGTTAGGTGGGGTTAGGTGGGACTTGGGAGGTGGGGTAGGGTGGGGGTGGGGGTTGGGTAAGGGTGGGGGGTGGTTGGGGGTATGTTGGGATGAAGTTGGGAATGCATTAGTGTGTTTTCATTGAATTTGAAAATTTTTGTTAAAAATTTAAGAAACATATTTTTTATGATATTTAGTGCAACTAAACAACAGAAAAAATAAGAAAATATTTTCCAGAAATATTATTTATCATACCAAACACATCCTTTTTTTCAAATTTTTGAAGTTGGAGTTGGATTGGACTTTTTTTTAAAAAAAATAAAAAGAAAACTTGAAGATAATCTTTTTAATTTTTTTTTTTTTTTACCATTGATGATTTCACAGAGAAAATAGTTCTTAAGTTTGAAAGTAACTAACTTTGACCAATTTATAAGTGGTTTTTTATTCATTCACAAAATTTCATTTTTTTTCAAGCTAAGTATTTAACCACGCGTAACTCGATTTTCAAATACACTTTTCAACTTCTTTTTGAATATCACTAAGTACTTTTTTCAGATATTAATTTTTTAAGTCCAAACACCTACTAAGCATACACAAATTGATTTGAACATACAATTAGCAAAAGAATATTTTAATTTCAATTTCCTAACCTTAATTATTACTATATCCGTCTCAATTTAAATGTCTTATTTTTTATTGATCAGTTCCAAAAAGAATATTTCTAAATTTATTTGAAACATATTATATGAAAAGATAACAACAAAATTCAAAAGATATTTTAAAATATAATATATATTTTTAATTCAGGATCACAAAATTAAAAAATATTTTTTTATTTTTAAAATTTTGTACTTAATGAAATTAACATAGTTAATTTTATTTGTCACGAAATTTAAGAAATAAAAGAAAGAAAAAAATAACAAAATATACCTGCATTATGCATATATACTTTGCCATTTCCCGCTCTGTATTCTTTGCGTCCATCCAAAAGCCTCACTCTCTTTTTGCCATTTTCAGTTTCAAGCATTCAAACAAAGAGATTACAGCTTCTCTTGCTACTACCATTAACCCTAGTTTATCGCATTTTTACCCCTTTTCTCCCCCACTCTCTTCTTCTTCTTCCATCGTCTGGACTCTTGTTTGTCGAAGCTCACAGCAATTATAATGCCTCCCAGAGGAAGACCCAGAAAGGTTTGATTTTTACACCTTTTGTTCTTCTTATATTGCAGTATCTAACACTATTTGTACTGGGTTTCCTTTATTGTTGACAGAGATTAGGTAGAATGGACGCAGCAGTTGATGCCATGGCACCTCTAGGCTTTGATGAATGCCTCGTTAAGAAAACAGTGTACAGCCTTCTCAAGGTTAGCGTTAAGAATCTGATCGACTACCCTAGCTATTCTGAACCATGAAAATCCTTTCATATTCTCTCTATGGGGGCTGATCTTCTTCTTAGTTTCTTAACATATGATGCTCCGACTCTTTAAAAATCGCAACATCGGTCTTTGTGGATCTTCCAAAATAGTACTTCCTCCGTTTCAATTTATATGATATAGCTTGATTGGACATGAAATTTAAGAAATAAAGGAAGATTTTTAAACTCGTTAAGCATAAAAGATAAAGTTTAAAATTAAATTATTATCAAATAAATTGCAGCCCGATGCACTAAGCTCCCGCTATGTGCGGGTCCGGGGAAGGGCCAAACCACAAGGGTCCAGCTATGTTGCCAAATAAATAAATGTGTCATTCTTTTTGGAACTAACTAAAAGTTTTATAGCTGTCCAGCGGGTCGGGGACCAGCCCGGCCCGACCCGAAAAAACCAGGGTCAGGGTCAGCTTATAGCTGATCCGCGAGCCACTCAACCCGAAAAAGCGGGAACTCGATTAGGGTCGGGCCAGGGTCAAAATATTTTACCCATCTGACCCGACCCCGACCCGCATATTTTTTAATATAATTTATATTATTTTTCCTTCATTAATATTTATTTTGTACTTATATATATTTTTACCATTAATAAGTGATATAATGCATATTTTTTTATAATATATGTATTGCTCTAATCTACATTGAGCTCGATATAAAATAAGATAAAAACGGTAGATTTTAAACGGTAATCTACATTAGTCGTTCTGTTAATATCACTGAAACATAATGTAGGGAGAGAAAGTAGTTGTAAATTGGTGAAATTTTAAATGGTCATAACTCTGCGCTCGGATGTCCGTTTTACCCGATTTTTTTTTTATTTTGCGTATTTTTTTGAAACAGGGCGTTCAAACAGCCAAAAGGCAAGGCAACCAATTTTTAGAAAAACGTCCGTTTTTTCAATCAATTTGTGTTTTTCTCCAAATCGATTTCTAATTTTCTTTTTCTTTAGTCAAGATCTCACGATATACAATACATTTCAACGTCGAAATTTCGTGGTAATGTAAGAGTGAATGCCAATTTCAGTTTTGGAAATTCAAAAAAAAAAAAATTAAAAAAAATCCTCGACCCGACCCGACCCTAGCCCGCCAAAAAATTCTGACTGTCAGGGCCGACCCGTGACCCGTAGGGTCCCCGAAGGGTCAGGGGCAGGTTCGGAATTTTTTTTAAAAAATAGGGTCAGGATCGGGCCAGGGTCGGCAAGCAGAAAAAAAAAAAAGTCACCCGACCCGAACTTTGGACAAGTCTAACTAAAACGGAAAGTGTCATGCAAATTGAGACAGAGGAGTTACATTTTTTGGAGGATCTGCACGTGTATGGCATTTACGAGAGAATATGAGCAACATAGTTCTTAACTAGATCTCTGTCCATTTGGGGCTTAATGAAGTGGATTTTTGCTTATTTTAGTTATACGGAGGAGATGAATGGTGGCCAGTTATAGAGGAATACGGCTACAAGGAGCTCATTGAAGCTATTCTTGCCCATCAAGAGGAAGAGCAAACCCAGGTACTACTACTAGTTATGGAGGAAAATGTTTTTTTTTTAATTTCTTGGGAAATGCTTATTGTTGGGAATGATTTGTTGGGTATTGCGTTTAATTGAATAGAAAAAGTACACAAAGTGGATTATGATAATTGTTCAAAGAGTACAATTAGCATAGTGTTTTGGGCTGTTTTTAATATGTTAAAAGTTGAAAGTAATAAAGTAATGTCTTAGATTGAAATGGAACAACAATACATTGAGGCAAGTGTTATAAAAGTAAGAGTTGGAATATCTGCCCATATATGTTACAAGTCATGTTATAAAAGTAGGAGTTGGAATATCTACCCATATATTTTTTTCGGATCCCGTGTATAGCGAAACCTTAGTGGACGCAAGTTACATTTTTTTGTTTTTTGGAATTATCTTTATCGGAGAAAACGTTTTTTCCTGTTCAGCGTAAACAAACGCCTTAAAAGATGATTTCATTAAGATCATATAAGCCATACCGAACACACTTTCAGTTTCTATACTTTCTCTTTTGGTTGGTGTCCGAGTGTTTTTTTTGTATCTTTGATTTTTCTTAGATGAGGGAAGGGGCTCGAGTTCACTGTTGATCCTCTTCTATCTTTAATCATGAGCCAGATATTAGGCTTACAGTGGAATATTAGGCTTCAAGATGTTTTACTCCCAGAAAAGATTTGAATTTTAGGGAAATAAAAAGATAGGAAGTGAAGAAAGTTTTCAGTGGATATGCACAAAATTATTGGATGTTGAAAACTTAATCAATAGAGAACCTGAATGTTTCAGGTGAATTGTTAAGGATCACTTGCGTATACATATTTGTGAATGCAGGACCGCTGGTGAAATTTATAACTCAAGCTCTATTTTATCTCTGCCTGTTGCTTATTTAAAATTTGCACTAACCAACATCCCAAATGTCACAAAAAAGGGAGCCTACAATTTGGAGTTTGCTACAACCTTTTTAATAGAAGCCATATTTTGAGCATGAATTGGAAGTTCCCTTTCCCTCTATATCAACTGATACATTCATTTTGTTTAATGCGGAAAATCTGTCTATTCAGTTTTACCATCCATACATCCAAATTATGTTGCAGTATTTCTTATACAAAGTGGAAAAGAAAACCTTGTTCATGTTAGTTTGTTGATGAATAATTGTCTTTATGTCATGCGGAATCTACTGCCCATTTTCCTCCTCATTTCTGGTGTTTGGTTGCTTCCTTTCATGTATTATCCGCTGTCATTACAATAATCTGTGATAGTTCATCAAATAGTGTCTTTTGCTATTGGAGAAAATGTACCCCAGACCTGTTAAAAGCATCTCCTTGAAATCAATATCAGTGGATCTTAATACCTACTTAAGCTGTCCTAATCTTCCTAATCTGCGGCTCATCGGTACATCCAAAAGGCAAGCAAATTTACACTATGCAGACCTAAATCCACATGAGGTGCAAATCTAGCATTTCATTTTTGAGGAAGTGGTATTAGTCTCCTTTGAAGGGAGCCTTGGAGTAACTTGTAAAGTTGCTGCCATGTAACCAGGAGGTCACAGGTTCAAGCCGTGGAAATAACCTCTTGCAGAAATGCAAGGTAAGACTGCGTACAATAGACCCTTGTGGTCCGGCCCTTCCCCGGACCCCGCGCATAGCGGGATCTTAGTGCACTGGGCTGCCCTTTTTGGTATTAGTCACCTCATATAGCTACTTCAAGGCATGCCTTGTGCTTGGTAGACTTGAAACAGTTGTTACTTTTTAATCCTTGGGCGGTGCAGAAAGAATTTATCATACTTTCTATCCTGATTTACTCCAGTATGAATGTGATGATAGGCTAGCTTCATAGAACTTGCTAGGATAAAAATTCATGTCCTTTATTCTGTTCACCAACTTGCTATTTATTCACGTCTGGCTGATTTTCTTAATTGGTTAGAGCATTCTAGATCAATATTAGACTGTGATGGACTTAAATGACAGTGAGGATTCATAGAGGCTACCCAAGTTGCCTGAAATTGAGAGTTTGTTATTGTTGATTAGAGCAAGCTAGATGATGCAGTCACCTCTTTCTTGCTTTACTCACAGTGCTCTCCCTCAGTTGGAATGTATCAGCTCTAGGACTTACCTTCCTTGGTCTCTCACAACAAATGGAAGCATCTTTGGGACCGTCAGTGGTTAATAATAAGACCTGCTTCGGTATCAAGCCCAATAAGTAATTTACTTTTCATTTTGCTGTAAATGCCATCCTAAAAGGGCTTCCATTCCAGCGTTGTCCTTTGTATCAATCTTATGATCCATAATCAAGTCATAGATTATCTTCTGCCTTTCATTATTTGTTAGATTTACAAAATAAAGAAGAAACAAGATGCATGTTTTTTTCTTCTTTCTGTTTTTCACTTTGGGGTGAAACTCCAAGACCTGTATTTTACTTTTGAACACATTTATAGTTCTAAACTGCCTGAATCGTATGGTATCTTTGACTACACAGGGCTGAGTCACATTTGCTCATCTTCCTTGGATCATAGTTTCAGGGAATCTCTGTTCTGGTTACACTTTTAGTTGTTATTTCTGGTTGAACTTTGTATAACTAGAAAATCCGCTTCATGGCTCATTTCTGTGCTGCATTGAGTGCCAATTATGTGAAACGCAATGCCGCTGATGAAATTTTTCCACCTCTTCTTCCATATTGATATAATTGTTACTGATATAATTTCACCTAGAGTAATATATGCATATGCTGGAAAAGCAGGGCGTCTCCTCACCAGATGAAAGAGCAGAAGACCCTGATCTAGGGAGAACCATTGGTCCTTCAGGCACTCTTGTTGATTCCACATGCAATGAACGAAGCGCCATTGGTCCTCCCTCAGGCACCCTTGTTAATTCTACATGCAATGAAGCTGGCAATACTGTAGGAGAAATAGCATGCTATGAGCTTATGAATGCAGTAGGAGAACCAACACATGAAGAGCTTTGCAGCAACAAACAAGACATTGGCAGTAGCGGTGAGGAACTGATCTAATTGTCTCTTCTAATTCTGCTTCTTTATCTGTGTAAATTCTATGTCTATGGACTATGAAGTAGCCATTTAGTTGTCAACCTATGGGAATCAGTTTAAGAAAGTATAAAAAGCTTATGCGTGGGTAGCATGCATCTAAATCAGACACTAATTTAGTATACCAACCGATTAGGGAAGATACAACATTACTTTCTTTTCTAGTGTAATTGCAGCATTTTCATCTCTGCGATAGTTTCGCCTCCGCTGGGAACTTGGAACGTAAAAGTACTGTTTTTTTTTTAATTTATGAATGGTAAAATGATGGCTATATGACTAGAGGTCCATGTTACTAAAACTTGCCTAACAACCGCATTTTGCAGAAGTATTTTGTCTCCCGACATCTGAAGGAGGTAGAGATAGGTGGAAAGACATAGGGGAGGACCGACCTTTTATCAAGAAGGGGATGGCTAATGATGCTTGCAGTGATGGTGGAAATTCTGTGAATCCAGGGAGTAAGTCTCATGTTTTTGCTCCACCTCTGACTTCTTCCCCATGCGCAGTTAATCATCTCAAAATGTGTTCTGGGAGTCAAGTGCTGCAAGCAGGGAGCAACTCTCATGTTTTTGCTCCACCTCCAACTTATTCCTCATGCCCAACTAGTAATCTCAAAATGTCTTCCGGGAGCCAAGTGCAATCACGGAGAAACTCTCATGTTTCAACTCCACCCCCAACTTCCTCATGCATAGTTAAGAATCTCTCTCCCCCTGCTGATCATCGCCCAACAACTCTTCCTTCCTCAAAGCCAGTTAGCACTCAGCCACCAAGAAGGTGCTTTCCTTGTTATGGCTGGATTGAAGACGATGAAGAGGATGTTGACGACTTCATACAACTGACACCAATGAAGCTAACTACACCACTGCAGTCACAAAAGTCAAGTGGGGGGACTAGTAAGCGCATGAAACGCAAATCAAGGTGGGATATTACACCCTATGATCTCTAGTATATCCGCTCTTGCTCTCTTGTGTCTGTATGTAGACATGTTGTATTGGCATAGAAGACATTGTTGTTTGCTGGACTTCCCTTTTGAAATTTAGTTTTCAAGTCAAGAAACATGGATCATTGTGGAAGAAGTATTAAGACAGGTTGTTAGTCTAAGAAGGTTATGCTTTTCTTGCTCTCAAGTCTGATTTAGGACTCCCAACTTCTATTTTGAATACAAATCTATGAATCATGGAGAGCTACATTTGTTTCCTGTTACAAGCACAAGGCATGTAAATCTCATAAGTGGCTTTGGTAAGTATGAGGTATAATCAAAGGCTCTATAGGGGCTCGAGGGGAAGAATAGTCTTTCATGAAAGAATGATGAACATCCATATCATGGCCTACGTGGATTTGTATAAAAATAAACAAGTTGCAGGGGCACCTTGATGTAGTTTCTTTGTGTTACAACTGACAAATACATATTATTGAGTTATAATATGCTAAGGGGAGGAAAAGGAACTACAGATCTTCTACATACTCAAAAGGTATGCTTTTGACTTTGAGGGCCAGTTCTACATTCCATGTAGAGTTACCCTGTTTTCTTCTCCCATTTTCCACTCTGATGCTCTTTCTGAGTTGGCATGGTTTTGCTTATCTCTCTCTCTCTCTCTCTCTCTCTCTATATATATATATATATATATTCTGAAGCTTTCATGAATCTTCCCGTTGTTCAAAGTTGAAAATGGCTTACTCCCTCCGTTTCAATCTATGTGATGTACTTTCATTTGACACGCACTTTAAGAAATAAATGAAGATTTTTGAATCTTGTGGTCTAAAATAAGCTAAATATATTTGTGTAGTTATAGATTATCTCGTTTTGCGTAAAAGATACTCCCTTGCAAACTTATATAATTATTGATACCTTCAAGACGAATAACTGGATCTCAATGACACTAATGTGTGATCCTACTAAGCTACTATGATCAAAGAATAACTAATCGATCAGTTTCCAAGACGAAAATGATGATCACAATCCAAATATAGCTCGATTATAGCTGGGGATCGGATCTATTTCCATATACATCTCATTTTCTTCTTTACTATTTCGTCCTGTGAAACCTGCCAATATAGTTTTAAGTCAGGCTGGCCAGTGGGCCGGGACAGCCCGAGCCCTCCCCGAGCCCGCCCCGACACCGCCAAAAAAAAAAATTAAAAAAAATTACGGGGGCGGGACTCGAACTCGGGACGGGACGATGTCGCGTCCCGCGAGACCCGAGCCCGCCCCAGGCCCGCGAGACCCGAGCCCGCCCCGACCCCGACCCCGCCCCTTTGCAAAAATGACCGTTGCACCAACGGCCATTTTAGATTATGGCCAACGGCCATTTTAGCCCCCCCCCCCTCCCCCAACCCCCTACCCCTTAATATTTATTTTTAACCCATAAGTTATTATATTTACACTTTAACCCAGTTTTTCAACTATAAATAACTCATTTTCTCTTCATCTTTCTCACAAATCTTCCTACAATCTCTCTAATTTCTCAATATATATCTCTACAAGTCTACATTGTTTGCTAAATATTCAATTTTATTTATTCATTTGGGAATTGGGAGTGAAGTTGGCAACTAACTTGAGGATCTTCCATCGAGCAAAGTTTCAATTTTCAACCTCTCGATTACACGTCGACGTTACGTCGGCGTTTGGTACATTCGTTCCTTCATTAAATTATTATTGTCTGTTTATTTAGTTTAGATCACTTAATTTTATTGTCTTTAATTATTTATTTATTTATTTATTATCATAATTAAAATGGAAGGATTAAAAGGTATGTTTAAGGGTAAGGGTAAGGGTGCTTCTTCTAGTAGGGGCAACCAGGGCAAGGGTACTTCTTTTAGTCATCTTATTCCTACACAGGATGATTTTGTTGATACTCAACATTTTCCTACAATACCATTAGATTTAGACCAGGAGTTATTTTCTAGAACTCAAGAAGACTTTAATTTATACGAGATGTATTTAAATTCGCGCATGAATATCAACAATATTTACGTTTTTCATTATATCATTTTAATGGCAAAGTATCCATCACGTCTGATATAGGTCGTAGTACTAACGGCCATGATTATTTAACTGTAACTTGTCATTGGATAGATTATAAATGGTCTATGCAAAAACGTATTTTAGCGTATAGATATATAGATGATAGGCGTGTGGTACTTTTATTGCAGAAAATATTTATCAAGTGTGTCATTATTACGGAATAACCGATAAAGTTATGACTATTACATTAGATAACGCTTCTAATAACAATTACGCAATTACAATTTTAAAAAATAGTTTAACTCCGTCTTTTCCAGACCATTTTCATATAAAATGTGCGTGCCATATATATAACTTAATTGTAAAGGATGGTCTATCACTTTTTGAAGACATTCTTAGTAAAATACAATTTGCTATAAACTTTATTTTTAAAAGTAATAAAGTACAACGTAGAAAAGAATATAAAAAAATTTGTCATGATTGTGGACTACCTTTTAGAAAAATTCCACAAGAAGTATCCACTAGGTGGAATTCTTTTATACGAGCAACTACTTGTTGCTTATGACTATAAATTACCTATAACTTTATTTTTTAACTCTCATAATAAAAAGCCAGCTGATATGATTTTAGATAGTGATTGGAAAAAAATTTCCGAACTTATTGTATTTTTAGAGAAATTTTTTCAAGCAACAAAAGAATTTTCCTGTATATATTATCCTACTATTTCAACTATGTTATTTTATATAACTCTAATATTTTTATTACTTAGTGAATATATGGAAAAACCAAACTTATAAGGCGGCTATTAAAAAAATGTTTCTCAAAATAAAAAAATATTTTATTCCTATTCCCTCTATTTATATTATTGGTTACGTATTAAATCCTACTATTAAAATAGACGGTACTAAATCACTAATTGAAACTATTTACGATTGTATAGAAGTACTACCACCTCCAAGTCCCAAAAATCTAAATCACCCACCACCTATTGAACAAACTAAAGAAGAAGTATTGTCTAGCGTAGAACACCAATGCAAAAATATATATAGATTTTATCAACAAGAAAATGCTAGTAACTTACCGGCTTCCATACCATCTTCTTCATCTTCAATACAACCTCACAAAAGACATCTTCGTTTCTGCGGCTAGTATTGAAAGCCTCGAAATAGAATGTGCGGTCGTACCTCTACTACTAACCAAATTAGCGAGTTGGATATTTTTGTTTTACGGGGTTAAATGTACCGTATCAAGAAGTTATCAATGAAGATGGACATGAAGACTTCTTCGAAAATCTTGGAGGGAGAATGAGAAGACCTTTCCGACACTTTCATTGATGGCTCGAGATGTTTTGAACATTCAAGCGTCGTCAATCGCGTACGAAAGCGCGCTTTTACGCGAGCGAGATATCAAATAGGAGACCACAGACACTCATTAGCCGGAGACAGCTTGGAAATTGCAGTATTATTCAGAGATTGGATACGAGCGGAGCGGAGAAGGTGCGGTCAACCGGAGATCAACGAAGAAGATGATGAAAACTACAACGAAATCTTAACCGAAGGTAGTGGAAGCGACATGGATCAATTTGACCAACAAATACCAATTCCAACCGAAGAACCACATGAAATCATCAAGCAATTAGAACAGGTTTTTTTGAGATTGTAATTTTAATATTTTATTATGTAATTTGTAACTTTTGGACAACACCACAAAGTTGCAATTTAGATTTTAGACAATTGTATTTGTATTACAAAAAAATTATGTCTATTAAATAATATAAGAGGCACAAAAACAGCCTTGGAATGTTTTTATTACACTATCTTATTTTGTTTATTGAGTTTTTTTTATACATATGTTATTTTTTTTTTTAAAAAAAATGAAAACCCGCCGTATCCCGCCCCGAGCCCGAGCCCGACGGGATCGGGATCGGGACGGGACTTGCTCCAGTCCCGCCAGACCCGACCCCGCCAAACCCGACCCCGCCAGACCCGACCCCGCCCCTTCTCCCGTCCCGCCCCGACCCCGACCCCGCCAGACCCGGCCCGCCAGACCCGAGCCCGGCCCACTGGCCACTCTAAGTTTTAAGCAAGCTTCTAAGACTTTTGTTACAGTAGCAGAAATTTTAAATATGAAGGTTTCAGAAATTTCTACTTCCACCTAAGCAGTAGTTTATTTGATAATTTAAAGTTAAGACTAGGACAGACTTTAAGATCATTAAGTCTTAGATCAGAACATTGACCACACTGCCATAGCATTTAGTTGTGCTCAAGATAAATTATTTTAGTTCCTCTGGTAATATAATTTGCTATGTATTAATTATACATAAATAATATCAAATAAGATATATACATAGGTTGAAAAATAATATAAAATAAAATATTAGTAATACACAAAGATAATGAATATATTATTTTCTCCAAAAGACGAGTCACAATATTTATTTTAAAATGTTTCTTCCCAAAATAATGAGGCTAAAGTGGGTAGCCCATAAAATATCAAGATGGACCAACAAAATTGGGAGCGACTAGGGACAAGGGAGATATAAAAGGCGTTTTGAGACTTGAAAGGCAAGAAGAAAGAAATAGAGAAGAGAAAGCGAATGGAATCGTCAGGGCAATGGCTTGAAAAAGCGTTACTGGAGCTATGTGGTAAGATAGAGAGTGGTCTCGATTTAGATGCTGAGATAATATCTGGGCTTGTATCCTATTGCGAGCTTGCTCCTCCTCTCGATGCTAAAGAATATCTCGATGTAACATTCCTCAATCCCTATGGTTTCTAATTTCTCTGTTGTTGATTTTCTTGCTCACGATTTTGATTATCATATTGTTGTGCTAATTTGGGTTATGCGTTCAGTAGAAAGTGGGGACTGCAATCATAGGCATTTTAAGATCAAGGGGGTCTTTTGTTAGATTCAAGGGAATAAATGTATCTGTGTGTATGCTTTGATCCATAACATAGCTCAAAGCAGTAAACTGCTTGTTAATTTCTGTATTGATATTTTTCTTGCTTCCAATTTTGATGAGCATATTGTTTTGTTTATTTGGGTTCAGCATTCTGTAGAAAGTAGGGGTTTATGACTGTTGATGGACTTTAATCATAGACATTTTAAGATCAAGGGGGTTTCTTGTTAGATTCAAAAGGATAAATGTTGTCTGTGTGTATACTTTGATCCCAGTGTTACACATTGAAATCCTGTTGGAATTTGCTTTAGTTTTTTGACTTTCTGATGAACATTGTCTTGTCATTTATCCTATTTTTTTGTCATTGCTGTTTCTGGTTCTCTTTAGGCTAAGTTACTTTATCATGATTGCTTGGTATCCCTGTTTAAATTTGTTAGTTAGATTAGATTGGTTCAGGTTTATTAAACGTGTGCTCAAAAGTATAGTCTAAAAAAACTGCTTTCCATTGCAGGCGTCAAGGCGCCGATTGTGCGTCTTAGCAAAAACCACTCAGATAACTGCTTTAATAAGTTAAATTTATGATGGCCATTGGCTCAGTGTTGAAGAGGTGGTACTAAATAAGAAATTGTAGTAGAAAATTAGAAATTTAGCTAAAAAGTATTTACTGAAATAAAACTGAATTCAAGCTTGTTAAGAAAAAATTAAAATGATTTTTCAACTTGATTGCCATTGTTTTTACTTGAAGGGGAGCCTTGACTCAACGACAAGAGTTGCCGTCAGGTAAATATGAGGTCATGGGTTTTAGCTGTGTATATAGCCTCTTGCAAAAATGTAAGATAAGGCTGTGTACATTAGACCCATTGTGATCTGGTGTTTTTTCGGTATCTGCTATCGAGAGCTTAATGCACCGTGTTGTCCTTTATTGACATTCATGATTAACTTCAAATTTTTCACTGGATTGCATTTCTTCTCAAGTCATTTGCTCATATAATTTTGTTTCTGTTTAAAGATACTTTTTTCTCATTATATACTTTTTTTTTGGCTTCATCTCCTACGCATTTTCACCAAAGCGCAGGTTATTACTGCTCGCTTAAAGACCGAACATATCTTGGTGCTTTTCGCCTATAATAGCACTATAATACAACCACTATACACTCTTCTCAACATTTTAACATTTGTGAGTATTTGCTTTTACTTGGCCGCTAAAATCCCTACAAGTTCCAACATTATGGCTATCTCTATAAGCATCTATATCCTGAAGACAGCAGTCAAATTATGTACAATGATTCCGGGAGGTACTGCCCCAATTCTTTCTTCTATCTGAGTCTCCTGCTGAATTTTTTAATTGTTGAGATGATGATAAGTCAAGTGGCCTCAGTTCATGTCAACTCCACTTCAATCAGACAAGAGATCAAACCATTTTAATCATTTATCAAATTGATGCCTAATGCTCATTGATAGTTTGTTTTTCTTGTATGTGTGTCTTTAAGTATTCTTGATATTTGGAGGATGTGAAGATTAATGAAAAGGAGCTTCATTGATGAGTCTTTCTAGTGTAGCATTCCCTTCCTCCAGTAAGAGATTGAAAAACTAGCTTTTCATTTGGTATTTGAAAATGATCCTAATTGGGATCTTGCAAAGACCTTTCTCACATTGATAGGAGTACTTGTTATTGCTTATGAAATCTTGATTTCATGCATCAGCATGTGGTTTTTGGAAGATATTCTCTGCAGATGGCCATGCAATTAAGATTATGTTTGGTCCTTTTTCTCATTGGTACCATTTGACTGTTGGTGCATTCACTGACATTTTTTCTTTCTGAATCTTCTATAGAATATCATAGGTCAGGAAGCTGGAAAAAGTGTGACAGATGAGTATTTGAGACGGAGAGGTCATTCAGACCACACTACTCAAGGTACTTCTGCTTCCAAATTGCAAGCATATGTAAAGCCCCCTTCAGGTGATACTCTGGCAGCTGGGACTAAAAAACAAGTGCGAGCACCGAAAGAAAGTAAAGCCTCATCAAGTAAGCAGGAAAGTCAGAGCACAGCTGAGACATTAAATGGACGAAACATACAGAGAGGAAGTCAAGGAAACTCTACAGAAACAACTGCACCTCAACCCCAAGCAAGTCAACGAAACTCTAGAAAGAAAAAATCTGTCAAAGTTATTTCTCTTGCTGAGGCTGCCAAAGGATCCATCGTATTTCAACAGGGGAAGCCATGCTCATGCCAAGCCCGTCGACACAGGCTGATAAGCAATTGTTTATCTTGTGGAAAGATAGTCTGTGAACAGGAAGGTGAAGGGCCTTGCAACTTTTGCGGTGCACTTGTGCTGAAGGAAGGAAGCTCGTATGCTGGATTAGATGTAGGTCCAGTTCCAATTTCCGATGCTGAGGAAGCAGCTGAAGCCTATGCGAAGAGGCTAGTTGAATATGATCGGAACTCTGCAGCACGTACGACTGTTATCGATGACCAAAGTGACTACTATGAGATTGAGGGAAATAGCTGGTTGTCGAAGGAGGTATGCAGAGTACTGTTTGAGAGAATATTTCACTTTGCAAGACTTGGCTTTTGCGATGACACTGACATATGTTCGTGATCCATTTTTCCTCCCCTTTTAACAGGAAAAGGAACTTCTGAGGAAAAAGAAAGAGGAGATAGAAGAGGCTGAACGTGCCAAACGAAATAGAGTCACAATGACATTTGACCTCGTTGGCCGCAAGGTTATTCTTTCATTGCTGTCAAAGAGGCTGTGCTCGCATCTTATTCCTTCTCTCTTTTGTCCTTTTTCCCTTTTCTTCTGTGTTCTTTGTCTTTGCTGCGGAGGGTGGGGAAGTGGTTCATATCTTCTTGTTATTTTGTGAATATCGTTAGTCTTGCCTTTTCAATCATCAAGTCAAACTAGTGTCTTCTTTGGCTTTTGACTGTTGATATCCAAAATCTGGCTCTGACTTTAATCAAATTCTAATGTGAGCTTCAAAGTCCAAATAAAAAAATCACATTGGATTTGGTTACAAGTTGGCATTGGAGTATTGCTCCATTATCACTACAATAGGTGCTCATGAAATTTCCACCATCTGCTCTTTGATAGTCCAGACCCCACTTGTGGGATCACACTGGGTATGTTGTTGTTGCCTATATTACTCAGACTCTCGAAAAATTTGCCGCCCCGTGTCGGATCCTCTAAAAATGCACTACTTTTGGAGGATCTGACAAACACCCATCGGAATTTTTGAAGAGTCCGAGCAATACAGGACTCACTTGTTGCTATTTATAGTCTAAAAAGAGTTTGGGAATTTCTTGGACCTTGCTTCTTTTGTCTTCCCCGATTTCTGACTGTTTGCATGCCATTAATAGTCATTTTTCTGCAGTATTATTACTTTCTTGTATTCGAGTAGCATTTTCAGATGATCTCACACCCCTCAACAATGTATACATATTCTTTTCGCGTATTTAATTCATTTGAAAATTTTGGTTAGGGAGGCATTGTCTAATGTGTATGCTTGTTTAGGCACGGGGCTTAAGGGTTATAACCTGAAGAATGCCTGCTGATTGCTTGGAGTATATTTATTTATCTTTATTGGAATGCCTTTATTAATCTTCATTCTGCAGGTTCTTTTAAATAAAGACGAGGCAACTGAAGAACTGCAGAATGGAATTCTATCCAGACCAGCAGAGGAGAAGGAAACAACCCGCATTAAACCTAACCCAAACCTGAAGGTACAACCCGTCTTTGTGGATCCAGGTCCCAGGAAAACTCCCAAGGAGAAGAATAATAAGAAAGGCCCGAGAAATGGCTTGTGCTTGGAGATTACTGGGAGAGTGCAACATGATACCAGTGAACACTCACGTTTGATAGTAGAGGGCAAGCTACATGGATCTTCGAATAGCAAATCGTGGCCTGAGCCATCTGTTAATAGGACAGTCGGAACTTCAGATGACTCTGAGTGTACCTTAGATTACTATTGAGAGGTATATAGCTGGCCAATTGAGGACTCTTCATCCCCATACCTCCCAACATGCTGTCTTTAGAGATAATTGCTCAATATGTCAACTGAGCTTTTGTTTTTCTCCATTTTTCTGGGGTAGGAGGCGGAAAGTTCTATAAACTTGCTATTTTTAAGTCCTGATTTATCAAGAAAAAGATCCTCTGCAAATACTTGTTTGGGAAGATTTGATGTCGAATGAACTTAATTGTCATCTGTGTAACTGTGTTCAATATTCATTCTTCATCATGTCGATGAATGCAGGCACGAGCTGAGAAATATATCAAAGTGCTATTATACTCATAAGCTTCCTATGTATACAAGGAAGTTGTATCTTTTATGACATATTTTTGTTTACTCTGTAGGTTGTGCATTTTTTGGTTCGTTGAGATTGCTAATAGAACATTGGCATTCTTGTACTCTTTTTTCCCTGAATATTTTGGGAAGGGGAAGCTATTGCATTTAGATGGTACAGCGCAGCCAAGTTTCTTTTAGTTCTCTGTATAATTTCTTGAGAAAGAGACATTAGCTTGTTTGGTTTAAATTCGGATACGATATTTGATTATCAAATAATTGGAACTGATTCAGATTATTAAGAAGAATACTAGTGCGAAGGTGTGAAAGGTTGGCTATGGACGGGTACATGAAGGGTAGAGGTAGGCCGAGGAAGTATGAGGTGATTAAACGGGATATGACGCAGGTGCAACTCACTGAGGACATGACCTTAGACTGGGGGTTATGGAGGACATGTATTAGGGTAGAAGTATAGTAGGTAGTCCAGCGTAGTCCTACCTACGCTTACAAACGGGTAGTTGTGGTATTATTATTGTAGGCTCGCTTAGCCTATCATATTGCCTTATAGTTATTTGTCGTTTGATTTATGTTGCTCTGTGTATTTTGTTTGCCTTATTTACTTGCATTAGTTATTGCTTCTTTTTGCTTCTTTCTTTTTCAGAATGCGTTGTCATGACTTACGTACTTTGTGTGTCTTACTTTGCTTGGGCTTGGGCTTGAGCCGAGGGTCTCCCGGAAATAGCTGCTCTACCTACCAAGGTAGAGTTAAGGTCTGTGTACACTCTACCCTCCTCAAATCCCACAGTGTGGGATTTCACTGGGTATGTTGTACTACTTGTACTACTAGTTATGTGCCCGCGTGATGCGCAGATGATTATCGAAGAATATTAATCACGATCGGACTTTTTTGGACATATTAGATCATATATAAATTTCAACCATCATTTTATTTTTCAACACAATATACTCGATAACAAAATCTCTATTAAATTAAAGAAAACTCATATATATAGTCATCAAATAACCTTTTTGTTTTGTATTATTTCCTAACAAAACATTTTATAAGCCTTCTCCAAATAGGATTAGTGACGAATTTTGTTGATTAAGTACAGAACCTCCTCACTAAGTTATGTTTTTTGTAGGATTATTATACTAATAATTAAATAATGTCATGTTTAAAATCTTATAGAGATTTTGAATTCTCTTATGATGAGATATCAGTCTTAGTTCTTTTGACAAAACAGACGAAATTGAATTGATCCATGGCTAATGTTGAAAATTTTGGTAACCAAACTCTATAATCAAAAGAATTGAAAGCTAATTATTTATGGCAAAAAGAATAACTCAACCAATTCATACATTGATAATAATATCTTTGTGGGTACTATATGTGCAAATAGCTTTACTTAAGGTTGAGTGGCAAGAGATGCGAGGAGGTTATCAAAGCCTAAGTCATTTGGCCCGAAGAAAGGATTTCACCTTAAGTATCTCTTGTATTTTAATAACAAACGAATAGGTTTCTTTAATCTACAAAACGGGTCATTGCATTCGTCTATTTAACATAAGACTATATTTTTTATTTTAAAATACTTGATTAAAAAGGCATTTTATAAAGTCACTATGTCGAATTTATCTCTGATGGAATCATTTTCACTTTTGTCATAAATTGCAAAGACGACAAAAATTATAAAAGATAATGCTCAAATTTTGAGTTGAACTCTCAAGTGGTCATTCAACTAATAATTATTTATCTCAGAAAGTCACTTTCTTTGTTAAAAGAAATTGAAATAACAAAGAAAGTTGACTTTATGATATAATAACTATTAGGGAGTAATCATATGATAAATCAACTCCTCAAATTGACACTCATCTACTTTTAAATAGTAGCGGAAAGAGAAATGTCATTTTCTTGATCAAGATCAAGCATGTTTATATCCAGGTATGTAGCTTAAGACAACACCATTAAGAGAATGCAGAATGAAAATTTGTCGACTTGAGATGCTCGCATGACAATAATAATTGTTAAGTTAGAAATATAATATATCTTATATAGGGTGACATATAAAAAATAGTTATGTAAATGATGACGAAAAAATACTTTAAATATCAGTTAGTTTCTTCCGGCTTAATTGAGACCTCGAAAACTTCATTTACTGAGGAGCACTTGGCTCTTCATCATCATTAGACTCACTCCAATTCTCCCTATCAATAACATTCTTATAATCAAAAAAAATAATTGGTGTACAATATTTAAAATGCCATGTTTTTACAATCAGAGTCTGTTAATTCACCAAACAAACCATAGAGCTCGTTAATATTTAAATTCAATCAAACTTTTTTTCCCTCAATTATAATGTAATAGCATTTTAATAACAATTAATGCTTACCGCTTCTTTGATTGATTTTTATACATGAAATGACCTCTTTAAATTATCATGATCAACTTCACACACTATCCTTATCTACAGATGAAAAAAACAAAACACATCTTTTTCAATAATTGCCATCGTCTTAAACTTTTCATTGAAATTTCATCTGCAAGATCTGATTTCCACCAAAACAGAGCACAAAACCAATTAGTATTACTAAAAATCCAACCCCAAATGAGCAGTACCAAATAACACAAACTCAAACTAAGCAAATGTATTAAACAGAAAAACTAAAAAAAATCAATATATATATATATATATATACTTTGTCTACGAACAAGAAAGCTATAAGTAATGCAACTATGAATCTCATGGAGAGTTCTATCCTGGCTCAGGATGAATGCTGGCGACATGCTTAACACATGCAAGTCGGATGGGAAACATGGAAAACCGTGTTTTTAGTGACGGACGGGTGAGTAACGCGTAAGAATGTGCCCTTGGGAGGGGAACAACAGTTGGAAACGACTGCTAATACCCCGTAGGCAGGGCCATCTCAAACATTTTGGGGGCCCTGTTCTAATTCGTAAAAGTGGATCCTTAATATAAGAAAATATACGATTTCAATAATTAGATTGAGTTAAGACCTGCGAAGACCTGCGAATTATGGGCCTTTACAGTAAATTATGACTAATACTACTTAATAAAAAATGAAAAAAGGGACCTCTACATTTTTCGTGTTTCGGGGGCTCTGTGCGGTAACACAGCTCGCACGGGCCCAAAGACGCGCCCCGCCCGTAGGCTGAAGAGCAAAAGGAGAAATCGGCCCGAGGAGGAATATATATATATATATATATATATCTTCCCATTGCCATTTTGTTGAACTCTTTAAAAAAAAAAAACAAATGCAAGATATGATTTTTCCACCAAATCAGAAAAAATTGAATAGGCATTCAACGTTAAGAAAGAAAATTATTTTAGGCTGTTATAGTACTAGACAACTGTTTATATGTATCCACATATACTATAACTCCTTGTTGAATTTGAATTCACGTTGTTCATGGTTCTAACTTCCAAGTAGCTGGCAGTTTTAATAATATATAGATTGACAGTTCCCATTCCCTATAATTTTTGAATTTTGATTTTAGATAATTTTAAATTTAAATTGTAATAACTGAATGTTGTGGAAATATGGTTCCACTATAATAGGACACTTCCACCATAATAGGAGATTTTAATGTGAATTTGAATTCACCGTGAGTTTGATTCCAACATGAAAGTAATTTCATGATTCGGTTAATTTTCAAAACTAATTATATATATTTTAAGAATAATATTTAAAATTATGAAATTCCTTTATCTTAAAATTTAAAATTAGATTTTTTATGAATTTTTATTATTTTAGTTTTTTATGATGATGACACTTGTCATTCTATTATGTTTTTGCTTCCCCTATTCTAGGTAGAATATACATTAATTGAAACGAGGTTTTTAGAACAAAAAAAAAGTCCAACTTCTCCACGATGGTTTTATCATTTAAACATGGCTTCTGTTTAAATTATTTTCATTTCAATATAACATAGGTATATAATTTGCTTACTATTAACTTTTCTTATACTTTTATTCTATTGTGTAAGTATATGAATTATCTAATTAATTTAAATTTTAAAATTAATTCAAGTATAAATATCCTCATTATTACTATCTGTTGGTTACAAAGGTGCATGAAACGGGAATTACAAGTAACTGCAAAGTAATACAAGAACTGAAAAATTACAATTCAACAAGGAAATTGAAAAACTATTTTTGTTTGCTGAGTCGAGTGTGTCACTCTGTCTTTAAGACAATATTGCCCCGTATGTATCCTTTATACGTCCTGGACAATTTGTCTCCCAAGATAAAACAGCAATGGAACAATTGAGCAAATGAAACTCAAATGCTACCGTGAAGAATATTGAGCAATGAAATGATGTTTGGAAGTTGTAGGAAGAAACTGTTTTCTGCTTGTGTATTTTTGTGCAGTTTGTGAGTACCTCAACAATGGTGCAAGAGGTTGTTTATATAGGTGAGGGAGAAGCAGCAAAACTGCCTCCATAAGTGCCATTACCGGCCAAGTAATGGCCATTATGGAGGTAGTAATGTCACCAAAATAAATGGTGAGAAAGACCAACGGATTGGCCATTATAGGAGGAGTAATTCGACCAAAATAAATGGGCCGAATTGAGTCTTTGTGGCGTTTACGTTCGTCCGCCCAAATTCTGATTTTCTGGAAACTTCAGGGACCAAACTGTACATTTGGCAAAGTTCTCTGGCCCAAAAAGATAATATCACAGAACCACAGACCCGTGAACCCGGAACCGGGCGGCGCGCGTGTGGGCTTTCCTCGAACCGAAGCACATCTAGGTCCCCCCTCCTTTAAACACATGGGATACCCCTTGGGGTCCCAAACCCCAAACCAATTTTGAGTCTTATATACACAACAATTTTTTCTTCCTCCACCGATGAGGGAGAATTGAACACAATACCACACTTTTCCATGCTTCAAACACCTCACTTCGTGGACCAATATCTCTTTCATTTCTCAATGAAATTTGACGATTCTTGACCCTACGGTTATCTACGTACTTAGTAAATCATGCATGTGTGAAGAATCAGATTCTCCAACTACGTAACACTAGTGTTTAAGCCGTTAAAGTTGGTCGGTCGCAACTCCCGCCAAAGGCAAATTTCCAACACTATCTCCCTTATTGTGTACATTTTTTCCTACTCTAATATTTTAGTTAGCTTTTATCCATATACAATTTTACATTATATATAACAGAAATAATGTCAAATTCAAAACTAATTTGTCATTGTAAAACAATAAAAATAATATCAAATAATTATATATAACAAAAATAATGTCAAATTCAAAACTAATTTGTTATTTTTAGTTCATCCAAAGTATGAACAAAGAATTCAAAACGAATTTGTTATTGTTAGTTCATCCAAAGTATGAACAAATAATTATTTTACTAATTTTGTCATAAAGTATGTTGATATTTTACAATAATTATTTTTTTCTCGCAATAAGCAAATATATTTTTCTTCTCTTTTATTTTCATATAAAATTCTTAATCTTGTTTATAATTATTAAAATTTCCTCTATGAGATATTAATTATATTTTAGACCTATTCTCCTCTTTATACATTTTTTTCCTACTATGATATTTTAATTAGTCTTTTCTCATTTAATGTGTTAATTGAAACGTGACTTTTAGAACCAAAAAAAGAGTCCAACTTCTCCAAGATGTTTTTTTCATTTAAACGTGGCTTTTGTTATTATATTTTTTAAAAATATTTTAGACTCCAATTTGTTTGAATGTTTGTTCTAAGTATATATTAACTACTTAACTAATATTAACTAATTATGTCATGTGGCTTTTTTTTTAAGCTGTTACTTGGCCTAATGTAGTGTCTTTTTCTTTGACTTTTAATAATATATAGATTAGATAATTCTATAAAATATAACATATATGAAATAGTTGGTTGTTACCCAAAAGTATCTCTTTTACTGTTGACCATTCAGTAATTCTAAGATTGATTCATTAAAAAAAATACTAGGCATATCAAGTAAAATATAAACCAAATAGGTTAATAAAAATGACAAAAATATATTGTTTCATATGAATTGAAATCTTTTACAGAAAGCAAACATTAACTCTACTTATAACTATTTTAACTAAAAATTAAAAATTAAACATCTCTATTAAAATCATTGAAACTAACTAGTCTTTGCCTGTGAAATATCAGGTATACTTGGCAAGCAATGGAAGTCAATTTCCTCCTAAATTAAATTCTGCCATAAGTAAGGGAAGCCATTCCTCTTAGTTTACTTTTTTTTTTTGACAACATTCCTCTCCTTTTACTACAAAATACTTTTCTTCACAAAAAGATCTTCAACAATTCAAGGGATTAATTACTGGAAAATTATATGGTAAAATAAATTTATTTAAGCAAAACAATTTTTAGAATAACTTTTTCCGTCATAATTTTTCCATTTTTCAAACCGGTTCTATAGGTAAATCATTTCACGAATTTGTTTTACTGACGTGGAGGATAAAGTTCTATAAAATACACACTGACGTGGAGTTTCAAATTTCTGAGATCCGTAAGATTTCTATTCTCAATTAGTATTCGTTATGCTGATTTCTACTTCTTTCTGTGTGTCAGTTATATAGTATTTTTTGCGGAGTTTGATGGGTGCATATTAGTGAATTACGAAATACTTGGTCAATTCTTGCAAGAAAATTAAGTTTACTAAGTAGTAGTAGTAGTTGTTTAATAGTATTTCAGGAATTCGGACAGGACTTGATTTCCGGTTCTTTCTTTTGTGCTTGTGATGTGAGTGTTGCTGTTGAGATCTTTATGTAGTTCAGATTTAAAAGAACTAGTAATTTATATATATATATATATGATGTTGGATGATAAAAATCTTAGAAGTAGAATTATGTAGTGCTAGTATTAATTGAATATACTAAATTGGAACCCTGTCCTTTGCTCCTCTCCTCTTGAGAAAGTACTACTTAGTTACATTGACAGTTACCTACTAAAATTGCAAATGAAGCACATTTACTCATTTATTATTTACCTTTTTACTTGTATCTATAAGACGTTTGTTGTCTTGTCAACTTGCAAGTGCTCACGTAATTAGGTTTACCGCTTAGCAATGTTGGGGGAGTTAGAGGAAGGGTGACAGTTTCTTGCAATGAGATGTTGTTTGGTGAAAACTTGAATCATTGGTCTTCTATAAACACGTATATTGAATGATGCAAAAAGTAGTGAGATCGACAAGATGTCACATATCTAGTGAGGGTAGAAGGTGTAGGTTGCACGCAAGTTACATCTTATCATGTAGACAAAAAGAGGGGCAGTGACTCCATAAAAGAATAACAAACAGAGAGAAGAGCGATATGCTCATGATGTTGTGGCAAGTGCAGCATTAATCTTTACCAATAACACTTATTCGCCTTAAAATGTAGTGGAAGTTGAAGCTCATGAACTTAAATTTGCATCCCTTGATTACGTTAGTGTTAAACAAGCATATGAGAAAACAAGATGAATACTAGAGGCGTATGAGAATTACTTCTCACCTGATCATATTTCTCGAACCAAAATTTGTTTGTTCATATGAGTGTAGTCAACAGCCTCTTCACCTACATCCTCAATTATTACTCTCCATGACAACCATTGAGCACTATTTTCTTTCATTGCTTCCATGTCATCTGAAATCTGGAATTACAATTCTAGGTCAATCATGGCAATAAAAGGAAATCCAGGAGATAACAGAAGCAGAGGCCCTGCATCAATATTTTTTGTAGCTGGTCTTTGTTGTTTTTTCTATCTTATAGGAGCATGGCAAAGAAGTGGTTCCGGGAAGGGAGACAGCATAGCTCTTCAGTTAACAAAGAAAGCAGAGGATTGCAGCATCCTCTCCAATCTAGAATATGAAACTCATCATGGTGATCGAAGTGGTGTGGTTGATGATCCCAAACTGGAAGTCAAGCAGTTTGAACCTTGTGGTGAGCAATATGTTGATTACACACCATGTCATGATCAAATGCGAGCAATGACATTTCCTACAGAAAATATGAACTATAGGGAGAGACATTGTCCTCCAGAGGAAGAGAAGCTGCATTGTCTTATTCCAGCTCCAAAAGGTTATATAACTCCTTTTCCGTGGCCGAAGAGTCGTGACTATGTACCTTTTGCAAATGCACCACATAAAAGTTTAACAGTTGAGAAGGCAGTGCAAAACTGGGTCCAATATGAAGGTAATTTACTTAGATTTCCAGGTGGCAGAACTCAGTTCCCGCATGGGGCAGATGCGTATATTGACCAGCTTGCTTCTGTGATTCCAATGGACAATGGTACAGTTCGAACTGCACTGGATACGGGATGTGGGGTGAGTAGAAACTTGTCAAAGCTTGTTCTGATTTTTTTTGATGAAGTATTTTCATTAAAAGACATCAAGGAGATGCAAAAATACATATGTAAGCTCCATTACAAGAGAAGGCTATGCTATGACTAGGCAACAAAATAGATTAAGCAGACATCTAGCTTTAAGGGAGATTTCTAGTTACTTCCTTAAATTAACATACTCTGATCTACTTACTAGCCGTCTTTACTATTCTGAAAATCTTAATGCACCTAGTCTCGCTGCAGATGATTTAACTGCTGCTTTTTCTTTGCACTATCTATCTGGTATTTGTACTCCTTTTGGATGAGTGCTTTATCTTTGCAATATTAGTTGAGATCCATTTTCATGAAAGCTGGTTGTGTGCATTATTTTCTTGGTTTCCTCTTTCTTTTGCGACGTTAAAGCTTTTAGTTTTGTTGTTCTTGCCATCATAAATGATGTATGTTTCTATCCAAATTCAATCTCTTTATGTTTGATGAACGGCATATGGCATCTTAGGTTGCTAGTTGGGGTGCATACCTTTTCAAGAAGAACGTTATAGCCATGTCATTCGCACCAAGAGACTCACATGAAGCTCAAGTCCAATTTGCTTTGGAAAGAGGCGTGCCAGCGGTTATTGGTGTACTTGGAACCATAAAATTGCCATTTCCATCAAGGGCCTTTGATATGGCTCATTGTTCACGTTGTTTGATTCCTTGGGCTGCAAATGGTAAGCATTTTTTTTCTGGTTCTTTTTGTTCTTTGCAATCTTTTGATCTAACTAGAAATCTGAGATGGTCGGGGATTGCTCCACTAGAAAGATCCCGGCCTATCTTATTGGATATATGTGCTTTTCATTTAGTATTCACAGCTCTTCTTTTGGTGTGTATATGATACTTTGGCGATACCAACTAGTTCAGATTAAGACTTAGTTTTGATGTAACATTTTCATTAGATCTGGTATTTGTGGATCTTTTCTGTTTGGTGAAAGACTTGTATGTTAGCCTAGGGTAAATATGATATTCGGAGAACCTCTACTTCTAGAGAAACCCTTATTTACCTTGAAAGACAAATAATTTAATGTTAGAACAAAATAGACCCAAATAGAGCGAAATGGATCTGCAATGTTCATATAGTTGACTCCAACTAGTTTGAGCGGGAGTTGTAAGAAAAATAATCAATTTAGATCAAATTATTCCTCAAAAGAGATTTGGTCAACACAAGCTTTTATTAGGCAATTTTTTCTTGTATTTCTGATGCATGTTCTTGTAATTTAGCAACCATTCTCTAACACCCAATTGTCAACCCAGGATAATCTTAGATTGATTTTCCCTTTCCATTTTGGATTGCAAGAAGAATTTCAACTTTAAACTTTCAAATGAAGACTTTGTCCTATGCTAATAAGCCCATATGTTTCCTTATTAAAGAATACACCTTCTTTCGTCTCATTTTATAAACCTTGCAAGTCAAAATAAGATATTTTACTTGTTCTATTTATACTTGTATGTGCATCTAAACAAACATGTATCACTACTAAAAAATCTCTATTTTCTCACTGATTTCCCACTGAAAAATGTTCGGTGGTTATTTCCCACTGAAAAATGTTCAGTGGCTATTTCCCACTGAAAAATGTTCAGTGGCTATTTCTCACTAAATGTCGGCGGGAAAAAACTAAATAGTAGTGTTTTGACACGGAAAAATTAGGAAATTTTCCGGAGTTTCAATGGGAATCTGTTTCCCACTATACGTTTTCCCAGTGAGTAGCTCCGGTGGGAATGAGGTGGGAAAATCATTGTTTTATAGCACAAATTTTCCACTGGATGTCGGTGGAAAAAACCTCTGTTTTTAGTAGTGTCAAGTCAAATACTTTAGTAACGTGCATCTACATGCAAAGCATGTCTTTCTTTTTCCGTTTTGGAGGTTTTCCCCCTTGGGTGTTAGAGAAAGAACTCTAGGAATAAGGCATGTGTCTTTTGTTCTGATAAGTGTTATTCAGAAAGAAGATAGTGCATCTGGACGCCAATGAGGACTGGAAAATTTACTCTGTTGGCTGTTTCTGTACTTTGGATTCTTTTAGTTACGTTCTTCCTTCAATTATTTTTCATTAATTCTTCTGATAACTTCTGAATTACTCTTTTTAGGTGGACTGTACATGATGGAAGTGGATCGAGTTCTCAGACCAGGGGGGTATTGGATACTTTCAGGTCCTCCCATCAACTGGCGGACTAATTATCAAGCTTTGCAACGACCTAAAGAGGAGCTGGAGGAGGAACAAAGAATGATTGAAGAGATAGCTGAACTTCTCTGCTGGGAAAAAAAGTATGAGAAAGGTGAGATAGCTATATGGAGAAAACGAGTAAACTATGAGTATTGCAGTGAGCGAGATTCTCGTGAAACTCTATGTGACCACTCAAATTCAGAAAATGTCTGGTAACTCCTTGCACCTTATAATGTTTTTCATCCAAACATATCAGTTCTCAAATGGAAAATAAATAGGGAGTTTCTTCTCCTTTGTTGTTCTATTCAGTGGATGCACGAAGCTGTAATTGGCAAGTATAATAGAAGTTATAGAGGAGTGCTTTCATGATTTTTGTCAGTATCTTTAGTTCAAGTTTTTGCGCTTAAGATTTTGAGTGGCAGAGGTAATTGATCACATTGCAATATGTTTAGTAGTCAAAGGGGATACTAAAGGGTATTTTGTTGCATTTCTTGTTTCTTTCATCTTCTATGGCCAAGCATGTTAAATACTGTTCCATGCCAAAATCGTTTCAGTCCCTTCTTTAGTGATTATGAGATGTTGAAAACCACAAAGTGTTTGCTACATGGCTTCTTATGAAATATGTGGGCACCGATGCTTCATTAAAAGTACTGAATAGCATTACTTTTTGAAAATAAATGGGTATCTGGCGATTTGAGTTCTCTACAACTTCATTGATAAAAGTTTTTGTTTCCATCTGATTACGTGATATTAAACCAATATATTGCTATAGGTATAAGAAGATGGAGGCATGTGTAACTCCGTATCCTGAAACAACCAATTCGGATCAAGTTGCTGGTGGAGAGCTTAAGCCATTTCCGGAGAGACTTAATGCTATTCCTCCAAGAATAGCTAGTGGATCTCTTCCTGGAGTCTCTGTTGAATCATTCCAGGAGGACAACAAGTTGTGGAAGAAGCATGTGAAAGCTTATAAAAGAGTTAACAAGCTCCTTGACACTAGGAGGTATCGCAATATACTAGATATGAATGCTGGCCTAGGAAGTTTTGCTGCAGCGCTAGAATCATCTAAGATGTGGGTCATGAATGTTATGCCAACTATAGCTGAAAGGGACACTCTTGGTGTATTATATGATCGAGGCCTGATTGGCATATACCACGACTGGTAATTATATGAAGCTCCATCATCTTTTCTCATTGCTCTCTAGCATCAGTTCCTCCGTCTTTGTATTAATTTTTCTGGACAGTAGGTTGTAAAAGAATAAGTAAAGATAAAAATGTTGTGGAAACGGGAATGTGTTAAGTTTATTTGAGAGTTGGTTCCGCCTTATCTTTTTTTGGGAGATAGTTCCTTTTTTTTGTCTTTTTATTTTGTTGGAGTTGCATCAGATACTGTCCTAATTTAAATTCTTAGACATATATTTAGCAAGCAGACTAGCTTCTCTCTATCCGTGACTATGCATTGCTTAAAGTTGTTAAATAATGATAACTACTTTTTCGCTTCTTATATGTTCCCCACTCACTTGTCATTGGAACAAAGGCTTTGTGTCTTCCAGTTAGTGATAGTGTAATTGCAGTTTCTTTTGATTTTACTCGTTGAGTAGTTACTGCTTCTTGATATGCGACGTATAGGAGGATACATCTTCATTGCATGTCCCACAAATATAAACATAACAATTTATATTGAAGATAGGATACTGTAAGGACCTGTTGAACTAAGAGTGGATAGAGCTATATATTTGTAAGGCCATGTCAAGCTGACAAAAGCAAAACAAATAGCTGGTTAAACACCTCATCCAGTATGTGATTGAACCTGTTACTTCATAACAGTAGTCATTAGTAGTGTTGTCAAAGGCGGGCTTAAGCCCTGAAGCGAGGCTCAAAACATGTTGAGCACTTCGTCTCGCTTTATGTGCGCTTCAGTGTCATCATCAAGGCTCTAAGACATACTTTACCTTGCCAATGAGCCTCTCTTGAAGAGGTGACACTAGATATATGATATTTCACTTTATCGTAATGTTTTTACAATTTCTTTGTCCATATATTAGTTATTCATGCTTATTATTATTAGTCTTGGTCTAAACATATATATATTTGTATTTTTGCACCATTGCGCCTTTTTTCATTAAAACTCACGCTTTATTTGCGCTCAAAGCCCCAACTAACCTTGGAGCTTTTTTTGCGCTTTTCACTTTTGATAACAGGTTCAATCACATGCTGGATGAGGAATATAGATTTTCCCAGGATGTGCGGATGTGATTGAACCTGTTACCACCTCATGCCCTTTGTAGTGATTTTGCGACGAGAGGAATATAGATTTGCCCAGGATGGGGAGGACTTCAGATGCAGCCAGCTTTTCATATTCACATACGTGTGCAGTTTTTTTCCAGGACTATATGAAAGGGAATTAGTCTAGTTTGACCTTCAATCATTATGACTACTCTATACTATTTCTACTCTCCATGTTGCATGTTCAGCATTCTCAGTTTACAGTAATAGTGTGAGAGGATTACAGTTTCTCTGTCTTGCAGCCTTTCCTGTTTGAGCTTGTATTCAACTGTAAATCCCCCTCTTGCATGTACATCATAGGTAGCGTGAGGTTTGACCTAATAGGGAGATTTTGCATGAATTCTTGTGTTTGTGATGCTAAAATTGCAACATTATGAGCCAACCCTTCTCTGTTGGTGCTGATGTTCTTAGTTCTTTAATGTTCTTTTTTCAGGATAGGCGGGATTTTGGTATCATGTGAATTTGCTATCTTGAGCTTTCCTTAATTTTTCTTGATTTGCAAGTTTCTTATTGTTATGTCATCTTCTTTCCAACTTTCAAATTCAGGTGTGAAGCCTTCTCTACCTACCCTCGGACATATGACCTTATTCATGCAAATGGGATCTTCAGCTTATATAAAGACAAGTAAGTTCCTCAGACTCCACTTGATCTGTAGAAGCTAGAACATTTCAATTTAGCCTTTCCATTTCTTTTTTCCAGAGAGTGGGGGTGGGGTTGCATATCTTTTAGGAAGTTGATAAACTTCTGGCGTTGCTAATAATTTCAGTGATCAGGATCATGATAAAAAAGTTTCAGTTATCAGAAAAATACAGAACATCTAATCGACGTGCACATAGATAGAGTTAGATCTTGTTAAACTTTCTGATCATGCCACTACTGCTACTGCATCTGAGTTACTTTACTTGCAGATGTAATGCTGAAGACATTCTACTAGAGATGGACAGGATTCTTAGACCAGAAGGCGCAGTTATATTCCGAGATCATGCAGATATTCTCGGGCAAGTAAAAAGAATTGCAGCTGGTATGAGGTGGAAAACAAAAATGGTGGATCATGAGGATGGTCCTCTTATCCCTGAAAAGGTATTGTTTGCTGTCAAAAGATACTGGGTTGTTGGAGATAACAACTCAACCATCTTGCGGTGAATGGCATGACAAGGCCCCTTATTTCGCAGATAGTTAGCAATCTGGTTCTTGGCCAGAGTTAGTATTATTCTTTTCCTGCGGGAGTTCAGAATTGACAACAACAAGCAGGGATCTCTGCTGTTTGTCATGGTAACTTTTCTTTTTCTTCTTAGTTAGTGGTTGCAGGTAAGAAAAGTTTTAGATCTTTTATGCCTCGTTGGTTGTTTATTGAAGGGCTTCATTGTGATCTCTTTGTGTAGTATTAGTATCATTACTAAATTCTTTTCTTTTTTACTTTGCTATATACCATGTATTATAACAGTTCTTCATAAATTCCAGCTGAGCAGAATGAAGTTATGGTTGGGTATCTGTTTACTTTTAATGTCCTATTCTACAAGAATATCTAACTAACTGTGATCTTCAGTGAAACAGTTTATTACAGAAATAGAAACAATGTCTAGGAAAACACTGAGATCCGCTGATTATAAAATGGACATTTATAGGAAGATGGGATTTAGTAAATGTAATCTCACCCTGGCAGGTTACTGTCATTGTTGAATTAGTTGACTTTAGCCAAATGATTTTTTGAATAAGATATAGTTTAGATATTTTATACAATACTCAAAATATCTTATTGAAATCTGGGCTTTTCAAGTCTTTATGATTATTTCACTAACTGAAAGAAGTGGAACTCAAGAATATCTCTAGATATTCAACCATCTCTCCATTTTATGTTGCTGAACTTGGTAATCCAACTAGTCAAGTACTTGACAAGATTTCCATAAATCAGTCTGTAATATTGAAAGCCTTAACTATCTATCTAATCATTCAACTACTGAATTTTGGAATGGCATCAAAATTCATTATGGTGTGGATCGTGTTATCTTGAGTCCCTACCTTTTGGGGGCTCACTTGGATGAGTGGTGGACCTTTGTCTTGTTCTTGATTTTCTTTTCAGCCTCTTGTTTATCTGATGCATATTTCCACAAGTCCCGTTGCATTTATTGCATGTAATTAAGATGCATCCTGTGGATGTAATGACTGTCAAAAACTGTTAACTGTTAGGTATAGAATGGAAGATCTCTTTAAAGAACATCTGAGGTACTGTAAAGTGTGTGATTTATCGTGTTAGATTTGGTGAGAGATTACAAGGCTGTCAATATTAGGCTTCTCCAAACATGTAGGATCCACCATCTTAAAGCTAAAGGACCCCTCACCCCCCACCCCCCACCCCCAACCCACAAAACTCAAAATCTCTGCACTGTTCTTCATGTTACCATGAAAAGCCAATGTTATAAAGGAGTGCATAAAGAACCTGCAGAAAACAAAACTTATTCAATCAGAATTTCATCCTTGAAAGTAAAGCCTCCCTCCAGAATATTTTGACACCTTTGTATATGTTGCTAAGCTGCTTTCTATGAACCAATTTTATTGATACCTCTGAAGATATTAATACATATAAGTCCTCCCGAAATAGTTTCTTATAGCTCAATTTCTTTAACTTCTCGGAAGAAAAAACATATTTATCTCCATGGCTGCCGATGATAATGTAAGCGGCCTTCGTGTTGCATCATTTTCCTGTTACCTCAGCAATCCCGAGGATAGCTTTGTACACAAACTTAATGGGGGTGCAGTTGAGCCTGCTTTTATTTCACCCCCTGAGACACCATTTTCTGTAACTAAAGTAAATGCTGCCAAGGCAGCTACTGCAAAGCCATCCTCAAACAACACCAAAGATAACCTCGCGAATCTTCGCATGGAGTCTTTCTCTTCTTATTTCAAAACTCGGGAAGACAACTTCGCAATTAAGACTTCAGGAGCTCCAGTTCAAGATCCCACTATTGCTTTTGTATTTCCTCAACAGGCTTCGTTTCGTAAAGCAAAGCAATTGGAACAAAGCAAGTCCAAAGATGGGGAGATTAGCATATTTGGTGCTGACAAGTACTTCAACATCAAATGGATTATGGCGCTGCTTCTCCAGCCGGGGTAAAGTATCAAGGGAGACAAAACAAAGGAACAGTAGATCTCCCCCATCAGAAACACAATATCCAGTCGGGAACTCCTAGCATTTGTTCTGAGGCAAGCAACTGGAATAGCCAAAATGCCCTATTACAAAATCTTCGGCGAAATGCATATCAGACAAAGCAGAAGAAGATGACAAAATGAGATGTTTGCCCACTTTTGGCTGCCAACCTTGTTTGAACAAGAAAGCAGTCTTTGTGGATGGAAGCATAGGACTTGGAATTTCCCAGCCAGGATCAAAGCACTGGAATGATCATAATCAAAGCATTGAAGAGCAAAGAAAGTCAATAGAAGTGTTTGGCTCTGGCAAAATGGGAAAAGGAGATATAGCAGTGAACTTAGACAGGAAACTCTCCATGTTAACCTGGGACGCCATTCCTAAATCCCAAAACCTCCCTACAACCACCAACGGAAGCAGCATGGCCTGTGATGACATGGCAAGCGATGCTAGCTCAGATTTATTCGAAATTGAGAATATATCCGGCAGTGGATATGGACTTGTGGATGTACAAACATCAGGTGATTATATGTCTAGCAGCTGCATGTCTCCAACAACTGAGTATGCACCAAGCAAGGCCAGCATTGAGTGGAGCGTTGTGACAGCCAGTGCTGCTGATTACTTGTCGGTTATCTCAGATTATGATGAGAAGAACTTTGGCATTGGTGGTTACACAAGTTCAAGAAACGCTGCCAATAGAACCACAAGAAACAAGAATCCAGTAGGCAAAGAGGTGCAAAAAACTCGCCCCAGTACCAGGCTTTTAGGTTGCAAGAGCCATAAAGACTTGTGAGAAAGTAAATGTGGCTGAAACTGTGCATAAGACTTGTGAGAAAGTAAATGTGGCTGAAACTGTGCATAAGACTTGTGAGAAAGTAAATGTGGCTGAAACTGTGCATAAGACTTGTGAGAAAGTAAAGCAAAGATGATTTTAGTTTCCTCTCAGTTCAGTAAATTCGTAACAACAACATACTCCGTGGAATCCCACATTGTGAGGTCTGGGGAGGGTTGATCGTAGGCAGACCTTACCTCTACCTTGGGAGGTAGAGAAGTTGTTTCCGATAGACCCCCGGCTCAAGAGAAAGCATAAAAAGTCAGATAAGGATAAAAAATTCAAAGCAATATGAAGACGAAAGTTCAGTAAATTCATGAGAATAATCTTTTCTTATTATAAAAAAAAGAGTGTAAAACTTAAGGGTTTAGTTGGACCTGTACTTTGTACCATCTTAGCTTAATCACCATCTTCTTGTCTTTAATAAAAGAAAGTGTTTGTATCATTGTAGCTAATTTGTCTTCCACTACTAAAAATCTCTATTTTCTCATTGAATTTCCCATTGAAAAATGTTCAGTGGCTATTTCCCACCGAATGTCAGTGGGAAAAACCTAAAAAGTAGTGTTTTCACACGGAAAAATTAAGAAGTTTCCCGGCGTTTCAATGGGAACTTGTTTCCCACCATGCGTTAATAAGTTGGGAAAATCATATTTTATAGCACAAATTTTTTTCACTGAATACTGATGAAAAAAACCTATGTTTCTAGTAGTATTCCTCTCAACTGCTATTCAGCTCCTACTTCTTGGCATCAGTAACACTGTATATCAGTGTCTCTTTATGTCAAGAAAGCCACAGCAGCCTTCATACGTAAAAGCATATTGATTTTTCTCCTTAAGGCAATAAAGCCTAGTTTAAAGTTTAAAACACAAAAAAGATGACAATAGGCCACCTTTGTCTGAAGAAAAAAAATACTAGTAGTAATATTTTGGTTTGTTTATATGTTGTTCTCCTAATTCCATAGTTTGTGTTGATTATCATTTGAGCATGTTTATTGAAGCAAAGCTACTTTCCAAAAGACATGTTTGCCTACTTAAGAGTCATCAAATCCAAATATTAGAGTGGCCATGCACCCATTTTCAACCCCTAAAGGCCCTACTTGAACAGAATCTTGCTTCAAATTGAGATACACATTTGGACTTTAAACTGATGCCCTCAAGTGATGCTGTCTGCCTTATTCTTTGACAAAGTTTTTATAACTATTGAAATATTTGAAATGTTTTCTTGTATATTCGATCAAGTTGGTTGGATGAGTGCGGCCACGCCTTTTTTTTTCATTTGGTGTCTGATATCCGTATTGAAGTTCCGACTAATTCGAAGTCGCGCCGCGTAAGGCTCATTTAAGGGGGAGATGCTCCCTAACATGATTTTTTCCATACCTAAAACTCGAACCCGAGACTTGGTTAAAGGTAGAGGGGCCCTATCCATCCTACCACAACCCTGGTAGGTGAGTGCGAGCATGCGGCATGCCACTCCAAAACTAATTAGAATGGCTTAAGTCATTAATGGCCACCTAAACTTGTCCACAGATTCCGCATTTACACCTCAACCACGCCTTGTATCTATTTGAACACCTAACTACTCTGAATTTGTACCACATAGACACTTTTTGCTGACATGACAAAATGTATAAAATACATGTAGTACACTCGATGATGACATGACAAAGTGACAAATTAAATAATGACATGTGGCATTTGGGTCAAAATAATTATTACAACAACATACCCAGTAAAATCCCACAATGTGGGGTCTGGGGGTAGAGTGTACGCAGACCTTACATCTACCTTGAAAGGTAGAGCGGTTGTTTCCGAGAGACCATCGGCTCAAGACAAAGCATAAGTACAAGCAAAGCAAGAGAAACGGTCAGACCCGGTAAAAAAATGTAAAGCAATATGAAAATGCTGATATCAAAAGCGAATAAGCCATGATAGCACATTCTGAAAAAGTAAGCAGTAACTAGCGCAGGTAACTAAGCTAAACAAAGTACACTAAATGGCACATAGCAACATAAATCAACTATATGGGACTATAAAGTAATATTGTGTCTATTAGTATGATCGACTAAGTGGGCTTACAAATAACACTACAACTACCAGTTTGCAAGCGTAAGTAGGACTACGCTCGACTACCTATTACCCTTCTACCCTAATATGTGTCCTCCACAACCCCCCTATCTAAGGTCATGTCTTCAGTAAGTTGCACCTGCGCCATATCCCGTCTAATCACATATCCACAATACTTCTTCGACCTAACTCTACCCATTATGAACATGTCCATATCCAACCTCTCACACCTCCGCACTGGGCATTTGTGTCTCTCCTTTGCACATGCCCAAACCATCTCAACCTCGCTTTCCACATCTAATCCTCCACCGAGACCACTCCCACTCTGTTCCGGATATCATTTTTTCTAATCATATCCCTTCTTGTATGCCCACACATCCATCTCAGCATCTTCATCTCTGTAACTTTCATATTTTGGATGTGCGAAGTCATGACTGGCCAACACTCCGCCATATATAACATAGTCGATTTAACCACCGCCCTATAGAACTTGCCTTTAAGTTTTGGTGGCACCTTTTTGCCGCATAAGACTCTAGATGCGAGCCTCCATTTCATCCACTCTACCTTAATACGATGTGTGACATCATAATCAATCTCCCCATCCCCTTGGATAATAGACCCGAGGTACTTGAAGTATCCTTTCTTTGGAATGACCTGAGTACCAAGCCTCAACTCCGCGCATGTCTTAAGATCACTCCCATTACTGAACTTGCACTCCAAGCATTCTTTCTTGGTCCTACTCAGCCTGAACCCTTTAGACTCCAGAGTCTGTCTCCAAACCTGCAGCTTAGCGTTCACTTCGCTGTGAGTCTCATCAATCAGGACTATGTCGTCTGCGAATAACATACACCATGACACCTCCCATTAGATTTGTCGAGTCAGTCCATCCATCACCAAGGCAAATAAGAATGGGCTAAGAGATCTGGTGCAGCCCCATCATCGCTGGGAAGTGCTATGAGTCTCCTCCTACTGTCCGTACCCTAGTTTTGGCTCCATCATACATATCCTTGATCGCCCTAGTGTACGCCATAAGTACACCTCTAACCTCCAAACATATCCATAGAACCTCCCTATGGACTTTGTCGTATGCCTTCTCGAGGTGGATGAAAACCATATATAAGTCTCTCATCCTCTCTCTATACTGCTTCACCAACCTCCTAATAAGATGAATGGCTTCTGTAGTCGAACGCCCCAGTATGAATCCAAACTGGTTCTCGGAAATAGACACGCATCTTCTCACTTTCATCTCCACGACCCTTTCCCAAACTTTCATAGTGTGGCTTAGCAACTTGATATCCCTATAATTGTTGCAACTCTGGATATCACATTTGTTCTTGTACAGATGAATCATTAAACTCCACCTTCATTATTTGGGCATTCTCGCCGTCTTAAAAATGACGTTAAACAACTCAGTCAGCCACTCCAAACCTGTCATGTCTGCGCTCTTCCAAAATTCAACTAGGATCTCATCAGGCCCTGTCGCTCGTCCCCTGCGCATCCTGCGAACAACACCCTTAACCTCCTCAACCTTAATGCTTCTACAATCCCGGTACCTACCAGATTGCTCCAGATCTCCCAGTACAATGTCTCTATCTCCTTTTTCGTTTGAGAGTTTATGGAAGTAAGACTGCCACATCCGCCTAATATGTACGTCCTCCACCAGTACTTTGTCGTCCTCGTCTTTGATGCACCTCACGTGATCCAAGGCACGGGTCCTCCTCTCCCTCGCCTTGGCTAGTCTGTACAACTTCTTATCCCCGTTTTTTTCTCTAATTCCACATACAGGCGTTCAAAAGCCGGCATTTTCTTCTCCGTAACCGCAAGTTTTGCCTCCTTTCTCGCCATCTTATATAGTTCCCTATTCGTCCACTTCTCCACCTCATCCTTGCTTTCTACCAATTTTGCATACGCCGCTTTCTTCGCTTCCACCTTCTCTTGAGCTTTACCATTCCACCACCAGTCCCATCGATGCCCACCACAGCTACCCCTTAAAACCCCAAGCATTTCTTTAGCTACATCTCGAATGCAACTGGTCGTCCTGTCCCACATACCGGTCGCATCCCCACTACTCCCCCAAGCCCCTTTGGCCATCAACCTCTCTGTCATCACATTTGCACTAGCCATGGTCAAACTCCCCAATTTGATTCTTAACCTGTCATCCACAACTCTCATCTTCTTCTCTATCTTGATCTCCAAATCCATCACCAAAAACTTATGTCGGGTTGTAAGATATTCCCTTGAAATAACCTTACAGTCTCTACAAAGACCATTGTCAACCTTCCTAAGGAGCAAAAAGTCTATCTGAGTCTTAGCCACCGAACTACGGAAAGTCACCAAGTGCTCATCCTTCTTCAGAAACCTCAAGTTGGCTATCACCATCCCAAAAGCTCTAGCGAACTCCAAAAGTGAGACGCCTCCCCCATTCTTGTCCCCGAGGCCAAAGCCTACACGCACTTCGTCATAACCCCCCAGAAGTGACTCGATATGTCCATTGAAATCCCCTCCTACAAATAACTTCTCAGTGGGTGGTATACAACCCACCACCTCGTCCAAATCCTCCTAAAAACATCTCTTCTCCTCCTCGTCTAAGCCCGCCTACGACGCGTAAGCATTAATAATGTTCATAGTGAACCCTCCAGCTACCAACTTAATCGACATCATCATGTCATTGACTAGGGGTGAGCATGGGTACAGGATACCCTACCGGAACCGACACTAACGGGTAGGTTCCGGGTACATATATTATAATAACGGGTAGGTTCCGGGTAGTAAAATTAGGAACTGATCAATGTCGGGTCCGGCTCCAGTTCCGGTAAATAGAGACAGGGTACCCGGACCCGGATCTGATACCCGAAACCTATGAAATATTAGTTTGTTATTGTTTTTGCTTGTTAATGGTAATTTCACAATGTTACAAAAAAAATACATAACTAGTTTATCGATAAAAATTTGTTGTTTACATTACAATGGCATTTTAGACAACCTCCTAACCCCAACCCTCATTTGCTCAGCCACTTATTATTACTACTAAGTATCTTTACAAAAGTATATTTGCACAAACTTCTTTCCTCAAGTAATAGACATTCTCTTCTAAGAAACTCTACGGATCTAGAAGCAGATTAAAAGATTTTAAGGAAAATATTATTTGAAGAGCTACATCCAACTGCTTGTTATTAATAGTGTTCGTTTTTGACATCCCTAGTTATTAAAGGAAACCAATATGTTTGTGGCCATAATGCATCACAGAAAGAAGCATAATAGAAATCAAGCTTAAATAAAATTTCTTTACATAAATTGCTCCAAGAAGGAAGTTCACTCAAAGCTAATTCACATATCCTTACATATCAACATAAATGACCGCGTCAAAGTAAAAGCCCTCGAATAACATCAACTATGATTCTGTCAACCAATGAATCAAACAAAATCAACAAGCAAACATTCAAATGCTAAATAGGCAGTTATGACTACTAGAGAGCGTGAGACTAGACAAAATATGATTTATATCCAAATAACAAACACACATAACAAGCTCCGATTCAGATAAATAAGCTACTTGTAAAGACAGTGAGCTAAAACTACACAAATTGAGCAATTAACATAACTACAAACAGAAACAAATCTAAAAGGAACATTCTCCTCAAATTAATAACATTTTAACACTTCTAGCTAGCTTCATATTATTGTGAATGAGATTTTTACAGGGTACTCGGGAAACCTACCCGGTAATGATTGCTACGGGTAGGTTCCGGATAGTAAATTTAGGAATCGATCTTTTATTGGATAGGATCCTGGTAGTTCAAAAAAGTTAGGGTACCCAGACCCGCTCACCCCTATCATTGACCCTCCTAACCTCTACCACCTGATCACTTAGCTCGTTGTCTACTAAAATGCCTACCCTATTTCTATACCTCGACCTACCCGAGAACCATAACTTATACCCGTCCACATCCTTAGCCTTAGGTCCTACCCATTTGGTCTCCTGGACACAGGTTATATTAATCCTTATCTTCTTAAGAATCTTAATTAGCTTTATGGACTTCTCCGTTAAAGTCTCAATGTTCCAAAACCCTATTCTCAGCCTAGCATCTCCCTTACCCCACTTACCCCCTAACCCTCGCCCCTATCCCCGATCGAGAACATGACCCTAGTCTACCATCAGTTACCAAAGCTACTAAAGCAAATATAAAATAATAAACTAATCAAACATTTACCCTAAACACATGAAGGGATCAAAGTGAAAGCACACGTTAACAAGAATCTAGAGGCAAGTAAAACTACTACGCCAAGAGTGCTATGACTAAAGACAAGGGTAAATGCAAAAATGCAAAGTCACGAATCAATACAATGAAGCGAAAAAATTTAACAACAAGGATAAAGACAAAGAATGAATACGAGCAACCGAAGGTACTAACTCCAGTTGAATCAAACATGTTCGCCAATGAAAATCATTGTTCACCGATACTGTCCACCGGCACCGAAAGTACTGTTTACAAAGTCGCGCACAATTCTGAATGTGCAGCCTATAAAAGAAGTTTCAACTATGAAGAATGAACTCCAGAGAAGTGAAATTTCATATGGGGTTGAAGTAAGTGCCCCTCCTTCTCCGACTAGGTCAATGAGGACTTTTGACAACAAAAGTAAATGACAGAGTGATGCGAGAGGAAGTCCAGTTAACTATTAAATAATTTTCAAAAACAAAGTTTTTGTTATTACAAAATAAATTATAAGAAGAAAAAAAAACTATTTAACTAATTAAAAAAGAAATTTCAAGAAAAAAATTTACTTTTTTTTAATTAGCCCAAACGCCCAACCCCCTCTCCCCTTCCTCTTTCTTTCTCTTCTCTGTCGAACACCACTACTCTCTCCACCGGCCGCCACAACTCCCACCCGTTGCCACCCCCATTTCACCTTCTTCCCAACTAGGAACCATTTTCTCCATCCAATCTCCCACAGTTACAAGGGGAAATAACGGACTTTCACCCAAAAATAATTAATTCGAATCAATCTTGTCGGTAAAAATGGAGCTTCGCCGGAATTTTTTGAGATCAAGAGCTGATTACTTGTTTCTGATGAACAAATACAAAGAAATTAAAAGAGAGAGAGAGAGAGAGAAGAAGAAGAATTCCATAGAGAGGGAAAATATATGAGGGGGATGCGAAAGATTAGTTGCAGGGGATGGATGGGGAGGGATCAGTGGCCGGAACTGATGAGGAAGACAACTTGTCTTTCTCTTTTTTCTTTTAGTTAATTGTTTTTTTTCCTTTTTATTAATTATTTAAATTATACTTGCTATTTAGGTGTATAAGTTGGGGGGAAAATAAAAATTATTATTTGGGACTGTTTTACGCGCTTAAAGAGAGTGAACAACACGTTTTTTTATCATGTCATCATTTTGTGACTAATAAGAACAACTTTTAAATAGTTAAAGTGTTCAATAGGTATAAGGTTTGGTTAATTCGTGGACAAGTTTAAATGGCAGCGGATAACTTAAGTCAATTAGAATATTCCACTTGAATTGTTTTACATGTAGCAAGTGCACTCGATCCCAAGTTTTCCAACTATATTATCCATATTAGTTTAGTACAAAGATATAGATTACAGGAGTATTAATGAGCTCCTAGCTAATATTGCTTCCACTACTTTAGTAGTAATTGAAACAACTGGTTGCTTCTGTTAAGATATACTCCTTAATACAAATAAGTAATTAAAAGTGTTTTCTTTTTTAATAATTTAAACTTTTAGATTAGATGACACACTTGCATATATTATCAAAACAATTATGACGTCATAAGTTCAAATTTCATTGCCATTTAGAAAATATTGGTTATTTTTGCTCTATGGTACTTTATAAAGCAGTACGGGAAGTATATAACTATTACAAGTATTCGAAAGGATAAACAAAGATTCAATAATTCAACTAGAAATCTGAAAATTACAATAGAACCACAAAATTGAAGACGGAAAAATGGAAACTGTTTTTGCTGAGTCGAGTGTGGCACTCTGTCCTTAAGACAATATTGCCCCGTATGTATCCTTTATACGTCCTGGACAATTTGTCTCCCAAGATAAAACAGCAATGGAACACTTGAGCAAAGGAAACTCAAATGCTACCGTGAAGAATATTGAGTAACGAAATGATGCTTGAAAGTTGTACGAAGAAAATTGTTTTGGTTGTGTATTTTCGTGTGTTGTATGAACTGTTATTCATAGTGCTCAACAATGGTGTAAGGGGGTGTTTATATAGGTGAGGGAGGTCTTGAAAATCGCCTCCATAATGACCAAATAATGGCCATTATGGAGGTAGTAAAGTCACCAACATAAATGGTGAAAGACCAACGGATTTGGCCATTATATGAGGAGTAATTTAGCCAAAATAAATGGCTGAATTGAGTGCTTGGCGTTTCTGCTTTGATTGTCCAAATTCTGACGTTCTGGAAAACTTCAGGGACCAAACTGTACATCCGAAAGAATTCGGTCCGAATCGTAAACGGGAAACTTCTGGGATCAAACTGTACTTCTGGCAAAGTTCTCTGGCCCAAAAAGATAATATCAGAAGACCCGTGAACCCGAGACGGGACGGGACGGGCGGGCGGCGGCGGCGCGCGTGTGGTCTTTCCTCGAACCGAAGCACATCTAGGTCCTCCCTCCTTTAAACACATGGAATACCCCTTAGGGTCCCAAACCTCAAACCAATTTCGAGTCTTATATACACAACAATTCTTTCTTCCTCTACCGATGAGGGAGAATTGAACACAATACTACACTTTCCATGCTTCAAACACCTTACTTCGTGAACCAATATCTCTTTTATTTCTCAATGAAATTTGACGATTCTTGGCCCTACGGTTATCTACGTACTTAGTAGATCATGCATATGTGAAGAACCGAATTCTCCAATATGCGTAACACTAGTGTTTAAGCCGTTAAAGTTGGTCGGTCGCAACTCCCGCCAAAGACTAATTTCCAACAGAAAAAACATCGTACTTTCACATATTTGACCATAAAAAAATCGTAAAGGAGCATATTGCGATATAATATAGTTTAGTAACTAAAATGATACATCACATGCCTCCTTATACTCAACTATGCAATATTAGACAATTTTAAACAAAATCCTCCCAAGCTACTTCCTATCAGTCCATCGTCTCCCCCAACCAACTAATTGGATAGCAAATAGGATAAGCTTTGAGAAAACATCATATGCCATTAAATTATTTTTTTTAAGTGGCTTTCATTGTCCTATTTGAAAACATAATTTGTTAAAAAATTCCGTAGCTTGTCGACAGGGTGGGAATGTACCACGTCTTCAATCTGTTAACGACTCCAAACAGTAGAAACAGATAGGTATTATATGCCCGCAAGGGTAGCCAAGTTGGTGTAGCAGTAGAGCGCGGGACCGCAAGGTCACGAGTTCGATCCCCTGCATAAACCTTCTTGGTTGAGCCTGTCACACATGGCTTGCGAAGTGTGATTAATCGGCTGACGTGGTTTGCAGGCTATTGCGTTAGTCCGGGGTTTACCCTGTGTGCACTCGAGAGAGTAACAGTTGCGGGTTCCTTCGTCAACAAAAAAAATAGGTATTATATGATTATATATGTAGTGTAATTAAGTAGGGGTTCAATAATTGGAAGAATCAAAACGAAATGTCAATCCAGCTGACATAACCACATGACAATCATGCCTCAGGCTCAAAGTGATTGAAGCTAGTCCTTCGTAACACTTAATTTTGCAGCTAGGACTCCTCTTTTGGAGGCGAATACAAGATGAATTTTATTAATTCAACTGAACATATTATTTTTATCCTCAAGTAATATTAAAAGACATATATAAGTAGTAAGATTACGTGTATTTTAAAATTACCAACTCTAGAACCTAAAGTTGTCTTTATCTTGTGTCACTTTCATAAAATAGTCGGCTGGGCTGGAAAATCCGGTACACCACAAACTAAACCAGGAATTTTTTGGACTAATTATTACAATATCCCGAAGCATAGACAGAAAATGGACAGTTTTATGCATGAACCAAAACTACGCTACTCGAAAAAATTACACTAAATATATGATATAGTGTATGATGAACTTTTTTGATGAAAATCTTGTCTCCGCGTGTACCAGCTTTAGTAGTGTCAAATAATATATCGTTTCGATGAAGGTACCACAATACAAAGGTCCCCTTTTTAATACGGATTAATAGTGAAAGAAGAAAAACTACAGGTTGTGAGAGGGTAGTAGTTAGCATTATGGAGTCATGTGGTTGATATAGGCCTTGATTTAATAGGGAAGAAAGTTAGAAACTTATAAACTAAATAGCATATGGATGGAAAGAAATCTCAGAATATTTGAGCATACAACCACGAGCTTGGAGAGTATTGCTAAGGGTATATGGTAAGATTGTATTAATCTCAACTAAATAGCATATGGATGGAAAGAAATTTCAAAATATATATAGTGTGTACAATGTGAAATCTTAATATAATAGGAATCATATATCTACTATAATTATACAACACTAAGTATTATAAAATATATGGATTATATTTTTGGTATAACACGTTAATACACCCCTCAGTCGGAGCGGGAGGAGGCCAGACGCTAAGGCTGGATCTGAAGTTGAGGAATAGCTGTCTAGGAAGACTTTTCGTGAAGATATCTGCATACTAATATGAAGAAGGCACATGCAACACCTTAACATGACCAAGAGCAACCTTCACAAGAACAAAGTGTATGTCCATCTCAATATGCTTGGTTCGTTGATGATGAACCAAATTATGAGATAAATATAGGGCGGAGATGTTATCACAATAAACCAAAGACGCCTTACGCAAGGGACACTGAAGCTCTAAAAGAAGGTTTTGGAGCCAACAGATCTCAGCAACAACATTTGCAACGCCTCTATACTCTGCTTCTGCACTCGAATGAGATAAGGTGGGTTGTCTCTTGGTAGACCAAGAAATGAGATTATCCCCTAGCAACGCACAATAGCCGGAGGTGGAGCATCGCGTGTCCGGACAGCCTGCCCAATTAGCATATGTATATAATAATAACCTGGTCGGTGCTGAGGGTATAGATGTAATCCATAATCAAGTGTGCACTTAACATATCGAATGATACGTTTAAGAGCAGTAAAATGAGATTCTCTGGGGGCATGCATGAATAAGCATACTTGTTGAACAACATAAGCAATATCAGGCCTGGTGAAAGTAAGATACTGAAGTGCACCTGCGAGACTCCTATAAAGAGTGGGATCTGACACTGGATCACTATCAACTGCACTAAGTTTTGATTTAGAATCAACTGGAGTGGACATGATCTTACAATTTTCCATCTTAGTCATGTACACAATCTCTTCTTCATACTTACGCTGGCAAAGAAACATAGTATCTGCAGATCTAGTCATGAGATCCCCAAAAAATAACTCAACTTCCCCAAGTAAGTCATAGCAAATTCGGTTTTAAGCAATGTAATGATCTCATTTTTCAACACATCAGAAGAGGCAGTAAGAACAATGTCATCCACATATAACAACAACTAAGCAATGTTACTACCTCTATGAAAAATAAATAGAGAGTTACCACACTTACTACATACAAACCCAATCCACAGAATGTACTGTATAAAGCGATCATACCACACTCTAGGGGCCAGTTTTAAACCATAAGTGACTTACGAAGATGACAAACATAGTGTGGCGCTGCAGGATGGACAAAACCAGGCAGCTGATGTATATAAATAGTTTCTTTCATATCCCCATATAGAAATGCATTCTTCACATCAAGATGATGAATAAGTCAATGCTTACCCATAGCAATACTCAGAACTGTGAGAATGGTAGTCGGTTTAACAACCGGACTGAATGTCTCCCCACAATCAACACCCTTCTGTTGATTCGTGCGTTAGCCATAAGTCTCGCCTTATATCTCTCTAAATCACCAATGCCTCTTGCGATGAAAAATCCACATGCATCGGATCACATTCACCCCCTCCGGTCAAGGAACCAAATCCCAAGTGTGTTGCTTCGTTAAAGCCTTAAATTCCTCACTCATGACCACATTCCAATTTGGGAAAGTTTGGCTAATTTTGGGTTTTTGGGAATTGGGGAGATGGTTTGTGTGGATAGGTTAAATTGGAATTTGGGTTTGAAAATCCCGTGTTGGGCATGAGTTTCCATACGGTGTGAGGGAGCAGGGACAGTCTGGGTATGGCTGCTGGTTTTGGGTTCGGGGTCACGATGTGGGTTTGGGTCTGAGTTTTGGTGGGGTGGGTGAATCGGGTTTTGGGGAGGTGCGATGATAGATTGGTTAACATCCGGGTTTGACAGTGGGTTGGGTGGTGGCACTGGTCTGGGTAGATCGATACGGGTAGTGGTGTATGCTGTAGGGTAGGATGTCGGTAGTGGGTTAGGACTGCAGAGAGGGTTTGGTGGTGTGATTATGGTGGTGCGATTTGGGTTTTCGGTAGTTAGTGGGGTTGCGAGGTTGGGATAGGACGGTGGATCGATTGCGACTAGGGGTGACAACACATCGGTGGGGACAATGTCCAGTGGTGATATCGAGATGTCGGGCCAATTGCCGATGGTGGTGGCAATCGACGACGGTCGTGACAGAGAACATGAAGATGACGGAGATACATATGATGATTATTGAATTCGCTGGTGAGTGGAGGATGTGACGGTGTGAGGAGTTTTAGAAACGGACGGCCGACTATCGGAGATGGCAGAGGCAATCGACAGTGACTGAGACAAGAGCGACGGGCTTTCAGTGGTCATTGTTACTGGCGGCAGTGATGGTGACTGGTTAGAGACGCCAGCGGTGGACAGTGATGGTGACACAATAGTGGTAGTAGGCCGTGACTGAACTGTAGTGTCACGGCGGAGTAAGTTGCTGACAATTGAGGACATTTCGGACTCCTCTAGAAAATTGTAATCTGTGTTTCGGAATTGTTGGATATTTGTAAACAGAAAGATTGCTTAATTAAACGTGACATGACAAGACATGATGATTTTACGAGAAGACAAGTAATAACACATATATTCCCTATGATTGGGCAGAAAACCTAAGAAGACACATGGGGTGGTGCGGGGTGCCATTTTAATTTGGGGTTGTGGAGGCTAGATTCGAATAAGAGAGGCAGCCGAAAATTCGTAGATGATCATACGAGGGCATTTGATGAAATAGTATTTCAGTGGGTGTCCGATTTTCTAGGGGGTGGGTAGGCAAAATATTAATAATATATTCGGCCATTTTGACAGCATAAACCCAAAAGGAGGATGAGAGAGAGGCATGAAAGAGAATAGTACGAACCATGTTATTTATGGTGCGAATAATTCGTTCGGCCTTGCCATTTTGGGAGGTGATATGGGGACACGTGGTGGGATTAGTGTGTGGTCAAATCATTGAACTGGAATGAGATGACCGCTTCCAACCATAATAGATTGTGGAGTATTTAAACTTCGCAGTTGAGGAAGATTACCAGAATTGTTGGTGAGGTGAGACGTGGCGCATGTATCCATATGCCACGCATTATCGGGCTGTCGAGAAGTCAATATGACGAAAGTCGGGCCCAAATTGGATTGGGAGAGGCCTGGAGAGGACTGATGTGCTTCAAAAAATAATGCCGGATCGCTATGGCCCAATGACTGGCCTGAGGCGGATTGATAGGCTGCCATGAAACTATTTAAATATTATGATTTTTTTTCTCGTGTAAAGGAGAAAGGAGAGGAAACAAAGAGTAGAAAAGGCTGACACTTACTGTTTTCGGGCAGAAAGCAAAAAGGATACAAAGGACAAAGTTTGATTTCTCGGGCAGAAAACGAAAAGAAAACAAAGGACAATGTTTTGGTGACCAAATAAAACCAAAGGGAAAACAGAGGACAAAGTGTTGAGCTTTTCTTGGTAACAGAGAACAGTTTCTCGGGCAGAGCACGACGCAGAAACCTAGGGGTTCTGCGGGTGAGGAAAATAATGTAAGATTGTATTAATCTCCCTTGGAGAATCTTTCTCATTAATACAAAATATATATAGTGTGTATAATGTGGAATCCTAATACAATAGGGATACTATATCTACCATAATTATACAACACTAAATATTATAAAATATATGGATTAAATTTTTGGTATAACACGTTAATAACTTTTGTCTGTAATGTTACAGCACCTAGTCGAATTAACTGCAAGTTGCAGCAACTGGTTTTCTGAGTTAATATTTTCTTTGTCAAGTTTTAGTTTGGCAGTAGATAGATAATTGAGGTGTTTCTTATTTGAGATAGTCGGGTGGTGTTCAATGGGCTATGGTACTTGTAATGTCTCATTTTTGGTATCAATAAAAGTTTCAGTTAAAAAAAATAGTAATGCTACTATAGATTGTATACTATAGTAGCTGTTATTTGATAGGCTTATTAATTACTCAGTGAGACAACTAGCAGCTTATGACATTGAAAGAAGAATGTTTGGAGGGCCTTCAAAAGAATGTTGGATATCTGCCACCAAAATTGAGGATGGAAATTCTCTAAGGTATGATCTGAGTTGACATTTATTACATTGGTAGGCCTAGCAATGGAAATGTTTTTTTCAATAGTGACCAATAGGAGTTGTGTATCAATATCAAAATAACGTTTGAGGACGATCATATTAATATTTAATTAGGACCAGTCTTTTTAATAAACTTAAAATTCTATATTAAATTTTTCCGTTTTTTGCATATGAGTTCCATACTCTAAGCATGGTTGTCAAGAAAAGGACTTAAATTAATAGGGCAATAAATCAGTTAACAGAGACGGATGCCTATTATTGACCTTGTTACAATTTTAGGATGTCCTTCGATCTTTCCAACCAACTATAATAGTCATGTGTATATATACTTATACTCAAGTCGTACATGTTGTCTTGAGATAATAGTGAAAACATAGCACATCCCACCTATGAATTAAAATTCACGAATCACCTATATTTTCGATAAAACTTTCTCGTAAAGTATTTGAATAATATTTGAAGGGTTTCGAATATTTTTAAGTGGATCCTGGGGCTTCCTAGTACTCCAATTCACATTTTTGAATCAGAAAGCCGTCTATTTGTTTTGGGCCTCACTGAACTGTAATTGCACAACACCCACTTAATTGGATTACTTTAGGAAAAGTCCGTTTAACACAAATATGTAACACGAAGCCCACCCCTGACGGGCTGTCCGTCCAAGTGGTTGCGTTATGTTTATCTAATGGATTTTTGGTATTTTCATATAAATGTCTTCCGACCAAATCAAGTTTATTTAAAAAAGACGAACACTAAGGATCTGTTTGGAAAGTAATCCATATAATTAGAATTTGGTGTAATTATACAGTTTTGATCTGTTTTTCAGCCAAGTAATTGCATGATTGTAATTTAGTGTAATTGAGAGATAGTAATTACACTTTTTAATTCTTAAGGGAGAGTTGAGAATGTAATTATAAGTACTTCCTAATTTCTTTTCTTTTTGTTTTTAATTTATTTTTCATTCTATTATTTTAATTTCTTTTTTATTTTTACTTTTAAAATTGAATAATTTTTAAAATATAATTTCTTTTTTACATTATTATCTTTCATTTTCTTTCTTCTCATTTTTCAACGTTTACTTCTTGTGATTTTATGTAATTGCTCGTATTTTTTAGTTTCTTATTTTTTCTATTTTCTTCATTTAGCGTAACTATGTTATTATTTTAGTTTTTGAAATTACACCTCCTAATATTAGCAAAATGAGTCGTTTTCAAACTTGGTTAACGTTTTGAAATGAGGTTAAAGACTTGTGTTTTTATAGACTTATGTTTTTCTTTTGAATTATATTTACTTAAATTATGTTAGAACTTATTAAATGTTATATTGAAATTTGACTTAAAAATAGATTTTGAATTAATGTTATATTTCCGATACTAATTTGTTTGCTTTAGAACTATTGTCTTGTTATTAACATTGCAGGTTGTTCATATTTTACTTATAATTGACATATTATTTTCTTGTCAAATATTTGAATTATGCTATATGGCATTATATTTATTAACATTACTTTTTTTTAAACATCCGATCCATGATGTTCTTACAAAATGTGTGTTTTTAATTTTTATAATTAATTAAATTAAAAAATATATATCAATTATTTCTTACAACATTAGTTACAAATATATGATTATTAGTTGATATATTTCAAGAAAAAACATGTATTTAAATAACTAATTTAATATCATTTATAAAGAAATATATTCGTTAAATATTAACTTTTAATTTTTATAATTAAGTTTATTTTAAATTAATATAACTGTGTAATTACACTTGTGTAACCAAACAATACACTTGTAATTACACTATAATTATGTGATGACAAACAAACATGTCATCATAATTACTATATTATGTAATTACTAGGTTGTGTAATTATTACCCTAGTAGTAATTACACCAATTTCAATTATCAGGTGGCTTTCCAAACAGCCCTAGACTTTTTTTACCTTGGACCTTGTAGATGAAACAACTTTAAATAATATTCAAACTCACACTATTATCCGGAAAAAAAAAATACACTTATTATTGAAACAAAATTGATTCCCAAAATTTTCAGAACCATGTCGCCAAGGTGCATTTTCTCCCTTTTTTTCTTGCCTATTAATAGCTTTTGATTTTTGAGTAAAATATCAAGTTAATAATTTTTTTCACGTTATTATTTTTCTTTTACATATTTTATGTTGTTTGAATTGCAATTTTTTAGTTAGATCATTCTAAGATAAACACTATTTGTTTTTAATAAAAAATGTATTTGGGATTGCTCAAGTATTACATGTATACAAGCTCTTGTAGTAAAAATCGTACTTGATAAATGTATACTCTTAAATCTATTTTTATGTGTTATATTAGATCTTCTTATTATTTTATATAAGAAACAAAATATTCTAATAACAACGTAGATGTTTTAAAAATATGTATCATAATAAACAAACATCACTTTATTTAAAGGAGAAGGGTTTTAGCTGTTTTAGGGTTTAAGACATTATAGGAGCCAACATCCCAACAAATAAGCAATAGCACCGTGCAGCTATCTCCAAAAAGATGGGGGCAGACATAGCCAAGAAGCAGAAAATGGTAGAGAAGGCAGAGGAAGAAATTGGGATTGATGGCAAGCTTGTTATGTCCGTTGAAAAATTGCAAGAGATACAAGATGAGCTCGAAAAGGTACTCCTATTTTTCCACATAAATAAAAACTTCTTCTATTTTTCTATGTGTTTGTATCAGTCATTCAGTTGGTTGCTACTTGGTTTTTTACCTCCAAAGTTTTAAGCTTTAACTTTGAGTAGGGGAGAAAGTACTAGTTGCTGTGTTGTTTTAGTCCTTTCTTTCCCTGTGGTTTTAATTTTGTCTTTTGATTGGTCGACTTTAAAAACCTAAAACACTCTATTGAAGAACTAGCAAATTTCCCCCCTTTTTCTTGTAGGAACCATTAAAGTTCTACTTTTTAAATCATGGTTGGAGCGTACGTGTATAATTAAGTAAAGTTTAAATAAAAAAAATTGCAATTACTGAAATTAAAATTAACTTAGGAACTGAGAAAATCTCAAAGATTTGTGGCTGCTTTTACATAGACATAAAACAAGCAGGATTATAGGGGAAGATATGTGAAATTGGTGGATCGCGTTGCCCTATTATTTTGCATATAGGTTGTAAAAGGGACAGTTTTGTGTTTGATAGGGGAGATGCGTGCTTATTTAATGGCAATTGTTATCTCAACATTGTACACCTGGAATTGTTGGTTGTGTAAAGAGATAAAGAGAGCGAGAGCTGCGAAGGTGGGAGGATAAAGGTGAAAGGGAAAAGAACCAAGGAATGTAAAAAAGAGTTGGGGTGTTTTATTTCAGAGGACAACAAAATATACTAGTAAATTAAAGAATAGTAAAACATATGTTTTTATATTCCAACTTGAGCATCCTCAAGGATTTCAGAATTGCATCTAATTTTACAAGTGTGGCATACTCCAAGCTATTGACTAGATAGATTGTTTGGAGAACTGGACCGAACGAAGGGCAGATGGTTCATACGTGGTAATTTGCCTCGAGCTTTTGTGTTGCTTGGGTTTTTCTGTCTTATGGACAATTGCAAAACTAGAAACATAAAAAGTTTGGGTGAGACTTGAGGCGAAAAGGGGGGAGTAGTAAGGGGTTAATTTTGAAGTTCAGGTAATATTGTCATTGAAGAGATAATCAAAGCAAATTAAATAAAGAAAATGCGTCAAAAATAAACAAGAAAGCTCGTAGTGAGTGTGCGAGGAATGTGTCAAAGAATCATCACCTCTTGCTTGAGATTGAAAAACGGTAATACCCATTCTTCTGTTTGTCACTTCCTCTAAATCATTTGTGAAATGAGAAAAACAGTTGTGTGAAGTTGTAGGCAAAGCAAAGACTCCTTTAACGGCTCCAATGATGGCCCCTTAAGTTCAAAGGTAGCAGCAGTGAGGTTTGTACAAAATAAGATAGCCACTGCAGTCTAAATCTCCCTAATAAGTTTCGATTTTCCCTCTTTGAAGTTTTTTGGTAGTGTCTCTTGCATACTCTACTAATGCATCTTTGTTTTGCTTAACCAAGCTTACAAATAGAGTGTAAGGAAGATATCAGATATCTTACTATACATGGATAGATGGTACATCAGTTGTGATGGCTTTTCCAATGTCTTTTGTCACGCTAGTGGTCGTTTTCTGGCTTGTCCCATGCTTCTTGTTTGTATTTGTTGTGTGTTAGTGATGTGTTTCTTCGGGCTTGTCGTGCATCACCTAGATTTGAATCCACAAGTCCTTATGATCCATGGTTGGATGCCATAGGAGGTGGTCATGTTCATGAGAGTAAGAAATGAAAACTATTTTTCTGTTGTGTTTGTACCTATGGTGCGATTTCTTTTGACGAATAGGATGGATGTCAAGTGTCAATAAGGCAGATGGTCTAGCGAATGGGCCGGTCCTAGGGAGATGATTTGCAATTGTTGGATGTGCCAGGCAAATCTCCGCTATTCTTTTGGTCCAGTTGTGATAAAGATTAAAACACGGAATCGAAAGATAGAAAGAAATCAAAGATGAGAATTGAAGAAATTGGAGATGAGAAGAGGGGGAAGCAAGACCTAATTAGATTGGATTTATGGGCAAACTTAGATATATGAAATCCAAACCTTACCAATTGAATCAACCTAAGGAATCTATACTATTTGAAATTCAACAAAGAGTAATCAAAATGAATCCACAAGTGAACAACTCTATTGAAAATCAATGGAAAAGGGTTTCATAGCCAACAATGGAATCCACCATAATTAACTATCACTAACACTAGATTAACACTACACTAGTCCTACCAATTGAACTAACACTCATTTAGAGTAGTCATCTCAATTCATCAAAGCTTAGTAATGACATAACAAATGTAGTATTTATGCTACTAGGCTAAAGAAGACAACACTATCTATTACAAAAATACCCTTAATGAAGTAAGGATTTTGTTTGGTTGTCTTCTTCATTGATGATGGCTTGTCTTTAAAGAATAACCTCTTGCATAAATAACCACTTTTCGATTTTGACCCGTTTAGCCGATCCATGCTTCTCAAATGTGGTGAATGTGCTCCATGGATCATCATTGGCTTGATGCCGAGCCCCACCACAAATTGTAGCTCTCCTAATCACCTTCGAGATTTTTAGGATCATATCAAGTTGTCTTTGACGTATTGCGGGGCAACTGCAATACTAGAAACTAAGAAAGTTTAGGGCGAGAATCCCAGTGAACCGGCATTAAAAATTCAGTGCTCAAGTAATATATTTAAAGAGAAGTTGAAGCAAAATAGTAAAGGAAAAACGTGGAAAACTAAACCAGAAAACTCTTAGTGAGTGTGAGTTCGCAGTGTGTTTATCTGAGTTCCTTTTGTTGCTTAATACTGATAGAATATTGTTTTATTCTTGGTTTTACATTTCTACTATTGCTTTAACGATTTTCACTAGCAGATTAATGAGAAAGCAAGCGATGAAGTGTTGGAAATTGAACAAAAGTATGGTCAAATGCGCCAGCCAGTCTATGATCGGCGAAATGATGTTATTAAAGCTATTCCTGACTTCTGGTTGACTGCTGTAAGTGATCCATCCTGATTTTCTCTATGGTGCTGAAATTTTGAAGTGCTTCTCATCAATGACTTGTGTCATTTGCTTGCAGTTCTTGAGTCATCCTGTTCTTGGGGAACTTCTAACTGACGAGGACCATAAGGTTTGGTCTAATTTAGAAACTATAGAGTAGATGATTGTCAAATCTTCCACTACATTGTACTTTTCCCAGCTATGGCCAATGCTGAATTTGCAATTTGACTCCCAACTCTTATAAAATTTCGTGTTATTCATATAGGTGCTTGAATTCTGAATCTAAATACATAAGTGACTTTCTTCGTGCTAGATTTTCAAGTTTCTAAGTTCGGTCGAAGTGGAAGAGTCTAAGGATGTGAAATCGGGTTATACAATCACGTTTGTAAGTTCACCCTCCACACGAAAATAATGTATCTACTACAAATCAATATAGAACACTGATGATCGTTCTCTTTGTTTTACAGAACTTTAATAAAAATCCCTATTTTGAAAATACAAAGCTCTCGAAGACCTATACCTTCCTTGAAGATGGACCTACAAAAATTACTGCTTCGGCAATACAATGGACGGAAGGCAAGGTGAGTTGCCAATTTTCTATTAAGAGGTGTATCATTGTGGCTTACCAATTTCCTCTCATTAATTATATTGTTTTACTTGTGAAGGGTATTCCTAATGGAGTTACTCATGAGAAAAAAGGAAACAAGAGACCCCTTGCTGAGGAAAGGTCAGTTTACTCATGTTTAGCATTTCTGTTGGTTTATTTTATTAACAAGACAAGGTCGAGAAGGTCTCTTGATTTTTTGCATTCAGCTATCATCTTTGAAAGTTTCCGTGAACTTTAACCATTAGGTTTTCCATACCGTGCTTGTCAACTTACAAGCGGTCACTTCTTTTGATTGTATTGGTCGAAACCTTAATTTGCCTAGTCTCTGATAGGAAACTTTGTTAGCAATCACTACCAATCAGGATTGGACAGGAAGTTGCTGATATTCACATAGTAATGCAGACACTTAATTGGTATTCTTGTTTAATATTTAAGATGACAAGTGGAAGGATCACATGCTCAGTGGCCTCTAGTTCACTAGGGCACTTGAATAAATATCACTACCTGATATTGTTTGTCATTATGTGCAGCTTCTTTAGCTGGTTCAGTGAAGTCAATCAGAAGGATGATGGTGAAGATGACGGTGACGTGTTTCTAGAGATTCAAGATGAAGTAACATCTTTATCTTGTGTCTGTTACTTAAGATTTTTAATTTCTTATATATCTATTTTACATTTTTTGAGGATATATAAGGTACAGTATTTGTGAGAAGTTTTCATTTTTACAACTTATATCTTTGTTTTCCCCCCTCCTTGTGCAGGTTGCTGAGATAATCAAGGACGACTTGTGGCCGAACCCTCTAACTTATTTTAACAATGTTAGTTCCCTATTATCTTCATTCTTGTTTCCCGTGTTGTATTAATTGTCAAGTCATGGAAGTCGGTTTGTTATCTCTGAGTTCTTGTCTAATGTTACTTTGCTCAGGATCCTGATGAAGAAGATGACGAAGATGGTGATGAGGTAAAGATAGTTCATTCTTCATGATTGCAATAGTTGTGATAACATTATCTATATAAGCACTACATGCATACTTATTTGTTTGCGACTGTAAAAAGTATTATTTGTTTTCTGTGAGCTATATGATTTTACACTTATTATAGTATGAAGGCGAGCCTTGGAGTAATTGGTATAGTTGTTGCCATGTGACTAGGATGTCACGGGTTCAAGCCGTGGAAACAACCTCTTGCAGAAATGCAAGGTAAGGCTGCGTACAATAGACCCTTGTGGTCCGGCCCTTCCCCGGACCCCGCGCATAGCGGGAGCTTAGTGCACCGAGCTGCCCTTTTTTTATAGTATGAAAAAATGAAACTGCATCACTGTGATAGAAAAGCAACTAGCTTATGAGTGTCTAAAGCTTTTATTTTGCGTTTATTGTCTATGAGAAATTAACATAAAGGGTTTAAATGAGTTTGATTGCCTAAACCAAGGGCAACCTGTTGCATGATTATGTAGGATAGCTTTTGGTATAACAGGGGATGAACTTTTTTTTTTTTGAAAAAAAAAAAAAGAAAAAAAAGGATTTTTCCTAGGACAATGAAATTTGTCCCTTGCTATCCAAAATTGCTAAATTTTATCCTATGTTAGACTTTTGATCCATAAAAACCCTTGCTATTAGCAAATCAGTTCCTATTTGCCCTTACCATTAGCGAAGCTCCACCTTGAAATGGGTGAATTCCACGTGTCCAAACTCTTCGAGAGAAAAGGTCTAGTTTTGCTCCTCAACTTCTCTCATTGGAGTTTTGTTAGTGGTCAAGGGCAAAAAATGAGACTTTATCAGAGCTGCTCAATTTCTGGCAGTGGATGGCAAATGTGACTTGTTCTCATGATTTTTTTTATCATTTTGGGGTACTTGTTTCTCTAGTTTCAAGTGCTCAATGACACTACAGATTGGGCCTATGAAAAAAGCAACTCTATATATTGCCCAATTCTTGTACCCAAACTGATACGTATCTTTGTATTTTTTTTCCAGAAATAGAATTTCTTTTCATACTCTCGAATCTTAACATTTATGGGATGATTTGACTTTTAGATCAAAATTTGACTGGTTACTTGCACCACAGCTAAGATATTTAGGAAAACTAAGTAAACCAGAAAATAACTGTCATCCTGTAAAATGTTCTTTTTGAGAAAATCTTTTCCACAATTTAAGACAGCACCAGAAAGTATTTGAAGAAACATTATGTTATATTAGACACATCCTCAAACTTGAAGTGACATTTTATAATAAATCTGTTTTGCAGTATGAGAAAGAGAGGAAAGACTCGAGGGAATGAGTGATGATAGTAGATGTTGTAAATAGTGTAATGATGGGAGAGGACGTGGTAGTTAGATTTTCTAGTTTTGCACTGGAAATTGTGAGCTAAGTTTAAAAACTAATATATGTCAGTTGGGAAATGTGTCTTTTTTGTGGAGGCTTTGAACTATATTTAAGGATGAAAGGAGGGGTAGCTAGACTATTGATTTATTCTTTTTCTTCAGTTCTGAAGTAAAAGAGAAATAAAACTTAGGTTAAGTCAACTGTCCAAATTTTGGTAGAAAAGAAGGAATCACAATCTTTTCACTTGGGTTTCTAGTTTTACCAAACAACACATGGGTAAGGACACTTGATGTACTAAATGTATAACGAATGTTCATATCCCTGGTCCCTACAATTTCTCTCCCTTCTCATTTGAAGTAAAAACTAGTGTTACATGGTTGAAGGTTGGCAACAAGGACCCAAAAAAAGTTGCCTTGTATAATTGACAAACATTGGCTTTAATCTCTTGGATACCCACAATAGATATCTTGTGGTTGTGGTACAGTTAACTGTGGGTCCTTGTTGACAGTATTATTTTGATGCTCGTTATATGTTTTGAAGAATAATATGTATCGTAAAGACTGAGTTATTGACATGTACACACTTGATTTTTTGGGATCAAGAAACATAATACTTCCTAATTTGCATTTCATTGTGACTGATATTAGGTGAAACATTTTTTATACATTGTTCTTGGGTCTTTTTTTTTATTGCGGAGAGCCAAATGAGAGATTATTAGCATGAACGATACACACATCCGGTTTCATGAACGCTTGTTGAATTAATTCGAATTGCTAATACAGGAAAAGGACAGTGAAGGCTCCGACGATGATGAGGACCAAGATGATGATGAAGAGGATGGGGATGAATGAAGGCAAATAAACTCTTATACAACTCTTTAGTTCTCAGCTTCAAAGTTTTGTTGAATAGGATTTTTGTGTTGTAAAGAGGCTTTAAAATGTTTGGAAAAGAACGGAAATATTAATAGTTGTGAGGTCATGCAATTTGCTAACTCTACATGTTTTTCGAACCTTGTTTTATTAAGTTTAATCACTTTTATTTTATTTTATTGATTCTGCTTAAGAGTGAGACATGTGATGATCTTTGAGCAAAGAATAGTAAAACAATTAGGTGTTGGGAAAATCTTTCATATATCTTAATCTGAGGTGTTCCTCATGTTTAGTTAAAGGTGATTTAAATCCATATCTTGTGCTAGTAGAGACAATGTTTAGTCTTCCATCCGAACAACATGAAAAAGTAAGAAAACATATGGAAAGAGCTCAATTGACGTGCTGTAATTCTTCAAACATTCCCATCTAACGTCTTTAAAGTAAGACACTTAAACCCATGTTTACTTTTGATGTTTGGGCTCCAATTTTTTATTCATGCTTACTCATGAGCTCCAATTATTAACCTTTGCTTACTTTTAACGCTTGAGTCAATTTCAAATCATGTTTACTTTTAATCGTATGAGCTCTAATTTCAACATGTGCTCACTTTTAACGCACAAAGCTCAAACTTTTAATCCATACCTATATTTAACTATAGCAAGCATCAATGATAAAGATTATGGGAGGAAGGAGAATCAAGATTATTTTGCCAGAAATTCAGACCAAAGGGAGATTCGTTACGCCTTAAATTTTCTATCTTCTTTGGATTATACCATAATTGTATATTATTCAAATAGGATTTTTTGGTAGAAAATATTTTCTTTGTGTAAAAGGACTTTACCATATCTATTTTTTTCTTGGAGGAAAAGTTTTAGACATCTGTAAATAGAAGATATTTTCTTCTCATACAGTAACAATAGTATAGTCCCAATATAGACATTAAAGAGTCTTGTTTAGGGAGAGATTATTCTCTCAATAGATTTTATGCTTTTTCTATATTAGTTTTTTCAATATGTAGGTTACTTGATCAAATCATACTTCTTATTATAGTTTTTGTGTCTTCCGATTATCATCATTAAAGGTATGTAATTGTTAGCTTCAGCATGCCGACCTAATTATTTCGATCCCACACTTCCCATATTGTTGTCTACATGATTAAACGCAACCAATTGCAGGGTGATTTACGGGAATGACCTCACCAATGAACATATGAAATCTCACTTTTCAATGTCTTACAGTGTAATTCAACCGGTGACAGAGGTTTATATATGATTAAAATTATATATACGGTAGATGTTGAATTTTTTTATTATGTTTACTTAGTTATTCTTAAATTTTCTTCCTTTGTTCACTCCAGGCCTCTCTTGCCATTTACTTCGAAAGTATGAATTATCTTGCCAATGCCAAAGAGCTCCTTGGTGCCAACAACTCCAACTTGTTAAATTATTACTACCTCGTTTTCATACCATTTAAAATATTAAATTATTTCTTATCCAACTGAATTTAATCATGTGAAAAATTTCGCTCTTAATCTTGGCAAATTAAAGAAAGTCCCGTGCCGTAAAATGCGAGGAGCACAGTACTGTATCACCTAAAAACTATAAGTTTTAATTATTTTATATTTATTTTACTAGTATAACCGACAAATTTTCCGGACGATGCAATTGGAATTCATGTGATTCATGGAGAAAAAAGAATCACATAACTTTCGAATCTTTACCGAATCGCTAGGACGATTTCTATTTTTACCATTGATTGATTGCTTGATTTAAAAAGATAATTCATTCACGTGCCACCACGATTCTTGGATAAACGTAATAAGATCAACAATGAATTAGAACACTTCTGTTGACGATTCTTTATCTGGATAACATTTAGAGCTTAGAACAATATGATCAAAGTCGGAGTCAAGATTTGAACTTTATAGGTTTTAAATTCTAGGATTTGAAATTGAAGAACTTATTTTATTTTTTTTAGTGATTTTTAATACAAATACAAAGTTTAAACTAAATTTATTGGGTTCGATCGAACTCGTGCATTAACTTCTATCTACGCCCCTGAGATCTGCAGTTTTTTCTTTGGTTTGTTAGGTATATTTCTCTTTTAAAGAATTCAATTTAAAAGAAGTGTAATTTTTTTTATTATGATCACCTACAAGCTAGGAAAGGCAGATACCTCACCTTAATAAATGTCTTCTGAACGGACAATGGCATTACAATATCCTGACTAAAGAACATGATCCGAAATGAAATGCTTCATTTTACTTTTAAATTATATATGTATAAGCCCTCTCAAGAAGACACAACTGAGAAGCAACTTTCTATCTCAGCAAAAAGAAGAAAAAACTTTCTATCGCAAAGCTGATTCTGCATATGAATCAAAATATCGTGTAATTCTAAAACTAGGCATTTGAATTTAATTTGGTCCATTTAGCTAGAGCGGGTGATTTACAAGAACAGCCTCGGAAATGAATGCTCTTGTTCATTTGCCCTATAAACAGAACTTCAAGTTTAATAAGTTTTGTCCATTGGTAACTTTCGACTTTTGACTTAAGGTTTGTCGTGGGATAAGCGATGTTCTAGGTCATTGGGTGTATAATTTTTTGCTAATTTCTTAAGACTTCCTCGGTGTCCTAAATCACATCACCGAAAATAAATGGAAGTACAACGAATATTGGAAGAGCAAATTTTCCGCAACCACTTTTACTAATTTTAAAAATAAACCTGTTTAGTAACCCAAAGATTAAAGGGGCACGTGGAATTTATTAATCTTAAAATTAAACAATGAGGAAAAGCGTAATTATACTCCGCGTAGTTCTTTAGAATTTTTCTATAAATAGTTTAGCCATTTCACCATTTGTGATCATCCATTCATCCCCATTTCAATCGTATCAATATGATGAGAATGAGGCTGAACCACTGTTTAGTAGCAACTCTTTCAGTTCTTGATATGTTACTGATACCAACCGTCTTGGCCGCACAATGCGGTAAGGAAGCCGGTGGTGCACTTTGCCCCTCTGGGTACTGTTGCAGCAACTATGGTTGGTGTGGGACCACAGGTGATTATTGTGATCCAGACAAGTGTCAAAGCCAGTGTCCTGCACCGGCTCCTGTACCTTCTCCATCCACCCCAACTCCTCCACCGCCACCACCCCCTCCATTCACTCCTCCGCCCCCTCCATTCACCCCTCCGCCTCCGCCTCCCACTCCATCCTCAGATATTACCGAAATTATTAGTGGTGAATTATTTGACGAGATGCTTTTGCACCGGAATAACCCTGTTTGTCCTGCCAGGGGCTTCTACACTTACGATGCCTTTGTACAAGCAGCAAGGGATTTTCCTGGTTTTGCCACCACCGGTGACATTGCTGATAGTAAAAGGGAGGTTGCTGCGCTCTTGGCTCAAACATCTCATGAAACTACTGGTAAATAATTAGTAGTAATTTTCTGCTGTTTAATTACGTGCTTAATCTGAGCATGCATGTCTAAGCACGAGCTTTGGTCAAATATGTCAACAGTTACCAATTTTTACAGTGTTGATGTTGCTTTTTTTTGTGTTTTTACTATATTTGAGTTTTCAAAGTGGAAAATTCCTGATTAAAATGTCCATACCCCTTTTCTTTACTTTTCCAGCACACTACTTGTATAAATTTTCTCATTTACATGGAAGATATTTGTAAAATGGTTGAACAGGTGGTTGGGCAACTGCACCTGATGGACCTTATGCATGGGGTTACTGCTTCAAGAGTGAAGTAGGCAACCCTGATGACATGCCTTCTTACTGTGTTCCAAATGCTGAGTGGCCGTGCGCTCCTGGCAGGAAATATTATGGACGAGGCCCCATCCAAATTTCATAGTACGTATTCCCCCCCCCCCCCCCTTTTATTTTTTTATTTTAATCTTCCTCTTCTATCCTATTTGTGCCTAATGATATTAGTATTCCAACAATATGTTCTATAGCTAAGTGATTCAATTCATGAAACCAAAAGGTACTTACAATTTTGCTTGTTTTACTTTTTAACAATATTGCAGCAACTACAACTACGGTCCTTGTGGAGTAGCAATAGGGGACGACCTCCTCGGTAATCCTGATTTGGTGGCTGCTGACACTGTCATCTCATTCAAATCTGCACTTTGGTTCTGGATGACTCCTCAATCACCTAAGCCTTCGAGCCACGATGTCATCCTCGGGAATTGGGAACCATCCCCTTCCGACATAGAAGCCAATAGGCTCCCTGGTTATGGGGTCATCACAAATATAATCAACGGAGGATTAGAATGTGGTCATGGCCCTGACCCGAGGGTACAAAGTCGAATTGGCTTTTACTTGAGGTACTGCCAAATTCTAGGTGTTAGCCCGGGAGAGAACCTGGACTGCAGCGACCAGAGGTCTTTTGCCTATGGCCTCTTATTCAACTCTTCTTAATCCACGTGGATGCTTGTAACCGAATAAGGGCATGTGACACTATATAAAAGATCAATGAGGTTTCAAGATATCCTCTACGGAAAAGGGCCAAATATACCCTTTTACTTTGCTTTATTATTGAACTTTATCCCTTGTTATTTTTTTGGCTAAATTTATCAGTTAAGCAAAGTTCTAAATATACCATTTGTTCTAACGGATCTGACACGTGGCATCTGAATTAAAGACCAACTCATCACTTAAAAAAAAACCAATACCCAACACAATACCCATGACCCACCACAACCGCCAACTTAACAATACTAATTCTGGTGACTTAAGGTCTTAAATTCTCCCTTTTCAGACTCAAACTCACCGGCGGCGAAATGCTTAGTGATATAGACCGGGCCGGCGAACCTGACCTGCCGGAACTCAAAGAAGATGACGAGTTACTACAACCATCAAATTGTTGGTTACAAAGATGTAGGAAACGGAAATTACAAGTAACTGCTAAGTATCAAGAACTGAAATTACAATTGAACAATAAACTGAAATTACAATGAACTTGAATAATAAACTGGAACAGTTTTTGGTATGCTGAGTCGAGTGTTTGCACTCTGTCTTTAAGACAATATTGCCCCGTATGTATCCTTTCTACGTCCTGGACAATTGTCTCCCAAGATAAAATATCAAATGAATAAATGAGCAAAGGAAACTCAAGTGCTACCGTGAAGAATTTTGAGTAATGAAATGATGCTGGAAAGTAGTAGGAAGACTGCTTTTCGTTTCTGTTTATGTGTGTCTGTTTGTGTATTTTTGTCGCTCAACAATGGTGACAAAGGGTCCTTTATATAGTTGAAGGAGAGGCTTACCAACTAGCCACATAAGTGCCATTACTGGTCAAGTAATGGCAATTATGGAGGTAGTAATTCACCAAAACAAATGTGAATTTAATGTGCAACGGATGGCATTTAGGAAGAGTAATTCAGCCAAAATAAATGGCTGAATTGAGTGCTGGTTGACGTTCTGTTCGCCCAATCTGACTTTCTTGAAACTTCAGGGACCAAACTGTACATATTAAAACTTCAGGGACCAAACTGTACATATGAAAGAATTCTGGACCAAACTATACATATGAAAGAATTCTGGTCCAAAAAGATAATATCAGAAGAAGCACAGCCCACGACCTACCACCCCGAACCGAAGAACATCTAGGTCCTCCCTCCTTTAAACACATGGGATACCCCTTGGGGTCCCAAACCCCAAGCCAACTTTGAGACTTATAAACAAAATAATTCTTTCTTCCTCCACCGATGAGGGAGAATTGATCTCAATACCACACTTTTTCATGCTTCAAACACCTCACTTCGTGGACCAATATCTCTTTCATTTCTCAACGAAATTTGACGATTCTTGGCCCTACGGTCATCTACTCACTTAGTAGATTATGCATGTGTGAAGAATTGGATTCTCCAACATGCGGAACACTAGTGTTTAAGCCGTTAAAGTTGGTCGGACGCAACTCCCGCCAAAGGCAAATTTCCAACACAAATTTCTCAACTTCAACACCACCAAAATCTCTCCTAGACAATGATCCACCCATAGATCCCGCAGAAGAGCAACAATTCACGTCATTTTCAGTAGCACCGGAGAAAAAATGAGTATTTATGTAATTTTGTCTTAAATTATTCTGTCCATGTAAAGGCGGTAACAGACGGAGCTCCGACGAGACCATTTTTCTCGAAGTAGGAGCAGAACTAGGGTTACTATTACTACGATTTTGTGCATTATGTGTTTCAACTTTGCCATGCCAATTTACTAAAGTACCCAACTAGAGAAACTCTGAACTTGTTTGAGATGGTCTTTGAAGCTTAGGAATAGTATTACTATCAAATTTTTGAAGTTTGGGGTTATTTTATTTTCTTTTTTAGGTATATGTAAGAAAATGATGATGGAGAGAACAATGATAACTGCAACAATGAAAGAGAAAACGGGTTTGGGTTTGGAGGTACTATTTGGAAAGATAATAGAAGAGACATTTGTAGGAACAAAAGAAATATCAGAGGGGGGGAGTTCGACGGAGAAGATAGATTTGAGCAGTGGGTAAGCGACGAAGAGAGGGAGCAGTGGAGATGTGGTTGTTGGCGGCTATGGGTGGGTCGGGTTTGGGGTTTTATAAGTGATGGATTGGATCTTTAGTTTAGATGATGCCACGTGTCATATCTGTTAGAACAAAGGGTATATTTAAAACTTTGCTTAATGGTAAGGGTAAATTTAGCTAAAAAATATAACGGGGGATAAAGTTTAATAATAAAACAAAATAGATGAGTATATTTGACCATTTTCCGTATCCTCTATGTAGTAGCAGTGTTAATTAGTTATTAGTTTGCTTAATGTGGGTGTAAAATGGTTAGTTAACCTTGTTTTTAAGGAAAATAGAGGAAGAAAATTGATCGAACATGTACACTCTGAGCTCATTTGATGCAAAATCCTAAGATGTTCGTCATGAGCTAGCCGGTGTTTATTCTCTCACATCGGTTATGGATAGAGATGGCAGTGGATCCTGGACCCGGTCCGAATCTGGTGGATCCAGATCCGTTTTATAGGATATGAATCTTCAAAATTTGGACCCGACGGATCCGGATCGGATCTGGATCTGGATCTTGTATTTGAGATCCGTATCCAGTCCAGATCCGACCCGTGGATCAATTTTTATTAAATATATTCATAACCTAGATTGTAATTTTATAAGTATTTTCTTAAAAAAAATCATAATTTGTGATATGTAAATGATATGTTTAATCATAAATATTTATTGAGATGATTTTTTTAGTTATCTCTTTTTAAAAAGTAATATTTTTTCATATTGGAGAGGTGCTGAAATGGATCAAAAAATGTCCCTAACAAATAATAATTGAGTTGTAGAACTGTAAAGGATGTGATTACTAGCTTTTGTCACATATATATGTCTAGAAGTTGGTTTGCAGAAATTAAAAATTGTCTCATACCATGCGAGTAGACCTGTCCACTGGGTCGGGGACCCGCCCGGCCCGACCCGACCCGACCCAAAAAAACCAGGGCCAGGGTCAGCTTATAGCGCTGACCCGCGAGCCACTCGACCCGAAAAAGCGGGGACCCGATCAGGGTCATGGTCGGGCCAGGGTCAGAATATTTTACCTGTCTGACTCGGCCCGACCCCGACCCACATATTTTTTAATATAATTTATATTATTTTTCCTTCATTAATATTTATTTTGTACTTATATATATTTTGGTAATTAATAAGTGATATAATGCATGTTTTTATAATATATGTTTTGCCCTAATCTACATTGAGCTCGACATAAAATATGATAAAAACGGTAGCTGATTATTAATTATATATTTATATTATTAGTCGTTCTGTTAATATCACGGGAGGATAATGTCGGGAGAGAAAGTAGTTGTAAATTGGTGAAACTTTAAATGGTCATAACTCTGCGCGCGGATGTCCGTTTTACCTTTTTCTTCTTTTTTTGCGTATTTTTTTGAGACAACACTGGTCAAACAACCAAAAGGCGGTTTGGCGATGCCAATTTTTAGAAAAACGTCCATTTTCCCAATCAATTTGTGTTTTTCTCCAAATCGGTTTCTAATTTTCTTTTTCTTTAGTCAAGATCCCACGATATACAATACATTTCAACGTCGAATTTTCGTGGTAATGTAGGGGTGAATGCCAATTTCAATTTTGGAAATTCAATTTTAAAGAAAAAATAATTCTTCGGCCCGACCCGACCCGACCCGACCCTGGCCCGCCAAAAAATTCCGACGGGTCAGGATTGACCCGTGACCCGTAGGGTCCCCGAAAGGTCAGGACCAGGGTTGGATTTTTTTTAAAAAATAGGGTCAAGGTCGGGCCAGGGTAGGGCAAGCAGGAAAAAAAAAGCCATCCGACCCAACCTTAGAATTAGACATGTTAAAGGACAATATATTTTTTGCTTAAATCTGTCTATGAATTTTGTAAACTTTAATTTGTTTTCTTTTGTTTTTTCTAGCATAGGTTGATTGAATGAAATCAATCATTTTTTTCAATCAGATTGGTTTTATTTTGTCAAAAAAGTTTCTAACAGGTGGAAATATTATTCAAGATAATTTTTTTTACATGTGGATCCAGATCCGATCCGTGGACCCGGTGGATCCGATGGATCCGGATTTGGATCTGATTTTTATGGACCCGGTGGATTTGTATCCGAATCCGGATCCATGTATGAAAATGGATCTGGATCTGGATATAGTAGAATTCAGTCCAGATCCGATCCATTGCCATCCCTAGTTATGGATGTGAATTTAGAGTTTTTGTATGGAATTGGACAATCATTCGCTCATGAGTTAGCTTTTGGGATTGAATTAGGATAAAAAATTAATTCTTCTGATGATATCAGAGTCATACTCATCTCATGAGCTGTTTTGCTAACCTACGACATGAAGTTGTAGGATAGCAATGTACCTATATTTTATTTTCCTGTATTGTCCTTACTATTTTGTGTCAACGCATTAAAACAGGGACTTTTTGTCATTTAAAAAAAAAACAATTCATTCTTCATTCCTCTCGGCTCTCCCTGTATCACCCGAACTCCAATCTAGTCCCTTTCCCAGACATCACCCAAACCCATTTAAGTCTTACCCTCCCTAGAAAAGGGACCAACCAGCCTCGACTCTATTTTGATATGTTGGGATACAATTGTTGCAGGGAATAGGAAGTAAGTAACTATTACAATGGTAGAAAGGATAAACTAACTATTACAATAAACTGGAAATCAAGAACTTAACAAACTGCTTTTTGATTTGATGAGTCGAGTGATGATACTCTTTCTTTAAGACAGGATTGCCCCGTATATCTCCTTTTACGTTGTCGGGCAATAGTCTCCCAAGATACAACAACAACTTTAACAAATGAGCAAAGGAAACTCAAGTGTTACTTTTGAAGAACTTTGAGTATAGTAACTTTGCTAGAGAGGAAGTAGGTGAATTCAGAAAATTCTGGAGTATTTTCTAAGTGTTGAGTGTTTTGTTCAATTGAGCCAATGACCTCAATTTATAGTGTAAGGAGAAGACCCCTCAACTAGCCAACTAATGGCCTTCAATAGCCATGTAATGACACTTAATTGAGAGAAGGTTACATTCAGCCAAATAATGGCTGAATTCATGTGCCAAGTAATGGAGAATAAATGCTCCAAAACCAGCCCAAAGGTTAGAACTTTTCAACTTTCTGTCACAGCATTTTGCCTCCCAGGCAGCGCCGCGGCTCTATGAATTAGCGACGTGGCTACAGTGACTGGCCATCCATTTAGCTCCGCGGCGCTGCTTAGGAGGCGACGCTGTGCTCCGGCGCCTCGGCGGCTAACGGGCTGTGCCGCGGCCCTTCGCGGCGATTTCTGACTCGTTTTATCTTACACTTCTTCCTTCTTTTACCAACGTGGAATATTTTATCATTTGGCCAATAACCGTCCATAATTCTATGTCTCAAACGTATTACATACTTACCAATATCTCTTTCACTAATGAAATTTGTGATATTTGGCACTACGTGTGCACGTGTGTGGAAACAACGTTTTCGACGTGCGGGCCCCAATTGTTTGAGTCATAAATTAATGGGATATACTTAATTCTACATTAGTAAATTTCCAACAATCCCCTCTTGAAAGAGATTTTGGCGCACACACATGGTGCCTTTTCCAGCAATCTTTCAGCGGATCGATGTTGCATCTGGATAGGTAGAATATGCTTTGAACTTTCCTTAGTTGAATACCATCGGACTTACTTACTGTGCGGTGAACGTGATGTCTTGAACCGTCAGTGTTTAGTGTAAGCCAAGTCAACGGTACCAACAGAACAACTTCCCTTACTCAGTTCTTCGTAATGTTTTGTCCGTTGTGGCTGTGGACACTTCTTGGATTCTTAAGTGCGTTCATTTGAGGTGGTCTATCCTCGCACTTAAATAGGTGGTCTCCTACAAGGTATCCTGCTATACCCCACTTTACAAGTGTTAGGAACCATTAAATGTTTCCCCAAACCTAACCTCAATCGGTGAGGATCATTAAAGGTTTTGGAAACTTAACATTTACCCACACTGCAGATAGCACTTATAGTCTATCGCGGGAACGACTTTGGATTTGGTGTTTCTTTACAGAAATCACTATCCGAAGTGTTCATGCTTCAACCGAAGCGATCAACTGAACCTTTACAGCTTAGTTTTCCCATTGAACCTAATTCTTGGGATCTCCAGTCAGTAAGGTTGGGTTACCACCGTATTGGTCCTTATACTTTGGGTTTTAAGCCCATTTCCCTAGACATGCAGAACATCTGATCCTTGGGTACGCCCTTTGTTAACAGGTTCACTATGTTATCCTTTGACTTTATGTAATCAATGGATGTTATACCTGTGGTGATCAGCTGTCTAACGGTCTTATGTCTCCGTCGAATATGATGAGACTTGCCATTATACATAGCACTTCCTGCCCTTCCTAGAGCCGATTGATTGTCGCAGTGGATCATTACAGACGGTACGGGTTTGTCCCAACAAGGAATATCCTCTAAGAAGTCGTGAAGCCACTCAGCTTCTTCTCCTGCTTTGTCTAAAGCGATAAACTCCGATTCCATTGTGGATCGGGCAATGCAAGTTTGCTTAGAGGATTTTCAAGACACAACCCCACCACCAATTGTAAATACATACCCACTTGTGGACTTGGTGTTCTCTATGTCAGATATCCAGTTTGCATCATTGTACCCCTCTAGTACAGCTGGATATCTCGAATAATGCAATCCATAAGTTAGCGTGTATTTTAAGTAATGTAGTACCCGATTCAATGCCTTCCAATGATCATTACTTGGATTACGGGTAAACCTAGCCAACTTGTTGACTGTATAAGCAATATCAGGTCGGGTGCAGTTTGTTATGTACATCAAACTACCAATCACATGTGCATATCGCTCCTAGCATACGGGTGCACCATGATTTTTATCAAGCTATTGATTTCTATCCAGTGGTGCCTTTATAGGCGAACTGTCAAACATCTCAAACTTTCTCAACACATCCTCGATGTAGTGAGACTGAGACAAGACCAGTCTGTCAGACGTCTTAGAGATATTTATCCCTAAGATGACATCTTTGATACCCATATCCTTCATGTCGAAGCATTGTTTCAACATGTTCTTAGTCTCTAGAATCAAACTAGGACTGCTTCATATGATCAACATGTCGTCTATATACAAGCATATCATGACGAACGAGTCAGAGTTACCTTTCATGTAGACACATTTGTCACACTCATTAATGGCGAAACCCTTCGATAGTAGAGTACTATCAATTTTTTCGTGCCATTGCTTCGGGGCTTGTTTCAGCCCGTACAGAGATTTGACAAGCCGACAGACTTTCTTCTCTTTCCCTAGAACCACATACCCCTCGGGTTGTTCCATATAGATTTCTTCTTCCAAATAACCATTTAGGAAGGTTGTCTTGACATCCATTTGATGTATCTCAAGGTCACACAACGCTGCGATCACAATAAATGCCCGTATGGACATTATCCGAGACATCGGGGAGTACGTGTCAAAATAGTCAAGGCCTTCTTTCTGCCGATAGTCCTTGACTACCAACCTGGCCTTGTACTTATCTATAGACCCATCTACTTTATACTTCCGTTTGAGTATCCATTTACAACCCAACGATTTATTTCCTGGAGGAAGATCAACCAACTCCCAAGTATGGTTATACAGAATGAAGTCTATTTCACTCTCAATAGCTTCTTTCCAGAACGGTGCCGCTAACGCTTCAACAATTGTCATTGGTTCATCATCAACCATATAAGCTACAAAGTCAGGACCAAAGGATTTATCCTTCCTGGCCCTTTTACTTCGTCTTATTTCCATCTCTGGAGTCCCCAAGTTCTGAGAATCTGGAACACTAGATTCAGGACATTCAGCCACTTCGAGGTCCACTAGATCTGAACCATCTAGATCCCGGCCGTCAACGACTTCCTGTTCCTGAGAGCTTTGTTCATAACTTCGTGTGCGAGAGGTTATGTCTTTTTCCTTTCTAGGAAAGGTATCTTCAAAGAATTGAGCATTCATTGATTCCATGATTGTACCCCCGTGAATATCTGGAATATCTGACTTCACTAAGAAGCGATAAGCACTACTGTTATTTGCATATCCGATGAATATGGAAAGAACCGTAGCAATAATATGTATTACATCACTCCCAATATGTTTGTTGAAATGTGTCATTAAACCTTATTAAAAAAATTTAAGCGGTAATATAGCATACTTTTATTTTTTTAATTATATCTTCAATACGTCTTTTACCTTACAGGCCTGATTCTTTGAAGAGGAATCCTCAATCTATAGCTATGTGTCTTGCCGCTGTTTGTTGTTATATATACTACTTTGAAATACCCAAATTGTAGATACTGCAAATCTAGTTTCTCTCTTTCTTTTTTTCTTTTCCGAACAACGTCAAGTACTCGTTGATATTGTTTACTCTAGTTTTAGACACTAATGCATCTATTTTATAAACTTTAATTCCCTATTAAAGCCCGATGGAATCTAGAGTTTTGACATCTTTTCTGAACAAATCCTTGATAATGCTAAAAAAATATGTCCGACAAATGAGAGAGTCTAGATGAGATCTAACACAGCAAATTGTAATAGTTAATTGTGATGAAATCACGTGAAGATGACAAATTAAAGGCTCCATGTGAGCTGTGAGGTGGTTATGTCCGTCTCTATGGTTCTGCAAAGGGAGTTAAATTATTTGATTTAATTAATCTAACCATACTTATCCTTTTTTATAATGATAATCATCAACCAGGAAAACACACATATAGACACTTAGAAAGCCACCATTTCGTGTGTAATCTTGTACTAATAAGATTCGTCTTAGCCATCTCTCGAACAAAAAATATTGATTGATTTTTTCGTAAAGTTATATCGTAATCTTGTTATTGATTAATTTTTTTCATATAGTTGTATTTCTTTCAACGTCTTGGTTGCACGAGTGCTTTTGCAAGTCCACATGGCTAATTTAGTGATACCAATAGTTGATCTCTCCCCTTTCTTTCTAGGAGATGAAGATGGCGAGAGAAAGGCGAGAGAAATGATAAACGAAGCGTGTTCTCGATATGGCTTCTTCCAAATTGTCAATCACGGGATGCCTTTGGACCTAATGAGCCGCGCCCTGAAACTATCAAAGGCTTTTTTCGAGTCTCCTGTTGAAGAAAAATTGAACTGTTCTCCATTGCCAGGGTCACCATTTCCTGCAGGCTATAACAGAAAACCAAATCCATCTTATGAGTTTGCAGAGTTCTTAGTTATGCTTCAGCCTGGATCCAACTTCAATGTGTTTCCTGCCCATCGTCCACAGCTCCGGTAAGTTATATCTTAATATTAGAACATTTAAGTTGTATGCATAAAAAAGTTTTACACTATTAGTATCGTTAACAATTTTTACCACATAGAGTTTACTTATAACCAATATCTTATTACAAGTTATTTCGATAACTTTAGGAGAAAAAGAAGCATTTACCTATTACAAAGATGGTGCGATTTTTTTTATTTCATATATATTTATTTCACTCAATCTTACAAGGAGAAAAACACGTGATTTGAAAAAAAATGGAAGAAGAATCTAATATGTTTCCATTCTCGATTCTAGTATTAAAGTGAATGGTTATGCCTAGAGATTCAATATTACGGGTCAATCCTACAGAGCGCTAAGTACCTTATGAGTGATTTGATTATGTAAAAATATTAATACTATTATATTATTGCAAAAATTGTTTAATGTCTAAGATCCCGTTTGGTCATAAGAATTATTTACTTTTTTCCGGAATTTTTTTTCACTTTTTTCAAAAATCAGTGTTTGGCCATGAAAATTCCAAATACAACTATTTTTCACAACTAAAATCTTGTTTTTCACAACCAAAATCTTGTTGAAAAAATACATTTCAACAACAAAATACTATTTTCAAAAACTATGGCCAAACAGAACTTTAACTTCAAAATTTAAAAAAAAAATGATTTTTTTTTTATTTCTATGGCCAAACGCCTACTAAGTTGGCGCCTAGTAAAGCTGGTGCCTAACAAACTTCTCTAACAGAGGTGTCCAAGTTTTCACATTCTCTGCTATCTAATGATTCTTGTACTCAATGATTTGTGGAAACCCTTTAACTAATATATTCGTTGTGTATGATAAAAGTTAGCACGTTAGTGGGTCTTTTCGGGTTACTACTATAGCACAAAATTCCATATGATACAAACTTGAGTTTTGAAACAAAGTTGCACATCTTTTTAAATTTATGACAGAGCTATCCAGAAACTGAATATTTATATGGCCATATGGGGCAGAAATGATTAAGGGATATTTAATTTTAAATCCTGTTTAACCATTATATTTGAGTGAATGATTACATTACTCCATTAATCTAACATATAGAATACAAATCTATTCCTATCGCCCTTTGTAGGGCATGAAAAGCTGATCAATTAAAATAATCAGAATGGAACTTGACTCTCAAATTGAACGAATAGCCGTTGAGAGGATAATTCATTAATCATTGTGTGTTCGATATTTCAGAGAAGTAATGGGAGATTTATTCTATCAATTCGCGAAGATCGGAGCAATTTTAGAGAGCATCCTTGGTGATTCCTTGGGTCTGCCTCCAAGCACTCTCCAGGGATTTAACAATGACAGAAATTCAGATGTGTTGACAGCTCTGTATTATTTACCAGCAACAGAGAAGGAAAAAATGGGAATAAATTCACATAGAGATGTTGGATGCATTACATTTGTGTTACAGGATGAAGTTGGAGGACTTGAAGTTCAAAACGATGGTAAATGGATCCCAGTAACCCCAAAGAAAGGTGCCCTTGTTGTCAACATTGGAATTATTCTTCAGGTAAAAAAGGAAAAAATTATTTATATAATTAAATATTTACACCATTGAAAAATGTGATGGGATTGATGCGATACTCCAATTTTAAATAGAGATCTCAGCCCTAAAATTGATAAATTGGAATGCTTCCCCCTTAGAGGTTTCTCCTTGTGGAAGCTGATCTACAACAAATACAATCACTTGAGTTTTCAATTGGTAGAAATTACCACTAACATGAATGAATTCGTTGGTTACCACAACCTAGATATCCTCTAGGAGAAGCATAGAATATTTTCTGTGTGAACGCTAGTCATCATATTATTCTGTAAAATTGTATCTTTTCTGTAGAATTGTATTAATCTCCCTTTAGGAGTCTTTCTTATTAATACAATATATAGATTGTGTGTACAATGTGGAATTCTAATACAAAAGAAATCCTATAATTACCATAATTATACAACACTATTAATTATAAAATATATGGTGAATATTCGACTAGTATTCACTAATATACCCCTTCAGTCGGAGCGGGAGGAGGTCAGACGCTTAGACTGGATATGAAGTCGAGGAATAGATGTCTAGGTAGTCCTTTAGTAAATATATCTGCATACTGATATGAAGAGGGCACATGCAATACCTTGACATGTGTGATAGCAACATTTTCACCAACAAAGTGTATATTCATCTCAATATGCTTGATTCGCTGATACTGAACAGGATTATGATACAATAGACCAAAGACGCCTTATGCAAGGGACACTGAAGCTCCAAAATAAGATTTCGGAGCCAACAGATCTCAGCAACAACATTATCAACGCCTTTGTATTCTACTTCTGCACTCGAACGGGATAATGTGGCTTGTCTCTTGACAGACCAAGAAATAAGATTATCCCCTAAGAACACAAAGTAGCCAGAGGTGGAGCGTCGCGTGTCCGGACAGCCTGCCCAATTAGCATTTGTATATGATAACAACCTGGTCGGTGCTGAGGGGTATAGGTGTAATCCATAATCAAGTGTGCCCTTAACATATCGAATGATACGTTTAAGAGCAGTAAAATGAGGCTCCCTGGGTGCATGCGTAAATAAGCATACATGTTGAACAACATAAGCAATATCATGCCTGGTGAAAGTAAGATACTGAAGTGCACGTGCAAGACTCCTATAAAGAGTGGGATCTGCCACTGGATCACCCTCAACTGCACTAAGTTTCGATTTAGAGTCAACTGGAGTGGACATGACTTTGCAATTAGCCATCTTAGCCCTGTACACAATCTCCTCTGCATACTTACGCTGACAAAGAAACATAGTGTCTGCAGACCTAGTCACGGAGATCCCAAAAAAATAACTCAACTTCCCCAAGGCAGTCATAGCAAATTCAATTTTGAGCAGTACAATTATCTCATTTTTCCACACATCAGAAGAGGCAGTAAGAACAATGCCATCCACATATAACAATAAATAAGCAATGTTACTACCTCTATGAAAAATAAATAAAAAATTATCACACTTGCTGCATGAGAACCCAATTCACATAATATAATGTGCAAAACGATCATACCACGCTCTAGGGGCCTGTTTCAAACCATAGAGTGACTTACAGAGGCGGCTGACATACTGAGGGGTTGCCGGATGGACAAAACCAAACGGCTGGTGCATGTAAACGGTTTCTTTCAAATCCCCATGTAGAAATGCATTCTTTACATCAAGCTGATGAATCGGCCAATGCTTATCCATAGCAATACTCAGAACTGTGCGAATAGTGGCCGATTTAATAACTGGACTAAATGTCTCACCACAATCAATGTCCTCCTACTGATTTGTGACATTAGCTACAAGTCTCGCCTTATACCTCTCTAGCTCACCACTGTCTATGTATTTGTGATGAAAAAGCCATATGCATCGGATCACATTCACCCCCTCCGATCTAGGAACCAAATCCCAAGTGTGTTGTTTAGTTAAAACATTAAATTCCTCACACATGGTCGCATTCCAATTGGGATCTTGTTTGGCTAATTTTGGGTTTTTGGGAATTGGGGAAATTGTTTGTGTAGACAGTTTAAAATGGACTTTGGGTTTGAAAATCCCGTGTTGGGCACGGGTTTCCATGTGGTGTGTGGGGGTAGGGGTAGGGTGGGTGAGCTATTGTGGTGGTGGGTTCTGGTTACATGTGGTGGCGGTGTCAGGTTTCTATCTGGATGGGTGTCGGGTAACAATGTTTGGATATTGATTATTGGATGTTTTGGTGGGCATGGTGGGGTCGACGATCTGAGTGGACCAATGTCGATCGATGGTTTTGGTGACATGACTGGTGACAGGACAGTTATCGGAGTTGGGTGTGGGGTCATTGATTTTTTTTATGTGGATCGGGGTGTGGGTACGATGCTGGATGGGGTAGGTCGGTACAGTGTCGGGGTCAGGTTGGGTGAGAGGAGTGGTGGTGGTAGTTGGTAACAACACTGGGTGCAGTGGCGGGAGACGCCGGTGGGTGGAAGAGTGGATACCAATGTTGGACGGAGAGACATCTGACCGGTTGCCGATGGTGGGGGGCAATCGGTGGTGACAGTGACGGTTCAGGCGGGCTGCCGGTGGTGGCAGCGGCGAGAGGCACTAACAATCACTGGGTAGTGGTAGTGGTGGCGGAGGACTGGCCGCCGGTAGTGACAGTGATGGGAGGTGGTGGGGACAGAGTGTTGACTGTTGCCGGAACAATGGTAACATGTCAGAGAGCTTGGTGGACAATCGGTGATGTGTCTGAATCATCAAGAAATTTGTAAATAGTGACTCGAAATTTTTGAATGTTGTCAAACGGGAAAACATACTCGATAAAAGTGATGTGGCGTGAGATTATAATTTTGTCGGTAGATAGTTCACAGCATAGGTACCCCTATGGTTTGATGGGAAGCCTAGGAACGCACAGAGTAGTTATGGGTGCCAATTTGTGGGAAGCCGTGGATGTCAGATTAGGGTAACACAGACAACCGAAAATTCTAAGATGGTCATAGGTAGGGATCCGACAGTAGAGAATCTCAGTGGGTGTCCTATTTTGAATCGCACGGGTAGGTAAAATGTTGAGAATGTGTTCTACCATTTTTAGTGTATATATCCAAAAAGTATGGGGAGAGATGCATGAAAAATGAGGGTACGAATCATATTATTAATAGTTCGGAGAATTCTTTTGGCTTTTCCATTTTGAGAGGAGATATGAGGGCACGAGAAATGAAAGATTATGCCATTAGCCGCACAAAATTTATGAAATAGAAAATTATTAAACTCACGACCATTATTACATTGATACGATTTTATATCTTTTTCAAATTGTGTTTTAACCAGTGTACGAAACTCAACAAATTTGGAGAACAAACAATATTTGTGACCTAAGTTGCTAGTTATAGGAGAAGTCTATACACCAACGTGAATAATATCAAAGGGACAGAAAGTAGTACTCATAGAGGCCGTAAATGGTAGTCTAACGTGTTTCCTAACTAACAAGAGGAGCAACTATGAGAGTGATTCCCTTTGTTACATTGGATTAATTTTTGATTTCTAAGAGAATAAAAAATGTGAGAACCCGGATGACCAAGTCTACTATGCCACATTGAGGGAGATATGATTGTTAAAACGGTGGGATGAGTGACACTAGCAGCGGACGTGGATATGAAAGGATATAGGTCCCCCTCACTATTGCATCTCGTAAGGAGTTTACCGGTACGGAGGTCCGTTACAGAAAATCCAAATGGGTCAAAATTAATTGAGACGAAATTAATGATGATAACTTTTCTAACAGAGATTAGGTTTTTGATGATTTTAAGAGCATATAAGACGTTATTTAGGGGAAATGGAGATGCGGTGATGGGGTTAATGTGTGGCCAAACCCTTGAATTGGAATGCGATGACCATTTCCGACCATAATAGATTGTGGAGTATTTAAATTCCGCAGTTGAAGAAGATTATCAGAATTATTGATGAGGTGAGACGTGGCGCCCGTATCCATATATCACGCATTATCGAGCTGTCGATGAGTCAAAGTGCCGAAAGCCTGGCCCAAAATAGAGTGGGGATGGCCAATACCGGACTGATGGGCTCCAGGTATTTGGGCCTGATTTAGGTGGCCCGTCGACTGGGCTGGAGCGGCCTGGTTGGGGACCAACAATTGGGCCGCTGATGGAGTGCCTGAAATTGGCCTGGTCGGTTTCCAGCAACTGGGTCGCGGCAGGAGATGGGCCGCAGCTGCTGGAGAGTTGTCTCTGGCTGCTGGGCTCCTGGTGAGGGCCCAGTTCGTGTCCAGCCAGCCAGGGCAGTGGTTGTTTGGTGCTGCCATACGGACTGCCGGAGGCTGGGTGAGTGAAAAAAATTATAGGGGGGTCGGGATGTATACGAGGTGTATGTGAGGCCATATACGAGGTGTATAACGGCGTAGGTAGGTTGTATACGTGCAGTTTTGGCCGTAAACTAGGTGTATATCGGCGTATATGGGTTGTATACGAGGGGTATACGGCTTGTTGAAGAGATAGGGAGGGAAATAGGGCGGTGTATTAGTGATATATCGAGTGTTTACAGGGTTGTTTGTAGAGTATAATGGCTGGACAGTTGTATATCAACGTATATCAGATGTATACCGGTGGTTTACGGGCGGTTTGGTGCCGGAAAAAGAAAGGGAATGGCGGCCAAATTTTAGGTTTTAGGTCGGGAAGGATTATTGGCTCTTGATACCATGTAGAATTGTATTAATCTCCCTTGGGGAGCCTTTCTCATTAATACAATATATATATATATATATTGTGTACAATATGGAATTCTAATACAAAAAGGATTTTATAATTACCATAATTATACAACACTATTAATTACAAAATATATGGTGAATATTCTACTAGTATTCACTATATTCCCCAACACCTATAATGACATATTTATACGTTATAGGCTGGGGATTAAGAGGAGGATATACTAATAGGCAACTAGTACCTTTTATGAGTGAACCCGACCCAATACCTTTTCCCAACACGGCAACACCCTTAAATGAGTTATACGCATCACAAATCTGAATTAATCGGATCATTGAATTCCAGATAACAAATTGTTAAAACAATCATTTCACGTTTATTTTTTTTTATTTTCTGTTGAAGGTGCTGACAAATAACAAGTACAAGAGCCCAAATCATAGGGTGGTGAGACCCAATGGGAGATCAAGAAATTCATTTTCATTCTTCTATAATGTATCAGGGGAAAAATGGATTGAACCCTTTCCCCATTTCACTAAGCAGATTGATCAGAAACCAAATTATTTAGGATTCTTTTATAGCGATTATTTGCAAAAGCGCAAGGAAAATAAGCTTAAACGTGCTTCTGGACTTGAAGATGATCATGGCTTATCTCATTTTTCACTCACTGTATAGAAATCATTAGTTGTGTCTCTTATCAATCATTGTTCTCTTCATTTTTAGTATATATGATTTTAGTTAAACTTTCTATTTATACAGATTTCTAGTCTCCCTTAATGGTCTTTGTCTCGTGTAGGAACTTTTTTGTTAACAACTTTGCTCAAATGTATTTTCATTTTCCTATAATGGACTATGCAAACGTCATTTAAGGCTTCTCTTTGCTTCTATTTTTGTTTACTTACTTTATTATCTAAAACAGAATAGTTTTTTTTGCATTTTTATCTAGAATAAAATCGTTTCCTTCCTTTATTCTCTGAAATAAAATTGTGTTCTTTCCTTTATTATCCAACACAATATGTGCAAGTCAATACTTCAGGTGAAGAAGGAAGAAGTTACACATTTAATAAATTTCTGGGCCAAATATCTTTAAACATCTTTATGTACCAATTCAGTATGAAAAGCCCAAGAGAGTTGGAGAAGAGTCCAAGTCCACTCTTCTGGTGGATATACGAGACTGGTAAATGCATTCACTGTCCATGAAAGAAAGCCGAAGATGGAGAAAAATTTCACAAATAACCACTTTTCAGCGTCAAATATCCTTTAAAGTTTCAAAATCCCCAAGAGAAGTTCCTGGACATTAATGTACTGGAATTTCACTTATGCAATTTGAAACTCCACGTCAGTGTGTATTTTTCAAAATCGGGGCTGAAAAATGGCCAGTGCTAAGATGATTTATTATGCAACTAGATTTCTTATCACAGAGATGGTTGTCTCTTGTGTGACAACCTACAGAAAGTTATCAAACCGGGCTTCATTCAGCCTGATATGAGATGAAGTTGCAGACCAATTCCTAGCCCAAACTTTAGCCCACTAAAACTCAGGCCTAAACACATTAGCCCATTTTTATCATGTCACGATTAGATTTAGTCAGCCCGTTATTTGTACAACATTGATATCATGCTGAGGCCTAATATTTTATACAGTCAACTTCCTCCAAATAATATTAACCTTCATGGAATGACGTGGGTATTTAAGTTTCACGTTATTATCATGGAACTAGAGAAGGATTTACAAGATTGACTTAGAGTTTTGGTTAATGAAGATGTGTTGTTAGGTACCTCATTTTTATTTTCCTATTGATTCCTCATTGTCCAATCCACCAACATCCATAGGTCGTTGTTTCAATTTTTCACTTCGAAGATACACATATCTTTATTATTTTCAGTCAGTTCTTTTTCTATCAATATCACCCGGCAAGATAATTAGGTTCAATTGGAAAAGGTGAGCATCTACGAGTAAAAGGTCAAACTTTGACTCCATATTATAAAGACTGGAAAATGGATTACAACGAAGAATGCTAGGAAACTCATTTAAAAAAACAAAAAATAGCTTCCACCTCCAAAATAAAGTACCAATCAATTTTGCAGTAAAAATTAGATATTTACACCAATCCATGAATACATAATACATTTTTTACATACACTTTTATCATTAAATTATAATTAATCTATATACATTCTCACCTAAATTCATAACTTAATCATAATAAATTAGTATGATCTGGTATAACCCTGAATGCCGGTAAGTTTTTACCAAGTTTTGCCTTATTATAACCTGTTTTGGACAGTAATGAGAGAATCTTCAATGATATCAATCCAAAAAAGATGTTATCATTTTATATTTAAAAAAATTAATGTTAAAATTCTCATTTTACAGTTCATTAGAATATTAACTACTAGAAGCAGATGTTTTTTCCACCAATATTCAATGGAAAATTTGTGCTATAAAATGTGATTTTCCACTTCGTTCCCAGGAACCAGCTCACTGGAAAAACGAATGGAGAGAAACAGGTTCTCATGGAAACATTGGAAAACTTCTTCTTTTTTTGTGTATAAACACTACAATCCTACTATTAATGTTTTTCCACCGTCAGTCAGTATAAGATAGCCACTGAACATTTTTCCAGTGAGAAAATAGAAATTTTTAGAAGTGATTTATAGTCATACAACAGTTTTGATTTACTTAAAAAAAAATCTTAAACTTTGTGTTCAGTAAAATAATGACACATAAATTAGGACGAAAAAAAGTATGTTTTAAAGATCCAAAATGAAGCAAACAAATAATTAATAAATAATGGTGCAGAGATAAGCTGGGATTCCATCTGGTGGCCCTAAATTAGGAACAAATATTATAATATATGTTTGAGTGGTATCGTTTTCTACAAATTTAATGTCTGCGTCATAGTAGTAAGAACTCAATTGGCAAATTGCATTTGCTCTTGACTTTTCTTTAAACGGGATAGGAGCTTTCCTAATCGTTGTGTCTCCTTTTCCTTATTTTGCTGACGTGTTCTATTTTCTAAAAAAAAAATGTCTCAATCATATTTTGCTTTTATTATCATCACCCATGAGTGACCATCATTCTTTCCTTAATCATGCAACCGACAATCAATAATCGTCTGTTCACCAAGCTAAGTTAATAATTTTGTAAAGAAACTCCCAAATATTATTTCATTGTTGGAAAAAAATGATTTGATGAGGGGGTAAAGAGTTATCAGACCTTAATTACCATCATAAGGATAACTAAGTTCCAACTGATAATTTGTTTAATGAACATAAAGGAGGCCCTCCTTTTTCTACTACCAAATTCTTTTATTTTTTCAAAACAATTTGTTCAAAAATAATTTTCTTGAAATATTAAAAAGCTAAGTCTGTTTTAGTTTATTAATATTCGTCCATCTAAAAGTCTTTAAAATGTTCTAGGATTGTAACATATTTTACAAAGAAATACCAAAGCTTTTTATAGGCTCTCGTGCAAGGCTGAAGTGAACCGTAGATCTGAGATACTATGGGTGATGGTATTTTTACTATCTTATTCATATATGTTAAATTTACACAATATACACACAATATACATGTGTATTTGTATAGAATAAGGTTTTAGGAATAGGAATAGGATTCTCCTATTATTTAACTTGTATATATAGTCTTTCACTTAATGAAAATAATCAAGGAATTATTTCTTTCAATATATATCTGAGCTTATTGTCTGTAGAGTAAATCATATTGATAGGCAGAAAGTGAGATGAATATTATGTTCTAATCATAATCTTCACAAAACCAGATCCAATAAACTGAAGTGGATTTTTGAATTTTTCTCCATATTATCTGTTTGTCATGGTTTACTTACGTGGTATATTTTGATTGGTTTGTGTGGAGATTGTTTGGATAAGATATTCTTACGTGGTGGTTTTTGGCAATTTGGGATGAAGACAATTGACTAAAAGGCATGAAAATTGGAAAATGAGATTTTTTTTTTGCTAACTTCATCATCAGAAAATTTATAAATAATAAAATAAAAAGAACATCCAAATATAAGACCAAGAATATCAAACGTCTCTTAGTTTTAAAATGTTTTCTTCTTTAAAAAATAAAATGAAAAAATAGCTAGAAGAGAAATCACACAATTTGTACAGGCTAATATTTTTATATGATGCTCATCATACGTCTGACACTTTAAATATAGTTGATGCAGTGCTAAGATCTTTAAACAGCTTGGCCTATATAATAATATATGATAAAAATGAAGAAAAGTAAAATCCACATAAAAGAAAAGAAGATCAATGATGATGTATAATATGTGGAAGATCAGTTGTCTGCTTTAAACAAAAACTAAATGGCATCAGTGGGGCAAGGAATATGCAGATTGTACCTTTTATTTTGTAAAGGACAGATTTGTTTCGCTGCGCCTTTTTATTTTAGCATCAAAAAAAAGATTATAGGTCGGACAAACTAATTTAACCGTTTTCACCACACCAAATTCAGCACTAAATGGACCCTATACACTAATATGATCCACTCTCTCCCTACCCCCACGATTTAAACAAAAAAGAGACATGCATAAACTATTGATAAATTTATTAAGAAATATTTAATGTTAAAAAACAAAGGCTTATAGTCACCTTTGACATGACATGTAGCTTATTTCAAGGGATCATTATTTGTGGATAAGATTGCGTATAATAGATCTTTGTGGTCTGATCCGTCTCCAGATTTCATGCATATTAGAAACTTAGTGCATTGAATTATCTTTTTTTAAATATAATATTTAGTATATCAGAAAAAAAATACTTTTACCTTATGTATGACATATATTTTTCTACGAAAGAGATTCAATTGAACATCTTTGGGACCATATAGTTGTGCTGGAAAGTTAAAAAACAATTTTAGGTAACCCATATGTAGTTTTGAATATAATTGTTCATGAATTATGAGGTAACCCAAGTTAAAAGTTTGAATACACACAACTATTTACTCCCTCTGACACAATTTATGCGATAACATTTTCTTTTGGTTTGTCTAAAAAAGAATGTTATATTTTTATATTTAAAAATAATTTAACTTTATGAGATAGTTTATAGCCATAGATTTATATAAATTTATTTTGAACCATACATTAAAAAGTGTTCATTTTTTTATTAAATTTCGTAACAAGTTTAATAGTGATTAGTTGAAGTAGCATTTCAATGATTGGTACTCGTCCAACAAGCATTGTGAGGAGGGGCCTCCTTCTTTGTGCTAATTGAATGTCGTGTCAGTCCCTCCTCATCGTGCATCCAGAGAATGTAAATATCACCAGTAGTAGTTTTTTACCTAATTCAAGAAAAAGTGAAATCTACTCGATACTTTAACCTATTACTCCCTCCGTTTTAATTTATATGACATATTTTTTTAGTTAATTTAAAAAAGAATGACACATTTATTTATTTGATAATAATTTAACTTTAAATTTTATTTTTTACGCTTAACGAGATGATTGTTAAGAGTCTTACATCGAAAATGTAATGGAAACATTGACTACTTATATGAATTTGAACAATCCTCACCATACAAGCTACCTTTTGAGTTGAGTTAGACCCAAAATCAATTTTTTAACAACACAAATATCTTTAACTTATTTTATACCATAAAATTCAAAAGTCTTTCTTTATTTTTTAAAATATGTGTGACACAATATGAATTGCCCTCGTTTGAGAACCAATGACCTTGTTAGTCATAGTTGACGCTACTTCTTTGATCCAGGCCACAATTCCTGACACCCCTTCAGTCCAGTTGATCACCGTTGAGATCTCATTTTTTACCTTTTTTAGGTCTAGCTAGTCATAGCTGGCATCCTTCTTGGATCTAGGCCACAATCCAAGTCGCGGCTTCAAACGTTAATGAAGAACCAATTGTTACAGACTGGACATGAGTGTTCAACCTAAGAATAGACTTGGATACGAGAGTATATTCAACCTAGCTTTAAAGTTTTTAGTGCTTCTCGTCCCAATTTATTTGATGTACTTTTTATTTGATATGCACTTTAACAAATAAAAAAAGAAATTTTGAATCTTATTGTCTAAAATAAGCTAAAAATATTTGTATGATTATAGATCACCTCATTTTGTGTAAAATATAATATTTAAAGTTAAATTATTATCTAACAAAAAGAAATATGTCATTATTTTTTTAACAAATAAAAAAAAATGAGTCATTCTTTTTGGGATATATGAAGTACTATTTTTCCTTTGAGCAATGAGGGACAATTGATACTCAAATTAAAGAACAATGTCACTACTGGAACACCATTCGTGTGTGACTATATATACTACGGCTGCTTTCACAGAAACGACCAAACGAGACCGAAGTTTTTGGGGAAATTGATGTCACAATTCCCATATAGACTTTGAATGACGTCAATTTCCTCCCCACATAAAACGTTGGTTCCTGTACTTGCATCAGCTTTTATTATTATCAACAAGACAATCTTGTACCTATGTTTCCGTCGAGGTGAAATATCGTAAGTGTACATGTTTCTGTTACGAAATATTATACACTACAATTGCGATAACAGCATATGAAAATGAAATTTGGATACTGTAGCTAGTACAGTGTTGACAAATGCCAAAGAGGAATTTGGGAGAAACACAAAGGTTATGGTCTGAGAAAAAGCAACATTGACAACAGGTTCACACATGGGCGGAGTCATAGTAGTGGCCACGTATTCGGCGGAACCCAAATGCTCTGGCTCAAAATTTATTAAAAAATCATTTTTTCAGAACTCAATAAAAAAAAATCTAATTCAGAACCATATATAATAAATTTTGGCTCAGCCTCTAGGTCCACAATTTCCTTCACGTAATAACATGTTCTAAATTACTGTCTGTACTCTCTCTCTGCAATTTCTGCATTTCAACCTTCTTCATTATATATATTATATGGACCCCTATATTTTTCTTAGATTGTCCTTTTAGTCCCTTTACCCACCCACTTCCATCCCTACAATTGTTTCTCTCTTGACTTTATTTGGTGGGCTGGTTTTGTTGGTTTCAGATCAAACACAAGCTCAGATGTCTAATGTTGCACTTCCCCTGAGAAACATGTCATGAGATCAACTTCATTACTCTATTATTTGCCACTTCTAGAGGTTAACGCCACCAATTTTCTGAATGATGTTGACAACTACTCCATATATATAGAAACTCTTGAAGGATCAATATAAATAAATTGCCTGTTGGTGGTGCTTCACAGATGTAACTTATTTTCACTGTATAAAAAGAAGAAATATTTGCACTGGGAAGTCACTGATAAAACTCAATTTGAGAGCTCGGACCGTAAAATTATTATCTTGCGCATATGTTTTTGTGAATATCACGCCTAGGAGTGTTGAACAGGCCGGTTGGGTTGAATTTGAAAATGAAATGAGTTAATAAATGGATTCGTCATTAACTTATTCAAATGTTACTTAGATTGAAATGAATTGAGTCAAAATTATCCAAATAATGGGTCATAGTCTAACTTACCCAACTCGTACTATCCTTTTGTTTGCTTTCTTATAATTTATTTAATTATTTAATAATTTTTTTCTTTATTATGACTTTGTAGAACATATCAAACCAAAAGTATCTATTTTAAAATATTTTTAGGAGTTTATTTGCTTTGAACAGAACATCCGCTCTGGTAATAAAATCATTTTAGTTACCAAAAACAAAAAAGATAAAGATTTTTATGGATTAATTTGGACGGGCTATATATGAAACAACTTTTAGATTGACTAACTAGACGGACCAAAATGGACCTGAATTAACGGTTAAGCGAATTGGACAAATCATGTTTTTATGAATCCCTAGTGACGCGTAATGATAGGATGACAAGATTGTCCTTGTCCGCTCATGGATGTAATGCCACTTGAGATTCCGCTATAGGTAGGGTACCTATCCTATGAAATAAATTTCGTGATCAACTTAAAATCAATATGAATATAAAGTGATAAATAATATTTTCTTCCTCTCAATTTATATGATGTATTTTAATTGAACATGAAGTTTAAAGAATAAAAAATATTTTTAAATTTTATGATTTAAAATAAGTTTAAAATATGTATGGTTATAGATCATTTCATTAAGCGTAAAAGATAAAGTTTAAAATTAAATTGTTATTAAATAAAAAAATAAATTATTTTTTTTAGATCGATATAAAAGAAAAATATGTCTTGTAAAATGGGACGGAGGGAGTACTCCTAGTGGAGTACTAGATTCCTACTCTCTTTTTTTTTCAGTAAAAACTAAAAAGGACTGTCATCATCGAGGACCATAGAGTAAAAGCGATTGAGCATATCTCAATTAGCAGTCTCCTTTTTTGAATATCGGCACCTAATTTATAAGCACTACCTAGTCAAATAAAGGAAACAGAAAAGTTCAAATATTCATACTTCGAGAGTTTTGACTCCTTTAGAAGTTGAAATTTTAATTTTTAATTTTACAAAGTCAAACTTATAAGGACAATTTCCATATAGTCAGAGGAAATTAAATACGTAAGAAATTAAAGAAAAATCCATTGTTTTTTTTTTGTTAGTAATATAGCAATGGGAATAAGGAAAAAGAATTACTTGTAGTGGATCTGATAAAAGATATTTTCCGTCCAAAAATTGCAATAGATCTAAAACTAATAAATGCAATCCAACACATTCATCAAACAAGAGTTGACAGTTTAACATACATACTAAGACATCCAGTAATTGATTGATACAGACTGGCTGCTATAACTTGTCATTCTTGTTTTCTACTTTCTTTTTCTTCATTATTTTCCTCTCTTTGATTTGAAGTAGCGTAACACACACACTCTTGAACTGCTTGATACTCGCTTTATTCCATTTTATATTTCATTCTTTTATATTTAGTACGTTTTAGGACATTTTTCGATATATAAATTTAAAAAACAACTTTTTTCACAGCCTCACAGGAACGTAATGGTATTTTTAAGATAAGTATAAATTTTAAAAGTTTTATTCTAAATTCCTTACTCAATTAAACACTATCATATAGAATGAGATCGAGGAAGTATCTCTTGATTATTTTGCTGAGAAAAATAAACATCTAATTAATTAAACACTTTTTTACTTTTTTTTGGTGAAAGGAGTGAAGTTATGTTCTGCAATAACAGATTAGACGGTTTGAAAACTGCTTAAACTATATTATGCATTTAACATCCACTAATTCTAATTAAGGACTAAAATATATAGTTTAAGATAGTTACTTTTTACATTTACTTTCCTTTTACTTTTAGGTAAGGATCTACAAGGAAAATAATATGTTTTTTAGGTCTCTATAAATAATGTAGTCTTTTATCGTCATTCTCTTTTTGATTTTCTTCTCTAGTTTCGTTGATTTTCTAACACTAAGCACCACCCTAGATTTTATATCACCATCTATCAATGTACTTCATGTTGATAGATATGCTGTTCAATAATTTGAATTATAACATAATTATCACAAGTTAATGTGGTTTAGCTATTGCTATTTGGGAGCGTTAAGTATTGACTCAACAAATAAAAAATCTTTTCAGACTTCGGCTTCCAATCTGTCGGATTGTAGGTCTTTTTCTTCAAATAAAAACCACCTTAACTATATATAGGGGTGGGCAAAAAATCCGGAGAACCGAAAAAACCGAACCGGTTTTTCTCGGTTTTTTTTTTAAAAAAATGATTTTTTGAAAAAACCGAACCGAATCAAGATTTAGTGATTCGGTTCGGTTTTTAAATTTTGGAACCGAACCAAAAAAACCGAATTAAATATATAATTATTTTTATTTTTTATTTTAGGATATTACTATCTCTTGAATCATAGACATTGAAGTCAATCTATGAAGCTTTTATGGATGTCGAATGCGGCATGAACTTGATTAACATATCACGGAAGCATTGTCATAAAATGTAGAGAGAGAAAATAGTTGTAAATTGGTGAAACTTTAAATAGTCATAACTGTGCGCTCGGATGTCCGTTTTACCCGATTTTTTTATTTTGGGTATTTTTTCGAGACAGGGCCGGCCCAAACTGCCACAATGAGGTTTGGCGTGGCCAATTTTTACGAAAACGTCCGTTTTCCAATCAATTTATGTTTTCCCCCAAATCGGTTTCTAATTTTCCTTTTTCTTTAGTAAACATCTCACGATACACAATAGATTTCAACGTCGAAATTTCATGGTAGTGTAGGTGTGAATGTCAATTTCAGTTTTGGAAATTCAATTTTTTAAAAAATAAAAAATCCATTGACCCGACCCACTAGAAAAAACCGATATAATCCGATACGTTCGGCGATATAAACCGAACATATCTATTTTTTTTTTAAAAAAAGTTGTATTCATTTTTTTTTTAAAATGATTTTTATTCGGTTCATATTTTTCGGAGACAAAATCGAACCGAACCAATATACGCCCACCCCTAACTATGTAGTTAGGAAATTAGACTGAACGCTACCAAGAAATTGATAACTTTATAGGACAGGGACATATATGGAGCCATATCTCTTTACCTTATGCTGTGACATTATCATCTATATATTCTGCATATATATAAGATCTAAATCTAAATGAGGAACATGATATTTTGTCTAACCTAACAAGGGGCTCTCGTAATTTTTATTTTGGGAGTTCATCAAAATTGACAAAAACATGAGAGGATTGTAAAATGTAAATCTTGTGCATAAATTGCCAAGGAGTCTGCAATTTATTAACTCCCATGCTGCAATGTTGTAGATCGATGAGCACTTCATTTGCATGTACCTTCAACTGGTTTATTCTTTCCTTTCTTAATGTCACGGAGGGTCATCCAACTTTCATATTATCACACCAAATTTAATAAATTATTTTTATAATAAAATCACTCAATTTTGCATAACTATCACATGAAATCACTAATTATAAAATAATGACACACAAAAAGGTGTTGCAGTCACTAGCGACTACCGATGCATGATACTTGAGCATAATTGAGTAATCTTCTTGTTATAAAACATAGTTTAATGACTTCGTATCTTAGTAGAAATTGAACGTTTTTTTTGTTACAAGAAATTGTTTAGCGACTTTGGTGCAAAGAAACGTGTGATTATTATTGTGAAGACAGTTGCATGAAATCTTGGACCAGGGTGTTGTTTAAATTAGGAGAACATTGAAATAAAGATGTACGATCGACCACAGATTTTATTGTGCAAGCCTGCAAGGTCGCATTAGTACTCTACTAAATTAAGGTTAGATCAAAATAAAGAAAGGTCGACTTTATTCCGACATACGAATTAGCACATGCACCTTATGGCGGCAATATTGACTTGTAGAGAGGTCCGTAAGTGGGAGAAAAAGTAGAATAAAAAATGTACCAAATATATCAATTACAGACTGAATTTACTTCCTAATTAAAAAATGTTTTACGTAATCTATTGGAGTATATAATATAGCTGCCAGTCTTGCAGTCATGCCATTCCTCATCCTATAAAGTTTAAAGTTATTTTCTTATACTTTCTTGTAAAAGAATGCATTTCATTCTTTAAGTTATCAATTAATATTTGTATAAAGAATTACTTGTAATTCACTTTTGAATAATTTAACAGTGTAAAAAAGTTTTTTATATCATTACATAAAAATTACACTCCATCCTAGCTATATATACCCACCCAAAAAGGTGTGTAATTCAGGGGCGTATCCAATGTATTTCTGAACCCATAGATTTTGACTTAAATTATATATGTGTTAAAAAAATTTATTAAATGTGTACGAATAATAGAATTTAATGAAAGTGAGAATTATGAAGTTAACCCATAAAATTCAAATCCTAAATCTCTCTTTAATGTGTATATATACTGCATACAATAAAATACATGAACTAGGGTGTCACCATGCTAAAAAGCACAGGCAATACACACATATATATATAACATAAATTTAACCGACCCACCTTCAGCTATCATTCTTCTTCTTCTTCTTCTCATTTTTTTTTGACAAACGCCCTCTTTCCTCTGATATTTTAATCTAGTTGCTTCTTCTTTTTTCTAAATAAACTTGTAACGTGCACTTAGAGATGGCAGGTGGGTATAATTTTGTGTATTTCGTACTGAATCCGTCTTAGTTGGGGCGAGTATGAATATAATTTTGGCAGGTAGTAGGCGGGTATGAGTGTAACTTTGGCGGGTATGGGTAGCTGGTGGATTTGCAGTTATACCAGCCTCATACCCGTTTGCCCGCCCCGCATCCAACCGCCCACCCCAAATCCACTCGTCCGTCTTATACCCGCCAACTATAATTTTATTTGTACAACTTTATATTTATCTAAAGCCCAAAATAATTTGACACACATAATTTTAGCAGCCCAATAATAATGAATTTTGAGGCAAAACCCTCTCTGATACAGGCGGGTACATGCGGGTATTGACAGGTGGCGTATATCCACTTGGGTGGTGGAGCGGGTGTGGATTTAGGAATATACTCGTCTAGGCGGATATGAATGTTGAAAATGTACCCGTCACGTATGGCGGGTAGGTGACGCTATAAAATTTTCTGGCGGGTACGGGTGCGGGGAGGGAATACCCCGCACCCGCCCCTCCCAATTGCCATCCCTACGTGCACTTATACCGTGAACACCAAATCGATCAGTAAATTTGTATCAAGACCTACAAGTTCGTGTTCATTAATTGATTATTGCAAGTAATTAAACCAAAATGCATGCTAATTAAGCTTGTTAGTCTACTTAACGAAACAAAGAATACAACGTGGTACTAAATGATGGAGAATGAAAAAAATCCCCATATGACACTTAATCGGTTAAGAGTCTCACATCAGATATGAAATAGGAACATGAACTCCTTATATGAATTTGGACAATCTTCACTTTATAAGCTAGTTTTTAGGGTTGAGTTAGATCCAAAATTCATTCTTTACATAGTCATTACTGTCTTGATGCAGGTAAGCACCTCCAAAGAAAAGTAGGACTTCATGATTAAGTGATCAGAAAAAAGATCAGTAATGGTATTGATATATATAGAAATTGATTAGCATATTTTATCAATGCAAGTAATTTCATCTAATACTTTTCTCAAACTATAAATATAATTAATTTATTTTTAAAAAAAAGTATATGTTTATGTTAAAGTTATATATTACTACGTGCTATTTAAATAGTATCGCTGGAAATAGAGACGGCGCTAAAGGTAAAGAAGGGGATTTTGTTAGAAAATTACACAGTGCAAATAGGGTACACATGCATATATATATATATATATTGAATCCATTTGACATAAGAGAAGCTTCTAGCTATAGTATTCTAATAAGTATTATTTTCTTGAATTCTCTTGTAAGAATTCTTTGCTTCGCCACTAGTTGTAAAGTAGTTTTTTTTTTATTCATTTATATGATATATTTTTATTGGCCACGAAGTTTAAGAAAGAAATAAATAAATATTTAAAAAAAAAATTATGGTCTAAAATAAGTTATAAATATTTGTGTGAATATAAATCATCTTGTTAAGGTTAAAATAAGAAGTTTAAATTTACATTATCTCTATTAAATATAAAAAATTATCATTCTTTTTTAGATGAACTTAAAAGAAAAAATTGAGATGCAAGAAGTAATAACGTTACGACTAAAAAGGGCCATATGATACATAAAACATCCGTTTTAGTAAGATTCGGGAAAGAGCGTACCCTTTAGGGTGTTACAAGCATTAATTACTATTTCAACTCGGAATTTAACCTTATGACTACTTTGAAAAATTTGAATCCCTCCCTGGATATACTGTAGGGGTAGTAGAGAGACGATGGAAATCAAAGTTGGAGTCCTAGCATAGGATTAGGTCCAAATAGCAATAGCATAAGGTGAAAGAGAGGAGGGAAAATAATTGGAGGAATCCCAAAGATGGCAAAAGCTCCCGGTAAAGGTTGAGAACAAAGGCAAAGAGCCAAAGGTTAAAGGGAATGATTACATGAATGAAGAAAATGGACCCCACTCGGACACACCTTTGATAAAATCTTCCCTTTCCAAGTCTCTCCTTGGGCCCCACTTTTGGCCACCATTGTCTTTATGGATTGAATGATATAAAGAACACCTCACGTGGAGTCTGAACCAAAGGCTCTGTCCAACCACAATTAAAAGTAATTTCTCCAAAATCAAACTCACTCCGCAGGAATAAAATAAATTGATCTTACTTTCATTATATTTTGGCCTAAATTCCTTAAATCCTCGATACTCAATCAAATCCAAAATCGGCAATATATAGGAGTAATCAAGGTGTTAAACGAGTGGGTTAAGCTGAATTAATAAAGGAAAAAAGACCTGCAGAGGCAGCCAGCACAAAAATGCCCCAAATTAGCTCAATTGGAAATTAATGACCCGAAATCTACTCCCAACCTAAAATTAAAATGTTTTTTAGTCAAGTCGATGTTCCAAAAACTTTCTCCGCCAACCATGACCGCAGCGCCGCCACGCTGCTTCGGCAACGCAGCCTCCTTCGCAAGTTTCGAGGTGGCAGACAACGCATCGTCATCTTTCACCTTGGTCGCAAGAACATCTCTGTTAATCGCTAATAACATTAACGAATAAGACAACGTCGTATCCATTCAAATAACACAAATCTGACTGTGTTTATGTTTTTCGGTGTTGCTCCAGCTTTTTTTCCTGTGGAAGCAACACCATGGTCCTCTATTCTCCCTTCGGCAACCCTGTTTTTACTGGTACACTTCGATCTATGATCGTTAGATACAGATCTGGCCGGAATTTTTTTTGGCAGTCTCCATTTTTTCTCCAATAATTCTGTCGGTGTAAATATGTGTAAATAGTGTATAATACGTGTATCATTTGTGTGTATATATTATTATACGTTAATTATATATAATCCACCAATTATATAATAATGATATCATTTTCTATACACATAGTAGATTGATACATATTTTATACACATAGTGATACATTTTTTATATGTTTTCTATACGTATGATACATTTTATACATATTCTATACACCTAGTGATACAATTTTCTATAAGTATGATACATTTTCTATATATATATATATATATATATATATATATATATTAGTGATACATATTCTATAAAATAATTATACATTTTCTATACGTATGTTGAAATTAGTTTAAAATGGCTATAAAATAAAATTATTTTGAAAATGCTAAAAAATAAATTTTAAGATTCTGGGGTCATTGGGTGTCAATAGTTTCATCCGGATGGATAGTTAGTCCTTTTTCCATTTATAAATAGCTAGTCATTTACCCATCCAAAAGTTACTTGAAATGCAAAGTGTTGGGTAGAGGTAGGTTAAAATGTGGGTCAAAATCCAACACGCCTAATTATTACTGATTTTTAATTGCTTTATTTGTTCTTTTTATGATATTTTAGTACTTTATAATTTTTTATTATAGTTATATATAACACATCAAATGAAAAAAAAATTGAAAATAATTTTATATAATTTTTTCATAAGTCAATTTGAACTATATATATCAACCCAACTTTTGATAAGATGAAATGAGTTGGCTGAAATGGCATATGGACGGGTCAAAAAATCCGCCCAAAATTATACTTTGGATGAATTATATTTTTATGGGCTAATTTTATCACCTTTAGTAGGAGTAATATATTTTCCTTTTGTTCAATTTTCCTTGGCTGTTTAAAGCACACCCCTTATAATTCCCACTGATTATCGTTGATGCTTAAAGCTTTTCTCTCCCTCTTTTCTCTTATCCGAACCAACACATGTTACACATCAAACGCCAAAAGAAAATCCCATATACTATCTAGACCGGAAAGAGACATACTCATCCCAGCTAATACAAAGAGGAAATTAAAAGGAAAAAAGATAAAAGGGTACATTTTGTTTCATTTCATTCATTCTAAGAGAGAGACCCACAAAGAATTAAATATAGTGTCTGTCACTATTTTCTCATAAAACGAACTTGGCCTAGAGAGAGAGAAAAAAAAAGGAGAAAGAGAAAGAAGGGTTTTTTTCAAGAGCAAGTTTATAGTCTTTACTACTTTGTGATCATGGATGGAGGAGGTGATGATCATCTCCACCAATATCAACACCAACACCACCACCGCCCTGTCGTGACTTTCCCATTCCAATTACTCGAGAAAAAAGAAGACGAAGCTTGCTCCAGCTCATCCAACGCTGCAGCCGCTTATACTTCTCTTGCCATTTCAAACACAGATAACACTCATACAAACCCTAATAATACACATAGATCAACAACTTCATCCGCTTCAACTCTCCAAATCTCTGCTTCTGGCGCCGACTCATCTAAAAAGCCACCCCCAAAACGAACCTCCACCAAAGACCGCCACACTAAGGTTTGATGAAATTAAAAACCATAAGTTATCTGCAAATATTGAGAGAATTCAATTTTATTAGTTAAATACTTAATTATATTATGTGTCAACAGGTTGACGGTCGTGGCAGACGTATCCGCATGCCTGCACTTTGTGCTGCTAGGGTTTTTCAGCTCACTCGTGAGCTCGGTCACAAGTCCGATGGCGAAACCATTGAGTGGCTACTTCAACAAGCTGAACCATCAGTCATAGCCGCTACAGGAACCGGTACAATTCCAGCGAACTTCACGTCGCTTAATATTTCATTACGTAGCTCGGGTTCCAGCATGTCCGTACCATCACAGCTACGATCTTCATATTTCAATCCGAATTTTTCGCTCTCCCAAAGACGAGGGCTATTTCCGGGAATTGGATTGTCGACGGATACTTCGGCTACTACGTTGTTGAATTTTCAGTCTGCAAATTTAAGCCCTAATATGCAGTTACAAGCGAAGCCTGAATTGCGTGACAATTCAATTGATTTAACGGAAAGTGCTGCTGAGGATAATTTTGGTAGGAAAAGAAGGTCGGATTTAGACTTGGAGAATCAGCAGCAGCAAATGGGAAGTTATTTGCTACAGTCGAGTACAGGTACGATGCCAACAAGCCACTCTTCTATTCCAGCTAATTTTTGGATGGTAACGAACCCGATTCCGAGTAACCAAGTTATGGGAGGCGATCCGATTTGGCCGTTTCCATCAGTAAGCAATTCTGGTGCTGCTGCTTTGTATAGAGGCACAATGCCAAGTGGATTGCAGTTTATGAATTTTCCTACTCCCGTGGCGTTGTTGCCTAGTCAGCATCTCGGTGGTAGCAGTGGCGGTGGCGGCGGTGGTGGTGGTAATAATGGATTGGGAGAAGGGCAACTAGGCATGTTCGCCGGATTAAATCCGTATAGAGGAGGTGGCGGTGTATCGGAATCTCAGGCGAGTGGGTCCCTCTCGCATCATGGCGGCGACGATCGGCATGATAAAACGAGCCACCATTCATAGCTATAGGCTGCTGATTGATTGATCATAAAATTCATCCATTCTTTCCCAACTTGTGTTTTGTAAGTTTGGATGTTTTAAAGAGGGTTGATTATTTGCTCTAAAAATCCTTATATGTTTTTTTTTTTTTTTTGGTTGTTAAATTTTTCTTTGAACATTCTTTTTTCTTTCTTCACCTTTTTTTCGTGTGATTAATTTGCCTTACGAGTTTGAAGAGGGCAACAGTTTTAACAAAGTGAGGAGTATTTGGTTGGTTTTGTCAAAAATCTCTGAATTGTTTTTGTCAATTATAGAGTAGATTGTTATTCATCATCATTGATTGTTCTTTTTTATCTTACTTCTAAAGTTCCATGTACAAACATTATTACAGTAAGTTAATTTGTTCTGGATGGATTATGTCATGTCATCAAAATTTAACCCTTTACTCACTTGCAAATTAGCAACTATAGTAGTAAAAAAAAAAATTATTTCAACAGTAGTAAAGTGTTTCTGTACCAAGAAAAATAGTATAAATAATATTTTTACATTATCAAGTCGTATAAAATTAAACTTGTGATTTTTTAAAAAGTGATTGTAAGTTATATGCACGAATAGTGTAAAAAAGTTTGCATCAACAAGTTTAGAAGGCAATCATAGGTAATTTTATATGAGTTTAGCATTGACTTGTTATAGCAGGTTACTATTACTTTTTTATTATAGTAATTCTTTTCCTTCTCTAAAATATAATTCTGCTTTTTTTTTTTTACTCTCTTTCTCTCGCCCCCTACAAAACTTCCATTTTCCTCGTTCTCTCAAATTACAATAATCTAATCATCCATCTATTTTCTATGTCTTCATGTGCCCCGTGTGTATAAATTTCCAGTAAAGATCCAAAAGAATTCGTACATTGGCATAATAATGTGATTTAAATTTGTCCTTTTTCTCCAAGTTCTCTATGTATTCAATCTGCATATATCTGTAAAGCTTTATTTATTAGATTAAACTGGAGTTAAGAAAAGGATCTTAATTCAAACCAAGAAAGACCTATAACCAAGAGGTTTCTGTAAATAATTATATTTCCAGGATCAATAAATGAGCCAAAACCTTCATCATTGATTTAGACGATAATGTTGAGAATTTGACATGAAAATATCAGTAGTAAATAAATTTGGAATTCGGTATAATTTTAGCTAGAGTATGAATAAGATTCTACTAGCCTTATAATGTCTTTTTTTTTGGTGAACTATAATTATAATAGAAGAGGTAACAAGTATTACTAGTTTACTACTGCTTAAGAAAGTTACTATGGTCATTACCTTTGAGATTACCTAATCGTATAAGAAATTTTGTGCACCGACAGTGCACAAGACTTAGAGCGTGTTTAATTCAAGTTGTTTTGAGGCCAATAGCGCTTTTTTAGAAAAAAGCATTTTTTTGGTTATTTAAAGTATTTTATCAATTAGTAAAATTGGTTTTAAGTAGAAGTAGAAGGAGTTTTCTGCGGTTGGGAAGAGTTCTGCTTCTTGAAAAAAGCAGAAGCATTTTCAGGCTATTAATTATATAACTTTTTTTGTTTGCACTATTAATGCAATTTAACCTTGAAAGCACTATCAATAACATTAAATTACCATTTTTCAGAATTCACAATTAAAACTTACTACTACATAATTGTCTTATTTGATTTAATTTTTATATTATGCTCAGGCAAGTAAAATAACATTTCACCCCCGAAAATCTCGACACCTATGACTTGAGGCTTATAATGTAGCTACGTTTAGAATAGTCTTGCTAGCCCTTTAATGTTGCAGAAGTATGTCGCAAGAAATTTTGGAATTCTGATCATGACTGCCATGAATCACTCTGTTTTCATAACAAGCAGCAAAACTATGATTAAAGATTTTTCTTTTAATTCTTAGAAAAATATAACTTTAACAGAGATGGGCCGAGTAATAGGAATTGGTGGGGGCCCATACCTAATCAGCTCCAGATGTTGCCTCAGGTGGTGAGGCCCACATGCTGGTCATCTTCTAAACCAATGTACGATAGTTGTCACTGACAAACAGGTGGATCATTCCTTCCATTTTTTTTATATTAGTGAGCATTGCTGGCACCATAAAGATCGGTGGTGGGTTTAAATGGCCCTACTGGACTTGGCCCACTCCTCTACTGATCCGGACCGTTCAAGCTTTAGTGGGCCCTCTGTTAATGGGCTCAGCTGAATGATTAGTTCTTTTGAGAGAAATGTAGAGAATTTAAGATGAGTTCCTTGCATCCCCATGCTCTATCAATGTCTCCCGTCAAAACTCACAATAGTTAATTAGTTCATGCTCTAGTTTTATTGAAAATATAATTAATATTTTTTAAAAAAATCTTTTAATAATTAAATTTTTTAATAAGATGATCATAAATTTAATATAATATCAAAGTCTAGCAGAAGTTTTAAATTTGAGTCTTTCCGTCACCCATTATCAAAAGGAATCGCTACGTACTTGGCCCATGAAAAAAGAGGGCATATTGAGAATATAATTAACTAAACAAAAATATATATATCTCTAATAGCTTCCACTTTTAGATAAGTCACAATTTAACTGTTTTGCCAAAACAAAAATGTAAGTAAATATAATATACAATAGTGCAAATATTACCCTACTTTTAGAGAGTATAGAATAAGAATATAAATTAGATACTTCATCTATTAGGAATTAATGAAGCAAGTTCTAAGTTAAAGAATATTCAGCTACTACCAAGAAATTAAAGTTAAGCTGTGAAAAGAAGTCAGGATAAAAAGTTGATGTTCAGAGGAATAATACAATAATTTATCACATCCCATTGTGAATCTCATATACTGAATTTTGTACCGCGTCAGACTTTGTTTACCTCTCTACTTTTTTCCAAAGACTTGCTGTAATCAGTATAAAGGTAAAGGCTATGTATTTAATTTTATCAAAGTATATTTAAATTGAATAAAGATGGACTAAAGTTAACTTGTTGGGATAATAGCTAGCACTTGTGGTAAATTTTGTTTTTGGTCCTTGTGATATATGATTTATTATATTTATTTTTACTTAATTAAAATATTTATCTCTTCATGTAGAGAAATATGTTATATATATTTGACTTATAAAAAATTATATCACCCTCAAATATTAAGTAACCATACAAATTTGAAATATCACTTGAATAATTAAGTACCGTACGAATTTAAAATATCATAAGTACTAAAATAAAAATTACATTATTGTAGGTTGCCTTTGCGCACTGTAGTTTCTGTCCAAATACGGATTTTACACACTTTTGTAACTTTAGCAGAACAAAAACTTAAAAACAAAAGAAATTATAAATGGAAAATATACTTTTCCCTTGCTACGACTACGTATTATATTTCGTCTCGTACGTGCATGTTCTTTTGCTTCTCAAAGTGTCTGTATAAATCAGTGACTTTTCAAATGTGAAATAAATGAGAAAAAGCCAAAGTCACTTCTTTTTTAACACATTGAAAGTGTCAGAAGAAAAAATAAAAATAAAACTGGCAAGATGACTCCATGAGGAGGTGAATGAATCCAAACTAAGGGTATGTGGTGTAAGCACTAAAGTAACTATCTATCTGAAGTGTAACAGTTGGCATCTTCAATCTTAACTTTTTAGGGGAAAACTTATCTGCCATGCATGAGGCATAGCATTGTTTGGAAGTGTCAATTTACCAGTCTATTCCTTACCAAATACAGGCAACAATGAGTCGTTTTAAAAACTACTGCGTGCAAAAACATATCTAATTAGTTAGAGATGAATTAGAATTTCAGATAAGTATTTGATAGTCGATTCAACTTATATCACTCATGGGTTTTTTTGGATAAAGCCGTTGAAGCTTCGGCTTTATACCGCCAACTTTTGAAGGCCTCATTTTATATAATAATAGTTATAGTATAAGCTTTTGTTTAAAAAGAAAAAGAAAAAGTACTAGAAATTTTTAATAAAAAAGGGAATGTATCTTTTATACTTTGAATTAACATAAAGGGGTCCTCAAAATAAGCTTGGAACGTGTAAAATAAAGAATTTATGAAAAGAAAGTGAAAAGTAATCATTAATTATTATTTTTTACCTTTTCAATGAAAGTAATTTTTCATCCCCTTTTTTAGGCAATGCAAAATCGCTTTTTTTCCTAAATATCAACGTAAACTTCTTTTTTATATATATTTTTTTTGTTCATTCAAGCTTTATATTCTCTTTGTTCCTTCAAGTTTTACAAAATTTCTCTTTAACAATATTATTTTTAAAACAAGCAAGAGCAAAAGCCAAAAGTGTGTGACAAAAGAAATTATTTATCTGCATTTTCTTGGATATCAACTATTATTGTAAGTTTATGAAGCAACAAATTCTTATTTTGAGATCAAGTTACTTGAATCAAATTCTATTTCTTCATTTTTTTAGTATTATTTTTTTAATTAAAATTTATTGTACTTGATATCTATTACATAGGCACATATTACTTAAAATATTAATGGTTTAGATTTATTTAATATATAATAGTCATTATGATATTGATGGTTTATATTTATTTTCTGAATTAAAAGTGTTAAGAGAGATAGTACAAGTGGATGATAATACTTTAATCGATATACTCAATATTTAGGTAATGACTTTTTGATTACTCAAAATTATTTAGTGACTTTCTTGATACTAGCTAGAGGTGAAAAACTTAGCTCATGAGATCATAATCCGCTCAATCCGTTCAAGTTTGGACAGGTTATTGACTCGCTCATTTGTTTGTTCAGCCCATGTCATCCCAATCCATTTCAATCAATAAAAATTTGGGCTGATATCTAGCTCAAATTGATATATGTGAAATCTTGTTAAAATTTGTTCAATTTTTTTTTAATTTGATGTGATATATATAGTCATAATAAATAAAAATAATAATTTAATAGGTACTAAAAATTATAAAAGAACAAATAAGGCAATTAAATCTTAATAAGAATTGGGTGGGTTGGATTTTGACCCACTTTATAGCCCATTTCAGCTCAAGTAACATTTGGGCGAGTCAATAACCCGTCCATTTATTAACTCAACCCATTTTGATCCGTCTAAGTTCAGCCCAACCCGTCCATTTGCCACCCCTAATATTAGCCATAAACTTGAGTAACTTTTTGGTTATAAAAAATAATCTTTACACGTTGGCACAGTAAAGTAAAGTTGAGTGACCATCTCTAAAGTTAACTACTACAACATTTTTTCAGAGTGAATTTTATGTACGAACACAACTTCTAACAATTAAATACTCTTAAGATTCAACTTCAAATATTCTTCTTTTTCAAGATTCAAACCAAATATTGTCCGGAACCCTACTTATTGATGATTTTCTCTTTGGCAAGAAGTGCTCTGACCAATTTAACTGTGTTGTAACATACAAATTTTCAATAATACACTAGTATAGATTGGAATGTTAGCAAGTAGTATACTTTACCTGTGGCAAGAACTTGGGTGAAATTATGTCGGTAAGGGTAATTGGTTGTTAAAGCTAGGGGTGTATATGGATCGGATTGATTCGAGTTTTTTAAATATCAAATCAATTGTGTCAGTTTTTAAAATTTATAAATCAAATCAAATCAATAAAAGTCAAATTTTTCAACTTCGGGTTTTGCGGTTTTCTCGGATTGTTCGGGTTTTTTCGGTAAAGTCTTCATACAAAACATATAATTTGTGTTTCGAATATTTCTTTAGTCCTTGTAAGATACACCTATCTAATTAATGTGTTTTCTAAGAAAATGACACAAAATGTGAGATAAGTGATGACATTGTACTAAAATATTCAACAAAGAAAATAATGAAATCGCTAAGAAATAATGATAATGATCATAATCTAAAAGTAGTAAAAGAAAAAAATATTAATTACATGATTATATATTAAAGAAAAACTAAATTAAGTTATGTTTTTTCACTGTCTAATCAATGCAAAATTAATAGTCGGGTAATAGATATCCAATATTATTGTTATTTCTAGTGTAAGAATTGAATTTCTTTTGTTAGCCTTAGTAGATTTGTGTTTTATTTGAGTTACTAACATCAATGGGCTATAAAACTTATTGTATCATTAAAAATTCTAAGTTCAAGCTTGAAATAATATGTTAAAAGACAAAAACTATGAAAAAACTTAAGAAATATTTATAAACTACATTATAAATAAATGTTTTTATGTATAAAATATTTTTAAAATTGTATACATGTACTTTCGAGTTTGTTTGATTCAGTTTGACTTTTTTAAACCAAACCACTTATGGTCGGGTTCTTTTTTCCAATATCAAACCAAGTCAAACCAAATTACTAGTCGGGTTTTTTTTAATTGACTCAAATTATCGATTTTTTGTGCGATTTGTCGGTTTTTTTTATACTCCTAATTACAGCCTTCATAATATCAATCTAGAGGGGTCAGCTTGCTGGCAGAGAGTCAACTTTGCGGCCTTAGGGTCGCAAGTTCGATTCTCCCCTCCGGATATCGTCCTCCGGGGCACATACATGTGGTAAAGCTCGGGCGCTAAAAAGCGCGGGGGCATGTTGCAGTGTGGGTTCGGTCTCCGCCAAGCCTGTGGATGGGGGCTGTGGGGGGTCAACCTTGTAGCATTGATCCGTTGGACGCAAGCGAGACACCGACCATGTGTGCACATCCCGCGATTTACCCTGGTGGTGGGGTCTTTGAAGGACCGGTCCCATCATCTCCGGGACGTCGCAGGTAATACCAGTGAAGTAGTCGGTGCAAAGGCAGCGAAAACCCTGATTATCAAAAAAAAAAAAAAAAAATATAAAAACTTTGTCATGGATATAAAAAAAAAATAGCACATGGGTTCAAACCATAAGGTACAACGGAGTGGTCCCTTATAGAAAATTTTGTTACCCTTGGAGTAGTATGATTTAGACCATCAAAAATTAAATCAAACATCCAGCCATTATCTTCTTTTTGGAATTAAGTTAAATCCAGCAAGTCGGCAACCAAATTGGGGAGATTGATTTTAAGTTACTAATACTCATCAATTTTGCTAAATTTGGCCCTATAATCTCCCTTCTTCTATGATTCTCACTTTCCCAATATAATTAAATGATGTTGATAGTTCACTTACTTTTGGTTTTTGATTATTCTTCTTATCTACAATTTCTTTTTGGTTTTTGTTTTTTCATTGATTTGTTTCCTCACAAATAAATCTCCCTCTCTTCCTCTTTCTCTCTCTCTCTCTTACAGACACACATATGGAGAAAATAGTCCGCTTGGGCAGCTCAATTGGTTATCAAGGGAGATATTTGGAAAATGGCCAAGGATCGAATCCCGTCAGCGGCAGTGTGGGGTTACTTCTTGAAATAAAGGAGGGCCCCTTGTGCGCAGCGTGGTAATGGTCTAACCTTTGAAATTAATTGAGTCACCATGATTTACCTCCATCACAGACCTGTCGGATCGGGGTGTGGGGGCTCCTGGGATGGGAGTTCTACCTTCTTTTTTTTTTGGAAAACATATGGAGAAAATAAGAAGAAAATATGGGGAATATGAGAGTGTATTGCTCGTACTTTTTGACTTAAATACGCATTTAAGATCTTTATTGTCAAAAATCAACCAAAAGATAACAACTAGTCATCTTCAAGTTTTGATTTTATGGTTATAAGTACTTTAGTTTAATCAAGCCTTTTATAATTTTATCTCTAATATATTTGTGATGTTAAAAATACTCTCCCTAAAATATATTTTTAATTATCCCTATGTTCTATTTTCATCATCTATCCTTTTTTATTTTTAATGTAAAAGTACTTTCAAATATTTTCTTGTAAATAACTTTAAAAATATTTTAGTCACTTTAAGAGAAAAAATATTTATCAGCATCTTTTTAGCAAACACATTAACGGCTTATTAGTTCAATATTTCTACCCAAACATATTAATTTCTTATTTATGTAATTGATTTCAACAACTACAAGTGTAGTTTACCACTTGATGTTTATCTATTAATCAACTAACTCAAATAGTCTCCATATCTTTTTCTTCTTTTGTATTCGCTATTCGGTACTTACTTGCCCGAGGGGGCTATGAATATTTGAAATTTATGGGTTCTAATTTTTAATCTTCCTAATTTGTTAGGTGCTAAATAAAAGTATGTATGTCCTACAAACAATCATTATTAGGGACAAATATACTTGAACACATTCTTATTATTAATAAGATCAATATATTTATGTCATTTGTAATTATTGAATTATTATTTAATATAAACCGAAGGGCCGCGACGGGCACCCGGACCTGACCCGCCGGGAACCACTGACCATACATCCCATATTTAACCATATTATCCACGGACTAAGCCGAGAAGAATTAGGTAAAGTTTCAACCTGAAAGCCCCAACTTTATAATAATGCCAAGGCCGCTAAGGTCATGCGTGACAACTAACCACATGACACTTATCTACAAGTCTCTAAAGAGTAGAACATACCACAGCCAGATCGCAACTTTGAAACAAATAGAGTGCTCCAAATACCGGCTGAACCAACAACCTACTAGTGTGAACCATCACTCTCTCAATATGAACCTGCGGGCATAAAACTCAGCGTCCCCCGACAAAAAGGGACGTCAGTACGACTGATGTACTGAGTATGTCAAGAATAAGAATTAATATGGTAGAGATACATTATAATCTGAAACATAACAGTTGAACCACAATAAATACCTCTGAGACCCTAATACATATGCCTAAATGTTCGCATAATGCAGTATACATATACTTCAGCCTTGTCGGACATCTTCCTTACCATAATAGCCTTTGTGGGCATCATACCATGTAATGGTTAATGAATGAATGTATGCATGATGCAAATGCGGTATACATATATATACTAGTCATATAAGGGCATCTTCCTTCCTATAACCGCCTCTGTGGGCATCCGGTTATATCATATCATATTGGCCACTTCAGGCTCTTTTGTGAGAGTCTGCACCAGCTGCAGGTGGTGTGCTTGTATAATGTCTTTCCCTTTCCCCATATCCCCTATATACAATATTTACCATATAGTAGTATGCATAGCACATGTGTGTTCAGGGTAATATATGAATGCAATGCAAATGAATATGCATGAATAATAATAAAATACCCCGAGTAACATAATATCCTTGCACCTTTGGCTAATACTGTGAATATCAACATCTTTTCCGTATGCCTTAATAAGGACTTAAGAACATATTTAGACATGCTTTTAGCATAGGAATCAATAACATGACTATTCTTAGCTACTAGGAGTAGAATAAATTATGGAACAATATCACGGTTATATTTCGTTACATGGAACATGCCAAAAGAAAGAAATAATTTGCCTTGACATACCTTGTTGTCGAAATTATCTAAGTTCCGCGGGTCCTTGAAGCTTTATAAATGATTATCTACACCATATGAATGATTTACATCATAATCTGGTCAATATACTAGAAATAGCTTCATTGAGACATTCTAGCGAATACTTTGTATGCGTAGAATCTATACTTCATCTATGTCGAAACCTATGCATATAACCACACAATAAACCCTCCTAACCCTTTTTCTTACTGCTACAATACCCAAACAATTCAGCAATTTCACATGCAACTTCTAATTTCATATCAACAGCCCCAACAATACCCAACCAACTTAGTATTTTCAATACCCATCTTAGAACTAGTAAGAATCATGTCCTATAATTCGTATGAACTTAGGAACAAGAAGGATTACCTCAATTAGAAGTAGCAACAAAAGTCAGCGGAAAGCCTTTCTCCCGTACCGGATTCTGACAAACAAAACCAAACGCAATGAAATCGACTTGCTAGAGCTTCGTCGAGACTCAAAGTCTCAGCTTGGTTTCTGAGCCTTCAACCTTGCTTCAAGGTTTCAATTTTGCTGGATCTTAGGGCCCAAAATGCCATGAATCTCTCATTCCTTGATTATGTGAAAGCTTACGGAAAATCCCCAATTTGGTCAAGAGTTTCAGAGAGCTCACCAGTGGAAATTTATTCCTTCTAATTGAAGTGTACTAGTTATTGTTCCATAGAAGTATTTCTTCAGGAGCTTTAAGGATTGAAGAAGCTTGAAGAACTGATGGCTCTGTAGTATAGAGAAGAGAGAATCGGTTGAAGGCTTGTGAAGCTGCCAGTGTTGACACCCAATTTTGTCCCATCTTTTATGATTTTATTTGCAATTTTTAATATTTTTGACACTTTAAAACAATTTTAAAATATAGGCATATATATGTATATATATCATTATTATTATTATTAGTTGCATTTTTTATTGTCATTTGCATTTTATATCATAATCATACTTTTATCCTAATATTATATGTTATTTTATTTTTCGCAAAACGGCATTGCATTTTTTTTATTTTAAGCATCAAGCATTTCACAAATATTATATTTTATAATATTATCATATTTACATTTTATAAATTTTACAAAGCTTTCTTTTTTATATAATAAAACCCTTTTTGTATTTCTAAACCCATAACCCATTTCAACCTTTTTTATATCTTAACCCAAAACAATTTCTACCCAAACTAAAACCCATTTTTTCGGCCCACCCGAAATCCCCTTACCAGCCCAAAGCCCAACACCCCTTATTCCCTTCCCCTTTATTTCCCCCAATTCCCAGGCCCAACCGGCCGACCCACAAGCCCAAAACCAAACTCACCCTTTATTTTCCTTACCCCATTTTTCGGTCAAGCCCCGAACCCGCAGCCCAAAACCCGCAAGCCCATAACCCATCCCCCTTTTAATTCCCCTAAAACCCAAAAAAAAAAAAAAAAAAAAAAAACCTAACACCCCTTCAAACCTCATCAGCCGCCGCGACCCCACACCCCCATACCGGCGACCCCACGTCGCCGGTCACCTCACCCCTGCCGCCACCAACCCCCCTCTGTTGCGCTGACACCACCAAACCCTTCGACCCATACCCACAAAATCCGCAACCCATGCCCCTCAAATCCGCGAGTTTTGGCTCCTTTATTTTGAAATTTAAACTCGTTTTGAACACCAAAAGGGTGCGAATACATCTATAAATACCCCCTTTTGTTTCTTAACTTTAATCCAAAAATACTCCTATTTGTTTCATAATTTTCAATCCGAAAATCATATTTCATTCTTCACATTTTTGGTCGTTTGGAGGCTGTTTTGTTTTGGGGTCCGGTCCGAATCAAAAAGAATTAAAAAGGGGGCCCGAAATCGAGAAGAAAAGGTCGGTTTTTTGGTGGGAATTTGGAGATCCGAAAATCTAGTTTTTTTTAAATTTTGAAATCCGAAATCCTCTTAAGGGCGTTTTGTTCTTCACCTTAAAGAATCCGAAAATATAAGTTGAAATTATTGGGGTTTTGGTATTGAATAATCTAAAATTTTTGCTATTCTTCACTGTTTTCGGATTCCGGGTCGGGTCGGGTCACTGTTCCGGTCGGGCCAAAATCCGGGTCAGGTAAATTTTTAGATTTTTGTATTTGATAATTTGTTGTTGGCTATCTGAAAATCTAAAAAAAAAAAAACACTGTTCCGGGTCGATCACTGTTCCGGGTCGGGTCGACCCGGTTCGGATAAATTTCCAGATATTTTTTGTATTTTTATATCTTGTTGTTGGCTATCTGAAAATAAAAAAAAATTGGATTCTGAATCCGGGCAGGATCACTGTTCAGTGTCCCGGGTCGGGTAAAAATTCAGAATTCGGGTCGGACGTTTTAAATGCTAACTGTTGGTTTATTTTGACATTTAAACATCCGTGCACGGATTGTCTTACTTATTTACTGATTTATATAAATACTGCATTTAGGCCGATGAAATTAAATTCGAGGCCGCGCTTTTTTTTTTTCCGTCTCGTTTCTCTGTTTCAGTTCACTGTTTCGGCATTTAAACATCCGTGCACGGATTGCCTTACTGATTTACTGATTTATGTAAATACTGCATTTAGGCCGATGAATTTGAATTCGAGGCCGCGCTTTTTCTTTTGTTTCATTTCTCTGTTTTAGCACTGTTTCAGAATCCGGGCAACGGATATCTTACTGTTTTACTGTTTTATTATTTTATTAATATCGCATTTAGGCCGATGAAATTGAATTCGAGGCCGCGCTTTTTTTTTCCGTCTCGTTTCTCTGTTTCAGTTCACTGTTTCGGCATTTAAACATCCGTGCACGGATTGCCTTACTGATTTACTGATTTATATAAATACTGCATTTAGGCCGATGAAATTGAATTCGAGGCCGCGCTTTTTCTTTTGTTTCATTTCTCTGTTTTAGCACTGTTTCAGAATCCGGGCAACGGATATCTTACTGTTTTACTGTTTTATTATTTTATTAATATCGCATTTAGGCCGATGAAATTGAATTCGAGGCCGCGCTTTTTTTTTTTCCGTCTCGTTTCTCTGTTTCAGTTCACTGTTTCGGCATTTAAACATCCGTGCACGGATTGCCTTACTGATTTACTGATTTATATAAATACTGCATTTAGGCCAATGAAATTGAATTCGAGGCCGCGTCATTAGAGATATCATTTCTCAATTTCTGTTTTTCTTTTTACTGTTTTTGGCACCATTTTACTGATTTGAATATTATACTACACTGGCCGATGAAAAAATATCCGTCGATTTTTGAGGCCTCCACATTTGTAAAGACGGAAAATAAAACTTCTGGGCAAGGATGAAACTTAAATCTTTTTCACCCAAGAGACCAACATGTTCGGTAGGCAAGGCAACTAAAATGACCAACGAGTCATACGTTCGCAGCCACGACGTGACTGGAATGATCTTTTCAAAATTTGAGTCCGAGCCCTCCGTAATCAAAACATTTCTTGTTTTGGATACGAATCCGAAGTTATGTATATTCAATTGTTTCTAACCGTTTATTCTTGACAAACTTGCAAAGATAAAGTCAAAGAAGGCAAAATACCCCTCGGAGATTTCTTATTTTTGTTGTTGTCTTTTACTTTCTTTAATTCAGCTTTATTTTCATTCTGCATTGTAATATTATTGTACTCGTGAAATTATTGAAATATTTAGAATAGGTAGACATAGAATTAATTAATAGGGTAGTCCAAAAGCGAAAACCCATCGCTAGTTTATTTATTTTAGGCTCGGTTAGTTTTAAAATTGAAAATCGCTAGTTTATTTATTTTAGGCCCGTTGCCCATAATAACACCTTGCATACATTTTTATCAATTTTCATACAAATGCATACTTGTACTTTTTTTAGCTTTACATGTATATTAATGCCATACAAATGCATACTTGTACAAAATGCATCATTCTATTAACATCTTGCAATATTATTTTTATATGTATAAAAACATGCATTTTTCTTAGCATAACAATTAACCTGAATTTGATCGGATAACCGCAAGTTAGCGGATCTTAAAGGATGCCTAACCCCTTCCCTTTAGGATAATAAAGAACCCTTACCTAGAATCTCATTAGTTTCGTAGACCATAAAATCGGAGTTATTTTGCAGCATTTAGTTAGCATTCGGGTGCCCTAATTCACCTTAGAATAATTAGGTGGCGACTCCTCAAGCAAGCATTTTTTAATCCATCCGGAGGGAATCGACGCCATCGCGTCGCGAAGCCCTCGCAGGTCAAAATCGGGCGCGACAGCCAGCAATGGTTTTAAAGCTTAGTCATTTAAGCCAGTTACTCCAACAATACGTTTACAAAGCTACATGTGGAATCCCACTTGGTAATGTCCCCATTAATAATTAATTAATTATACACACAATTAATTTTTCGATCCCGACTCACTTAAATCCCGGCGACTTATAAAATCCTCTTATACCTAATGTCATAATTTCTGTAATATGACACTAGTATATAACCTCTTTGGGGGTATAAAATTATTGCTATTAATCCCCGTCATCGCACTTGTTAAATCCAAAATTATTTCGGGATCATGTCCTTTTATATACTAATTTCCTTATTAGTATAAGCAAGTATAACATAAATTTTCCGGGATCGGGTCTACTTGCCTACGTTTATGTGCTCAAATCATTACCTGAAAGTACGGGATGTTCCATAATTGGAGAGAGATAAAAATAAGGTATTAAAAATACCATTCTTATTTATGATTTCTTAAGGAGCGTGTAAAAGAAAAAGTGATCAAATAATATGGGACGGAGGGAGTATTTAAGACTAAAGCTTTTCTTTGTTGAGAAAGAAGGATTGAATCAGTTTCATGCTATAAATACATGTGAAATCTGATTAGTTGTGGCTTTACATTTTCTCTTAAAACGTGTAGGGAGGGTGAAAGCCACCCATTTAGAGTTCCCAATCCATGTGGTATTAATCTGCTACTGTTTTCCAATGATACATTCGCACCATAGTTTGGATAATAAGGGAAGTGGCCTAGATTATCAAGTCAATCCACATTTAATGGCAGATGCCAGATAAAGGGAACAACCCTTGTGTAAACAATATGAAAAATTAATAATATTAGAAATTATATATAAATTTCTTTTCGATCCCTTACTATTTGGAAGCTAGTAATATCTCTTATTAGTCTGTTATTCCATGGCAGAATTAGAATTTTTATTAAGGAAAATTAAAATATAGATAACCACATGAAGAATTTAATGATATTCAACGTATTATATATGTATAATTATAAATAAAAAATATTAAAATTATAGCCAAATATCATTATAGGTAGCGTATAAGTTTTACAAAATATACACATAATAGACATATCTATACACTACCTATACAACCGAGTGTATAGGCAGTGTATGCTTCGGCCATGTTTGGTAAATTAGATGTCCGAAGGATACATTCAAGTAACGTTCCCTTACTAATTACTACGTCTGATCTTCAAATTTTTTTGTTGGATGGTTCCCAATCTGCAACATGCTGTTTCGCGATTTCTTCCGTCGCAGGTTAGTCAAGCGCGCGTGGGCTAGATATGGTATATGGCAACGGATTGGATCTGGACTGGATCCTACTAGATCCAAATCCAGATCCATTTTTCATACCTGGATTCAGATCCATCAGTCCATAAAAATCATATCCAAATTCGGATCCACGGATTTGGATCCACATGTAAATTTTTTTGCCTTGAATAATATTTCCATCTGTTAAATTTTTTTTAACAAAATGAAATCAATCCGATTGAAAAAAATGATTGAGTTCATTCAATCAACCTTTTGGACTCCACACTTCCTAGATGGCCTCATACTAAGTTGCTGTCTCAGATGAAACGTTTACTTTTGGGCTTTGGCCCAATTTTGTTTACAGAGAGGACAGGCCCTATATTCTACCGGTCCGAGGTGGGAGAACATCAACAGAAAGCCCTACACGAAGACAAACCAATAGATAGCCTACATGAAGACACAACAATAGATTAAATTGGGTGTATTAAAATGAAAAAGATAGTAATAAAGGAAAATCTTGTAGCTATCTTACCTAAGTTTATTTTATCCAATAAAGACTACACATTACAGTCACGTCAACTAATTCTTCGAACTAAAGACTCCTAGCTACCACACGATGAAAAATCTGGGAGAGGGTGGTCGAGTTGAGGATGAGGAGTGTGTCTATCTCCGAAAATTAATTTGAATTCATGTCGAGGTGATCGACTACATAAGTTATCCATGTTGTAAGGAGATTGATGGAGTAATATAGGGACAAAAAGAGAGACTTACACATGTTATTCATTGACCTAGAAAAGGCGTGTATGATTAAGTCGTGAGGGAGGTACTTTGGAGATGTATGTAGTCTAGGAGTGTGTCTGTAGCTTACATTAGGACTATTAGAGACATGTATGATGGAGCCAAGACTCGGGTTAGGACAATGGGAGGTGACTCTGAACACTTTCCAGTCATGATGGAGTTGCACCAGGGATCAGTCCTTAGCCCATTCCTATTCGCCTTAGTGACAGATGAATTGACACGACATATTCAAGGGGAGATACCGTGGTTTATATTATTCACAAATGACATACTTTTGCTCAACGAGACACACGGTAGAGTTAATAATAGGCTAGAAGTTTGGAGAAAGGCTTTAGCATCTAAAGGTTTCATGTTAAACAGGACTAAAACGGAGTACCTAGAGTGCAAGTTCAATAGCGTTGCGCATGAGATGTAGGTAACAATGAAGATAAAGGAACAAGTCAAACATAAGAAAGGAAACTATTTGGGGTCTATAATCCAGGGAGACGGAAAGATTGGCGATGATGCCACTCATCGCGTTGTAGCGGGGTGAGTGAAATAAAGGCTTGCCTCTGCGTACCGTGCGATAAGAATGTGTTACCAATGGTTAAATAAAAGTTCTACAATGTGATTGTTAGACCATCATAGTTGTATGGTGCAGAGTGTTGGCCAGTTAAGAATTCCTGTGTTTAGAAGATGAAGGTAGCGAGATGAGGATGGTCAAATAGATGTGTGGGTATACGGGGAGGGATATGATTAAGAACGAAGTTATACGGGACAAGGTGTGAGTGACATCAGTGGCGAACAAGATGAAGGAAGTAAGACTAAGGTTGTTCGGGTATTCGAAAAAATTAATTAAAAAAATATTAATAACTTTACATCTAAAAAAAACTAGAATAAATTTTTTAAAAAGCTCAAGGCCGCCATTAAACTGTTGGCTTTAGTGTTGTTCATCCGCTCATGTTCCCGGACCCACTTTTATGGGACCACACTGGACTTTTTGTTGTTGTTGCTGCTGTAAAGACTCCAGCTACCACCTATTGTCTAGTTAGATAAACTCGCGGCCATTGTATTTTATTGTTCACTTAGAGTTATCTCAAATACTAAAAATAGCATGGTCCCGCATGAAATTTGAAAGCTTCTTTTTACGATGTTTATAATTATTTAGCCTTGAAATACAGAACCAAGAGGATAATGTGTAGATTTCTTTTTGTTAAGCGTGTAAGTGATGCTGAGAGAATCAATTGCAAGGAAAAAAATAACACAAGCTCCATGACCTTGGTTGATGTTGAAAATGACATGTTACCTTAGTCTTCAAATAAAGTTTGTATGACATCTTAAAATCACAAATAAATTGAAAACAAGAATAACAAGTGATAATAGGTGGCCAGTGGGTCGGGGTGGGGCGGGCCGGGACCAATCCTGGCGGGCCGGGACCAATCCTGGCGGGACGGGTCGTGACGGGACGGGGGAGGGTCGGGACGCGGGCTCCGACGGGCCTGGCGGGCCGGGAAGAGGTCCCGTCCCAAGTCACGCCGGAAGGGGGGCCGGGATTTGGCGGGATGGGACGGGACGGGTCGGGTCACGGGATTCATTTTTTTTAATTGAATTTTCAACACTGAAATTGACATTCACACCTACATTACCACGAAATTTTGACGTTGAAATCTATTGTATATCGTGAGATATTTACTAAAGAAAAGGAAAAAATAGAAACCGATTTGCGGGAAAAAACAAATTGATTGGGAATGCGGACATTTTCCTAAAAAAAAATGGGTAAAACGGACATCCGAGCGTTGAGTTATGACCATTTAAAGTTGCACCAATTTACAACTACTTTCTCTCCTTACATTTTATGTCAATGTTTCCGTGATATGTTAATTAAGTTCATGTCGCATTCGACTTCCATAAAAGCTTTATAGATTGGCTTCAATCTAGCCACTCAAAAACAAATGTACCATTAAATGCCAATAAAGCTTCATAAATTGGCATTCATAACACATCTCATGTTGCTACTTTATTTGCTCATAACATAATTATTGCATGTTGTTCTGTAAATAATTCTCACATGCTATTCAAGTTTCCCAAGTCCTCGTAAGCTCTACGAACAATTATCTACATTATATAAATGATAGTAATACTTGAGTCAATAATTTAACTCAAAAGAATTGACAAGTTTACTATTCACAATTTACAGCTTCTGAGATGTTAGGAAGATTTGTGAGAAAATGAAGAGAAAATGAGGTATTTATAGATATATTAATTTAGGGGTTAAGAATAAATATTAAGGGGGTTAGGGAGGGTTTATTGGGTGGTGGTGGTGGTGGGGGGGGGGGGAATATTAAGGGGGGTTGGTGGGTCGGGATCGGGACGGGCGGGACGATCCCAGGCCCCGTCCCGAGTTCGAACCCCGACAAAATTTTTTAATGGGGGATCGGGCCGGGCCGGAGTAGCGGGACGGGTCAGGATCGGGCCGACCCGGCCCATTGAGTAGAGGCACAAAATTATGATTTTGTTACTGCGATCTGTGGAAAACTAAGTGAAAATTGGGGGAAATAATGAATGAACATAATTTTTTGGACTGAAATTAGTAATGGCTAGGGATTAGGAGCTGTTGTTCCACTTCGAAACCCGCGATTTGGATCTGGTTAATCTCTGCACTTACCTTTTATATTCTGCTCGTTATGGCTACTCGCAATTCTACATGTAATAAAAACGTAGATTTATATATATCATCAAATTGTTTCCTTTTATATTTTTGTAAAAATTTGCTTTGGTTGTTGTGAAATCAGATCTTTCCATGCTTTTGGTACTTAGTAAGTAATTAATTCTATAGATAATTTAAAATTGATTATTAAGTACGCTTCTATATTACTTTATTTCTCTATCTGCTGCTTCGCCAAATATTAAACTATGGATCCGTGATTCTAGAAGTGCAAAAGGTTTAAGAATCTAAATATTGAGTCCATTAAATTTAAATTTAAATTCACCTCTGCTCGATGAAATTTAATATTTACATTTCCACAATTGTTTGGTTGATTGACACAGTCCGAACAAGGACCTTTCAATCGGATATACCTCTTCTATGTGGGGAAAAGTAACTCTCTGAGTTTATGCTAGGATCCGATTCTGTAATCGTTTGTTAAATATGCTTAAAATGCCAAAATTTAATGGTCTGCTAAGCACTTCTTTTAATTTCTAAATAACCTATTTTGTGTTTATTTATAGTTGTAATAATATTTTAACAGCTCAAGTACTGAAATTAAATTGTCAGAGAGGGGTGGCCGGCAACTTCCAAAGAGCCAAAATAAATAAAAGGGAAAAGATTCATATTTCTTGTATGGTTATACAACAATCAAACTTGTAACATAAAACATAAACTTACAGGTTAGAATATCTGAAGTCTTTATCTACTATAAGGTGGATACGCGGTTGCCCTTTCAATTGCAAGCTCCAAGCTTCAATGTATTTCTCTTTCGGAAAGCTAGGAAATCCGGCAGAGGTTCGAGAGAGTTTTGATTCTAAGTCTCTAAGGCTTATAATGATAATCTGAAATTGGTGTGTGAATAATGAAAAAGAAGGCATCTATTTATAGTTGAAAAATAGGTCAAAACCGGATTAGGGTTTGACCTTTGGCCTAACCCAAAATTTGAGGCAGAGGCGCCGCGGCGCTCGACGTGCTCCTGCACTCTCTCGATTTATTTTCTGCGCATTCTTAATTAAATCTGAAATCCAATTTTGATTTAATTAAATAATCATTATTCATTTAAATATCTCGATTCTAAATCGAACATTTAATTTTCTCTCTAAATACATCCTTAGATCGAACGGACAATCGACATAGTGTGACCCTACATGCCTTCTCATATCGACATTAATCAAATTAATGTCTACGCGGAACTCATAGACGGCGCCGCAAGACGAACTCATTATGTGAAATACGTTTACGCGAATCCAGTAAACTTAATCTTTATGTGGTAAGATAAAATCCTTTCATTCACGACACACCCGATCAAGCTTAGGATTTGTCAAGTGTCTATCCAAATGGCTTAATCATTGTATCTCATCTATATTAGTTGACAACTAGACCATATTCTAAATACGTCTATTGCGTTGGCCAACGACTTAGTCAACCTAATATCACTGAGAATCCGAGTGTTCTCTCGAATATACATTCGAGGAATGAATCCTAATCTTGGCTCAACTACCACCTTTAATCCACATCGTAATGTACGCAATACAAGTCGTATTTCAACCTATAAGACATTTGGGCTTAGGACGGGATCAAAGTACATTACTTTGTAGACAATGCACGTATTGACCTCAAGTCTAATGACTTCTATCTTCCACACACTGATCATACTTTAGACAAGTATAACAAATAGTATGTCAGAAGGGTTTACCAATACTTTCAAAGTATCAATGTGTCCATCACGAGTAGCAATTACTCGTAGCAGGTACTATATCCTCTAAAGATGTGATGCAGACATGACTTATCACATATCATCGATATCCCAATCTCGATGATCATTAGTCGAGGCTATTTTAAGAGTTACGTTATAATATTAATATCTCACACTATTTAATAACAGTGTATATCCAGGGATGCATATTATAAAATATTACAAACAATCAATTAATAATTGCAAATGCCAAAATATTAATATCCATTAATAATAATACGAATGTGTATAAAGTACATTTGTCCTAATACAAATTGTCTCTGGGCGTTATAAAATGAGCTGAATTTTATTTTATTGAAACGGCTTATGCTTTCCAACACGAGAGTTTTGTATATTTGGGTAAATGATCAAAATTATCTTTAAACTGTACAAAATGGTCTGTATTTGCTCCTGCTGTCTAAGTTGATCATTGTTCACATGTGTTTGTTTAGCATTAGAGGAGTTCTGACATCGCTATTGGTGATCTAAAAAGAATTGGCCATAAAATTATGTCGATAAATTTCCGGTAGATATGAATATCATTTAGACTGATTCAAGCTTAAGGTAGTTCATTTGAGTTTGGGATATGAAGATATTGTCATTGAAAGTTTTGAATGTAGAATGAAAATATGTTGCTACATTCGAAAAAAGTGACTCTCTTCTTCAAAGTTCATGAACAATTCTGGATCATTTCTCATAGTTCAATAGCAAATTGAATTATTTTTCTTGTTAAAAAGTCTCACGTATTAGAAATTTTCTATCTCTGGTCAGTAAAGACAAACCTAATCCATTTTTATAATGTCAAGAATTAATTTGACCAGTTATTAATATGGACAAATCGATTAATAAAATTAAAATTAATTTGGACATTTGCCCTAAACAATATAAGAAGCCGTTTGGACATGATTTGAAATAATGAGATAAAATCATGATGATTTAAATTTAAAGTTTTGTTTGGACATGCAATTTGGATTTGTTAAGTTGTATTTTTTCTTATAGATATAAAAACCCACAAGTTATGAAAACCATCAAAACTTTTTCAATACTTATACATCTTACCAAATGAGCAAGTTATAGTTCATAACAAAATTAATAGGCTACTAGAAGACCTTTCTAAAAAATATAACATCAATTGATCAAACTTTAGTTCAATAAAATGAAAAATTGGACATGAGTTGTAGTGTAACTACTCTTTAATATAATCCTCCCACATGGTTGGTAAGAGTAAATTTTGTTGTAAATATAATACCAACTTGTAGATCTTTTAATATTTAATATAAATAGTTGTTAAACATGATTGGTAAATATATCTACTAACTTATGAATCTTTTTTTACAAAATATAAATTTATGAGTCAACTTTTACATTTAAAAAATTTGAAATCATGATTTGGAATTCTAAATCATGTCTTTTTAGATGATTAGAAAGATAAAATTATTATATGAAATCACATGTCCAAACGTTGATTTCATCTCATGTCCAAACGCCTATTAAGGAGGAAATGAAAAAGAATCGGAGAAAAATAAAGATGAAATTGCACGATTTTCCCTTCAAACATGCTGGTGTGTAATTTTTGCTTTTTAACAATCAAATTTATATATAGCCGACATAAGTTACTTATCATCTGAGACTTAATTTGTAAAATATTATAATATAAAAATATAAATTTAAATATTTATATAAGAGACAAAAATTAGAGACCAGCAAAAAAAAAATAGGACAAAGTGCAAATGACCCAAAAAGAAAAGATGACCTGTATGGGAAAAGCTAGTGGAAAATGCAAGCATGAGCGTGTACGGCTTTTCTATTGGACAAAAAAACACCGCTCGCATCATTTGATACTTCCCACCAACACCTGCTCGCCACACGCCCCTCCCCCACTCGAATATATTAATATTGCGAATCTCTCTCATCATTCCATCCATCTTCACAAGGTATAATTTCTCTCATATTCTTTCTACGTATGCTTCAATTTTAGAGTTCCCTTTATGTTTATCGCTCTATTTAACGATTCTTTTAATCTTTATTGATTTTAGCGAGAACTATCGGGGGGGTTTGCAATGCCTCGTTTAGTTATGAATTTATGTATCTCCTTGCTTTTCGGTTTATTTCATAAATTTTTCATTTTCCACACTGATTTACTTCATTTAGGATGCTAATTCTTTGGGGTTTCTTTTACAATTTTTTAGGTTTTTGTTTGAGTATTAGTACCTTACATATTTTACAATTCTGTTCTTGCTTTCGTGGATATATGGGGACTAAATGCTTCTTATCAATAAATAAATACTTATATAAATGGGGATTAAATGCTGTTATTTCCAGCCAAATGTTCTGAAACAAAGAGTTTTCTATTTTCTCCTGTTTCTTATCAATTCTACTTACCTCAATTTAATCAATGAATACGCTGGATTTAAACAGTACAACTTTTTATTCTGCTGTTTAATAGCAAAAATTAGGATATAGATCGCAAAGTAGTGATCAGCACTCTATAATGAGTTTATGAATATACCGTGTTAGTACTAAAACTTTGTTACTTTCAAATGAATTTAGCTTGGTTGTAACACCTTAGTTATGTTGATCGTTCATCGTTTGACAAACTGGTATCTAATTCGCAACATAGTACCTTATATTTTGTCCCCTTTTCTCCTTTTCACAGGGCAGTTAATAGTGTTTCTCATCAAAGCCTACAAGGTGGACTCAGAATTAGAGATGGATACAGTAAATGCTGCTCCAGTAGTTGAAAAGGATACTACAGATGTGGAAACATCATTAGATAGGTCAGTTTTCTTAGATCAAGTTTACTTTTTTTAGCATGAATATCATATCGTTCATTTTCTTTTGAAGTATGGGAAATCTGCAATAAACCTGTGGCCTCCTTTTTTTTCTAAAGAAACTTATAATGTGATTTTTGTACCAGTTTGATGCCAAATTGAATCTTATTCAAAGATTAGATTCTGATATTGTTAAATTTCAAGGCTTTAGACCCCTAAAATAGATAGAGAACAGATTTATATGTCCATGGATGGAGTGAAATTTTTGTTTGGATTGGGTGGGGATCCTTTTTTTTCTTTTGATACTAGAGAAATTTTCATGTGAGTTAGCTAGAATACTGGCCAGTTCGGCGGGGATCTGTTTGTGGTTGATGATACCAGCAAGGCCGCAATTATTATTTTCACAAGGTAGACGTATTATTAAAAGCTCAAACCCATATCTTGCTGAATAATTTTGTTTGCAGACATTGTCTCGCCATAAGTTGGAAGGTACTATATGCTACTTGGCAGTTTGAATAGTAGATTTAGATGCTTAATTATATGATGCAAAGGAATTGTTGCTTCTTATTTCAAATATCTGTGATTTTCAGCAAGAAATTTTAGTCCTTTCTGCGAGTTTTAGCTAAGCAACATAATCAGTTACGTAAGACAGAAGTTCCTTATGTCAAACTGGTAATATTTGATGATTTTTGTGGTTATGTCGATATGTTCCTATTCATATGTCAAAGAGAGCCAACTCTGCAGTGTGTTTGTTAACATTGGTTAAATACTACGCGGGCTACTTTTTTCCTTCCCAAAGGACATATGCTCCAGTTCCCTACTTTTCTAATTCAGGCACATTATGACCTTCCATTTTGAGCCGCTTATCTTTTGAAATGTAACGGATCTCTATAAATTAAGACGGAGCTAACATGATTATATTATTTTCGCACTTAAATACATACTTAATTTAGAAAGAATAGATTTTTAATGGTTCGCCTGGGAAGGAATAGTTGTCCAGATGCCATCACGCCCTAAGGGAAGACTTGCGATAAGTCGGGGCGTGACAAGAGCCCATCTTAACTGGTGCATGATTCGTTTCCTGTATACATAAGATTGCCCCAGCTTCCCACTAAATGAAACTCCTTGAATTTGTTTTAGTGTTCTGTAATGTTGATCATAGCTAAACAATAATTTGAACAAGACCAGCTTATATGTCAATCCTATTAGATACATCCTATGTGACATGGATTCTTACCAAATTGCTAACCCTCTGTTTGGATGGTTGTTTCCCATGGTTCATTAATGTACAATATGGTATGGTGTTGTATTGTATTGCATTAATGAACACAATGTTTGGATAGACGGTATTGTTTGTTGTGGTTTAATGATATTTTTATTTTTTGGTTTGACTGAATGTTACTGTATAATATGTAAGTTTACTAAAATATCCTTAACCCTTAATTACAAACTAATTTTTATATATTAATAAAATTAAGGTAAAGGATAAAATGGAAACTTTAAAAAATAAGGTGGTGGGGGGAGGGCTGGGTGGTATAGGGGTGGTGAGGGATCGTGGTTGGTTGGTGGGGGTGGTGAGGGATCGTGGGTGGTTGGTGGGGGTGGTGAGGGATCGTGGGTGGTTGGTGGGGGTGGTGAGTGGTAGTGTGAGGGTTGGTGGGTTTGGGTGTGATGGAGGGGGTGGGTGGATTTGTGTGTGATAGAGGTTTTCGGGTTGGGGTTAATGGAAAAATGAAATACATAACCATGCAAAACCCACTCAATTTGTGGTTATAAAAATTGAGTTATGGTTATTTAACCATGGAATTACAACGGATTTACAACACCATACAACATAATTTTAAGAATAATGGAAACAAACATGGTTTCATAAAAAACAATACAATAATGAACCACGGGAAACAACCATCCAAACAGGGGGTAAAAGTTGAACCAATCATACGATATGCTTACATGTGTCTTAGTCTACATAACTTGGGCATGCTCAAGCGCCTGGTGAAATAGCATTAAACTAGTTGCAGAAGTACCAATTTGTGCTGTATCAAACAGAGGTGCACTATTAAACATCAAAGGAATCTGTTAGATTCTGACCTGACAGAAGACCTACTTACGAGAAACTCTGGGTCAAATTTTGCCCCAATACAATAAAAATGGGGGGGGGGGGATCTGGAATTATGAAGTATTACAGTGACTAACTCTACAAAAATTCCTCGCAAAAATAAGAGAATGTATTTCTGCCTCTTTGTTACTTTATTCTTGTTTCTTTGAATCCTCATAAAAGTTCCCAAATCTTGGGATAGTACACTAATAATTTGTGTAGTCATGCTCATGTATTTATTTTGAATTTGTTTTGACTGCTCTCTGCATCATTATCAGTGGCATATGTACGACGAGTCCTGATTGTAAACTTTCTTGTTACAGCTCTCATCTCTGCAAGAAGATTCAGAAGAAAGTTCCAAAAAGAATTCACAAAGCTGAGAGAGAGAAACTGAAGAGAGAGCATCTGAATGAGCTTTTTCTTGGTTTGGCTGATGCTCTTGGTAATTTCTTGATTGCTAATAACTTAACCATGTTCATTTTTTGACAAATCCCAAAAGTGACTCCTCTAGTATCCATTTTCAGTAAAGAGATCACTAATTGATTATACATGGGTGCCTTATTGTTGCAGAACTATCTGAGCAGATGAATGGAAAAGCCTCTGTATTGAGTGAAGCTGCTCGATTTGTAAAGGACATGCTTTCTCAGATCAAGCATATGAGGACAGAAAATACAACATTGCTGTCTGAATCTCAATATGTAAGTTCCTAAATTGAAATCTGCTACTCCCTCCAGATCAAAAAGAGTGTCCACTTAGTCATTTGCACACTCTTTATGAAAATACTAATTTCTGGGCAAAAATAGGCAATTTGACTAAAATGTCCCTAATTAAAAAGATATTGGGATTTGGTCACCTAACACTTAATAAGGGAAAATCTGAAAAAATAAGGTTAATTCTTCCTTGATTTGGTAAGTGGACACTCTTTTTTACTCAAAAAATAAAGATTGAGTGAACACTCTTTTTGATCCGGAGGGAGTATGCATGCAGCAAAATCGAGCAATGGATCTTAGAAGAATTCTCAGAAACACTGTACTTCCTTTTTCTTCTTATTTTTTGTTATGAACTTGCCCTTCATTCCTCATCCAGGATGTAAAAATACTCATTGAAGTGTGTGCATTTTAAATTTGTAACAGCTTCTCAAAGTTTTTGGTACTATTTAGCTTTTCTTGTCCTGCACTCATAAATTCTTTCTATTCCATTGACAGCTGAGTGTGGAGAAAAAGGAGCTTCAGGATGAAAATTCAGCTCTGGAGGCCGAAATTAGCAAACTGCAGAGTGAGGTCAAAGCAAGGGAAGCCGAGACTAATCTTGACCTAAATCTAGCTCCTCCTGAAGTTCAGAACACAGAGTTTGCCTCACAGAATAGCTATATGAGATTGCCTGCTTCGGAACATGCATTTCAGCAATCGCAAATCATGAACCCTTTTTACGTCCTTCCCTTGAGTTCTAATCCCCAGGCTTATCCAGCGCCTGATGCTGCAGATTCCGTGGCTACGCCCACATCTACTGTGAAGAAACCACAGCCCAGATATCCCGCTCCAACTGACGGATGGCCATCCCAAATCTTTGAAAAGCGGCCTCCATTATTGCGACAGGAGGTTCAAGATGGTGCATAATAATAATAGTTTAGAAGAAATGAGGCATTCTTTCATAGGGAATGACATGTATAATTAGGTAACGTAGAGGTAGAGATATAAGCACAGCAGATTCAGCAATACTTTGGACTTGCAGCTCTCCACGGTATATATGTAGTTTTTGTTATATGTTGATCAACAATTACCTAGATTGTCTGTCTAGGTAATATCAGTTGGGAGCAACCATAGCAGTATTAGATACAGATATATGTTGGTAAACAAAACATGAAAGTAGGTGCTTAACGTGACATGTACGGATTTAGATGTTGAAATGTTTTTGCAGTTAAAAGTCATTTTCAAGCTAAGGGTTTCTAAGGTGGCAGAATTAGTACTACTAATCTATTCTATTTTGAGAAGGTAGGAGACAAATGATTGCCGTGGTGTCATTATTGTATGAATCTTGAGAAAATGACAAAAACGTCTTTTTATGATTGGGAGTAGGTCTGTAATAGTTACTTGGATATATGTTTGTGCAGTTTTGATCCTTTAATTTTATTTAAAATGATATTAATTTTCGTCAAATATTTAATAAATGCTATTAAATTTAATGGAATTTGAGAAAAAGAAACAGTTGTTTCACAATTAGAGCTTGTTGAATATTTGATAGAGATAATATATGTTCATTACTTGTGAATTTAAACTAATAAAATTTTCAAAAATATACTCCGTAATTAAAAGATTATTTTAAGTCAATCCAAAAATAAGAAATCATTTTTCTCATTTCGTAGGAGTGAGATCTTGCCCTTTTTATTCAAAGTAGGGACTTCACTAGAACCTACCAGAAATGGTCTTTTGTGTCGCGTCGATCAAATATTAGTACTACTACTTACTAAAAAAGAAAAATGGGGAGGAAGGGACAAATATACAAGTCCCAGAAAGTGTGGTTGAATTGTTGGACAGTCGTACGTATCCTTGTTGATTATCAATTTTTTATTCAGCTAATGCATCTTTTAACGTGGAGGACTAGAGGTATTTGCTTAAAAAGAATCGAAGAAAGTTTAAACTAAATTTTCTCACTTTTTGACAAAAAATTGTCTTAACCAAACAGCAAGAAAGAATATTTTTAGGGGGAAATGGTTGGTGTTTGGTTGAAAAATAATTCTTTCAAGAAAATGTTTTTTTTTTTTTTTTTGGTAATTAAAGACAATTGCATTAAATAAAAGTAAAAACAAATATTACAAACTACGGTGGGAGTGAATCCCACAAATGACCCATCATTAAGATTACAGTCCACCCCGCAAGGGTAGTCAAGTTGGTGTAACAGTAGAGCGCGGGACCGCAAGGTCACGAGTTCGATTCCTTGCATAAAACTTCTTGGTTGAGCCTGTCACACATGGCTTGCCAAGTGTGGTTAATCGGCTGGCGTGGTTTGCAGGCTATTGCGTCAGTCCGGGGTTTACCCTGTGCGCACTCGAGAGAGTAGCGGCTGCGGGTTCTTCGTCAACAAAAAAAATAAAAAATGATTACAGTCCAAAACATTACGTTCATAAGTAGTTCCTGCCATGTCTGCTCAAAAACTTCATTGACTAACATCGGAGGAACTACTTCCACCTTCACATTACCAAAAAGCTTCTTCACAACCCCTTGTTTTGCCAGCAGATGATCAACCTTGTTCTGCTCTCGATATGTATGGCTTAGCTTTGGGCTTCCTAGCTGCTCCATCAGTAATCTGCATTCAAGAATAAAAGCACTATAAGAAAGGTGTCCATTTTTAATCATTGAGATTACCTCTTTTGAGTCGGAGTTTATCTCCAAAGGGTATAGTTTATGAATCCAAGCTAGTTTTAAACCCTTCAAAATAGCTAGTAATTCAGATAAGTTATTTGTGGAGTTTGAAATGCCTTGCAGGAACCCAGTGACCCATTCTCCACTGTTGTTTCTAATCACTCCACCTATATCTCCAACCCCTGAATTTTCTATGCACGAACCATCAGTATTCCTCTTATAGCTATTTCTCTGGGTGCCACTTAATATTGATAATGTGCCTACTAGGAGGCTTGAAAAGATTGCTGCATAGTTGGTCAAATTCAACATCCCTACTATAAGAATCCTTAAAGAAGGGTAAACAGTGTGTTTTGTTGAACACATTTCAGTTTCTATTTAACCAGATAGCCCATAAGCAGAAGGGGATAATAGAATCCCAAAAAAAGAGGTTGTTGTAGTTTTTTCCTCTAATCTTATCCCAAGCATCCTTTCAGTTATCAGAAATAATGAAGTTATTGATAGATGATCTGTCTCTACAGCCTTGAGTGAAATCATACCAGAATTTCTGGACAGCTTGACATTAAAAAAAAATATGATTTATACTCTCAGTTGGATGGTTGCAGAAATAACGAATTTGGCTCTATGGAATGGAGAAAAGAGTTTGTGTGGAGTCTACCATGATTACAAATCCAAATAAAATACTTAATTTTATTAGGGGCCTTAATCTTCCATAACCAGTTATAAGAGAAGTAATGAAATTCCTGACAATAATCTTGTAAGCTGAACTGGAAGTAAAACAATCATTACTAGTTAATCCCCAAAACATCTTATCCTCACTAAAAGAATTAGCAGGTATAGAGAGGTTACAGATGGAGTGTTTAACCATAGGAGAATTATCTAAGGAGATTCCACTCAGATCCCATTGACCATTACTCCAAATATCTCTAACCTTAAGATTACTATCATGTTTGTTAAGAGGCCGATGAATAAGAGTTCTAATGGATTCCAGATTTGGGATCCATCTATCATGCCAAAAGTTTACCTTGTCCCCTCTGTGGATGGCTCATTTAAAAGCATTTATGCAAATCTCATAACCCTCAAGTATTCCTTTCTAGGTTCTAGAAGTCTGGACAGAGTACTTAAGATTACAATTCCTGGAAATGAGAACTTTAGCCCAAAGAGAGTCAGGTTTCTTAAGCATTCTCCAAGTTAAGCCAGTGAGCATAGTTTTGTTCTTAGTCTCAGCTTTTTGAATATCTAGCCCACCCTCAGCCTTAGGTTTAGTAACAGTTTGCCATCCCAAAAGATGCATTTTCTTTTTGATAGTAGTAGTCCCTGTAAGGTAGAATAATTTCCCTTATGGATTCCTTTCATTATTCACAATATATATAGTTGTACAAAGGTTGATTCATAATACAATAAGAATCCTAACTTACCTTAAATGGTTGATTCCTAATACAGTAAGAATCTTAAGCTACCTTAAATATACATCTATCATAATTACAAAATATATTGTGAATATTCGGAGAATATTCGCTAATACTCCCCCTCAGTCGGAGCGGGAGGAGGCCGAACGCTAAGGCTGGATCGGAAGTCGGTGAAAAGCTGTCTCGATAGTCCCTTTGTGAAAATATCTGCATACTGATAGGAAGGCACGTGTAATATTTTGACCTGACCACGGGCAACCTTCTCTCGCACAAAGTGAATATCCATCTCAATATGCTTGGTCCGCTGATGTTGGACCGGATTATGAGACATATAGATGGCAGATATGTTGTCACAATAGACTATAGACGCCTTTCGTAGTGGACACTGGAGCTCCAAAAGAAGATTTCGGAGCCAACAGAGCTCAACAACGACATTAGCAACTCCGTGATATTCTGCTTCAGCACTCGAATGGGATAGCGTGGCCTGCCGCTTGGCGGACCATGAGATAAGATTATCCCCAAGAAATACATAGTAGCCTGAGGTGGAGCGACGTGTGTCGGGGCATCCTGCCCAATCTGCATCCGTGTAGGATAGTAACTTGGTTGGGGCAGAGGGGTAGAGATGTAATCCAAAGTCCAGTGTGCCCTTAACGTATCTAATAATACGTTTGAGGGAGGCAAAATGGGACTCTCGGGGGTCGTGCATAAACAGACACACCTGCTGAACGGCATATCAGGCCTAGTAAATGTAAGATACTGAAGGGCAATCAATTTATTAGTCTTACTAGGCAATTTGATGTATTGCATTACATGGTTGGGAATGCTGTTAAGGAAAGACTTAGCCAGAATAGTCCTACCTGCCATGTTAAGAAACTTAGTCTTCCAACCACCCAGTTTAAACTTAAAGTGAGGATTATCAATAATAAATTGAAAGTCACCATGGGTAGGCCTCTTATGAAAGATAGGGAAACCCAAGTACTTACCAAAATTGCTGCTAGCTTTAATAGTAAGACAGTGTGAGAAAAAACATCTTATCCTTAAGATTATAATTATTAGAGAAAATGACCTTAGACTTAATATTGTTAATATTTTGATCAGAGGCCATGCAAAAACTGTTTAAGACTATTAATAATGGTATGACAGTTCTTAATATTGACCCTAGCAAACAGAGTTAAAGTGAGAAATCTTAAGGCCATTTGTACAATTTGAGATAGGGGATTTCCTGATTAATCCTTCTAGGATAAATATATAATGAGAGATAGTGACCCGTTGTCTGATACCCCTAGTAGGCTTAAAGTAATCAGTTCTTCCACCATTAACAAGCACAGAGATGGAATAAGTGACCCGCAAGGGTAGCCAAGTTGGTGTAGCAGTAGAGCGCGGGACCGCAAGGTCACGAGTTCGATCCCCTGCATAAACCTTCTTGGTTGAGCCTGTCACACATGGCTTGTCAAGTGTGGTTAATCGGCTGACGTGGTTTGCAGGCTATTGCGTCAGTCCGGGGTTTACCATGTGCGCACTCGAGAGAATAGCGGCTGCGGGTTCCTTCGTCAACACAAAAAAAAAAAAAAAAAGAGATGGAATAAGTTCTAACACAAGAAATGATTTAGGGAAATTGAAGAATCTTCAGGATCATGTTAGCATTCTTTCCTTTCATTTTAGAGAAGTTGGTGATATATTCTTGGAATTGTCAGAGGCTCTTCTATTACAAAGGAAACTAGCTTGGTTTGGCCCAATGATATCAGGCAGAAGAGGCTTAATCCTCTCAACTATAATTTTGGTGATGATTTTATATTGAGTATTGGAGAGACATAAGTGGTATTGACCACTTCCTACTTGTCCAATATCATAGACTCCTATTAACATTCATATGAGCAACCTCATACAGTGAAGTGACTCTAGTTTTCTTTTTCTTTTTCTTTTTTCATTACTTTATTGTTTCCTTGTATTTTAAATCTGAGATCAAAAGTTTAAAGGGAAACGTGACAAGCAAGCATAAGGCAAATAATTGCACCACGGATAGAGCCAATGTTATACTGATACTTTCACCCTTTAGCTTTCATGGATTCAACTTTATGCTCTTGTGGAGTGAGTTTTTCCTCCGGACTTAATGTAGCAATTAACTGAAAATGATTATTAGTAAAGTAGGTTCATTACATTGAATTCTTAGTGGTCGATCTCTCTGTCAAAAAGTTGAAACACTTTATAGTCTAGCGGCAAGTTTACCACACAATAAAATTTCTAATTAATAAGCGTTTGAACATGAAAAAAATAAATTCATTTGAAAAACTTATCAAAATCACCTTTTCAAATTTGAACTCTATCTTTATTTTTTTTCTTTCAAAAAATCTGTTCAGTGTATAACACATTTGTTTGTTTTCTCAAACGAGATGAAAATTTTATATGTACAAACGGGAGCTTATTTGAATTTCCACGTCTTTCATCCTTAGTAAAAATAGAAAAGGCCCAAAAAAATGTAAAGAAGAAAACAATTCTGTGTGGTGTATTCCCTAAATGATAAATTACAAATGGGAGGCTTGTATAATTTGCATTTAGCCATAGACTAGTCCAAAATCAAGCTGGAAAGCGAAAGAAGGAAGTTTAGAAACGACACGAGAGACTTTACTCTTCTCTGTACTAAAACAAAAGCAATCACTCTCTCCACTACTGACCCATCTTCTTCTTCTGCACTGCAAAATCTCAGACTTATACCTCATAATAATAGTAATTTATTTTGAAGTTGAGCAAAATGGGAGGATCTGGTGGTGGTATAGGAAGCTTACTCAAGGTGATTCTCACCAACTTTGTGAAGGGTTTTGTTGTATTTGTCTTACTCAACGGATATTGAAAACTTAATTCAAACTCAACAATCGTAGAACTGTTTGACTATAGGATAATTTTAAACTATAAACATAAGACTTGAATGGTACTTACATGTTTACAATATCTGAAATATTTATCAGCTGTGGGTGCACACGCGAATGTTTCTTCTTTGAAAAGCTAGGAAATCCGTCAGAGTTTAGATTCTGAGTCTAAGACTTAGAATAATGATATGAAAATCAAGTGTATTGAATAATGAAGTGTATGTCTGAATTTATAGGTGAAAAATTAGGTCAAACCGGATGAGGGTTTGACCTTGGCCCTGACCCAAAATTCGAGACAGATTTGGTCATGGCGCTGCGGCCCTACGGTGTGGGCACCGCGGCGCTGACGTGGCCTTACACTGTCTCGTTTTATTTTTCGCACATTCTTAATTAAATTCAAAATCCAATTTTAACTTAATTAAAACAATTATTATTCATTTAAATATCTCGATTCTAAATCGAATATTTAATACTCTGTCAATATATCCTTAGATCGAAAAGACAATCGACATAGTGTGACCTACAAGCCTTCACATATCGATATTAATCAAATTAAGGTCTATGCGGAACTCCTAGACGGCGCCGCAAGACGAACTCAATATGTGAAGTACGTTTACACGAATCCAGTAAACTTAACCTCTATGTGGTAAGATAAAATCCTTTCATTCACGACACACCCGATCAAGCTTAGTATTTGACAAGTGTCTATCCAAATGGCTTAATCATTGTATCTCATCTATATTAGTTGACAACTAGACTATATTATAAATATGTCTATTGCGTTGGCCAACGACTTAGGTAACCTAATATCACTGAGAAGCTGATTGTTCTCTCGAATATACATTCGAGGAATGAATCCTAATCTTGGTTCAACTACTGCCTTTAATCCACATCGTAATGTACCCAATACAAGCCGTATTTCAACCTATAAGACATTTGAGCTTAGGACATGATCAAAGTATATTACTTTGTAGACAAGGTGCGCATTGACCTCAAGTGTGAGGACTTCTATCTCTCACACGCTGATCATACTTTAGACAAATATAACAAACAGTATGTCAGCAGGGTATACCAATACTTCCAAAGTATCTATGTGTCCATCACGAGTAGTCATTACTCGTAGCAGGTGAGACATACTACATGATGCAGACCACATGTCGACTTATCACATATCATCGATATATCATTTTCGATGATCATTAATCGAGGCTATTTTAAGAGTTATGTTATAATATTAATATTTCACATTATTAATAACAACGTAAACTGCGGGATGCATATTATAGAATATTATAAACAATCAACTAATAATTCAATAATTGCAAATGCTAAAATATGAATATCCGTTAATAATAATTAGAATGTATATAAACATTTGTCTTGATACAAATTATCTTAGTACGCTACGTATACTTTCACTTTGATGTTCTTGCTAGGTATCCTACTCCATTTTTCTTAAATTGAAGTTTTTTCTCGTACATAATTTATTCTTCTGAAGCTAATTTAATTTCTTGTGCGGTTGAAATTGCAGGCCGGTGGTTAGTTTGGTGTATCCTTTGTAAGTGGGTTCCGACTTGGTAACTTTTATTTATTTATTTTTAATAACGGCCTTCTATGTGATGTTTTGGTACTGGGTTCTGGGTTCTGGGTTATATGACAGGTATGCTTCAATAAGGGCTATTGAGACCAAATCTCCAGTGGATGATCAGCAACGGCTTACATATTGGATTTTGTATTCTATGATTATTCTTTTTGAGCTGACATTTGCCAAGCTTATTGAATGGTAATTTTCCCTTGGTCGAGATTTGTATATACTTTTCAATTACTTAATGTTTTTCGAATTCTATGACTAGTAGAGGTAATTGTCTCTTTATCAGTTACGAAGTGATGTTCTCCATGGTTGTGTTTGACTGGACATGGATTTTAAGCGAAGAAGTAAAGACTTTTGAAACTTGTGGTCTAAAATAAGTCAATTTTTTTTTTGTGGCTAAAAATCATTTATAGGGTAAAATGAGAAGTTTTAAGTTATATTACTATGTTTTTGAGACTGACTAAAAAGAAAAGATTGTTACATAAATTGAGGATGAGGGATTAATAAATATGCTTTTCTATAGGTCGGGATGAATTGGAAGAGAAGTAGTGAAACAAATGATTGTTGTGAATAGTCTATTTTTAGTATCTTAATTATGAAGGCTTTGACCATTGGTTTCATTGCCAAATCTAATTCGGCTCCATCCTAGTCTTTGGATAGTTGTTATAGAAGAATGAAAGACTTTGACTTACTATATATACTTCTATGTGATACATCTCTCTTCACGCTTCACCGAGGTAGCAGCACTGCATATTTGCTATTATATGTCGATGACATTGTTCTTACTGCCTCATCTGACGGGTTGAAGAATGAAATCATTGCTCTACTCAAAACTGAATTTGCTATGACTCACTTGGGCAAGCTAAGTTATTTTTTGGGTATATCGGTGACAAGATCTGCAGCCACTATGTTCCTGTGTCAGCGTAAGTATGCAGAAGAAATAGTGTACAGGGCCAAGATGGCAAATTGTAAAATTATGCCAACTCCGGTGGACTCAAAATCCAAGCTTAGTGCTAATGACGGTGCGCCGTTTCGATCCCACTCTATATCGGAGTCTAGCGGGTGCTCTTCGTATCTTACATTCACTAGGCACGATATTGCATATGCCGTTCGGCAGGTGTGTCGTTCATGCACGACCCCGAGAGTCCCATTTTGCCGCCCTCAAACGTATTATCGGATATGTTAAGGGCACACTAGACTTTGGTTTACATCTATACACCTCTCGCCCCAACCAAGTTGCTAGCCTACACGGATGCAGATTGGGCGGGATGCCCCGACACACGTCGCTCCACCTCGAGTACCGTGTATTTCTAGGGGATAATCTTATCTCATGGTCCGCCAAGCGGCAGCCACGCTATCCCGTTCGAGTCGAAAGCGAATATCGCGGAGTTGCTAATGTTGTCGCTGAGATCTGTTGGCTCCGAAATCTTCTTTTGGAGCTCCAGTGTCCATTGCGCAAGGCGTCTATAGTCTATTGTGACAACATATCTGCTATCTATATGTCTCATAATCCAGTCCAACATCACGGACTAAGCATATTGAGATGGATATCCACTTTGTGCGAGAGAAGGTTGCCCGTGGTCAGGTCAAAATTTTACACGTGCCTTCCTCTTATCAGTATGCAGACATTTTCACAAAGGGACTACCGCGACAGCTCTTCACCGACTTCCGATCCAGCCTTAGCATTCGGCCTCCTCCCGCTCCGTCTGAGGGGGAGTATTAGCGAATATTCTCCGTATATTTTGTAATAATGGTAGATGTATAATTAAGGTAACTTAGGATTCTAACTGTATTAGGAATCAACCTTTGTAAGGTAAGTTAGGATTCGTACCATATTAGGAATCAACCTTGTACAGCTATATATATTGTGAATAATGAAAGGAATCTCTAAGGGAAATTATTCCATCTTTCAAAGGCGATTTTAAGTTTTACTAACTTGGTAGATAGAGGCTAACTTTGGTGCTGTAGATTGTCAAACAAAGTGATGAGTGATGACATACTACCTAAGAAACAGAAAGATCATCTGCTGATTGCAGTTTGCTATCAGATGGAGTAAGAGTTCTTAAGTCAACAGTCCTTTAGTAAACCATAGTCGTAGAAAAAATGAGAATCACAAAGTAATTGATGCTTGAAACTTTGTTAGGCCAGGTGAAACATGATTCTGATGGTTAAGTAAACGTTCCTCTGAACTTATCTGCTATGTGATCTTGGAGTAACTGCACTCATGCTTGACAAGTTTTAAATTATCACCGAGTGGGTTAGCACTCATATACTGGAATCTTCAGCAGTATATTTGAAGCAAGAGCAGTGATCTTAATAGCTATCTGTTTGACAGTTCTTTGTGAAGAGGGTTATACAAGATACTGGATTGCCATGATAAATGCAAAAAATGAGATGTGACGGTGTAGTTGACCTTACCTTGGTCGAAAATGATATGTTTGACCATTAGGTACTTTCACATTGAGGTAAGGTTAGGAATCCCTCTTAGCAATCATGTGGGTCATCTGGAAAGCGAGGAATAGGAGGGCTTTTGAAGGTTGGAACTTGATTTTATTCTAGTTTCTTTTTGGTGTACTTACGAGCTCCCAATTTGTATAAAGGATTGGGTCTCTTTTGTTGAGAACCATATTTTGGTGTAGGTTCTCTTATTTTGTATATGGCTTGTAAATGGGTGTTCCCCACAATTGTTAATAAAATTATTTACCTTATAAAAAAGGAGGTCCCCCTCTTTTAACTTTGGGTTTGTCTCTTTTTCTTTTTGCGAACTCGTCATATTTTCCTGATGAAGCACTTTGATTGCTGGAAGGAAAAGGAGAGCAAAATGGTTCCAGTATTAGGTAAGAGTAGTACTTAATTGTGGTTTAGGTTGTCTCCAATTGGATTGATAGAAACAAGATTGTCTGGCACAGTACATGAATCTCTTTTATATCAATTCACTTCTAGTGAGTTTGGATAATTACAAAATCTTTTCCGAATGCCAGATCTGCATTCTTTCCATTAATATGTTCTATTCACTTTTATGTCAGGCTTCCTTTCTGGTCATATGCAAAACTGATCGTAACCTGCTGGTTGGTCATACCTTACTTCAATGGTGCAGCGTATGTGTATGAGCATTATATTAGGCCTTATATCGTCCAGCGAAAAGCAGTCAACATCTGGTATGTGCCACGAAAGGACTTCTTTAGTAAGCCTGATGACATCCTAACTGCTGCAGAGAAATATATACAGGAACATGGAACCCAAGCATTTGAGCAGATGATCCACAAGGTATGATAATCAGTTCACTGTGTTAGTTTATATTTTGAGGAAATGTCAGGCAAACATATAAAAACCAAGTGACTTGAGATAGGCTGAAATCACAAAGTTCATGTGTTTAAGGATTGGCTCATTTCAGTTCATTTACTTGCAGGCTGAAGGAGAACGAAAGCCCCAAACCAGCAATTACGTGTTTTATGACGATGACTACAGATACTGAGCCTTGTATGCTACAGTTCTTTTTGTTTTGTTTCTGCTGCTCCAGTACTTTAGGAAAGGAATAGATCTATCTGCTGTTGTAAAGAGGTGCCCTGAAACTGATGTTTGGTCTTTCTCCGTGTAAACTACTATCTTTTGTTTTATAGAGTTCTTTGCAATCCTGTAACCTACGTAATAAACTTCTACTACTCGACCTCACCAGTGTCTTTATCCTAGATGTTTTTGTTTCACTGTTAATTTCAAGCAGTTTGTTAATGATAATATTTTCATCACAATCGAAACTGGGGCATTCTATTACTTCGATCACTAGCTAGGTCTGAGTGAACTCACGGTGATTGTTCACCTGACTTAACGCAAATCTTAAATTGCAGAATGTGAGTGCTGCATTGTACTCCCACTTGATACGGGAAACTGGAAATGCTGCCAGCCAGTGTTCCAGCACTAAACTGTTTTTAATGTTCTAATGAATACTCTTTCCATTCGATTTCAAAGATTGAGCATCAATGACGATACTTCTTCTGTGCAAGTTAGGAAAATGCACCATAGTGCCATGAGTAGTAATGCATTGAATAATTGCTATGTAGTTAGTTGAGTTTGTTAGAATAGTTAGTTGAGTCTGTTAGAAAGGTGGTTAATTAGTTACATGATTAGTTAGAGTTAAATAGACATAATTAATAGAATGATCTAGAGATGTAAGTGTGTATATATATGATTGTACTCTACCATATTGAATAATAGAAATCATTTTTCTCAAACCTGCTATTGTTACTTCGACTACACCCCATCTTTCTCTTCATTGCTCACATCTTCTTCTCCTACACTACTGCACAATCCATTGATGGTTGATTGTGGCCTTCGACCTGTGTTTGATGATCAATAAAACAGTAACATTAGCATGGTATCAGAGCGATGGGAATCGATGTAATTCGATGTAATTTTGGTCACATGCAGAGGAGATTTGAAGAATTTGTGTACTGATTACTGAAGCCTTGATATCGAGAAACTGTTAGAGGTGATTCTGTCACATGCAAAGCAGTTAGAGGTGATTCTGTCACATGCAAAGCAGTTCGAGGTGATTCTGTTGCTATTCGAGGTGATTCTGTCACATGCAAAGTGGAATTCAAGGGATCCGTGTGTCGATTACTAGATCCAAGATAATTCTGGAAAGTGTGAGCTAAATCGAAACAGAAATTGATAGATTTCTGTGTATTGGAGGATTATAATTGGGATTACTAACTGAGAATCACATGCAAGGAACAATGGGAAGTAATAAAGAAAATTTAATTGATGAAGTCGCAATAATAACAATTAACATTGATCACAAGCATCCTTTGTATATATTTCCATTAGATGCACATGGATCACTGTTTGTTGGGATCGTGTTGAATGGAATGGACAACTACACATTGTGGAGTAGAGCTATGAAATTGGCTCTATTAGGGAAGAACAAGATGGAGTTCATTGATGGAACTGTGAGGAGAGAAGTTTTTCATGGATATCTGGCAAGGCTGTGGGATAGGTGTAATGCAATTGTGCTAACTTGGTTGATGGGGAATGTAAGTAAAAATTTACTTACTGGAATGCTATTCAACTCAGATTCATACAACATATGAGAGGAATTAAAGGAGAGATTTGACAAAATAAATAGCTCCAGAGAATTTCAGTTGCACAAGGAGATATTCACAATGAGACAAGGTGCACTTTCAGTCTCAATGTACTATTCCAAAACTTAAAGATCTCTGGGATGAGTATGATTCCATTATCCCACCTTCATCATGTTGTCCAAAATCCAAGGAGTTTATTGATCATTTATAGTATCAAAGACTGTTGTAGTTCCTTATGGAATTGGATGAAAGTTACAGCTAGGTCAGGAGCCAAATTATCATGATACAGCAAATACCAAGCTTGAATCAAGTATATGCAATGTTTAATTAGGAAGAAAGTCAAAGAATAGTTGCAGGAACAAGCAGAGTGATGCATGAATCAATTGAGTCATCTGCTATGTTCACATCCAGGAATGGAAATGGTAAAAATGGGAATGGAGGTCTCAAACAGAAGAAGCCATATAACCCTAATGCCCTCTATGATTTCTGTCATATGAGAGGTCATTTAAAGGTGGATTGTTTCAAGCTGATGAAGTGTGATTTTTGTCACAAAACTGGACATACACAGGATGATTGCTATAAACTAATTGGATATCCAGAAAACTTCAAAAATAAGACCAAGAAAACATATGGAGTAATAGGAGGAAACATATCATTTGAAGACACTGGACATGAAGATGTAATGCATCATCATAAGCATGGCATGAGAACACTGAAGCAACAACAGTATGAACAAGCTTATGAATCAAATTTCTCACAGAATGCACAACCATTCACATTTTACAAACATATTCAAAAAATGTATTCACAACCTGCAGATACATTACCACATAATCAGTTTACATCTAGTCAGCATCAGCAACTCCTCAACTTGCTTAGCAGGAAATACAACACTGGTGCTACTGCAAACATGGCAGGTAAATGCATTTTTTATTTAGAGGGAGTGTTGAAATGGGTTGTAGAAACAGGTGCAACTAATCATATGTTTAGTGACCAGAAATACTTACACAGTAATGTATTGACAAAAGGAACAAGGAAAGTGCAATTACCCACAGGAGATTCAGCCAGAATCTCACATGTTGGTGATTATCACTTAGGAGGAGGTGATGTTCTTAAAAATATTTTATGTGTGCCAACATTCGAATTTAATCTGATGTTTGTATCAAAAGTAACCAAGGAACTGAATTGCAGTGTTACTTTCTTTCCAAAATATTGTATGTTTCAGGATCTCTCATCTGGGAAGGTGAGGGGGATTGGTAATGAGGAAGAAGGATTATACATACTATGTTTGGACACTCAGAATAAAGGAGGATAGTTGAGTAGATTTCTATGAGCAGTTCAGCATGTGGATGCAGTCATTTGGCATCAAAGGTTATGCCATGTGCCTATGACTGTCTTGAGAAAAATTTCATGCTTAAAAAATGATGCTACTTTTGTTTTGAATAATTGTGAAGTATGTCTTCTAGCTAGACAAACTAGAATTACTTTCTATGTTAGTACCAGTAGAACAACAAAGTCATTTTAATTGTTGCATATGGATGTGTGGGGACCTTATAAAGTTGAAACATATAATGGAATGAGATACTTCTTAACCATTGTAGATGATTACTCCAGATGGACTTGGAATTTTATATTGAGATTGAAATCTGATGTTTTACTCTCCTTCAAAATTTCTTTGTTGAAGTCAACACTCAATTTGAAGTTAAAATTCAAAGAGTGAGATCTGATAATGAGACTGAATTCTTCAATCATAATTGTAAGGAATTGTTTATGCAATATGGTGTAGTGCACGAGAGTTCTTGTCCACATACACCACAACAAAATGGTGTAGTGTAAAGGAAACATATATATATATATTAGAAACAGCTAGAGCCATAAAGATTCAGAGAGGATTGCCAGACAGATTTTGGGGATTGTGTGTGGAGGGTGTTGTGTATATCATAACAGAATTCCTTCTACTGTTATAAATAATAAATTCCCTTTTGAAATGTTATAAAATAAGACACCACAACTTAATCACTTGAGAGTGATAGGTTGTCTGTGTTTTGCAACCGTTCTGACTAAACAGAATAAATTTAGTCCCAGAGCAGTAAGAGATGTGTTTCTTGGTTATGGATCTGCACAAAAAGGGTATAAACTTTATGACATGGAGAACATAACTTTCTTCATGAGCAGAGATGTATTATTCATGGAGACAATTTCCCCCTCAAATGTGGCACAGATGAAGACATTAACCACATCAGATCCCATGAACACTTCTGTTATGATGATCTGATTCATCACCAAAATGTTGACATTCCATTAGTGAATACCAGGCAACATATAGGTGATGAACACATGAATGTGAATATGAAAAGTCAGAATGTTGTTCAGGATGCATATGTGCCTGATGGAGTCCAACATGAGATCAATACAGACCACAGACATGATCATGATCACTTGGCCACAAATCTATCAGAACCTAAGACTAGAAGGTCCACAAGAACTAGCAGACCTTCCATTTGGCACAAAGACTACATTACTAAACATGGTTCTCCTAATTATTTATATTCCATATCTAATGGTGTTGCTTATGCAGGACTATCACCTAAATATCAGAGTTTTGTGGCTAAAACTTCTCTTAATACAAAACCACAGAACTATTCAGCAGCAGCAAAAGACCAAAGATGGGTTGAGGCTATGAAGACTGAGATCAAAGCTTTGGAAGATAATGGGACATGGGAACTGGTTACACTGCCAGAAGGAAAGAAGGTAATAGGATACAAATAGATATATAAGATCAAGTACAAGGTAATAGGAGAGGTGGAGAGGTTCAAAGCCAGGTTGGTTGCAAGGGGGTACAACCAGAATGAATGACTTGATTACCAAGAGACATTTTCACCAGTGGTAAAAATGTATATTGTGAGGGCAGTAATTTCCCTTGCAGCAGCAAAACACTGGATAATTCACCAAATGAATGTCTATAATGCATTCCTACAAGGAGATCTTTCTGAGGAGGTGTATATGAAAGTCCCAGAAGGCTTTGATGTTAAAGGTGGGAAGACACAAGTGTGCAGATTGCTAAAATCTCTATATGGTTTAAAACAAGCATCAAGACAATGGAATATCAAGCTAACTACAACTCTTATTTCTTCTGGTTTTCAACAGAGTCATAGAGACTACTCATTGTTTCACTAAGCAGAAAAATGATAACATTGTAGTAGTGCTAGTATATGTTGATGATTTGTTGCTTACTGAAAATGATCCAGTTCTTATTCAGTCTACTAATGAGGTATTACAGTCAGACTTTAAAATAAATGATTTAGGAGAACTTAGATATTTCCTTGGTATTGAATTTGCAAGGAATTCCCAAGGTATTCTCATGCATCAGAGGAAGTATGCATTGGAGCTCATATTAGACATGGGATTTGCAGGTGCTAAACTTGCTCCTTCACCTATGGATATGAATCAGAAGTTTACTGCAATTGAGTTTGACAGACATGCTGCTTCCACATCAAGCCCATAATATGTTCCAATACAAAATCCTGACTCTCTCCTGATAGATTCCAGTGTTTACAGAAGGCTGGTTAGGAGGTTGTTGTACTTGACTACTACTAGACCAGACATATAATTTTTTGTGCATTACTTAAGTCAGTTCATGCATGCTCCTAAAACATCACACATGGAAGCTGGTCTTAAACTTGTTAGATATGTTAAGCAAGAACCAGGATTAGGAATTCTTATGTCCAGTTCAAGCACCTCTCAGCTCAAGGTGTTTTATGATGCAGATTGGGGTGCTTGTGTTAATAGTAGAAGATCAGTTACTGGTTACTTGGTGATGTATGTTTCTTCACCAGTTTCTTGGAAGTCCAAGAAGCAGGAGACAGTTTCCAGAAGTTCAGGAGAGACAGAGTACATGGTTATGGCTGCTTCAGGGGCAGAGGTGATATGGCTTGTAGGTCTGTTTCAGGAACTTGGTGTTGATGTTCAAAAACCAGTTTCAGTATTTAGAGATAGCAAGTCTGCTATTCAGATTGCTACTAATCCTGTTTTTCATGAGAGAACCAAACACATTGACATAGATTGTCATTTTACAAGAAAGAAAATACATGAAGGACTGATCAACACTGCATTCTTACCTTATGTGGATATGCCAGCTGGTTTACTTACTAAAGCTCTTGGTCGACAACAACATGCTTATTTGATGTCCAAGCTAGGAATGAGAAATATCTTCATATCTCCTAGCTTGAGTGTGTGCAAGAGTTAGGAAAATGCACCATAGTGCCATGAGTAGTAATGCATTGAATAATTGTTACGTAGTTAGTTGAGTTTGTTAGAATAGTTAGTTGAGTTTGTTAGAAAGGTGGTTAATTAGTTACATAATTAGTTAGAGTTAGTTAGACATAATTAATAGAATGATCTAGAGATGTAAGTGTGTATATATGATTGTACTCTACCATATTGAATAATAGAAATCATTTTTCCCAAACCTGCTATTGTTACTTCGACTACACCCCATCTTTCTCTTCATTGCTCACATCTTCTTCTCCTACACTACTGCACAGTCCATTGATGGCTGATTGTGGCCTTCGACCTGTGTTTGATGATTAATAAAACAGTAACATTAACATCTTCCTTAGACATATGTTTCTCCCTTCGTACTCATGGCCTATACTGTTATAGACCTGCATCGTATGACCATACGCAATGCCAAGGACGGCAAACTCATACCAAATCACTTGATCTCAAACTTGATCCTTCCTTATACATGTCATATGATACGTTTTACTCCGTCATGCAAGCAAATCTCGACAACTGGGGTGAGGAGTTTGATCGGAATTATCGTCGCATTGTCATCCATGAGATGATACACAAAGTACGTGAAATTGTTGATGATGAATCTAACAAAGGTCTCCAATACCTGAAGGTGTTCATTGGTGTAACTTTAGCCATTAGCCATTTTTTTATGAGAGGATTTCGTTTGAAGAAGAGTTATTGCCCTTGCACATTCGCTTCTTTAATAGGATGGTACCTGATAGTAAGTCATCCATGCAGTTGCTAAAGAGACTGGTCATTTTTGCCCCATTTGCCGTTATAAGATGCCAACTTGCAGCTAGCTTCTGTCTTCTAATAATTGTTGGGTAGTTATGTATTTAGAAAAGGAAAAAATTTAAGCAGGATAAATTAAAAAATGGGGGTGAAGACAAAAAAGAAGAAGGGGCATTCCGAGAATTGAACTCGGGACCTCTCGCACCCTAAGCGAGAATCATACCACTAGACCAAATGCCCAATTTGCTCATTGCACTTCTTTCATTTAATAATAATAAATTATCAGCAAATCAGTCTCCAGCGAAAGTTGATTTTATAGTTAAAATAAGATACACCTCGATAGATATAAATGGATGGGAAGAATTCATACCATGTATCTCAGTTGGTTTGAGATTTAGGTACAATTGACAATGATTTTTTTTATAGATTCTTTTATTTCATAAAAAAGGAACCACTCGTTTAGCATTTTATTACCTTGTATAATTTATATGACAATCTTTTCAATTTGGGATGTCACGAAATGTAGACAATGCTTAATTTTGTAAAAGCTTTATAATTTAATAATTGGAATTCATTAAATTCTAGAATTCTAAATATTGATATAACATTTTCTCTATCAAACTAACTTTTTGTTGGGATCGAAATAATCAGGGCGTCAAGCGGAAGCTAACAATTACAAACAGTAAACGAAGATAAATGAGACAATGATGAAAAAACTATAAAACAAAGACTAATGATATAATATGGTTTTGGTCAATTGATCTACATATTGAAAAACTAATATATAAATATTTTAAAGTTATTGATAGAATAATCTCCCTCTAAACAAGACTATTTAATGACTAAATTATGAATGATATTGTGTTATTGTATAAGAAGAAAAGATCTTCTATTTATAGATGTCTAAAACTTCTCCTCCATGAAAAGAATAGATGTAGTAGAATTCTTTTCCACACAAAAAAACTTTTTCTACCAAGAAAACTTATAAAACACAATTATGGTAAAATTCAAATAAAATAGAAATTCAAGACAAACTAACTTTTCAACCATTACTTAGTATTTTATTCCACTATCATTACCATAATAGACTAGTCAAATAAAATATACTTCCTCCATCCCAATTTGTTTGAAGGTTGACTAGTTTGGGAAGTCAAATAACTTTTTTTTTTTACTTAATTTTAAACATTGATTCTTCGAGTATTTTGTAATAAAATTTACATATTTGAAAATTATATAAAATAAGTTTGCATAATTAATAATTCACAATATATGAAAAGAGCTGAAAAAAATAGTAATCAAAGAAAGAGCTATTTGACTCTTCAAACTGATTAATCTTCAAACAAATTGGAACGAAGGGAAGATTAGACTTTGTGTTTGGCCAAATTACATAATGGGATGAAAGGAGTAGTTGTTATTCCACTATCTTTTTACAAATTCATCTGCTTATAGTCTTATACCAAGCTTGGAATTTGTATGAAACATGGAACTACGGAAATTATTACACGAAAGAAGGAGCTAAAGTGAGGAGAGCAATTTATTTCTTTTCACAAAGAATCCTTTAGCCTAATAAACTGTAGAGGTAAAGAATCATCTAGCCTGATAAATGCTAAACTAAGAGTAAAGAACAACGTTAAAATTGATTGGAAAAAAAAAATGTGACTCCGCGGTTACTACTTCCTCTATTTTAATTTAGTAATACAATTTGACTCGATATAAATTTAAGAGAATTTTGTATTTATTGAATTTGAGATTTTAAATATGTAATAATATTTGTATGATTATAATTTTTTTCTGAAATTTATGATCTTAAACGTGTCATAATATTTGTGTGATTGTAAATGATTTCTTAAAAGTAATTATTTATAAATATAAAAGAATATTATTTTTTAAAGTGAATTAAAGGAAGTACTATAATAATACAAGAAAAAGAAAGGGAAAATAAGACGATAAAAAACAAACCCAGGTGGGAAGAAAGTGGCGGGAAGTTAGTTGATTGGAGACAAGACTGGTAGAAACAGAAAAGTCCCCTCCCCTGTAACACTAGTACCCCACTTCCTTGCCGCGGAAAAGTTGCAACTGATTCACATCTTCGTTGACTACGTGGCATCAACAAAGTGTAATTCACGATTCAATAACTATAAACTAAAAAAAAAAACACAATTCCTCGAGGGAAAAAGAATGAACTACGCTACGTATATATTACACGCATTTACGTACTCCTCACAGAAAAAAGAGAGACACACTAATTTCCTCACAACCAAATTCTCATTTCGCTTCCAGAAGTTTCGATCCGAATAAATTTGCCTATAGAAGAATCAACGAACGCACGCTTCTCTTTTGCTATCAAATCGAAGATTTATGCTTCTGAAATCCGTTCGTATTTCCTCTGTTCTTCCGATTTCGGAGCCTTAATCGACCTCAGCAACAGCGAGTGCTCTTTAATTACCTGTATTGATCTTCTTTAAGCACAAATTATGAGTTTCGTTGAATTTTTATTTGCTTAGCGGTCTTCTCTGTTGTATACACTGTTCAAACGTGTGTAAATTGGTTCGCATTGACCTAAACCCTAGCTCCTTGTTGGTTCTGATGCTGTTTTTTTTTTTTGCTGAATTTTTAACGGAAAATGTAGGAGCTTTTTTTTTAATTTTAATTTTATCATTTTACGTGATATTGATAAGTATTTGTGAGTATAGTTAGGGAGTTGTGTTGTTGAGTACTTATTAAATAGGACGTGGATGTTGTTATGAGCAGTAGTTCTCGATATTCAAGGAGGTCTTACTTAGATTTTAGGTGTAATTGCTACATGCTATGATATTTTGTTTAAATGTGTACTTGATGCAACTTATTTGTTTGATAAGGTGACACTACTAGAGGAAAGTAATCCTAAATCATCTTTGGTCATTCGGTACTACGATATGAGAAGCCTTGCATTTTTTCTGTCTCTATTTTGTAGGAAAATTTTCATTTCTTAATAGTTCGTGTTGAGGTTCTTCCAGAAACCATTTTCCGTATTTTATGCTTATTCATGTTCATTTGTTCTTCTGAAATAGTCTGTATGATTAATATCCTCACTCTCTTGTACGTAAATTTTTGTGAAGTCTTCCTATGGAGGAACCATGGGGCTCTTTTGCAGTCTACCAGATGTTTGGTATTGTCATGATCAAAGAGCTAGAGTTCATATAACAGCTTAATGAACAACCTTCAGAGGAACAGTCTTGGAGAGAGGAATGTGGAACAGGTGATGTTTATTGCTAAACTTTTCTATTCTTTGCTGCTTAAGAACGGACCAGATATTGAAGAAGGGCAACAATTAGTTCCACTTTATGTGCTAGGTAAATTTCCTTTTCCTCCAGGAATAGGTCTTTTGTGAGAATCGAAAAAATCTCACCATCATTATGAGAATGTCAGCTTCTTATTCTGAAATAACACTGTAAATGGTTGTATTGTTTAGTCAATGAAGGAAAAGAATACAAGCTGCAGGTAATCGAAGTAAGGAAATCCTAATGGTTCACCTAATCATGCAATGAATAGAACTATGACAATAGTTACCTCAACTCCTATGTTTTTGTTTTTCAGACCTTTACATTATGTTTGTTTATCACGAAGAATTATGCAAAAAGAGAGAAGGTCCCTTGCAAATTCAAATATTAACCAATGACTCCTAATACCTGCATTAAGCAGCAATACATCCATATGAAATTAACCGTAAATTTAAACTTAGGAGTCAAACTTAAAATAACATAGAGGATACTCAGTTATTCTTTTTCTGGTTGCTCCACCACAAACACCTATTTACAGTACTGCCTGTTATTAATTGGTTTCACTTGTAAAATGACTAGCTCCCTCTTTTTCTGGGAGAACATGTAATGTGATTATCTGCTGTAGAAATCTAAAAAAGTTATTTTCTGTTAGAAAAGAGATAAAAGCTAGGCATTGCTGTCACAAATTAGATCCAGTTGGTTGAAGTTTAGTTCCATATACAAAAGTTAGCCTTCTGTATCATGAGTTGACAAGGGAAGGTCAATGAATGATTGACAGGCAGGGAGATGATAATGGCAGTAGACGCACCACAAAGATGTGGTATAGGGAATGCAAAACATACCCATATTGAAGTCTATTAAGTCATTGTTTAAAAAGGGAGAAAAGCTCTACAGCGTACTTGAGCTCGTTTGGAATGTGTCCTTAAGGTCTTACCAATCATAACATGAACATTTTTAGTTCTTTTTATTACCAATTTTTAGTGGCAAAATTCCAAAATGTATAATACCTAGTTATTCTTCAGTATATGTCCTTGTATTTTGTTCAAAATTCGGCCACGGCTAACTTGAGAACATGCAATTTGTCAATCTGGGAAAAAGACTAGTGCAGAGGTTGATAAAGACCATCCTGTATTACAAAAGTTACTTTGAAATTTAAGCTTAAAAAGTTATATGTGGAATGTAGGTTCTGCTTGAATACTCTTATTAAATCGACACATATGGTGCCCCTAATGAAAAGACCATTTTGAGTGCCATATTTTAGCATATATATTCTTGGTGTGGAATATCAGAAAAAAGGAGCTTATAAAGTTACACTAAATTTCAGTTGTTGTCTGTCTTTCCACTCCAGCATTAGCAAGATATATAATCCCTTTGTTCCATGCCGTATATAGACCTTTTCTTTTCAGTTCAATTCTAAAATGATTTTAGCAGAAAATTTTCAGTTATATACTTATATTATAATCCACAAATAGTTACATGGATCCCATGTTCACTCTTTTGACCAGACTTCTTTCCCTGTTCTGTCTTAGAACTCCAGAAACTAAGATTTGGACATTTAAGTTTCCCTTGTTAAATAGTGGTAAAATTCATATATTTTCTTAATAACCATAAAAGCGAAGATTATTAATTTGAGCAATAAGGGAGTATCTGTTGCTGATACGGCAAAATCTCTATAAATGAGCTGTTTGTTATCTTCAACCTACAGATCCTTGTTTTTGCAACTTGCAGGCCATTACAGCCTTAAAGAGAGGATCATACCTACTGAAGTATGGACGCAGAGGAAAGCCAAAGTTCTGCCCTTTTCGTCTTTCTACAGTATGGGCTTTCCATCAGATTGTGCATGATTTCCCAATCTTTTTGCTTATTTTTTTTCTCTGGTTTGTTTCTCCTCATAAGAGCATGCTCTTTGTGATATCCATTCATCTTCCAAATCTGCATTTGACAACTCTAAATGCCATAAATCAGGCAAGTATACTTTAGAAATAGCTGATTCCTCAGTCTCGGCAACACTAAAAATGTGCTGTCAGAATGTTCAGATTTCTTTGAAAAAATGTCAAGTTTTGAACTACCTGAATTTAACTTGCTGGAAAGGTCTATTGCATGCAACAATGCTCAAAAAGGAAATATCGGGTGAGAATAGCTAATAACTTAATGATCAAATTATGCCCTTCGTTGTACCACTTTCAAGCCATTTAAACTAAAAATTTAGGGCTCACTTGACTATCTGAAACATTGTCTTTTCTTATTTTAGCAAGGAGCGGAATTATAAACACCTTTTATATCAATGTATATACTTGGAATCTCTCTACCCCACAAAGGTAGAGGTAAGGTCTACGTACATCCTACCCTCCCCAGGCCCCACTTGTGGGACTACATGGGGTATGTTGTTGTCGTATATACTTGGAATGGAAAAGAAAGCGAAACAAGTTCGAGAAGCTCAAAAATATTTGGAAATGGCACCAGTGTTAGAAGGCAGGCAAGCTTGAAAAAGGGAGAAGGAGAATGGGTAGGGAACTAAGAGAAGGATAACGATACATGTAGAAGGGAAGTGGTGGAGAAACTAGAAAAGGGGTTGAAAGAGAAGGGTAAAAACTCGAAAAGTGGTAGAATAGGTACGGTAAGCAAAAAGGTACACCAGTGAGGGTAAATATTTTACTGGTCTACCTCTTTAGCAACTTTTCATAAGATCCTTTTATCATCTCTTTGTCTGGCCATGGAAGTATTACAAACTGAGATTTCCTTCTGTGAATGTGAAAATGGCATACCAACTAAAAAGGAAATGTTTGTGTTCATAGATGGTGCTATATGATCATGCAGGGTCAAATTGGATAATATCGTCAGCTTATCTTAAACTGATGGTGAAATAAATGTGGCAGGGTTTTCAAGTCTTAAAGTGTAGGTTAGGTGTTAGAGTGGGTTAGAGTCAGAAATGATTGGTAGTCTGCTTATATGTACTTGGGCAATCCTCCCCTCATGAACTAGCTTTTGGGCTTGAGTTAGGCCCAAGCGTCATATGTTTACATGGTTTCAGAGGGAAGTCCTTCCCTGTTTGAGCTCCCATATTATATTGTCCATGCTCTAGTTGGGCCTAGGCGTGAAAGAGGTGTTAGAGTACCACATTGGTTGGGTAATGGACTGGTGGTCTTCTTATATGGACTCGGGCAATCCTCCCCTCATGAGCTAGCTTTTGGGGTTGAGTTAGGCCCAAGTACCATATCTTTACATTAGGTAAAGCACTACACTTTCAATTTGGTATTTCTACATGGTTGCTTGGTGTAATTGCTTGACCTATACTGTGATATCTTTCTCATGCCAAAAGAGAGGATTGAGTTGAAGTTAATGTGTTGGAACTTGGTAAGAAGGATGTTTAGAGCATCCCAGGCCAGCTCTATGCTTTTTTCTGCTGCTTCTTCCCCCTCCTCTCACGCCCCCCCCCCCCCCCCCACACACACACACACACTTTTTTACACACAAGGGTCCAATTTCTCTGCTTCAAATACGGGGTATTCCTCTGAGGTTTTGTAACCCATTCTGAAATTAGCATCCATCAACTGCTTCTGATGGATAAATTTCAGGATGAAACAAGACTGATATGGTATGTTGAGAAGGAGGAGAAACAGCTTCAATTGAATCAGGTTACAAGGATTATTCCCGGTCAACGAACTGTAAGATCTAAAGCTATCAATATCATGCACACCAAACTTCATACTAAGCGGTATTGTTTGACTGATTGCATTTTTTATCTGAAATGAAATCCTAGGTAATATTTCAGCGGTTTCCTAGACCTGAGAAAGAATATCAGTCATTTTCACTTCTATATGGCAAAAGATCCTTGGATTTGGTAAGTAATACTTACAGTCTTACGAGCATGTCACATTCCCTTCTAAGTTTCAGCACTTGCATAAAATGGAATTCCTTCACTTCTATATTTCTTTTTGAGTAGCAAATAGTCATCAAACAGTTAGAGATACAACTAATTACCTGTGTACGGGGAAGTATGAGATTTAGATAACCCCTATTTTTTTACTTAAGAGAAACTTTTATTATTGGGATGATATGGATCTGAGGATTGAGCCACTTTTAATTGATTGATTAACAGATAGCTTTTTGAGTGCCTTCCACATTTAATTGATGACCTTTTGAGGTTAAAAATTCCGAGCTATGCATTTTTATTTCATATCTTAGTTACCTTTTTTGTTTTGAAACAGCCTCTTGCAGATATGCAAGGTAAGGCAGCGTACAATAGACCCTTGTGGTCCGGCCCTTCCCCGGACCCTGCGCATAGCGGGAGATTAGTGCACCGGGCTGTCCCTTTTTTAGTTGCCTTTTGGTTTTAGTAAAATGTAAATCTGTGAAATAGCCTATGCAAGTAGTATGAGGAGATGGCAGAACATTGGAAATTGTATCTTTACGCGTAATTGCCTTTCTATATTGGTCAACAACTAGCTAGTATTCATGCTTCAAAGGAATGGCTATCTTTGCCATTACTTTTCCTTAGGCATAGACAACGAACACTTGTGGCACAGTTTGCGGTTCGTCTGTATTTTCATGATATATGAAATTTGAGTCATATGCTTGCTTCAGGAATAATATATTGTATATTTTAGTAACTGCTTATTTCGTTGATCGAAATACAACACTTAAGAAAGTGGAAATTTTTGTACTTGCATATCTTACTTCGCTTATATCATAGAGATGCAGGTCCTTGTGTCCTTCCTATTGAATAAGAATTCTCATTCTTTAAGTTCAAGTGGGTTAATTAAGCAGGATAATATGAACTTGACCTCGCAAAAAGTTAATGCTCATTACTGGTTGCCACAAAGATCATCATTAAAGCATGTCTTATGTACTTCCAAAGTATATGGACTAGTACTCTCAGAGTTAAGAAAATAGGCTGACCCAGAATACCGTGATTGTAGTAGACCATTGTTAGTAAAACAAAAATGAAGAATTCTAGAAGAATTTTATATCTTTAGATGATAACAACAAACTGAACCCTTTGGCAGATCTGCAAAGATAAGGAAGAGGCAGAAGTCTGGTTTGTAGCTCTCAGGGCCTTGATATCTCGGGTTAACTGTCAAAAGTGGACAAGGGATATAAGACATGATGCCTCATACTCTGATGGTTCAACTTCTGTGACACAACGAAGTTCTCACTCCGCTTTGTCAAGTAGTAGTGGAAGCAGCAGTACACCCTATGAGGTACTTACTATGATGCTTTTCTCATTAAGTTGATTGATTTATAGTCTTGATTCCTTTTCTGTTCTCACTACAGGACCCAAAGAAAAATCAATTGGGTTCAGTTCCATCTCAGAGTCCTCCAAAAAAGAGATTAGAAAGAGCATTTTCTGACTTTTTACTGTATAATTCAGCCGCAAAATGTTCTTCCCATAGAGAGTTTGCTGCTAGTTCCCTCAACTCAAGATCATACGGGAACTTAGATGATGAAATTGGGCGGAGCTCTGCAGATACTACCCGAATTAGTTTCTCCAGTGCCATTAGTTCATCTAGCCAGGGATCTTTTTCCGCAAATATTGATACCCTTTGTGACATTTTAATATGGGGAGAAGGAATTGGTGATGGCCTGCTTGGTGGTGGGATGTGTGGACTTGGAAAATTTGAAGCTGCATCAAGGGATGCACTTTTGCCGAGGACCTTGGAATCAGCATTATTACTTGATGCTCAATATGTTGCTTGTGGGAGCAGACATGCCGTACTAATCACAAAGCAAGGAGAGATTTTTAGTTGGGGAGAGGGGTCAAGTGGCAGACTAGGGCATGGAGTAGAATCTGATGTTTCTAGCCCAAAATTTATTGACACTCTCTGTGGGTTGAATGTTACATCAGCAGCATGCGGAGATTATCATACTTGTGCCACAACACTCAGTGGAGATCTCTATACATGGGGTGACGGTACCTTTAACTTTGGCCTCCTTGGGCATGATACTGGAATCAGTCACTGGACCCCTAAAATAGTAAGGGGTCCTTTGGTTGGTAGGCATGTCTCATATGTCTCTTGTGGTCCGTGGCATTCAGCTGTTATAACATCAGTTGGCCAACTTTTTACTTTTGGTGATGGAACATTTGGTGCTCTAGGTCATGGGGATCGTAGTAGCACTGGCATTCCTAGGGAAGTTGAAACTCTACAAGGACAAAGAACAGTTAAAGTGTCTTGTGGGCATTGGCACACTGCAGCTGTGGTACAGCTCACTTTTGATGATTCTGGTTCTAGTAACACCCCACCTAGGAAGCTTTTCACCTGGGGAAATGGGGATGATGGACAACTTGGACACAAAGATAATGCTTCTAGACTCACTCCATGCAACATTGTACAGTTGGATGACATTAACTTCAGTAGAGTAGCCTGTGGCCATAGTATTACAGTTGCTCTGACAACATTAGGACAAGTATATACAATGGGGAAAGCTGATTATGGGCAGCTAGGAATTCCTGGAAGTACTGGGAAGTTTCCTTCTCGTGTTCAAGGAAAAATTACAAATCGTTTCATTGAAGAAATAGCTTGTGGCTCTTTCCATGTTGTGGCCCTCAGCTCAAACTCCGAGCTTTACACGTGGGGAAAGGGAGGAAATGGACAGCTAGGACATGGGGACAATCATGATAGGAACACTCCTACACTTGTTGAAGCACTGAAAGCAAAACAAGTAACGCATGTGGTCTGCGGAAATAATTTTACTGCTGCCATTTGTCTACACAGAGAAGTGTCTATTGCTGATAATTCCGTTTGTGCAAGATGCCAGAGTCCATTTAATCTCAGACGAAAACGTCATAACTGCTACAACTGTGGGCTTGTCTTTTGCAAAGTGTGCACCAGTAAAAGATCTGTAAGTGCTTCTTTGGCTCCAAAAATGAACAAACCTTATCGTGTATGTGAAGATTGTTTTACTAAATTGAACAAGGGCTTGGATACTGGATTGACCTGTCTACCACCGAAGGCCACTTTTGGAAGCTTACAGAAGAATACTGGAGAGAAAGGGAAAGAGACCTCGCCTTCCAAACAAAAAGGCCTTCTCTCTAGGCTGTCCTCATTCGATTCATTCAAACGGTCTGAAAATCAACATTTTAAAAAGAACCAGAAGCAAGATTCAAATTCTGATAATGTCTCTCCAATTCCTAATGTCAATACTCAGAGTGAAGTATCTCTAACATCAAGCCCGTTGATGTCTTTTTCTGATTGCCCCGATAAGTTGTATGTTTCTTTTGTTGGATCAACAAGTCGTTCTCAAGCTGGTTCTCCTTCTTCTTTGGAATCAAGTTCATCTTATTCTGTGTCACTGAGATCTGCTTTTGCTGCACAAGCAAATCACGAAGTGGATCTTGATGATTCGAAGCAAACAAGTGAGAGTCTGGAAAAAGAAATTTCAATATTGAAGGAGCAGGTAAAAATGGCCAAGATTTTTCGTCAAGTCTCTTTACTGCATTCTTTTTCTTCGATAAAGCAAGGGTAATTTTCGTGCACAGTATCCTACAGTCCATTGAGAAAGATTGTGTTACTGTGGTTTTATAATATGGATAGCTACCTATTGCACTAGATACTGATACTTGTCTTGCAAAGAATTTCCTTGAAATAGTCCAAGGACCAACTGATTAGAAACAGCAGCCAGCTTAAAAGTTATAGTAACCTAATTAATTCTTATGCAGTGTTACTTCTCTCTCAAACAAAGAAATTTATAATATAAGTTGATTTGTACGAGCTCTATTGCACCTGAGACATACCCCATGCAGGTAGAGATTCTCACCCAGAGATCTCTATTCTTAGAGGCTGAGCTTGAGAAAAAATCAAGGCAACTACAAGAGAAAACTGATGAAGCTAAAATGGAAACAGACAAAAATAATGCTGCAAAGGAAGTCATCAAATCTCTAATGACGCAGGTAGACCTTTTTGTTTTATATGTTTCATTACATTCTTAGTTATATTCTGCAGTTAATTAAAAACATTTATATAATTCACTTAAAAGTGTACTAATTATCAATCAAATTTGGAAATTCAAGTTTACAGAGAAATCAGAATTCAATTGCTTATCGATACATCCAGCTTCTTCTTTGACTTGTCCAAAGTCTAGCACAAAAACCTTGATGGAAAATAAGTCAAATTAAGTACCTGATAATAGTTTTGGCATTTAACTTAGCAGGGAGAAAGAAGAAAGGAGAAAGAAAAAGATTTATGTAAGAGAATGTGGAACCAATAAATGTGAAAATGTATAAGTGCCTAACAGAAATAATAATCACAACTGTTAGAACTGGTAAAGAAGGTACTAGATTACATTCCATTTCAGTTACTCTAGCGAAGCAATATTTTTCCTTTTTTATAATGTTATGTTCTTAGAGTTGAAAATGGAAATACAAATTGCAGCTTCGCCCCCACAATGATTTTGATCTCAAGATAGTTCGACAAAATAGGTTGTGATTACAAGTAGCAGATAATGGAGATACGTTAGAGGAAAATAAGATATACTAGCATGATATGCATTACATGCCTGAGTGCTCGTTGACTTGGGAAAACACCCTCTTAAGTCCTGCATCTGGAATTATTCCTTCCGAAATTCAGTAGTAGTTCTGGATAGCTTCTGCTGTTGTTCAATCCATAGAGGACTTAGTTTACACTTGGGACAACTTTCATCCCCCTTATAGATCTCTATCCTTATCCGGCTGTAACTACTACTGATTGAAGCATTCTTATTATTGTGTTTTTCTTTTCTGGATCCTCTGCTAGGTAAAGGGCACCACTGCAAGAGCACCTCAGGATGGTTCTGCAGAATATCTGATCCATTCGATGATGACACCTAGAGTCCCTTGAACCTTGTTTCGGAAGGATTTAAGGAATAAACCAACCAGCTCGGATTTCATCATACTCCTATTCTTTTTGCACTTATCTGCAGATCACTGAAGATCTATGGTAGGTTTCGAGATTACTTATTCATTGCATGTAACTTTTGTGTCAGTGAGTGGTTAATTATGCTTCGGGGAAAAAATGGTTAGTTATAATCTGGATGGAGTTTACTTCGGGTAAGCATTGATGCTTTTCATACTCCTACTGACTTTTGATTGATATGGACATTAGAATTATTCATAAACCAAATAAATGGCGTGCTTTGAACAGATAAGGTAATACATTTGTACCTAATAGCTTCCTCATAATGGGGCTGATTCTTCTGGCTGATATATATATATATATATATATATCCTTCCATGATCTTTTAAGAAAGGTACTAGATGTACTAATCTGAAACTTATCACTCAAGTCATTCTTAACCAAAGTGTGTGTGTGTGTGTGTTGGGGTGGGGTGGGTGGGGGTTATGTTTGTTCAAATTGATAATCTAGTATTAGTGGCAGCTTCTTTGATCTATAGAAATTATTTGATTTCTGGAATATAGCTTTAATGTTACTTTACTTATAGTTTGTACAAGGGGAAGTTTGGTTGATCCTTTTTCTAAAACCTCAAACTTATTCTGGTGAGCATAGACCTATAGGGTATCATACTATCATTCATTCTAGCCCAAGCTATCCTCAGCTCAAGTTAACCAGATTCGAGAGAATTGAATTCTTCCTTCTTTGAGAAATTGATACAGAAGTAACTTCTTTAACAAAAAAGAAACTCACACCATTTTCTCTAATCAAGAATGAGATATCTGTTAAAGTTAAACCCCTCCCAGTGCTTAAAGTTTCCGAGAGGAGCTATTGATGATATATCTCTTGTTATTACTATACACCAAGTGACATAGTATCTATCATACTGTTGATACATGTCCATGCTGCATGGTTGACACTCACACGCAATATTAGACCATAATCTGACTCTAAATATTGTTAACTCGGTATATTTAGTGCAGTTAATTATGTACATCCCAGATAATCATCTTGCCACTAGCCTACGTCAAATTTGTAGTTTGTTGCTAGTTTATTTGTCTGTTTGCCAATGTTGTATTCATGGTTCTTGTCATCCTTTGTCTAAATCAATCTATGTTTGTGCAATTTGAAATGGATGAAGGGCCTATTGCATCAATATGAGGATTCTCCTCCGACTTGCTATGATGCAGAAGTGAATCTAATTTTTTTAAGTTTCCACCGTGAATGAACACACCAGCATTTTGCATCATGTGAAACCACAAGTATTGGAGAACTATTTGATGAAAAAATTGTTATCTCAAATACATTTTGATGGAAGTTTTCTGCATCTCTGTGTATATGCAGTTGGAGACGTCATCAATGTCTCTGAAAGTTTCAGTCGTGAAAATCTGAGAATATGAGATGCACGTCAACTGGTTCAAGGGCAGGAGTCTTATTACCGGTATGACGATTTGATACTAAAGAAGCTGTCTCTCTATCAGAAAGTGTACATTCAATTTTGCATATAGAGTGGAGCTAATATCCTTAGTACACATTAGGATGAACAGAAGGCTGATGTTTCTATGATGAGTAGGTGAAAGGAAAATGAAAATGGTGATAATAATCAACAGATTGTGACATGTACTTCCACGTATGAATTCATTCAACAGTTGAAGTACCTCTTCTTTCCCACTTCATCTCGTTCTCTTTCTCCCAATTGTGTAAAGAAGTAAGAGGATTTTTTTTTGTTTTTCTGATGTTACTCCGAGGATCTAGACTTTTCAATTTTGATGATGTTACTGTAGAATAGAAGTTTTAACACTACGGATATTCTGATCAAATACATAAAAAGCAACTTATTCCGGTAAATTTCGTAGTTTCTTGAGTTGTTTACCCGTGCACTTCATTTGGCCGTCGGCATCTCCGAGTCTAGTTCCCAACTTTAAGTAGGCGTTTGGCCACGAAAATCAAATATTTTTCACTTTATTTGGAATTTTAAAGTTGGAGTTGTGTTTGGTTATAGTTTTTGCAAAGAATATTTGATTGTTTAAATATAATGAAAGTGAAAGACAACGTTTTAGGTGTTTTCCAAATTTCAAATTCAATTTTAAGTTGTATTTGGATTTTTATGGTCAAATGATGATTTTAAAATAAAGTGATTTTTTTTTGGAAAAAAGTGAAAAATTCTCATTGCCAAACAAAAATGGTTATATTTTCACATGGAGCTAATCTTTAAGTGAGGTGTTGTGGAAAAAAAATGAAAATATGGTATTGTGGTGCCTTCGATGACTTTGTCAAAATTATAAATTTTGAACTGCAATTTTTTTTTATGGTAATTTTTACCAAATTAATATATTGGCGCTCTCACTGATACAATTAGATGGCTACTCCATATACCATTTAGTGATGTAAATGTTACTTATATATCATGCCAAAATAAAAAAAGTGTGGATAAAAACAAGAAACTTACAATTGTGTTTTGAGTTTTGACAATCTAAAGCTACAGCTCTTCTGGGCCAAAAGTTTTGGCTTTAAGAGCTCTGAGAGCAGCCTTGGTTTATTCTTCTAAGTACTTAATTAGGTGTACTTGAATCAACTAGGAATATATGTAGACGGCATATTAATAATTTTATTAAATGCAGGTGAAGTGAATTGGATTCACATTTGTCTTTTTCTATTTTGTTATCTTTGGAAGTTTACCATTTTCTTGAAGATATTCATTGTTTTCTTGACTGCATTATCGATCAAATCCTTTTAACCTCATCAGTAATTCTACTCACTTTCCAAATGCATGCACTTATTTGCTTCTTTCAAATCATCAACATTACTTTTAAACTTGTTCCCTAACCGGCATGGCCATAGACGATGATTTTAAAAAACCTTCCCGTGCGGTTATTGCGAAGTAAAAAACCGATGAGATTATGAAAGTAAATATTCTTGGCACTCTCTGGTACATCAGCAGGCAAAGATGCTTGTAACCCTTTTGCCAAAACGTTATGATTTCTATTGGGCCTGGTTTGTCCCAAATGGCTTTTACCAGTATCGGACAATGGACACACGAAGTCTATCCTTTCTACTGGAGCATAATGGCGAGCTGAAGTCTTCTTCTATTAATGTTTCAATCTTGCTAATATGTCTACTTTTCCCTTTGGAATATCTTTTACCCATACGGGGCTGTCAGAATATCACATGATAAGAGCATTAGAGTAATGGCAACGAGTACCTCTTGTTTTCAGCTTTATGTCCATCTCCAAGTTCTTTACATTGGAATTTGGAAAGTCTTTTTCTTGCTTGGAGATATAACTATTCAAACTAGCAATAGTGATAGTTGTGGTTAAAGGTCAGAATATTGTGTAATCTATTGCTCAATATGGACAATGTATGAATCTACAATTACCTATGACTATGGATTTATACTCTTCTAGTTCTAGGAAAGGGCACTATGGTTATTCCTGTCTAGCTAGCGTGTTTATGTATTCCTTTAGCTCGAGAAACCTATAGGGAAATTAATGAACTAAAATAGAAAATGATGCAAAAATGATAAGATTATCTTACAATCTTTAAAATCTCTTATAGAAAGATAGCACGAAAAAGCTAATTCTACCCTATTAAGGTTTGAATCGAGTTTTTCTTTGCCTTCATCTCCCTAGACTTTACCCCAAAAAGGGGAAAGTTAGGGAAAGCCCTGTTCTTGAATTTGAAAACCACGAAAGAAACTAAGAAAAGGAAAGGAAAATTGAAACAATAAGAAGAGAGAAAATAGAAGAAAATTTTGATTTTGCACTCCATTCTCCACCTTCTTTTTGAAAATGAAGTCAAATAAAAAAAAAACAAATGAATCTTGTACCTTCTTTTCTTTTCGTCTCACCTTTCAGAATCTAATTAATTAGCTTGTGGAAGATATGTACCTTCATGGTACTCTTTCTATTAAAGTTGACTAATTATGGTCTCTCGAAACCGAAATACACATTCCGCTTCATTGGAGATATCTCCATCAAGTAAACATTAGCAAAAGGCTGTTTTTAAAGCGAAAAGGAAAAAAAAACATGGATGTACACAGCAGAAGCTTGGCAACATTTCACCAAAGATGAACCAGTAACTGCTACATTTAAGAAACTACTGCAAGCAATTCTTAGTTATCATTTTCCACTTCCAGTTCAGCTTTAACTTCCATCAACAGATTGACTTAGAACTTCTTGAGTTTCTGCCAAAGCTGATTCTCTTGCATCAGCAGCATATAATATCTTTTTAACTGCCATAGCCATCTGTGAGATGCAACAAGCCCAACCCCCATTGATTAGTGATGGTAATACACGTTAATGACAGAATTTAGAAACTTTGCTCTAACTGTGAGATACAGAAGGAGCAGCGTATTCAGCATTTTGCTAAACATAATTGCCAATCGATGCACAACCACTAATGGAAGTCTCTAAAGTACCATACATGATGCCAAAGTAGTGAAAATGTCTAACTAATGGGCAAAAGGAGAAGACAGAGGGTCAAATAAATAGCAACTCTTCTGATAGCCAGCATAGTTCTTCAAAAAGCGAAGTAAAATGAACTACTCCATATAAATACTCTCCTTACCACGTTATACATGTGAACATTGAAAAGCATTAGCAAAGGAAATCCATGACAAGCAACTGCTGTAGTATTTGTAAGCTAAAGGTAGGGGCTGGGTTTAGGGGTTCAAAACTATCAGTGGTTATGTACTAGAAGGAAGGGACAAAGTTCCTTTAGCCTAATAAGCACACATATTACAATTACATATATGCTGATCCTTCCCAGAGATGTTGTTTGTGATATATCAGTTAGACATGCGCAAGAAAGTCACACTATAGATGGATCGACATGAAGGGTAGCTGGGAAGCTACATCACAATCATTCTCTTTTCGTGAGATGGAAGGGAAGAGCTTACCGGGTCATCTTCTAAGTCTCGAGTCTGACAGAGAATCTCAATATCTCGTAACTTTGCAAAATAAAAATCTCTTTCTTTCTCCAAGTGATCAACAGAGAGCTTGAGATCTGTAACCTGGACGGTTAAAATAAGAAGTTCCAATAAGCACTTGAAGTACTACCAGGCAACCAAAAACAGTGACTTTATAGCAGGAAAAGTAGCAATTGAGAGTTATATAATCACGGAAGTGGATACTTATCACAGAAAGCAAAGAAAAAAAATAATAACAACTATACCACAATCGTGGTTCTAGTTGGGATCTGTTATGAATCCGGAATATCCATATCCTTACGCTGTCATATCATCTCTAACCAAACTTTAAAGACTCCTGTCAAAAACCGAAGCTAATGTCGAAAAGAAAGAAAAAAAGTAGAACCAACAGCAGCAACGTGATCCCTTCATACGTAAGCAAACAATATACTAAGCTTCAGATGTTCTACGTTTCGGTGTAGTTTAGCAGTCCAAAAGAGCTTCAGCGTATCATTGACCATACAGAAACAAGTACTCTGATTGACCTTAAGCCACAGCTTAAATCGAGCTTTGATAATGCTTGAAAATTAGAAGAGGCAATTATTCATTCACTCAATCAATCTGCTGAACCATAAGTAATTGGTTTTGAAAGATCCAACTTCACACAAATATAAGACTATTACCTCCTTTGACAAAGCCTGCATCTCTGCTGAAGAATTAACCCCACCCATTACTGGACTTGACCTTCCTTGTTTCATTCCTAGTAACAAACATAGTTTAAGAAGAGTAATACTAAGAGAGAATACATAAGGAAAATATCTCTGTCGCTAACCTGTAATCTTAGTAATGCCTTCCCCTAATCCAGGGTTATGACAGTTGTTAGTTTGCAGTGACTTTGCAAATCTCTGAGAACCCTTCACATTTCGTTCCCTTCCAACCTTACTTCTGCGTTCCAGAGGATTATAGTTCCTGCACAGTTACAACAAAGGAGAGACAACTAATGAGAATCAGGCATCCAAGTTTTAGAAGTAAACACTCAAGTATGTGAGAAGAAAGCACATACTCATTCATAATACCATCATTTACAGACTCACAATAACGCTTTATCCACTGCAGAAACTCCAAATTATCCAAAGGACGGCCCTTAACAAGCCTGTTAACTTCAATATGCTGCAAGCAGAATGGAAACCAACTGTAAATTTAACCAAAAAGAATCATCTAGTTCCTCTCCGCAGCAGGTTATTTTGTTTCACCAAGGTTAATCCTTGATGGCTGAATACTTAGTTAAAAAGGTAGCTGTGCAGGTAATACAGAAGGGAAAATCTCAGAGGAATCATTCCTCAAATTCAGCATTGAATTAGTATGCCTGAAAATTTTCTACAAAATTATCTATTTTATTTCTTACAACGGCGTTGTCTAGGCCAATTTGCGCTCACCTCGACTATTCCACCTGATACTTGCTATCTCCCACTAGCACAGGAAAAATTTCTTTGTTTTACTTCACTGTTATTGTTACACTTATTATTATTATATAAGATAAGCACCATCACAGATCCAAAGTGTTAAATACGGAAAAGTAAAAAGTAGGTGAGACGAGTATGTTGAAAGATTTAAACTGCACTTCATATGCCAGAGAAAAAAAAGCCAAAAAGAAAATGATTATCTGCCATGAAAGGTTTGCAAATGGAAAGAAGGGAGCCAAACTTTCTCAGTAAAGGATCCATGTAAAACTTGAAATGTGTTTTGTAAGAAGTTACCTTATCAATTTTGAGCTTGTTAAAAACATCTTGCAGCACTTTGTAGTTTTGGATCATGTCATATTCAGTCTTTGCATCAAAATTGACCTGTAACAAAATTTGGTCGATAAAAGATGCCACAACAAATCAATCATGTTACGATAGGACCACCAGAACATCACATGCAGTAATCACCTTGTGCATTGGAACAGCTCCAGGATAGGTCATGTCCATCATCTGACACTGCACAGCCCCAGAAGCAGCCTAACATAATAAATTTGTAAGTCAAATATGTAATGAAGCATTAGAGGAGGAACAAAATCGTCAACATTTCAAAAGGTAATTATCATTTATGTTTATTATGCTGTATATAACCTGTAACACTTACTAGTTAAGTAACTGGACATATGAACGTTGCTAAATTGTTGGCTAATCTTTTCCACTCATTACAAAAGATACAAATAGAATCCGTAAAGCCAACTGTGATACTAGCTCAACCCCACTTCACAGATAAATCACATAGGCATTTACTTATCTAGTAACATAACTTTGAAAGGAGAATGTGAACACCAACTAACTATTTAATCTGTTTTAAGGATCTATATCTTCCTACTAGAAAATTTTGATCTATCTTTTGATTGACTAGACCTCTTCGGTCATACATTCTTCAATGTCCATAGTTTCTAAGTGAAATTTTTGTCCGTCTCATTTTGTTTCATATGACCAAACTGAAAGCCAATTTCCCACCAGTAACGAGAAATAAATATTTCCATTGTTTGACATGATAAAACAGCAGCAAGATAATATGGTCCATTTGCATTCTGTATTAAATGAACTGTTCACTAATCAAACCAGAAGTAAGATAATTCTACACCATTCATCAGCATGTTATTCCTGTACCTTTCCTCAAGAAGTGGACCTTTACATAAACCAAACGGATCTTTAACACCGATATAGGTCGAACATAAATGTAATACTTGGGACATCATTTGCATCACCTTGGTGTCCAGGATTATAATTCAAGAGAATTTCGTTGCAATTTACCCTAGTGACAAGTACCAAATAAACCCTTCATCTTAACTTGTACACCAGTAAATAAAAATTTCTAATAACATTATATCATTAACAGGCATTTATCTTGAAATATACTACGTTGAGAACTAAGATAGCTAGGTAAAGAAAATCTATTAAATAACAACGGAGGCTTCAGAATTTAGTATCATTGTCATAGACCGGCGAATTTCTTCATGTCTCCGTTTCAATCGTGAAGACTTAAAGAGACAACTTCCAGGGTAAATTGAATTATCAACTCAACCACAGCCTATACACAATGTATTCTACAGCCATGTCCAACTCGGCTATACAAAAGGTATAAGGATGCTAACTTTGAAACACAATTAATTTTGCGAAAGTAATCAAAGAATAAACAAGAAAACAATAATGTGTCAATCAAATTAGCTAAGTTCGATAAATGAATATCAATGTCTAATTCGCTCATTTACACCGTAACATCCAATTCTCATGGGCTTGTATAACACAATAACCGGAAAATTGAGGAAAGGCACAATTTCTCAACAGGTGAACATAAAAATGGAAGCATCTATTTCATTCACCAAGAATCCGACAGAAAAAACTATTTACAAACCGGAACAGATTAAGAAATTCCATACAAGAGAAATGGGGGATACCTCTTCAATGCGAGTGAGATTAAGCTGCAACCTGGCATTGATCCATGTCAATAACTCATTCCTCCCAACAAAATACGCACTATCCATTATCCCTATATTCGCCATTCCTCTTAGCGTTAATCCTACAATTTCCTAATAAACAATGAGAAGAACAGAGATATTTATATATATAGATATAGTACATGGAAGGAAAACCAGAAGAATAGAGAGAGAGTGCGTAAAGCAAGGGATTTTTGTAATTCAAATTATACAGTTTTTAATATAGCCGTTCAGTTTTATTTGTTAGCCTAACCCATAATAAGTGCGTTACTAACTAATTAATGATTGCATTAAATCTTGATGAAATTAAGATACAAGCAAGCGTGGGAAAGAATATCCTATGTTTATTTAGTTATCTAGAAATTTTTTATTAGGATTAATGGATTATTACTAAGGAAAAAACTGACCAAAAAATGTGTTGTAACAGATGGAGCTCTTTTTTAACCAGAGGTCTCAGATGCTTATTTAATTATCTAAAAAAAAATTAAATTAATGACTTACAAATAAGAAAAAGGACCACAAAAAAATGTGTTGCAGTGAATGTGTTAGTTCTTCCTTAACTAGAGGTTTCGAGTGCTTATTTAGCTACCTAAATTTTTTTAATTAGAATTAATGTATTACTAATAAGAAAAAGAGGGGTCACCGAAGAATGTGGTATGAAGATTTAAGTCCTAAATATGAAAAAATCTTTTGGCACACAAGTATTTTCTTTGAATGAGCACGTTGTGCGAATTTGGTATAGTAAGCTCCAATATGCGTACGGAAACGTGGTGAAAAAGAAGAAGAAGGGATGTATCCAGCTTCAATACTTGTTTTGGGGAAAAGAATCATTTGCTTTTCTAATAAAAAATACAAAGACCGTGAGAGCGGACTGCAATTTTCGTGTTTGGTTTTCACTTTCAGCAGTTGCCAATTGGTCATTTTCTTAAGTTGGGGTCTCAATTGACTTTGTCACGTCACATGTAAACTCCTGCTCTCATTGTCCATTATTAGAAAGAACACTTCTGCATGGACAAAGGTCACTACATTGTTAAGATTTCCTTTTCCAGTGAAAACAAATATGTAGCTCAAGGGCCACACAAAGAAACCCAAATTTCAGTTAGTTGAAAGTGAAATATATGTCTTGTTTATTTTTGTCTCACCAAATAAATTAAAAAAAACAAAGTTGTTGTTTGTACAATGAACATGAGAGCTCAATCCAAACAAACAATCTACTCACTCCCACATTTCATTTTACTTGTCCCTTATTGACTTAACACTCCTCGTAAAAACTACTTATTAAATGTTTATTTTACTATATTATCATTATTAGTTACACTTTGGAAATTTAAATTTGACCACTATTATTTTATATAGTTACTTAATGACACAGATCGTACAATAGACCCTTGTGGATCGACACTTCTTCGAACTCCGCGCATAACGGGAACTTAGTGCACCAGGCTGCCCTTTTAATGACACAGATAATACTGAAAGAAAATAATAAATCTCCCTTAATTTGTTAAAAGGAACAAGTAAAACAGAAAAATCTATTTTCAATATTTGGGTCAAGTAAAATGAAACGGATGGGGTATTAGGTTAGAGAACTCATTAAATTTATAAACTTATTAGTACTTCTCTGTTTAATCAATGAAGGATAATTGGCACATAACAATCAAAATTTCAGAATATTATATTGTGTCTTGAATTAATTTATTTTTTTAGTTTCAAACTTTAGCATATTGTGGATGGTCTTAAATTTCTGTTTAATCAATGAATGACCTTATAGGTGGGTGGTCTTAAATTTCTGACGTCGCTTACCCCATAATCAAAAACATCAAATTTTGATTAACCTTAAAGTCCACGGGACAAATGAAAGTCAAAAATTCAAGACAATCTATTTTTACAGTTATTGGCTGTAAATTCTAGACCCTAAAAATTTGTAAATTTTGACTAAAACTTAAATAGAAGGCCAAAAATGGCTATCCATGTACTTTGTCCAACGACCACGGTCCAAGCCCAAACTCCTTTGTAGGGGCCTGATTGAGAAACAAAAAGTTGGAGCCCAAACATAGAAGTCATACCGTTATGTCATGATTTGCATGACATAGTTCACCGATTTTAGTTCCTCCTGCCTAGGGGTGAGCACGGGTACAGGGTACCCAGATACTCGACCGGAATCGATATTATCGGGTAAGTTCCGGGTAGATATATTATAATAACGGGTAGGTTATGGGTATTAAAATTAGGAACCGATCAATATCGGGTCCGGTTCCGATTCCGGTAAATAGAAACCGGGTACCCGGACCCGGAACCGATACCCGGACCCTATGAACCTACCCTCATTTAAATTATTTAGTTTTGGGCTTTGGGGCGTTTAAGTTTTTGGCCCAGTCCGGTTAAAAGGTCATATACGGATATGCACTAACACTACGCAAGGTCGCCCTAATTTACTTTCTCTTACTTTCCAAATTTTTTATTTAGAGGCAGAGGCACTGAGGCGCAGCTCGCAGGTTCGCACTACTACGCAGCTCGCAGCCTCGCCAGTCGCCTTTACGTAGCTCGCGCCTCGCAATAGCCTCGCACTCGCAGCCTCTCCTCTCTCTTGTTGTCACTGTTTCTCACTCCAGAAGCTTGACAAAGGTTGAGGTATTGTGCTCGAATTCCTCTCAGTTTTGTTAAAGGTAATGAATAACCCTTAAAGTTGTTGCATAGTGAAGAACATTAGATTTTTGCATGTATTGGCTTAATCAAAACTGCATGAGATAGATCTGGTCTTGTGTGTGTTAGATAGTTCAGATTTCTGATGATTCAATAGAGAATATTCTGAATTAGTTTGGGTTGATTTTTGTTAGTTTAGATTGAATTAGTTTGGGTTGATTTCTGTATTATAATGTTACTATTTTTTATTGTTTGTTGTTAGTATTTGGGTTGATTTATGTTAGAAAAGCTAGTATTTGGGTTGATATTTCCCTTTTATTGTTTGTTGTTAACTTGTTATGCTCAATTTATTGGAGTTGTTGTTTTGTTCTCTCCTCTCATAATATTTTGATATTTAGAAAATTGAAAAAGCTAGTATATGGGTTGATTTTTGTTAGAAAAAGCTAGTATTTGGGTTGATATTTCCCTTTTATTGTTTGTTGTTATGCTCAATTTATTGGAGTTGCTGTTTTGTTTTCTCATTTCATAATATTTTAATATTTAGAAAATTGAAAAAGCTAGTATTTGGGTTGATTTGTTAGAAAATTGGAGTTGCTGTTCTGTTTTGTTTTATTTTGATACTTTTTTTTTGGTAGATGGCTGAGGCTAGCACGGCATCCACAACTCGTGCACCATCGAAAAAGAAGGCAACAAAATCTGAGGTGGGAGCATTTTGTTAAAGCAATAGATGAGAAAACTGGTAATGTTGTTTCTATTTGTAATTATTGCAATGAAGGCTTAACTTATAGTGTTAACAATGGTACCTCATCCATGTGGAAACATTTGAGAAGTTGCAAAAAGTATCCTCACAATATTGACAAGAAGCAAAAATTGTTTGGTGGTCATTTTAAAGGTAGTATAAATGGGGATAATGAGCATATGCTTAGCACTTGGAAATATGATAAAAAGTTTTGTAGGCACATGTTGGCTAGGATGATTATTATTGATGAGCAACCATTTAGAACAGTTGAATGTGAAGGTTTTAGGGGTTTTGTGTCTGCATTACAACCTTTATTTAAGCATATTTCAAGATTCACAATTGCTAGGGATTGCATGAAACTTTATGTTTGTGAAAGCTCATGCTTAAAAGATAAGTTGTCATCTCTTAAATCTAGGATTGCTCTCACCACTGACATTTGGACTTCCATTCAAAATTTGAGTTACTTATGTCTTACCGCTCACTTTATGATGAAAATTGGAATTTGCATAAGCGATTGCTAAACTTTGTTGTTATGCCTAGCCATAAAGGTAGGGATATTAGTAAGATGGTAGAAAAATGTATAATTGAGTGGGGAATTAGAGATCGTATATCAACAATTACAGTTGATAATGCGAGCTGTAATGATGTGTCAATTGCTTATTTGAAGGACAAGTTAAGAAATACCCTTATTTTTGGGGGGGGGGGGTGAGTTTTTTCATATGAGATGTGCAGCTCATATATTGATTTTGATTGTGAAAGATAAGTTGAGTGAGGTTCGTGAATCAATTAGTCGAATTCGAGCTGCAGTTAAGTATGTTAGGAGTTCCCCAAGTAGAGCACAACAATTCCAAAGTTGTATAACTGAAGAGGGCATAACTTATAAGGGCTCTGTTTGTCTTGATATTAGTACGAGGTGGAATTCTACATATCTTATGTTAGAAAATGCTAGTAAGTTCAAACAAGCATTTGTAAGACTTGAAGATGATGATATGGCTTTTGTGACTGAGCTTGATTGTGGTGTCCCGATAGATGAGGATTGGGAAAATGCATCCTTGTTGTCTTTATTTCTGAGAAATTTCTATGAGGCTACTATTAGGAAGTCAGGAAGTTTCTATGTGACAACTAACCATTATTTTCATGAAGTTATTAGCATATTTTCAACATTAACTGAATGTGAAAGCCAAAATAATAAAGAAAACCTTAAGGCAATGGCAACAAAAATGAGAGCCAAATTTGACAAGTATTATGGGAGTATTGAGAAAACAAACATGATGGTGTTGATAGCCGTAGTACTAGATCCTCGACATAAGTTGAGATTTCTGAATTGGAGTTGTAGAAGGATTGGTGTTGATGATGCTAAAATAGAATTGATCGTTAGTAAGGTAATGAATATATTGGAACGTCTTTTTGCATTCTATGACAAAAATCATTCTTCTATGGTTGATTCTAGTGTATTGGATGAGTCTCAAGGCTCTATTGACAGTGTTGGTGGAGAAAATTTTAGTTTTGTTGATCCAGCTTCACTTGTCAAAGATTGGTACCAGGATGACCAAGATGAACTTAGTGGGGATTTAAAATCTGAATTGAAAAGGTACCTTAGTAGTCCTCGTGAGCCTAAAAATGAAACATTTGATTTATTGATGTGGTGGAATGCTGCTAAGTCGACTTACAAGGTTCTCAGTTTGATGGCTAGAGACATCTTAGCCATCCCCGTATCCACAGTAGCCTCGGAATCGGCTTTTAGCACATCTGGCCGAGTGCTTGATCAATTTCGCAGCTCTCTAACTCCTAAATTTGTGGAAGCTTTGATTTGTTGCCAAGATTGGTTGCGCTCATCTTCAAAATCCATTAGTGTTGAGCAATATATGGAAGATGCAGAAAAATATGAGGAGGGTAAGTCACTAGGTCTTTCTTTATTTAGAATTTTTATTTTTGTGTATTATCTTTTGTCTTGGAATCTCACAATAGTTTAATTTTATTTTTGTAGAGTTTACTTGTGTCACGGAAGACATAATGGTGGATTAGTATGCAAGTGGACGTGTGGCATTTATGAGCATTTCTTTAGAAGATGTATTTTTGTTTTATGTTTATTTGGAGTTTTGTAATGTATTCTTCATTTAGTGATTGTGTTGTATCATGTTCCTCCATTTCAGTCAATGGTTTCGATCCTTTGGAGACCCATTTGATTTTCGATCCTCGATTTCCTCAATTTTAGGCTCAAAAGCATATCTGCAATTTAAGTAGTTTTACAATGTTTTCTTCATTTATTCACGGAATCTTTGGATTATGCAGATCGAAATCGATGATCGATATTTCGTTAAATGTCTTTGGATTATGCAAAGTGTAGTTTTGCAATATTTTCTTCATTTAGTGATTGTGTTGTAGTCATTTCGATTTTCCGTCATTGATTTCCTCAATTTTAGGCTCAAAAGCAGATATGCAATTTCGGTAGTTTTACAATGTTTTCTTCATTTATTCACCGGAATACTTTGGATTATGCGAGATCGAAATCGATGATCGATATTTCGTTAAATGTCACCTTTGGATTATGTAGTGTAGTTTTGCAATGTTTTCTTCATTTAGTGATTGCGTTGTAGTCATTTCAGATTTTCCGTCACCGATTTCCTCCATTTTAGATTCGGATCATTGTCTTTGTAGTCATTTCAGTTTTGCAATGTTTACAGGGTACCCGAGAACCCATTTCACGGGAGACCCATTTCAGATTTTGCGTCCGTCACTATTTCCTCCATTTCAGATTCAGTCACTGATTATGCAGTAGTATTTATGACAAATGTTTTACAGGGTAGCCGGGAACCTACCAGAAACTGCAGGGTCCGGGTAGGTTCCGGGTAATGATTGCTATGGGTAGGTTCCGGGTAACTGATTTAGGAACCGGTCGTTTACTGGGTAGAGTCCGGATAGTTTTAAAAAGTTAGGGTACCTGGACCCGCTCACCCCTACTCCCGCCTATTTTAAACCAAAAATTAAATTTAAAAAGGTTATTTCCGCACAAATATCATATCAGGGATAATATTTAAATAGCTGTACCAAAATGCAAATCACCCAAGTATTTGGGCCAATTAAAAAGGGAAGACCATGGTCGAAGCCCAAATTATTTGTTGCGGCCTGAATTAGTCCAAACAAAACCCTCCTTCCTCTCCCTTTCTCTTCTTTCTCTCTGCAGCTTCTTTGTACCAGGTTTTTCTCATGTCGAGGGAGAAGCTAAAATCACTAGTTACGTCATTCAATACCGACGGTGAATATCTCGCCGTATTGTCTCCCGATGGAACTGTTAGAGTAAGCTCTCTAACTTGTCATCTGAACTAACCACCTGAGTTTATTCTACTTGCCGGAATATTTGTACTAATAATCTCGAGTTCACTTTCGTTTCCATTTAGTTAAGGCGATTTTTTTTTGTTTCGAATATTGATATTTTTGGGCGAAATATACTGAGTCTTAATTCAACTAAGAAATTAGAAAAAAACTAATCCAATTTTGTATAGAGTTTTCAATGAAAGGTTGTGCGCGTGTATTTATTTTTACAATTTCTTAGCCTAATTGACTTAATTTCCCAATAGAATTGACAAATACCAAGTTTTTAGAGAAAAAATGGAAGCTTTTTATTACTGACTTTTTGCTTTACTATGCTGATATTTGTGCTTTTAGAACATCTTTGGGTTGGAGAGGTGGTTTATTCTTAGATGAAGAAGCCAAGTAGTTGGATATTTTAGTGTATAGGGATCAATAGCTATGTGAGAATATTAAAAACGATTCCACTATATAGTCTTTGATGCTCTATAACATGTTCATACTTATTTACGTCATTTGATGACATTATAGCAATACTGTCATATTGTTTCTAGCAACAGTTGCGTAATATCAGTCCTCTTTTTGCAACTTAGATGTGTTCTCTATCTATTTATCACCAAAAAAATATTACTATATTACCTAGTTGATCCTGAGTAGACCTCAATTGGCATACTATCTGAAGAGATTTTGTTAACTCAAGAAGAATATTTGCTTCACTTGGCTGGAAATACTAGTGGGCAAGGCTTTCTTACAATTGGTTGACTAAGTGATGTCGAAACCAATAAGCAAATATGTTACATGACTTGAGCATACATATTTGATCATTTTTTCATATTGTCAAAGATTTGAATAGTGGAAAAAGATGGCAAGAGTTGTTGGTTCACTTAAACAAGATTTTGCTGGCCCACATCTAGCTTGTTTTAGCTTACTAGTTCTTTATCTGGTGCAAAAGGTACTATATTCAGCAGAATATCATAAGAAGCTGGAAGCAGGAAATGCTAGAACAAACCAACACTGTTTTCTCTCATTATTTGTAAAGAAAAGAAATTAAGAAGAAAGCCATTTCCATTTCAAAAAGAAATTCTGTATCCTATCATTGGAGTTCTCAAAACATAACTTTTATATTTAAAGCTACTGTGTATTGCAAGTTCTTGAAGTGTGACACTCTTAAAGTGTAAATTAGCTTTGAAAACTGAAAAGTTTGGAGTAAAGTTCAACTATTATCATGATTAGACAAGGTGCTCGTGTGATGCCATTATTCAATTCTCTGTTTGTTTTTTTTCCCCCCCATCTATCACATATCCCAATTCAAGAATTATGGAGTCAAGTTAGAGAGAAGAATTGGTTACCAGTTAGTTGCTATGCCAGCAATCGTTTTTCTATAATTGTAACCACTCTGCTTTGCTTTACCACTCTGCTTTGCTGTTACCTTGTGTTTGTATTATTTTGCTTCACTTCTTACATACTCGGTGACTTGTTTCATATTCTTCAGGTTTGGAACACTTGTAGTGGAAGCCTATTTGGCCAGTGGAGACCAGAGAATTCTGGAGACAGTTTTTCTTACATTGCTTGCTGTATTGTTGGAAAGAAGGTATGATAAAGAAAATTGAAAACAGCGTTTTTTTATCATTGTATTGATGGAGTGGTAAAAAAATTTGCCAAAGTTTTTAGAATAAGATCCGGTCTCTCCAGTCTCCACCTCTGTGTGAATTTAAATATATAGTCACTTCACTCGCCGTTCAGTTGTAACACTTCTGTTAATTGTGTCAACTTCGTTAGGCTATTTTTATCTCATGACTATGTGTTATCTTTTTGTTTTGAAATTTTAGCGCAGAAAAGAACAATATCTATTAGTAGCTCTCGGCTCAAATGATGGAAGTGTTTTAGCAGTTGACATTTCCGCTGAATTAGTAAGGTGGAGAAAAGATGGAGCCCTTCCTAGGTATGTTATTTTTTTGACAGAAGGTACTTTTGCTCTTATGTAGGATGGAGAAGTACTTGTCAGGAAACACTTGGACAGTAATGAACACCCTTACTTGAATGATGGATGTCTTTGTTATCACCAAAAACAGTTAAAAAGTGTAAATAAGAAATATCTTGCTTTTGAATGCAGCGGAGCTACAGGTCTGTTTTTCGCGGGTGAAGGCCGTAGGATTCATGCTGTTGCTGCGAATGGTTTAGTATTTGAGATGAACTCCGAAACTGGAGAAGTCATCAAAGAGTTCAAAGTGTCAAAGAAGCCTATTTCCTCAGTAGCTCATTCTACTGGTTTGTATCTAATTTATGTCTTAAATTTCTTTTTAACTTTAAGTACTTTTATTTGACCCCTCCTTATTCTTACTGTGAAGATGAGAAAATCATAGCTGCGGCCAGTGATAAGTTGCGATTTCTAAGTTCAGATAGTGGGAAAGAGTTGCTGAAGTTTTCTCCTGACTCGGTAAGCTGTCTTGAGTTTATGTCTTCATTATGTGATGTTATTTTGAAGTCTACGAAGACATAAACCATAATAAGATGCTATAACAGGCTGCTGCACAACGTATTTGGCTATCTGATGATGCCCGATTTTCTGTTACCGCGGGGTTTGGCGAGAAAAAATTTCAAGTGTGGAAACTTGATTTTGGTGAAAAGGCTGCTGATTATGGGCATGTTGTTTCCATGAAACATCCTCCTATAATGGTTGAATGCAGGAATAATTGCAAGGGAGAAGACAATATGGTTCTCCTTGCAATATCAGAGAAGGGTGTTTGTTATGTTTGGAACTTTGAATCTGTCACTGATGAAATTGCAAAGCCAGTTAAGATCACAGTAAAAGCCAGCAAAGGGGAAACAGATGAGAGAGCTGGAAGAGCTAAAAAGAATCTTGTGCCCGTAATTGCTGCCAGGTTGCATGCTTTAGACAGAGATGCAAATTTGAGAGCCTTGATTGCTTATGGCTCTTTTGACTCCCCAGAGTTTACATCAGTAGACATTTCAAGTCCAGGGGAAGATATCGTCATAGCAGCAGGAGACCAGACCGGGAAAGCGGTTGCTGCAGTTCAGGAAAAGGGTTATGTAAAAAAAGGTGGTGTTAATAGTGGTTTATGTTTTCTTGTCTTCTTGTGGGAAAATCAAGACTCCTTTACAGGAAGTCTGTGTCACTGTCACCCCCTTCCCTTCTGCCATTTGTACTCCTGACTGGCCAAGCAGCGCTGAGCTACATTTTCTTAAACTCGAATTCCTGTCTTGATGCTTTAGATGGTCTAATAGTCACTGTGAGATATCAAAGCATTTTTAAAATAGCCAACTTTTTTTGCAAGTGAGGCCATCACTCTGTTCGTCTTAACAAAGATTTTTGAGAATTTCATGTATCACGCGCACTGATACATCATGTGTATTAGTTGACATTTCCATTTATGATTGAACAGTTCAAGAATAAAATTATCTTTATAATCTGTCTTCCTAATAGCTCCTCCGTCTGTTTTGGGTGCAGAAATGCAAGTGGAAGGTGCTAACTTAGTCCAGAGAAGCAAAGTGACAAATAAACGACCAGCATCTGATCTGGATGTCACTGGTGAAGTGCCTATCACAGATAATGGTATGATATGTTGCATGATTTCTGCATTACTCACATTGAGTTTCAGCATTTTTAGGTGGCTACCCAGACCTATTGCTCTTTTAGGCACTCTCTTATTAGTAATCTCCACCACATATGACTAATCTTTATATGTCGGAGAATGAGAATAAAGTAGAATTCAGTATATAGAGAATCTGTAACCATCCATTTACTTTATACCGCTTCACAACTTCAAACTTAGTCCTCTAGCCTAGTGTTAGCCTAGGGTTAACTAGCAAAAGGAAGAATTAAAGTCGGGGAATAGCATATTCTAGAAGCACAGAAGGTTCCTTGTATTGTGAGAATATCTAGGGACGTGGTCAATGTATTTGACCCTGATATTTATTGAACTTGGAAAACCTTAAAATGTCAAGGTAGTGACCCTGATAAAAATTGAACACGTATTAATTTCTGTTCTTCAAACTTGCAATTGGATATAACTATTATTTGGGCGTCTTAACATTTTAGGGCTTCCTAGATAGACATTGTGTTATGCAGGTTATTATTCACAAGTAGACTGCTTCCAGTAGAATAGACCTCGGGAGTTGTTTGGTACTTGGTCAGCCTGTTGAGTGTTATAGAGAACCTGTTCATTCACTTTGAAAGGAGTCTTTTCTTTTTGTTCTTTAGCGGGTGGGCATTTATGTGTCATCTTTCTGATGTTTCTGTGTATTGAGCATTAAGACGAGGGGTTATTTGATATTAGAGACTTTGAAGTGCATTCACTACCTTCTAGATGATAACCTTTTTGTCTGATGATGTTTAGGTAATGGTGAACCTATTGACGGTGTTCAGATTGATGATCTGAATGAGCCGACCATGGGTGAGAAACTCGCAATGCTCCATTTGGCAGACAATAATGAAGATAAAGCCAACAAAAATCTAGTATCTGCTCCTCAAACGAAGCCTCCAAGTGCTGATTCAGTTCATGTTTTACTGAAGCAAGCACTTCATGCTGATGATCGAACACTTTTGATAGATTGCTTATACAGACAAGATGAGAAGGTTATGTTTCAACTGAATTATTTTTAGGGTTCTAGCATCAGAATTGATGTTTTATTTCCTAATCAGTGATGTATCTTGACTATGCAGGTCATTGCAAATTCAGTATCTCTTTTAAATCCTTCAGATGTTCTCAAGCTTTTACAATCACTCTTGTCAATTATCCAATCAAGGTAAAGATTGTGAATTTCATAAATCTGGATGATCCTTCATATGGTATTTTGTCTAAATTACGCATTTTGACCACCCTAAGAGTATCAAGTTAGATTGCACCAAAGGGATGGATGCTAATCATGAGACTGATTACGTAGTTCAAATTGTCATTTTCTGTCCAACATATTGTCCAATATAATGAAAATCTTTCTGCCATTCACATTTGCAATGTGCAGTTGCTATCTCTCAAGTCTCCATTGTCAGAGATTGGTCAAGTTCACGTTTCTTATGGTACTTTTTCTTGACAGGGGCGCTATATTGGCTTGTGCCCTTCCTTGGCTGCGAAGTTTGCTTCTTCAACATGCTAGTGGAATAATGTCTCAAGAATCCTCTTTGCTTGCACTCAACTCCTTGTATCAGGTATGGAGCAACTCCTCAGTATGTAGATAGTACCTATAGTGGCTGTTAGAACGTATCCAGAATTACTTTGTTGGTCTTTGTGCAGCTTATTGATGCCAGACTTTCAACTCTCCACCAAGCTCTTCAGCTATCAAGCTCCTTAGAATTGCTTTATGCAGGGGTAAGGGCAATGCGTAATCGGAGTCTCTGCATTACATTCTCCCTCTCAACTCTTCTACACGGAATCTTGACAAATTTATTTATGTTTGCGCAGACTATTGATGATGGTGATGATGATGATGATGGCGCCATACAGCCTGTCATATATGAAGATGATGATAGTGACGAGGAGGGTTCTGAAGTTACTATGGAAACAGAAAGCATCCCAGATGTTGAGGAGCCCGAGGCTTTTAGTGACATTAGTGATCAAGAAGGAAGTGATGGCATGAGCGAGTTCTAACCAAGAATTCAGCCAGTTTATGAGAATGCATACATATTTTGGACAAATGCACAATCTCGGAAAATAGGCAACAGATACAAATGAACGTCATGACTCGGATATCAAGACAGACCGACGCGATAGAGAATACAAATGGGAGAAGACGCTTTTTGATCTGAAAATTTTGTTTTAAGAAGTATCGAGGATATCATTTGATTGAGGCTCCACAGGGTTAAAATTATTATTTGCCTACCATGTATTGTCAATCGTGCGTGCGTCAAAGATGAAATTAGAGTTGCAATTTTTTGTTTCTTCTGTGAGCTACTTTTGTATTTTATTTTTGTAGAGAGGTAATCGCTATGAAATCTGATATCAAAGTATCAAACCAAATGGTTATGCCTTCGTTTTTGGTTATTTGTTGTGCGAAGGTCTTGGTGTCGAACTGAGTCGAGTACATTCAGGTTTGTTGCAATATTATCAAGAAGAAAGAAAAGTTTAAGTTGAACTAGAACTGCTACAGTGTCTATAGCTCGTGACAAGTGTAATGAAGTTCTGTTACAATATAATTACCGTGTCGAGCTTCAGCTTTAGGTGAATCAAATTTAACTGGAGCCCAAGTGAAGTCGAACAAAGTTTCAGCTGGGCTTGTGAGATTACACCTTTAAAAAATGAACTCCTACGAAATTGATTGATTACGAAAAAGATATATCGATTGTTTAAACAAATGATTAAATTTAAATACAACTAAGTCATGAATTGTTAGTTTAAATTAAAAATTAGATAGCATGAATGGACGTTACAACAAGCTTGGAATAAAAAATTGCGCTAAATAAAAATCCATCAAAAGTTAGAATTTCCAAATTCTTAGAAGCTCTAATTACATTTTGAGGCGTGATGAACTGTGTTTAAATATAACATGATCAAACTAAATGGCCTATCAGAAGTACAAAAAATTAAGGGTGGCCAATTACTCATATAGTTAGTGTTATATACACATGTTAAAATTAAAGTTATAATTACTATCTATTTAATACTATCCTAATTTTTGATTTGAGTTTTTATTTTGTACTAGTTAGGCAGCAGTCGCGAGCTCTGATAGACTAGAAGCTCCAATCAAATCAAGTTTGACCGAAAATGAACTAATTGGAGAAGTGAGAATAAAGTCATAAACTCGCACTAATAAATACTCCTAACAAATTAAACATCAGTATTGGGAAAATGAGAACCAAGGAATGACACTGAATCTGCACTGGAGATTGAACTAACATCTTGCAAATTGTTGCGCCGACGGCATTTCTGTAGCCATTTGCATTGGGAACCCCCATTTTTTTTTTCTTCGGAGCCATTTCTTTTTCCGTCGCGCTTCGCTTCCGGGCTTCCGGTTCTTAAGAAGAAATATCACTCGATTTTTTTTCTTTTCTGTCCGTGTAGATCTTCAATTTCCATATGTCTGCCACTAAGTTACTATGGAAATTTGCCAAGTTCCATTTTAAGACCGCTAAATCGGGAATAAAAATCTGAACACTTACGGAAGAAAATAGATGTACACCAATTGAAGACATTCCAAGACAAGATCTCTTAACACGAATTAAAAGTGCACAGTACAGTCGATCACATGGACCGCATCATTATACACACACATTTTTGGTTATCACCTTTCAGACAACAAAGTGGAAACCTTCTATTATTACAGTAATAAGGGAACTTCAAAGTAAAAACAAGCTTAAACACAAAGATACATGAATACTAGAATCCATGAAGAAACAAAGAGATACAAGTGACCTTCCAGATTAGTCTAGTCTAATCTAAACTTTCTCTATTTTTAGTGGCATGAGGATCTTCATCAGTCTCCGCCATACCAAAGGTGTGCTTAACAGCATCAGCAGCACCCTGAGCCATGCTCTTCATTTGTTCTCCAGTCTGATGCAGGATGCCACCTGTTTTCTGTTGCCCAGCTTGGGCTGTTTCTTTGGCCGACTCTATCATCTCCGAGGCCTTCTCTTCCGTAGCCTGAGCTGCTCCACTGGCCTTCTCTTTGGTAGCTTGAGCTGCTCCACTGGTCTTATCTTTAGTAGCCTGAGCTGCTCCACCTGTCTTATCTTTGGCGGTGCCAGTCTTATCCTGCGACATTCCTTTGGCTGAATGCGCCTTCTCGGAAGCCCTGTCCTTTGCTTCTTGGGCCTTGTCCTTCATGCCTTCCATTGTTTGACCAACCTTCGCCTGCACGCAAAACAAAGAAAATATCAAGATGGTACAAAAATACTCGGTTATTTGAAATTTTGAATCCAAAATCTAAAGTCCATAATTCTAGTCTAGTCATTTGAAGTTGATGAATACTAAATTAATTAGTCCCTCTGTCTCAATTTAGGTTACACTTTTTCCTTCCGAGATTCAAACAGATTCAAACTGTATGAACTAATATATTTTTTCCCCAAATTGATATATTGGAGCACCTAGTTCTGCATGGTTTATAAAGACTTGGTGGTATGATACATTGCTGACACGTATCCTGTTACCAGACGCGTGTAATGGACACGTGCAATGCTGTAGCCCGTTGTTTAGTTATCTTATTTAAACCATTCTGCAAGGATCATATCGATGACGAAAATGATTACTACGTCCTTTCTGCTTCTGCATAATATCATTAGGTTATTAAAATTCCTCAAAAAGTAAGATTGAGTTAAACTACTAACGTAATTTAATTGGTTATAATAAAGTTTCGTATGTTGAATGTAGTTAATTAATTTATTAGAACTGATTATCTGTTATTAACTTTAAAATTATTTCAATAATGTAACATACTTTATTTACTATTACTAATGTATTAAAGCTACAATTACAAGCGTCTTTACTCTCTTTAATAGGAAACTCTGTTAAACATAGTTGGTTTGAGTAGTCTTTCTAATTAATACAAATATATATATATATAATGTGTACAAGTAGAATCTTAATTGATTGAAGATCTATATTTTATATAAATACATATAAATATTAATTACAGAATATACGGCGAATATATAGTAATATATTCGCTATCACACCCCCTCAGTTGGAGCGGGAGAAGGCCGGACGCTGACACTGGATGGGAAGTCTAGGAACAATTGTCGTGGAAGTCCCTTAGTAAAAGATATATGCATACTGATAAGAAAAAGGCACATGCAACACCTTAACATGACCTATAGCAACTTTCTCACGAACAAAATGTATATCCATCTCAATGTGCTTGGTTCTCTGATGCTGAACCGGTTTATGAGATAAGTAGACCGCAGATATGTTATCACAATAAACTATAGACGCCTTACGTAGGGGACAATGAAGCTCCAAGAGGAGGTTTCGGAGCCAGCATATCTCAGCAACAACATTTGCAACGCCTCTATATTCTGCTTCTGCACCCGATCGTGATAGTGTGGCTTGCCGCTTGGCAGACCACGAGATGTGATTATCTCCTAATAACACACAGTAGCCAGACGTGGAACGCCGCGTGTACGGATATCTGGCTCAATCGGCGTTCGTATATGATATCAGTCTGGTCGGTGCAGAGGGGTAGAGATGTAATCCATAATCGAGAGTGCCCTTAACGCATCGAATGATACGTTTAAGAGCCGTAAAGTGAGGCTCCCTGGGAGTATGCATAAATAAACACACATGATGGACAACATATGCAATATCAGGGCTGGTGAATGTAAGATAGTGGAGTGCACTTGCGAGGCTCCTATAAAGAGTGGGATCGGACATTGGATCACCATCAACATCATTGAGTTTCGACTTCGAGTCGACCGAAGTAGACATCATCTTGTAGTTTGCCATTTTAGCCCTGTACACAATTTCTTCCGCATACTTACGCTGACACAGAAATATAGTAACTGCAGATCAAGTCACAGAGATCCCCAAGAATTAACTTAACTTCCCCAAGTCGGTCATAGCAAATTCGGATTTGAGCAAGGCAATGATCTCATTTTTCAACATATCAGAAGAGGCAGTTTGAACAATATCATCCACATATAATAACAAGTATGCAGTGTTACTACCTCGATGAAAAGTAAAAAGTGAATGGTCACATTTACTGCATATGAACCCAATCTGCATAATGTAAGTAGCAAAGCGCTCATACCACTCATTGGGGGCATGTTTCAAACCATATAGTGACTTACAGAGACGACATACATAATGAGGAGCCTCTGGATGTACAAAACATGGCGGCTGGTGCATGTAAACATTTTCTTTCAAATCCCTATATAATAATGAATTGTTTACATCAAGCTGATGAATTGGACAGTTCTTACCCATAGTTATGCTCAGAACCGTGCGAATGGTCGCTGGTTTAACCACCGGACCAAATGTCTAACCACGGAAGAGCCACATACACCGAATCACATTAGCTCCATCCGGCTTCGGAACCAAATCCCAAGTGTGCTATTTTGTTAAAATATCAAATTCCTCACGCATGACCGCATTCCAATTTGGGTCAAATTTGTTTAATTTTAGGGTTTTAGGAATTGGGGATATAGATTGAGTGGAGAGGTTAAAGTGAACTTTATGTTTGAAAATCCCGTGCTGAGCACGAGTCTCCTTTCTGTGTGTCGAGACAAGGGTTGTTTTGGCAGAGGGGTGAGGTGCGGGCTGGTGGTGTCTCGGGTCAGTGGTAGATGGCAGTAATTGGGTTGACTGGGTAGTGTTACTTTTGGGTGAGGGTCGGGACTGATCGACGAGATTATGAGGGTGGGTGCGATTCCGGTGACCAGTGTCGGGAGGGAGTTTCTATGGGGAGGTGTGTCTATGGACTGGGACGAGTTGGTAGTGGTTCAGTGGTTGGACTGAGGTGGTAGGCGGGGTGGTGGTTGTTGGGTGTCGGTGCCAGTTGAGGTGTCAGATTGTTTGGCCAGTAGGTGGGGAGGTAGTGGCGGATTAGAATGACGCCGGTGATGGGAGTGTCGACGAGACATGGGTGGCAGCAGCGAGTTCGGGTTGTGACAGAACAGTGGGGACATGTCATGACTGAACGGTGGGAATGGTGTCACGACATAGTACATAGTGGACAATAAGGGAGGCTTCAGACTCGTCGAGAAAGGTATAATCCGTGTTCCGAAATTTTTGGTTGTTTTTGAATGGGAAGATTGATTCATCAAATGTGACATGGGGAGAGACGAGGATCTTACGTTAAGACAAGTCATAGCACAAATACCCCCTATGATTGATCGGGAAGCCTAAGAAGACACATGGAGTGGTGCGAGGTACTAGTTTATGAGGGGTCGTTGAGGCAAGATTCGGGTAGCAAAGGCAACCGAGAATCCGCATGTGATCATAAGATGGGATTCAACGGAATATAATTTCGGCGGGGGTTCTATTATGGAGAGTGTGGGTAGGAAAAATATTAAGAATATATTCTACCTTTTTAACAACATAGACCCAAAAGAAAGGGAGGAGAGAGGCATGAAAAAGGATCGTATGAACCATGTTATTGATAGTGCGAATGATTCGTTTGGCCTTACCATTTTGAGGTAAGGTGCGGGGACACAAAAAATGAAAGACCATGCCATTATTTGTGCAAATTGTGTTTTGATATAGATACAAAATTCAAGAAATTTGGCAAAAACTTCAGACTTGAATTTAAGTGGGTAAACCCAGATGAAGTGAGAAAAATCATCTAATAAAATGAGATAATATGTCACGCCCCGACTTTTCTCAAATCTTCTCTTAGGGCGTGATGGCACCTGGGCAACTATCCCTTCTCAGAAGAACCATTAACCTCTTTTCTTCTTGAATTAAATATGTATCTAGGTGCGGAAATAATATAATCATGTACTTTTTGTGAAAATGCGAGCTCATACTCGTGCAACCACAACTTTTATCTAGACTCAATGGAAATTTCATATATAGAATAAGAAATTCGAAAGTTAAAAGGAAACAATCTCATGTGGGCCATTTCCCGAGATAACGAAACCTGGTTCCTCAAACCTATTTAATCAAGAATGACATTCACCAAATCCGAAGCAATGGATTGGTGGAACAATGAGGCTGCGGGACGATCGCTATGCAGAATTTTTCCTTTATCGCGCTTACCTGAAACATGTTAGATAAAAGAGTCAGCCCTACTATCTGGGGATGAGTGAGAACCTAGCCTAACAATTCAAAGTAACCTTACAATATTCTAAGTACAGATCATATTATGAACATAATAAGCATGTTATGAAAACAGATTTAAACACGTTCAGTGTACAAGCCAATAAATATTCACACACAAAATCTTCTCCTAACTGGTCCTAGGGAATACTTAGTTAACCAGTACACCTGCTTCATCCCATATAACATATTATATATTTTTGCGGTGCGTGCAACTCGATCCAATGTAGTTCAATTATAACCCCAAAAGCAAGTGTATTTGAATAGCCCCGAAGGCAAGTGTATTTGAATAGTCCCGAAGGCATGTGTATTTGAATAGCCCCGAAGGCAAGTGTATTTGAATATCTCCGAAGGCAAGTATATTTAAATAGTCCCGACAGTAAGTGTACCTGAATAGCCCCGAAGGCAAGCATGCAACTGTATATAGCCCCGAAGGTGACTCAATAAGTAATTAGTCCCGAAGGCAACACGTGTGTAATGCTATAGTCCCGTAGGTGATGGCAAAACTATTTACATTACCAAGATTTCTATCATCTCGACTGTATGGCTAAACTTATATATATATATATATATATATATATATATATATATATATATATATATATATGTGTGTGTGTGTGTGTGTGTGTGTGTGTGTGTGTGTATAAGTTTAGCCATGTGTATGTATATATTGTATATTTTCAGAAGATTCAAATAATATTCATTTCTTTCAACTTTTCGCCCTTCCCACTTGTAAGTGTTATAACTCTCAAACCGTAACTCCAAATAAGGTATTTCTTACGCCGAGTCAAGGTAACACGGGGATCTATCACTATCTATCCCAAGTTTTCTCTGAAAATACTTAGTGTAACTAGTACAAATTCACGAAAGAGACAACCCTATGAAAACTGTCTCGTCGGACTATTTAATAAAAGGGACACAATCTTAAAATAATCATAACGTTTTATTCGTAAGTTGGATTAATCCCCGTAAAATCTCAAACTGTCTAGAACAGAGAAATCTAGAACTTTTATTCATCACAACTTTTCAAATTCCTTACCGATTTGTACAGTTTTTCCGTTATATGTTCTGCCTTCCGAATTTTGATTGATCCGAGGCAGAAACTTTAAACTGCGACATTCTCAAACCGTATGTCGGTTTTTTCCCCGCTTGGACTCGATCTGACTGTAAAGTAGAGATGTATAAACCTATAAAATTTTGTCCAATTCTAGCAGGGATAACTCAGTAAAAAAATAGTTTGTAATTTCACGACCCGAACTAGTTACTAGATAATCTATTAACAATGACTTCACGATCATTCTTTCAACATCCGGATTATATTCTAACATGTATTGTAACTCAAAACAAGGGATTATACTAAGAATTTTGAGTGAGAGTGTTGACACCCAATTTTGTCCCATCTTTTATGATTTTATTTGCAATTTAAAATATTTTTGACACATTAAAATAATTTTAAAATATAGGCATATATATGTATATATATCATCATTTATTATTATTATTTGCATTTTTTATTTGTCATTTGCATTTTTTATATCATGATCATACTTTTTATCCTAATATTATATGTTATTTTATTTTGACAAAACGACATCACATTTTTATTTTTATTTAAGCATTAAGCATTTCGCAAATATTATATTTTTATCATATTGTCATCTTTACAATTTATAAATTTTGCAAAGCTTTCTTTTTATATAATAAAACCTTTTTTGTATTCTAAACCCATAACCCACTTATTTTCCAACCCAACATAAACACCCATTTTAAAAGGGGCAGCCCATTAGGCCACCCCCATTTTAACTCAGCCCAGTCGGACACCCAACCGACCAAGGCCAATTGGCCCAACTCCCCCTCTCTTATTTTCGCCCCAACCCAACACCCTAATTCCTTATTTCCTAATTCCCTAACCAAACCAACCCCCCAAGCCCAATACCCCTTATTCCCTTCCCCTTTATTTCCCCAAGCCCAATCGGCCACCCCCCATTTTCACATCCCACGCTCGCCCCAAGCCCAACCGGCCGACCCACAAGCCCAAACCCATTCCCCTTTATTTCTCCCCCCAAAACCAAACACCCCCCTAAAAGTAAAACTCAAAACCCTAACACCTCTAATCCTCTCAAACCCCCAAGTCGCCGCACACCCCATGCCCCACACCCATCATGTCGCCGACCAACCCACCCCTAAAACACGCCGGTCACCTTCACCTATACCCCTATCCCCTAAAATCCGCAACCCATACCCCCAAAATCCGCTTCCAAAATCAGATTTTTTTAACCCTTTTATTCGAATTTCAAACTCGTTCTTGGGGGTAAGCCATCTATAAATACCCCATGTTGTTCTTCATTTTTGAGGGGGTTTTTTGGTCCGGTCCGAAGTCCGAAAAATTGAAACGAAAAGGGGCCTGTTTTTGTTCGAGTACAGTCCAAAATCCGAAGCAAAAATAAAAAAAAGGGGGTCCGAAAATAAGAAATCGAGGCCAGTTTTTGAAGAAATAAAATAAAAAAAAATCAAGGTTTCCGGGTCTGGTCACTGTTCCGGGTTGTGTTACTGTTCCGACGGTAAAATTTCTTTAATTTTGTTTCAATAATTTGTTGTTGGTTATCTGAAAGTTTGAGAAAAAATTGATTCGGGTTGAAACATTCGATTCAGGTCGGGTCACTGATCCGGGTCGGATCGATCCAGTTTGGTTAAATTTTGAAACTTATATGTTTAATATTCTGTTGTTGGCAATCTGAAAATATTGATTCGGGTCGGGACCTGTGATTCGCGTCGGGTCATCCCGGGTCAAGCAAATTTCATTTTTTGTATTGTTGTATTTTTATATTTTGTTGTTGGTTATCTGAAAATTCAAAAAAAATGTTGATTCCGGGTCGTGTCAACCCGAAATCCGGGCCGGATCACTGTTCAGGGTCCGAGTCGGGTCTAATTTTCAAAATTCGGGTCGGACATTTTAATTGCAAACTATTAATTTATTTTGGCATTTAAATATTCATACACGGCTATTTGTTATTTTACTGTTTTGCTAATACTGCATTTTGGCCGATGAAATTGAATTCGAGGCCGCGCTTTTTTCGTTTCTGTTTTGGTATTTAAACATCCGTGTACGGATTATCTCACTGTTTTATTATTTTACTGTTTTGAACCAAATACTGCATTTTGGCCGATGAAAAAATATCCGTCGATTTTTGAGGCCTCCACAGTTTTAAAGACGGAAAGTAAAACTTCTTGGCAAGGATGAAACTTAAATCTTTTTCACCCGAGAGACCAACATGTTCGGTAGGCAAGGCAATTAAAATGATCAACGAGTCATATGTTCGCAGCCACGACGTGATTGGAATGATCTTTTCAAAAATTTAAGTCTGAGCCCTTCGTAATCAATACATTTATTGTTTTGGATACGGATTCGAAGTTATGTGTATTCAATTGTTTCTAACCGTTTATTCTTGACAGCTTGCAAAGATAAAGTCAAAGAAGGTAAATACCCTTCGGAGATTATTTATTTTTGTTGTTGTCTTTTACTTTCTTAATTCATCTTTATTTTCATTCTGCATTGTAATATTAATGTACTCGTGAAATTATTGAAATGTTTAGAATAGGTAGACATAGAATTAATTGATAGGGTAGTCGAAAATTGAAAACCCATCGCTAGTTTATTTATTTTAGGCTCGGTTAGTTTTAAAATTGAAAATTGCTAGTTTATTTATTTTTTAGGCCCGTCACCCATAATAATCACTTTTCATACATTCTTATCAATTTTCATACAAATGCATACTTATATATTTTTTTCCAGCTTTACATGTATATTAATGCCATACAAATGCATACTTGTACAAAATGCATCATTTTATTGACACCTTGCAATATTATTTTTTATATGTATAAAAACATTTATTTTTCTTAGCATAACAATTAACCTGAATTTGATCGGATAACCGCAAGTTAGCGGATCTTAAAGGATGCCTAATCCCTTCCCTTTAGGATAATAAAGAACCCTTACCCAGAATTTCATTAGTTTCGTAGACCACAAAATTGGAGTTATTTTGCGGCTTTTAGTTAACATTCAGGTGGTCTAATTCACCTTAGAATAATTAGGTGGCGACTCCTCAAAGCAAGCATTTTTAAACGATCTAGAGGGAATCGACTCCATTGCGTCGCGAAGCCCGCGGGTCAGAAACGGGCGCGACAGAGAGAACTCACATTTATTTCTTCGTAACCACGAATGAACTTTCAAGTTCCAACTAAACCTTTCGGAACTCCTTAATTGCTAAAGTTAATTTTTTTTTCTCTGAAATTTCTGGGTTTTTTCCCTCAGTGTTCTCTTTTGCTCTGCCAGAATTTTGCATATAACGTGTATTGTTGTGTGTTTTGGGTAGGAGTAGGAAAGGAGTTGATAAACTTTGGTTAGGAGTCTTAAGGGATGAGAGGTTTGGAAGTGATTAGGATTAGTGTAAAAGGGTGGGGTGGGGGGGGGGGATTTGGTTGAAATTTTTAAGGAAATTAGACGTGCAACCTTCCCTTATATATTTTTCTTTTTTTTTTCTTCTAATTACTACGGGACGTTACATAATATTTATGACTCAATGAACTAGTAATGGTAGATGTCCATAAGTCCGTATGAACAATGTCAAAGGGAGAAAATGTAACACTTAAAGATGACTTAAAAGGAAGACGAACATGCTTGCCTAAAGGGCGAGAATAACAACTTTGTGCAAGGTTCCCATTATTACATCGAATGAAATTATTTTTTCTAAGAAAAATAAAAACAGGAGCGCCTTGGTGTCCAAGTCTATTGTGCCATGTTGACGGAGAGATTGCTTCTATTAATTTTCCTTGAAGAGTCTTTCTCATTAATACAGATGTATATATAGTGTGTACAAGTAGAATTCTAATTGATTGAGGATCTATATTTTACATAAATACACATAAATATTAATTACAAAATATATTATTTGTGTGTATTTATGTAAAATATAGATCCTCAATCAATTAGGATTTATATATATTTGTATTAATGAAAAATACTCTTCAAGGAAGATTAATACACTTTTACATAATATACGTCGAATATATGATAATATATTCGCTATCAATAACACTCGTGATCGGCCACATAATCAAAATTTGGCAGGAATAGCACTAAACTAGTACTTTTCGATCTATTTTTGAAAAATAATCATTATTATTGAATTTTAAATTTGTTAAGAGTCTCACATCGGAAATGGAATGGGAATATGGATTTCTTATATGGACTTGGACAATCTCACCCTACAAGCTAGCTTTTGGGGTTGAGTTAGACCCAAGATCCATTCTTCACATTAAGAGTCCACATCAGAAATGGAATGGGAACATGGACTCCTTATATGGACTTGGACAATCCTCACCCTACAAGCTAGCTTTTGGAGTTGAGTTAGGCCCAAGATCCATTCTTTACATGGTATCAGAGCTAGGCCTATTCCAATTCTTTGTTCGTCGATGTTGGGGCCTCAAATTATATTGTCCACGCTCCAGTTAACAAGGTCTGGGCGTGCGGAGGAGTGTTAAGAGTCCCACATCGGAAATGAAATGAAAACATGGACAATGGAAACATGGACTCCTTATATGGATTTGAACAATCCTCACCCTACAAATTAACTTTTGGGGTTGGGTTAGATACAAGATCCATTCTTTACAAAATTATACAATTTTCATGTAATTTTTCTTATGCGATTTGAAAGTTGAAACTCGAGCATGATGATCCTTTTTCAATTACAAAATCTGAAAGATGGCTATTTATAACTGTTACCCCCAAAATTTGACATAAAACTTTTCAAGATAGTAACAGGCCACACATATATTTGACCCCTTAATTTAGAGAATTTCACATAGGTATATAACTTTAATGTTACATTACAATTTTTTTAGAATACTCTCAAATTTATATTCCGTAGCAGATTCCAATCTATAAAAAAATCTCAGCTGGACCAGGATCCCACCCACCTAAAGAAATAATCTCTTGGTTATTTTCATTAATGAATGAGTATATATACAATTTACAATATCCATGATATGAAAAATCCTATTCCTATTCTACTCTCAAAACCCTTTCTATTTGTACAAGAATTCTACAATTATGGGAAGTGTACAATGCTAATTAAATACAAATAATATGTTACCAAAAATAGAGATATACACGGCTGTGTATACCGTGTATATCACGGTCTCCCACTTGTCACGGGTTTCCGTGATTTACACGGTATACACAAGGCATTGGATATGTGGTTTATATTGTGTATATTATTTTATACTTTCACACCTCTGCAGTCATAGCGGGCGATCGTCGTACGCTGAGACTGTCCCTAAAATCTTCAAAGAGAAGTGAGGGAAGACCGTTAGTAAAGATGTCTGCGATTTGGTACCTAGAAGGGACATGGCAGACGCGTACTTGTCCACGAGCTACTTTTTCGTGAACAAAATGGATATCCATCTCGATGTGTTTAGTGCGCTGATGTTGAACCGGATTATCAGAAAGATAGACTGCACTAATGTTATCACAATAAACCAAGATAGCTTTCTGAATGGGACAATGAAACTCTAAGAGAATATTACGTAGCCAACATGATTCAGAACCACATTGGCTACCCCTCGATATTCGGCCTCTGCACTGGAGCGTGATAATGTAGACTGTCGCTTTGCAGACTACGAGACCAAGTTATTATCAAGAAACATACAATAACCAGACGTGGAGCGTCTGGTATCTGGACAGCCACCCCAATCAGCATCTATATACAAGACAAGTGTAGAGGCAGACGATGGATATAGATGCAAGCCATAGTCAAGTGTTCCCTGGATGTATCGTTTAATGCGTTTGAGCGCATTCATGTGCTCAACCCTAGGACCATGCATAAACAAACACACATGCTATACTACATACGTAATATCCGGTCTCGTGAGAGTAAGTTACTAAAGAGTCCCGGCAAGACTGCGATAGTGGGTGGGATCCTCATAAGGTGAGACAACCGTAGCACCCAGCTTGGGTTTAGTATCAATTGGAGTGGAAGTAGACTTACATAAGGACATACCAGCTCGCTCAATGATCTCAACGGCATACTTTCTTTGTGATAAGAATAATCCACCTGCATGACGAGTGACATCAATCCCCAAGAAATAACTCAAGGCCCCCAAGTCTTTCATAGCAAACTCAGAACTGAGGTGTGTCATAATGGACGTGCATAAATCATCAGAAGAAGCGGTCAATATAATATCATCCACATATAATAGAATATATGCCAGGAAATTACCGTGATAATATATTAACAGAGAATTATCAGACCTGCTGTGAGAAAACCCAATAGTAGATACATAGTCCGCAAATCTCTTATACCAAGCCCGTGGGGCCTGCTTGAGCCCATACAAGGACTTCTTCAATAAACAGACATGATTAGAATATGTGGGATCTCTAAAATCCAAGGGCTGATGCATGTAAACTGTCTCCTTAAGATCACCATGTAAGAAAACATTCTTCACATCTAGCTGATGAATGGGCCATACTTTTGAAAGAGCTAGATTGAGAACAGTGTGAATGGTAGCCGGTTTGACCACCGGACTAAATGTCTCACCACAATCCACGCCAACCTGTTGAGTTTTACCATCCACTACAAGACAAGCCTGATGTCGCACAAAAGAACCATCAGAATTATCCTTATGAGTAAAAATCCATATAGACCGAATAATATTAATACCAGAAGGACGGGGTACCAATTCCTACGTCTTATTTTCAATAAAAGCATTATATTCGTCGTTCATAGCCAATTTCCAATTCGAGTGATTTAATGCAGACACTGGGTTACAGGGTAGGGGGATTTAAGAACATTAGAATTTAGATTAAAATGTCTTTTGGGCTTAAAGATACCCCGTTGACTACGAGTAATAGGTCTGTGACTTGGGGGGAATTGGGTGGATTTTGGGGAAAATTCGGATGGGTGACGGACTAGCCAGCAGGCAATGGGCCTGCTGGCCCAATACCGGAAACAGGACTCGGTACAGGAACAGTAACTGGGGTTGAAGCAGTCGCGGTAGTGGGCTGGACTAACGGCTGGACCTGGGACGGGGAAGAGATAGGTTGTGGGATTTTGTGGGTCAACAGGAAGTGGGCCTTCTGGCGTTTTTGGGGTCACCGGATTGGCCCATTAAGTGGTGCATAATGTACGGTGAGACTTCGTCATCTAAAACATTATACGAACTAGGCACGGGACTACTGACTTTTGCAAACGAAAATTGGGTTTCATAAAAAATTACATGGCAACTAATGATGATTTTATTATACGTTAAATCAAAACATTTATAACTACGATGATTAGATGGATAACCCAAAAACACACAAGCGGTAGAACAGGCTTGAAGTTTGTTAATTGTAGTTGACGGAAATAGTGGATAGCATAAACACCCAAAGACCTTAAGATGTGAATACGAATGATTCTTATTATAGAGATTTTAAGAGGATATGCATATGCCAACCCTTTGGTAGGAAGTATGTTAAGGAGGTAAGTAGTCATTTGTATAGCATGATGCCAAAAAGAAGGAGGGACGGAAGCATGAGCCAATAAAGTTCGGACAATATTATTAATGCTACGAATTTATTGTTCGGCTTTCCCATTTTGTGAGGACACGAGAAACGAAAAACTATGCCATTAGCATCACAAAATTCCTGAAACAACCCATTATCATATTCTTTGCCATTATCACATTGAATATTTTTAATTTCCCGTTCGAATTGGGTTTCGATGAATGCTCTAAATTTTAATAATGTGAAAAACACTTGAGATTTTTTGCTAACGGAAATGTCCATAAAAAATAGAATAATCATCCAAAAATAAAACATAATAACGATGGACTAAAGAACTGAGAACGGGAGATGTCCATAAATCGATATGAATAATGTCAAAAGGCATTAAAGTACGAGAAGTAGAGGCTACAAATGGTAATCTAATATATTTTCCTAACGGACATGAATGACAAATTGGAGTACTACGCGTACCCTTACAAGAAATAAAATTGTTTTTATGCAAAAAAGAAATAATTGACGACCCAGGGTGACCCAAACGTGCATGCCGCAAGGAAGGAGCTAGAGCTGCAAATGTCGATGGCATGGCTTGACTCGAGAGACTGGTGGCGGGCGTGAGTGGATAAAGATCTCCCCTACTATTGCATCTCATGAGAGGTATCCCCGTTTTGAAATCCTTCACAGAAAACCTAAATGGATCAAAATTAAAAGAAATCCAATTATCAGTGGTGAATTTTCAGACATACACCAAATTTTTAATTAAGTTAGGGGCATGAAGGATATTTTTCAAGACAAGAGGTAGATGTGGGAGAGAAAAAATTGTATGACCGTAACCACAAACAAGAATTGAGTTGCCATTACTAATAATAATGCCACGATTTTTGCTCAAATTGAAATAAGACGAGAGAGTACCTTGGTCGGACGTCATGTGAGAAGTGGCATTGGTGTCTATGTACCAATTCGGGTCTGAAGGATTTAATCCAAGTGTATGCATGGCAGCCTCAATATCGGTAGGTTTCGGGACCGGATTCGGGCCTGCAGCAGTGAAGGCCTGTGGGGGCCGAAGCCCAAGCAGACCGGCCTGCTGACCTGACCCGAAACACTGCTGGTTGGTGTCGTAAGGACCTGAGAAACTGGGCCTTTGTTTGGGCTAGACCGGAGCCCAATTACCCTGGAAATAACAGGAAGGGTAGTAGGCGGGACTGGGCCACTGGCCACTGGTGGGCCCAGGGCTGAGACCAGGTGGGCTGGGGCCCAGTACTCGAGGTCCACTACCGGCGTTTACACTATTTCGCTTGCCGTTGTTGTTGCCACTGCGATTTTGCCATTATTTTTACGGTTTTGACCTTTCTTGCCGCCAACGTTGTTGCGATTTTGGCCCGAATTGTCAATGAAACCGTGAGAATTATTAGATGAAGTTATCATCGCCACAGAACTTGCGCCGGTAACCACCTTTTTTGCCAAGCCGACTTCTTCTAATATGAGCATCAAATGGGCTTGATAAAAAGCTGGAAGTGGATTACTTTGACGGAGGAGAGTCTCAACGCCATTATAGGCCTACAACCATTTGTAGAACAAGACTATTATTGGTAACATGCGCTCCAACATTACGGAGTTGGTCCGCCAATTCTTTGAGTCGTTTACAATAAGCCAAAACATTCGGGAAATCTTCCATGCTGACTTGTGAAAATTCTTGCTCAAGGGTGACAATTCAGAAATGTTGATTATCTTGGAATATATCACGCAATCTATTCCAAGTAGCCATAGTCATAGTGTCTGGTTCAATGGTCGTCTGTAAAAGGTCGGTAGAAATAGTGGAGTAAATCCACTGAAGGACGGTAGCATCAAGAGTGATCCATAACTGAGGATCCTCCGCAAGTGTAGGGACATCGAGAGAAATTATGTGATGGAGGAATTGATGTGAGATTGCGTGAATTTTTTTAAACAATTCTCCCCACGTCGTATATTGGACGTTCTCCATCTCAAGAACAATAAGGATGTGGTTCTTGATGTTGAAAATAGTAAGGGCAGGATGAAACATGTTCTTTGACGTAGACATAATGAAAGAACAATATGTGAATGAGGGATTTGAAAGAAAATTTGGGAAGAGAGGAGGTAATGTTGCACAGATTCCAAGAAGGGACACAAAAACCGAGGCAGCAGAAGAGAGGAAAATTGGTAGAAGCACCTAGACTTCTGATACCATGAAAGAAATAATCCCTTGATTATTTTCATTAATGAATGAGTATATATACAATTTACAATATTCATAATATGGAAAATCATATTGCTATTCTACTCCCAAAATCCTTTCTATTTGTACAAGAATTCTACAATTATGGTAAGTGTACAATGCTAATTAAATACAAATAACATGTTACCAAAAATAGAGATATACACGGCTGTGTATACCGTGTATATCACAGTCTCCCACTTGTCATAGATTTCCGTGATATACACGGTATACATAAGGCATTGTATATGTCGTGTATACCGTGTATATTATTGTATACTTTCAATCACTTCATATTTTTTAAGGATTGGAATCCATAAAAAGAATTCAATTTTGATGTATTGTTAATGTAATAATGGAGTAAATACCAATGGTCAGTGCGAATATTGTCTGTAAACGAAAATGAAATTTGAACTTACTTTACTGAGAGTCAAATTCTGTGACTCTACAGAGACTAATGTACATGAGAATTACCAAGAAAACACAAACCATTAAGAGGATATTATTGGCTTGTTAGTCTTTATAAGATTGACCAAAGCATTTGGCCAGTAACTATATTTTTTAATTAGCACTACTAAAACTTTCTCCAAATTAAACGGATAAACAATTTCATCAGAGTAGTTCTTATCCGATCAAAACCATCCACCACACTAGGAGTGATGATGTTCTCTCACTGTGCCATGTGTTAGGAAATGCATGAATTGAGATCATCAATTGTGCATTTATGAAGCTTATAAATTCACCAATTCAATAGTTTCACAATCCATTCCATATTTGCATTTTGATCTACAATTACTAGTGCGCTACTTTTAAACGCAAACAAAATTAAGCAACAAATACCCATTAACATGGCAAACCAAGGAAGCGACAACCTCCATGGCAATAACCAAGTTCCCGGCCAAGCTCAGGTTTATTACACTCTTCTCTATGAAGCTCTGCTTTTAATTACTAATTAGGGGTGTCAAAATTAATTCTGGAAAACATGATTCACCCAACTTGTTTAAATTTGAATTGGTTAATAATTTATCCATTTATTAGTTCGGTGTGTTAACTCGCCATATTTATTCATATAAAAATTGGATTGATTTGGGCTAGCTAAATATGTTATCCGAATTAACCTATTATTGGTGAGTTGGGCTACCCATTGTTTAGTTCATGTTGAACCAGCCATTTCAGCCTAAATAAGTTTTGTGCGGTTAGTGACCCAACCATTTAAAAACTAATCCTAATTTGACTCGTTCAAACTCAGTTTAACTCGCACATTTGACACTCCTAATACTAATAATCTTTGTAGATGATAAGGGAAGACTGGTTGAACCAACCGTCTGACATCAATAACCAAAGCCAAGGCCAAGCAACCAACTTGTTTCAAGAGGTAATTAACATTTCTAAATTTTCTTGCTGAGAGCTAATCGAACATTAATTATTACGTGACTAAATGTAAATTAAACGAATAATTTGTGATGTTATTAATATTTCAGGCTGGAGCACAAGCGAAGAACATGGCCCAAGGAGCAGCAGGAATGGCTCAAGGTGCAGCAGGAAGTGCAGTGAACATGGCTCGAGGAGCTGCAACGGGTGCAGCACACATGGCACAAGGCGCAGCTGATGCGGTCAAGAATACTCTCGGAATGAATCCTCCACACAACACCAGTGACAATGCTGGTGGTAACTATTTTAACCAGCCAGGCACCATCAACTTCAATGATGACTTCCCAAATAGTAACACCAGCGTCCCAGGGGATACAAATTACGCTGGCAGCTTGAACTATCCAACCAACCCGAGCAATCCCAGTACCGGCATTTAAAATGTCCTAGAATTTATGTCATACCTTTAATTATTGCGCGTCATAATTTTTTCTTAATTCCTGTTTTTTTTTTTTTTTGGGAGAATTTGTAGACCGGAGAAGGTGTCGTCTCCCTTCTTTCCCTGCTATAAAATAAGCTTAATGGATGGACCGAGTTTAATTTATTTTTTTTGTATGAAATATCTTCCTTGATTATTTCATTTCAAAGGGTAGTAGATCTACCCATAATACAAACATCATCCTAAGCTAGAATTAAGATAGTCAATTACTAAATATACACCTACCATATACAAAATATACTGAAAGATTATGTACAAATCACAATATTCTATCACATCCCGCAGTCCAAGCGAGAGGTCGACGATATGCTGAGATTGTTCCAAAAATCTTAAAATAGAACCAACGGAAGACCTTTTGTAAAAATATCGGCGATCTGATAGCGTGACAGGACATGTAAGACACGTACTTGTCCACGAGCAACCTTTTCGCGAACAAAGTGAATATCCAGTTCAATATGTTTAGTGCGTTGATGTTGAACCGGATTCCCTGAGAGATAAATCGCACTAACATTATCACAATAAACCAAGGTCGCCTTCGGAACAGGACAGTGGAGCTCCAGAAGAAGGTTTCGTAGCCAACAAGATTCAGAAACCACATTGGCAACTCCCCGGTATACTGCTTCGGCACTGGACCTAGACAAGGTAGCTTTCCGTTTGGAAGATCAAGATATCAAATTATCACCAAGAAAGACACAATAACTAGACGTAGAGCATCTGATATTCGGACATCCACCCCAATCTGCATTTGTGTAAGAAATGAGAGTGGTTGTCGAAGACGGATATAGATGCAAGCCATGATCGAGAGTGCCCTGAATATAGCGCACAATGCGCTTGAGAGCATGTATGTGATCCTCTATCGGGTTATGCATGAATAGACAAATCTGTTGCACAACATAAGATATGTCCGGCCTCGTGAAAGTAAGATATTGCAGGGCCCCTGCAAGGGTGAGGTCATGTGATGGATCAACATATGGCGTGCCGGAAGTAGCACTCAGCTTTGGTTTAGTATCAACCGGAGTGGAGGACGACTTACAAGAGGATATGCCAGCTCGTTCAACGATCTCTTCTGCATACTTCTTTTGAGATAAAAATAAACCACCTGCATGACATATTATAGCTATCCCCAAGAAATAACTCAATGACGCTAGATCTTTCATAGCAAATTCTGAGCTAAGAAGAGACATGATAGACTTGCGAATAACATCAGATGAAGCCATTAATATAATATCATCCACATACAGAAGGATGTAAGCTATATTATTACCATGACGGTATATGAAGAGAGAATGATCACATGTTATTAGAAAACCTAATAGTAGAAACATAATCTGCAAACCTCTTGTATGAGGTCCGATGAGCTTGTTTGAGCCATACAAGGATTTCTTCAGTAAGCATACATGATTAGGATAAGTGGGGTCTTTGTAACCCATGGGCTATACATGTACACCATTTCGTTGAGTTCTCCATGCAGGAAGACATTCTTCATATCAAGCTGATGTAGAGGCCATGCCTTAGAAAGAGCCGGACTTAGTACCGTGTGGATTGTTGTTGGTTTGACCACCAGACGGAAAGTCTCACCGCAGTCCACACCAACCTGTTGAATTTTTCCATCACCTATAAGATGGGCTTTATGCCTCTCAAACGTACTGTCAAATTTTTCTTTATGACTAAAAATCCACATAGACCGAATCACATTAACATCAAGAGGATGAGGCACCAAATCTCAAGTCTTATTATTAATAAGAGCATTATATTCATCATCCATAGCCATTTTCCAATTCGGGTCATTAAGGGCAGACACATGATTACGGAGTAAAGGTGATTTGGTAACATTGGTGTGAATACCGTATTTTTTGTTTGGTTTGAAAATCCCATGTTGACTATGAGTGACTTGCCGTTGGGCGGAATTGGAGTTGGTTGGATAGGGGAAGTGGTACTAGGCTGACGTGTGATGGGTCCAGAGGCCGAGTGAGAGGGGATTGGACTACTCAGGAGTGGGCTTGGATTCGGTGGGCCACCACCCAGTGGGTTGCCAGGCATTGGTCCTCTCGGCAATGGGCTGCCAGCAAGAGGCGTCGTTGGGCTGGCAGCCACTGGGCTTGGGCAAGCAGGACTAGTTGGTTAGGCCAAGCTGTTGGAATTATTTGGGCCTGTTTGCGAGGCCAATTGGTGGACCAAATACGGGGCCATGCTATCATTAAGAAATTCATAGGTATGAAGCACGGAATAATATATTTTGGCAAAGGGAAAATTTAATTCATCAAAAACTACGTGGCGACTCACGATTAGTTTATTATAGGATAAGTCGCAACATTTGTAACCACGATGGTTTGACGGATATCCCAAAAAAATACACGGAGTATAACAGGGTTGAAGTTTATTGATGGTAGTAGAATAAAAAAGAGGATAGCATAAGCACCCGAATACCCGCAGATGAGAGTAAGATGGGTCTCTTAGGTATAGAATTTTGAGAGGGGATTGATAGGCTAATTGTTTGCTTGGAAGTATATTGAGGAGATAAGTTGTCATTTGTAATGCATGATGCCAAAACGATGGTGGTAGAGAGGCATGTGCAAGTAAGGTTCTAACAATGTTATTAATGGTTCAGATTTTTCTTTCCGCTTTTCCATTTTGAGATGAGGTATGTGGACAAGAGAGACGAAAAGATAAACCATTAGCTTTGCAAAAATCTCAAAATGACCCATTATCAAATTCTCTACCATTATCACATTGAATATTCTTAATGTCTCGTTCAAATTGAGTGCGGATGAATACTGTAAAAGAGAGAAACGTGGAAACAACTTGTGACTTTTTAGACAAAGGAAATGTCTACAAAAAATTAGAGTAATCATCCAACAAAAGAAGATAATATCAATGGCCTAAAGAGCTCAAAACGGGAGATGTCCAAATATCACTATGGGTAATATCAAAAGGCATAACAGTGCATGAATTAGAAGCAACAAAAGACAATTTAACATGTTTTCCAAGAGGAAACGAGTGACAAGCATGAGAATTACGAGTTCTAGTACACTCAATAAATTTATTTTGTTTAAGGGAGGCAAAAACAGGTGCTCCGGATGACCTAAAAGTTCATGCCATAAAGAAAGTGCTAAAGTTGTAAAAGTGGATGGTAACTCGGCTCGATGTGTGGTAGTGGTGATTGGATATAACTCACCTCGACTATCACATCTCATTAGGTGCATCCCCGTCTGAAAGTCCTCCACGAAAAATCCAAAAGGATCAAATTCAACAGAAACTGAACTATCAGTGGTAAATTTTCTAACTGAAACCAAGTTTTTAATCAATTGGAGAGCATGAAGGACATTCTTTAAGGCTAACGATGGATCCGGGGGGAGGGGGAGGGGGAGTGAGGACAAGTTTGTATTACCATAACCACGAATTAGAATTGAATGACTATTTCCGATAATTATACCACGATTATTACTCAAATTAAAATAGAACGAGAGATTACCTTATGAGGACATCATCTAAGACGTTACTCTGGTGTCCATATACTAGTTTGCGTTGGGCGGATTGAGCCCACGAGTGTGCATCGCGGCCTCGATGTCGGTTGGTGTTGCTACTGCTGAAAGGGCATGCCGCCACTGGTTCGGCTGTGGATGTGGCCCAAGCACGCTGGGCCCAAATATGTTGGGCTGCTGGCCACTGGCAGATTGCTAGCCAGTGTGCCTTGGACTGGACTTGGCCTAATTTCCCGAAGGAAAAGGGCAAGGCGGTACAACCCAAGGCCACTGCCAGGCCCAATGTTGTGGTCCACTACCCCACTGGGCCCGCGACTGCCACGCCTGGCCGAACTTCTGCTGCTGGCCCCCGCCGCAGCCACCGCCGTGATTTTTACCGCTATTATTGTCATTTCGTTTCCTTTGACCACGGTTTGGCGGCAAATTTTCAAATTGTGATGAGTTATCATCGGACGGAGAGGCAACTATGGCAGAATTTGACACAATGGCTATTTTTTTTTGCAAAACAGCTTCTTCTAGTATGAGCATAAAACGAGCTTAGTAAAATGGCGGAAGAGGGTTGCTTTGGCGGATGAGTGTACCAATGTCACTATACGCGTCAGTGAGGTCGACAACCATTTGTAAAATGAGCCGATTGTTAGTTATCGGTGCCCCAACGTTCTTGAGTTGGTACGACAAAACTTTGAGCTGTTGACAATATGCGGGTGCATTGGGAAAATCTGCCATGTCAGTGATGGAGAATTCTTGCTCAAGTGTGACGGCCCGCGAATTTTTATTATCCTGGAATATGTCACGTAATCGATCCCAAACCTTCATTTTCGTGGAGTCAGGTTCAAGAATCGTATGCAACAAATCACTCAAAATTGTGGAATAAATCCACTGGAGAACCGTTGCATCGAGGGTCAACCATAATTCCTTTTCATCATCGGTTTTCGGTACCTTCTCCTTGCCTTTTTCCGGCGGAATTATGTGATGGATAACCCGGTGTGACCTACAATGAATTTTGAAGAGCTCCGCCCATAACGCATAATGGACGTTTTCCATCTCAAGAGTGACGGAGATATGAAACTTAATGTTTGAAACAACTAGGCCTGGATGAAAATTTGATTTCGAGTCAGACACGGCTGATGGGACAAAGAAGATGAAGGAAGTGGACGACGGCAAGGGGGGAGCCGGCGACAAGTTTTAGGGTTTGTGAAATTTTTGGATTTTAGAACTTTCTCTAGAATCTGATACCATGTAAGAAATATCTTCCTTGATTATTTCATTCCAAAAGGGTAGTAGATATACCCATAATACAAGTATCATCCTATGCTAGAATTAAGGTACTCAATTACTAAATATACACCTAACATATACAAAATATACTGAATGTATAAATCACAATATTCTATCATTCTGAGAGCTAGAACACATTGTCAATTTGAAACATGTTGATTGAACTGCGGATTTTATTTAATTTATTTGTTTGAAGATGTACCTGGATTCTGCACTAACTGTATTTTGTTCTCATTTTACACCCCTCTCCACAATTACAGTTTTGCAATTTGAACCCGATGGTTGTTAAGCTCTCGTTAAGCATGTGTCGGAAATTGTTAAAGGTTGTCTTGCTCTGACTCATTAAACTATTGGATCATCTGCCATATATATAAACAGATTGTTGCCAAGTGGAAATTAAATTAATATTTTTTGTAAGTAGTAATTTTTATTCGAAATTCAGTAGCCGACTAAATTAGCTTCCTACCACTATATTTTTTCATTTATGGGTCGAAGTTCTGAGGCGAATCTAGAATTTTAAAAGGATGGGTTCATCATTTTTTTTAAAAAAATAAAAAATGCAAAAATACATTTAGTTGGTTTTGATCTTGTGACCTTAACGGATTAAACTTAGTGCTCCACTCAATCTCTTTTGATCACGTATTCCTTCATTTATTATTAGATATATTTTCAGAATTATATATATAATATACCGAGTTTAATCGGATGATCATGAGTTTACATGATCCATTTTTTAATGTAAATTCGCACCAATCGAACACTCAGATATCGGATTAAAAGTAGGATAAACTCATTCATCTCACCCCATCTTTGATATACGGAAGAATTATTTTCATTGAAGTATCTATTCTAGATTCAGTTTTCCTTAGTGATGGAGGGTCTTTGAGTGAAATAACCACAATCCATATTTAGTTGGGGAAAGCCATTTTTTTGACAAAATACTAGCAACAAAAATAGATTTCAATTTAGTGATGGACTTTTGACAGAATAACAATAAAATTAACAACATAGTGATGATGTATGAATTCGCAATTTCACGTATTTGGAAAAATCTCTTGATGATAATTTGGTCTAGGAAGTTTCAAGAGCAAGGCGACGCTTATAGTGTTCAATAGGGAAAAAGATCAAATTTCGTCACTCTATTGTACCAAACGAGCTAATTGTGTTCTTCTTTATTAATATTATCTCTACAAAAATATCCCGTTGTTAATATACACATCTTTTTTTAGTTGTCTAAGGTAAACGTCTAATCCCACGTGTGGCAATGACATTTGATGATGTAAACAAGACGTGACATACACATTCTGCCATAGTTCATTTTACCCCATTTTCGCTTCTTCTTCCACCACTAACACCTCCTCCCTCAACCACCAGTAACAGTACACCATATTACATGTATGATAGTTGTGCCATTAAATAATACTAAGCCTTAAGGTTATATAAGTTGTTTAGATTGGTTTACAAAATTTTATTACTCTGTCCCTTTCAATTATTATGCAGTTTTAACCTAAATAAATCAAAATTTAAACAATAACAATATTAATGAGATCTTTGAAGAAAATATTCGAAATAGATTTGAGTAACGTTTTATATAACAATTCATTCAATAATTCTAACGAGCAAAAGTTAACAGTTGACGGGTAATCGAAATATAAAAATTTCTATGAATAACGTTTTATTATTTTGTTATTTGGAATAACAATACTCTGACAAAACAGAATATGCGTATACAGTCCTTACTAATATGACATGGATGATTTGCCTAAATCGTTAATGTAAGGACGTTTTATGTGTATTCGTTACTCATACTAACAACACCCTAATTCACTTAATTACGTTGTGTGTGACAAGAATAATTAAATAATAGAATAATGTTAGTACACGATAATTATGGGAGAAATCCCATATTATCAACCTCCACCATAAATCATGTAATTATAATTAATTAGTAATATTATAATTATTAGATAAATTAATTAGGTAGTAATTAACATCTTGTATTTTAGGTAACCTAAATTATTACTACATACCATGATTGTATATATATTCAATATATATTCCCTTTCTCCTAATATTTTCGGCCGAAATCCTAACTTAAAAACCCTAAACCTTTCTTTCACAAAAAAAAGCCCTAGCCGAAGTCAACCAACCCCCCCCCCCCCCGCGCGCGCAAAACTACCATCCCAAACCCTAAGGGTTTTCTTATTTTTTCTCCACTTCCATCAAAACACAACTCCATTTTTTTCTCTTCTTTTGATTCTAAGTGGAACCTATGGCCGAAAAACAAACCTTTCATCCCGCTCTTGCCGTTAATAACGTCAAGAACTTCATCTCCATAACTCTTGAAATGGAGAAAGGGAAGTATACCTCAGGGACAAAACTATTCAAAATTCACTGCCGTGCTTATGAGGTGATTGACCATATACTTCCGTCCGAATCATTGTCGGATACCACTACGGTGGACAAGAAATTATGGTCTCGATTAGATGCTATAGTCCTTCAATGGATTTATGGCACAATTTCAAATGATCTTCTTCATACCATCTTGGAACCCAATTCTACGGCTCAACAGGCATGGGAACGGTTGCAAAATATTTTTCAAGATAACAAAATTTCTAGGACAGTTTATCTTGAACACCAGCTTGCCCCATCGGCGTCTGTGTAAGAGAGCAACCTAGTCGGTGCGGAGAGATATAGATGTAGTCCATAGTCAAGAGTGTCCTTAACGTACCTAATGATACGCCTAAGAGTTGTAAAGTGAGGCTCCCTAAGAGTGTGCATGAACAAGCACACTTGCTGAACTACATATGCAATATCGGGTCGAGTGAAGGTGAGATACCGAAGAGCACATGTGAGACTCCTATAAAGAGAGGGATCGTTGACCGGATTCCCGTCATCTGAATTGAGTTTTGACTTTGAGTCGACAGGAGTAGACATGATCTTGCAATTTGCCATTTTAGCTCTGTAGACAATCTCATTTGCATACTTACACAAGAACATGACATGTGCAGATCTGGTCACTGATATCCCAAAAAATAGTTCAACTTACTCAAATCTGTTATAGTAAATTCGGACTTGAGCAGAATCTAAGAACGTGAATATATATAAATATATATATATATATAAATATATTCACTATCAGGAATGCGTGGATCAATTAGATATATTGATACCATTTACTGGTCAAAAAGAATATAAGAAGAAAGAAAAAGGGATAGACGTCCATTGAATATCGGCATAGCATCATTAGTTTACCCATACCTAAATAAACGCCTAACTGTTGCTTTGTAGGTAAGTAGTAAATTATTACAATTATGCAATCTTCAAAGCATGTGGCATGGCTTGGTTCCGAGTCCAAACACAGGCAAGCTAGAAGCAAGTAACGTGTTGACACATGTGATTTTGACTTTGACGTTCAATAACATGCCTGGGCGGTGTGCCGGTGCCCCTCTCATCTTACTTTCAACCAAATAGGGGAATTCAATTGGTCTAATTTTGGGATCCATTTCATTATCTGTGGTGTTCTAGCCTTCACAAGCAAAATTTTCTTTCGGCATCCCTCAGTTTCCAAACTCTAAAAAAGTGTAGGTTTGGCCATATTCCCTTCTTCCTTCGCAAACGAAGTTTCTAGAACCCAATTTGAGATTCACTTTTTCTCCAGCATATAGTGATTCTAATATTTTATAATATGTAGTGTCGTTGATACAAACACAATCTGCACGCTGTTTGGTTGGCATCAGATAATAATCAAGTACTATAACAAAAACCTGCAAATGTATGCGGCAAAGCACAATTATGCACAAAGGAGCATAACAAAAATAATGAGAAATTGAACAGAGACTTTGGACTACTGACTAATATACAGTTTGGCTCTCGATTTTGATAATTGTTTTATTTTAGTCACCATGATATTAGATTAATTAATCAAATTGTACACTTAGAATATTTACAAATTTATCATGATTATTAGTCATTTCATCTCTTAATTACTGATATTGTATATTAAACTTCGACTGTTACTCCATATTTTGAAATAATAAAATGTATTATATTTTCTAAATAAAGGAATAAAATATTTATACATTTATTAATTGATGGTGAATTATACTGAGTTATATATTGTAAGAATCAAAAGATGAAATTGATAAAAATTAAGGAATCAAATGTATAATTATCCCATTAATTAAGGGAAAAACTACACTTACTATCCCCAACCCAAACTATTTATCCGGATATGCCCCTCCAAAACTATTTTCACTTAATGACCCATGCCCAGAAACTATTTATCTTAGATGTCCATGTAGGTGTCGTGCATTAATTATATTGTAGGTTTATAACTAGTTCCTATTTCTTCTTTTTCCTTTTTATTTGTGTGTGCATTAATTACATTATCCTTTTATGACTATTTTTTTTTCTTCTTTTTTCTTTTTATTTGTGTTTGCATTAATTACATTGTCTTTTTATGAGGAGATGTATTCCACGTCTCTCTCTCTTTATCTATCTATGATTTCCATTGCCATAAGGCCCTTGCTTTTCAATTGCTTCTTTTTTTCTTTTTATTTTTGTGTTTGCACGTGGGCTTGTGTGACATTTTTTCATTTTGATTTTTGTCTTTTTCTATTTTATCCTTTTTATTGTTTCTTGTCTTTTTATTTTCCTTTTGAATAATAAAATAAAATATAAAGATAAAATATTAATAAGTATTTTTATATTAATGATATTAATATATATTTTATATTCAAAATATGATTCTACTTTTTGTAATCTTTTTTTAATATAAATTTAACTTGCTAAAATGATATTAAATATTAAAATTAAGCCTAAATTATATTTGTTTTATTTTTTTATAATTTTTTTTGAATAAAATAATCGGTTTTTTATGATACTTTGTCAGTATATGATATATATCATATGAGTATCATAAATGATTGAGAATTTTTAAGGAATGAATCAGTTATTTATGATACCATGTCAGTATATAATATATATACCATATGAGTATCATAGATGACTGATGAGTTTTTCTTGAAGGAATGAATCCGTCTTTTGTGATACCCTGTTAGTATATGATATAGAGCAAGTTGGTATCATAGAGGATTGGAAGTATTTTCTAAGGAATGAACTAGTCTGTATGATACCATGTCAGTATACATTATATATCATGTGAGTAGCATATATGGCTGAGCTCTTTTCGAAGAAATGAAATCGGTCATCTATGATATCTTGTTAGTATATGATATATCATGTAGGTCAGTCATCCATGATACCATGTCAATATATGATATATATATCATATGGGTATCACAGAGGATTGAGTTATGTTTTTCTTTAAAGGAATGAACTAGTCCTCTATGATACCATGTCAACATATGATATATACTATGTGAGTATCATAGAGGACTGATGATTGTTTTCTTTTTAAAGAATGAACTGATCCTTTATGATATCATGTGAGTATATGATATATACAATATGAACATCATATTGTAATGAATATGTCATCTATGATACCTTATCAGTATATGATATATACCATGATGGTATCATAGAGGACTGAGTGTTTTTTTCTTGAAGGAATGAATTGTCAGTCCTCTATGATAGAGGATTGAGTAGTATTTTTTGAAGGAATAAATCAACCTTCTATAATACACTGTAAGTATATGATATATACCATATGAGTATCATAGAAGATTGAGTTGTGTTTTTCTTGAAGGGATGAATCAGTACATATGATACTCTGTCAGTCTATGATATATATTAGGTTGGTATCATTGAGGAATGAGTGCTTTCCTTGAAATACTGAATCGTCAGTCTTGTGTGAGTACCGTGTGGGTATCATAGTTTATTGCAACAATATACTTAAACTGTTATTGAAAAAGAAACAAGTAATAAAAAAATTTAAAAAATGAAAAAGAAATAAATTAGAATTAAATACAGAATCAGATTATGGTGAAAATAAAATAAAATATAGTATGAAAAAAATGAACAAAAAAGGAGGAAAAACGAGAAAAAGAAAAGAATAAAAGAGAGAAAATAAGATAAGAAGTAGAGAAATAAAAAAGAAAAGAAGAAAAAAGATACAATTAAATAAAAAAAAAGATATAAAGAATTTAAAAAAGAAAGAAAATAAAAAAAGAGCTAGAATTAAATATAAAATTAGATTATGGTGATACAACAACAACAACATACCCAGTGGAATCCCACAACGTGGGATCTGGGGAGGATAGAGTGTATGCATACCTTACCTCTACCTTGGTAGGTAGAGCGACTGTTTTCGAAAGACTCTCGATTCAAGACAAAACATAATCTAATATGAAATTAGATTATGGTGAAAAAAGAAAATAAAAATACTATGATTTGAAAAAGAAAAAAAAGGAGAGAAAATAAGAGAAAAGAAGAAAAGAAGAAAAGAAGTAGAGAAATAAAAAATAAAGAAAAACAAAAGAGATAATTACCTACAAAAACTATAGGAGGTATAAGGATAAGTAGTTTTGGGGATAAGAAAAGTAAATAGGACATGAAAAGTTAAATAGTCCGATTTTAGGGGTATTAGTGTAGTTTCCTTGAGTAAGCCGTTTCGCATTATTGGCAATACTCCAAATATGATCCATTTCAGGTTTATATCGGGCCCATCTCGTAATTACCCATTACTTCTTCATCCAAGTTGACGGCACTCACCGTCCACCGTGAACTTGCTAATTCCCTCACGACGCAAAACTGACTGGTAAGTTCATCTCTTTATCTCAAATTGGCTCGCAAATCGCAATGCTTTAGCTCTGCTCTCACTACCCGAAGAAAGACTAATTACTTCTGAAGCTAATATGTATTCTTAATTGTTTTTATCAAACAAAATATATATGCATTCTCATTTGATCCCATACAGTAAATGGTAATGTCTCCAAATTTGTGAATGATATAATCCCTCTATCCCAATTTATGTGACATCATTTCTTTTTTAGTATGTGTAAAAAAGAATGTCACATTTTTATAATTAGAAATAATTTAACTATAAAATTCTTTTAATTTATAGCCACACATTTGTCTAAGTTTTGTTTTAGACCACACATTTCAAAAGTCTAACATTTCTTTCTTAAACTTTGTGCAGTTCCACATAAATTGGGACGAAAGGAGTACTAGTCTGCTTTGAGAATTAGATATTTAGATTCAATTTAACTGGGGGTTTAACTTTTAAGTCATTCATCGAATGTCATTAACTATATTTTTAACAATATCAATTTGTAAAAGTATTTGATTTAGAAATACCCTTTACATTGAGATTAGTCTATTTGAATTTGTAAGGGTATTATGTTACGAATAATACCCAGAATTGATTGGGGGGGGGGGGGTTAAACTTTCACCACGAATATTTTGCTGATATACATGGTTTGGATCCCAAACAGGCTCCTAATCATCTTCCAAAGTAAGATACTCGCTTTCATAAGAATGAGCAGGGGTGAAAATAGGATAAGTGGATTCATAATTTCGAGTATGATTAGGCAACATGATGTCTTACACCCCCATGGACCTACAAAAACAAGGATTTATTCGAGAAGCCCGCCTTAAGATAATTGATGTTACCAAATTACTTTTCGTCTACTAAGTTGTGAAATAAGTGGAGAATGCAACTCTTAAATCTGATTAGCATGTGGTATGGATTCGTCCTTGCAAGGGAGTGTTTTACCCTCAACGTGGGACCTTCCACCGCGAATGCGAATTTAGCCGGGGTCTTGTTTTTTGCTAGCTTGAGTTCATAACTTTACTATTTATCATTAAACGTAGAATATCCCGACTTTGCTAGCCAGAACGAAATGGACTTATGAGCGGTCGATTACGAGAGCTCGACCGATCAGACCTGGGCCTTTGATTAATTAACATCTCTTTTTGATTGACCTCCTCCTTTCTTTAATTCACATGCATAGGAGATCAAATTCCGATTGTTGTGGAAGTTACTGAATGAATATATTTTATTCTAATTCGATCTAAGAAGAAAAAAATCACGCTCGGTAGGATTTGAACCTACGACATCGGGTTTTGGAGACCCACGTTCTACCGAACTGAACAAAAGAGGATTCGTGGACAGAAGCTGCGGGTAGCTCTGATTTTTGGGGTCTCATCAGCTGCTGGACATCGGGTGGGAACCCAAAAAAAGAGTCTGGTTAGCATGTGAATTTTTGCAGCATTTTGTGTTTGAAGACAATCAAGGGCATGGAAAACTTGGAGGAAGATGGCAAGCACGGCATGTTTTCTGATAGTAAGCAGGAACGATATCCCTATCTAGGAAGCTGAAGTTGGCACTGTGCCCAAAGTAATCAAACACTTGCTTCCACAATGGTTCTTTCATGACATACTTCATCTTTTATTTTGAACTCACCAACATGGTATTGGAGATTAGGAGTCTTTGGTTACATTTCACATATCATATATAAATATCACATATATAAAATTCATCCATTCAAAATATCAGCTTGTAACCTTTTCTTCATGGATTGATTTGCTAATACCTACCTCTCAATGTAACCCCACCCCCGCCACTCTATTATGATTAACGTAAAAATCCTTTTCTTTTTTCCGGTTATATGAAATTGTTTATCCCATTAGAATAGTGGGATGCGGCCACCTCCATTGTTTGTACTGTTGCAGCCCTCTGTGAGATGCTGAGTTCGCTACCTTTCCCCTCCCAGGGGCGGTCAGGGCCTTCACTGAATAATGTTCATCACGTGCTTGAAGGCCAACTGAAAACATTCGATCATGCAGGTCAAATGCAGCAATGGGATTAATTAAGATAACTAGGTTGGGTTATCTGGTGAGTATGCATACCAGATTTGGAAGTCAAACAAATGAAGGACAATGAATAACGATGAGACCAGGTAAGGTCTTCAATGGGGGAACATACTGCATGAAGTTCCCATGCTTGAGCTTGAAACATCCTCTCTTCTTAGCACACAAGATTATGAAATGTTCTCAGCACCTGTGGTACGTCTCAGAATATAGAAAGCTATAACATGCCAAGGAAACGAGAGAACTGCGTGCATGGTGCAGCAAAGTTTCTGTAGCATGTGATGACGGATTGGGTACAGGAATTTTCTTTCATAATTCCAGCACTCTTTGGTCTCCCCTGTCTTTTACAAATTAAAATTGTAGGCCGTAAAATTCTCCCGTTTATTTTTCCCCACACTCCCACAGGTCCTCTCGCTTACCAGACTTGACTTTTTGATGCTAACTTCACTTCCTGAGACTGATCACTCAACTGCCAGCCTTGAGAGGGATGTACTTATACTTTTGGTGAAATTCCGTTTACCTAATAATACACACATCCTTCTTGTTTCTAAATTCGGTCTTAACTAATATATTCCAGGACAAAGAAAATGTTGGTTCCATTTTCAATAAGCCACCTAAGATGAAAACTAAACCAAATTGTGCCACGAAAGGAAAAGGGTGCTCGTGGGGTCATCAATCATATATACCAGAATATAAGCAAGAGATATTCTTAATTTCAGATTCGATCTTTGCATATTGAAAATTGTAGGTAAAATTGGTGTAAAGTGTATCCGAAAGGTTAAATAAAAGAAACGTTGAGTCGAGGTATGACTATGTGTTTTTAAGATAAAATTGCCCCTTATAAATGCTTTTATGGTGATGAACAATAGTCTCCTAAGATAAAACAATAGTTAATCAACTGTACAAAGCAAATACAGTTGATTATAGCGAAGAAGATAAATAAGAACAAATTGCTTGTTTGAGTTTCTGATTCTCAGTTTCTGTCGAACAAAAAGAAAGTTGATTCTCTGTATATTCTGAACAGAAGAGATTTTGTGTTGTGTGTTCTGCGTTCTGCGTTCTCTTCGTTATTTTGAACAGAAATATTCAATTTATAAGAACAGAAAGGGAGGCAATTAAACAGTCATGTTTGTTGGTGTCTTCAACGTTCTGTTCTGTTGAACAGTCATATTTGTTGGTGTCTTTTTGAACCGTTGTAACGTTCTGAAAAATTCAGGGATCAAAATATAAATAGTTAATATTTCAGGGATAAAAAAGAAAGCAACAGCCCACGACCCGAACACGAGCTCGAGCCTGGAGTCCTGGACCGGACGGGCGGCGGCGTTGTGCCGAAACCAAGCTCACCTAGGTCCTCTCCCTTCTAAACACATGGGTTACCCCTTGGGGTCCCAAACCCTTACTCAAACTTAGAGTTTATATATTGCATAAACTCTCCATCTTCTACCAATGAGGGAGATTTGTCATTTTTGGTCAAAGACCCTCCATCTTTTTATGTCTCAAACACCTCATTTTGTGTATCAATATCTTTTTCATTTCTTAACGAAATTTGATGATATTTGGCACTAACATCATCTACTCGTAGATTAGGCATGTGCGAAGAAATGATGTTTCCGACATGCAGGGCCCACGTGTTTAAGTCATTAAAGACGGGATAAACTAAATCCTACATTTAGTAAATTTTCAACAAAAATTGATCCAAAGCGGCTCAAGAAGATGGGAAAAAAAAGAAGAGAATTTTGTTTTATTTTAAAATACAGCTCGTACACAAGGATTACCCAGCGAACAAGAAAAGCAAGAGACGCCGTGGGTTCGAACCCTGGTGGGAGCAATTTGCTTTCTTCTGGGGTAGGACTTTGTAGGTGATATCAGTTGCTCTGTTCTCAAACTCTGGTCATTCAGGCACATCTCGTGATTTACTAGTAATATTGTTGAGGGACCGTTACTACTGTCTCCAGGAATAGTCTGTAAGCCGGGAAGCTGGAGTAAGAGACGTAAATAAATGGTCCCATGTAGAGCCGAAAGAGCAAAATCTGTTAGAAATTTGTCTTTGATGGGGAGGTGCGTCCATCCATATTTAATGAATTAAACACTAGGGTTACGCATGTTGGAGGCTTTGTCTCTTCACACGTGCATAATCTACTAAGTGAGTAGATGACCGTAGGGCCAAGAATCGCCAAATTTCGTTGAGAAATGAAAGAGATATTGGTCCACGAAGTAAGGTGTTTGAGGCAATGGAAATATGGTGTGGGACAAATCTACCACATCGATGGGAAAAATGAAGAATTGTTCTCTTTATAAGTCTCAAATTGGCTAAGGGTTTGGGACCCCAAGGGGTAACTCATGTGTTTAAAGGATGGAGGACCTAGATGTGCTTGGGTTCAAGGCTAAGCCCACACGTGCGCCGCCGCCGCCCGCCCGTCCGGTCCGGGCTCGGTCTTGGGTCTTGGGCTTCTTTTGGTATTATCTCTTTGGACCCCAAATTGTTTAATATTTACAGTTTGGTCCCTGGAGTTTCTGGAATGTTGAATTTGAGAGGTCTCCCCTTATGCTATATATATTGATGCCTTTTGGCTCAATTGTGTGACACAATATACATATAGAAAAACGAGACCGAAATATATACACAGAGACAAACACAAGAGCAGTCCAAAACGTGAGCAATAACGTTGGGATGAAAACAGAAAACTCTTCCTTCCTTTTCCATTTCTTCAGCAAGTCGATTCGTATTTATTTTCTTTGTCAGAATCAACCTATTTGCTTTGTAGTGTTGATTAAATGGTTGTTTTATCTTGGAAGACTATTGCCCGTTAACGTAAAAACATATATACGGGGCAATCTTGTCTTAAAGACAGAGTGTCATCACTCGACTCAGCACACAGTTGTAACAATCCAGATTTAGTGTTTCTTGATTTCAGGTTATCAAGATTCAAGACTCAACAAGCTTGCGACAGTTCTGAACATTGGCTTGTTTGTTTATCCTTTCGAACACTTGTAATATTTATTTACTTCTCGTACTGTTTTATATATCCAAACAAAATCTGCCAGGAAAAAGCAAAGCAAATACAACAGGTTACATTTGTCTTTTAGCTCCAAAATTTTCTTATACCTCTGAGACTATGGATCAAAAAGATGCTTATTTCTTAAGGTGGTTGACATTCCTAAACAATAATTATATGAATTTCATATTTTACACTTTTGTTGAATGCTTATTGTATTTGCTTGATTTTCTTTCTGTCGTTAAATGACGTGCTACGTTGCCATCTTTTCACCGAGTCAATGTCTTGGTCTAATTAATTGAGACTGAGCCTTGTTAAATTATTCTTCGTTAAAATTGTTATATCCAAGTATCCGCCTCCAACTAAATGACTTAGAGGTCGGGTGATAGCCGACTGATTCACTCGTAACGAGATATTGCATGTCAAACAGATGGAGAATAAATGATAAGGAGGCCAAGTAGGACTTCAACTAGAAGACCAGGAAATATCCTAAAAATAATGTGATACATGTGGCTGCTATATTTTGAACTCCCAATAATGAGAAGATGAAGACCTTCACTGCACTTTCATGTTCATGAATTGGTCAGGTCCATGACCTCCATTCCTAGTTATCGGCATAGGGAAATGTTTCTCTCAAGGCATATGCAGGAATTTATTACAATTAAAAACTTAAGGTGTCCCATGCGTGAGTTCGAAACATGCTCTTATTTTACCAAGCAGGGCCGGATTTGATACTCTTAAAAAGAAAAGTTATGACATGCTACTAGTTATTTTTTCTAGATACTCGTCTATGTTATTTGTACAACTAGTAATTTTTATTGATTCGAACTTGTTGGAGGTGGCAATTGTCGTAATCATTATTCACGTTTCTGCTGGAACAGTCTGTCGAGTAAGTGCCCGATGCAATAGATGAGACATAATGCGCGTTAACATAGTACAATGGAATGAAACTGTAGGAGGACCTAATAATAGATTGATTAGTGAAACATCATCAATAAATCATACTAACATAACAAGGTAACGAGAGGACAGCAGAGTAGCACTTTCTTTTTCAAACCCATTACATGTATCAAATCATTTTAATTTGCAATAATTAAGTGACAAAGTTGATGGAAAAATACAAATTAATTCACCATATATGATTAAGAAATAAACCTATGTAATAGACACACTAGCATGTGATGGCAAATGGGGTAAGAAATTGTCTCTTCACAATTACCGCACCTTTTGTGGGGGAAAAGCTCCCGTATTTTGGTACAGATAGGATAGCTCTGTTTGCTCGAAAAGGGGGAAGATATCACCTGTAATATTATTTTTTTAATTTACTAAGCAGAAACTGAACTTAAAAGCTTCATAATTCTTTCACTACGTCATACCCTTGAGTGTGGTTCTGATTGTTCCGTTATCTTTCTTCTCCCAATTTAGGTGTACTCAGTTTCTCCTTTTAATTTGGTTGTGATTCAGTTCACCCGGAACTTTATTATTGAATCAGATGTAGGCATGTAGCAACAATGACAGTCATAGAGTAGTGATTGTATGCTAATAATAGCAACTTTTCGTTCAATTTCTTACCAGCTTTTTACAATCCTCTTCACCTCCCGTAATTGATCATATTAGGAATGTGCCCTATAGATTTGGTAAAATTCGGTCTACCTAATCCAAATTCCAAACTACATATTTATATCAAATGAATTAGCTTCCTCTAAATTCGGTGTCAACTCACAAATAAAATTTTGATTCTATTTTCAGCAAGACAGAATCAACAATCCCCCAAAAATAAAAAATCGAAAATCAAAACTCAATGTTCCAGAAAGGAAAGATAGGAAGAACATACCCAAATACCATACCAGAAGATAAAGCAAGAGATGGTCCCAATTCCAGATTCAACTTTGTACAACGAGAAATGACTCACGGCGGCTCAACAAAAAAAAAAAAGAAAACAGAAAGAAAAAAGAAAAACTAAAGCTTATGCACATCGATTACCTAGCCAACTAAGAAAAGCAAATCTCCGGAGGTGAACTTAAAATTCAGCTGAAAGCCTGAAACGTGAGTTCGAATACTGGTGAAAGCAATTTGTTCGGATAGAACCTTATAGGTGATTTTCTCAATTCTCAAATCCTATTAATTCAGGCACATCAGTATTGAGGGACGGTACTAGGCGTAAAGAAGAAGAAAAAAAAGAGGACACCGAAAGAAATTGTCCCTTGCAGAACCTAAACAAGAACAAATCTGGCAGACGAAAAGCCAAACAAGTACATTTGTGTCTTCTAGCTCCAAAATTCTTACACCTCATCCTTATCGACATGAACATACTCAACATCTTACATCTTGCGCTTACCGGTTTTGGGTCGACGGTTAGATTTTTCATTCTTCCCAAAAGCGCTACAGAATCCACATGCAGATACTTTAGGAGACGGCGGTTCAATTGCCGGCGAAACCTTACCGGTTCGGAAACCACGATTTGATCGGCTCCTCTCCATGGATCCATCTGTTTTTGACGGCACCGACACCTCCAATTTACTCTTTTCTCCTCGGGAACCTTCTTCTCTATCAATTTTAGTACTTTCTCCTCTTGGGTTACCCAGCTGAATCAATTCACCTGACGCCGTCACTAATTTGTCGTCCCATACTAGTCCTGATGAGCCTTGTCTACGGAACGATGTTGCAGATCTCTGTAATCCAGCCATTAATGGGTGAGCAAAAAGTGAATACACACCAATTTTTTTTTTGAGGTTGTTCGAGTTTTGTTTTATAGTGGGGAGTCTAAATCTTTCTTGGGATGAGGACTGTGAAAAACAAGTATGGAGCCCCTCGCGATTTGTTTCTGTACCACAGCCGTATTTATAGAATGGAAGACATAGGAATGGGACCATTGTTATAATACTCCTAGTAGTAATGGGTTAGGTAAAATTCAATAATTTATTTAAAGATTAAGCTATACAAATGCAAGTGTAAAAAGGAGTGAATTACACTTTATCCCATTAACTTAGTGGGTTTGGGAAATAATAGGGGTGTTAATGATTCAATTCTATTGATTTATCATAAAAAAATTATACCCATACCCTTTTTATTACTCTACTATATATAATCAAATTAATTTTTTTAAAACAGTTTCAATTAGATCGATTTTTTTCGACATCGGTACGATTCGGTTAATTTTTTTATATTTCTTAAAAAATCACCTAATGCGATACAAAAAAATAGAAGTTAAAATTAAAAAGTATTGGAAAAAAACAAACCAAAATCGCTAACATTATTGATGAACCTCACAAATATAATGACATCTACTTATAACTTATAAGGAACACACTATACCAAAAAATAAATACTTATATTTGTTGTTTCTAGAAGAATATTGTTACTAAAAATTATTAAAACTAGAATTATACAAATTAATAAAATTGAATGGATCTGGCGGGTAGCAAGGCAGCGAAGCAAACGATCGTATCAAGACGTGTTAATTGATGTTTAAAGAATACTTTTATCATAAAAAAAATATTAAAAGTTAGAACAATATAAATTAATTGTCATATAGAGTTCCAGTGGCAATGATAAAAGGGTAATTTTACTAAATTTTTAATAAAGAATTTGCAAGATGAAGTTATATGTAAATGCCACTATTGCTAATTTGAATAAGAACTTTAAAAATTTTAAAATATATATATAAAGGAAACAAAAAGAAGAGGAGGAGAAAACAAACCTTTTTTTTCTTCTTCTGGAGCAGTTGATGATACTATCATGTAGTTGCGTTCGAGACTTCATGTATTTACTTTCAATAGGGTAGTTTAGGTTTTATTTAAAGTCCAAGGTTAAAATATCTAATGCTATGTATTATAAAATTTTGATTTATAAAATATATTTTCTACATATATATTTATTCGATTCTGTATTTTTTTGTATTTCTTTTCAAATAAAAAATCTACCTTAATTATTCGGTACAGTTATAAATTTATATTGAAACCTTCAATTTCGTTAAAACGAATCTAAAAATCGATTCGGTCATCGATTTTTAAAAAATCATGGACACCCCTAGGAAACAATGCCCCTTCACATCTTGAATGAGATAATAAACCGCCCTTGATTTAAATCAATGATTAGAAATGAGTTGGATTATTGCATATATTTTAAAATGTCAAAAATGACCTTCAATTAATATGAATTATTACATAAACTCTTTTAAAAAACAAAACCAAAAAAAAAACAATAGCATTGTACATTAAATTCCATACCTTTTTTCTTTTGATATTTGAAGTTTCATTTTGTTGCATAATTTTTTTTGTAGAACTTCCAATTATCTTGATCAATTTATTTAGTATTATTAGTATTAAAATTTTTATTTTGATCGAACCAAAAAGAATAAAGAATTTAATGCAATTATTTACTTTTGTATAAAAAAAATATTCTATTTCCATATCATTCTTTCATATCATAAGCCTAACAATTCAAAGAAATACAATGTCAAAAAATAACTTTCAATTTACGATAACCTTTTATAGCTTTTTCGATTAAGCATGAAACATTACTAAAAAAAATAACATTCAACGATATATATAAGTGAGTAAATTTTATATTTAACAATCCTAAAATTTTGAGATGCAAACCTTTGTCATTGTCAGCCAACTAAGTCTAGAGCCTTCGGGCCCCTGCAAATTCGTAAATTTGAATTAATATTTTCAAGTAATTTTCAGAAACTTTAAATATCGTATCAAAATATAGGAAGATTATTATGTTTTATTTAAAATATTTACGAATAAATAGTTTATAACTTTGAGTATTCAAGTATAACATGAAAATAAAGATGTTTTACAAAAAAATGTAGTAAAATTTTAATACTAATAACAATATAAATAACGAGATATATCAAGATTTGAATTTTAGAATTTTTAAAAAATATACCATAAATCACAGGGGGAGAAAGGCGCATATCTTTTCATCCTCCGCCAACAAGCAGAGCCGACTTAATGGTCGTGTTTTGCAAATCAAAAGGAAAAAAAGAAGAAAAAGAGATGTATGAATTTTATTTATAAAATATCATTACTAAAAAGTATGTCACTAATTATACTATTGAGAGTCATTTTTGACATTTTAAAATATATGCAATAATTCAATTCATTTCTAGCCATTGATTTAAGATTATGGGGATTTATTATCCCATTCAAGATATGAAGGGAGTACTATTTCCCAAACACTATATGTTAAGAAGGTAAAGTGGACTTCACTATGAAGAGAAAAAAAGAATTTCTATCGGATTATGTTTATCTGTTTTAGATATAGGTAACTTGCTTTATTTACAAGATAATGTTGGAAATTTGTCTTTGGTGGGGAGGTGCGTCCACCCATATTTAATGACTTAAACACTAAGGTTCCGCATGTTGGAGGCTTTGTCTCTTCACACGTGCATAATCTACTAAGTGAGTAGATGACCGTAGGACCAAGGATCGTCAAATTTCGTTGAGAAATGAAAGAGATATTGGTTCACGAAGTAAGGTGTTTGAGGCATGGAAATATGGTGTGGGCCAAATCTACCACTCGGTGGGAAAATGAAGAATTTTTCTCTTTATAAGTCTCAAAATTGGCTAATGGTTTGGGACCCCAAGGGGTAACCCATGTGTTTGAAGGAGGGAGGACCTAGATGTGCTTGGGTTCAAGGCTAAGTCCACACGCGCGCCGCTGCCGCCCGCCCGTCCCTTCCAGTCCGATCTCGGGTCGTGGGCCTTAGGCTTCTTATGATTTTATCTATTTGGATCCCTAAATTACTTAATATTTACAGTTTGTTCCCTGGAGTTTCTAAAAAGATGAAATTGGGAACGACGGAAGGCAGACAGTTTCTGCCTGCCGTTTGGGTTGATTTTTGGAGCGTTAAAACTCCATTAATCTACATTTAATCTCCTCTCTAAAAGCTCCTTTATGTTGCACATTAAATCGGCCATTACTTGGTTGATTAACTCCCTCACTAATGGTCATAAACAACCATTACTTGGCAGTTGAGAGGTCTCTCTCCTTTTGCTATATATATTAAAGTCTTGGCTCAATTGTTGAGACTAATAAGACTACAACACAGAGAGAAACAGAAGAGAGAACACAGAAATTCAGTCCAAAACGTGAGCAGAAACGTTGGGACAAAAACAGAAAACTCTTCCTTCCTTTTCCATTTTTCAGCAAGTCGTTTCGTGTTTGTTTTCTTCGTCAGAATCAACCTATTTGCTTTGTAGTGTTGATTAGTTGATGTTTTATCTTGGGAGACTATTGTCCGTTAACGTAAAAGCATATAGACGGGGCAATCTTGTCTTAAAGACAGAGAGCAATTTCTCGACTCAGCCACAGTTGTAACAATCCAGATTTAGTATTTCTTGATTTCAGGTTATCAAGATTCAAGACTCAACAAGCTTGCGGCATTTCTGAATATTGGTTTGTTTGTTTATCCTTTCGAACAATTGTAATATTTATTTACTTACCGTACTGCTTTACATATCCAACAGATAACCTATCCTATTTTATGAAAGTTTACTATCTTTGGACTCATCCATTCATTTGAAAATATTAAAATCCTTCGTACTGAATAATTTGATAATATAAGAGATATTATAAATAGTAACTTAAAGTATATATTATATTAATGTGTTTTAATTTGTTATATTAGGTTATTTACTTTATTTTTAGCTTTTAATATATACTTATGTAAGATCTGTTTGTAACTATTTTAAAATTTCTTTGAAGTGTTTTATCCGTGTATACAATTAAACTTTAGTGCACCTAATGGTAAAATCTATGATTAATGAAGTGGGTAGAAAAATACTATATTTAAATTTAAATTCTAGTAAAAACAAAATACTTATCTATTAAAATTTTGGTGGATAGTATTTCTGGTACGTGCAAAAGTTGATTCAGATGTCATAAACGGCAGATATAGGTCAGGGGTTGGTTAAAACCTAAAGGCCGTCGGCCATTTGGCAACTCCCGCGTAATGAATCTATTAGGTGTAATTCTTAACCTAATTAATGATGATAAACATAATAAGGCATGTGCTAATCAATATCTAATCACACTTTTTAATACTTCCATTCACGTATTCTATTTATGACTTGTGGTTTCCTTTGACTATAAGTCTGTGACTATTTGATAGTAATAAAGTAGATGGAAAAAAGATTCACTGTGACTATAGGAATCTGAAAAATATTATTCTGCGCTTCTGCCAAATTGTCTGTTTTTTCGTTTGTTTTATGATTTTCTGACATTCTTTTCTATTTTTTTATATTCAGCTTCTCGACTTACCAGACTATTCATGAAAATATTAATTCCGATTTCTTAGCACTACTATCAATAAATCGCGGGATGTGCCTGAATGATCAGAGTTTGAGAACAGAACAACTGATATCACCTACATGGTCCTACCCCAGAAGAGAACAAATTATTTTCATCAGAGTTCGAACTCACGCTAAAGACCTTGAGCTAAATTTTAAATTCACCTCCTTTGGCATCCTATCCTTTTCTATTTTCTTTCTTGGCCTAAATGATTTTGGGTAAATTTTGATACGGCTAGGCGTGACTAAAAGGGTAATACCTTCTAGTACCTTTTTTTTGGGTAATACCTTCTATTGTTTCCATTGTCCGCATGGTTGTTGTTTTCTATCCGTTACATTTGTGGCTACACGCGATTGTTTTTTAGCTCTTCAATTAATGTTATTTAAATTAAAATCAACCAGTTTTTAAATGTACCCAAGAAATTAATGTCAACCTTTTACACTATGTTCCTAACCATTAACGAGAAGTCCAGTTTTTAGCAATTGCAATGGTAGTACATTCGCTTATTACTCTTTATTTTAAAACTGTATCCGTACGTATCTGATTTAGATATGATATTTAGTTATATTTGTTGGGATCGAAATAATGAGGATGTCATGCAAAAATTTATAATTTTGAATTTTGAACGGCGATAAATCAGACGACACAAAAATTATACTAAAAAAATAATAATATTAATATGGTTTGGTCAAGTGACCTACATATTGAGAAAACTAATATAAAAAACATAAAATCTATTGAGAGATCTCCTCCTAAACGAAACTCTCTAGACGACTACATTGTGGATGTTATTGTGTTATGTATGAGGAAAAAAAATATCCTCTATTTATAAAAGTCCAAACTTCCCCTCTAAGAAATAGGATATATATGGAGTCATTTTCCATAAAGAAACATTTCTCACCAAAAATTCTTGTTGAAGTAAAATACTATTATGGTAAAATATAAATAAGATAGAAAATTCATGACAAATCCTGACAATATTAACCAAGTGAAAATCATAATTCATCGGAAAGAAAGGCATAGTAAATAATTTACTCTTTCTTAACCAAAGGTAATTTAATATATTTAGGGTGTGCTTGATAGGAAGGAAAAAGGAAAAAAAGTATTAGAAAGTTAACACACACTTAATTAAAACAGAATAAGACCATAGGGTTTGGTAGATTAGCTAGGTACGTAAGGCTCAACATATTAATTGTCAGCCTATCCAATATTCCAATCTATGGCTTCTTGCTTACTTCGCCATTTGTTAGTGTCATCGAAGACAAATTCTTCGAGTCCAATTATATTAATTTCGGTGTCATATCCGTCATACACGAGACACGTTTAATATTATACAACCCAACTAAAGTAAATTATTCTGCATTTTTTTCTTATTAACCATAAACAAATTGTTGTCTTTTCTATAGGTAAGGATGTCAAAATGACCTCGCAATTGCTCTGCGAAATAGTCTAGCAACACTCCTTTTAAATGTGTGACCATTAAAATTGTTAATTTATTTCTTTTTATTTTTTCAAATCTCTCAATACACTACAAATGGAAAATTTTGAGAAACAAAAGAGAGAACGCATTGAAAATTAGAAATGCAGTGTGTTGAACTATGTCATACTAGTAGAGATCTAATAGCTCAGTTGGTTGATTAACTGAACTTTCATCTTGATGGTGAAGGTTTGAATCCCCTCCCCATTTCATCTTTCCCTACCCCCTATGTAATAAAATAAAGTTTTAAAAAATAATATGTCATACTATTTCATTAATTAATGACAAAGTGGGGAAAGATGAAGTTTTTAGCTAATCCCAATTAGGAAAAAAATTATTTAAACAACAAATCGTAAGACATATATTATCTGATTGCTAAATGCTAATAAGCAGTAAACTCTATTATATATCACTCCAATTAAATTTCAATTTTAGCAGATAATGATACCATCTTTTTAGACTTTTAATTCGTTCCAATTACTCACAGATCGACATCACTATTAACAAAAATGTCAACTAAGAGATGGCCTACAGCGTTTGTTGGGAGGAGTATTGTGGACTTTTGAAATAATCGAAAGTCACTTAAGCCATAGCCAATTGGGCGTCGTCACCATCAACGTTACGTAGAAAATTGCGTGTTCCTTTCAAACATGGCGACTTAATTTATTTCCCCTTTCTCATGTTTATTAGAAGTCAATAGCTTGAAAAAGTCATGCCCACCTCTCATCTCAATTATTACTTCTTCCGTTTCCAAATATTTGTTACGTTATGCTGCCCTCTCAATTTGATTTTTACTTTATTTGTCTCAAAATACTTGGTATGATTTGTTTGTAGAGAAACGAAATATGATAACTATTTTTGGAATAAAGGAGTGATTATTTAAACTTTTTTTCTCTTTTGTTAATTGATATATGTGATAAAATATTCTTGTATCATTGTATATCTTTTATGTTAGGTAAATTTATATTCCGATTGTAATTAGAAAGATTAGTTACCTAGTTTGTAGTCATGTAAATAATTATGTAACATTATATATTGTACACAATAATAAATGAAATTTAGTGGACATATTCCTTTATGGTATCAAAAGCCAAATCCTAAAATTTTCCTCCCCTAGCCGTTCCCCACTTCTCGGCCGCCCTCCCTCTCCCTTTTCTTCTACTTCTCGGCAAACTCTTCTTTCCCAATCTTCAATGGTTGAACAACCTAAATTTCATCATGCTCTTGCAGTAAACAACATCAAGAATTTCATTCTCATAACTCTTGAGATGAAAAAAGTTCAGTATTCCTCTTGGGCGGAATTGTTTAAGATCCATTGACGTGTATATAAAGTCATCGATCACATCATCCCTCCAAAATCAAAGTCCAATGTCGAACCCCTGGTGAAACACGATGACGAACTTTGGTCACGTTTAGATGCGGTTGTTCTACAATGGATCTACAACACAATCTCGAATGATCTATTGCATACAATCATTGAAACCGACGCTACTACACAAAAAAAAAATGGGAGCAATTGAAAAGAATCTTTCACGATAACAAGACACAACATGCCTTGTATTTGGAAAATCAATTCAAGGACATTCAACAAGACGATTTTCCTAATGCGTCGGCCTATTGTCAAGAACTCAAGATGATTGTCGATCAACTCTTCAACGTTGGTGCACCGATCATCAATAAATGATTGGTGATGCAACTCATTACAGGTTTGAATGAAGCATATGACGGCGTCGCTACCATCCTCCAACAAAGCACGCCATTGCCTCCATTCTATGAGGCTCGTTAGAGAATAATCCTTGAAGAAATCTGGAAAACTAAGCGAGTCGCGGCCAATGCAAGCACCGTCGACGCCGCCCTCATGACCATCAGCGTTACATCTGTCGACCCGATGGGTTCGATCTTTTCCACGCACCACCGATAAGTAAATAATCAAAACATGGTTCACAATCCCGGATAACAACAAAGGGCAAAATTCTAACCAAAATCGCGGTGGCCGAGCTGGCAATAGTAGCAGCGACAGCAGATGGCAGCCACCCGCAGCGGCAGCAGTAGTGGCAGCAACCTCCGTCGTGGGCTGCCTACCCACCATGGGCTATGTGGGCCCAACAGGCTTGAGCTGCTTTACCGTGCCCCTACTCGACGTCCTCCTAGGCCCAACCTTCGGCCCGACAGCCCTAGCCCGACATCCTTGGCGCACGTCCACAACATGCATACAATACACAAGTCTCACCTCCTTCAACCTACGCACCAACAGATATTGATATGGCTATGAACACGATGTCTCTCAACGTTCCAGATGACAGTTGGTACATGAATACTGGCGCCACATCTCATATGACGGCATCCCAAGATACTCTTTCGTCTTATTTTAATATGAGCAATTTAAATTGTAATATTATTGTTGGTAGTGGACAAGACATTCTCATTCGAGGTTATGGACAATCATCTCTCTCCCCACCAGATCCACCATTAGTTTTAAACAATATCCTCCATGCCTCAAAACTTATAAAAAATCTAATCTTTATGCGTCGTTTCACAACCGACAATGAGATATGACAGCACCGGGGACCTTTATCCTATCACCACCACCGTCGACTATCTAACCTCCTTTCATAAACCTTTGCAACTATTTCATCTCTTTTATGACATAATAGATTAGGACATCCGGGAGATTATATTTTACGCTCCCTTAGCAAAAATAAATTTATTGATTGCAAACATGTCTCTAATACTCATGTTTGTGAATTTTGCATTTTTGGAAAACATGTCAAATTGTCATTTTATTCTTCATCCACATGTACTTTAATGTCATTTTATTCTTCATCCACATGTACTTTAATGTCATTTTATTCTTCATCCACCAGCAGCCACCTGCAGTTGTAGCAATAATGGTAGCAGCCTCCGCCGTGGATGCCTACCCACCATGGGTTGTGTAGGCTCAGTCGTCTTAGGTTGCACTACAATGTCCCTACCCGACGTCCTACTGGGCCCAACCTTTGGCTCGACATCCCCATCCCGACATCCTCGGCGCACGTCCACAATAGATATACAATACACAGACATCTCATCCTTCAACCTACGCATCGACGAATATTGATGCGGCTATGAACACGATATCACTCGACGTTCCAGACGACAGTTGGTACATGGATACTTGTGCTATATCTCATATGACGGCATCCCAATGTACTCTCTCATTTTATTTCAATATGAGCAAGTTAAATCGTAATATTATTATTGGTAGCGGACAAGGCATTCCCATTTGAGGTTATGGACAATCATCCCTCTCCCTACCACATCCACCGTTAGTTTTAAAGAATATCCTCCATGCCCCGAAACTTATCAAAAATCTAATCTATGTTGTCGCTTCACAACCGACAATAATGTTTCCCTTAAATTTGATCCTTTTGGTTTTTCTGTGAAGGACCTTATGACAGGGATTCGAATAATGAGTTGTGACATCACAGGGGACCTTTATCCTATCACCACCACTGTCGGCCATCCAACCTCCTCTCCATCAACATTTGCAGCTCTTTCGTCTCTTTTATGGCATAATAGATTAGGACATCTGAGAGATTCTGTTTTATGCTTCCTTAGCAAAAATAAATTTATTGATTGCAAATATATCTATAACTCTTATTTGTGAATCTTGTATTTTTGGGAAACATGTCAAATTGCCATTTTATTCTTCATCCACCTATACTTTAATGCCATTTTATTCTTCATCCACCCGCAGTGGCAGCAACCTCTGTCGTGGGTTGCCTACCCACCATGGGCTGTATGGGTCCAGCCGGCTTGGGCTGCTCCACCATGACCCTACCCGACGTCCTCCTAGGCCCAACCTTTGGCCCGACAACCCCAACCTGGCATCCTCGGCGCACATCCACAACAGACATACAATACACAAGTTTTTCCTCCTTCAACCTACACATCAACAGATGTTGATGCGGCTATGAACACGATGTCTCTCAACGTTCCAAACGACAGTTGGTACATGGATACTGGCGCCACATCTCATATGACGACATCCCAATGTACTCTCTCGTCTTATTTCAATATGAGCAATTTAAATCGTAATATTATTATTGATAGTGGACAAGGAATTCTCATTCAAGGTTATGGACAATCATCCCTCTCCATACCACATCCACCGTTAGTTTTAAACAATATCCTTCATGCCCCGAAACTTATAAAAAATATAATCTCTGTGTGTCGTTTCACAACCGACAATAATGTTTCCTTGAATTTGATCCTTTTGGGTTTTCTGTGAAGGACCTTATGACATGGATGCGAATAATGAGATGTGACAGTATCAAGGACCTTTATCCTATCATCACCATCGTCGGCCATCCAGCCACCTCTCCATCAACCTTTGCAGCTCTTTCGTCTCTTTTATGGCATAATAGATTAGGACATCTGGGAGATTCTGTTTTACGCTCTCTTTGTAAAAATAAATTTATTGATTGCAGACATGTCTCTAATACTCCTGTTTGTGAATCCTGTATTTTTGGAAAACATGTCAAATTGCCATTTTATTCTTCATCCACCTGTACTTTAATGTCATTTGATATCATACATACTGATTTATGGACTTCTCCTATTTTAAGCACGGCTGAGCATATATATTATGTATTATTTTTGGATGATTATTTTAACTTTGTATGGACTTTTCTCATTGGTAATAAGTCCCAAGTCTATTATATATTTTCTTCATTAAGTGATGTAATAAAGACACAATTTAAAAAGAATATCAAATGTTTTCAATGTGACAATGAGAGGGAATTAGATAATCAATAATTCAAACAGTTCTGCGCCAAACACAGCCTTGTTTTATGTTTTTCCTGTCCACACACTTCTCCATAAAATGGAAAAGCCGAACGAAAAATTAGAACCATAAATAACGTAATTCGTGCCCTCCTTGCCCACGCCTCTATCCCCCTATTTTTGGCATTACACCCTCTCAATAACAACCTATCTCTTGAACATTCTCCCAAACAATTATCTCAAACACAAATCTCCCACTCAAGTTCTATATCTTCGGGATCCTTCCTATAAGAATTTACGAACTTTCGGATGTCTATGTTACCCTATTCATCCCTCCACTCAAATCAACAAGCTACAACCTCAGTCATCCCTGTGTGTCTTTCTTGGTTACCCCCAATCATCGAGGTTCCAATCGTTACGACTTGTCAAGCAAAAAAATAATCATTTCTATGCATGTTATATTCGATGAGTCCCAATTTCCCTTTGCCAAATTCAATTCTCCACCACCGAATCCCTATGACTTCTTAAATGATGACCTAAAATCCATTCTAATTCATCACTTGTAAAATCAGTCGTTACCATCATCGGCAACTGGCCAAATCACCGTCGTCCCGAGTCGAGCAGCCCACCCAGCCTCACAACGGGAGCCTCGGAACAACCCTTTTTGGCCTTTTGATTTAGCTGCTGCCTCTCGGCCAACCCCCTCCTCCCGACACCATTGCCTCATCTCGGTCCCACCTCCTCACTCTCAGTCCTATTCCCGATCTCGCTACCACATCTCAGCGCCCCCTTCCCGATCCTGTCCAACCCCCCACGGCACCCCGACGGATAATGGAAATGTGTACTATGCACGACATTTCCAAACCCAAACAACTATTTAACTTGTCCAATTCGGTTGCCCCTTCACCTCTTCCTCGCAACCCGAAAAATGCATTGTCCGATCCTAATTGAAAAAATGCAATGACTGACGAATATAATTCTCTTATTGAAAATAAGACGTGGGATCTAGTACCCCGTACTCATGATGCTAATATTATTCATTCTATGTAGATTTTATGACATAAAAGAAATATGATAGTTGTTTTGAGAGGTACAAGACCCGTCTTGTAGGTGATGACAAGTCTCAATATGTGAGAGTGGATTGTGATGAAACATTCAGCCCGGTGGTGAAACCAACGACTATTAAGACCGTTCTCAATATTGCTTTGTCCAAATCTTGGCATATTCATCAACTTGATGTCAAAAATGCTTTCTTGTATGGGGACCTTAATGAAACCGTGTATATGCATCAGCCTATGGGATTCAGGGATCCGGTTCATTCAGATTATGTGTGTCATTTGAAGAAATCTCTCTATGGATTGAAACATGCTCCTCGTGCATGGTACCAACAGTTTGTTGATTTTGTATCATCTATCGGGCTCTCACATAGCAAATCTGATCATACAATGTTTATCTATAGCAAGGATAATGACATGGCATACATCCTATTATATGTTGATGATATCATCTTCACTACATCTTCTGATGCACTTCGCCGATCCATCATGTCACTCATTGCCTCTGAGTTTGCTATAAAGGATTTAGGCCCCCTAAGCTATTTTTTTGGCATTGTTGTTACGAGACATGTATGTGGCTTATTTCTTTGTCAAAGGAAGTACGCCGAAGATATCCTTGACCGAGCAGGCATGACGTCTTGCAAACCGACTGGGGGTGTGATATAATATTACAAGAATATTCTCATATCATTGTATATTTTTTAAATTAGATAAATTTATATTATGATTATAATTAGAAAGATTAATTACCTAATTTGTAGATATATAAATAATTATGTAATAATATATATATCGTACAAATAATCAATGAAATTGAGGAAATATATTCCTTTAGTAGGATTAACCTTTTGAATTCGGTGAGAGATTCAAAGTCTATAAACACACTCAAAGCACCCCACGTCCCGCATCAATGTCAAAACGTTATCATCATCAAATTATTAGCATTCATTATCATTTGCCACTGGTTATGAAGATTCAAGTTGCTTTTTGGCTTTTTATCTTTTAGTTGATGGCCAAAAAATGTTGCCCTTATCTAGTGCCTGGTAAAAGCAAAACGCCTCAAAGATGACCACGACGGCTAGGAGTCCGTTCGGATTAATTGACTGAAATAGGCAAAAAATATTGAAAAGTATTTTTTAGTGTTAACATTAATTTTATAAAATAAATAATTATCCTTTGGGTTAAAGTGTCTGGGTAATAAGTGGTTGATTTGTTTAGTAAAAAGTGTTGATAAATATTTTTTGTTTGTTAAAATAACTAATATATCTTTAATTTTTTTTAAAAGAAATAGAGAGGAAATTACAAAGAGCAGAATCAAACCTTCACCAACAAATAAATTGAGCTACTAAGATTCCCCTACTAATAAATCTTCAAAGTTATTTGTAAGTATTATATAAGTTAAAAAGTATTTGTACCAGGAAATAACAAACAGACGAAGAAGGTGTTAGAAGTACATTATTTGAGAATTAGAAATGAAATATTAGGGATAAAATAATAAATATTTGATCAAACTAAAAGAGTTTAATAAGGTGAAAGATCATAAATTGATGTTGACTTCTTAATTAATTTTGTTAGAAGTACGTTCTTTGTGAATTAGAAAAGAAATATTAGGGATAAAATAATAATTATTTGATCAAACTAAAAGAGTTTAATAAGGTGAAAATTGATAAATTGATGGTGACTTCTTAATTAATTTCGATTTATAAGCACTTTTCTTATAAACAATTTAAATATTTACCAAATATATACATAAGTTAAGAAAAATACTTATAAATTAATTTGACTAACTTAAATAAGTTTAGCAAATACGTACATAATGTTTTAAAAGTTCTCACAAAGTATAATTTGGTCAACTTGTGGGATCAAATCAACTTGAAAAGGGAATTGGGTTAAGGCCTGGTTTGCTTCGAACTTCTTCTTAACTGGGCTCTATGAACCTGTACCATTAGAAGAAGAACTAGGTTTGGCCCATCTCTCTCTCTCTTTACTAAAGATAAAAGGTTACGTATACAATCATGAATCAACTAACGAAAAGATGTTAAACCATACGAGTGATATACAATGACGAAAATTAACTTATTAATTTTAATAAAACGAAAAAAAGAGTTGCAACTTAAGATGCTCTTAAAACATCTACTTTTGACTTTCTTGATAAAATCAGCTATAATAAGTAATAACAAAAGCAAATTGATAATATGTCTTTGTAATAGTCTTCTCCCTTCTCGCGAAACATAGGTATTCAAATAAAAATATTAAATGTCCTAAGCATCGAATGCCAAGACATTTAGGAAATTCCCAAAATTTATGTTCGACATAGATCATGAAAATACAATGTACTATTGAATTTTTCTTTCCCTAATATAATCAGTAAAAAAGAAAAGCAAAATAAGGAAGGTAGAAAAAGAAAATACCGAAATAAGACCAAATTGATAATAAAACGAATTGTAAAAATGCCTAAAAGAAAGGTTCCACGAAAAAAAATGAACATATTGGGATAAAAATTTATTCGCAACAGGTAAGTACACCAAATTAATAGATTGCAGTTATAAAACCACCAGCTAAAAAGTCTCATAGACTAATCAACAAATGGAGTTTAAATATCATTATTAAAAGTTCCTTAATCCTTTACGCTATATCCAACTTTACAGCCAATCAGAATTCTGTTTTTAGAACTTGCAACAGAGAGGAAGGCAGAGCTCATTTGTTCAGGAAATTGGAAGATGCAAGATAAGGATGTAACAAGAGTCCTTTAATGGGAAAATTCTGCAATTTGATCCCTTTAATTGTACGACACCCTTCAATCCAATGCCATTCCCGCTTACCATTACTCGCACATTCTCTCCATACCACCATACCTGATCCAAGATCTCTGTACAAACACATAGCCCCAGCAATACACACACATCTTGTATTAATACTACCCCATCTCCCTTTACCTCCTAATAATTTTTCCCCCATCTCTTGTGGTACCCTCTCAATAATTCTCCAATTATTACCTTCACTAAGTTCCCATATACATGCCCCTGCATCACTAGTTCCACCAACAAGATTCAACTTCCCACTTGTTGGTACTAATGCTGCAAATTCAAGCCTGTCAGCCATAGGCACACTTAATTCTCTCCAATTTTTCTTCCCTATTTCGAATCCCATTACGGTGTAAGCCCGGGCAGAGGTGATCCAATACAGGACCCCGTCGCAGTGAACGCTCTCGTTTGATGTCCAAACTGTTAGCCTTACAGCAAATTCCATTGGCATTGATCCAATTGTTTTCCAGATATCATAAACAGAATCATATACTTCTAAGGTGGGTTCATACGAGGCACCTCCTCCTATGCTGTTTGCCTCTGACATTCCTCCAGCCACGTAGACGTTGAAGTTAACTGAATTTAATTCAATTATCCCAACAGCTGGATTAGTCCTTGTGACATTGAGCTTTGGTAGGTGCTTGAATTGGCGAGTGAAGGGGTTGCATATGGCTAATTGAAGAGCAGTAGTTGTAGCCTCTCTCATTAGTATTAGGCCATTAATTGCGGCAATTGGGCGGATTGGGTTGGGAATGAAATCAAGAGGCAATAGATGCCAGGAATCATTAATTGGGTTGTGAGCATAAATAAAATGCCCGTGGTTACGCGTGGGCAATGCTATGAACCACGGCGGATGATTCATCCGCCGTGGCAGTGTTGACCACAAAGCTGAATTATTGGCACATGTATGCCAACTCTTGCAGGCTGATTTTGCCCTGGCTAAGGAATCAGAGGAAAGATAAGAGAAAACGTTGGCTAGGATATCAAAAGGAAGGTTGCTCCACATAACGTTGGTCGTTCTAAAGGCTTTTGCTACAGGGGGATATGAAGCTTGGAATGATATATAAGTATGTATATGGCACAAACTGCAAGAAATTGTGGCTGAACAATGATTGAAGGAAGAGATAAATTATTTGGTTTGATTTTGCATAGAGATGCGTGTCCCACACGTGATTTTTTGTTTTTTGTACTACTGCTTTTGTTTTTTCTGGATATTTAATTCTTAGAGACGTGATTACTGGAAGTGGCCAAGAGCCATGAACGTTTAAAAAATATTAAACGAGCTGCAATTGAAGCCATCCTTTTAATTCCTGATAATGAAAAGTTGCAGATACTAAAGTGTGCTCATCATAACGTAACTCAAAAGACATGAGGACTAACACTCCCGGCCACAGGATTATATACAAGTGATTACGTAAAGCACAAATGCAGACTGATCGACAGCCCGTTTGAGCTTGGTGCTGCAATTGGAAAAAGGGCGCACAAGTCAGATTCGATGCTTACCCAAAATAGAAAAAGAAAAAAGGGAAGGTGGGCCGAAGAAAGTGCGCACGTCCCACTTGTTTGTTAGCAACTTTTGTATGTGGTTTTGCTAGGGATTGGAAGTTGGACTAGTTACATGATTTTAGGTAATTCACACCTAACGAGAGTAAACTTAAATCACCAAAAAATTGAGTCACTCAACCAAAATACCCTAAAAAAAATAAATGATACAAAAGTACCTTTTGTGCAGTAGAACTTAAAGGTGATTGTTGCGTGATAGGGGTTTAGTAAATCGACCAATCGACTTCTTCCCACCATCGGTCCCCACTGAATATTTTAACGGATCCGCCATTAATAGCCAAAAACACGAGGTCCCACCACCTATAATTGTCGTTTCTCGTTAAATTTCAATCCGAAAGTCAATATTTTCGTTATTTTAAGTCAAGGAATAAGTTTCGAAGCTTGGATTTCTGAATAAAGCGCCGTAGAACTCGATTTCAAAACTCAAAACAACTTTTAATCTAAGTATTTTACTATTAATTTTCTAATTATATTGTTAAATACATTATAATCCTAAGAATGATTAATTTTCATAATCTCGAATTTCGAAAAAAGTGTTTTTCGGATTAGGGGTTGTCCGTGCACTTCCCATCCCGTTTTTTTCATTATTTTGTTTTATTTTATTTATTAATTAATTGTTTGTTAATATTTGATTAAAAAATATATTAATCTCCTAATTGTTAAATATTTGTTAATTGTTTGATTATAAAAAATATACTAATCTTCTAATAATATTTTTATTTGTTAATTATCTAATTGTTAATTTATTTATTTGTAAACTTGCTTAATCATTGTTATTTATTAATGTGCTAATTAGTTATCTACTTTTATGTGTTAATTTTTAATTAATTATTAATTAGTTACTTAATATAATTTCCCGTTAAATGAATTAGTTCGTCATTACTTTGATCCTTAGTTTAGGATTGAACATCATCAATTTAGGATTAAAAATATCATTAATATAGTATTTCGTTAATTGTAGTTAGTATAATAATTAATTAGAAATAATTAATTAGAAATAGTTAATCCTTAGTTTAGGATTAAAAATTTCATTAATATTATATTAGTTAGTTAATTGTAGTTAGTATAATAATTTTTAATAATTATTAATTATAAATAGTTAATCCTTAGTTTAAGATTGAACATCATTACTTTAGAATTAAAAATATCATTAATATTATATTAGTTTAATTGTAGTTAGTATAATAACTAATTAATAATTATCAATTAGAAATAATTAATCCTTAGTTTAGGATTGGACATCACTAGTTTAGGATTAAAAATATCATTAATATAATATTCGTTAGTTAATTGTAGTTAGTATAATAATTAATCAGAAATAGTTAATCCTTAGTTTAGAATTGAACATCATTAGTTTAAGATTAAAAATATCATTAATATTATATTAGTTAGTTAATTATTGTTAGTATAATAATTAATTAACAATTATTAATTAAAAATAGTTAACCCTTAATTTAGGATTGAACAACATAATTATTCTATGCTCACTGGATACGTGCCTTAGCATGGTGATATCCATGGACAAAGTCGGATGTTGATGTCTTCCCTCTGTGCCCACTTGCGCCTCACGGACATGCATCATCCTATTGCAGACAATACACCTCATGAGATTGTGGATCGTCGTTCCCGTATGTATTTACTTATCATATTCGGGGGTATCATGTTCCCGAACACATCGGGTTCCCATGTGAGCTCAAAGTATTTGCTATTTCTGACCGATCTGGATCGATTGGGAGATTACAGCTGGGACTGTGCTGTTTTGGCTTACCTGTATCGATTACTATATCGATCGTCTATGGACGATAAGTGATGTCGGTGGATTTGACGCGCTCTCCAGGTAATATATTTAAGTATGTGTAATTTTATTCTAAATATAGCTTTTTGAAATGACGATTAATACATTATTTTTTCTAAAGACCCTTTCAGCTATGGGTGTGGGATATGATGCTGCCTTTTCAGACTGTAGTTGTGTACCCTAAGCCTGACTTTATTGATGATGACATGCCCTACGCGCGGAGATGTCGGGAGACATATCCTGAGATGTGGATACACACAACAATATTCTACCGTTCAGGGATTAGCTTGATCATATGATGGAGGACGGAGTAAATTTGTTTGATTTTACATTACTATCTTATTTTTTGTATATTTGTTATATTTATTGGTTACTAATTTGGGGTCATTTTTTTTACAGGTTTTTATATGAAGGCCGTATGTTCAGTTTTTGGATCAGTTGCCGGTGTTTTGCAGGGCAGGTGAGCCTGTGTGGATGTCGCGGTGTCTGTTGATACACATGAATATCATTGAGGATCACATGCCCCACCGCTTATTACGACAGTTTGGGCATGTACAGAATATACCTGACCCGATTGTTTGGGAGCACGATCACTATACGCAGGATGAGCGTTCGACTTCCATTCCTACATATTGGGCCTTTATGCACACTCAGATAGATCGTTGGGCTCATATGCTACAGATGAGAGTGGTGGTCGGACATATGACTCCGATCTAGGTTTATATGGAGTGGTACCGACAGATCACACGCATCTTGATTGACAATCCTGAGAGACGTGATCTAGATGGCCGAGGATATGTAGCACTCGCGGGACAGTATGAGGTGTTGGTAAGTTTACCACACTTAAATTTAATTAATTATCTTAATTATTACGTTATAAGTTTATTCAATTATTAATATTTGCAAACAAATGCAGCTACAGACCGTACAAATGATGCATCAGTTAGGCATACAACATATGACTATCCCCGAGACATCGGGATTTGTTGCTCAGATCATTTAGGTAGCCGAGTCGGGTATCCACCGGTCACAAAAGGTCGGTTATATGCATGAGCGTATTTCAGAGGCCCCGTATCAGGCAGGATATGGTCGTGAAGAAGGTGGTGATAGAGGTGGTAGTGGAAGAATGGGGGGTGGCAGAGGGGGTGGGGCCAGAGGGGATGGTGGTCGAGGGGATCGTGGCCGAAGTGGTGGCAGAGTAGATGGTGGTAGAGGTCTCCGTCTAGTAGATGAGCTTGACGTGCAACATCCGTCGACTTTAGACGTCTCATCAACTTTAGGCTGCCCGTCGACTTCTTATCGACCGCCGACATTTCTTTATACGCCGGCACAACATTTTTAGATGTACTTGGATCTTCATCCCAGCAGAGCCATAATGCGTACGTCGATGTACGTGATGAAATATATTGAGATTCATATGTTGCATCAGTGCCTGCGCAGTGGACAGTTCGTGATCCACAAGGTGAGCAGCCAGTTCGTGATCCACAGGGTGAGCAACCAGTTCGTGATCTACAGGGTGGCAAGGAGTTGCAGTACGACTTATCATTCATGCACTTTGACATTTTTCTTAGCCTAGGGGTAAGTGTTTAAAATACTTATTTTAACAAATTAAAATACTTATACTGATTATTTCATAATTTTTCATATCTTAGGATTCAGCTCCAGCTCCAGCTCCATCTCTAGCTTCGGTTCCAACTTCCAACCATTCAGGATCTCATTTATGATACTATTTCGAACCCTAAACCAAACCCCTCTTAGGAGACCGCTCAGGAGCCAATTGACACACATATTTGATTTTTTTTTACCAAAAAATAACGTATTAAATCTAAATTAAAATTAATGCTAATTGTTTATATATTATTCTAGGTTCATCCTTCTGCGCCTGTGGACCCGTCTCCTGATGAGATTCTGACCGTACAAGGCACACATAATTCTAAGAAGAAACACATTATGGTCAAGCGCGCAAGGAAGGGAAGGGAAGGGAGGATGATCATGGCTTAGAGCATCCTATTATTAAGAAGAGTAAGGGAGATGGTGAGGGTGATGGGGATCGTATGAGCCTTAGACCTAAGGTTACTCTAAAATCTACCACACGTGGGACCCATTAGAGATTGTGTATATGTAATTAAATTGTACAGTTTAAGTTAATATTATATTTTTGCGTATTATTTTCTTAATAATATTTATTTATCTTAGTCTTTATTATCGTTTATTACTAACTCGTGCGACGTCCTAAATTAATTATGAAAAAAATCTCAACATATTTGAAGTAAAGCTATGCCTTGAATAAAAAGAACACAGTTAAATAAAAAACCTAAAAAATAAAACACGTAAACCTAATGATAACAAGTTTCCAAACAAAACTTAGTTCGGGCACTTTACAACCCCTAAAACGATGATCTGAACGTTTAAATATCCTTGATCTATTGAATCTACATTATTATTCGCAGAAAAAAATATATCAGATTCTATATAAAATATTGACATTCCGGAGTCTTGATACATGACTAATCTTTTGTCAAAGTATGAAAAAACGTGAATTTCAAAGGTTTGAAATTATACAAAGTGTTGGACATTTTAAATACCCCTTTTGCACAAGAAATTTCTGCGCAATAAAAATTAACTGAGCCGTTACGGTTAAGTCTTATTGCGCAAGAATTTCATGCCCAAAAGATACAATTGCATCTGGTTTAAAATAGTAGTAGTAATGAAAATATTGAAATTGTTGTATAAATTATATTGATTCCCCTAGTCATACCACCTACGCTCAGAACGTTATAACTATCAATTAGCCTATCTTATCAATTTACGTAATAACTTTCTGAGTGTAGGTGATATGACTAGGGGAATCAATATAATTTATACTACAATTTTAATATTTTCATTACTACTACTATTTTAAACCAGATGCAATTTAAGATAACTTATAGAAGAAATTCTACACGAGAATAAAACATCTAAAGTATCAAAAGAACATTATTTTCATCTTCCGTCTTCAGCTAGCCCTTTCAGCCGTAATGGTAGTCCTTAACTTGGCGTTAATTATATGACCAAATTTATTGATTAATGATTATCCCCCTCACATGTTTGACATGATCATACATGATTGAGGTTCCAGACTTTGACTTACTAAATTGTTGACAATTAGCTCAATCTCCTCTAACTTCCAGAGACATTATAGATTTATAACTTGCAAATTGATGGCAAAGAATATAGATAATGAAATAATATTTTTTTTGATGTATTAAGAACTATGATTATTGTTATAATCTTTTTCTTTAAAAAGTGATTATTAAGTTTGACGACTTATCTGTTGGGAGATTTTGCTCTATGGTACTTTATAAAGCAGTACGGGAAGTATATAACTATTACAAGTATTCGAAAGGATAAACAAAGATTCAATAGTTCAACTAGTAATCTGAAAATTACAAGATAACCACAAAGCGAAATTACAATTTTGTTGAAAACGAAAAAATGGAAAGCGGTTTATCTTTGAGTCGAGTGTGGCACTCTGTCCTTAAGACAATATTGCCCCGTATGTATCCTTTATACGTCCTGGACAATTTGTCTCCCAAGATAAAACAGCAATGGAACCCTTGAGCAAAGGAAACTCAAGAGCTACCGTGAAGAATATTGAGTAACGAAATGATGCTTGGAAGTTGTAGGAAGAAAACTGTTTTTGTTGTGTATTTTCGTGAGCTTTATGAAGTGTTATTTTTCTGTGCTTTGTAGTGCTCAACAATGGTGTAAGGGTGTGTTTATATAGGTGAGGGAGGGGCTGAAAACTGCCTCCATAATAGCCAAATAATGGCCATTATGGAGGTAGTAAAGTCACCAACATAAATGGTGAAAGAACCAACGGATTTGGCCATTATAGGAGGAGTAATTCAGCCAAAATAAATGGCTGAATTGAGTGCTTGACGTTTCTGTTTTGACCATCGAAATTCTGAACTTCAGGGACCAAACTGTACATCTGAAAGAATTCTGGTCCAAACTGCACATCTAAAACTTCTGGGATCAAACTGAACTGTACATCTGAAAGAATTCTGGTCCAAACTGCACTTCTGGCAAAGTTTTCTAGCCCAAAAAGATAATATCAGAAGGCCCACGCCCACGACCCACATGCGACCCCACGGCCCCGAGAACCGGAACCGGAACCGGACCGGACGGGCGGGCGGCGGCGGCGCGCGTGTGGTCTTTACTTGAACCGAAGCACATCTAGGTCCTCCCTCCTTTAAACACATGGGATACCCCTTGGGGTCCCAAACCCCAAACCAATTTCGAATCTTATATACACAACAATTCTTTCTTCCTCTACCGATGTGGGAGAATTACACACAATACCACACTTTCCATGCTTCAAACACCTTACTTCGTGAACCAATATCTCTTTCATTTCTCAATGAAATTTGACGATTCTTGGCCCTACGGTTATCTACGTACTTAGTAGATCATGCATGTGTGAAGAACCGGATTCTCCAACATACGTTACACTAGTGGTTAAGCCATTAAAGTTGGTCGGTCGCAACTCCCGCCAAAGGCAAATTTCCAACAATCCCCTCTTGAAAGAGATTTTGGCGCACTCACATGGTGTCTTTTCATTTCAAAGCAATATTTCGGCGGACCGATGTTGCATAAGGAGAGGTAGCCTCGGCTTTGAACCTTCCATAGTTGAATACCATCGGACTTACTACTTCGCGCGGTGAACGTGATGTCTTGAACCGTCGGTGTTTAGTGTAAGCCAAGACAACGGTACCAACACAACAAATTCCCTTACTCTCTTCTTCGTAATGTTTTGTCCGTTTTGGCCATGGACAACGTCTTGGATTCTTAAGTGCGTTCAATTTGAGGCGGCCCGTCCTCGCACTTAAATAGGTGGTCTCCTACAAGGTATCTGCTATACCCCACTTCACAAGTGTTAGGAACCATTAAAAGTTTCCCAAAGACCTAACCTCAGTTGTTGAGGATCATTGAGTTTTGAAAACTTAACCTTTACTCATACTGCAGATAGCACTTAACGTCTATCGCGGGAACGGCTTTGGATTTGGTGTTTCTTTTCGAAATCACTATCCGAAGTGCTCAAGCTTCCACCGAAGCGATCAACCGAACCTTTACAACTTAGTTTTCCCATTGAACCAAATTACCGGGATCTCCGGTTCGTAAGGTTGGGTTTCCACCGTATTGGTCCGTATATTTTGGGTTTTAAGCCCATTCCCCTAGACAGCGAGAACACTTGATTTACGGGTAGTCCCTTAGTTTGTAAACAAGGAAGTGACACCCGTGATGATCAAGCGCCATACGGTCTTATGTCTCCGACGGATCCCGACAGATATGTCCAGACGCCGTCATCCGTGTCCTTCCTAAAGCCGACCGGCTAGCCACGATGTAGAACCGCTGAAGGCACGGGTTTCTCCCAATAAGGGACGTCCTCTAATGAGTCGTGAAGTTACTCAACTTCTTTCATGCTTTGTATAAAGCGATAAACTCCGATACCATCATGAATCGGTCGATTCAAGTTTGCTTAGAGGATTTTTCAAGAACCACCATACACATTTACTTGTGGCTTTGGTGTTCTTCGGATCGATGTCCGATTTGCATCACCGGGTTCTCTCGAACATTGGACATCCGAATACTATAATCCGTAGATAAGCGAATAATTCGGATATCGTCATATCCGACTTAACGCCTTCTATTGATCATGTATTAAGATCATCGGTGAACCTTAGTTCAACCGATCTGTTTGTTGGACGATACCAGGTCGGTTGTAGTGTGTACAATACATTGAACTACACGTGACCGAGCATATCGCTCCTTGTCTATGGGTGCACCATGATTCCAATCGGTTCTATGATTCATATCCATTGGTGGCTTCAACGAGACTGTCAACTATCGACCGATCCGTTAGATGTCTTAGAAATCCAAATCCTAAGATGTCATCTGTGATACTCATATCTTTCACATCGAGACTTTGTTTCAATATGATTTTCACTCTAAGACCGTTGGTTTTCCAACTGTTGGCTTTCTAACTTCGAGTCAATGTTTCGTGATCAGATTCATTGTTTCTGTTTTATACGAGACTTTCGGGACCAAAATGTTAACATTTCGGGGACCAAAATGAAAGTTCGGGGAAGAAGCCCAACAGATTAAACAAACCAATTCGATCCTCTTCTTCCAACTCTCCGGTTTGGAAGGGCAATTTTCAACACCCATGCCATGTAAGATTACAATGTCCCTGGATGTGAAGCTACTCACGAGGGGAGCACCGTTTACAACCCAAAGGTTCTTTTCCGGAGGAAGATTAACCATTACACAAGTATGGTTCTATATATAGAATCTATTTCTCCCTTTAGCTTCTTTCCAAAGCGGCGTTTTTGGAGATAACAATTATTTGTTAATTGTTCATGGTTCATTATTAACCATACAAGCTAGAAGGAGCGGAACAAGTCTTTGTCCCCTTCTTTGCTCTGTCTCGGTTCAACATCTAGAATCCCGAGTTCTGCGGATCCGGAATATTAAGTTCCGGACGACCAAGAACTTTCGAGTCCCGTAGATACGGAACGTCTAGTTCCGGACGGTCGAGCCCTCGCGGGTTCTTGTTAACCTTGAGCAATTGCTCCTTTTTCCTTTTCCAAGGAAAGTTATCTCCAAAGAATTCGCATTCTTTGACGCCAAGAGGCGATCAACACTATCGTTATTTGCAGATCCGGTGGATATGCAATCTACAGTCTTAGGTCGAACTTGACCTATTTCGGTAGCCCATCTTTTACCAAGTTACCCCTCATAATTTGGGTGTACGACTTCGTGCTTGGCTTACACCATTAGACTGAGGTGAGAAATGAACATTCGTTTAATGAACGATGCTTCACATTCTCCCCATCTATCACTACGAATTTCTCAATCCGTAGGCTTAGTTGATTTTCAACTTCTGCTTTGTAGGCTTCAACAACTTCATCTTTGCTTTTCAATAAACAAAGGATTCCATACGTTGTACCATCATCAATGAAGATCACAACGTACTTGTCTCCCCCCTCTATTTTGTATAAACTTCAAATCACCCAAGTAGGTGTGACTAAGTTCTAGAGGAGCGGTGCTTCTTTCGCTATTCCCTTGACGGAATTTGGAAAGGTGATTTTGCCTCTTCATCTACCTCACATTTATTTTGAGGGTTTATGTCGTCAGAAGGCAACAATCTCAACATCGTTAGCTTTTGAATGACTTGCTATTTAACGTGTCTTAATCTATGATGGCATAGATGCACGGATTACAAATATATCATTCATTTGGCTACGACATCTTTGTACCATTCTTAGTTATTACGGACACTGTTGGACTAATTTCAAACTAGCTTGACCAACAGCGTCCCTTAAACCAAGTTAGGAATATGTATCACATCATCTTAGAGTGATCTCATTCTCTGAAGTCCTATTGAGGACAACCTCTCCAACCCCTTCTACTTTAGAGGTGGTGTTGCTCCACATGAACAACCTCTTGCCGTGGTTGGGCGTAACCGGATCATATATGATCCGGATACTCGGCCCACTCCGGTTGCTTTGGCGGACCGAGTGTCCAATTTCTTTCTTGCCTTTCTTTAGGCCTTCGATCATTAAGACACGGAAACTCGGCCCACCTTACTAGGTGTCCATTACTTTTCCTATGAAACGAATTCGGCACACACTCCGTCGCCGGAGGCTTTATATGACCGAGTGTCCAATATCATCATATCAAAGGAATTTTGGCCCACTTCGGTCGCCGGAGGCTTTGTATGACCGAGTGTCCAATATCATCCTATGAAGGATCTTCTGCCAAATAGTATGACGGGCTCAACGTCTTTAGCTTTTAGTCTTCTTCCGTTATGATTGGTGCCCAGATAATTCTTGGCGCTTACTTAAGAGTGGTAACAGTTTTTCGCACATTTAGTGGATCTTTCTCCATCGTATGTGCGACCATACTTTACACACTTTAGTAATTACACTTAAAAGAACGGATCTTCTTAAGTCGTTTACAAAATCCAATCTTTAAACGGAAAAGAAGATGAGATTAAACTTCTGATTTGTTAAAGCATAAGGAATATAAATTATTTTCATATTCCTCCTTACTTTAATCCATTTTTAATCAGACATAATTTAATCTTTATTCTTGACAAGTAAGAAAAACTACTTATCATTTAATCCTTATTCTTGACAAGTGAGAAAAATACTTATCCCAATTTCGGATTCTGGCTCACTTCAGTCACTTCATCAGACTGAGTGTCCATTTCCTTCTCACCATTATTCGGATCCTTTATGGGGACGGATATAGGCCTTCGCTACAAGATAGAATAACATCTTCACTCTTCTCCTCTTGTCCCAGTTGACATCCTCAGGCTCTCGAGAGCGCTTCTTCCCACCAGTCTTGGTAGCGGTGACACCATGAACACGTTCATCATCGTCACTCTCTTCTACCAGAAAACCATTGCCATATCCAGATTTGGTCACACAATTTTTGACCGACATCTTTCGAACACTAATAGTAATACTATACAATTATTGTCTTAAGTTGTTGGGAGATTTTGCTCTATGGTACTTTATAAAGCAGTACGGGAAGTATATAACTATTACAAGTATTCGAAAGGATAAACAAAGATTCAATAGTTCAACTAGTAATCTGAAAATTACAAGATAACCACAAAACCGAAATTACAATTTTGTTGAAAACGAAAAAATGGAAACTGGTTTATCTTTGAGTCGAGTGTGGCACTCTGTCCTTAAGACAATATTGCCCCGTATGTATCCTTTATACGTCTGGACAATTTGTCTCCCAAGATAAAAAGCAATGGAACCCTTGAGCAAAGGAAACTCAAGAGCTACCGTGAAGAATATTGAGTAACGAAATGATGCTTGGAAGTTGTAGGAAGAAAAGCTGTTTTTGTTGTGTATTTTCGTGAGCTTTATGAAGTGTTATTTTTCTCGTGCTTTGTAGTGCTCAACAATGGTGTAAGGGTGTGTTTATATAGGTGAGGGAGGGGCTGAAAAGCGCCTCCATAATAGCCAAATAATGGCCATTATGGAGGTAGTAAAGTCACCAACATAAATGGTGAAAGAACCAACGGATTTGGCCATTATAGGAGGAGTAATTCAGCCAAAATAAATGGTGAATTGAGTGCTTGACGTTTCTGTTTTGACCATCGAAATTCGAACTTCGGGGACCAAAGCTGTACATCCGAAAGAATTCGGTCCAAACCGCACATCTAAAACTTCGGGATCAAACCGAATCGTACATCGAAAGAATTCGGTCCAAAGCGCACTTCGGCAAAGTTTTCTAGCCCAAAAAGATAATATCGAAGGCCCACGGCCCACGACCCACGGCCACGGCCCAACGCCCCGAGAACCGGGAAGCCGGAGCCGGACGGGACGGGCGGGCGGCGGCGGCGCGCGTGTGGTCTTTACTTGAACCGAAGCACATCTAGGTCCTCCTCCTTTAAACACATGGGATACCCCTTGGGGTCCCAAACCCCAAACCAATTTCGAATCTTATATACACAACAATTCTTTCTTCCTCTACCGATGTGGGAGAATTACACACAATACCACACTTTCCATGCTTCAAACACCTTACTTCGTGAACCAATATCTCTTTCATTTCTCAATGAAATTTGACGATTCTTGGCCCTACGGTTATCTACGTACTTAGTAGATCATGCATGTGTGAAGAACCGGATTCTCCAACATACGTTACACTAGTGTTTAAGCCATTAAAGTTGGTCGGTCGCAACTCCCGCCAAAGGCAAATTTCCAACATTATCTTTATTGTACAGAGAATAAGAAAGCGTCTTAGTCTCTTGAAATTTACGTAATTTGCTAAAAAAAAAGGTCCGTGCACGCCTAGTTTATTTGAGAATTTGGTTGTCATTAGACCCTAGAATGCCCTTTTCTATTTTCGTGCACGCCTGGTTTTTTTTCAGAATTAGGTTGTCATTAGAACCTTGAATTCATTTTTATTAGTAAAAAAACATGGGAAAATGACAGTACATGAAAGTTTAAATTACTATTATTACATTATTTAATTAGACCTCTGAATTTTTATTTTCAAAAATTAAAATTCAGAGCCTCGAAGAGGGCTCGTTTGGCCATGGATAATTTTCTTTTCTTTTTTTCTGAAATTTTATTCCAGAACCATGTTTGTACATAGAATTGTAATTTTTTCAAAATCGAAAAACTCCAAATAGACGTTTTCATATTTTTTTCTTGAAATCACTCACAAAAATTCAATATTTTTTTAAATTGTATTTGTGTCTACACAAAATTATTTCTCATTCCTTTTCAAATACTACTTTTTTAAAAATTCACATTTTTTATGTCGAAAAGCACACTAAAGTTTAACCTATTACAGATTACTGCTTTTGGCTATCGATTGCTATGCTTTTTAAGGCTACAAATGACAAAATAATTTTTTGTACATTTGTGTCATTTTTCCAGAAAAACATTCCGGAAAATGATGGAAGCTAAGCAATTGATGGGTACCCTTCATGGATCCGTCTCAGTGGCCCAACAAAAAGTGGTTTCCGATTTCTCAATTTTCTTTCCTTATTCGAATAAAGGTAACACTTTGTAGCTTTTGGCAATTGACATGGCGTCCACATCAAAGAAATGGGCACGAGACGTCTATTTCGTCGCTTCCAGGCTATACTTTCTTCTAATACTTTTACAAGTCCCACTTTTCAGGTTCCCATTACCTTCTAATTTGCTTCTGCACCAAATATTTAATGAGATAAGGATCACCATAATTTTCAATGGTTGAATCAATTGTTCATTCGAGCAAATGTTAGGTTTTCGGATGGATATCGAACGCCATTTCCTCTTAGAATCTGTGCGAATTTTGATTAATTTGATCAATGTTGATTCGAATTTGTTGAATCATAGCAAAAATTAATGACCTTGATTAGGAATAAGTATTAATGATCGCAAGGCAGTAGATTCACCTTAAAATTTGATTGTTGCTTCAATTAATGTCATTAATGGCTCGAATCAAGCCAATTACCTATGATTTTGGTCTTGTATTTATGAAAATTCAGTCTAGAAACTTGTGAATAATGCTTGCATGGTTACTCAAGTTTATGACTTTGATTCTCCAATGATTGGCAGATTTCCGTGTAGAATTGGTACATGTACCACACCAATTGAGGTGTCACTGTCTCTATTATACGCAAATGGAGTCGTTCCTGGAGGTCTGGTAAAAGCTCTGCTTTACCCAGGAGCAATAGCAAAAGCCATTTATAAGAACAACGCCATCCCAAGCTACGGGAAGCTTCTAGAAGCCTACAAATTCAACAACATGAAGGAATCTCCTGCAACACATGATCTCCAGAACCTAGAGGTTAATTATCAATTTATAATGCTGCTTTAATTTGGGAGTTAATGGTCAAAAAAATCAGTTGTTCCTTTTTCCTACCTGAATTATCAACATTTACTTAACTTTTCTACCTGAACTATCACCATCTATGTATTAAAACACATTTAGTTGAATAGACGGTGATGGTTCAAGTAGAAAAAGGGAATAACTGATAGTTTGCCTAATCAGCTTCGAGTTGTGTTTTAATAAATAGATGGTGATAGTTCAGGTAGGAAAAGAGAACAATTGATAGTTAGGATGTGAAACTCGTGAAAAAGTGATAGTTCAAATGTGTTTTTGACTATTATTTTTAATTTGGGATTCTTCTTCTTCATTACTTTGTTTTTAACTTTTGGTTTTGGGTGACACAGGTTATAATAGGAAGTTACTTATCTGTGGCAGGAGCACTATTGGGCCTAATGAAATCAGGAAGATTTAGTCTTACTGGAATCCTTCTCATCACATGGGGTCTTGACAAGCAAGTCCTTTTTAGGAATTACACAAGTGTAGTCATTTACCCAACTATGCTAATTGCTTTGCTTTCAACCTTCTTTTCTATCAGAGCAGATGTAACCAAGCTGATACGTTTCACCAAACCTAAGGCCTCTCAGAGAAATGAACACAAGCAAAATATAACTAGAGTTAGATATTCTAGCTGATTGCAAGACTTTGTCAGCATCAAAATATAACTCTCTTGAGCCGAGGGTCTCTCGGAAACAACCGCTCTACCTACCAAGGTAGAGGCAAGGTCTGTGTACACTCTACCCCTCAGACCCCATAATGTGGGATTTGACTGGATATGTTGTTGTTATTAATTTTTGTCATACATTTAGGTTGCAATACTTTCTTATCAACATTTCTTCATAAAATGATTACTATATCAAAGCAATTTTGATGCTAACAAGTACCAAACTCTGAGTCACAGTGGCACTTGTAACAGTCATTGGTTAATTTATTTTCATACCTCAATCATGGTAACTAATTAAGTACTAATGTTTCTATAAGATTATCATCGTTCCTATAGAAGTCTTTTCTTTTCTCTTTTCTTTTTTGTGGTGTCATTAGTCATTACTTATAGAGAAAATTGAGTAAACATAGTAGCTAGTAGGTCCCATCTTGTTTGTACAATTAGAAGTTTGTTTTCTTTCAAAAACTAAATTGGTTGTGAATTATCTTTAATTATGCATTTTAAAGACCTGCAACTTATATGCAAAAGAAATAGTGATACCAACAAGGATTGTGGTGGAGTGCTCATACCTCTTTTATTTTTAACAAGATATTTCGTGTTAGAGCTCATGATATAAACTCACCTTTGTTAAAGAGCCCTATACTCCTAATGTTGGATTTTCTATGCGAATACAGATTTAATTGAGCTCAATGCGAGTAACGGACACCGAATGTAAAATTAAAAAAACATAGTGATGTTTTCATTTGTTAATGGAGAACCTAATGTGGGTCTGGCCCTCACTTTGTGATGAATCATATGGGTGGGGGGGTGGGGGGGGGGAGGGGGGACCCAGCGGCAGCAAGACAAAGCACAACCTGCACTAGGTAACAAGGATTTTTGTCTTATTGTTTTTTGGTTCCATTGGTTAATTATTTGATCACCGAATAGGGAAATGAGATAGAGAAAGATAAAACATAAAAGAGATTCCTTCCATAATGAGCAGTAGAACTCAGTGGAGTAACTGATTGGTAAATAGTGGACAAAATTATTTCCTTCCTACTAGGGATTCTTCTCAATTATAAAGAAAAATATTTGAGTTTTCGCTTCATACCAGGTTTTGCCTTTCTCAAATTCTTTTTGGGAAAAGCTTGTTAGTGACTTGGAAAAGTTACTGCGTTAGTGCCTTTTATTTTAGATTCTTCTCTAGTACAAAGAATCTTGTACTGAGAGTTCAGTGACCCCCCAACTAGAGAGAGCCGGCTGAATCATGGAAGCTGAGAATATTCTCAGAATATCAGAAAATTTGCACTTGCAGAGCTGTTTTTATGCATCTAATGGCTAGCTGCTGTTGGAGGGTTTTTACATTTGCTGCAAATTTCTTGCTATACCTCTGTCTTCCATCTTGAGGGTAAATCAAGATTTTTCCAGGAGTTCAAGAATTCTGTTTCAGGTAAAAGTTGGTACTAACTTTTATTGAAATTAGATCTAAGAGGCAGTTTTGTATTTTTGACATTACTTTTTGACCCAAAATGATAGATTCTTTCTCTTAGGTATAGAGAGTTGGCCTGAACTTCGTAGAGAAGAGTGATGATGTCTTTCAACTCATTGAATTATAGTTCAACATGTGCATTGGCTCGTGTGAGCAGCCATCATAGCCATAACAGAACTAGAAAAAGTCCAGCTCTGGCCACACCTCCTTCATCCTTCATTTCACAAACTGAAGAAAGCAGAAATCTAGCCAACTCAATGGAGAATTCTCCTTTAGATATGGCTTCAAAGCGTCCCGATTCTGCTGTTTTGCTCACCCAAGAAAATGCAGTAGGGATCATTGGGGGGCTATCTATTGGAACCACTCTCAATTTTGTGAATAAACTTGTCGCATTCCAAAGATGGAGGAGATGACCTTCCTTTTGTTCTTTTTTCTGATCCGGTTCTGAACAAAGATCTTTCATTCCATGAAAGGGGTTCTAGTTCTTTCCTCACTGGTAAAAATGAGAACTTAATAAAAGATCATGCTCCAATTGTTGAAAATCTAAGGCACAAAAGGATCTTTCTTGAGAAATCTGGAGCTCGATGCATTGTCATGCCTTGTCACATATCGCATTCTTGGCATGATGAGGTTGCACAAGGGTCTTCAGTTCCTGTCCTTCATATGGGCGAGGTGCGTTGCCAAAGAGCTCAAAGAAGCAAATTTGCGACCACTAGAAGCTGGGAGTACTCTGCAAATTGGGTTCTAGCTTCTGATGCAACTTTGAGTGCTGGAGTTTATCAGGAGAAACTTCAAAATGAGGTATTGCAGTGGTTCTTGGAACTATTTTATCATACTTCATGTGAGTATTTCAACTATCTGAAAATGTGTCTCTAGTTTCAGTATGTGACTAGTTCAAGAAACAACCAACATTCCTCTATTTATCCTGTTTTAACAACCTTGTTAAATGTGAATTCATAATGCTTCAAGAACTTATATTGGATAAGTTTGATTATGATGGGACGGAATGTTATAGAATAGGTTGTCTGTCTAGTCTTGTGCTTTGAGTGCCACGAGATAGGAAATATCTATATAGCACTTATCTATGTGGTTGTTTTATGATATATTATTTCCACTTGTCAATATGAGATTCATGTGATCATTCCTTCTAAGAAAAAAAAACAGTTTATTAGGAGTATGAAACTATTCAGTTCAGCATCTTTTACCCTTCTAACATGTGGTCTTATGCTCCTCTTCATCCGATAGTTTATAGGAAACTAACTTTTCAGCAGTCATTTAATTTATTTTCATATAGATATATTGAGCATTGATTTTGCAAGTTTATAGATATGCATATACTGATAATTTTCTAGTCACTAAGTTTGTGTTCTCAAGGTTGTTAATCTTGTAGATCGCCGGCCCTGCATGATTCCTAGTATGTCTAGTGCCATTCAGAAAGCAGAATTGTGTAAAGTTAGTTTCAATGATCAACCGGCTCCCTTTTTTTCCCTTGAAGTAATTGCAGTATAGAAACTTTCCATGTCTTCTTGAATTCTTTAGTTTTCTGTGATCAACTGTCTCCCCTTTTTTCCCTTAAAGTTATTGCAGTAAAGAAGCTTTCCATGTCTTCTTGAATTCTTTAGTTTTCTGTGATCAACTGTCTCCCCTTTTTTCCCTTAAAGTTATTGCAGTAAAGAAGCTTTCCATGTTTTCTTGAATTCTTTCTTTATCCAGCAATGCCTCCGGCTTTTTATTTTTGAACTTTTTTCCATGGGGTTGCATAGAAGGTCCTAACGAGTTTGCAATTTAGATGTAACAAGAAATAGTTTTCTTCAGAAACAGCTTAAGAACAAACATATCAGGGGTGTTTCATCTTTGCCATCCAAGGCTTCAATATGATGGTTAGGGAAGACATGTTTTTCTTCAGCCGGATTTGATATGCATTGTCAGGAAATTCAAGTACAAGAAGTAGCAATATTAAGGAATTGAGCATTAGAGTCGTGGAATCATTCAATGATATAGATCTGTGTTATGTAGACATGTAGATTAATCGATTTTGAGTATTGTTGCTATTCACTGAATGCGAGGCATGTCCAGAGAAAAACACGATAGCACCCTTTTTTAAGCATCACAGTGAAAGATGCTTTGGTTTTACAGTGCTTCAATCTTCTTATAATTTCCTTTTCTTTCTCCAAAGAAAAAAAGAAAGAATCTTATCATTTCCCTAATTGAGTTGCGTGTCAATTGTCATATGTCAAGGGAAGCTATAAAAATATTCTGTGTGAAAGCCTCTTAAGTACTACCAACCAGCAGGCATGTGAAAAGTTCAAGTTTTGGATATGTTCAGTGCACAGTTAATACTATAGTTTGGTGATTTTATTCCTCAACAGTTGGTTATCACTGATGGTCATTTGTTGTTCTGCTTTTACTGAGTGTAGGGTTTTGAAGTTGTGCTGCCAGATAAGGCGACTATGGAACATGCAGTAATCCCTGCGGTAGAAGCCTTAAACAGGAAAGATATTGAAGGGGCACAGAATTTGTTCAGAATCGCGCTACAAGTTCTTCTAGTGAGGGCAGTTTACACTATCATAATTGCCTCAGATGACATGCGTGATCTGTTACCTCCAGATGATCCTCTTCTGAAGAAATGTTTCGACCCAATAGATGCCTTGGCTAGGTCGACTGTGGAATTTGTTCACTCAGTTGAAAGGAATGCATACCCACACAGGGGCGGAGCTACAGGTTCGTTTATGGGTTCGGCAGAACCCAACAGCTTTGGCCCAAACCCTATATTTTTGTTCAAAATCAACTTAATATGAATAAATAATTATCCAGAACCCAGTAAGCTGCCTTTTGTATAATCCAGAACCCATAAACTCAAAATCATATCTCTGCCTCTACACCCACAAACATATTACGGATTAAATTTTTTCGTGGTGCAATTCTATTTCTATAGTATGTAATGGTCAAATCTTGGTAACGTTTGTAATTCTTTGGGTGGATTGCATTTGATGATATAAAACTACATGGGGAATGAGAACAAATTAGTCATGCAGGTGAAATTGTGAAACTTGGAACGATCAGTGCTGGCTTCTTTTTTGGGATGAGTCTACGATCTTCAGCTTTACTCGTGTTTGTTACATTAACTTGAGGGCCTATTAGCCCCTTAAACGCAATTGAAATAGCTTGTAATTGTAATTGTAATTGTAATTGTAATTGACGGCTCTTTCCTAGAGGAGGAAAGAAAATTATTAAGATTTCAGAATCCAAAATGACTGAGAAATTGAGAATGCAATAAAAAAAGACCAAGGGAATAACAGTGTGTGTACATAAAATAAGCCTCTATTTCAGTAGAAAGTGCTACCTCACCAGCATTAACCTCCCATCCCCCCACAAATCACATAAACTATAACTTACACCATACAGTACCGACCACTGTCCAAACAAGAATCACCTGAAGTATGAAACCTTGTAAGAAAAACATGATTAGTAACTTTTTACTTTCATGCATGAAAATAACCATATCCCCTTACACTATATAAGACTTTCTTCATTCCATGATAATAACAATTATCCAAGGAGGAAGCAAAGAAGCTAACTATTACTCTGCTAATGTTCTTTGCTACAAATGCATTTCAATGGTACTTGATTTTACCTAATGCAGCTAATAGTTCCCTTGATCTCATTTTTGCTACTTTTATACCTAATGCAGCTAATAGTTCCCTTGATCTCATTTTTGCTACTTTTACAATTTGAAATAGTTCGAAGGTCTCGAGAAAATGTCACAAATGACCCGTCCAATTCTTCTTCGTCTTTATGGCTTAAAAGAGTGGTGAAGAACCCACGAGCCATTGGGTGCTGGAATAGGCTCTGGATTTGCAATGAAGCGGAGTTTCCTCCAAGAATAACGAAGCTTTGTTGCAGGAATCGTTGTGTTGATGTCACCTCTGATGTAAAAAACCGTGGGCTTTGTGGAATAAGATGTCCCTTTACATGGCAATGCTGCCGATGAATTTGCATCAACACTAATATGAACCCTTTTCATTGCGGAAGCTGTGAGCATAGTCCATAGATGCCAGTTTCCAAGCCTTTGTTATAATGGAATGTGCGGCTATGCTCAACCACTGCCGCCCTGGCCGTTCCCTCCTCAGCCTCCCAAGCCACCACATCTGTTCCCGCCAAAACCACCACATCCATTCCCACCAAAGCCGCCTTGGCCACCACATCCGTTCCCACCAAAACCGCCTCGCCCACCACATCCGTTCCCACCAAGGACACCTCGGCCAGCATGCCCACCCACGACGGGGCTTTAATGTTGATAATTGATAGAATATTTGTAAATATGTCATAATCTTTAATTATCTTTTGTATATGATAGGTGTATAATTAGTTATTTACTACCTTAATTCTAGCCTGCCTAGGATCATGCTTGTAAGATGAGTATATTACTAACCTCTTTGGAAGGGAATAAACACCAAATCAAATTCTTCCATGGTATCAGATTCTAGGGTAGCTTTCCTCTCCTCCACACCTTCCGCCGTGCCCTAAGTATTGCTCCGCCGTCACCTTCCCTCCCTTTATCTCCTCTGTCCCGTCAGCCATGTCTGACTCGAAATCAAATTTTCATTCAGACCTTGCTGCTTCAAACATCAAGTCCCATATCTCCATCACTCTTGAGATGGAGAAGGTCCATTACGCGACATGGGCGGAGCTCTTCAAAATTTATTGTAGGTCTCACCGGGTTATCCATCACATAATTTCACCGAAAAAGGGCAAGGAGAAGGTGCTGACAACCGATGATAAAAATGAATTATGGTTGACCCTTGATGAAACGAATCTCTAGTGGATTTATGCCACAATTTCGAGTGACTTGTTGCATACAATTATTGAACCAGACTCCATGACAATGGAGGCTTGGGATCGATTACGTGACATATTCCAGGATAATAAAAATTCCCGTGCCGTCACACCTGAGCAAGAATTGTCTACCACTGACATGACAGATTTTCCCAATGCATCCGCATATTGTCAAAGGCACAATGTTTTGTCGAATCAACTCAAGAACGTCGGAGCACCGGTGACTAACACCCGACTCATTTTACAAATGGTTGTCGGCCTCACTGACCCGTATAGTGGTGTTGGTTCACTCATCCGCCAAAACAACCCTCTTTTACCCTTTTACCAAGCCAATTCTATGCTAATACTAGAAGAAGCGGGTTTGCCAAAAAGACAACCACCATTTCTAATTCTGCCATGGTCGGCGCTCTGTATAAGGAGTTTGATGACAACTCTTCACAATTTGAAAATAAGTTGCCAAACCGTGGTCAAAAGGGACGAAACGAAAATAATGGTGGTAACAATCGTGGCAACCGGAGTGGCGGCAATGGCGGCGGGCAGCAACAGTGCTTCGGCCAGGCATGGCAGCTGCGGGCCTAGTGGGGAGGTGGTCCACCACAATGGCCTTGACAGTGGCCTTGGGCTGTCCCCCGTGCCTTTTTCCTTCGGCACCTTGGGCCAGGCCCAGTCCGAGAACAACATCAGGTCAGCGTCCTTGGGCCGCACCTTCAACAGCAGTAGACCCATTCTGCAATAGCCACATCGAGACCGCAATGCACACTATTGGGCTCAATCCACCCGATGCAAACTAATACATGGACACTGGAGCAATGTCTCATACGACGTGCTCACAAGGTAATATCTCATCCTATTGTAATTTGAGCAATAATCGTGGTATAATCGTCAGAAATAGTTATTCAATTCTAATTCGTGGTTATGCAATACAAACTTGTCCCCCCCGAACCCACATTTAACCTTAAAAAATGTCATTCATGCTCCTCAATTGATTAAAAATTTGGTTTCGATTAGAAAATTTACCATTGACAATTCAGTTCTGTTGAATTTGATCCTTTTGGGTTTTCTGTTAAGGATTCTCAGACGGGGATGCAGCTAATAAGATGTGATAGTCGGGGCGAGCTATATCCAATCACCACTACCACCACACATCGAGCCAAATTACCATCAACTTTTGCAGCTTTTACACCTTTTTTATGTCATGAACGTTTGGGTCATCCGGGAGCACCTGTTTTTTCCTCCCTTAGACTAAATAAATTTATTGAGTGTACTAGATTTTGAAAATCTCATGTTTTTCGCTTATGTCCTCTTGGAAAACATGTTAAATTGCTTTTCGTTGCTTCTAATTCATGCATTGTTATGCCTTTTGATATTATCCATAGTGATATTTGGACATCTCCCGTTTTGAGCTCTTCAGGCCATCGATATTATCTTATTTTGTTAGATGGTTACTCTAATTTTTTGTGGACATTTCTTTTGTCTAAAAAGTCACAAGTTTTTTCCACATTTCACTCCTTTAGAGAATTCATCCGCACTTAATTTGAACGAGACATTAAAAATATTCAATGTGATAATGGTAGATAATTCGATAATGGGCCATTTTGGAATTTTTGCAAAGCTAATGATTTATCTCTTCGTCTCTCTTGTCCACATGCCTCATCTCAAAATGAAAAAGCAGAAAGAAAAATCCGAACAATTAACAACATTGTTAGAACCTTACTTGCCCATGCCTCTATATCACCATTATTTTTGGCATCATGCATTACACATGACAACCTGTCTTCTCAACATACTTCCAAGCAAACAATTAGCCTATCAATCCCCTCTCAAAATTCTATACCAAAGGGACTCAACTTACACTCATCTCCAGGTGTTCGGGTGCTTATATTATCATTTTTTTCCTTCTACTACCATCAATAAGCTTCAACCTCGTTCTACTCCGTGTATTTTTTTTTGGAATATCCATTAAACCATCGTGGTTACAAATGTTACGATTTATGCTCTAATAAAATCATCGTGAGTCGCCACGTAGTATTTGATGAATCAAATTTTCCTTTTGCTAAAATGCATTCTTCCTTGCCTCATAGTTACAAATTTCTTGATGATAGTGTGTCCCCGTATTTGGTCCACCAGTTGGCCTCACAAACCGACCCAACAACACCCCAACTTTTCTATCCTTTCGGCCAGTCCGGTTCATCCCAACGGCTTGGCCCAACCACCTTCTATCCGAGTCCAACCAACACAACTTGCTTACCTGAGCCCAATATCTGCCAGCCCCGCAGCACCTCTCCCTGGCAGTCCACTGTCGAGAGGCCCAACGCCTGGAAGCCCACTGGCTAGAAGCCCACTCTCAGGCAGTCCACTCCACTCTCACTCGGCCTCATGACCTATCACGAGTCATCCCACTACCACTTCGCCTGTCCAACCAACTCCAATTCCGGAACAAAGGCCAATAACTCGTAGTCAACATGGGATTTTCAAACCAAATAAAAAATACGGTCTTCACACCCATGTTACCAAATCACCTCTACATCATAATCCCATGTCTACCCTTAATGACCCGAATTGGAAAATGGATATGGATGATGAATATAATGTTCTTATTAATAATAAGACTTGGGATTTGGTGCCTCGTCCTCCTGCGGTTAATGTGATTCGGTCTATGTGAATTTTTAGTCATAAAAAAAAATCTGGTGGTACGTTTGAGAGGCATAAATCTTGTCTTGTAGGTGATGGAAAGACTCAACATGTTGGCGTGGACTGCGGTGAGATTTTCAGTCTGATGGTCAAACCAGCAACTATCTGCATAGTACTAAGTCTAGCTCTCTCTAAGGTATGGCCTCTACATCAGCTTGATGTGAAAAATGAGTTCTTGCATGGAGAACTCAAAGAAACGGTGTACATGTATAAGTCCATGGGTTACAGAGACCCCACTTATCCTAATCATGTATGCTTACTGAAGAAATCCTTGTATGGGCTTAAACAAGCTCCTCGGGCATGCTAAAAGAGATTTGCAGATTATGTTTCTACTATTAGGTTTTCTAACAGCAACTCTGATCATTCTCTCTTCATATACCGTCACGGTAATTATATGGCTTACATCCTTATGTATATGGATGATATTATCTTAACTGCTTCCTCTGATACTCTTCGCAAGTCTATCATGTCTCTACTTAGCTCAAAATTTGCTATGAAAGATCTGGGGCCATTGAGTTATTTCTTGGGAATAACTGTAACACGTCATGCATGTGGTTTATTTTTGTCTCAGAAAAAATATGCAGAAGAGATCATTGAACGGGCTGGAATGTCCTCTTGTACGCAGTCTTCTACACTGGTTGATACTAAAAGCCGAAGTTGAGTGCTACTTCCAGTCGCCATATGCTGATCCATCACATTACCGCAGCCTTGCAGGAGCCCTGCAGTATCTTACTTTCACAAGGCCCGACATATCTTATGATGTGCAACAGATTTGTCTATTCATGTATAACCCGATGGAGGATCACATGCATGCTCTCAAACGCATTGTACGATATATTCAGGGCACTCTCGATCATGGCTTGCATCTATATCCATCTTCGACAACCACTCTCATTTCTTACATAGATGCAGATTGGGGTGGATGTCCGGATACCAGACGCTCCACGTCTGGTTATTGTGTCTTTCTTGGTGACAATTTGATTGGTCCTCCAAACGGCAAGCTACCTTGTCTAGGTCCAGTGCCGAAGCCGAGTACCGCGGAGTTGCCAATGTGGTTTCTGAGTCTTGTTGGCTACGAGACCTTCTTCTGGAGCTCCATTGTCCTATTCAGAAAGCGACATTGGTTTATTGTGATAATAGTGCGGTATATATCTCTCTGGAAATCCGGTTCAACATCAACACACTAAACATATTGAGATGGGTATTCACTTTGACCGCGAAAAGGTTGTTCGTGGACAAGTACGTGTCTTACATGTCTCATCACGCTATCAGATCGCCGATATTTTACAAAAGGTCTTCGATTGGTTCTATTTGAAGATTTTCGGGACACTATTAGCATATGACAACCTCACGCTTCGACTACGGGGGTGTGATAGAATATTTGTAAATATGACATAATCTTTAATTATCTTTTATATATGATAGGTATATAATTAATTATTTACTACCTTAATTCTAGCCTAGGATCATGCTTGTAAGATGAGTATATTACTAACCTCTTTGGAAGGGAATAGACACCAAATCAAATTCTTTCAATAATGAAGCCTTTTCTTTAAACCGAAAACCGCAGCAGAACTCTCAAACTTCATTGCCTATTTCTCAATCTCGTTCTTGATTTCTTTCTCAAACTACACTTCTCTATAAGTTGTTCATCTAAAAGTTTATCTTTCCTTGCCTCAATTCTCCGATCATGTAATTGTGATCACATTTCATGTTTTTTTATTGTTTCGCAATCAGAATTTAACTTCTTTGATGTATGGAACTATGAAAAATTGTCCTACAATTAGAAGGATAAATTGAAGTAGTAAACTCTATGGACACGTCTGAATAACAAGACACCCACATTGTACTGCTGTATGAGAGTAATTATAATAACTTGCATCTCATCAGATGTAAACATATTCTGACTAGTGAAACTACACAATCATTTCACTGCGTGTGATGATTACGGGACAAGCTGGCTGAAGCAAGTTTCAATTCAGTCAGCATAAATCATGAATATGCAGAACAATATATATTATTGATAAATCTATACTATACTACCACTAGATTTGATAATTCAGATTAGACTACGTAATATCCTATCAAATTAAAAATTCCTGCAGCTCTCACACAAGAAAATTTCTGGTACCTCCTCATGATCATGAATGCCAGTGCACATTGTGTGGAACCAAACTTGGCAAGCATCACAATTTACCATTCTCTCCCCATCATCATCCCTGGCCCCACAAAAACAATCCACCTTTAACTTTATGGGCCCACCTTCATATCTCAGTTCAGTATTTAAGTCCAGCCTACACCCTCTCACCCAAACGTGTGCATCTCTGTCCACTGCGCAAGATAGCATCCTCTGATCCTCTATTCCCCTCAAACCACCAATTTGTGTTACTACAAAGTTTTGCATTATGCAGTAAGTGTCCCTTAGTGCAGATTGGGCTACTCCCTTTAGCTCACCTATTGTAATCCAAGGGGGAACAAAAACAACCACACCAGGTGACAATGGACGAGTCAATTCACTCTCTAACTCGTCAAAACTGGGCAAGAATTTACACGCTAATGCCATTATTTGGTTTTCTTGATCTTCAAGCTTCCACTCTTTAACAAATTTCTTGCTGTCCAAGACAACCCCGGTAGCCAAACTCACCGAGTCTGATCCCGGGTAACTCAAAAGCACCGTTTCATACAAGTACTTAAGATCTTGATCAATATTCAAATGTAACTCAATGTTGTCAACTCTGTTTGCATCAACAATATCTTCAAATGCAAATTCAATCCTTTTAGTAGACGGGTTTTTTGATAGAAAAATGATCTTGTTGCCCATCATGGATCCTTCCTTAGCAGTTTCATGGATAGTGAATTCCAATAATTTAGTCGTTGGATTGATGGATCGACGAACAATTTGGTTACCCAATGCAAAACATCTGATGGATTTCAGCACAAAATCAATCAAACCAGTATCACCAATGAATTTTCTTGCCTCATTTCTCAAGTCATGCCTAGTCATCCCACAATTTCTACCTACATTTGCTTGATTTTCTTTCAGAAAGTTCACAATCACTATTAGCACAAATTCTAACCGTCTAGAAGGCCATCTACAATAATTGTTAGCCATCAAATTCACAAATGTCTCCATACTAATTGGCCTATTTTTCTCTACTAGATCAAGGTCAGTGTTAGCCATCTTTCTATGAACCGGTGCTTTAGACTTAAAAGCAAGCATGAATTGCAACAATTCGCTGATTGTAATCATTGGGACTTCACTTAATTCTCTGTAGGTACCAATAATCTGCTTGATTTTCCGTCTTTTCGGAATATCCTTCCTGAAATCATTCAAAATCTTGTTAAGCCCTAATGAGCTTAGAAATTGAACAGCAATTTCATATTTCTGTTCTGTCACTCCATAGCTTCCACGACCAAATTTGTAACCCCATTTTCCAAACCAACATTGTCCATATGCAACACCATGAAGCAACCTCAAATCCATACCTTCCTTCTTTGACACATCATTCACTGAAATTTTCCTGTCAAAACAATAACAATAAGATAAATGATTCTTTAATTGCAGCTAAAACAATTCTATATATTAAGTAAAGAACATACAAATAATAACAAGTTTATTTTTACTTATGTAACTATAAAGATGGTTAAGATTAATTACTGTGATCTTTATTACCTGGTTTTGAAGATTGTACAAAGACGATCCCAGAGATCCATGAAATCACTTCCAGAGAGCAAATTTGAATCCTCATTAACGCCATTAATGGACAGCAAATGACCATAACCATTGCAATGAATCAAACCATGCAAAACATTAGTATCAATTTCAAATGAATCGCTTCCCAATGTCTTTTCCCAGTTCTCATTTGCCGGTATTAGCAAATGGTATCTTCTCTTCGACACATAATGGTGACTCCATCCTTCAACAACATAAAAACAAATATACACCATAAATAATAAACAAACAAATATATTGCAGTGAAATATTAAGTGTTTGTTTTAATTTACCAGTAAATTTGCAGTGATCGCAAAAAGGGTGAAGAGAGAGTTGAGTGGTTTCTTCAATAGTGTATAGTGGGAAAACTGCACCGGTTGAGTTGGAAATCAACCAAGTGGACCAAATTGGGAAACCACAGAGTGTGTAATCTTCGATGCTAGCAAATTCTTGGAGGAACACTCGAATGTTGTCTCTAAAAGGTCCTGAAAAACCGTCAATGGTGTCTTGAATTGCGAATGTTTCGAAGACATATGGCTTTCGGTTTCTCTTTCTACTGTTACAGGCTTCAATAATGGTGGATGAAGCCATGGCAGAAATTACAGTCAGTCTTTTTTTTTCTGGCTAAATTGTTGAGAAAATAAATCAGTTTGGATTTCGGGAGTGTTGAGTTGAGAGTGAGTATGGTTATGTTCTTTTACGTTTTGGCGCTCTATAATGATGCTGATGCTTTTGATTTTACATATTTAGCCCTGTGAAAATGTAGAATGAGTGAATTTTTGAAGTTTTTGAGAAGGGTATTCTGGTAGGTTCAACAGGATTTGAGTTTTGATTTAGTTTTAACTTTTTTGGTTCACGTGGTTCAGAGCAATGCGTGTTGAGTTGTTTCGTTAGGATCTCTTACCCCTCCCTCCAAGAAGGGGGGGGGGGGGGTTGCAGAGGTGAAATTGTAACAATGCTCATTTTTCAGACTTTTGAGTTGAAAAAATTAGTAATTTGAAATTGAAGTTGAAAAGAAGTTGGTGGAAGTTTTTTGTGTCCCTCTTGCATGCGTTTAATTTAGAGCTAAAAGATTTTGATTATATTTGAAATGTGATAAATTTGTCCACCTAATTTGATGATATAAAATATCAAAGGAACCAATTCTCCCTTAGGGGTCGTTTGGTATGGGAATAAGGTGGGATATTCGGGATAAATTTTATACCTTATTTGGTTGAAGGTCTAAATATATCCCGGCATGTATACCTTGTTTGCAATCTCGGACGGCTCTTTCCAGAGGAAAAAGAAAGAAATTATTAGTACTACTTACTGTTAAGATTTCAGAATCCAAAATGAATATGAGAAATTGAGAATGCAACCAAAGAAACATTAACAGGACTACAAAAAAAATGGGGAAATTGAGAATTGCATAGACATGGTTGAATAACAAGAGACCCCAAATTCACAAGTCTTTTTCCATTAGATGTGTATCTTTGCTGAAACTATTGTTGTATAGACTGTACTTTGTGCTTGCATCATCAGATATGAGCCTATTCTGATTTGTAACACTATATGTTCAATTCACAAGACCATGTCTCGTCGAATTAAATCGAAATGCTATACACTCAGCAAACAGCATTTTAAACTACAGAGTTGCCAAAATGTCTCCCCTGCATATGTAAAAAGTCCTCCAATTAACTACTTCAAAAATTGACCAAAACTCCAGTGCCAAAAAGTTCAGGCTCTTTAGTTCTCCAGTGTCTGATGATTATAGGTAATACGGCCAGTCAGCATAGACCTGGCTGTTCTTTCGCATGTTGGTACACTTGAAACTTAACCTACGCTCGGACGGAGCACTGAACCCAATTCTATCGGATGCTACATTCTTGGCTGGAGCAGAAATGCCAGCACTGTTCGATGATTCCAGTGGATTGGAGGAACCAAGATTCTGCAGTTCTGTCAATATTGAGAAATATCACAAATTAGAAATGGTATAAGGAAAAATAAAGAATATCATAAAGAAACAAAGAGAAAAAATACATATAGAAAGAAAAAACAAAAACAAATGTTGCATAGCTCTACCATTCTAGGTTAAAGTGCTAAATTTTACACAACAGCATCTACGAGATCTGAGATTAGGTTTTTGACCAAGGTCTAAACACAGATCACAGGGCCTTGCATAATTAACTAACATAAAAACTAGTATCACAAACACCATTCTGATTCTATACACGTAAGACCAAAATTTAAGACTCCACCTCCTAATTACACAGTAATTTACAATGTTGGCATCCTATAAATTCTTTTGAGCCGAGGGTTTATCTAAAACAGACTCTCTAACCCACAAAGGTAGGGGTAAGGGCTGCGTACATCCCACCCTCCCCAGACCCCACTTGTGGGATTACACTTGGTGTGTTGTTGTTTGTTGTCGGCATCCTATAAGTTCTGGCAGGAAAAGTCAACCATGTGTGTTAATAATAACTAAGCTCATGAAATTTCTGTAAGAGAAGCTTCATTAGACATTAAATGCAATAATTGAATCTTCTCATGCTATAAGAAATCAAGTATCAGCAACTTGTCAACAGCCGGAGCCAGAAACTATAGACAACTTTCAGATCAATAGATAGCAGGTGAAACAGGAATGCCCATGACATATATGAAAATAGATTAGTAATATATTTCCATCTTTATAGTTGGAATCCCAAGGTAGGGGTAAGGTATGCGTACACTCTACCTCCCTAGACCCAACGTTGTAGGATATCACTGGGTATGTTGTTGTTGTTGTTATAGTTGGAATCCAATTGAAAGTATATCTGCGGACATATAGAAGGGCAGGTACTTTGGTGATAGCATGCCGGTCACTAATATGTCTGGTACAAAAATATGCCTAACAGAAACGAGAAGGGGAAAATGGTGTGGTTGAAACAGAGAATTACCGGCTGAGAGTAGAAAGAATAGACAACTTTGTATGATCTTTTCAGATCAATAGATAGCACAATGAAGTGATTACTTCATAGATAGGAGTGTCCATGACATGTTTAAACATAGATTGTAAAACATGTCCATCCTTATAGTTGACATCCAATTAGAAGTACATCTACTGACGTATAAACAAGCAGATACTTGGGTAGCAGCATTTTTGTTGACTAAATGTCTTATACAATGATAATGGAAACAAGAACAGAATAAGGGGTCTGGTAGAAATCAGAGAATAGAAGTTAGAAAACAGGAATTGCACATTAACCATGTTCACTAAGCTTCTTGTTTTCAACAAAGTCTTGAATAAGAATCTTCTTACGAGTTCGAGGCGTGCAATAGACCACATGATGCTTAATCAAATAATGGACATTGACTACGATTTGAATTGTCTCCCTAGCTCAATGTAAAGACAACCCATTTTACACTTTATCAGGAGTGCCAAAAGGTTGAGGAAAAAATCCAACACCTAGGATGTGTTTGGTACGGAAGAAAATGTTTTCAATTTCAAAATGTTTTGAAAAATATTTTCTCTAAGAAAACAAGTTCCTTAACACTGAGGAAAATGGCTTCCATAATGGAAGTAGGGAAAACAAGTTCCACAAATGACCCTCCAAGTTCCTTGTCTCCTCCCTACTCACCCAACCCCCAACCCCCACCCCATCTCACCCCATAGTGTTTTGCTAGATTATACATAAATGCTCTTGGGAAATACTTTTTATATTACTTACTAAACAACTAGAAACTAAGTAAGAAATCCACTTGTTTTCCAAGAAAACATTTTTATTTATACCAGACACACCCCTAATCTAATAGACATAATAAAGAACTATCACAGGTTGCACATAATAACTGTTAGTAATTTATATAAGAATATTTCACAATCAGCTTATGAAAGAAGACAAAAAATATCAAGTAGTAGTAATATGGAAGAAGACAAAAAGTATCAAGTAACTTTGTACGAACAAACTAAGCAAGGAGTGAACAATAACATTCAATATTGAACTAATAGTAATAGAAATACCAGCTTTCCCATGAGCAAATTGACATGTTGAACCATATGAACAGCTACCATTCTTTTTCCACTTGGTGCAAATCCTAGTCTTCAGAAACTTTGTACGAAAATCCACAGACCTCTTTGGTTCCGGAGGAGTACCAGAATTAGTCGTCTTGTTCCTCTTTTCATTCCCACTAGTCTCAATTCTTATCGCAGAGCTCTCCCTGTATTCACCTTTGCCACCCTCGCGATTTTGATTCCATTCATGAAGAAATTGGCATTCATTTCCATATGGACATGCTAAACCACTAGCAAAGAAATGACATGTTGTCACTTTACCAACAGCAACACCAACACCCAGTGAAGGCCCAACAATATGAACGTAACGACACTTGTCACCATAAGCGCAAGTACCCCACCTTTTGAATTGTAAGCATGCTGGTTGAGGACCAAGGATCGAAGGAACATTTGACCTGTTATCTTCCTGAGCCATTCTCGAATTCATCGTTCTGGGTACCTTCAAAGCATTGAAATTAGACCCACATTTTTTATCACTAGTGTTAGAAGATTTCTCTTTAATTTTACTAGAATTTCCAAGACTATTATCAGGTGTACTCATTTTTCTACTTTTTGGGATTTCTAGGGTTTTGTAAAAATCAGTAAAAAAATGCATTTATGGGAGTTTATGATCGATTTAGTGACCCAGATGATCATATTGTGTTAACAGCTGTACTTCTAAGTTCTTTACAAAATTTTTGGAGAATGCTCAAATTATATTTCAAGTGGAATATCAAAGATTAAAAAAATTAGTTGAAACATCACTAATGACTCAATTAACATGGGCGAAATGAAGCGATTCGGTTTTAGAAATCAAAGACTGTACTGGGAGTCCTTTGTAGATACTACTGAACAGGTGAGGATTTTCTCTTTAGATGACCAAAACGACGTCGAAGAGGACTGGGTATAGAATGGTGATATAATATTCAATTCAAGTATGGGGTCCTCTTTGTCAAAACGAGTAATATAATGGTAAGTTTTAACCTAAATAATTCATTATTTACAAAATTAAACAACACTAATACTATAATTTTTGGCAATTTTTTGGAATAGAATAAATGTAATTTTGAGTAATATTCTACATAATATTTTATTTAAAAGTTTAACCAGTATTGATAGCAACAAAAGTCCAGGACTTGATTGATATGGTAGTGATTTCTTCCAAAAAAAAAGGTCTGGGAGTGTCATAGGTCTCTATATTAGTGACTCAATTCTGAAATTTTTTCAGAATGTAAACTGCTTACATAACTAAATGCAACTTTGATATCCTTGATTTCTAAAGTAGAAGTACCACAAAATGTTGGACAATTCATATTCATAGCTCGTTGTAATGCTACAAGTGCATATCCGGTTGGAAATTTGCCTTTGGCGGGAGTTGCGTCCGACCAACTTTAACGGCTTAAATACTAGTGTTCCGCATGTTGGAGAATCTTGTTCTTCACACGTGCATAATCTACTAAGTAAGTAGATGACCGTACCTCGTCAAATTTCGTTGAGAAATGAAAGAGATATTGGTCCACGAAGTGAGGTGTTTGAAGCATGGAAAAGTGTGGTATTGAGACCAACTATCCCATGTGTTTAAAGGAGGGATGACCTAGATGTGCTTCGGTTCAAGGAAAGCCCACACGCGCGGGGCTATGGGTTGTGCTTCTTCTAATATTATCTTTTTGGACCAGAATTGTTTCATATGTACAGTTTGGACCCTGAAGTTTCAAGAAAGTCAAATTGGGCAGAGAACTTTGTGGTTTCTGGAACGTCAACCAACACTCAATTCAGTCATTTATTTTGGCTGAATTACTCTTCTTAAATGTCAATCCGTTGCACATCAATTCACCATTTATTTTGGTGAATTACTACCTCCATAATTGCCATTACTTGGCCAGTAACAACAATTATGTGGGTAGTTGGTAAGCCACCCTTTGCACAATTGTTGAGACACACAGAAACATACAAACGAAATCAGTTCTTCCTACTACTTTCCAGCATCATTTCATTACTCAAAATTCTTCACGGTAGCACTTGAGTTTCCTTTGCTCATTTGTTCATTTGTTGTTTTATCTTGGGAGACAATTGTCCAGGACGTACAAATGATACACACATGACATTATTGTCTTAAAGACAGAGTGCAATCACTCGACTCAGCATACCAAAAACTGTTCCAGTTTCTTGTTTATGTTTATTGTAATTTCAATTTGTTGTAATACTTAGCAGTTACTTATTTCCGTTTCCTGCACCATTGTAACCAACATATCCAACATGATTTGTTAGAGCTTAAAGAAAGTTGTCATTCCTATTATTGCAGAAAATTATTTATTGAGCGAAGATCACTTATGCAAAATATCCTGATATGTCATGATTTAGACATTACAATAGGAAAACATCACCAAGGTATCTTATGAAGATTGACCTGAGAAAGGTATATGATATTGTTGGCCAAAAATTTATTGCAAATGGTCTAATGGGGTATGCATACCAGACTCTTTTAGTAGCATAGTGATGACTTGCATAACCTCAACTAACTTTACAATTAAGGTTAATGGTGAAGGATAAGATCACATTGAAGGGAAGAGGGGGTTCAGACAGGGAGATCTCATGTCACATATTATTTGTGTTGGTCATGGAATACTATTTAAGATCCTGAAAAAAATAAGTGAATTATAAAATTTCAAACTCCATCCCATGTGCTAAGGTACTAGACTGTCTCACCTCATATTTGTAGATGATCTGATGATTAGTTGGCATTAGAGAAAGCTAAACTCGGTTAAGTCGATAATGACAAGTTAGTATCAAAATGAAACCTATTGCTTGACACCAAAAGGTAACTACTCAATATCAAACTCAAAATTGGGAAGGCTTCCCAAACTGAGGACGTCAAATTTCATCTAGAACACAATATTGTTATCAAAACATAAGTTTATATTGTGTCTGTCCAACCAAGACAAGTTATTAAATAAATAGAGGTTGGTCATGTTCCAAATACCAGTGACAGGTGATAAATGTTGCTTGTGTGAAGAGGCACGAATAGAAACCTAAGTCCACTTATTCTCAGACTGCATATGGTTTGCTGACTTGAGAGAGGAAATGGAAAAGTGATCTGGGATTAAGCTAACACAGAATAGAGGTGGGACAAGGGTTGCAATGGATCTAGAACAAACACCAAAAACATTTCAAAAAGGAAATTCCTACAACAATATGGGAGGACAATGATATATCCCACATAAAAAGCAAGAAACTAAAAGTTGTTCAAGGCATTAAATCTAAATAAAGAGTTGGTGATTACTCAAATACAGAAGGAAGTGAAAGAGAGAATTTATGATCTCAAGAACTAAACAAAACACATAAATGTCATGTTATAGTTCAACAGTTTTGTAGTTAATTGTTTTTTTCTCTTCTATTTAGGATATAGTTGACCACATCAATTTGTTTATGTGGTGTTTTTCTGAAGGCTTAAGAAAGTTGGCACCCTTCCCAGGAAGTGGTTAGTCTCTCTTAGGTGTTCATTGGATGTATTTTTATTTGTTATAGTAATTTTTACAGTTTGTTGTAAAAAAAGTTAACGTTATGGTTTGATTTGGGTCCATTTTTTTCTAAAAGAAAATCAAACCAATTAAGTTAATTTCTTAAAAATTGGAACCAAACCTAATCAATTAAATTGGTTTTTCATTGCTTCGATTTTTATTCGATTTTTAGACTTAACTTTTTTGTCTGTTTATTTTTGCAGAAAAGTATTGGACAATATACTCCAAATGTGTAGCTTGCTCCACAAAATCATATAATCATATGGATTGTTCAAGAATTCAACCATTTTCAAGGAACACAATAAAATTTCTTATAATAAATCTTTTTTGTGTAAAAAATTAAAGATCTAGCTGTAATGTACCATTGACGGGAATTTTTTTTTGTAATATATCAAGATATCTTGATCATAGTTGAATTAAACAATAATAAATGATTCATGGACACAGAGACAAATTATTTTGAACGAAATTAAATTCTTGAATTTTTCAAAAGGAAATTTACAAATCAAACTAAAACGTAAAGGCAAAAAATTAAATTACTAAAAAGCAAATACTTAGATTACGAACTTAAATGCAAGAAATTAATATGTACTGTAAAATTTTATATAAACACACACAAGTTAAAATCAATTGATTTAAAAGAAATTGCATAACTCCAACTTTATGTTTCTAGTCGGATCCTTAATCTACTTCATAAGTTATCATAACCAAATGTCAGCTTCAATTGGGAAAAAAATGATAAAAGAAATTAATAACCCATCATATACCTGATTTTGCCGAGAGACAAGAATTGTTGTATGCTTTTCGGCTAAGTTAGAGTTGTTATGACTTTAAATAGTGCAAGAGCATAGTGATAGATTATCGTAATATGCATTATTATAAAGAAATACATAAATGCCCCTAAACTTGTCCGAAAAACTTTTTTCCACAATTCAATTTTATGGGTGATTTTTTACTTCTTATTTTTTTCTGAAGTGAATTAAAATACCCCTTAACAGGTATTCGGATAAAGAATGTGTCATCAATTGCCTTAAAGCGCGTACGAAGAAAAAAGAAAATATTAAAAACAGTCAAAACTATATATTTTTCATCTTCTTATTGGTTTTTACAAAATTATTTGTACTTATTTTTTATTTTTGTTTTCATTTTAGCTTTTCTTTTCATTTTTTTCTCTTTCTTGATTGTCTTTTTCCCATGCACCTTTTCTTCCCTAACAGACAATCATATCTTTCTTCCTCCACTCTTTTCACACCACCAATATTATAGACATGTTACATTCTCTTTCACCATAGTTAATGTAATTTCCGACAATGCAATAGTGAGGAACTGTAGATGATAAATTATTGGTCAAAATTATATTATTCTCCTCACACAGTGTTTCTATAGAGAGATTTATAGGTGGGTTTTGTATTAATTAAACAGAATATATGGGGGGTTATTCTGTCGAGAAATGGAATAGATTAGAAGTTGAGGAACAAATCTCAATTGGCCAGAAAAGTTAGCGTTCGCCGGCATCATTTTTTCCGACGAGGTGACTTATTTTATTCTTCTCATCTCAACGATCTAGGTGTAGATCATATATTCCTCTCTCCCCCGCTCTCCCACCCAAACGGTAACAAGCCATCTCCCCTTCGCCGACGGTAACTATTCCGGTGACCAGGTAACTCACTCCGATCGGCGACCAGGTAACGCCGCCGGACTACTACACCGGCGACTTTTTCTGACATATTCTCTTCTTCTACTCTTCTCTGTTTCTCTCTTCTTTTACTAAGCAGATTCGACGCCGGCGAGAACATCAACGCTGACGGTGAACAGTATCCCGGCAGTGAACAAGTCAGATCTCCACCCACACCTCCCTACCCGATGGTAACCACCCCTACGATCAGGTAACCCACTCCGACCGGCGACCAGGTAACGCCACCGGATTACTACGGCGACGATTTGTCTGGCATCCTCCCTTTTTACCTCTGTTTCTCTTCCCTTTTCCTCTTCTTCTTCTTCTTCTACTCTTCTCTGTTTCTCTTTACTAAGTTGATCCGTCGCTGGCAAGAACAGCAATTCTAGCAGTGAACAATACTCCGGCTGTGAACAGTGTTTTGCCAGCAGAGAATACCAACTGGAGTTGCAAAGTACACCAGTGGGTTAGTCTCGCCGAACTGTTTCCGGCGAAGGCAAGGCTCCATATTGGAAACCTACGGGACTGAGATATCTACTTTTGCACATTGCCACTCATCAGCAACCATCACAACGGCTGCCACTGCATCGCCGACAACTTATTCTGGCGGTTCTCCGACAATTCTAAGGTGACCCTGCTCCATAGATCTCTCCCATTTCCCTTTTGTTTTCCTTTGCTCTGCTTTTGTAGGTACAAACAGATATATATATCCAAAGCATCAACTGCCGGAACAAGACCGGTGAGATCAGATTTGTCACGACAAGTATCTGGGCTCTCTCTCCCCGGTCTTTCGCCAAACATCTGAGTTCTATCTCACTGGTCTCCATCCTTGTAGCTAATTTATCTTTGCTTGGCTGTCGAATTTGTTTTATAATATACTGATTCCTGCCCTTAGTAAATTACGTTCTTGAATTTACTCTTCTAGCCTTTAGTTATAACACTCTCGATGTTCCTATTTTAGGTGTTAGCCTTTGAGTAACCTATTTGTTTATATCCACTTTAGTGGCTTTGGTGACTGATGATAGACTAGGGTCATGTTCTCAGTCGGGTACGGGGGCGAGGGTTAGGGGGATAAGTGGGGTAAGGGAGATGCTAGGCTAAGAATAGAGACTTGGAACATTGGGACTTTAACGGGGAAGTCCATAGAGCTAGTTAAGATTCTTAAGAAGAAGAGGATTAATATATCATGTGTCCAAGAGACCAAATGGGTAGGACTAAGGCTAATGATGTAGATGGGTATAAGTTATGGTTCTCTGGTAGGTCGAAGTATAGGAATGGGGTATGTATTTTGGTAGACAGCGAGCTAAGTGATCAGGCGGTAGAGGTTAGGAGGGTCAATGACAGGATGATGTCGATTAAGTTGGTAGTTGGAGGGTTCACTATGAACATTATTATTGCTTACGCGCCGTAGGCGAGTTTGGACGAGGAGGAGAAGAGGCATTTTTAGGAGGATTTGGACGAGGTGGTGGGTTGTATACCACCCACTGAGAAGTTATTTGTAGGAGGGGATTTCAACGGACATATCGGGTCACTTCCGGGGGTTATGATGAAGTGCATGGAGGCTTTGGCCTTGGGGACATGAATGCGGGAGACGTCTCACTTTTGGAGTTCGCTAGAGCTTTTGGGATGGTGATAGCCAACTCGAGGTTCCTAAAGAAGGAAGAGCACTTGGTGACTTTCTGTAGTTCGGTGGCTAAGACTCATATAGACGTTTTGCTCCTTAGAAAGGTTGTAAACGGTCTTTGTAGAGACTGCAAGGCTATTTCGAGGGAATATCTTATAACCCGACATAAGCTTTTGGTGATGGATTTGGAGATCAAGATAGAGAAGAAGATGAGGGTTGTGGATGACAGGTTAAGAATCAAATGGGGGAGTTTGACCATGGTTAGTGCAAATGAGATAGGGGAGAGGTTGATGGCCAATGGGGCTTGGGGGAATAGTGGGGATGCGTCTGATATGTGGGACAAGATGGCCAGTTGCATTTGGAAGGTAGCTAGAGAAGTGATATCACGAGGTAGCTGTGGTGGGTATCGAGGGGACTGATGGTGGAATGGTAAAGTTCAAGAGAAGGTGGAAGCGAAGAAAACAGCGTATGTAAAATTGGTAAAAAACAAGGTGGAGAAGTGGACGAATAGGGAATTGTATAAGATGTCGAGAAAGGAGGCAAATCTAGCGATTACAATGGCAAAAATGACGGCTTTCGAACGCCTGTATGTGGAATTAGAGGGAAAATGTGGGGGATAAGAAGTTGTACAGACTAACCAAGGTAAGGGAAAGGAGAGCCCATGACTTGGATCACGTGAACTGCATCAAAGACGAGGACATCAAAGTACAGGTGGAGGACGCGCATACTAGGCGGTGGTGGCAGTCTTACTTCCATAAACTCTTGAATGAAAAAGGAGATGGAGACATTATGCTGGGAGATCTGGAGCAATCCGGTAGGTATCGGGATTTTGGGTATTGTAGAAGAATTAAGGTTGAGGAGGTTAAGGGTGTTGTTCGCATGATGCGCAGGGGACGAGCGATCGAGCCTGATGAGATCCCAGTTGATGGCTGACTGAGTTGTTTAATGTCATTTTTAAGATGGCAAGAATTCCCGAAGAATGGACATGGAGTACAATGATTCCCTTGTACAAAAATAAATGTGATATCCAGAGTTGCAACAACTATAGGGGTATCAAGCTGTTGAGCCACACTATAAAAGTTTGGGAAATGGTCGTGGAGATGAGGGTGAGAAAAGGCATGTCTATTTCTGAGAAACCAGTTTGGATTCATGCCGGGGCATTCGACTACTGAAGTCATTCATCTTATTAGGAGGTTGGTGGAGCAGTATAGGGAGAGGAAAAGAGACTTATATATAGTTTTTGTCGACCTCGAGAAGGCATACGACAAAGTCCCTTGGGAGGTTCTGTGGAGATGTTTGGAGGTTAGAGGTGTACCTGTCGCATACACTAGGGCGATCAACGATATGTATAATGGAGCCAATACTAGGGTACGGACAGTAGGAGGAGACTCGGAGCACTTTTCAGTGATGATGGGGCTGCACCAGGGATCAACTCTTAGCCCATTCCTATTTGCCTTGATGATGGACGGACTGACGCGACAAATCTAATGGGAGGTGCCATGGTGTATCTTATTCGTTGACGATATAGTCCTGATTGATGAATCTCGCAACAGAGTGAACGTTAAGCTGGAGGTTTGAAGACAAACTCTGGAGTCTAAATGGTTCAGGTTGAGTAGGACTAAGACATAATACTTAGAGTGCAAGTTCAGTAACGGGAGTGATCTTAAGACATGCGTTGAGGCTTGGTACTTAGGTCATTCCAAATAAAGGAAGCTTCAAGTACCCATGTCTATTATCTAAGAGAATATAGAGATTGATGACGATGTCACACTTTGTATTGAGGCAGGGTTGATGAAATGGAGGCTCGCATCTGGAGTCTTGTGCGACAAAAAAGTGTCACCAAAACTTAAAGGCAAGTTCTAAGGGTGGTAGTTAGACCGATTATGTTGTATGGGATGGAGTGTTGGCCAGTCAAGACTTCGCACATCTAAAAGATGAAAGTTGCAGAGATGCAGATGCTGAGATGGATGTGTGAACATACAATGAGAGATAGGATTAGAATTTATGATATCCGGATAGAGTGGGAGTGGCATCGGTAGAGGATAAGATGCGGGAAGCGAGGTTGAGATGGTTTGGGCATGTGCAGATGAGAGACATAGATGCTCCAGTGCGGAGGTGTGAGAAATTGGCTATGGACGGATTTATGAGGAGTAGAGGTAGGCCGAAGAAGTATTGAGGATAAGTTATTAGACGGGATATGTCGGATGTGCAACTTACTGAGGACATGACCTTAGACATGGGGTTGTGGAGGATATAGATTAGGGTAGAATGGTAGTAGGTAGCCGAGCGTAGTCCTACTTACGCTTATAAAATGATAGTTGTAGTATTATTACCGTAGGCCCGATTAGCCTATCACACTTATAGGCGTAGTATTATTTTATAGTCCCATGTATTTTCATTTCTGTTGCTATGTGTTCTTTAATGTACTTTATTTATCTGATTTACCTGCGTTAGTTACTGCTTCATGTTGTCATAATGCGCTATCATGGCGTATTCGCTTTTGTTATCAGCATGTTCTTACTACTTTAATTTCTTGTCTAGGTCTGACCGTTTCTCTTGCTTTGTTTGCTTTGCTTGTGATTATGCTTTGTCTTGAGCCGAGTGTCTCTCGGAAACAACCGCTCTACCTACCAAAATAGAAGTAAGGTCTGCGTACACTCTACCCTCCACAGACCCCACATTGTGGATTTCACTAGGTATATTGTTGTTGTTGTATCTCAACGATCTAGGTATGCGCTGAATTATTTTTGTCACTTTTTCCTTCTCTTTTTCAATAGTTTTGGAAAAAATATTTTACTAGAATAATATGTATTATTGGTGATGAATTTAGGTGTATATTGACGAATGAAAGGTCATGTAAAGAAATGGACGATGAATCTATTTCAATCCCAAAAGCTATCTTATGAAGAGAGGATTGTCCAAGTCCATATAAGGAGACCACCCATCTCATTATACTGATGTGCAGGGGCGGACCCGAACACCCTCGGCAAAAAATTACAATATAATTATAGAATAATTTTTTGTGTTTATGTAGATATATTAACTTTTGAACACCCTAAACAAATGTAAAATGTTAGTTCAAGTGGTCCAAGGTGTTCAAAATTATCTCTAGCATCTTTGGTTCGATTCTCAAGGACAACAATTTTTTATATTAGTTATGCGTTTCCAAAAGGGTATTAAATTCACTTTGAAAAAAAATAGGGGGGGGGGGGGGAGGGGTTAAAAAATTATCCCTAAAGTTGAATTGTGGAACTGAACTTTTGGAACTAGTTTAGGGGCCATTTTATGTATTTTTTCTATTGTAAAATAGTTTTTTTCAAAACTCAAACATGAGAAATGGTTATTTGGCCATTTATTTTATTTTTTTAATTTTATGACCTTTGACAAGAGATCTTCATTTTTTTCACATCAGAGGTCTGGAAAAAAATACATAAGAGATTTGAAAAAATTATTTTCTTCTATTCAAATTGTAAGAGACCAAGAGATCTCATTTCCTCAAACTTATCGTGGAGATCCAAATCATATTCACCATGCCTTTACGGCATAAAAATTAATATTTTATATTTATAAAAATATTGTAAAAGTAATTTCATTCTAAAATTCAAACAGAATTAAGTGATTCTATGTGTATATTGGTTAGGACTTGTACTATTTTTATAACTCAAATCTTCTTTATAAATTTACAATATGTTGTTTATCTTTTTCAGTGAGAAACTTAATCGTCATTTATTCTTTTACTTTTGTTCTTTTATTTGTAGGAAATGATTCCTTGAGTATTTCATTTCATCCATTGAATATATATATATATATATAATTATGGTTTGTAGTAAAAATCTAAGTTGCCTAAAATACAAGATGTTAATTACTATTTAATTGATTTGTCTAATAATTACAATATTACTAATTGATTATAATTACATGATTTATGGTGGAGGATGATAATATGAGATTTCTCCCATAATTATCATGAACTAACAGTCCCCCGCAGTCTTAGCGGGAGGTTCACGGATGCCGAGACTATCCCTGAAATCATCAAAAAGTACGCGTGGAAGCCCTTTGGTGAAAATATTAGCAATCTGATAACGGGACGTGACATGAAGAACTCGGACTTGTCCACGGGCAACTTTTTCGCGGACAAATAAGAGATCCATTTCAATGTGTTTTGTGCGCTGATGCTGAACAGGATTGTCGAATAAGTATCGCACTCACATTGTCACAATAAACCACCGTTACCTTTTCAATCGGATAATGTAGCTCCAATAGTAGATTACAGAGCTAACATGATCCAGCAACCATATTGGCTACACCTTTGTATTCTGCCTCAGCACTAGACCGAGACAGTGTGGATTCTCGTTTGGACGACCATGAAACAAGATTGTCCTCCAAGAACACACAATAACCAGAAGTGGAACGTCGTGTGTCCATGCAGCCACCCCAATCTGCATCTGTGTAGGCTGAAAGATGCTTGATGGAGGACTTATACAGATGGAGGTCGAAATGAAGAGTACCTTTCACATACCGCAGAATACTTTTTATAGCCCCCATATGCTCATCATTCGGATCATGCATGTGTAAACAGACTTGCTGAACCGCATAGGAAATATCGGGTCTCATAAAAGTCAGATACTGTAAGGCTCCTACAAGGCTTCGGTAAAGTATCGGATCACTATATAGAGTACCGGCTGTGTTACTCAATTTCGCATTTGTGTCAACTGGAGTATGTGATGGTTTGCAGGAAGACATCCCTGTTTTTTTAATTATTTCTTCGACATATTTCTTTTGACTCAGAAATAGACCACCTGCATAATGGGTGACTGCAACGCCAAGAAAATAATTCAACGTACCCAAGTCCTTCATTGCAAATTCTGCTGCAAGAAGAGATATGATGGACTGGCGAAGTGAAATGGATGATGTTGTGAGAATAATATCATTAGCATACAGAAGTATATATGCCATGTCAGCACCCTTCCGATAAATGAACAACGACTGATCAGACTTGCTGTGAGAGAACCCCAACTTGGAAACGAATCCTGCAAAACGGTTATACCATGCTCTAGGAGCTTGTTTTAAACGATATAAGGATTTCCTCAACATGCAAACATGATCTGGACGTATTCTTCAACATGCAAATATGATCCTGTAAGTGGTCATGTAAGAATGTATTTTTAACATCCAACTGATAAATGGACCAAGATTTGGAAAGAGCCAGACTGAGAACCGTCCGGATAGTTGCTGGCTTAACCACCGGACTGAATGTTTCACCACAATCGACCCCAACATGCTGATACCTGCCATCACCAACACGACGAGCTTTGTATCTCGCAAAAGAACCATCAGAATTCTTCTTATGACAAAAAACCCACATAGACTGAATGACATTCACATTAGACGGGTGTGGTACTAATTCCCACGTCTTATTATTAATAAGAGCATTAAATTCATCTAACATGGCAACTTTTCAATTCGGGTCGAACAAGGCCGCTTTGGGATTTTTTTGTATATGTGACAGTTGTTTTGTGGATAGTAGGTTAAACTGACGTTTGGGCCTAAAGATCCCGTGCATAACACGAGTTTCAATGGTCCGGGGCTGTTCGGGAATGGTAATGGGACGAGGGGGAGTGTGATGGCCGGTGTTGGGCTGGTTTATAGGTGTAGGTAATGTAGCAGTGGGCTTCCCCACTCGGATCTGCCCGCCACGAGAACAGGACTGGGCCGAGACCCATGGCAACACGGCTAAGGTCTCCGGTCTAGTCCAATTTTGTGGATGGGCTGAAACATGTTGGTTATTTTGGGGAGGTGGCTCCACATGTGATTGGGTATAGAGATGGTGGTGTAAAATCGGATGTAGTCCATTATCCAAAAAATCATATGAAGGTGAGGATGCCACATGAGACTTAGAGAATGAGAATTTAGACTCATCAAACATCACATGACGACAGACAATTATTTTTCCATTTGTCAAATCATAACATTTATATCCCCTATGGTTTTGCGGGTATCCCAAAAACACACAAGGAGTAGACCGAGCCTGCAATTTGTTAATGAAAGTAGAAGGAAACAAAGGATAACACAAATATCCAATCACTCTTAAATGTGTAACAGACGAGAAACGATGATATAACATTTGTGGAGGAGACACATTGGATAGCAATTTACTAGGAAGGATATTTAAAAGGTAGGTAGCCATTTGAAGTGCATGGTGCCAAAACTTTGGTGGTGTGGACGAATGCACAAGAAGAGAGCGAATTATATTATTAATCATTCGATTTTTTCTTTCGGTTTTTCCATTTTGTGGTGAAGTATGTGGACACGAAAGACGCAAAGGCATCCCATTTTGATGACATAAATTAGTAAAATGAGCATTTATGAATCCCCCCCCCCCATTTGTCACATTGAAAACTTTTAATGCTTTTGCCAAATTGAGTTTTGATAAAAAAAAAACACTAAATTGTTTTAAAATGGTGGATGTTTGTGATTTATGTACCAATGGAAAAGTCCACAAAAAATTCGAATAATCATCTAGAATGAGCATATAGTATTTATGACGTGCAGAACTCAAAACGGGTGATGTCCACAAATCACAATCCACAATACCAAATGGCATGTAAGTATGAAAAATGAGAAGAGGCAAAAGAAAGCTTAACTTGTTTACTAAACACGCAAGATTGACAAACAAAAGAGTCCAAAGGTTTATTACAATAAACCAAATTATTCTTCCTAAAATTACTAAAAACTTGTGCTCTTGGGTATCCCAAATGATTGTGTCATAGAGTAGGAGAAATGACAGCAAAGGTTGATAGTTTGTTCATGCTATTTTTGGAAACAGATGTGATGGGATATAAGTCCCCCGTGCTATCACATCTCATAAGTGGCATCCATGTCTGAAAGTCCTTCATAGAAAAGCCAAATAGATCAAAATTTACAGAAACATTACTGTCAATTGTAAAACGTCTAACGAAAATCAGGTTTTTAATTAGATTTGGCGCATGTAAGACGTTTTTCAAGTGTAAAAGTGGGTGTGGAGAGGGTAGTGTTACCTGACCAATACCACGAATTGGAATTTCTTGCCCACTATCGACAACAATAATTTTATTATTGTTCATAATACAATAAGACGAGAGATTACCTTGAGATGTCGTCATGTGTGGCGTTGCCCCTGTGTCCATGTACCATGACTCATCGGGAACACTTAGATGCATGTTATTCATGGCCTGTTCAATGTCAGTGGGCGCATAGCTTACCGAAGATGGTGCCTGAGCCGCAAACGCATGTTGGGGATGAGACCCTAGAATTCCGGGTTGGTGAGTTGAAGGTGGAGGCCTGGCCCACGAAGAAGTAGGGTACGGACATGACGGAGCAGCCTACTGTGGGGCCCAGGCCCACGGTGGGAACTGCCCCCACTGATTACCGTCGTTGCTGCCTGGACGCCACTGCCACCGGCGGGTTGGCCACCGCCACGTCCTCCCTTTCCACCATTATTTTTTCCTTTGTTATTATTACGGTTTGAACCATGTTTTTGGCCATTATTTTGACGATTATTATTGCTCCCGAACCAGAATTTTGGGGCTCCGAATTCATGGAAAAAGAGTTGGTGGAGACGAGAGCGGTGTCGGTGGTGGATGCTCCAGAAGATGCTTGTTTTGTCTTCCTTGTTTCCTCGAGAATTAACCTTGAGCGGGCCTCATAGAAATGAGGCAATGAATTACTTTGTTGAATGAACGTATCAACTCCATCATATTGTTCATTCAATCCGGCAATCAACTGAAGGACTAACCGTTGATTTGTCACGGGCGAACCAACGTTGGACAATTGGTCTGCAAGCATCTTTAATTCTTGACAATAGGCTGAGATGTTGGAAAAGTCATCCAATTTAACATTCGTAAATTGTCCGGATACTCGGCGCTCTACGTCAGGATATTGTGTCTTTCTAGGGGATAATATTATTTCGTGGTCTGCCAAGCGGCAAGCCACGTTTTCTCGTTCGAGTGTAGAAGCAGAATATAGAGGTGTTGCGAACGTTGTTGCTGAGCTATGTTGGCTCCGAAATTTCCTTCTTGAGCTTCATTGTCCCTTACGTAGGACATCTTTGATTTACTGTGATAACATATTTGCTGTCTACTTGTCTCATAACCCGGTTCAGCATCAGCGAACCAAGCATATTGAGATGGATATTCACTTTGTTCGAGAAAAGGTTGCAATGTGTCACGTTAGTGTGTTGCATGTTCCTTCTTCGTATCAATACGCAGTTATCTTCACTAAGGGGCTTCCTAGTCAACTATTCCTAGACTTCAGATCTAGTCTCAGCGTCCGGCCTCCTCCCGCTCCGACTGAGGGAGTATGATAGTGAATATATTTATATATATATTCAACGTATATTCTGTAATATTCTGTAATTAATACTTTAGTGTAATTATGTAAAGTAGATATCTTTATTCCATTAGGACTACAATTGTATACACTATATATACTCAAGGAGATTTACACTATTCTAACGCTTCCTATTATTAGTAGGATCTGTTCTAGCAAGTCACACGTTTAGAAATAGTTAATTTTATTCTTGTGAATTCCAGCAAAATGAAATACCTTCTTCTTCTTCTTTTTTTTTTTTTTGTATTTTCCGACCACTTTGTATGTATTATAGTCTAAATTAAATGTTACTAGTATTTTGTAGTCAAAACTCATTGCATGCTAGTTGAACAAATAAAACCATTTTATTATCAAACTCGTTTCCTAATTTTTTAAACAAAATCGATTGCATAATTTAAATTAACGCATCCTAAATTTTTGCGAAATAGTCTATGTGACAGACTGACAGGTAATGATTCGAAATAAAATAAATCAGAATGATTAGCTTCGAACGTGAGAGTGACATCCTTGAATCGCCAGAAATGGCGACCAAACTGGGACCTTTCGGCGTTGATCCATTGCTTAAGCCGCAATTCTGTCAAACTGCGCGGCTTAAGAAGAGCATTCGTGCGGGGAATTTCAAGTAATTTGACCATTTTACTATAGTCCTCGTAGGCGGCCCTCTTCCTCTTCCAATTTTATCTTTACATATTGCGTAATTTGATTTTTTTCGCACACCATAATTTTATAAAATGTTCATTTTGTCCCATTTAGATAGATAACATTAAACATATCGGATGAACGTTGAACTCCATACTAATCACACAATTGACAGAAATTATTAGTGACTATTTGACACTATAGATCTAGTTGGACCTTTTATCATCTACTGTTAACTATGTGGGAAAAGAAAGAACCATTTAATTACCTTATTTTTTGGTTTGTTTCTATCACGTGATAAATGATAAAGTCAAGCGCTTAATTTCATAGCTTACTTAATCCCATGAGGCCATAACACGTTTAATTTTCTACTTTTTTCCCAAATGCTTATTTTACTATGAGTTTTTCCTTGAAAACAAAACAATTAGGTAGCTTTCCGGCGTGGATAAAGTGTCCCCCATGCAAAAAATAAAAAAGTAAATGGGAATATCATATTTCCCACTTCTCACTCATAATTACGAATCATAGAATAGGAAAAGTCGTACTATATCTCTATTGGCGTCTATCTATATATATGGATATCCATTAAGTATGTAGAAGCAGAAAATTGCCAACTTAGTTTTTTTTCCCACAGCAGAGCAGAAAAAATAAGCTCAAATATGAGTAGCTCCTTGAAGCCTTATTACCACACAGCCAAAGTGGAAGAAGCTGATAAAAACTCAGAAAGGCCAATTGACTATTTCACCAGAGAGAACAAGAGGCCTAATTCTACGGCTATGAGGAAGCCGCCGGTGTCGGAGAATAAGGCGGCGCCACCAAAGAAGCTGGAGAGCAAGCCATCGGAAGACATAAATGAAAGCGCGGAGAATTTCATAAAGAAATTTAAGCAACAGCTGCTTCTTCAGAGGCTTGAGTCCATTGAGAACTATGAAGAAATGCTTAAGAGAGGAACATAGCTTGTTCTGTTTCTTCTTCTTTTTTTCTCATTTTTTCGCGTGTTATGAATGTTTTACTGTATTGCTATGTGGCTATGGATATCTATGTCATGACGAAGTCATAATTATAAATAACTTGTGATATATGCAAATTTTTATTTGGGTATGTTGAAATTTGCCTTCTGATAAAGATAATAAATAAGTAATAAAGTCTCGCTCTCACGCTTTATCAAAAGGAATTACGTGATTGGCTTTTCAAAAGAATCAAGTCTCCATGTGACGCTTATTGAATATATAATTAAGTAGAAATAAAAATATGCTCTTTTATAACAGTTTATGTTTTTAAATAAGATGATTCACATTTTAACAGTTACGTAAGATAAAAGATAATTGGAATTCACTCTGCCCAGTCCAATTTAAGCAAAGCTCATCCACATGTGAATTTTGAAACCAGCCAAACCATATACATCCAAGGTTATCATGTGATGTTATAGTTGGCCGAATCAAGGAAATTTTGTATTTTCCACACTATGTACCGAAAATTTACTAGTACAAATTATTTGAAGTCATGCATGCAGAATTAGGAAAGGGTTACCTACTGTGCTACGGTGGCGTATTCTCTAAGAGCCTCAACATAAAACATAATATCCTGATTGAAAAACTACATTTGTTTTTGTGGCTCTGGTTTATTGCCTGCATTATTAGCCTATTAGGTAAATAAGCCGTGTTTAAATCTAGATAATCAGAGGGTTAGTTGTTATTGATGATGACAGACATAGTGATAAGAGGGACATGATGCACCTGCTTGTTTGGACTTGTCTGATTAATCAAATTAATTATCAGTAGTATGCAACATGAGATTGCCGTGCTTCATCCCAGGATCACTTGCATGAGACAAGCAATATCTCTGCATATTTTATTCTTCTTTTCCATAAAGGGGACTCCTTTAATTGCCTAATTTTTCTTTCCTTTCTTTTTGGTTTGTTTCTATCACGTGATAAATAATAACCAAACACTTAATTACAGCGCTTGCATGCCTAATTCCATGACACTTTATTATCTTTTTCCCAAATGCTGATTGAACTAGGAAGTTTTCCTTCAAAAACAAAATCATCTAGGTAGCTTTACGGCGTGTTAAAGGCCCCCCAAATACCAAAAAAGTATAGATGGGAATCGTATTCCCCACTTCGCACTCATAATTAACTACGAATCATAGAATAGTAAAAGTTGTATCTCTCTATTGGCGTCTATCTATAAATATGGATATCCACATAGTATGTAAAAGCAGAGCATTGTAAACTTAGTGTCTTTCACAGCAGAGCAGAAATCAAGCTCAAAGATGAGTAGCTCTTTGAAGCCTCGTTATCACACAGCCAAAGTCGAAGAAGCTGATAAAAAATCAGAAAGGTTCACCAGAGAGAATAAGAGACCAAATTCTATAACTATGAGAAAGCCACCGCCGTCATCGGAGATTAAGGTGGCGCCACCAAAGAAGCTGGAGAGCAAACCATCGGAAGACATAAATGAAAGTGCGGAGAATTTCATAAAGAAGTTTAAGCAACAGTTGCTTCTCCAAAGGCTCGAGTCCATTGAGAACTATGAGCAAATGCTTAAGCGGGGATCATAGCTTGCTTTGTTTCTTCTTTATTTCAAACTTTTCTGAGTGTGTTATGAACTCTTTCATTGTATTGCTAAGCCTCTGTGGGCATCTATGTTATTTAGTAAGTCATAATTATAAATAACTTGTAATATATGCAAATCTATTATTGGATCTGTTGAAATTTGCCTTCTTTCCGTGCTTTACTCCGTGTTTAATTTTTATAGTGCTTGTTATAAGTGCTGCTTGATAGCTGCATATTGTTAAGCCATACTTGCATTGGTACTAAAAATGAAAGATCTTGCTAAAAGAGGTAGAATTTGTATGCATACATACGATATATCTTTGTTACCCCTCAAAAGTTGCGGTGGAGTACTTAATACTTTTTTATTAATCAGATGTTTCAGATTCAAATCTTATTTATGGAGTCACCTTTGTTAGGGTGAGATTTAACTCTAATATAAAATTTCCACACAAATTTGTATTTAGTTGGACCACAATACAAATATCAGATACAAAAACAAAAAATAAATGTGGTGTTGGAAATCAAGGAATAAAAGAGGTTATTCTACCACTGTTAGCAACTTTTTGAGGTTGTATCAAAAGCTAGCCAGAACCTTAGTTGATGTTTGATTTAAGTTGTAATTTGTTAACACATTCTTAAAAAGCTGCTTGGAAAGGTATAAAATTGTCCCAGAAGATGTTCTGTAAGAAGGGTACTCGTACCATTTCCAAATTCTGGCTTTCGGCTAGGTAGCCCTGTTAGCAAATTTTGTACATTTGATGTGGTTATATGAAGAGCATCCATTCACATTTGGCGGCAATTTCAAAATTTGACTTCAAATTTTACAAGTAACATGCTTCTTCTAATTATTAAAATTATGCTTTACTAGCTAAACTTGATCAAAGGGCAAACTCATCAAATTCGTTATCTATCCTTCATTTGTGACTTAGAATTAAAAAGCAGACGAGGTTTCTCCATAGTGCCTATGCTCCTCAAAACCCCTTTATACTCAAAACATTTATATTCTTGTTTCGTTACTATTATGTCTGTTAAACAAGGCAATATACCGTGATATACACTGAATATACAACAGTGTATATCACAGGAATACAATGGACTGGCCCAGATATTCGGCAGATCACAAGGCCAGATTTCGGATATTACAAGGCCCAATCTCGGGCAGATTGTAGGCATTACAATCTTGTATATATATTTGTAGTATATTATAGTGTAAAGGTTACCTTAATTAGTGTTATACACTTACCATAATTGTATAGTTAGAATTATGGTAGAATAAGGTTTTAGGAATAGAATAGGAATAGAATAGGAATAGGATTCTCCTATTTTGTAACTTGTATAAATACCTTTCAATTAATGAAAATAATCAAGGGGATTATTTCTTTCATGGTATCAAGAGACTAGGTCTAAACAAAAGTTTTCTCTCCCAACTTTTGTACCCTCTCTCGGCCGAGACCCCCCCCCCCTCGAGTTTCTCTCCCAAATTTCGTCTTCCACTCTAAAAAATCTCTCTTAAATTTCCCCTCCTTCTTTGTTCTTTCAATATGTCTAAGAACAATTATCATCCTACCCTCTGGTTTCTAACGTCAAGAACAGTATCCCTATTGTGCTTGAAATGGAAAACATTCAATATGCGACGTGGGCAGAATTGTTTAAAATTCACGCTATCTCCCATCAAGTTATCCATCACATAATTCCTCCCGCTACACCTCTTCCCGCGGAGGATCCTCAGTTATGGATTACGCTTGATGCTACCGTTCTCCAGTGGATCTATTCCACTATTTCGGTTGACCTTTTATAGACGATTATTGAGCCGGACACCATGGCTATGGCTACCTGGAATAGATTGCGTGACATATTCCAAGATAACCAATATTCACGTGTCGTCACACTCGAACGGGAATTCTCTCTAGTTCGCATAGAAGACTTTCCAAACGTATCGGCATATTGCAAGAAACTCAAGGAGTTAGCGGATCAATTCCGTAATGTTGGCGCACCTGTAACAAATAATCGTCTGATTCTACAATTGGTTGCTGGCCTTTCGGAGGCCTATAATGGCGTTGGAACTCTCCTTCGTCAAAGCAACCCTCTTCCCGCCTTTTATCAATCCCGCTCCATGCTTACTTTGGAAGAAGCCGGTTTGGCTAAAAAGGCGGCTACCGGAGCAAGCCCCGTCGTCATGATGGCATCCTCCCCAAGTTCTTCAAGTTTTGTTGATAATTCAGGCCAAAACCGTACTCATGGTGGCGGCAAAAATAATCGTAAGAATAATAACAAAAATCGCGAGGGCAAACGCAGCGGTTCCGGTGGTCAGCAAGCAGGCAGTGGGCCCCATCCAGTGAACAGTGGCCCACCACCCTACTGGTCCCAGCAGTGGGGCCCATGGCAGTGGGGCTGGGGCAGTGGGCCATAGGCTAGTAGCCCCTACGTTCCAGCAGCTCCTAGTAGCCAGTGGGCTGGCCAGCCTTTCAGGCCCAATAATCAGCAGTGGCAGCCCACTAGCCACTGGCCCAGGAATGCAACAACCAGCAGCTACAGTATAGTGCAGCCCAGTCCTGGAATACTTGGGCCCCGACCTCCGCAAGCTCACCACGCAGCAGGCCCCACTCAGACAGATATCGAGGCCGCGATGCACACATTGGGTTTGACTCAACCGGACCCAAATTGGTATATGGACACTGGTGCCACTACTCACATGACTTCCGATTCAGGTACTCTCTCATCTTGTTCCAATTTGAGCAACCCTCGGGGTATAATTATTGGTAATGTCAACTCTATTCCAATTCAGGGTTATGGTCAGAAAACGTTGTCTCCCCCCAATCCACCCTTTATCTTGAAAAATACTTTACATGCCCCCAAATTGATTAAAAACTTAGTGTCCGTCCGAAAGTTCACCACTAACAATTCCGTTTCTGTTGAATTTGATCCTTTTGGTTTCTCTGTGAAGGATTTCAAGATGAGGAGTCATCTCATGAGGTGTGATAGTAGGGGGGATCTTTATCCTATCATGCCCGGTTTCAGTCCATCGAGTCAAGCCTTGCATTCAGCTTTTGCAGCCATTTCTCCTTCCCTGTGGCATGCTCGCCTTGGTCATCCGGGATCTTCTATTTTATCAGTTTTAGATAAAAATAACTTTATTTCTTGTAAGGGTACGAGTCGTACTTAAATTTGTCAATCTTGTTCGTTAGGAAAAATTGTTAAGTTGCCATTTGTGGACTCAAATTCTCATACTTCAATGCCATTTGATATTATTCATAGCGACCTATGGACGTCTCCTGTTCTAAGTTCGTTAGGTCATCGATATTATGTTCTTTTTTTTGGATGATTATTCTAAATTTTTGTGGACGTTTCCAATTGCCAATAAATCTCAAATGTTTTCTGTCTTCACAAAATTTAGAGCATTCATTAGAACACAATTCGAAAGAGAAATAAAAAATATTCAGTGTGATAATGGGAAATAGTATGACAATAGGGTGTTTCGGGAGTTCTGTGATAATAATGAGATCAATTTTCCCTTTTCGTGTCCTCATACATCTTCTCAAAATGGGAAAGTCGAACGCAAAATTCGTTCCATAAATAACATTGTCCGCACTCTCTTACTTCATGCTTCCGTACCCCCATATTTTTGGCATCATGCTCTGCAAATGGCAACATATCTCCTTAACATAATTACGTCCAAAGGTCTGACATATTTTCCCCCCTCCAAATCCTATATAATAAGAACCTTTCTTATTCTCATCTTCGGATTTTTTGGTGCTTGTGTTATCCGTTATTCCCATCCACCACAATTAACAAACTTCAGGCTCGATCCAGCCTTAGCATTCGGCCTCGTCCCGCTCCGTCTGAGGGGAGTATTAGCGAATATTCTCCGTATATTTTGTAATTATGATAGATGTATATTTAAGGTAACTTAGGATTCTAATTGTATTAGGAATCAACCTTTGTAAGGTAAGTTAGGATTCGTACCATATTAGGAATCACCCTTGTACAACTATATATATTGTGAATAATGAAAGGAATCCCGAAGAAAAATTATTCTATCTTTCAATATTATATGTGAAATGTAACCAAAGACGTATGTCATGAAAGAACCATTGTGGAAGCAAGTGTTTGATTACTTTGGGCACAGTGCCAACTTCAGCTTCCTAGATAGGGATATCGTTCCTGCTTACTATCAGAAAACATGCCGTGCTTGCCATCTTCCTCCAAGTTTTCCATGCCCTTGATTGTCTTCAAACACAAAATGCGGCAAAAATTCACACGCTAACCAGACTCTTTTTTTGGGTTCCCACCCGATGTCCAGCACCCATATTGGGCCCCGGCTAAATTCGCATTCGCGGGGAAGGTCCCACATTGAGGGTAAAACACTCCCTTGCAAGGACGAATCCATACCACATGCTAATCAGATTTAAGAGTTGCATTCTCCACTTATTTCACAACTTAGTAGACGAAAAGTAATTTGGTAACATCAATTATCTTAAGGCGGGCTTCTCAAATAAATCCTTGTTTTTGTAGGTCCATGGGGTGTAAGACATCATGTTGCCTAATCATACTCGAAATTATGAATCCACTTATCCTATTTTCACCCTGCTCATTCTTATGAAAGCGAGTATCTTACTTTGGAAGATGATTAGGAGCCTGTTTGGGATCCAAACCATGTATATCAGCAAAATATTCGTGGTGAAAGTTTAATTTTTCCCCATCAATTCTGGGTATTATTCGTAACATAATACCCTTACAAATTCAAATAGACTAATCTCAATGTAAAGGGTATTTCTAAATCAAATACTTTTAAAAATTGATATTGTTAAAAATATAGTTAATGACATTCGATGAATGACTTAAAAGTTAAACCCCCAGTTAAATTGAATCTAAATATCTAATACTCAAAGCAGACTAGTACTCCCTTCGTCCCAATTTATGTGTCACTGCACAAAGTTTAAGAAAGAAAGGTTGACTTTTGAAATGTGTGATCTAAAACAAAACTTAGACAATTGTGTGGCTATAAATCAAAAGAATTTTATAGTTAAATTATTTTTAATTATAAAAATATGACATTCTTTTTTGTACATTCTAAAAAAGAAATGATATTACATAAACTGGATAGAGGGAGTATATCATTAACAAATTTGGAGACATTACCATTTACCGTACGGGATCAAATGAGAATGCATATATATTTTGTTTGATAAAAACAATTAAGATACATATTAGCTTCAGAAGTAATTAGTCTTTCTTCGGGTAGTGAGAGCAGAGCTAAATCATTGCGATTTGCTAGCCAATTTGAGATAAAGAGATGAACTTACCAGTCAGTTTTGCGTCGTGAGGGAATTAGCAAGTTCACGGTGGACGGTGAGTGCCGTCAACTTGGATGAAGAAGTAATGGATAATTACGAGATGGGCCCGATATAAACCTGAAATGGATCATATTTGGAGTATTGCCAATAATGCGAAACGGCTTAATCAAGGGAAAACTACACTAATACCCCATAAAATCAGACTATTTACCTTTTCATGTCCCATTTACTTTTCTTTTCCCCAAAACTACTTATCCTTATACCTGGTATAGTTTTTGTAGGTAATTATCTATTTTTTTTCTTTTTTATTTCTCTACTTCTTTTCTTCTTTTCTCCTATTTTCTCTATTTTTTTCTTTTTTCTTCATTTTTGTTTTATTTTTTTTTTCAAATCAAAGTATTTTTTTTCCACCATAATCTAATTTCATATTAGATTATGTTTTGTCTTAAGCCGATGGTCTTTCGAAAACAGTCATTCTACCTATCAAGGTAAAAGTAATGTATAGACCTGTCCAAAGGTCAGGTCGGACCGAGTCAGGACTGAGTCGGGTGGCTTTTTTTCTGCTTGCCAGACCCTGGCCCGACCCTGACCCTATTTTTTTAAAAAAATTCCGACCCTGGCCCTGACCCTTCGGAGACCCTATGGGTCAGCCCTGACCCGTTGGAATTTTTAGGCGGGCCAGGGTCGGGTCGATGATTTTTTTATTTTTTTTTAAATTGAATTTCCAAAACTGAAATTGGCATTCACCCCTACATTACCACGAAATTTCGACGTTGTAATGTATTGTATATCGTGAGATCTTGACTAAAGTAAAATAAAATTAGAAACCGATTTGGGAAAAAACACAAATTGATTGGGAAAATAGACGTTTTTCTAAAAATTGGCTGCGCCAAACCGCTTTATGGTTGTTTGACCGGCCCTGTCTCGAAAAAATACGCAAAATAAAAAAAATCGGGTAAAACGGACATATGAGCACAGAGTTATGACCATTTAAAGTTTCACCAATTTACAACTACTTTCTCTCCCTACCTTATGCTTCCGTGATATTAACAGAACGACTAATAATATAAATATATAATTAATAATCAGCTACCATTTTTATCTTATTTTATGTCGAGCTCAATGTAGATTAGAGTAATACATATATTATAAAAATATGCATTATATCACTTATTAATGGCAAAAATATATATAAGTACAAAATAAATATTAATGAAGGAAAAATAATATAAATTATATTTAAAAAATATGCGGGTCGGTGTCGGGTCGGATCGGGGTCGGGTCGAGGTCGGGTCGGGTCGGGTCAGACGTGTAAAATATTCTGACCATGGCCCGACCCTGACCCTGATCGGGTCCCCACTTTTTCGGGTCGAGTGACTTATAGCTGACCCTAGCCCTGGTTTTTTCGAGCCGGGTCGGGTCGGGTCGGGCGGGTCCCCGACCCGGTGGACAGGTCTAAATGTATTCTACACACTCTACCCTCCCAGACCCCACGTTGTGGAATTTCACTGGGTATGTTGTTGTTGTTGTATCACCATAATCTAATTTCATATTTAATTCTAGCTCCTTTTTTTGTTTTCATTCTTTTTTTAATTCTTTATATCTTTTTTTCTATTTAATTGTATCTTTTTTCTTCTTTCTTTTTTATTTCTCTACTTCTTATCTTCCTTTCTCTCTTTTGTTCTTTTCTTTTTCTCGTTTTCCTCCTTTTTTGTTCATTTTTTTTCATACTATATTTTATTTTATTTTCACCATAATCTGATTCTATATTTAATTCTAATTTATTTCTTTTTCATTTTTTTAATTTTTTTTATTACTTGTTTCTTTTTCAATAACAGTTTATGTATACTGTTGCAAAAAAATATTTTACCCACATGGTACTCACACAAGACTGACGATTCATTCTTTCAAGGAAAACACTCATTCCTCAATAATACCAACATGATATCTTACCCACATGGTACTCACACAAGACTGACGATTCATTCTTTCAAGGAAAACACTCATTCCTCAATAATAACAACATGATATATATCATATACTGACAGAGTATCATATGTACTGATTCATTCCTTCAAGAAAAACACAACTCAATCTTCTATGATACTCATATGGTATATATCCGGCCCTTTTTGAGAATGTGTTATTGGTGTCAGAGAAATTATCAGTAAATTTTGCTTATATGTAAATGATCATCGAAAATAAATATTGACCACTTCAATTACGGCAGCTATCCAAAAATAATATCCACCATCTGAAATAATATTCTCGGTGTATATTAGTAATAAAAACGAAATACTAATATACGGTTAATCAATAAGGAAGGAAAGAGCAATAATGACAACAAGATTTTTTTATGTGGAAACCCTTCTGAATAAGGGAGAAAACCATGGGCACGAGAGGAGCAAAGTAATCCACTATAATGAGGAATTTTACCCTAGTGATCCCGAGTACAATGCTCCTAAGACCACTCCACAATAAAAAGAATTAACCCTCTTTTGACTTTCCCATCTCACTACAATATTTTCCTCACACTATTTGTGAAATGCTCTCCACAATTATTAAATTGCTTCTTTCTCTGGTGTTTTGGTTTACTACAAATGAACCAGAAGCTCCTCCCTATTTACAGAAATGAAATGCTCCTCTTGATGTCCTCATTGACATCACTATGCATGAAGAAGTCAAGTCTGCAGCTTGGGAAATCATTTAACGTTGGCTGCTCAAGTCTTTTTCCTGGAGATATGTTGGCTTGACATTTCATGCCAAAGAAAGAAAAACATCTTCCTTGATTTCATGGATATGGGGCTGGAACCCCACAACTGGAATCTAGGAATGAAAGAGGTTAATTAATGTGTAACTAAGACAATTTTTAGAGGTTGTACAAAACTAGCACCATTAATTGGTGTTTGTTTAAGTAGTTGCGAACAAATTCTCAAATAGCTGCTTGGAAATGTATAAATTGTGCCAAGGAGATGTTTTGTGAGAAGGATACTCGAACCGTTTCCAATTTCTGGCTTTCGGCTAGGTGTAGCCTTCCTAGCAAGTTAAATCTTGTCCATTAGATGCGCTTATATTAAGAGCATCCACTACCATTTGGCTGCAATTTCAAAATGTGACTTCAAATTTTACCAGCAACATTCTTCTTTGGACTATTAAAGTTATGTTTTACTAGCTATACTTGATCAAAGGGCAAACTCATCAAATTCGTTATCTATCCTTCATTTCTTACACTTAGATAAAGCAAACGACGTTTCTCCATAGTGCTTATGCAGTTATGCTCCTCAACACCCCTTTATACTCGAGCATTTATCTTCTTGTTTCGTTACTAGTATATATCACGTCAACACCAAAGAATCTCTTATACAGTGGAGTATGTATTTTCTATCTCCAATTCTACTGTATATGTATCTTTTATTTCCTATTATGTTGTTTATATTTTTCCCGATCTCTTGGCACATAAACTATATAAGAGCAATTGCTTTCTTCACGGTAGCAATTTTAATATGATATCAGAGGAGGTAGAGGTCATGGGTTCGAAGTCTCGCTCTCACGCTTTATCAAAGGGAATCACGTGATTGGCTTTTCAAAAGAATCAAGTCTCCATGTGACGCTTATTGAATATATAATTAAGTAGAAATAAAAATATGCTCTTTTATAACAGTTTATGTTTTTAAATAAGATGATTCACATTTTAACAGTTACGTAAGATAAAAGATAATTGGAATTCACTCTGCCCAGTCCAATTTAAGCAAAGCTCATCCACATGTGAATTTTGAAACCAGCCAAACCATATACATCCAAGGTTATCATGTGATGTTATAGTTGGCCGAATCAAGGAAATTTTGTATTTTCCACACTATGTACCGAAAATTTACTAGTACAAATTATTTGAAGTCATGCATGCAGAATTAGGAAAGGGTTACCTACTGTGCTACGGTGGCGTATTCTCTAAGAGCCTCAACATAAAACATAATATCCTGATTGAAAAACTACATTTGTTTTTGTGGCTCTGGTTTATTGCCTGCATTATTAGCCTATTAGGTAAATAAGCCGTGTTTAAATCTAGATAATCAGAGGGTTAGTTGTTATTGATGATGACAGACATAGTGATAAGAGGGACATGATGCACCTGCTTGTTTGGACTTGTCTGATTAATCAAATTAATTATCAGTAGTATGCAACATGAGATTGCCGTGCTTCATCCCAGGATCACTTGCATGAGACAAGCAATATCTCTGCATATTTTATTCTTCTTTTCCATAAAGGGGACTCCTTTAATTGCCTAATTTTTCTTTCCTTTCTTTTTGGTTTGTTTCTATCACGTGATAAATAATAACCAAACACTTAATTACAGCGCTTGCATGCCTAATTCCATGACACTTTATTATCTTTTTCCCAAATGCTGATTGAACTAGGAAGTTTTCCTTCGAAAACAAAATCATCTAGGTAGCTTTACGGCGTGTTAAAGGCCCCCCAAATACCAAAAAAGTATAGATGGGAATCGTATTCCCCACTTCGCACTCATAATTAACTACGAATCATAGAATAGTAAAAGTTGTATCTCTCTATTGGCGTCTATCTATAAATATGGATATCCACATAGTATGTAAAAGCAGAGCATTGTAAACTTAGTGTCTTTCACAGCAGAGCAGAAATCAAGCTCAAAGATGAGTAGCTCTTTGAAGCCTCGTTATCACACAGCCAAAGTCGAAGAAGCTGATAAAAAATCAGAAAGGTTCACCAGAGAGAATAAGAGACCAAATTCTATAACTATGAGAAAGCCACCGCCGTCATCGGAGATTAAGGTGGCGCCACCAAAGAAGCTGGAGAGCAAACCATCGGAAGACATAAATGAAAGTGCGGAGAATTTCATAAAGAAGTTTAAGCAACAGTTGCTTCTCCAAAGGCTCGAGTCCATTGAGAACTATGAGCAAATGCTTAAGCGGGGATCATAGCTTGCTTTGTTTCTTCTTTATTTCAAACTTTTCTGAGTGTGTTATGAACTCTTTCATTGTATTGCTAAGCCTCTGTGGGCATCTATGTTATTTAGTAAGTCATAATTATAAATAACTTGTAATATATGCAAATCTATTATTGGATCTGTTGAAATTTGCCTTCTTTCCGTGCTTTACTCCGTGTTTAATTTTTATAGTGCTTGTTATAAGTGCTGCTTGATAGCTGCATATTGTTAAGCCATACTTGCATTGGTACTAAAAATGAAAGATCTTGCTAAAAGAGGTAGAATTTGTATGCATACATACGATATATCTTTGTTACCCCTCAAAAGTTGCGGTGGAGTACTTAATACTTTTTTATTAATCAGATGTTTCTGATTCAAATCTTATTTATGGAGTCACCTTTGTTAGGGTGAGATTTAACTCTAATATAAAATTTCCACACAAATTTGTATTTAGTTGGACCACAATACAAATATCAGATACAAAAACAAAAAATAAATGTGGTGTTGGAAATCAAGGAATAAAAGAGGTTATTCTACCACTGTTAGCAACTTTTTGAGGTTGTATCAAAAGCTAACCAGAACCTTAGTTGATGTTTGATTTAAGTTGTAATTTGTTAACACATTCTTAAAAAGCTGCTTGGAAAGGTATAAAATTGTCCCAGAAGATGTTCTGTAAGAAGGGTACTCGTACCATTTCCAAATTCTGGCTTTCGGCTAGGTAGCCCTGTTAGCAAATTTTGTACATTTGATGTGGTTATATGAAGAGCATCCATTCACATTTGGCAGCAATTTCAAAATTTGACTTCAAATTTTACAAGTAACGTGCTTCTTCTAATTATTAAAATTATGTTTTACTAGCTAAACTTGATCAAAGGGCAAACTCATCAAATTCGTTATCTATCCTTCATTTGTGACTTAGAATTAAACTTTTTCAATATGAAACTTTTTCAATTTAAAATTATGTTTTACTACATTTGATTCTTTATATGCCACTCCACTCTTTCAATATGAATCTTTTTCCATTTTAATCTTTTTACTTAGATTCTTTTACTGGTGGAAAAAAAGATTCTTTTACTTTAATTTTTTTGTTTTATTTTTAATGACATCCTCCCATAATATAGAAATGATATTTAACATATCTAATATCTGACATCTAAAATCATAAGTTCTAAGCAGATGCCTGGAAATGAACTTGTTTTTCATTTTTTCAACAAAAAAAATATCAAACACAGCTTTGGTTATATTCAACTGATTTTTTCAATTTTTCTAGAAATGAGTTTCAAGTCCTATTTTCCAGTTTTTTTTTTTTTTTTGCCACTCTTAGAATTTCTACTTCTCAACAATTTAGATACATATCTAAACACAAACTTCAATTTAAATATTACATTTTTTGTCCAAACATCTACAAAGAACTCTCTTGATGTGTGCGGTCCATGCCCATTACTCAAATACCAGAGGAGATAACAGTAAGGACTTTGCATCTCAGATAAAAACAGAACCAATTAAAGAATACCAGCTCATACACAACTCCAATTCTGGACAATTTCCAATGTGTCTTATTATAGCACTAGTTACACAACAAACATCTTCAGTTACTTAATCAGTCTTCATCCTGAACAACAAAGAAGATCCAAAATATGACACTGAAACATATGCATGCTCCTCTTAATTTAAGGCTTGATCACAGGGACTTGTGCTGCGATTGCTGAGGAACTGAAAGGAACACTTGTAGGAAAATCCAGTCAACTTTATTTCGTACCTGTTTAGCTCGTCTTTCGCTTCTTTTAATGCACTAAATTTTTACTGTATTTGATTACTCTGATATAATTTTGTTCCTTTTATTTTATTTTATTTTATTTTCTTCTCTTTTTCTTTTTTTTGAGTCGATTCTTTCGGAAACAACCTCTCTACATTATATTGACATAAATAAGGTTTATGTACCTCCTATATTCCTTAAATTCTATTTCTGAAATAACACTGAATATATTGTTGTATTTGATAACTCTGATAGCGAGACAGCACTATGCATTTTAAAAAGAAGGTTAGAGAAAAGAGAGTGATTTGCATTAGCTTTCTCCTGTTTTATCCTTGTCGACTTTGCACTAAGTTAATTTTACTGACTATCCGCATGAAAATGTTGAAAGTGACACAAATTGCTCATTTTGTTGTGTATCATAACACAAGTTATAATGCAATCCAGCTAGCTTTTCCTTTTCGATTTCCCATTCCTTTCTATATATTTTTATAACTGATATTCACCAAGTATTTCATACATTAATCATTTGAAACTCTGATTTTTTTCTTGTCAATGCAACTTTGTCACTTGGGTAACACCGTACTGACAGTAATTTTATTTTACGTTATCAAATAAAATGTTATGGCTAGTCGACTATTAGCAGTTTATTCATGCAACGAACTAGAAGAAAGGATTCGAATGCTGAGAAAGTTAGACAATCGCTGATGACGAATTAGAAATAAGTTTTGTACTATAAAGAATCACCGAAAAAATAGTATTTTCTGAATGTTTACTCTACCACCACAATAACATATATCATAAGTGGGAACTTGACATGTCTCGCAGCTACTAAACTTTCTAAAGGGTGGCGCCCACTTGTGCTTTGTGCAGAACTGAAAGCTTAACGCAATCGACATAGATAATTAAGCAGCATGACTAGCCTTAGCAACGAGGTGGCAAAGAGAGAGCCTTTCCAGCGTCTCGGAAACTGTTTGTCGTTTTGCACCTTGACGTTTTCTCCGCTCGAGAGAGGAAAGACCGTGAAACATCTCTTGCTCAAAAATTCAAATAAAATTTGAGACTAACTCATCAAATGGATTCTCTATTAAGTTCAGGCTTTTTGCCTGAAGTTTAGGAAAAAATGATTAAGTTCAGGCAAAAATAGCTTAATTTCAGTCATATGAAACTTCAAACATTTAGGTAAGTTTTGTTTAATATTAGGTTTTGTCATTCAGACACATTATGTCTGAAGTTGTTCTGAAATAAATAGACGTGCAATAATTTATAAAATTAGGCATAACGTAATTTAAATAGTGGCACCAATGACCAAACTCGGTAGGTATGCACTTCCCCCTCTCTAAAGAAACTAAAGTGTTCGTCATTCTTTACGGGCTCTTTATGTGAACTTCAACCCCAATGACATTTTGGGCCTAGAGACTTACATAAAAGCCCAATGGAAAGGATCACCCCTGAAACCAAGAGAACATGTGGCATTCCCACTATTGCCCCTATTTTGGTGTGGTTTTTAATTTTTGCCAATATCCTGATGTTTTGGTTCGAACCCCAACAGAGTTAAAAAAAATAATTCTCAAAGCAAAATTTTAATAGAAATTATGTCTATTCGTGAAAAGGTATATAGAAACTATGCCTTATCCGGTATAATTTATATGAAAACTTGTCTTGCGAAATTATTATTTTTCTATTTTGTTGGGGTTCGAACTCAGACTCTCTGATTTCGTAGTTTATATGTAGTTAGATAGAAACTATGCCCTTAAGGCATAATTACATAGAAAATTAAAATTATGTCTTGTCTTGTTAGTTACATAAAAACTATGTTCAAGGGACATAATTTCTATACAATTTTGACCGAATAGACATAATTTTTATGATAATCTTGTCTTGTAAAATTATTTTTCTTTTTTACTCTGTTGGGGTTCGAATCCAGCCTTCTCTCATTTTATAGACCAGCTAATTAAGGAAACTTTAGCTCACAATTTTTTATTAAATGAGAATTAATGATTTGAGGGGCAAAAATTAAAGATCAGCTCAAACAATTGTAATCCATGCAAAAACAAAGTTGCGGAACACTGGATCCCCGTGGATTACCGAGCAAATCTTTCTACAGTTTCTGTAACATTCACAAATTTTGATTCAGAAACGGAATGAATTGAAAGAAAAATTAGGAGAATAAAACAAAGACGGCTTTGAGGCGCGATACTTCAGGATTCCAATATACAATATACAATATACTTACAATTATTTTAGAACGGAGAGTAATACAGTAATATAATTACACACACTTGAGAATATGTGTACTATATCAAAGCATATAAAATCACAAAGATTTAAGGCCCACAAAAAGTTCTTCCCCCACCGATGTGAGATATAGCAAACCATCTTAACATGAATTTGGGTGAATATACATATTTGAAGTTTTGAACTTTTTGAAAAGAAAAATGGCAATTAGGACACTTCTTCGCTCCAAAAGTGTACATTATTTCTCCCGAACACTCTACCATTGCTATCTTCCTCCACCCAAAAGCACTCAATATTGTTACCCTTCTTCTTCATTGTTGTCTTATCTTCCCACCTACAATGGATTTCGCGGCTATCTGTTCATATCCTCTTTTACAGATGCAGAAAGAAAATGCCAACCTGCAAACTCACACCCATCTTCTCCAGACCTGATAAATGAGATTTCTCGAATTCTTAGCGATTACAGAAGCCCTCACCACGACATTGAGTCAGCCCTCAATCCATTTTCCAACAAAATTTCAACCGAAATAGTTGAACAAGTCCTCAAACGTTGCAAAAATCTTGGATTTTCCGCGCACAGGTTCTTCATATGGGCACAAAAGTTATCAGGTTTTTGTCATAGTCGAGAAAGCTTTCACATTCTTGTTGATATATTAGGAAGTAGTAAACAGTTTCCCTTGATATGGGACTTCCTTGTTGAGACGAGAACGAATAAATCTTGTGAAATTACACCCGAAATTTTCTGGATTGTTTTTAGGGGTTATGGTAGAGCTGGTTTGCCAGCTGATGCAATGAGGGCTTTTAATAAAATGGTAGATTTTGGGATTAAACCATGTTTAGCGGATGTCGATAAGCTTTTGCTTGCACTATGTAAGAGAAAGCATACGAAGCTAGCGCAAGAGTTCTTCGATAAAGTTAAGGATGATTTCATGCCTAGTGTGAAAACTTACAGTATTCTGATTAGGGGATGGGGAGAATTGGGCGAAGTTGGTGAAGCACAAAAGGTGTTCGATGAAATGGTTGAAAGAGGCTGTTCAGTTGATTTGCTAGCTTATAATAGTATTTTGGACTCACTAAGCAAGGCTGGTAAGATGGATGAGGCTTTCAACTTCTTCACGAAGATGAGGTCCATCGGACTGATACCTGATGCTTTTACTTATTCAATTTTCATTCATGGTTATTGCGCGCTAAATGATATTCATTCAGTTTTTAGGGTCCTTGACCAGATGAGACGGTACAAACTTGTGCCTAATGTTTTTACGTATAACTGTATCATTAAAAAGCTTTGTAAGAGCGACAAAGTTGATGAGGCTTATCAACTGATAGATGAAATGATTAGCACAGGGGTAAGACCTGATTGTTGGAGTTACAATACAATCTTAGCTTCTCATTCTGATCACAATCAAGTTAACTTGGCACTTAGGTTGATTTCAAGAATGGAACGGAACAACTGCGCACCAGATAAACATACATATAATATGTTGCTTAAGATGCTTATTAGGGTGGGAAGGTTTGATAGAGTTGAGAAAGTTTGGGAGAGCATGGAAGACAGGAACTTTTATCCTTCAGTCTCGACGTATGCTGTCATGGTACATGGTCTCTGTCAGAAGAAAGGCAAACTTGAGGAAGCATGTAAATATTTTGAAATGATGATGGATGAAGGCATTCCGCCATATACAACGACATGTGAAATATTGAGAAATAGACTAATAGGTCATGGATTTGCAGAGCAAACCGAGATACTTGCAGATAAGATGGAAAGAAGCACGTCTAGTTTAATTCAAGAACTAGCAAACATAATGAGAGGTAATAAAGCCTGCACGAAATTGAAGCATGATGAAGAATACTCAGATGAAAGTTATGAGTGAAAGAATCTAATGTGCTAGAATAATCTCAATTTCTTGGTCAAGGTGATACCTACTCTTGTTGCATGTCGTTTATTGGTAATCACATGCTGCATTTCCAAGTTCTCTGATAGCAGTGAGTGATACTGACTTGGCTATCCCCAGTGGAAACTCCTCGCTCAGATTGCAAACTGTAGCCAGAGAGGCAAAACCTTGGCCCAACAGATTACCTTGTGATGGAAAATTATAGTCAGAGTGGAGACAATTTGGCCTAAGTGAGTTTCTTGTTTTGTATACTTCCATAGCAAAGCCTACATTAAATAAATGGTCCTACTGCCTTATGGGTCCAGTTATTCTTTACCATTATGTGTAAATGACATCCTAGCTTGTAAAGGTCTAGATGTGGTGCAATTGGGAGGAAAAACAAGCTAATTTAAGTTTGTATAAATGAACCTGTAGATGTAGACTTCCAGTTATTTACAAGGTAAAGGAACGAAAGACATGTAGTTATCACTTGGAGTCCACATTTTGTATTGGAGTTTTTGCGTCCTGAAGGCACAAGCTGAAGAGATATCAGTTTTCAAGAGTAAACAAGGGGTTTTTACCGAAATGGAAAAAAAATCAACAATGGGTTGCAAGGTCTGTTCGATAGTTGAATGATGCCTTATACGTGGTAACTACTGGTGGAATACATTAGTTAAGGCATACAAGAATCTTCCGTTGTACCAGGGCATATTAGGGATATAATTCTTTTGTGTTTGATTGGGAACATCCGAAGTAAATATTTAACTGTGAGGCATTTTCAGGAAATGCCATGCAGATGAATAAGTTATCAATCTGGTGTTTCTGCCATATATGTCTAGTTTAATGGGTCTAACTATAACCATTATCCTTATTTCTACTTTGTGAATGTACCACGTCAATATTGCTGGTGATGTGATTTGGAACTCTGTCATATGATCATTCCAAATGTGACGTCGAGTGGTTGTTCTCTTTGGGAATGACAACATGAATCATAAAGGTTGGGACTTGGAAAAACAAAGTTGGATAGATCAATCCACTAGATTGGACTTTGGAACTGTGTCATATGATCATTCCAGAGTGTTCCTTAAAAGCTAGTAGTAGTTTATACAGTTAGTTACGCACCATGTTGCCAATCTGACACTGCTGCTAACAGGTGATACAAGGTTTAAGATGGAAAAGTATGCATCAAGTTGGATGCTAGATCATCATCCTCTTCTTCTTCGCAAAATCTGTAATAATTTCTTGAACAACTTGTTTTACTCTCAAATTTGAATTTTTCCTATTCCTGTTTATTAATTGTTGGGGCAGCAGGGAGGCTGGGAGAAGAGTTAAGTATCTGAAGATCTGTCAACCTTTGTGTGTGTGTGAAGCTGGATGCAGTGTTTTCTACTGTTTTCGTTTTGCTCTCTTTTCCTTTTGACTATGTACCTTTTTGTTTGTTGGGCAATTAATAGATTGAATGGTGGTCTTGTTCTGGTTTCTATAAGAAAAAGAGCTGCAGATTGAAGTAATGTCAAATTTGTTATTGCTGTAGAAAACAGAAACAAATGCAAAAGGCAACAGAAAAAATTAAAATACCAAAACAATTGTTGAGTTCATCATTTGGTTATAAATGAGGTCCACAGGCGAAGGAAAAAATCGAGTGAACATAAGAAACAGAAAGGAAAAATAGGTAGAAGAACGCTGTAATTCTGTGAGAAACACTTTTGACGTAGTTTTTCGTTTTTGCTTAATTTTGTATTGAAAATGGTTTAAATTTGTTATCCTTATACCTATTGGATCCAAATCAACTTAAGCAAATTTTGATGTTCCTTTATTTCTTAAATCCATTCAACCGCAAAATATGAGATATTAAATAAATAGTAATCTATAGTTATTTTGGATTGATCCAATGGGTCGTGTTATTTGTGGTTGGGCCAAGTGGACCTCTCTATTTAATTAAAAAACTTCATATGTATCATCTCAAATATTTTTAATTCGAAATTAACATTAAAGGGAAGCAAATTTAAGCCATTTGCAATAGTTAGGAACATCTCTTACTCCTTTCCGAAAAGAAAAAGAAAGAGCACAAGGGTAAGTCGGTGAGAAGACAAGAGGGCAAAAGGGGAAGGTAGTAAGCTTGTATTCCTTTTTGAAGGAAGAGATCTACTTCACTCCCTCCATTCATTGGGTGTATTCGTTCTATAGAATGATCGCGCGAAAGCTCCTGTTTGTCATTCCTCTATTCGCGCTTTCCCTCTTCTTCTTCCCACCTTTTACTTTCTTCTCCGACCCTTCCGTTACCTTCAATTCTTCCCTGTAAGTTTTCCTTCCTGCACCCTTTTAACCCTTTTGGTTTCTGTGTTAAAAGTCTACGGACAATTTATTATTTTTTCCCTTCATGGACTAAACTTCACGATCCAATCTTTGTCCTGTATTTAATTGTTTTTTCAGCTCCTCTATTACGTCTTCAACGCATTTCTTTCTAATTTGTTTGAATTTGGGTGCAATTGAAGGCTTGAAAGACCTGAGATATGGAGCATACGAAGATTAGCCGAGTGGCGACCTTGCAAGTGGTGGCTCCAACCTCACCTTAATGGTTAGTTTTTGGCTGATACTCCATCCGATCCCAAACCCCTAACAGTATATAGCTACAATAACGTTAGATCCCATTGACATTACTTGGTTCTGATTTAAACAATTGTGCACTCATTATATATTGTTGCATTGGTATTTGAATTTCTGGTTGTCTGTTGATGGGGATTGAGCTGATTTCTAATGGGATAGTTTAATTTGGGTAATAGCTACTTGGGATTTTTAGGGGGTGGGTAAAAGAAAGAATCAGGAAATAAACTCTAGTTTAATTTGGGTAATAACTACTTGGGAATTTTTTAGTGGGTGGGTAGAGAAAGAATTAGGAAATAAACTAGTTTAATTTGGGAAATAGCTACTTGGGAATTTCTTTCGGGGTATGTAAAAGCAAGAATTAGGAAATAAGGTCTAATTATTCGTATAACCTTCTCCTCAAGGGGGTTGTAAAGTTTTCTAAGTCAAGCATTTGACTGGCTTCCAATGCAGAAATGGTTTTGTTGTTGAAATACTGCAGTTCTTCCTGCTCATACTAATGGGTATATTCGAGTGGATTGCTATGGTGGGCTCAACCAAATGAGGAGAGATGTAAGTAGCACTACTTGCCCCACATGCATTGAGTATCCTACTTAAGATGATAAATTTCATATTTCATTTGTTTTTCGTCATTTATTTATCTGCAGTTGTGTGATGGTGTTGGAATAGCTCGTTTGCTGAATGCTACCCTTGTTTTGCCAAAGTTTGAAGTAGCTGCATATTGGAATGAGTCAAGGTATGCTATTGTTATGACATATATTTGTTTATCTTCCTTCTTTTAATCTACATAATCTTGTAGGTTTTACATACTCGATTACTTTAGTCGTTCATACATTGCAACTTATAATCAGCACACAACTCTGTAGTTTAACACGGTTAAGAGCTGTCTTATGATTTTGTTGGAGGTTTCTTTTTAATGTTGCCTATGAATGACTTTTTGCCTTGTGTTTCAGCGGATTTGAAGATGTATTTGATGTAGACTATTTCATCCAACAAATGAAGGGCTTTGTTAAAGTGGTGAAGGATCTTCCCATTGAGATTGCATCAAAAGATCCTGTTAGAGTTGATTGCAGCAAACGCAAAGGCCAATTTGACTATGTTGAGAGTGTTCTTCCTTCCCTGCTGAAGCATGGGTATATCTCGATCACCCCTGCAATGAGTCAAAGAAGGGATAGGTACTAATATTTTGTATTTTGAGTTAGTCGAAAACTCTTAACCAATCATTTCTGCAGGCGACTTTCAAAGAATGAAGTTGTTTATTCATCTGTATAACCATAATTACTTTCTTTTGAATCTCTTAGGTACCCTCTTTATGCAAAAGCTGCACTTTGCCAGGGCTGTTATAGTGCATTGCGCCTTACAAGCACATTGGAGAAGAAAGCGGTTGAGCTTCTACAAGCTATACCAAAGCCCTTCTTATCGCTTCACCTTCGATTTGAACCTGACATGGTAGCTTATAGTCAATGTGAGTACTCCGGTCTTTCTCTTGCTTCTGCAAAAGCCATAGAAGCTGCACGGGTTGACAGGAAACCTTGGACCGGAGAAACGGCTCGTATTTGGAGAAACCGTGGAAAGTGTCCACTTACACCCAATGAAACTGCATTCATTCTTAAAGCTTTAGCCATACCCGCCAATACGACTATTTATTTGGCGGCCGGTGATGGCCTGATGGAACTTGAAGGACTAACATCTGTGTACACCAGTGTTGTTACTAAATCTAGTCTTCTTAGTGGAGAGGACTTCACAACCATGCATGGGAATACAAAAGCTGCACTGGATTATTATGTATCTATTAACAGTGATTCTTATATGGCTACTTATTTTGGGAACATGGATAAGATGGTTGCAGCAATGCGAGCTTTCAAGGGGTTGTATAAGACAATTTTCTTAAACAGGAAGGCTTTTTCACTGTTAACCTCTCAGGGGCTTAAAGGGAAGGAACTAACAGAAGCCCTGTGGAAAGTTCATAGAGATGATTTCATAATGGGTAGAGGATCCGCTTTACCAGATTGTTTTTGCGAATTCAATCTATGAACTCTATTTTTATGTTTTCCTCTTTAGTTTAGTGGTTTTTTAATGTTTTGGTCATACACCCGGAGCAATTTATTTGTGCCTATTGGTTTACTTAAAAAGATGTCTCGTGTTTGATGTAGGTATCATTCACAAATTTATGTGACAACATTTGATTCATGTATTCTATGTGTATGTTGGAAGATAACATTAGCATTTGATCATTCACGTTCTTCTTTTAAGTGGTGCCTTTTCCTTTTGCCTTTACTCATTTATATGTACCTCTTCTTTTTATCTTCTTTTTCTGCAGATGATATTCTTTTCATACGATGGAATATGATATTACCGTGGTTTCTTTATCCTTATTTGGTTGATTCAGTTGCGTAAGTTAGGTCCGTACAGAAATTTGTTCCCTGTGAGAATGGCTTTACCAGGTCACTACAATGATGAGTTCACCTAAAAGAACACTTTTGGCATCTAAAAGTATTTACACCATAATTTGAACTTTTCCTTTTACATAAATCAGCAAATTTCATTAATACCAAATCAAGTTTGGGTTTACCTTATAAATGTATGTTAAGGGTTTATCAAAAATTCAATCATTTTTACAATATGAGATATCCTTTTCAGCTGAAAAGTATTCGATTTTAGTATGAACATGTAGATAATAAAATTGAATACGCCATGGTAGCGCATTCCAGTTGATAGAATGTGCTACCATGGCGTATTCGATTTTATTATCTGCATGTTCATACTGCTTTAATTTATCATCTGAGTCTGACCGTCTCTCTTGCTTTGCTATGCTTTGCTTGCTTTGCCTGTGATTATGTTTTCTCTTGAGCCAAAGATCTCCCGGAAACAGCCGATGTACCTACCAAGGTGGAGGTAAGATCTGTGTACACTCTACCCTCTCCAGACCCCACGGTGTGTGATTTCACTGGGTATGTTGTTGTTGTAGACTTTCAAGTTTCAACTATCTCAAAAATCCTACTATTTCTCTCCCAAACTAAACCAAAAAATGCAAAAATGAGTCATCTTCCACAGATTCCTTTCACGCATCCAGCCTTCTCATTCTCCAACTTGCCATGAGATCCAACACTGTTCTAGGTAAATCTCATGACAGTTTAAACATGGAGTAAAGTAGGGACCACAACTCCACAGCAAAATTGCAATGTAGTAACAAGTGATCAAAAGTCCGTCCTGATACCTTTTTTGCTGCCTTAGTCTTCCATACCAGCTTCCATATGGGCCTGAAGTTACCTCTCCTAGATAAGTGTGTAATACGACTCTGAGGTTCAGCCTGCCCAAATCTCTGTCCTCTCTGAATTGCACCTGAATAAAATTGCACATCTCATTCCATTCCGAATCTTGGATGGGCCTCCTGAAGGAAATATCTAACAACACCTGACCTCTATACCTCCTTAACCACTCGCCTACTGTGGCCTCTTTATCAGTTTTGGTCAAGATTTGGTTGGAATTTCTTCCCTCAGTGCTAAATCCATGCACCATGCATCAAGCCAAAGACAGATGTGGGCACACTCACCGCAAACACACCTTGAGAAAATTGAATCCTTTATTCATGTCCTCTTACAGTGATGACACTTCCTCCAAAGAGCTTGCTCCTGCAAGCAAATAAACCATAATTTACAAGTTTTTTTTGGGGTTAAGCTACCATAGAGTTCTTCATCAGCAAAGAGTCATCAAAGCATTGAATATAAAAACAATGAGCAGTAATGAGAAACAACAAGGGCTCCATATTTGACAGCAGCATTGGAGCATAAAGGCAAAAAACAAAACAAATATTATTGAACAAGAGACAGACTACATAATACAAAGAGGTACGAGTTCATTGTGTCAGTCACAAGAAAAGAGGTCAACCTTTTAGCATCTGGTATATTCATTATCCAATGAAAATCACCTGCATGAAACCAGATAAATTGCTATCAACGACATTTTTATGTTTCTTGCTCAAAAAGTCAATGACATGAAAAAGGCAAGTTTGCCCACCCTGATTTTAGTTGCACTGCCACCAAAAGAGAAAACACCTAGATAAGCTGTAGCAGAACTGCAGCCGAATTTGGATGTCAGTTGGCTGCCAAAATTTCAATCTGCACAGAAGACCAAAGAAAGCTACAATCAAGAGCTCCATCCATCTTATAGAAGAACCGAGTACTACTATAATACACAGTATTCTCTCAACAAAACAGCAATTACGAAGACCTTCGGTCTTCTGCCAGTCCAAGCTTACGAAAAACTTAACATCAGTTTCATCTTGATTATGAGACATGGTCTTTAACCAAGGTATGCAAGATCACTGAAGCCTCAGAGTCGAATTCACGACTCAGGTACTCGTCAAATATCAAAGAATACTTTAAAGAGACAGACAGCTCTGTCGCACTTAAGCTGCAGGAAATAATACTTTTCCATTCCTTGGATTTTCCATCCAAGCAAATTCCTTGCAATAAGGCAGCAAAGGTGACTGAATCTGTAGTGTAGCCTTTACTAATCATCTTGTCACGTAGTTGCAATGCAGTTTTTGAGCATTTTATGTAAACAAAGGCAGATGACAATGCAATTGTATGCAGCAGTTCTTGGGCACCAACCATCTGATATCATTCTTTTAAAGTTACCCATAAACATAGAGTTCTTCTCATCCTGACGGTCATTTTTCTCCTTTGAGAAAATAACAGGCGTGCAATGGGAAAACCCGTTAACCAAATAATTGAACGTGACATCAGTTGGATAGCACTTGTGCTTGAGCATATTTACAAAAATAGAAGCTGCTTTTGCAAGTTTCCCCACTTTACAAAAGCTACCAATTAGTATACTATAAGTTATTGTTGGATTACAAGGATTTGCAGGAAACGGAAATTACAAGTAACTGCTTATGTAGGAATTGAAATTACAATTCAACAAGAAAGCTGAAAATTACAATATAACAACAAAATTGAAATTACACTTTTGTTGAACAAGAAAACGGGAAAGTTGTTTATGCTGAGTCGAGTGTGGCACTCTGTCCTTAAGACAATATTGCCCCGTATGTATCCTTTATACGTCCTGGACAATTCGTCTCCCAAGATAAAACAGCAATGGAACTATTGAGCAAAGGAAACTCAAAAGCTACCGTGAAGAATATTGAGCAATGAAATGATGCTTGGAAGATTAGGAAGAAACTGATTTTTGCTTTGTGTATTTTCGTGTATGTTAAGTACTCCTCAACAATGGTATAAGGGGTGTTTATATAGGTGAGGGAGGGCTGTTTAACTCGCCCCCATAACAGTCGTTATTGGCCAAATAATGGCCATTATGGAGGTAGTTAATCCACCAAAATAAATGGTGAAAAATGCCAACGGATTGGCCATTATAGAGGTGTAATTCAGCCAAAATAAATGGCTGAATTGAGTGCCGGACGTTTCGTTCGGGACCGTCGAAATTCGATTTTCTCGAAAAACTTCGTGGACCAAACTCGTACATCTTGAAACTTCGGGGACCAAACCGTACATCCGAAAGAATTCGGTCCAAATCGCACATCCGAAACTTTCGGGATCAAACCGTACTTCGGCAAAGTTTTTTCGGCCCAAAAAGATAATATCGAAGGCCCACGGCCCCGCGGCCCCGCGGCCCGCGCCCCGCGCCCGCGGCCCGCGAACCCGCGAACCCGCGAACCCGCGAACCCGAGAACCCGGAACCCGGAACCCGGAACCCGGAACCCGGAACCCAGAACCGGACCGGACGGGCGGGCGGCGGCGGCGCGCGTGTGGTCTTTACTTGAACCGAAGCACATCTAGGTCCTCCTCCTTTAAACACATGGGATACCCCTTGGGGTCCCAAACCCCAAACCAATTTCAAGTATTATATACACAACAATTCTTTCTTCCTCTACCGATGAGGGAGAATTGATCACACACCACACTTTTCCATGCTTCAAACACCTTACTTCGTGAACCAATATCTCTTTCATTTCTCAATGAAATTTGACGATTCTTGGCCCTACGGTTATCTACGTACTTAGTACATCATGCATGTGTGAAGAACCGGATTCTCCAACATACGTAACACTAGTGTTTAAGCCGTTAAAGTTGGTCGGTCGCAACTCCCGCCAAAGGCTAATTTCCAACAATCCCCTCTTGAAAGAGATTTTGGCGCACTCACATGGTGTCTTTTCATTTCCAAAGCAATATTTCAAAGCGGACCGATGTTGCATAAGGAGAGGTAGCCTCGGCTTTGAACCTTCCATAGTTGAATACCATCGGACTTACTTATCGCGCGGTGAACGTGATGTCTTGAACCGTCAGTGTTTAGTGTAAGCCAAGACAATGATACCAACACAACAAATTCCCTTACTCTCTTCTTCGTAATGTTTTGTCCGTTTTGGCCATGGACAACGTCTTGGATTCTTAAGTGCGTTCATTTTGAGGCGGCCTGTCCTCGCACTTAAATAGGTGGTCTCCTACAAGGTATCCCGCTATACCCCACTTCACAAGTGTTAGGAACCATTAAAAGTTTCCCAAGAACCTAGCCTCAACTCGTTGAGGATCATTACAGTTTTGAAAACTTAACCTTTACCCATACCGCAGATAGCACTTAATGTCTATCGCGGGAACGGCTTTGGATTTGGTGTTTCTTTTCGAATTCACTATCCGAAGTGCTCATGCTTTCTACCGAAGCGATCAACCGAGCCTTTGACTTAGTTTTCCCATTGAACCAAATTACCGGGATCTCCGGTTCGTAAGGTTGGGTTACCACCGTATTGGTCCTTATATTTTGGGTTTTAAGCCCATTCCCCTAGACAGCAAGCCATCCGATCCTTGAGTAGGCCCTTTGTCAATGGGTCTGCTATATTATCCTTTGACTTGATGTAATCAATGGATATTATACCGTGGTGATCGGTTGCCTAACGGTCTTATGCCTCCGTCGAATATGACGAGACTTGCCGTTGTACATAACATTCCGTGCCCTTCCTAGAGCCGACCGACGTCGTCGCAGTGGATCATTACCGAAGGTACGGGTTTGTTCCAACACGGAACATCCTCTAAGAAGTCATGAAGCCACTCGCCTTCTTCTCCCCGCTTTGTCTAAAGCGATAAACTCCGATTCCATCGTGGATCGGGCGATGCAAGTTTGCTTAGAGGATTTCCAAGATACGCCCCCACCACCAATTGTAAATATATACCCACCGGTGGACTTGGTGTTCTCTATATCGATATCCAGTTTGCATCACCGTACCCCTCTAGTACAAATTTGGATATCTCGAATAGTGTAACCCGAAGTTTAACGTGTATTTCGTGTATTGTAATACCCGATTCAACGCCTTCCGTGATTATCACTTGGATTACGGGTGAACCTAGCCAACTTATTGATGCGTAAGCAATATCGGGTCGGGTGCGCTTTGTTATATACATCAAACTACCGATTACGTGCATATCGCTCCCGGTATACAAAGTGCACCAAGATTTTTATCAAGCTTATGATTTATATCCATTGGTGACGCTATCGGAGAACCTGTCTAACATCTTGAACTTTCTCAAAACATCCTCGATGTAGTGAGACCGAGATAAGACCGATCCGTCGACGTCTTAGAGATTTTAATCCCTAGGATGACATCTCGCGATACCCATATCTTTCATGTCGAAGCATTGTTTCAACATGTTCTTAGTCTCTAGGATTATCCTGGGATCGCTTCTCGTGATCAACATGTCGTCTACATACGTGCATATCATAACAAATGAGTCGAGTTACCTTTCGTGTAAACACATTTATCACACTCATTAATGGCGAACCCCTTCGATAGTAGAGTACTATCAAATTTTTCGTGCCATTGTTTCGGGGCTTGTTTCAGCCCATACAGAGATTTGATAAGTCTACGGACTTTCTTCTCTTGCCCTTGAACCACGTACCCCTCGGGTTGGTCCATATAAATTTCTTCTTCCAAATCACCGTTTAGGAAGGCCGTCTTAACATCCATCCGGTGTATCTCAAGGTCACGCAAAGTCGCGATCGCAATAAATACCCGTATGGATGTCATCCGGATACCGGAGAGTATGTGTCAAAGTAGTCAAAGCCTTCGTCCGTCGATAGCCCTTGACTACCAACTGGCCTTGTACTTGTCTATAGACCCATCTCCGCCTTGTATTTCCGTTTGAGTATCCATTTACAACCCAACGGTTTATTTCCGGAGGAAGATCAACCAACTCCCAAGTATGGTTATGCAGAATGGAGCTTATTTCACTCTCAATAGCTTCTTTCCGCAGCGGTGCTTCCGGAGTTGACAACGCCCGAGCAATTGTCCTTGGTTCATCATTAACCATGTAAGCTACAAAGTCGGGACCGAAGGATTTATCCTTCCGGCCCTTTTACTTCGCCTTAGATCCATCTCTCGGAGTCTCCAAGTTCGAGAATCCGGAACACTAGATTCCGGATGTTCAGCCACCTCGAGATTCGCTAGATCTCGAACCATTTAGATCCGGCGTCAAGGACTCCCGGTTCTTGAGAGCTTTGTGCATAACTTCGCTTGCGAGAGGTTATGTCTTTCTCCTTTCTAGGAAAGGTACTTTCAAAGAATAGAGCATTCCTTGATTCCATTATTGTACCCTGGTGGATATCGGAATATCCGACTTATGCACTAAGAAGCGATAAGCACTATCGTTATTTGCATATCCGATGAATATGCAATCTACGGTCTTTGGTCCAATCTTGACTCGCTTTGGCTTAGGTACTTCAACCTTTGCCGACAACCCCACACCTTAAAATACTTGTAGGTGGGTTTCTTTCCTTTCCATGATTCATATGGAGTTTTGTCCTTACCTTTATGTGGGACTCGTTCGTAATCGTATTAGCGGTAAGGACGGCTTCTCCCCACATGTTTTGGGGAAGTCCGAATTGATAAGCAAGGCATTCATCATTTCCTTTAATGTGCGGTTCTTACGTTCCGCCACACCGTTTGATTGAGGTGAGTATGGAGCCGTCGTTTGATGAATAATGCCTTCTTGGGCACAATATTCCTCAAAAGGCGCTACATATTCTCCCCTCTATCGCTACGAATGGTTTTGATCCGTAGGCTAAGTTGATTCTCAACTTCTGCTTTGTAACGTCGAAACGCTTCAAAGGCTTCATCCTTACTTTTCAACAAGTAAAGGTAACAATACCTTGTGCTATCATCTATAAATGTCACAAAGTACTTGTTCCCCCTCTAGTTTGTGCAAACTTCAAATCACATATATCGTGTGAATAAGTTCTAGAGGAGCGGTATTCCTTTCGACGGATCGAAAAGGAAGCTTGGTGAGTTTTGCCTCTACGCACACCTCACATTTATGTTGAGGGTTTATGTCGATAGAAGGCAACAACTCCATCTTTACCAGCCTTTGAATAGACTTGTAGTTTACGTGTCCTAATCTATGATGCCATAAATTAGAAGACTCAAGCAAATAAGAAGAAGACTCAACTTTATTTCCTTGACGCAATACGTACATGGCATTCACTTTGAAGAGGCCTTCACAGACGAAGCCCCTCCCCACAAATGTGCCATTTTTAGTGAGTACAAATTTATTTGATTCAAACACTAGCCTAAAGCCGCATTAACCAATAAAGGTCCGAAACTAGATTTCTTCTAATATCCGGGACGTGCATCACTTCCTTCGAGTGAGTTCCTTGCCGGAAGTCATCTTCGGGACCACCTTTCCAACCCCTAGCACGTCCGAGGAAGCGTTGTTGCCCATGAAATGCCTTCTTGTCGGAGACCGGAGTGTACGTGGAGAAGGCATCTTTGTTGGAACAGATGTGTCTTGTTGCACCCGTGTCCACCCACTACCGCATCGGATTCTCCACCAAGTTGGCTTCTAGCACCACCTGCAGAGAATTCCTCGATCATGTCATCCAGGAGCGTGTCCTTGACGACGTTTGCTTGAGCCTTGCCTTTTGACTTGGCTTTCTGTTGTTGCTCGGTCTTGAGCTTGCGGCATTCCTTGATCCCGTGACCAGGTTTCCCACAAGTGATGACAATTACCTCCGAACATCTCTCGCTGCAGGGGCTTTGCCGTCTTTCCGGAACTTCCGCTTCTTGCTTGAGTTCCCTTTGGCCTCTCGCCAGGTTTGCCTTTGCCTCAAAGATGTTGTCTACCCTTTGGCAAGGTCTTCTTGTTATCTTCCGGATTTGCAGTTTGATAACAAGCTCTTCAAAGGTCATCTCCTTTGTCTTGAGTTTCAAGTAACTCATAAACTCATTCCATGAAGGAGGTAACTTTTCAATCGATGCAACCAAAAATCGCTCATTTGGTTTCGGTCCTTCCAAATCCGGGTGATGTAAAATCATTTGGAATTCCCGGACTTGGGACATCACCTGTCTTCTTCGTCCACCATTTGGAATTTTAGAAATTTCCCAACGATGAACTTCTTAGTACCCGCATCTTGTGCGTTGTACTTCTTTTGCGCTTTTTCCCACGCTCTCTTTGGCAAGTGCCAACGGTGCAATAGACCGTGTAGAGAGGGTCCGCTCGCTAAGCGATTCAAGATATAGTTCTTGCACATGAAATCGCTATGATTCCATGCGTCACGAACCATCTTCATGCCATTAATGACATGGATACCAAGGCCCCCTTCACCCGTTTCATTGGGCGAAGAGTCCATTTCATCTCCAACTTGTGGAGGATCTTCCGTAAGGAACCGGGCCATGCCCATAATCGTTAAGTAAAACAAACATCTTTTGTCGCCATCTTTTGAATTCTCGATCCCATGAATTTTTCGGGCGATCATGGTGGTGTGATGAAGAGGGTGGAGCTCCAACAGTCGGGAAGGCGGTGAGCAGCAGCACGCTTGAACAGAGCAGCAGCAGCAGCAGCAGTGAGGAGGCGGAGTTACCGCCTTGGGCGTAGCGGCGGCGATGTGGCGGGGAAGGCAAGCAACATTGCCTCGAGAGGCGGCAGCGAGAGCAAGCAACATCGGTCATATTTCCACCATGTTATTGCGATTTACCGTAAGCAAAATATTGTCTTAAGTTGTTGGATTACAAGGATTTGCAGGAAACGGAAATTACAAGTAACTGCTTATGTAGGAATTGAAATTACAATTCAACAAGAAAGCTGAAAATTACAATATAACAACAAAATTGAAATTACACTTTTGTTGAACAAGAAAACGGGAAAGTTGTTTATGCTGAGTCGAGTGTGGCACTCTGTCCTTAAGACAATATTGCCCCGTATGTATCCTTTATACGTCCTGGACAATTCGTCTCCCAAGATAAAACAAAGAATGGAACTATTGAGCAAAGGAAACTCAAAAGCTACCGTGAAGAATATTGAGCAATGAAATGATGCTTGGAAGATTAGGAAGAAACCGATTTTTGCTTTGTGTATTTTCGTGTATGTTAAGTACTCCTCAACAATGGTATAAGGGGTGTTTATATAGGTGAGGGAGGGCTGTTTAATCGCCCCCATAACAGCCGTTATTGGCCAAATAATGGCCATTATGGAGGTAGTTAATCCACCAAAATAAATGGTGAAAAATGCCAACGGATTGGCCATTATAGGAGGTGTAATTCAGCCAAAATAAATGGCCTGAATTGAGGCCGGACGTTTCGTTCCGGACCGTCGAAATTTCGATTTTTCGAAAAACTTCGGGACCAAACCGTACATCTTGAAACTTCGGGGACCAAATCGTACATGTTGAAACTTCGGGGACCAAACCGTACATCCGAAAGAATTTGGTCCAAACTGCACATCTGAAACTTCTGGGATCAAACTGTACTTCTCGGGTCCACGGGTCCACGGGTCCACGGGTCCACGGGTCCCAGAAGTTTGCCAGAAGTACAGTTTGATCCCAGAAGTTTCGACGTACGTTTGAACGAATTCTTTCGGATGTACAGTTTGGTCCCCGAAGTTTCAAGATGTACGATTTGATCCCCGAAGTTCGAGAATTTCGATGGTCAAAACGAAACGTCAAGCACTCAATTCACCATTTATTTTGGCCGAATTACTCCTCCTATAATGGCCAAATCCGTTGGTTCTTTCACCATTTATGTTGGTGACTTTACTACCTCCATAATGGCCATTATTTGGCTATTATGGAGGCGCTTTTCAGCCCCTCCCTCACCTATATAAACACACCCTTACACCATTGTTGAGAACTACAAAAAGAACAGAAAAATAACAGTTCATAAAGCTCACGAAAATACACAACAAAAACAGCTTTTCTTCCTACAACTTCCGAGCATCATTTCGTTACTCAATATTCTTCACGGTAGCTCTTGAGTTTCCTTTGCTCAAGGGTTCCATTGTCGTTTTATCTTGGGAGACAAATTGTCCAGACGTATAAAGGATACATACGGGGCAATATTGTCTTAAGGACAGAGTGCCACACTCGACTCAAAGATAAACCGTTTCCATTTTTTCGATCTTCAACAAAATCGTAATTTCAATTTTGTTGTTATATTGTAATTTTCAGATTTCTAGTCGAAAATATTGTATTCTTTCTTTATCCTTTCGAATACTTGTAATAGTTAAATACTTCCCGTACTGCTTTATAAAGTACCATAGAGCAAAATCTCCCAACAACTTAAGACAATATTTGTATTGTATTACTATTAGTGTTCGAAAGATGTCGGTCAAAAATTGTGTGACCAAATCTGGATATGGAAATGGTTTTTTCGGTAGAAGAGAGTGATGATGATGAACGTGTTCATGGTGTCACCACCACCAAGACTCGGTGGAAACAAACGCTCTCGAGAGCCTCGAGGATGTCAACCGGGACAAGAGGAGAAGACCGAAGATGTTATTCTATCTTGTAGCAGAAGGCCTATATCCGTCCCGGACAAAGGATCCGAATAATGGTGAGAAGGAAATGGACACTCGGCCTCCGATGAAGTGACTGAAGTGAGCCAGAATCCGAAATTGGGATAAGTATTTTTCTCACTTGTCAAGAATAAGGATTAAATTATGTCTGATTAAAAATGGATTAAAGTAAGGAGGAATATGAAAATAATTTATATTCCTTATGCTTTAACAAATCAGAAGTTTAATCTCATCTTCTTTTCCGTTTAAAGATTGGATTTTGTAAACGACTTAAGAAGATCCGTTCTTTTAAGTGTAATTACTAAAGTGTGTAAAGTATGTTCGCACATACGAGGGAGTAAGATCCACCGATCGTGCGAAAACTGTTACCACTCTTAAGTAAGTGCCAAGAATTATCTGGGCACCAATCATAACGGAAGAAGACTAAAAGCTAAAGACGTTGAGCCTGTCATACTATTTGACAGAAGATCCTTCATAGGATGATATTGGACACTCGGTCATACAAAGCCTCCGGCGACTAGAGTGGGCCAAAATTCCTTTGATAGGATGATATTGGACACTCGATCATACAAAGCCTCCGGTGACCGGAGTGGGCCAAAATTCCTTTGATATGATGATATTGGACACTTAGTCATATAAAGCCTCCGGCGACCGGAGTGGTGCCAGAATTCATTTCATAGGAAAAGTAATGGACACCTAGTAAGGTGGGCCAGAGTTTCCAGGTCCTAAATGATCTGAAGGCCTAAATAAAGGCAGTAAAGAAATTGGACACTCAGTCTGCCAAAGAAACTAGAGTGGGCCAGAGTATCTAGATCACATATGATCCGGTTATGCCCTAACCACGGGCAAGAGGTTGTTCATGTGAAGCAACGCCACCTCTAAATTAGAAGGGGTTGGAGAGGTTGTCCTCAATAGGACTTCAAGGAATGAGATCACTCTAAAAGAGGTGATACATGTTCCTAACTTGGTTAAAGGACGTTGTTGGTCAAGCTGGTTAGAGACTAGTCCAACATGTCTGTGATAACTAAGAATGGTACAGTATGTCTGTAGCCAAATGAATGATATATTTGTAATCCGTGCGTCTATGCCATCATAGATTAAGACACGTTAAATAGCAAGTCATTCAAAAGCTAACGATGTTGAGATTGTTGCCTTCTTCGACATAAACCTTCAAAATAAATGTGAGGTAGATGAAGAGGCAAAATCACCTTTCCAAATTCCGTCAAGGGAATAGCGAAAAAAATCGCTCCTCTAGAACTTAGTCACACCTACTTGGGTGATTTGAAGTTTATACAAAATAGAGGGGGGAGACAAGTACGTTGTGATCTTCATTGATGATGGTACAACGTATGGAATCCTTTGTTTGTTAAAAAGCAAAGATGAAGTTGTTGAAGCGGATAAGCGCTACAAAGCAGAAGTTGAAAATCAACTAAGCCTACGGATTGAGAAATTCGTAGTGATAGAGGGGGAGAATGTGAAGCATCGTTCATTAAACGAATGTTCATTTCTCACCTCAGTCTAACGGTGATTAGCCAAGCACGAAGTCGTGCGCCCAAGTTATGAGGGGTAACTTGGTAAAAGATGGGCTACCGAAACAGGTCAAGTTCGACCTAAGATCGTAGATTGCATATCCACCGGATCCGCAAATAACGATAGTGTTGATCGCCTCTTGGCATCAAAGAATGCTGAATTCTTTTAAGATAGCTTTCCTTGAAAAAGGAAAAAGGAGTAATTGCTCAAGGTTAACAAGAACCCGCGAGGGCCTGACTGTCCGGAACTAGACGTTCCGTATATTCATGACTCGAAAGTTGCTGTTTATCCGGAACTTAATATTCCAGATCTGCAGAACTCAGGGATTCTAGATGTTGAACCGAGAAGGAGAAAAGAGGGGACAAAGACTTGTTCCATACCTCCTAGCTTGTATGGTTGAGAACGAACCATGGACAATTAATAAATAATTATCATCTCCAAAAGCGCTGCTTTGGAAAGAAGCTACAAAGAGAGAAATAGACTCTATCATATAGAACCATACTTGCGTAATGGTTGATCTTCCTCCGGGAAAAGAACCTTTGGGTTGTAAGATGTGCTCCCCTATGAGTAGCTTCACATCCAGGGCCATTGTAGTCTTGCGTGGCATGAATGTTGAATTAGCCTTCCCAACCGTAGAGTTGGAAGAAGAGAATCAGACTTGGTTTGCCGGACTGTTGGGCTTCTTCCTGAACTTTCATTTTGGTCCCTGAAATGTGTACATTTTGGTCCTGAGAGTTTCAGATAAAACAGGAACAATGAATCGACCACGAAACATTGGCTCTTCGAAGTTAGAAAGCCAACAGTTGGAAAACCAACGGTCCGAGAGTGAAAATCATATTGAAACAAAGTCTCGATATGAAAGATATGTGTACGAGATGACTTCTTAGGAATTGAATTTCTAAGACATCTAACGGACTCGGTCAATAGTTGACAGTCTCGTTGAAGCCACCAATGGATATGAATCATAGAACCGATTGGAATCATGGTGCACCCATAGACAAGGAGCGATATGCTCGTGTCACGTGTAGTTCAATGTATTGTACACACTACAACCGACCGGTATCGTCCAACAAACAGATCGTTGAACTAAGGTTCACCGATGATCTTAATACATGATCAATAGAAGGCGTTAAGTCGGATATGACGATATCTCGAATTATTCGCTTATCTACGGATTATAGTATTCTCGGATGTCCAGCGGTTCGAGAGAACACGGTGATGCAACCGGACATCGGATCGAAGAACACCAAAGTCACAAGTAAATGTGTATGGTGGGTCTTGGAAAATCCTCTAAGCAAACTTGCATCGACCGATTCATGATGGTATCGGAGTTTATCGCTTTATACAAAGCATGAAAGAAGTTGAGTAACTTCACGACTCATTAGAGGACGTCCCTTATTGGGAGAAACCCGTGCCTTCAGCAGTTCTACACATCGTGGCTAGCCGGTCGGCTTTAGGAAGGACACGGATGACGGCGTCCGGACATATCTCGTCACGATCCGTCGAAGACATAAGACCGTATGGCGTTGATCATCACGGGTGTCACTTCCTTATTTACTAACTAAGGGACTACCCGAGAGATCAAGTGTTCTCGCCTGTCTAGGGGAATGGGCTTAAAACCCAAAATATACGAACCAATACAAATGGAAACCCAACCTTACGAACCGGAGATCCCGTAATTTGGTTCAATGGGAAAACTAAATTGTAAAGGTTCGTTGATCGCTTCGGTCGAAGCATGAGCACTTCGGATAGTGATTTCGAAAAGAAACACCAAATCCAAAGCCGTTCCCGCGATAGACGTTAAGTGCTATCTGCAGTATGGGTAAAGGTTAAGTTTTCAAAACTCGTAATGATCCTCAACAAGTTGAGGTTAGGTCTTTGGGAAACTTTTAATGGTTCCTAACACTTGTGAAGTGGGGTATAGCAGATACCTTGTAGGAGACCACCTATTTAAGTGCGAGGACGGGCCGCCTCAAATTGAACGCACTTAAGAATCCAAGACGTTGTCCATGGCCAAAACGGACAAAACATTACGAAGAAGAGAGTAAGGGAATTTGTTGTGTTGGTACCGTTGTCTTGGCTTACACTAAACACCGACGGTTCAAGACATCACGTTCACCGCGCAGATAAGTAAGTCCGATGGTATTCAACTATGGAAGGTTCAAAGCCGAGGCTACCTCTCCTTATGCAACATCGGTCCGCCGAAATATTGTCGGAAATGAAAAGACACCATGTGAGTGCGCCAAAATCTCTTTCAAGAGGGGATTGTTGGAAATTTGCCTTTGGCGGGAGTTGCGACCGACCAACTTTAACGCTTAAACACTAGTGTAACGTATGTTGGAGAATCCGGTTCTTCACACATGCATGATCTACTAAGTACGTAGATAACCGTAGGGCCAAGAATTGTCAAATTTCATTGAGAAATGAAAGAGATATTGGTTCACGAAGTAAGGTGTTTGAAGCATGGAAAGTGTGGTATTGTGTGTAATTCTCCCTCATCGGTAGAGGAAGAAAGAATTGTTGTGTATATAAGATTCGAAATTGGTTTGGGGTTTGGGACCCCAAGGGGTATCCCATGTGTTTAAAGGAGGGAGGACCTAGATGTGCTTCGGTTCGAGGAAAGACCACACGCGCGCCGCCGCCCGCCCGGTCCGGTTCCGGTTCCGAGTTCCGGGCTCACGGGCTGTGGGCTTTCTGATATTATCTTTTTGAGCCGAAGGCGCGTTTGATCCCGAAGTTTCGTACGTACGTTTGAACCAGAATTCTTTCGGATGTACGTTTGGTCCCCGAAGTTTCAAGATGTACGTTTGGTCCCCGAAGTTCGAATTTCGATGGTCAAAACGAAACGTCAAGCACTCAATTCGGCCATTTATTTTGGTGAATTACTCCTCCTATAATGGCCAAATCCGTTGGTTCTTTCACCATTTATGTTGGTGACTTTACTACCTCCATAATGGCCATTATTTGGCTATTATGGAGGCAGTTTTCAGCCCCTCCCTCACCTATATAAACACACCCTTACACCATTGTTGAGAACTACAAAAAGAACAGAAAAATAACAGTTCATAAAGCTCACGAAAATACACAACAAAAACAGTTTTCTTCCTACAACTTCCGAGCATCATTTCGTTACTCAATATTCTTCACGGTAGCTCTTGAGTTTCCTTTGCTCAAGGGTTCCATTCTTTGTTTTTATCTTGGGAGACAAATTGTCCAGACGTATAAAGGATACATACGGGGCAATATTGTCTTAAGGACAGAGTGCCACACTCGACTCAGCATAAACCAATTTCCATTTTTCAGTCTTCAACAAAATCGTAATTTCAATTTTGTTGTTATATTGTAATTTTCAGATTTCTAGACGAAAATATTGTATTCTTTCTTTATCCTTTCGAATACTTGTAATAGTTAAATACTTCCCGTACTGCTTTATAAAGTACCATAGAGCAAAATCTCCCAACATAATTTATGGTTTATAAGTCAAAAAGCCTTCTTAATTTATGATTTTTTATTTATTTTTATTATTTTGATTTAATAATAAATATTTAAATTCACTTTCTTATCTTTACCCAATCCAAACAGGCTCTTAGTATTTGACATTCCCGCTAGGTATGCGGGTTTGGCTGTAACACCGCCGGTTCATGCAAGGTATGCGGGCTTGACTGTAATGCCGTCGATTCACTCCGTTTGCAACTCTATCAACTCCGCCGAACATCAGTAGTAGCAGCCGTCAAGCGGCAGTGGATTGGGTGGAGGCAACTGCTAGTTTCTTTGAGCTTGATAATTGCCCCATAATGTTATTCGACGGTATGGTTACTTACGTGAAGCGTGGCTTATTCTCTGTTTCTTCAATAACCATCATTTACGTCGCCCTTTTTTTTTCTTCTTATTTCAATTGGAATTAGATTATTTTTTTTGTTTTTAGAAATTGTTGAGAAAGGAAGGTGTTTTGAATGCTGTATTTCCTTTAAATTAACTGAATTTATTGTAAATTAAGAAGAAATTGAATTTGAATCTAGAATTTTAGATGTTCTTGGTTGCTTTTTTATTGCAAACTTAAACTTCCTTAATGCCCAAAATTTCAGCCTTTTCCCCCTTTTAGCAAAGAGAATTAGGCGGTTCTCAAGCATAACTTTGTCATCATTGTTGTTTGTTCCGCTGTGGTTTAGTTGAAATAAATTTTCAAGTTTTGACCATAGCTCTTCTGAGTCACATATTATCTTCAAATGCAAGTTTAAGACTTATAGTAATTGATCTGAAAAGGTTAGCGTGAAACTGACAAATGTTTTACATATTTTATAGGTGTGTGCAACCTGTGTAATAGAGGTGTTAAGTTTGTCCGTGATAATGATAGTAAAAGGTTGGTGTTTTCCCTCTTCTTTTATGTTTGGTTGAAAGGATGTAGATTCAAACTTCTTTCCATATAGTCAGGCTACAAAATTGAAGTCAAATTTTTATAGGTAAGCAGAGTCTGATGACTCTTGATCAGATCTTCAACCTGGTTTACGATGTTATAAGTTGTGACTGGAGTTATGTACTAGGTCTGCTTTCAGAAATTGACCTTATGTCACAGTCTTAACGTTTGTTATATTATAATCTACTGTTTCGTGTTTTAGAGCTCTGTAGAGCTTGTCTGCTGCAGTCATTCTCTCTAAACATATCTGGCAATATCCTCTTTGCACCAGTTCAGTTGATACCTAGCCAATTCGTCCAGGTATTAGTGTCGACGGTGGATTGGGTAACTACTTTCATCAGAGAGATAATAAAAATGGAAATTTGAAATGATAAGCCCAGGTGACAAGATGTTGTCTCTAACTGTTTGAAGCAAAGAAAGGTTCACATAGCTTGTATAAAAGAAGAGTCTGCTAACAGAAATTATCCGAGCTCATCTAGTTAAGGAAGGAAATATTATTGACTATTAGCAGTCGGACTTCATATTGTTATTGTCATCATTTGCTGTTCTGTGATTTTTCGTTTTTCTTCAAGGCTATTTCTGCTTTAATTCCACACTCCCCTGATATCCAGGAGAATTAGGTATGAAGCCTTACAAAGTGAAGCAGGGAAGAACCTGTTGAGGAGATCCGGCAGAGCTCCTGATGATATTTCAAGTGTTGTGCTTGTTGAAAAAGATAGGTATGCTGTATGTTCCCGAAAAAAGAGGGATAGATTTGCTGTCTGTTAGTGTTATGGCTCTAATGATGAACCAAATTTTTCCTTCTTTTACTTTATATTTTGTTTGGTGGGGGCGGAGGGTGGGGGATAAGGAGCCTAACTTTATAGTTAGTGTATGAAAAGCTTAACATTGGACTGTTGGAGTACCTTTTTCAACTTCAACTCATGTTTTGTCTAAACGATACTAAAATGGTAGCAATCATAGAATGAGTAACTAGTGAAAGACTCTTTTCATTTCAGGTCTTATGTGAAATCCGAAGCTGTTCTGAAGATTATGGAGTACATCAACTTGCCTTTCCCTTAGCTAGCATTCTTCTTACAGTTTGTGCCTCTGTAAGTTTTCACTGTTCTGATCCCTATCTTAGTGGAGTAGAAGAAGAACTTGCTGCATCTTCTGGTACTTAATTCTTCCCTCATTTTAGCAGATTCATTCGAGACTTTGCATATGATAATGTTGCCAATAACCGTTATGCACTCTTTGGCCACTCTGATTCATGTGAGATATAATTGGAGGCGCCAAGCACTCTTTGGCTGCTCTGGTTCATGTGAGATATAGTTGGAGACTTGTGCAATATCATGTGGTTGTAGACTATACAGAAACTGGTAGATTTTCTATCTTGTGAGTAAATACTCTTTTGTATAGAACAGAATTTGGTATAGTTTATTATGACTTGCTGCCGTCTGCATATTTAGCATCTAAACTTGATTATTCTTGTTATATGGTTCTGGTTACAGAAAGATAATGCTGGACAATCTTATTAGTAATTGTTTCTATATTGAAGTTCCTATTTTTTATCTGATGTCTTACTGTCAATCAAATTATATCTTTTATGTTACGGCCAGTAAAGGTAATTTATTGTTTGTACATAAGTTCCAACTCTTACACTCTACTTGCTCTACTCCTATTAAATACTAAAGATATGAAATGCTGTAGGATTTCTTTTCTCCCTCTAATTTGAATAGAATGCTCTGCTTACAGATATAATTATAGCTGTATATAAAAGGAAATTAGTTATGGCTCTGATAAGTAATTTCAGATTGAAGTCACAATAACTGTCAACATTTTTTCGTATCAAAATACTCCTTCATTCACTTTTACTGGTTCACTATACTAAACATAAATTTTCATTTTCATTTGTCCACTTCAGCATATTAAGAGAGTGACAATTATTTTTTCTTGTTTTACCATTAAATTAATGATACATTTTCAAATCATTTCCCAAGTTTATTGAAAATATACATCAATTAATATGTATATTATAGTAAACAACATACTACTTTATTTATTAGTACTTCTATTTCTTAAAGAAAGTGTAAAGTTTATTGTGGACAAGTAAAAGTGAACGGAGGGAGGGATAATATTTATAAAATCTGACCACCATATACCAGTATCATCATATTGGAGTAAATCATCCATGTTCATTTAATTTAATCCATAGATTTGACTAATATCTTTTTATTTTAGATCAAGTACGAATTAACCCTCTTGGATCTCACACTTTTCTCGCCTAACGAAGCAAAGAATAGAAAGAATAGCTGACTTAACGCATAATTGGCTGGTTTACTACTTACGTTAGTACTAGTATGTTTCGACTTTTTAGTTGCTTTAGCTGTTCTGATAAGAAAAGAGAATATATCTTACTGCATAGATTCGAGGAAACTTAATTTAAATTTAGATAGTGTTACGATCGAGCCTCCTTTCACTTCAATCAAGAACTGATCATTGAATGTTGAAGATTTAATTTGAGATGCTTGAGGACTTTCGGGTTATATTTCATCGATAGTCACTGAATCGAACTTACTCTTCGTAACACAACAAGTATAAAATTATTATTTTTGTAATAGTAAAGTCATTAAACTAACTATTTGTAACACTAAAGTCACAAAGTTAGTCTTTATAACAGTAAAGTCACTAAACTATACGTATAATTGCCCAGAAAATACAAATCATGAAAAAGTCAAATTCCAACTATTCATCTCCACATCATCATTTACTACTGTGTACATGCCATGTGAGAAATTTTTTATTAAAAACTAAAATCATAAATACCAACAACATTAAAGATTATGTGCACTGATAGACGTTAACCTATCTACTAACTAGGTTGATATTGCAACCTAATTGTTGTAATTCTATTCGGTTCAAATTTCACCAAAGGCTAGAGGCCCCTTCTTCTGTCACCTCTTGAAAATTTCAAATGCAACTGAATAATTTTTCTGCTTAAAAAAAAATTCATCAATTTTCGGTACTATATAGGAAAAGTCTGGCAAAAGGGACGTAGATGGTTATTTGGTATAAATAAGATAATAACAGCACCCACATTTATACAAAACTCACTTTAATTAACTGAAAACTAGAGATCTGACTTTACTAGGATTTCGACTAAAAAGACTATTTTACAAGGAATTAAAGAACAAACAAGAATTATCTCCTAAATTAGATCTGCTTGCTACTTCATTCTCACGGAAATGATATACTCACTCTTTCCCAAAAAGATTGTCCTATTTTCCTTATTAGTTTGTTCCAAAAAGATTGACATATTTCTACATTAAGAAATAATTTAGCTTTATGATATGATTTACAACTACACAAATATTTAAGACTTATTTTAGACCATACATTTCAAAAATCTTTCTTTATTTATTAAAACTCTGTGTCAAGTCAAACTAAAACAATCTTTTTAGGACGGAGTGAATATCTTTCTAATGAAAAAGTCTGAGCATCGCTGTATCTTATGATCGAGTCTTAGACTGATTCGGTAACGTAGGTCACAAAAAGAAGAACACAAATCACTTGATTATAATAAGTGCTAGTTGATTTCAGGCTGATCTTCTTCAATTATTAAAGTCATCATTCTATATATTACCAACTATTAATCTAGAAAGAATTACGTTGGAGTGTCGACTTTGTCCTTACAAGTTACATCTAGTATTAATTGTGCGTCAACCAAAAAAAAGAAGCAGTAACAGTCATCGTAATAGTTGTATTAGTAGTAAATAATACGGTAGAATGAATTCCTTTTTAAGTTTACCTCATCTACTTGCCATTCTAGTCGTTCTTGCAATTACACCTTATATTGCTTGTAATTTTTGGTACCAGTAACATGGTTATATTGCTTGTACTTTTGGTACCAGTAACTTGGTCCACAAAACTTGGTGTCTTTTTTACTTTTGTGGTACGTACCAGTAACTTGATACATCAAGACATTGGCAAATCATCTAGTGTTTTGTCTTTGCTCGTTATGTTACACCCTTGGGCGCGAAACAGTTTATGTTGCTTGTACATTCATTCATATAACAGTATTAAAACTTGTGCAGGGTCCATATCTTCAGCTATAGGGAGCAATAACACACCTCACGAGTCACATGCGACACTGATACTTTGTAATCTCTGCCTGTTTTATACTATATTAAAGTGTGCAACTTTCTCAATTAAAAGTTTAAATTTTATTTATTTAATTATATCTTCAAGTTATCCCAAGATATTCACCGACTTCCAATGCTTCAAAACAACAACAACAGCAACAATAACATACCAGTGTAATCCCACAAGTGAGATCTGAGAGGGGTAAAGTGTAGGCAGACCTTACCCCTACCTCGAGCTCGAGGAGGTAGAGAGGCCGTTTGTGAAAGAGGATATCATATCTAGCTAAACCTATTCACATCGAACATCGAAAATTTGTCTTGCATTGTAACAACGTAATAATAGACCAAAGTAACTAACCATACCTAAGTAGCATTCACTTTATTTATTACAACAAGACATGAATTAGCCAAAAAGAAGTATTCAAGCCAATCCACAAATTCTTGGACTAGCGGGCTTTCAACTAGGAACAAAAGGCCAAAATTAGATACAACCCAAAAAGCCCATAAACTAACCACGAAGCAGGCCGGCAATGGTATACAACATAGTGGAACCGATAGAAAGCAAACTCCAGCCCAAGTTTCCTGCAGCAGCCCGTGAACGGCAGTAATTATGGCCGTACCAAGTGTCTCTAGGAATACCAACATTGTAGGTAAAGGTAACAGCTTTGGAGTTGTAGCCGTATATGGTAACATCAGACGGTATCCACCCATCGTATCCACTCCTGTAGAAGTACACATAACAGATCTGATACGTACATGGACCGTATACTGTATATGTATCCTTCGAACACCGCTCAAAAGCCCTGCTTGCTGGGTCATCTAGCCTCGGTGCATAAACCTAAAAACAAATGGTACTCCGATCCGTATTGAACAGTAAAATTAAGCAATAATACAACTACAATCAACAAATTGAGCTTATAAAGTTACCTGATTGCCATATGCATCGCCAAAAGCTAGACTAATCTGGTCTCTGGTGAGTGCTGGAGAAGAGCAGCTTGTCCTTATGCTTACCGTAAATGAACAACGTGCATTTTTCCCCTAGGATATTCATATTAATTTAAAAACTCAGGCAGTTTATCGATCGACGCTCAGACAGTAATGGACAATCCTATTCCAAAAATTAAATTAATCCTATTGTTTTTCATATGGCCAAGCAGAACAAGTTCGAGATGAAGAATATTGGCTAATTGATTGAATATCTTTCTTTTTTTTTGCACAAACACTTGATATTACGGAACAAATCTAAAAAGTAGAAGAAATGAAAAAATGGTACCTGGTGCAGAGTGGTGTTGATTATGTCGAGGGATGAAATAGGCTGGGGCTGGAACACGATGGATCTCGATGCTTGGGCACCGCAAGTTATGGAAGCGACGGTGATAACGAGAAGAAAGAGTATCGCCGGTCGTCTGATCATGGTTGGTGTCATCGAGAACCTTCTAACTAGTTTTTTGGCAATCGGCATTTATTAATGTGGGATAAATAAGGAAAGGGTATAGTCGTCCTTCCGCGTCTAGTGACTGTAAGAACAAGGGATCAGATGGAAGGGATTACAAATAGTACAAAAATGTGGGTTTTACATCAAATTAGATAATTTAATTTTTAATATCTGAAAATTAGAAGTGAAAATACACATTATGATAAATCATACTTAGTACTTAATATAAGCAAGATTATATTTTGCATTTATTGCTTTGAAGTAATTTACCACCCAGGCTCAGGGAAGAATAGTCGATTAGTCTAGACTTATTATTGGCATATTCGTGGTGCTATGTATCTTAGTGAGCAAGTATATGGACATTCTAGTCTATCCAATTAAAATCTGATAGGGATAATTGAAATGGAAGAGCGCTACGGTAGTGTTATGCGATAGGAGGATACCGACCAACGTGAAGGATAGTTCTATAAAGCAATTGAAAACCAGCAATTACGTGGGAGCGAGCATGGGGCCTCTAAGGCACAACATTACACAAGATGAGTGTCAAATGCGAATAATAAGATGGATGCACGATCATATAATATTAGAGAATTGTAGAATGATCAAGACCACTAGAAAGACAAGTAGTACACAAGGGGGATAATGAGAGAAGGTTGTTGAAGATGATTTGTTCATGTCTTGTGTAGACCTCCAAATTTACAAGTCTGTGTGTGGAACAATATGATAGTTGAAGGTATTAAAAGAGGTTGAGGTAAACCTAAAATTAGATAAGAAGAAGTTGTTCTCAAAGTACCTACAATATTTTGTAATCCATATAGACTTAGCAAAAACAGAAAGGATATCAACTAGTATATAGAGGATATCAACTAGTTGGGATAAGGCTTGGTCATGTAAGTACATTCACATTAGGTCTAGTGTTTGTTGGATGTCCTTTTAGTCTATTTTTAGATTTGTATGTCGGCACAAAATGCAAAAACCTCTGGTATTAAAGATCCTAAATCATGAAGAATATGAATGTAACAAGTCCAAATTGAGCAAATGGATGTTGATAATTCATATATCCGACCACAACTAGCTATCCAACCGTCTCCTCTTGTGGTGTGTTAAGAGGAACTCAGAGTAATATGTGGTAATTAGTCAAAATATGAACACTACAATATTGAGAATACAAGTAAATGTAGACCTTATTGATGCACAAAAAAAAAACTAGTGATTACGCACGGATCAAAGCTTATATGAAACAGATACTATAGAGAATAAGGAAATGTAAAAGATAAAGCAGCGATTGAAACAGGAAATTCTAAACCATGTACGCAAAGAAAACAATGCGTTACCGTTCGACGAGGACATTGCCCTCGGAGTTAGCAAACAAGACAACCAGAAGCATTTTCTAACCCTTTCCGAATGCGATTGTCTGCTGATCTGATCGGCGAATTTGGATCGGAAATCGCGTCTTTTTAGTCGCTGAATAATTAATTTGACTGATAATTGTATTTTGACCACTGTCTTCCCGAATATTTCTTGTCCTTTGTATTTCTTTCCACTTTCTCTTTTTTACCGGGGTTAAAAAAATGTGTGTTCTTGCATTTTTTGAAGCGAAGAGCCGAAGACTCTCATCAATTTGCAGAGCCGCATCGCTTTGGAGCCAGAATGCTGCGACGGAAAGATGGAAATTTCTGAATGTAACTCCTCAATAAGAGCCAGAGCCGCATCGCTTTGGCACATGAATTCAGTCATTATTTGGCTGAAAGTAACCTCTCAATAAGTGTCATTACATGGTTATTGAAAGTCATTAGTTGGCTAGTTAAGGGGTCATCTCATTACACTATAAATTGAGGCATTTGGCTCAATTGTTCAACACTAAGAAAGCTCTCACAGAAATTTTCTGAAATCTTCTTCTTCCTCTCTAGCAAGTTTACTATACTCAAAGTTCTTCAAGAATAACACTTGAGTTTCCTTTACTCATTTGTTAAGTTGTTGTTTTATCTTGGGAGACTATTGTTCGACAATGTAAGAGGATATATACAGGGGCAATCTTGTCTTAAAGGCAGAGTGTCATCACTCGACTCAGCAAATCACAAGGAGTTTGTAACGTTCTTGATTCCAGTTTGTTGTAATCTTTAGTTTATCCTTTCTAGCAATTTGTAATATTTACTTACTTCCCGTTTCCTGCAATTGTTGTAACCCACAATTTTAAGACAAGATTGTTGTAAGTGCTTAGAAAGATGACTGGAAGAGAACAACTCGCTTCTGATTCTGCTGTTGTTGCTACTCAAGGCAACCCCTCTGCCTTCCCCACTGCTGCTCAAGGCACACCTAATGCTTTCACTACTTCTCAAGGCTCATCCAATGCCTTTCCGGTTGCTCAAGGGAACGTTATTGTTCTTCCACCCTCCGGTTTCCACAATGAACGCCCAGAGAAGTTTATGGGCTCCAACTTCAAGAGATAGCAGCAAAAGATGTGTTTTATCTAACTGTTATGGGAATGACTCGTTTCCTAACAGAAGATCCTCCACAAGCTGGAGATGAAGTGGACCCTCAGCCTAATGAAGCGGTTGGAGGGGGCAAGGTATCCATGTGGTCAATGGCATGAAGATGGTTCTTGATGCTTGGAGTCATAGTGACTTCATGTGTAAGAACTATATTCTGAACTGTCTGTCAGACCCACTCTACACGGTGTATTGCACCGTAGGTACTGCCAAAGAGTTATGGGAAAAGCTGCAGAAGAAGTACAACGCACAAGATGCTGGTACTAAGAAATTCATCGTTGGGAAATTCCTGAAATTTCAAATGGTGGATAGCAAAACTGTGATGTCCCAAGTCTAGGAATTCCAAATGATTCTACATCACCTGGATTTGGAAGGTATGAAACCAAATGAGCAGTTTTTGGTTGCATCACTGGTTGAAAAGTTACCTCCCTTATGGAATGAGTTTATGAGTTACTTAAAACTCAAGACAAAGGAAATGACCTTTGAAGAGCTTATTATCAAACTCCAGATTCAGGCCTAGGGGAAAACAGTCTGTTGAGGCAAAGGCAAATCCGGCTGAGGCCAAAGGGAACCCAAGCAAGAAGCGCAAGTTCCAGAAAGATGGCAAGCCCCAAGCGGCAGAGAAGTTCAAGGGAAACTGTCACCACTGTGGGAAACCTGGTCACATGATCAAGGACTGCCGCAAGCTCAAGACTGATCAACAAGAGAAGGCCAAGGCCAAAGGCAAGGCACATGCTAACGTCGTCAAAGACACGCTTCTTGACGACATGATTGAGGAGTTCTCGGCGGCGGTGCTTGAAACAAACCTTGTTGAGAATCCCATGCAATGGTGGATGGACACGGGTGCTACCAGACACATCTGTTCCAATAGAGATACCTTCTCCACATATACACCAGTTACAGACAAGAAGATGCTCATGGGTAACAACGCTTCCTCTGACGTGCTGGGGGTTGAAAAGGCAGTCCTGAAGATGACTTCTGGAAATGAGCTCACTCTGAAGGAGGTGATGCATGTCCCTGAGATTAGGAGAAATTAATTTTAGGTCCTTTATTGGTTAATGCTGGTTTTAGGCTAGTATTTGAGTCCAATAAGTTTGTAATCACCAAGAATGGAACTTTTGTGGGAAGAGGCTTCGTCTGTGAATGCCTCTTCAAAGTTAACGTCATGTCTGTAATGCGTGCAATCAATAATATTGAAGCTTCTTCTTACTTGCTTGAGTCCTCTAATTTATATCATCGTAGATTAGGATATGTTAACTATAAGTCCATCCAAAGGTTGGTTAAGTTGGAGTTGTTGCCGTCTATTGACGTAAACCCTCAACATAAGTGTGAGGTGTGCGTAGAGGCAAAACTCACAAAGCTTCGTTTTCGATCCGTCGAAAGGAATATCGCTCCTCTAGAACTTATTCACACTGATATATGTGATTTGAAGTTTACTCAAACTAGGGGAGGGAACAAGTACTTTGTGACATTCATTGATAATAGCACAAGGTATTGTTACCTTTACTTGTTGAAAAGTAAAGATGAAGCCTTTGAAGCGTTCCGACGTTACAAAGCAGAAGTTGAAAACCAACTAAGCATGTAGATTAAATCCATTCGTAGCGATAGAGGGGGAGAATACGTAGCGCCGTTTGAGGAATATTGTGCTGAATCGGGCATTGTTCATCAAACGATGGCTCCATACTCACTTCAGTCGAACGGTGTTGCGGAACGCAAGAACCGCACATTGAAGAAAATGATGAATGTCTTGCTCATCAATTCCGGTCTTCCCCAAAATATGTGAGGAGAAGCCGTCCTTACCGCTAATACGATTCTTAACAGAGTTCCACATAAGGGTAAGGACAAGACTTCATATGAATCATGAAAGATGAAAGCAACCCCGTCTTCAAAGGTAATACACAGTTGTACACTTGCACATAGTATAGAATATAATAGGGAATATAGTTAGTTAGGTGGTTAGTGTTGAGAGTAGAAGCATCACAGAGTAACACCATCAGCAGCTGCACAGAGCAACTACATGCAGCACACAACAACAATATGAAGCAACACACATAGCAGTAACACTAACACCAGCTCACACACTCACAAATTGTGTAAGGGTTGTAGAAGTTAGTTAGAATGTTGTTAGGATGGAGTTAGTTATTATGTGTGGTTTTCATTCTACATTGTAACTATAAATATAGGGTCTTTCTTCATTGTAAGAATTAGAGAAAATAAGAGAAAAGCTTCCACAAATATCATACTCTACTTTCGATTATGTTCACTATTTCTGCATCTTCAATTGCACAGTTCCATGTGCAATTGCTCAAATTACTTGGATTCTGTTTACTATTTCTGCATCTTCAATTGCACAGTTCCATGTGCAAGTGCTCAAACTACTTGCATGCAATCCAAACTTAGCTCAGATTCTGGAAATTAACAGTTAGATACCAGTCCATTTCTGATTGGTACAAGTGTAAACAAATTAGTTTTTCATTTACATTTATTTTCAGCAAATACATGTATAAATAGGAGTAGAAATCTGTACATTCCGATCATCAATATACACAGAATTTCCATATCTTGCCTATTACATTGCAATATATGAAATAGTTACAAGTAAATTTTTATATTAAATAATATGTTGTTGATAATTCATTGATTAATCAACAAATCTGCACAATAAGTTAAATTACATTATATCGTGGTAAAAACTTCACATTAGTTAAATTTCATATTTTAGGAATGTTTACACAGGATGACCCAGAAGTACTAAAGCAGTGACCTTATCCGATGGACTGATATAAAGCGAACACGTAGGATTTGAATAGGGGTCAGCAGTTAATTAAGTAATGCCAAATATAAGAAATGAAATTCCCTCAAATGAGGTTTAGCGTCTAAAAATGTTAGTTATAGTATTATTATCTTAGAAACTAACCTTTTCTCATACTAAATCTATTTTAGAGGTGGCAAACTTAACCCATGGAATCATAATCCGCCCAATCCATTCAAGTTTGGGCGGGTTATTGATCCCTCAATTTGTTAGTTCAACTCATTTCAACCCATTAAAATTTGTGTTGATATCTAGTCTAAATTGATCCATGAGAAATCTATCAAAATATGTTCAAAAAAATTATTTTTTATTTGATATGTTATATATAGCCATAAAAAAATAAAAAATTATTAGGTACTAAAAAATTATAAAAAAAATAAATAAGGCAATTAAATCTTAGTAAGAATTGGGCGGGTTGAGTTTTGACCCGCTTTTTAGCCCATTTCAACCCAACTCACTGTGGCCCAAGCAACATTTGGGTGGGTCAATAACCCACTCATTTATTAACTCAACACATTTTGACCCGTCAAAATTCTGCCAAATCCGTAATCTATTTGTATCAGTTCATTGGACATTATTGACTTATTAATTGTCAATAGGAACCATAACTAATTTGAGTTGGAAACTCATTTGTCATTTCACTTGTTTCGCCTAAAAGTCAGAGTGGCATCCAAAAAAATTCAGTACATCATATGGATATTGAGATAATATTTGATTGGGTTGATTTATTTTTAGTAAAAAAATGTTTTACCTAGAAACATCATTTTATGACTCATTGTTCAGTTTTTGTTCGTATAAAAGGTGAAATATGGTAAATGTTGTATAAGGGGTATAATAAATCATGAAAGATGGTGTTTTTGACGATATACCTAAGTTGTAATTAAAGATTGACAAGTGACAACAATGTCTAAGCATTGATTTAAGAAATCAAGGGATATGAGCCATTGGAGTTCTGATGCTTACAAAAGAAAATGACTTTACAAAAATTAAGTTACCAAGTAGTAAGTGACAAAGTCATTTTACTCATTTTGCTGAATATTATTTAAATTATACATTTTTTTTAACAAAGGTAATCAAACACCGAAAATATTTTCGTGCATACCTGACCCGCGAGCTTAGTTTTTTTCAAAAAGTTACTACTACCTTAAAAGTAACTCTCTATTTCCAGGACAATTTTAATACAGTGTGTGAATTAGTTACGAGAACTGAGAACATGTCTATCAAGGAAAATATACAAAACAATACTATCTTTTATACATATTGCAGGTCCAATCTTTGTTTTTGCCCGTTTCATATGGCTAGAGGAACTAGCCGAATTGGACCAAATTCATTTGCTTATGTTACAACCCGACCCAAATGATTGGATATGGCTTTGTCTTAGGGGTTAGGCGTGACCTAATGTGTTAATTGCTCGGAACAAAAGCTTATTCAGTTTATTTCTTCCACGATTTGATATCCGCTTTAGAGCCCGATTAATTTGAATTTGTATTACATAAGGCTAAAAGAGGAGAATTTTATTACTAAGACTCGAACTCCTGATTAAAGATGAAAATATCCTAACCATTCCACAACAATTTATTTTATTTTATTGTACAAATTGTACTTGAGCTAGGTATAAATAGAAAGTCAATGTTGCATTTAGCTGAGTCATAACATAGATAACACACATTTATCTTGTCTTAATAAAGATTGGAGAAACTGTGTTTTATAAGAGGGTCAAAGGCATGTAAATCTAGTCAAACGTTTCCAAAATATAGTTTATGAGATAAAAGTGGAATTGGATAACAATGATTCCAAGGGGTAAGTATCAGCATCTGTTATTTACCCTTAAAAGTTTTATTTTAATTTTTAATTATTAAAATCAAATTATTTAATTTGATGTAAACACCAAATGAAAGTAATTATTTATTCTAGGAAGGTCACAACTCACAAGTGCCTGCTTGCTTTTTTGTATAGAGTGGTTAATCCTAATGCTAGGGTTGTGTATCGATCTGTTCGGTTCGAGTTTGAAAGTTATTGGTTTGGCTTACTGGTTATTGGTTTGTAGATATGTCCGTTAAAGAACCGTTATGATATCGATTAATCGGTTATTGATTGTTATCGGTTTGGTTATTGATTTAACCGTTAAGATTTCACTAGCATTTTTTTTCTTGAGAATCACTTAAAGAGAAAGTGTAGCAAAGGGTAAGGATCTCTAGATAAATATTGCAAGTTCATTGAATTTATCTCGATCTCAAGAGTCTCATCTCACTTAAAAAGCACAAATCATTGTGTTACTGAACCTATAACCATTCCAGACTTTCCAGTAGCTTAACAATTTTCGTCCAAGAAATTTACAAAGTGTAAATCACAACTAAGAACAGTAGTATAGTAGCTCATAATTGATCCCTAAAAGTAGAGCAACATTAATCGAGTAAATATGCACTTCAAAGATTACTCTATATATTAAAGGGTAAAATTGTAATTAAAAAATTATTATTTGGTTATCTGTTCACTCTTAAAAAAAAGTGATCAAAGTGAGAACCGAAACAATAACTCAATAACTTGAGACAATGAACCGATACCCTAATAATTAAGCCAATAATCCAACCCACTAACCTAATTATTGATTAGGGTTATTGATTTAACTGTTAGTTTGCAGTTGCACAACCCTATTATATTGAAGGTAACTTCAAGTATAGGCACCACATTTGGTCATTTTGAGAGCTTATAGTAAAATAATTAATAATAATTTTAAATCACCCCTTCCTCCTCCCCCAAAATTTGTGGCTTAGACCATAATCAATTTTAATTTCATTGTTAAATATACCCCATATACATGTATATTGTGTGTATATGGGGCTCTCGGATTTAGTATAGAAACCGTATATGGTGTAGATATTTAGGTAATATTGTAGTCTCCTAATTTAGGTAATATTGTAGTGTAATTAGTATTGTACACTTATCATAATATTTATGGGGCTCTCGGATTTAGTATAGAAACCGTATATGGTGTAGATATTTAACATTCATGAACGTGCAACTACTGAAAGTATTCAATGCTAAATTGCGGGTAGTGTGAGGTTTTGATTATTCCAATTCTGCTAATTTTCTTCAAATCCACCAGGCATGAAAACAAAGTCGGGGTTTAATTTGTGTAGGATATTTAATTCCTGAAAAGACAATTAAATTGCAGTTATGTAACCTCTGTTTACTCAGTAAACCTTTTTACATTCCGCTATGACTACGGGGCAATTTTTTTTAACCACACAGCTTTATCGGATCGCCACTTCCTTTTTCCTTCACTCCTTTTTACACAAACATCGGATCAAATTCTCACATAATTTTCCTTTTGTTGCAGTGAGATTTCAGGTCTCTTTAATTTCACTTACTTCATTCATCTTCGCGAGTGCACTACTTTTTTGCATGCTCTAATTGTTTTCCCCTCTTGACGTGAGTTTAACTTATACAATGATCTTGTGTTTGTAGTAGCACCCTTTAATTTTTGGATTTTGTGTTTTCCTGCTAATTATATTGTAATTTTGGTTTTAATCCTCTGTTAGCAGGTTGAAAAATGGCTCCTATTCTGCTTCATGGTACTCTGCATGTGACCATACACGAGGTCGATAGGTTGCACGACAAGAACGGTCGCAACTTCTTAAGCAAGGTATACGTATGAGCTCCACTTGAATTTGTGTTGGATCACCATGCGTATTAGTTTTTGCATTCCTATATTGTTGAATGTCCATTTTCTTTTTTCTTTATGGTCTTATGATTCATTGATGAGTTTTAGTTATATACACCGTCAGTGTAAATAATTTCTTACACCGTCAGTGCTGATCAAATTTAGTAATTTTTTTGGTTAAAATGGATTGATTCTACCTATCCAATAGTGGATTATGGATTAATACTGACTCACTATTTACTCAGTGGTCCCTTTCGATACGCTACCTAATGTTTTCTAAATTCTCCATGAACATGAAGTTGGAATGTTCTTTGCCATAGGGGTTGGATGAGTGTGTGATAAGTGTAAAGGTTACCCAATGTAGGCATGATTAGTGTTCGTTTTTATATTTATTTACCTCCACTGTTTTTGGGCCAGAGGGTAGGGAAGATTTTGTGCAGGTATAATCTCAATCTCTGTCTTGAGTTGTGTGAGTCTGCTGTAAAAATGGTAGCCTCGTGCCAAATGGACTAGTTGGTGGAATGTTTATAAATTATTCAGCTGAATCGTGATATTTCATATTGTCTCGGAGAGATTCCTAACTGTATTGATTATCTAGTTTATTTGAGTTGAGGTCATAATCAGGAGTAGTGTATTGGCTAAGAGTAATGTACTCTGCTTAATTTTGTTAAGTATTCGATGTCTTAAAATATAGTAGTAATTCGTTTGATTTTTGCATTTTTGGATATGTTGAGGCTAAGAGTATGTTTGGATTGACTTATTTTAAGTGATTTTAAACCAAAAGTGCTTACAGCGTTTTGATAAAATAAAAATATGCTTTTAGGCATTTGTTTTTAAACCAAAATAACAAAAATAAATCAAAAGTCACAAGCTATAATTCCTAACTTATGATTTTTGGGCTCTAAATAGGCTGGTGAATTGTAGTTTGTCGATATTTCATAACCTCATAATATGTTCCCGTTAACAGTATTTTTCCTCTAACTCTCTATTAAGCTTTCATCATACGAAGTCTCTATTTGTGGCCGATCTTTCTCTTTAAATTTCTAAAAACAGCGTCACAAACTTCTGCTAGTGTAACTTCTGTGAATCACGAATGAGTATTGTTTCCTGATACAGATAGCACAGTGCTGTTCAAGGATTTTGGAAAACCTCAAATTGTAGAGAATCTAACTCTGCCCTATATGCACAGTACTACTTGTATTAAATCATCACAACCTGTGCTAACCGGTCCTTCTTTCCTCTTTCTTTTTTGTTGGATACTACTTTGTTTTCTGAATGATGAATCGCGGTGTTTCAGCTATGAAAAGGGTTAAATCTCAATCTTTTTCCTCATAGGAAGTGAAGCTGTTTTATATGAATTCATGTACAGATAATGCCCAGTATGTTCAGATTTAGACCTAGTGGTGCTAAAACGCCTTATGTTATAATAATATGGTGGACACTATTTCTTCTCAATGCTAAGTCCATGGAGTTAGTTCTATAAAAAGTTGTCATAATTTACAAAGTGATTGATTTACTTTTTGCTAGACTTACATCAATAGTATATGTAGTTTGTTTCATAGTTGCTTGACCCTGGTTTATGTCATTGAGGGGGCTAAGCTAACTTCTCTAACTTGTCAATGGAGTTCTTTTTCAACTAATAAAGTAGTGTTCTATCCACCTCATTTCTTCAGCAGAAAATACTGATTTGAAATGTTTTTTTCGGAAGTAAAATCGAAGGAATCAATGCATTACATGTCTTTGCTTTACTGTGAATTTAGTGTTTACATTTGTAATATTGCTGAGTAGACCTAGCTAGCTGACTTAAGTCATGCACTTATGAAAAGTTTCAATTAATCCTTCATATTCTTTCTCTTATATACAAAGTTTTGCTTAGAGAATAGACTCATTAAGTGAGAAAATAATTCTCCCTCTTATGAAGTTTTTGATCGGTTGAAGTCTCATAATTGCAGATTAAAGAGTCTGTCGAGGAGACGGTGGGTATTGGCAAAGGAGCTTCTAAAATTTATGCCACAGTTGATTTGGAAAAGGCAAGGGTTGGAAGAACCAGAGTCATTGAAAATGAACCAAATAATCCTAGGTGGAATGAGTCTTTTCACATCTACTGTGCCCACATGGCTAAAAGTGTTATATTTACAGTCAAAGAAAACAATTCCATCGGTGCAACCTTAATTGGAAGAGCTTATTTACCAGTTAATGACCTTTTGGAAGGGGAAGAGGTTGATGAGTGGATCGAGATACTGGACAAGGACAAGAATCCCATAGAAGCAGGTTCTAAGATCCATGTGACGCTACACTTTTTTGATATCAGTCGAGATCGTAATTGGGGACGTGGAATAGGTAGTCCTAAATATCCTGGTGTCCCTTACACATTCTTCCCACAGAGAACAGGATGTCGTGTTAATTTGTATCAAGATGCACATATCCCTGACAAATTTATTCCCAAAATCCATCTATCTGGGGGTAAATATTATGAACCACATCGATGTTGGGAAGATATCTTTGATGCGATTACTAACGCAAAGCATATGATTTACATTACTGGCTGGTCCGTACATACTGAAATAACCTTGTTGAGAGACTCCAGGAGGGAAAAGCCTGGAGGAGATGAAACACTCGGAGAGCTTCTCAAGAAAAAGGCGAGGGAAGGTGTTAAAGTCCTTATGCTTGTATGGGATGACAGAACATCCGTGCGTCTGCTGAAGAAAGATGGTCTCATGGCTACTCATGACGAAGAAACTGAAGAGTTTTTTAAAGATACTGATGTGCATTGTGTCCTTTGCCCTCGGGATCCTGATGATGGTGGAAGCATAGTTAAAGATTTACAAGTCTCTACAATGTTTACTCATCACCAAAAGATCGTAATAGTGGACAGTGACATGCCTAATGGAGAGTCGGAGAGGAGGAGGCTTGTGAGCTTTGTTGGTGGCATTGATCTTTGTGATGGGAGATATGATACGCCTTTCCATTCGCTTTTTAGAACACTGGACTCAGCGCACCACGATGATTTCCACCAGCCGAATTTTTCTGAAGCTTCTATTACCAAAGGTGGGCCTAGGGAACCCTGGCATGACATTCATTCTCGAGTTGAAGGACCAATTGCTTGGGATGTTTTGTTTAATTTTGAACAGAGGTGGAGAAAACAGGGTGGCAAAGATATTCTTGTCAACTTAAGAGAGCTTGACAATGTTATCATTCCACCTTCTCCAGTTATGTACCCTGATGATCCTGACACATGGAATGTTCAGTTATTCAGGTCGATCGATGGTGGGGCAGCTTTCGGCTTTCCTGACACACCCGAAGAGTCAGTAAAGGCTGGTCTAGTGAGCGGGAAGGATAATATAGTCGATAGAAGTATCCAAGATGCTTATATCACTGCTATTCGTCGGGCAAAGAATTTCATTTACATTGAAAATCAGTATTTTCTCGGAAGCTGTTACGATTGGCAGTGTGATGATGTGAAGGTAGAGGAGATAGGTGCTTTGCATCTCATTCCGAAAGAACTTACGTTAAAGATAGTGAGTAAGATTGAAGCAGGGGAAAGGTTTACTGTATATGTTCTGGTTCCAATGTGGCCAGAAGGACTTCCTGAGAGTGCATCCGTACAAGCAATATTAGATTGGCAAAGGAGGACAATGGAGATGATGTATAAGCATATATTTCAGGCTATCAGAGATAAAGGTATCGACGACCACCCCAGGAATTATTTGACTTTTTTCTGCATTGGTAATCGAGAGGTGAAGAAAAGGGGAGAATATGAACCTTCAGAGAAGCCTGAGCCTGATACTGATTACCAGCGAGCTCAGGAGGCTCGTCGCTTCATGATCTATGTCCATTCCAAGATGATGATTGGTGAGTTGTCGTTTGCAGTTTCCATTCTATATATCTTAAATTTGATTCTTTGAAATATGAAATATGAAATATACATGTGTTGAATGTGGCAAGAAATACTTGAAGGATTTAACATGGTAAGCATTCAAGTTTTTGATTGTTAGTTTGATCAAACACCAGTCCTTAGATTTACTAAATATGCAGGGACAGATTTTCATGCATAAGTGCCTGGATAAAGTTAAGCCCAGACGCGGATGTAGGATTTAAATTGATAGATTCAACCTTTATGTTCTCCAAATTGAATCGGCTGCACTTACGGAATTATGAGTTCAGAGCTTAATATTGTTGAAATAATAATGATGTTTAACGTATATATCTTGCTCCGTGGTTCAGTTGAACCCGTTGAATCTATGTTGCATTATTTCGTCGTTATGATAGCGTAGCGTGGTACTTATTAACTTCATTTCTGAACAGTTGATGATGAGTACATCATAGTTGGATCAGCCAACATAAACCAGAGGTCAATGGATGGTGCAAGGGATTCAGAGATAGCAATTGGAGCATACCAGCCTCGTCATTTGATGACGAGACAACCAGCAAGGGGTCAAGTTTGCGGTTTCAGAATGGCACTGTGGTACGAGCACATGGGCATGCTTGACGACACATTCGAACATCCAGAGAGCGAAGAATGTGTGAGGAAGGTGAATTCGATAGCTGATAAATACTGGGATCTGTATACAAGTGAGAGTCTAGAAACTGATCTGCCTGGTCACTTGCTCCGATACCCCGTTGGACTTACTAACAATGGTGATATCACGGAGTTGCCTGGAAATGGAAATGAGTACTTCCCTGACACCAAGGCTAAGGTTCTTGGTACTAAATCTGACTACCTTCCTCCTATCCTCACTACATAAGTGGAAAAACATGTAGACTTCTTACGTTAACGAAATAATAAAATCATATGCAGTTTGTAGTGGGATGCGCATGTGAGATTAGATGAGATTCCTAGCTAATTCATTGTTGTTGTTGTTTAGAACTTTTCAGATTTTTTATACGTGTTCTGAAAGGATACTAGTAGTGGATTTGCACTATTGGACACTTTGTTATTTTCTTGTTGAGCCCTGTCTTCTAAATTACAAGGAGTACTACATTGCCTAAAAATTTTCGTGGAAATTGTCATGAACAAGTTGACCATACGAAGTGTGATCAATCATCGCACCAAAATGGCGGCCAAGAATGGCGTGTCTAGGCGAAATAAAATTATAACAAGGATAATCAATTTCACTTTGTATATGGGATAAGTTATACAGAAAAATAACACATAAAACTATACAGATTTTAACTAATACCTCCAACTAAGTACTTCTGAACTACTCCCTTCATTTCAAAATGTTTGTCTTACTTTCCTTTTTGCTTCGTTTCAAAATGTTTCTCTCTTTCATTTTTTGACAACTCTTTAATTCCAACTTTCCACATAGTATGTTTAAGACCATAAAATTAAAGGACATTTCGGTATATTCATCATATCTTTAATTTAAAATCACTAAATTCAAAAATCTTCTTTACTTTCTTAAACCTCGTGTCAAATCAAAATCACCTAAATATTTTGAAACGGAGGGAGTAAATAGTAATATCTAATCCCTTAGGGGTCGTTTGGTAGCGGGTTAGGAGTAAGTTATTCATGTATTAAAATCATGCGTAATTAATATATTGTTTAGTAGCTAGTTATGAGGTGGGTTATTCATGTATAAAATTATTATGGTGTTTGGTTTGTTATTTAAAAACCCGCATAACTAATACATGTATAAGTTATGAGTTTTATGTATTATTTTATGCAGAGTAAAAGGTGGAATAACTAAACCCTTTATAACTAACACCTACATAAAATAATATATAAATTTTCTCATAACTAATCCATGTATTATAAATAACTGCATAATTCTAACCGGTTGCCAAAGATCCCTCAGACTTAAAAGTTACTCCAAGATGGCCCAAATGGGTCATGGTCTAGCAAAGTTTACTGAATCCCGTGACTTTTAGTGAGTTTCTCTGAACTGGTGCCCATATGTGTAAGGTAATTTGTGACATGTATGAGATGCAGAGATATGAAGTCGCATGCAATCAAAAGCCGAAGAAATAAGCAGCCGAGTTGCAAATCTGGAACAATCCGTTTGCAATATGTCCACTTGGCTGATTAGTCTCAGTTTTCATTTTTTTTTTTATATCCAGTTTAACGGCTTACGGCAGACTATTCCTGAAGATAGTAGTCCCGATCCCTCAGCGCTACTATCAATATATCCAGTTTAACGGCTTACGGCAGACTATTCCTGAAGATAGTAGTCCCGATCCCTCAGCGCTACTATCAGTAAATCGCGGGAGGCTATTCCTGGAGATAGTAGTCCCGGTCCCTCAGCACTACTACTAGTAAATCGCCCCTCAACACTACTACCAGTAAATCGCGGGATGTGCCTGAATGACATGACCAGGGTTTGAGAACAGAGCAACTCATATCACCTACAAGGTCTTACTCCAAAAGAGAGCAAATTGTTCTCACCAGGGTTCGAACTCACGCTGCAGGCCTCCAGCTGGATTTTAAGTTCTCCTCCTTTGTCATCCAACTATGCCCGGGGAACATCTCAGTTTTCATTATTGATTGGAAGTATTTGGACCGAGACGTGTCCTACTACTTATTTATCATCTCCTAAATTCAGTAATCCTGTATTCCAATTTATTCCAATTTATGTTATACGCTTTCCTTATTAATCTGATATAAAAAAATGATATATTTTTATATTTATAAATAATTTAATTTTAAATTTTCTTTTTTATTCTTAATGAAATGATTTGCTGACACACAAATATCTATGGCTCATTTTAACCATAAATTTTAAAAGTTTCCAAATCTTTTTTAAACTTCGTGTCTAGTCAAACTTGTTGGAGTTCTTTCTCTATTGTACTTTATAATGCAGTACGGGAAGTATATTACTATTACAAGTATTCGAAAGGATAAACAAAGATTCAATAATTCAACTAGAAATCTGAAATTACAATTGTTGAACAAGAAAAAATTGGAAACTGTTTTTGCTGAGTCGAGTGTGGCACTCTGTCCTTAAGACAATATTGCCCCGTATGTATCATTTATACGTCCTGGACAATTTGTCTCCCAAGAAAAACAGCAATGGAACAATTGAGCAAAGGAAACTCAAATGCTACCGTGAAGAATATTGAGTAACGAAATGATGCTTGGAAGTTGTAGGAAGAAGAGTCTTCTGCTTGTTTATGCTTCTGTATTTTTCGTGTATATGTAAGTGTTAGTCCTCAACAATGGTGTAAGGGGTGTTTATATAGGTGAGGAGGGACCGAAAACTCGCCTCTATAATAACCCAAATAATGGTCATTATGGAGGTAGTAAAGCCACCACATAAATGGTGAAAGACCAACGGATTGACCATTATAGGAGGAGTAATTCAGCCAAAATAAATGGTTGAATTGAGTGCTTGGCGTTTCTGCTTTGACTGTCCAAATTCTGACTTTCTGGAAACTTCAGGGACCAAACTGTACATCTTGAAACTTTAGGGACCAAACTGTACATCTGAAAGAATTCGGACCAAACCGTGCATCCGGCAAAGTTTTCTCTGTCCCAAAAGGTAATATCGAAGCCCCCGTGGGCCGGAACTCGGAACCGGACGGGCGGCGGCGCGCGTGTGGTCTTTCCTCGAACCGAAGCACAACTAGGTCCTCCCTCCTTTAAACACATGGGATACCCCTTGGGGTCCCAAACCCCAAACCAATTTCGAGTCTTATATACACAACCATTCTTTCTTCCTCTACCGATGAGGGGGAATTGAACACAATACCACACTTTCCATGCTTCAAACACCTTACTTCGTGGACCAATATCTCTTTCATTTCTCAATGAAATTTGACGATTCTTGGCCCTACGGTTATCTACGTACTTAGTAGATCATGCATGTGTGAAGAACTGGATTCTCCAACATACGTAACACTAATGTTTAAGCCGTTAAAGTTGGTTGGTCGCAACTCCCGCCAAAGGCTAATTTCCAACAAAACTATATCACATAAATTGAGACGGAGGAAGTATTTGTTTAATGACTTTAATCCAATCAACTGTGGCATTTGGCTTCCATAATCGACACGGTACCAGGTACTGTTGTAAAATTTGGAAGATTAATATTAATGAACTAGTTTTATTATTTTGGTGTTTTCCTTTTCTTGACACGGACATGGCCTACAACTATCTTAATATAGTTTTCCGTTACTTTCAAGTAAGGGTGCATGTTCTGTATTCGGTTTATTATTTTTAAAATCCGGCTTTGGTAATTCGGTAATTGATAATTGAAAATAGATATCAAATACTGAACTTTCAAACTTCGATTTGATCATCGATAATCGGTAAATCAAATTTTTGTTCGATTCGATATTCGGTAATACCATATTAAGTCGAGTTCACTGTATTACATCAATGATTATATAACAATTAACAAGTACATATATAAGAAAAATGATACAACCACCCCCACTTGCTATTAAAATTCATCGATTTACAAAAAATGAACTAAAAACTCATGATCATTCTTAACTACATGCAATACAAGTTTAAGTTTTCACAAATAAGGAACAGAGAAGTAGAACAATAAACTTAATTACAAAGATGTACTTTACCGAATTAAAACTAAACGTTAAGCTTCGAAGAAACATCTCAATCAACCTTATCGATGAGATACATAAGCTCTAAATCAATCAAATTAGAAGAAATTGATTCTTTCTAAATCATCAATTCTGCAATTCATATCATTGAAAAAATAGAGCAGTGTAAGTATGAAAATCATCAGAGTATTTTTTTTTTTAAAAAGCTAGTATAATATTATCGAAAGAAGCTTTTATAGATAGAAATAGTAAGTTGATATTGAGCCTTTATTAAAAATTACATTGGTATTTACCGAACGATAAATTTATATTTCTCGAATACCAATCCCAAAAACTAAAATCATAAAAATCACTTTCGAATACAATATCAAATTATTAAAATTTTCTATTCAATTTGATAATTCAATTTTTGGTGATTTATGCTCAGCCCTATTTTCGAGTTCGAGAGGTACAATAGAACAGACAACATTTAGTGGCTTAGATGGATGACCTGGAAGATTCAATTTGAAGTACTGCAAATGTTATCCACAAAAATGAGAAACAAAATATTCAACTTGTTCTCCCCCCCTCAAAAATATTAAATCACATGCAACGAAAGGTATACAACAATTTAAGTATCAATATTGTCCGACTCTCAGCTCCAAATGAACCAAACATTCTGACTTTTTTCTTTAGATAATAATCTATCCGATGTCTACTAGCTCAACTAACTTACAAATTTTAATTCATGCCGCATAAAATTTATTAGAAAGGAAATCACTTTCCATCATAAATATGTTCATCCCTAAACTCGAATTAACCTGAGATCTTTGTAAAGGAAATTAAGAAATTTCTTTTTTTTTTTTCCTTTGGATATTCTGTAAATATTGGTGGGACGATAGAACTCTTGATCCAAATAATTTCGACCATAAAATGCCTCTAGTAGCATAGGTGCTCATGGATTTGCTTTTCACTTCAAATGAATAAATTATATTATCTTTTTAATACTTTGGGTGCTGAATGATTTGCTTTAATATCAAATCAAACTATTCATTTCACTTCAAAAGTTCAAATGAATGAGCTAGTTTTATCATCTTTTTTATGGAGAAGGAACATCCAGAATTTTTCTGGTATAGAGTCCTTTTGGACATGATCTTCTTGTTTTTTTTTTTTTAAAAAGAAATATTCAAAACATTATTTTTTTATATACTTAGAAGTAATTTTTTAAGATGAGTTTTCAACTTTGAAAAATTAGGGTTGATCAGTTTTTCATGTGAATTTATTTTTCTACTTACAAAACGTCAATTTTTACCAAGCGAAATACATGTCCTAATATAAGTTTAATTTTCATATTATTTTTCAGCTTCAATTTCACGTACTATTTTTTTCTTCTAATAACGCTTAGGGCTCGTTTGGTTGGGATCAATTTATTTCGAGATTAGTTATTTTGAAGTTGTTATTCCACCCTCCATATGAATAAAAATAATACTATAATTTCGGAATTACTTATCCTGTAATTTTCCTCCAATTAAACTTGGAATAAATTCATTTTAAATTTTATTCCGAAATTAATTTATCTCTTCGTCCCTTGTACCAAACGGGCCCTTAATTCATGTCCAAACGGTTGTCAAATCGTTTTCCGTGACACAAGTGGTTTGGCTCTTCTCATGACAGGTACACGATTCTTTTTCTGACTTGACTTGCAGGCACTGCAGGTACAATAAAGTATAGTTCGATCAAAACTTGAAGAGCAAAATAGTAGAGAGTCAGAGAACTTCCACGTCTCCAACTCTCTCCCTTCCTTTTAGATTTTTTTTTTATATCTTTTTCGGTGAAGATAGTAATATCGGTTATTTAGTATTACTATCAATAAATCATAAAATTTGTCTGAATAATCAAAATTTGAGATATCATCTACAAAATTTTATCCCAAAAAAAAAGTAAATTACTCCCATCAGTATTCGAATCACGCTGCAAATCTCCACCTAAATTTTAAGTTTTCCTTCTTCAATTATCCGGCTATGCCACGGGACTCCTTTTAGATTCTTTATTCATTTATGTAAATGAGTTTGTGGGGACTCTGGCAGACCATAAAACCAATTTCCAAATATTACAACAACTTTTACCATCCTTCTCTCTTTCCCCTGCCGTGCGGTGCATTACTGATAGCTAAAGCTGATTTAATTCTAAATCAAACACTTGGAGATATATCAATCCATTGTTTCTCTCTATCTGATTCTCTTTTTAGAAAGTTTTTTTTTAAAAAAAAGTAAAAAGAAAATCGAAAGAATTCCAGAGTCTCATGACATTATTTTATACCTCAAATTACTTGAAAAATCTGGACCAACTCCAAATTCATTGTTTGTTCATAAGTTGTGGGTTTACTACGCATACAAGTTCCTACTTTAACTACTCCTTAACGACCCACTAATTTCTTTTTACTCTATAATATATTGAGACGCCATATTCTTTTCAATTAGTCAACTTTCTTGAGTAATTTTACACCAGTCAATTAATATTCCTCTTTATTTCTTCTAAAATTTATACTATCATGTCAAGTATGTTGGGTTCACAAGGCTTGGTATTGGCGACAGCCATGGCTGTCTCTGCCGGCACCGTAATTTTACTTGATCTTTTCCGGGTCAAGTACTTCCCGTCGACCCATCTTTCCGATCAACAAGACTACCCACCTGAAAAGCAGATTCTCAAGTCGTGTTTATCTTCATCAGGTACTTACTAGTCGTAAATTTTTTCCAATCTTGGTTATCTCGTTTAATTTAATTAATTACGGTTTTCTGGCGTTTTTTTAGCGGGAAAGAACAAGGACGGCAGAGCAAGGAAGAAAAAGAAGAGAGTTCAATTTGCAGCTGATGTGAAAAGTTCAAGTGGCAATGGCGAAGAGTACAGAAGAAAACACATAAGGAAATTTACAGAGACTCGAATTAATTCTTGTGGGAATGAGATTGTGGGGATGCCAGGTAATAGGACGGCCTTGTACACTGGGATTCTCAAGGATCGGGTTCAACGAATGCAATTCTCCTATTGATCATCAATTGTACTTTTGTTGATATTTTTCGTCTTCTTGCAATGCAAAAACAGAGGAATTAGGGCGAAGAAATTTTAAAGGCCCCGTTGTAACCTGTAAATAATGATGTCTGAATGCTTTTCACTTTTCTGTACATGAAGAACTGTTTCTACACTTCTTTGGAATCTTCAGTTAGTTGTTGTATTTAGTACTTTCAATTAGTTTTGTTCAACTCTTTTTTGTTTGCTGGTCAAAGATTATAGTGTGTGTATTTTGGATACAATTTGAGGTGAATTAAAATAAGAATTATTTGAAGTTAAAAGATAAAAAAATATTTGTGAGACTAAGAAAATATGCAGATGCAATAAAAGTACAGGTAACGTCAGAGTGGTTAACGGCAAAGGGGAAGGCCGGAAGGCCGACCAAGCGTTGGCGTGCTGGTTGGCGGATGTATGAATTGTTTATTAGATATCATATCTACTTTTAATACTACTTACTATAGTTCACAACACCTTTTGGACTTTTCCATATAGCGCTTAAAATATACTCCATTTTTTTCTATTTCATTTTATAACATTTTTATTGAACACAAGATTGTAAGAATTTTTTTTTATCACATATACTTTTAATTTTATGTATATCATGATATTTCTATAAATAAGATCATATAATTGAGAATATTATTAGAAGTTTAAAGTCAAACAAAATTTAATATAAAAACTTTGTTTTTTTATAGAGTGAAAAGCTAAAAATATTATAAAAAATAAAATGGAAGGAGTAATAGTATTAATAGTAGGGGTAGTAATATTCATATTCTCATTCTTTTATGTACAAGGGTAATTTGTAAAGTAAATAACATTTGAATTGCAAGACAAACATCAAATCATGTTCTTTTACAATTTTATGGAAATTCAAATAAAAGAACATTCTGTTAAGTTCTTTAACTTTTATACAAACAGGAACTGTCCATGATTTCTCAACCCAGTTCTGCACCTTACTACAAAATGACCTATCAGATAGTGCTGCGAGTTGTTGATTCTTGATTCAATGGATCCTTTTTTATGACTAGCTTCATATGATCTTCACCTTTTCTTTCTTGGATTTTAATATTGTCCTTTGGCCAGCTCTTGATTATTGCTACCTCCAAGTAACTCCATAAGCTGGTACCTCCATTCGACAGATCCCTTTCTCCACAAACCACACTCCAAATATCTTGCATCTAACGTACATTTGACCTTGGCTGAAATATTTCCATGTAAAGTGACTATTTAATTTTAGCGTGAAAGTATAAAGCTTTTCAAGGATGATCATACTGAAAGAAAAACAAGGAAAATGTGGAATGTGGTAGGTGGTTTTGCTTGGGTGAATTGGGGGAGAGATACGATGTATATAATTGGATAAAGAATCCAAAGGAGAGAAATAACTGATATAGAAGCAGGAGAGCCTTCTGGTCTGTAATCATCTTTACCACTGGGATGAAAGCATGATCAGGAACCTTGTTCTATTGGTGGCCACACGTTTCTGCACCAATATTACAGTTGATTTCCACTGTCCTGCCCTAACAGACATTTGTTTGGAAGAAAATTGCCATTGAGATATGCATCAGTGGGACATATCTTACCTTATCAAAAAATAGAGATTTGCATTATTGGGATATTCTGATGATTACATAAAATTAACCTAGTGTTCTCAATCCTTGCATCACGTGCTACCAGCGAGAGAATTTGAAAGCCGAACTTCCTTTAGATGTTTTGTTATGTGCCTAAGATTGTTGATGGATACTTTGTCTGTACTTCCTCTAAGAAATTTGGCTTTGCAGTTGGAATGCTACATATGACAGTTTGTTTGGGAGCAACAAGCCATTGCCCAAGACTATCCTGCTTGCTGTAAGTATGCATGATAGAGCTTAAAGAAGTCAATGCTCCTCATATTTCTGTTTGAATGACACTATGAATGTTCATGTAAAATCGGCAGGAAATGGTAGATTTCCTTATGGATTTTTGGGAGCTGGAAGGACTGTACGATTGACATGTTTTAAGCAAGGGATTACTTTATTGATGAATGATGATAGGTCAAGTAGTGACAGATGTAAATTTGATTTGTTCCGTGACTAGGAAGTAGGAGGTTACTGATGGAGTTTCTATAGATGAAAGGTTATCAACTTTTAAGCAAATTGAAACTGAGCCGTGTAATAGGCGACCATTTCGCGCGGTTTGGAGGCACTTGAGTCAGCCGCCAGCGCCCGACAGCAGCGTCTTGACCCCATCCAATTTTTGGGCCAATTCCCCCTTCGTACGACTGGTAAGACCAATAGTGGGACATTAACGGGTAACTATAAATGTTGGATCAGATCCGAATACGTGCCTTCACCTCATCGAAGGTTTAGAAGCCTTGGACACCAAGAAGGTTCAATTTGAAAGAGAATACAAAGGCGGGGGGCTCATTTGCACAGAGGAAATAGGTTCCTAAAGAAAGGAAAGCCACCTCCGATCGAGCTTCCTAAGCGCCCAGACCCAGAATTCAGTGAAAATGGAGTTCTTGGTACCGGTCAAGCAGAAATAATATGAATAGCGAGCCAGTACTATATTTATAGATTGAAAAGAAGGGACTCTCCAAAGAGAGGCGCGAGCGGTATGAAGTTGTGAACGAGTTGTCCTAAATGCCCCTTATCTTATACTAGGAACAGTTTTACCTCAACTGAATTTGATGTGTGGCTTATGTCTAAACTCTAAGGAACCAGAAAGGGCTCCTATTCGTTTATCTTTGAGGATTCTCTAGCAGATGGCTGGCATCTACCTCTTCAACTATTGAGGGGACTCTTTATAAATAAATAAAAAAAGAGAAATTTAGTACTTACCATATTAAGACATGGAAGAAGTGGTGTACTACTCTAGAGTCTAGACAAAATAAGGAGAAAGAAAAACAGAAGGTGATACGAGGGGAAATGTGCTTTTTAAATGTAGGACAAGTACATTCTGTCAAATTTGGAAAAAACACTTTCTATTTTAGTGGGTGGTTGTAGCATCAACTGAGAAAGAATCAAAGAAATGGAATGACCAAAGATACTGATAATAGAGTGTCCTGACTTTGTACTCAATGTTCAGTTGCAATTAGCTTAAAGAGCTATGTAATGTCTTATCTGTTGGATCCAAAACTATTCATAGATCCCAGAGGAGCCAAATCTAAGCGGCTAGTAGTGGAGTACTAAAACTTGTATGCCATTATTACTTAGGGAAACATTTACGGAATGACATGAATTGGTTGATATAGGAAGAAAGTAATATTTGAAGTTAAGTTTAAAAAGGGTATTTAAAAATTGAAGTTGTGTTTGAATATGAAAATATAGTTGAAGTTTTCTGAGTGAAAGTTAATTTTTTTTTAAAAACTCCTAAAACCTGTTTCTAAAGCTACAAATTTCATCTTTCAAATTTGAAATTGAAATAATGGATCAATTTGATAAACAAACACTTATTTAAAATAATATGATTTTTTTAAAAAAAAAAAATTAATCCTTCAACTTTGAGTCAAAATACTACTTTTACTACCTGATTTTTTTTATCATCTTAAAAAAATAAAGGGATAGCACAATGAAATCAATCGGTACAAATCAAGCTTTAGCAGCGAAGTGTCATTTGGAATATCTTTCATGGTGTGAAACGACACAACCTTTTCTAGAGAAAGCTAAGTAATAATTGTCCTTTAGCCTGCTCGTATAGTCTTGTCTGTGAAACAATTACTACTTATAGTATAACGGTACCAAAGCTCTCAGGTAAGATGCGAGTTGGTAAGTGGTAATGTGATTGGGATACAATCATTTCGATGTTGCGGGTTTGAATCCGTGTGGTGACAGTCTTTGCTGAAATATTGCAAGGGTTGTTGCTGGATTCGTGTCCGGTTGGTCATCTCCCTTGCAGGGCTGCCACTCGCGCATATCCCTCGATTTACATTCCACCTAGTCAAGGAACCTCTGATACAGGTGGGGATTTCGCCTTCCGGACTTTCCTCTTCACAAAGTATAACGGTACCAAAAGTAAAGCCTTAAACCTGGCCAGCTTTTCACATTTAGTCAAGCCAAAGGAGGTATTTACTACTAGCCAAAATTAAGACACAAATAAACTAGAGTAACAGTGTTGAATTCCAAGGTCAGTCAAAAGCTAGTTGTAGAATTTATATTTTATACACGGATAATGTAAAAAAATATTTACATAATCAGATATAATTCTAAATAAATTTTTATAATAAGCATTAATTGGTAATGTACGTAAATGAACGTGATAAAGATTACAACTAAATAACATGCTATAATACTATTTCATCTGTCTCAATTTATATGATATTATTTGACTTGACACAATATTAAAAAAAGAAAGGAAGATTTTTAAAATGTGTGGTCCAAAATAAGTCTTACATAAATGTGTGACTATAAATTATCTCGTAAGGTTAAATTGTTTCTAAGTATAAAAATATGACATTTTTTCTGAAATAGATAAAAAAAAATGTCACATAAATTAAGACAAATGGAGTACTACATTGCTGGTGTGAAAAACTAAAAAGGACACGAACTGGAAGTCAACAATGAAGTTGTTTTTACTATATTTATGTGGTTCAATAGGTTTAGGTCCAAGAATTCAAAGTTTAACTCCTCCTAGGACTAAACAGTCTAGTCAATAGAGTGGTTGACCCATATCGCAAAATTATGCACTAAAAAGTTGTTTAATTTTGTGGGGGTGAAACCTCGAAATGTGATGTGCTAATAAAGAAGGCATTTCAAAATCCTAGGAAGTTGTTATATTCTACCCCTTTGAATCGACAGGATCAAGTTTAGGGGGTGTGGAGAACGCATCCTACGATTATTTGCTACACATAAAAGTTCTATTAGCATCAGTTTTTAGAGGTAATTAGTATTTTCTCCTTCCCATTTTAAGTGTATTTTTAGCTTCAAAACAGTATCTTAAAATAACCGTCACTTTAAAAAACTACTAATACAAAATTAAGTTTTTCCAGATCTTACCCTATAATCGAGAGGTCAAAAGTAAATATTAGTACTAACAACATTCCAAAAGTACCATTTAATAGTAAAAAAAGAAATATAACTCTAATTGATGTTTTTCTTAATGGATGTTTTAATTAAACCTTAAACAACACTTCAAAATGAGTTGGTAGAAGTAATTTTTGTTGTTATGCAATATCATCGAGGGTTCTGATAGAATAAATATATTTGTCCTATTTTTATCTAAAGGTTTTGAGTTTGAACTTTAAATATTAAAAAATTCTTGGTAGATAACTCTCTTTTAATGGGTTCTATCCTTCTATGCGACTTGAATCCAAATTAATCAGGACTAAATACGAATAAAAAATACCCAGCTAGAAACGTTTATGGTTATATAGTTACTGTTGGAAATTAGCCTTTGGCGGGAGTTGCGACCGACCAACTTTAACGGCTTAAACACTAGTGTTACGCATATTGGAGAATTCGGTTCTTCACACATGCATGATCTACTAAGTACGTAGATAACTGTAGGGCCAAGAATCGTCAAATTTCATTGAGAAATGAAAGAGATATTGGTTCACGAAGTAAGGTGTTTGAAGCATGGAAAGTGTGGTATTGTGTGTAATTCTCCCTCATCGGTAGAGGAAGAAAGAATTGTTGTGTATATAAGACTCGAAATTGGTTTGGGGTTTGGGACCCCAAGGGGTATCCCATGTGTTTAAAGGAGGGAGGACCTAGATGTGCTTCGGTTCGAGGAAATACCACGCGCACCGCCGCCGCCCGCCGGTCCGGTTCCGGGTTCTCGGGCTGTGGGCTCTGGGTCTTCTGATATTATCTTTTTGGGCCAGAAACTTTGCCAGAAGTACAGTTTGATCCCAGAAGTTTTCAGATGTACAGTTCGGACCAGTATTCTTTCAGATGTACAGTTTGGTCCCTGAAGTTTCAAGATGTACAGTTTGGTCCCTCAAGTTTCCAGAATCTGGACAGTCAAAGCATTTGCCAAGCACTCAATTCAGCCATTTATTTTGGCTGAATTACTCCTCCTATAATGGCCAAATCCGTTGGTCTTTTATCAATTTATGTTGGTGGCTTTACTACCTTCATAATGGTCATTATTTGGTCATTATGGAGGGCGTAATCTCCCCCTCCCTCACCTATATAAACACCCCCTTACACCATTGTTGAGCACCAAGGAGAACACCAAAAACAGTGCACGAAAATACACAACCGAAAACAGTTTTCTTCCTACAACTTTCAAGCATCATTTCGTTACTCAATATTCTTCACGGTAGCTCTTGAGTTTCCTTTGCTCAAGGGTTCCATTGCTGTTTTATCTTGGGAGACAAATTGTCCAGGACGTATAAAGGATACATACGGGGCAATATTGTCTTAAGGACAGAGTGCTACACTCGACTCAGCAAAAACAATTTCCATTTTTCCATCTTCTACAAAACTGGAATTTACAGTTTTCGCGTGTAACTATTGTAATTTTCAGATTTCTAGTTGAATTATTGAATCTTTGTTTATCCTTTTGAATACTTGTAATAGTTATATACTTTTCATACTGCATTATAAAGTACCATAGAGCAAAAACTCCCAACAGTTATATAGTGGAGCAGTTTGTTGTATGCAAGTAGGATTCTCAAATAGTCATACCAGGTGCAGCATTTTCCAGAAAGATGCTGAAATTTAGGAGCATTGTACTATAACTTCAAAGTGAAATGTGAAGTGATTGGTGAAGAAGCTTTTGGGCATCAGAGTATTGTCCCTTCCTCCGGAAACAGTTCTCCACCTTGTCTCACCATAAATACCACCCTCATATTCATCTAAAGTAGAAAGAAATTGAAGTCTCATCTTCCGAATCAAAAGAAACTTCATTATTTTACTGCTATAACTGAGAGACAATAGAGAGTCATAAGTAATAAATACCATATTCTGCTACTATAATCGGCTGATTTAGATCGTAAGTTGTTGTATTTAATTAACATTGTACACTTAACATAATTGTAGAATTTTTGTACAAATAGAATAGAGTTTTGGGAATAGAATAGGAATAAGTTTTTTCATATTATGAAAATTGTAAATTGTATATATATTCTTTATTAATAAAAATAATCAAGAGATTATTTCTTTAATGGTATCAGAAGTCTAGGTTCACAAAATCCTATCGACTTTTTTCCGCTGCCTCGTTTTCCGAGCTTCTTTCTCAGAATCCGTGCCCTAATTACCTCATCTCTTCCCCAATTTTTCTTCCAAATCCCTTCTTCATCTATTGTTCTTTCGTTATGTCTACGCCAAAGAACACGTTTCATCCTGCCCTTGCAGTTTCTAATATCAAGAGCCACATCCGTATTGTTCTTGAGATGGAAAACGTCCAATATGCAACGTGGCCAGAACTTTTCAAGATTCATGCCCGTTCACATCAAGTTCTTCATCATATCATTTCCTCATCCGCAGGCAAAGAGTGTGCCCCAGAAGATGACTCGATATTATGGAATACTCTTGATGCTACCATTTTGCAGTGAATTTATTCCACTATCTCTACGGACCTCTTGCAAACAATTCTTGAATCCAATGCTACGGCGATAGACACTTGGAATAGGTTGTGTGACATATTCCAAGATAACAAAAACTCCAGTGCTGTTACTCTTGAACATGAATTTTCTCATGTTAACATAGAAGATTTTCCGAACGTCTCAGCCTATTGCAAACTGCTGAAAGAGTTGGCGGACCAACTTCGCAACATTGGGGCGCCTGTTAGCAATAATCGGCTTGTTCTACAGATAGTTGCTGGTCTATCCGAGGCTTATAATGGCGTTGGCGCTCTCCTTCGTCAAAGTAATCCTCTCCCACAGTTCTATCAAGCCCGGTCCATGCTTACGTTGGAAGAAGCCGGCTTGGCTAAAAAGGCGGCTACAAGTGCAAATCCAATCGTCATGATGACAACATCTGCTTCTCCGTCCTTCTCCGAAAATTCAGGACGAAATCGCAACAACGGTGAAGGCAAAAATGGTAAAAATTAGAAAAATAATGGCGGAAACCGAGGTGGGAATAACAGGGGTGGACCTCGGGGCAATGGGCTGCAAGCCAACTAGCCGCAGCCCTGGGGTCCATTGGAATTGGGCCGGTGGCCCTTGGCCCACTGGCCCTTATTATCCGCCATCGGCTAACCCGGGAAACTGGGGTCAATTTCCCAACATGCCCAATTTTCCAGTGCAACAGTTCAGTCCGAGACCAGGATCTGGGCTGGGGCAACATGCAGGGGTGCTTGGGTCTCGACCTTCCAGGCCCATCATGCAGCATGCCCCACTCCGACCGACATTGAAGCCGCTATGCACACATTTGGATTAAATCTCCTGGATGTTAATTGGTACATGAATACCGACGCCACTTCTCACATGACATCCGACCAAGGTACTCTCTCGTCTTATTCCAATTTGAGCAAAAATCGTGGCATAATTATTGGTAATGGCACCTCAATTCCAATTCATGGTTATGGTCACGCAACTTTGTCTTCCCCACAATCGCCTCTTATCTTGAAAAATGCCCTTCATTCCCCTAACTTAATTAAAAATTTGGTGTCTATCCGTAAATTCACCACTGATAATTGTGTTTCGATTAATTTTGATCCTTTTGAGTTTTCTGTGAAGGATTTCAGGACGAGAATACCTCTCATGAGATGTAATAGTATATGAGATCTTTATCCAATCACGCCCGCCTCCAGTCTCTCGAGTCAAGCCTTGTCATATACTTTTGCAGCTCTAGCTCCTTCCGTGTGGCATGCACGTTTGGGTCACCCTAAGTCGTCCATTATTTCTTCCTTGCATAAAAACAATTTTATTTCTTGTAAGGGTACGCGTAGTACTCCAATTTGTCAATCATGTCATTTAGGAAAACATGTTAGATTACCATTTGTAGCATCTACTTCTCGTACTTCAATGCCATTTGATATTATTCATAGCGATTTATGAACATCTCCCGTTTTAAGTTCTGTGGACCATCATTATTATGTTCTATTTTTGGATGATTTTTCTAATTTTTTATTGACCTTTCCGTTAGCAAAAAAGTCACAAGTTTTTCCACATTCTTAAAATTTAGAGCATTCATCCGTATCCAATTCGATCGGAAAATAAAAAATATTCAACGTGATAATGGCAAAGAATATGATAATGGGTTATTTCGGGATTTTTGTGATACTAATGTCATAGTTTTTCGCTTCTCTTGTCCTCGTACTTCCTCAAAAAATGGGAAAGCCGAACGAAAAAATCGTATCATTAATAATATTGTCTGCACTTTATTGGTCCATGCTTCCGTACCTCCTTCCTTTTGGCATCATGCTCTACAAATGGCTATGTATCTTCTTAACATTCTTCTTATCAAAGGGTTGTCATATGCGTCTCTTCTTAAAGTCCTCTATAATAAAAAACCTTCGTATTCCCATCTTAGGGTCTTTGGGTGTTTATGCTATCCGTTTTTCCCGTCAACTACTATTAACAAACTTCAAGTCCGGTCTACTGCTTGTGTGTATTTGGGTTATCCATCTAATCATCGTGGTTACAAATATTTTAATTTATCCTCTAATAAAATCATCATTAGTCGCCATGTTATTTTTTATGAAAACCCAATTTCCGTTTTCTAAAGTGAGTAATCATGTGCCTAGTTCGTATACTTTTTAGATGACGAGGTCTCCCCATATCTTTTCCACCATTTATTGGCTGATTTGCACACCCAAACTCCGCCAGCGGGCCCATTGCCTACTGGACATATTGTTCCGCCATCTCCCAATGTTTCCACTATTGTTTCTGCCCCAGTATCGGCAGGTGGGCCAGTTGCCCAGCCCAATCCCGACACTGTTCCAGCTTCAGTTTCTGCTTCTGCCTCGACTACTATTTCTAATGCTTCTGCTTCGGCTCTTGTCTCCCATCCGATTTCCTCCCAAAATTCACCCCATTCTCCACCGAGTCATAGACCGGTCACTCGTATTCAACGGGGTATTTTTAAATCAAAAAGACATTTTAATCTAAATTCTAATGTTCTTAAATCCCCCTACCCCGTAACCTAGTGTCTGCATTAAATGACATGAATTGGAAATTGGCTACGCACGACGAATATAATGCTTTTATTAAAAATAAGACGTGGGAGTTGGTACCCCGTCCTTCTGATGTTAATATTATTTGATCTATGTGGATTTTTACTCATAAGGGTAATTCTGATGGTTCTTTTGCGAGGCATAAGGCTCGTCTTGTAGGTTATGGTAAGACTCAGCAAGTTGGCGTGGATTGTGGTGAGACATTTAGTCCAGTGGTCAAACGGTTACCATTCACAATGTTCTCAGTCTGGCTCTTTCGAAAGCTTGGCCCATTCATCAACTAGATGTGAATAATGTTTTCTTACATTGTGATCTTAAGGAGGCTGTTTACATGCATCACCCCTTGGGTTTTCGAGACCCCAAATATCCTCATCATGTATGTTTATTGAAGAAGTCCTTGTATGAACTTAAGCAGGCCCTACGGGCTTAGTATAGGAAATTTACAGACTATGTTTCATCTATTGAATTTTCACACAACAGGTCTGATAATTAATTGTTCATATATCATCGTGGTACTTTCTTGACTTATATTATATTATATGTGGATGATATTATCTTGACTGCCTCTACTGATGCTTTGCGTAAGTCTATGACCATGCTAAGTTCTGAGTTTGCTATGAAAGACTAGAGGCCCTTGAGTTATTTTTTTGGGATTGTTGTCTCTCGTCATGTAAGTGGATTATTCTTGACCCAACGGAAGTATGCCGCTGAGATTATTGACAGGGCAGGTATGTCCTTGTGTAAGTCTACTTCCACTCCCGTTGATACTAAGCCCAAGTTGGGTGTTGCGGCTGACTCACCTTACGAGGATCCTATTCACTATCGCAGTCTTGCTGGAGCTCTTCAATATTTTACTTTCATGAGACCGGATATTACATATGCCGTACAACAGGTGTGTTTGTTTATGCATGATCCTAGGATGTAGCACATGAATGAGCTCAAACGCATTATCAGATACATCCAGGGGACACTTGACTATGACTTGCGTCTATATCCATCATCGGCCTTAGACACTTGTGTCATATGTCGATGCTGATTGGGGTGGCTATCCAGATACTCGACGCTCCACATCTGGTTATTGCATGTTTCTTGGTGATAACTTGGTCTCGTGGTCTGCCAAACGACATGCTACCTTATCACGCTCCAGTGCAGAGGCCGAGTATCGAGGGATAGCCAATGTGGATTCTGAATCATGTTGGTTACGTAATATTCTCTTGGAGCTTCACTTTTTTATTCAAAAAGCTACCTTGGTATATTGTGATAATATTAGTGCCGTATATCTTTCTGGGAATCCGGTTCAACACCAGCGTACTAAACATATTGAGATGTATATACATTTTGTTATCGAAAAGGTAGCTTGTGGACAAGTATGCGTCTTACATGTTCCGTCCAGGTATCAAATTACAGACATTTTTACTAAGGGTCTTCCATCGGTCCTATTTGAAGATTTTAGGGGCAGTCTCAGCGTACTACAACCGCCCGCTATGATTGCGGGGGTGTAATAAATACCATATTTGGCTTATTTGGACCGTAGTTTGTTGTATTTAATTAGCATTGTACACTTACCATACTTGTAGAATTCTTATACAAATAGAATAGGGTTTTGGGAATAGAATAGGAATAGGATTTTCCATATTATGAAAATTGTAAATTATATATATACTCTTTTATTAATAAAAATAATGAAGGGATTATTTCTTTCAATAAGTTATTAACCTATGGCTCTATCAAGGAACTGCTCACTTGGACTTACATTGGCTTGGCTCTATTATAGTCACTAGCATTTCTTCCTTCCAAATCAGGTGAACTACTCGATCTGTTATCTTCTTCTCTTTAGTAAAACTTGTTTCTTGTTTCTATTGTAGGGCTAAAATTTAAATGCATAAGAGAAAATGAAAATTTACTAGGACTTATTTTAATTCCGTAGTAGTCGATGAGTAACAAACGCGGAGCTACCTTTGGTGAAGGTAGTTTGATAGAATCCCCTTCTGCGAAAAAAAAGATAAAACAATCTTTTGTATATGTATATATACACTATTGAATCCAATCTCATGTGGACTTTCTTTACAACTTTTTGAATTCTTTTATTTAAATTTCTGACTCTGTTACTGATGAGTAATATATATGGACTTTTGTTTGTACAGTGAGTATGGCTAGGAAGATGATAGGGTCAAGGCCACTGTGTACACAAGTGCATGAGTTGCCAGCCATGCAAGGCAGCTCTAGTCATTTCACCAAGACTGAAGAACAAGGGCCCTGATAATATACAGATCCATCTAAAAGACAAGATGATCCCTATTATCTTCTCTCTTGGAAATGCAGATGCAGTGATCAGCTCTTTCAACCTTAATCTTCCACTCTCCACATAGCTTCCGTAACTTAGCCTAATTAAGGAGAAAAACTAATTAGTACAAGTGTATATCTATGCATCATCAAGGGTACTGCAGGTGTTTTAGACAAATGCTGATTTTGTACTGGCCTGATGCTATATATTTAAGATACATGCTTAACTAGTACTTGAGTCCTTGAGGCCAAGAGTACTACTTGAAAACTTCTACTTCTTCTCCCCTTCTTTAATTTGATCTTGTTTTGTTTTATTCTTTTTCGTTTATGTATAATTTCTAGATTTTTGAAGAAAGGACATTTCGGTAGCAAATATTAGCGAATATTCACCGTATATTTTGTAATTATGATAGATGTATATTTAAAGTAACTTAGAATTCTTATTATAATGAAAGGAATCCCCAAGGAAAATTATTCTATCTTACATCAAATATACAAGGAAGGTACATTAGACATGCCAATACGTTTTGTCTTTTCCCGTGCAATGATAACGGTAAAGAATGAATCTTGTGCTTAACTCAACCCCAAATGCTAGCTTGTAGGATGATGATTGTCCAAGTCCATGTTCCCATTTCATATCCGATGTGTGACTCTTAACACTCCCCGCACGCCCAGACCTTGTTAACTGGAGCGTGGATAATATAATTTGGGGACCCAACATCAGTGAACATAGAATTGGAATAGGTCTAGCTCTGATACCATATAAAGAATGAATATTGGGCCTAACTCAACCCAAAAGCTAGCTTGTAGGGTGAGGATTGTCCAAGTTCATATTCTCATTCCATATCCGATGTGGGACTCTTAACAATAACATCTGGTAATTTCTACTGCAGCCAACGTCGTCCCTCGACATTTCCGTCTGTCTACGAGTACTAGTTAGAAACCAACCAAGTTCAATGTCCTTCCAAATCCATACTAAGGTCTATGGCTCATCACAGAGGCTCAGAAGTAAAAATTCAGTTAACTTGATTTAAATCCCAAGATAGAACCTAATTTCTCCTGTTGTTTTGAGTTAAGAAGCTAATATCATTAATATGCATCATAACAAAATGGAACTAAGTCGCGGGCTATGCCCATTAAGTCTAGACATATCCGATGTGAGTCTAACAAAAATTAGTTCATATCCTAAACAAATAAAGGTGGAACTGTGCATACTATATGTATAATTTTCCAAAAAACTTTTATCCTTGTTGTTTAATTTTGTAGCTAGTGCATCCACCACCTTGTTTATTTATAATATAATTAATATCTCGATCCTTTTCATTATCACAATTACATTCGAATATAATGCATGGCAGAGCTAAGAGCATGGTTTTTCTCGGTTAATATTAACTTTTCAACCTGCAAGAAATCATGTAGAGTTTTGCTTCCAATATTTATTCTTGCTCCCTCAAATCTTGGCTCAGCTGTAGCCCTCAATTGAATATTGTGATAGAATGGCCTTCCGTACTCTTTACAGATGGCTACCTATACTTTTATTTATTTGATTAATTAAAAGTGACAGTTAGAATAAATAGAATTTGCATCTAACGAAAAAAATATTCAATTGAAATTCTTATTTTTTTCGCTAAAATAATGGAGTTCTAGCGAAGATTTTACAGATTTGACTCGAAAAAAAAAACTATTAGAACAAATAAGTATTGCATCTGAAGAAAACAATTGAAACTATTATTTTGACTAAAATATATATGTTTTGGAGTTAATTAATAGGGTTTTAGTCGAATTTTCTTTACAGATTTGACTAAAAAAATAAAAATATACAACGTAAACAAATTAGGATTGTACCAAAGGAGAAATAAAATGAAATAGAGAGTTGGGGTAAAACATGCATTTATATTATTAAGAAGCAACAAAAAATATGTAATTAAAATAAGTAGATTAACGCATATGACTATTTGATGATTAACAGTTCAAAAATATTAAATGCGAGAACTGATTTTTCTTCATTTCTTACGCACCTAAAGGAGTGTATATTCAAGGTCTTTGCTTAGTCAACATCCAATAAGGTTAAAGCCATCAAATTACTAAATTTAAAACATTAATTAAGGCTAAAAATAGTTTAACTATGCATCTAATATATATGGTACTATCAAATTCAAGAGAGATATTATGCGTAGAATTATTCCAAAACCAAGATGTGTCATTTAGTAGTAGTGAGTAGTGACACAACATAGTCCCAAAAGAAACCTTACAACTAACAAGAAAGAGATAAAATCAAAAAGGAAAAATTGAGGCAGTCGGGAAAATTAAGAAGACGTGTCGTAAATTAGTCCGAGTGTACTACTTCTAAACGGAAATGACTTTCCCTTCGAAATCGTGGCTCTCTATCAAGAATATTCATCATTTACCGCCAAATGTTTCCACCTCCACCGCTAATTCCGTAGCGCCGCCGCCCCGGTGTTCTCCCTCCTCCTCTAACCTCCTCTTCTCTTCTTTTATGCTAAATCTACAAAGCTCAATTAACCACTCCTATTCTTATCCTAATACGTCATCCGGTCGCTGCTGGGCTACCAGTGCTGGGCCACCTTCGCCTCCACAGACCGAACCACCCAATAACGAAGAAGACACGTCATCGTCTCCAGGTATTTTTTTTGTTATCCTATTTATTGCTTCAGATATTAAACACTATCAAAAGCTAAATTCGACTTTGATGCTAGTATTAATTACTATGTTAGAAACTAGATTCATATCATGAACTATATTCTTAGACATGGTTTTAGCTTCCATATGTATTTGGGTAGTGAACATGATTTCGTTTGTCTTTGGGAAGATACGGGAGGAGGAATTTCCCATCGGACATCGACAAGTTGTGAATGGATTGGGATAGGAACCATCTCCGTTAAGATATGATATCTGTTGGCAGTTAGATTGATTTATTACCAATTCCTTGTGACCAGGGCCCTTCCTATACTTTTAAGGGCCTGATGCGAAAAACAAATAGAGGTCTTTTTTTATTCACGTGACAAATTAAAATTAACTAATTAATCAATATTAAAATAATTATTGTTCAAAACATCAAATAAATGTATAGTAACCTCCCCACAATGATGGCTCTGTTGTCTTGGGGAGCGTTGAAGCTTGCTTCTTCGGAAGACTTTTCTTGGTCATCAATACGACATGTTCTTAATAGAACCGATCTTATTCTCTGAACAATCGGAATTTTGTACTTCTGTTGGATCCTCCCTTTATTCCCTAGTGGAAATTCATTTTTCAAAGTTACTAGGTAATTAGTGAAGAGGTTTATAAAAGTGACAAGCTTGGTGGAAAGTTCTTATCTTAGGAGGAAAAGCTTTCCCCTTTCTATTAGTAGTTTGGTTATCTTCAATGTTTGGGCTGGTTGGGACTTGGGATCAAATCTGATTTTGTGTTTAAAAAAAAAGTCTTTCACGGCTCATTGGATTCAAACACACGACCTCTCACACTAGGGAAGGACTTTTGAAGGAGCTCTCAACTGCTAGGCTACAGCTCTCACTGATAAGATTGGAGTCATTTTTTAATACATATCTTAATTTTTGAAACTAATAAAAGCAAAATGAAAATTCTGGGGCGGAGGCCCCGCCGGTCGGGGCCCTGTGCGGCGGCGCCGCCTCGACCGCCCCAGGGACGGCTCTGCTTGTGAAGTTCTGTAATAACTGACTTGTAACTAATCTATATCACCTACGGAAGAATAAAAGGAAAATTGTGCTTCTTGCTTGATATATTTTCGAGCAATTCTTTCAAGGTCAAAATTTGGAGCAATTTATATGAAATTGAGATGGCTTAAAAGCAATTTTACCACAGTGTCTTCATGAAACCAGCTTAAATTGTATATCAATGATTTGCTTAAGTTGTAAGCATATTTCTTCACTTCGAAAAGTTTATCATATAGAATAATTAGTTTCAGTTTTTACTAATTTAGCTAGACAAGTTGAAAAAGTGAATTCGAGTCTCAGAACGTGCCTGTGGATCAGCTATATATTCTATTGCATCATATTTGAAAAGAAAAAGATAGAAGCTGTTGGAAAGAGTGATGCACCTTGGCTTAGAGTAGTATAGTAAAATGAATTCGTCAATACCCCTGCTGCACTGACACAACTTGAATGTGGCCATGTGATATATACTAGATTTGATCATTTATGTAGGTTGCGTGGACTGCCCAGGAACTAAAGCTTGGGTTTTTTGGTTTCAGTTGTGTACATACAAACAAATATACATACTCTATATATACATACATAATTGCGTAACTATTAGAATATTTTGCTACTGTATAGCATATGCTTATGGAATAAAATATTAGGTATTTATAGAATGTGGATATAATTATATTGGTTCATTGTCTTTTCAATTAATTATTGTACATTTGATTGCCATATCCAGCACACTCATACTCCTCTTCGTGCCCCTAATCCTAAGTGTTAAGGTGATAAATATTCCCACCCATATATTATACCTGCCTGTGTCTTTAACATAGCTCTACGGCATTCCTTGATACAGTGTAGCAAAGGATCTGCTAAATGGATTACCAAATGTTTGGACTGCAAGATACATGGATATCTGGAGGACTAATCATCGGAGAAAACTGAAAAATATGGAAAACGAAGACAAAAATTACGTCATAACTTGGTGGTTAATGGCTTGAATGAGCTGAGCACTATCGTCATTAACAAATTATGACCAGTGCTCTTCTATTTCAGATTCATTTTAACCATTTATGTAATTATCAGGGCTTCATTAAAAGAGATAAGTCATTGAGAGGTCAAACAACCCCTATGATAAAGTTATAATAGTTTTAGTCGCAGCATATCAAGTTGGGTAATTAGTCATATAAAAATTGTGTCGCTTTCTCAATAGTTTAAAACAAATATTTTGATATCCTTTTTCCGTTCTTTTTTCTTTGGGGGTGGAGCCCTGGAGGTGGGCGGTGCGTGGGGGTGGTTGACGGGTGGGGCAAAATCCAGGTAAGATATCAGGCAGTTATTTATCCAATGTTACTGGCATGTTCCAATGACTAAAATTCATCAGGAGTAGCAATTGGCAGACAAACAATACTTAACTTTCATGCTTCGCCTGAAATTTTATTCTATTATCAATTTAATGGCTTAGGATGGATTATCTGCTGTGCTATTGTTTTTGGGTTCCATGGTGGAGCTGGTTTGTGCTGTATATCTGTTTAGAGGGATCCCTTCAGTACATTATTTATTGATTGATTATTGTTCAGTATATGAGATACTGATGGTCAAGATCCACCAGACTTAAAGTGATAATCTGGGAAGGTGCGATGATTGAGCATGTCTATCACTTTGGAACTGTTTACTTTACTTTTTTCTCAAACTAATTGGACTCTCATTATCCTTGAGCATATGTTGTGACAGTGCTCATATTGTTAAGGATCTCTGACAAATGTTTAAATTTCTGAACCAGGTATCATGGCATCTTTCTCCAAAGCACAAGACACCATGCGGATCTTTTTTGCTGTGTTATTCTGGATGTCGCTTTTCTTCTGGTATTCTGTGTGGGATGGGAAGAATGATGGCAGACCGAACAAGGGTTCTCGATTTAGAAGATAAAATTGTAAGAAGTTTCTTTATGGTGTCATGTATAATTAACTCCTGATGTTGTCTTACGCCATAGTGTAAAGCATGGGGAGCGAAAGGGAAAAAGGAAAAATAGGAGAAATTTAGCGTCTAAAGTTGTTTAGAGTTGCTGAAACATGGAGATTCTTCTGTCTACTTCACTAAAGGTAGTTTAGAGCTCCTTGTTAGCCCAGCTACATTAGTTCATTCATGCTGTGATTTTTGAGCTTCTCCTTTAGAGCCTTAAGAGTAAAATTTTCTGTACAATTATACGAGATTAGAGTCTGTTGCTATGCTCCCTATATTCTTTCATCTTGGGTAAAAGAATACTTTTCCCTGTCTTGTTCAAGAACTTACGAGCTACTCCGTCTTCTCTTCCATCTTGAATAGAATTATACCTTTTCCTGTCTCGTTTAAGAACTTACGAAATACAGTGTTTTTCGGTAAAGCAAAGCAAAGCAAAGTCCCCCCCCCCCCCCCCCCTTTCTCTCTCTGCTGGTTTGAAATGAAAAAAGAAGAACCCTAAGGAAGTTTTAAAGTAGTTCTCTTAAGGAAGTTTTGGAAGTATCAGTTCTAAAATTACTCGTGGATCTGAATTTCTGAAGATCGCAAGCTTTTTTCTCTTTCCCTGCCTTTTTAAATCTTGTTGCTGACCAAGTAAGTAAAGATTAATTCCTTCTGCATATCTTCAAGAATGAGATTGGAAAAACAAGTGGTAGTGGCTTTCATCCTTGTGAAGGGAAGCATAGATTTGTACCGCATATCTTAGGGTAGACGTAGAACGTAATGTTCTATTTGTGAAAGAAGAATTTGGAGCCATTGAGATTTAATGAAGCTGAAGCAACTATTAGTGTCTTTACCTTGGTGTATGTGGTGTGTATTTTCTTTTCTCGCGGGAGCTATTTTTCCTCTCCCTTTACTGGTGATTGAATGTAAAAGACTTGCACATCATCCTGTGATCCTGGTTCTTGAGTTGTACTCTGGTTCGAATAAGTATTGCTAATAAGATCATAAATACCAAGCTCTAGATGTTGCTGTTTGAATGCGACAAACGAGAAACACCGCTGGGGATGTAAACTGTCCTAGAGTTGCTTTGCTTTGATACTTCTCATTATTGCTTTTTAATATCTCTATGCCTCTGTAATTATGGATGAAAAACTAAAAATAACCCTAGGCATCGTAACTTATTCTTCTCTTTTCTGTTTCCTTTTCCTTCTGTAATGGCAGCCAGTGCACAAAGCATCCCTTGTTAGCAGGGTCCGGGGAAGGGTTCCTTTTCCTTCTGTAAGTGAATGGAAATTTAAGAATAACTTGATGAACCAAGCACAATACATGTTTTTAAGTCCACATGTGCCTGGAGTCCTTAGAGAATTGGGAAAACATAGTTTTGTGTGAAGAAGGCAATGATGGTTTATTTCAAGACCATCTAGGAAGTGAGAGAGTAGTTCATTTGTGTTCCTTGTACTGTATTAGGTCGTGGACTTGGGCGTGAAAGGGCATAACTTGTCTACTTTTATCTTGAGCATATTAGTTAAAAATCTTGCTATGGAAGTTCGTAAAGACCTCCATCTGTACACAAAAAAGCAGGACCATTTTCCTCTGATACAAGAAAAGAAAATATAGGTATATTCTTGCAGTTAAAGACAGGGAGGGCAGCTGGTCCCCTTCTGGTGCCTTAATTTGGCATTCCATTGCCTTATGACTGGCTAGCAAACATCCGAACGAACCCGCTAGTAATCTAATCCTAATGTGGTTGTTAATGATTTTAATGACCAATCTTGATTTGTAAGATGGTAATAATTTTTCTTGGGGAGTATTCTCATTATTATAAAATATATATACTGTGTACAAGAGAGGAATTTTAATTCGGTAAGGATCCTAATATATCATAAATATTCATGAATAATAATTACACAATATATGACGAATATTCGGAGAACATTCGTTAATACACTCCCTCAGTCTAAGCGGGAGGAGGTCGGACGCTGAGGCTGGATCTGAAGTCAAGAAATAATTGTTTGGGAAGTCCTTTTGTGAATATATCTGCATACTGGTATGAAGAAGGTACATGCAAGACTCAGACCTGACCCAATGCAACCTTTTTACGAACAAAATAAATATACATCTCAATGTGTTTCGTTCGCTGATGTTGAACTGGGTTGTGAGAGAGATATATGACAGATATGTTATCACAGTATACAATGGACACCCGATGCAAGGGACACTGGAGCTCCAAAATAGATTTCGGAGCCAACAAATCTCAGCAACAGCATTGGCGACGCCTCTATATTCTACTTCAGCACTCGAGCGAGATAAGTTGACTTGTCTCTTGGCATACCATGAAATAAGGTTATCCCCTAAAAACACACAATAACCGGAAGTGGAGTGTCGCATGTCCAGACACCCTGCCCAATCTGCATCCGTATAAGACAGTAACCTGGTCGGTGCAGAGGGCTATAAGTGTAATTAATAATCAAGAGTGCCCTTAATGTACCTAATGATACGCTTAAAGAGAAGTGAAGTGAGACTCCTTGGGGGCATGCATAAACAAGCACACATATTGAACCGCATAGGTAATATCAGGTCTGGTGAAAGTAAGATACTGTAATGCACCTGCAAGGCTTCTATATAGAGTAGGATCAGAAATCGGAGCACCATCCATAGCACTGAGTTTAGATTTAGAATCCATTGTAGTAGGCATGATTTTGCAATTAGCCATCTTGGCCCTGTACACTATCTCCTCCGTATACTTACGCCGACTCAAGAACATGTAATATTTGGATCTGGTCACTGATATACTCAAGAAGTAACTCAACTAGCCCAAGTCAGTCATAGCAAATTCGGTGCTAAGCAATGCAATTACCTCATTCTTCAACGCATCAAATGAATTAGTGAGAACAATATCATCCACATACAATATTAAGTAAGTTGTGCTAGTGCCTCGATGAAAACTAAACAGAGAGTTATCACACCTGCTGCATACGAACCCAATCTGCAAAATATACCTGGCAAATCAATCATATCATGCTCGGGTGCCTGTTTCAAATCATACAACGACTTGCGGAGACGACAAACATGATTGAGGTGCCGCGGGATGAACAAAACCATGTGGTTGGTGCATGCAGACAATTTCTTTCAAGTCCCCATGTAAAAATGCATTATTCACATCAAGCTGATGTATCGGCCAGTGCTTACCTATGGCTATACTCAGGACTGTGCGAATGGTAGCCGATTTTACAACCGGGCTGAACGTCTCTCCACAATCAATACACTCTTGTTGATTTGTACCATTTACTACAAGTTGTGCCATATACCTCTCTAATTCTCCACTGTCTCTGAATTTGTGACGAAAAAGCCACATGGAACAGATCACATTCACCCCCTCCAGTTTGGCTACCAAATCCCACTTGTGTTGTTTCATTAAAGCATTAAATTCCTCACACATCGCGTCATTCCAATTAGGATCCAGTTTGGCTAATTTGGGGTTTTTAGGAATTGGGGAAACTGTTTGGATAGACAGTTTAAATTGGGTTTTGGGTTTAAAAATCTCGTGCTTGGCACGGATTTCCATTTGTTGGATGGGAGCAGCGGGTGGGTTTGTCATCTGGTTGTTGACTGGTTTCGGTAGCTGGGGTTGCGGGATGGGTATGGGTGTTGAGGTGTTGGAACAATGTGTCACGATTGGTGACTGAACTGGGGATTGTGGGTCTGGTGTGGTTGATGGTGGTGGGTTGTCAGGCAGTGTCGATGTCGGTGGTGTTGGTAAAGTCGGGTACGGTGAGGGTGGTGGTGTGTAGTTGTGGATTTGGTCGACGGTGGTGTGGTTGGTGTAAGGTATGTTGGAATGTTTGATTTGTGACGGAGATAGCTCCGATGGGTGATGTGGTCGGAGGCGGGTGCTCTGTTGGTGGTGAGCCAGTGGTGGTGTGTCGGTGACCGAGGTTAGGGGAAACCGATGGAGAGAAGGAAGGGGACATCGCCGGTGGACATATCGTCGGTGGACTGATGGCTGTGGTGGAAACAGATGGCAGAGGGGTTATTTCCGGCTGCTGGGTGAGTGATTCGACTGAGAATGACAGGTGAGACGGCAGGCTCGTCAAGAAAGGAGTAGTCCAATTTTTGGATTTTTTGGAGATTTGAAAACGGGAATGTGGTCTCGTTGAATGTGACATGACGAGTGGATAGGGCAAAACACAGATAGCCTCTATGATTAGGCGAAAAACCTACGAAGATACACAGATTAGTTCGAGGCGCTAGTTTGTGAGGGGCGGTGGAGGCAAGATTGGGATAGCACAGACAACTGAATATCCTTAAGTGGTCGTAGGAGGGAATCCTGCAGTATAGAATTTCGGTTGGAGTCATGTTGTGAAGGGTACTAGTGGGTAGAATATTTAGAATATATTCGGACATTTTGACGGCATAGACCCAGAAAGACGGAGGAAGAGGCATGAAACAGTAGAGTACGAACCATGTTATTAATGGTGCGGATGATGCGTTCAGCCTTACCATTTTTAGGTGAGGTGTGGGGGCAGGAGAAACGAAAAATCATGCCATTGTTACTACAAAATCGGTGAAACGTAGAATTATTGAATTCACGACCATTATTGCACTGAAATGATTTTATAGATTTTTCAAACTGTGTTTTTATAAAAGTGTGAAACTCAAGAAATTTTGCAAACACTTCCAATTTAAATTTGAGTGGAAATATCCAAATATAATGCGAAAAATCATCTAATAAGATCAGATAATATTTATGACCAAGAGAACTAGAGACATGAGATGTCCATAGATCAGCATGTATAATGTCAAAAGGTGAAAAAGTTATGCTGGTAAATGATTTAAACAGAAGATGAACATGTTTGCCTAAATAACACGAAACACAGTTTTGAGCAAGTTTCCCATTATTACATTTGATAAAATTATTGTCTCTAAGAAAATTAAAAACTGGGGTGACTGTGTGGCCAAGAAAATTATGCGAACAGACGGAGAGATAACAACGAGAGAAACTTGAGAGCAGGATCCGGCAGCGGAGGTGAATGTGAATAGATACAGATCCCCCGTGCTATTGCATCTCGTAAGATGGGTCCCCGTACGAAGATCCTTCACAGTAAAATCAAACGGGTCAAACTCAACAGAGACAGAATGATCACGAGAAAACTTGCGGACAGAAATAAGGGTTTTAATAATGTTAGGGGCATACAGGACATTTTTAAGGCGAATGGCGGATGTGGTGGCTATGTGTGGGGGGGGGGGTACCATGATCCTGTATTGGAATGTGATGACCATTGCCAACAGTAAAATATTAAGGATGCTTTAATGGAAACAATTTAGGAATATTACCTGCAGACTGAGTGAGGTGAGATGTGGCGCTCGTGTCCATGTGTCAATTTTCGTCGGGCTGCTGCAAATTGAGACTGCTAAAAGCCTGGCCCAAATCGATTGGGGCCGGACCAGGGCAGTGTCGATGATCGGGCACGAGTCAAGTGGGCCTGAGGCGGGTTGTATGATCCGTTTCTGGCTGTTGGAAACTGGCGCAATATCCCTTGCTGAAGATATGGATATTGGGCCTGATATTGTGGAGGAACTGAAGCCCAATTTGGTTGATGGGCAGTAGGTGCTAGGCTGGTCCAGTGAGACGTTGGATTGGGCTGTTGCTGGCTGGAAAATTGTTGTTAGCCGCCGCGGCCCTTTCCACGTCCTCTGCCACTGCTGGGTGTTTTCCGGCGGTGGTGGTCCGGCGGTAGTGTTATTTTGGGGAGGCGTTTCAACCGCTAGCGCCTTTTGGGTGTGTTCGTCCTGTTTTGCATGTCGGGTTTCTTCAAGCAACAATTGTGAGCATGCCTTGTTGAAACTGGGCAACAGATCAGCCTGTTATATCATGGTGGCCAAAGTGTCATATTCGCCTTTTGGAAGGCCAACAACTAGTTGCAAAACCATCTTTGTTTCAGAAACATGTGTGCCTACGTGGGATTGTTGATCCGCCACAAAATTCAACTGTTTGCAATATTCGGTCATGTTAGAGAAATTTTCAAGTCTGTGTATTATTAAATTGTTCATTCAAATACACAGCACGGGTGTGCTTATTGTCTTGAAAAAATTTCTCCAACCGAAGCCATAAATCGTGGGCCGAGGCGCCAGATTTCATGATAGTGAGAAGCAAGTCCCGAGAGATACTGTCATATATCCACTGTTTGACAGCAGCGTCTAGACGAAGCCATGTAGCGCCGACTACCTCAGAAGGGCGAGGGAAGGAATCATCAATATGATCAAGCACGTTGTATAGACACACATGAATGCGGAACAATTCAACCCATGGAGAGCATTGACCGGTTTCTTGGTCAAGAATAATTGGGAGGCAGTGCTTGATATTTGTGACGGTGAGGGCTGGATGAATTGAGGAAGAAAATGATGATTTGGTATTACTGGGTTGACAACTGTGGAGGATGAGGTGTCTTTGGGAGTTTGAGGGGAAGACATTGCAGTTGGGTAGATGAAACAAAGGAGGAGTCAGAGAAGATGACACGAAAATCAAGGAAGATTCCGGCGGCCAAGGGGAGGGGGGGGGGGCACTTGCTATAGAAACCCTAGGGTTTTAGCTTATGATACCATGTAAGATTGTAATAATATTTCTTGGGGAGTATTCTCATTATTACAAAATATATATACTGTGTACAAGAGAGGAATCTTAATTCGGTAAGGATCCTAATATACCATAAATATACATGAATAATAATTACACAATATATGACGAATATTCGTTAATATGATTATCTCTATTATAACGTGTTTGGTTAATGGTTATATTGTACATGGGTAACAAGGACCTCCTTTAACTGCACTTTGGTATCGTGTTATTCGTGCACTAGATGTGCCATCAAACCCCAAAATAATCCCCCGTTATATTCAGATGGAATCTGGCATAGAATTATTGAGTCTTTGAAATGTTCAACCTGTATAAAATTCCATAGATTTTTAGCATTTAGACGTCCGCTGTGGAAAGTAAAGGAAAAAAATGAGGAACAGCTTGTTCTAGTCGTTTTCAACATGCAAAAATAATCTGTGTCAATTTGCAATTATGTGACTTGTGGGCTAACTTCAAGTTCTCTTCATCGCAAGGATTCAATCATTTGGCAAAGGTGGAGCCACACTGTCCCAAAATATCATCTCGTCTTCATCCTTTTGATTTGGTGCTGTTAACATATGCCTCTTTCTCATTAGTAACTGGTAAAACAACTTCTAGGGAAGTATGTTTCTTCATGTTACAAAAATATTACTCTCTCCGTCCAAAAAAATGACTCACTCTCTTTTTTAGTTTGTCTAAAAAAAAATGACATATTTTCTTATTTGACAACAATTTAACTTTAAATTTTATTTTTTACGCAAATCAGATTATCTATAACCACGCAAATATCTTTGGATTATTTTAGACCATAAGATTCAAAAATCTACTTTTATTTCATAAAATGCGTGTCAAATGAAAGTACATCACATAAATTGGGACGGAGGAGTATATAATTTAGAAAACTTAAATTGTATTCTAATAGTTACAATTTCGTATACCACAAAAAGGTCTCTAAAAGGGTTTTACTATAACTAACTCGGCCCGAGTTTGTAACTTAAAGATGGAGCAAACGCATATGCTATTCTATCATCGACCATTCTGGACCGTAAATTCTCAATAGTGAACACATCTTTATAATAACGAGACGAAATTGGCAAATAGTTTTGGTGTGCTAATTAAGTTTAAGAATGTATTTTAAAACAATTCAGTGTTTAACTACTTTTTAATATTGAAGTAAAATGATGACAAAAATAACCCAAGTTAAAATGCGGAAAAACTTTTGAAAAGTTTTTATTCAAGTTTGAATATTTATGACTTTAAACTCCACGAATCGTTCATGAAATTTGAAACATCAACTAATTTTTACACTTAAAATGTTGTAAATTGAACTCCACAAGTCTTTCCCGGAGTTTAACTAAAATAGGTTTGAACTAAATGAATTATTCATGAAGTTTAAAATTTAACCAATTTTTACACTGAGTTGTGAAAATTTGAACTTAATGAAGCTTAAAACATATCAAATTTTCACACTTCGATTGTGAAAATTGAAACTTCATAAACAGTTCCTAGAGTTTGAACTGATAAATATTTAAGCCCCATAATTTATTCATGAAAAGATTCAATCCAGTCACAGGTTCCCCTACGGCTACCTTGTTACGACTTCACCCCAGTCGAAGACCCCATCGTGGTGGATCTCGAAAGATATGAAAGATCTCCCTCCAAGCCGTACATATGACTTTCATCGAATACGACTTTCAGCAGAATTTTATTTGTATCTATGAGATCGAGTATTACTCTAGCAAATTTTTATAAAGTTGTTTTTGTGTTTAAAGGTAAAGAGTATTTTCTTCTCCAGATGTTATTTTGCCTTTAAAAGTAGATATTTCACAATTACATTCCAAACTGTAACTAAATATTAATAAGCGGTCAAAAAACTGACTATTCGGCCTAATTTCGTGGGACCACCTAGAGGCCCAATTTTGTAGCCCACTGAGTAGAACCTGGGCCCACTGCAGCATGGGAAATCTCGGGAATAGGGAGCTTCCATATACGTCATCGTAACTACCAAAATATCATATTCAACGTGCTGACTTGTGTCGTTTTGCGGAGTATTTGGCTAATCAACGGCTCTGATTTATTTCTGATGAGCGATTTTTTTGGTCGTCTATAAAAACTTTCAATTGAGCCAACCACATCTCATTCTCTCCTCCATAGGAGGCGCAGAGATTATCGATCTGCAAATTCATCTTACCCAAAAAATGTTATTGAGAAGCTCATCAAGCCCTTTACTTAATCAATGGAAAACAAACTCATGCGGGTCTTCACCCGAATCCGACCTATTACTACCCGTACAAACCCAGCAACTGATCCAGACCCGATCCATATCTATGTCGACGTCGTTTGGTCCTGATGAATCTCCGGCTAAAAAAAAATCTCCAACTAAACATGCACCTAACCGTAAAAATGGGTCAAATAGAGAAGTAAAGACACCGAAATTGACGAAATTGAAAGAGAAAGAAGTGGGTTCGACTGAGGTGAGGAGATTGTTATCGAATTCGGGTTTGGGGAAGGCGGCGGCGGAGGAGGAGGCTAGTGTGGCGGTGGAGGAGAAAGAGAGGGTGTTGCAGTCGTTGGTGGCGGCCGGTGCAGGTGGAGGTGGCGGAGGTAGGGTTTGTGGTGGTGGTGGTGGTGGAAGCGGCGGGTCGCATGGTGGAGATGGGTCGGATTCTCAGGATTCAAATAGTTGGCATGGGCATGAGAGTACAGATGCCTATTACCAGAAAATGATTGAAGTCAACCCAGGAAATGGTCTCCTTTTGGCCAATTATGCCAGATTTTTGAAAGAGGTAAAACAATTCTTGATGAGATTTCATAAATGCGGATTCAGAATTTATACTTGATTGTTCCACCTTTAAAGATCTCAGCACTCACTATACATTTGAAAGTATGGCTTCGGAATTTTGATTTTCCAGATGTATCTTTGAAATTGTGGGTTTAAAATTGTGATATTTCACATATATACTTCCTCTGTTCCAAATAGTTGTCATGTTCTGCTTTTTGAGAGTAATTTGAATAATTTTTGGAGCTAAATGAATTTTAATATTTTAAAGTTAAAATTTAGATATTAAAAACTATGCGAATAGTACAATAATAGAGCTCGTTTGGATGGGTTTACGTCTTTTGACTTATAAGCTATAAGTTAGGAATTCTGGCTTTTGACTTTTGACTTATTTTTGTTATTTTAGCTTAAAAGCACTTTTTTGTTTACCCAAACACTACAAAAGTACTTGTAAGCTGTTTTGGCTTAAAATAAGCCAATCCATATAGGCTCTATGCTATAATTCTTCGCATAACTTCTTAAAATGTTGGTCAAAGTTCATGTAGGACTCGAGAGATTCGGAACATGACAAGTATTTTGGGACTGAGGAAGTATCTATTTGCCGCTTCCAAAATAACCTGTAGCGCTTAAGCTCCATCCGCCTCTGCCTAATTTTGTGTTTGAGTAGTTAATTACTTCATTTGTTACTACTAGTCTACTATTATGATTTATTGATTGGTGGAATGCTAACTATTGGTGCAAACAGGTTAGAGGTGATTTAGAAAAAGCTGAAGAGTACTGCGGAAGAGCAATATTAGCAAACCCAAATGATGGTAACGCGTTATCGCTCTATGCTGATCTGATATGGCAAACTCAAAAAGACGTAGCTCGTGCACACACTTACTTTGATCAAGCTGTGAAATCTGACCCTGATGACTGGTATGCATATATTCTCTGCATTTCCTTTTTAAGATTTGAAATCTTCAAGTGGAATAGAGATTCTAGTTGTCACTTTCTGGGCATTACTATCAAGTTAATGATTGATGGAACCTTCAAATGATTCCGGCCTGAATGGCTCTACTAGATGGTCCACTTCTTGGTGCTCCACTTGCCCGTAACATCACACAATTGAAAAGCTTTAAGCTTTTTCTTGGAGAGACTCATTTTTATTTACTTAATTATATTTTCAACACGTCCTTCATGTGTGGGTCTGATTCTTTTATCATGGCCAAACATGCGGACCTTTTTTTTTTATAATGAGTGGCGGTAAGATTTGATCCTAGGGTTTCTTCCTGAGTATCAAGAAATGGACCTTGGACCTAATTAAAGCAGGCAAGAACTCCCGGGTTGGAGTCTCACTGCCACCATTATAAAAAAGAAGCAGACCCGCAAGTGAGGCGGCATGTTGAAAATATAATTAAGTAAATTAAAATGTGTCCCTCTAAAAACTTAAGTTTTTAGATAAAATGGTCACATATTTCAACAAATTGACCGTGTTAAGCTTATTGTGGTATGCATGCTTTATTTGGCTTTTCACTTGATGAATAGGTGCAATTTGTAATTGCAGCTATGTACTGGCCTCATATGCTCGATTCTTGTGGGATGCTGAAGAAGAAGATGAGAACGAGGGCAAGGAAGAAGAACTGAGTAGGCAATTTGGTATTCAGAATGGGAATTCAGCTCAAGCCCAGAATTTCTTTGGTGCACCGTCTCATCGACCTCCCTTGACTGCTGCTTCTTAGTTTCACAGTCTCTTCCAATGTTAATCGGACTCCTGAGCACATAGTTTAGACAACTAATAAGTACTACTAGTGTATAAGTAGCTAAGAAATAGATTGCTCTCGACTATGAAGAGTTTTCCTTCTGTCTTTTACTAGCACTAATAAAACTAAATGTCTGACTGTAATTTTGTGATGTGTGATAACCGAGTAATATCATTGTACACTTCGGCATTTCTCAAATAAAGCTAGTAGTTTTGTGGTATGATAAGTGCTCGCTATTATGCAGAAAACATAAGTTTAAAGTGCTCACTTGTAAGGTACATTTCGGGTAATCCAACTCCTCTCCAGATTTTTTTTCATCAAAGTGGTGTTAGGGCTAGCTTACTCGCACCTTGACTATTCAACTAGGTACTTTTCCCTCCTTTTCAGTTGGATATATCGAAAGTTCAATGAACCAAATTTGTTTGGTTCACCTAAGACGAATGGCCCTACCATTTTCTTTCCTCCAAAATTGATAACTCTATCTGAAGAAGAAGCAGTAGCACTCTGTGGTCAACCAAACAAAGAGTCGAACATCATCTTGAGCAAGAAAATACATGTGACCTTGAAAATATAGGGGATCACAAACTTTTGAACTCCATTTGCCTTGTAGGCAAACCTTTAAGGTCAAAAATGAAAACATGTAAACTTGAAATTTTATCCTTGTTATTTTGCCCACCGGACAAACGAGGTCAAAAGTTCAAGATCACTTGCCTCCAAGATCATTCTTATAAATCACTCTATCTCAGTGAGCAATCATTTTGAAATATGTTTCTTTAGTTTCTAAACATAGTATCAAAGCTCATCAATTCGACCCTCTTTACAATTGGACCGTCTTCTTTGACTTCTATTTCATGGTACCGTGCTAAAACCATTTTTTTGTGCAGATTGGCGTTCAAAAGCACTGGTCCTTAACTTTTGCCGCTGAAATTGTTGATCTTTAATTTTTGTCCGTCGCTTAAAAATACCTCAAAGTTTTGGATTCGAATTTTCACTCACTCAAAAATCTGCAAAGTAGTGTTTGAATTAGCAAGGCATAATTGCCTGCAAACTCTTGCATGAAGGCAAACTCTACCTACTTTAAGGTAGAATTTGCTACCTTAAGGCAAATGCAACATTTGCCTTAAGGTAGAATTTGAAACTCTGCTTTAAGACATAGTTTGCGAATCCAAATTATGTCTTGCTATTTTTTTCTTAATTTTTTACTGAGCTAGAGTTCGAATCCAGAACCCATTTTTAGGCGACTGAAAGAGGGGCATTTGTGCGAATTTCCTTGCTAAAACTAGCCCAGTATAGACTTGGGCTACCGCCATATTGCGGAGTGTGTTTGGCAGATTCTCAAAACTGTTCAATTCAGCTGAATAAAGAGAAATCATTAGAATAAATTGTTAATTATCAGCAATGTTTACTTATTCTATTTTTATAAAGTAAATTATTTTTCCTTATGTATCACTTGTATTAATATATTTCCATTGTAATAATAACAGTTCGAGAACTATGCTTGAAAAAAATTCAGAGGATTAAACCAACGCCAAAAGATTTTGTTGAAAGAAAAAAGTTCTCCAACAAAGTATTGTATGTATTTTTGTAGTGGAAAATGGAAATGTAATCATTTTGGTAGGGAAGTCAGTTATTTGCTTTATCAAGAAGGCTATTGATCATGATTCATGAATGTGCATCCTCTCTAACATGTTTTGAAAATATTTTACTGATAAATATATTTTAAAATAAGCTCCAACGTTGAACTGTCATTTGACTATATATAAAATAAAATAAGGAGATTACGTAAGAAAGAAAGAGAAAGTGACTGTCGGGACCCAAAATTCCATGTTTAAATTCAGTTAATAGCGTTTTCGGCAACGTTATATCCACACAAACAACACGGCGTGACACGAGATCTATGCTCCTGTTTAACAGAGCCAGCACAACAAGGCGGTGCGTCTAGTCTCACCTACAAAATCTAACGGTTTCTATTTCGATGTGAATGTGAAATTGTGAATTGAACATTCCCATGTAGGGGCGATCAACGGGCGTGGGTCGGGGCGGGGCGGGTGGGTCGGGGCCGGGATCCAACGGGACAGGAAGAGGTTTCGTCCCGTCCCACATCCCGCCGGAAGATGGGCCAGGATTTGGCGGGTCGGATCGATCGAGTTGCGAAATTTGATTTTTTTAGACACTTAAATAATTGAACAAGATAGTGTAATAAAAATATTTTAATATTTTTGTGCCTTTATATTATTTAATAGAAATATAATTTTTTCGTAATACAATTTCAAAATTGCAACTTTGTTTAGTTGTTCAAAAGTTGCAAATCACATAGTAAAATTGACATTGAAAAAATTACATAGTTAACCATACTTTTTCTAATTTGCTCACAATGTCCTGAGGATCTTCGATTGGAATTGGAAGTTGTTGGTCAAATTGTTCGACGTCGCTTCTTGTTCCCTCAAACAAGATTTCGTTGTAGTTGTAGTCGTCTTCTTCGTTGATCTCCGGTTGACCACATCTTCTACGCTCCGCTCTAATCCAATCTCTGAATAAAACTGCAATCTCCAAGTTGTCTCCCGTCAATGAGTGTTTGTGTTCTCCTGTTTGAAATTTTCCAGCAGAAAAAACGCTTCAGACGATGTTGATGACGCTTGAATGTTCAACACATCTCGGACCATCTTTAATAGAGTCGGAAATATCTTCTCATTCTCCCTCCAGTATCTCAGCAAGTCTTCACATCCATCTTCATTGACAATTGATTCGTACAGTACAACACCCTGCAAAATATAAACATCAATTTCGCTAACTTAGGAAGAAGTTGAACCACTAAACATTCTATTTCTAAGGCCTTGAACACTACAGCAGAAACTGCATATCTTTTATTAGGTTGCAGTGAAGTAGAAGAAGATGGTACCGAAGCCGGTTGATTATTTGCAATTTCTTGTTGGTAATACATATTTTTTTTTGCATTCATTGTGTATGGTAGACATAACTTCTTCTTTAGTTAGTTCTTCTTCTTATTTAATTGAGTTTGTTGGAAGTATTTCTAAGCTTTCATAAATCGTTTCAACAAATGTTTTACAACCGTCTACTTTAATAGTCGAATTTAATACAACACTAATAAAATATATAGTGGAAATAGAAAAATATTTTTAAAATTTTATAAACATTTTTTTAATAGCTGGCTTCTAAGTTAGTTTTTGCATATATTCATTAAGTAACAAAAATATTAGAGCTATATAGAATAACGTAGTTGAAATAGTAAGATAATAAATTCCAGAAAATTCTTTAGTAGCTAGAAAAAATTTCTCTAAAAATGCAATAAGTTCCAAAAAAAAATTCCAATCATCTACCAGCATATCCGTTGGACTTTGATTATGTGCGTTAAATAATAAAGTTATATGTCTTTTATACTCGTGAGCAACAAGTAGTTGTACATATAAATAATTCCACCTAGTCGAAACTTTTTCTGGATTTTTTCTATAAGGTAGTCTACAATCATGACAAAAAAATTTATACTCTTTGCGTCTTTGTATTTTATTACCTTTAAAAATAAAGTTTATAGCAAATTGTACTTTATCAAGAAAGTTTTTAAAAAGTTTTAGGCCATCATTTACAACTGAGTTATAAATATGACATTCACATCTAATATGAAAAATATCGGGAAAATATGAAGTAAATCGAGTTTTTAAAAGGTTTACAGCATAATCATATAGTAGTATCATTATCTAAAGCTTGTACATATCATAAGGCATTGACACACCCCGATTTTTCAGCCATATATTCGTTATACATAGCTTTGTGCATGCTTTGTACATGTCTCAATAAACCTCCCGTCCCACCATGACCTTTTCCAATTTTATATTTATAAACTTCTTGACAAATTTTACATCTAGCTAGTTGATTCTCACTGCTCCTATAAAAAAAATCTCATGCAGGTGATTTAAATTTTCATTATTTGGGGGCACGACTCATACTAGGGGGAATAAGTGGCATTCCAGTTTCAGTTTCAGGCTGAGACTCAGTCTGAGCCTGAGGTGGATGTGCACTAGTGGGTGTGTTATCTACATTATCGTCTAATTCATTCTCAAAATTAAAGTCTGGTTCAGATGCAGAATATACCTCATGATCTAATGGTATATTAATATCAACATTAAAAAGACCAGTTTCATCTACATGAGTGAAATCATCAGGATTAGGAATAAGATTACTAGAAGATGCACCTTAACCCTGTTACCTCTAGTACCTCTACCAGAAATCAAACGTTCAAGTCGTTCCATTATAATTATGCAAATAAATAATTAAAGTAAATGAAATTAAGTAAAATAATTAAAATTAAGTAACAATAATAATTTAAAGAAGGAACGAAGGTACCAAATGCCAACGTATAATCGAGGTTAAAAATTTAAATTTTGCTTGATGGATGATCTTCAAGCTAGTTACCAACTTCACTCCCAATTTTTGAACTTTGATACAAATAAACAAATAAAATATAATATTTAGTAGGCAATGTAGAATTGTAGAGAGATAGATTGAGAGATTAGAGAGATGATAGGAAGATTTGTGAGAAAAATGAAGAGGAAAATGAGATGTTTATAGTTGAGAAATATGGTTAAAGTGTAAATATACTAACTTATGGGTTAAAAATAAATATTAAGGGGATAAGAGATTTATGAGGTGGGGGCAAAAAATGACCGTTATAGCCGTTGCACAATGACCAAAATTGAAATTTGATCGTTGTTGCAACGATTATTTTTACAAAGGGGGAGGGGATCGGATCGGGTCGGGACGGGGGCAGGATCGGGACGGGCGAGACGAGCCCAATCCCATTCCAAGATTGAACCCCGCTACTATTTTTTCATTCAATTTTTTTTGGAGCGGGGCGATCCGGTCCAGTAATCAAGATGGGCCAACCCGGTCCACTGTACAGCCCAAATCCATTTAAGGTTCGTAAAGTATAGACCATAGAGATCTGTTTCCAAATGGTGCATGTCGATTCTTAAATGAGACTCATCCAGCAAATACCACGTGTCCAACCTCATAAATCACAGACTACTGGGAGAGTAGTTACTTGTTACTCAATCCCATTAATGGACGAATCTTATCCGTCGAATTTTAAACTTGTAACTTATAGATTGCAGATTTATAAAATAAGTTATTGTGGAGATGAGAAAGGGTCCAGGAAATTGGCTTGGTGGCACGCGCGATAGATCCGTGTGAGAAATATTTTTATTAATTATTTTATTTCAAAATTGTAATAAATATACTAAAGTACAAATATAATCATAAGTTAATAATTAAAATATACATTTATTATATATAAAATATATATTTATCATATATAAAATATATATAATTATTACTAATTATATTTTCTTATTCTATTAACATGAGGCGTGCTTGAGGCGGTTTAGTACAGTTTGGGCGGCCTTTATATATCAAAGTAAGCTTCCTATTTTATTTTACTGATGCAAAAAACAGAACTAAATTTGGCTGAAACAGAGGAAGTGTTCGTTTTGAGGAGAAAACTAATGGCAAGTAATAATATGGAGAACAATGAAGTTTTGCCTTTGGAGCTTCTTGCACCTCCGTCTTGGAAGAAACTGTTTTTTTTCCTAGTGTCGTTGATTTTGCTTTAGCTGGCTCTGTTGGTAGCTAACGAGAATTCTCTTTACTACGATTTTGTGCTACAACTCTTTTGCTAGTCTTTAATATATACTTCTGTATCCTGTATTTATTCTCTATCTCTTTTACTCATGTTTTCTATATTGATTATTTCTGCTATTTCCTCCCAATTTAGTTACTTGCTAACTTGTCGAGTAATGTCTGTTCTTTTCTGAGCCTATTACCTCTATTTAATTCATTTGATGGGAGGAAACTGGAGTACCAGTTTAAGTATGAAATTCTTTTCCTTTGCTCTTGTGGGGTGGTGTTTAGGTTGGATCAGAGCAACCTTAGGCGAAGAATAGTCCGGTGCACACACTTCGCCGGAAAATTAAGCAGTGTACATATTGATTTCTTCATCATTCATCATATAGAAACTACAGAAATACAATGTAGAGGCAGTAATAGTAGTAGCATTAGCAGTCGAAAGAGAAAGAAGAAAAATGAGATTGAAGTTTAGTGTGTAATCTTATTATTCCTCATTAGAAAATCTGAATTATACAATGAGTATGTAGATCTATAAAGATTACTTCATCTTTGTATTCTTCTTAAGTTAGTTAGATATTAACTATACTTTCTACTTTTTTAGCTAACTCTTTAACTAATTAACTAAACTCTTTAACTAACTAATTAACTTCTTCAACTAACTAACTAACTTTCTAACTATCTTCATTCCTTGTTAGTTCTTTTAACAGTCTCCTCAAGCGGGATACTGCGAAGATGTTCAGTAATCCAAGTTTGGAACACAAATATTGGTGTTTAAGTTTGTTCAGCCCTTTGGTAAATAGATCAGCAGGTTGATTGACTGTGTTGATATATTCTGGCTTCACAATTCCTCTCTGATTTTTTCTCTCTTATTGAAATGTATGTCTATTTCTATATGTTTGGTTCTTTCATGGAACACAAGATTTGCAGCTATTTGAATGACTGATTTGTTGTCAGTGAATATTGTAACTGGTAAGTTCATTTTGATCCCAATTTCCTCTAATATACTAAGTATCCATGTCAATTCAGTAATTGTTCCTGCTAGGCTTCTGTATTCTGATTCAGCTGAGCTTCTGGACATTGTAGATTGTTTCTTAGATTTCTATGTGATAAGTGAGTCTCCAAACTTGACAATGTAACCAGTAACAAACTTCTTTGTTTGAGGACAATCATTCCAATCTGCATCACAATATGCTGTTATTATCTCCTATGAAAGATAAGTTCTAAAGCATACTTCCTCTGGTGCATAAGTATCCCCTTTTCTGATTTCGCAAATTATATTCCCAGAAAATATTTCAATTCTCCCAGATCTTTCATTTTGAAAGCTTGTTGTAAGGCTTGTTTTGTTTCTTCTATTTGTTCCATATGATCTCCAGTTATTAGCATGTCATCCACATAAACCAATACTAGAGTTTTCCCTTTATCAGTTTTTCTTATGAATAAGGAATGGTCATATTGGGACTGTTTGAACTTCATTTGTAATAGTGCTTTTGCGAGCTTGAAGTTCCATTGTCTTGGAGCATGTTTCAGTCCATATAAGGGTTTAATCAGTCTACATACTTGTTTGTCCCCCTGGATGATAAATCCTTGAGGAAGTTCCATATATATTTCATCATGTATATCTCCTTGTATGAAGGCATTATATACATCTATTTGATGTATGTGCCAGTGTCTAGATGCTGCAATGGATAGGATAGATCTGGCAGTTACCATCTTCACTACTGGAGAGAATGTTTCTTGATAATTTATTCCTTCATTTTTGTTGTATCCTTTTGCCACCAGTCTAGCTTTTAACCTTTCAATTTCTCTTGTTTTCTTGTACTTGATCTTGTATATCCATTACATCATATTGGTGTCTTTCCTTTAGGTAAAGAAACAATATCATATGTGTGGTTGTCCTGTAGTGCTGTGATTTCTGCTTTCATGGCATCCACCCATCTTGGATCTCTGGATGCCTCAGTATAGTTTCTACGCTCAGTTACTTCTGAGAAAGCAATGAGGAAGGCTCTGTATTTAGGTGAGACTGTTTTATAGGATATATAGTTGGCTATAGAATATGGAGTGGTAGAATTTGGTTTATTTGTAATAAAGTCTTTAAGCCATATTGGAGGTTGTTTAGATCTGATAGATTTTTTGGTAAATGTTGTGTCAGATGACTGATTTTGTGTTGTATGTACTATAGGTTGTTGTATCTGCATGGTGTTGTTGTGACCTGTGTCTGAAGTTGGATTTTCATATAAGGAAATGTGTTGAGCATTTTCTGGTGTCCAATGTATTTGATCTGACTCTTCATGTTAGAAGATTTTCTGGTGTATCATGTATTTAATTGACTCTTCATATGTATGAGCCTGAGAGCCATGTATAGGTCTAGACATCTATATATTTGAAGTAAAGGAATCATCATCAAACTCCCTACTTTGGTTATGCAGAAAAGTATGTTGTTCTGGTTTTTCTTCTCTGAAAGGAAACTCAGTTTCCCTAAAGCTCACATCTTTATTCACAAAAAATATTTTGCTTTGTACATCATATAGAATATATCCTTTTTGTAGTTCAGAATATCCCATCATAACACAAGTCTTTGCTCTGGATTGTAGTTTATCAGATACTGTCAGGTCTTTAGCATAACATAGACAACCTAACACTTTTAAATGACTAACAGTAGGTTTTTTATTGTACAATTTCTCATAAGGTGTTATTCCAGTAGTAGATGAGGGTAATCTATTTATTAAGTATATATCAGCTTGTACACATAAGCTCAGAATTTTAAGGGAATGTTAGCTTGAAACCTTACTGCTCTTGTTATTTCTAGTATGTGTTTTTTTAGCCACACCATTTTGCTGAGGTGTATAAGCACAAGATTTTTGATGTATAATACCTAGATTTAAGAATAAACTGTTGCATACATCATTTACAAATTTCGTTCCATTATCGGTCCTTATTATTTTCCTTGTTTTATTGAACTGTGTATAAACAAAGGTTAAAAACTATTTAATTACAACAGACATCTGTCTTAAATTTGAGCAAGTATATCCAAGTCATTCTTGTAAAATCATCTATTATAGTAAGGAAATATTTGTGACCATTATGAGTTTGTACCTTGTAGGGTCCCCAAACATCCATATGAACAAGATCAAAGCTAGAATACTTTCATTATTACTGATAGGAAAGGGAAGTCTACATTGTTTAGCACATGGACACACATTACAATTCTTTATAGTACTAGCTATAACATCAGATTGTGCTTTAATCAATTTACTTAAAATAGTGCTAGATGTATGTCCAAATCTTCTATGCCACAGTTTTATTTCTTCCTCAGTCATTGCAGCAGCAGGTTCCTTAGTCTTTCTCACATTTAGTCCTAGCTTCAGATGTTCAATTAGATATTTTTCTTGTGTTTGATTTACTAACATGTATAAACCATCTTGCAGCCTACCAATTTTCTTCACTCTCCCATTGTAAAGATCCTGAAACAAGCAGAAATCAGGGTAGAAGGTGGCTTTAGACTGTAATTCTCTGGTGAGTTGTGATACATACATTAAGTTGAATTTGAATTGTGGTAAATAGAATACATTGTTAAGAGTACTTCGGTTAGATATAGTACTTGACCCTGTATGAGTCACACTCACTTAAACTCCATTAGGTAAATGTACATTCTTAGAGTCAGTTGTGTTTATAACTCTAGTAACTTTATTTAACATTTGTATATAAGAAATCATGTGATTAGTGGCTCCAGTATCTATAATCCATTGTCCGAGTATATTAGCTACCAGAAAAGATTTATGTCTATTCATACCTGTTACATTTGCAGATGATTAAGTGGTATTTAATCTTTGTGGCTGGGTAGTTGTAGGCTGAATCATGTTGGATTGTGCATTTCCATTGTGCCTCAGCAACTGTACAATTTCTTCATATTGATCTCTAGAAAACATAGGTGCTCATGTGATCTGCCACTGGTCTGAGTTGGTAACTGCAGTAGATTTATCATTCATTCCACTTACATATTTTTTCACTTCTATCCTCATGACCATCTGCATACACATTGTGAGCAACATGTTCTTTCCTTTTTGACTTAAAATTTGGAGGATAACAAATCACTTTATAGCATAATTCCTTGGTATGCCCCTTCATTTTGCAGATTTCACAATACAGATTGAATTTTTTTTAGAACTTCTGTGTGCTTGTACCAGTCCTAGATAGGGATGGCAATTGGGTGGGGCGGGTGCGGGTACCCCCTCTCCCGCACCCGTATCCGCCAGAAATTTTTATACCCGCCTAGGCGGGTATATTCCTAAATCCACACCCGCTCCACCACCCAAGTGAATATCCGCCACCCGCCAATACCCACATGTACCCGCCAATCATATTTTATAATCAATTCATTTGTGATCAAATCCAAAATAAAATAGTCTTATAAATTAAATTAGTACATTATATAAACACGACAAACTACATAAATGGATGGATTTTTAGAAGGTTGTTGACACATCTTTAGTAGTGGGCATATAGTTTGTAAATCAAAAATGCTTTTCTGAATTTTATCACAAATGAAAACAAAATCAAACATTTTGTTCTCAGAGTAGTAGGTCCTCTTAATCAAATACCTGTTGTCAGGGTCTTAGGGACATGGAGGCATGAAGGCTGATGGCGGCGTGACGAACAACGAGCGAGGGAGGAGAGACGGCAGTCGGCAGAGACTAAAGAGTGAACGAGAGAGGGAGGCATGAAGACCGACGAGTGAAGGCTCCTGAACTTGAGTAAGGACTAAGTGTAAGTGAGTAGGGTTTTGCCTACTCACTTATTATTGGCATTGGGCTTATGGGCTTACGGACTGCTACAACTATTACCGGGCTTATGGGGCGAGTAGGCGGGCGGTTGGATGCGGGGCGGGGGAGGCGGGTATAACTGCAAATCCACCACCTACCTGCCATCCCTAGTCCTGAGTACATTGCAGTAGGATCATGACTAGCATTATGACCAAATCCACTAGTACCAACACCTAACAATCCACCAGACTTAGCAGTGATAGATTTCTGATTCTCATCACTAGTAATTATAGAATATGCCTTATTCACAGTAGGCAGTGGAGACATTAACAAGATTTGACTTCTTGCTTGCATGTAGTTCTCATTTAAGCCTATTAAGAACTGGTATAGCTTTTGTCTTTGAAGATATTCTACAAACTCTTTAGATTTAGGGCATCCACAACTAGGGGGTGGAACTAAAGATTGAAACTCTACCCACAATGTCTTTAGTTTAGAGAAATATTCAGCCACACTTAAACTTTCTTGAGTTAAAGTAGCTATTTCTCTATGAAGATCATAAGTTCTTGAGCCATCCACCTTATCAAATCTTTCTCTTAAGTATTTCCATACTTCAAAGGTTGTATCAGCATATAAAACACCACTCAGTAATCCATTTGAAACTGAATTTATCAACTAGGCCTGGACCACTGCATTTAGTTTATCCCACTATTCTTTATCATAGTTTTCTTTCTTACATTTTCCATTAACAAAACCAGGCTTATTTCTACCATTAACATGCACTGGTTGCAGTGATTCCAGTATTCACTTCTGCTGTTGGAATTGTGTTATTTTGATGGTTTTCAGCAACATGTGGATCAGTGTCCATTATGTGATACAAATGTTCAATATATGACTCTAAAGAAGAAGAAGATTTCTAAAACCAGACTTAAGTATCAAGAAAGTAACAGAACTAAGAAATTTTCAGAAGTGATTCTGGTTTTCAGAATTATCAGAAGGGATGGTTACTTGAGATGTTAAGAAAATACCAGAGACTCATAGGTCTGATTTTCAGAAATATATGAAGTAATGCAGTGAATAACATGTGATATGATCAAACAAAGTGCAATCTTAACAGAAGAAGACAATTAACAGAAGAACAAAATTTCAGTGGAAGAAATCTGACCCAAAATATTAGTCGATTGTCTCCAATTATCTTGCGGAAGAAAGACAATCATTGTGTCTTGGATCATGGCTCTGATACCATGTTGATTTCTTCATCATTCATCATATAGAAACTAGAGGAATACAATGTAGAGGCAGTAGTAGCAGTAGCAGTCGAAAGAGAGAAGAAAAATGAGATTGAAATTTAGTGTGTAATCTTATTATTCCAAAATCTGAATTATACAATGAGTATGTAGATCTATTTATAGGATTACTTTATCTTTGTATTCTTCTTTAGTTAGATATTAACTATACTAACTACTTCTTTAGCTAACTCTTTAACTAATTAACTAAACTCTTTAACTAACTAACTTTCTAACTATCTTCATTCCTTGTTAGTTCTTTCAACAGTACATAGGTTAAATGTAAATATTATGAGTATATATTTGATTTTGCACACCCTTGAGTGAGAAGAAAATTTGCACATTCTTTGCCAAATTCTTGGTTCCGCCATGAAGATAGAAGAACCAAGGTCTATTAAACAATTGAGATCAAGACAAGCAGAAAATGGAATAATTTACTGAAGACTTGAACTTTTGAATTGGCAAAATACTGCTAGAAATTGATTGTTTTTGTTGTAGCCCCGAGGTCAATTCTATTAAAGCTAGGGCATGCTCTGAACAGTTGACAAAAGGAGTTTACAATGAACTGAGAGTGACAACAATATAGTGGATTAGCGAGTTGCTAGCTGATCTTTCAAATGTTACTGAATAAATATTAGTTCTTAAGGAGGTTGTAACTTGTAACTGAGGTAGATTTGTGGCGCAACCTAGCTTTGTAAAACTCGAGAACAGTAATTTCATTTATTTTATTAACATCTCCTTTTTTACCGTACATGAGAGAGGAAGATCACTTCTTCTCAGTGTCATCCACAACTTGCCACGTGGCACTGAAAGAGGCAAAAGAAATGATTTATAAACAAAAATAGATTTTTTCTATAGTAGTATTTCTGTCACTAACTAACCAAAAGTTTGAGTAAGCTACGCTCCAAACCTTGGCAACCAGATTGCACAGTTTTTACCATCTTAAAGTCCAGGGAAATCCTTAAATACCCAAAAGACGGGGAGGAAAAAAGAGTTTTCTCATTTTTCTTTTAAATTGTTTTTATTATATAGGGTAAGGAAAATGGGAAAGGGATTACAAGGTGGAAATCAAACCTTTACCAACAAGGCTAAAGTTCGTATAGCCAACCAACTAAGCTGGTAAGATCTCCCAGTTTTCTCATTTCTTTTAGCATCTAATTTGTGATTTTTTTAGTAATTCTGGTTTCCAAGCTAGATAAATCCATTTCTATGTGTAGGTCTCACTATCAGCGTGCCAAAGCTACCTGGAGTCTTTGAATAATAACTGTTCCTGTGGACTGTAGCAGTTCTTTGGGAGAAAGGAATTAGCTTTGACAAGCGAATTAACCACGGTCTTCCCTTACAACGTTTCTCCCTCTATTGCTTTGCAGATCACGCCGAAGAAAGGGGGTAAAATAAAGAAGAATGAGGTTGTGTTTGTTGCTCCAACAGGAGAGGAGATCAGGAATCACAGGCAGTTGGAGAAGTACCTGAAAACACACGATGGAAATCCTGGTATATCGGAATTTGATTGGACTACTGGTGAGGCTCCGAGGAGATCAGCACGGATCCTTGAGAAGGTTAAGGCAATGCCACCTCCTTGCTTGAGCCGTCAAAGAAACGACGTCGTACGTCTTCAACTACAATGATAAGGAAATGGATGTCGCAAATTTAGAAAAGGAAAACATGGACAAGAAAGAGATGGAATCTGCCAAAGAAGAAAAGGAAGGCTTGCAGAAGAAGGAGCATGTAGTAGAAGATGAAATGGTGGATAAGGGGAAGGACGAGTGGGTGGCTAAGGAAGTAGACACAGAGCACAAGAAAGAAGAGGAAATGTCTGATGGAGAGATTTTGGAGATTAAAATTGATGCCAGCGATGACACTCAGGTTGAGGATGGAGGTAAAATGGCTGAAAATGGTACAGAGGATACCATCGCAATTGATGCCAACATCCCGATTGGTTCCATGGACAAGGACAATTTCAAGGGAGGAGTTTCACATGCTGCAATTGGAGAAACAAATGCTGCTGAATGAGGAGCAGAAATCAAGGAGAAACAGGGATATGGAGAAAATCTAGAGTCCCAGAGAATGATAGACAGCAGTGCAGATGATATGAATCAAGACATTCCAGTCTCAGGAAGTGAGACGTACAACATTCAGGACCCTGCATTAGTTGGGGAAACTACTGGTTTCCATGAGAACCTTGGAGAGCATAGGTCGCTCGAAGAGGAGAATAACAAGAATAGGGCTGGTCTGGTGATGGATAATGTCAAGATTAACCAACCAGGGCCGGCACATACTCCACAGCATCAATCCGCTGCTACCATTAGTTGTTGAGTGTAGCATCTAAAATAAATTAGGCCTTCACCCAGTGCATGTTTCATCCGTCTAACTGGGATTTGCTTGGACGGTTGTAATAATAGTATTTTATAGTAGTTTCGGAATTAGCTTTTGTGGGATCAACTTTACTGATCTTCTGTGACATTGCATCTGTAATCTGTACTTTGTGATATATCGTGGTCTTCTGGTCTCTTACTAACATAAACAGCTTCTTGTTTTTGTTGTTCATTTCTTGTTTATTGGGAAATTGGCATAATCCATTGATGTGGATAACTTTTCAAAGCTGCGGAGGCTAGGACCTTATTTTTTAACACTTGACATGAATGGCTTCTTTCTGTTCTACTTCTTATTGAGCGGCATAGAAAGAATGTACCTACCTTGCAGGGAATGCTCACTATATCCGTCTAATCGATCAAATAAATTCTATGCTCGACATTACTAGTTCCCTACTATTAATTTCCATTTAATTTACATTACTTATGGAGCTGCCGAAATTCAATAGATGACAGAGAAACTGTCTAAGAAACAACGGAGTATCTTCATACTAACTTAGAGGGCGCTTGTAAGTTGCCATTTCTCTCTTGTCGAAGTATGGCGTATCGGTGTTGCCTAAGATGAAACGGCAACAAGACAATGACGAGATACTGTAGAGTCGAAAATTTTATATACTTTCTCCCATTTGATGAGTCATTTTTCTATAATTTATTTAAGAAAGAACATCTTTTATGTATAGAGATAATTTAGTTATAAATATCTTATTTTATTAATAAGATAGATGATTTATAGGTTTAGACATACAACTTATAGAGTTCGGATAGTGAGAGCTAATTAAGAGTAAGAAGTGAAAACTTAAGAGATTGAAATTCCACCATTTCAGCAAGTGGTCTGGCTATGAGGAGAAGGTCTCACAATTCTAGAAGCTATATTTGGAAAATTGAGTCAATGAACGTTGTTTGGAGGACTTTAATGGTTTGGAACTAGTTTAGTCGATTGCTATTATGTATAAGGTATTCAACACCCACTATATAGATATAGAAAAGATAATTTTAACCTTAGTAAAGAAATATGTTACTTGATTGTATTCATCAATCATGTACAATATATATAGTAATAGAATAATATTTAAACTAGGTAACTAATCAACCTAATTACAATAGAAAATACAATTCTACCTAAAATAGGAGACCTAATTACAATAGGAATACAATTCTACATAAAATAAGAATTAATGAAAGAATATTCGGGAAATATTCTATTACACCCGTGCAGTCGAAGCGGAAGGTTCACAAACACTGAGACTGACTCGAAAATCATCAAATAGTATGCGCGGAAGTCCTTTGGTGAAGATGTCGGCAATCTTATATCTGGAAGGAACATGAATGACACAAACTTGACCACGAGCCACTTTTTCGCGAACGAAATAAATGTCCATCTCAATGTGTTTAGTGCGCTGATGTTGGACGGGATTGCCAGAAAGATATATCGCACTAATATTATCGCAGTAGACCAGTGTTGCCTTTTGAACCGGGCAGTGAAGCTCAAGTAGAAGGTTACTGATCCAATAAAACTTAGAGACGACATTGGCGACACCTCTGTACTATGCTTTAGCACTGGATCGGGATAGTGTAGGCTGCCTTTTGGAAGACCAAGCCAATAGGTTATCTCCGAGGAAAATGCAGTAACCAGACATGGAGCGTCGGGTATCATGACATCCACCTTAGTTAGCATCAGAATAAGCAGTGAGACCAGTGAGCGAGGACATGTATAGATGTAATCCGAAGTGAAGTGTACCTTATACGTATCGTAAAATACATTTGAGGGCATGCATGTGTGCTTTCGTCGGATTGTGAATGTGTATGAAGATTTGTTGCACGACATAGGATATGTCAGGTCTCGTGAATAAGAGGTACTGCAGGGCCCCAGCCAGACTACGATAGTGAGTCGGGTCTGAATATGGGGGGCCGAAATCAACACTGGGCTTGGAATTGGTGTCTACTGGCATATGGGATGGTTTGCAATATGTCATTCCTGCACGATCAAGGATCTTTTCGGCGTACTTCTTCTGACACAGAAATAAGCCTCCAGAATGTCAAGTGACAGAGATGCCCAAGAAATAACTCAGGGCCCCCAGATCCTTCGTAGCAAACTCAGAGGAAATGAGAGACATAATGGATTGGTGGAGAGCATCAGATTATGTGGTGAGGACAATGTAATCAACATATAATAATAGGTAAGCCATGTGTGTACCCTTGTTGTAGATAAACAGCGAATGATCATATCTGCTATGTGAAACCGATAGAGGAGACATAATCGGCGAACCGTTGGTACCATGCTCGAGGAACATGTTTCATTCCATAGAGCGATTTCCGCAATAGAAACACATAATCCGGAAGAATAGGATCCCTGAAACCCATAGGATGATGCATATATACCGTTTCATGAGGATCCCCATGTAAGAAGGCATTCTTCACATCAAGCTAATGAATGGGCCAAAACTTGGATAGAGTAATATTGAGGACGGCCCGGACAGTTGCGGGCTTTACGACCGGGCTGAATGTTTCATCACAGTCCACTCTCACTTGTTGAGACATGTCATCACTTACAAGACTAGTCTTGTACCTCTCAAAAGAACCATCAGATTTCTTTTTATGTCTAAAAATCAACATAAAATAAATAATGCTAGCATCAGGTGGACGGGGTACTAGGTCACACGTCTTATTATCAATAAGAGCATTACATTCGTCAATCATTGCGGCTTTCTAATTAGGGTCGGACAAGGCATTCTTCGGATTTCGAGGGATAGTGAAAGGGACAACTGAAACGGATGGGTTAAACAACCATTTAGGTTTATGAATTCCGTACATGGCATGAGTTTTCATGGTCCGGAAGCGTGTCTCGGGATGCGGGATGGGAGGGTGTATGCCCCGAGACTGTCGAGAAGAAGAGGAATGGCAGTGGTGGTGGGACTAGTTGATCGATGCTCGGTTTGCCGAGAGGTGGCTGCGGAACTACCTGAGGTGGGCTATTCTGGGCCACCGTCGGCAGAACCGGGTGGGCAGTGTGTCCCTGACTATCCGAGGTGGGGGCACCGAGGTCTGGGACGACAGACTATGTAAATGATAAATTAGAAGAGGGTTCAGGCCACCATCTAGGAAGTCGTAGGAATGCCGAGGTAGCGAGTTTAGGGAGGCAAAGGGGATTTGAGACTCATCAAATAGGACATGACGTGAAATAATCAATAAAAGAAAGATGTCGAGAGAAATTCTTAGCCCAACAAATGCGTTGCGAAGAGAGATCGAAGACGAAGACTTTCTGACACAGTGCGGGCACTGGATGGAAAAGGCAGATAAAGGAAGAACCCACCGGAAGGGCATACCTCAAGGGGCACCAATCTCCTAATTTTATGGCTTGACAAGTCATAGCACGAGTAACTACGATGATTGGCGGGGTAACCTAAAAACACACACGGGGAAGATCGGGATTCGAGTTTGTGAGTGGTCGGATGAAGAGGATAACAGAGACATCCAAAGACACGCAAGTGTTGGTAGGAGGGGTTCCTACGAAACAAAACTTAAGTGGGGACTGTTGAGCTAGAGATTTGTTTGCGTTTACATTTTGGAGATAGGTGGCCATGGAGAGTGCGTAATGCCAGAATTGAGGGGGAATTGAGGCGTGAGCAAGTAGGACACAAATTTGGTTGTTTATGGATTGGATTTTCCGTTCGGTCTTACATTTTGAGAGGAGTTGTGAGGGCAGGAAAAATAAAAGTTAAGATCGTTATTGGAGAAAAACTGTTTGAATTGATTATTATTGAATTGGCCATTATTACATTGAAAACATTTAATTCTCTTTTCAAATTGTGTTTTTACGAGAGCACTAAATGAGGAAAAAATGGGGTAGACCTGAGATTTATTGCCAATTGAAAAAGTCCATAGAAAGTTGGAATAATAGTTCAAAAACAACACATAATATCGATGGTCAACCGTACTTAAAATAAGGGATGTCCACAAATCACTATGTGTTTGATATCGAAAGATAGTAAAGTACAATTTGTGGATGCAGAAAATGATAATTTAACATGTTTTCCAAAAATACAGGATTCACATATAGGAGTCCTAGAAATATGATTGCAATTAATAAAATTATTTTTCCTAAGGGAGCGTAAAACAGAATCTCCCGGATGTCCTAATCTAAAGTTCCATAAGGAAGACGAAAGAACAACAAAGGTTGATGGAACTTGCGGCTGGATTGTTGACGGCATTTGAAATATGGTAGAGATATTCGGTGCTGTCATATCTCATTATTCATCTCCCTGTCATAAAATCCTTCACAGAAAAACCAAATCGATCAAAGTCAAGGAAAACATTATTATCAGTTGTGAAATGTCGCACATAGATTAGATTTTTAATGAGTTTAGGGGCATGAAGGACATTTTTTAAGATTAGTGGTGGATGTGGTGGGGATAAGGATGAATGACCAAAACCGCGAATGGGAATGCCTTCTCCACTACCAACAATAATATTCTGATTTAAATTGCTCAAATTGAAATAAGACGATAGAGTACCTTATGATGCCGTTATGTGAGATGTGGCGCCTGTTACCATACACCAATTTTCATCTGGAGCATTAAGTGACATTGTGTTTATAGCTGCCTTAATGTCAATTGATGCATAAGTTGAGGGCGAGGGGGGGTGTGTTTGTTGTGTAGGCAGTTATGGATGTGGGTCAAGTATGCAAGAGTGGGCCTATTGGTTATGAGGTGGAGTCCACAAGGATGTCGGGTACGAGCTAGGAGGAAAATCCATGATGGTGGGGCCCACGCGGGTAGGCAGCCCACGACGGAGGCTGCTACCACTACCACGTTCACTGCTGGCGGTTTCCTGCCGGCGGGGACTGCCCCTTCCCACCACCATTGTTGTCGAAATTCCGTCTGTCGCGGCCCTTGCCAGACTGCCTGCTCTGGCGATTATTGTGGGTGGATGCGGGCAGGTGCGGGTCCTCGAGCCGGCGGTTTTGGTTGCCGGAGTTGGAGGCCCTACCGTCGGTGGAGGGCTCGATAGTGGTGGTAAGGGTGGCGTCGGCAATGCTGGCCTGAGTGGTGTGGTGCTTATTTTTTGGGTTTTCTCAAGAATAAGCTTCGAACGGGCCTCATAAAATGGAGGTAACGGCGTGCATTTCTGAAGGATAGTGGCAACACCGTCATATGATTTGTTCAAGCCTGCAATAAGTTGCATGATCAATCGTTGATTAGTGATTGGTGCGCCAACATTGGAGAGTTGGTTGGCAAGCATTTTGAGTTCTTGACAATATGCAGACACATTTGGGAAATCGTCCTGATAAACGTCCTTGAATTGATTTTCAAGGTATAACGCTCGTTGAATTTTGTTATCATGGAAAATACTTTCCAAATGTTCCCACGTTTGGCGGGCAGTTGTCACGACCCGACCCGACAGGCCGCGACTAACCGCCCTAATGACGTCATTATACTAACCTGTCACACATAATCCAACTAACCCTTAATGAGTCTGAAATCCGGCAGCATAACGCTGCAATAGCAACGTGTGTCAGGGTAGGCAAGCCGACAAGGCTGCCTTTACCCAAGATTGTACCTGTCTCCTGCGGAGTCACAACTAGCCAATATAACATAACAAGCAAGCCGACAAGGCTGCCACCAGATAGTAACGTATATACATGGAACACCCCGGCACAGAATACAATAACATGAGTGACCAAAACAGAGTCATAACCCTTACATACGTACAACCCACCACTGTCTACAGACCTCTATAAGAAGAAGAACGACATATGACGGGACAGGTCCCCGTCGTGCCCCTAAATACAAATAGAAGTCTAAAAGAGGTTCGATACCAACATGACAAAGCTCTGGATCAAAGGAGCTTCCCAACCTGCTGAGTAGGAACCTAGGCCTGAGGTTCACCAAACTGAAAACATGTACCTGCGGGCATGAAACGCAGGCCCCCGAGGAAAGGGGGTCAGTACGAAATAATGTACTGAGTATTTAAAACATGAAGCTGTAAAAGATATCATAAGTAGCCAACAGAAACATGAGATCAGTATAAAAATCAGGATCCAAATCCAACTGTGCCATAAACCATAAAAGTCAGTTGTGCCTTATAAACATGAGAGTCAAGTCAGGAAAACATGTACGCCTGTCCATATACATATATATACCTGTAACGTAACCAGGCCCACTAATGCGGGACTCGGTGGAATCATATCATAACCCGGCCCATGCTGGGACTCGGTAAAGTCATATCTCATCTATGGATCCATCCTACGTAACATGGCCCTCTAGTGAGGGTCTCGGTGAATAATGCAAGGCTGTGCACGAATCGTAACCCGGCCGGTGAAGTAGTAACACTTAGCACGAGTAGATATCATGAGTAACCATATGCAAGTAAAATTTATCATTTGACTCTCAATAAAATCATTATAATAATGTCATAATAAACTCTTTGCTGAAAAATCATAGGCACTTCTCATAACAATCCTCTTTAGGAATTAAACTGTATAAGAATCAAGTACGTCCGCCGTACCTTCATTAAATAAAAATCATGCCAAAGAAAGAAGGAATAGTTCACATACCTCTTAGACGAACTAATCAACTCTATATTAGAGTACGTCTCGATTTAGAACTTCAACCTATAATAATGGTAATACGTTCGTCAATTCTATGTTCGCTAGCATACTTTATATCGAATAACGACTTCTTATTTTATAAAAATTCGGGCAGCACTTCCCCTGTTTATACATGCTTCCACAACTTCCAAACGAGGCTAATAACATCAATAAACAAGCACCAATTAAGGGCACAACCAAGACAACAATAAAGGGAATTTACACACCCACTTCCCATGTAAATTTAGCCTCTTAATCCACCTTAAAAACAGCCCACAAAACAGCCCATGTTTCAACAACAACGAGGGTAGAATGTGAAGCCTTTCTATGCCTTTCCACACACTTATTCCTTTAGGATTTACCTTAGAAATTACCATACTTAAACATGCATAATGGTGACTAAATTTTCAGAATTATAACACCACAAAACAGCCCCTAAAACAGTCCATATACATCACAACATGTCCAACAATTTCATGCAAGTTCTTGGCCACAACATGTCATAATTTCATAACTCTTATCTTAATTCCTATAATCCAATTTCGGATTTTAATACTTTCATATAACTAATTCCAACTAAATCTCCATGTGTCCTTTCAATTTCATCATGCAATTAGTGATAATAATAACAACAATAACCAACGAATCCAACAACACCAAAATCTGTCCCAAATTGGCAACTAGCCCAAAATGGTCACATGCAATGCTTAAATTCCAATTCTTCCTTAACACAAATTCATTACCTTAATTCTAACGACATGCATTCCAATTATATCATAGAAAGAAGAATTTTTATACCTCAAATTCATCAAAACAGTCCGCAAATTTTCTGCCATTGTTTGTCTGAAAATTCCCACTGTTTCGTAATATTTCTCCTCCTTTTTGTTCACTTCTTCAACTCCAATTGACATGCAAGTGTTCTACAATGTTAAGCCATCATCCCTACATGTTTTCTTCCAAAATTTCATCCAAAAAATTCGAAAATTCTGGGCAGATTTCGGCCCAAACAGTGGCTGTTTTGCCACTGTTTTCGCCACTGTTTTTGGTGTTGTTTTGCTTCTAATTTTTTGTGAAAAATGTAGTCTAGGAAGAGAAGATAACAACCTTAATTTTGGTTATGGGTGGAGGGTGATTTTCGGATTAGTTTGGAGGAGAGAATGATAGGAGAGTTTGGTTTTTTTTTTGTTTAAGTGTAGGAAGAAGATGAAGAGGTTGGTGTAAGGTTATATGAAAAATCTGATTTTTTTCCTTTACACTTTGGCCCCCAAGTTCTTCAATTAGTAAATCTCAAACCCACTTCTTTTAATTCCCGAGAATTTCATAAGCCTCGTATCCTCAATGTCATAATTTTTTTATACAATACTATTCCGGGATAGCATCCGTTTAAGTGTTCCTTATATTCAATATCCGAATCTTGCTTTCTTAATGACGTTCTTAATTATCGTCTTAATCTTACGAGGTGTAACAGAAGTGACATCGGTCTCAATAATGGTGTGCAACATATTATTAGAGATTGTGTCGTATATCCACTGGAGGACGGCTGTGTCCAAACGAGACCAGAGTGCATCATCAGAAGTCGAAGTCGAGGGTAGGTCTGTGGACTTCGGTGTAGGAGGGATGATGTGGTCGATAACTTCGTAAACACGACAATGGATCTTAAAAAGCTTCGCCCACGAGGAGTATTGACCCTTTTTCATCTCAAGGGTGATAGGGATGAAGTTTTTTATGTTGTTTATTGCAGGTGCAGGATGTAATTTGGTTTTGTCAGTCATGAAAGATGAAATTTAGGAGGAGGGGGAAGAGAGAATGGCTGGGAAAAAACACTAGGGTTTCGTGGGGGTGGCGGCCGAGAGCTATGGTCGGCGGCGGTGGAGGTATTTTTAGGCTACTGATACCATAAAGGAATATGTTCATTGATTGTATTCATCAATAATGTAATATATATATATATATATATATATATAGTAGTACAAGAATATTTAAATTAGGTAACTAATCAACCTATTACAATAGTAAATATAATTCTACCTAAAATAGGAGACCTAATTACAATAGGAATACAATTCTAGCTAAAATAAGAATTAATGAAAGAATATTTGGGAAATATTCTATTATTTAGATATACATAGTAATTTTTCAGCGAAAGGTTCGAATAAATCTCTTACGCCTACCTAGCTCTGATTACGATTCTTTGTATTAATCATACAAAGAGTAGTTTAGACAAAATACTCATGGGATTAAATCTATCAAAATGTGTTCTTTAATTTTTTAAAGGGTAAGTAGGAGGGAATAATTTCTCCAAAAATTGAGGAGGAACTTACTTACCACTTACCAGTTGCAAATCAACTACGTAAATCGTACGGGAGAATGGTGAAGTCCAAGTACCGTGAAAAGAAATGTCCAAGTCAAGTTTCCATTTACTAATTGCTACATTTGATTATTTTGGGAGTTGAATTAGCCCCATTTTCCAACAATGGTCCAACTAACATTAAATTCCTATTTTGATTTCCGACCGCTCTTTCTATATTTGAACTTCAGGACCTAGCACCATGCAATTTAAGAGCTAAGACAAATTCAAAATTCCTCCCCTTATATATAGATAGCCAAATTGCTAGCCTTAACCATGTCATCCTTCCTTAGCAAACTAGCAAACATCAACTTCGTCAGTTGTGATATATAGGATCCCTTCTGAAAATCCTGTTTCTAAAGTTACCAAAAAGCAAAGACATGGACAAAATGTTGTGCCTGATCATCTTTGGAGCTTTAGCCGTTGCAAGTATGATGCAAGACGCAAAAGCCCAAACAGTGCATGTGGTTGGGGACAACATGGGTTGGACTATACCGAACAATGGCGCGTCAGCTTACACAAGTTGGGCTGCTGGAAAAATCTTCAGGGTTGGAGACACTCTAGGTATACTTAATTTATTGTTCTATTTAATTTGCTTTGAGATATCCTTCAGTTTAAACTAAATTCAGTACCTATATATGTTGCTTTTCTTCTTTTTGACAGTGTTCAATTTTGTGACCAATAACCATGACATGTTGCAAGTACAAAAAACTTCGTTCGATGGGTGCAATTCCCAGAATGCCATAGGCAATCCCATAATGACAGGACCAGCAAATGTGATTCTTGACTCTGCCGGAGATCACTACTATATTTGTACTTTTGGCAGGCATTGCCAAAATGGTCAGAAATTGGCTATTACTGTTTCTAGCAGCACTGGCACTCCAGGAGCCAACCCACCTACATCATTTGCTACAGGACCTTCAGGAGCCTACCAGCCTAACCCGAGCAATCCAACCACTCCTGTCGTGCCTTCACCATCCTCTTTCACTCAACCAGAAGCTTGTGCACCTACACCATCTGCTGCTGGCCCTTCAAGTTCCAGTCCTGGTGGTAGTGCTCCTCCTCCTCCGTCGTCCTCGTCGACCATATTGGCCAGTTTTCTGCTCAGTCTATCCTCGATTGCCTTCGCTGCTTTTCTTTAAACTGGGACAAATTAAGGAGGTTTTGAGCCTCCAATTTATACTGGAGTTTATACTATGATCGAAATAACCCTGTGATGGATCTTTGTTTTTGTCTTTTGGGTTTACCGGCTTGTATTGGATATTTCAGTCCTGTTTTTGTCACTGATTGTCTTTAGTGATATTTTGCGAGTTTCAGTAAAATAATGATAATCGTTTTGCAATAATTTGTGCAGATAATTAGTAAACAAATAATGATACGTAGTGTATAATTCTGCTGCATATTCTGCAATATTCCTACGAAGCATGTAATTTTGATAGTAACATTTTCCGGTGACAAAAAAAATTAATATGTAATTGATCTTAATTTAAATTTTAAATTTTCAAGTCTCACAGCCCTCATATAGATAGTGACAGGGTAAATACTTACTTCCAATCGGTGTTTACATTAAATCAATGTATGCAGGATAATATGTCCTTCATACACACGTCTATCACTTTACTATGGTTAAATGATACTAATATGTAGTTTCACTACGATAATTAACTACTAAAATTAAATTGCTTGACCTAGTGTAAATTAAACAACAGGGGAAGGAGGAAATATATAATTGCAACAAGATACTCTTTTAATTCTAATAATACTAATTACTTTTGTCCTCAATTGTGAGACTACACTAAGTATGTTGTTGTTGTAATACTAATTATTTTTGTAATGGCAATGGGATAATTGTTCCGGAGTCTATGGATTTTCCACGAATTTACGGCAATATGTGGCACCTATACTTTAGAGTTTACTGGCATATATTCTGCCCTACAAATTGCATATATCTATGTATAAAAAGAACGGACTTTCCAGTTATGACAATGATATTCTATGATTCCCAATTAAATTCTGCCTCCCACATGCAAACTGATTACATGATTGAATCCATGAAGATTATAAATGTAGCGTTCATCAGGTATTCAGGGGAACTTCCTGGTTTAATTTGTCCCATATTAGTTGATTCATTTCTTGGACAATAAAAATTTTCTTTTAAAATCCAAATTGATGATATATAAACTAAAAAAATACTCTATCTGTACTCAAAATTGCGACACTTTACTAGCCAGCACGATATTGAAACCCTTCAAATTGTTCCTCTGTTCGATGAACTAGCATTTTAACTTACATTCACTTGAAGAGAAAAATTAACCTTCTTTTCCAGTTGTATCTTAACCAACTTACCAAAACGATAAATTCTAAAGTTTGGCAACGTTGCCTAGCTAGCTCATGGGTGTTGTCCTTTTATTACTGTATACGGTAAAAACCGGCACGATATGTGGCACAGTTTAGGTATGGAGTTCGAGGGAGGCGGCAGAGTTCCGCATCAGATGTGAGTTACATCGAGATAAGTCCGGATATCAAGACGAGACCGGGTAGTGACCGAGCCAGTTGACACCGGGTAAAGAACCGGAGGAGTCCAGCGCGTACCCATTCCGGATATGGCGTCAGCCGTTACTCCTTGCTCATTAAGTGACTATTATTTTCATTAATTACATTTAATTGGAGAGTGATTCTCGGAAATCAATATCTTGTATTGATAGCTATAAAAAAGCCCAACATTCATGTTGGAAGGGACGTTCTGATTATTCTCACTTGTACGATCTCATTCATAGCAATTATAGTTACTAAGCTTTCATAATTGGCTCGAACCCGAAGCAATACAACCGAGGATCGAATCAATCTTGTTGTGAAGTTTCAATCAAGTTTACTACATTACAGGCCATTTTTCTTTTTCATTGCTTACTTTTATTTACTTATTTCTAATTGATTATCATTTTGTATTACAAATCAAACCACATATCTCTAAAATCACTTATAAATTTAACTGTACCTTTATTGGGGTAAACAGTTTGGCGCCCATCGTGGGGCTAAGAATAATAGTGGTGATTTGTTCAAACTCAAATTTCACTTATTTCCTTTGAGGTTTTGTGAAAACAGGTCAATACCAAACACTTGAAAGATAGCTAGTGATATCCAAGTTGTGGTTAGCAATCATGATGACAACAACAATGGTGACAGTGACAATGGTGCTAACAACGTCAATAACAACAACGGCGTTCCGCCCGTTGACCTGATAATTGTCTAGCATCAGAATAACCCCATGATATCACTTCAGGGATCCAGAAGGTCACGTGAGAAAACACCGAACGACGATGAAGATGAAAAAATAAATTTGACTCGAATCTTCAACATGGTGAAGGAGCAACATGAGGCCATCACTCAGTTGCAAATGAAAAATGCAGCGGAACAAGTGCGGCAGATGAAGCTCGTTCCATCCGTAACGAAGATCCGAGCCGAGAGGAGGATCGAGTTAATAAAAATGACAATGGATCGGGGACTAATGAGTCCTCAGAGGTCTTGAAAATGCTCCAAGCCTTGACTAAGCGAATGAATGCTAATGAAAATAAGGTTAAAACCTATAATTCACGGGTAGACCAAGTTTCGGGAGCACCTCCGATCTTGAAGGGACTGGACTCAAAGAGATCCATCCAGTTGCCATTCCCACCGAGTGCAGCACCAAAGTTGATACCAAAAAGGTTTAAAATGCATGATCTCCCAAAGTTCTATGGAACCACAGAAGTACGTGACGTCGTACACTTGTGCGGTGAAGGGCAATGGCATGTAACCAGATGAGATTGAATAGGTGTTGCTGAAGAAATTTTGTAAAATATTATCCAAGGGAGCAATGACATGGTATTCTATGTTACATGAGCATTCTATTAACTCATTAGAAATGCTTGCAGTTGTTTTTATAAAGGCACATGTTGGAGCAAGGAAGGTTCAAGCAAGTAAAATGGATATATTCAAAATTGCTCAGAAGGATACCAAGTTGTTGCGTGAGTTTGTGACAAGGTTTCAAAAGGAACATATGCTTCTTTCCCGGGTTTCGGATGAATGGTCGGCGGAAGCTTTTACCAAATGGTTAAATCCTAGGAGTTCTAGTGCCTCGCTCTAATTAAAGGAGAACTTATTTGAGTTTCCAGCGGTGACATGGGTGGACGTGCATAATAGGTATGAATCTAAATTCGGGTGGAAGATGATCAGCTCGAACTTCCTCCATGGTCAACAGGACAGAGTAAGAGTTTTGATAAATCGAAAAGGGTAGCTAAGTCAGAATCGAAGTTTTTGAAAGATAGGTATCAACCCTATGGGCAACCTGAAAGATCGAACTTCAGATCAGATAGGGATCGCAATAATCACAACTTCTCATCAGATAGAGGAGATATGCGTAGTGATCGAGGGTCAACCAGTAGGGGTTTGCAGTTTAAAAGTGATGCCGATTGAGCATGTTCTAACAGTGTGGAAAACCCAAGACTCTCCGAATATAATTTCAACATTGATGCGGTCAGATTTGTTTTGGCTATTTGACACATCAAGGAAATAAAATGGCCAAGATCTCTCCGAACAAACCCAACATAGAGAGATCCAAATTTGATATGCAATTATCATGGAACTCACAGTCACCGGATAGAGGATTGTCGACCGTTGAGGGATAAAGTAGCCCGATTGTTAAAAACGGCCATTTATGCAAAATTTTGAGTGATCGAGCAAAGAGAAACTATAAAAATAGAGAAGCAAACAAGCAGGCAAATCCGATTGAACCCCAGCATATCATCAAAATAATTATCAGCGGGATAGATGTTTCAAAGGGATCCATCATGACCGCAAAGAAGACGAAAGTCTCAATAACTCGGGAGAAGAGATCCAGAGATTACATACCGGTGGAAATAATATCTTTCAATGATGAAGTCACGGAGGGCATCATTCAACCTCACAATAATGCGTGGGTAATCTCTGTCTTTATCAAAAAAATTCAGATTAAGCGTATTTTAATTGATCAAGGTAGCTCAACCAACATTATTTGGTGGAAGGTAGTAGAGCAGTTAGGGTTGTTGGACTAAATTGTATCGATAACCCGAGTTCTCAATGGGTTCAATATGGCAAGTGAGACTATGAAGAGGGAAATCACTCTTCCAGTAAATGTTGGGACTATTGGACAAATGAAGTTTTATGTCATTGAAGGTGAAATGAGGTACAACGCACTATTCGGCGGGTCTTGATACATAACATGAATGTCGTACCTTTGACATTGCACATGATGCTGAAATTACCAACTTTGTAGGGAATTAGGGCAGCTCGTGGAGAGCAATCGACAACAAGAAATATGTTCGCAGTAGTAGAGTTGGTGCAACCACCAAAGGAAGTGAAGGACGTAAGTAAAGGCAACGAGGTCAATTAGCAATGACACGATCCGGGCCCATCGAGTCCGAAGAACGAAGAGGGAGAGAAAATAGATTACGAGGAATAAGAGGATTACCATCGCATCCTGAGGTCATTTGTGTTGTCGGACGATATAGATGCTACAAAGTGGACTATAGAAGAACTAGAGCAAGTCATCATGTTCGTGCATTTGCCAAATAGAAAGGTATACCTAGGCACCAGGTTATCCCCGAAGCTCAGGCTTAAATTTATTGAATTTCTTAAAGGTAACACTGATTTTTTTGCATGGTCCCACTTAGATATGACAGGTATTGCACCAGAGATTATGACTCACAAGTTAAGTTTGGACTCAAGTTTCCCTTCGGTAAAGCACAAAAGGAGATCAATGGCCGATTACAAGCATAAGTTCGTCAAGAACGAGGTAACAAAACTTTTAAATATAGGCTTCATCCGGGAGGTAGAATATCCAGATTGGTTAGCAAATGTAGTTGTCGAACCTAATAAAGGAAATAAATTGAGAATGCTAGTAGACTTTAAAGATTTAAATAAAGCATGCCCAAAAGATTCTTTTCATTTGCCGCACATCGATCGAATGATTGATGCTACGGCGGGGCATGAGATGTTGAGTTTTCTTGACGCTTACTCCGGATACAACCAAATCAAGATTAATACAGAGGATTAAGAGAAAATCTCTTTTATAACTAGGTACAAGACTTATTGCTATAATGTAATGCCATTCGGTTTGAAAAATGATGGAGCAACATATCAACGCCTAATTAATCGCATATTCAAGGACCAAATAGGTAACACAATAGAGATTTATATTGATGATATGTTAGTTAAGTCCCTGGAAGAAGAGGACCATTTAAAGCATTTGCATGAAATATTTGACATACTCCGAAAGTACAACATGAAGTTGAACCTGGAGAAATGCGCTTTTGGAGTTGGATCAGGCAAGTTTCTAGGTTTTGTGGTCTCAAACTGAGGGATAGAAATCAATCTGGATAAGATCAAAGCTATCGAAGAAATTTTGGAGGTACTTGAAGATGTGAAGGCAGTGCAAAGACTCATCGAAATATCATAGGTTCTTCTCTTTGTTAAAAAAGAAAAATGACTTCGAGTGGCCTCCGAAATGTCAACAAGCTTTGAGGGACTTGAAGAAGTACTTGTCTAGTCCACCACTGTTGCACAAATCGAAGGCATATGAGTAGATGTTCATGTACCTGGCAGTATCCAAAGTAGCCGTACGTGCATTTTTGGTTCGGGAAGAGAAATGTACACAATTTCTCATCTATTATGTGAGTAGAACATTAGATAGTATAGAAACTAGGTATCATCACTTAAAAAAATTGGCATTAGCATTAATAACGGCTGCTAGAAAATTGAGACCATACTTTCAATGTCATTCTATATGTGTAGTAACAACTTATCTACTAAAAAATGTAATGCATAAACCAGAGCTATCCGGTAGGTTGGCCAAATGGGCAGTAGAAATTAGTGGGTGTGAGACATAGAGTATAAACTAAGAACAACTATAAAGTCTCAAGTTCTAGCAGACTTCATAGCGGATTTTACTCCAGAAATGATTTCTGAGGTGGAGAGAGACTTATAATTACTTCGGAAACAACTTCAGTGGTCTGGACCTTACACACGGACGGAGCTTCAGACGTGAAAGGGTCTGGACTCGAGGTAGTTCTTAAGACACCTGCAGGAAATGTTATTAGGCAGTCAATAAGAATTGTGAAATTGACTAACAATGAAGTCAAGTATGAGGCTATGATTGCAGGTCTAGAATTGGCAAGGAGTTTGGGAGCAAAAGTAATCAAAGCAAAATGTGACTCGCTTTTGGTTGTTAATCAAGTGAATGGTGTGTTCGAAGTAAAAGAGGAAATGATACAAAAATACTTGGAGAAAATTCAAGTAATATTACATCGGTTCAAAGAATGGACCATGGAACATGTTTCGTGAGAGCAAAATAATGAGGTGGATGCATTATCGAATTTGGGGTCATCCGTGGAAGCAGAAGAGTTTAATTACGGTATCGCGGTGCAATTATTAAACTCCGCAATTGATGGTGACCAAGTCAAGGTGAATACAAGAAGCTTGACTTGGGACTGACGCAATAAATACATTGATTATCTTCGAGATGGAAAGTTGCTTGCGGATCTGAAAGAGTCAAGGGCACTTCGTACGAAGGCAGCTACGTTTTGTTTGGTCGATGACCAGTTGTACCGAAATCGTTTGTTCATTTCGAAATCGTTCAATTTTATCATTATATATACTTTGGGTAAATTCATACCCTTATCATTATCATATCTCGTCGTACTTTTCATTGCCATTAACAAAGCTCCGGCGTGTTAGAGAGCCCAAAGTTCAGTTACCCAGAAGTTACAACTAAATTAAGAAGTGTAAACATGGGGAATGAAATTCTAATATTTCAGCTAGTGGCCTGCCTATACATAAGGTCACAAAATTCTAGAAGTTACAGATAGAAAATCCATTTAGTGAACGTCGTTTGGAGGATGCTTGGAAAGTGCTCAGTCAATATATAGTGCTCAGTCAATATATTATCACCATTAATGTTTGTAACTTTTTTATTGACAACCAAACAAAATATAGTGCTCTTGCTAAATTTAGTCCTTATTTTGTTGGTAAAATTTAGTCCTTATTTTGTTGGTAAAACTTTGTGCAGTGGAGGAACTTACCTACCAACAGGGCCGGAGCTAGCTTATAAAAGGGCCGGAGGTAGATTATAAAAGTACGGATTCACATAATTCAATAGCTTTTGCGTAGATTTTATAATTAATTAAATGTATTAAAAAAATGTACTAAAGATCTATAAAAAACTACTAAATTGTAATCGCCGTAGAACTCATAAACTTAGTAAATCTTGTACTCACTCCGTTCACTTTTATTTATCCAATTTTGATTCTACAACCACTTAAAAATAAATAAATGAAGTATTTATTTTATCATAATACTCATATTAATTGATTTATTGTCTCAATAGACTAAAAAATGATTTGAAAATGAATAATTAATGTTAAAGGTAAAACAAGAAAAAAATATATTTCTCTCGGTGTTTTAAAGTGGACAAATAAAAGTAGAAATTTTATTTTTGAAATAATGGACGAGTAAAACTGTAGGGAGGAAGTAGCAACACAGTTAAGTCTCACGTACCGTAAAAAGAAAGGTTCAAGTCTAGTGTCTATTGACAATTTAATTATTTTGATTATTTAGGGAGTTGAATTAGCCGGCGTTCTACTTTTCTCCTTCAGGTTCTTCTTTCCTGCTCATTTCTGTTGATGTTCCAATGGTCCAACCAACATTAAAGTCCTACTTTGCTTTCCCACCACTTTCTATATTTGAAATTATGGCTGTACAGTAGGTCGGGTCGGCCCGACCCCGATGAAATTGAAAGTATTTGATTATTTGTATCAAAGTTCAAAAATTGGGAGTGAAGTTGGCAACTAGCTTTAGGATCATCCATCGAGCAAAGTTTCAATTTTTAACCTCGATTACACGTCGGCGTTTGGTACCTTCGTTCCTTCTTTAAATTATTATTGTTACTTAATTTTAATTATCGTACTTAATTTCATTTATTTTAATTATTTATTTGCATAATTATAATGTAATGACTTGGACGTTTGATTTCTGGTAGATGTACTAGGGGTAACAAGAGTAAGGGTAAATCTTCTAGTAATCATATTCCTAGTCTCGATGATTTTACTCATATAGATAAAATTGATTTTTTTAATGATATTAATATACCATTCGATCATGAGATATATGTTGCATCTGAACCAGACTTTAATTTTGAAAATGAATTAGACGATAATGTAGATAACACACCCACTAGTGCACGTCCACCTCAGGCTCAGACTGAGTCTCAGTTTGAAACTAAAACTGGAATGACTCATTTCCCCCTAGTATGAGTCGAGGCCCCAAACAATGAAAATTAAAATCACATGCATGAGATTTTTTTGATAGGGACAGTGAAAATCAACTAGCTAGATGTAAAATTTGTCAAGAAGTTAATAAATTTAAAATCGGAAAAGGTCATGGTGGGACGAGAGGTTTATTAAGACATGTACAAAGCATGCACAAAGCTAGGTATAATGAATATCTGGCTAAAAAATCGGGTGTGCCAATGCCTTCTGAGTCGGGAAAAGGTTCACATAGTGTCCCGACCAAGTACAAGGCATAAAAGACCTATAACTTTATTATTTAACGCCTATAATCAAAGTCCAACGGATATGCTGGTAGATGATGATTGGGGAAAAAATTCGGAACTTATTGCATTTTTAGAGAAATTTTTTCTACCTACTAAAGAATTTTCTAGAATTTATTATCCTACTATTTCAACTATGTTATTTTATATAGCTCTAAAAATTTTGTTAATGAATATATGCAAAAACTAACTTAAAAGCCAGCTATTAAAAAAATATTTATAAAATTTAAAAAATATTTTTTCTATTTCCACTATATATTTTATTAGTGTTGTATTAAATTCGACTATTAAAGTAGACGGTTGTAAATCACTTGTTGAAACGATTTATGAAAGCTTAGAAATACTTCCAACAGACCCAACTAAAGAAGAAGAAGAACCAACTAATAAACCAACTAAAGAAGAAGTTATGTCTACCATACACAATGAATGCAAAAATATATATGTATTACCAACAAGAAAGTGCAAATAATCAACCGGCTTCGGTACCATCTTCTTCTACTTCACTGCAACCTAATAAAATACATGTGGTTTCTGCTGCTAGTGTTCAAGGCCTTAGAAATAGAATGTTTAGTGGTTCAAGTTCTTCACAAGTTAGCGAGTTTGATGTTTATGTTTTGCAGGGTGTTGTACCGTACGAATCAATTGTCAATGAAGAAGGACATGAAGACTTGCTGAGATACTGGAGGGAGAATGCAAAGACATTTCCGACACTATCAAAGATGGCCCGAGATGTGTTGAACATTCAAGCGTCATCAACATCGTCTGAAAGCGTTTTTTCTGCTGGAAGATTTCAAATAGGAGAGCACATATACTCATTGGCGGGAGACAGCTTGGAGATTGCAGTTTTATTCAGAGATTGGATTAGAGCGGAGCGTAGAAGGCGCATTAAATCGGAGATCAACGAAGAAGACGACTACAACTACAACGAAATATTGTCTGAGGGAGCAAAAAGCGACGTCGAACAATTTGACCAACAACTTCCAATTCCAACCAAAGATCCTCAAGACATTGTGAGGAAATTAGAAAAAGTATGGTTAACTATGTAATTTTTTAATGTCAATTTTACTATGTGATTTGCAACTTCTGAACAACGAAACAAAGTTGCAATTTTGAAATTGTATTATAAAAAATTATATTTATATTAAATAATATAATAGGCACAAAAACATCATTGAATGTTTTTATTACACTATCTTGTTCAATTATTTAAGTGTTTAAATATATATATTTTTAAATTAAGTGTCTAAAAAAACAAATCCCACAACCCGACCCGACCCGACCCGTCCCCCAAATCCCGGCCCCTCTTCCGGCGGGATGTGGGACGGGACGGGACCTCTTCCCGTCTCGCCAGTCCCGATCCCAACCCACCCCGTCCCGCCGGAACCCGTCCCAGCCCGCCCCGCTGGCCACCCCTATTTGAAATTCAAGACCCAGCACCACACAAGTTGAGAGGTTAGACCAATTCAAACTCCATTCCCTTGTATAAATAGAGCCATATCTTCCATACCAAACTAGCAATCAGCAACTTCCTCAGTTGTGATATATAGGATCCCTTCCAAAAATCTTCTTTCGAAAGTTACCAAAAAGCAAAGACATGGACAAAATGTTGTTGATGATCGTCTTTGGGGCATTAGCAATGGCAAGTTTGGTACAAGACGTGACAGCCCAAACGGCGCATGTGGTTGGGGACAACATGGGTTGGATCATACCGAATGGTGCATCAGCTTACACGGATTGGGCTGCTGGAAAAACATTCAGGGTTGGCGACACTCTAGGTACACTATTTAATTTCTCAATTTGCATTTCCCTATGAGACATTCTTCAACTTAAGCTAATTTCCAGTACCTTAACATGTTATGTTATTTCTTCTTTTTGGCAGTGTTCAATTTTGGGACCAACAACCATGACGTGCAACGAGTACAAAAAACTTCGTTCGATGAATGCAATTCGCAGAATGCCATAGGCAGTCCCATAATGACAGGACCAGCAAATGTGACTCTTGACACTGCTGGAGATCACTACTATATTTGCACTTTTGGCACCCACTGCAGAAATGGCCAGAAGTTAGCTATTACAGTTTCTAGCAGCACTGGTACTCCAGGAGCCAACCCACCTACATCATCTGCTGCTGGACCTTCAGGTTCATTTCCTGGTGGTAGTGCTCCTCCTCCTCCTCCTCCTTCATCCTCAACGACCGTGTTTGCCAGTTTTATGCTCAGTATATCCGCAATTGCCTTGGCCATTTTTGTTTAATTGGACCATTTAAGGATGTTTGGAGCTTCCTAGTTTATACTACGATAAAAATTACTGTGATGTAACTATTTTTATTTTTTGTTTACCAGCTTGTATTGGATTGGATTCAGTTTTGTTTTAATTTCTGATTGCACTAGTGATATTTTGCGTGTTCCAATAAAATTATGTTAGTCCTTTATAAAATTATCTCGACAGATTATTTTGGTCGATATGTCTACTCATGTTTATATGTCCTGTAGAGTCGCCTAAACAATCTAAAACAAATAATGATGGTTTATAATTCTGCAATAATGCCTACTACCAAGCATGTAAAATTGATAGTTTTACAATATTCCAGTGATCCACTACAAATAAATTATCTTAAATAAATTCAATTGATTTGGTAATATATGTACTATAAGATACACGTTTCCGATTTAATTTTCAAGTTTTAGAGACCTAGGTGGCTTCTTATGGATGGAAAATTCATGGTAATATTCTATGGTCGTCAGGAGGCTGCGATGATTTCAACAACTTTAGGGATAATGGCACCTAGCTAATAGCGATTATGTACTGGCATATTTTTCCCTAGATTGCAACACAAAGTTATTGTAACACAACTATCCACTAATTAACGTCCAATAAGATTATAAATGTAGTAGCATCTAAGATCTAACGGTGGTTGAAAATTTAATACCCTCCTTCCTTATTTAAATTTGTCCAACTTAGTTGGCTCATTTCTTTGGGAAAAAATTAAACAAGAGATGTACCCTTCTAACCACTCCCACTGTCTCAATGAATTTGCAATTTTACTTGCATATATTTGAAGAGAAAACACGTTAAAGTATATATCAGACAAGCATATATTATAGTTTGGAATGTGAAAAATAAACTGGATTCTCTAAGCTATATCATACTAAATTTGAAACGATATAAAATATTATCTTATATTAATTTGAGATTTTAGTACGAGAAACATTTGTTTTCGAAGTTTTTGAGACAAAAATAAAGAGCTCAAATTTACAAGGATAGAGAGAGTACAGAATTTTTTTAAAACTTTAACTTAATATAATCTATTCAACTTTACTTTACATATGTATTTCAATCGGTGAAAAAAGGATTTTTTACATTAATTAATCTAAAAATATTAAATTTCAAGGATACAACAATTCATTTTCCATAACTACTCATTCCATATTAATATGTGAAACGTCTAACACCTTCCAGAATTTGGACACTTTGAGCGTCAATGACATAATATGTGAGCACGGCATTATAGAATGCAATAGTATGGATCGTAGGTATTTGATATCATGTTAACGAAAATTGATTATTGGCCGAATTCAATAACAAGGGGAAAAAAACTCGTGAAATAAAAATTATCCAAAACTATTTAAAGAAATAACAATTCAATTTTATCAACTGAAGTGGAGCACAACTCTTACATATTATATTAAAATACTATTAAAGTCCGGCTTCCGGGTACGTTGTCCTTTTATTACAGCTATATATCTCACAGCTTAGAAGATATTAGTGGCCGTACTCGTATGCATATTTGCTATTCAAAACGAATGCTATTGTCCAATCCAAATTAATGGCCCATCTGACTTTATAAGAGTAAACGGGGTCCCCATCATGTGGAAATGAATTAACGTAGTAGTAAATTACATGCACGGCATGCCTGCCGTAATACGTAGAGTAGCCTCCTTTGACCCCAACAATATGAATTTTTGTTTTAAGTTATACTGTAATAGTATAACTGATTATAACGTAATGATTTTCTTTATTAATATAATCTGTTATATCTGGTTATTTATTATTTATTAAAATTATCAATCAATATTATTTTATAGATCTTTTAAATCACGTAATCGTGTAAATAATTTTGTACATCATAAATGCATAAAACTTAAGGTTGCTTCGATTCTTAGATTAGTTATAAAAGGAACCTTTTCTAGAACAGCCAATACACAAAAGCCGTTGGTCTTAATCAGAGTGTGCAGTTTCACACTGTTTAGTCATGTTTGAAGACCTGGCGTAGGAACAAAGTGAACGCGATTACCATTTTTCAAAAACATGAAGCTTTATTTGAAATTTTTGGTTCATTGACGCTTCTTTCAAGCAGCAACAGTATTCTTCTCCGTTTTAGAATTTCGTATAGTCATTTTATTCTTAAAGTATTTGACCCGGCAATAGAATCAATTATGCAGGAGCTTAAAACTTTCAGAAGGTATTGTTTGTTAGAAAAATGATGGATAACAGAAATTATGTTGAGGAGTGAAAAAGGATAAAAGCCAAATATATTACTAGGAATTAATATTTGCAAAATATAATATATTTTGAATCAAGCCTTGTGTCTATTACAAAATATTGAGTGGATTGTCCTTCATACGGGTTGGTCTTTAATTTTTGCCCCTACTTTTCATTTAATAAAAATTTAAGGGCTAAAGTCTCATTTATTCGCAGGTCTACTAAATCAGAGATTCTAAGTTCGAATTCCGCAGAGGCAAAAAAAAAAATTCGCAATGCAAAATTTTCATAGAAATTATGCTTATTCGGCCAAAGTTATATAGAGACTATGCCCCTATGTAACTAGCCAGACAAGAAATAATCTTAATTTTCAATGAAACTTTGCCTTCAGGCATAGTTACATATGCATAATTCCTATGAAATCTTGTCTTACGATTTTTTTTCTTTTTTACTCTGTTGGATTCGAACGCACAACCTCATAGGCATTTTTGGAGGCATAATTACATAGAAACTGTGTCCCTTAAGTCATAATTTCTATACAACTTTAACCTGATAGACATTTTCTAATAATTTTTTGCATTGCGAATTTTTTTCTCTTTTTGACTCTGTTGAGATTCGAACCCACAACCTCAAGAGTATTTTCGATTACTTTTTTTAAGCGAAGGACAAAAATTAAAGACTCATCAATTTGAGGGACAAAAATTGAAGATCACCCTAAAATAGGCGAAATTATGCGAATTGCCCGTCTATTACGGGGAGCCTAATCGCTAGCCATTTTGTCTTGCAGCCCAACTTTCATGTATATGTGAGCCCAATCGCCTTTTTGCTATTTAAAAGCCCACTAGAGAACCAATTGTTAACAACTATTTGCACGGATTTCCCTTCATACGGATTGGACTTTAAATTTTGTCCCTCAAATCGTTGGTCTTTAATTTTTATCCCCTTTTCTCATTTAGTGAAAATTTATAGGCCAAAATATCCTTATTTGCTGATCTAAGAGACCACGGATTCTGGTTCGATCCCCAGTAGAGTCGGGGAAAAAAAATCGCAAGGCAAAGTCAAATTTTGCCTTGTCCGGCATAAGTTCTGTAGAAATGAAGTTATCCAGCATAAGTTGTGTAGTAACTAATTCGCAAGGTAGTTTTACCTTGTCCGACATAAGTTTAGCTTTGTCCGATATAAGTTTTGTAGAAATGAAGTTATGTCAGATAAATAAATTCTCACAAAATTTATATCGGACAAGACAAAGTTTCATAAGTGAAATTAGGTCATGAATAAAAGTAGACCGAATTTCTTTTTTTTTATTTTTTTTATATCAGAAATATTTTCGGCCACCTTTTTATTACTTAAAATGTCCCAGGACAAAAATTAAAGACCACCCAAGATAGGGCATTGGTGCGAATGACCAATTGTTAATGAAGTGAAAGAAAAGAAAGAGGACTCTTCACAATCCATGAGGACACTCTCCATTTGGTGATACCTATACTTTCTTCCAACATTATTAATTTGGAAAGACGCTTAGCGTTGGAGTATGATCATGCCCTTTAACGAATATAATTACGTTGTATGAAATTTAAGGCAATAATGCTATCAAAATTAATTCACCTTTTTAAATCTTATAAAAAATGGCCCAAACTTTTCTCACTCTCTATCGTGCTCTCTCCTCCTCCTCCTCCTCCTCTCTCTCACTCGGCCTCATTTCTCTGCCATTGTCTCTCTCACTTTCTCTCTAGGCACCACCGTCGTCTGGTTTTCGTCGTCGCTACGGCGCCGTCCGGTGAGTGACTGTGCTTTCTCTCTCTCCTCCTATCTCCCTCTCGCTCTTTCTCTTTCGGCCTCCTTTCTATCTCTCTCTTAAATCTGGTACTCTCTCTCGCTCTTCTCTCAGATTTGGTGGTGGTGAGCCGGAGCTTCGGCGTTGACTGGTCGCAAGTGTATATGAGTGTATATGGAGCTAAAGATTTGGGGTTGGTGATGTATATGGGAGTTGGTGGTGTTGAAGTTATTTTTTGTAATAGTGTATAATATTGTATGATAAAGTTGGAGTAACCGGTAAAGTTGCTGCCATGTGACCAGGAGGTCATATGATCAAGCCGTGGAAACAGCCTTTTGCAGAAATGTGAGGTAAGGCTGCGTACAATAGACCCTTGTGGTACGGCCCTTCCCCGGACTCCGCGCATAGCGGGAGCTTACTGCACCGGGCTGCCCTTTTTTTAGTGTATAATAGTCTATAGTAAAGTTGTTGGTAAAGTTGATGCCATGTGACCAGGAGGTCATGGGTTCAAGCCGTTGAAACAACCTCTTGCAGAAATGTGAGGCTGAGTACAATAGACCCTTGTGGTACGACCCTTCCCCAGATCCCGCGCATAGTGGAAGCTTACCGCACCAGGCTGCCCTTTTTTTAGTGTATAATTGTCTATAGTAAAGTTGCTAGTAAAGTTGATGTCATGTGATCAGGAGGTCATGGGTTCAAGCCGTGCAAACAACCTCTTGCAGAAATGTGAGGTAAGGCTGCGTATAATAGACCCTTGTGGTCCGGCCCTTCCCCGGACCCCGCGCATAGCGGGAGCTTAGTGCACCGGACTGCCCTTTATTGTATAATAGTCTATATGGGTGTATACACACCTATTATACATTATTATACATTTGTATACACTCATGTATATAATTTATACATAATGTACCGGTCTTTTTGTATATAAGTATATAATATTATATAAAAGTGTTTTTGGGTTATATTTTTACTATGTAAGTTTTGGGCTATATTTTTGTAATGTCAGTCAGTCAATTGTATATTTATGAAATTTCCCCTATTTAACGAGGGGTGTATTTTCCCTTATTAGTAACTTATTTTTAGGTGACATTACACTGAAGTAAGGTGTTTATTGTGTTGGAGTATGATCAGGTTACGGAGTCAATGGATTAAATAATTAATCTTTTTCCAATCAATCAGACTTTTGATAAGTTTAATTGGCCAACTTTGGAACTTTCAACTTTACAATTTGCAATTAGTCCAGTCCACCTATTGAAGAAGAAAGATCCAACAATTGTATGTCCTCGTATTGTTAGGTTTCAGTCGACTTTTGCTTTTTAAAAAATCACACAAATTCAACGTGTGTCGGTTTGCAAAATCTATAATAAAACAAATCAAGTCAACTTTGATTTCTGATTATGATAGATTCTTTTTAAGATTTTCGGTGCTTTTGATTTAAATAGATTTTTATTGTATATCACATGGATATTAGGTGTTTACTACGTATATACTAATAATTGCTACTTTTAGTGAATTGAATATAAAAATCTCTTTACAGTAGATGCAGTAATGAGGATGGAGCATTTTCCGAAAATTAAAAATTTTAAAAGAAAAAGAACAAGATTACGAGTGAGATGACAGAAAACATAGTTAAGATGCAATATTCTTCGACAGAACATTTTTCCTTAAAAGTCCTAACATGAGTGGATGCCTGATGTTGAGAGATAGATTGGCTTCTTGATTTGCCTTGTAGGAGGAGAGAATGCTGAATATAGATGAAAAATGTAATATTGGAATTAGTAAATGCAGAGTATTAGTAATACATGTTTTATGAGAGAATTTATGTATATAATTTTATGCATGGTTTAGTTTTTCCATTTTTATTCTGCATAAAATAATATTCATTCATAGCCGATACATATATTAATTATGTTGGTTTCTAAATTGCAAATCAAACATTGTATTAGATGTGTTGAATTTTATACATAGCAAAAAAGTGCTACCAAACATTGTATTATTTAGCTCTTAACCAACTACTAAACGACTCCTTAGAACTAAGGCCTAACCCCCCTTGCTTGTACTTTTCCTTTGAGTTTCGATTTTATTATATAAATAAAACTTAGCCCTATGCCCAGTGAATTTGCTTTGAAAAAAAGACATTACAAACGGGTTGGACTTGTAAAGTGAAGTTGCCGGAATTAAAGAGATGGGCTTGAGTTGGACCTTGCTTTGCTTGTGTTTATGCTCTGTCTTGAGCCGAGTATCTCTCGGAAACAACCGCTCCACTGACCAAGGTAGAGGTAAGGTCCGTGTACACTCTACCCTCCTCAAACCCCATGTTGTGAGATTTCACTGGGTATGTTGTTGTTGTTGTTGTTGGGCTTGAGTTGGACCTATTCTTATTGGGCTGGGTCTAACAAATAAAAGAAAATAATGAGAAAAAAAAAGTAAAATACACACACACCACAAAGAATTATTATGACAAATATTATGATATACATACAAAAAAAATCTAATGTATATACTTAAAAGGGCATATTTTAAGGGCAAATTATACGTCATTTAGGAAATGAGGGGGAAAATGTCTATGATTTGAAGTTGAAAGCGAATTTGATTTCTAAAAAGCAAAGTAGGAGTTGAATAGTAACTTTCACCGAATAACAATTGATTTATAAATTATTATTTTACCGCAATTTTTAACCAAGATAGTGCTTAAGCTCTGTATGTTGTTGAAATTATGCACATTATACTCTCCTTAATAACAAAACCATTTGATTGACGATTAATGTTGGTCACGATGCCTTCTATCTAATGCATCTTCCCCTTCATAAAATATGAAAAGGTTGGTAAATGTACAATATGGCCTTCAGTACTGCAAAATTATTGTCGCACCCCAACCTCGGGGTATGGTCGGCACTCGGCACCCTAAGGCTCGAGCGTACTAATCATAGTATATGAACCACACTCATCAAAACTTCAGCCTACAAGGCCTCTAATCAACAATAACAAGATAAGATGCAACAAGGTCCTGTACGCAGAAGAAGCCCAACAACATATATATACACATAACTGAGACTGATAAAGCTGTCATAGATACAACAGACTATCCAACATAGACTGGCAAGGCCATACCAAACAACTGAACTCATGACACTAGTCTAGAAGCCTTTAAAAATGATATCGAGTAGCAACTGGTCGGGACAGGTCGCCGCCATACCCATGATATGCATATATATACAGCAAAACCAACACCTACCAACACACTAAACAACTCCGGAAGAAGGGAGCGTATCGACAACAGCTATTGGATCAAACCACCTACTGCTGGGAGCGTCGAATCATCTATCTGTACATGCGGGCATGAAATGCAGAGCCCCAACAAGGGGACATCAGTACGAAAGAAAGTACGGAATATGTAAGGCAGGTAACATAAGTAAAGATAATAACAAGTGCGAGAGAGTGTAAAGAAACATCCTGAACCCCGGGAAACCACTGTGGGCGTATGCAAATACATAATATCACTGAAAATCAGTTATATATAGCCATACTTTGGGGGCAATGCCAATATCATATCGTACTCGGTCCTAAATAGGACTCGATGTTATTGTACCCAGCCTTAATAGAACCCGATGTTATCATATCCGGCCTTAATACGACTCTGTATTATCGTACCCAACTGCAGTAGTGTGCACATATAAGTGTCGTACTCAGCCGACTATAGCGCGACTCGATGTCATAATATATATGTGTGTGTGTGTGAGAGAGACAGAGAGAGACATACAAGACCTCAGAATCCAATAGGAACACGACAATGTGACACAAGATCGTTAACCCTCCGTCAATCATTATGGAACTCGTTTAAAGTCAATGTTATAATCCATTATGAACTGAGAACCAATAGTGTAACAAGAATTACCAAGGAGAGCGCTAAACTATCCCGATAAGAAAATAAATTCAATAATCTCAAAAGAGTACAAATAACACTTTTAACAAAGGACGTTTGACGACCATGGAACCAATTTCAAGAGTAACGAGTATATAACGTCAATGATAATGACAACCATACTTGTAATCTTCAAGAATAAGAGCTCTTACGGAACATTCAATTTGATAACGTCTATCTTGGATCTAAACATGTCCAACGGGTCGGGGATCCGCCCGGCCCGGTCCGACCCGACCCGAAAAAATTAGGGCTAGGGTCGGCTTATAGCTGACCCGCGAGCCACCCGATCTGAAAAAGAGGGGACCCGATCTTATGTAAGGTCGGGCCAGGGTCATAATATTTTACCCGTCTGACCCGACCCACGTATTTTTTAAGATAATTTATATTATTTTTCCTTCATTAATATTTATTTTGTACTTATATATATTTTTGCCATTAATATTTAAGTGATATAATGCATGTTTTATAATATATGTATTGCTCTAATCTACATTGAGCTCGACATAAAATAAGATAAAAACGGTAGTTGATTATTAATTATATGTTTATATTATTAGTTGTTCTGTTAATATCACGAAAGCATAATGTATGAAGAGAAAGTAGTTGTAAATTGGTGAAACTTTAAATGGTCATAACTCTGCGCTCGGATGTCCGTTTTACCCGATTTTTTTTATTTTGCGTATTTTTTGAGACGGGGCTGGCCAAACCGCCTTATGGCGCAACCTATTTTTACGAAAACGTCCGTTTTCCCATCAATTTGTGTTTTCCCCCAAATCGATTTCTATTTTTCCTTTTTTTTTTAGTAAACATCTCACGATACACAATAGATTTCAACGTCGAAATTTCATGGTAGTGTAGGTGTGAATGTCAATTTCAGTTTTGGAAATTCAATTTATTTTTAAAAAAAAAAAAATTCCCTGACCCGGCCCGACCCGCCAAATCCCGCCCCCCTTCCGACGAGTCAGGGCCGACCCGTGACCCGTAGGGTCTCCGAAGGGTCAGGGCCAGGGTCGGAATTTTTTTTTAAAAATAGGATCAAGGTCGGGCAAGCAGGAAAAAAAAGTCAACCGACCCGAGCATTGGACATGTCTACTTGGATCATGCCACAATAAAAGAAAGAAGGTAAACTTACATATCTTCTTGACAACCCAACCAATGTAGCTTGTCTAGCGCCTCAACCAATAATAACAATAACGTTTCTCGTTATGCTAAGGAAACATTTGATATATCAGGTCTATGGAGCGACAAGCTCGTTTAAGAAGAATCGGACAACATATGTCCTATTTCTATCACTTCCTCAACTTAACATCTAGAACCATAACATGCACAAGCTATATTTCAAGAATTCCAGCCACATCAACTCACAAATACACCCCAAATCAGTCCACACAACAATAACAACAACTTATACGATTTTCCGCCATTAATTATGTAGTTTTCATCTCACAATTTAACTATGACCTGGATGAATTTAAATATACCTAGAAAGGAAAATTCTTATCTTATATGTCAAGAAATACTCTTCTTCCACCTTACTTCACTTTGAAGAAAACCCAAATTCAACAATGCGACAAAAATAGAACAACGAGATCTAGCGGTCAGCGAAATCCATACGTTGTTCTACTTTGATCTCTTGAAATAGAACTCACGCTGCTGCGTTACAGTGTTGCTCCTAAAACTCACGTTGCAGATTCTAAAAATAAATTTCCAATCATACACATTTGCTTAAGTAAACTCCAAAGATGAGATTTCTATATGTTGCATATGTATCTCACGACAAAAGGTTACTGCACATGTATTTTCCTATGTGAAACTTTTTTCATTAAAGTAAACTGTTAAACAGCCCATCACGGAATGGAGTATATATGGTATATTAGGAATGTATATTGTAGTTAATTGTAATGAAAAGGATACCTTAATTAGTGTTATACACTTACCATAATTGTATAGTTAGAATTATGGTAGAATAAGGATTTAGAAGTACAATAGAAAAAGGATTTTCCTATTATGGAAATATGTAACTTGTATATATATCTATTCAATCAATGAAAATAATCAAGGGGATTATTTCTTTCATGGTATCAAGAGACTAGGTCTAAAACAAAAGTTTTTTCTCTCAAACTTTTGCCTCCCTTTGGCCGAGACCCCCCCCCCCCCTCCTCGGTTTTTTCTCTTCCAAAATTTTGTCTTCCGCTCTCAAAAACCTCTCTTAAATTTCCCCTCCTTCTTTGTTCTTACAATATGTCTAAGAACAATTTTCACCCTGCCCTCACGGTTTCCAATATCAAGCTAAGTATCCCTATTGTTCTTGAGATGGAAAACGTTCAATATGCAACGTGGGCAGGGTTGTTTAAAATTCACGCTATATCTTATCAAGTTCTTCATCACATCATTCCTCCCGCTAGACCCCTTCCTGCGGAGGATCCTGAGGTATGGATTACAATTGATGCTACCGTTCTTTGGTGGATATACGCCACTATTTCGTTGGATCTCCTACAGACGATTATGGAGCCGGATACCACGGCTATGGCTGCATGGAATAGATTGCGTGACATATTCCAAGACAACCAACATTCACGTGTCGTCACACTCGAGCAGGAATTCTCTCTCGTTCGAATGGACGAATTTCCAAACGTTTCTGCATATTGCAAGAAACTAAAGGAGTTAGCGGATCAACTCCGTAATGTTGGCGCCCCAGTAACAAATAATCGTTTAGTTCTACAGTTGGTTGCCGATCTTTCGGAGGCCTATAATGGTGTTGGAACTCTCCTTCGCCAAAGCAACCCTCTTCCAGACTTTCATCAAGCCCGCTCCATGCTTACGTTGGAAGAAGCAGGTTTGGCTAAAAAGGCGGCTACCGGAGCAAGCACAGTTGTCATGGTGGCGTCCTCCCGTAGTTCGTCAGGTTTTGTGAATAATTCAGGCCAAAACCATAATAATGGTGGCAGCAAGAATAATCACAAAAATAATAACAAAAATCGCGGGGGCAAACGCGGCGGTACAAGTGGCGGTTCCGGTGGTCAACAAACAGGCGGTGGGTCCCAGCCAGGGTACAGTGGCCCACCACCGCCACGGGCCAAAGCGGTGGGGCCAATAGCAAAGTGGAACCCGTACCATCCACAGCAGCTAGCAAGCCAGTTTCCGGCGGCCGGGGGGCGGCAACACAGTCCAGCCCAACGCCCAGCGGTGGCGGCCCATCGGCCGGTGGCCCAACAACAAGACCTCCAAAGACCTACGGCCCAAAGAAGATCACGGAATGGAGTCCTTGGGCCCCGTCCTCCGCAAGCCCATCATGCAGCAAGCCCCACTCATACTGATATCGAGGCCGCGATGCACACGTTGGGGTTGACCCAGCCGGACCCAAATTGGTACATGAACACCGGGGCCACTACTCACATGACTTCCGAATCAGGTACTCTCTCATCTTATTCCAATTTGAGCACCCCTAGGGGGATAATTGTTGGTAATGGCAGTTCTATTCCAATTCTAAGGTATGGTCAGAAAACGTTGTCTCCCCCTAATCCACCACTCCTCTTGAAAAATACTTCACATGCTCCTAAATTGATTAAAAATTTAGTGTATGTCCGAAAGTTCACAAATGACAATTCTGTTTCTGTTGAATTTGATCCTTTCGGTTTCTCTGTGAAGGATTTCAAGACAGGGAGTCATCTCATGAGGTGTGATAGTAGGGGGGATCTGTATCATATCATGCCCGGTTTCAGTCCATCGAGTCCAGCTGTTGACACCCAATTTTGTCCCGTCTTTTTCAATTTATTTGCAATTTTTAAATATTTTTTAACACCTCAAAACAATTTTAATCTATATGCATACATGCATATATATATATATATATTATTCTCTTATTATTATTATTATTATTATTCGTATTTACTATCATTTGCATTTTATCATAATCATAAGTTTTATCCAAAAATTCTATGTTATTTTAGTCTCGCAAAATTGCATCGCATTTTCATTTTTTATTAAGCATTAAACATTTCGCAAATATTATATTTTATTATTATCACATCGTTATGTTATTTTAAAAAAATTCACATCTTTTACAAAACAAAATAATATTTTTAATATTAAACCCCTTTTATATTTTTAATCCATAACCCATTTTCATTTTTCCAACCCAAAACAATTCTACCCAAACAAAATTCACAAGCCCAAACCCATTCCCCTTATTCCCTTCCCCTTTATTTCCCCCCAATTCCCATAGCCCACATCCGAGGCCCAATCGGCCACTCCCTAACAATACCCCAAACCCATTCCCTTTTTATTTCCCTTACAACCAAAACCCAAACCAATTAAATTCCCATTTCCCCCCTCTTTATTTTCGGCCCACCCGCAACAGCCCAAACTCGCCCTTCTTTTATTTTAACCAACTCCCCCATTTGTTCCCCTCACCCAAAACAAATCATCCAACCCAAGCCCACTCGGCTGGCCCAACCCCTAAAACCGACCCATCACCACAACCCTTTTATTTCCCCCAAACCAAACATAACCCCAAAAAAATAAAAAAAATAAAAACCCTAACCCCTAACCCTTCAAATCACCGCCGAACCCTCACCCTTCCCCAAAAATCAGAGCAGCAGCTCTCATTTCCTCTTCTAGACAAAGCTTGTAGCTTTGTCAACCATGGAACAGAGGGTGTTGCTCCATTTTCGTGCTATGAATCACGTGAAGCCTGCAAGGCCATCAACGTCCGGATTTTTGAAGGATTTCGTTGACCCATTTCAAAATTTGAAGCTAAAAACCCCGCCCAAAAGCCCTAGAAATCCCTAAGTTCGTCCTATAAATATTGGCATGTGGAGTCCATTCAAGGAGGCCCTTTTTTGGACGGAAAAACTCTCGGTTCTCCGTAAAATCAAACTAAAAATTCACCATTTTTCTTAGGCTTGCTCGAGCCAAATATAGGCAGAAAAACCCCTCTCTCGAACAAACTTTCGATTCTCAAAAATCCTTTTTTTTACTCTCGTTTCGGCTCGACAAAGCCACAAAATACTAAGCTTTATTCTTCTTTTTAATCGCATAAATACAACTTCTCCGAGCGGACTCGACGATTCGAAAGTACGCCTCGGTTCGCCCGGAGAAGGTCGTAATCCCATTCCTCTATTGATTTTCAGCTTTTATTATGTAATATATTATTATGTGTAGTATGGTGATTAGCCTATTTTAATTGATATTGATCATTGTTTGATGTTTGTTATAATAATCGTTAGTATGATTATATAGGTAAAATGGTTTAGGGGATTAGTTAGGTCATGTACAGATTACTTTGAGCTAGAATAAAGCCAAAATGTCATTTGTTTAACTAGGGGTGGACTGTTAGGATAATTTAATATTAGTTTAATAATATATGGGCTACCGCAATTATGTTCCATGGCCTGTGATTGACATGTATTGTCCGATTATTGAAATATTGTGCCAAATACCTTAGCAATTGCACTTGTTTAAAATAAAAGTCGGCGTGAATCTTGTTAGCCTTCTTATGTTAAGCATATTTTCTCCAAATCTGTATTTGTTATATATGGGTTGTTTCTTAAGTTGATGTTCAATGTTGTTTACTTACGAATGTGTTAGTCCAATATGTGTGAATTTAGGGGTCTCGTTGCCCAATATATTTGTGAATATATGTTCCAAAGTATCAAGGGATAGCATGATTCAATCGTCCGAGTTATATATATGCTCGCTAAGCCGTGTAAAGCTGCTAGTCTAGTACCCGTGTTATTGTGAACTTGCTTTGTGGGTATCAACACTGTTTCTAAAAATCAGGAATTGACAAAGCATGACAATGTTGTGATAGTTATCAATCTCTACCTACCGATGTTTTAGCCATGTGATTCTCTCGTATGCTATGCTATGACACTCGTTTTGTTTATGTATGTTCTTTTGTCGTGTTAGTTGCACCGCCTTAGACCTAACTATCATCTATTCCCATGCCTTGACCTCAATGTCATTTCTCGCTCGTAAAAAATGAAACATGATTAGGACTCTACATAATCTAATTTCGGTCTAAGTAGTTAAGATACTATGACCTGGTTAACTATATCTTCTTGAACCGACTCTATGTATCTCCCTTTTACTTGCCTAAGTGTAAAAGACACCCATGACAAGATATAATACTCCCTCATCTTACTCTTGTGATATATCATGTGTATTGATTCATTAAATGGCTCATGTGCTAGCCTCATTGTTTTGATAGAACCAACCATGTTGTGCTAATTTTAAGACCTTTTATTTCATCTATCCGATCCGCACCATGATCATATAGGTATATATGCATAGAGCATAATTTGGATAAATGGTTTTGGAACATAGTATAGGCAGATGCTTTCTAGAAATCCAAAGATCGCATCCTCTTATTGAATGGTGCATATAGATTTCCCATTAGGATGCATGTTTGCTTGCTTCCAGTTTCGAGATATTCATGTGCATCCGCTCTGTCCTAAAAATGATCTAGTATGAATGAGGAGAAGTTTAGCATGTTGTATTCTTTCTTGTGCCTATTTCTGTTATGGGAGGATAATGCATAAACCGGTTTCTTGTTTTGCTATTTTTTTTTCGAACACATAGTAATTAAACATGTCTGTTTTAAATATGTATCCGAATTAAAGGATTTTTGAAGCAAACTAGTTAGCTTAATGTATGTGTTCATCCCTATAAGCTTCTTTTTTTGGAACATTCTATTCTCGGACTGTCCATTCAAGTTTAGGATTAAGCATGCCCATGTGTTTGATCTATCGATTATATGTATAAATTGCAGTGAGGTTCATGTGTATGTCTCCCTATTTATGCTTGGACTTTTTCTCCATCTTGCTTAGTTTACCAACTGTTTCGTACACGAGGTGTCTTTCATGGGTTCTACTTTCGTTTTGTGATCCGAAATTACCTTGGTCTTTCCTTCCCAGATCCATTGAGTTTTAGAAATGAAATGCCCCAAGTATATCATGCATATTTCAGAATATTTCATGTATATCAGTCCTTTATATGGCTAAATATGCTAAATGCGGGCTTGTATATTTGTTGGAAATTAAGGGGATTAGAATAATGTGTATATTGGGCTTGCCTTCCTTTCCTCCCTTTTAAAATCCGAAAGATGTGTGTGATGGGCCTATCCTCCTATACCTGCGCATCCGAACCTAACCATTGGGTCGAGGCCCGACAATATACTACTTGTCATGAATTATTCATTTTACACTTTTTGTATATATTCTCATATTCCGTCACTAATCCTTTTCTTTTCTTTCATTTACATGAAATGTACCGGGAGCAACGAAGAGTCTCGTTATGAGACTCATCATGGCTATTGTCAAACGAAGATTCGCACTCACATTCCTTGCATTCTCCAACCTCGGGATTTCAAAACAAAATAGGGCTAGATGACATCGTCATCCGCCTTAGTTCCCCTTTTATTATTACTCTTTAATTCCGTTATTTCTATTTTTGGGCATGTAATAATTATTTAATGTTTGTGTGACTGTTAGGATATTTAGAATAATTAGGCCACGAGTGGATAATTCATAGGATAGTCTTAAGATTGAAAACACCTCGCTAGCTTATTTACTTGTAGGCTCGGTTAATTCAAACTTAGAAACCCTCCGCTAGTTTATTTATTTTTAGGCTCGTCAATCATATTTAAAATTTTCAAAACAAACTATGATCATCTTCTATTCATTTTATTAATTGTACAACAAAAAATGATTTCCAAAAATTACTCCTTTGGCATTACAAATTAATTGCTTTTCTCCTTATTATTGTCACAAATGCATACATGTACAAAATGCATCTCTTTCATTAATTATTTGCAAATATCTTTTTAACTTTATACTTCAAACATGCATTCTTCTTACTATAATATTAACCTGAGTTTGACCGGATAACCGTAAGTTAGCGGATCTTAAAGGATGCCTAACCCCTTCCCTTTAGGAGAATAGAGAACCCTTACCTAGAATCTCATTAGTTTCGGAGACCTTAAAATCGGAGTTTACATTGCAGCATTTAGTTTAAATATTTAGGTGTCCTAATTCACCGTAAAAGATAATTAGGTGGCGACTCCTTAATCATACCCAGGAATCACTGGACACGTTGTGCTCCGCTTTGACCCGTAGAGCAGGTCAAAACAGGGGCGCGACACCAGCCTTGCCGTCAGCTTTTGCAGCCATCTCTCCTTCCATGTGGCATGCTCGTCTGGGTCATCCGGAATCTTCTATTTTATCAGTTTTAGATTAAAATAGCTTTATTCCCTGTAAGGGTACGAGTCGTACTCCAATTTGTCAGTCTTGTTCATTAGGAAAAATTGTTAAGTTGCCATTTGTAGACTCCAATTCTCATACTTCTATGCCATTTGACATTATTTATAGTTACTTATGGACGTCTCATGTTCTAAGTTCAGTGGGTCATCGATATTATGTTCTCTTTTTAGATGATTATACTAGATTTTTGTGGACGTTTCCAATTGCAAATAAATCACAAGTATTTTCCATCTTCATCAAATTTAGAGCGTTCATTCGTACTCAATTAGAAAGAGACATAAAAAATATTCAATGTGATAATAGGAAAGAATATGACAATAGGGAGTTTCGGGATTTCTGTGCTAATAATGGGATCAATTTTAGGTTTTCGTGTCCTCATACATCTCCACAAAATGGTAAGGCCGAACGCAAAATTCGTTCCATCAATAACATTGTCCGAACTCTCTTAATTCATGCCTCCATACCTCTATATTTTTGGCATCATGCTCTACAAATGGCCACATATCTTCTTAACATACTTCCTTCCAAAGGTCTGACATATTCCTCCCCCCTCAAAATCCTATTTAAGAAGGATCCTTCGTATTCTCATCTTCGGATTTTTGGGTGCTTGTGTTATCCGTTATTCCCATCCACCACAATTAACAAACTCCAGGCTCGGTCTACCCCGTGTGTGTTTTTGGGTTATCCATCAAATCATCGTGGTTATAAGTGTTTTGATTTATCCTCCAAGAAAATCATAATCAATCGTCATGTCATTTTTGATGAAACTCAATTCCCGTTTACGAAAGTTCATACTCCCGAACCTAAGTCGTAGAATTTTTTGGATGACCAAATATCCCCGTATATTATTCGGAATTTTTCGGACAACTCCCGTACCCAAAATCCTCCAGCGGGCCCACTGCCCGCTGGTTCCACAGTACCGTCGCACCCTGTTGTTCCAGCCACTGGAACAGTTCCGGCTATTGGGCCACTCCTGCCCAACCCGGAACCGGTCCCGTAAACCGAGCCCGTTTTTTACCGATTTTGGCGCGGAGCCCATTGCTCTTGGCCGTCCGTCCCGAACCCGAGAAAATTCCCAAAATTCACTCGTTCTTCCTCGAGTCATAGACCGGTCACTCGTAGTCAGCGGGGTATTTTTACACCTAAAAGACATTTTAATTTACATTCGGATGTCTCTAAATCCCCCTTGCCCCGCAATCCTGTGTCCGCATTAAATGACCCTAATTGGAAAATTGCTATGACTGATGAATATAATGCTCTTATTGCTAATAAGACGTGGGAGTTGGTGCCCCGTCCATATGGTATTAATGTTATCAGGTCTATGTGGATTTTTGCTCACAAAGAGAATTCAGATGGGTCCTTTGCTCGACATAAGGCGCAACTTGTTGGTGATGGTAAGACTCAGCAGGTTGGAATTGATTGTGGTGAGACGTTTAGTCCGGTGGTCAAACCGGCTACCATTCGCACTGTGCTTAGCTTGGCTCTTTCAAAGACTTGGCCAATTCATCAGTTGGATGTCAAGAATGCTTTTCTACATGGTGACCTCAAGGAAACAATCTATATGCATCAGCCGTTGGGTTTCAGGGATCCCAACCGCCCTAATCATGTCTGTTTGTTGAAGAAATCATTATACGGCCTTAAGCACTCTCCACGGGCCTGGTATACACGATTTGCTGACTTTGTTTCGACAATTGGGTTCACTCACAGCAGGTCAGATAATTCCTTGTTCATCTACCGACGTGGTTCGTCATTGGCCTATATTCTGTTGTATGTGGATGATATCATCTTGACCGCTTCCTCCGATGCTTTGCGCCCATCTATCATGGCCATGCTCAATTCTTGAATTTGCTATGAAAGACTTAGGGCCTTTGAGTTATTTTTTGGGAATTGCCGTCAAACGTCATTCGGTGGGTTATTTTTCGTCTCAACGGAAGTATCTTCGAGATTATCGAGAGGGTCGGGATGTCATCCCGTAAGTCCACTTCCACGCCGGTTGATGCAAACCCAAAGCTAAGTGCCACGGCGGGTGCACCATACGAGGACCCGACCCGCTATCGCGATCTTCTTGCAGGGCCCTCCAAGATCTTACCTTTACCGGACCGGATATTACATATGCGGTTCGGCGTGTGTTTATTCATGCATGATCCCGAATTGAGCACATGAATGCAATCAAACGCATCATTCGGTATATTCAGGGGACACTGGATTATGGTTTGCACTTGTATCCCTCATCTACATCCACACTTGTCTCCTACACGGATGCTGATTGGGGTGGTTGTCCCGACACCAGAAGGTCGACTTCTAGCTACTGTATGTTCCTTGGCAACAACTTGGTCTCCTGGTCGGCAAAGCGTCAGGCAACTCTATCACGCTCAAGTGTAGAGGCAGAATATCGAGGGGTGACGAATGTGGTCTCTGAATCATGTTGGCTACGTAATTTGCTTTTGGAGCTTCATTGTCCCATTCAGAAGGCAACCCTGGTATATTGCGATAACATTAGTGCCATCTACCTTTCAGGTAACCCGGTTCAACACCAACACACCAAGCATATCGAAATGGACATTCACTTTGTCCGTGAAAAGGTTGCTAAAGGTCAAGTTCGCATATGCCATGTCCCGTCTCGTTATCAAATTGCAGACATTTTTACCAAGGGTCTACCCGCGGTACTTTTTGAAGATTTTAGGGACCTCTCGGCGTTCGAAGACCGCCCGCTATGATCGGGGGTGTGTTAAATGACCCATCACGGAATGGAGTATATATGGTATATTAGGAATGTATATTGTAGTATATTGTAATGAAAAGGATACCTTAATTAGTGTTATACACTTACCATAATTGTATAGTTAGAATTATGGTAGAATAAGGATTTAGAAGTAGAATAGGAATTTTTTTTTCCTATTATGGAAATATGTAACTTGTATATATATCTATTCAATCAAGGAAAATAATCAAGGGGATTATTTCTTTCATAAACTTCATATAAATCCTCTTGGTAGTGGGTTGTGGGATCCTATTTGTCTAATAGTAGTACTAATTATCCTACACCTAAAAATGCCACCAATACATAAAATCACAGTCATAGGCTGCCCATTTCTATGTTTGCCACGTGGAAGGATGGTTGTCACTTAACTTCATTCAATAATTGATTATTTTATTTATTTATCTCCATTTTAATCGAACATCTAAATAATTACACACATAATTAATTTTTTAATTTAAATTTACTTTAATAATAATCATTTTTAACACTTTATATACTCATTATCATTGTCATACGATATAATACTAGTCCATAATTTCTTTTGTCACGCATAAAATATTATTCACAATCACCATCGTCCCACTCGTTATGTCTTAAATTATTTTTTGATTTCATATTTTTATACATTGAGCTTCTGATCTGCATATATGAATACGACCGAAATTTCATATGATTCGTACAACTTGTTAAATATTCCGAACATCGACGAAACTTATTTTCTGTGATTCACTTAACCTCTAATCCTCATTTAACATCTTTAACATTGCTATAAATTTTCTATAACCTCACGATTAACCTTAATCCCTTCAAACTTATAGGGATTACCATGACACGTTATAACGCTAAGATACGGGTTGTTACAATTATGGGTTCGAAATTAGATTCGAGCGGAGGGGCAAAATGATTCTAGAGTCCCATTTAAAGGTCCACCATGCTAAGGAAAGAAAGGAAAGGATCTAGTCTGCATGGGCAACTCAATTGGTTTTAAGGGGATATTTGGAGCAAAGAAAGGAAAGGATCCTGCACTAATTGATAGAGGCGCATTGCAGAAGCTATTTTAACGTTTCTTTGCAGTTGATTGGTTCTAAGAGAATTCATTTATTTTTATTTTTTTGCCAGGATCTAAACCATACAATAGACTGAAGAGGTGTTTGGTTCAACAGATTAGGTGGATTATCCCGATCTAAATTCATTTTTGATTGAAAGTAGTATTAGCTAAAACTGATATTATTTTAATATAAAAACTTTGATATAACTTATTTCATATAAAAGGTGGGATAGGTTAGTCAAGTTATGCTGTTAGATTTTAATATTAAAATTATAATCCTAAAATATAGGTTTAAACCGAATGACTCCTGCAGTAGCTAGCGAATGATCATGTGGTTGTCATTGTAGGAATAACTAATGCTAATATATTTTGCATAATATTACATCATTTGGTAGGCGTCATTAATAATAATAATAATAATAATAATAATGTTGGATACAATATATAATTAGAATACGAGTATTAGTAATAAAAAAATTACTTGTTATAGACAACGATATCCGTTTAAAGTAAGTAATAATGTATAACAATTTTTCTTTATTGAAAACTGCATAATATTCTCTTCGTCATTATTACCACATAAATACGTTTTTGGCTCCTCTCCGCACAGCATCTGCTCCCATTCTGTGGTCTACATTATGGATTAACAAATGAACTCAGAGCCAAATATTATAAAATAAAATAAAAATTCGCTTTTTGTTATATTTTCTGTTTCTATCTTTTTCCAAATCTTGATTCCTTATGGGATGATCATTCCACTAGTCAGAGGCAAATATGAGACCGCCATTTTGATCGAATCCAATATTTAAGGTAAACATTATTAAACTTAAAAAAAACAGTTTAAATTTTGAATGCAAAATTCAAAAAGTGCAATACAGTTAAATCTTTTTATAATATTATTTTTATTCTGACATTTTTTTATTGTTTTAACATAAAAATATTATAAAAAATATATAATATAATATAATATAAAATATCAATCCGGAGAACGTATAGTTATTATAGAAAAATATTGTTATAGAGATGATAAACATAGAGAAGTCAGTAGTTCAATGGCAAATTTTTACAAGTCGAAACTAGTACTAAATTTGAATCTTAAATTTTTCTCTTGCCACCAGTGTATTACTCAATGCTTAAATTGAGATTAATTCCAGATTCTTTTTTCTAATACAGGGCAAAATTATTATACTTTGCTGCAGTTAGTAAAATCTCTTATTTTACATTATACAAAAAATGGAAAAAAGGTAATTTTACAGAAGCTTAAAACTATACACCGATATATATAATTTAAACTCTTACAAAAGAGTAATATTAAGAAGAATGATTGGAATCATCGGAGATTGGGTCTACATCGACCCGATTATCAGCAAAATCATCCACATGGATTTGATCAAGCACGAGCACTAATCCCATGGCGAAGGCACTATCAAAGCCAGGCTTTATGGAGAGAGAGAAAACGTCCTTCCCAAGCACTACATTTGCACAAGCATCCACTTTGCGTCGAATCTCAGCCACCGATACCTTGTCGGCGTCGAAAACTGTGCAGTTCCTCTGTGCAAATGAACCTTCGATCTGATACTCCTCCGTCGGATTGCTGTATACCTCCACCGTCACGTTACATCTTCCGATTATTGAAGATCTACGCACGCTGAATATCGGCTTTTTCCCTTCTTCTCTTTCCCCTAAATAGCCTTCCCACCTGTTATGCAAACTCGGCCTCTGTTCCACAAATTGCACCGAATTGCAAAATCATAAATTGCAACGAAATTGGGAAGTCTTCAGCTTATCGACGATATTATAATAGATATAAGACGTGGATTAGGCAAAAAAAATTAGTACTATGTAAGTATGTGTTTTGTTTTTCCTTACTACTAGTATAATTAATACTTATTATTTTCATCATTTTTCTTACTCGTAGGTAAAGTCCCCGTACATTTTAAGCTTTGAAATTTTAATGAATATGTTATTATTGTTACCTCGTATTTCTTATTCTTAATTTTTCATTACTATTTGTCTATTCTGCTGCAGTGTTCTTATTATCCTACTACTTATGTTTCATAATTATTATGTCTCTCAATCTACTAAGGTAAAATAAGTTTGGCGAAAACTTTACCCTCACAGACCTACGGTTGAGATTAAAATGTTGTTATTGTTGTTTTCAACGAAATTACAAAATCAGAAATTGCTATAATTGAATCAACTCGTTTTTTCGACTAGTATTGAGTGGGTACCTTACGGCGGACAGTGAGAAGGCATTTGCCAGTAGCGTCCATGAGAACGAGTTCACCCACGTCACGAGAATCAGGACCGTACGAGTCGACTCGGAAGACAACCTCGCCGTTGCAGTCGTAGGCAGTGAATCCATCGCCGGTGAAGAAAAGGGAGGTTTTGAGAACTGTAAGATTCATCTCTTCACTGTAAACGTATGCATCTTTAACAACTTTACCTTTCATCTTCTAGTTTTGCTTCAAATCTGATTTTGAAAGAAAGAACTTATGATAAAACACCTTCACTATTCTTAGCAATCAAAATTAACCTTAAGAAATGAAATGAAATGAGATATTTGTGAACTGAAGGAGCCAAAAGGAAGGTCTGAGAAGAGGTACAAAATTCACTAGACATGTGGTGTGCATTTATTAGTAAGGGGATCTACAGTAGAGTACTATTTAAAAATGAAGCCTCTAACTTCCAGTTTTTAGTACATGTGTATAATATTTAAATACACTCAATTCAAATTTGCAACTTGCATTAAAATACCAAAGTATCTTAATATCTTTTTAGATCGTATATCGGAACCAATATTGTGGAGATCACAAAATAACCTATTGTATAATATTTAAATCTCTAATATAATCAGAAGATAGTTACAAGCACTCATCAAATAAATCAGAAGATAATTACAACTATCCTCGACCATAAGAGGGTGTCACTAGTTTTGAAGAAATTATACAAAAGTAATACTAACTAACCAGCAGTTCCTTTTTGCAACTGAAGGAGAGTCAGCCAACTGTCTCTTCGCTTTTTGCCCTTTCTTTTCCCTTTTTGGTTAAGGGACTGACTGGGTTCCATGTTTTTAAAAGTTTTATAGAATTTATTTTACGACAAGTAATAAACTAATCTTAATTGAGTTTTAATAAATCCTCTTTGATAATACAAAATGTGTGTTTGATCTATTTTTGGAAAAAATAAATATATTAATAAACTCTTTTTTTCAAAACTTTCAAACTCATATTCCAAAAACTCTAAAATTTAATACTACCACTATCACATCCTACGATAGGCTACAGTTGACATAATTCACCAGTTATGACATTAATAGGGTTCCTAACTTGACTTGGAATACATGGCTCAATATGGTGGTTGCGCCCTGTAAATCTCAATATTCAAATTTCAACTGTAACAATTTCTAGATTGCTTGAATTAAAAGTGCGCCGATTTTTTCTTCTTTGCAGTTCGGGTACAATTTTTTTAGGTCAACCGACTAAATAAGTTGCAAAAATCCTAAGACACTAATATATGGTTGTAGTTGAGAAGCCGAGTTCAAATGTGTGGAGCACCAATATGCGCGTTGCCAAAATTGACCAAGGTATGTTGGAATTTGAGGTATATTTCTCATTTCCCTTTGAAAATAATATAGTTGAGTGTATAATTCATTTGGTTGGAGAGGTTGGCATGTTAACAAATACACGTCAATTATGTACCTCTAATTCCATAAATTACGTTCTATCATTATCCTTAATTCCTTTTAAATACCTATTTTTTAATATTGTCTTGATTTTGTTAACCTTCAATATCCATTATAATATTGGGCGACCCCTTAAAAAATAGAGAGCCGGTCTTTTTAAGGATATGATGAAAGCTCATACGCAGAATGTGCACGGAAAGTAATAAAAAAGTTGGCACATGTTTTTTTGCCACTTTAAATTTGACAGATATGGGATGAAATATTTGTAATGTTCTCGTGGATAATAATTTGCGACAAAGAGAAGTGAAGAAACACTTTTATTAGCTGTGTAAGAGAAAAGGAGAAATTGGTAGAACATCAATTCAGCATATGGCCCGGAAAAAAAACTTTTTTTTCTTTTAGTTACCATATTATGCAATCGGTAAATATTTATATGAATTTGGTGTTTATATCAAACCATATAAATTTATCATAACTAAGTGATTTAATAAAGTGAGAATACATGTTAATAACTGTGACTAAATGCTAAAAATTTATGTACAAACACATATCATACTTCTTTCACTTTATGTTGCCCCTACATGCAATCATTGGTGTTTCTTTTGGGAGTAAAACTTTTTAAAGTAAAGCAGAATTTTACTCCATATTTACCTGACCAAATAACCATTTTAGTGAATCTTTTTAAGTTTTTAATCGTTCAAAATACTAGATCTAAAATCAAATGAAGTCAGGTCAGTGATGACTATGTTCGAAAATTAGATGATCATTTGTCAATAATAATACAGCTGAGCTGGACTATTTGTCCTCTACCCTTGTGTTGAACAATGGAATTGTAGGCCTTCAGGCCTATTAGATAAAAGGCCCAAATGAGAAAACGCAGTTCAGCCCTGACTTCAAGGCCCAGTAACTAAGAAGTATGGACGCTGCAAAGTTTTGGGCACAAAAGATTTGCTTGGGATACTGGGGTGGGCTTAACCATAAACTTAGTTAGCTATCGCTGATCCAACTTTTGTTTATCGCCAAGCCCAGACTTAAAAATCCAAGACTCTGCAACAGTAGTATTAGCTCATGCTATGTGCTGGAGTTTCAGCTTTGCTTCTGAAATTTCAAAGTCCATGATAATGTTATTTGTCAATTATAAGTGCGGGAAAATGGCTATTTGTACAATCATCGAAAACTCGATCCCCAGTTGTTGCAATATTATAAGGAAATGACAAAGTCTTTTTTTATACTCAGTTAAATAAGTATACAAGAAAAAGGGGAGGAAGTAATACTTCTGTTTTACCGAAAATCAGACCGAGAACAAACTTGATTTCAATAGTCGTTTGTTTTTACATAGAGTTGGACATAATGACATCATTCTTAGGCTAAACATTACAGACCTCTGGTATGCTTCGCTAAGAAATCCTTCATGAATTAAAGCTATTTTCTCGGATTGCACAGCCACACCATATATCAAATGAATCAGCAACTTTACGATCAATCTATAATCCCAAAAGGTGAAAGCTCATCAAAGAAACATAAATTCAGAAAATTAGCATTTTACTTTTATATTTCTCTCTCAAAGTTTTTTAAAAATTATGGTGCAAAATGCATTAATTGCGAGCTGTGCCTTTGCAGGTAAAGCCTATAGTTTAGTTTAGCTTTGACAGGAACTCCACATTTAATGCAGAATCTTCAAATGATCCTTGCTGATTGGCGACGTCGTTGATATAGACAGACAAAATATTCTTTACATGCAGAAACACATTCATTTAATTTGACTGATGTTTTGGATAAGTAAGATGCGACGTACAAATTAAACATAAGTCCTAGCTACTTCCATTCCCCTCCATATTAGTACAAAAATAACACCTAAAAAAAGTCTTAACTTTCGCTATCTCATTTCCTTCCGCTTTTGTTTCAGGCTGCCGATAAAGCACTTTGCTTTAGTGCTGAACTGGGTACCTGACTGCAGCTGCTAGCAGTCTTTGCTGCTCTATCTGTAGCACGAAACTATGATATATCAGAACTATTTAATGATAAAAGATTCATTACAGCAAGAACTTTTTTAGGGACTGAACTAGCTAATTAATTAATGCATGGTGTACTTCCATCTATAAAATAATAATAAAGTAGCTAGAGTGAAAAATGTGTACTATGTTTAATTAAATTAATTACCTGGAAAAGTTCATGAAGTTTGTTCTTGAGATAGCAATATTCATGCTCAAGCAGCTCTAAAGCTCTCAAACATCTGCGAATTTTTTTTTTTATTTTCAGTATTAGTGCTTTTTGTGAAGTTGATTAATTAATTAATTAATGAGAAACTAGAAAAAATTACGTACCCTAATCGGTTATTCTGCTCTGAGGCAACGCGAAAGGCAACGCAGACATTTCTAACACGTTTAGCACCAATGCTTGAGCTGCTTCCTATGAACTGATTCAAATGCACTCCCATTTTCTTGTAGTCCGAGAACTCTCTGTCCATCCTTTTTATTTTTCCATATAAAAAAAGATAACTCAGGAAAAAGATGAAAAGAAAAAGTAATGAATACAAACTAAGAGGTATATATAACCCAACAAAAAGACTCGAACTTTTTCCTTCTTTTTCCCACGCTTGACAAAAACATGACCACAATAAAGTTGCAAGTGAAAATGCTCTTTTTGAGTGATGCACACATAAAGACTGAAAAACTCACAACAAGAATCTAAGATTTCGTAAGAGCTTCTCGGATTCCTGGAAGTAAATGTTGACAACTTCAGAGACGAAATTTGGAGAGGATTCATCTTGAAGCTGTTGAAGCTGCAAATATTGCTCGTCCAAAACTCCCTATATATTTATTTACGTACGAATAAAATCACATTTAGTACGTACTAAAAAAAAAACGAAAAATAGACCTGAGAATAATAATGGGAGTATAGTTAAACCTGGTGGAAGAGTAACGCGAGCAAGCGATTCATATCAGCTCGCAAGCGTTCGAGGCCGAGGCCAAGCATCCACAATGGTAGACCCGTTTTGCCTGACTAGAAAAATGAGAAGACCAAAGGGATAGAGAAGAAAAGGATAGTGGGATATGTATTAATTTTTCTATAAGTGCTTTTTACTAAATGTGGGGGCGAAAGAGAAGAGGAGTGTATGTGTCGTTTCCTATTTCAAGGGGGGAGTAGTAGTAAAAATGGCAGTCACAGTAATTGCTTTGCAGTCAGTCAGGTGAGAGTAGTGAAGACTTATAAAGGGTGACTATCCCCCTATATGCTAACGTGGTACGAGTCATCATGGAGCGTGACTTCTACTCTCACACTTTCTTTATATCCTTTTTCCCTTTTATTTTCCATTTCTAATTTGGCCCTAAATATTTTAGTGATAAAATAGAACAAAGCCACATCTTATTCATGAAGTTTACCAATTTCTTTCATAAATACATATACAAGGAGTATTTTATAAGGTTTTCAAACAATATCATCAGTGTATTCCTCTAGCTCGAAGGGTTGTTTGAAACCAAACACCTCTCACGAGGATAGGGGTCAGGTGAATCCAATGACTTATGTATTCCCTTCATTTCAATATATGCGGCACGATTTGACTAAACATAATATTTAACAAAAATAATATTTTAAAATATATGATCTAAAAAAAGTCTCATATATTTATGTGACTGTAATTTTCTCATTCAGAAGTAGATGTAGGCTTCTAATTAACGATTCGGCCGAACATAATAGCTTTAGATTCGCCTCTGATCTCATTAAGCATAGAATGTGAAGGTTAAAAATAAGATTTTTTTATAAATATATAAGATATTTTAAGCCACCCACTATATATGAAATGAGGCAGAAAGAGTAACTTTTTCAAGTCACCCACTATATATCAAGATAATCAACAATGGTTAATTGGTATTTTTCTTCACCAACAATGGTTAATTAGTACTATTTTTCTTCACTTTAGCACTCTTACTTCCAACTTATTGGCTGGCATTATAATCGCTTCAAAATTAGAGCTAACATGTTATACGCTCTCTGTTATATTTTACATGCTATATTGATTTTGCACGAAATCAATAAGAGAAAAATAAAACTTTGACACACATAAACTATAGATACAAATATGGATAAAATAACATGTCCTTCCTATAAAAGCATGTCATTATGGATAAATGACAAATTGAAACTAAAAATAACCAAGTAAAAGCATGTTAGGATTCAGGAGCTAGTGTGATATGATCAGAATGCTAATGCGTATCACCACCTTCACATAATGGTATGGAGTAATTTACAGCAGATATTATAATTCCAATTGAATTTTGTTTTTGTCTACATTGATATAACTCTCTTATACTAAAAATCTCGAGGCACACATTCTTATTTTGTCCCGTCAAACTTGTTTCTGTTTTCTAATGCAAGTACCTATTATCGGAAAAAAAAAAATAGTGCGTACATGTTTATTTTACCGCTTCAAGTTTAGTTGGATAAAACCAAATGTCCTTTTCTTATATTTCAACGTAATTTATTTTACATTTCAATTTATAAACAGCAGCATCCTCCTCAAATCTGAATTCCAAGTGTGGTTGAGGGGAATAAACTAGACCGGAGGGCCTACTCAGGATGGTCTAAATAGAGTGACTGCAGGTTTAGTGTTGTACTAAGGGATGGTAGCATTAGGTTATATGGTGACCTGCAACTTGCTGGTACCCGTACCGAGTCAGTCTCCTCCTCGCGTGCTGTCTACTTTTCCTGCCAAGTGCGGCGTTGTTAAGCATCCTCTCTCTCCCTTTCACCCGACATCTCTCTGCTCATCTCCTACCTCCTTTTATTTCACCACCTAGCATTTCCTATCAATTATATTTAATATTCTTTCATCTTAATTTATATAAAAATATTTAATTGAACAAGAAATTTAAGAATAAAAGGAAAGTTTTTGAAAATTATGATTTAAAGTAAACCACAAATATTTATGTGGCTATAAATTATCTTATTAAGATTAAATCACAAGTTTAAACTTAAATTGTTACTACTAAATATAAAAATGTGTCGTTCTTTTTTCGATTGACTAAAAAAAAAGAATTTCAAATAAATTAAAATGTGGATAGTAATTTAAATTTAAGTTTTTTAATTCACCCTGAATAAATATTAATTAAATATCTATAACTTATTTTAGATATCACAATTCTAAATATATAAAATATTATTTAGAAACTAGTTAATTAAATATTCATTTATCGAATTGACTAGTATTTCAACTTTAGACTTAAAATAAAATTTAAATTTCAACAAGCTACGAATACGTTTAATTTATTTAATTCAATCGAATAATGTTCAAAAGCTAACTTAAAACTTTATGATCTAAAATGAATTTTAGATATTTATTTAGTTGCAAATTATTATATTAAAAATAAATAAAATTTTGAAATTGAATTAAAAAATACAGTATTATTTTAAGATGACATGACCATACCTTTTTACACACTCTACATACTGCCAAAACTCAAACCACACAGCATACGACTGTGGTTTTTCACTTTTCATCCGACTCCAAATTTCGTCCTTATTAGCTTTTTGATTCTTGAGAGTGCAAAAAGAATTGTTTGTTTATGCTACTAAAGCATTGGAGTTTGGGCAAAGCATTTTCTGGTCACTGCTCAGCTAGGCCCCCGTTAAACATGGTACAGTCGCTAGTTGGACCATGTTCTTCACTATGTAACACCTCTTGCTGGCCATTCTGTAAATATGTTACTCCTACTTATTAATTTTAAATAATAAATTTTGTATTAAGTAAATCAAATAACTTAATTTTTTGAATTTAAAATTCAAACTCTAGATATTCCTCTGCCTATATATTATTTCTTGTTGAAGGAAAGAACTGTGTGATTATCATTTTTTTAATACAATAGTTATAGGTAATGTTTAGCAAAGCACATTGTGAAATTTCCATACGTGAGTTAGCAATTATGCTCTCTGGCATCCTAAAGAAATATGATTACATTTTATTCAAACCAAGACGTCTAACTTAAGCCCAAGCTGTCAAATTCAACAGTTGGTCGAAAGTTTAAGATATAAACTCTCTGCTTATGCCATCTAGTTGGCACTCCAAGTTCTAAGTACCATCTTATAATATTAAATCTGCACCATCTCTTTTTTAGTTGTTTCAAAATGTGTCTTTTTTTATTTGATAATTATTTAATGATACTGAAAGAAATAATCCCCTTGATTATTTTCATTGATTGAATAGGTATATATACAAGTTACATCTTTCCATAATACTACAAATCCTTTTCCTATTCTACTTCTAAATCCTTATTCTACCATAATTCTAACTATACAATTATGGTAGGTGTATAACACTAATTAAGGTATCCTTTTTATTACAATATACTACAAATATATATACCATATATACACCTATTATTTCTGGCCGAGAGGCCAAGAGGCCCAATTCTCGTCCTGTTTAACACACCCCCCGATCATAGCGGGCGGTTTTCGAACGCCGAGACTGTCCCTAAAATCTTCAAAGAGAACCATTTGGTAGACCCTTTGTAAAGATGTCTACGCAATTTGATAACGAGACGGGACATGGCATACGCGAACTTGACCCTTTGCAACCTTTTCCGGACAAAGTGAATGTCCATTTCGATATGCTTGGTGCGTTGGTGTTGAACGTGGTTACCGAGAGGTAGATGGCACTAATGTTATCGCAATATACCAAGGTTGCCTTCGAATGGGACAATGAAGCTCCAAAAGCAAATTACGTAGCCAACGGGACTCGGAGACCACATTCGCTACCCTCGATATTCTCGCCTCTGCACCGGAGCGTGACAGAGTTGCTTGACGTTTTGCCGACCATGAGACCAAGTTGTTGCCAAGGAACATACGATGAGCCGGAAGTCGACCGTCCGGTGTCGGGACAACCACCCCAATCGCATCCGTGTAAGAGACAAGTGTGGATGTAGATGAAGGATACAAGTGCAACCCATAGTCCAGTGTCCCCCGAATATACCGAATGATGCGTTTGATTGCATTCATGTGCTCAACCACGGGATCATGCATGAATAAACACACCCGCCGAACCGCATATGTAATATCCGGTCCGGTAAAGGTAAGATCTTGGAGGGCCCCCCAAGCAAGCTGCGATAGCGGGTCGGGTCCTCGTATGGTGCACCCGCCTGCGGCACTCGGCTTTGGGTTTGCATCAACCGGTGTGGAAGTGGACTTACAGGATGACATCCCCGCCTCTCGATGATCTCAAAGATACTTCCGTTGAGATAGAAATAAGCCACATGAATGACGCTTGACGGCAATCCCCAAAAAATAACTCAACGGCCCCAAGTCCTTCATAGCAAACTCGGGCGAGCATGGTCATGATAGATTGGCGCAAGGCATCGGAAGAGGCGGTCAAGATGATATCATCCACATACAACAGAATGCGAGCCAAAGAAGAACCACGGCGGTAGATGAACAAGGAATTGTCCGACCGGCTATGAGTGAATCCAATAGTTGAAACAAAGTCGCAAACCTCGTGTACCAGGCCCTCGAGAGGCGCTTAAGCCCATATAAGGACTTCTTCAACAAACATACATGATGAGGACGGTTTGGATCCACGAAACCCAAAGGTGATGCATATAGACTGTTTCCTTGAGATCACCGTGTAGGAAAGCATTTTTGACATCCAACTGATGAATTGGCCAAGTCTTTGATAGAGCCAAGCTAAGCACAGTGCGAATGGTAGCCGGTTTGACCACCGAACTAAACGTCTCCCCACAATCAATTCCAACCTGCTGAGTCTTACCATCACCAACAAGTCGTGCCTTATGTCGAGCAAAGGACCCATCTGAATTCTCCTTATGAGCAAAAATCCACATAGACCGATAATATTAATACCATATGGACGGGGCACCAACTCCCACGTCTTATTATCAATAAGAGCATTATATTCATCAGTCATAGCAATTTTCCAATTAGGGTCATTTAATGCGGACACAGGATTGCGGGGCAAGGGGGATTTAGGGACATCAGAATGTAAATTAAAATGTCTTTTAGGTGTAAAAATACCCCGCTGACTCCGAGTGACCGGTCTATGACTCGATGAAGAATTGAGGGAATTTTGGGAATTTTCTGGGCTCGGGACGGACGCCGGCGGGCGGTGGTGGGCTCGCCGGCCCAAATCGGTAAAGGCCTGGACTCGGTTTCGGACCGGTTCCGAGAAGTGGGTGGGCGGGCAGCCCAATTCTTGGAACTGTTCCGGTGGCGGCGTAACCGCCGGATGTGGCGTTACTGTGGGGCCAGCGGGCAGTGGGCCCGCTGGAGGATTTTGGGTACGGGAGATGTCCGAAAAATTCCGAATAATATATGGGGATATTTGGTCATCCAAAAAATTATATGACTTAGGTTCGGGAGTATGAACTTTCGTAAATGGGAATTGAGTTTCATCAAAAATGACATGGCGATTGATTATGATTTTCTTGGAGGATAAATCAAAACACTTATAACCACGATGATTTGACGGATAACCCAAAAACACACACGGGGTAGACCGAGCCTGAAGTTTGTTAATTGTGGAGGATGGGAATAACGGATAACACAAGCACCCAAAAATCCGAAGATGAGAATAAGATGGGTTCTTATTATATAGTATTTTTAGGGGGGAAGAATATGTCAGACCCTTAGAAGGAATTATGTTAAGAAGATATGTGGCCATTTTGTAGAGCATGATGCCAAAAATATGGAGGTATGGAGGCATGTGTAACAGGAGAGTTCGGACAATGTTATTTATGGAACGAATTTTGCGTTCGGCTTTCCCATTTTGTGAAGATGTATGAGGACATGAAAAATGAAAATTTATCCCATGAGTAGCACAAAACTCCCGAAACTCCCTATTGTCATATTCTTTCCCATTATCACATTGAATATTTTTTATTTCTCTTTCGAATTGAGTACGAATGAACGCTCTAAATTTTATGAAGACGGAAAACACTTGTGATTTATTCGCAATTGGAAACGTCCACAAAAATCTAGAATAATCATCTAAAAAGAGAACATAATAACGATGACCCATTGAACTAAGAACAGGAGATGTCCACAAGTCGCTATGAATAATGTCAAATGGCATAGAAGTATGAGAATTGGAGTCTACAAAGGGCAACTTAACAATTTTTCCTAATGAACAAGACTGACAAATTGGAGTACTATTTGTACCCTTACAAGAAATAAAGCTATTTTTATCTAAAGCTGATAAAATAGAAGATCCCGGATGACCCAGACGAGCATGCCATATGGAAGGAGAGATGGCTGCAAAAGCTGATGGCAAGGTGGACTCGATGGTGAAACCGGGCATGATAGGATACAGATCCCCCTACTATCACACCTCATGAGATGACTCCCCGTCTTGAAATCCTTCACAGAGAAACCGAAAGGATCAAATTCAACAGAAACAGAATTGTCATTTGTGAATTTTCGGACAGACACTAAATTTTTAATCAATTTAGGAGCATGCAAAGTATTTTTCAAGAGGAGTGGTGGATTAGGAGGAGACAATGTTTTCTGACCATACCCTAGAATTGGAATAGAAGCGCCATTACCAACAATTATCCCCGAGGGGTGCTCAAATTGGAATAAGATGAGAGAGTACCGATTCGGAAGTCATGTGAGTAGTGGCCCGGTGTCCATGTACCAATTTGGGTCCGGTTGAGTCAACCCCAACGTGTGCATCGCGGCCTCGATATCGGTCCCGAGTGGGGCTGCCGCATACGCATGATGGGCTTGCGGAGGACGGGGCCCAAGGACGCCCGGCCGTGCCGGAACCGGGGCCGTTACCGTTGTGGGGGCCGTTGGGCCACCGGCCGCCGGTGGGCCGCCAATGCCGGGTATTGGGCTCGCTGGGGCCGCCCCACCGGCCGCATTGGAAGAAACCTTTGGAGGGTGCGGGTGCCACCGCCACCGGCCCCACCGCCGGGCCCACGGTGGTGGTGGCCCACCGTACCCCGAATGGGACCCACCGCCCGCTTGTTGCTCACCGGAACCGCCACCGAACCACCTCGTTTGCCCCCGCGGTTTTTGTTATTTTTGCGATTATTCTTGCCGCCACCATTATTATGGTTTTGGCCCGAATTATTAACAAAACCGAAGAACTAGGAGAGGATGCCACCATGACAACCGGGCTTGCTCCGTAGCCGCCTTTTTAGCCAAACCGGCTTCTTCCAACGTCGCATGGAGCGGGCTTGATGAAAGTCGGGAAGAGGGTTGCTTTGGCGAAGGAGAGTTCCAACACCATTATAGGCCTCCGAAAGCCCGCAACCAACCGTAGAACTAGACGATTATTTGTCACCGGTGCGCCAACATTACGGAGTTGATCCGCCAATTCCTTTTGTTTCTTGCAATATGCAGAAACGTTCGGAAATACGTCCATTCGAACGAGAGAGAATTCCTGCTCGAGTGTGACGATACGGGAATGTTGGTTGTCTTGGAATATGTCACGCAATCTATTCCATGCAGCCATAGCCGTGGTATCGGGCTCCATAATCGTCTGTAGAAGGTCCACTGAAATAGTGGCGTATATCCACCGAAGAACGGTAGCATCAAGTGTAATCCACACCTCAGGATCCTCCGCAGGAAGGGGTCTAGCGGGAGGAATTATGTGATGAAGAACTTGATAAGAGATAGCGTGAATTTTAAACAACTCCGCCCACGTTGCATATTGAACGTTTTCCATCTCAAGGACAATAGGGACACTGAGCTTGATATTGGAAACCGTGAGGGCAGGGTGAAAACTGTTCTTAGACATATTTGAAAGAACAAAGAAGGAGGATAAATTTAAGAGAGGTTTTTTTGAGATCGGAAGACGAGATATTTGGAGAGAAAAACCCGGGGGGGGGGGGGGTTCTCGGCCAAAGAGGCAAAAGTTTGAGAGAAGAAAACTTTTGGTTAGACCTAGTCTCTTGATACCATGAAAGAAATAATCCCCTTGATTATTTTCATTGATTGAATAGGTATATATACAAGTTACATCTTTCCATAATACTACAAATCCTTTTCCTATTCTACTTCTAAATCCTTATTCTACCATAATTCTAACTATACAATTATGGTAGGTGTATAACACTAATTAAGGTATCCTTTTTATTACAATATACTACAAATATATATACCATATATACACCTATTATTTCTGGCCGAGAGGCCAAGAGGCCCAATTCTGGTCTGTTTAACAGATACCATCTCTATTTTATTTTTATTAGGTTCCACTTAATTTTAAAGATGTAATTATTATGAAGAAAAGTCAACAAAAGTAGGTCTTAAATTAAAAAAAGTTTGATAAACATAACAAACTCTTTCCTTATTTCTTAAACTTTTCCGATCTAATAATGTCACATAATTTAAAACGGAAACAGTATAGTTTTTTAGTATAGTTTTTCATAGGGTTATTCTTTTAATTTTCTACTTTTTATATGTTTCAGTTTATGCCTTCCTACATGCAAACTCCAACCTGCTCTATTCAAACAAACCAGAATGTAGTGACTAGCTAGAATTAACAAATCTTTTTAATTAAAACACCATAAAAACTTAGATAACCGATTTCAAACATTTTTTATTCATCATATTTTAATCCCAAACATTCTTTTTTTCGTCACGGAAAGTCTAAAAATGATGCACGCTTGGAATTATAATTACCAAACTTCCATTGCTTGGGAGATGAACCCTCACACTACTGATAAATTAAATAAATGGAACACTTTTGAGGACGCCCATGTCCAAAATGCTTGTCCAGTTTTTAAATATTATATGCATAGACTTTTTAATCATGCTTTATGCTCCCGTGCTTATTTACTGTAGGCGTTTCTCCTTTCTAATTACAACTTTCTAACTCTTGCTTATTGTTATTTTATACATTTATAATTATAACCAACTTATGCTGTCTTTTGGCCTTGAAATTCCCAATGTATACTTCAAATTAAAACTTTAGTTAACTAATCAATAATCTAATAATTCGTGTGCTTCCGAAAAGTTATTAATTAGGACACAATTGCATCCTCTTCAATCTTCATGTCACGTTTGTACTTCAAATTAGTGGCATTGATACATTGCTCGAGATCACAATTATTTTGCCTTTTTAATGCCTGATTACCTCTTGTGAGTGGAATACATAATTCAATAGAAAATGAAATTACTTGTCTACCTATATTCTATAGTTATCAAAGGTACATAGTATCATAATTTCCTTTGTGAGAATGCGGGCAATTAATTATAAATTTCTTTTTATAAATTCAATTGGAGTGATAAATGATTAAAATCTCAAATGGATCGTTAACACTTTGTTTGACAGGTTGTTTCGTATTATTTCATAATGTATCGTATCGTATTGTAATGTATCGTATTGTATTATTTTGATTAACATAACGTTTGGCTAGATTGTATCGTTACCCATCGTGACATAATCTCACACATCATCAATTTGAAGGACAAACATACAAGAAAAGTAGGGATGAGATAGAGCCATCATAAGAAAATAGGATAATATTAAAATAGAATTATTAGATAATAAAAATGAGAAATAAAGATAAGGTAACAACGCGATAACATCAAATCGGTCATTATATAAAATGAACAATCAAAACAAACATTGTATTTAAACTAACAACACAATACAACACAATACAATACAATACAATAGGCATCCAAACAAGTTGTAAGAGAATGCCTGTCATTTACAATACGCTATCGCATACTTAAGCTATCAGCAAACGACGATGCCCAAACTAGTCTTATCTCTTTGTCAATAGTAAATATGTAAGTAATGTTCTTTATCTTTAATTTATTCATATGACAGTATAATTTCATTTTAGGATATTAATAAAATGAAACACAACTCTATTGTTTCGTAATAAATTTTATAAGTCTCAAAGATACAATTAATTAACTAGTGTAATATGATGTGATTTTCTTTTTAATAGACAAGAGGGGAAAAAACAATCTTATGTCTAGCCTTAGGTTATTAGATTGCTGATCTCAGAGCATTGAAAGACATGGAGATGACTTCAATTGCTAGTCTTCCACTGATAAAAAGATCGAATTCCTAAATAGCAAGATTATAAGAAGGGAAAACATCTGACTAGCTCAGCTCGAGTATTCTTTTTTCAAAATAAAAGTCCATAACAATGCGAATAGAAAATATTGGGAGAGTGCAATAGAAAAATAAACTATCAGTTCTAAATAGATATAAAACAGACGTCAAAGATTACCACTATTGTTTGTTTTCTTGAATGTTACCCATGGCTAGAGTTCAAACAAAAATAACCAAATTCAGTCACATATGATCGAAATTCAAATAAAATGACTAAACTTCCGTATTAAGAACAGAGTTGCAAATTTTTACGCAATCACCGATATATGGATTAAATTGTGGCCGAAATTGGACATTTGTACACTTCAGCCTGCTTTAATGAGGATCTATCCTACAAATGATTTAAACGGGCCCGTCTTCCAATTTGCTCTTTTTTATGGGCCTAATCAAATCATTTATAGGATAGGCCCAAACCTTATTCCACTGCAAGGCCCATTATTGAGACTAAGCAACCTATGCTCCAAGAGCCGTTTGATACGTAGGAGGGCTATAAATATAATAGAGACATAATTATACAAGAAAATCAAGAAATAGATGAGGCATATATTATTTACTCTGGTGTTTGGTTTATCTGTTGAAAAAATGGGGTGTTTGGATGATCATGTAAAAGCCAAGAATATAGTATGTATCTTTAATCAGACAATATGATGAACCGTTCTAAAATGTACCTGACATTAACTCAAAACTAGACTTCCTCATATTCTATGAAAAATACATACTTCTCATTAGTTGGGACTTGGGAGTTATTCTTTGACATAACCATTTTGTTATTAACAATTTTCTTTGTGAATATTGTCAACAAAGAGCACTCAAACATTCATTTAAGCGATATGATCTCTATTGCAATTCCCTTATTAACCTATGCAACCTTTTTTTTAAAATATGCAATGATGCTAGGGAGCCTAATTTCCATTAGCAAATTCTCTGAGCCGCCATCGCCCATCACCTTCATAAATTAAAAGGATTTAAATTTGAAGTCTCATCTAACTGACAATTCCTCTTTGTTTCGTGTCCCTTTATCAGTCACCCATTTTCATTTATTCTCGATGTATAAAAATCTAACAATTTAATGCAGCATGGTTTCAGCGTTGCAACTAAGTTTAATGGAAAATCTACAGGCGAAGTGATAGCAAATTGAGCAAGCGTAGCTTCCATTCCAAGTAGTTACAAAAGGGAGGAGCAGAAGAAAGAAATCACTCAAAAATGTAAAATTCTCGTGATACATATTGTGTTTTTCCTAACTGTCAGCTAAAGCCAGCCTCTGTTTATGAGTTTCAGTTGGCAACTTGACATCAGTGGCCAATCCAATAGCTTGAAGAAACCTCACTACATACCAAGTCATATCAAGTTGCCACCATTCTAACCCGTGCCTAGCCGAGTACTCGAATGCATGGTGGTTGTTGTGCCAACCCTCTCCAAATGCAAGCAATGCCACCCACCTATACATTGGATCAATCAATTATCATGGGATAGCCCAATAGAGAAGGAGATATTTTCTTCTGTTCAATTTTATGTTGCACACATTTTTTTAGTCTGTCCTTGCTATGTTTCAAAACTAATTAATCTTATTTTTTCCATTTAACTTAGTGACATGACTTGTTTGGACCACTTCAGTTCTCTCTTCTACGAAGAGGGAATATAAAAAGACAACAGAAACCCTTACCACCTCTCATTTGATTGTTGATATAACAGTAATTTAGTAAGGCATGGGTACATTCTACCATCCCCAAACACCACGTTGTGGAATTGCACCGGGTATGTTGTTGTTAGTAACTTAGCTTGTCCTCATATTATTAGCTTATATATCAAAACTGTTTTTGTCTATTATTTAACCGTCAACACAAAATGGAACAGAGGAGCAAGAGAAATAATGGGAAAACGATGCCTACCAGTTGTTCCTTGATAAGTCACCAGTATTCCACGCCTGCTTTCCCCATACATGGCACGCTGAATTTACCAGCCAAGTTATGTGGTATACCCACACAATTCTCACCCCCTGCTTAACACAGCAGATTTAGCAAATGAATTTCAGAATCTCATTGAACCGGCAAAATAAATGGTTCAACCACGCCAAACTCGTTTCTAGAACACAAAATTTTGCCTGTTATAAGAAATCACCCAAGTACTAGTTTAACCTTTCTTTCCAGCTCTGCAAGGTTGGTTTTGGAAAGTCATTCTGATCAAATCTTGAAAGGTACTTAAGATTTCCTTAGTGAACAATTTTTTTGATCCTCCAAAGAAAGCACTATCATCGAAATTCATTTAATTACTACAATTACTTGCCAGTGCGACCAAAAGACATGTTGTATGGCAAACTAATTCCCACTTTGAATAAGTTGAAAGTATGTATGTCCTAGAGACAATTATTATTAGGGACAAATGTACTTGAACACATTCGTATTATTAATAAGATTAATATTTATGGCATTTGCGATTATTGAATTATTATTTGATTGTTTATAATTATTCACTAATGTGCATATCTTGAGCTTACGTTGTCATTAATAGAGTAAGCTATTGATGATAGAGCGTGACTCTTAAAATAGCCTCGACTAATGATCATCGAGAATGGGATATCGATGATATGTGATAAGTCGACATGTGGTCTCCATCACATCCTTAGAGGATGTAGTATGTCTCACCTGGTACGAGTAATGGCTACTCGTGATGGACACATGGATACTTTGGAAAGTATTGGTATACCCTGCTGATATACTGTTTGTTATACTTGTCTAAAGTATGATCATCGTGTGGGAGATAGAAGTCCTTAGACTTGAGGTCAATACACGCCTTGTCTACAAAGTAATGTACTTTGATCCCGTCCTAAGCTCAAATGCCTTATAGGTTGAGATACGGCTTGTATTGGGTACATTATGATATGGATTAAAGGTGGTAGTTGAGCCAAGATTAGGATTCATTCCTCAAATGTATATTCGAGAGAACACTCGCATTCTCAGTGATATTAGGTTGAATAAGTCGTTGGCCAACGCAATAGACATATTTGGAATATGGTCTAGTCGTCAACTAATATAGATGAGATACAATGATTAAGCCATTTGGATAGACACTTGACAAATCCTAAGCTTGATCGGGTGTGTCATGAATGAAAGAATTTTATCTTGCCACATAAAGGTTAAGTTTATTGGATTCGTGTAAACATACTTCACATATTGAGTTCGCCTTGCGGCGCCGTCTAGGAGTTCCGCGTAGACCTTAATTTCATTAATGTCGATATGTGAAGGCATGTAGGGTCACAATATGTCGATTGTCCTTTCGATCTAAGTATGTATTGATAGAGTAATTAAATGTTCGATTTAGAATCGAGATATTTAAATGAATAATGATTATTTTAATTAAGTCAAAATTGAATTTTGGATTTAATTAAGAATGCGCAGGAAATAAATCGAGACAGTGCAGAAGCACGTCGAGCGCCGCGACGCCCATAACCTAGGGCCGCGGCGCCTCTTCCTCGATTTTTGGGTCAGGCCCAAGGTCAAACCCTAATCCGGTTTTGACCTAATTTTCACCTATAAATAGTGGCATTCTTTTCATTATTCACACACCAATTTCAGATTATAATTCTAAGCCTTAGAGACTTAGAATTAAAACTCTCTCGAACCTCTGCCGGATTTCTTAGCTTTCCGAAAGAGAAATAAATTGAAGCTTGGAGCTTGCAATCGGAAGGGCAACCGCGTGTCCACCTTATAGTAGATAAAGACTCCAGATATTCTAATATGTAAGTATTATGTTTTATGTTACATGTTTGATTGTTGTATAACCATACCAGAAATATTGTTGGGGTAAGTAAGAAACAAAATTTTAAACTTCCGTTGTGTCTTACTTATGTGCTTTGAACCCAACAAAACCCTACATAAGCTTTGTCCTGTATTTTGTTAATGAGGAAAATAGAAGACCCTAGCAACAGATAAAACGTCAATTATCTTCCACAAAATTGGCTCACAACTTGAGGTAGGCGGACAGAAAGATCCAAAACCATTGGGAGATTTGACACATCAAGAATATACAGTACTCTAAATGAGAGATGCAACAGTAGTTTTCTTCCACAAAAATGGGTCACAACTTGCCATTGGGAAATTTGACACATGAAGAAGATACAGTACACAAAATTGGGTCACAATTGAATTGGGAGGGCAGACACATACAAAGGCATTGAGAGATTTGAACGGATAAAAAAACTTGTTTAACACTGTTATTGAAGGAGTACCACAAGCTTAGAAAACTCCTAAATAGAAATAATGAAAAAAACGCAGAGCTCATAAACCCAGTACTTACCATGCCCCAAATAATGTAAGGAAATCCTCCCATTGCATACAACAGAGCTGCAAGTGCTACAGGATGAATAATATAAGTATCACGAACAAACTGATAGAATCCTTGCTTCTCTAAATCCCCCACATTATTGGGCTTCCCAGTCTATCATAAACAAGACACAAAAAACAGAACATCAATACTCTGAGAATTTTCTCGCTTTTATAAGTAGCCAAATAGATTAAAGGATGAAGCAATTACCCTCTCAGTAATGGTCTTGGTATCGAACATCCAACTCATGTGACTGAACCAAAATCCTTCAAGAGGACTGTGAGGGTCTTTGTCTGAATCACAAAACTGATGGTGGTACCTATGAGTACTCACCCAATCAATTGGACTCCCCTACAATCACATACATAAATCATAGTAAATTTAAAAGTAATACAGTACAAGTTACAATAGTTAATAATTCAAAATATTTAAAAAGTATTTAAAAAAGTAATGATGAAAGAAAATATTCTTTGACTATTAAAATAGTACTCATTTGTTTTAATTTATGTGATACTTTTATTTTTTAATATAGTATTTTTTCACCAAATTAATATGAAAAAAAATTAAACTCCTACTTTTCACGTAGTTTTCAAATATATAAATTGTAATCTTAAAATATTAAATTAATCTAAACTAATTTAACTTTAAAATTTAGTCAAATTGACCCTCGAAAGTAAAAAGTATCACATAAATTGAGACGGAGGAAGTAACTAAGAAAAGTAAGCTTTGTATGCTAGAAGAGTCACTCGAGTTTTTGCCTGCCTCTCTGCTTCAACATATTTGAAGCTTTTCCAAGAGAAAAGGAGACATACGGAATACCACACTGAGAGAAAAATTGAAATGTAGGTAATAGTTCTTGTAATAGATTTATGGTATTACCTGAAGTGCTTGAACACCACAATAGGCACAAAAGTATTCAAGCCATTTGGGAAGTTTGAAACTTCTATGAGAGAGGTTTCTGTGGAAAGAAAGTGTAATACCCAGAAGCCCAGTCATTACGTATAACCCAAATGCAATTCCAAGAGCAGCCCAATTGAAGGTAAAAGGTGCAAATAAACAGAGCAAATGCATAGACACAACTACTGCAGCTGACCCCATATCTAATGAATTCCATTTCCTACCAAAAAGCACATTCCTAGGCCGCGTCACCACAACATCAGATAAAAGAATTTTCTTAAAGTTTGATTCTCTTCCATTTTCCGACACCGGCGCCGTCGATGCCGCATTCACAATTGGCATTGGCATTACTCTTCTGGTAAATCTTACTTTTCCTTCCAGTCCATAACAATTCAACTTGTTAACTAGGCTTATCTTAGTTGTAGAACGTGAGGAATTTAAATATGTTGTTGCTTGAGCAGGCCTATGAATTGCTCGGGAAAGCGGCGAATGTGGGTAAGCCTTAGGCTTGGAAGGAGGTTGTGATAAGAGGGCCATTGGTGGGCTTGGCAATTGTTTGGTTTGTGGTTACTTGACTTATATAGAAATTTGAGTTGAAGGGAAGTTATGGTGGAGAATTTACGTCAAGTTGGCAAAGAAGTTGATAACTGATAAGGCGGTGGGGCATTTAAGATTTGGGATGATTAGGAATTGAGTTAAGTGAGAGGCCGCTGATTCAATAGTGTAGATTTTTTGGGACCCGGGGATTTTTGGTTGAAGGGGAGGGTGTGTCAGCGGAGATATTTCTTTCCTTCTGCGAACGCAAAGTTGGGTTTTGGTTTCTGTGGTTCCGTTTTTGTATCTCTCACGGTGCGTTATGAGTTATCCCTTCAACAATGGCAGCAACAAGTGAATCAGACACGGATCCTAGGATTTGAAGTTAAGTTAATGATACTATATACTACTACATTAATAACTTCACGGTCAAATATTATATTCCAAAATGTTTATCTGATTTTGAATTAATACGAAATTTAAGAAAATAAATAAAAAAATTCAATTTTGTGGTTATTAATTAATGAAAATAAATAAAAATATTCAACTTATTGCGAGTTTAAATGAAAATTATGACAGCGTCGCCACCATCCTCCAACAAAGCACGCCATTGCCTCTATTCTATGAGGCTCGTTCGAGATTATTCTTGAAGAAATCCAAAAAATAAAGCGGGCAGCGACTAATGCCAGCACAGCCGACGCTACCCTCGTAGCCACCGGCGGCAACCATGCTGATCCAAGAGGCTCGGCTCCCGTCCGATCCCACGGGCAAGCCAACGATCTAACCCGTGGCTCACGTTCCTGGAATAACAACAGAAAAAGAAATTTCGGAACAACGACGACAACGCCGGAAACAGTGGCAGCCGCCGCTGCCTGGCAGCCTCCGCTGTGTCGGTGACGACTGATTTTGCAAGTGATGAATTAGAAGGGGATTTAGGTCTTCATTTAAGAATTCATAGGAATTTAGTGATGGAAAATTGAGTTTGGCAAAGGGGAATTGGGACTCATGGAATATGACATGTCGAGAAATGATTATTTTTGCAAGTAAATAACTATATTCACTAACAGAGCAAAAAAATATTTACTTGCTTAGCATAATTTTAGCTCTTTTCTAAGTTATTCATCCACGCTGAACTACATGAACAATTTTATGTCTTTTAAGTAATCTGATCGTGAGTAAAACTCTTAAAAGTCAGTAAATAAATTAAATAAAAATTAAAACTAGAGTTCTAGAGTTTAGCCTAATACACTGCTTTTTCCTTTATTTGTGCCCGGGGGACGTGGCTAGGTGGTTAATTACAAAATTTGTAGGTTGGAACTTGTTGCTTAGGAAAAACAAAGTAGTTGGGAACTTGTTATGTTGACGTACAAGTCGATGATTTATGTAAATAAGTATAGAGAAAAGTAGAATGAATTGCAAATTTCAGTGGAGTGAACGACTTGGAAAGACATTGTAAATATATTGGGTTAGAACGCACTTCTTTGCGTTCTCATTTAACTACTACTATTACACGTTTTCTAAAATTTAGCTCCATGCTTTATCTCTGTTTTCCATTAAATGTTCGAATTGAAGAGTTAGATTCTGTTCATGGACGGAGAAGACCTTGCTAATAATGTGGTCTTCATGTTGTGTGCGCCACCGTCCCACATTCAAGGTGGTCATGGGCTTGAAAGTCTTCATCCAACCATCATAATTTGAGTCCTTTTAAGAAGAATGGAAAGAGACTTCAAAATCCATAATAAATTTAAATGGATATTTATAAAGAGAAAACCAACTCGAGATATCTAGGAGCTCAAAGTAGTAAAGACGAGCTGACAGACTTTAACCGCGATTATTGTCGGAAGTCAGTTGACTTCTTATGTTTGACTCTGTAACATTAACTTGAATTGATGATATCGTCATCCTAACTCGTGATCCCAAGATCAATTGACTCCACAGGAATCATGAGCGTCCTCGATGGTGGAGTCACCTGATGCTTCCAGATTTTTTTATTCGGCTCAAATCATTTTGAGGACTAGTTTAAGGACATTTTTTTTTTGGATATTTGTAATCCTAATTAGAATCCTAGGTATAAATAGGGGTATATAATTGATCTTAGGTCTAACTCAATCCCAAAAGCTAGCTTGTAGGGTGAGATTGTCCAAGTCCATATAAGGAGTTCACGTTCATATTTCATTTTTTATGTGTGACTCTTAACACTCCCCGCACGCCAAGACCTCGTTAAGCGGAGCGTGGACAATATAATTTGGGGGTCCAACATCGGTGAACAAAGAATTGGAATGAGTCTGACTCTTATACCATGTAAAGAATGGATCTTGGGCCTAATTCAACCTCAAAAGTTAGTTTGTAAGGTGAGGATTGTTCAAGTCCATGTTCTCATTTCATTTCCGATGTGAGACTCTTAACAATAGGTTATGATGTCAGTTCTAGCTCGGCTCTTGGATGATATTATTGATGAAGAAAGCTAACCTTAATTAATTTGTGTGTTTGCGCTTCTTCCATTGAACCTTTTTTTAATTTTTCAAGTAAAATTGTACGCATGAGTTTAATTTCTCTTCTTCCTAAGGTTGATTTTTTGTTATTGAATTGCTAATATATTCTCTATCGTCTCATCTATTTTCTAGATTTTGATTTCCACACCAGTGCCCACGCCATTTGGTACTAGACCTTTTTCTTTTCATATGCGTTTTTTTCTAATTTATTAGACCTTGAATTTCTTTAGGAAATATTGCCCCGTCAAGAATTAAATCACTAACTTTAACTGATTAAAAGAATGGCCTTGAATAACAAAATGTGGTAATGCGCTTGAAAGCCTTAATTATATCCAGTATTAATGTGGCAAGAATTTAAATTATTACGATCACTTTTTCAGAAAACCCAAAGAGATGCCCAAGTCCGAAGACTTTCATCATTTCATACAGGCTGCTAACGTGTGATTAGAAAAAGAAAAACACGGGAGTTGTACCTTTTTTGGGGTGGGGGGTTGAAGAACTTAATTGAAATAGATGTTCACTAAAAGTCGCAGTTGCAATCGCTAAGAACCGAATTGGAAAAGACAGGTGCACTAAATGCCTACAATTTCACTAAACCAGAGTAGTATTTACATGTCCAGATAAAATCCACCCTACATTTGAGTGGATACGTTTAATTTGAAGATACACTTTAACATTTGACACAATTTCTTCGCGTTAGGGGAATGTAGATATGAAAAGAACCATTAGTAGTTCCGTTAGTACCATCTACATGTAACAAGCTGCAAACATTAACAAAACAAAATTAAGAAAGGCATGGAGGGTTGCGTCGTTCGTTTTTTCTTTTCTTTTTTTGGTGGGCGGTGGTGGGAAGCTGTAGTTGCAGTCACAAAGAACCTAAACGGAACATAAGTGCATTAAGACCCTTACAATTGGACTAAGCAAAAGTTAGCTTTACACTTCAAGATAAAATCTACCCCACATTTGAGTGGATACGTTTTAATTTGAAGATACACTTTGATATTTGACACCAGTTTCTTGCTTAGGGGAGGTAGTGCCATTATTACCATTAGCAGCACATATTTTTGTCCTAGTCTCCACATAGTTTCCGGCCATAGAATCAAACAAAATGCCAGCGCCAATGCCAACAGCCAAATCAATAGTGTAATGGCCCCTAGTGCTCAGCAACCTCACCACTTGCAATACATTCAAGGCGTCAAATACTCGAGCCAATTCCCATCTCTGCATCCGTTTCATATCCAGCGAAGCAATCACGGAGGCCGCTACATGCCCTGAATAAAACAAGAAAAACGACACATTCCCTACTGGGAAATCGGCCCCTGACCCCAAGAAATCCTACAATTTGAACAAATAAGAAAGCTATTTATCAATGCAATTTTATATAGTAGTATTAAATTCAATTGTATATTAACATAATCGCAGCACATGGAGTGGGGGTGACCTAGTGGTCAATAATATAATTAAATAAATGGTAAGAAAGGGGCCACTTGTCGGTGTCAAAAGTGATAGAGAATAAATAAATATTCTCCATATATTCTGTAATTATTATTCTAGTATAATTAGATAAAGTTGAAATCCTTATATACCATTAGGTTTGTAATTGTAAACACCTATATATTGCATAAATGAGAAGCCTCCGTAATTGTAAACACCTATATATTGCATAAATGAGAAGCCTCCAACCAAGGAAAATTACACTATTCTACATGGTATCAGAAGTCAAACCCTCCCTATCCTAAAATTATACTCGGCCGCCACCCCATCTCTTTTCTTATTTTCCAGCGGCAATCCCCCCCCCCCCCCAAAACCCTAAAAATATTCTGCCGCCATCCACCTCTCATTCATTGCTTCCGGCGGCCACATGACTTCTCCCGCTTCCTCCTCCCCCTACTAACACTTTTCATCCGGCCTTTGCCATAACGAATATCAAAAACTTTATCCCTCTAGTTCTTGATGCTCTTGATCAAGAGGATGGACAATACTCATCGTGAGTCGAATTATTTCAAATACATGCTTGTGTTTACAACACCCTTGATCACATCGATGCCACCCCCATACACCCGACGTTGACAATCCGACGTGGAAGCGGCTCGATGATATCGTCAAACAATGGATATATGGCACCATATCCAAGGATCTACTTCATACTATTATGAAGACAAGTGCCTCGGCTCACAAATTATGGACACGGCTAAGGAAATCTTTCAAGACAACAAACATACATGTGCCATCTATTTGGAGGAACAATTCACCAACACACGTCTTAAGAACTTTGTCAACATGTCATACTATTGTAAACAACTAAAATTAGTTGCCGATCAATTGTCTAATGTTGGCACTCCGATTTCCGAAACAAAGATGGTTTTACAACTTATCAATTATTTGTCGAAAGGTGAGTACGATACACTTGCGAAGATGATCCCATCCCTAGCTTCAACAAGGCCCGATCACAATTAATGTTGGAGGAGACTAGACAAACCAAACAGGACGAGCACACTCTACAGGCATGGGCGGTTGTCGTAACGCCAACCGCCAACACACCCGTCGGTCCTCCGCAACCTACGGACCACCAACCTCAACGTGGTGGCTGAGGAGGCGGAAGGGGACGCGGCCGCGGAAAGTGAGGCGGTGGCAAGGCCCACTTCTCCCCGTTCGAGCAGCAAGCCTACGACCCAATGACCCCCTTACCGATCTGAGTCAGGCTTACAACACTATGAATCACCAACAGCCCAACAACGCATGGTACATGGATTGGGTGCCACATCCCACCTCACTCGCGACTCTAGTAATCTCCCTCACTTGTTCAATTTGAACAATCCTCAATTTATTTTGGTCGGCAATTGCAATCGCATTCCAATTCAAGGCTATGACACCACTCAAACACAACCACCTCACCCACCATTTACCTTAAAAAATGTCCTATATGCTCCTAACATCATTAAAAACTTAATATTTGCTAGGAAGTTTGCTAGTGACAGCTCCGTATCTATTGAGTTTGATCCTTTTGATTTTTTCTTTAAAAGACCTACGTACGGGGACAACTCTTACGAGATGCAATAGTGTGGAACCTATATATTTTCTCATCCAATTCTGCTACAAGTGTCAATCCACCAACCTCTGTAGCTGCCATCTCTCCATCCACTTAGCACAATAGACACGGACACCCGGGAGCACCAGTTTTTAATTTTCTTAAAAGTCAGAATTTCATTCAATGTACTAACGGCAAATTTACCCCCGCTTGCTACTCTTGTCCTTTAGAAAAGCATGTTAGACTTTCTTTTCAATCTTCATTAAGTGTAACGTTTTCTCCTTTTGATGTTATTCATGTGGATTTATGGACATCTCTCATTACTAGCAAACTGGGTCACAAATATTATTTGATATTTTTTGATGATTTCTCTCACTTTCTTTGGGTGTATCCTCTAAAATATAAGTCTCAAGTTTACACAATCTTTCTTGAAATTCAAACATAAGTTAAAACCCAAATTGAAAAGACCGTCAAAACTTTTCAATGTGATAACGATCGTGAGTTTGACAACCTTCCCTTTCGTAAATTTTGTGCGGACCACGACATGGTGTTTCGATTTTCTTGCCCTTGCCCCAATACCTCTCCTCAAAATGGTATAGTCGAAAGAATCCTACGCACCATCAACAACAAGATCCGCATTATGCTCTTCCATGCTTCCATCCCCCTCTTTTTGGGTGTACGTCTTACACATGGCAGCATACCTCCTTAATATATTACCAACACAAACATTTCAAAATAAAACTCCAACCGAAATTCTTTTCCGTCGAATCCCCTCTTACGATCACCTTCGAATTTTTGGTAGTCTATGTTATCCGAATCTCGCCTCCACGACCCCTCACAAATTAGTACCTAGAACTACCCCTTCCATTTTCTTCGGTTTCCCGTCAAACCATAGGGGATACTTATGCTATGATTTGCCTACAAATAAAATTCTAGTCTGTCGCCATGTCACATTCGAGAACATTTTCCCATTTGCACACATTCAAAAATTTCAAGTCCTTGATTATGACTTCATTGATGATCCGGACACGTCCCCTCTCATTAGAAACGCCATACGTTGTGCCACTCATCTCGTCCCGTCACTAACCCAGCCCACTGCCCCACCGTCGACTACCCTCCAGCCCGCGATGACTACCCCTCTCCCATCATTGCTCCAGCCCACTGCCCCACCGTCGACTACCCCTCTATCCCATCGATCACCCACCGTAATCAGTCACTACCCCACCCTCAATCAGTCACGGAAAATATCGTGTCCCAAACCACCCCATTACTCGTGACCCAAACAGTCCCGCTTCCGACCCATCGTATGGAAACATGTGCCTAGCATGGGGTTTTCAAACCAAAAGTCCACTTTAACCTCTCCCCTCAGACTATCTCACCTATACCTAAAAACCCAAAATTAGCCAAGCTGACCCGAATTGAAATACAGCCATGCGTGAGGAATTTAATACACTCACTACACATCGCACTTGGGATCTTGTCCCGAGATCAGAGGGGGTGAATGTGATTCGTTGCATGTGGTTATATCATCACAAATGCAGAGATAATGGTGAGCTTGAACGCCATAATGCTAGACTTGTGGCAAATGGCATAGGGAGGGAGTTGATTGTGGTGAGACCTTCAGTCCGATGGTTAAACCAGCCACCCTTCGCACTATTTTGAGCATAGCTATGGAAAAGAACTGGTCGATTCATCAACTTGATGTGAAAAATGCGTTCTTACATGGGGATTTGAAAGAAACCGTATATATGCATCAACCGCTTGGCTTTGTGCATCCAGAGGCTCCTCAGTATGTCTGACGTCGCTTGAAATAAGCCCCCAGGGCTTGGTATGTGCATTTTGCCACTTTCATCATGTAGATCGGGTTCGTGTGCAGCAAAAGTAATAATTCATTTTTTATTTTTCATCGAGGTAATGACACTGCATACCTTTTGCTCTATGTGGATGATATTGTTCTAAATGCCTCATTTGATGTGCTGAAACACGAGATCATTATCTTGCTCAAATTCGAATTTTCTATGACACACTTGGGTAAGTTGAGTTATTTTTTTTGGGATTTCAGTGACCAGATCCGAAAATGTAATGTTCCTGTGTCACCGTAAGTATGCCGAAGAAATTGTTTACAAGGCTAAAATGGCAAACTACAAGATCATGTCCACTCCAGTCGACTCGAAGTCGTAACTCAGTGCCGATGACGGGGATCCGGTGGCCGATCCTTCTCTTTATAGGAGTCTTGCTGGTAGTAGTGTTTAAGTCAAATGTGGATGGTGAACTTGTGATCTACGCGAATAAAGTGAAAAGAACATATTTTTAAGAGTTAAGTTATATAAATCGAAAACATAAATAATTTACACTTATGAGGTTCGGACAAGGTAAATAATTTACACTATATGAGGTTAATCAAACAACTAAGTCTTCATAAAGTATCGAAGTATTAATCTTAAAAGTAAATATAAGATATTTAATCTTAAAAATAAAAGAAGTAACTAGTTTTACCATTGTTAAAGGTGTAATTAATATTTTCTTTTTAAAGTTTTAAAGCAAAATACATCTAGCTGTTAAGAAAAAGTAAAGTTTGTACAGTGGTAGATAAGAAAAAGTACCTCTGGCAATGGCAACTGTGTAGCATACCCAAGAATCCCTCTGAAGGTGAACATGAACAGCGCCGAAATTGTCGCTCGAGGCCGCCCTTCAATTAGCAAAGTCCCCAAAATGTACGCCGTTTGCATCGCCACGAAGACCTAAATTAAACCCAAAGTATATTCATAAGAAAAAGAAATAAATAAACCACCCCTACAAAATGCATTTGGAAACAAATAATCCTACACTAAGTAAAATCAGAAAAATTTGAATTGAATTTTGATTAATGCAAAAAAATTATCGAAAAGACACTAAAGAAAAACTGAAATTAACTAAGAATTTCGTGGCTAATATAATTTTTTAATAACTTATCGCTAAATAAGATTAGCGACAAATTTTACTGTTTAGCTACGAAATTTTTCGGTTACTGATTCCTGATTTTTTAGTAGTGGAAATGTAGACATTGTAGATCCAGTAAATAACTAGATCGAAAACACAGACAGACATGCACAGATTGGGGATGTCCTTACCGTGTTTAATCCAGCAAAAAGAGTGTTGAGAGCGGGTCTAGCAGCAAGCAAACGATTAAGAGGAATGGTAACAATGAATCCCAGATCGAACGGCGGAGAAGAAGCCGGGATCATACGAAGAGTGTATTCCACTCCCATGAAGAACAACATTAAAGCAGCAAAGATACACGGTATCGGATGGTACTTCACTACACCGAATACATCGTCCACCGTCCACTTCATAAAAAACGCATTACTTAACCACCCATAACCACCGACATCCGACAACAATTTTTTCTTCATTTTAGCAACCTTAGTTTTCTCCTTGCCGTTTAGTTTTCCGTTAGTGCTATGCCTATTACGAGGATGGAGTGTGTCTCCGTTCATCGGTGCCGTTAGAGCTGACGGAAAAGGAAACGGAGACGGAGAAAAACATGGTGAATGTGGATCTAGGCAATGTATATATATATATATATATATGGGAATCGAGTGACGGAGTTTACGAAGGTGTTGTCGTAGATATTTTTTTAGATCTTAGTATATCAGAGAAAATAGAGGGGAAGGGGATAGTGTTTTCATAACAAGTGTTGGAAATGCAGGACAATGTGGATACCCACTTGTCGAGTCTGTCGACTAACGCCAAACAAAGCAAACACGCGCTATTAGCGCGTGGAGTAAAGGGGTTTCGCATGGAATCACACAAAAGTGGTGCGCCGTTTCAATAGAAGGTGGAGGTGACACACACGTTACATCACAGAGCAATATAAATATTTTGCGTAAGTAAATTTTTATCTTTAATTATTTAAGATTCATAAATACTTTTTAAAAAGTTGGAAGTACATTCAAATCTATTTATATATATATATATAAAAGCAGGACATAGATCCACTGTGACGCAATTAAAATGGTATTTATCTTTTTTATCACATTTTAGCTATTTTTTCATTTTAAAAATGCTGAAAATATTTTTATATTCCCTGCTCCCGAAACGTCACTTTGGTTTAATTAAATCAGGGTTTCCTCTGTTTCTCTGTGGTTTACTTAAATGACTAAGATTCTGTAAACGAATCCAGGACCTTGATTCATAGGAGAATTCCTTCCCAAGTTTTCATCTTTCCGAGATTTAGACTCTAAAAATTGCAAAAAAATGGGTGTTCCAGAATGGCCCAGACGCCTTGCAGGTGTTGTTTCCTCCTTTTTCCTAATATTAGGGATAGTGCCCCCCCCCCCCCCCCAAAAAAGATGCGGAACAACATTCCACCCTGCATATGGTGGTGTATTTGGAAAGAAAGATATCGTAGATGTTTCAAGGGTCAAATAAGTTCTTTATTGCAAATTATATCTATTCTGATACTGAAATGCCTTTACAATTCAAAAAATCTTTTTTGTAGGCAATCTGGCTACTTTTTTTTATTCACATGTAAGAATTGTATAAATTTGCTATAGATAAAGCTATGTGCATCACCAAATAGATTTAATCAAAAGGCAATTCTCAAATTATAGAGACTGAGGAAGTTGTGAACCACTCGACATGGCCACTCTTTTTCTTTTTATGAGGGAAATTACAAAATGACTGCGAGACTAAGTTCCTGCCATATAAAGTCGGATAAACTGTGTTGTATTGGAACTAAATTAGTTGCTCTTCTTCCCTAGAAATTTTAATGTCACTTTTCTAACAACTAGGCCATTATTAAACATGTCTCCTGAGAAGGCGTTATTGGTATGACTCTACAAAAAAAAATTGATTTTGCTTCACTGGAGTATGGAGCAGCAAACAGTTGGAACTATGCCAACTGGAAAGAACGCTAAAATTATCTTAACGAAGAAACTCCTGGTTCTCCACATTGTAAATGCCTTGATTGCCTTTCTTTTCACTTCCTTGGTTTTGGTAAAGTTTACATCCTCAAATAATCCAGAGTTCTATTAGTAAAAATTAAAAGTTCCTTTGCCAAATGAAATCCATTAGTAGCAACAATTATTGCGTCGGGTATATCTGAATTTCATTTGTCACTGATGGTGGATGTTTTACGGCCTTTGCTTTTATTCTTTTAATCCAAGAGTGTTTAAATACAACTTCTAATATGTCGTTTTTTTTCTCCTTTTCCTATTTAATATAGTCTTTAGACATTTCAAGTCATGTTTGAACGTCCAAAAATCAATCGATTATGATATTCTATAATTCTGTGTACACATTCCAATGCAGACAAGATTTACCAAATTGAATTGTTTTCTTTCTTCACATAGGGGTTTTATGTGAAGCGTTTAGACGCTTCTACGTTTTTTTATAAGGTAATATTTAGACGCTTCTACGGTTACTTTCTTATTTTCTATATATTTTGCTAGATATCAGCTTATGGTTTGAGAACAATGAAAGTCAACTTGATTGGTTTTTTGGATGAAGAAGAAAGTACAAAATGAAGAGATCCATAGTGTAAAGAATGTATCTTGGGCCTAACTTAACCCCAAAAGCTAACTTGTATGGTGAGGATTGTCCAAGTCTATATAAGGAGTATATGTTCTCATTCCATATTTGATGTGGGACTCTTAACACTCCCCCGCACGCCTAGACCTTTTTAACTGGAGCGTAGATAATATAATTTGGGGGTCTAACATCGGTGAACAAAAAATTGGAATGAGTCTGACTCTGATACCATGTAAAGGAATATATCTTTGATCTAACTCAACCCCAAAAGCTAGCTTGTAGGGTGAGATTGTCCAAGTCTATATAAGGAGTCCATGTTCCCATTCCATTTTCAATGTGGAACTCTTAACACATAGTAATGAGATTGATTGATAGTTTTGAGGCGAGTCATGACGGGATCAAGAATGTTGATATCCAGTAAGCATGTACCTTCTCATGGACTTTTTATGATTGAGAATATTATATATATATTCTGTAATTATTAATTTGATGTAATTATGTAAAGTAGATATCCTTATACAATTAGGTTTGTAATTGTAAACACCTATATATATGACATTAATGAGAATCCTCCAACAAGGAGAATTTCATAATTCTACATGGTATCAGAAGTCAAACCCTAACACCCTACCCTAATTTCAATTCCCCCCCCCCCCCTCTCCTTGCTTCCGGCGGCACCCTCCTAACCCTAAAGAGATTCTGCCACCCCCTCTCTTTCCTTACTTCCGGCGGTCACATGGCTTCTCCCAATTCCTCCTCCTCCACACAAGACGTCACACATCCTCCTCCTCCATCTTCTTATCCCAACATCTTTCATCCGGCGTTTGCCGTGACGAACATAATTTTTTTTATCACTTTAGTTCTTGATCGGGAGGATGGACAATACTCATCATGGGTTGAATTATTTCAAAATCATGCATGTGCCTACAACGTTCTTGATCACATCGACGCCACCACCCTTCGTTCGCCCGACGTTGACAACACGACATGGAAGAGGCTTGATGCTATCGTCAAGCAATGGATATATGGCACCATATCCAATGATATACTTCATACTATTATGAAGACAAGTGCTTCGGCTCACGAATTATGAACAAGACTAGAGGAAATCTTTCAAGACAACAAACATACATGTGTCGTGTATCTGGAGGAACAATTTAATAACACCCGTCTTGAGAACTTTGTGAATATGTCCGACTATTGTAAATAACTGAAATTAGTTGCAGATCAATTATCTAATGTGGGCACACGAATTTCATAAATGAAGATGGTTTTGCAACTAGTTAATGGTTTGCCAAAGGATGAGTACGATACACTTGCGACAATGATCCAACAAGTTGATCCCCTCCCTAGTTCAACAAGGCCCGGTCACAATTGCTCTTGGAGGAGACTAGGCGTGCCAAACAAGACGAATAAAATCAAAACGTGTTGGTGGTTAATGCACCGGTGACCACCACCACACCCGTCGGCCAGCCGCAGCACACGGACAACCAACAGCCGCGGGGCGGCCGCAGTAGTGGCAAAGGCAGAGGCCGCAACAACGAACGTGGGGAAAAGGAAAAGGTCGCGGACCCAAATAACAAGCCAGTATCAGCAACCCAGCATTCTGGGACCACCTCCAGGCCCACATCTGACGACCCAACCACAACATGTCCACTTCTCAGCGGCCCAACATCAACAGCAACCATACGGCCTCATTACCCCTACCGAACTGGGCCAAGCCTACAACACTATGAATTTACAGCAGTCCGACGATACCTAGTATATGGATACGGGCGCCACATCTCACTTCACCCGTAACTCTGATAATCTTCCTCAACTGTTTAATTTAAACAATCCTCAATTTATTTTGGTCGGAAATGGCAATCGCATTCCAATTCAAGGCTATGACACCACTCAAACTCCACCGCCTCACCCTCCATTTTCCCTAAAAAAACGTCTTATATGCTCCTAACATTATTAAAAACTTAATATCTGTTAGAAAATTTGCTAGTGACAATTCTGTATCTATTGAATTTGACCCTTTTTGGTTTTTTTGTTAAGGACCTACGTACGGGGACAACTCTTATGAGATGCAATAGTGTGGGGGATCTCTATCCTTTCTCATCCAACTCCGCTGCAAGTGTCAATCCACATACCTCTCTATCTGCAATCTCTCCTTCAACCTGGCACAGTTGACTTGGTCACTCGGGAGCACCAATTTTTACCTTCTTAGAAGTCAAAATTTGATTCAATGTAATAAAGGGAAATTTACCCACAACTGTTATTCTTGTCCATTAGGAAAGCATGTTAGACTTCCTTTTAAGCCGTCTTTGAGTGTTACTTTCTCTCCAATTGATATCATTCATGCAGATTTATGGATATCTCTCATTACTTGCAAACTGTGTCATAAATATTATTTGGTGTTATTAGATGATTTTTCTTATTTTCTTTGGGTTTATTCCCTCAAATATTAGTCTCAAGTCTACTCCACTTTTCTTGAATTTCGAACATATATTAAAACATAATTTGAAAATGACATAAAATAGTTTCAATGTGACAATGGTCGTGAGTTTAACAATTCACCCTTTCATAGATATTGTACGAACAATGGCATGGTGTTTCATTTCTCTTGCCCCAATACCTCTCATCAAAATGGTAAAGTCGAAAAAAACTTTCGCACCATTAACAATATGATCTGTACCATGCTCTTTCATGCTTCTCTCCCCCTTTCCTTTTAGGTCTACGCGTTACACATGGTGGCATACCTCCTTAATTTATTACCTACACGTACCCTTCAAAATAAAACTCCAACATAAATTTTATTCCGTCGAATCCCTTCTTATGGTCACCTTCGAATTTTTGGTTCTATGCTACCCTAATCTCGCATCCACGACCCCTCACAAATTAGCACCTAGAACCACTCCTTGCATTTTCTTAGGTTTTCCGTCAAATCATAGGGGGTACTTATGCTATGATTTGTCTACAAATAAAATTCTAGTTTCCCGCTCATGTCACGTTTGACGAGAACATTTTTCCTCTCGCAAATGTCCAGAAATTTCAAGTCACTGACTATGGATTTCTAGATGATTCAGACACTTCCCCTCTAATAAGAAACGTAATCCATAAAACTCGTGGGTCCAACCCAACGACCATTGCCCTCATCCTCTTCCCCGGCACTGCCCCACCACCCATCAACCTCCCCGCCGATCCCGTCAACCACCCCACCGCCCTCGAATACTATCACTGCCTCACCCCCACTGCCCCATTTTCCCGTCGTCAAACACGTCAACCGGGCCTAGTGTTCCCACCACCACCTCACTACCTGAATCCACCGTCACCAATCCCACTGCCCCACTACCCATAATCACCGTCGACTATCCCCATCCCCCGAGACCAACCCCAACACTGCCCAGTCCCCCTACCCAACCAGCCCCAATTCCTACGCACCGAATGAAAACTCATGCCTAGTTTGGGATTTTCAAATCGAAAGTCCACTTTAACATATCCACTCAAGCTATCTCACCTATACCCAAGAACCCAAAATTAGTCAAGCTTGACCCGAATTGGAATGCGTCCATGCATGAGGAATTTGATGCGCTCACTACACAACACACGTGGGATCTTATCCTGAAACCAGAGGGGATCAATGTGATTCGTTGTATGTGGCTATATCGTCACAAATTCATGGATTATGGTGAGACCTTCAGTCCAGTGGTTAAATCTGCCACCATTCGTACAGTCTTGAGCATTGCTATGGGAAAGAACTGGTTGATTCATCAACTTGATGTGAAAATGCGTTCTTACACGGGGATTTAAAAGAAATCATCTATATGCATCAACCATCTGGCTTTGTGCATCCATCAACTCCTCAGTATGTCTGTTGTCTTCGAAAATCACTCTATGGCTTGAAACAAGCCCCCTCGGGCTTGGTATGGGCGGTTTGTCACTTACATTATATGGATCGGGTTCGTGTGCAGCAAAAGTGATAATTTACTTTTCATTTTTCATCGAGGTAATGACAATGCATACCTTTTCCTATATGTGGATGACATTGTCCTGACTGCATCCTCTGATGTGCTGAAAAATGAGATAATTGCCTTGCTCAAATCCGAATTTGTCATGTCAGACTTGGGTAAGTTAAGCTATTTCTTGGGGATTTTCGTGACCAGATCCAAGAATGCAATGCTCATGTGCCAGCGTAAGTATGCCAAATAGATTGTTTACAAGGCTAAAATGGCAAACTGCAAGATCATGCCTACTCCAGTCGACTCGAAGTCAAAACTTAGCGCCAATGATGAGGATCTGGTGCTTGATCCTTCTCTTTATAGGATTCTAGCTGGTGTACTTCAGTATCTTACATTCATTATGCCTGACATTGCCTATGCAGTTCAACATATGTGCTTATTCATGCATGCTCCCAGGGAGCCTCAGTTTACCGCTCTGAAACGTATCATTCGGTACGTTAAGGGTACTCTTGACTATGGATTACTTCTTTATCCATCTGCACCGACCAGGCTGATATCGTACACGGACGTTGATTGGGGCGGCTGTCCCGATACACGTCGATCTACTTCCGGCTATTGTGTATTCTTAGGTGATAACCTCATCTCGTGGTCTGCGAAAAGGCAAGCCACACTTTCCTATTCGAGTGCAGAAGCAGAATATAGAGGTGTTGCGAATGTTGTTGTCGAAACTTGTTGGCTCAGAAACCTTCTTCTAGAGCTTCATTGTCCCTTACGTAAGACGTCTATGGCCTACTGTGATAACGTATATGTTGTATACTTGTCTCATAACCCGGTTCAACATCAGCGAACCAAACATATTGATATGGATATTCATTTTGTTCGTGAGAAGGTTGCCATGGGTCACGTTCGGGTGTTACATGTTCCTTATTCCTATTAGTACACAGATATATTTGTTAAGGGACTTCCTCGGCAGTTGTTCCTTGACTTCAGATCCAGCCTCCTCCCGCTCCGACTGAGGGGTGTGATAGAGAATATTACATATATATTCTGTAATTATTAATTTGATTTAATTATGTAAAGTAAATATCCTTATACAATTAGGTTTGTAATTGTAAATATATATATATATATATATGACATTAATAAGAAGCCTTCAACAAGGAGAATTTCATAATTGTACATTTTATTTTATTTTGTTTTTGTTTGTTTCGTCACTTAGTATGTGAATGTGCAGCTAATGTAGGGGGCAAACTGCTTTTGAAAAACATATCTTGGCCCTCCCGATTGGGAATTTTTGTTGGTTTCAAGTAAGTTTTCTGGGGTATGGGGCCGTAATGCGGTGGGACCAGTCACTTTAAAAAGTTTACCCTACCACAGTTTTGTCCTCCGGGGCATAGTCCAGTGGCAAAGCCTGGGTGCTATAAGGCGCTCTGGCATGGACAGCGTGGGTTCGTTTCCCCGCAAGCACGAAGAAACTCTGCATGTTGGGGAATTTGACCTTGTCTCATTGATCAGTTGTACCCTCCCAGAAAATTGGCCACCGGAGCACATCCCGCGATTTACCTGGTAATAGTGTTGAAGGACCGGTGCTATTACCTCCAGGACGTCTGGGTAATACCAGTGAAGTAGTCAGGCGCAAGCCTGAAAACCTGGATTATCAAAAAAAAAAAAAGTAAGTTTTTTTTTTCTGGATAAGAAATCTATACTGTGGGGGCCAAAAATCTCTACCGTTTTATTTTTACTGATTGAGGTGGTACCATCTCTCTTTTTGTAAACCCCTTTACCTTTATGCTTACCAGGAGGTGTCTACTTGACTATTGCACTTCCTTTTTTTTTTTTTTTTTTTTTTGATAATCCAGGTTTCCAGGCTTGCGCCTGACTACTTCACTGGTATTACCCAGACGTCCTGGAGATGATGAGACCGGTCCTTCAGCACCCCACCACCAGATAAATCGCGGGATGTGCACACATGGTCAGTGCCTGCTTGCGTCCAACGGATCAATGCTACAAGGTTGACCCCCCACAGGCCCCATCCACAAGGCTTGGCGGAGACCGAACCCACACTGCAACATGCCCGCGCGGCTTTTTAGCGCCCAGGCTTTACCACATGTATGTGCCCCGGAGGACGATATCCGGAGGGGAGAATCGAACTTGCGACCCTAAGGCCGCAAAGTTGACTCCCTGCCAGCAAGCTGACCCCTCTAGATTAAACTGTAGTAGGGTAAACTTTTTAAAGTGACTGGTCCCACCGCATTACGGCCCCATACCCCAGAAAATCCCACCTCCGGTCTGGCCCTACGGATTAGTATACACCGCTTGGCCCTACGCGTATGGAGGGATTTTTTTGGGGGAACACAGTTCCACTCTCGCTGATCAGAGGACTCGAACACGGAACCTCAGACAGCAATACCCTAATGTATTGGCCACTGTGCCAAACACTTTGGATTACTATTGCACTTCCTTGATAACCATCTTTATAAGAATTTGTTTTACCAGGAAAAAGAAAAGTAAATAAATATTCAAATTACTTTTTTCCTTATAAAAAATATGCAAATTAACTTACAAGAGAGTCTATCATGTATCTCTTTTCTTTATTTTCTTCCTTTTATGATATCTAATTGGTAATTTATCTATTAAAAACGTAATGCTTAAATGGTACCCTTATCGCGCCCAATTGAAATTCTTTTAATTTCATATTTTGCTAATGTTTTATTTCCTGCTCACTCATCAACATATTTTCTTTCATTTATTTAGGTTGTATTTAATATTTAATGAGCTCTGCAAGATATTGGACTGTGAGAATCCTTCTTTTGTACCAAATAAAAGGAAATATAAGAGATGTCGTGTTTATTGAGTTGTGAGTTCGTTTAAATTTTTTACTTTAGGTTTATGTTTTATATTTTAGCGTGTTAATACATGAGTGTTTTTTTATCGTTTTACAAGGCGAAGCTGTTGAATTTCTAATTTATGTTTTATAGTATTTTTAGCGAGTTATTAGGTAGAGCAAGCATTAAGTTTTCTCTTCTAATGAGAAAAAGTTCTTGAGACGAGTGTTTTTCGGAAACAACCGCTCTACCTACCAAGATAGAGGTAACGTCTGTGTACACTCTACCCTCCTCAAACCCCACGTTGTGGGATTTCACTGGGTATGTTGTTGTTGTTCTAATGAGAAAAAGTTGTACTCTGTGACCCTATAAATATTATTGCTGCTCGAGGGCCAAGAATTCCTACATTACCTTTTCCCTGAAGCCTCTTTCTAAGTTATGAACGTTATAGTTATCTTTATTAGTATTTGTTACACTGCTATATGAATCCATCATGCAGAGTTAGAAGTTAGAAGTTTTGTGAACCAGCCTATAACGTACGAGATTTTCTTGAATTTGTATAAGAATTTTCTATAATTAAGTAGCTGAAGAGTAGTTACAATTGTAAGCCGCTGTCGTCCCTTTTAATATTTATGCGAATTGTGTTTAAATTGATTATTTTATTAATCATCATGTGGAAGTTCAAGTATACATCAGTTTTGTTCTTTATTATATCCATGGTAATTGTCGGTTGCTTTTTTCTCTCTTAATTAGTTTGGTACATTTTTTTTAATATTTCTCCCCCCCTTGCTTCTGAATTTCTCTTCAAGGTGTGGAATAGTGGGATCGATCTCGCATCCTTGCTATTTATCGCATATCTAAAGTGTGAGAAGATACCATGGAATTGAAGGCAACAACTCAAGAAATAATATAGAAGGTCGTGATTAATTACTTTTGAGTATTATTTAGATGAGTGGTGACTGGTGATTGAATAACTTTATTAATGTTTTCTTTTTTATCTGCTTGAAAATTTTGTATCAACTAAATTTATAAAAGTTCTACTATTTGATTAATTGATGTCTTTCGCACAAGCACGGAAAGTTTGTCACTATCGGCTATATAAATTATCATTGATTATATCTATCCAATTATATTAATTTCAGACTGATACTATACACAAATACGTGTATCTAAAAATTAGGAGAAATTAAATGCTAGTACTCTCTTCGGTCCATAGTTTTTTTTTATTGCACTCCTTCCATCCCATTTTATATGATAGTGTTTGAATGACTATAAATTATCTCATTTAAGGTAAAATACGTATTTTAAAATTAAAATCGTTACCAGATATAGAAAGATGTCATTTTTTAGAATAACTAAAAAGAAAAAAAATGTTACAAAAAATGAGATGGAGAGCACTTTTTAAGATAGATATTTATGGTTAACCATAACAACATTTGTATGTACTATCCTTTTAAAATTCTTTCAACGTCTCATTATAATGTGGATTAAAGAATAATAAATAATTTCTTCGGACCCGAGGAAATACTAATGTCTTATGGGATATAATTGATCTAGACGGTAGACACTGAGGTCGCAAGCTGCTATTAATACTACAAAATAGTAGTACATAAAGTATTAAAAAACACACCACCTTAGTACTTAGTTGCCATTATTTGTTTCTTCATTTTTGTCTCCAGTCTTATTCCGATAGCTGTTATTGTTGGCACAACGTCACTATATTTCGTCATTTGCCCCCATGCATTAGCTCTCTTTCTTCTTCTCTCATGTGCTGTTTTTCCTATTTTTATGCACTCTCAAAAAGTTACCCAGAAATTTTCCCAACTCAGAAGTTTGAGGAATCAAATCATACCTGCTGATAATTACTAAAAAACGAATTAAAAGCAAAAGACAAAAAGATTAAACAAAAAAGTAGTTTGTTCTGTTATGTATGTAAGTGAAGGACTTGCCTTTATCGAGAAGCCATTTCCTTTTAAATCTTTTCAATGGTAACTTTTATACAGAAATAGTAAATTAGTTTAAAATAGTGTAACTAATGCAGTTAAATATCACATCGATTACGTTATTCTCTCCATCCTACGATTTTTGTTGATTTTATTCTTTTGACATTTTCTTTGAACCAAATTTGACTAAAGATATTTAGTATTACCAAATATGATCCCGTACATCTGTTTCACCTGAAGTGTTCGACCAAGTTATTCCTCAAAAGGCAAAGTAAGTCATTTGAGAGATTTTGGACTTTTATCAGCAGGAACATAGATTATCCACTATCAAATCTGATTACTCTGTCACAAAGGTAACTCATAAGAAAATAGGGAAATCAACGGCAGCTTAGCGAGATTCAAAATACGAGGCCTGCAACATACTCTAGTGCGGCCAAAAAAAGGAATTCTGAAGCCAGACGAAAAATTAGGAAATAACACAGAATATGTGAGAGACAAGAAATGAACAGAGAGCTCTTTACCTCCATCCAATTTTTTTATGCTATGTTGGTTTTTTGCCATTATGACAATAAAAGAAAAGATCTCGAGATAAGAGAAAGGCACAAGAAGTTTATGAAAAAAGGGGACACAAAATGTACAAAAAGATGGAAGAGACTTCTCCAGCAAAATGTACACGAACATCAAGATATAAATAGGCCTGAGAAAATAAACGTAGATATTCTTAAATTCTACACGCTGATTCTGATTTAATTGATTAATGCATTTGCGTAACTCAAACATATATGTGAAGATCTTTCTTAGGGTTCATTAGTGTTTACTCATGAAAGTTACATTTGAAAGACACATAGATCTCAAGTGACTGATATATTAGACAAAATATTAAAATAGTAAAATAGTAAATAATATTAAGTCAAAGTAAAGAAATAATTAGCCTGAACATTGTGCTTATTTCTTGATAAAGCCTCCGTGACTAATATGAAAGCGTAAGAAATGAGAGATATTAAAGAGTATGTTGTATTATATTGTAGATGAATAAAATGAAAACTTCTATTTATACTAGAGCTATAGGGTGCAAGTTCCATGAATTATGTCCCCATAATTACCAATATTAATGCTATAATAAAGGGTAATTAAGAGGTCATAAAAGCTAATAAAGGCCGGAGGAAACTTGGGCTCTTGTGTAACGTTTCTCTACATTGAATGACGCTGGACCGGTGAGTTGGCATGCTTATCCGGATCCTTTGTAATTTCTGCCCCCGGAAGCAAGTTACCAAATTACTTCTCCGGAGCTCCTTGAAGCCCCTCACTTGCTGACTCAAGTCTAACATGTCACCATCAGCACATGTCATCTCTTGATACGTCCACTTGTGTTTACAGATTTTACCCTATACAATTAGCAATATAAACGAGTCCCAGAATAACATAAATCCCTCACATTAGCTTTGATCAGCTTCTTGTTGCATATTAGTTCATGACGCCTCATTTCCCCCTCCTTTTCTTACTAATGTTCTTCAGGATTCTGTCTAATGCATGAGCTTCTTTTTTTTTGTGTGTGCGTGAGAGAGAGAGAGAGAGACACTGGATTTCTTGATAATTACACTGCCATAGTATAGTGCTTGAACAGAAACAATTTACAGGCAAAATTTCTCAAGAGGTTGAACTGAATCCCTACTCTACCTATAATTATCAACATCTTGACTTTCTTTGAATCCTTCTTTAACTGAATCCTGATATTCAGTACTGTCTCAGCTTCCAACTGGATACCGCATCTTGACTTTCTTTGAATCCTTCTTTAACTGAATCCTGATATTCAGTACTGTCTCAGCTTCCAACTGGAGACACCGCCAGTCTTCTCATCACTGACGTCAGAGGTGTATCCTAGATCTGAAAATCTACAGCTCCCCCCTAAAATATAGCACAAGGAGAATTTGCTGGGCAACAGATTTGCATCAAAGAGCCCATTGCGGACCACTACCTTGATGCTTGATCAAGACCAGTGGCAGCAGAGCTCATGCCAGGGGCAACACCATTTTCATTTGGAGGCGTACCCCATTTACCTTCCGATTCTAGAGGCTCAAGCACATAAACTCCGCCATCAGTAAGTCCTACTGCGCATTGGTTTGATTCAGATGGATGAGCAGCAACGATAAGTGGATACACCCTGGAGCTGTCAAGAAGATCATCAGGCAACTAGAGGACAAACATGAGAGAACATGAAAGTAAACCGAGTTTTAATCTGCTGTCCCTGATATCATTCATACCTTGGGTTAGAAGGCAAATAGGCGGCAGGATTCACCCGACACCTCAGTTTGAGTGCTGCAGCCGTAAAGATACTCACACTTCCATCATCAAAACTTGCAAAAATTGACTGGCTATCACACGAGTAAGTCGCATCAGTAACTGCAACATTTGGTGAAACCCACTGCAAGGAACCAAACTTTCTGTGAGTTCAACAGCCTCATTTCCTTGAGTTGATCAGATCAGACAAACATACGATGACTAACACCGATATTTTTTACTACTTTTGACGATAATTCCAAGTTTGTGACATTTCAGGTCTATTATCTGAAAACCCATAGTACTATCTCCTACCAAGCAAATATATAATATTTGGCAAATAAACATAGGACATAACATTATCCTAACCGGACCAAGAGCAAAGCACCAAGTAAACCACATGTATGTCTTACAAACCTGCTTCACGCATTCAAGCTTAGATGCTTCATATATAGCTATCTGTGTTTCATGAACAACCAACAAGTGTGTCTGATCTTGATGGAACTGAACCCGTGTCTGAGCAAGAGGATTTATTGATCTACCAGAGGGAATCTGCAAAAACTTGCTGGCTTTCTTCTCCCATCCGTCCATGCTCCAAACACAAAGCTGAATAATGTAAAAGGTAAGAAACGCAGATAAAGAGAGACATCATGCCACACTACAGATGTTGCACTCAAATAAAGTTACAGGATGGAAATTTTCTGGAGAAAGCACGAGAAACAATTTTGGAAGGAAACCTGGGATTTACCTGAGCGTCAGCTCCGGATGATACCAGAACATTCAAAACGCTAGAGAAGGCCAAGCCCGTTACTCTCTTCTGATGACCTTTAAGTTTGCTTTTCACCTGTAGATTTTAATCACGCATATAACTAAATCTTCACATAAAAATCAAAAAGTAATTAAATCATCACATTATGCACGCATCACATATCTGTAAGATATTCTAGTCTTAATTTATTTCAGGACCTCATCAACGCGAACATTGTAGATTTGTATTGAAGAGTCCTCCATTCCGATGGCAATAATGTTATTATCCTGTGGATGAAAGGCAAGAAAAGTTGCTGCAGGTGGAGGGGGCATGAAAGTTGTCATTGTCTGCAAGGCATCAAGTGTATGTTAAGCCTCATATTAAACACCACTAATCACACAATTACAAACTATCCGACCAAGCCACGAATGTTGGTTTATAAATACCTTGAAAGTCATCATGTTAAACAAAGAAATTTTTCCACCAGATGCTGACATAACATACGAGTCATTCTTGGAAAGTGCAAAGCATGGAACAGCTTCTTCGGGGTTTGTCTCGCTTATATCATTTGTCATCAGAATTCCACTGGAAGGTTGCCATAATTGGGGCGGGACAGCAGTAGATGCCTGGAGAGAGATATTGGGAAAAGTCATCAGAAAATATACATTAAAGATCAAGGTAAAAGGGGAAACAGAAAGACAACTCATTATGGCATATGGGAAGAGAAAAAAGAACCTCAAACAAAAAGTCCCAGTACCTTTCCTGTCATGTTCCTCTCATTCCGTGGCCATTTCCAAAGTTTGTGTACAGCATTGTATGCCAAAGAAAGAATTGCACCTCCAGAATTTGTGTACATTAATCTAATAATCTGAATATAGCACAAATAAAAGATGATTCAAATCAAGTTAGGTAAGATTTCTGAAACATAAACTTGGGAGGTGGTGAAACCTAAATTACAAAACCACAGTGAATTACCTATTTTTCCCTTTCCAGTAAATGAACAGGCTGGACAAAAACTTGTCGGGGAACAATTAGCTAATGGAAAAATCCAAGACACCTCGCTCCCCAAGCAAAAGAAATTAAACAAATAAGCAACAGAAAGTGTACCACATTCTTACCCTCACGGATAGTAGACTATCAGGAAGCCTCAAGGAACGAACTTGAGCAGGTTCACTAATTTCAGTCAATTTCCAAATTTTCGACTTCTCCAGCTCATCAGAAATCCTAGGCTTGGTATCTTGCAGGCTGCGGTTATCTCCATTCTAAAAGGTAGTCATAAAAATAGTTAACAAAATATTCTGTCAAGAGTTGAAATTGACAAACATACAATATCTTGCACATGTAAACATTAATTTTAGAAGAGCTAATGAATGTCATTCAGTGAAAACCATGCAGCTTTGAAAACCGAATCATTCAACTGCATGAGCTAAGCAGAAAAACCTACCAGTTGAACAATGGCTGTCACTGGCGCAGTTCTATCTGCAATACTAATACTAGTTCCAGCAGTTGAACTAGAAGCACCATAAGCGCTGATCATGGGTGCCTGCCAAGAGTTGAGAAAAATAAAATGAAATAATTGTCTTAGACTAATAATGATGCCTCCAAACAAATATACCTTCGCAGCACCAGGAGGAACTCTGGAGGGATCAAGAGCACGGCTTTCAAAAGCACGAATCAGCCGAACACCATCAGCATTTGCCAATATTTTAACCCCATTTTCACTGGTTGATACAGCCAACAGTGTCCCTTCTTTACTAAACCGGATGCATGGAGACGCCTAAAGGTCAATTTGTATCTTTTTAGAGGTGCTCGACATTTTACAACAATAACCTTCAAAGCAGTAATAAGATTTAAAAACATACTGGTAATCCGCCCTCAGCATCTGCAGTCGTCAAGAGGTTCGTATTATCCATGTCCCAAAATTTGATTATGAACTCATCGCCAGCAGCCATGAATCTGTTTTTTGTAGTATCAAACTGCACCACCCCGACAGATCTCTTGCCAAGACCAATATAAGTACGTTTAACAGCACCTTCACTTTCATTCCACTCCACAAGGTATGATTCCCCATCTTTACTAGTGCCACAAGAAAAGAGCCTACAGTTTTGAAAAATAATATATTTAGTCACTTTAATCTTTCACCATTTCAAGAACAAAGGCGGCTAACTAGACTTCTACCTTGCTCCATCAGCACTATAAGCCATTGTAGTACATGAGTGGCCTGGAGCATCATAATCAACCCTGGATCCCATGTTGTCATACAGCCAAGCCTTGATCTTCCCATCAACAGCAGTTGCAAAGATGAACTAGTGCACAAATAAGACCTTGATTAGAAAGAATAAAGGAAAAAAGATTTCAAGACTAGGATAAAGAAAGTCAATAGAGAAACTCTCTCAAAACAAAAATCAAAAGAAAAATACGCAAAATTTCCTTGTCTTTTTGTCTAACAATGCTTATCAACATAACATATCAGATCTAGACAAAGTTTTATGTCCAATAAATGTTGTCACAGTAAGCAGAAAGACAAGATTAGAATAAAAAACACATCAAATTCAGCATCCATTAATGCAAGTTCGAAAATATACAGTGGCCAAAAAGGTAAATAGCGATGGCCAAAAGCATATCGAAGCAAAAATAGAAAAATTTGTTGACATAGCATTTTCTCTTGTAATGGTTGTCCACAATTTTGGGGGGAGGGGGATAAACTTGCATTGGTTATCCACATATCAATTTTACATACTCTTAAAGTCAATAGACAAAAATCACAAAAAGCAACCAACAATCCATATATATCTCATCAGTCTGATTCTATAGATGCACAAATTAGATGGTACCTGAATGTTTTCCTTATAGTGAGGACATACAGAATAGACAGGCGCTTCATGGCCCTCAAAAGTATACTGCTTAGAGCCAGTGGCAGCATCCCACACCTGAGTGGACATAAAGGCTCCGAAATGAGACCCTTTGATAATTTAAATTCAGCTATAGAGGACTGACAAGTAACAACAATGCATACCCTGATAGCCTTGTCCTCTCCACAAGTTATGATGCATAATTGTTTATTTGGATGAGAGAAAGCTAGATCACTAACATAGCCAACATGGGCATCAATCTACAACAAACAAAAGAAGATCGGGTCATAGTTGCTTCTAAGACAGTGACAAGATATCAGACAAATATAGCTTAATGTAACTGAAAATCTGAAGGTTAAACACACACCTCAAGGTGGTTCCTCAAATCATCACCACCATGGTAGGAGTACAGATGAACTATGTGCTTAGAATACGCAACACCTGGATCAACATAGAGAATCAAGAAAATAGCACGATGGAATTCACTATCACAAAATTTTATGGAGTGGAAACAATACTTCTCACTAGGGGTGTACAAAGAACACCGACAAACCACACCAAACCGATAAACCAAGTCAAACCGGAAGAAAAAGAAACTACAAGTGGTTTGGGGGGAAAAATCGACCACGCTTAAAACTACCAAAAGTCAATCATCTATAATTTCCTCTTAGCACCTGAAAACTAAATGAAATAGTCGAGAATTTTTAACATTTAAAAGTGAACGCAATCCATCAAAGAATTCTACATGTACTCTCTCCATAGCAGGCACCCTTATCAAAATGCCTCCACCCCAGGAAAGATCCTCGCCTAAAATGACAAGAGGGACGATTAATACATACCAAGAAGGTTCCCATCAGGACTCCACATCACACGGTTGACTGTTGCAGTATATTCATTTGCTAAAGAAGCCTATAAGTAAGAAAGAGGAACTTAAAATCTACCAAAAGTGGAAGGAGACATAAAAGGTTAGATACTCTTTGTAGAGATACACTAACCTGCAGAGTCATCGAACAGCTACCTATCTCCCAAACTTTAAAATTTTTAAATGCAAGCCTCTCGCGGCCACCAATCTCCCATATAGCAATGTCGCCAATGTTTGTTCCAACTGAAAAGGTAGAAGAGCACAATCTTCAGAAAGATAACATCACATGCTTAAGAGTGAAAAGATGTGTATCTAAATAATGCAGTAACACGAAAAGCTGACCAAGAAGAAGGGTTTGCTGCACAGGATGGAAATCCATGCTCTTCACAGCAGACCCTTGATTCAAGTTCACCACAACAGTCTTGGGCAAGTCATCAGAAGAATGCAAACTATGAGCATAGCTCTGTCCAGGATATGTGACAGGGAAGATGCTGACGGGGAGATTATTGCCCTGCAGAAATCCATTTAGATCAAGAAACAAATACTGGATATCACATGATAAAGCACAGTTTGACATTTTAAGATACGATGACATAAAAAGGAAACCTGAATGACAAAAGAAAAGAGAGAGAAAGAGTGTAAATGGCATATTATGTACCTCCTCTGACATCCCAAAGGGTCTTGGCCTCTTCAGCACGTGCTCAGAATCGGCAGTTTGGTAGTCCAACGCTGCATTATTAGCTGGAGGAGTCCTAGGATGCTTTAGCATGGATGCTATTGTATTGCACACACACAAAACAAGCAAACCAATTAGCCAGAGGGAAAGAAAGGGCGAGATTAGATGTTAACACTGAGAAACAGTAATAGGAAACAGATAACACTCAAATGACATTCATTAGTAGGAAAAGCAAAATTACCAGCATTAATAGGAGGGCTTAAGCCTATTGGTCCTCCTGAAATAGCTTGGTGTGGCATAGAGGGTGGATTGGCCATCCATCCTCCAAGCGAAGCAATAGGTGCTGGTGCTGGCTGGAATGGCTTATCAGACAAAGAAAACAAGACTAGTTTCAACAACAAATTCAAATAATATTCTCAGTGAGCTTACATTTATATTTTTAAGAAGGGAGACACTATGAAAGAAAGAAAGAAAGAAAGAAAGAAAGAAAGAAAGAAAGAAAGAAAGGAGGTAGTTGTTTCAAGGAACACATACTCCATGGGCGCCTATAGGTGGAAAACCACCTACTTTAGGCATAGAACCAATTATTGGATTAGCAACTGGCGAAGGAGCCCGAGCACCATTTGGTTGCCCACAAGCATGGTCAACAAAGAGAGTTTTTATATCAGGATTGGGCTTCGGATTCTTGCATAGCTGGTGCTGCCAATTTAAACTGCGAGATAACAGAAAAGAATAATAATGATAAACATACTGGTGTAAACCAAAAAAGGATTCATAAGTAGTTGTTAACTTTAATGCGGCCAGAAGAAAAAACACACTTCTGTTGCCGAGAAACACAGAGTAAAAGGATATTAATAAATGTGTTCCTTGGTCACCTCTGGTTTATCAATGTCCGCAGCCTTGAGTTCTTTAAGCTAGGGAACTGAAGCTTCTCGCGGAAAAGAGGATTGGCCTCGATCAATTTTTTTAGCTCAACAAGCATTATAGCCCTAGCAGACTTGGTATCTCCATACTTAGAAAGCTGTTCATTCTCCCTAGCATTACAGATTTTCCACCATAATTTTTTAATCACGAAATGAACAGTGAAAGATAGACGGGAAGGAAAAGCATGTAACTAACTGCTTACCTACTACAAATAATTTCCTGTACCACAGTTAACGAAACTAAGGGCAGGGATATACTAGCATAATAATATGGAAACCTTATAATTGAGAGAAGGAAGGAAAAATTTTCTCTTCCAAGTTAGGCATCATTTTTTTATTTATACAACTTTCTCGAGCAAAAGTGCAAGCTTCCAAGAAAGTCGGCAGATATACCACAAGTAACAAAGTAATTTTGACAACACAGAAAAATCACTTAATAGAAGAACCTAGCAACTTTCATCTCGAGTAGGACGTAATCAGTGCCAAAATCAGACCTCCCGTGCAAAACAAGAAATAAACTACTCGTGTAATCTTCGCTAGTAGCTGAATAGTAGCAATCAGATTATAACTAAATTCTTAGAGATCTCTTTTCAAATTCAACAACGCAAAGGGACAACCTTTGGCTTTAACACAAATAAAAGAGGGGCCGAATAAAGGAAACTAAAGCCAGATCATCAAGATCTTCTAAATCTATGGTGCACCAATCCTTCAAATTCAAAGCCAGATCATCAAAATCTTCTAAATCTGTATTGCGCGATCCTTCAAATTCTCTTGCAGCAGCGTGTCTTTTTTCTTTTTGATAAAGTAGCAGCGTGTCGATCCAACACGATTTTGGTGTGGGTGTGGTATAAGCACTGGACTTGGTCAACATCTCTTGGGTGCTTTGAGCTTGACAATGGCCAAGAAATATAGGTTTGTTGGCCTTTTGGTTTCCATTTTTGGGTAAGCATGTCTGCATGTGTGTGTGTGTGTGTGTGTGCACGTGTATATATATTCACACGAGTATTAGAACACTTTGCTATTACATGAAATATCTTACTAGGTATTTAAGAAGAATGTAATTATACTAGTTTTAGTTCAATGACTTCACTAATTATCGAATATGACCTATCTATGTTGTACTATACATTTATAGCGGTAAATACTTATACTCCTTTGCATATCTAGAATCCTAAGATTTAGGTGATGACATACAAATTTCTAGATCCGCATTCATATCGGGTGCCGATTTCTAGAGTTTTCCGCTGCGAGTGAAAAACTACTGAGGTGCAGAAAATTTCCACTTAACAACGAACTTGCTTTCCTATAGCCATTTATATACCAAACAAACAAACAGCAGACTACACGGAAAACTGCCGATCTGCATTCGTGCTGAACAAAATATTTTTGCTTAAATACTTCTAAAGTTCTCCGCCAAAGAAAACATATACCAAATCATGAATGCTAGCATCTTCGCTGTAACAACCACTACCCTCTAAAAGTAGACCAAAAATAAGAATTCTATACCTAAAATTCTGCAATGTCAAGAGGAGCGTTATTTCCTTGAACAAATCTTCATTAAATGTGGAAAATACTTTCAGATCTTTCACTAGAATCTCCACAGCCTTTGCTTGATCATGCCTACAACAACAAAGAAAGCACCCAAATCAAATCAACAACCTAAACGCCAAAAAACAAAATGGAGAATGGGGTCCAAATAAATCAAAAAGAAGCACGGAGATGTAAATGTCAGTAGTACCTGTCAAGTGCTTCCAGATACTTCTGTTTTCGGATCTCAAAAAATATTTTCATGGAGTACCGGTTATCATCTACCTTAGTAAAACCATATAGATACTTTTCCACCTCGTCCCACTCTCCATTCGTCACCGAATCCTCAAAGTACCTCATGTTGAAGAAGAACCCCGACTCCTTCTCCAACCTTCATCATTAATTAAAAAAAACAGAACCATTAAACAAACAGCAACCTTTAAAAATTAAAATTACGCATAACAAAATTAAAAATTAAGTCTTTACTTGTGTACTGTTTCCTTGAACTTCTCTTCATCTAAGAACTGAAGTATAAGAAACACCAGTTCTCTACTCAACGAAGTCATCACGTTTGACTGATCAAACAGATCCCGCAATCACCGACCTTAACAACCGACATAGCCACATCAATTTAGGGTTTTCAAAACCGATCGACTCGAAATCAAAAAATCAAACAAAAACATGCACCAACACAATCGGAAAAAAAAAAACACAACAATTAAACAGAACTAGCATCAAAATCATACCTTAAAATTCAGAGATAAACACGTATAGATCGAGATTTACATACACAACGACGAAGAAGAAGGTGAGGTTTATTGGGCTTTTGCGGGGCCTCCGTCTTTCTCTTTCTAATCGAAATGAACTTTGTGCTGCTTCTTTCACTCTCCCACTGCTTTTATTTATCACCAAAAAAATGGAAAAACGTGACGAGAATGTTACTTACGCGCCTACCATATGCGTGAACTAAACGATAACAGAAAAATGCTGGTCCTACCAAACGCGTGGACTTTTGAGCAGTGTTACAGATCGCCACGTCGCAGTGTAGACGAGTCATTATCATTTAAAATGGTTTGAAAATGAGAGGTGTAATTGGAGTAGCATATCAAGTTGGTAAGATAAGTGAAGGGATCATGATAAGTACGTCTACTTATCAGGGGTAAGTTTTGCGTGGTTTAATGGGCAAGTAGAGAAGGAATAAGGTAAAGCGACCAAAGGACCATTCTTGAATGTGCATTAATAATTCGATCTAATAAAATTGGTGGTCCCCACTTTCCTTCAATTATTACACTATTTTCCAATTTTCCAAGCAATTATTACACTATGCATAGATTAGCATAGTATTCGAATTTATCCACAAATGAATGTTTTAACATTATGGGAGGTGAACCTGTTAAAAAGGCAACGAAATAGATATAAAATTATATTGGATAAAGGTATTGCAAAAGATTTATAAATATCTTGGAATCAATTCATATTTAGCTAAAAATATGATATAATTGAAGAAACATATTCATATATTACACTACTAGTTTAGAATAGGTTGTTATTAAGTTGATTTTTGGACTTACTGATTTGTTTAGAGATATTTCGATATGCCAGTAAAAATATACTATAAAATTATTTTATTATTATTTATTTAATTTTTTAATCCCGTTGATCTCGTTATACACATTCATAATTATAATAACTATACAGATATCAAGTTGCTAAATCACACTATAAAAGTTTGTGACAGAGTGGTAGAGATGACAATGAGGAGGGCCGTGGCTATTTCAGAGAACAAGTTTGTATTCATATTGGGGCGCTCAACAACAGAAGTCATTCATCTTGTGAGGACTTTAGTAAAGCAGTACAGGGAGAGGAAGAAAGACATGCACATGGTGTTCATCGACCTAGAAAAGGCTTACGGTAAAGTTTCAGTGAGATTTTATGGAGGTCCTTGGAGGCTAGAGGGATACCTATGGTGTATACTAGGGTGATCAATTATATCTACGATGTAGCCAATGCCCCAGTAAGGACAGCGGGAGGTGATTTGGAGCACTTTTCAGTTTTGATGGGATTGCACCAGAGATCAACTCTTCGCCCATTCTTATTTGTCTTAATGATGCATATTTTGACGCGGCATATCCAAGGAGAGGTACCATGGTGTATGTCACTCGCGCGTGATATATTACTGATTGACGAGACCCGCAGTTCAGTGATGTGACACGTGAGGCTGACGTGGAAGTGAGACTTGATACACATGTCATCCAAAAGAAAGGAAGTTTCAAGTATATATATATATTGGGTCTATTATCCAAATAAATTGAGAGATTGACGATGATGTCATACATCATATTGGTGCGGGTTAGATGAAACGGAGGCTCGCATCCAGAGTGTTGTGTGATAAGAAGGTGCCACCAAAACTCAAAGGTAAATTTTACAGAGTGATAGTGAGACCAACTATGTTGTATGGAGCGGAGTATTGGCTAGTCAATAACTCCCACGTTCAGAAGATGAAAGTTGCAGATATGAGGATGCGGTGATAGATGTGAGAGTATCTGGGATAGGGTGGGAGTTAGCCTTAATGAAGCATAAGATGCGGGAAGCGAGACTTAGATGGTTCGGGCATGTGAAGAGAATATTTTGTGGATGCCTAGTGCGGGAGGTGTGAGAGGTTGGCTATGGATGGCAGATAGGAGGTTGTAGAGGACATGAATAAGGGTAGAAGGTTAGTAGGTAGTAGATTATTGTATCGCCTTTTCTTCCTTACTAGTAGTCGTATTATTTTTCATGCAGTTTCTTATCCTTCAATTAATGTTACTGCCTATTGTTGCTTGTTCTTCGTTTAGCATACTGCTTTGTTGTAGTTACTGTTCTTTTTTCTTGTTGAAATGCTTTATTTTTGCTTTATCCTGAGCCGAGGATCTATGAAACAATTTCTCTACCTCCCAAGATAGGGGTAAGTTATACATATATTATACCCTTCTCAGATTACATTTGTGAGACTACACTGAATATGTTGTTGTTGTAATTTTTTTATTATTTAATATGACGATGATATGACTTGAACTAAAAAGAAAAAATATGGCTAATGAATTCACATAGTAGACAACTATTACCCATTTGTTTGAGATTGAGACTTATTATTGAATGTTTTAGCATTATTGTAGGAGAATTGAAGGACGATGTTTGCTCCATTTTATAAAGAGTAAGCGAAAATATAAATGCTATTAAATGCCGAATTGAAATCCATTTGACACACACAGATTTTTTTTATGTCATGATGTGTCATAGATAAAATCAAAATATCAGCAAAATGTCTCAATTTAACTGATCCTAGTTATTAGTTAATTAAGATTGAACTATCAAGTCATTTTATCGTATTTTAAATTTTTTGAAATTTAAATTTAAATTATTTGTGTCACGATTAGAAACTCAAATCATAAGCTAACACGAGCTCAGAGGAAAATCGAGAAAAATCGGAGTTTAAGTAGTAAACTTCTCAATGAGAAAACATATAACAATATTATTTGTACTAATATAAATATGTAGATGCGTCTTATCCAACTTACTAACCCCTCTAACTTAATGCTTTAATCACTTAACTAAATAATTCAAGTTCATTTTGTACTTTATATTTAATTGAGTAATAATTCTTTTAACGGACAATATTAGAGCTGTCATCGTGCCTTTAAATTCTTATATGTTGACAAAAATTAGTTCCAACGCAGCCAAATACTTTCATCTGTCCATAATAAGTGTCCACTTATCAATTTTATTTTGCCCAAAATAAGTGTTCACTTACATAATCAAGAATAATTAATTGTTCTTTCAAATTTACTTCTATATTTAGATAAGTGAATTTTTATGTAATCAAGAATATTAATTAGATAGTACTTAATTAAGAGTAGTTCAGTCAAATTTTTATTTTTTGGAGTTTGTATTTTATTAAAGGATGTGTAAAAACTAAATAGACACTTATTTGAACTGGAGGGAGTAACTAGGAACATCGGCAAAGCCAATACTATCTCCGGTTCACATTATATGATGTTTTAGCCCAGGCACATCCTTAAGAAATCCACTCACACCTAGAAAGTAAGATGTGTGTTTACTAAATTACACTTAATCAAATATTACTCCCTTTGTCCATATTTATTTGTTTATGTTTAACTTGATACATCCCTTAAGAAGCAATATATAGAATATTATTCAATATTCTAATCATAATATAGGTATAAAGTAATAAATTATCTCTTGATTTTTCAAACTGAACAATGAAATATGAACATCTATTTTTAGTATAGTGGATAAGTAAAACCGCATGAAGAAGTACCTATTTAATATACAATATAATTTATTGGTTATGTAAAATTCACTTATATAAAGAAGGATAAATTCGAAAAGAAACAATAAATAACGTTTTGGTTATATAAAAAATCATTTATGTTAAATTAAATATAAAAAATTTAAAACTGGAGGGAGTACATTTTATGAACTTAGTTATTCCCGAACCAAAACAAAAAGTGGATTATACATAAAGCTTTACTTTTTAAATTCCACGAGTAGACATCTTTTATTTTTGTACTATTTCTTGTTTGAATTTTGATTAGAGCGTGGGAAATTAAGAAAAGTGATTGCATTATCAAATGCGATTATCCACAAATGACACCCTGTCCAAAGAGAGAGATACGTAGTTAATTGTAGCAATAATTGATAGCAACTTAATGTAGAAAATACAAGATGCGGTCAAAGTAATAATTGACTTTTCAGGTCCATCTGCTAATTAAACAACATTTTTTATAAAGCTTACATGCTTTGTAGTGTTTCAAACATAATTAAAAAGCAAAAACTTTGTCCCACTTAAAATTAATGTGTCTATTAAGTCAAACCCGTGACAAACATATTACACCACTACACAGGCTGTTGTCTCTGACATAAAATAAAATAAAATAAATTTAGACAAGGCCAAAAACGAAGCAGTTACATTGAAAAAATTATTTACGGGTATGTTTCATTTATATCATTTGGTGTATTAAATTGAGTTTCTTTATTTCTTTAGGTATAAAACATAGTATATAATTAAAAGTTACATGAAAATACTCTGAAAAAACGCCATGATCACGTTTTATGCTAATGTTCCTATTTATAATTTACCCGTAAGGATTTAATACAATCTCTTAGACTTGTAGGTCTGAAGATATTTCATTATATGATTTTTGAATCCCATGGTTTAACCTATAAGATCTATAATATACTTACAATTATATTCAAAATTATTCTCAATCAACTATCTTAGGATTTCGATGAGAAAAAAAAATTATCTTAGAAATCAACGCAAAACAACAATATTAAGCCACTTAACGAAACATAAGAAAATTCAAACACTTTGTGTGATAAGAAATAAAGACGGAGCATTGGATAATTTGAAACACGTCTACCATAAAAGGTGGAAAAATATTGAATTTCTAAAATCCAATTTGTAAATGGCATTTTGGGGAAAACTCGTTATAAAGATCTCAACAACTTTATTTATGTTCCAAATTTCATTTCCTCCCCAGATGGCCTTTCTAAATTCAACAATAGGAACCTCGTCACTACTAGCAATTTACTTCTTCCCTCAAGAACTTGAATTTTCTCCAAGCCTTAGTTCTCAATGGTAATCCAATGGAGTCCTCTACAATACGGGATAACGCATATGATGGTTTTAGGATTATCCTGTATGAACCTTAAAGGTTAGCATTTGATTCATTAAGATGGGAACAATTAAATGGCTCAAATCCAGCAAGGTTTGGCAATTTAAATTGCCTATGTTAGCCAAGGCTAAACAAAAACAACAGTTCAACATATTCTAACACTCAGTAGAGGAAGTATGTCAAGATCAAATAGCAACTCAATTGGTACAGTGAACAAGTTATCACCTCTTGGTAGGTTGCTTTCAGCAACTTTACTTTTGTCAATTTATTATGCCTTTTCCTTGGGATTGGTTCTTGTTTGTACAACGTTATTCTATATTCTATCTAACTCCTATTTTGTAGCTGCTGCGAAGCTACTTATTTATGTAGGAGCTATAAATGTTTTAATCATTTTTGCTGTGATGTTCATGAATGGTTCAGAATATTACAAAGATTTTCATCTTTGGACCGTAGGAGATGGAATTACTTCGATGGTTTGTATAAGTCTAAGACCCAAAACCGGTAGCGAGTAGAATAAAGAAGTTGCTTCTAGAATGCCGATTACTAGGTAAATCGCCCACTATATATAGCACTTATTTATGAATTGTACCGCTGAGGCCTCATATCATATGGATCAAATTTATTTTACCTTCGAGTTCTTGAAAACCCACATTGATAAAATACGAGAAATATTACTCGTTTTGTTATTCTTTTGTTTCAGTAAGCACTCCTATTTATCAAAGCCATGACATAAAAAAAATTGCTCAAGGAATATTTACCACAACTTGGCCTAACACAGCCATTGCAATAATGCACATGTTTGGACCGAGCCCAAGGTAAAATATCCAAGCCAAATCAATATACTTCATTGACTTCAACCTGATGAAGACCTCAAACACCATTCAGCATATAAACAGTTTTCATTACTTGTGTTCAACATATTACACGAGAAATCACACGAAAGACGAGCAAAACAATAACATCCACACCTGCACAACCCAATGAAATGATACTTTCGATTCAAAAACAAAAAGTACCTGTCATTCCATGTAATGGGTAAGTCCTACAGAAATCCAATATGAACAAGCCACAATCAAATTACCCACATTCTCTTGGCTTACTTATACCTCTACCTTTTCAATTTCTGGTTTTGGTTCTTTTTCCTCTGAAGCAGCAGAGTCTGCATTGCCTTCTGCTCCTGACAAAGCATCATCATCTACAGCTGGAGGAATCTTGAACATTTCATCATTTTCCAAAGCTGTAAAATTTTCTTTTGATTCTCCTTTCAGTAGCTCAATAACATCAAGCATTGTTGGTCTCTTCTCAGGTCGATTCTGAGCACAAACGAGTGCAACAAGAACCACTCTTTTCAATTCTTCCTCCATATAGTTTCCGTTCAATCTTGGGTCTGCAAGTTCACTGAACTTCCCTTTACACGCAAACGGTAGGGCCCAATCAGTGATTGTGCGTTTCACAGTTAGATTGAGCTTCTCTATCGGTTTCTTGCCGCTAGCAAGCTCTAGCAAAAGAATACCAAAGCTGTAGACGTCGCAGCTCTCGGATGCCTTCCCTAACATTGCATATTCTGGTGCAAGATAGCCTAGAGTGCCTTTTACTCTTGTGGTTACATGTGTTGCACCATCTGGGATGAACTTTGCAAATCCAAAATCAGCAACTTGGGCTTGGAAATCAGAATCAAGCAGTACATTGCTTGCTTTGATGTCTCTGTGGATGATATGTGGGGTCGCATGGTGGTGTAGATAGCTGTCATACACATCAGAGTTAAACAAATGAAGAGTAAAGTAAGAAAGAAGGATTAAGGATGTTGAATACTTACGCGATTCCCTCAGCAGATCCAATAGCAACGTTCATTCGTCGCTTCCAATCAAGAAGGCTTTCGGCAGAATGCTGACCGTGAAGATGAGAAAGCAAGCTTAAATTAGGCATGTAATCATATACAATCAGACGTTCCTGGCCTTCAGCACAGTAACCACGTAAACTTAGCAGATTTTTGTGTCGTACTCGAGCCAGAATTTCAACTTCAACAGAAAATTCCATCTCGGCTTTGTTGCTCCACACCTTTAGCCTTTTGACCGCTATCTGAAAATATGCATCCATCAAGAAGAACTCTACCCTCATGATCAGTAGGTGAAGTTCTACAACTCATTGTATACACACATTGTATGGAAGGACTCAAACTTCAGTGGCAGGTGATGTCTTCTCAATTTAAAGATATTTTGCCAGTCTCCGATACTCCTTTTTATTATTGTTCCTCAGGAAAGTATGTTAGTTCAAGAAATCAGTCTTTTGAAGACAAGCAAGCAAGCGTACACAAATGGACATATAACTTGCACATATTCCTAGTCACACTGTCAGCTTTCTTCTAAAAGTGTCTTCATCACTCTGTCCACCTCCCTTTTTCAACAGAAGCATTCCACGCATGGTTTCAGCAGAATCATTCTTCTTCTTATTCTTCTTTATTTATTTATTTTCATTTTTTGATTCTTAGTCTTAGTCTTTTTTCTTGGTTTGGGGAGGAGGAGTGGGGGGGATTTTGCAAATTTGGCCCCTTCCGTTCAATAAAACTACCACAAGCGGCAGGCATAGACGTGTTTACTGTCTCCAGGGTGATATTAACATATATGCAGTATTTGCCTCTAAAACACAGATGTCATGGATCCAGCAGAAAATTCAAAAAAATTCTTCAAGCTTTAGACTGATATGTTTCATTTTTAAATATTCGTTAGAGAAATAAAGTGGAAATTTGTATTACTTGCTGGAAGATGGATATTAGCTTTAGACAGTCTGAACAAAAGCAGGATCAATAAGAGAACCAGTACATCAGATTAGAGAAGTAGTGGGATAGGAAAGACTTCATAAAAAAAAGAGATACGAAAGAGGCGAAACAGTGATGGACTTTTGCAGAGAAATCTAAAGAATCAATAGCATTAAAATGAGGAAATATGGCAAAGTAATAAACTAACATCCCATTTGTATTTGCAACTTACTATCAAACTACAGCATGAAAGAATCATTACAGATCCCGAATCTATTTATGAGAAAAAGTTTCTTAACTTTACAAACTGATCGAGTATAAGGTTTACGAGAGGAAGAATCAGTCAGTGAAGACAGTTATCCAGTAAAGCTACTTTTTTTAGAATCATTAGTGCCAAATAACGGATTTAATACCATAAAGTAATATAAGCAAGAGAAAAATTGGGAGTGTCCAGGGCAGCACCTTGACTAATCCTTAGGTACCCAGCTCAGGTATGTGGTAACTCAATCCACCATGGATTAGACAAATGGTGAGAATTCGCCCTAATCTAACCATTATTGGGATGTGAACCATGGATTCATACATTTCACATAAACAAAACCTGCCATTGGCTGAATTAGATATCTAGTTCAAACCAATCCAATTCAGACCAAACTATCAGTCAATTAACCACTGCTTAATCCCAAATTAGTTGGATTACAGAAAAAGAATCTACATTTCAAAGACACAACTAGATGTATTTTATTATCTCTTTAAGCAACCTTGATACTGGTTTTCCCTATCTTATGAGAGAAGGCCAGTGAATCAAACAAAGAAGAAATCCTTTTCATTTTTGGGTTGAAGTGAAAAAGGAAAAAATAAGAGATCCTTCATATAACTTTTCAATGCAAAGTCAGCATAATAGCTTACCAGCAGCCTCCAACCAAAATGTGGTGTGAATCTACGTTCATGTGCTCTTAAGCACCAACTATTGAAAATACAAGATTCTGAGTTGGTTATAACTTATAAGTGGAAAGATGCTCCAATGCACATAATTCTTTTAGCTTAAGTTCTAAGTTAAGAATATCGAACCCAGTGAAGTCACCATAATGTGTACAAATTGTAGATCAGACAGTCTAGGAATGTCTCTTAACCTATGTAACCATATCTGATTTTATTTTCATTGTTCGAATATCAGGTCTGCTGCATGCATGCCATTTTTTAGCATTGCATTAGATGATGGACAAAATATCCACATTTCCTTTACTTGATGTATCGTTTATGATTTGAAAAATGCAAAAGTGGTTCAAATAAACATAAAATAGAGAGGAGGGGTTTGTTGAAAAGAGGAAAGGAAATGAACAAAGATTTTTGAAAAGAGGAACTTTTCACTACTAGTGCCAGTGCCATTTGAGAATAAACTGTGAAGTAACTCTGATACCCTCTTTGATATTGTTGTGACTCAAGTAGCGAACATGCATTTGACAGAAGAAAGGTAACAACATATGGTGTATGCTGGTGACATCAAATAGTGCTCCTCCATAGTCATAGGTCCTTTACCTTAAATCTGGTTTTGTGAAGGGGAGAGGGAAAATTATTTATTTATTATCCAGATTTCTGCAAGTGAAAAATGTAAATTTGTGTCTAATCTCTTATTCCTGTCCATTTTGGAGGGGCTCAAAAGGTCATCAGTAACTTTGAAGATGCTCGTCCATTAAGGCTGAGACTGCGCCCCATTAAAAAAAAGAACTTGTTGCTCGATTAGACCTAACTATACAAAAATTATAGAGCTTTCCTACTGAAAAACCGCTAAATGTTATTCTAACCTACTTTCAAAGTGGTCTACCATGGAATCAGAGACGTAAGCAACCTCTTAAAGAATATCAGAATGATCTTTAAGATTCATCTCTTTACCAGCTAGGGCTTGGAACCTGTTATATCATTAACAGTCATAATTACTATCACAAACTCACGACCAACTACCTCGGCAAGCTTCCTCTGAAATCCCTAAATCCAAGTGAATAACAACGATGACAACTTTTTGTATGGGAAATTAATCGTGGGTTTTAAATCAAAGCTATAGGAATAGACTGAAGTGTACCAATAGTGTTCAATCAGCTCTATATAATGTTTCATATAATTGCTCCAATCAGTTAACAAGGAGAAGGCATATACTCTCTTTTTTTTCTAAATCAATAAGCACGAACATGTTCAACATTATAGCAGTTAATTACCTGAGATCCATCCCAGAGCTGGCCCCAATAAACACTTCCAAAACCACCTTCTCCAAGCTTGTTATCATAGTTAAAGTTATTTGTAGCAGAGTGTAACTCCTTCAGAGAAAAAACCCTCCATGTTGGCTGCTTCTTCGCTTGCCCCTTTCTGTATTATTTCAAATCGAAATTAAATTCCGGAAAAATGGGGGGAAAGAAAGAGATTGGCAACATCCCCCAAATTAACACAAGGTTATACAACTAGAGGCTTTCAGTTCAACTTCAATATATCTTCTCAACAAATGCAACAGTGTCTAATTAGATCATCCTAGTACAAAACGTGTAAAAATAGCTCGAAATAAAACTTAATTAGAACAATACCGGGTGGAATTAAAATTAGGAAAGTGATAAAGGTAAGAACGTTTTAGGAATTTAGTAGACATACCGATCTGAACCCTTGACGCAGCAAAATATGGAGGAAAAGGCCATAGCTTTGAATTTTGAAACACCTAAACTCAACTTCCCCTTTCTTAACACAACTATATATAACAAAAATTCAAAAAATAAGCGCGTCGATCAAGAATTAATCTTCAGAACCCCATAGCACAAAAGAAGAAAAAGCATGAACTACACTCAGCAATCACTTTATCTGATTATTTCTGTGTATCACTCTGTCTCTAACAGCTCAAGAGAAATAAAGCTTGCCCATTTCCGTTAACTTCCTTCCAATCAAAGCAATTTCAGAACCGAAAGATATGTTTATTTGATTAAAAAGGCTACAGAGAGATGGGCGAATGTCGTGCAAAAGGAGATTATGATGGCAGGGTTAAGTCACTGTTTTACCTTGGACTATATTGGTCACGCTTTTCACGCAGTAGCGCTCTATATTTTCAAACTTCTTTGTGGCCCGGGCCCAAGGACGGTGGCCTATTGACATTAATTACGCATCCTTTTAGGCAGGCTATGACCATATCATCGTACTTTGCCGCAGTGACTTCTTATACTTTCAAATTTAGTATCGGTATACTATAGACTCAGGTAGTATTCGGACAAAAATAAGAACTACAAAAAAATTTCTCTTAGGTTAAGTTTAAGAGTAAGGAAAATAGAAAAAAAGTAACGGCATGCACGGAAATGTAAGGTCCGATTTCTTTTTTCCTTTTACTTTTTTCTACTATGACAAAGACATTATTGCTATAATTATATGAAAATTAAATTTCATGTATGCTTACTAAATTTTATCATTTTGGTCACTATAGATTAATTTAACTTTACTTAATATAATAATGTTATAAGACCATCTTTATCACGTTAAAGTAATTCAACTCTGTGTGAATTGCTCAAAATAATTACTAAAAGGTCACATTATCGGCTTTATGTTATTTTTTTATATATAATTGTGGTGTTCAGATTAGTCTGCACTTAATTAATTGTATGGAATACCAATTACCTTCCACCAATATAGGTACCAGATAATTTTGTCCATCAAAATTTGAACATATGTAAATAAATCACCAAATAGTTTTGCTTTCAATGAGATTTAAACATGAAACCTCATGACTATTACCTGAAACCTCCTGGTTCTTAATTCTAAAATCTATATTAGTAAAGTATATAAAAGAAGTGATGAAAAGAAAATCCAGCTAAGAGTTTATTGGTGATTCTCCATTTACTTATTTTTTCAATGGTTATTTAAAAAAAAAGATGATTTTTTAAGGGGAAAAATCCATAGAAAGTTACATTTTTATGAAATTACTATTGTCTAGTTACCAAGGTAATACCGTAATAGCATGGTGATTTTTAAGTGACAAAATAAAGTAATGAAATTTTGGTGCGGCCAAAAAAATTATAATTATGTGATCATTTATTAAATTCACCTCTTTGTTACTGGGAGACTTTTTGTCCTATCTTGAGGTATCTCAAGAAAACTTCAGGAAAAGGATATAGAGCATGTCCCCCTCCTGGCGTTCCCCTAGCGGGGGAACTATCAATAGCGATTGTTGCTCCTTATGCCTGATTCCGCTCAACTCACCCAAGCTCCAACAAGCGTTTTGTCCCCTCTCCTGTGAAAGAAAGATGTTGATGCACCCAGCTACCTGAAGTAGAGCCTTCTTTGTCCCACCTTTCCTTACCGACTTTCCTAGTTTAGATAGCGTATTGAGAATCATGTCAAAACACACCAAGACCTGAGCCCAATGAAAAGAGATCCGCCCTCCCACTCTCTCTCTCTCATTTATTCAGCGAAAAAACTACATGACGGGGGCCCTTCCGTTCAGAGGTAGCGAATCGACTTTCTTATGTTTTCTAGGGGGATCCCTTGCATGACCAAGTCCAAAGTGGAACATACTTCGATAGTCAATATGCAGAAAATAGTAATGAAATCTCATTCTTTCCGATTCCAATTGGTAATATTATATTTGAGCCTTTGAGCACAACTTGCGGATTTGCCTTCTTTATTTAAAGTAGAAAGCATCCTTTGGAGATCTTCGGAGGAAGACTCTCGATCCCTTTGACGTCCACAAAAGAATTTCTCTCGAATGACTTTTGTAAATTCCCATTCATCGTTGGGATAAAGAGAATTTTCGAGTAAATAGATGGTAGATATACTGTTTAAAGTAAATCGAGGAAATTCCTTCAAGGTCTATTGCTAAGAATTCGCATTTCTTTGACCGGCCTATCTATCTTATTTTTTTATTTTTCTTATTTTTGTTTTTTCTTAAAGTTATGTAATGTTTTTTTCTTAATATGGAAAAAATCCCTTTCTTTATCTAATATTCTCTAATAGAACCCATATAGAAAAAAGAAGGAATTCTCACTCCAATCCATACCTTGAGGCTGAGGCAAGCGATAGACCGATATACCAATTGCGCTAGTCCAAGGTAGTTGGGCGGCTTTGAAATCGAAAACTTGACTTTTACATAATTAAATAGAAAGTCTAAATATAAAGAAGACGATTCTCGGTTTCTCCTCGGATGTAGTTTGCTTTCTTGGTTCACCAGTCCTACTACTCGACTTGGAAAGTGGTTCTTTCTTCTCTTAATAAACTACTTATTTCGTTCCAGTCATCAGCACCTTGATGCTCTTTTAGTTTAAATCCCTCTATCCCATACTGGGTGACAGAACTCACAAGAGAAATCTGACTTCTCCTTAATGACCGATAGCGTTCAATCATGTTTGATTTTTTCCATTGTTTTTGGATCCATTTAGGTCATTAACATTAGTGAATTAGGTGAAGCCATACCCAATCGAGATGTTATCCAAATTCAAGTAATTGTAGTAAAACCTGACCTGTTGACCCGCGATACGAATGTATTTAATTCATTTTGTTTTGTAAGACCGTAATGAAAACACAATTTTTTTGGAAATTCTAGACGAATACGATATTGAGATCTTTATAGATCGGTGGCTTTTTCCAAAAGTCTCTTTTTGTCGAGAGACACCCATCCTCATAACGTAAAGGTTGTGGTATCTATCGAACTATCTTTCTCACCGCGACTCGAGCAATCCGATTCAAGGGAATCTTCAATCGAGGCGTTGACTTAGATTCCATTCTCTTTTGTTTAGTTATAGAGGCTCATCTTTCATTGATAGGAATGCAGGTAACCGCACTTGGCATTCCAGACTTTTTTGCACAAGAGTAGCAATTATCCGCTGATCCCGGGGATAGGTTGTTAGAGAGCAGCAGTTAATCATGTCTTTATTTTATAAGAATCAATACGATCTTTATAAGGCTCCTCCTCCGAATGAAATTCAATGGGATCAAGAGAGACCATGCCTTTTTCATTTAGTCTTCCAATAAACGAAAAAGGATTTTTGGTGACACGAAAGTTGTGCTCGACGCTCTCTTTCCTATTCCATTGCGCTAAGTGATCTTTCCCTTTCTTGATGGATGACTACTATGGATAAAGATAACGACTACTCCTAGTCTCTGGTCAATCCATGCTGATGCTAGAAGAGTTATTCCCTCCGCCCACCCCGAAAGAGATTAGGAAGACTAACCTCCATCCTGCTCGAACCTTTGTTGCCTGAGTTATATAACTGACTGCGAGAAGGAAGGTTCAAGTTATGGCTTCCGTACTAGCGTTTTGGCGCTCGCCTTATGGTTCTCAGTCCTTTTTCGCCGAAATGCATTTTAAAAAGATTTTTCCCGCATCGGAACAAGACCCATTATACTAGATTTAGCCAATTCGGGTGCGGATGGGGATTCCCCAATAGATTATACAGATTCGGATATCCTTGTTTACCAACCACACATTGTCTAACCAAATCCAATTCTCTCTCGATACGTTCCTAAAAAAAACATGAATGTTTTCTCTCCCGGATTTGCAGATCCCGGTTTTCGAAAGAGAGCGCACATTCCACGCGCGGTTCTGGTTCTCTCGCAGGAGAGAGATCAAGAGGGCCAGACGAGGAACTCATTCCTGCGTCGCAAGGCTGACATGTTGACTGCCTTAGATAGACAAAAAAACTCAAACGGTCTAACCTAACCCCAGGGCGGCCCCCAACCGAAAGGAGGCGCTAGACGAACTAAGGGCAAGCGAGATAAAAAAAAGCAATTGGAGCTATGTGTAAAACTTTGTTGTGGGAGAGTATTTCTCCAATGAGAATCAAGAAAGTTTTTGGGCAAGTCAAGAAAGGAACTCGCCCTTTGACACCAAAGGGATAAGAGCTGATTGATGGCGATGACTTGGTGAAGGGAATCCATGAGAGAAGGTTCTCGAACCGGGTTACGACCAAATAGAGCGCGGAACCAACTAGTTCAATCGAACAAAGTAATGAGTCTAAGGGAAGGATCAAGCTTGAAAGGAATGGACCGTCTAACCATGGCCTATGGTGATGCTTGAATTTGTTTTTGAAAAAAAAAGAACTTACGGAAATTTGTATGCTTGATTATCTAAGGAAATTATTTAATTTTTTATATTTTCTAAAAATCATCAATTTGGTTAGTTTACATCCCTACAAAGAGAGGGGTAAGATAGATGTACATCTTACCCTCTATAAATTCCACTTGTAAAATTATATTGGATATGTTGTCGTTATTATATTTCCACAAAAAAAAGTCTTTTAAAAAAAATGATTATTTTCAAACTTTTAGGAGATGTTTGGACATGATTTGAAATCATGATGATTTGAAGTTGAAGTTTTGTTTGGACCTGCAATTTGGATTTTTTAAGTTGTATTTTTCTTATAAACAAAAAAAACCACAAGTTATGAAAGCCATCAAAACTTTCTCAATTCTTATACAATCTTATCAAATGAGCAAGTCATAGTTCATAACAAAATTAATACACTACTAGAAGGCCTTTCAAAGAAATACAACATCAATTGAACAAACTTTAGCTCAATAAAATGGAAAATGTAGTGTAATTATTCTTTAATATAATCCTCTCACATTATTGGTAAGAGTAAATTTGTTATAAATATACTACCAACTTGTAGATCTTTTAATATTTGATATAAATAGTTGGTACATAATTGGTAAATATATCTACCAACTTATAAATCTATTTTTACAAAATATAAACTTATGGATAAATTTTTACATTTAAAAAAATTTAAAATCATGACTTGGAATTCCAAATCATGTCTTTTTAGATGATTTAAGATTTCATCTCATGAGATGAAATCGCATGACCAAACACCGATGTCCAAACGACTACTTAGAAACTTATTCCCAAAAGAACTTTTCTAATCTAAAGGAGCCCTAGCTTAATGGACAAGTTAAGCTTTGGTTGTATTGGTTGAACTGTCAATCTTCTCTATTACACATCAAAAAGTTCAATTTTATTTGAGAAATTAACATAACTCTCAGCAGCATCGATTTATTAATTGAACCCAGCCACCATGTATCCATTAATCAAAGTTAAATAATTGAGTGACTGGCATCTTCTATTTGATTGAGAAAAAGTGGCACATATCGAAACAATTTTATACATTAAAAAAAGATACCATGACCTTTTCAAAAAAGGCGGTTGTGGATCACAAAATCGCAATGGTCTATTCTTAATTATAAACTTAAACTATTTTTGCTGAAATAATGGGACATAGGCGAAAGACTTATGGACATCTAATGTTTATATCAAATCTTTTACTACTGTAAAATAGATGAAAATACATATTAATTAATATAAAAAATTATATGTGTCATGTTATTATTGATTTAGTAAAAGATTGGGCGTGAATAAAAAAAATTACCCTTTTGGTAGTCCAATAGTGTACTTTCAAGCAAAATAAATATTTACTAAATTTGCACAGAGAAATAAAAAGAATATGATGTATAATACTTTTGTGTCATAGCCTACGGCTATTTGTACCTAATTAATAAGGAGTCCTATATGTACTAGCGCTATCCTTTGATAAATTATGGATTGTCCTGAAAAGTCACAATTAATAGAAGCAAAAATATTAATGACAAGATAACTTTGTGTGATATCAAGTGTTTGAATGGCATCGCATGTCTGTCTTCTAGGTAGTCAATATTCTAGCAACACTACATAATAACAAGAAAATGGCAAAGATTTTGAAAGTAGATAAGATTATAGTTACGTTTTGGGTTGCTAAACAAATTATTGAAGAACACAAACTCTATGCAACTTGGCCACAGTCACGTGAGTGCCCTAACATGGGCCCTATGCAATGCGATAATGTATTGTAATTAACATCTTTTTACTTAGTAAAGTGCAGTTTAATATCCCAATTTGGCAGTTTTTGTATATCAACATTTTAAATCCGAATACAATAGTAAAAAGTCAATTTAACGATAATTATGCTTCAAACTTCGGAGTTCGAGTAGTACATTTTAGAGTTAAAAGCACTTTTTGTTCCTCGGATATTGGTAGTTTATGATATTTATTCTTATGATATCTGACTAAGTATATTTAATTTTCACATAATTGAATTATGTATTTTTAATTCATTTGCTTATGAATAGTCACAAGTTTATTGTACAATATTGTAATTCATCTTGGTTTGAGGCTTCTCATTAATGCAATATTTATAGGTGTTTACAATACAATTTAAAAACATAATTGGAGAACGATCTCTACTTTACATAATTACACTAGAATAATAATTACAAAATATATGGAGAATATTAATATATTATCTATCATACTCACTCAGTCGGAGTGGGAGGAGGCCGGACGCCCTCTCAGTCGGAGCGGGAGGAGGTCGGACGCTGAGACTGGGTCTGAAGTCAAGGAACAACTGTCGAAGGAGTCCTTTAGTAAATATATTTGCGTACTGATAGGAAGAAGGAACATGTAACACCCGAACATGGCCGGCCCATGACAACCTTCTCACGAACAAAATGAATATCCACCTCAATATATTTGGTTCGCTGATGCTGAAACGGGTTATGAGATAAGTAAACAACATATATGTTATCACATTAGACAAGAGATGCCTTACGTAAGGGACAATGAAGCTATAGAATGAGGTCTCTGAGCCAACAAATTTTGGCAACAACGTTCGCAACGCCTCTATATTCTGCTCTGCACTCGGACGGGAAAGTGTGGCTTGCCATATTGCAAACCATGAGATGAGGTTATCATCCAAAAATACACAATAACCGAAAGTAGATCGACGTATGTATGGACAACCACCCCAATCGACGTCTGTATAAGATATCAACCTTGTTTGTGAAGGTGGATAGAGATGTAATTTGTAGTTAAGAGTACCCTTGATGTACCGAATGATACGTTTAAGAGCGGTAAAGTGAGGCTCCATGGGAGCATGCATGAACAAACACACATGCTGAATGGCATAGGTAATATCGGGCCTAGTGAAGGTAAAATACTGAAGTGCACCAGCTAGACTCCTATAGAGAGAAGGATCAAGCACCGGATCCCCGTTATCGGCGCTAAGCTACGACTTTGAGTCAACTAGAGTGGACATGATCTTGCAGTTTACCATTTTAACTCTGTAAACAATCTATTCGGCATACTTATGCTGACACAAGAACATTGCATTCTTAGATCTAGTCACGAAAATCCCCAAGAAATAACTCAACTTACTCAAGTCTGTCATAGCAAATTCTGATTTGAGCATGGTGATAATCTCATTTTTCAACACATCTGAGGAGGCAGTCAAGACAATGTCATCCACATAGAGTAGTAGTTATGGAATGTCATTACCTCGATAAAAAATAAAAAGTGAGTTATCACATTTGCTGTATATGAACCCAATCTGCAAGATGTAAGGGGCAAAGCGGTCATACCAAGCCCTAGGGGCTTATTTCAAGCCATAAAGTGACTTTCGAAGCCGGCAGACATACTGAGAGACCGAAGGATGCACAAAGCCAAGTGGTTGATGCATGTATACGATTTCTTTTAAGTCCTTATGTAAGAACACATTTTTCACATCAAGTCGATGAATCGACCAATTTTTTCCCATGGCAATGCTCAAAACAGTGCGGATGATGGCTGGTTTAACCACTGGACTAAAGGTCCCACCACAATCAATTCCCTCTTATTATCCCGTGCCATTTTCCACAAGTCTCGCCTTATAGCGTTCAAGCTTACCACTGTCCCTGAATTTGTGATGATAAAGCCACATACAACGAATCACATTGACCCCCTCTGGTTTTGGGACCAAATCTCAAGTTTGATGTGTAGTGAGCGCATTAAACTCCTCACGCATGGCCGCATTCCAATTAGGATCAAGCTTGGCTAATTTTGGGTTCTTGGGTATATGTGAGATGACTTGAATGGATAGGTTAAAGTGGACTTTTGGTTTGAAAATCCCGTGTTGGGCACGGGTTTCCATGTGGTGTGTTGGAATGGGGACTGATTGGGTATTTTATGGCGGATGAGGACTCGGGCAATGGAGCGGTGATGGGATAACGGGGCTTAGGCAGTGGGGTTGTGTGGAGGCGATGAGGCTTGCGGGCAGGGGGTTGGTCAACGGGAGCTGGAGGGTCGGTGATAGTGTCGAGTGGCAGTGGGGTTATCATAGGATCAGTGGGTAGGCCGGGGAGATTGCGGGTGGTAGTGGGGTTGTCACGAGGTGGTAGTGGGGGTAATGTGAGGTGACGAGAGTAGTGGGAGCGGGGGGAGATGACCGGGGCAGTAGGTTTTGAGTCGAACTACTAGCTCCATGGATCATATTATTAAATAGGGGGAAAGTGTCTGAATCATCAAGAAAGCCATAGTCAGTGACTTGAAATTTTCGGACGTTTGCAAAAGGGAAGATGTGCTCCTCAAACGTAACATGGCTAGAGACAAAGACTTTATTTGTGGACAAATCATAGCATATGTACCCCTTATGGTTTGACGGAAAACCCAAGAAGACGCAAGGAGTAGTCCTATATGCTAATTTGTGAGGAGCCGTGGAGGCGAGATTAGGGTAGCATAGACAACCAAAGATTTGGAGGTGACCATAGGAAGGAACCCGACGAAATAGAATTTCGGTGGGAGTTTTATTTTGAAGGGTACGGGTAGGTAATATATTAAGAAGGTATGCCACCATTTGTATCGCGTAGACCCGAAGGGAGGGGGAGAGAAGTATGAAATATCATGGTACATATCATATTATTAATGGTGCGAAAGATTTTTTCGGCTTTACCATTTTGAGGTGAGGTATGGGGGTAGGAGTATCGGAACACCATGCCATTATTCGTACAAAATTTATGAAAGGGTGACTTACGACCATTGTCACATTGAAACGATTTAATGTTCTTTTCAAAATGTGTTTTAATATAGAATCGAAATTCAAGAAAGGTGGAGTAGACTTGAGACTTATATTTGAGCGGATAGACCCAAAGAAAATGAGAGAAGTCATCTAATAGTACCAAATAATATTTATGACCCAATTTGCTATTAATGGAAGATGTCCATAAATCTGCATGAATGATATCAAATGGAGAGAAAGTAACACTCAAAGACGATTTAAAAGGAAGTCTAACATGTTTTCCTAGTGGACAAGAATAACAGTTGTAGGTAAATTTCCCTTTATTACATTGAATCAAATTGTGACTTCTAATAAAGTTAAAAACCGGTGCTCCTAGGTGCCCAAGTCGACTGTGCCAGGTTGAAGGAGTGATTGTAGCTAGAGATGCATCTGGATTGACACTTGCAGCAAAATTGGAAGAGAAATGATATAGGTCTCCCACACTATTGCATCTCGTAAGAGTTGTCCCCGTACGTAGGTCCTTCACAGAAAAACCAAAAAGGGTCAAACTCAATAGATATAAAATTGTCAATAACGAATTTTCTAACAGAGATTAAGTTTTTAATAACGTTAGGAGCATATAGGACGTTTTTAGAGAAAATTGAGGGTGAGGTGATGGAGTTTGAGTGGTGTCATAACCTTGAATTGGAATGCGATTGTCATTTCCACCAAAATAAGTTGAGGATTGTTCAAATTAAACATTTGAGGAAGATTACCAGAGTTACGAGTGAGGTGGAATGTGCCGCCCGTATTCATATACCAAGCATTGTTGGGCTGCTGTAAATTCATGGTGCTGTAGGCCTGGCCAGTTCAGTAGGGGTAAGGAGGTCGTATGATTGTTGTTGTTGTTGGGCCACATGGAAGTGGGCCTGTTGTGGATGGGTCATTGGATGTTGGCCTAGAGGAAGGCCCAGAACAATGGGCAGTGCCTTGGGCCGAGACATTCGGGTAGGAATATGGGGCGAGGCCTATGTTCAGGAAATAAGCCAAGGTAGTTGGTCGGCCCACTGAAATGTGTATTGGGCCTGCTGTGGTTGGCCGCCGGAACTGGACCATCCCCCGCATCCTTTTCCCTTGCCACTACGACCGTTACCGCGACCTCTGCCCCTGCCGCCACTGCGACTGTTGGTTGTCCGTGTGCTGCGGCTGGCCGACGGGTATGGTGGTGGTCACCGGTGCATCAACTACCAAGGCCTTTTGATTATGTTTGTCTTGTTTGGCACACCTAATTTCCTCCCAAGAGCAATTATGATCGGACCTTGTTGAAACTAGGGAGGGGATCAGCTTGTTGAATCATTATCGCAAGTGTGTCGTACTCACCCTTTGGCAAACTATTTATTAGTTGTAAAACCATATTCATTTCTGAAATAGTTATGCCCACATTAGTTAATTGATCTACAACTACTTTCAATTATTTGCAATAGTCGGACATATTCGCAAAGTTTTCAAGACGGGTGTTATTGAATGGTTCATCCAAATAGATGGCACAAGTATGTTTGTTGTCTTGAAAGATTTTCTCTCGTCTTGTCCATAGTTCGTGAGCCGAAACACCTGCCTTCATAATAGTATGAAGTAGATACTTGAATACGGTGCCATATATCCATTGCTTGACGATAGCATCAAGCCGTTTCCATGTTGTGTTGTTAACGTCAGACGGACGGGGTATGATGGTGTCTATGTGATCAAGAACGTTGTAGGCACAAATATGAATTTGAAATAATTCTACCCATGAAGAGTATTGTTCATCCTCTTGATCAAGAACCAAAGGGATAAAGTTCTTGATATTTGTGACGGCGAAGGCAAGATGAAATGAGTTGGTAGATGATGAGGGATGAGGAGGATGTGCGACATCTTGTGTGGAGGAGGAGGAATCATAAGAACCCATGTCGCCGCCGGAAGTTTGGGAAGAGAGGAGAGGGGCGACGAAAATTCTTTAGGGTTGGGGGGAGGGGGTTGCCGCCGAAATGAGAGAATGGTGGGGGGGGGGGGTGGCAGCCAAAAAAAAAATAAAAATTTAGGGTGTTAGAGTTTTGGCTCTTGATAACATGTAGAATAATGTAATTCTCCTTGGTTGGAGGCTTCTCATTAATGCAATATTTATATGTGTTTACAATTTACAAACCTAATTGGAGAAGGATCTCTACTTTACATAATTACACTAGAATAATAATACAAAATATATGGAGAATATTAATATATTCTCTATCATTTATCATAATTATTAACTGTTCTACCACTTAATTACTCATGTGTTATGTTAAACTTGTATTGTTACTTTATATTTGACCATAATTTACTTCTAAAAAAATATAAACCTTATATATCTATAAAAGGTCCAAAACACACATTTTGACTAAGTAAAAGTTAAATATGCCGAATCATATTTTACACGGACCAAATCAATAATTGTTGAGGGACCAAAAATATTACTATTACTTTGCATTTATCATTTGTTAAGGGAAAACTTTAGTGGGTCCAATATTTATATCCAATATATAAGAAGAGATATTTCCTCAAGAAAGAATATATGATTAGCCGACACCAAGGGGAAATACAGCTACTCAATAATATTTCATTTATTCATTCTTTCCCATTTTATGGTCATCACTTCTTTAGTTGGTATGCCTACTAATAATTTATGTCAGAATTGAAATACTACTCCATATATTACCTGCATCCACGAGTTGTTATAGAAGACAAATTTTATTCTCTCCTGATACTGACCACCACATCCTTAGTATATTATAATTAGGCAATCAATTGGACACAACTGTGAAAAATCTACTAGTATAAAACACAACAATGTCTCCTTTTGTAACTGGTTCCTCCATTGCAGCGATTTACTGAAATTGTGACCCCTAACATTAAGCTAGTAGCGTTTAACCAGTATGGTAACATTCTATTGTAAGAATTCACTGGTTGAGCTCTTTTTTCCCCTGTCCATTAATTGCCAATTAATGTCTAAAAGGTACCGCAAAAGATGGTCATCAGCTAACTCTTTCGAGTAACCACATACTTTCTGCCTTACTAGAAAAGCCGCACCCCTTCGGAACCGTCTCAATAAAATTGGGGGCCTAAAGTTAAATTGGATAGAAAAATCATAATTTTTTAAAGGGAAGATCCTCATATGTATTTTTATTTAAATTCTATTTTTCAAGCTTTTTTAGATGCGCAATCATTAATTACTGTTATATAATCAATTTATTTTAACAAATTCTTTTCAATTGATAATATAGCTAATCAATTCAATCTCTCTTGAGACATTGTTGATCTAAGTAATATGTTATCAATTTTAATTTTGAAAAATTTCTTTTCGCTGAGGCAACAATTATAGAAACTATTAACATTATTCTGTAAGCAACATATGCATTTGAAAAGAATCAAGTCTTTTTATTTGTAACTTGTAAGCTGTTGTTTGACAGACTTTTCAATATTGAGAATAAGAATGGCAAAAGAGAGAATGAAAAAAATGAATATATGAATAATAACTGGGCCCACATCATTTTTTAAGATACAAATGAGACAATAAAATAGCTATCCAATTACCACGTAAAGTTATTTCATTCGTAATTATTGCAAGGATCACCACACTATAATGTAAAAAGTTATTGTACTTTCTCTCCGAAAAAATTCTTCAAATTTTACAGTACACAACTTTTTCTTAATACTCCAATATATATTTCATCTATCCCAATTTATGTGATACACTTTCCTTTTTAGTCTGTCAAAAAAAGAATGATACATTTCTATATTTAGAAATAATTTAACTTAAAACATCAATTTTTACCCTTAATGAAATGATTTACGGCCACATAAATATCTATTACTTGTTTTATACCACAAAGTTCCAAAAAAAAAATTTCTTAAACTCCGTGCCTAATTAAACTATATCACATAAATTATGACGAAGAAAGTATATAGAATACACTTTTAGGAAAAAAATGAGGACCCCAAATAGTTGGGGCTTTAAGCGATTGATTTAGTGGCCGTATAGTCGGGCCATCCTCATTATTTACATCAAACCAAAATTTTTAACCTGAGCAATTAAAGATAAATCATTGATTTGGTGTAACAACGGATGCAAAGATTTCCTCCCCATCATTAAAATCACAAATCTTCTGTATCTTCGTTTGGCCCTCACATGTTGGCATCATCTTGGTCTATCGGTCCATAAAACATGCCAGACCGTATGCAATAACCCCACACCTGTCATTCTCATGAGCAATTAAATCAAGTTGCTAGATACTAGTTGAAAATATACTTCTTTAAGCGTGATGGTGATATGTTACTTCACTACTCATGATAAGATAGTCCTCAACATATTAATGATGAGCCAATTAAAACTAGATTTTCATCGACCAGGAAAAAGAAAAAGAACTTTCAGGGAACAGTAGACCTATATTTCAGGTAATGAATCTTACAAAAACGGCACCACACACAATCTAGAAAAAAACATATCTAGCATGCCAAAAAGGGTAAGCAACCACGTTTACTGTACCAATGAATTATGTTTTCAAATGTGTTGACGGATTTGATGTGGTAAAATGACATAAGTACAACCAGAATCAACTATGTAGTCAGTAAAGTTTTGTGATAGACAGCAAATAAGCGTTTGAAACATCATCTGATGTGTACACTCTCTTACTCAATTTTTGTTTAGCTGGACCGATTTGTTTAACTGGGGCTGTATTCTAATTGTAAAGTAGGTATCTTGGTCTAACTCAACCCCAAAAGCTAACTTGTAATCCAAGTCCATTTAAGTAGTCCATGTTCCTATTCCATATCTGATGTGGGACTCTTAACACTCCCCATATTCGATTAGGGACTCTTAACACTCCCCGCACGCCCAGACCTTGTTAACTGGAGCATGAATAATATAATTTGGGGCCCAACATCAGTGAACAAAGAATTGTAATGGGCCTGACTCTGATATCATGTAAAGAATGGATCTTGAACCTAACTCTACCCCAAAAACTAGCTTGTAGGGTGAGTATTGTCCAAGTTCATATAAGGAGTGCATGTTCCATTTCATATCCGATGTGAGACTCTTAACACTAATGTTACACTGTGAAAATTGAAGCTGCAGCTCGAATTGCGTAGTAACCATAAGATTCCACGATTTCATTTGGAGAATATGTTGTCAACTTGTTATAGCACAAAAGTTCGGAACAGTAGAAATAGACACATCAATTTCATCTGGGGTAGATTTGTAATTTGCTATTAATTGCTCCAGTTCCGAGACATGCATAATCTCATTTTTTTAAAAAAAATCCTCCCTTCTTGGAGGACATTTGTAAGTCCAATATCCTAATTAGACTAGATACAAGCTTAGCATTATCAATATCAACCAGCTAGAATTAGGCACCTCCTTTTCATTCGAGCTAGATTCGTGATTTGCTAATTAGTTGCTCTTCTAATTCCACTATACATGGTGGAGCTGAGACGTGCATAATCTAAGAAGACCAGGAAATTCTTTCCTTAAGTTACTCACTGTACGTCAGATGAAAGCTGACAAATTTTTAAGTAGAGGATATGCTTTTGTAAGACTTTGAAAGTATACATTTAATTACGAATAGTAAATCATGTCTAATCTTCCTAATCAATTTCTAATAATCTTCTACTTAATTAACATAATATTTCTAATTAATATTTTACTACCTACCATATATAAAATGATACTACATCAATACATAATAATAATATGATTTTAATAATATTCTAACACTCCCCCGCAGTCGAAGCTGGAGGGCGGTGAATGCTGAGACTGTCCCTAAAATCTTCAAATAATATCAGCGGAAGTCCTTTTGTGAAGATATCTGCGATTTGATGACGCGTTGGGACATGTAGCACTCACACTTGTCCGCGAGCCACCTTCTCGCGTACAAAATGAATATCTAACTCAATATGTTTAGTGTGTTTATGGTGGATGGGATTGCTTGAGAGATAGAATGTACTAATATTATCACATTATACTATTGTTGCTGTCGGAATTGGGCAATGAAGTTCAAGTAACAGGTTCCGAATCTAACATGAGTCAGATACAATATTAGCCACAACACGATATTCTGCTTCACCACTTGAGCGTGATACCGTGGCCTGCCTTTTTGAGGACCATGAGATTAAATTGTCACCAAGGAAGACGCAATACTCGGAGGTGGATCGTCTTGTGTCCGGACATCCTGCCCAGTCTGTATCAGTGTAAGTAACACGTTTGGAAACAGAGGACGAGTGTAGATGTAATCCATACTCCATAGTGCCCTGAATGCATCGCACAATGCGTTTCAGAGCATGCATATGTTCCTCCATTGGATTATGCATGAATAGACACACTTGTTGCACTGCATAGGTAATATCTGGCATGGTGAATGTGAGATTTTGTAAAGCTCCTGCAAGGCTACGGTATAACGTCGGATCAACAAAAGTTTGCTAGAGATGGCACTCAATTTTGACTTTATGTCGACCGGAGTTGCCGAAGGTTTGCAGAAAGACATTCCAGCTCGTGACGCGATTTCTGATGCATACTTTTTCTGAGAAAGAAATAAGCCACTTGTATATTGTGTCACAACAATTCCTAGAAAGTAGTGTAGTGGGTCAAGATCTTTCATAGCAAATTCAGAACTAAGTTGTGACATGATACTCTTGCGAAGAGAGTCCGAAGATGCTGTTAGAATAATATCATCCATATATATAAGAAGATAAGCAGTATGATTACCCTGACGATAAATAAACAGGGAATTATCTGAATGGCTGTGCAAAAAACCCATGTGTGACACAAAATATGCAAACCGCTTATATCAAGCCCTGGGGGACTGCTTGAGGCCATATAATGATTTGTTGAGCAAACTCACATGGTTGGGATATTTAGGATCTTTGTATCCCAACGGTTGGTGCATGTATACAGTTTCATTGAGGTGTCCATGTAGGAAGACATTTTTGACATCCAATTGATGAAGTGGCCATCCTTTTTAGAGAGACAGGCTGAGAACTGTTCTGATAGTTACTGGTTTGAACACTGGACTGAATGTCTCCTCGCAATCTACACCAACCTGTTGTGTCTTCCCATCACATACAAGACGGTTTTTATGTTGTTCAAAAGTTCAATCAGATTTTCTTTATGGCTGAAAATCCACATATATCGAATTATATTAGCATTAGATGGACGAAGTACTAAATCTCATGTCCTATTTGTAATTAGAGCATGATATTCATCATTCATGACCATTTTCCAATTCGGGTCTTTTATAGCATACACTGGATTACGAGGCAAATGTGATTTTGAGACATGTGTGTGAAGAATATATTTGATATTGAGTTTGACAATTCCATGTTGACTATGGGTGACCGGATGATTTGTTGGGCTAGTGGACTGGACGCCACTAACCGATGGGTGAGAAATCGAGGGTTCAGTGGGCTATATTGCTTGCGCTGGAATTGGGCTTGTAGGGGTGGATTGGCCCAAGCCGCTGGACCGGGCAGATTGTGCGGCTGTGGAACTAGGCCTCGGAACCGAAGGCCCAAGCTACCGCATTGAAATGTCAGTCAGTTGGGCCATCAATCTTCGGCCCAATGGGCCTGAATTATGGTTTCCAACACTAGCAATAGGTACCGAGCTGTGAAAAAAATGTGTAAGATACGAAAACTTATCATCATCCAAAAAATCATAGGTATGAGTCCCGGTGGCATGTATCTTAGCAAATGGGAAAAAAATTCATAAAAAATTACATGACGACTGATAAATATTCTTTTGGAAGAAATGTCGTAACATTGGTAACCGCGATGATGAGTAGGATATCTCAAGAAAACACACGGAGTAGACCGGGCTTAGAGTTTTGTGATTGTGGTGGATGAAAATATGGGGTAGCAAAGGCAACCGAACACTCTTAAGTGATGATATGAGGGTTGTCGTAAATAAAATATTTTTAGAGGAGCTTGGTGTTGACACCCAATTTTGTCCCACATTTTATGATTTTATTTGCAAATTTGAATATTTTGACACCTCAAAATAATTTATATATATATATATATATATATATATTATTCTCAATATCATTATTTATCGTCATTATTATTATTGTTTTCATTTTTATTGTCATTTGCATTTTTTATATCATAGTCATACTTTATATCTTAATATTATATATTATTTTATATTCCGCAAAACGGCATCGCATTTTATTTTTAGCACCAAGCATTTTGAAAATATTATATTTTTATCATATTGTCATCTTTACAATTTATAAATTTTGCAAAGCCTTCTTTTTATACAATAAAACCCTTTTTTGTTTTTTAAACCCATCATCCATTTATTTCCCAACCCAAAATAAATCACTCATTTTCGGACCCCATGAAAGGCCCAACCGACCACCCCACTTATCCTCTACCCGCGGCCCAATTCGATCGGCCAAACACCCAAACCCAGGCCCAACCGAAATCCCTTCATCCCCTTTGACCCCCCCTAAACCAAACAACCCTAAAAAAAAACCTAACCCACATTTCTCTCTCAACCTCCCATCCGCCGCACCCGACCTCATACACCCTCATACCCTCAACCCCACACAACGTCGGGCACCTCACCCGACACCACCACCACCACCACCCTCTGCACCTGACACCACCAACCCATCATCCCATACCCTTATCCCCCAAAATCCGCGATCCATACCCCCAAAATCCGTTCCAAAATCGTTGCTTTCGGCCCCTTAATTTTAAATTCAAGCTCGGTTTTGGGTACGAATCCATCTATAAATACCCCCATTTGTCCTTCATTCTCGGAGGGATTTCGGAGGTCAGATTTCGGGTTAAAAAAAGAATTTTTAGGATTTTTCGTTTCTAAAAAAGTCAAGAAATCTGAGAAAAGAAATCAAAAATAGGTCCGAAAAAACAAGTTCAAAATCCAAAAGAAAAGGGTAAGTTTTGTTCTTAAATTTTGGGGTTAAAATACTCTTATTAGCTTCGTGAATCCCAATCCGAAAATCTGCTTTGTTTTGTTGTTGTTCATTGTTTTCGGATTTCGGGTCGGGTCGACCCGATTTTGAATAAATTTCCAGATTTTGTGTGTTTATATTTTGTTGTTGGTTATCTGAAATTTGGAAAGAAATCGATTCGGGTTGAAACGTCTGATTCGGGTCGGGTCGACCCGATTTTGAATAAATTTCCAAATTTTGTGTGTTTATATTTTGTTGTTGGTTATCTAAAATTTGGAAAGAAATCGATTCGGCTTGAAACATCCGATTCGGGTCGACCCGGTTTTGAATAAATTTCCAGATTTTGTGTGTTTATATTTTGTTGTTGGTTATATGAAATTTGGAAAGAAATTGATTCGGGTTGAAACATCCGATTCGGGTTGGGTCACTGATCCGGGTCGGGTCGGCCCAGTTTTGAATAAATTTCCAAATTGTGTGTTTATATTTTGTTGTTGGTTATTTGAAATTTGGAAAGAAATCGATTCGGGTTGAAACATCCGATTCGGGTCTGGTCATTGATCCGGGTCGGGTCAACCCTGTTTTGAATAAATTTCCAGATTTTGTGTTTATATCTTGTTGTTGGTTATTTGAAAAATAAAATTCCAAAAATTGATTCCGGTCACCACTGTTCCGTGTTGCATTTCTCGGGTCGGGTCTGGTCGGCCCAAAATCCAGGTCGTCTATCCGGGTCTGTGTTTTCAGAACTGTGTCGATTTCCTAATTTTTCTTCACTGTTTTGTCGAGTCGAATTTTCAGGAGCATTTCAAATTCTGTTCTGGTTCAAAAATTCAGAATCCGAGTGGGACATTTTAATTGCTTACTATTGTATGTGGCTATGTTGTTTATTTTACTGATTTGAACTAATACTTCATTTAGGCCAATGAAATTGAATTTGAGGCCGTGCCCCTTCGGAAAATGCTCTTATGTTTCAGTTTGCTTTTTGGCATTTAAACATCCGTACACTGATATCTTACTGTTTTACTGCTTTGAATAAATACTGCATTTAGGCCAATGAAATTGAATTTGAGGCTGCGTCCTTCGAAAGTTGTTTTCTTAGTTTCTGTTTTCTTTACTGTTTTACTGCTTTGAATAAATATTGCATTTAGGCCAATGAAATTGAATTCGAGGTCGCATCCCTTCGGACATCATTTCTCGATTTATGTGTTTTACTGTTTTCGACACCATTTACTGATTTAAATAAATACTACATTGGCCGATGAAAAAATATCCGTCGATTTTTAGGCCTCCACAGTCGTAAAGACGGAAAATAAAATTTCTGGGCAATGATGAAACTTAAATCTTTTTCACCCGAGATACCAACATGTTCGGTAGGCAAGACAACTAAAATGACCAACGAGTCATATGTTCGCAGCCACGACGTGATTGGAATGATCTTTTCAAAATTTAAGTTTGAGTCCTCCGTAATCAAAACATTTATTGTTTTGGATACGGATCCGAAGTTATGTTATTCAATTGTTTCTAACTGTTTGTTCTTGACAGGTTGCAAGGGATAAAGTCAAAGAAGGCAAATACCCCTCGGAGATTATTTATTTTGATGTTGTTTTTTACCTTATTTAATTCAGCTTTATTTCATTTTGTATTGTAATAGTATTGTACTCTGAAATTATTGAAATGTTTAGAGTAGTTAGACTTAGAATTAATTAATAGGGTAGTCTAAAATTGAAAACTCATCGCTAGTTTATTTATTTTAGGCTCGGTTAGTTTTAAAATCAAAAAATCGCTAGTTTACCTATTTTTAGGCTCGTCACCCATAAAATTTACATTGCATATATTTTTATCAATTTTCATTCAAATGCATACTTTTTTTTCCCTTCAACTTTACATGTATTTTTAATGCCATACAAATATATACTTGTACAAATGCATCATTTCATTAAATACTTGCAACATCATTTAAACTTTATATTTCTAAATATGCATTTTTCTTAGCATAACAATTAACCTGAGTTTGATCGGATAACCGCAAGTTAGCGGATTTTAAAGGATGCCTAACCCCTTCCCTTTAGGATAATAAAGAACCCTTACCTAGAATCTCATTAGTTTCGTAGACCAAAAATCGGAGTTATTTTGCAGCATTTAGTTAACATTCAGGTGCCCTAATTCACCTTAGAATAATTAGATGGCGACTCCTCGAAGCAAGCATTTTAACCAATCCGGAGGGAATCGAGCCATCACGTCGCGAAGCCTGCGAGTTAAAAACGGGCGCGACACTTGGTATGATGGTTTTTATGAGGCAAGGCAACTAAAATGACCAACAAGTCATATGTTCTCAGCTACGACGTGATTGGAATGATCTTTTCAAAATTTAAGTCTGAGCCCTCCGTGATCAAAACATTCTTGTTTTGGATACGGATCAGAAGTTATGTATATTCATTTGTTTCTAACCGTTTATTCTTGACAGCTTGCAAAGATAAAGTCAAAGAAGGCAAATACCCCTCGGAGATTACTTATTTTTGTTGTTGTCTTTTACTTTCTTTAATTCAGCTTTATTTCATTTTGTATTGTAATATTATTGTACTCGTAAAATTATTGAAATATTTAGAATAGGTAGACATATAATTAATTAATAGGGTAGTCTAAAACTGGAAACCCGTCGCTAGTTTATTTATTTTAGGCTCGGTTAGTTTTAAAATTGAAAATCGCTATTTTACCTATTTTTAGGCTTGTCGCCCATAAAAATCACATTGCATACATTTTTATCAATTTTCATACAAATACATATTTATATTCTTTTTAGCTTTACATATATATTAATGTCATACAAATGTATACTTGTACAAATGCATCATTTCATTAAATACTTGCAACATTATTTTTATACTTGTAAAACATGCACTTTTCTTAGCATAACAATTAACTTGAGTTTGATCGGATAATCGCAAGTTAGCGGATCTTAAAGGATGCCTAACCCCTTCCCTTTAGGATAATAAAGAATCCTTACCCAGAATTTCATTAGTTTCGTAGATCACAAAATTGGAGTTATTTTGCAGCTTTTAGTTAACATTCAGGTGCTCTAATTCACCTTAGAATAATTAGGTGGCGACTCCTCAAGCAAGCATTTTAACCGATCTAGAGGGAATCGACGCCATCGCGTCGCGAAGCTTGTAGGTCAAAATCGGGTGCGACAATTAGTAACCGGTGAACCAACATTTCTTAATTGATCGGCCAACACTTTGAGTCGTTGACAATATGTAGAAACATTAGGAAAATCCGTCATGTCAATGGTTGAGAACTCTTGTTCCAATGTAACAACACGAGAGTTTTGGTTATCTTGAAAGATATTTTGCAAGCGTTCCCAAGCCGCCATGGCTGTTGAATCCGATTCCATTATCGTATGCAACAAGTCAGTGGAAATTGTTGCATAAATCCAACCAAGGACTGTGGCATCAAGTGTATCCCACAATTCCTTGTCTGCATCGTTTGTTATGTCTTTCCCTTTTCCATCTTTTGGAGGAATTATATGATGAAGAACTTTGTGAGCACGACAACATATTTTGAATAATTTCGCTCAAGTCGCATAATGAACGATTCCATTTCTAGTTTGATGGAAACATGTGTTTTGATGTTTGACACAGCAAGGGCAGGTGAAAGGATGATTTGGTTTTCAGACATAATTGGTTGTGATGAAGGATAATCAATAATGGAGTAAGAGAGAAAAAAATGATGAAATTTTTGGGCAACTAGGGTTCTAGGGAGGAAGATGACCGAAAATTTGGAAGAAAATAAATTAATTTTGGATCTTTCCTTAAGCTTTTGATAGCATGTAAGACTTTGAAAGTATTTTCCTCAATGTATTCATCCTTAAAGGGAACAATATATACAACATATACATTTAATTAGAAAGAGTAAATCATGTCTAATCAATTCCTAATAATCTTCTATCTAATTAACATAATATTTCTAATTAATATTTTACTACTTACCCTATATAAAATGATACTACATCAATATATAATAATATTATGATCTAACAGCTTTGTTAGGTGGAGTGCTTGAAAGACGTTTCCTTTTCTTATCGTACGCGCGCTCCTCCTCAACGATCATAACTGACATTGCACCATATCTCATTTCTCGTTCCCCACCCCCCCACACTCCCCACACCCCACAAAACAATCCCTCGACTCTTCCAAGGATCCTTACTTTCAAACTAGTATATATACTCTTCTATTGGTGGCTCCTTGTAATTGGAATTTCACAATTTCGACTCCTCAGACTTCAGAGCGAGAAAAAACAGAGCAACCTGAAGAAAGAATGAAGCGGCCTTCATCTCTACCCATATTGTACGTTCTTGTTAATTTTATCTCTTTTCCTGATAACTTCTTTCACTTTACGCTGATTCTTCTTCCTTACTTTTTCACCATTGTGTTACTATTGCAGAAAACAATTCGAAGGAACTCATCACGTGGATGTCAATAACAAAGGGAAAGCAGTACTTAAAGATGAATTCGATGACTATGAGATCATTGACTCCGAGAGAATTACCACACCTGTGATCTGTGTTGGAAATTTGCCTTTGGCGGGAGTTGCGACCGACCAACTTTAACGGCTTAAACACTAGTGTAACGTATGTTGGAGAATCCGGTTCTTCACACATGCATGATCTACTAAGTACGTAGATAACCGTAGGGCCAAGAATCGTCAAATTTCATTGAGAAATGAAAGAGATATTGGTTCACGAAGTAAGGTGTTTGAAGCATGGAAAGTGTGGTATTGTGTGTAATTCTCCCTCATCGGTAGAGGAAGAAAGAATTGTTGTGTATATAAGATTCGAAATTGGTTTGGGGTTTGGGACCCCAAGGGGTATCCCATGTGTTTAAAGGAGGGAGGACCTAGATGTGCTTCGGTTCAAGTAAAGACCACACGCGCGCCGCCGCCGCCCGCCCGTCCGGTCCGGTTCCGGGTTCACGGGTCATGGGTCATGGGTCATGGGTCGTGGGTCGTGGGTCGTGGGCCTTCTGATATTATCTTTTTGGGCCAGAAAACTTTGCCAGAAGTACAGTTTGATCCCGAAGTTTCGAAGTACGAGTTTGGACCGAGAATTCTTTCGGATGTACGGTTTGGTCCCCGAAGTTTCAAGATGTACGAGTTTGGTCCCCGAAGTTTTCGAAAGTTGGAATTTCGACGAGTCAAAGCGAGAAACGTCCAAGCTCTCAATTCGGCCATTTATTTTGGCTGAATTACTCCTCCTATAATGGCCAAAAAACAGTTGGTCTTTCACCATTTATGTTGGTGACTTTACTACCTCCATAATGGCCATTATTTGGCTATTATGGAGGCGAGTTTTCAGCAGTTTTTCAGCCCCTCCTTCACCTATATAAACACCCCCTTACACCATTGTTGAGCACACTTGATATGCACGAAAATACACAACGAGAAAAAAATCTTCTTCCTACAACTTCCAAGCATCATTTCGTTACTCAATATTCTTCACGGTAGCTCTTGAGTTTCCTTTGCTCAAGGGTTCCATTCTTTGTTTTATCTTGGGAGACAAATTGTCCGGGACGTATAAAGGATACATACGGGGCAATATTGTCTTAAGGACAGAGTGCTACACTCGACTCAGAGATAAACCAGTTTCCATTTTTCAGTCTTCAACAAAATCGTAATTTCAGTTTTGTTGTTATATTGTAATTTTCAGATTTCTAGTTGAATTATTGAAATCTTTATTTATCCTTTCGAATACTTGTAATAGTTAAATACTTCCCGTACTGCTTTATAAAGTACCATAGAGCAAAATCTCCCAACAATCTGCAGAACAATACAAAATTGGGAACTCACCACACGAGGTAGAATACATTCCCATTACCATTTCTGTTACTCTGTTTTTCTCTTCTTTTTTTCCTCCCTTCATAGCCATGGACTCTGTTCTATCAAGTACGGAATCAAGAAAATGGAATTTGGGTTAATATAATCGCGCATTTCGTATGGAATTACAGAATTTTAAACTGTCGTATAGAACGATCATTAAGGGGAATTTCTCTTTTCTTGAAAATTTTCAGGATCCAGTAAAGTTTTTGGTTGTCATAGTTAATAGGATTCTAAGTGTTAATTTTGGATTAATATGTCATGATTATGTAGATTCACCTAGTTGGCAGCTTGCGATTAATTGAACTTGTTCTTAAATTCATTATACTTCAGATTAATTTTTCGAAGCTTGATTGAACGTATTTTATACAGGGGAAAATATTTCTTGGGGAAAACAGGGGCTATGGAGGCGTGAGCAGATAAACAGAGCAGCAAAGCTAGAGAAACAGCTAAAAGCAAGATGGGCCGTTGATGGACTCATTGAGGAAGAACTCAATCGCTTTCGGGCCCAATACAACAGGGCCATAGTCCCAACTAAGCTCAAGGATGTGGCCCAATTAATCATGCCTAAATGGACTCCTTCACCAGAACTAGCCACATTAACTTGGTTAGGCGATTGGCGGCCCTCAACAATCTTGGACCTCCTTCAACACTTGGCCCACTCATCTGCTTTTTCAAAATCTTTACCAGATTCAGTTGCTATTGAAGTGGCATTACCTCAGTTGATCAACGAATTACGTATCGAAGAGGCGGTGATTGATGAAGAAATGGCTGAGATCCAGTCCAACTGTATCTTACATCTGCCATTTGGCCCAAATAAAGCCCAAAAGGGTGCTGCAATGGCTTGCATCCAATCTGAGTTTAAGAAGATCCATAGGGTTATTACCAAGGCCCAAAACTTGAGGCTTGAGGCAATGGAAATGGCAGTGAAGAAGGTGTTAAGCAGAACAGATGCAGCAGAGTTCTTGGTTGCTTTTGCTGGAATTCAAGACTTGGTTCACCAATGGGCTACGCAACACAAATTGAACACAGGCCCAGTTTCTATACGTACTAAAGCCCTGAAGTCTGGTAGCCCACTGAAGTAGGCCCATTTGAGTAAGGAGAATCGTATGACATTCAAATTGCGATTAAGTACTCGTTGGCACTTCGAGGTTTTGTACGTTTAGACTTTAGAGTTTTCATTGTTTCTTTTGGAATGGTGCGTCAACTTTAGCATTAGCCTTCTAGGGGCAGAAACTTTTGAGCTTTACCTTAGCCAGTCTTGCCACTTGTGTGATTGCGTATATACTTCTAATATTTCAAATCCCAACACTTGAAATCTTTTTGTATTTTAAAAATGACAATATACGAGTATAAGTACCATTTGTTCATATTGGAAGAGTTTAAGCATGGTAAAGAACTATCAGACTATCAAATAAAATATAAATATAAATATTATTATAGATGTGAAACAACTAATAATTGATATAATAGGCAAAATAAATCAAAACAAATAAGAATATTGTGGAGAGGTTTGACACTTTAACATGATAAATAAGTTGCTAATAAGAGGTGTTTGGTATGGAGGAAAATATTTCAAGTCATATATAGTGTTAGGAATTTGATAGCAATTTGCCATTATAAGTTTAAGCGTTGGAAATTGTTAAAATTAAGAAAGGGAATTAATAGGAAGATCAAAAAGTTAAGGACCGTTTGGTTAGACATGTGGAATTGATTAAGCATTTTTTTCCGAATAAATATAGAGTCAGAATGAGTGATTTTTTGTATATTGCCAATTCTGGCTAAATTTATCGAAGGTAGAGATAAAATTTCAGCTTCTAAATTTTGATTAATTAAATCTGACGCCCTAAATACTATTTCACACCGTTTCCTACACGAGAGTATTAAAAATAAGTCACTAAGTAACATTTCAAACTCATTATCTCATTCTCATTCTCTAATGCTTCTAACCGCGTTACCCATTGACCACCCTTTCTCAGCCAACCCCATCCTTCTACCTGATAGTGTTTTTTTAAATTACATATAAATATTCCCTACTGAAGAAATATACATCCTTATATTTCACTTACTTGCGGCAACATGACGTTGTACTTCCACAAGCTCCACCATGAATTTCCGGAGGACATTCAAACACTCTCTTTTTAGCGCGTGTTCGGAATCCTCTTCATTTTTTTTTTAAATCCAACTCATCTCCACTATATAAAAAGAAGGAACCACAACAACAAAGCAAACCAAATCCTCCATCAAGCTAAAACGAGTACACCTCAAGAAAAGCTTCGAATCTCTAAACCTCACATCACATGCAAGATGCAACTCACAAAACCCTAATTTCATCATATAATCAATCTCTCAATTTTTCAGATTAATTGTTTTGCTTTGGTTTACTAAGGGGCAGACGAGATTAAACAATGTCTGCAATTGTGTGCGGCAAGAGATCTTTCTTTGAAGATTTACAATCGCCGTCGCCGACGTCAGCGTCGCCGCCTGTTTCAAAGAAGATTCGTTGTTCTTCCTCCACCTCTCCGGTCCGCTTCTCGTCTTTGCCGCCGCCGCCGTCCAGTTTCATTGATCAGCTGAGAGCTTTGTTTCCTGATATGGAAACTCAGGTTTCCCCATTTTCTTTATCTTGTTTTAGATCGCCTTTTGTTTTTTCCTGTTAGGATGAAATTGTTTGCAGTAGTTTTCTTAAATTTGTTCATTCTTTTTGCTATTTGATGCTTAAACCGTTATCTCAACCTTCATTTCCAACAACCTTACTTATCCAAAAAAAAAACATTTATTCCAACCATTATGAATTGATTTTGAATCTTCAAAGTCTTATGGTAAATGGTAATTGCTCGATTATGTTTACTACGAACAATGTGAAGTATGTAAATGATTGTGATATACTAGGTGCAGAGACCAAAATGTAGTTTTGCTGTTTTCTTTTTATACAGTTTCCATTGTATTGACTCCTTTATGATGTAGTACCGTTCAGAAACAATGGTAAATGTACAGTTGATTGTGATAATAGTAGGTGCAGAGACCCAACTGATTGTTTTGCTGTTTTCTTTTTATAACAATTTCCAATATATGTACTCTTCAGCTTGCTGAGAAAGCTTTGGAAGAGTGCGGCAATGACTTGGATGCTGCTATTAAGAGGTTACATGAGCTTCACCTTGTGTATGCCGATGCAAAGACAGTTACTGATGGAGAGATGGATAATGGTATGTATTCAATAATTATTTCCCTATTTGGATGATTCTTTGATGCTCCAGATTTTTAGTTGTTACTCTTGCTTATTATTCCTTGCATTATACATTGATATCCCATTTCTGACGTTGGAAAGCGATATGTGTACGAGAATGTGTTGATTCTCTCATTAATTTATGGTGTTGCATAATTGTTGGGAAAAGTAAAACTCTTTGCTTGCATCAGCAGAAGTAGATGGTTGGATCATTTATTTGTGCTGATAAATGATGTTTTTGAATCAACATTAATATTCCTAAAATGGTGTTTCGTGGCTGCCTTGTATGGACATCGATATTGGATTTTGTCAATTGTGTCAATCAACAATCAGTAGATGAAGCCTCAAATAGAAAGTAGTTAGGGCTGGCTATAAGAATACTCTATATCTATTCAGCTGTATTCGAGCCCATTTCATGCCAACACATCGAGATAGCAAGTGTTTTTTCAATCTCCATAACTGCATGTCTCTACCTGTATGTGTTTCTATGGAGTTGTACGAAACTATTGGTGAGAGCTCTCAGGTGTTCTAGATAAGTAGCCCCTGATGTATCTATTTGTATAAAAAAAAATTTAAGACCACCTTTTTGTCTCCACTTTTTGGTCCTTATTGATTACCATGCTATTTCTTGCGAATCACAATCCTAACTAATCAAGCCTCATGCAGGAGAAAAACCAACTAATGGGCCAGATGTTCAATCTGAAGGTCCTTCTCTCCAGAATAATCTTCCAGCTGATGGTGCAGAGTGGGTGGAGTTGCTTGTCCGGGAAATGACGAGTGCTACAAGCATAGATGATGCTAGGGCTCGTGCCACAAGAGTGTTGGAGAGCCTGGAGCAATCAATTAGTGTGCATGCTGGTGCAGAAGCAGCTCAAAATGTTCACAAGGTTGGTATTGGATGGCTTGGCTATTTTATCTAGGTTTGAACTAGAATATTATTTTGATGTCATTGTAGGAGGAGAAATTGCTGACATCCACATATTTCCCTTTTCTGCTACATTTACTAAGCTTTAAACCTAAAAATATGCCGAGTATGCCTATGCTGCTTCGTTTTTAGTGCAGTATGTCTTTGCTTTATTGTGGCACTGTAGTGCTTCATGGGTCCGAGTACAACAATGATACTCATGTTTGGTAATTTACCAGGTTGACCTCCTAATTTACCGACGTTCACCTATAATTCTTTTGGATGTTGACCATACCACTTTTTTTTTCAGGAAAATATGATGCTGAAGGAGCAAATTGAAGTGTTTCTTAGAGAAAATGCCATTCTCAAACGTGCTGTTTCCATCCAACATGAACGTCAAAAAGAGTATGATGATAGAAACCAGGAAGTGCAGCAATTGAAGCAGTTGATCGCTCAATATCAGGAACAAATAAAAACTCTTGAGGTAAAAACTGGAACTTTAGAGACCATTTTTTCCTGATGTGGCTCACCTTCTTCATCTGACCTCTTTAATTTAATTGATGTTTACTGGCGGTGATCTTATTGCATTTTGTTTCTCATTATTAAATGAACACTTGTTCTGATACTTTTTAGTTGGTTAGACTGCATTGTCTGCATTGCAGTAATATACTTCCTCCGTCGCATGTCATGAATGCAGGCACAAAGACCAAGTTAAATTGAATTTTATGTTATATCTGTAGTGGTTAAAAATTCTTTAATAGTTACTGAAAAGTTGGTTTGATAGAGAGAATATGATGTTTAATTTTGATAACTAAATGAATTTAATTTTTTGAATTTTGTGAAAGTCATATTGATTAATACTACTCCTATATAATTGCAAATAGTTATTTTGTCAGCTCCATGGTCTTAGTATAGTTTCTCTTGGTATTAGGCTGACTAATCTCTGTTTTGCAACCTTTGCATCTGCTTGAAGCTTTTAATGAATTTTACTTCATAAAAAAATTTGCAAGTATTTGTATCGTACCGAAATGCAAAGAGTATTATAACTGGGATAGACAGGGTATAACATATGGACCTTCAGAGTTATAATTTTACTTTGAGAATGTCTGCTATACTTGTTTATGTTGGAAGCAGAAGAGATAATCGAGAAAAGTGCAAGATTTTACTCTAAAAAATGATTCATTGCGAATGTACTTCTATATTGTTTTGTGAAATATTCTATGGTCATTACTTCAAGCTAGTAGCACCTGTATTTTTTAGATAAAAGAAAAATATTGGTATAAAGTTTTGCATTACAGCTATTTTGCAGTGCACATGTATTATACTTTCCTCCTTATTCTTCAGACCCAGTGTACTTAAGTAATTTTGTGAACCACTGCATAGTGCCTCATCCATATGCAGAGGAGAGTATAAAGTATTCTTATGTTCCCTTTGTTCTCTATTGAATGAATGCAAACAAGATTGTCTACTCAGAATTCTTAATTCGATGATCATTGTTGCAGGTGAATAATTATGCTTTGACAATGCATTTGCGCCAGGCTCAGCAAAGCAACTCTATTCCGGGACGCTTCCATCCAGACATCTTCTAGTGTTGAGACTAGTCCAGTTAAAGCCGTGGAACATACAAAGAAACAAGCCTGTTGGCATCTTGTCAGCCGTGGTATAGGATGTATTAAGCGAATTCTATATTAATATTGTTTTTATTAGATTGAGAAAAGGTTTGCGTGTTGAGTTGAGGCCACTTTGGTTGATGACCCTGATTAAGTAGTGTTGGAATAGGCATCATCCAAAGGTTGAAGGCCTCAAGTGTGCTAGTTCTAAAGTGATATCAGGAAACTGGAGATGAAATATGCTGATTTCACTTTCTGCTATTCATATTCCGATGCCTCTAGTCATTTCCTGTGCAAAATCACCCAGTTGATGACCTGTTCTTTATTAATAGGCTCAGTTTGTTATACAATTTTGGGCGATGGATGAGTTGCATTCTAACTGTAATTGTTCTCCCGTGTCTGAGGAGGGTCCTTGATGATACACGAATATCGAGTAGTGTTATTAGGTGTATGAGGTTTTGCTTGTTCATGCTGGGGTTTTAGTCCTTCTGCGCTGGCAGCCAGTGCTACCTGAAGGGAAAAGGTTTTCCTATTCACGGTGTTGGACCAATGTGAGATCAGAATGTTACCCTCATTTAGTTCTTTCTATGGTGATAACTATCTACTTTGGCAGACAAACAAAATACTTATGTTTCTAGCAACAAGGCACCTGGGGTTAGTTCTGATTGAAAAATTCTTTAGCAAAAATAGCTGGATTTGATAGAGAATTGATTAGAGAGGCAAATTTGCATACTGATTCTGGTTGGAGTGAGTTCACTTGATTCCTTTGACACATTCAAATTGAAAAAGAGTACCTCTTTTCCCTAACAGCAAGTTTTCTTGAATCTAAAGTCAACCAAAACAAGAAAAGAAATTAAGGCAGCGAGTTGACACCTACTAACTGAAAAGGTCCAAAATATCATCGAGTATTATACACTGAAATCTTATCTTTTATGCACTGAACTTTTTGGTACTTATACAGCGAGAAAAACAAATAATTACGAGTTCCTCAAACGTGTTAAAGTTACGAAAAACATTCTATAAAATTGAGCCTCAATCCCTCCTATAACTCGAGTTTCTTTTGACCCCCAACAGCACAATCTATGAGGCAATATTTTGTGTTAGAACCTGAAGAGTTTTTTTGTGATAGTTGCTTTTAAAATTATAATTTATGGATTTTTCTATGCCCAGTTTCAAGTCTTAACTAGTACTACTATAATAGAATAATTAGTGATTTTCTGGTGATTCTCAGGTATCTTGTGTTCTAGTTGTCTGAAAAGTACCAAGTATAATGATATTGCCAATTAGAATCAACAATTATGAATATTTTATTCGTTTTATCTTAATACATAAAGCTTGAAATTTTTGTGGTACCATTAAAAGATGTTTAATTCACATAGATTCTGTGTCTTATTAGAAAAGGTCAAAGAATTAACTAAATTTAGTCTGGAAAAGTGTATTACGAGTGAAACTTGTTATTTTCAAATTTCAACGGGTAAAAATATCAGGTTATTTTTTCTAATCTATTTGAGCTTTGATGGACGTAGTTAATTCATATTTATGTTAGTTAAAAATGACAAATATCTCATAGAATTAATCGAGATGTGTGCAAGTGACATGAACACCACGATTATTTTAAAAAAAGGATTGTTACACAAGTAACCGACGAAATTTATTGTCTACTTTTTTTAATCAATATATATAAATTATACACTGGTTATATATTGTCATATATATATATATATATATATTCGTTAACTAATTTTAATTTAAGCGATTGAGTGAACGATAATTTAGCTTACTAAAGATAAAAAGTGAGAATTTGTAGTGTGCTTTAGGAGAAACGTGTTGTATAATTGGAACCCATATGGCAACAACTCCTCCTGTTTTTCCCCGAATTCCCAAATGGGAAATGGCAACAGAACGGGTACCCACCCGTACTAGTACAAACTACAAAGTATATAAAATGAGCAAAATCAAATGCTTGTCTATCTTGTTGTTGTAGCATCAAAACAGTCGACGGCAATGGCCAGCACAGCTTCTCTATCTCTCTCCTTCACTTCCTCCGACCGCTCCCATTCTCCTTTCTTCTCCAACAAGTTTACATCTCTTCCCTTTTCTAAGTACAATAAGAAGATTTCCGCACGACGTTTCGGAAGATTGGTGGTTACCGCTGCAGCTGATTATTACTCCACTCTTGGAGTCCCAAAATCTGCTAACAGTAAAGAAATCAAAGCTGCTTATCGAAGGTTAGCTCGTCAGGTACTGAATTATTTGTTCCAAGATATTGGCATTTAAGTTGTTTAGTGTTTCCTGTTTATTTTATTCGGAAGCCACAAGATTGAAGTCATTGTTAATAATGAAGGGTTTTGTTGGGTTAAAAATACACAAGTAAGACACATCGGAAGTTTAAAATATTTGTTTCTTACTTACCCCAACAAATATTCTGGTATGGTTATGCAACAATGTAACATAAAATATTTACTCACAAGTTATGAATATCTGGAATCTTTTTCTACTGTGAGGTGCACACGCGGTTGGCCTTGCGATTGCAAGCTCCAAGCTTCAATGTATTTCTCCTTCAGAAAGCTAGGAAATCCGGTAGAGGTTCGAGAGAGTATTTGATTCTAAGTCTCTAAGGCTTAGAATGATTTTCAGAATTGGTGTATGGAATAATGAGGTGAATGCCTCTATTTATAGTTGAAAAATAGGTCAAAACCGGATTAGTGTTTGACCTTGGGCCTGACCCAAAAATCGAGGCAGAGGCGCCGCGGCCCTAGGGTATGGGCGCCGCGGCGCTCGACTTTATTTTTCGTGCATTCTTAATTAAATCCAAAATCCAATTTTGACTTAATTAAAATAATCATTATTCATTTAAATGTCTCGATTCCAAATCAAACATTTTAATTACTCTCTCAATACATCCTTAGATCGAAACAGACAATCGACATGTGTGACCCTACAAGCCTTCTCATATCGACATTAATCAAATTAAGGTCTACACGGAACTCCTAGACGGCGCCGGAAGACGAACTCAATATGTGAAGTACGTTTATACGAATCCAGTAAACTTAACCTTTATGTTGTAAGATAAAATTCTTTCATTCACGTCACACCCGATCAAGCTTAAGATTTGTCAAGTGTCTATCCAAACGGCTTAATCATTGTATCTCATCTATATTAGTTGACAACTAGACCATATTCTAAATATGTCTATTGCGTTGGCCAACGACTTAGCCAACCTAATATCACTGAGAATCCTAGTGTTCTCTCGAATATACATCCGTGGAATGAATCCTAATCTTGGCTCAACTACCACCTTCAATCCACATCGTAATGTACCTAATACAAGCCGTGTCTCAACCTATAAGGCATTTGAGCTTAGGGCGGGATCAAAGTACATTACTTTGTAGACAAGGCGCATATTGACCTCAAGTCTAAGGACTTCTATCTCCCACACGTTGATCATATTTTAGACAAGTATAACAAATAGTATATCAGCAGGGTATACCAATACTTCCAAAGTATCCATGTGTCCATCACGAGTAGCCATTACTTGCAGCAGGTGAGACATACTACATCTTCTAAGGATGTGATGCAGACTACATATCGACTTATCACATATCATCGATATCCCATTCTCGATGATCATTAGTCGAGGCTACTTTAAGAGTTACGCTCTATCATTAATATCTCACTTTATTAATGACAAAGTAAGCTCAAGGGATGCACATTAATGAATAATTACAAACAATCAAATAATAATTCAATAATTTCAAATGCCAAAATATTAATCTCCATTAATAATATGAATGTGTTCAAGCACATTTGTCCTAGTACAGATTGTCTCTATGACATAAATATACTTTCAAATAATACTAAGATGGGTATCTTGGCGTAAGCTGTTTTCATCAATTCTAGTTCTTCTGACTGTCATTGTGAATTGAAATAGCAAACATGAACGAAAACAGGTTAATTTTCTGATTTTTTTTTATAATTTGGCAGTCTTAGATTGGAATGTATAGGTTTGTTTAACCGAGTTTCTGGTGAGGGTTACTAGACATTAATACATAAGCTGCATTTTGTTCATTCAAGCAAGATGTAGTTGATAGTAGGAAACTAAACTAGCAGGATATATTATGGTTTTTCAATGGGAACAAGCGGGGAAGTCGAAGATTCCTAGGGATATGCCTGAGAATGAAATAACTGAAGTCCAGAACATATGTAAATTGTGTTGCGAACATTCTGATGATGAATATTTGCAATGAACTCGTGAATAGCAGAATGTTTCATTTTTAGTCTTCAATGAACCTTTATTAGATGATAATTGGCACCTTCAATGCTTACTTTTGATCACGTATGGAGGGGATCTACCACTACACGTCATGAAGAATCACCCACTCTATGAGATAGTGCCCTTGTAATTAGAATTTTGAATTCTCACAACAATTTCCCTTGCCATGGAACCTTTTCCCACCCCATACTGACAGGGATTTTTATTTCTGCACATTAATAGCAGAGGAAAACCTTAGACATTTTATTTACAAAGGATCATGTCGTATGTTTTTCATCTTCATCGTAAACTTTTCACATATTACTCCTTGTAAAATTTTACCTTATCAATTTTTTTTTTTTGCATTATCTATTTGAAAATATAACCCACACTTGGCTGTTGGTCTCATTTTGAGAGATTGGAGCAAGATGTTTGACACTCCAAGTTGAAAAAAATCTTCCAATATTTTTTAAGGCATTGGTTACTAATGAGTATGTCACACATCAAAGTTCCAACAGACAAAATAAGGGAGTACTAGTCACTCCTTCTTCTATGAATTTGCTGATTTTAGTAGCAAAATCTGTCAAACAATATCATCTCCAATTTCAGGAATAATCACCGTAGACTTGCTACTTCCCGTTATATCTCCCCCTTCTATAGAAATTCTGGTAAATATGATAGAAGACTACTGACTTTTCTTTTTCCAACTTCTGCAAATGCCTCCTGTTTCTTCCGAAACCAGTCTCATACATCGAGACAAACCGAAGATGTTAGATCTGTCAAAAGATACTCTGCTGATAAAAAAAAATTTCACTTACCTCCAGCACTTCAAAGTTTTTGTTTGCTGCCAAAAATATCACACCTCTACCCATAGTACCCTGTTAAACTACACCACATCCACCTTTCTCGTCGCCATAGAGTAGGCTTAAGTTACTCGGTGAATGTACGTAGAGAGACACAGAGTAGGGACAAGATAAGGGAGGATTGATGGATTAAGAAATCACAAAGAAAGATTGACAAGAGAAAGAAACATAGTAGGGACTAGCAAAATGGAATTTAGGAGGGGAAAGAAAAGAAAAGATTATCAAGTACAAGGTCGAGTTGCTGGAGAACCCTATTGGAGGTAGGGGAATGAAAGTTCAGACGTTTCCAGAGAGAGAGAAAATAAGCCATTGTGCCCAATACACCTTGATTCAAATCCAGTGTTTAATGAAATACCAGAAGATACAAAAGTAGACTGTCATTTCATCCGATAAAAGATTTTAAGTGCATTTGACATGTTATGGTAACGTGAGTAATGACATACTAGATGTTCTTACATATCACTCTGTAGCTCCAGAATTGAGTATATTTGTGGCAAGTTAGGAGCGTACAATATGTACTCCAACTTGAGGAGTAGTGTTAAGAATGTTAATTTAAGAAGTTGTAAATACAACAAGAATTCATACGTTGTAAATATGAATACGTTTAGAATTTTGTATTTAGGATTAGGGATCCTTTATTTACCTTTTTTTGATTACTTATACACATGGTTTAAAACAAACATGCTAGGCAGAATAATAAAGCAATTCATTCCCCAAAATCTCCTCTCCCTCTCTCCTTCTCTTCTCTTTTTTTTTTTTTAATAAAAACTATAATATCTCATTAGTACAGTTATTGCACAAGCCTCATGTTTTCAGAAAAAAAACTATTGTGTTATCAAAACCAGATTTGAGCAAAATTTAAATGCTACTTGGTGATTAAGAAGGATGGTGGGTTCAGTGGCGGATCCAAGATTTTCATTGAGGGTGTTCGAAAATAAAAATGTAGTACCTGGGATTTGAACTTGGAACCTCAAGGTAAATTTTGAACCCCCTAAACCACTGAACCAACATCTTCTCTTGTTTTTGGGGTATTCAAATATGTACATAAAAAAAAAAAAAAAATAAGGTGTAATTTTTTGCCGAACAGCAGGCCCTAGATCCGCCCCTGGGTGGGTTTGCTTGGGTTATCTGTTGCAAATTCATTGTATATTTTGCTTATTATATAAAGATAGGGAATTCAAAAAGTCGAAATCGGGAAGATGAGAGTCCTTTTCCCAAGCAATCTTGTCTTTCTTTTCTTTCTCTGGTGGTATTCGGTGGGTGGGGAAGGAAACTGATAGACAATAATTTTCTGCTTAACGCCGCAAGAGTTGATGTGTGGCGTCAGTTGCGTAACGTTGCAAGAGTTAATGTATGGTGTTAGTGGTCCAAGAATGTATTTTACGAGGATGGGACAAATGGGCTCAATCAGGATCCATGTCATTTTTGAAGCTACTCCAATTCAGACATACCGATATATGGGTGATTGAGAAAGTTTTTCTAGTTTGTTTCTTATTCTTCCAATTTAGGAAGACTTGTTGGAAAGTGCCGATTGGGTTGGTCCGGCCATGAAAGGCATGAGAATCTTTGGGCATTGCTGGTCGCTGCCAACTTCTAAGAAAAGGTATTTGAGGCCTTCATCAAACCCCATCTTTCTATTTGCACTGATGTGTATACTACTGAGAACACCAAGTAATACTTCTTCATATTGTGACTTAGGTTGTTTGGGCATTTGAGCTCCAAGCGACAACAGAAAAGTAACCTTGTGGCTGACCATATATTATATGCATTTTCCTTGGATATCACAATTTGCTATTATCAATTCCCATTCATAATTCAATTATTTATGCTACTCTTTAATCTGATTTTTGTGCGGTTGGGACTGCCTTTATTCTTGAAGTAGATTAGACTGAAAAGATGCTGATAATGTGTAATGAATCACTAGTCTGCATACGTTATCTTTTTCATTTGTGATTGTTTACTTCCTGTACGCGTCCATAACATATATACTCTAGCAGGATGACTAATCTTATGCTAATCTTACAATTACATGCTACACTTTCACCCAGTTCCCCACTAATCTGTTTCTAACTTTTGATATTGTTTTATAGTATCACTCTGATGTCAACAAGGAACCTAATGCACCAGAAACGTTTAAGTAGATTAAAGATGCTTATGAGGTAAATATGGAAATTTACTTTTTTTAACATCTGATCCCAGGCAGTTTTTCTTATTTCCTTCTGAAAAATATTGATCTTCAGGTATATGAGGCTTTTATACAGATTCCTCATATTGACATCTTTATGTTCCCCCTCTCCCCTTTGCTTGGTGGAATTACTGTTTATCCATTTATTCAATCTGTTTCTTCGTTTATCTACCTTGGAAACTGCATTGGTTGTCGGTCTGCTAAACCCCGAGCGATCCATTTCCTCGTGTATTTAGAAATTGTCTGCCTTTAAACTAAGATGTGCCATGTCTTAGCTTTTAAACTATCTAAAGGTTTAGAATCCTGGTGTTAGTATTTTGACATATTTCTCTTTTGTTTTTAATTCTTTTGGATCGACTCTGAAGTTTAACTTTCCAGGTACTATCAGATGACAAAAAAAGAGCATTATATGATCAATATGGTGAAGCCGGGGTGAAAAGTACTGTAGGGGCCGGAGGTGGTGCTTACACGGTATGCCATAAATTCTTATTTTTTATTTTCAGTGTGATGCTACTGCTGTTATTCCAAAGGAATTATCTTAATTTCCTTTTAGTCCTTTCCCAAATTAATATCCACTTTCTTTGTAAGGGAAGTTTTAAGTCATGTTATCGAACACAGTGTATGGCCAACTTTTACTCTTCCTAGTAACTTATATTTTATTTGTCGGTAACTTTAGTGGCCCAGCATGTTACCCATAAACAACTCATTTTCAACTTTTTTCTTAGTTCCCCTGCCAATTCCAAGTAGGACTATGAAATTGGGACTGAGGAAGAATATCATGGCTTGTAAAAAAAAGTTCCAAATATCGTGATCTTAATTTTTGTCACATGGGAACTTGTCAACTTCTGATGGGAAGTGTCAACGTTTGCTTTTGCTCAATATTGTATGTTTAGTGAGAAAATGGCCAAATATGCCCCCAATGTTTGACCGAAATCCCAACTACACACCAAATCTTTGCGGGGGTCCTATTACCCCCTGGTCATTTTAAAAGTGGAATATTTACACCCTTAAAAAGTCACACTCACATGTGTGTTATCTGGTGCCGCGCATGCGCCTGACACCCGGAAATTTCATTTTTTTTATTTCTGATTTTGGCTATGATTCTCCTTTTTTTAAAACAACCCAACAACCCTTAAAAAGAAAGAGAAAAAGAAAGATAAATAGTACTGCTTCGGTTTCAGGGTTTATTATTTAACTTTTTAATTTCTTCCTTCATCTTCTTCAACTAAAATTCCTCAGCTCCGTCACCCCCTCACTGTTGCTTCTTCTCCAGCGGACCTCTGCCATCTCCGGCGAGCTCCGTTGAGTCCAACCAGACACTCTACCACGAACCAGTGCTTCCCCTATCCCTCTCCATTTCTCTCCCTCGCTGGCAAAGTTGCCGACGAGCTCCCATGCCGGAGCTCCGGCGAACTCCACCATTGTACAACCCATGCACCACCCAACGCCTCCACTTCATCTCCCTCTCTCATCCTTCTCCGTTTTCTGCCCGTTGCCGCCTGTCGGATTTGACCACTGGATGGCCGGTGATGACGACCACTAACCACAACTGCTCCATCTCCACACCAACCAAACACCCTTCTCCCTTTCCCCCTCTGTTCGTCGTTGCTGGAACAAACCAACGCCACCAACGAACAACCAAATAGCCCCTCCTCTCCGCCGCCGTTTGCGGCGTGACTCAGCTGAAAAGTTTTCAACATATTAAAAAGGAATAGGGAAATCTTATTTTTAGAAATGAGTTAGAAACAAATAAGGAAAAAATAATAATTAATAATACATCTATTTATGAAAATAATTAAAAATAAAGTTTTAATATTGTTTTTGGTGCTCACTCTCTCAAGGAACACTCACTTTTCCACGTAAGCATTTAGGGAGGTAAATATTCCACTTTTAAAATGACCGGGGGTAATAGAAACCCCGCAAAGATTTGGTGTGTAGTTGTGATTTCGGTCAAATGTTGGGGGCTCATTTGGCCATTTTCTCTATGTTTAGTTCATGCTTTTCTCTAATTATTCAAGGGTTTGGAAGTAGTATTTCCTTGGTGACTTTTAGTTTTAGGTGTGCCATCTATTTTAGCAAGCAGTTCTATTATGTTCTTGTACTATAGCTTACATACACAATATCTGCTAGTTTTGGGAATTATAGGTTGCCAATATTTGTCCCTCCTGCAACTGTAAGTGCTAATTTTTGCCTTTTCTTCTTCCCATCCCACTTGAAGAGGAAAATGTATTACATTATAAATTGAGAAGGTTCATAGAATTCTTTGGTTTCATTCAATTGCCATTCCTCCTCCTACCACGTGAAAAGGAGAAAATGTATTTGTTAGAATAAGAATAGGATTTCATATATAGTATCCTACTAGGAAAATGATTGTAATGTAGAATAGGAATATGATTTCATATATAGTATCCCACTAGGAAAATGATTGTAATGGAGTGTCTATAAATAGAGCTCAGTGTAATTATGTAGATACAACAATTCAATAATATATTCACACATGGTATCAAAGCTTCTACGATCTTGGTAGAGAATCAAAGAGTTTCCGCTGTCGGCGGGCGGCATTAGTCAATGTGTCGCCCGTCTGGCCAAAGATAATGGTAGAGTGAAGATTGTAGAGAACTTTCAGATATTTCTAAATAAAATATTCTCCTTCAAATGTAATATTATCACTGGAAAAAAAAGTAGGCGTGAACAGTGCTGCGTGAACAGTGCAGTGTGAACAGTACCGCATGAACAATGTTTTCCCGCCGTGAATAGTAATTTCAGCGTGAACATTTACCAGATTCCGATCTTCAGAACTAGGGTTCCGGAGATTCCAGGTTGTTTCGGACCATTCTTTTAAGAATTATTTTTACTGTCAGGATCGCGCAGAGATTCCGAGCTGACCCGTACCACTTTCTTCGAGGTTCGACAACTTTTTCGGCTTAATTTCTTTTCACGTAGGATCGTGCCATCATTTCGATCCTACCAACAAAATACAATCACATTCCCGTGCCTCAATTACGGCGACTGTTTTGCGTCCCGTAGGGTCGTGCTATCATTCCGATCCTACCCATAAAATATCATCACAGTCCCGTGCCTCAATTCCGGCGACTATTTTGCGTCCTTCTCTTCTAGAGCATTAGTAAGAAAGTATCCGTTGTGCAATATTCCAGCAAAGATTCGGAAAAAAAAAATCACCACCGCACATAATTTTTCCGGTTGCTGCTAGCGTCACATCTCTATCCAGTCGTGTTGTGCAGAATCCGACACCACCACAACATAATCAGGTTCAAGCTAGTGAGAAACTATTTGTTGTTCAAATTTCCATCAATTTCTGGGAAAGCAAATCAGTCACCGTGCAATATTTTCAGTGACAACATAGCTGTCCGCGTCAAAATTACTTTCGGGTAGTGTTGCGCAAATTCCAACACCACCACGAGGTAGATCAATCCCTTCTTACCAAAACCCAGTCAACGGCTCTAGCAAATACCCACTCACGCGCCACCACGTGCCGCTCGAAGTGCCAGCTCCGGTTAGCACGTTAGATCCACGCGCCGCGCATGCACCTTGCGTCGGTCACTTTATGATCTGAAATAGTCTCCCAGAGCTGTTTTAGGAAATTCAACACAATAATTCAGGAGTTTGGCATGACTCGTACTACAAAAATCTTAGCAGACTGAAGTATTTGTGAAGTCGAGTGATCAACTTGCATATATTTTCACCAAGTCCCTCACTGGTCCTCATATTAATTACATCAGTAACAAGCTCGGTACATATGACTTGTATGCACCAGTTTGAGGGGGAGTGTTAGAATAGGAATATGATTTCATATATAGTATCCTACTATGAAAAGGATTGTAATGGAGTGTCTATAAATAGAGCTCAGTGTAATCATGTAGATACAACAATTCAATAATATATTTTCTCTCATAATTACTCACCGTATTAGTTCTAGTAAGATTATGAATAAAAAATAATAGAATTCATGTCTATAGATAAATGTATTATCATTTCGAAAGTAGAATGCCAAATGAAAGAAGTTGAATCACAATGATGGTTTCTGTTCACTTTCTGTTTTTTTTTTTTTTGCATACTAGCCGAAAGAATGGGTTTTGTTTGATGTAGGAGTGGGAGTTGGACTTGAGTCTAAGTAAATGTGTCAATGCATAAAGGTTGCATTCCCAGATGCTATTCTTCTAATTTATTATTTACTTGTCCAAAATAGGGTAAATGAGTAGGTTGTAGAAGAAAGTGGGAATATACATAATAGTTGCATGGTTACATGGAAATTATCTTTAACCTGATCTGTTTCTTTTTTTTTTTTTGGTGAATTCTACTGCAGACAAATCCCTTTGATCTATTTGAGACATTCTTTGGGCCTTCTATGAGTGGTTTTGGAGTGGATGGATCTGGATTTGGAACGCGTCGCCGCAGTACTGTTACCAAGGGTGAAGATATACGGTGAGTCAGGAGCTGATTGGAATAATTTGACACTTAACAGCTTCCTTAGAATTCATGGGTTACCTATAACAAAAAGGTTTGGTCACAACTCAAGTGTGTGTCGTTAACCATGAGCAGAAAGCTGTTTCTGATAACTAATATGCTACCATAGTATAACAGGTAAACTTAGGAAGAATATAGCCTGTAACCGATTTTATACCAGTGGTGGAACATAGTTCCCTTAGAATGGTAATTTGTAGAATCAAGGAACTTCTCGAAATCATGGTCACAATTATTGCTAACCATGAGGGGAAAGTTCATTCTGACAACTTGATAGGCTACCATAGTCTGATTGGATGATTGGCAAAACTTAGGAACAGCGAAGTCTCTAACTCCATTTAAAAGTAAAGCTGGAGTCTTCATTAGGAATCAGTTGTTATCAGATATCATTTATATTCATGTTATTGATCTGTATTTATGACCTGAAGAAAAAGTAGAGTATAATATCAGCAAACTATTGTGCTTGAAATGGTTTGTACATGAATTGCAAGTATGCGTTTCTTTAACATATGAATCCCTGACATAAAGAAGTATGCAAAGATCAAACTGGATTGGCTAATGGTGTATACTTGCACAAATGAAGCATACAATATTATCCTAGGAACAATGTGTACTTTAGAAGAATAAAAGTAGAAATAGATAGACACTGTTTCATATACACTACGAGTTTGCAGATTAAATGATATAATGACAAGCCTAATAGAGTTTATTTACACTTCCCTGCCTTTCAGTTACGACATGAAATTAGAATTTTCAGCGGCTATCTTTGGAGCTGAAAAAGAATTCGAGCTTTCACATCTTGAAACTTGTGAAGTTTGTGCGGGAATTGGGGCAAAGGTAGGCTCCAAAATGAGGATATGTTCAACCTGTGGTGGCCGAGGTCAAGTTATGAGGACCGAACAAACACCTTTTGGCATGTTTTCTCAGGTAATAGCATATAAATCTATTCTTTTGGTGATCTCAATAGTTTAGATTACATTTTTTATATAAATTTCTTCAGATTTGATTCAGTTGTTTCTTTGTCACTTTCAATTGATGACAGAATAAGTTTTGTTTGTCTAAAAGTAAGTTACTGGATCCATATCTTCTAGAGCAGCATTATTTGGTATTACAGAATGAGTGTTTTTCAGTAGTCCTGATTCATTTTTAAGAAAACCAATCTGTTTGCTATTGTATGTAGAGAGGATCAGCTGCTAACTAGGGGTATCAATTTTAGCCCATACAAGTATAACCTTCCCCAACCTATCTAATCTGAATGGGTTGGGAATAAATTCATTCATGGATCAATTTTGGGCACAGCCTAAATTAAATCATCTAAAAGTTTGTCAAAACTTTTTTTAAAAATAGAGTTCTTTTTCGTTGATTATGTTTGACATGTTGTGTTCATCCACTTTCTTTAACTAGTAAGTAAAGAAAAGGATGTTTTAACTTGATTTGGTAACTAAACAAATTATAAGACAAACAAAAAAAACCCAGATGAAATGTGATTTTGAATTAGGTGGGTCAGGTTATGACTAAATGTTCGGCCCAAATTGACTCATCTTGACGCAAGTGAATTCTGGGTGGTTTAGTTACGATCCATATGTATAACTCAACCTGTTTTAACCCGGAACAAATTTGACCCAACTTGCCAATTTGATACTCCTACTGCTAACCTGGTCCTTTTTGGAACACTGGGTTTTACCTGAACAGCATTACTCCTGATATTGCCTAGAATTAACTGTGAGGCTGACTATACATGTTATAGGAGATCAGGTGGTTTCTGGGTAGTGTTTAAAATTCTCTATTTAAGGGATAGCTACACCTTCAAAGAGGCTCCAAAAGTTCTTAGAAAGATTTACAATGAAGGGATGATTCAAAGAAATTTGAACAGTTTGAACTAATAAGGTCTTTCCAACCCCTATGGTACAAGCGCTTCTGAACTGATGGTGCTAAAACTGTGATTGAAATTAAATATATCTTTTTTTATAAGCAACTTAAATTAAATACGTCGTACTTAATAGAAATAATTGTGGCTGAAATGAACTAAAATTCTTTAGCTTGCTTTTCACAGAGCTAGCATCTAGGATGTGGTGAAAGTTTTCATTATTGAAGAAATCAAGTGTAAGGCTTAATTTGCATTTTTAGTTGATTGGAAAAGTAAATGGTCAAATATAATCTAAAATCATGTAGCAAAGTGTTATCCATGACATGGCATGATGATGAATGGCCCAAGTCAGTCTATATGCACAAAGCTGTGCTAATGGAATTACTGTACTTAAAAGATTACTTGTTTGCCTGGATATTGTTATTGTTCCATTTTCTCAACTGATATGACATATTTTTTTTTTTGCTTTAATCTTTTTGCTGATTGGTTGTTTTTTTAGCTGAGTGATTGTTTGGTCTCTAGATTCTTACATTGCTTGGCTTTCTTATCTTTGTCACACGAAAAGTATATGTTCATACTCATTGTTACATTTTCCATCTATTTGGATTAAGTGTAGGTTTCTGTCTGCCCAAACTGTGGTGGGGATGCTGAAATGATCTCTGAATATTGTCGTGACTGCTCAGGCGAGGGGCGGATACGAATAAAGAAAGATATAAAAGTCAAGATACCCCCTGGAGTAAGCAAGGGCAGTATCCTCAGAGTTGCTGGTGAGGGTGATGCAGGTCCTAGGGAGTATGTATTTCTAGTTAAACAGTTGCATATCTGTAACAATAGTCTGCATTATTGTCCTGGGTTATGGTTCAGTAGAACATCTCCGGAATTCTTGTATGTTCAGTAAAACATAGTATTGACAATCGTTTGCATAATTTTTCTTCTTTAATCTTTTGGGATCACTATAATGGTCTTCATAATTATCCCTGGTGTTGTTGATATATATGCAGGGAGGAGGACCCATGTACCCACACCTTCAGTTTGATAATATTTCACCAACTGTAGCTTGTTAACTGAGTCAATCTTGAGTGTTGTCTTCCAAATATGCTTTACTCACTCTGTAAGAGAGAGAGAGAGAGAGAGAGAGAGAGAGAGAGAGAGAGTGCTGTTATCTTATCTATAAACAATTAGACCCATGACAGTTTACAACACCTTAAAAATGAGAATAGGAGAAGAAAAGTTCAATCTATCCTTAAACTTATGCTCAAGATTTCCATGTTCATCTATTAACCATGCTCGTTATTTTCCAAATTTCATCTGTCAAATGCCAGGTTGGTTTAAAAAAAATTTGGTTCAGGTTCGGCTACACTGCGTATGTTGTTGTTCGGCTAGGCCGAGGAGAAGATAGAAGATGAAGACTTATAGTATGAGGCTTTTCATTTCTATTAAGATTACTTCGGATTAAGAGTGTATTATGGTATTCTAGACTTAAAGATCTAGAATCTCTAGCCATCCGTGCAATCTTTGGAAATATAGGGGTTTCCTCTTGGCTGTTTTGGATATTTGGGGAATGCAAGTGACATTCTTTGATTAAGAAGCTTTTTAGAAAAAACTAGCACGTATGGATGAGTGGTCAACAATTTTTTTTTTTGAAGCTGGTAAAGTTGGGATGAGTGGTCAACAAATACTCAGTCCCTGGCTATGTTGTTCAGATCCTCCAAAAATGCCACAACACACGTATCGGATCCTCAAAAAAAGCATTACTTTGGAGGATCCAACTCGGGTGCAACGACATTTTTGGAGAATTCGAGCAACATAGGTCCTTGGTCAAAAAAATAAATTTAAATGAATATTCAGTCCTGAATCCCGCTTGGCTCTATTATTTAATCTTTAATAAGTTTAAATAGACTCCTAACAATTATTGGACCTAAAGTAAGTGTACCAACTTGACTAACTTGTTTGTATTGCCTATATGGACCTTTTGCTTCCATTAAGTTTTATTATTCTCTAAGTCTGCACGGATGGCTAGAGATTCTAGATCTTTGAGAAGATTTCTTATATGTGATTTTAGGTTTACCTCGTCCCCTTCTAACATCTTGAATCATCATGGTGGAAAACCTCCGGGTTGGTGCATTTGGAGGTCTAAATAGGATATGATAACCATCTCAGGCAGCCATTTCATTTTATCCTGTGTGTTATTTGCACCTTCTGTCGGATGTGATAATTTGCCAAGAGAGCCAATTGCCTAAAAAATCTGTCCTGTCATTTTTAATGCAATGTCTCAGTACTCTCCTGCTGGCCTTTACATTGTCAAATGCTTGATTGTATGGAAGAAAAGGGAAAGATATAAACCCTTAATGTTATTCTGGGACTCCGAGTCTATCACATGTTAGATGTTTGTATAACAGATTGAGATTGAGAACATAGCTCAGGTTCTTAGTTGATTTTTTACTATGTTTTGCAGGGGCCCGCCTGGAGATCTCTGTCTATCTTGACATTGAAGAGATACCTGAGATACAAAGAGATGGCATAAATCTGATTTCAACAGTTTCAGTTGGTTATCTAGATGCTATACTTGGGGCTGTTGTTAAGGTAATTTTACACGATCTTTGCCTTGACTTCTGTCATATTCTGATAAGAATGTCAAATAAGATAGTGAACCCCTATAGCCTGGATGTTTCTGTAACGCTGTTATTATTGTATCAATGTAAATAATTATGATACTCTCAAAGATAAAGCGTGTCTGGAAGTATTGTTTAAGAGCCTAGTTCCGTATGTTTTTGGTGAGTCAGGAAAATAGAAACTCAGATTTTTTAGTATTAGTGCAAATTGGTTTTCATAGAAATTGGTGCTTGTTCCTTCCAAACGAGCCTCTTTCAAGATATTCCCCTATCAGACCCAGGGGCTTCTTACAGGGACAAGGTACATCTATTTGAAAAATGAGGGAGATGAATACAAGATTCTGAAAGTTTTACAAGTTTTTAGATTTCCTCATACAACAAATGCATGATAGTACTGTAATTCTCCTGCCATATGACGAGATCCTTCTATTTTCTATGTTTGTCCGCTTGGAAGATTAGTCTCTCTTCTCGGTGAAAGTGGGGAACAAAGGTGTGAGAGAAAGAATCAATGCTTGGCATCTGTACAAGGGCCACCTCATCTTGCCCTTCCTTCAATTGCTTTTATTGATAACATATTTCTTAGTGCTTTTCCTTCTCCCTGATGTTCTCCTCAGGTTAAAACAGTGGAAGGGATGGCCGATCTCCAGATTCCTCCAGGCACTCAACCTGGGGATGTGCTTGTATTGGCAAGGAAAGGTGCACCAAAACTGAATAGGCCATCACTACGTGGTGATCACTTGTTCACGATTAAAGTTAGCATACCAAAACGTATCAGGTGCTCAAGTGTTAAGTTGTTGATGATGAACTAATTATACATGTCAGTTTTCTTATCTGCTTGTGTCACTCTGCCTAATATTCCTGAGGAGTATGCCGGACACATTTTGGAACTAATTTCCTGGATAACTTTGGGCTTAGCTTATAGTTTTTCTCATGATAAAATGGAGATTGTCCTAGCTGGTTTGGTCTAGGAAAGAGCCAGTAGTCAAAATTGAAGCTGAGTTTCTTTCACTCTTATTGCTCGTTTGCCAGCCAACCTAGTGGTCATATGTCCTAATTCCTGAAGTTAAAATATAAAAGAAAGAGAACTGTTACTAAGGCTACTGGTGAAAAATCAATATACTTCAACTCATCAGTATCACCATCTAATTAGCAGTATCCTCTGCATACAATGCCTATGGAGCAAACTATTCCCTCCGGCCTTCTAAAATGGTGTTTTGAAATGCACATAGGAAATGCTTTTCACATATAATACATCGCTGATCTTGTTACACAAGAATTTAGGGCTTGTTAGTAAGTGCTCTCATAATTACTTCTGTCTATGCATGGTCAGAACTTCATTCATGGTTCTTTATTTTGCAGTGTGAAGGAGCGTGAATTGCTTGAGGAACTTGCTTCTCTAAATAAGGGATCAAGCACTCGTACAAAAACTCGCCAGACGGTTCAGCAAACTGGTATATGATTACTTCTTGATTCTTCGTTATCTCAATTCTCTATACATGAATGATAGCGACAATGACACTGGGTTGACATTAGTTTAACATGATGAGGTCCAGAGAGTAGAAGGGAGTGATCTGTCACTTGTTTGGCTGATTGTAATGGATATATCCACCTTCCAAATATTTACTTACCTTATCAAAATGAAATGGATATATCCTTCCAAATAAATGCTAAAAATCTTATCTTGTTTGGTCCGGCCCTTCCCCGGACCCCGCGCATAGCGGGAGCTTAGTGCACCGGTCTGCTCTTTTCTTTTTTAATCTTGTTTGAAACTAGACCTGGGGTCATCAGTTCTGCAAGAGATGCTATTGATAAATATGAAAATGAACCATTTGCGAGTTCAAGTGATAGGTTTGGCTACTTCAACGACAACAACAGGAATTGTGGGTTTTCGAATAGTTACTTAAACACCCCAAGATCAACCACTAAGTTTGACTTGGAAATCTGTGTGATGCTTCAAAAAGTTAAAATTGATGCAAAATGTGGGAGCACAAGAGGAATTTATTATTACTTGTGAATTGAGATAAGACTGCGTACACAATAGACCATTGTGGTTCGGCCCTTCCCTGGACGCATAGCGGGAGCTTAGTGCACTAGACTGCTTTTTTTTTAATTAAAAAATGAAACAATTGATTCTACCCCATACTATATAAAAGCCCCTTTATGTTTCTTAACCTAGAATATGCGGGAAGAGGAAATCCTTTTTAAAGGGTGCTCACTGAAACATATCCAATGCAGTTTGGGTGGGGCATGCAGCTCAGAGAATTAGAGCAGGTGATTAGGAACTACAGTTAAGTCTTAGGATCCCTCCTCTATACAATTGTCCCCAAAAGGAAATACTTATCACTCTGAGGATAGGAGAACTGTGCTCTGAATTCACTCACGGCATCGGTTGGTTGTTGGTCGTACAATCGTTAGCAAAAGAGCTAGCCGCATTTATGGAAATAAAGGAGAAGGATAAGGGCATGTAGCTCGATACAATCTAAGGCCAGTTGCTTACTTGCGTACGAAGAAAAGGGCAGACTTGTTGTCCCCGGATTCCATTATCAAGAAGTGTATCCACGGCTTCTTGTACTAATTTCTCCTGACACATTACTAATTCTCCTGGCGTAGATCTACTTGTTGTTAATAGATCGGTAAGGGTATAGGTTAGAATTTCTCCTCACTCAAAAGGGAAACCCTGTTGCTCTGGGTGTAGGAAAGTTGTGATCAGTTCAAGTAAACCAAAAGTCATGGCACTTGGGCGTTGAAATGAAGATCTCATCTACAGTCAGTCCAATCCTTTGGCATAAAATTTTACTCTTTTTTCTGCTTTGCAGCTAAACATACAGAAACTCCAGTAAATTCAGATTCAATTGCAGCACAAACTGATGAGTCATCAGAAGATCAAGATGATCCATTGAAGAAGTTAACAGATTTTGCTGGGTAAATTTCTTGATTGTTATCCTTTAATTAGGAATTTTCTTGGAAAGTATTTAGTTCTTGGTTATTTAGTCTTCCACTTGAAAGAAGCTTATGTTGTTAGAACAACCGACCACATAATTCACCTATTTTCTGTCTAAAACCATGGGTAGATCCCATGATCATAAACCATTTAAGTGGGTTTGCTCTATGAATTCAGCAACCTTGCCAGAAGATAGACATACTTACATTCACAGAGCCATGTAGAATGACCATTTACTTGTGTACCGGTGTATACTTTAGCTCGATAATGTACTTTGGTTTACCAATAAAATTTGCACCAATGGTATCACCCTGACACTTCTAATAGCATCCCATAATTCTGCAATAATTGATTTGAACCACGTTTTCTTTGATTTTTCTTGAAAATTCAAGTGCTCTAAATTCTTTTTTCTGTTGCGAATATTTCTTGCTTCTAAGTAAAGGTTTGTGATTGCAGGTCTGTCATAAATGGTGCACTAAAATGGTTAAGAGACAACCTTTAGTCCTCAGAGATGGGATACTGCCTCAACAATCTTCTTCTATACGACAACGGCATTGAATTTTATGTGCTTCAAAACAGCCATTATAGCATCTTGCGGCCTTTCATTTCTTAGAATATTTTCTTTTTGTTGATTCTGCCCGAGAAATTGAATCCAGCCACCCTATTCTTTTAGGAAACCTAATCCTTCTCCCTTGTAAATTCTGGCAATACGTTTTCCCCACCTCAAAGAAGTCCGATGAGTTGGATTCTAACAGCTATTTTTATGTAATAAATTTTGTATGTCAGCAAGCATTTAGCAGAAACCCACAAATATCCGAACATTTAGGATTTTCTTTTATCTTTAGGTAGATTGCTTCCATCTTTGTCCAGGTCATTGGCACTTATGCCCCTATTTTGTGTTGGGTCTTTAATTTGTCCCTCATAACAAATACTCCAATCATAATATCCACAAGTTATGCCCCGTATGACTGTTTTCTTTGTAAAACTTATGCCCGGCTAAACATAAGTTCTATTGCTAAAGAACAAATATTAAAGATCAGACCATTTGAAGGGAAAAACGTGCAATTTCTTCTCTTGGTTCACCTTTTGAAAATGATTTGCGGTGCAATATCACGAACTCCTTTGATAGTTCCAGATGTTAAAAATATTTTATTTTCCTCATAATACTTTACAATCAAAGATCGCATAAAAACAAGGTGGATTAGTGTCTAAAACTCGAATAAGCCATCGCGAATCAATAAAGCATGAAAGGCATCACTGTACGTAATAGTAATACATTCCCATGATCATTGTTGGTTACAAAACTTTACCGGAATAGAAATTAATAAAAGATTATGTGAACAAAATAATATCTCATCGACTTTTTTTTATGATGATTTTGAAGAGTACAGAAAAGTCCCCTGCACTTGATTGTGTCTTTCTATTTTGGTAGAGTACTCCAAGAGATTGCTATGTAGCCCAGAAAATGCCCGTGATTGTTACTCTTTTGAATCTGCACGGCTTTGCAAAAATAAGAGCACAACGGCGACAATCATGGGAGCTGATATCATAAACAGAGCCAATGAAATGTTTGGTGTTGTTATCTCTGGTAAAATCACACTTGCATACTTTATCACTGCTCCTCCCGCAACTGAACCCACTCCTAGTTTCACCAAGAAATTCCAATCCTCCTGTTCGTCACAAAATTTCAAAAACGACCTCACAATTGAGTACTATGTGAATAGAATACAATAAATTACTCGTCATTAGACAAAAAATTGATCTGGAGTCACCTGGGGTAGGAAAGGAAGGCCAGGTTCATCGGTGCTGGGATTTGCTTGGTCAGTTTTGGGGTTGGAAGCTCGGGCAATCATGGGCGTCTTCAAGAGGACATATTTTGGTACGAGAAAGCTAACGCCCGCTGCAGACGGCGGCTGAAGTGATGACATTGAGGTTGAGGTGGAATAGGTCGCCGGGAATTTGGTAGCGTTTAGTCGCATTGCGGTAGCTTCCATGTCTCCACTGGAAGTCGCTTAGGGAAGCAGACGGGTGGTCAGTTTGCCACACAACAGCCACAGATTTTTAACTCCTCCTCATCCAATGGGCAAAAGAGCTGGCTAGTTCTTTTTCTCTTTTACCTCTCAATAAAATTCAATTAAATATGATAAGACAAATTGAAATTCCTATATATTGTATTTTTCATATCATTTTACGTGAATATATTTAATTAGACATGATGTCTAAGAAAAAAGTAAGCCTTTTAAACTTATGATCATAAATATATGCTGACATTTGTGTGGCTAATTATATTATTAAGAAAAATTAAAATCAAATTATTTTAAATATAAAAATATATCATTCTCTTTGAAATAGATTAAAAAGAAAATAATTTTACATAAAATGAAACATAACAAGATTTTTGAAGTATTCACTTTTCAGAACACTTAAACATGAAAAGTCACATATTTCTAGCTGAACTACATCAAGTACCACTTGCTGTTTTATTTTATGTATTTTAGTTTGACTAAATACTGAATTTTAAAAATATAATTTTTTAAATTTTGTGAGCTTAAACTAATAATATGTATAACACACAAAAATGCCCTTAAATCTTATTGATATTTATACGTAAGTTTGGTTTGATTTTTTCTTAATACCAAAAGAAGCCTAGTCGGTTATTCTGTCGGTTAGGATTTGAATTATTATATTTTATTTTTCCTAATTACATATACATCTCTTGTATTTTGAGAAAAGTATCGTATAGGATTTTACTATATGAAATATTTTAAATGACCTATTTTGAAATACTCAAGATATTTAATACAACAACAATATATCCAGTGAAATCTCACATTGTGGGGCTGGAGAGGGTAGAGTGTACACATGCCTTATATCTATTTTGGTAGGTAGAGCGATTGTTTCTGATAGACCCTCGGCTCAAGACAAAGCATAAGCACAAGCAAAGCAAAAGCAAAGCCAGAGAAACAGTCAGACTCTGTCAAAAAAATTTAAAGATGTATGAAAATGTTGGTATCAAAGGCGAATAAGTCATGATAGTGCATTCTGAAAAAAGTAAGCAGTGACTAGCGCATGTAAATAAGTTAAACAAAGTACACTAAAGAACACATAGCAGCAAAAATCAAACTACAAGGAGCTATAAAGCAATATTACGCATATTAGTTGATAAGCTAAGCGGGCCTACAATAACACTACAACTACAAGTTTGCAAGCATAAGTAGGACTACGCTCGACTACTTACTACCATAATCCATGTCCTCTACAACCCCCTATCTAAAGTCATTTCTCAGTAAGTTGCACCTGCGTCATATTCAGTCTAATCATATCTCCCCAAATACTTATTCGGTCTACCTCTACCCCTCATGAACTCGTCCGTAGCCAATTTCTCACACCTCCGCACTTGCGCATTTATGTCTCTTCTCTGCACATGCTCAAACCATCTCAACCTCCGCACTGGGTCATTTGTGTCCCTCCTCTGCATATATCCGAACCATCTCAACCTCGATTTCCGCATATTATCTTCCACTGAGGCCACTCTCACTCTGTTCCGGATATCATCATTTTTAATTCTATACCTCCTTGTATGCCTACACATCCATCTCAACATACTCATCTCCGCAACTTTTATATTTTGGATATGAAAATTTTGACTGATCTAACACTCCGCTCCGTACAACTCCAGATATTTAATAGCAATTCTTAATTTATCTTTTCTTATTTTCATTTATAAAGCCCCGGCCCACCAGCACTGGCGTTCTTTGTTCCTTCTCGCCAAGAAAGAAATATCCTTATAAGACAAATTTTCCTTTCCAAAGCTGTAGACCTAAATTCCATTGCCATTGACGAAAATCCCGTGGATTCTAGTTAATCGATCTCCGTCAAGATGGTGTTAGCACAATTAGGGGGGAGCATCTCCCGTGCTCTCCAGCAGATGAGCAATGCCACAATCATTGATGAAAAGGTTCTCAACGAGTGCCTCAATGAAATCACACGTGCTCTTCTTCAGGCCGACGTTCAATTCAAACTTGTCCGCGATATGACAACGAATATCAAGAAGATTGTCAATCTCGAGGATCTTGCCGCCGGTCACAACAAGCGTAGGATCATCCAACAGGTTTATATCAAAATGTGATTCTTTGTTAATTGCTTCCGAATTTGGTACATTTTTCCTTAAGCCTAAAGTTGGTAGTCATGTAATGGTTGTCCAACTGTTGAGAATTTGTCTCTCTGTGATGTTTAAGTGAATGGATATACACAGGAGTCATAGAAGAGGAATGCGTAAAATATAGGACAACATACCTAGTTTAGTCCCACAAGTGGGGTCTGGTGAGTATAAGATGTACCCACACCTTATCCTATTTTTATGGGGTAGAGATGCTGTTTTCGATAGACCTTGCTCGAAATAAAAGACAAGAATGTGAAGCATGAGATTAAGAAATATGACAACAAGATAGCAAGTTAAAAAGCAAATGAGGCAACTGATAGTAATACACATTGAAGAAAAGAAAGTACTTCATTACTAACTAATACTACTAATAAGGAGACCACTCGTCTACCTACTTACCTTCTAGCCTGATCCTCGACCTCCACACCTTTCTATCTAGGGTCATGTCATCATTAAGTTGAAGTTGTGCCACCTTTCCCCAGTTCTTTTTCACCCTACCTCTACCTCTCCTAACTCCTGTTAATGCCAACCTCTCACACCCCCTTAGTGGCTGGGTAAAATATAGGCTGAAAAATTTCCGGGAAATGTTCTAGGCATCTATATCAATTTCTGTGCAGGTTGGAGGGGAACTGCCCTGATGCTCGTTCATTTTCTAGTAACTTGGATGAACAACGGATGCAGTTTTTTACCACCCAATAAGTCTCTTAAGTCCTGACCGGTAAACAGGGCCTCCACTTGTTGTTAGCTTATGAAACTGGAAAGGCATCAGACTTAATTTACCTGAAATTCTGAAACTTGTTCATTACAAGCATGGAATTAAACTATTGGATAATCAAGGATCGTCTATTGAAAACCTTATTCCTGAAATTGTATTCTGCTTACAAAGGGATTAACCGCGCATGTGTTACTGGTTACTTGACTGTTGAAGACAATGTATTTCTTGGAGACATTAGTTTTAGAGATTTTGCAATGCCAATGCCTGTTTGAAAATTTATTTGCTCAAACAAATCCTTTTTTTTTGTACAAAGAAGTGTGTCAAAGATCTGCCCTTTTTTGTTTTTACTGATTGAAGTGGTATATTCTCTCTTTAAGTACTCTTCTCGCTTTTCTTGCACTAAAATGTATCTTAACTTTGTTCTTCCTTGGCGTCGATCATTATAAAATTCTTTTCTAGTTAAAAAGAAAAGAACACAAGCAAATGAACTATTTTGATGAAGTAACACAAGTAAATGAACTTTTTGATGAAGTAATAAAAGCAAATAAACTTATAGGCCGTGTGTCATGATATCTCTCTTCATTTGTTTCTTCCTTTTTATGATGCTTAACTGGTTTTCTTATTGTGTCCAGTTGGGGTTTCATTGACTTTTCTATTTTCTTATCATTTTTATATTTATTTTTCCCTCACCACCTTCTTGTATTAACTTACGATAGTTTCTTTCATTTGTATAGGCTGTGTTTAATGAGCTCTGCAAGATATTGGACCCTGGGAAGCCTTCATTTACACTGAAAAAAGGGAAACCTAGTGTTGTAATGTTTGTTGGTTTGCAGGGTATGTTTATTTAATTTTCTACTTTAGGTGTATGTTATGTAACAAGCTAATATGTGAGCTAGCATTAACTATCTGAGCAGTAAGTATTATTTGGTGCAATAATTATAATGCACACCAAAAGCTTTTCCTTTTCAATTACAAGATGATATCCTTATTTCTTTTGTAATTTCATGCAGGATCTGGAAAAACTACAACATGTACAAAATATGCTTATCACCATCAGAAAAAGGGTTGGAAGCCGGCTCTAGTGTGTGCAGATACCTTCAGAGCTGGTGCTTTCGATCAATTGAAGCAGAATGCAACAAAAGCCAAAATTCCTTTTTATGGAAGGCATGTCCTTTCTGAGTCTATTAGTTTCATTCTTATTTAAACATTTTTAGATGCTTGATGTTCATCCTACTATCTAATGATCAATATTCCTCCTTTCTTCGTCCTGATAGAAGAAGCTGAATCTTGTCATTTTTGTTTGGTTAATTCAATCAATAAACAATCTCATAGGTCCATAAGCATTGCCAAATGTTAAGTGCATTTAGATAAGGAAGCGGAGGATGAAATCTGAGAAGCATTGCCTGATGCATGAGAAAAGTGAATGGTACTTTGCTAAGGAATGTCACAAGATTAAAGTTAATTAGCTGACAGCTTCCCATGATTCATCATATTAATAAAGCCCAATCCATTAGAGTAACTAGCTTGATTTCTTTATAAGTTACCTCAGTCTCTCCTTATTAGTTTATCCACTACACTTCAGCATCCTACATCTTAGTCCACCATATCTCATTCATAGATCCTCGTTCATGTCCTTGATAGAACTCTATAAAATATTTTAAATCTAAAATTTTAGCGATTTATATCTAAATTGATCAAAATATTTATAAGTATGCAACTGCGTCAAGTGTGCCCCGTGAGCTAATGCTATGTTACTTTGAATTGTAGAAGGGAACAAAAAAGTATAGTACATAATTAACTGTTGATGTTTTGGGCATCAAGTTGCCTCTCCTAATTTGGCAGAAGATTGTCTACTTTTTGCATTAAGATTTTCAACTTTTTCTTTAAAACCTTTTAAGCTAAATTTTCCTCCAAGGGGGGGGGGGGGGGGAGCTATTCTTCGTGTTGTTCGGTTGTAGGAATATACAGTTTACCTGCTTTGAATGGAACTTACTGTTGTATGTCTTCTGGATAGGACTGAACCTGTAATTAGCAATCAGGTCATTTTGAACTGCATCACTGTTCTAATCAACATTTCAGGCCTTTTTGTATTAATTGAATGAATGTTTCTGCAACAGCTACACAGAATCAGACCCAGTGAAAATAGCTGTGGACGGTGTGGAAACATTTAAGAAGGAAAATTGTGATCTAATAATTGTGGATACCAGTGGGCGCCACAAACAAGAAGCAGCTCTTTTCGAAGAAATGCGACAAGTTTCTGAAGCAACGGTATGTTTTACTATGCTCTATGTTTTTCCTTTCGTAGACGCTCAAGTATTGTTTTCCGCAGAAACCGGATCTCGTGATATTTGTTATGGATAGCAGTATCGGACAAGCTGCTTTTGATCAAGCTCAAGCATTTCGACAAAGTGTTGCAGTTGGAGCCGTGATTGTTACTAAGATGGATGGCCATGCAAAAGGAGGTGGTGCTCTAAGTGCGTAAGTGTTTAATGGTTTGACTGTAGCCTTTAAAAATTTCTTCTTATAGTTCTGGGTATTCTCATTTAACTACAAAACATATGTTAAACTTCCTGTTGTCAGTTTTCTAAGATTTGAACTTCAAGCCATGGTAGCCCGACGTTGAAGGCTGCTGCTGTTTTTTTTTTTTGGGGGGTCATACAGGCTGTTAATTTGCTTTTTTCTGGTTAAGAGGGAATGTCTTTTTGTTTACCGGTTTCTGTCGCATAAATACTCTAGCAGACCATTAGGATATTCCTGCAGAAAATGATATATTCTTTATCAAAGAAGATCTAGAAATTGATGCTGCTGCTTAAGCCTTGAATTTCAACACTATGATTTGGTTTGTACAACAACAACATCAACATACCCAGTGTAGTCCCAAAAGTGGGGCTTGGAGAGGATAGAGTGTACGCAAACCTTACCCCTACTTGGGAGGTAGAGAGGCTCGATTTGGTTTGTACATGGGTATGATAATATCATTTTTCTTAAAGCCTTGAAATTTTAAAGCTGCTTTATGGTTCAAAAAGCAGTAATGTTACAACTTTTATTGCCTCTTGGATCCAAAAAAAGTAAGCAACTTTTACTGCCTCTATAGCAGATATATCCATCTTTTGTTTACAAGGATCTTTTTATATTGGTGGTGTCCGGTCCAAGTTGCGGTCTTGTGGGCACAGGTTGCCAAGTAGTCTTGCTCGCAAAGGCTGGAGAAAATGAGCTCCATCTCGTGTTGTAACTGGGATAAAGACTTGGGATCTTCAGGTTGTTACTCTATGTCAGGACATCCCCTTGGGGACTTCACAAGGATTTTGCTATTGATATTCACAAATTATAATTTGGATCAAGTTTTCTCCAAACATTCTGGTGATTATTTATGGCCTGCTTCCCTGGATTAAAAAAAAATATTTGTTCTTTTGTTCTTTCCATCTGTAGAGTTGCTGCAACTAAAAGTCCAGTCATATTTATCGGAACTGGTGAACACATGGATGAGTTTGAAGTTTTTGATGTTAAACCATTTGTCAGCCGGCTTTTAGGTTTGCATCTCTTCTGTTGATATTGTCAGCTTTGCTTGGACCTATGTTCCTCTTTCTACTGCCATTGACTTTGTTCTCTTGAATTACCTACCAGGCATGGGTGACTTGTCTGGATTGGTGAATAAGATACAGGATGTGGTCCCAATGGATCAACAGCCTGAGCTTCTTCAGAAGTTATCAGAAGGACAATTTACCTTGAGGATTATGTACGAGCAATTTCAGAACATGCTTAAAATGGGTCCCCTTGGGCAGGTTTGCCACTCACATACATTAATCTGACCCCCCCCCCCTCCCCCCCCCACACACACATGCCCTTCTCTCTCTCCCCCTTTGGAATTTGGCAAACTTTTTCTGAATGTTATACCATTGATGACAAAACCCAAAACTAATAGGTTTTGGTTTTCTGAACCAAACAATTGTGTGGTGTTTGGTTCTTAAACCAACCTGAAAAACCAAGTTGGTTTTAGAAATCAGTCAGTCATAACAGTCGGGGGTTTCTAATTTCTAAAACTCTGATTTCAGCCCCCTTTCTGTTGATTGAAGTCCCAACATTTCTAGACCGATTTTTTTTTTTTACTTTTCCACTTCCTTCCTCCTCCCTTCTTCCTTCCCTCCCTCCCTTTCTTTTTTCAATTCTAAAACACACAGTTGTTTCCGAAAGCCAAACTTAAATTCGTATTTTTCCAAAACAAATTCCCGGAATTTTCATTATTTGTACAATTCGTTTGGAAAGAAACAGCTTTTGCATAGTATAAAACAAAGTCTTACGAGGTCATTTTTGTTCATAGATCGTCTAGGAAATCTCCTGGGCTCGTTTTTATGTGTCATTATTCTTCTGTTTTAGAAACCTATTAGTACTGATCTAATAACTTGAGCAAGTTGAAGATCGTTTGGAGCTCGCTGGTTTATTTAGGCTCTATTTGGATTGGTAGATTTTAAATCCTTCCAAGAATTTAAACTTGTTAGTAGGCAACTCTATTGTTTACACGTAAACTTTTTCATAATGATGATTTTAATTTCCTACATTGCTAAAGCTATATGATTCCAAATGGCACTAATGTTGAAAGAATTTGAAATCCACTTGAGATAGTTAGAAAACACTTGGTGGTTTGGCAATATTGGGTTTAAGTTGAAAAAATAGTTTTTGAAGTAGACGTTGAATAAAAGTATTTGGAAGTTGAAATTGTTTTGGACAATTTTTGGTTGAGTTGACAAAAAGAAATTTTTGAGGTTGAAGTTAAAAAAATTAGAGCATTGAAACTTGAAGCGGTAGAAAACTATTTGGAAGTTAATTGTGTTTGGACATAAATTTCACTTGAAAAAAAGTTAATAAACTCTCTGTGAGCCATTATTTCACTTGAAATGTTCGTCAAAGAATTTCTTTCAGTTTATTATCCATATTTCAAATATTGAAGTTCAGTATTTGCAAATAATGAAATACAATTGATGGCCAAATAAATATTTAGCAATAGGAGTTATACTTGTGTTAATGTGTACTCAAATTGAATATGGATCCCAGATTACATTGTTTGACTTGCCAATTCGAGAGTTGATGCATTTTTAACGCTTGAATATTAGTTAATTGGATGTAGAAACCCCCCCCCCCCCCTTTTTTTTTTTTCTTCTCTTTGTTTCTTTTACAAAGTCACATGCATGCCTGTTTGCTTTCACTTCTAGAGGTTGATCGATATTGTTCTTGTTGCACATTGTTGATGTTCTTTTTTTTTTGGTATAGGTCTTCTCAATGCTTCCGGGATTTAGTTCAGAGATGATGCCGCAAGGTCGTGAAAAGGAAAGTCAGGCAAAATTTAAACGGTATATGACAATGATGGACTCCATGACTGATGAAGGCAAGTGAGCTACATTTTGTGGAGTTCTCTAAGCTATGTGTACACCTTATTTAGCATATTCTAACCTTCAAATTGATAACGTAATTGCAGAATTGGATAGTACCAACCCAAAGATTATGACTGAATCTCGAATCATGCGTATAGCTAGGGGATCTGGCCGCCTAGTGCATGAGGTAATGGAGATGTTGGAAGAATACAAACGACTTGCCAAGATATTCAGCAAAATGAAGGGTCTTAGGATTCCAAAGAAGGGAGATATGAGCTCCCTGTCCAGAAACATGAATGCACAAAACATGAGCAAAGTCCTTCCTCCTCAGATGTTGAAGCAGATGGGTGGCATGGGTGGTTTACAGAACTTAATGAAGCAATTTGGTTCCACCAAGGACATGATGGGTATGTTTGGTGGTGGTGGAGAGTAATAATGTGATCACAATCAAAGTACACTTTACGGGTTAAATGTAAAGTCTAGTTATCAAAACTTAGTTGATGGGAAAATCATATAACCAGATCTCTGTCATTCCTTATCTTTCATTTTTTTGGAATCAGATGCATGTGGTGAATTTAGTTGATTTAGAATGAAACTGTGGTATGATTTTGATGCTTTACTTTTATAGTTGCGATCCTTTTAAAGTACTTTCTCGTTTAGGATGACATGGTCTTCATCATTTTATAGGACTCTGCTTGTAAATTATCAGTGTGCTGGATGACATTCATCATTGATTGATAATGAGCACCCAAGCTGCTCTTTGAACCTTTACTCACGTACTCGTCCATAGTCGCAGCTGGTTGTACCAAAAAACAATGTTGCTGCAGCTTGTGGAGAATCCTCTTGAATTTCCGAGCATAGCACAAATTTTCTATTGCAGAGCGTGGTGAAACATTTCAATGACAACTTATACAGTTGAGATTTTACATCGCATTAACACGTTGGTCTTCACCAAGAGTGGTGTTTCTCGGAGGTCTTGGGTTAGTAGCAGCACATTCGAAAGCTTTATTTCAAACTTACATCTTCAATAGCAATTTTCCAATTAGTCACGTTTACATAACGGGGAAGGAATAAGCCATATATACAGAGGTCATTTGAGAAGTACAAAGAGAAAGGAGAAGACATTATACAAGCTTGAACATATTATTATAGGTATGTGTCGTGCGTTTTATAAATTATCCGTCTAGAAATTTCCCAAGAGCCGTCTTTGTTGGAGGGCTGTCTTCCTCATTGTCCTCCGATCTATTAGCTGTTTGGAGTGCATAGCGAATGACAGAGTTAATCTGTTTCCTCAATTTGGCATTGTCAAGATAAACGTCAGCTAGCTGTTTCCTCAATTCATCCACTGCTGTCCTTGAATATTCTCCATCAACATTTCTACTAGCAATGGTAGTTTCAACATCTTGTGCTAACAGCTGGGCCTGTTTAAGACACCAAACAATACAAGAAGTTACAATTGCAAAACATAACAAAATTCGTCACACATAACATTTATAAGAAAAGTATAGTCTCGTCAATTCACGTGGGGCTGGATATCAGAAAATCATATTGCTAGTTTGGTAGGTCAAGTTAGAAATGGAAAATGCATACTGGTACATCATATACTACTATGCTATTGTCTTGTGCTTGTAACCAGTTATGAAAAGCTAGGTTGCTCGTCATTCCTTATCTGCTTAGCACAGATGATAGTTGGAGAAGAGAACATGAAGTAAATTGGCAAGCCAGAAATGGTGGTAGTGCTCTTCCTTATTGGCAGCGCTCTCTATTTCCTTTTCAAACTTTTATCTAATTAGTTCTTGATTCCCAAGCACTAAGAACATAATGATAGGGACAATAATACCTTAGTGTCTTTACTAATAATCAGAATCCACACAAGCTGCAAAAGAAATGTTTATAACCTAGTCCAATTGTTAAACCAATACTCTTTAGGACAGGATATTGATTTCTTCATAATCTTCCCATTTTCCCCTTTTGCTAAGATGTTTGGTATCTCTATTTATTTCCTTTTGGGTGCTGTACAAAAAATTGGAAAGTTGACCTTAAGAAAAGACGTGGATCTCAAGCATCTGAGTGGAACATAAATTGTATATAGAGTTTCTGATAGAGAACTTATATGCAATTCAGAGCATTTAGGAAAAGCAGCCAAGAACAGCCCAAATGTAAGTACGCAGAGAGACACACCTCTGCAAGAAGTAGACCTATTCGATTATCCGATGTTGACAGTATATCAATGGCATCAGAAGGGCTAGAAGCATGTTTATTTTCTTCCTCGATGAGAAACTTGATACTGCATTCCTCAAGTCTACTGCGAAGAATTTCATACTCATGCAGCAGCTTAATATTTGCAGCACTAGCATGTTCCCTATTTTGCCATTCCTCCCGTAGAATCATCTGAAAGAAAGGAACATTATCATTTCCACAGTTTATTAAACGATAGATGTTTGGAGTAAAATTTACAACCCCACCTTCCCCAGGGACAAGATATGAAAAGCACAATAGATCCTTGGTTTAGCCCTAAATACTAGAGAATCAATTGCATATCAACTGCACTTTTACTCATCCAGCTCATTCAAAGAATGACTATGCACTAATGAAAACTAATTAAGTGAATTAATGATTACTTCAACTTCTGCTTTCTCATTTGCCAATTTGCTGAGCTCTTGCTTAAGTTCTGTGTGGGAACTTCTTAGAGATTTAATCTCCTTGACTAAGAGTTTGACATCTGTGTTGGACTTTGACTCCATCTCCAAATGGTGTTGCTGCAAGCTATTGATCTGTTGTTGAGCAGCATCCAACTCTTCGTATAGTCTTTCATTCTCTTGTATTATGGATCTTTGCGTTGATTCCATTTGAATCTTGTCAGCCTTCACAAATTTCAGGAACAAGTTGCTCACTTTCTGAAACATAGAAGAAAGATAATTTTGCAATAGAAGAGAGTGACAGCAGACCTGTTCAGATGCCAGCTTCAATTCCATCTCCACACACTTTCTTCTAAGTTCCTCCATATCCCATAGCATTTGAGTAAATTTTTCCCTCTCAGTTAGAACTGCTTGCTGCATGTTGTCTTTGCCACACTCTTTTAGAAATTCAAGCTCATTTTCCAAATCTTTGACCTGTCAAAGACCACCCAGATGGTAATATTAGCATCATTATGATACGGAAAATAAAGAAGTCCAGCAGTAACATAACTCCCATTCATAAAACAGACAAGTCCAGCCGTAACATAATCTCCAACTCTTGGTACAAAAAGGCCTTGGTAAAAAGTCTGGATCTAAAAGTTAAGATAAGCTTTTAAGTGGTAAAATGGTTGCTAATACGTATATGTACCTAGCCCTTTCATAACCCTATATCCATTATTCACCTAAACTTAGGGTGGAATAAGTAGGAAGAGGGAAGTGTCACATATTATGTAAGGAAATATCTGAATGAAGCTTTTGTACAACAGGAAAGAGTGGTGGCAAGGAGGAAAAGTACACGAGCATGTACGGCTGACAAGTTATGAGCACAGGAAAGGAGCTTGTTGTTAGAGAACTTAGCTGGGGTAGGATATTGCAGGAGAGGGATGTCGGAAGACAAGTTGGTAGGACTGCTTTTCCGGGTCATTTTTTTAACCAATTCTTCTGGAAATTTCACAAGAATTAACTGAAAATAAGGCCAAAATGTTCCAATATATTAGAAAGGGCAAACAAAGGACATCACATGATGCATTACTGTAGCAAGCAAGGACAATTCTGTTGAGTAACATACTTAAATATACTGGTGGCTTCTACCATTATCCAAATTATCACATCTTAATCTCACAATTTTACATACTGCAAGGTTTGAGCAGCTCTGATAACAGGATCAGAGAAATAAATGTACCAATGCATGTTTGAATTGCAGAATTTGGACAAGGAACCACACCTTTGTGGCAAGGTACTGTCTCACAGCAAGCTCTTGATTCAATCTCATCAGGAGATCTTCAATGTCAGTTTTTGCTGCGGCCAGCCTCAGTTGCATAGTACTGAGAATACTATTCATTTTATTCTGCTCATCCAATTGAATAACAACTTGTAAATGGCCCGGGAACTGTAAGTTGGAGCTTGCTGGTGCATTTAGTCCTGAAAAATCAGCACCTTCAGCAGGGTCATGTAAGGTATTCCTCAATGGTTCAAGCTTCAAGAAATTTGAAATGTCAGAGATTCTTTCTGAAGAAATATCAGTTTCGAGAGTCTGTTTAACATGAGCACTATCCATGACTCTCTTGGTGGAAACATCAGTGTCATCTCCTGTGGAAGGCATTTTCAAATGATTTTCCTGGTTCCCTTGTTCAGAATCCTTCATTGGCTTGCTGTCACAATGTTTTAACCTGGTATCCTCAGAAATTACTTCCCCTGAATGGGTTAAGCCCTGGTAAACTGCTGCATTGTCAACTTCATGAAACCTGCCCATGCCCTCCGTTGGAGATCCCAGCTCAGGGGTCCCATAAGCAGACTCATTGCCGAAATCAGAAGCAAGTGATGATGGACCAGCAGGCAAAGAAACATCTGAACTATTTGAGAATTGAATCGATGGAACTACACTGATGGATGAGTTCACATCTTCAATGTTCTGATTCAATTCATAGAATGCTGAAAAGTTCATAAAAGGGAAAAAAACAAGGTTTACACTAATTCAACAAAGATTTGCTTGATAAATCATAGCAGACTGATCGATTGCACAACTTTCAAGTGTTTAGTGAAAGTACAGTAAAACCTCGATAAATGAATATTCGATAAATTAATAACCTCGATTAAATAATAATTTTCTCCGGTCCCGACTTGGGTCAATGGGATAAAATAATAACCTCGATAAATGCATAAGATAATAATTTTAAAAAAATTCCTTGAGGCCCACTGAAAATATAAAATAATAATTCATTAAATAAGTATGAAAATTACATATATAATTTATAAAATAAAGCACTTCCTAAACAATTTTTATTTCAAACTTTATGCTTTCCTAAAATTACATAACTTGATGATTTTTATTTTTGTACTCACATAATGCTTTTCTCATCTCATCAGTTAGCGTAGACTTTTTTACACCTTTCAAATGAGTAGTCATGGAAGAGAAGATATAATATATGAATTTTTATATTTTGGTATATGAAGCTAAAGTACATATGTCTATTTATAAACTCTATATTGTGTACTTGAAACAATTCACAACACTTCATATTCTAATGTACATGCATTCTATTTTGAATCACACCAACCCAAGATTAATAAACTTCTTTTTGACAAGATTAATAAACTTAGATACAATGCACCATCATTAATTAATTGTTTATTTATTTTCTTTTCTTAGTTACCGAAAAAAATTAATTGTTTAATTTGAGAAATATAATGTACAAAATAAAAATTATTCTATAAATTAATAAAATATTTATTTATCGATAAATTAATAACCCCGTATAAAATAATAACTTTCCAGGTCCCAAGGATATTCATTTATAGAGGTTTTACTGTACAAGGAAAAGAGCACAAGAATTCAACGGGCAGCAAGGAGACACTTACACGACCTTGCAGCGGCTTCAAGCTCAAGAAAGATCCCTACGGGAGCACTTCTTGATAACTCGATGTCAGACAATACTTTCATCATCCAGTCCTCCAATAAACACCTACGCTGAGATGAAACCAACTTGAGCACATACCAAGATCTAGTACATACTAAAGAACCGTCACTGACCTATTAGACCAGTGCATTTCTCGAACAAATTTCAGGTTATGATGTCATCATGCAATTATATTCGAAATAAAAGAGAACGATAGAAAGAAATGTTACTAACTTCTTCCAAAAGCTCATTGCTTTGCATTCTCAGAAACCCCTTCGAAGGAGCCGGGGGCAACTTTTTCTTTGGGAATTCTTTCTTCAGCTGCAACAAATGAGAGGTGTTAAACTGCAGTGTGAAGCGATCATCAGGATCAACTTATACCATATAGTGGAAGTGTGGAGATTTAGTCCAAGAACCAATCAATTCTTACTGACTCCATAGATGTCATCAATATGCAAGAAAAAATTTAGAGGAAAGAAATATTATCCTACGTGAATTGTTACACTATGCAGGATCTCGAAGAAATTAGCTTACCTCTGAAGATAGACTTAAGAAATCACTAAATCTTCGCAGTATCTCTCGCGTGGTTGTGAACCCATCAGGTGATTGTATACCAATTTGAACCCTGTAAAACTGTTCCAGTACAAATATCAGTATCTCAAGCAAGAAATACTAAGTCGGCCAAGTTATTATGGAGTTTCTTTTCGTTTCTGAAAAAACTATGGTAATCCCTCTTTGGACCAGGTACAACTCACCATTAGAAAGAAAAAAAACTAAAGATCTTCAAGTCAAACTCCAATCCTGGAAGTAACAGCCAATATCGATGCAAATATAGTTTATTCCTTTTACAGTGCTCAATGCATTAAAGGACCCTGACTCAAAAAGTTCACAGGGAAATACCACTACAGTAGCTGAACCTCTGGGGCGTGACAAGATTGTCCAAGAAGGAATAGTGGCACAGTAACTCCATCCTGTATGAGAATCATGTGGCCAAATGGTATCATGTCCATCCTGTGCAAAATAAGGGAGCGCTCATTTGAACATGCACTTAGAAGTTCTTGTAACAAAACTAAAATTTTATAACAATCTCCTCAAGCTTTTCTTCACAACTAATTATGGACCCATATATATTAGCAACAGATTAGACAAACTGCAAACCAGATTAAACTGCCAATAGAATCTTTCAAATATAACAGTGCAAGCTAACAATAGTTTGTCCAGTATTTGAGGATCTAGTGATTTCTGAAAGATTTTAGCGGTGACAACCAGGATTTTGACTGGTATTGCAAATCAAGACTAAGGGTCCTGTCCATGTTTTCAGTCAAACAACTGTTACCTAATAACTGATGCAAGTATAAGCCCTTGTATGCACACAAACCTAATCTATAATTTTTCAAGAGGGTGACAAATGGTGATACACCATTATCAGTTATATTCATGAACATTGGTTCACTTTCTCTTGTGCCCTACAATAAAAGCTAGGCTTTTCTAACATAACTTTTCAGCAAAAACCTTGTGGACGGCGCTTTTGCCTCGACGCCCAAAAACTAAAGCAAAGAGAAGTAACACGCATAAATACTCAATTAGGTTGAAACAGTGTCTGTCTTGTCTGGATAACTCAGTGTCTTTATTTATTATCCTGGGCCCTGGCAACTCACTTCCCTTTAGAATCACACATTAGCTCCTTTTGTCTCTTTCATCATGCTTCAGGGAATATAAACTTGGGTGAGTTTTGCCATTTCTATGGTTATGCAGGTCAAGGATATCATATATTTCATACTGGTGCCAACCAAGAGTTTTAACTTTCCATAAGAACTAGAAAATGCATGTTGATGCCACTCAAACCAGCTATTTTTTCATTTAGTAACCAATATTATGTTCCTATATAATACAATCATACACAAAACTCCGGTCAGGAACTCGTTTAGAATTACATTCATAGAAAATATAATCATATATCGCAAGCAACATAATCAAATAGAATTATTCCGTATTACTAACAACACTCTTATAACTGCAATATAAATTCAAACTGACTGTAGAAATTACTATTTAATCATCAACACTCACCAAATAGCTCATAGATAAATGATTGTAGTAAAAAAAAATGATAAATAAAGCTGATAAAGAGGATATTTTTCTACCCATACACGAGGGGGAGGACTCCAATCCATCCCTAAAGGAAGCGGCGAGGTGCCGTCGTGCCGATGCTTTGGTGGACACTTTACGCTTTTGCTAGCTTTGTCAAGCAATGAAGAAATCCTCGCCGGTAGTAATTCACCGTCGTCGGTGCGAGAAAGTGAAAGGGATTCGATGAAAGAGGGATCGTTAAATCCCAAATCCAGATATGAGTAATTACCGTACAAGTTCATCTCAGGTAACAAAGTCTCCATTTTTTGTTTGGGACGGCGGCTCTATTCCGACTCTCTCGCCGGTCAGTCACGGCTTGTCGTCACCGTTAATTTTCGAAGTTCAACTGCTGAATTTAGCTTCCTTGGGTTGGGCTCAACTAACGGTGTTAAAGCATAACACTAGGCCACTAGCAGTCTAGGCTAATCGGTCTCATTCTTTCATTTTCCAAATATAACTTCATAACCAATTGAGCTGTTCAAGTGGACCGGTCTCATTCTTTCATGTATTTGATAGGAGCGAAATTATTTTATGAAAATTTTCACTGTTTTGATTGGTTTAATATTAGTGAATCAGATAGTGTTAGGATGAATTTTGGGTTTAAGAAAATTGATACTGATATATTCAAATGTTGATTCAAGCCAATGATGTGAAGTTCTAAGTTAAATCAATTGTAACCATAATCATATTTTACCCTTGAAGAAAATAAATATTTGCAACCTAATACTAGAAAATGAATTTCTTCAATATGACTTCCAACATATAGAACATGTCTACAACACTCGCTCTCTCCTTCTTTGATAGTGAATTCTTCGTTACACTAATTACTGCCTTAGTTTCATTTAATATGAACATATTTGGAGTTTAAACTAATCTTTTTTAGAACTTGTATTGATCTTGAATAAGTTATTACATTTGTGTTGTTAGAGAACTATTATCAAGAGTAAAACAAAAAAAAAATTAAATAATTTTTAAATATTATTTTTTTGGAAAAGACTAAAAAACTAATGTCGCATTAAATGAAGCATAAGGAGTAAGCTTTTGTTTCTCGTTCTTTTTCTCCAAACATAAAAAGAAAGAGACCTTTTAAATGGGAAAGAAAGAAAATGTTTATCTTGTTAGAAATTTATTAATGTGGAATTAAGTTTATCCCATTATTTATGACTCGAATAATTGGAGCCCCGCACGTCGGAAATGTCGTTTCCACACACGTGCAATCTTAGTGCCAAGTATCATAAATTTCATTAATGAAAGAGATATTGGTACGTAAGTGAAATGTTTGAGACATAGAATGATGGACGGTAATTGGTTAAATAACAAGTGTTACACGTTGGTAAACGAAGGAAGGATTGTGTGAAGTGTAAGATGGTACGGGTCAGAAAAGGGTCGCGAAGCCGAGAAGGGTCGCGCGCCTCCCGACGGGCCGCGCAATACCGATTGGCGTGAGCATCGTGTGTTTCGGGTCGAATTAGTATGCGCAGCGCTAATGTGGCAGAGCCGCGGTGCTTCATTGGCAGTGACTGTTCGACGGAATCCGAAAGGTTTGGTTGTTGAGGTGGTTTCAATGGCATTGAATCCACCCAATAATGGTCATTACTTGGACCATTATGTTGCTACATTACTTGAGGGTTAATGTCATCCATTACATGGCAATTGAATGCCATTATGGGGCATTTGAAAGGCCATCTTGCACACCTATAAATTGAGGCATTTGACTCAATTCTATAAATGAACAAAAATGAACAAGTGAACATACTTACAAGCTAACAACACTACAAATAGATCAGTTTTTCTGATAAACAATCATTCTCTTAGTAATCTTCATTATTTGTGTTCTTCGCTGGGATCATTTGTGTAGGCTTTGCACATTTGATAGTTTGATGTTTCATCTTGGGAGACTATTGTCCACACTTCCGTAAAGCCTATATGCGGGGACAATCTTGTCTTAAAGATAGAGAGTCATCTCTCAACTCAGCCGGTGGTGTAGTGATTATCTAATTGGTTGCTAAGTGTTTCAGATATGAACTTGAATATCAAAGGACTCTAACCATTCGGATCCTCAGCGGATCTACAAGCCACAAGTGTAGCAATTCATGTTCTTATATTTTGGAATACAAGATCCATTTTTGAAGTTCCAATTCAAGATCAAGATACTGACAACTTGTTGTTGTAATCTTTAAATGTTTATCCTTTTGATCACTGTAATAGTTATTTACTATTCCCGTACGTGCTTTACATACCGAACATATCTAATGGTTAACGGTTCAGAGAAGTTGTAGTAAGTACTAGACTAGTTTGTAAGCTAAAATCGTCGAAACTAAAATATAGATTCGAGTTAGATAAGAGACATGGTAAATATGTATATAGTTACGTACTACAAATTAATTAGAATGACAAGATTAGTTTATTTGAAAAAAATAAGCACACAAAACAAATAAGACGTAAATTACTTTTCTTGTTTATATATTTTTGAAGGTTAGAACATCCTCCTGCTCCTGGCACTTGTTATCACTTAAAATTAGATACATTGTCCACGACCCTTGCCCATTTTTAAACGATTATAGTTAATGTAGTGAATAATAATATCATGTGTTCGACACATATTTTACTCTCTATTTTTGGTAGGATCTTTTCATTAAGAGGCTCATTTATTTTTGACTTTTTGTATATTCTACCTCTAGACGACTAATTTTTGAAATGAGCAATCTCTTATGACGGTTACGGACGACCGAACTCCACGATCACACAATCGTTTTGGACCTCCTACAATCAGAGTGAGTACAAAAAACCTTCCTTAATGTGAGCCACAACCTCCATGCGTTCAATCCACCATAATATTCAGTTAACTCCATCAACATTCAACTAGCTCCAATGCTCCATCAACGGGTTCTTGGAGATAAGGTTGTGAGTCCCCGGCTCCTCAATCGTTTTCATGATAGTACTCCACAACAATCAAATAGCGATCCACTTTTTCTACGTAAAGACTCTGCTAAGATATGAATTACTAATAAAATCATATATATATTGTTAAATATACATACGATATACACGTGTATATCGTTTGTATAGTGGTTCTCGATTACTATAGCAAAGCCCACGGTTTGGCAGTTTTTGTATATAAAGTGTATATGTCTTGTACCTTAATTAGTCTTGTACACTTACCATAATTGTATAGTTAGTATCCAAGTAGAATAAGATTTTAGGAGTAGAATATGAATAGGATTCCTATTATGGAAATATGTAAATTGTATATATACTCTTTCAATTAATGAAAATAATCAAGGGATTATTTCTTTCATGGTATCAGAAGTCTAAGTTGTTTTTCCAACCTCTTTTCTGTCGACCTTGTGCTCGGTTTCCGCCCCTCTTCCCGAATTCCGTGACCGTCAGTGGTGTTATTTTATTTTCTCCTCAAATCACCTATTGTTCTTTCGTTATGTCGACGACAAAGAGCACGTTTTATCCGGCCCTTGTTGTTTCTAACATCTAGAATCACATACCTCTCATTCTTGAAATAGAAAACGTACAATACGCGACGTGGGCTAAGTTGTTTAAAATTCACGCTCGCTCGCATCAAGTCATCCATCACATAATCCCCGCGGCTCTTGAGGATACGGAGGTGCCTCAACGTGAGGCTGATCCTAAGTTATGGACAACGCTTGATGCCACCGTCCTTTAGTGGATTTATTCCACTATCTCTACTGACCTGTTGCAGACGATTATTGAGCCAGACGCTACGGCGATGGCTGCGTGACATATTTCAAGATAATCAGAATTCCAGAGCTGTTACTCTTGAGCATGATTTTTCCCACGTCATTGAAAATTTCCTGAATGTTTCAGCGTATTTCAAAAGGTTAAAGGAATTGGCGGACGAACTCTGCAACGATGGTGCGCCCGTTAGTGAAGATCGTCTTGTTCTACAGATGGTTGCTGGCTTCTCTGAGGCATTTAGTAGCGTTGGGACCCTACTTCGTCGGAGTAACCCTCTCCCAAAGTTCTATCAAGCCCGCTCCATGCTTACTTTGGAAGAAGCCGGATTGGCTAAGAAGGCGGCTACCGGGGCAAGTCCCATAGTCATGATGACGTCCTCCACAAATTCTCCAAGGTTTGTTGATAATTCGGGCCAAACCCGTGCTCACGGTGGCGGCAAGAATGCTAGGAAAAATAATGGAAGAAATCGCGGTGGCAAACGCGGTGGTAATGTCAGCAGTACCGACGGCAGTGAGCCCCGCCATATCAACAGTGGGCCACAGCCTAACTGGTCCCAGCCTTGGGCCCCCTGGCCGTGGGTCTGGGCCAGTGGACAGTGGCCCAACACTCTCGGTTTTTCAGCGCCTCTAGCCCACGGTAATTGGGCCCAATTTCAGCCTTCTTTTCGGCCGAGCTACTCCAGCCCAATCTCGGTCCAGTGAGGTATCGGGTCAGTAGGGAGGCAGGCCTGGGCCCCACCAATCCCATCATACATTGGGCCCCACTCCTACCAACATCGAAGCCTTAATGCACACGCTTGGAATGAATCCTTCGGACCCAAATTGGTACATGGACACCGACGCCACTACTCACATGACATCCGATTCAGGTACTCTCTCGTCTTATTCCAATTTGAGCAACAATCGTGGTATAATTGTTGGTAATGGTAATTCAATTCTAATTCGTGGTTATGGTCATAAAACATTGTCTCCCCCCATCCACCCCTTATTTTAAAAAATACCCTTCAAGCTCCAAAATTGATTAAAAATTTGATGTCTGTCCGAAACTTCATCACTGATAATTCCGTGTCCATAGAATTTGATCCATTTGGTTTCTCTGTGAAGGATTTCAAAACAGGGAGTCCTCTCATGAGGTGTGATAGTAGGGGAGATCTTTATCATATCACGCCATGTTCCGGTCTATCGAGTCAAGCCTTGCCGTCAACGTTTGCAGCCCTTGCTCCCTTCTTGTGGCATGCTCGTCTAGGTCATCCGGGATCGTCTATTTTGTCTTCCTTAGATAAAAACAAATTTATTTCTTGTAAGGGTGCGCGTAGTACTCCGAATTGTCAATCTTGTTCTTTAGGAAAAATTGTTAAGTTGCCATTTGTAGACTCTACTTTTCATACTTTAATGCCATTTGATATTATTCATAGTGATCTATGGACGTCTCTTGTTCTTAGTTCTTTGGGTCATCGGTATTATGTTCTTTTTTTTGGATGATTATTCTAAATTTATATGGATTTTTCCAATCGCGAAAAAAACTCAGGTTTTTTCCATCTTCTTAAAATTTAGAGCATTCATTAGAACCCAATTCGAACGTGAAATAAAAAATATCCAATGTGATAATGATAAAGAATATGACAATGGGATGTTTCGGGAATTTTGTGCAAATAATGGGATCATTTTTCATTTTTCTTGCCCTTATACGTCTTCACAAAATGGGAAAGTTGAACGCAAAATTCGTACCATTAATAACATTGTTCGCACTTTACTAATTCATGCTTCCATACCCCCGTCTTTTTGGCATCATGCTCTACAAATGACTACACATCTCCTAAACATTCTTCCTTCTAAAGGTTTGACATATTCGTCCCCCCATTCAAATTTTATATAATAAGACTCATTCGTATTCACATCTTAGGGTTTTTGGGTGCTTGTGTTATCCACTCTTTCCGTCCACCACAATTAACAAACTTCAGGCCCGTTCTACCCCGTGTGTGTTCTTGGGTTATCCCTCCAATCATCGTGGTTACAAATGTTTTGATTTATCTTCTAATAAAATCATCATTAGTCGCCATGTAATTTTTGATGAATTCCAATTTTCGTTTGCTAAGGTTAGTAATCGCGTGCCGAGTTCGTATATTTTTTGGATGATGGTATATCCCCGTATATTATTCACTAGTTTTCGGACATATCCCACACCCTAAATCCTCCAGCAGACCCACTGCCCGCTGGTCCGCCACATGCCCCTGTCCCCAGTCTCGTCACTGGGCCAGTTTCAGCATTTGGAGCAGTCCACCCAATACTGGAACTGGTCTTCTGTTTCCAGTGTTGGGTCAGCAGGCCCACTACATGTTGGCCAGTCCGCCCCGAGTCCAGAAAATTCCCAAAATCCGCCCAATTCTTCCCCGAGTCATAGACCAGTCACTCGTAGTCAACGATGTATTTTTACACCAAAAAGACATTTTAATTTACATTTTAATGCTCTTAAATCACCCTTACCCCGTAATCCTGTGTCTGCATTAAATGACCCGAATTGGAAAATTGATATGACCGATGAATATAATGCTCTTATTGATAATAAGACGTGGAAGTTGGTGCCCCGTCTATCTGGTGTTAATATTATTAGGTCTATGTGGATTTTTGCTCATAAGGACAATTCAGATGGTTCATTTGCGAGGCATAAAGCGCGGCTTGTAGGTGATGGTAAGACTCAACAGGTTGGTGTGAATTATGGAGAGACGTTTAGTACGGTGGTCAAACCGGCTACCATTCGCACTGTGCTCAGCTTGGCTCTTTCGAAAGCATGGCCCATTCATCAGTTAGATATGAAGAATGCTTTCTTATATGGTGATCTCAAGGAAACAGTCTATATGCATCAGCCTTTGGGGTTTAGGGATCCCCACTATCCTCATCATGTCTGTTTGTTGAAAAAGTCCTTATATGGGCTTAAGCAGTCTCCACGGGCTTGGTATACGAGATTTGCCGACTATGTTTCGACTATTGGGTTCACTCACAGCAGGTCAGATAATTCCTTGTTCATATATCATCATGGTTTTTCCTTGGCTTATATACTATTATATGTGGATGATATTATCTTGACTGCCTCTTCCGATGCATTACGCCAGTCTATCATGACAATGCTCAGGTCTGAGTTTGCTATGAAAGACTTGGAGTCCTTGAGTTATTTTTTGGGGATTGCTGTCACTCGTCATGCAGGTGGGTTGTTCTTATCTCAAAAGAAGTATGCATTTGAGATCATTGAGAGGGCTGGGATGTCATCATGTAAGTTCACTTCCACTCCAGTTGATACTAAGCCCAAGCTTAGTGCCACGGCCAGCGCCCCATACGAGGATCCGACCCGCTATCGCAGTCTTGCAGGGGCCCTTCAATATCTTACATTCACGAGACCAGATATTACATATGCTGTCCAGCAAGTGTGTTTGTTTATGCATGATCCCAGAGTTGAGCATATGAATGCACTCAAACGCATCATTCGGTATATTCAGGGTACACTTGACTATGACTTGCATTTATATCATTCTTCAACGTCCACACTTGTCTCGTATATAGATGCTGATTGGGGTGGCTGCTCGGACACTAGACGGTCTACGTCTGGCTATTGTATGTTTCTTGGCAATAACTTGGTCTCATGGTCTGTGAAACGTCAGTCGACTTTGTCCCGCTCTAGTGCCAAGGCCGAGTATCGAGGGGTAGCTAATGTGGTCTTGGAATCATGTTGGTTACGTAATTTGCTGTTAGAGCTTCATTGTCCTATTCAGAAAGCGACCTTGGTTTATTGTGATAATATTTGTGTCATCTACCTTTCTGGTAATCCTGTTCAGCACCATCGCACTAAACATATGACATTCACTTTGTTCGCGAAAAGGTTGCTCGTGGTCAGGTACACGTCTGCCATGTCCCGTCCAGATATCAAATTGCCGACATTTTTACAAAGGGTCTTCCCTCGGTCATTTTTGAAGATTTTAGGGACAATCTCAGCGTACGGAGACCGCCTGCTGACTGCGGGTGTATGTTAAATATACATATGATATACATAATATACACGTGTATATCGTATGTATAGTGGTTCTCGAATTACTATAGCAAAGCCCACGGTTGGGCAGTTTTTGTATATAAAGTGAATATGTCTTGTACTTTAATTAGTCACGTACACTTACCATAATTGTATAGTTAGTATCCAAGTAGAATAAGGTTTTAGGAGTAGAATAGGAATAAGATTCCTATTATGGAAATATGTAAATTGTATATATACTCTTTCAATTAATGAAAATAATCAATGGATTATTTCTTTCATATATATATATTTATATATTCTATTATTTATTTATATTACTATATTACCATTGCCGGTGCCCTACCTTATAGGTAGAACTTTTTCTCTACAACCATTACTTACAATTTGTATGCCAAAACGTAGAGGAGAATAGGAGAAAAAGTAAATTAATTGCAATTACTAACCAAAATATTAAGTAAAACATACACACAAGACACTTGTTCCACTAAGATAAACAGTAAATTACTAACCAAAAAAAGGAGCTGCTGAATAGGAACCCCCAACAAATTAGAGGGTTCTGATTGGCTGAAACGCGGGGGCCTCTACACACAAAAAGGCACAGCCTATATATAATGGACCTTAAAACCTCAAAAGTCCACAAACCCACTCTTTCAGAGGTCTAAAACCTCATAGCGGCAGCACTAAAAAGTCCATTAGGGTTTTGAGCTTTGAACCTCAAAGTTCAAGCCCATCTTCTCCCTCCAGAAAAAACTTTCTTGAATTTACGATTAAAAATAATAATCATAAACGATAAACCCTTCGCTACGTACATACATAGGTTTTCGATTCAGCATTGGTTTGCGAAGTTGTTCTTGATTAAAGTGAGTATCTTTGTTGTTACTCTCGTTCACCTATCTGTTGTTTATTTGATTTTATGTGTATTTAATTTGAAAGTTACAAGATTTTCTTGATTTTATTTATTTATTCATTCGAATATTTTTTTTTGCTACATTAGGATCGTTTTGGAGTTAACTTTTTGTGTTTGTTTGTGGATTACCTGTTAATTTTTTTTATTATGGGAAGTGTTTCATGTGCTCCTTAACAACCATGATGTAAATTAGGGAATTGTTACTCCCCTTAGTCATAGTTTGCTTTGGTCTTTAGGGAAGTGTCCCATTGGGGACTGACATTCGTTTCTGTAAAGAAGCATTCGGGGTTGAGTATATATCAGCTAATGAAATATAAAGAATTATGGCTAGGGAAAAATAGAAGTATGCTTTCTTGATTTTGTTCTAGTTCGTTTTGTTTAAAAATGGTGCCTTTGCGTATGCTTGCAAGTTCTCGGGGAATTAAGAAAGTTTATTGTCAGAAGAAGGTTCCTATCTCTGTTTTGTTTTTCCAAATATATTGGTGTAGAATTTCTACTTCTCTTATGGTTTTAGAATTATTTTCCTCATGTACTTTAGAGGTTAGGGACAGTGTTCTCAAAGGCGCGCTTAAGCCACGAACCAGGCACAAAATATGTTGAGCACTTCACCCCACTTTATGGGCGCTTCAGTGTCGTCATCAAGTCTCCAAAGAATACTTTTCCTTGCTAACGAGTCTAATATATTTCACTTTATCTTAAAATTTTTACAACTAATTTGTCCATATATTTGTTATTCATGCTTATGATTATTAATCTTGGACTACACATACATATTTGTATTTTTTTCTCAATTTGCGCCCTTTTTCATTAAAGCTCCTTAGAGCTTTTTTGCGCTTTTCACTGTTGATAACACTTGTTAGGGAGTAGGATGAAGCTCACTGGGATCAAGTCATTGGCCACCAAGTCAATGTAAGGGCGTAACGTTGAGAATTCCTAAAGGAAATATGTTAAGAAACATAATACATCTGGTGATAACTGACAGTTCTCTGCTAGTTGGACAGCTAGTATGTTGTTCCATTGGGATTTGCCTCCACAACAGAAGTTCCATTCCCAAAAGTGGAATACCCTATATTGTTTGTGAATAGTGACATAAAGCCCCCCCCCCCCCCACTCCACACCCCACCTCCCACCTCCCACCTCCCACCCTTCTTTTTCTTTCTTCCTTCTTCTTGGAGAGGGTAAATGTGGGTTACAATTTTACTGGAAGAGAGCCTGTAGATCCTATTATAGACAATGCTGCTTCAGCTTTACTTTTTATACATTTCTGTTATTCGGCACCTTGTTGAATCTGCCTGGTAATTAACTAGCTTCTTATCATTGTTGGATAAATTTCAATGCACCACTTTTCGTTCATCCATATTCAGTAATGTTCATGAATGTCATTGATTGATGAACTTATTTTAATTGATGATAAAGTATATTCATAGATCTTTTGTTTGCTTTGCTGGCAGGGAACTAATATGGATACCCTAACTAGTCATAATGAGATAGCTGATTCAGAGGCACAACCTAATAAGCGTAGGCGGAAGAAGTCCATAGTTTGGGAACATTTCACAATTGAAACAATTGCTGCGGACTGTACCAAGGCCTGTTGTAAGCAGTGCAAGAAGTCATTTGCTTATATTAGCGGTTCAAAGTTAGCAGGCACAAGCCACCTCAAGCGGCATATCGCATTGGGTATTTGCCCGATGAGTCGGACCAACCAGGATAAGTATCAATTAGCCTCAAATAATGCTGCTGCGCAAACTAATGGTTCTGCTGTTAAATCAAGAAAGCAGTACAGAGCTTCTCCAGGACCAACTAGTATCCCATTTGATCAGACCCGTTGCTGCTATGATATTGCCAAAATGATAATTCAGCATGACTATCCACTTGAGATGTTGGAGCACTCGGGATTTAATAAGTTTGTGCGAAATCTTCAGCCTTTGTTTAGTTCTGTGAGTGTCGATACCATCCAAGAGCACATTTTTAATATTTACCTGAGCGAAAAGCAAAGCCTTTTGAACATTATTGGTGCAATTCCTGGACGTGTTAGCCTGACACTCGATTTGAGAATTTCAGATCAAAACTTAGGCTATGTTTTCCTAACAGGATACTTTGTTGACTGTGATTGGAAATTGCAGTGCCGACTTCTCAATGTTATCATGGTACCTTTTCCTGATTCAGACATTGCGTTTAATCATGCTGTTGCTGCATGTTTGACGGATTGGTGTTTAGAGACGAAGCTATTCACGCTTACTCTTGATCAATCTGTTGCCAATGTCAATGTTAGAAAAAACCTGGGACATCTACTGTCGATCAAGGGAGGAAATATTCTCAATGGTCAGCTAATAACTGGTAGTTGTTGTGCTCGTGTTCTGAGTCAGCTTGCACAGTATGCATTAGATTCCATGAGACCAATTGTTGACAAAGTACGCCAAAGTGTTAAGTTCGTTAAAACCGCAGATGCCCATGAGGAAAAGTTTCTTGAGCTCAAGAGACAACTTCAAGTTCCCAGTGCAAAGGAGCTCATTGTGGATGACCAAACAAAATGGGATACCACATATCAAATGCTGATAACCGCTTCTGAGCTGAAAGAAGTATTTTCTTGCTTGGATACTTCTGATCCTGATTATAAGGTGACACCTACTATTGATGAGTGGAAACAGGTAGAAATTCTCTGTGCATACCTGAAGCTTTTCTTTGATGCAGCCAACATTTTAACTTCCCCGACATACTCAACGGCCGATGTGTTATTTCATGAAGTGTGGAAAATTCAGCTTGACCTGATGCAGGCAGCCCGTGGCCAGGATCATTTCGTAAGCAATTTGACTAAACCATTGCATGAGAAGTTTGACAAATACTGGAATGATTGCAACCTGGTTTTAGCCATTGCTGTTGTTATGGATCCTAGGTTCAAGATGAAGATAGTCGAGTTCACCTTTAACAAGATCTACGGTGAAGAAGCTGAATCTTGGATCAAGATTGTCGATGAGGGAGTGCACGAAGTCTTTTGTGATTACATCGTGCAATCTCTTCCTCCGCCTCCGGCTTCTTTTGCGGATGAAGCACATGATAGTTTTGTAATAAAATCAGAATTCTCTCAGGACGACAGTTTCCTTCCTAATGGTGATACATTTGCAGATTTTGATGTCTATCTCCATGATATTATGAGCAATCAGCAGATGAAAACAGAGTTAGATCAGTATCTTGAAGAAGCTCTCATGCCTCGCTCACAAGATTTTGATGTTTTGGGTTGGTGGAGAATAAACAGATCCAAGTACCCTACTCTCTCCAAAATGGCATCTGATATTTTATCCATCCCAGTCTGCACTGTCACTCCAGATTCTGTGTTTGACACTGCACCGCGAGATTTGGATAGAAACCGGAGTTCATTGAGACCCATAACTCTTGAGGCTGTCAGTTGTGCGAAGGATTGGCTTCAGTATGAATCATGGGAACCCCCATATGGAACCCCAGCAGCAATAGTTAAAATGGAGTATTAGATTTGTTAGTAAGATTTTTTGTAGTTTCTTCTTTATTTTCTTTTGCTCCCCCTTTATAGTAACAGTTTTGTGCACACAAGGCGTATAGGTCAATTTAATTCATATTCTTTCACTTGACTTTCTAAAGAGAGAATTCACTCTTTCAAGGTTTCTTGCGTTGCTTTTTGAAAAAAATCGGAATATATAGAAGCTAGTGATCGAGGAAAATCCGTTGTTTTGATTGTTCTCGATTGTGTGGAAGATTGAAGCCTTTGTCAAACTTCAACAAGATCATTTAAGGAAGTTATTTGTTGATTCTGACGAACATTCTAGCAAGAGTGGCTGTTATAGGCTAATTATGGTTCCAAGAGTGATCTCAAGTTTGAATGCACTTTTTCTTCCCTTTTCTACTTTCATCAACTAAGAACTTTACTCTCTTTTTTTTCTTTTCATTTTACTTTCGCGGTTACTAAAAGAAGAAGATTTTATAGGCGGTTTGATTTAAAAACGTTCCACATTAAGATGTGTTCGATAGTGACAGAAATATATGCGAACACATGAACTTCAAATTCTAAATTAAAACATCATATTAGTCCCCAATAAACCTATCATGGAACACGGTGAAACTTACTCTCACTCTTAAACATTGAACGCTCTCGACTCACTCTATCTGCAGGAGCTTAAAATGTGGATGAATCTTAGATTATCATCACATGGTAATCTCAAACTCTCTCAGGGTACTCTCCAACTTGACATATACTTTTAATCTAGCTTTCCATAAAAAAGTTGTCTTCTTGATAGCTTCACTATGCCCAAACAAAGTTTTCCAGCTTGCTCATCTTCACTCGTCTCCAGAAATCCATTTACCTCTGCACAGTCTCATAGAAAGGTGCAAATCCATTGACCAAGTTAGGCAGATTCACTCAGTAATAATCCAAAAAGGCCTTACTTTTGATCCCATGCTCTGCTCCAACATCATAGCTTTTTGTTCTACGAGTGAATCAGGTGATATGAAATATGCTCGTTCTATGTTTGATATAATGCATGAACCAGGAGTTTTCGTGTGGAATAAAATGATTAAAGGCTATTCAAGGGAAAATAGTCCCCATAATGCAGTGTCAATTTACAGAGAGATGTTAAATAACAATGTACAACCGGATAATTATACGTTTCCCTTCTTGCTCAAGGGTTTTACTCGTGCAGTATCGCTAAAATTAGGGAGAAGTATACATGCTCATATATGTAAATTCGGGTTTGAGTTAAATGAATTTGTTCAGCATGCTTTGATTCATATGTACTGTTTGTGTGGGCAAGTTGATATGGCTCGTGGGGTATTTGATTTGAGTGGTAAAAGTGATATACTTATTTGGAATGCCATGATTTCTGGGTACAACAGGTCCAAGCGATTCGGAGAGTCAAGAAAACTATTTTTTGCAATGGAGGAGAAGCAATTACAGCCTAGTTCGGTGACTCTTGTCTCAGTAATATCAGCTCTCTCGCAGCTTAAGGATTTAGATACTGGCATCCGAGTTCATCAATATGTTAAGGACTATAAGGTACAGTCTAATTTGGTGTTGGACAATGCTTTAGTTGACCTGTATGTGGGTTCTGGAAAGATGGATGTTGCACTTGGCCTATTTCAGTGCATGAAGCATAAAGATGTTATATCATGGACCACCATTGTCAAAGGTTTCGTTAACATTGGACAAGTTGATTTGGCTCGGAAATATTTTGATCAGATGCCAGAGAGGGATAACATTTCTTGGACAGCAATGATTGATGGATATGTCAAAGAAAACCGATTTAAAGATGTGTTAATTCTCTTCCGTGAAATGCAAGCAACAAAAATACGACCAGATGAGTTCACTATGGTTAGCATCCTTACCACCTGTGCACATCTTGGTGCTCTTGAACTTGGAGAGTGGATCAAGGCTTACATTGACAAGCACAAGATTAAGGTTGATATACATCTGGGTAATGCTGTCATAGACATGTACTTTAAGTGTGGGAGTGTGGAAAAGGCATTGATGATGCTTTCTCAAATGCCTTGCAGGGACAAATTCACGTGGACGGTCATAATTATCGGTCTTGCAACTAATGGGCATGAGAGAGAAGCTTTAGATATATTTTTTGAGATGTTGAGATCTTCAGAAACACCTGATGACGTGACTTACATTGGTGTTCTTAGTGCTTGTACTCATATGGGTATGGTAGACGAAGGAAAAAGATTTTTTGCTAACATGACCTCTCAGCACAGCATTCAACCTAATGTTGTACATTATGGTTGTATGGTTGATCTTCTTGGTCGAGCAGGGCTCTTGGAGGAAGCTTATGAGGTTATAAAAAATATGCCAGTGAAACCAAATTCAATTGTTTGGGGAGCTCTTCTTGGTGCTTGCAGAATTCACAAGGATGTTCAAATGGCTGAAATTGCAGCTCAACAACTTCTTCAACTAGAGCCTGGAAATGGAGCTGTCTATGTTGTCTTGTGTAATATATATGCAGCTTGCAAAAAATGGGAAAACTTGCGCGAGACAAGACGAATAATGATGGATCGCCGAATCAAGAAGACGCCAGGTTGTAGTCTGATAGAGATGCATGGAATTGTTCATGAATTTGTTGCAGGGGATCAGTCTCATCCTCAATGTAAAAGCATATATTCAAAGTTGGCTGAGTTTATTGAAGAATTAAAGTTTGCAGGCTATGTTCCTGATACTTCAGAGGTTTCTCTTGACATAGGAGAAGAGGAGAAAGAGAACTCCCTTAATCGGCACAGCGAGAAGTTGGCGATTGCATTTGCTCTAATCAACTCTGAACCTGGATCCACTATTAGGATAGTGAAAAACCTTAGAATATGTGCAGATTGCCACCATGTAGCAAAGTTAATATCAAGACTTTACAATAGAAAACTAATTATTAGAGACAGGACCCGGTTCCACCATTTTGTACAAGGTTCATGTTCTTGTAAAGGTTATTGGTGATCTTTTCACACAAGGATATTGTTGCAGGAGCCTAAATTACTTTAACCATTATATGTATTTTGTATTATTTACCCGTGAAAAAAATATTAGGCAAGTAAGAGGTTTGGTAGGGTACCAATTTTTTTCCACAAAGCTTCATACGTCATTATTATTCGTAATTCCATTTTTTCATAGGGTTAACAACATTTCTGCTTCCTCAATTATTGATAGCGTACAATAGACCCTTGTGGTCCGGCCCTAACCCAGAACCCGTGCATAGCGAGAGCTTAGTGCACCGGGCTGCCTTTTTTTTTTCTTTTCAATTTCGATTCTTGTGATATCTGACTAAGCACATTTAACCTTTAATTAATTGATATGTGCAGTTTTGATTTCTCTGTCGGTGGTGAATATTCACAAATTTACCATAATTATTAATCTTTCCTCTACTTAATTATCTATATGGTTGCTAAGCACCTGTTATTCTTAGTTCCAGACTAAGTAAGAAGTATTGAGAGTCCTGGACTTCAGGAGGAGAAAGGAAGTTCACTTGAATTTCTCAGAAGAGGCTGCAAGGTCACCACCTTAGTAGTTTATTACTTCTTTAATAGTCAGCTAATATATCCTCTGTTTAGCCCCATTATTCAAATGACATATAATTTGAAGAAGTATGAAATAGGTCAATCTCTCCTATTGAGTCACTAGAGATTCGAATTGACTGCTGATCTAATACATTTTTCCCTTGCTGCAGACTGCAACTTGGTGGGAACAAGATGTTGATTTAGAAGCATCATCCCCCCCCCCCCCCCAGCCTTTAAAGAGAAAAAATTCCACTCATTGTGATTTTAGAAGCCTTGAGATCAATTCCACTAAATAATTTCAGATCATTTCTGCAAAGACAATATGGAAAATTAGTTATTATAGATATCTGATACATCGAGCATAAACATTTCTAGTGCTATCTATACATGGTGCATCATGAATGAAATTACAATTTTCTTGAGCCGAGAATCTTTCGAAAACAACCTCTCTACTTAACAAGGTAGAGGTAAGGTCTGCGTACACTCTACCCTTCCCAGACCCCACGTTGTGGGATTTCACTGGGTATGTTGTTGTTGTTTTGGACTAGAAAATAATACACTTTTGTTGTATTAACTGCTGTTTTTACCAAATTTAGACACTTCGAATACACAGAACTAAGTCTCTTACAGCAATCCAAAAACAACTCTCTCATATTTAAAATTCAAACACTCAAAACATAAAACATCTTCTTGATTTAGTCTGGATTATGGACACTAAAGCCAGGCTCAAAGCCTCAAAAACTCGAGTTCCGAAGCCTGTAAACTCCATACACAACATTAGCAACAAAAAATGTCAGAGACTAACGTGGTCACTCCGGAGCTTTATGCAACATTGGAGTCAACTCAGTTTCTCCATCATCGTTCTCTTTAAAGCCGTCCTCTTCCATTTCTTCATTGTGACGAAGTTCTGCAATTTTCCTCCTCATATGCCGGCGCCATGCAGATTGTATAAAGCTGGCAGCCCAGGTTCTCCATTGCTGCGAGTAAAACCTAAAAGTGTGTTGTACCTGTCGACTCTGCAACTGCCTGAACTGTGATGTAATGTACTTTGTTGGAGATTTCTAAGCAATGTCTCACATTGGTGAAGAAACACTATTTATTGTGTTTATAAGAGAAAGTTCTTTCTTATGGTTTAAGATATATTTGAACAGAATTAATTAATTCAAAAAATTACGAAAAGATACCATTTTTAACGATTAGTTTAATCTCAAGAGTCACCGTGAAAAGACACCATTCATAACCATTGGTTTAATCTCAAGAGGTACCATAAAAATGCACCATCTATCTATAAATAGATTGTCATATTCCCATAAGAAAATATCAATCAAAATCAGAAAAATTCTCAATACAGTAGGAATCAAACATAATTTTAGTGCAAACGATATTTGATTAGACTTCTTAGTATCCCTAAGACATTCAATCCTTCCCGGTGCACTCTATGAGGGTGAAATAGTCTTAAGGGGAGAGTTTGTACTCGCTTGTGAAGTCAGTTTTCTACATTTTCTATAAATTATAATTAACAATCTTAAGACTATTTTTTATGGCTAGTATTAGGGAGATGACATCAAACTTTGTCAAACTGGACAAGTTTGATGGTGGTAATTTTCGAAGATGGCAGAAAAAGATGCATTTTCTTCTCACCACATTGAACGTTGCCTATGTTCTGACTACTCCACAACCAGAAGAACAGGAGAACGAGACCATTGCACAAACACGAACCAGGGCAAAATAGGAGAATGATGAATACATATGTCGAGGCCATGTTCTGAACGGGATGAATGATGCCTTGTTCGATTCTTACCAAACCGTGTCTTATGCCAAAGGAACCGTGGGATCAATTGGAGGCAAGGTACATGCGTGAACAATTATTCTATGAATGAAAAAAGGTCAGTAATGGAGCAATTCTATGAGATTGAACGCATCCTTGGTAATTTCAAACAACATAATATTAATATGGATGAATCTATTGTTGTATCTATTATAATAGACAAACTGCCCCTAACTTGGAAGGAATTCAAACACAACCTTAAATATAAAAAAGAGAATCTTACTCTTGAGGAATTGGCTAACCATTTTCGTGTAGAAGAAGAATTCCGGAAACAAGAAAACAAAGATCAGGATATCCACATTGTGGAGGAAGGCCAATCCAGGAAGGGAAAAGGCAGTTCAATTCAAACAAGCAGAACAACAAAAAGACAAAGCTGTCAGCAACAAGAAAAGAAGTTCGATTGTTAGAATTGTGGTGGTCCTAACATGAAACGTGATTGCCCAAATAAGAAGGATCCTGACAGTTCGGGTTCAGGACAGAAGAACCGAAAGGCTACAGATGGCAACGAAAATTTCACTGCCATGATTTTCGAAATCAACATGGTCAAAGATGACAATGATTGGTGGGTTGATTCGGGTGCTACAAGACATGTTTGCAAGGACAAGTCTCACTTCAAGACCTATGAACCAGTGGAAGATTCAACTTTTCTCTATATAGGAAACAAATCTCCTGTTAGTGTTTTAGGCAAAGGAAGTGTTGTATTAGATTTTACTTCTGGAAAAAGTTTAACTTTGAATGATGTTTATCATGCTCTAGAAGTTAGTAAGAATATGATATCTGGTAGTATTTTGAACCTATATGGGTTCAAACAAGTGTATGAGGCTGAAACTTTGTATTCTCTAAGGGTGGAGTGTTTGTAGGAAATGATTATTTACATTGTGGTATGTTTAAATTGAACCTTGTTAATATTAATAAAGTGATACTTCTTCTTTATGGCATTATCGTTTAGGACATGTAAATTTTAGAAAGTTGAAAGATATGACTCTACAATCTCTAATTCCTTCAATTGACAAGAATGCTGTAAAATGTAGAACATGTATGCTCATTAAATTCACTAGATTACCATTTCCTTCTGTTCAAAGAGATTCGAAATTTCTTTATTTAGGTCATAGTGATTTATGTGACATGAGTGACAATGTGACAACAGACGGAAAATGTTATTTTGTTACCTTTATTGATGACTATTCCAGATTTTGTTATGCATATTTGTTACATTCAAAAAGTGAAGCACTTGAAAATTTTAAAGTGTTTAAAAGTAAAGTAGAACTTCATTGTGAAACCTTTATTAAGTGTCTTAGGTCGGATAGAGGTGGGGAATATTATAATCCATCATTCTTTGAATCAACTGGAATTGTGCATCAAGTTACAACACCTTATACACCACAACTGAATGGTGTGGCTGAAAGGAAAAATAGAGTCCTAACGGAAATGGTAAATGCCATGTTATTCAAGTCGTGTTTAGGACATGGATATTGGGGTGAAGCCTTGCATACAACTTGTTATATTCTTAACAGAGTACCTAACAAGAAAAGTAATACTATCCCATATGAATTCTGGAACAAAAGAAAACCAAACCTAAGTCATCTTAGAGTCTGGGAATGTAGAGCAATTGTTAAAGTTCCAGAGCCCAAAAGAAAGAAACTTGGGGAGAAAGGAATTGAGTGTGTTTTTATAGGCTATGCTATGAACAATAAAGCCTATAGATTTAAGGTTATTGAACCTAATGATTCATATTTTGTTAATATTATAATTGAGTCCAGGGATGCTATTTTCGATGAAAATAGATTTAGTACCATTCCTAGATCTCATGACACAACGTTACCATCTAATTCTCATTTACGGGAAAAGCATGGTTTAATTGATAATAACTCAACTAATGAGAAAGTTGTGGAACCAAGAAGAAGTAAAAGGGCGCGAAAAGCTAAAGATTTCGGAGATGATTTCTTTATGTTTCTGTTACACCTCGTAAGATAAAGACGATAATTAAGAACGTCATTAAGAAAGCAAGATTCGGATATTGAATATAAGGAACGCTTACATATGTTAATACGGGAAATTAATGTATAAACGGATGTTATTCCGGAATAATTTTTCTTTGGTGCTATACACGTGACGACGAGAATTAATCCTAGTAGTTGAATTTATTCCAATGGAGTTATGGACTAGTATTGTATTAAAAAAATTATGACATTGAGGATACGAGGCTTATGAAATTTTCGGGAATTAAAAGAAGTGGGTTTGAGATTTACTAATTGAAGAACTTGGGGGCCAAAGTGTAAGAAGGAAAATCAGATTTTTGGTTATAAACTTACATTACCTCTTCATCTTCTTCTACACTTAACAAAAACAAAAAAACCAAACTCTTCTCTCATTCTCTCCTCTACACTAATCCGAAAATCACCCTCCACCCATAACCAAAATTTAGCGTTGTTATCTTCTCTTCCTAGACTACATTTTTCACCAAAAATTAGAAGCAAAACAACACCAAAAACAGTGGCGAAAACAGTGGCAAAACAGCCACCGCTTGGACCGAAAACTGCCCAGAAAATTGGGATTTTTGGGATGAAATTTTGGAAGAAAACGTGTAGGGATGATGACTTAACATTGTAGAACACTTGCATGTCAATTGGAGTTGAAGAAGTGAACAAAAAAGGAGGAGAAAAATTACAAAACAGTGGGAAATCTTCGGACAAACAGTGGCAGAAATTTGCGGACTGTTTTGACGAATTTGAGGTATAAAAATTCTTCTTTCTATGATATAATTGGAATGCATGTTGTTAGAATTAAGGTAATGAATTTGTGTTAAGGAAGAATTGGAATTTAAGCATTGCATGTGACCATTTTTGGCTAGTTGCCAATTTGGGACAGATTTTGGTGTTGTTGGATTCGTTGGTTATTGTGGTTATTATTATCACTAATTACATGATGAAATTGAAAGGAAACATGGAGATTTAGTTGGAATTAGTTATATGGAAGTATTAAAATCCGAAATTTGGATTATAGGAATTAAGATAAGAGTTATGGAATTATGACATGTTGTGGCCAAGAACTTGCATGAAATTGTTGGACATGTTGTGATGTATATGGACTGTTTTAGGAACTATTTTGTGGTGTTATAATTCTGAAAATTTAGTCACCATTATGCATGTTTAAGTGTGGTAATTGCTAAGGTAAGTCCTAAAGGAATAAGGGTGTGGAAAGGCATAGAAAGGCTTCACATTCTACCCTCGTTGTTGTTGGAACATGAGCTGTTTTGTGGGCTGTTTTAAGGTGGATTAAGGGGCTAAATTTATATGAGAAATTGGTGTGTAAATTTCCTTTATTGTTATTTTGGTTGTGCCCTTAATTGGTCCTTGTTTATTGATGTTATTAGCCTCGTTTGGAAGTTGTGGAAACATGTATAAACAGGGGAAGTGCTGCCCGAATTTTTATAAAATAAGAAGTCGTTATTCGATATAAGTATGCTAGCGACCATAGAATTGACGAACGTATTACCATTATTATAGGTTGAAGTTCTAAATCGAGACGTACTCTAATATAGAGTTGATTAGGTCGTCTAAGAGGTATGTGAACTATTCATTCTTTCTTTGGCATGATTTTTATTTAATGAGGGTACGGCAGACGTACTTGATTCTTATACAGTTTAATTCCTAAAGAGGATTGTTATGAGAAGTGCCTATGATTTTTCAGCAAAGAGTTTATTATGACATTATTACAATGATTTCATTGAGAGTCAGATGATAATTTTTACTTGCATATGGTTACTCACGATATCTACTCGTGCTAAGTGTTACTACTTCACCTCACCGAGTCCCGGGCCGGGTTACGACTCGTGCACAGCCTTGCATTGTTCACCGAGACCCTCACTAGAGGGCCGGGTTACGTAGGATGGATAGATGAGAGATGGCTTTACCGAGTCCCAGCATGGGCCGGGTTATGATATGATTCCACCGAGTCCCGCACTAGTGGGCCGGGTTACGTTACAGATGTATATATATATATGTATATGGACAGACACTCATGTTTTCTTGACTTGACTCTCATTTTTATAAGGCAACTGACTTTTATTGTTTATGGCACAGTTGGATTTGGATCCTGACTTTTATACTGATCTCATGTTTCTGTTGGCTACTTATGATCTCATATGCAGTATTTCATGTTTACATACTCAGTACATTATTTCGTACTGACCCTCATTTCCTCGGGGGGATGCGTTCATGCCCGAAGGTACAAGTGCTCAGTTTGGTGATCCTCCGGTTTAGGTCCCTACTCAGCAGGTTGGGAAGCTCCTTTGATCCAGAGCTTTGTCATTTTGCTACTGAACCTCTTTTAGACTTATGTTTGTATTTAGGGGCACGACGGGGCCCTGTCCCGTCATATGTCGTTGTTCTTCTTATAGAGGTCTGTAGACAGTGGTGGGTTGTACTTATGTAAGGGTTATAACTCTATTTTGGTCAGCCATATCCTTGTACTCTATGTTGGGGGTGTTCCCGTGTATATGTTATATTATCTGTTGGCAGCCTTGTCGGCTTGTATGTATATTGTGTTGGCTAGTTGTGACTCTTCAGGAGGCAGGTACATTCGGGGGTAAAGGCAGCCTTGTCGGCTCGCCTACCCTGGCATATGTTGATATTGCAGCGGTATGCTGCCGAATTTCAGACTTATTAAGTGTGAGTTGGATTATGTGTGACAGGTTAGTGTAATGACGTCATTAGGGCGGTTAGTCGCAGCCCGTCGGGTCGGGTCGTGACAGTTTCTCGTGGAAGGAAGTAGGGATCAATCTTCTGTTGACACTTACATACCTTTCTGTTATAATTTAGAAGCTGAACCTATCACCTTTGAGGAGGCAATGAAGTCTCCAGATGCTTCCTTTTGGAAAGAAGCAATTAATGATGAAATTTATTCGATTATGGGTAATAGAACTTGGAAGTTGGCTGATCTACACCAGGTTGTACCCATTGGTTGTAAGTGGATTTTCAAAAGAAAAATGAAAGTAGATGGAACTACAGACAAGTTCAAGGCTCGTTTAGTAGCCAAAGGCTACACTCAAAAGATAGGTATTGATTACTTCGATACCTATGATCCTGTTGCAAGGACAACAACAATAAGGATGTTGATAGCATTAGCCTCAATCTTTTGTCTTGTTATTCATCAAATGGATGTGAAGACCGCATTTCTAAATGGTTAATTAAATGAAGAGGTGTATATGGAACAACCCGATGGGTTTGTTGTTCCTAGTCAAGAACACAAAGTGTGTAAGTTGATCAAATCATTGTATGGGCTTAAGCAAGCTGGTTAGCTGAACAACTTTTTATGGAAAACTATACTATACAACAACATACCCAGTGCAATCCCATAACGTGGGGTATGGAGAGGGTAGAATGTACGCAGACCTTACCTCGACCTTGGTAGGTAGAGCGGATGTTTCCGAGTGACTCTCGGCTCAAAATAGAACATAAGCACAAGCAAAAGCACAAGCACAAGCACAAGCAAAAGCAAAAGCAAAAGCAAAAGCAAAAGCAAAAGCAAAAGCAAAAGCAAAAGCAAAAGCAAAAGCAAAAGCAAAAGCAAAAGCAAAAGCAAAAGCAAAAGCAAAGCAAGAGGAACGGTCAGGCTCGGTAAAAAAAATTAAAGCAGTATGAAAATGCTGGTATCAAAAGCGAATAAGCCATGATAGCGCATTCCGAAAAAGTAAGCAGTAACTAGCGCATGTAAATAAGCTAAACAAAGTACACTAAAGGACACATAGCAGCAGAAATCAAACTACAGGGGACTATAAAGCAATAATGCGTCTATTAGTATGATAGGCTAAGCGGACCTACAATAATAACACTACAACTACCAGTTTGCAAGTGTAAGTAGGAGTACGCTCGACTACCTACTATCCTTCTACCATAATATGTGTCCTCCACAACCCCCTATATAAGGTTATGTCCTCGGTAAGTTGCATTTGCGTCATATCCCGTCTAATCACCCATTTCTAATACTTGTTCGGCCTACCTCTATCCATCATAAACTAATCCATAGCCAACTTCTCACACCTTCGCACTAGGGCATTTGTGTCTCTCATCTACACATGTCCGAACCATCTCAACCTCGCTTCCTGCATCTTATCCTCCATCGAGGTCACTCCTACTCTATCCCAGATATCATCATTTCTAATCCTATCCCTCCTAGTATGTCCGCACATCCCTCTCAACATCCTCATCTCCGCAACTTTCATCTTTTGAATGTACGAAGTCTTGACTGGCCAACAATCTGCCCCATACAACATAGTCGATTTGACCACCGTCCTATAGAACTTACCTTTAAGTTTTGGTGGCACATTTTTATCGCATAAGATCCCCAATACGATGTGTGACATCGTCATCAATCTCTATATCCCCTTGGATAATAGACCCGAGGTACTTGAAGATTCCTTTATTTGGAATGACCTGAGTGCCAAGCCTCACCTCCACGCCTGGCTCAAGGTCGCTCTCGTTACTGAACTTGCACTCCAAGTATTCTGTCTTAGTCCTACTCAGCCTGAACCCTTTAGATTGTAGATTTTGTCTCCAAACCTCCAGCTTCGCGTTCACTCCACTGCGAGTCACATCAATCAGGACTATATCGTATGCGAATAATATACACCATGACACATCCCTTTGGATTTGTCGTGTCAGTCCATCCATCACCAAGGCCAATAAGAATAAGCTAAGAGCTGATCCCTGGTGCAGCACCATCATCACTGGAAAGTGCTATGAGTTTTCTCCCACTGTCCGTACCCTGGTCTTGGCTCCATCATACATATCCTTGATCGCTATAGTGTACGTCATATGTACACCTCTAACCTCCAAAAATCTCTATAGAACCTTCCTAGGATCTTTTGTTATGTCTTCTCGAGGTCGATGAAAATCATATGTAAGTCTCTCTTCCTCTCCTTATACTGCTATCAACCTTCTAATAAGATGAATGGATTATGTAGGCGAATGCCCCAGTATGAATCCAAACCGATTCTCGGAAATAGACACGCCTCTTCTCACCCTCATCTCCACGACCCTTTCCCAAACTGTCATAGTGCGGCTTAGCAGCTTGATACCCCTATAGTTGTTGCTACTATGGATATCACCTTTGTTTTTGTACAACGGGATCATTGTACTCCACCTCCATTCTTCAGAAATTCTCGCCGTCTTAAAAATGACATTAAACAATTTAGTGAGCCACTCCAAACCTGTCTTGCTTACACTCTTCCAAAATTCAACTGGAATCTCATCAGGCCCGGTCGCTCGTCCCCTGCGCTTCCTGCGGACAACACCCTTAACCTCCTCAACCTTAATGATTCTACAATACCCAAACTCCCGGTACCTACCAGATTGCTCCAGATCTCCCAGCACGATGTATGTATCTCATTTTTCGTTCAAGAGTTTATGGAAGTAAGACTACCACATCCGCCTAATACGTGTGTCCTCCATCAGTACTTCGTGATCCAAGTCACGTACCCTACTCTCCCTCGCCTCGACTAGTCTGTACAACTTCTTATCCCCTCATTTTCCCTCTAACTCCACATATAGGAGTTGGAAAGCCACCATTTTCGCCGTCGTAACAGCAATCTTTGCCTCTTTCCTCGCCATTTTATACAATTCTCTATTGGTCCACTTCTCCACATCATCCTTGCTATCTACCAAGTTTGCATACGCCATTTTTTTCGCTTCCACCTTCTCTCGAACTTTACCATTCCACCACCAGTCCCCTCGATTCCCACCACGGCTACCCCTCGAGACCCTAAGCACTTCTCTAGCTAACTCTCGAATGCAACTGGACGTCCTGTCCCACATATCTGTCGCATCCCCACTACTCCCCCAAGCCCTCTTGGCCGTCCCGTCCCACATACCGGAAACTATATTATGTATTTAAATAATTATATTGTGTATGCAGGTCAAAAGTTACTCTTTGAACATATATGTTAAATTTTGAATACCCTTAGCAAAAGTCCTGACTTCTTCACTAATTATGTAGTAATATATGTTTATTTTTAAATCATCGGTACAAATAACTTAAACTAAATATAATCACCGAAATTAAGCTTAATTATCATAACACTGCAATTGAACAGTAAACAATTTCTAGCTAATTCAAAATGAGGTATCCTCACGCGGGATAATAATAGGACCAAAAAGAAAAAAAGATTAGTCCCTGTATTTAAGTTGACATGATATTTTAGCACTGAAGCAACATTAGTTAAGGGTGAACTCTTTTTTTTAAGAAATAATTCCCTTAATTATTTTCATTAATTGAATATGTATTTATATAAGTTACAAAATATGAGAATCCTATTCCTATTCTATTCCTAAAACTTTATTCTACCATAATTCTAACTATATAATTATGGTAAGTGTATAATCCTAATTTAGGTAACAAATACACTACAATATACATCAAATATATATACCATATATACAAGATTGATATCTTGTACCAATCCTGCAATGGGCTCCGAGATCTGCCCCACTGCTGGGCTTCCGTGCTGGGCCACTGTTCCATTTGCCCGTGATATACATTCTTGTATATTGGGTGTATATCACGGGTATATTGCCTTGTTTAACAAGGAATATATCATAGGAATAATTTGATTTATAAACACTTCATGCTGTTTCATCCAAATCAGATTTGATTTAGTTTTTGTGCGTAAAAATCCTAAGTACGTACCACCACACACTTAAAACATTACACATGGTCAACCCCATATATGTTCTCAATTGACACATTTGAGGCCACTCATGTTCTCTGTCTTGATTTCTTATTCTGTGTTTGGGTTCTTCTTTTTTCTTAAGGAGAGGATAATACATACATTCATCACAAATAAGTTTTCTTTATTCTAGAATAGATAATTTAAATCTACCACAATTGGAGTTTTGAAAACAACAAACTCCTTTTGTAGTCTTATATATAGTTCAACTTTAAGGAATAAGATTTTTTTGAGCATTATTAGTTCATCTCTTGTGTGACCTCTTTAAAAGTAAATATTATGAGATTATTCTTTTGATATTTTGTATTATTTTCTTATATTATCTTTCGACTAGTTAATTATTCATCTCTGCTCGTGGACGTATTTTTTGTTAAGAGTCCCACATCAGAAATGGAATGAGAATTTGGACTCATTATATGGACTTGGAAAATTCTCCCCTCATAAGCTAGCTTTTGGGGTTGAATTAGACCCAAAATTTATTCTTTACATGGTTTCAGAGCCAGACTCATTCCAAGTTTATGTTCACTGATGTTGGGTCCCCAAATTATGTCATCCACGCTCCAGTTAACAGGATCTGGGCGTGCGGGGAGTGTTAAGAGTCCCACATCGGAAATGGAATGAGAATTTGGTCGTTCCAGTTAACATGGTCTGGGCGTGCGGTGGAGTGTTAAGAGTCGCACATCGGAAATGGAATGAGAATTTGGACTCCTTAGATGGACTTGGACAATCCTCCCCTCATAAGCTAGCTTTTTGGGTTGAGTTAGGCCCAAGATCCATTATTTACATCCTCACCCTACAAACTGACTTTTGGGGTTGAGTTAGGTCAAGATCCATTCTTTACATGGTGTCAGAGCCAGACTCATTCCAATTCTTTGTTCACCGATGTTGGGCCCCCAAATTATATTATCCACGCTCCAGTTAACGAGGTCTGGGTATCAGAAATGGAATGAGAACATGGACTCCTTATATGGATTTGAACAATCCTCATCCTACAAGCTGATTTTTTGGGGTTGAATTAGACCCAAGATCCATTCTTTACATTTTTAATTAACGGAATTAACCATGTAAAGTTTGTGTGTCTTCTTTTAAGTTCTTCGTGCACGCTAATGAATGCGAGCGAGCACGACGAATTCGGCAACAAGTTCCATTTTTCTTTCCAAATTCAGTTGCATATATACAGCATAGTAGAAAAAGGCTTCCAAAATGAGTACAGATATACACACTCGGGCATCAATGGGAATGATTTCTAGTGGGATCAAATGGATATTTAAGATCTTATTAGCTAGGAATACCAGATTTAGTCCTAATTTAAGACAATAACATATATTGCTATATACAACACAATTTTTAAAGAAAGAAAAAGTGCATGTATAGCAGCTCTGCAAATGGGACATAATCACATAATCCAGCCCGTCTAAACTTGGGCGGGTTACACAAAAATGAGTTCATTTGGCCACCTCTGATTAAAGCTAATAGAAGTTCCGAGTGGAAAAGCCAAAGATTTAGTCGTGTAGTGCGTCACATTGAATTATATAATTTTGAGTATATAAGTTACTATTATATATTAGTAATTGAAGTAACTAGTAAATCACAATTAAAAACTTACATATTTCGTATGAGACCACATGGTACGTAAATATGTATGAAGTTTATGTTCTACATTGATAAACATATACTATTTTTATATCACTAGATAAAGATGATTTATAACAATGATAACTTTTCATATTAGTTTATATTAACATATAACGTAGAAATTAGTGTGAGAACTTGCTATGATAAGTTATATTACATATTAACACTATAATAACAACAACAACATACCCAATATAATCTCACTAAATGAAGTCTCGGGAGGGTAGAGTGTACTGCAAACCCTACCCCTACATTGCAACAGATAGAGATGTTGTTTTCGATAGAACCCTGATTCAAAGATATACACCATAAAAAATTACTTAATAAGACAAGGGTTATTTGACTAAATTACTCTTTATTTCTCCTTAAAATTTTCCTTATTTCTTTGGAAACCATTAAACCAATATAGATTTGGATAAAAAGCAATTGTTACGGAGTATCATTTATTGGAATAAAGGTAAATTTGAAGAAAAAAATAATGAATACCTTTTAGGACCAAATTAACAGGAAAATGAGATCTCTTAGCCTCTTACAATTAAAATAGGAGAAAATGATTTTTTTAATTTCTTATATATTTTTTTCAGATCTCTTATGCGTAAAAATAGAAATCTCTCCTAAAAGGATCATAAAACAAAAAAAAATGTAAAGGGTCGAAAAACTATTTCACACTATCAAGTGTATAACTTAAATTGTATACTCCAGTATTTAATAAGTACGTGGATACAACGTGATCCTCATGATTCTCGAATGGTGCTAAATTAAAATGGATGGTTCAACAGTTGTTAAGCTAGGAAGCCTTTTAATTTCATGATTATATGCGATGATCAAAGCTCTAAAGCTAACGCGTGGCTAGATTCCTGCTGTCATTTACAAAAAAAATAGTATAAGTTTGTTCTTTGATCTCAGCGCCGTTGGGTGGTCATATTCAGCCGAAAGTTTTAGAAATGCCCATCTCTTTTTCTTCCTCACAACTATTATTTATTTATAGAGTGCAAATGGGGAGAGGACCATAAACTCTTTTCTGCATATGACACATTAGTGATAACATATTATTCTTTTTTTTTCTTTCTATCGACCATATTCCCCATCTTCTAGTCGAGAACTTAAACCATAAGATGAAACTAAAGAATAGGATAGTTTCACTTTTGATCCTTCCTTATTAGTGAACTCTGATTTTAATTTGGTCTGTGTAATATCTAGCTAAATATATTTAATCAGTAATTAATTGGCACGTGTGTTCAGAGATAGATTTAAAATTTAAACTTTATTGACAGTGATTCGAGATTCTACCACAAATTATGCAATTTATGGGGTTCGAAATTAACTATTTGCACTTATTTGGTGATTTTTTTTAACACATATACAGTGTCCAAGTCAAAGTTGTTGGGTTCATATACGTGACCCTCAACATCCGTCCCTATGTGTGTTTTGATCCCTTCATATAGTACATAGATTAGTTTAGAACTATACCCTCAAATATGGAATAACGTATATACCATCTAGGTAATTAGATAGTTTAACATTTAATAATTCTTTTAGTGAATAGTTTAATAGTTAATAACGCTATTTAAAAGTGCACATTTCCATAAAGGTTAACTATGTTTAATCAGTTGTCAAAATGGCCAAATCACAATTTATCGATATTTAAATATTAAAATAAAATTATTTTTAAGTATAAAAAGATAACATTCTTTTTAGAATAGACTAACAAAAAATGATATCACATCAAATCAAATAAAACAGAAACATTAATTGGGTTGGTTAAAATTGGATAGAATCATTTCCCCTCTCTCTTTTTACTCAGTTTTATTTTTTGTTTAGGGTGGAATATACAATTGCTTAGCTTATCCTAAAGGACCTAAACTCCATGCAAACCTAGCAAACGTAATTAGAAGTCACGAGGATCAACGAAAATGACTGATGAAGAAGAAGCTCGAGACTCCACCCAATTATCCGGAGACTCACTGACATCAAGTTTCTTCATGCACCACAAATCTCCCCATGAAAACTTGTTCCAACGCGGGATTGCCTCTCTAACAGGATCGTCAAGCCCAACTTCAGACACCAACAAGCGACAATCTCTATCGTTTCTCCCCATGTTGTGTGCAAAATTGCAAATCGATTTCATTAGCCTTGGACCTTCTTTGCCTTCCATGTGAATTCCATACAACAAATAAAACCCAAAAGTCTTAAAAATATTAGGGATAGAAGGCACCCTTAGCCATGGCATCCACGAGTCCAAAGCCCTAGTCCCTAGGCAACACGCGTATTTTAGCGACGATACTCCTCTCACTTGTAGCTTGTAAACATCTTTAGTGTTCCAAATACTTAGTATAGCAAAAGTTGGTGGAAAAGATCCACTTTTCGGGTCCCATTTTAGGAGGGTTTTCTTTGGTACGGCCATGAAAGTACCAAAATTAAGCTTATTGTCTAGGATATGATTTATGTCTTTGGGGAAAAACTCTGAGTTTGTGAAAATTCGTCGATAGAATGACTCGGAGAGTTGTGGTGAAACTCGGACGATGGCAATGTCCGATGCTATCGGTTTGTAATGAGCGTGAACTGGTTGTACTAGGACTGATGGAGTGCGAAATTTCTCGTAATTACATTTGGATGTGAATAATTTGATTGAAGCTTGGTTGTTGCTGTCCGTGGCCATATATGCGTATTTTGCTCCATTGTTTCTGCTCCATTCTTCTAATTTTTCAACTAGTTTTGTTCCAATGCCAAGCCTCCTAAAGTTCATGAAAATATAACAACAAAAATAATCAATACAGATTGAATAGTTAGAAAGGTGTGATGGAGATTAAAACATGTTAAGAGGACGACTTTGTACAATTAATTAAAGTCGTCTAAAGGTTATAAATATGGTAAAAAGTAGGAGATATTTTTTGGGTTGTTCTAGTCATTTCGGGAGTCTCCCATTGATGTTTGTAAAGTCATTTCGGGGTTGAGTTAGGCCCAAAATCCATTCTTTACATGGTATCAGAGCCAGACCCATTTCAATTCTTTGTTCACTAATGTTGGGCCCCTAAATTATATTGTTTACGCTCCAATTAACGAGGTCTGGGCTTGCGGGGAGTGTTAAGAGTCCCACATCGGATATGGAATGGGAACATGGACTCCTTATATGGACTTGAACAATGGCTAACTCAACCCAAAGCTAGCTTGTAGGGTGAGGATTGTCCAAGATATAAGAAGTCTATGTTTCTATTCCATTTTCGACGTGAGACTCTTAACATTAAAGTTAAATTAAAGGTGCTTTGGCCCATGCATATTTAACTTATTCAAACATACTGTGAATAAAGAATATGTTCTGATAACGACATGATTTCTCATAAAATACTGTTAATTACAAGAGCATCATTTTGCGTAGATATGAACTTGGATAATTGGAAAGCATATCCTTTTGCCTTTGTGTTTTCACATTTGTGTGTGTAGATCCTTAAGATTTTTAGTATAGATTCTAATATTCCAACAATATTTACGGCAAAGACACCTATAACTAAATTTTGAGTGATCTGATAGTGTACACTGAGGATGTGTATAACTTAAACTGTAAAATACACGAAGATGGTAATGAAATAGTTCCAAAAATGGTACCTGTGATGAGATGAAACCCGCAGGCCAAGAATATAAGCAACTTTTACATAAACTGGACATGGAATGGAGCCTTTATTCCCTCTAGTCACAGTCTTTATACAACCTCTAATTATCCCAACAATTTCTCTATCTTCTCCATACTCAGCGACCTGTTCAATACAGAAATGGCCATGAATTGTAAGTCACTTGCATGCGTTAACATAAATTCAAAGGAAAAAAGGGTGGCTATTAAAATTATCAGACTCAATTAGTATATTCTCATGTACTCTGAATAATGACACATAAATTGAAATGGAGAAAATAATTAATTACCAGCATGACATGTAATGGGAGATTGCGAATACGACTAATGGGGTCACCCATGAGGTCAGTGAACAACGATGGCTGCCCTCGTTGTCCGAAATCACACTGTCCCTCCAACTCTTCCACAGCCAACTTGTCTCTTTCTTCATCGTATTGCCTCACTATCACTAATGTTTTCTTATTATCTTCAGGCAGATGATAATTATCATAAGCTGCCAAATTCTCAGCTGAGATTTTAAGCGACATTCACCTATAAAGCTCAGTAGAGTGGGGAATGTTTGATACTGTCTATATCAGTTGAGCAAAAACTTGATCTTCTATCATCCCATATATATACCTGCAGCTTGTACTATACTTTGGTCCTTTATTTCATGTTAATATAAAAGAAGTGGACCTGCTGATGACATGGCACCATCGGCGGTTTTGGAGGACCTTTTTTAATTTCTTCTCTATTGATGTTAATAAATTCTTTGAGTACTCTAATTTCCTTGGATTAATTAACAGTTGATTCATACAAAAAAAAGTTTTAAATATAGAAAGACCAATATTCTTAATGATAAAGGTAAAGAGGTGCATGTATCCATTAGCTAATAGTACTACTTTATTATCCAATTGATGGAGTTTGTTAATGTTAAGTTGGATGGTGTTCCAATAATTGTTGCTCCACGAGATTGTCATCTTGTGTTTGATGATGGTGGCAATGAATATATATAGTACTCCCTTCTTACTTATGTCTCTTTTGAATTCCACCAAATTAAATTACGTGGTGAGATGAACTCATATATAATAAGACGTAGTTAATCTCGATTCCAAGCCTTGAAAATTGAAAAATCCTTTTAATAGAAAGCGCTTTCTCCGGTAACGGATCCTATGCTTCAAGAATTTAATGTTATGAGACAATGAGAAATTTAAGTAATGATATTGAGATAGAGGAACACACAATTTTGATGTGGAAACTATCAAGAGTTAGAAAACCACGACCATCACCAACTCGTATTAATCTCAATGAATGGTGTTTTTACGGGATATATAATTATGCGAAACGATTAGGTATATATAGGTTGTGAAAAACCCTAAATCCATTAAAAATCAAATATCCTCCAAGCTATATTCCAAGTAAGAAACGGACCCTAAACCCTTACGCTCCTTGCTTCGTCCATCGCAGAGATTGCCGCCCCTGCAACCTCCGCAGCCATTGTTGCCCACAAACTTAATATTTAAATTAGTAAGTACATAATGGTTAAATAAAAAATTGTCTTTTTTCGAATAGGTGGTTCCATTTCCTGGTAGTCTTGCCCCCAAATTTATTCTAAGACCATAGAAAAGAACAAACATTTGCATAAGTCAGTAGACTGCTGAAAATTTCTCTACCTCTCGGTACTCATGCTTATGGATTCAGTCAAAAAGATTAGAAAGTCAGTCCATTTTTCCAGTACATATTTTCTCCAAATAAATTTCAAGTCATGGAAGGAAGATTCGTTATGAAGAAATTCTGATTCATATCTTAGATAGACGTCCCTCCATTTTTCAAGTACTCATTAAAAAATATTATAAAGGTAAACAAAAGGGAATAGCATGAGAGAAAAGCAACGAGAAAAAGGAAAGGGGCATCACTAATTATGATTAATTTGAATAAAACAATGCTTAATTAAGTGGGGAGCTAATGAAAAAGTTTTTGTTAGCTCTAGGACGTACCTTCCCATTGGATGTGGAAATAAAGTAGTTTCTTGGATCAATAATTGGGTTTTGGGTTGGTGAGAATCGTGGCCAAACTGATCGAGGGAGGGTTTATTGGCTAACATGTGGAGCTTATTAGGTTATAATTAAATCACATGATGTCCAATACTATATAATTAATTACCATTTGCAATTTGCGCTTTGCCTTTCTGCTAAACAAAAATTAATGGCTGATGACATGGGGGGGAAAAGTGGCAACTGTTGGATGGCTAAGAACGCACACTTTTTTCTTAGAAAATCATTTCTTCATCTGACTAATGTTAGCCTTTGGATTAATGATAATCCGCCGCCTAGCAACAAAGATTTACGTATCATTTTAGGCACATGAAGTCTGAAAATCTAGTTACTTGAATTGGTTAGTAGGGTAGTTTACCGATATTGAGATCTTTAATTTCCATTTGGATAATGTACCTAATTACTAGTATTCCAAGATTGATTAAATGTGATGTAATAGGTATAACCTAGAAATAGAAGGCTAGAGGGATATCTAGATCTCATGTTTTTTTCTAAACAAAAGTTTAGATATCCTTCTTCACGTCCCCGCACGCCAAACAGCTAATTAACAGGCCACGCAAGTACCGCTTATTTTATTACTTCATCTGGATTTAAATTATATATAGTGATACTGCGTGAAAAAATTATAGTACTAATCCATTTTAATCGGATCATTTATAGTTCAATTTATTTAAATGATGACTTAACCTGCACGCGTTTGCTAATACTACCTCCATCCCATATTAGGACTATGTCAAGTATTTGTGATGGATTAACAAAACTGTCGTCTCTAATTGAGATAAGACATTCCGTCACAAATCTATCACAACCATTGTGACGGAGACATTATTCAGTCACAAATTTTTGTAAGACAAGCGAATATGTGACAGCTAAGAATGCCACCAATCCATCACAAAGTCTAATTTGTAATGGAATTGTGATGGATTCTTCTCGCAATTTTTGTTTTTTCTTGTGGTGACATAATAGTAATGCTTTTCGTACAGAAAAATTAAGAACTGTGTTTATTCTGAAAACTATAAACCCTTACCGAACCAGCAGACTATATTAGTCCATAGTGTTTCACTATTCTATAATGATGCATAATTATTTATACTATTATGTCCTCTTAACCAAAAAAAAAAAGAATTCAACTGATGATGTAAACAAATTGTACTTAATATATTTCAGAACAGAAAACATTAACTCTCACTATTTTATGAAATTTCTCTTTCTTCCAGCTTCTTCTTTTTTGATCTTCCTACTAGGATGAGAATGAGCTAAGTTGCAGGATAGATGCAAGGTAAATATAGCTTTGATTCGAATTACTAAAGTCGAATGTCAATTAAAATATAAAGAGTACTATACATGTGATGATGGGATAGTATGACTTATGCACTATATATTCCACCTTTTATTCAGAAGGATTTAGTTGCTTAATCCTACCTTATCTAAAAGCATGTTCTAAGTTGAATATGTATCTCATAATTGTTAAACAAGGTATATATACCCGTGATATACACTTGATTTACAGAGGTGTATATCACGGGAATACAGAAGCAGTGGCCCAGCTCGGCAGTCACGGTAGCCCATCACGGGCAGATTATAAGATTGTAATCTTGTATATATATGGTATATATAATTGGTGTATATTGTAGTGTATTTGTTACTGTGTTCATTGATACCTAAGTGTGATGTTTGGTTAGCTTGTTTTCATTAATCTATATATATTCTGTTTATTACGTTATGGGATAGGTTTATATTCAATGTAATAGGCTGAAGATGTTATTTAGTACCTATTTAGAAGGATTAAGATACTGATTAAGTTAAATACTTCATGATGTTTACTGTTTATTAAGTCCCTGACAACTGAGTAATTTTTATTAGCCTGTTTGGCTTGACTGCTAATGCTTGAGTATGTTGTGATAGGTTTATAGTTGGAATTATGTGGTGTATGTTGTCTCAATACTTCTTTAGTATATATTGTGATGTATATGATTAGTATGATTGTTTATTTTCTGGATTGGCAGCAATCCGGATGGCTGACCTGCTATCACAATATGCAGGAATAGCCAGTATCGTACACATATTGAGCTCTACAAACAGGCCAGAAATCCAAACTATTTCAGCCACAATAGATGCCAGACTTCTGTACTCAGCTTCTTCTAAGCTTTTGGAAATTGTCTCTTGCTTCTTAGACTTCCATGAGATAAGTGAGGACCCAAAGAACACAAGATAACCTGTAACTGATCTTCTAGTGTTGGGGCATGAAGCCCAGTCAGCATCACAATAGGCAGATAACATATTAGCATCCCCTGCATGCATGAGGATGCCTAAACCTGGTGCCTGTTTTACATACCTTACTACCCTTTCTGCTGCCAGCATATGTGAGACTTTTGGTGCTTGCATAAATTGACTCAAGCATTGAACTGCATTAGCTATGTCTGGTCTGGTGTTAGTTAAATACAACAGTCATCCAATGAGCCTATGATAACTGGCAGAATCCTCCAAAAGAGGATCATCAATCACATTCTTAGTACCATCCTTAACAACTACACCATTCTTCAAATGTTGATCAAACTCTGCAGAGGTGAACTTGACATTTAATTACATTGGTGATCCAGCAGGTTTGGCTCCCATAAATCCCATATCTGCAATCAGTTCCAGTGAATACTTCCTCTGGTGCATCACAATACCACTCTTGTTTCTAGCAAATTCAAACCCCAAAAAATACCTCAGCTCCCCCAAGTCTTTGATCTTGAAATGTTGTTGCAGAATGACTTTTGTTTCTCCAATACGTTTCTCATCATTTCCAGTTATGAGTAGATCATCCACATATATCAACACTACTACTATCTTGTCTTTATCCTTCTATGCGAGTAGTGAATAATCTAAATGACTTTGTGTGAACCCAGAAGACATCAAAGCAGTAGTCAATTTGATATTCCACTGTCTTGAAGCTTGATTGAGTCCATACAGTGACTTAAGCAACCTACAGACCTTCCATTGTCTATGTGTGAAGCCTTGTGGCAAACTCATGTAGACTTCTTCATTAAGATCTCCTTGCAAAAAATCATTAAACACTTCTATTTGATGCACAATCCACCCCTTAGCAGCAGTAACTGAAATGACTGACCTTATTGTCACCATCTTCACCAACAGGAGAAAATGTATCTTGATAATCAATCCCTTCCTTTTGATTGTACCCTTTTGCCACCAACTTTGCTTTAAACCTTTCCACTTCCCATGTGGCCTTGTACTTGATCTTATACACCTATTTGCAACCTATGGCTCTATCACGATCCAAATCGGAGGACCGCGACGGGCACCCAAACCCTACCTGTCGGGTACCACCTCTCATACAGTCAATGTCTAATCATAATTAAACACGGGCCACAAGGGCCATCACCCAGTACCCTGCCGGCACAAATAAATCATAGACTAGAAGGAAGCCATGTAATATCTTACAAACGGCAGGACTCAACCCATACATATATACAAACTAAGGCCGACAAGGCTATATTTGACTGATATACACATGACACCGTTTACAAGCCTCTAAAAGAGTACGCTACATCATAAGGTCGGGATAGGGCCCCGCCATACCCATATATACATGTAAAAATATATCGTACCGAGATAGACCGACACTTCGTAACAAGGGGAGTGCTCCAAAATCCGCTGAGTCAGTAATCTACTAACGTGGATCGTCGTCTTGCCTACGTGAACCTGCGGGCATGAAACGCAGCGTCCCCTGACAAACGGGATATCAGTACGACTGATGTACTGAATATATCAGGAATGAACAATAGCATAACATGGATATAATAATAAACTGAAACAAAAACAGCCGACAAAATTAGCCGACAACAACAGTCGATCAGTAGTGAATGCCTCTGAGGGCCTTAATATGCCTAAATGTCACGCACAATGCAAATGCGGTATACATATAAATATTGGCCACACAAGGGCATCTTCCTTCCCATAACTGCCTCTGTGGGCATCATTTCATTTCGGCCTCTGTGGGCATAATCATTATCATATTGGCCTCACTGGGCATCTTCCTTTTCGTGATAGTCTGTACCAGTTGCAGGTGGTGACGCGTATATAACGCCATTACCTTTTCCTCATCCCTTACATATATATATATATATATATATATATATATATATATATATATATATATATATATATATATATATATATATATATATTGATACCATATAGTAGTGTATATAACACATGTGGGTCCAGGGTAATACATGAATATAATGCAAAATGCATGAATGACAATAAAACATTCTGAACATATCGGGTGACATAATATCCTTGCACCTTCGGCTAACACTGAGAATATTAACATGTACCTTCAGCTAACATTGAAAATGTTAAGATCTTTCTCAGATACCTCAATAAATATTTAGGAACATATTTAGGCATACTTTCAACATAGGAATCAATAACATGTACATTCTTAACTACTAAGAGTAGAATAATTTATGAAATAATATTACGATTACGTTTCGTTACATGAAATATGCCAAAAAAATTATCTTAACATACCTTGATATTAGAAAGAGAATGAGAACATTTGCTACATCTTTGTCGAAATTGGGAGAATCAAAGGAATATTGGAATCGGACAGGGGCACAATATGTTTGCTACTACACTTGTACGATTTTCTTTTAAGGGAAAGGGAGAGTTATTCGTAGGAAAGAAGTGACAATTTGCAGTCACTTCCTATTAGTTGTTTCCTATTTGTAAAGGTAAGTATGTGATAATGTACCTTTCACATAAAGTAATAAGGACTTAAATACCATGTGCCCTACCCACTTAGTCACGCATACTCTCGGTGAAACTCCCACCCTTTTGACACCTATATATTGCTATTTAATCATAATCCTAGCATAATGCCACCTAGCTATATAGATTACCTAGTCATAGGTATCCTTGTTCAATAATTCCACTTGCTACCATGTGATGATATCCCCATTAATTTAACTAATACTATGTTCCAACACTTAATTGATTACACACAATAATTAATAATCCCCGTCATCACACTTATTAAGTCTAAATTATTTCGAAACCGCATCCTTTTATATATTAAGCTCTTGATTTGCGTATATATAGATGCGCAAACCATCGCCAAAAAATATGGGGTGTTACAGGCTCTTTTATTACTTGGCAAGTCAACCACCTCCCAAGTCTTATTATCTTCCAAGGCTTGAGTTTCTGCCTTCATAGCTTCTATCCACCTCTTATCCTTAATTGTTTCACAGCATGATTGTGGCTCAAACTCCTTTGATATTTTAGCTATGAAACTCTGATAAGATGCAGATAAACTAGCATAATTAACAATATCTGATAATGGATATGAGCAAGTTTTGACACACATTGACTCTGCTATTGCATGTATAAAATCCTTCATCCAGGTAGGGGGTCTTCTCTCCCTACTTGATTTTCTAGTCTCTGGTTGTCTCTGAGTATCAGCCAAATCTTGTGTCATGACCTCAGATTGGTCATGTGGTAGTACCAAACCCTCTGTATGTAACATATCTTCAGATCTTCCTTCACTATCAAGAGCCACTTCCAGTTCATCATCATTGTGCATTCCATCACTTCAAAATCAACAACATTGTTTGAAGCTACCTGCTCATCATCAACATGTACATTAGAAATAAGAGGATGATCATTAGATGAACCTCCACTTTCCTTGATCTGTTCAAAAGGAAAGATATCTTCATAGAAAGTCACATCTCTGCTCACAAACACAGTCATGTTGGATAAGTTAAACAACTTATATCCTTTTTTCTTGGCTGCACACCCAAGCAATACTACTTTGATAGCTCTAGTATCAAACTTGTCTCTCTTGATCAAATTAGTGGCATAACTCAAACACCCAATGACCTTTATATGAGACAAATAATGTGTCTTCTTAAACAATTTTTCATAAGGTTATATGTTGCCTATGACAACAAAGGGTATTCTATTGATCACATAGACTGTTGTTTCTACAGAGTCTCCATAAAATCTTGCTGGTAGATGTCCTTAGAATTTGATGGCCCTTGCAATATCCAAGATGTGTTTGTGCCTCCTTTCTATCACCCTATTCTATTGTGGAGTGTATGGACAGGAACTCTGGTGTATGATCCCAAGCTGACTAAACAATTCAGAACAAGCATTATTTAAGAATTTTGTGCCATTGTCTGTTCTAACAAATTTAACATTCACACTAAACCATGTTCTGATTTCCACAAGCAAATTTTTAAGAACAATTGTTACATCAGACTTAACATGTAATAAAACACCCAAGTCTATCTGGTGCAATCATCCAGAACTGTGAGAAAATACCTCATGCCATTATAAGTAGGTACCTTATATGGTCCCCATGCATCAAGATGCAACAACTGAAAAGAAATATTTGTTACTGGTACTATCAGGGAATAATTTTCTAGTTTGCCTAGCTAAAGGACAAACATCATAGTGTCTTATTGTAAAACTGGATCTATTTCCAAAACCACCTATTTTCCTGAGCATACTCATTGGATCATGTCCCATCCTTCTATGCCAGATTTCTGCCTCCCATTCAGCCATTGTGAATGTTGTTGACAAATGTGCTTGTGCTTTTGAGTAGTTCTTCCTTGACTCTAGCATGTATAGACCATCTACCTCTTTACCAGTCTCTTTCACCTTCCCAGTGAAGAGATCCTGCAGAACAAAGAAATCAGGGAAAAATTTTGCACAACAATTTAATTCTCTGATTAACTTTGAAACTAAGAGAAGATTAAACTTGAAACTTGGCACACACAACACATGTTTAATAAGATAACCTCATTCTAATCTGCAATTCATTGTCTGTGTAATTGCTGCTTTTTCACCAGTAGGCAATTGCACATGACCTGCATTGTCTAAATTATTTCTTTCAATCATGTTTTTATCACTCACCATATGATTAGTTTCTCCTGAATCAACTATCCAATTAGAACTAGTCTTTTTTGTCTTATGAACATAAGATTACCTGCCATGTGGACTTTAGGTATTGCTGCAATGTTAAGAGATACCCCAACATCATTTTGCGGATTAAGTACTAAAAGTATTCTTTCATATTTGTCTGGAGTGCATGACCTTAACATGAAACTGAGCTTATCATGTTGCTACTGAGATAGCTGCCTCAATCCTCCCATGTATCTCTAGTTTGGCTGACCACCATTATGTAGATGTGAACCATTACTTTCTCCAGATTAAAAACCTGTCATAACCACATTGAATTTCTTCTTCCCTTTGAAATCCGGAGGGTAACCTATGATTCTGTAACAGTTATCCCTAACATGTCCCTTATTTTTACAGTAGTCACAGTACATCAACTTATAGCATGTTTCTCTAATATGTCCTTTCATTTGACAGAAGTCACAGAACACATGTTGTGGATATGACTTTTTTGTTTGTTTTGAGATGATCTCCCAAACAAAGCTACTGACTCAGCAAATTCTACCCATGTGTACCTTCCAGTAATAAGTTTTTGACTTTCATCCTGTGCAATCATTGCATATGCTTGATTTACACTATGAGTAGGTGACATTAGAAGAATATGACTTCTAGCCTGATTGTAACCGTCATTTAATCCCATCAAAAACTCTAACAACCTTTGATTTGCTAAATGTTCTATATATTTTCTAGAACTATCATAGTCACATGTAGGTGGGGGAATGATCGAATCAGTCTCATCCCATAGATCATTCATCCTAGAATAACAGCTAGATACTTGTGAAACACCTTGATGCAGCATAGCAAGCTCCTTTTTCAGTTGATATACTTTAGACAAATTGATTTTGTCAGATCGCTCCTTCAAATCCTTCCATACTGCACATGCAGTGGATCTATATAATATGCCACTAAGTAGATTATTATTCACATTCCTCATGATCCATGAAATCACCATCGCATTACATCGATCCCACTGTTTCATTTGATTAGCACCATAGGTATCTCGTTTAACTGTTCCATCGATAAAACCAATTTTATTTTTTGTTAAAAGAGTTAATCTCATAGCTCTACTCCACAGAGTATAGTTTTTCATGCCTACCAACTGTATCTCCACCTGTACTGCTCCAGGTATGTCTGAGGCACTCAGAAATAGTGGATGATTGTGATCGACTATGTTCGAAGTCGAATTCGAACTTTCATCAGCAGTAATCGAAGCAATTGGTGATGTATTCTCCATAATCTTCCTAACAGTGTTGTATTACAGTTATCCAGAAATAAAATTAGGAACACAACTTAAAGAATTGAAGAAAAATAGTTGAGACTCTCGTCCAATGACTCCCTCGATTTTTTTGTTGCAATGCCATCAGAAAATCCCTCGATTCACCTCACCCGAGTTATGATACCATGTTAATTGACACAATCTGAGTTAATTCTGGATTGCATGTGCAATCTAGCTCATCGCAATTGCACCGGAAGCTTTATCGAAGAGGAAGAAGAAGAGAGATTTTTGTGAGAGCTTTTCTTTCTATTTTTTATCAAATCAACACAATGCACAATTGTGCATTTATTTATACAAATGAAAAGCAAAAAAATGTGATCTAACAACCTAACAAACTCCTAACCACCTTAACCATCAACTAACCAACTTCTAATACACCTCTCAATACTAATACATAATACTAATGACTTGATTCTTGTGCGGCATGTTGTGCCTCTGATTTCTCCGCTTCAACAGATTCTCTATTAGATTATATATGTATTCTCTAAACAATGAGAAGAAACACATATTGAAGTATATTGACGAAAACTTGAAGGTATGATAAGGTAAAATAAACAATGTTCACATTGCCAAAGCATATTCTTTTTCAACGTAGTTGCAATGTTCAAGGAGAATATATTTTGGAAACTAAAGCCTTGTAGTATGATTAATGTAATCTTGTTCTTAATCTCTTTTCCAGATTTCTTCTAATTTCTGTAAAGTCCGAGTTAGGTCATAGGTGCAACTTGTTGCTTTAATTCATGTATTTGCATGAACATAGACCAGAGTCTGACCTCATTGTCATCTTTATAATTTTATAATACTAATAGCTAACTGATAACAACCGTGACTAAAAAAAAAAATGTATTGTGCTACAAGTTGTGGAGTTATTTTCACATGTGATCATTAAACTTTTATCACTATAACAATAATGACGTCATATAACTATTTTTATTACATTAAAGTTATTGAACCATATATTCTGAATTGCTCAGAAATTACAAATAAGCGGAAGCTCAAATTTTCTGCATCGTACCATGACATGTCACTCGCCGCATCAACATTTTGACATTCTGTAAATTCAATGTTAAAAAAATAAAAAAAAATGTCACCATGTAAAAACAACTACTCATATTTTAAACAAAAGACACAATCCCATCAGAAAAAAGAACAAGTGGTTAACTGAATGGAACACTAGTTCAATAAATTGCGTTTTTTGAGTGATTATATTGTCTAAAGTGGATGAAAGTTAAATTACTTTTTTTTAATGTTCCCCCTTGGCGTTTTCCTATATCTTGCTCATGGAGTAATCGAGTTTTCATTCAGTAATGCTACTAGTACACAATAAAGTATACTTGTAATTATAATTAATAGAATTAAAGGTCAAGCTTTTAGCAATTAGCCACTTCACCTTTTTAAGTCCCAATCATGGTCGTACCTTTTCTTTAATGTCTTTTGGAAGAGCTTTCAATTAAGATATTTTTTTTGTTTTTATACTCCCTAAAATTGTGGTTACTTAGTCCCAACGGATGATAATGATTGATGTGTCGATTCATTTATGTTTTTATTTATGCTTTGGTTACTTAATCCCAACGGATGATAATGATTGATGGGTAATGTCTAATGATGTTTTCATTTTCCAGTATATTTGCTTTTCCCTTAAAAAGTTGATTCCACTGGCACATTTAGGCATTAAGGTTGATGATAAATGAAAGTAGTGATTGCTGACACTCAACTTCATAAAATTATTCTAAAATTTCACGTAAGTTATTTCATTATGGAATAGACAACTTTATTTGTTTTGTCGGCTAGTATTCAGAATTAAGATTTTTGTTTAGTTTAATAGGATTTAGTTGGAGCTTTCTTATGAGTAGAGTTCCTAAATCGATTTTTATAGGTGCAATATTCAGTTCTCTTCACTTTCGTTAATTTTTCTCAACAAATAAGGAAAAAATCCTCTTTTGTTTGGTGCGAGTTCAAATTAAGCTATACATTGTTCGAGAAGAGTTGTTTACGTGACACACATTTAGATTGTATTTACTATACATAGCTATTGTTTCAAAATATTACCAAACGTAGCTATAGTTTGGGTTTTGTAGCAAATACATGATACACACATATATAACTGTATGTGTTGATACAATGTACGTTGATACAATTTTTTTGTGCGATTTCAGCTGATACAATATGTGTTGTTGGAACTAATATCCGTCTGATACATCTGATACAATTCCATCTGATATAATAAATGTAGCTACATTTCGTAAAGATGCAAATTGTAGTTACGTTTAGTAATTACGCTCTAAACTATAATTATTTATGATTTTTTTTCAATAAATAATGAGTATAAAACAAAAATGAAAAATTGAGCACAAATTTGGGAAACAGGCTAGCAACAAGCCCAAGCACAATAATATGGATCCAATCGCGTAGAACCAACCAGGCGGCACAAACCCATGAGGATATTGGACAGACAACAAATGTCGACGTAAGGCACCGAGGTTTCCATTCTAAGCAACCATTAGAATCAAAGAAACAGCGCAATATTATGTTGCGTGTCAATCTTCCCTCATATATTAAAAATAAATAAATACTAATGAGTTCATAGACCTTCATGGGTTCTCTCACCTAATATATTAGTCTTTTGGATTAGACTATCATATTCATGTGTTAGACAATTATGGATTATTTTCATAATCCAATCATATCATATCATAATCATGTAATTAAGATGTGATAATCAAATCATATCATATCTGAAAGAAATAATCTCTCGATTATTTTCATTGATTGAAAGGCTATATATACAAGTTACATATTTTCATAATAGGAGAGTTTTATTCATATTCTACTCCTAAAATCTTATTCTACTTGGATACTAACTATAAATTTATGGTAATACAAATATTATGGTGTACAATACTAATTACATTACAACATTACCTAAACTAGGATACTAAAATACTACTAATCCTACACGGGACAAGGGGAATCCGAGAGCCAAATATACACAATATACATGTGTTTATTGTGTATATTTAACAATATCATTAGGATGTCCCTCCCTTTTTCATTAATCCATACAATCATATATAATCTCTAGGATCCTAAGAATATATTACATTTATTTACATTCTAATGATATGATATGATTTGATTATGACATCCTAATTACATGATTATGATTATGATTATGATTATGATTATGATTATGATTGGATTATCGTCTAACAGCAAATACTCCTGTAGAACTAACAAAGTGAGATCGAACCAAATTTTCCAGCTAAAACTGAACAATACACATAAATATATGGAGCTTTTGATAAACTAATTTCTCTGGAAATGTGGGGAACATGATGAATGCAGTCCATATTTGGACATATCCAAAATGAGGGAGCAGTTATTGAGAAAAAAATCCGAGTACATTAACATCACAAAATGTAGCAAATTTAGATGGTTAATAAATGGCACTAGTACTTATCACACACCATTAACTATACATATACATTACTTTCTAGTTCCCTGCTCTTTTTGGTTAGCAAGATATCACTTCTGCATAGTTCATTAGTTCTATTTTCTTCGTTATCCCATAGATTTGGGATTAACCAGCATAATTGCGGCCACTTCTATATATTTTTTGCTTTTGTAGGGCGACTTTCAGGACAGGTAATTTCTGGCCGCAGAAATGATTTCTTGATGGATGTTGCAGATCACAACATGCAATTTCTCGCTCGGAACTTCTTGTCGAGAGGACTCATCAAGTTGTACGCTTAAAGAACAGAGTTATGGAACCAGAGGCTGAACAGGAAACTATTTCAGAAACTAAATTGTTCACCACATTAGTGTTGGAAATTAGCCTTTGGCGGGAGTTGCGACCGACCAACTTTAACGGCTTAAACACTAGTGTTACGTATGTTGGAGAATCCGGTTCTTCACACATGCATGATCTACTAAGTACGTAGATAACCGTAGGGCCAAGAATCGTCTAATTTCATTGAGAAATGAAAGAGATATTGGTTCACGAAGTAAGGTGTTTGAAGCATGAAAAAATGTGGTGTGTGATCAATTCTCCCTCATCGGTAGAGGAAGAAAGAATTGTTGTGTATATAAGACTCGAAATTGGTTTGGGGTTTGGGACCCCAAGGGGTATCCCATGTGTTTAAAGGAGGGAGGACCTAGATGTGCTTCGGTTCAAGGAAAGACCACCCGCCCGTCCCGTCCGGTTCCGAGTTCCGGGTTCTCGGTTCACGGGTCGTGGGCTGTGGGCCTTCTAATATTATCTTTTTGGGCCAAAGAACTTTGCCAGAAGTACAGTTTGATCCCAGAAGTTTCAGAAGTACAGTTTGGACCAGAATTCTTTCAGATGTACAGTTTGGTCCCTGAAGTTTTTCAGAAAGTCAGAATTTCGACGGTCAGAACAGAAACGCCAAGCACTCAATTCAACCATTTATTTTGGCTGAATTACTCCTCCTATAATGGCCAAATCCGTTGGTCTTTCACCATTTATTTTGGTGGCTTTTACTACCTCCATAATGGCCATTATTTGGCCAATAATGGTTGTTATGGAGGCAGTTAAACAGCCCTCTCTCACCTATATAAACACCCCTTACACCATTGTTGAGACACAAAAAAAAAAAACATATACGAAAATACACAACCAGAAAATCAGTTTTCTTCCTACAACTTCCAAGCATCATTTCGTTGCTCAATATTCTTCACGGTAGCATTTGAGTTTCCTTTGCTCAATTGTTCCATTGCTGTTTTATCTTGGGAGACGAATTGTCCAGGACGTATAAAGGATACATACGGGGCAATATTGTCTTAAGGACAGAGTGGCACACTCGACTCAGCAAAAACAGTTTTTCAGTTTTTCTTGTTCATCTTTGTAATTTTCAGATTTCTAGTTGAATTGTAATTTCAATTCTTACATTAGCAGTTACTTGTAATTCTCGTTCCTGCAACCTTTGTAATACCAACAATTAGTGTATACTAAATTGTGTGTGTGTGAGAGCGAGAGAGAGCAGTGAAGACTTCGCGATTGAGAAAAAAGAACAAAAGTATGTTTCTGCTTCTATTAATTACAGTTGAGAAGAAAGTTGAATAATAACTGTACTTACTATATGGAAGAGAAGAGGGAAGATGTAATATTTAGAAGATTGCTAGGGGCATGGTGAAAATTTGGACAGCACTCTTCACAGCTTCAACGTGATATCAACCAATTTTCCAGTCTTTGATGAAATAGTTGCACATTTCTTTTCTTCTGCATTGGGAACAAAACTTCTGGCCTTATCCTCAGAGCAGAATAGCCCAATACTGCATACATAGAGAAAACCAAAATATATTTCAGACATGGTTGCAGACCAGAAAAAGGTACTAAAACCAATAGTAAATAAAAGACTAGTGTATCGACCTCCACAAAGACAACAAAAGGTGCAAAAATTCCCCAGTTACAGCTTGTCATACATGACACTACCTTGGCTTTCCACGCGCATGAGCAAGTTGTATGGCAGCTGTATTTGTAGCTATTACTCCAGCAGAGTCATCAACAAGAGCAGCAAGCTAAGGCGGAGAAATTTGTGAAGACTGTTAGTTTTCTAGTGCTCATCTTGCCATTTGCTTCTAATATTTATTATATTTCATTATGTTCTTGTGGAAAAAGCGGCATGTAGGTAAAGTTGCCAGTAAACATGCAACTGAAGCAGACTAATTCATGAGGTAACTTGTCACCATTATATCTTTGACTTCACCAATTTCTCAGTTATGGTTCTTCAACTAAACACTGGTGAGTCTAGTCATTTGATAGTACGATTTGGTTAGAAAACAAACCTGTCCAGGGGTGGTTATAAACACTATACTAGCATCTAAAGTTCTAAACCAACTGCATCTTCCACATCTTCTCTTTCTTTTTCATGTGGAATAACAAAAACTGGCTTGACTCCCCTGATCAAATGACAGTTCACAATCCATAGTTACATCTCTCAAAATTTCTTGCATTTGACAAAAAAGATTAATTAGCTAACTCAAGAACTCAAAAGATTAGATGACCATGTAGTCAGCCCTATTTCCGGCGAAGGATTAAAACACTGACTTCTTACCTAATCTCTTCTGCTATATTAGCCCATATCTCAATTGGGAGCAAGCTATCAGCATCACCCCTTGACTGCATAGAAGCTTTTGAATCTGATTTTATCCCATGAATCACAATATATTTGCCTTTCTGTGCACCAGCATTCTTATATTTTGCCTCTACAACCTCCCTAAGCTTTTTTGAGATTGAAACCTTAAGTGGGGGTAAAGGTTGACGTGGTACTTTACGAGCTGGTCTGCCCAACCAATCAACCATCTGACGGTACCTATATCAGAAAAGTGTCTGTAAACATGTGATACAAACTTTGAAGAAATAAAACAGTTGCGTCTTTAAAACTCCCTATTTTGAAATGAATCCTCGGTTGTGTCAATCAAATTATCAGTTGGAACATCTACTTACATTACATATGATATCCGCCCTCGGAAAGATTCATGCTGTCTGATGTAAATGTTTCTGACAGAAACAACCCTGCTCCTGCAGAATTCACATTTGGGTAAATGTAGCTAACTCTGTCGCGGGCTGTTGACATGAACAAAAATACTGCATGTCCAATCCCTGCCAGTTTGGTTGACAAGATCATGTCATAGTACCTACTCTGCAATAAACCATGCATCAGAGCAAATAACTTAGTCAAAAAATGACAAACTCTCTATTCATAAAGCAGGAAGCTTGAATCTCAAATGCAGACAGTAATTTGCAGTTCCATTTGACTAAAAAGGCGATTGGTATCTTGAAGCTAGTGTAAGCAATTCTTTTTCAAACATGGTTTTCTCAACTTTTGAGTTATCTGCAAACGTAACACAATTTACAAAGGAGTTTACATTCTATACAGTGTCGGACTAGTAGCATGTTTGATCAATCTTTCAAATAATGTTTATTTTGAAAAGTGACTTTTGCGGGAAGTGCTTTTTGAAAAAGTATTTTTGTAGAGTAACGGTTTGTGTTTGGCTAAGTAATGTGAAAAACACTTTTGTCAATATTAGAGTAGTACTTTGTGCTCGGCTAATATTCCAAAAGTGTTTCTTGAAAAAACAACTACTTTTAGCTTCCGAAAAATAGTTTCAGCTACTACTCAAAAATACTTATTATTTCCCTAAAAGCTTGGTCAAACATCTCAACTTTCCAGAATAAGTATTTTTGAAAAAAACAAGAACTTTTAGCTTTTCAAAAGTTTGGTACTTTAATTATAGGTAAATCATCGTACTTGACCAAGTTTCCATATAATGTTTGATGTTTCTCTAATTTTAAGGTGCAATATAATCACATGAATACACCAAGACACATCAAATATCACACTTCGAATAGAACAACTTGTTTAAATAAATGATCTGTTGATGTTAATGGTATGGCGGCAAACCTTAAGAATTCCAACCATATCTGTATACTCAGCTGGTTCAGGAAAATCATCATCCAAATCATATGCATTAGCCCACCTCACATTTTTGTTCAGCTCAAATGTCTGTTTCCCCTAGCTGTTGCAAGAATATCCACTTGAACACCAGGGTACCTATCCTTAATCATCTGAATTGTTGGAAAAAACAACAAATTCTCATAAACCCCACCATCAATCACACAACAACATCTCCTCACATCACCTCTAATCTTCAACCCCAATGAAGCAATTTCCACAGAGTATCCCATTGGAAATTTAAGGAACCCGTACGGGTTATCTGGATTATCTGGTGGCCTTGGATCTTCATCTTGTTTACCATCAGCAAAAAGTGAACCATACTCCATTTCAGGATCATCACCATAGTCAAAAGGGTCAAGCCATTGATTTTTCTTCTTGCAACTGGGGCGAAAATTCCCTGATTTTCTGGAAGAAACAGTGTTGTCCAGTGGATTGTTAATCAAGAAAGGTACATTTGTGACGTGGGTTATAGGAAAATAAGGTCGATTAGTAAGAAAATGGGGAATGGACTTAGGTAGTAGAGTTGTAGTAGTAGTAGTAGCCATTTGAGTGAATCATAAAATTCTGCAACTTTTTATGGGGATAGCTAAAAACTATAGCAGAAGCTGACGTTGGATTTGAATGTGTGTGTGAAGGATGTTAGATAAGTAGGTCCCAGTGTTTTCCCTTTGTTCCTGCCTTGTCTTTTAGTACTCCTATTTTTGTTGGTATTAGGGGCTCTAGCTATGACTTTTTTTATATTGAGAACTCGATAGAAAACATCTCATAAACGTAGAAGCGAATTTAAGATTTAAAATTTATGAATTTTTATAATAATTTCAAGTTAATAATATAAGGATTATTTAGCCATGAGAATTTTTCACGTTTTTCATATTTTTATTTTATTTGAAAATTAATCGTTGATCATAAAAATTTAAATACAACTTCAAGTTGTATTTAGAATTTGGAAAACACTCAAACACAACTTCAACTTCAAAATTAAAAAAAAAAGTAAAAAATATTTAATTTTCATGGCCAAAGTGCCTATTAATATTAATTGAGTTCACAATTAAATATTTATACATATTAAGTGAACTTTCTATTACAAATATAAATATTAAACATAAGCTATCGGGTTCACGTGAATCTGCCCCTACACTAAGAAATCCTATCCGTCCACCAGAATCGTGGTTGTTACTACTTCAGTTAGGAAAAATACAAAGTGCTAGCAATTCTATATTTGCTGCTCCATCATAGGGAGAATCAGCTACAGCTTTCCTATAAAAGATTGCGTATTATGCAATCAAGGAAAAAGATGCATGAAAGAGAAAGGAACTCAACAAATTTGTCTACTAAGTCAAAAAAGTAAGATTAGATATAAGAATCAATGATGAGATCAAAAGGAAAAAAGATTACATACAGGGAGAGACATCTTTCAGGGGAAAAAGTAAATTCTTTGGCTTTGTTTTATTCACTAACTAGCTTTTAAGTCTCTAATCTTTTGACTTATAAGGTAACCCCTTATAAATCAGTGCTGCACTTTTTGTTATTCTTTTCTTTTTATGATCTTAACATGTGAAAATATTCATTAAACTAAAATTGTACTCAAAACATCCATTTATAACTTACAGATCGTTCATTTATTAACTTATTTTCCATTTCCACAGTGATCTCATATAATCTAACAGTCTAATTGTGGTTAACTACTGTATTAGCATTATTAACTTAAGAATCTTCAAACCTAGAGATTGAAAGACTAGTTGGAAATCACATCTAATTTCCAAATCGAGATATCTCACAGTTTGTTAACGTGTAATTGAGCAACTATCATCAAAAAGTTTGATTCTAGACTCTTAACCGCAGATACTTCACAAGCTTGATATGAAAAAAATATATATATATTTTAATTACTTTTGCCCCTCCCCCACTTTAAAAAAAAAAAAAAAAAAAAAAAAAAAAAACAGGAAGAGCACAAATGAAACCTTTTTGAACATAGATTTGATTGAAACTTGCAAAAAGAAATTTTAAAATGGTATTTAAAAGTTGAATGTGTATTTGAACATGCATTACGTCCGCTTTAAATAAAAAATTGATGTTTTATGAGTGAAAAAAATAAATTCTATATCTTCAAAATCTAACAAAAAGAATCATTTTAATCATAACCAAGCAGTATTTTGAAAAATAGAAAAGTTCATGTCCAAACGGGCTGTTACAATCCTCAATACAAAATGAATAATTTTCACCTTCCCCTCCACCTTTTGAATGGGAAGGGGAACTCCCCTTGACCCAAAAGTCAACCAAAAAATGCAAAAAATCCTCGCCGGATTTTACAAAATATTATTACTAATTTACTATCCCTTATTTGGTGGGAAACTTTAAAGATTAAATAATTCAATAATTTTCTTTCCAATGAAATCTCACAACGTGGGTTTGGAGAGTGTAGAGTGTACGCAGATCTTATCGAAATCCCACAATGTGAAGTTTGGAGAAGGGTAGGGAAAGTGTCTGGAGAGTGTAGAGTGTACGCAGACCTTATCGAAATCCCACAATGTGAAGTCTGAAGAAGGGTCTGGAGAGGGTAGAGTGTACGCAGACCTTTAAATATCTTTTAAAAATGCAGATTACATAAATTTGAAATACACTAACGCTACAAAGGATTACAACAATATAAGTAATTAATTTTCTCTCATTTAAAGAGAAACATCTTCAAAAAATGTAGATTACATTAATAAATGTTACCTGTTGTTCAAGGCTACACTTTTATTTTAAAATTCATTATTCATTCAAGAAGGTTTTCCTCTGACCTTTGCTTCCTACAGGTAAACCTCGTTCCCCTCTGTTGTGAATATATTCATGCTCTTATAGGGATGTTATTTGATTTTACGACCTTTAATCACATCATTGAAATTATTAAAGTCTTACTCCAAACAAGGGATAATAATGATATCTTGTAAATTCGATCAGAGTTTTTTCAATGTTTTTTGGTTGGGTTTTGGGTCAAATTAAGGGGGTTTCTTTTCCCCTTAAAATATCAGGAAGGTTTTGTTGTCCCTACCCTGAAAGATTAAGTGGGTAAGATTCAATATACTCATACAAAATTTACTTAGAAAAAATAGATGTAGCTGCCACTCCACTATCACGTACCCATCACAAATTGAAAAGTTATCTTCAACTAGAGAATTTATATCAAAATCAAATTTCCTATCATTTTCTGCAGTAATAGATTAGCAATAATTAAGCTCCACAACTAGATTCGTGCTTATCCTTAATTAATTGTGTTTTAAGCTGGCAATCCCCCCTTTTTATCATTTCTTTTTTGTTTCAAATTTGTTCAATGATGGTTTCATTAAAATAAGATATATTAAGGTTAGTAGTTAGCATATCCTTTTGTTATTCTAAAATTCGCAGTCAAATAACATTCTTCTAGTCTTCCAAAGTATATAGTTAAAAAAATCAAATTAGCTATTAATGAAGTATAACAACACGTAATTTCTTGGACCAAAAAGTAAAGGAATATGTTTTCTTGATTGTATTCATCAATAATTTATAATATATATATAGTAATACAAGAATATTTAAATTAGGTAACTAATCAACCTAATAACAATAGAAAATATGATTCTACCTAAAATAGGAGACCTAATTACAATAGGAATACAACTCTACCTAAAATAAGAGATATACATTTAATGAAAGAATATTCAAAAAATATTCTATAATATCCCCGCAGTCGAAGTGGAAGGTTCACGAACACTGAGACTGGTTCGAAAATCATCAAATAGTATGCGCGGATGTCCTTTGGTGAAGATGTCGGCAATCTCATATCTGGATGGAACATGAATGACACGAACTTGACCACGAGACACTTTTTTGCGAACGAAATGAATGTCCATCTCAATGTGTTTAGTGCGTTGATGTTTGATAAAATTGCCGGAAAGATATATCGCACTAATATTATCGCAGTAGACCAGTGTTGCCTTTTGAATCGGGCAGTGAAGTTCAAGTAGAAGGTTACAGATCCAACAAAACTCAGACACGACGTTAGCGACACCTCTGGACTCTGCTTCAGAACTGGATCGAGATAGTGTAGGTTGCCTTTTGGAAGACCAATATAATAGGTTATCTCCAAGAAAATACAGTTACCAGACGTGGAGCGTCGGGTGTCAGGACATCCACTCCGGTTAGCATCAGAATAAGCCGTGAGACCAGTGAGCGAGGACCTGTATATATGTAATCCGAAGTGAAGTGTACCTTGGACGTAACGTAAAATACGTTTGAGGGCGTGCATGTGTGCTTCTGTCGGATTGTGCATGTGTAGGCAGATTTGTTGCACGGCATAGGATATATCAGGTCTCATGAATGTGAGGTACTGCAGGGCCCCAGCCAGGCTACGATAGTGAGTCGGGTATGAATATGGGGGGCCGGAATCAGCGCTCAACTTGGAATTGGTGTCTACCGGCGTGTGGGATGGTTTGCAAGATGTCATGCATGCATGATCAATGATCTCTTCGGCATACTTCTTATGATAAAAAAATAGGCCGCCAGAATGTCGAGTGACAGAGATGCCAAAGAAATAACTCAGGGGGCCTAGATCTTTCATAGCAAACTCAAAGGAAATGAGAGACATAATGGACCGGCGGAGAGCATCAGATGATGTGGTGAGGATGGTGTCATCAACATATAATAATAGGTAAGCCATGTTTGTACCCTTGTTGTAGATGAACAGAGAATTATTAGATTTGTTGTGTGAAAACACGATAGAGGAGACATAATCGGCGAACTACTGGTACCATGTTTGAGGAGCCTGTTTAAGTCCATAGACCGATTTTCGCAACAGACACATATAATTCGGATGAATAGGATCCTTGAAACCCATAGGCTGATATATATATATATCGTTTCATGAATATCCCCATGTAAGAATGCATTCTTGACATTAAGCTGATGAATGGGCCACGACTTGAATAGAGCAATGTTGAGGACGGTCCGCATGGTTGTGGGCTTTACGACCAGGCTGAACGTTTCATCACAGTCAACTCCCACATGTTGAGACTTGTCATCACCTACAAGACGAGTCTTGTACTTCTCAAAAGAACCATCATATTTCTTTTTATGTCTAAAAATCCACATAGAACAAATAATGCTAGCATCAGGTGGACGGGGTACTAGGTCCCACGTCTTACTATCAATAAGAGCATTATATTCATCAATCATTGCAGCCTTCCAATTAGGGTCGGACAAGGCATCATTTGGATTTAGAGGGACGAGAGAAGGGACAACTAAAACGAATATGTTAAACAACTATTTAGGTTTATAAATTCCGTGCATGGCGCGGGTTTCCATGGTCCGATAGTGCATCTCAGGACGGGAGATGGGATGGGGTGTGTGCCGCGAGACTGTCGGGAAGAAGAGGCAGGGCAGGGGTGGCGGGACCGGTTGGTCGATGTTCAGTTTACCGATAGGTGGCTGCGGAATCACCCTAAGGTGGGCTATTTCGGGCCACCATTGGCAGAACCGGGTAGGCAATGTGTCCCAGACTGTCCGAGGTAGGGGCGGGTGTCGGCATCTGGTACGACGGACTAAGTAAATAATGAATTAGAAGAGGGTGCAGGCCATCATCTAGGAAGTCGTAGGAATGCCAAGGCGGCGAGTTTAGGGAGGCAAATGTGAATTGAGATTCATCAAATAAGACATGACGTGAAATAATAATTTTACGACTTGACAAATCATAGCACGAGTAACCACGATGATTAGTGGGGTAGCCCATAAACACATATGGAGAAGACCGAGGTTAGAGTTTATGAGTGGTCATATGGAGAGGATAACAGATACATCCAAAGATACGCAAGTATTGGTAGGAGAGGTTACTACGAAACAAAACTTGAGTGGGCGACTGTTGAGCTAGAGACTTGTTTGAGATTATGTTTAGGAGATAGGTGGCCATGGAGAGTGCGTAATGCCAGACTTGATGGGAAATTGAGGCGTGAGTAAGTAGGGCATGAATTACGTTATTTATGGTTCGGATTTTCCGTCCGGCCTTACCATTTTGGGAGGAGACGCGAGGACAGGAAAAAAAAAATAAGGCAAGACCGTTATTGGAGCAAAACTGTTTAAATTGATTATTATTGGATTCTCTGCCATTGTCGCATTGAAAACATTTAATGCTCTTTTCAAATTGTGTTTTTACGAGAGCACTAAATGAGGAAAAAATTTGGTAGACCTGTGATTTATTACCAATTGAAAAAGTCCATAGAAAGTTGGAATAATCGTCCAAAAATAACACATAATATCGATAGCGAGTCATACTTAAAATAGGGGACGTCCACAAATCACTATGTATGATATCGAAAGGTAGTAAAGTACAATTTGTGAATGCAGAAAATGGTAATTTAACATGTTTCCCAAAAAATGCAGGATTCACATATAGGAGTCTTAGAAATACGGTTGCAGTTGATAAAATTATTTTTCGGAGCGTCAAACAGAATCTTTCGGATGTCCTAATTTAGAGTGTCATAATGAAGATGAAAAATCAGCAAAGGTTGATGGAATTGAGGCTGAATTGTTGACAGCGTTTGAAATGTGGTATAGATTTCCGGTGATGTCACATCGCATTATTCGTCTCCCTGTCGTAAAATCCTTCACAGAAAAATCAAAACGATCAAAGTCAAGGGAAATATTATTATTATTATTATCAGTTGTGAAACGTCGCACATAGATTAGATTCTTAATAAGTTTAGGGGCATGAAGGACATTTTTAAATATTAGTAGTGGATGTGGTGGGGATAAGGATGAATGACCAAAACCGCGAATGGGAATGCCTTTTTCACTACCAATAATAATATTTCGATTTAAATTACTCGAACTTGAATAAGACGAGAGAGTACCTTGTGATGCCGTCATGTGAGATGTGGCGCATGTGTCCATATACCAATTTTCGTCTAGAGCGTTGAGTGACATTGTGTTTATATCTGCCTCAATGTCAATCGGTGCATAAATTGAGGGCGGGGGCCTGTGCTGTGTAGGCCTATTGGGGACGTGGGCCGAGTATGCCAGGGTGGGCCTGTCAGTTATGAGTTGGAGTCCACGAGGATGTCGGATACGAGCTAGGAGGAGAGGCCCATGACGTTGGGGCCTACGCAGCCCATGGCGGGTAGGCAGCCCATGACGGAGGCTGCTGCCACTACCGCGGTCGCCGCTGACTGTTTCCTGCCAGCGGGACTGCCCCTTCCCGCCTCCGTTGTTGCCAGAATTTCATCTGCCGCGGCCCTTGCCGGACTGCCTGCTCCGACAGTTGTTGCGGATGGATACGGGCTGCTGTAGGTCCTCGGGCCGGTGGTTCTTATTGCCGGAGTTAAAGGCCCTACCGTCGGCGGAGGGCCCGACATTGGTGGTGAGGGCGGCGTCGGCAATGTTGGCCTGAGTGGTGTTGCGCTTGATTTTTCGGGTTTCCTCAAGAATAAGCTTCGAACGAGCCTCATAAAATGGAGGTAACGATGTGCATTGCTGAAGGATGGTGGCAACACAATCATATGATTCGTTCAAGCCTGCAATAAGTTGCATGACCAATCATTGATTAGTGACTGGTGCGCCGACGTTGGAGAGTTGGTCGGCAAACATCTTGAGTTCTTGACAATATGTAGACACGTTTGGGAAATTGTCCTTTGTGAACGTCCTTGCGCTGATTTTCAAGGTATAACACTCATTGAGTTTTGTTGTCGTGGAAAATACTTTCCAAACGTTCCCACGTTTGGCGGGCTGTGGCATCGATCTCAATGATGGTGTGCAACAGATCATTAGAGATTGTGGTGTATATCCACTGGAGGACGGCTGCGTCCAAACGAGATCAGAGTGCATCATCAGAAGTCGAAGCCGAGGGTAGGTTTGTGGACTTCGGTGTATGAGGGATGATGTAATCGATAACTTCGTAAACATGAGAATGAATCTTAAAAAGCTCCGTCCATGAGGAGTATCGACCTTTTTCCATCTCAAGGGTGATAGGGATGAAGTTTTTGATGTTGTTTACTGCAAGTGCATGATGAAATTTGGTTTTGTCAGCCATGGAAAATGAAATTTAGGAGGAGAAGGGATAGAGAATGGCTGAAAAAAATACTAGGGTTCCGTGGGGTGGCGGCCGAGAGCTATGGTCGGCGGCGGCGGAGGTATTTTTAGGCTACTGATACCATAAAAGAATATGTTCCCTTTATTGTATTCATCAATAATGTACAATATATATAGTAGTACAAAAATATTTAAATCAGTTAACTAATAAACCTAATATAATAGGAAATATAATTCTACCTAAAATAGGAGACCTAATTACAATAGTAATACAATTCTACCTAAAATAAGAGATATGTAATTAATGAAAGAATATTCAAAAAATATTCTATTAAAAATAACAACACCTATCTTCGAAAAAGAAAATACAAAGTAAATGGAGAAGTAATAAATCAAGAAGAGGAAAGAGCAAAAAGAAAAAGAAAGTACTCCCTCCGTTTTGTATATTGCTTCCGTATCAAATTATCTGTCATCATATTTTAAAATAATTATCTCAAATTATTTATCATTATGAAAGTTCAAAAAAAATTAATTAATATTTTTTCCATTTTATCATTAAAAGTAATTGTTCTTGAAGATTACAAATACCTTAATAGAGTAAATACTTAATGATAAGAGATTATATCTTAACTTTTTAAGATATAAATGAGGATAAAATAGTCAAAAAAGAATTCTAATTAATATTTTTAAGGGGCATATAAAAGAGAAACACAACATATAATTTAACATGAAGGAACAAATTAAGATTTTTTTTAATATTAGTTTTATCATTAAATAACTACGTGATGAAATAGATTAAAAAAAATATAATTAATAGGAATAATTTAGTAAATTTTCTTTAGAGGAGTGTCCAGTGTGCACCTAAAACGGAATGGGGAGAGTCCAAAGTTAATATTAGGTGGCAAAAGATAAGTGGTGACTTTTTGATGATTACGCTGAAATGCAAATGAAGAAAGAGCTCTCTCTACCGGTAGTAGTCTATGGAGCAGGACTAGTCTTGCGTTGCGTTGTAACGGACTACTACGTCCAGATATAATCTTGCCCAAGTCGGTAGCTGGATATAAAATTAAAAAAAAAAGCGTTCTACAAACATCCTTGAACAAGTCGCCGTTGGTTTCCCAGATCGTACAGTCACCATTTTTTCATTTAACCACCCCCCCCCCCCCCCCCCCCCGCCCAATCTTCTTCTCGCCGATAGTGTGCTCTCTCACTCTCTAGGGTTTTAATTCTGTACTTCCGGTCCACGTAATTACAATGCACCTTCTTTTTCCCCAGTTGTTGAACCCTAGTACAGTTGAAAACTTGAAATTCATGTTTCTCACTCACTTGTGCTAGTTGTTTGTCGAATTTCTAGTTACTAGGAGTTGTAATTGCTTCAATGTCTGGAGGCCCAAGGGTTAAATCGATGAACGATGCTGATTCCGAAGTCCGATCAGTACTCGGCCCGGCAGGTAACAAGGCCAGATCCGTTGAATTACGAAAGCCCGTTGAAAAGCCCGTTAAGATTACTAATAAGACGGACAAAAAGGGACCTGATAGTGAAGAATCCAAGGGCAAGAAATTTCAAGGAGCTGATCCGTTGCCGAAATCAAAGTCGCCGGTGGTAGCTTCGAAGAGAAGTGGAGCTTTGCCTTCTATTTTGAGACAGCAACAGGACCATAGGTCTTTGATGATGAGGCCTAATTTATCGCTTAATGGTTCGTGTTCTTCGGATGCTTCAACGGATTCTTCTCATAGCCGATCATCGACGGGGAGATTGAGCCGTGGTAGTGTGACCCCGACAGCTGGAAGAAGGAAGCAATGCAGCCCGAAAGTGGTTAAGTCTGAGAAAATTGGAAAGCCTGTTGGTGAAGCTGAGAGCTTGTCTCCTAGTCCTACTCCCGGTGATGCTTCAGTGATGAAGAAAAGATGTGCTTGGGTCACCCCAAATACTGGTATGTCTACTTTCTGTAATGTTGCATTTCATTTGCTTAATATGTACTGTTATAGTGTTTTGAGAAGGCAAAGGCATTGTAAAATTTGTTACATAATTGTAGGATAGCATTTTTGGCACTGGTGCTTTGGTCCTTATAGTTAATCGTAGGCCTAGGGGTCGATTAGGTCAGGAGCGGAAAACTAGACCTACCTGAAAGGTTAAATAGTACGTTCAGGCACTCCGGAGAAGCCACGAGCAGTGGAAAATGGAAATATGTAGGTCTTTGCTAGAATACGAATGTATGTCAAAGTGTAGATAGGGCTTGGATTTCCTTCATTAATTGGGACGACAGACGATTGACTGACCTAGTTCTGCATTCAGCTGAGTTTGGGAGATGGGAGAGTGATTCCACTTCCTAGTAGTATTAGCTATAACCCATGGGTCTCATTTTGAATATCCTTGTGCCTCCAAGTTGTCATCATTCAGGTCTGCCACCATATGTTATATACTGCTAGGCTGTTGGATACCAGCTTAATTGCTTGTAAATCTCTGATTTTGAAAATGGTGTTCGGTGTTGACATGCACCTATTATTCCTTCGACTAATTTAGTGATAATGTTATTAATTGCGATTATGAAATACTTCATGGTTAATAATTGGAGAACATTTATGGATAAACTTTTTCTTTCCCTGATAAGTTATCATGAATATCTATTCCACTAAACTGATGTTGTATGAGGGTTGAATCCTTAATTATATCCTGAAGGATACTAAGTCCATTACTGCAACGTTTGGTTTAAGGTATTAGCAATTCGGTTACTAATGGGAAGTTATTTGGTTATTTACGTATAAGGTAAGTAAAAAATCAGTGATGGGGGGGAAGTCCCGTACATAAGCTGATTATTGGAAAGTAGAAAACCTACACAAAAATATGGCTCTCTACAAAAGACACCCGATCTTCTATACAAATAGGGTTATAATGGATGCACCAAAAAGAAACTAGAGATAAAAGAATTACTAATTGACGGTTTCTTTATACGCTTTACTCTTTGCCTAAAAAAAGAGCAGTCCGGTGCACTAAGCTCCCGCTATGAGCGGGGTCCGGGGAAGGGCCGAACCACAAGGGTCTATTGTACGTAGCCTTACCTTGCATTTCTGCAACAGGGGCTTTACTCTATTGCCTAACACAACTTAATCCGAGCAAATATTCTCATCTTTGATAGTTTTTTTTTCCTGAAACCGTGGTGTCCGGCTAGCTTGCATGCACGTCAACTGATTCCACGGAGTGCTTGCACAGGTATTAGATAACTCTGTTCCCCAAGGCTGAGACAGATGGGAAGAAATCACCAAGTGTTTTTGCCTCTGCTGAGATTTGAACCAGAAAATCCATGGTTTTCAGCCCACTGGCTTATCTTTGACAGTTTGTACTATGACTTTTCCATCCGTTTGCTTGTGTTCCTGAACTTGGAATTTAATTCGATCCCGTTTTCCAACTTCCCTTTTTCTTTTGTTCTTGAAATCGGAATTTGATTCCATACTCTGTGTTGCTTGGGGGGATGTGGATAAGCCACTTGACCTAGTATGGGGAGAGGGTGAAATCAATTCTAAACTAGTAGCATGCACTTGTTCAGGTCCTCAGGAAGTCACTTAAATTTCATTTGTTTGTGTGATGAATGTCACAGTGTGGAAATTTGTGAAATAGTGGTTTTATGCTATGAACAAACAATGTGGAAGAATGGTGAAATAGAGGGGATCTTTTTAAACGGAACTAGAGGGCATTTCTCCTTCGTCAAGTGGAAGGTCATCAGTACATTTATTCATGACACTATCTAAGATTCCATATATGCCTATAAAATTGCCCGAGCTGTAAAATTGACTTAGACATTTAAAGATGATTGTCTTATGTATGCATGCTTCTTTAAATGCTCCCACATGGCTCGTTGTGCAACACCAGTCCTTATGTAAAGTGATCACTGGCTTCATGAATCTCTTTTGAACTGATCAGTGGTGAGTTTGTTAGGTCTGACATATGTTTTATTGCTAATTATTACTTAGACTAGCTAGCAGTTGGCTGGAGGACAGGTATCAACACATTCTGGTTTGGTTAGGTTTTATGTAAAAGTTTAAGAAGAATTCATCTTTTCTTTGATGAATTCTAGGGAAGTGTCAAGCATTAGGAAAAACTGTATCGATGCATGCACGTGAGCACTTCTTTTGACCATTTGGTTTTAGGTCTCTTTATCTCCGTCTTTTAAGGACTTCACTCACATCGTCTGTCTCAGACCCGACTGAAGAAAAAGTGTTGCAGCAGATTGAAGGTTCACATAAACAAGTCAACTTACTATAAATCCTTATAGTACTGAATATACTTACATTAGGTCCAATATTTGCTATTAGTCATTTTAGTTTGTTCAGAAATTTTTATGTCAGTAGAAAAAATAAAAAACCTTGGTTTGGAAGAATCTCAAATAATTGAGTAATTAAATGAAACGTGTCAAATGAAGATAAATAGATGAAGATTCAATGAAATGAAATTTACGTTATTGATGTGTTATTTATTTCTTATTTAATCTTGTTAATATGTGTATAGTGTATTTATGATGTTTGGATATTTGTAAAGATGGTTGTATAATTATACTTAGCATCACTCTATTGAAGCACATCTCCGGTATCTCATTTAATTATTTCCCCTTCTTTGCTTATTTTATTCCTGTTTCTCTTTTTCTTTTGTTTAAACATGGTCAGAGGAGTGATGGATTCATGTGTTTGATGTTCGGAGATTAAAGTGATTGACCATGCATGACCTTTTAGAACTTCCAGTCTGTCCTGTTCTGAAACATAACTATTTCCAAGTATTATCAAACCATCATTGGAGAAGTCTCTTTATTTTAGTCTGTGTGGCATTCTTAGCTGCTTTCTGGCCCCTTTGTTAAGAATTCTCATTTGCCACTTCCCCCGTGGTTTTTGAGTCTAAGACCTATTATGAGATGAACGAGTTGTTTCTAGACCTTATTATCGGGGGTTCTCCTTTGATCAAGTAAGGTAAGCTTTCATTAAATCAATCATCCAGAGGATGCAATTGATTACAGAAAAGGCAAGTCTCCTGATAAGCAAAAACCCTAAACAAAAAGATATAGTAAACAAAATGGTAACTCCAAGCAAAAAGATATAGTAAACATCCAGCTTTTAATGTGTATATGGGAGTTGATCTTCCTTCAAAGCATCTCTGATTCCTTTCCTTCCAGATGCTCCAAACAATACATTGGGGAATCATCTTCCAACTGCTTCTGACGGATTTATCAACTCTGAAACTGCTCCATATGACAAAAATTTCCTTTAGACTTCTTGGCAGTGCCCAACTTTAAACCAAAAATATTGCTGAATAGAACCCATAAACTTCTAGCCACTGTACAGTGTACAATTGGGGATTCTTTTAATATTTTCAGTATGATTATTAACTGCTCCCTTTTTAGAGAATGTTAATAAATTCAAATATTTAGTCCTACAGTTCTATATGCTTTGCACTTATACAAACTCAGTTAGAATTAGATAAATAGATACTTCGATCTATACTAAGAATTTCAAAATCTATTAATAAGAAATATTTTATAATTAGTAATTTGAATTAAACTAAGTATGTCTCCTGATGATGAGATTTTTGAGTATAAAGATAGAAGAACTATGATAATATTTTTAAAAAAGGAAGGATAGAAAAACCATGTTAGAATCAGGGAAATTAAATCCACTATTAACTATGTCCTGACGAGGGGAAGAATCATTGTTGAATTATCTTGTTTCCTTTTCGGGCAGGAACCTAATGAATACAATCAAGAAAGGTCAAAGTGTTAGGCACCATACCTAATACTAGAACAATAACAAGTACATAAGCACCCAAGCTGTGACCTAGTGGTCAATGAAGTGGTAGGAGAACCATGAGGTCTCAGGTTCAACTTCTCGCGGAGACAAAAAATACTAGGCGGTTTCTTCCCATCTGCCTAAACCTTGATAGGTAGAGTTATCTGATACGTGTCATGGTGGGAGGTAGCAGGTACCTTGTAGAATAGTTGAGGTGTGCACAACCTGGCCTAAATACCATTATCAATAAAATCATAGAGTGCAAAACTAAAAGTGCAGCTACATCTGTATTCCATTTTGTCAAACATGTATAATGTTCTCTGTAACTCCATTTTCTAGTCCTACATCAATAAACAAGTTGTACGTCTTCCAACAAGTTGATCATGGTGATTTTTCGATGTTTGTAATGGATTCTAAGCAAAGGATTCTGATAGGTTTATATTTGTCAGGAGTCCTATTCTGATAGTATATGTCAGTTTTATGGCTAAGCGTGAGATTTATAGAATATTTCTGGGGAAACCTAACTTTGAGCTTAAAACAAATAATTTGATAGTGGAATAACATGGGTTGAGCAGAGCGGAAAAAATACAGAAGACTTGGCTAATCCTAGTAAGTCCATGACTGGGGGTTAGTCCATTGTTTGTGATAGATTCTGTTGTTGATCCAGCTTTTGGATTTTCCATTATATTGGTCCATGGTCATCCCTTTTGCAGGATATATTATCGTAATAATGTAGATGTTACGTTAGTGCACCAGGCTACCCTTTTTAATGTAGATGTTACGTTCTCATTAGTTCCCTCTGCTAATTGGTTTCGTTTTGCCAAAAGATCCATCCTATGCTGCTTTTCATGACGAGGAATGGGGAGTTCCAGTCCATGATGACAAGTGAGTACTACTTGAATTTTCTTATTCTTTTGCGGCTTGCAATGTAAACAAGGTAATTTCATGTGATGGTCTTCTCAGTCTGGGTTACTACTATTTGCAGGAAGCTCTTTGAACTTCTCAGTCTATGCACTGCATTAGCTGAACTCTCATGGCCAGCAATTCTCAGTAAAAGACATACGTTTAGGTACATTAAGCTCTGCACCAGTGCTTTGGACCAGAAAATGGGTTATCATTTCATATCTGGTTACCTTACAAAAGCTGCTGCTTCAATTTGAACTATTTGTTATGCAGAGAAGTCTTTCAAAATTTTGACCCATTTGCAGTCTCAAAGCTAAATGAGAAGAAGATAGCACCACCAGGAAGTCCTGCCAGTACTCTATTATCAGAGGTAAAGCTGCGGGCAGTTATTGAAAATGCACGCCAAACCTGTAAGGTACGTGCAAGTTTTCTCTTAGTGCGTTGTCCTTGTCTTGAAGAAGAAAAAACTTCCTTGTACAGCTAGGAGAAATTGTATTGGTTAGGATAAAAACTTTGAAGCCTTCTTAGTCCGTGGCTCTTGAACTTTCAACTATTCACAAGTCAAAATGTTGGTTCTTAGATATTCCACCAAGATGGCTGTCAACTTTACATAAAGTAAAAGGAGGCTCTTGGACCTTCTTTAGGTAATGAAAGAAGGCTGCGACGGGAAATTGCTTCTTATCCGAAAATTATTTAAAGCTCAAAAGTTTTCGAATAATTGGTCTACATTTATTGTATCAGCTGTCTTCAGCAGAAAGTCTTGCTGTTGCTAGTTCTCTTTCCCTGGAAACTGATGGTCTCTGTACTGTGTGTAAAGTTTTCAAAATAATCGGCAGCTGCATGTAATATGTTTTTAAAGTCAGAAATTACAGATATGAATAGGTGTGTCATTCTAGATGGTAAGCATATTAAATGTCAAAAGAGCTTCTGGAAGGAGAAAGAGAAACAGAACTTTATTTGAATACACGCCGTCCCAAATTTAAAAAGTGCAGACCCACCATTATGAGGGTCAAGCAATCTAATATATTTCCTAAATTTGGTTAGCGGCTTTTTAAATCTTTTGAAATGGAATTTACATCTTCATCAAAATTGAATCTACATATTTAAAAACTACATTAAAGTATTGAATTATACATAAATAAATTTTAAAAAGGTTGTCGTCAAAGAGAAGTCCTGAACTGGCTCCTTAATAGTAAGGGTGAGTGAGTAGTATTTTTAGAGTTGTTACTTGAGAATGATTTTTGATGTCATGCTCTTGTTATTCTCTCAGATAATCGACGAGCATGGATCTTTCGACAAATACATATGGGGTTTTGTGAACAACAAGAAGCCTATAGTTAGTCAGTTCCGATATGCACGCCAGGTGCCAATGAAGACATCAAAAGCTGAAGGGATAAGTAAAGACCTAGTTAAAAGAGGATTCAGAGGAGTTGGACCTACTGTTGTGTACTCGTTCATGCAAGTAGCTGGAATCACAAACGACCATCTCATCAGTTGCTTCAGATTTCATGATTGTGTAGCTGCAAGTGATGGAACGGATAAAGATGATGGCCAAGTGGCCAAGACTGAAGTGAAGCAACAACTCAAGGATGAAACTGAGATGGGCCTTATAAGAGCTATTGACGACTTCAATTTATCCTCGGTAGTGAAATGTGTTCAAAGTAGTAGTGCAATGTAATTTATACTAATATTCTAGTAGATTTGGTGGCTTTGCGCCCTTTGTTGCGATACAGTTGAAAGGGCGGCAAGTGCTTGTGTACAAATGACCTTGCTATTATTTTTGCCATTGCTGTGTACATCTCTCTGCAAATGATCTCTTTGCAACTAGTAGGGTTGGTAATGGGGCGTGGAGAAAAAAGATGAAAAATCTTACTGTAACAGGACAAGGCCAAAATGGGCAAGATGAAAGTAGAGGTAGTAACTTATCCGCATTTTGTGTTTACATTAAATCGTATTGATTTACCATGATTAAGTTATAAATCAAGGAGAGAATCTGTATTATTAACTATGATTTAGTGAAGTGTTTGTGAAGATGTGTAATGTATTTATTTAGTCGGTGTAAACATGAGCGCACATAAGTTTTTAATGTGGAGTAGGTTTAAGGGAAACATTAAGTTGGCAGGATAACAATGTGGCAAATCAATCCAGTGTTCCAGGTTAAGAAATTACGTTTGGGAAAAGAAAATGCAAAATGTATAGATTACTGAAAGTTGAAGACTATCTTAGGGAATGGTCATTGACTAAATACTTTTCATCATTATGTTATGTGCGGTCTCTAGGTTACATTATATTACTACAACAAACTACACTACTTTCTTGTTCCACCACTAAATTTTAAACAATAGATAGTGAATAGTGATGACATCAAATGGCTGATGTTAACATTTAGAAACCCGGGGATATTTTAATTTATAGTCTCACAATGACCCTGAATTATTTTGATTCTTGGCTCAAGAAAATTATCCTTCCAAAATCCCTCCTTTCACAATTTCATTATAGCGTCTAACTAAATTCTCCCTCCTTCAATGAATCAAACATTCAGTTTCACGTGTGGTCTTTTCTTCTTTTGACTTCAACATAGCCTCAATTTCTTGACTTTGTGGAGTTGAACAGAATGAAAAAAACATATAACAAACGAGTTTAAATCTCATTCTATAATGGTATAAATTATTGCATGTTCGTGCGTTTAATCTTGTAAAGTCAGTCTGTTAGACATACCAAATATGCATATACAGTCTATAAAAAGCACGCACGGACCAGAAATCTATTTTTAAATCTTTATTTCAGCAAATTGCAGAAATGATCAGATTCAACAATTAAGGCCACCAAAGTCTCTATCTTGCGAGACTCAAAGGCGCAAATTGAGACCTAACCAATTTAGGCTGCCATGCAAAATTAGCCCACCCATCCGGGGGTGGCCTTTGAATAAAGCTGCTGAAGCTTCGGATTTAGGCCTTCAACTTTTAAAGGTCTTATTTTATACCACAATAGTTATAGTATAAGCTGCTTTTGTTTAAAAAAGAAAAAGAAAAATACTACATTTTTTTTTACTAAAAATGGAATGTATCTTTTATACTTTGATTTAACATAAAGGGGCCTCAAAATAAGCTTGAAACTTGTAACACAAATTTTTTTATGAAAGGTAAGTGAAAAATAATCAATAAATTTTCTTTTTACCTTTTCAATGAAGATGACTTTTCATCTTTTTTTTGGGCTATGCAAAAATCACTCCTTTTGCTAAACATCAACGAAAACTTTTTTTCTTATATCTTCTTTGTTCATTCAAGCTTTTATATTTTCTTTGTTTCTTCAAGCTTAAAAAAAATCTCTTTAATAATATTATTTTTGAAACAAGCAAAAAGCAAAAGTCAAAAGTGTGTGACAAAAGAAATTATTGATATGTATTTTTTTTGGATATCAATCATTATTGAAAGCTTATGAAGCAACAAGTTCTTATTTTTTAGATCAAGTTAATTGAATCAGAGTTATGTTTCTTAATTTTTTTAGTATTATTTTTTCAATTAAAGTTTATTGTACTTGATATTTCTATTACATATGTATATATTATTTAAAATATTGATGGTTTAGATTTATTTAAAATATAATAGTCACTCTAATATTGATGATTTAGATTTATTTTCGGAATTAAAGTGTTAAGGGGATAGTACACGTAGATGATAATACTTTAATCTATATACTCAATCAGATAAAAAGGCTTGAATCTTTTCCAAATGCCTACATTGCCTATAATGTTAACAGTTGCCTCAGGGGAAAGAAAATTTTCAAAACTAAAATTAATAAAATCTTACTTAAGATCAATCATGTCTCAAGAGAAATTGAATGAGTTAGGTATATTATCCATCGAAGAAAATTATTAGAAGAAATTGATTATAAGACGATTATTTATAGTTTTGCATCTCAAAAAGCTAGAAAAAATAAATTTAAATAAAAATTATATATTATATAAATTTGTTTTTAAATAAAAATATTTGAGCCGCCCCTGCACCCATCAATATCACATTCCCACGTGCACTTCCTAGTCCAACCTACTGTTCTCAAAAATACAATAAACAGTATTTACATTTTACAACGGGGGGGGGGGGGGGGGGGCTGAATTTCTCTGGAACATTTCAATGTGAACATTGAATAACTCATCAATGATGAAGTTTGGTTTAATTAATCATTTATTTGTCCGTCTGATTATTTTGTAAGAATTTTCCCGAAATGGCGGCAGCTAAGGCTGCTTGAAAACATGGATCTTTGGTCAATGAAGAATCCATTTGTTCTATCAAGAACTGTTGAAACTCTGACCTATTTTGCCGATGATCACTTCCTGGTGATTTGCGCTTATGATCACTTGGGGTAGTACTTGTATTGCTATTCACTTTCTTTTGGTCAGTTTGTAAAGTTAAGGTTGGACCTGTGCTGTTGATGATAGTAGTAGAGCATGGTACTATTGAAGGAGTAGCTCCAAGAGTGCTTTTCGGGTTTAAACGGCTAGACGGGGAAGTTGTTACGGGGCCTGTAGCATCCGTTGAATGGTTGTGTTCTTCATATTTTGCTACTAGAATTAATTGATCTTCAACACTTCTTTGCACCTGTTATATTAGCGAATATTAAAATATTCTCCATATATTTTATAATTATTAGTGTTGTATAATTATTGTAGATATAAAATTCTTATTATATTAGGATTCCACATTATACACACTATATAGATTTGTATTAATGAGAAAGATTTTCCGAGGAAGATGACTACAATCTTATATGGTATCGAGAGCCAAATCCTAAAAATACCTAACCCCTCTTATTTTTCGATTATAGCCGCCGCCCCCACCCCCTAAGGCCGACGGCTACACCCAATTACTTCTCCATTTTTTTCTATCTCGTAATCCTTACTTGTGGCTACTATGTCTTCCCCCACCTCTCTTAAGGCTTCCGCCTCCTCCACAGTCGTCATAGACAACCCCCTACCTCATCTAATTCTTCTTTTCATCTGGCATTCACCGTCACGAATATCAAGAATTTCATTCCCTTAATTCTTGACCAGGAAGATGGTCAGTACTCCTCGTGGGTTGAACTTTTTCATATTCACGCATGCGCGTACAACGTGCTTGACCATATTGACGACTCCCTCCCTCGCCATATCGACGTTGCAGACTCGACATGGCGTCGTCTTGACGCTATTGTCAAACATTGGATTTATGACACCATCTCTAAAGATTTGCTTCACACAATCATGAAAACAGGTGTCTCGGCTCGTGAGTTATGAGTACGTTTGAAGGAAATATTTAAGAACAACAAACATACTCGTGCCGTGTATTTGGAGGAGCAGTTCAACAATACACGTCTCGAGAATTTTGCCAATATGACCGAGTATTGTAGATACTTGAAACTAGTTGCGGACCAATTATCCAACGTGGGGACACATGTTTCCGAAACCAAAATGGTCCTACAACTAGTTGTTGGCTTACCAAAGGGCGAATATGATACTCTCGCGACTATGATTCAACAAGCTGACCCACTACCGAGTTTCAACAGGACATGTTCACAATTACTTTTGGAGGAAACACGACGTGTCAAACAGGACGAACACAATCAAAAGGCATTAGCGGTTGAAAATCCGGAGAAAAACACTGCCCTCGCCACCCAGCCACCACCGCCGGACAACCACCAATAGCGGGACAAAAGCGATGGCAGAGGTCGCGTTAATGGAAAAGGGGTAAGGCCGCGGCAGATGAGGATAGGCCAAACAACAGTTCAACAACACTGCACAGAATTTCCAGTGGGCCGGCCCAACAGGTTGGTCCAGCTCGAGAAACTGGGCCTCACTCCCCTACTCGTTTCCTACAGCTGCGGCCCAATACTTGCAAGCCTGGCAGCCTGGCCTCTTGGGCTCGACACCTGGAATCCGACAACCAAGCCCAGCGCCTCATCATGCCCATTTCATCTCGGCCCAGCAACAACAAGTTGGACACGACCTGGCCCCTACTAATTTGGGTCAGGCCTTCAGCACATTAAATATGCAGCAGCCCGACAAAAATTGGTACATGGATACGGGAGCCACTTCTCATGTCACCCGCTCCTCAGGTAATCTTTCCCAATTATTTCATTTAAAGTATCCATAATTTATTACGGTTGGCAGTGATCATCGCATTCCGGTTCAAGGTTACGGTACAACTTACACCCAACCGCCTCACCCATCTTTCTCCATAAATCATGTCCTGTATGCCCCCAACATCATTAAAAACTTAATATATGTTTGAAAATTTACTCGTAACAATTCCGTTTCTGTTGATTTTGACCCCTTTGGTTTTACTGTGAAGGATCTTCGTACGGGGACACCTCTTACGAGATGCAATAGCACGGGGGACCTTTATCCTTTCCTATCTACTTTCGCTGCCAGTTCCCGCTCACACACCTCCATTGTTGTTATCTCTCCGTAAACTTGGCACAATAGGCTTGGACACCAGGAGCTCCTGTTTTTAATTTTCTTAGAGGCAATAATTTTATTCGTTATAATAATGGGAAACTTGCCCGCTATTATTTTTCTTGCCCCTTAGGCAAACATGTTCGCTTTCCTTTTAAGTCATCTCTGAGTCTTACATTTTTGCCCTTTGATATTGTTCATGCTGATTTATGGATATCTTCTATTACTAGCTCCATGGGTCATAAATATTATCTAGTCTTATTAGATAATTTTTCTCACTTTATTTGGATTTATCCGCTAAAATTCAAGTCTGAAGTTTTTGCCAAATTTTTTGAATTTCGTATTTTTTATCAAAACGCAATTTGAAAAAGCCATCAAATCTTTCTAGTGTGATAATGGTGTGAATTTAATAATTCCACATTTCACAAATTTTGCAAAAACAATGGCATGGTCTTTCGGTTTTCATGTCCCCACACCTCTCCTAAAAATGGCAAAGCCGAAAGAATCATCCGCACCATCAATAACATGGTTCACACTTTTCTTTTTCATGCCTCTCTCCCTCCATCCTTTTGGGTCTATGCAGTCAAAATGGTAGAATACATCCTTAATATTTTACCTACCAGCACTTTTCATAACATGACCCCCACCGAAATTCTATACCGTAGGATCCCCTCCTACGATCACTTTCGAATCTTCGGTTGACTGTGTTATCGGAACCTTACCTCCACAACCCCTTACAAATTAGCACCAAGTATCACTCCGTGTGTCTTCGTAGGTTTTCCGTCTAATAATAGGGGTTATCTGTGTTATGACTTGTCCACTCGTCAAATTCACGTCTCTCGTCACGTCACGTTGTCGAGACAATCTTCAATCTTCCCTTTTGCAAACATCCAACAATTCCGAAACACAAACTATAAAATTCTAGACGAGTCTAACATCTCCCCCGTCATAGTCACCGAACTCTGCCGTACCACCACCCCAACCCCCACATCTCCGTTTGCCATATGCCACTGCCACTACCGGCAGTGTGTCCGACCAAGCTTGGTCATCGCCGATTTCCACTACCACCACCGGCAATCGGTCCGACGTCTCTCTGTCACATCCAGTCATTATCTCAACCATCTACCGGCACATCCAACTGACGACTAATGCGTCACCGCTACCTGCCACCGTCAATCCAAATACCCAAACCAACCCCGCCACTTACCGATTCTCGGAACCCATCCCACTACCAGTACTTGGACCAACACAACCCCACCGCCACCCCGTCACTCCAGTCCCCACCTAACACCGTTACCGAACCCGACATCGACTACCCCACAACAATCCGATCTGACCAGATCCCCAGCCCTACCCAACCGCAACCAGTCACCACAACTAATTCATCCAGTGACAACACACACCCAAAACATCCATGTCCCAAACGCCGATACCCATATTGCATCTCCTACCCCTGACCCAGCACCAAATATAAATACCCAACATGCGCCTATCCCATGCACCATATGGAAACATGTGCCCAACACGGGACTTTCAAACCCAAAGTTCAATTTAATCTATAGAAAATCAAAATCTCTTTAAGAGGTTTAACTATCCTAGCCGGGCCTTGTCCTCTGTCTCTACTGTTTCCTAGAGCAAGTGCGAACTCCACTTCATAGAACCCTTGATTAGGTACTTTTCACTTGCATTTTGTTGGCCAGGTTTTAATTTGGAATATAGCTCAAAATGTTGTATAAATGAAACGACTTACAATTAACATTTATAGGAGTGACCTTGAAGGTAGTGGTCTTGAACTTTTGACCACGCTTGCCCCTACCTTCATGGACAAAATTTTCGACTTTTAATTTTGAAGGTTGGGCCGGGACAGACGGGGTTTAAAAGTTCAAGATCACCAATTTTCAAGGCCATTGATGTTATTTCTTGACAAGTAACCATATCCAATTAATGTGCCCTTTTCTCATTTCTGTTAGGGATAAAAGGTTATTCCAAACTCATTCTTCCATTTGGATACGTTGCTTCATTTGACAAATCCAGAAATAAAATAATTCTTGATCGCAACCTTCTGTGATTCTACAACGCCATTTTGTGACACTATGGTTCATTGATTAGAGACAAATGTTGTCGTGGCAGTGAGAAACCCAAATGCCCGTCCAACTAGTCCAAACTTTAATGGGTCAGATAAATGATATATTGTCCAAATCAACTCGTCTCAATAAGAAAATGCGGTTTGTTTCTTACTTAAATAGGTACAAGCAAAACATTTCCAATGAATTTCAAATACCCTTCTTTCCTAACCACTTCAGGCCCGGATGCAGGCTTATGGCAAAACATCTCCTGTGAATCATACAGCACGAGTTTTTCTTTTTAACCCCTCCCCCAAGAGCTCCCCCTTGCTCCATTGGTGACTCGAACCCACAACCTTCGAGTTGAATGTCGAGTGTGCTTACTATCTGAGCAACCCTCTCTTATCTAGCACGGGTTATTTTGTATGTTTTGTTAGCTGGGATCCTTCCATTTCAAGATGAGAATTTGACTGAGATGTATAGAAAGATTTTCAAAGCAAAGTATTGTTGGAAATTTGTCTTTGGTGGGGAGGTGCGTCCACCCATATTTAATGAATTAAACACTAGGGTTCCGCATGTTGGAGGCTTTGTCTCTTCACACGTGCATAATCTACTAAATGAGTAGATGACCGTAGGGCCAAGAATCGTCAAATTTCGTTGAGAAATGAAAGATATATTGATCCACGAAATAAGGTGTTTGAGGCATGAAAATATGGTGTGGGACAAATCTACCACATCGGTGGGAAAAGGAAGAATTGCTCTCTTTATAAGTCTCAAAATTGGTTAAGGGTTTGGGACCCCAAGGGGTAACCCATGTGTTTGAAGGAGGGAGGACCTAGATGTGCTTTGGTTCGAGGCTAAGCCCACACGCGTGCCGCCCGCCCGTCCCGTCCGTGCTCGGGTCGTGGGCTTCTTCTCTTGTAGACTCCTAAATTGTATAATATTTACAGTTTGGTCCCTGGAGTTTCTGAAAAGATGAAATTGGGAACGACAAAAGGCATAAAGTTCCTGCCTACCGTTTGGGTTGATTTTTGGAGCGTTATTGCACATTAACCAGCAATTACTTTGCTGATTAACTCCCTCCATAAACAGCCACTACTTGGCTGATTAACTCTCTCCTTCAATGGCCATAAACAACTATTTTCTTGGCAGTTGAGAAGTCTCCCTTTATGTTATATATTGATGCATTTTGGCTCAATTGTGTGTGACAAAAAAAACGAGACAACAACGTATAAACACAGAGACAAACAGAAGAGAGAAACAACACACATTCTGTCAAAAAATGTGAGCAGAAACAGTGTCAAAAACAGAAACTCTTCCTTCCTTTTCCATTCTTCAGCAAGTCGTTTCGTGTTTGTTTTCTTCGTCAGAATCAACCTATTTGCTCTGTAGTGTTGATTAGTTGCTGTTTTATCTTGGGAGACTATTGTCCGTTAACGTAAAAGCATATATACGGGGCAATCTTGTCTTAAAGACAGAGAGCCATCTATCGACTCAGCCACAGTTGTAACAATCCAGATTTAGTGTTTCTTAATTTCAGGTTATCAAGATTCAAGACTCAACAACCTTGCGGTAGTTCTGAATATTGGCTTGTTTGTTTATCCTTTCAAACACTTGTAATATTTATTTATTTTCCGTACTGCTTTACATATCCAACAAGTATGAGTTTCCGCAATGGTTTTGTTCTCATACTAAGAAGTGGTTTTTAAAGCGCAAGTCCCTAACCACACCAATATCTTTCATCACAATTTAAACCAGCTTATAAGCTTTACCTAAACATCTCTTTTTCTGTTTAGCGACCGTGATCGTGTAGTGATTCTATTCCTCCGCTATAATTTCTTTTGTCTTACATGCTTCGATCATTTTCGAACACCTCATATCTTTTCTGGGTGTTTGATCATGTTTGTATATACAGCATTAACTATTTGGGTGTCTGTCTCGTTGAACTATGGTGGGAACAGGAATGGTGTTTTTTTCTTTTCTTTTTACCTTTTTTGCGGTTTTGTTATTGTTCTTTTGATTTTAATTGTGTTTTGTTTTTTATTATTTTGGGAAGATGTTGTAATCTTTAATTGTAATTTGTACATAATGGTACCATGGGACCTTGTTGATATATACTGTGATACTTTATTTGAGAAACACAATCTTATTATTTTTTTAATATTCAGTTTTTCGCTTACCTTATTTCTGAAGATAATCCAGGTCATTTAGTACCAACACAATCTTATATTCTTATCTATGAGAATGTGCTGATGAACTGGTGGTTCATTGTTGTGGAAATTGAACAAATGGCAGCTGGGGGAAATACTAGTGGACCAGAATGTGGTCCACATCCTAGGGTCAATTATAGCCCACTTTGTAGGGCAGTGAGCACTCGTATTCTTTTTTGGTGTTTATTCAACAAACTGTTCTAGTATTTGTCTAATGTGGATCTGGATATTATTCCCTCCACGCCTTGGGCATAATATGGCACGGTTCTATCAAATATGAATGGCTTTTGACAATTTCTATCCCTCTTTATCGGCATCTATTCCAGCCCTGGGGTGCACGGAAGAGACAATACTGTACATTTTCTTATAAAAGTGGATGATAGAATTTCAGCGAAGAAAAAAATAGTAGGTGGTGTTCGGGTCAAATTGTGTGCATCTCTACTAATTCAATAAGGTATTTGCTACTTCTCATCAACACAAGTGCCAGATAACTCTATCCACATAGAATTAGGGGCACGTCTCCTTTTCTTCAAAACTTTATAATACAAAAGGACTAGTTCCAACCTCCACTATATCATTAGTTTATGTTATAATTAATTAATATCAACTTGAGTGTTTGCATCATCGCATTGAACCTTTGGCCTATTTATTTTTTATTTCTTAAAGTAAGCTTTTGTCGTGGTCCCTTCAGTACATATCGTGAAATTAATTTGATATTTCGCTATCTTCCCCACATTATGTGGCTCTCCTTTTCTCAACATACATACCTTTAAGAAAAGGTCATAAAATTCCCTCATGAATGGTTTTGATGAGCTTAAGGAAAAAGACTTACCTTTTAGCTAGTTGTGTTGCAGTAGCTGAGAACAAGTTCCAATGATAAACTCACATATGGATTAAATAAATAGAACTAAAAGCGCCATTTAATCACCTCATGCTTTTGACTGTTAGACTGATGTGCTTGTTGATCTAATATTTGATTATTTTGAAAACAATATTATTTTATAAAAATAACAGATTGTGTTTGATTTATCAATTTGAAATGCATTTCTGTCAATATTAGAGTTACAATTTATACTTGACAATGGTTTCAAAAGTGCTTATTTGAAAAAGCTACTTCTTTTAGCGTCTAAAAATTGTGTTACTATTTAAAGGATTTATTTTCTTTTTAAAAGTTTGGCAAAACACTTAAACCCTCTAAAATAAGTATTACTCCCTCCTGTCTCAATTTATATGATACTTTTTTTCTTTTTAGTCTGTCCAAAAAAATGACATCTTTTTATATTTAATAACAACTTAACTTCAAAATACTCATTTTACTCTTAATGAAATGATTTACAGCCGCACAAATATCTATGACTCATTTTAGACCACAAGTTTTGAAAGTCTTCATTTCTTTCTTAAATTTTGTGTCAAGTCAAACACGTTCATATAAATTGGGACGAAGAAAATACTTTTTTTAAAATAAGCAACTTTGACTTCCCAAAAATTTCTCCAACAGGCTATTTTATATGGAAGAAGAAAAATCCTACTCCCTCTTGGAGGAAGGACGGCCTGCTAAAATGAAAATGAAAATAAAAAAAAACCATATCAAATTTAAGAAATATATATTATTTGATGGAGATAGGGACAGCTGCATCAATTTTTATCCAACGATAGAGCATCGTATAATGAACTCAAGATCAGCCTTTCAACCAGCCCAACCAATGAGGGGACACCTATAGTGTCTCATTTGCACCATAAAAGGAACTAGACACCACTTTAATACTTGTAACTTTTATTGGGCTTCCTTGACGTCCAACCCAATTTGGGCTCTCCTATATTCCCTATCTAGAGAAGGAAAAATCAGGTCCATTAAGTCAAAGCTGATGGGGCCCGTATAGAACAAACAGGGACCATTCAATGTGGGCTTGAAGTTAGTGAGCCAATCAAGTACGAACACTGAAAGAGAACAAGGATCCATTCTGAAACAGTACGCTCCACTGAGCTTTTTGTGTTGAGCATCGACAAATCGCCACATACGACAAAGTGGGTCCCCTGTTTGATCTTTTTAATGACGTGGAATCACAGGGTCTCGTGATTCGAATTCGTTTGAGATGCTTTGCGTGATACGACTTACGAGCCCACTAATTTATTTTATTGTCAACATTCCCAATATTCATCAACAGTTTTTTCCACTCTTTAATTGGTTTCGACTTTCTCTTTACAAATATAAAACTTTTCTCCCTTCTTCTTTTCATAATAAGTGATTTTATTTTTTTATTTTTAAATAAATAATATTTTAGAATTTCAAAAAGATTTTATGCAAATTCTTTATTATCCTTATTTAAATAGTTAAAATTCATTAACTATCTTTTCTTTTTCAGAAAAATAGTAAAACTTTATTAGAAGTAAGTTAGTAAAAACACTCTTAATTTTTTAGAATGAAGCAATTTTTTAAGGGGTGTGCATGAGCCTAAAAAATATTGTTAGATAATTTTTTTATTTTATCCTTAATAATATAATTTATAGTTATTCAATAATTTATGATTTGTATCTAAATCACAATTTTTTTTATAAAAAAAGTTCGTATCCAATCAAACACCAGTTTATAAATCGGAACCAAACCACCAAGCAAAAGGATGTTCCATCGAATAACAATAGAAACCAATAAACGGGACTATATAATTTGTGATTCTTTCTATATAGCATTAAGATAAAAGTTAGTACTACTTTGATCTTAAAAATGGAAAAGTAAAATAAACTTCTAGAGCTTATATTTGCTAATTCAATTGTAAAGTACTTAGAATAACCAATTTTCAATTAATAATTAACTTCATTTCGAGGTCTAATTTTTTTCCGGAAGAATCTAAATATTTAAAGATCACTAGTCCAACTAATTAATTAGAATTCGCATGAGAAGACTACTAGAGGGGCAAACCGTTTCCTTTCAAAAAATTCCAAGTATGAACTTCTAGTTAAGCAGAGAGCAATCGTATTATCCTTCCACATCCATCGAATGTTCTTTAACATTTAATCAATTATACTGGATTAAAGTGGGAGAAGTTATCCGCCATTTATTGAAAGAAATAATCCATTGATTATTTTCATTAATTGAAAGAGAATATATACAATTTACATATTTCCATAATAGAAAAATTGTATTCCTATTATACTTCTAAAACCATATTCTATTTGGCGACTAACTATACAAACATGGTAAGAGTATAAGAATAATTAAGGTACAAGACTTATACACCTTATATACAAAAACCAGCCCAACCGTGGGCCTTGCTATAGTAAACTCGAGAACACTATTCATATGATATATATGGGTATATTGTGTATATCAGATGTATATTTAACACACCCCCGAAGTCATAGCGGGCGGTCTTCGAAAGCTAAGATTGTCCCTAAAATCTTCAAAAAGGACCGAGGGAAGACCCTTTGTAAAAATGTATGCAATTTCATACTTGGAAGGAACATGGCAGACACATACTTGTCCACGAGCTGCCTTTTGGCGAACAAAGTGAATGTCCATCTCGATATGTTTAGTGCGCTGGTGCTGAACCGGATTACAGAAAGGTAGATGACATTAATATTATCACAATAAACCAAGGTAGCTTTCTGAATGGGACAATGAAGCTCTAAAGGAAGATTACATAGCCAACATGATTCAGAGACCACATTGGCTATCCCTTGATACTCGGCCTCTACACTGGAGCGGGACAAAGTAGACTGACGTTTCACAGACCATGAGACCAAGTTATTACCAAGAAACATATAGTAGCCAGACGTAGAGCGTCTGGTGTCCATAAAGTCACCCCAATCAGCATCAGTATACAAGACTAGTGTAGACGTCGATGACGGATATAAATGCAAGCCATAGTCAAGTGTCTCCTGGATGTACCGAATAATGCGTTTGAGCGCATTCATGTGCTCAACCCTGGGATCATGCATAAACAAATACACATGTTGTACGGTATATGTAATATCTGATCTCGTGAACGTAAGATATTGAAGGGCCCCTACAAGACTGCGATATCGGGTCGGATCCTCGTAAAGGGAGTCAGCTGCATCACCCAATTTGGGTTTAGTATCAAAAGTGGACTTACAGGATGACATCCCAGCCCTCTCAATGATCTCGGCAGCATACTTCTTCTATGATAAGAACAATCCACCTACATGACGAGTGATAGCAATCCCCAAAAAGTAACTCAAGGGCCCCAAGTCTTTCATAGCAAACTCAAAACTGAGCATTGTCATAATAGACTGGTGTAATGCATCAGATGAGGCAGTCAAGATAATATCATCCACATATAACAGTATATATGCCAAGGAAGAACCACGACGATAGATGAACAATGAATTATCAGACCTACTGTGAGTGAACCCAATAGTCAAAACAGAGTTTGCAAACCGTTTATACCAAGCCCGTGGAGACTGCTTAAGCCCATACAAGGACTTCTTCAACAAACAGACATAGTGAGGATATTTGGAATCCCTAAACCCCAACGGCTGATACATATAGACCATTTCCTTGAGATCACAATGTAAGAAAGCATTCTTCACATCTAACTGATGAATGTGCCATGCTTTAGAAAGAGCCAAGCTGAGCACAATGCGAATGGTAGCCGGATTGACAACCGGACTAAATGTCTCACCACAATCTACACCCACCTGTCGAGTCTTACCATCACCTACAAGATGAGCATTATGCCTCGCAAAAGATCCGTTAGAATTGTCCTTATGAGCAAAAATCCACATAGACCGAATAATATAAACACTAGATGGACGATGCACCAACTTCCACGTCTTATTATCAATAAGAGCATTATATTCGTCAGTCATAGCAATTTTCCAATTCGGGTAATTTAAAGCAGACACAGGATTACGAGGTATGGGTGATTTAAGGACATTAGAATTTAAATTAAAATGTCTTTCTGGTTTAAAAATACTTCGTTAACTATGAGTGAATGGTTTATGACTCGAGGAAGAATTGAACGGATTTTGGGAAATATCGGGACACATAACAGACTGGCCAGCAGGCAGTGAGCCTGCTCGCCCAACACGGTGAATAGTAGCAGTAGGTGACGCCGAAACTAGGACAATTTCCAAATTGGGCTGAGCCACCGGCCCAATTACGGAAACTGGAACAGTGGCTGGCCCATGGTCCGAAACTGGAACAGTGGTGGGTGACAGGTTTGGAGGTCCAGCGGGCAGTGGGCCCGCTAATGGATTTGGGGTGCAGATGCGTCTGAAAAATGGTGAATAATATACGGGGATATATCATCATCCAAAAATTTATACGAACTAGGCACGAGATTACTGACCTTAGCAAACGGAAATTGGGACTCATCAAAAATTACATGGCGACTAATGATGAATTTATTAGATGATAAATCAAAACATTTGTAACCACGGTGATTTGACGGATAACCCAAAAACACTCAAGGGGTATATCGGCCCTGAAGTTTGTTAATTGTGGTAGACGAAAAGAGTGGATAACACAAGCACCCAAAGACCCTAAGATATGAATACGAATGAGTCTTATTATATAAAATTCGAAGAGGGGATGAATATGTCAAACATTTGGAAGGAAGAATGTTAAGAATATATGTAACCATTTGTAGAGCATGATGCCAAAAATAAGGGGGTACGGAAGCATGAATCAATAAAGTTCGGACAACTACGAATTTTGCGTTCGGCTTTCCCATTTTGTGAAGACGTACGAGGACAAAAAAAATAAAAATTGATCCCATTATTAGCACAAAATTTCCGAAATACCCCATTGTCATATTCTTTGCCATTATCACATTGAATATTTTTTTATTTCCCGTTCGAATTGGGTTATAATGAATGCTCTAAATTTTAAGAAGATGGAAAAAACTTGAGATTTTTTCGCTATTGGAAAAGTCCATAAAAACTTAGAATAATCATCCAAAAAGAGAACATAATACCGATGACCCAAAGAACTAAGAACCGGAGACGTCCATAAATCGCTATGAATAATATCGAATGCCATTAAAGTATGAGAATTAGAGTCTACAAATGTTAACTTAATAATTTTTTCTAAAGAACAAGATTGACAATTCAGAGTACTACGCGTACCCTTACAAGAAATAAAGTTGTTTTTATCTAAGGAAGACAGAATAGACGACCCCGGATGACCTAGGTGTGCATGCCACAAGAAAGGAGCAAGGGCTGCAAAAGTTGACGGCAAGGCTGGACTCGAGAGACCGGAACATGGCGTGATAGGACAAAAAAACCAAAGGGATCAAATTCAATAGAAACAGAATTATCAATGGCGAACTTTCGGACATACACTAAATTTTTAATCAATTTAGGGGCATGAAGGGTATTTTTCAAGATAAGGGGTGGATGGGGGGAGACAAAGTTTTATGACCATAACCACTAATCGGAATAGAATTACCATTACCAACAATTATGCCATGAGGGTTGCTCAAATTGGAATAATACGAGAGAGTACCTTGATCGGATGTCATGTGAGTAGTGGCGCCGGTGTCCATGTACCAATTCGGGTCCGAGGGATTTATTCCAAGTGTGTGCATCGCGCCTCAATGTCGGTAGGAGTGGGGCCCGCTGCATGATGGACCTGGTGGGGCCATGCCTGTCTCCCTGCTGACCCTGTATCCCACTGGATTGCTAGATCGAGACTGGCTGGAGTAGCTGGGCCGAAAGGAAGGCGGCTGAAATTGGGCCCAATTATCGTGGGCTGGGGGCGCTGGGCAACCGAGATTATTGGGCCACTGCCCCAGGCCCACAACAGGGGCCCAAAGCTGGGACCAGTTGGGCTGTGGCCCACTGCCACCAGTACTGCCGCCGTTACCACCGTGTTTGCCACCGCAATTTCTTATATTATTTTTTTGAGCATCTTGCCTTCACCGTGAGCACGGTTTTGGCCCGAATTATCAACAAAACCTGTAGAATTTGTGGAGAACGTCATCATGACCAGGGGACTTGCCCCGGTAGCATCCTTCTTAGCCAATCCGACTTTTTTCAAAGTAAGCATGGAGCGGGCTAGATAGAACTTTGGGAGAGGGTTACTTTGAGGAAGTAGGATCCTAACGCCACTATATGCCTCGGAATTGGCCAACAACTATTTGTAGAACAAGACGATATTCACTAACCGACGCACTAACGTTGCGGAGTTGGTCTACCAATTCTTTCAACCTTTTGCAATATGTTGAAACGTTCGGGAAATTTTCCATAGTGGCGTGGGAAAATTCGTGGTCAAGGGTAACAACACGAGAATTCTGATTATCTTGGAATATATCACGTACTCTATTCAATGCCGCCATCACCGTAGAGTCGTGTTCGATAATCGTTTGCAAGAGGTCGGTAGAAATAATGGAGTAAATGCATTAAGGAACAATAGCATCAAATGTCGTCCATAACTTAGGATCATCCTCGGGTTTGGGCACCTCCGTATCCGTAGGAGCCGCGAAGATAATATGATGGAGAACTTGATGCGAGCATGCATGAAATTTGAACAGTTCGACCCACGTCGCATATTGGATGTTAAACATGTTCTTAGCCATAATAGCAACGCAAGACGTGATGTAGGGATTTGAAGGAAAAAATTGGGAAGAGAAAAATTATTTCCGGGCACGGAAACCGAGGAAGGGAGCTCGGAACCGGGCTGCTTTGGACGGAAATTTGGGAGAAAATATTAACCTAGACTTCTGATACCATGAAAGAAAGAATCTCTTGATTATTTTTATTAATTGAAAGAGAATATATACAATTTACATATTTTCATAATAGAAAAATCCTATTCTTATTCTACTCCTAAAACCTTATTCTATTTGGAGACTAACTATACAAATATGGTAAGTGTACAAGACTAATTAAGGTATACGACTTATACACCTTATATACAATAAGCAGCCCAATCGTGGTCCTTGCTATAGTAAACCCGAGAACACTATTCATCCGATATATATGGGTATATTGTGTATATCGGATGTATTTTGACATTGCTAGACTATTTTGTCAAAGAGAAGTGGTACCAAAATAAGAAAATTAAAGTCTTCTCGAATTAGATGGAGAATGCATAGTTTTGCACCTCACTATAAGCAGGGTTAGACAACTTTCCCTTTCTTAGCTTCACCGCATTAAACATTTACTATCATCTTAATTTCTCATGATATAATCACATTAGGTTCCGTTTCACTATTATATGCATTTACCTTTGTGCACAATTACTTTTTGTTAGACAATATGAGCACAAAATATTGAATAGTGGAGCTTAATTTTTACTACTCCCACCGTTTCAACTTTTTTGTCGCTTTTATTTTACAGGTCTCAAAAAAAGTATTAATTAAGATGGTGTTGTGAGGGGGGGGGGGGTATTTGACTACTTTTATTCTTATTTTTGTCTAAATTATAATATCTCTTTATTGAATATTTACTCTATTTATGTGTCATTTTCATTAATGACGAAATTGTACTCAGAATAGAATAGAGAAAAAATAATTAATTGTGTCCTTAACTTCTAAAAAGATAAATAATTTGAGAATACTATTTTTAATAACCACGACAAAAAATTTGAGACGGAGGTAGTATTATTTTTTTCCTAAACGAATTAATATGAGAGCTTTATTTGCCCTTTTCGTGATATCTACAAAATCATGGAAGGAACCTGTTGTTACAGCTTCTTTGATGTGTTTTGTCGGGTTAAGCGACGTATTAACAATCTCATACATGAAAACGTTGATTTTTACAATCCATTAATTATTGATTGCATGAATTTGAGTCAACTAATGAGTCAATCTTTTCCAATGATCATATGAAACATCATTAAATTAGTGTATTAAACCCGTAATCAGTATCAAGATTATACAACTTAAGATTTAGATTATGTGCGCCAAACTTTACGTGTCTCTATTACTCCCTTTGTCCCATAATTTTGGCCTCATCCGAATATTAGATGATCCTCAAAATTGACGAGGACATACTCACATACATAATGCATTTAACAGTTTTAGTAAAACATTATTTTCTTTAACTATTTATCTAGTACGAAGGAAAAGGGATAATAAACACTGGATAACGTAACTTCTTAAAAGAAATGCAATAAAAATATGTGATTACGGACGTATTTGGTACGTAAAAATATTTTTTATGAAAAGGGGGGGAAATGACTTTCTCCACTTAAGTTTTCTCATTGTTCATTTGATATAATTTTACATTTTAGAAAATAAGGAATAGAAAAACAAAGCGAAAAACTATGAAATTGGTAATACGTTGATCAATAAAAGAAGAAGGTAAATTAGTGAATCTGCAATCACAATGGTGGACGCTTATAGATCGACAAATGTAACAACCACGAGAATATGCAAATAAATTTATATTGAAAAATTCAAAATATAGTTTGTTGTGCTTTCAGCGATTTAATTCTTTTAAGGTAAGTTGGTTTTATATTCCGCCACAAAATTAATTTTTAATTTATGTTCTTTTTATAAGATATTTTCATACATCAAAAAATGAAAATACATACAAGAGATTATAAAAGATTATTTTTTTCCTATTCAAAATTGTAAGTGACATAAGAGACAATTTACTCATTCTTTTAGCATGTCGTAATGCAGTCAATTTTATTTTTTCATGTAATTAGTCCTTTTTATCGAGTGAGTTATACACATCTTCTTGCAGACAAAAATCAAGTACAAATCACAGATCTTCTACTAAAGTTAGTTTGTTTTCATGAATACTTTAGACGTGAAATCCTTGACTAACAACTTGTGGTGTTGAAAGTTAAATTACTTATCTTATAACACATGCGGAAATACTTAGTGTATCAGCCTATCGTTTTCTATATGATATTAGTGCACGGACAGGTTGATGAGTTTTTGGACAATTTGATAGGAGCGAACTCCAGAAGCATCAGACCGTCTGTAATGGCTCATCCTAGTGCCGCAGGTTGGTCCGCTTTCCAATTTATTCTTCTCTTTTTCTATATTTCTAGGTCGAGGGAATCGGGCTAGAGAAGGTTTTTCTCCCTAAAAAAGCCTTTTTCCGTTGCTCGACTCGAAGCAACCACGAGCTCTAACTTAAAGTATGCCCGCTTGCTTCGGAGCGTGCTATTGCGTGAAGCGGAAAGGGACAGCGGAAGACCACACCAGACAGGGAAAACGAGGATTAGTCAGCCTCACGCTGTGCCTGACTGGTGAGTCTGCCGTCTCCACGGCTGTCATTTTTTTTAGAATCTTTCGGTATTTTATTTCCTATGATAATAAAAAGTAGTACTAATAGATTCACCTGTTCTCATTTTATGTGATACTCTTTTTTTTAACCAGTCTTAAAAATAGTATTAATATCTTTCTATATGTAGTAGTAACAATTTTAGTTCAAATTTTATATTTTACCCCTAATAAAATAATTTATAGCCACAATTTTTTTAATAACTTATTAAAATCACAAGTCCCCAAAACTTTTTATTCTTAAAACTCTATGCCGAATCAATCAACTTCGTATAAATGAAAACGAGGGGAATCTAAATCTGAAATTAGTATAATGGTGCAGCAACCCAGCTAGCAGTTACTGTTCAGAGATATGGAACTTCAAGCCGATCAACAGGCCTAAGGAGAGTTCAAGAACTTCTTGCTTCGTCAGATGCTTTCCCGGACTATTAAAATATGTGGTGCATCGAATCGAATGTGACTACTCCTCGATTTCACGTTCAAGTTTAGATATAAATAATCTTAATAGAAAACACTTATTTCAATGGGCTTATTCGATTAATGGGTCCAATGCCGCTACGGAAATTTAAAAAAATAAAAAACCAATAGAGAAGGCGTTAAGTGTCAGTCCCCGCATAGTGAGGAATCCCACTTGAACCAGTCTTCCTAAAAAGATTAGTATTAAAATCAACAACGGAAAAACATTAAATACTCTCTCTTTCTCTTATAAAGATGGCGGAGAATTTGGGAGAAACATAGTAAAGTAGCTCTAAAGAAACTGAAAGCGCTTCGTTATCTGATTGGACGAACAACACTTTACTCTCTCCACATTTTAATACTCTTCTAGTTTGCCCGAAAAACTTTGGAGGTACTTTTTACATCTCTGTTTTCGTCCACTTCATTCATGCAATTAGCTTGTGAAATGATGTTTAATTTGGAGTTGCTCATTCTCGCTCGTTAATTTTCTATATTTTATTTGGATCTGGTTTCGGTTGTTGATAAAAGTTAGTTTTCTCTTTCGTTTGTTGAATCAATGTTTTGGAACAGAGCATATTTTGCTGGACCTGAGAAGATGGCGGCTAACTCGTCCCCACAACCGCAGTTTATGACAAACACTGGAAATAGGACCCTTTCGAATCAGCCACTAATTGATGATATCGAATATGATCAGATTGTTGTACCCGATGTCAGTTTTCTTTTCCCCTACAACTTTTCCTCCCTGTGACTGTGTGTTGTGTCTTTTTCTGTTTCTTTTTTTGTCTTATGTTAAACTTCACCTTTTTAACACTTCCTCTATCCAAAAAGAAATATTATATTTGATCTAATAAATATGTCATGCTCATCTAAGGTACTGTCAACTGAAGCTATGAACAGGTAATGTACTAGAGACAATAGTTGTCATTATTTTGTTATTACTTGTCTTATTTTACAGTCTCTTTATACCGTGAGCTTGATTTTGATTTCAAATGTTTGGATATTTTCTTGTTTTTTAGTTTGCCTAGTTATGGGAAAATTTGTAGGACTGGTAGATGAAAAGTTACAGTAAATTTTAGGTTGGTGAAGATATCAAAGATGTTGGGAAGTGTGGATTTCCTGATTTTCTTTTAAATGACTTATTGTTTAGTGTATATATAGAATTTCTACTTTATTTTTACTATTTTTGAGTGAGCCATTTTCATCTGGCTGTTTTAGCCATTATTCAATTACCAATTCCAAAAGGTTTGTTGTCTGATTCTATATGGTACTTGCTACTCCCTCCGTCCCAAGGCACCATTTTTTTTTAGTATGTCCCAAAATAAATGTCAATCTTGTTAAAAATCATCATCAACTTAATATCCAAGACAATGGATAATCAATCTAGAATGTTCAAGTAGTTCTAGAGAGTTAGAAAGAAGAACTTTAGTATGAAAGTTCTAGAGTGGAGTCTGGAAAGAATAACTCTAGAAATAAATAGAAGAGTAATTCTAGAAAAAGATAGTGAGGAATATTCTAGAATAGAGTAGTAATTAAGTAACCTAACTAGATTCTTCCATCACCACCTATAAATAGAGGTGGTCTATTTGAGTTGTAATTAAGTGAGTAAGAAGTTCTTAAGAAGTCAGAGCAAGTTTCAAGTGTGCATCCAAAAAGTGTCCAAGTGAGTCTAAAATGTGTGTAAATATTTAAGTAAGCTTAAGTGTGAGTGTCAAGTGTTGATAAAAATTAAAAAGTAAGAACTTGGTGTATATTGTGGTCAAGTTATAGTGTTCAAGTCTTGGTGTAATTACTTTTACAATAATAAAGTAATTACGTTTTTCACGTGTTGTGTTGTCTAACAAATCTTTCCTTATTTGTCAACTATTTAATGACACCATCTCTATTTGATTATTGTTGGGTCTCACTTAATTTTAAAAATGTATTTATTGCGAAGGAAAGTCAACAGGAGTAGACACTAAAATAACGGCAATTTGGTAAACATTACAAAGTCTTGCCTTATTTCTTAAACTCCGTGCCCGATCAAATTGTGTCACATGAATTGGGATGGCATAAGTACTTTTCTGACTTATCTCTGCTATAGCATTTTTAAAATGATCAACATTTTATTAAATCTGAAGTATGTTTCCACCAGCCCCACATTGGGAATTGCACCGGTATGTTGTTGTTGTTGTTGTTATATTAGCACTAAGAGTGGCCAGTGGGCCGGGCTCGGGTCTGGCGGGGTCGGGGTCGGGGCGGGACGGGAGAAGGGGCGGGGTCGGGTCTGGCGGGACTGGAGCAAGTCCCGTCCCGATCCCGATCCCGTCGGGCTCGGGTCGGGGCGGGCTCGGGGCGGGGTCGGGCTCGGGGCGGGATACGGCGGGTTTTTTTTTTTTTAAAAAAAATAACATATGTATAAAAAAAACTCAATAAACAAAATAAGATAGTGTAATAAAAACATCCCAAGGCTGTTTTTGTGCCTCTTATATTATTTAATAGACATATGATTTTTTTGTAATACAAATACAATTGTCTAAAATCTAAATTGCAACTTTGTGGTGTTGTCCAAAAGTTACAAATTACATAATAAAATATTAAAATTACAATTAAAAAAATTACATTCTCAAAAAAACCTGTTCTAATTGCTTGATGATTTCATGTGGTTCTTCGGTTGGAATTGGTATTTGTTGGTCAAATTGATCCACGTCGCTTCCACTACCTTCGGTTAAGATTTCGTTGTAGTTTTCATCATCTTCTTCGTTGATCTCCGGTTGACCGCACCTTCTCCGCTCCGCTCGTATCCAATCTCTCGAATAACCGCAATTTCCAAGCCGTCTCGGCTAATGAGTGTCCGTGGTCTCCTATTTGATATCCGCTGCGAAAAAACGCTTTCGAGAGAGCGGTTGACGACGCTTGAATGTTCAAAACATCTCGAGCCATCAATGAAAGTGTCGGAAAGGTCTTCTCATTCTCCCTCCAAAGTATTTCGACAAGTCTTCATGTCCATCTTCATTGATAACTTCTTGATACGGTACGAACCCCGTAAAACAAAAATATCCAACTCGCTAATTTGGTTAGTAGTAGAGGTACGACCGCACATTCTATTTACGAGGCTTTCAATACTAGCGCGAAACAAAGCATGTCTTTTGTGAGGTTGTATTGAAGATGAAGAAGATGGTATGGAAGCTGGTAAGTTACTAGCATTTTTGTTCAATAGGTGGTGGGTGATTTAGATTTTTGGGACTTGGAGGTGGTAGTACTTCTATACAATCGTAAATAGTTTCAATTAGTGATTTAGTACCGTCTATTTTAATAGTAGGATTTAATACGAGAACCAATAATATAAATAGAGGGAATAGGAATAAAATATTTTTTTATTTTGAGAAACATTTTTTTAATAGTTTGCCTTATAATTTGGTTTTTCCATATATTCACTAAGTAATAAAAATATTAGAGTTATATAAAATAACATAGTTGAAATAGTAGGATAATATATACCGGAAAATTCTTTTGTTGCTTGAAAAAATTTCTCTAAAAATACAATAAGTTCGGAAATTTTTTCCCAATCACTATCTAAAATCATATCAGCTGGCTTTTTATTATGAGAGTTAAAAAATAAAGTTATAGGTAATTTATAGTCATAAGCAACAAGTAGTTGCTCGTATAAAGAATTCCACCTAGTGGATACTTCTTGTGGAATTTTTCTAAAAGGTAGTCCACAATCATGACAAATTTTTTTATATTCTTTTCTACGTTGTACTTTATTACTTTTAAAAATAAAGTTTATAGCAAATTGTATTTTACTAAGAATGTCTTCAAAAAGTGATAGACCATCCTTTACAATTAAGTTATATATATGGCACGCACATTTTATATGAAAATGGTGTGGAAAAGACGGAGTTAAACTATTTTTTAAAATTGTAATTGCGTAATTGTTATTAGAAGCGTTATCTAATGTAATAGTCATAATTTTATCGGTTATTCCGTAATAATGACACACTTGATAAATATTTTTCGCAATAAAAGTACCGGTGTGCCTATCATCTATATATCTATACGCTAAAATACGTTTTTGCATAGACCATTTATAATCTATCCAATGACAAGTTACGAGTTAAATAATCATGGCCGTTAGTACTACGACCTATATCGACGTGATGGATACTTTGCCATTAAAATGATATAATGAAAAACGTAAATATTGTTGATATTCATGCGCGAATTTAAATACATCTCTCTTAACGAGTTGATCTAGGAAAACCGTTAAAAGCAGGATTATATATATCTCTAATGTAATGAATAAAACCGGGAGATGAAGGAAATGAAAAAGGCAAACCCTCCACAAACAACTAATTTTGATATTGCTTCCCTATCTCTATGTTTATTGTATTTAGAGCCTACAATTCCCCCCGTCATAGGGTTAATTTGACCCCGTACTTGGTCGGGACGATATCGTATGTGAACCTTGTCCCGATGGAGCGGCGTTTGCGCACCCGGTTTTGAAGCCCGATATTGGGCATACCTATTTGGATAAGCACTTACTACGTGTCTAATTAAACCCCCGTCCCACCGTGACCTTTTCCGAGTTTTAAATTTTAAAACATTTTTACAAATTTTACATATGGCTACTTGATTCTCTACGTCCCTATCAAAAAATGTCCATGCATCGATTTTAATGGTCGTTTTCTTTGGACCTCGTCTCATACTAGGGGAATAGGAGGTATTTCGGTTGAAGGTGCACTAGTGGGTGTGTTGTCATCAACATTAGTGGGTATATCATCTAGATCATCGTCTAAATTAAAGTCTTCTTGAGTTCCGAAAATAGCTCCTGGTCTAAATCTAATGGTATTGTAGGAAAATGTTGAGTATCAACAAAATCATCATGTGTAGGAATAAGATGACTAGAAGAAGTACCCTTGCCCTGGTTGCCCCTACTAGAAGAAGCACCCTTACCCTTACCCTTAAACATACATTTTAATCCTTCCATTTTAATTATGATAATAAATAAATAAATAAATAATTAAAGACAATAAAATTAAGTGATCTAAACTAAATAAACAGACAATAATAATTTAATGAAGGAACGAATGTACCAAACGCCGACGTAACGTCGACGTGTAATCGAGAGGTTGAAAATTGAAACTTTGCTCGATGGAAGATCCTCAAGTTAGTTGCCAACTTCACTCACAATTCCCAAATGAATAAATAAAATTGAATATTTAGCAAACAATGTAGACTTGTAGAGATATATATTGAGAAATTAGAGAGATTGTAGGAAGATTTGTGAGAAAGATGAAGAGAAAATGAGTTATTTATAGTTGAAAAATTGGGTTAAAGTGTAAATATAATAACTTATGGGTTAAAAATAAATATTAAGGGGTAGGGGGTTGGGGGAGGGGGGGGGCTAAAATGGCCGTTGGTCAACGGCCATAATCTAAAATGGCCGTTGGTGCAACGGTCATTTTTGCAAAGGGGCGGGGTCGGGTCTCGCGGGACGAGACATAGTCCCGTCCCGAGTTCGAGTCCCGCCCCCGTAATTTTTTTTTTTTTTGGCGGGCTCGGGACGGGCTCGGGTCGGGGTCGGGCTGTCCCGGCCCACTGGCCAGCCCTAATTTCCACCATAGTCCATGTTTTGTTTTGTAGCTACTCACACTTCCTAGTTACTACTGAACCCACTGATAAAAGACCTCTCAATTCAAAGACGAGCACAAAATCTGAGTTCACTGTGACAGTGTGTGACTAGATATTTTACTGGAGTTTTTTCTTGATACTGAAAATATGTGAATTATCTATCATAATTTTACTTCTGAGCTGGCGTTTTGAACATTGTACTTCTGACTTTACTACCCGCCAATGTGATGAGTAATCACTTAAGTGATTTTGTTTCTTATCCATTAGTTACAGCTGGAATAAGTTTCTTCATTTTGTTGGAGTAAGTTTGTACGTAATCCGAGGTGTGAATCAATTAATGTATGTTCTTATACAGAAGAAAAGCTGGAAGAACATATTTTCATATATTGGTCCTGGTTTCCTTGTTTCTATTGCCTATATCGATCCTGGAAATTGTAAGTCCTGGTAATGAATTTGGATTTACTGATCACATCTTTTACTTCTGCGTGTAACTGTTTTTTCTCTGCACAATGTGTCTTGCAGTTCAAACTGATTTACAAGCCGGAGCTCAGTACAAATATGGGGTGTGTATCTGCTTTTCTCTGTTCTTGTTAATCTAGTGTGCATATGTCTAGAGTAAACTTCAGGCGAAAATTAATTCATGCAGGAAATATTCTGCATCTATCAACAAAATATATATTGTTCTGCAAATGAATTTTTTTCTGAGAGTTCCAATACCTTTAATGGAACTGTAATGTATTTGGTGAGACTTAACTTGGGATATCGTCTCACCAAGTTTCTTCCAGATTCATAGTGAATAACATGAAAGAGCTTGTTTATCTAAATAAGCGGCTTTCTTACTCTTTTATATGTGAATCTAAGGATTCACTTAGGGCTGTTCCTTATCTATTCACTTTTTTCTGTTGATTGACATATACAATTAACTAACGAAACTTGTACATGTTTCACAGTTACTTTGGATAATTTTACTGGCTTCCTTAGCAGCTCTTGTGATCCAATCCCTGGCAGCAAATCTTGGGGTTGTTACAGGTTCATGATTTTTTATGACTTTATCTCCTTATCAGTCTAAGAAGCATTAGAGGGATGATAGCAATGTACTCCTGGCTTCATTACAGGAAAGCATTTAGCGGAGCATTGTAGAAAGGAGTACCCAAAGGTTCCAAATTTCATCTTATGGGTCATAGCTGAAATCGCTATTGTGGCGTGTGACATTCCGGAGGGTAAGTTTTCCCAAATCAACATAATTAAAACTTCAATCTTTCTTGATACAATCTCATAAGATGACTTTTCTTAGCATGCTTATTAGTCAGGAGGCTTACTATAGTCCTTCTGGTTCCACCTTGGTTTATAACGATTTTGCTCATCACTAATAGTCTGATTAGAATGTCCTCAAATCTTCAAGGAAAGGAACAACACATCTCTCGCTGAAGTTATTTAAGCCTATTCACGTCAGAGAGGGCCAGTAACTTTAGTTTTAGTATTTTTCAGTTGTGTGAATGCCCAATCTAACATTAGGAAATAAAATATAACCAGAACAAATATGAGCATATGTTCAAGGAAAGCTAAAACTCATCTCTCTTGCAAAACTTAAAATTTAAATGCACAACATGGTGCTTTAGGACGTCGATGCTAGAAAAAATGTGCTGCAAAATTAGCTGTAAATTACCAAAAATTTGAAAGGATCGAATAGCTTAGCCTTTTTCGTGTTGAAGTTGGACTTCTGTTGAATTTCTACTAATCCAGTGTTCTTTCAATTGTGCAGTTATTGGGACAGCATTTGCCTTAAACATGCTCTTCAAAATACCAATATGGTGTGGTGTGCTTATCACAGGGCTGAGTACCTTGACTCTACTTCTATTACAACAATATGGGGTATGTGTATATCATTCACTTCAAAAACCTATGCACTAGAACAGAGAGTCTATTTAAAGCAAATACCTCTATATCTATCCTTCTCTCTGATATAGCTGACAGTGAAGTGCACTAACATTACAGGTTCGGAAACTTGAATTCTTTATTGCGTTCCTTGTACTTACCATAGCTGTATGCTTCTTTGTGGAGCTTGGATATGCAAAACCGGACTCCTCAGAAGTTCTCCACGGGCTTTTCGTTCCTCAACTCAAAGGGACTGGTGCTACTAAGCTTGCTATTTCCCTTCTTGGTGCTATGGTTATGCCGTAAGTCTATATGGATGTTCTCTATTTTATTTTTTTGGATAATCATTCTACTATTGTCATAATGATAATTTTCACTTTCTGCAGCCACAATCTTTTCCTCCATTCAGCCCTGGTGCTTTCCAGGAAAATTCCCCGATCCGTCAATGGCATCAAAGTATGTTTAGTATTTAAAAAACGTCCTCATATCTTTTCTAATAATGAAAAACCTCCTCACGCATACTCATCAACCTAATAAAAGAAAACAAAGAGAAAATTTTACTATCCTATGCTTGTCGATGTTAGTCGCAAATCAAGTAGCATCGTTCTCTCGTTGATGCTTAGGGGTCATGCTATGATACTATAAACATGTGTTGTCATTTTGTCTGGAATAGGTTCTCGTACCCATATTTATCTCAATAATTTATTAGTTCACTCATTGTATGGTTAGGCAAGTTAATCCTTGAGTAAGGTGGTCAGTAACCTGTAATATGTATGATTTACGTCGTACGATGTGCTTGATTTAAAAGAAACTCCCTCCATCCCAATTTATGTGGCAACTTTTGGAGTTAACGGTCAAAATTAAGAAACTCTCGAAACTTAAACTGTGCTACATAAATTGGAACAAAGGGAGTAGCTCATTTCTTGTTCTCCATTTTTGCTTTGTTCCCTGTAAAATCCAAGTAAGGCGTATCTGCGTTCAAATTGATTACCCTTAACTGTTTTTGTGTCATGATCTTTTTTTTTGTTATTTTGAAATTCTGTATCCAATTATGTTACATGTGTGCTTGTTTGACAGAATTAGTGAAATAAATTATTTTCAGGAGGCATGCAGATATTATCTGATCGAAAGTGGCCTTGCTTTGATGGTGGCATTTCTTATTAACGTATCAGTTATCTCAGTAAGTGGTGCTGTCTGCCATTCCCCTTCTATGAGCCCAGATGATCGGGAGAAATGTGAAGACTTAGACTTGAACAAAGCCTCTTTTTTACTCAAAGTAGGTGATACCATACTGCAACATCGTTGCTATTCAATTAAATAAAGCTACGCTATTTCATCCATTTTATAATGTTTTAAGTCTTCATGACAGTGTTCTTTTTACGTTACCACTTACAGAATGTTTTAGGCAACTGGAGTTCCAAGCTATTTGCAATTGCTTTACTAGCATCAGGGCAGAGTTCAACAATAACTGGGACATACGCTGGACAATATGTTATGCAGGTAATCGCATGCTATATCATTTTGTTCTAATCATTTCTCATATTCTTTTTGACATTTAAAAAGCATAACATGATCACCTGTGTTCTACTTTGTTAAGATCTAAGACAAAAACCTTTAGCAATTTATCTGTATTGTCAATGGTCAATAAGGGGCTGTTCCTATTCAAAGCACTTGTTTCCTACATATGTTAGTCTTATTCTTATGCAACTAACTTAGGGGAATAAAAATTAAACTATTCAAAGTTATGCAACTAATATTGTTTTCTTTAATTTACACGTCCTATTTTATTGTTTCTGTAGGGTTTTCTTGATTTACGACTGAAGCCGTGGATTAGGAACTTCTTAACTCGATGCTTAGCTATAGTTCCAAGTTTAATTGTTTCACTCATTGGAGGCTCAGGTGGGGCCGGAGACTTGATCATTTTTGCTTCGGTAAAGTATTCTGTACTTGAGCCTTTCATACAGTTATTAGAAAACTGGCCGTCCTATGGAATTTTCTTCTGAGGTATGAAATTGGATAATGTAAACTTGACAAGTGGACTATTGGGGTCCGCGACTTGCCTGATCTGGGCTTACGTACCCTTTAATCCCCAAAGAGTTAAGAGGCCGCTCGAATCCACCACCATTTACACCATGCTCTTTGTTTATATGAAACACTGTAATGTAAGCTAACCTTTTTATAGGGACTATTGAAGAGTTTGATAATTAGCATTCTTAAAAAGGACTATGAATTGGACTGACCACGGATTGGCTTGGTGATGTGGACTATTAAACATGTGCAATTTTGAACTGGAAAACCCGGTTGTCATTTTCTATATATTTCTATTCTTATCATACAAATACATTATAGAACCTTATTGGGAGGTGAAAAACTGAGAATGTAATGTTCTTGAGATCAATAGTCAAGACATAATTAGTTGAAGGTTTAACAAGTTCAAATTCTTGATACTTATCTTTGTGTGTGTGTTTAGTTCTCCCAGTTATTAAGAGGGGGTTTAGGGTTTTCCTGCCAAGTTAATTCTGACCCACAGTAATTAATAGAAGGTTTTTGCTGGAGTTGCTATTATTGCTAATGATGCAAACACGTTATCAAACTAAGGTCTCAGTTTTAACACGGTTGGCAATGTTTTCATGCAACCCTGTAATGATTACGTTTCTTTTGAGCCGAGGGTCTATCGGAAACAACCTCTCTACCCCGCAAAGGTAGAGGTAAGGTCTACGTACATCCTACCCTCCCCAGGCCCACTTGTGGGATTACACTGGGTATGTTGTTGTTGTTTATATTAATTCAAATATCTTATCTGTATTCTGCAGATGATCTTATCTTTTGAGCTCCCCTTTGCTCTGATTCCATTGCTCAAGTTCACAAGCAGTAAGACCAAGATGGGTTCACATGCAAATCCAGTTGCGGTGAGAAATCATCCAGATGCACTTATTTAATTCCTGCACACTATCGTAGCACCAATGACAAATTACTAGAGTTACATGTGTAAAAATACTGATGAAAAGAGTGTACCTTAATGGATAACAACTAATTACAAGAGTGTAGCAAGACCCCCTGATTTTACAGCGTCAAGGTTGGGTCAACTGTAGCAGATCCTTAGTCTCTATTAGTATAGAACTCTTGCTCTCTTGATCAGGATAGTCAACTTCTGATACAAAATTTGCAAATGTGAATGACACAAATGCAAGAAGTTAGAAGATTCATTTTATCAGAAGTTGCATGTTCGGGAGTTCAAAAGGTAGGACAATGGGCTCTCCTTTCTTTGCATAACTAAATTAGGTCATAGTGTCCAATCACCTTTCTTGTTAGTAGTTTGAAAATCTGTCATGTGTATATACAATATCTGTTCCTATGCCAATTGCTTGACCAAATAGTTCGCTCTGCATTCTTCATTTATTTTCTTTGTGTAGCTAATTACTTATCTCGAATACTAGGAATGCCGCCCAACCTTTGCTCCATTTGACTAAACACCTTTTTGTGCTTAAAACTTTTTACAGGTTTCAGCAGCCACCTGGGTTATTGGCACACTAATCATGGGAATAAATATATATTATTTAGCAGAAAAGTTAGTTACCTCTCTCAAGGATAGCCATTTAGGAAAGGCGGTTAAGGTTCTTTGTGGAATATTAGGCGCCTTGTGTTTGTTAGTTTATCTGAGCAGTATCTTATACTTGGCTATCCGAAAAAATAAGGAGGGCACGCATCTTCTGGCGCTCACAGGGCAAGAAGGTTTACAAGTTTCTGAATCGAACAATCTACCTAGAGAGGACATTTTGTGCATGCAGTTGCCTCAGGAGAGGACCACCAATTGACATGCTTACTGAAGGATTAAAAGTAGCTGGTGTAGTGTACAATTCAGTTAGAACTCATTTCGTCTTAACCTTTTTTTTATAGGCATTATTGCCTTTGATCCAGAGTTGTAGTGTTAGAATTAGTTTGAAATGAGGAGTCCCATATAGACTTTTATACAGAGAGAACTGCTGATGCCTCCTGATAGGCCAATTATGAAAATAAAATTAGTTCTATTATCTGCTTCCTTGATCTTGAGTTTCATCTGTATTTCCATAATCTTGAATTTTTTTTTGTAGTTGGTTTCTTTTCATTGTTAATCATGTCAAAGGGTCTTGTGATGAGAAATCTTATGTTAAAGGCCAATAGTATGTAAGGACCGCTTTAATGAAATTGGTGGCCGAAAATCAAATCTTAATAAAGGTTTCAAATATATTCAATAAAAGTACCTTCTGATTACCTCGCACGCGCATGTAGTGCATGACTCGTGTATTCGAGTTATAAAGGTGGACAGTTATTACTTGCAAGTATAAATATTTAATGCTTCAAAATTAATCATTTCTTCTAATCTCCAAACATCTAGATATTTTATTATATGAATTTAACAAATTAGTCCATGAATAACCTCAAAAAGTTGTGAGTTTAATTGGAGACGAGATGTACATAGGTATACTCACATCGATTAAATTCAAATCAATTAAATTCTCCTTTGACGAAGTGAATAATATGTTGAGTAACACTAGTAAAATAAGTTGTTAAAAAGGAGGCGAGATAATATATAGTTATTGGTTTGAAAGAAACCTAATTGGTGTTCTTAAAATACTTGATTGACTTACTTATTTTGACATATCAAACAATTTGTCAATAAAAAAAGACCAATATACCCTTGAGCTATCCGTCACAATCCATCAAGATAAAAGGACCAATATATCCTTGAACCATCCATCGAACAACCGTCAAGATAAAATGACCAATATACCCTTGAACCATCCATCGAACAATCCACCAAGATAAAAGGACCAATTTGTCCTTGACGGATTATTCAATGCAAGATAAAAGAACTAGTGCTCTTTATTTAATTCACCCGTTACGTTTTATATATATTATTCCTTTTTTACAAGTTACTTATTCTCATTCTCAAATCTCCAAAGTGAATTTTTATAAGTATCTCAAAAATTGATATGGCACATCTTCACTTGCTCCTGATTCATGGTGGAATTTATTGTCATAATTTCCCTCTCACACAAAAAATATGGACTTGAGGATCAACAGACTATATCTTCTGGAAATTCGTAAGTCATCCCATCTTTTACCCCTTTATGTATACGTTTTAATCATATATTATTTGCCTATAGACATAACAAAGCTTCACCATATTACCTCGTATTAATGTAGGAGAATTTTCATTTGATGAATGTGCATAAATGATCTTGTGTGTGTAATGCTATACAATTTAAAATTAGCTTCTAATTGTGTTGCACGTGCATCTGAGCTATGAATGTCTCGGACACTTATGTCACTTGCAAGTAAATCATCTCTTCTATTCTTCAAACATGTAGATATTTTATGTATATGAATTTAATAACTCAGTCCATGAATAACCTCAACGAATTTGTGAAATAATTGATTAGAGACAAGATCTACAGAGGTATACTTACACCGATTTAGTTCAAATCAATTGAAGTTCTCCTTTAACGATGTAAATTGGAGAGGTACATATCAAATTCATTACAAATAAAAAAATAATTACTGGTGACTTTTCCTGATATAAAATCTAGCATGAGAAGTACGAACAAAAAATATATGGAGTAACACAAGAAAAATAAGTTGTTAAAAAGGAGATAAGAAAATATATAATTATTGGTTTGAATGAAATCTAATTGGTATTCTTTAGGGTACTTATTCTTTTATATCAAGTCTTAATGATACTTAATTGACTTACTTCTTTTGAAACATCGACCAACCCGTCAATATAAAAGGACCAATGTAAAGTATTCATCGAACAATTCGTCAAGATAAAAGGATCAATGTATCCTTGACAGATTGTTCGATGCAAGATAAAAAGACTAAAATGAATATTCTTTGCTTAATAATTATCCTTACATTTTGTATGTATCGTTTCTCTTTTACAAGTTGCTCATTCTCAAATCCCCAAAGAGAATTTTTACAAGTATCTTGAAAATGGAAGTTATACATCTTTACTTGCTCTTGGTTCATGGTGGAATTCATTGCCGTAATCTCCCCCACACAATAATTATGGACTTGAGGATCGATAAACTATATCTTTTTTATTACCTCGCACGCGCATGTAGTGCGCGCCATTTGCACTCCGTGAGTGGCACGTGCATCCGTGCATGACACGTGCATCAAAGTTGTAAAGGTGTATTGGACACTTATGTCACTTGCAAGTATAAACCTTTACAACAATAACATACCCAGTGAAATTTCACAACGTGGGGTCTGGGAAGGGTAGAGTGTACACAAACCTTACCTCTACCTTGTAGGTAGAGCGGCTATTTTCAAGAGACCCTCGGCTCAACACAGAGCATAAGCACAAGCAAAGAATAAAAAAATAAAAAATTAAAACAATATGAAAATACTGGTATCAAAAATGAATAAGCTATGATAACGCATTCTGAAAAAAAGAGCATTAACTAACACATGTAAATAAGATAGATAAAGTACACTATTGCGCCTATCAGTATGATAGGCTAAGTGGGCTTACAATAAAAATACTACAACTACCAGTTTGCAAGCGTACGTATGACTACGTTCGACTACCTACTACCCTTCTACCCTAATTTGTGTCCTCCATAACTCCCTATCTAAGGTCAAGTCTTCAGTAAGTTGCACATGCGCCATATCTAGTCTAATCACCTCTCCCCAATACTTCTTCGACCTACCTCTACCCCTCTTGAACCCGTCCATAGCCAACCTCTCACACCTCCGCACTGGGGCATTTATGTCTCTCATCTGCACATGCCTAAACCATCTCAACCTTTCTTCCCGCATCTTATCCACCACAGAGGCCACTCCAACTCTGTCTCGTATATCATCATTTCTAATCATATCCCTCCTTGTATGCCCACACATCCATCTCAGCATCCTCATCTCTGCAACTTTCATCCTTTGGATGTGCGAAGTCTTGACTGACCAACACTCCGCCCCATACAGCATAGTAGGTCTAACCACCGCCCTATATAACTTGCCTTTAAGTTTTGGTGATATATTTTTGTCGCATAAGACTCCATATACGAGTCTCTATTTCATCCACCCTACCACAATACGATGTGTGACATCATCATCAATCTCTCTATCTCCTTGGATAATAAACCCGAGGTACTTGAAGTTTCCCTTCTTTGGAATGACTTGAGTACCATGCCTCACCTCCATGCCTGTCTCAAGGTCGCTCCCATTACTGAACTTGCACTCTAAGTATTCTATCTTGGTCCTACTCAGCCTGAACCCTTTACACTCCAGAGTCTATCTCCAAACCTCCAGCTTAGTGTTCACTCCGCTGCGAGTCTCATCAATCAGGACTATGTCATATGCGAATAACATACACCATGACACCTCCACTTGGATTTGTCGCGTCAGTCCATCCATCACCAAGGCAAATAGAATAGGCTAAAAGTTGATCCCTGGTGCAGCCCCATCATCACTAGAAAGTTCTCTAAGTTTCTTCCCACTGTCCATACCCTGGTCTTGGCTCCATCATACATATCCTTGATCGCCCTAGTGTATGCCACAGGTACACCTCTAACCTCCAAACATCTCCATAGAACCTCCCTAGGATCTTTGTCGTATGTCTTCTCGAGGTCGATGAAAATCATATGAAAGTCTCTCTTCCTCTCCTTATACTGCTCCATCAACCTCCTAATAAGATGAATGGATTCTGTAGGCGAACACCTCGACATGCGCTCTTCTAAATTTCAACATAGATCTCATCGGGCCCGATCGCTCATCCCCTGCGCATCCTGCGAACAACACCCTTAACCTCCTCAACCTTAATGCTTTTACAATACCCAAAATTTCGGTACCTACCTGATTGCTCCAGCTCTCCCAGCATAATGTCTCTATCTCCTTTTTTATTCAAGAGTTTATGAAAGTAAGACTGCCACCTCCGCCTAATATGCGCGTCTTCCACAAGTACTTTGTCGTCCTCGTCCTTGATGCACCTCACGTGATCCAAGTCACGGGACCTCCTCTCCCTCTTCTTGGCTAGTATGTACAACTTTTTATCCCTATTTCCCCCTTCTAATTCCACATACAGACGTTAAAAAACTGTCATTTTCGCCGCCGTAACCGCTAGCTTTGCTTCCTTTCTCACCAACTTATACAGTTCCCTATTCGTCCACTTCTCCACCTCATCCTTGCTTTCTACAAATTTCGCATATGGCGCTTTATTCGCTTCCACCTTCTCCTGAACTTTATAATTCCACCACCAGTCCCCTCGATGCCCACCGCGGCTACCCCGCGAGACCCCAAGAACTTCTCTATCTACCTCTCGAATGCAATTGGCCATCATATCCCACATACCAGTCGCATCCCCACTACTCCCCCAAGCCTCCTTGGCCATCAACCTCTCCCCCATCTTCTTTGCACTATCCATGGTCAAACTCCCCCATTTGATTCTTAACCTGTCATCCAGAATCCTCATATTCTTCTCTATCTTGATCTCCAAATCCATAACCAAAAGCTTATGTCGGGTTGTAAGATACTCCTTAAGAATAACCTTGCAGTATTTACAAAGACCGTTGTCAACCTTCTTAAGGAGCAAAAAGTCTATATGAGTCTTAGCCACCGAACTACGGAAAGTCACCAAATGCTCATCCTGCAGGAACCTCGAATTGGCTATCACCAACCCAAAGGATCTAGCGAACTCCAAAAGTGAGAAGCCTCCCCCATTCCTGTCCTCGAGGGCAAAGCTTCTATGCACGTCGTCATAACCCCCGGGAGTGACCCAATATGTCCATTAAAATCCCCTCCTACAAATAACTTCTCGGTGGGTGGTATACCTCTTCAAAATTAATCTTTTATTCTAATCTCCAAACATCTAGATATTTTATTTAAATGAATTTAACAAACCAGTCCATGAATAACCTCTAAAAATTAATGAGATAATTGATTGGAGATGAGATGTATAGAGGTATACTCGCATCGATTCAGTTCAAAATAATTGAAACTCTCTTTTAACGAAGAGAATATGAGAGATACATATTAAATTCATTGCAAATAAACAATTGTTGATGACTTTGACTTGCATAAAATCTAGCATGAGAAGTACGAACAAGGAGAATATGTTGAGTAACACTAGAAAAATAAGTTGTTAAAAAGAAGGTGAGAAAACATATAGTTATTGGTTTGAAAGAAACCTAATTGGTATTCTTTAAATACTTGATTAACTTACTTATTTTCACATATCGAACAATACGTCAATATAAAATGAACAATATACACTTGAGCTATCTATCCCAATCCGTCAACATAAAAGGACTAATATACCCTTGAGCTATCTATCCCAATCCGTCAACATAAAAGGACTAATATACCCTTGAACCATCCATAGAACAATCCGCCAAGATAAAAGGACTGAGTATCATTGACAGATTATTCAATGCAAGATAAAAGGACTAATACTCTTAACTTAACTCAATACCCGTTACATTTTTTATATATTTTACAAGTTACTTATTCTCATTCTCAAATCTCCAAAGTAATTTTTTATAGGTATCTCAAAGATTGAAATTGCACATCTTCACTGGCTCCTGATTCATGGTGTAATTCATTGTCATAATCTCCCTATCACACAACAATCATGGACTTGAGAGGATCAACATATTATATCTTCTTGAAATTTGTAAGTCATCCCATCTTTTACCTATTTATGTATACATCTTAATCATCTATTATTTGCCTTTCTATATAGACATAACAAAGCTTCACCACGTTCACACATATTAATGTAGGAGAATTTTCATGTGATGAATGTGCACAAATGATTTTGTGTGTGTAACGCTATGCAATTTAAAACTAGCTTCTAAATGCGTCGCACGTGCATCCCGTGCATGACACGTGCGTCTAAGCTATAAAGGTGTTGGACACTTATGTCTCTTGCAAGTATAAATCTTTATTGCATCAAAATTAATCATCTCTTCTAATCTATAAACATGTATATATATTATTTATATGAATTTAACAACTCAGTCAATGAATAGTATCAAAGAATTTGTGAAATAATTGATTGGAGACGAGATGTACATAGATATACTTACATTAATTCAGTTCAAATCAATTGAAACTTTTTTGACAAAGCAAATATGAGAGATACATATCAAGTTCGCCGCAAACAATCAATTATTTAATCGATGTGAGATATCATATTGTTCGAGGAGCCCTAAATGTTATTAGATATTAGATCGTTAGATGAGTCCTAAATATTGGTTGAGTAAAAGATCGTCAACAAAAGTGTTACCTATTGATAAAAAGAACATTAATGAATTCATTTTACTGAAAAATCTATATCATAAATAACCTCAAAGAATTTGTGAAATAATTGATTGGAGACGAGATGCACAGAGATATACTTATATCAATTCAGTTAAAATCAATTGAAATTCTCCTTTGACGAAGCAACTCTGAGAGAGACAAATCAAATTCATCACAAACAATCAATTATTGAATCGATGTGAGATAACAGGTTGTTCGAGGATCCCTAAATGTTTTGAGATATCAAATTATTCGAGGAGCCCTAAATATTGGTGGAGTAAAGGATCGTCAACAAAAGCTTTATATGTTGATAAAAAGAATATTAATGAATTCATGTTAGTGAAAATCGATGTGATAAATAACCTCAAAGAATTTATGAAATAATTGATTGAAGACGAGATGTACTGATATATAGTTATATCAATTCTCAAATCAATTAAAATTTTCCTTTGACAAAGTAAATTTGAGAGATACATATCAAATTCATCTCAAACAATCAATTACAGGTGACTTTGACTGGCATAAAATCTAGCATAAGAAGTACAAACAAGAAAAATATGTTGAGTAACACTAGAAAAATAAGTTGTTATCATTACCTCTTACATCTCGGAAACAACTCACGAATCTCTTTTCTCATGAAATTCGGCTTGCTAATAAAGTTGTCACCCTTTATAATAGTCGGCTGTGGATTTTCTATTAGTATAAATAAATGTGATGCCTCTACCTTTCCAAAAGTAAACTAGTACGTCTACTTGTTGATTTCTCATCTAGTCTTGCAATATGTTGCCCACAAACTTTGTATGCTACAACCGCTCCTTGAGTTCATTCGTCTGTGTTGAGAAACTGCCCGAAGAAATAACAATGATCAATATTCCCGGTAATACTTATTCAAATTCTTATTTAAAAATTCACTTCAAGTTGAACATTCAAAAACAGTTTTGGTATATGCAATCCAATGATCTTCAACACGTTCTCGTTCGTGAGAATCGTGATGTCCGACCAATTCGTCCCGTTTCCTTCTCTGCCCTTTGTCCCATGAGAGATTGTATCGTGTTGTCTTAGAGATGATTGGAAATTTTGAATGACGAATTTGAAGATTCTCATCAAACTATAGTTGAAGATACGATTCGCCAAGTGCTTGGAATCACCGAAAAGGAATCTAGCGAAGGTCGCCGAATCTTAGAAGTATCTGTGAATGTAAAATTCGTAATTGATCACGTTTGAGATGGTACTGGTAATTCCTCCAACACCATCCACCACGGATACGATAGATGATTCTATGCCATCCTCTTCCCTTTTTGTCTATCTCCTTCGATTAGATAGTTCTGCTTCCGGTGCCAGAGGAAGGATCGTCATCTCGTGCGTGACACGTGCATCTTGTGTGTTCCACGTGCAGACCATGTCAATTAGTAAAAATATTTTAAGAATCACATATATATTATTAAAACATGTATTGAGGTATACGACAAATTTAAAAGAAAATTAGTGCAAGCTCAAAATGATGAAGACTACACGTATGTGATTTAATTTATTTTTATTGTCCTTTAATTTTATTTTTATTTTTACTTCTTAGTTTCTTATTTTATCCTGTAAATTTATGGCTTTCACTTATGAACAACATAAATTATGCATTTTCCACCTTATGTTTATATAAGAAAAAACTTGTCAATTTTTCTGTAGAAACAAATGCCTTACGCTAAATGAATGGATTAACTAGCTAGATTACCTAAGATATAAATAGGAGAAAAAGTATCGAGATTAATGAATATATAATTTATCGAAAATAAATCTTGGAGGCAAATATTTATATAACAAACCTAAAACTATAAAATCTACTACAAAAGAATGAATCAAGAAATAATAATATTACTTTAGAATAAAACTAATAGATAAGTTGTAAGCAATGTTAAACAATAAAGACCATTATTACTATAAAATGAAAATAATAGGTGATACTAATTTTTAAAAAAATCTTTCCTTTTTTGATTGATATAATTACATAGGAACCAAATATTCTGTGATAAAATTTTAATGAAAATAAAACTAAGTGCTAATAATAAAATATATTAAACTTGAAATTTAATTTTTTCGGATTTAAAAATTAACGGTATAAAGATTTGCTCGAAAACAAGTCTTTCCTTTCTTCATAAAGGAAGAGAACCACAAAGCTTTGATGCGAGGAAAGTCTATAAAAACAAATTAATTCTCTCTCTTCTGCCTATCGCTTTATCTAATCTCAAGTTAACCCAATGCAAGATAGAGGGATCCATAATCAGACTGGCTCTTCTCTTTTTAAAAGTGGAATTTCTTTTATGCCATTATCTATTCCTGCTAAACCAACTAGTTCGATCCAATTCAACGGACAAAGAATATCTTTAGAAATATTTATAGCTTTGAATATTATAAAATAGTTCATAAATTTAATAAGGTCATTCATGACCGCGTGAAGCATGAACAAATTTACTAATTTGAGAATAAAATTTGTTTTATCGTCTACATTTCATTAATCTTGGATTAATTTGATGGTCTTAATTTTGAATCTAATTATAGTTAGTTTCGTGTCATTGTTAAACTTGTTAAAGGGTCTTGTGATGATAAATTTTAGGTTATGTATGTTAAAAATATGATTCCACCATCGCCATCGATTTCATTGAAGAAGTCAATTTTGGAAGTGTCAGTTGAAAGACAAGAAAAAGAGAGGGAATGTTTGGGCTCAAGTCGTCCAGAAATAATTGATTTGGGTAAAGAAAGAAACAGATGAGCCGTTCCAATTTTGTGGGAAAAATAAGCCCAATCCTACAAATGGAAGAAATAGAAGCTTTCAAAGATGATAATGCACATAGTAAAGAATAAAATTAGTTACACATTTTTTATTTGTTTGTAGATAGCCAATAGCTGAATGAAAAAATTGTATAGGTGATTTTTATTTTGTTTTATTATTCATAGAATATTTGTATAAATAGACAAGCAAGAATCATGAATATAGAGAAGAGAAAATTCCCAAAACTTGTCACTTTTCTTACACGGTATCAGAGCACCATTGATATATAAAACTCTCTTCTCAAGATTCTTTCTAACCTATTACTATGGCTGAAAACACAGCTACAACTGAGCTGGTTCAACCCAAAAATCAGATTCAAATTAATTCATATCACCCCTACTTCTTGCACTCTTCTGATTCACCAAGAATGGCACTTGATGACAAAACTTATCAAGAATGAAAGGGGATTGTGCTCATAGCACTCTCAGCTAAAACCAAACTGGGTTTCATCAGTGGAACACACAAGGCACCAGATTCAACTGCTACTGATTTTCAACTATGGAATAGGTGCAATGACATGGTGACCTCATGGCTTCTTAACTCTTTGTCTAGAGAAATTGCAGAGAGTGTCATATACTCAAGATCTGCATCCTTCTATTCAAAGTTTCCTTTCTCCTCTTGAATGTAGTTTGTCCTACAGCTCGCTAAAAGCCTTTGAAAGCTCAACACTCGAGTGACATCATTCAGCTCATAGAGATTTCGACAAAAAGATGAGAGTAAGGCTGCTCGCTTCGCGCCTTTCTTTTTTGTTTTTGAAAGCGTCGGTGTGATGATGTCAGGAAAGGGCCACGTCACCTGGCCAAGATTCTCCCGGGACCACATACCTCATTGTGGGCATTTTCCCGAATTTCTTCTGCTTTTTCCTCTTTCACACATAATATAAAAGTAGAATCCCATCGTAGGAGCGCCCTCAATAACTTGTTTGTCCTGTACGCAATAACTGAGGATAGAGGGAGTTTCAACTCGGCCTTCTACGTTGACTGTTGCAAATTCCCTTTCTTATCCCTTCTCGTGTCTGGTACTGCATGGTTTCACTCTGCAAGAACCCCGAATCATTCTCTTGAAGCTCATCCTCTTCATCATAAATGATCCGCTTGCCACGAAATGACCTGGACAAATAGGGAATTGGTCGATAGTAAGGTGTCAAAATAAAGGGTCTACTACCATCTCAGCAAGAAACCTTTTCTCGAAGGGAAATTCGTTAGGAGAGAAGACCAAGATTCCCTTGGTCTTTCGAAGGACCAGCAGCATACCTGGATTTACCGTCCATCCAGAGAATACCAGTCGTCTAGCTTAGAATCCTTTTAGGTGAGCTACTTCGTTCCTCAGCTTCGTGTTCACTTCTTTTTCGCCAGGTTTCATTCGATTTGTTGTGGATTGGATGATGGACACAAGAACTCTGGACAAGTTTGGAACATAGGTTTGACCAATATAATTGGGCCAAACTCTATCACCTGCAAAAACAACTGAGTGGGTTAGTTCAAGAAACATCAAATGTGTCAGGATACTTCATAAAATTAAAAAGGTTATTGGATGAACTTGGTTCATTGAATGCAGATGTTAAATGCACTTGTCTATGTGTGTGTGAATGAAGGAACAAGTTGGAAAAATCTTTTGAGGATGAGAAACTCATTTAGTTCCTTATGGGATTGAATAATATTTATTCTCAAGCTAGAGGGAACATATTGATGATGAATTCCCTTCCCAACATAAACCATTCCTACACTCTACCTATGCCAGATGAAAATCAAAAAAAGGTTTATGTCAACCCCATCACATCCAATGATGTTGCTGCTTGTATGATGAACAATCAAAATTAATTTGTTCAAAGAGGACAAAAACAGCCACAAAAATTCCAAGGCCAACAGACTCAGAAAACAGGGGGATGAACAAAAAAAAATCAAAGAAATGGTACTAGTTTCATGAATCAAAGGAATGGAAATGATTTTCAAAGAAATGGAAACTCAAACTTCAGGAGAAAAGCTAAGTATGACCTTAATGTATCTTACACCTACTGCAAGAAGGTGGGATACATTGCTGATTACAAACTTATAGGGTTTTCTGATGATTTTCAATTCACAAAAACAAACCAGGCTAGTATCAGGGGAAATAGAGCTTTTGGGATGGAAGATACAGAAACAATGAGTAACAGTGCTAGGAGTGACATGGGCTTCATAAACCAGCATCTCAGCAAGATGCAAATGTCACAAGTTGCTCAAATGATCAAAAATGCTAGGATGGAAGACACAGTACCAGGAACAAGCTTAGAGACCAATGCCAACTCAGTGCATGGTACTATTACTAAGTATTTTGGTACCTGTTTATCTGTTTTTAACTCTTGTTCTTGGATTATTGATTCAGGAACATCTGAGCACATGTGTTTTGATGCAAAAGCTTTTCTCACTCTAACCCCTCTTGATAAACCTTTAATTGTCAATCTTCCTAATTCTCATAAGATTACAGTTAATCACATAGGACAAGTTATTATTCTACCTAATGTCATTCTAAAAAATGTCCTTCATATTCCAAGTTTTAGGTACAATCTTCTATCAGTACACATATTCTGTAGTCAATTCAGTTGTAATCTCCTATTCACTTCAATTGCATCACTCTTGTAGGGCCCTAAAATGAAGAAACCACAAGTTTTTGGTGAAGCTAAAGAGGGACCCTATCTACTCCAGCCTAGAGCTTCAGATTCTACTTTAGTGTCAAATGCAATTGTTCCAGTTTCATTTTCAGAAAACAACAGTAGTAGTCTTTCAGTTTCTATTCCAGTTTCTAGTTCTTTTACTTTTTGTGCTAGTGCTAAATCAAATGTAAGACTTTGGCATGTAAGGCTGGGGCATATCCCTTTTTCATCAATGAGAAATATTAGTTTTATCCCTAAAATGTCTGATTCATATTGCTTTTGTGATGTTTGTTCCCTTGCTAGACAATCAAAGTTACCTTTTCCTATAAGTCATATTTCTAGTACCTCCAAATTTGATTTAATACATGTTGATACTTGGGGACCTTACAAGGTTACTACTCACAATAATCATAGATACTTTTTGATAATTGTGGATGATTACAAGGGAAACATGGACCTTCCTGATGAGCAATAAAAGGAATGCTTTCTTTGTTATACAAAGTTTTCTTCAGATGGTTGAAAGACAATTTAATGTCAAAGTTAAGATTATCAGGTCTGATAATACATTAGAATTGGGAAAAAGTACTGAGGCCTCTTTATTTCTTAAGCCTCAAGGAATCATCCATCAAACCTCTTGTGTGGAAATCCCTCAACATAATGGTGTTGTTGAGAGAAAACATAGAAACCTACTTAAAATTTCTAGAGCACTACTGTTCCAATATAAGATTCCTTTAGTTTACTGGGGAGAATGCATATTGACAGCCACTTTTCTGATTAATAGGATGCCTTCTAAGGTACTTCATAGGATCACACCTTATGAGAAACTATTTGGCAAACCACCATCGTATCAGCTATTAAGATGTTTTGGTTGTCTCACTTACGCTTCTACTTTATCTCACAACAGTGGGATGTTTGAGCCAAGGGCCAAACCATGTGTGTTCTTGGGATATGATGCAACACAAAAGGAATACAAACTTATGAAACTGGGAACAAAGAAAATCTTATTTTCAGGGATGTTCAATTCTTTGAGTCTATATACCCTTTTGCTTCAGGACCCAATCCAACCCCTTCTCTTTTTCCTATGCCTATCACAAATAATCACAAATAATCTCATATATCATCCACTACTCCTGATGATTTACTATGTACACCACCTACTCATGATCACAACTCACCAAATACTAATCAACCAAGCACTGACTCACAAACACCACTATCATCACCTACACACTTATCTACTTCAACACACCCCCTTCCAGATACCAGTCAAAGCCCATCACCACCACCAACCTCAATTTCTTCACTCCCTTCATCTACTATACTTTTACCTACCCAAGACAGCTTACCCTAATACCCAATGCTCTAGACACAAGACAATCTTCAAGGTCTAATAAGAGAGTTCAACCCTCATATTTACAGGATTATTATAGTAACAACATCATTTTGGTGATGTTACAAGCACTTGTTTCACTACCCCTGTTACACACATATTTTTACCAATCTCTGCCTTGACTGTTGGTAATCAAAACCTGCTCTATTCTATCTCAACTGTTAAGATCATCAAGCTAGTTTACATCCAGGATGGCAAAATGCAATGGAGGATGAATTACAAGGCTCATTATCTAACCAAACCTGGGATGTGGTCCTATTGCCACTTGGAAGAAAGGCATTGCCCTTTGAATGGATCTATAAGATCAAACAACATTCATATGGTTTTTTGGAGAGGCTAAAAGCTAGACTTGTTATCATAGGAGACATTCAAAGACAAGGGATTGACTATAATGAAATATTTTCTCTAGTAGTTAAAATGACCACTATAAGATGTTTAATTTCTATAGCAGTAAAAAGGGTTGGGTTATTTCTCAATTTGATGTCAACAATACCTTCTTGCATGGTGATTTGCAAGAAGAGGTATATATGAAATTTTCTCCTGGATTTCCATATACATCTTCTGATCTAGTATGCAAATAAAAGAGGTTTTCATATGGTTTGAAGCAAGCATCTAGGCAATGGTATGCTAGGCTTGTTGGGGCTCTCAATTTTAAAGATTTTAGTTTATCTTTAAATGATTATTCATTATTCTTCAAGCATTCAGGGGAATACACAACAATTATTGCAGTTTATGTGGATGATTTACTTATCACTGGTAATCATCCATTAGAAATTGCTGATCTCAAAAGTTTCCTCAATTCATAGTTCAAAATCAAGGATTTAGAGCAACTACATTATTTTCTAGGCATGGAATTCATAAGGGAATCAAAAGGGGCTATCACAAGTCAAAGAAAATACACATTAGACTTGTTACATGAGTTTGATATTTCTCAGTTACCTCAAGTTTCATCTCCTATGGATCTTTCTTCCAAACTTACTGTAGATTCTAGGCCTTTGATGTCTGATCTCACCTTGGATAGACACCTTGTTGGCAAATTGAACTATCTTACTCATACTCGTCCTGGCCTATATTTTGTAGTTTTGACTCTTAGTCGGTTCATGCAAACACCCTGCATTTCCCATTTTTCTGCAACCCTTCAAGTGGTTCGATACCTACACAATGATCCTTGGAATCTTCATGTCCTCACAATCATCTTTCACTCTCCTTGCGTATTTTGATGTCGATTGGGCGGAGTCTGAATACCGTTCTATGTGACGATTAATCACTGAATTGGCTTGGTTAACTCGATTGTTGACAAATCTTGATACTACTCTTATGCTCCCAATTTCGGTTCATTCCGATTCTCAAGCTGATATACACATTGCTCGCAATTCAGTCTTTCCTGAAATGACCAAACATGTGGAGTTTGATTGCCATTTTATCCGGTAACAATACCTCTCCGGCTTGATTTCATTGAATTTTGTTCCATCCAAGAACCAGCTCGCTGATATCTTCTCTATCAGGGCCTTCTCATCACTCGATTCTTAGCAAGCTGGGTGTTACTTCGTCCCCCTCAATCTTAAGGGGGATGTTAAGAATAAGATCCCACCATCATCATCGATTTCTTCGAAGAAGACAACTTTGGAAGTGTCCGTTGAAAGATAAGAAAAAGAGAGGGAATGTTTGGGCTCAAGTTGTCCAACAGAAATAATTGATTTGCCCCAAAGAAAGAAACAAATGGGCCGTTCCAATTTCGCGGAAAAAATAAGCCCAAGCCTACAAATGGAAGAAATAGAAGCTTCCAAGAATGACAATGCACGTAGTAGAGAATAAAATCAGTTACACATTTTTTGTTTGTTTGTAGATAGTCAAAAGCTGAATGACAAAATTGTATAGGTGATTGTTATTTTATTTTATTATTCATAGGATACTTGTATAAATAGACAAGCAAGAATCATGAATGAGAAAATTCCCAAAATTTGTGTCACTTTCTTACAATGTATAACATAACCAATATTAATTACGTGAGACTCTTATTATTTGATAATTCACACTAAATCTCTCTTAAAAGATCGTTTTGTGATTTGCATGGCAAGTTGAACCTTCTACTCTGTTCAACGGTGGAAATTTGAATAGTTAAACGATTATTCATGTAATTGTATTTGTATAAACCCTTGTATAAGTATCTCTTTCTGACTAATTAATGAAATACAAGTCCCTTAAAAGGATTCATCATGTGACAACAGTGATCATACATTTTGGACAACACTTCACAAGTTTCTATCTAGTTTAAAATCCCTAAGCATTTGTTTTTCCTTTGCTAATTATCATTTGTATGTAAACATATTCATCAATTGACAGTCGAAGAAAAATTATTATATGTGATAAACTTAAACTGTCGACCATAGTGACCACATTGATCATAAGGATTCATCATGTGACCACAATGATCATACATTTTGGACAATACTTCACAAGTTTCTATCTCGTTTAAGATCCTTAAGCATTTGTTTTTCCTTTGATAATTATCATTTGTATGTAAACATATTCATCAATTGATGGCCGCAGGAAAATTATTATATGTGATAAACTTAAACTGTCGACCATATAATAAGATACAAGTATTTAGAACTTATTCATTACAACTCAATGAATGCACTAGTTCCCCTATAAGTCGTTAGCTTGAGACTTTTGAGGCTCTTGCTTCTTTCTTATAATTAATTTTCCATTTTTTTTTATTTTAATAACTTTATTCTATAATGCGTAAAGAAACATTTTTTTTTCTTAAACCAACTTTACTCTCTGTTCATGCATAAACGAGATAGAAAAATATTGGAACATATTTATTATAAGTAGCTGAATTTGGAACCCCAAACAAACAGATAGCTTCCTTTCAAGACCTTTTAGACGTGATTGCCATATATTTTGCTTCAACCATGCATTTCACCTCTTTTGTTGATTAATTATGATGATTCTAACACAACCACAAGTAAGTTCCTCCGGTAAGAGTTTGAAAAGTCAGATTCCCCTACTTAATTATATATTATGACGATTGTAACACAACCACATGTAAGTTCCTCCGATAAGAGTTTGAAAAGTCTGATTCCCCTACTTGTTTGGATTATCTGTACACAAAATTAAGTCGCATAACGTGCTCATCTTTCATTTTCTAATAATTGGCCCCTCTGAGGACGGAATTGAGGCCAAAATTTTTGCTTAATGTTCTCAACTTATCTCGTCCTCATGTTAGTTCTTTCTACTTGACTAAATTGCATTCCACTTCTGAGGTTCTAACAGAGTGATTATAGCTTGAGATTGATGCCTAAAGTTTTTATAGCGTTTAAACTTTAAACTTAATATATAGAAACCCACTAATTTTGGCCTAACATGTAACTTATACGCTTACGCTTAAACTATGCCAAACTTTGATTTTCCCTGAACTACAATATTTCCTCATTGATCTACTAAAGTACGACCCTAATGTGTCAGGTGGAGTGAAAGTGATTTCAATTATGTGTTAGCATGTTGGAGCAAAGAAAAAGTGAGAATAAGCTTCCACGTGGCAATTTGTTCTGAAGTGTAGGGGAGTTTCACTAGTAAAAATAGAAATTAACCACGGATAAATTATATAACTAAATAGCAAAATTCGTCACGAATCCTATTTAGCATATGATTATCATAATAATTTGATAGCTACAAGCAATTTAGCGATGAATTATATTAGCGATGTAGTTTATAGCTAATTCTATTTTTCTAAAACAAATGTTTTCGTTATTAAGCCTAGGACGACATCAATCAAACAATAGACTAATTAGTCTCATTTCTAACTAACTATTAATCCTAGAAAACTAGAGATTTTTTCTCATAAAAATTAAAATTTTAAACTCAATTAGTTGATACTGTGCATGTATATTGTATAAGACAAGTGCAACAAGAACAATATAATCTCAATTAGTTGGTACTGCATGCATTATATGTATAATGTAAGTGCAGCAAAATAATACTATCTCCGTCTCAATTTATGTGATATAGTTTGATTGGACACGAAGTTTAAAAAATAAATAAAGAATTTTAAATCTTGTGGTCTAAAACAAGCCAAAGATATTTGTGTGGCTATAAATTATTTCGTTAAACGTAAAATGTAATGTTTAAAATTAAATTATTGTCAAATAAAAAAATATATTACTTTTTTTTGGATGAACTAAAAAAAATATATCACATAAATTGAGACAGGCATAGTAACAATTAAACTCAAAAAGGTAACTTCACATTGTAAACACAATCCCTGGTTTGGATGTCGCTCGTAGCATCTCAACTGTAATATACACCACAAGATCTGGGTAACAAGTAGTCAAGTAATAACAACCAATGGCGTAGCTATATAGACCGAACGTCTTTCTTCAAATAAAAATTAATACCGCATGCATATATAAATTAAAAATTATTTTTGTAGACGTATTATAAATCTTAAATACTCTTTAGCGAAATTTTTAATTCACAACTGGCAACAATCGGAACACTATAAACATTTCTAGGACATATCTACTAAAACGGAGCAACAAGTAACTTTTTTTTTCTTTTCTTTTGGTACATAAAATAGGGGAAAACAGGGTCAACTTTCACTATTGATAATCGCCCCCTTAATACCTAATTAATTAAGACTGAATTCGAATAGGTTCATCATTCTGAGTAGGCGCTGGAAGGTGACCTTTCTCCTGCAGGCTCTTCACTGTCTCATATAAACATTGTTTCACAGGCGTAAACTCCAAACCCAAATCCTTCAGCTTTTGGTTAGTGAATTTGTACGGTTTTGCCCTTGGCCTCGTCTCATCCGAGCACCTGACGTTTTTATAATAACCAAATTAAACCAAGAATTATACATCTTTTTCATAAAATAAATTTGAAATAGTACTGACATTTAATGGTGATCTTTAAAAGTTCTAGAAACTTGATTACGTGACATATATTATAGTATTATACTAAGCATTGCTATTTCAGTTTAATAATCATTAGAGATGCTTTAAATAATTAAAAAAGAAGTCCCCTCCCACTATTGTTGACAGTTGACACTAAGGATGTCTCTGGATGCTGACACGGGTAAAGTGTGAAAGGAAGAAGTGGGGCCAGATAAGATTTTGATGTTTTGTAGGTAAGGCCAATTCAGATCCAGAAATATTGCTAGAAACATGCTTGAATGTTTGTTAATGGGTAGTGGGTAATGGGTATGAGTATTTATAGCGTCAATGCTTAAGTCAAATTATATCATAAAGTATATTACACGATTTTGTTTGTCGGGTACACATCATCATTTCAAAGTTCAAACAGGGAAAAAGTTTCCTTTTTAGGCATAAAGAATCTTAGATATGGGGTATATTTGGAAGCGCATTAATTGGTACCAAAGTTTTCATATTAATTAAATCCTGAGAATCGAAACTGGTAGAAATGTTCCAAAACGTGCCAACAGGATCATCTCCTCCAGTTCTTTCCAGAAGAATTCACTTTCCACGAGGAAGCTAGGCCTAATCTTAAACAACTTGGATATGGAATTTTAGAACTAAAATAGAGCAGAATTTCTAAGAAGTTATAGTTGACACAGTAGCTGACTTTCCTCACTACAAAAAAGAAAAGAAAAAACTATTTACGAATTTTCACTAATCTGTCGCTAAATAAACCGTAGCTAACATGTTTTGTTAATAATTTATCTCCGTCTTTAAATAGGATTAGCGATAATTTTTTGTTGTTTAGTAACAAATGTTATCCGTTGCTAATTTCTGTTTCTTTTTGTAGTGTTTGTAGTCTAGGTAGTAAGATTAGTTCAAATAATGGTTAAATTTTGCTGAAAGATTTGAAAAGTGAAATTACTTGGTGGGGATTGGATACTCGGGGAAGAATTTGGCAAGAATTTCGACCACGTCGCCGCGATGAAGCACGCTCGCAGCACAGAGATAGCGGCCAGATGCAGCAGGAGTCTCGTAGAGAAGTATGTGAGCTAGCGCCACATCCTTAACATGAACATACGCCTGAGTTGAATTGGCATATGTTTTTGCAGAGCCAGTTAGGTACTTTAGTATATGAAGAACACTGGCATTCACTGTTGGTTGGAGCAGTGGTCCAAGCACCAGCACTGGATTAATCACCACCAAGTCCACTCCTTTTTCGCTTGCCTCATCCCACGCTGTTTTTTCTGCCACCATCTTCCCGTAGCAGTACCAATTCTGCAAAGCCATTTTAAAAAGTGTGTCAAGCAAATTGAGATCACTGTATAAACTGTCACTGTCAACTAGTAATGTCAATTTTTATGGTTATGGATAAGTACAAACTCAAAATCATAGTTCAAGAGTGGGTGAGTGATTCACTGTCAACTCGTCCCAATTTATATGTCATTTTTAGACAGTTTAAAAAAGAATCACACATTTTTCTATCGAGTATTCCTAACACTTTAAAACTCTCTTTATTCCTGATAAAATAATTTATAATCATATAAATATCTATAAATTATAAAAGTTTTCATTACTGTGCTCGGTTAAATGTCTTGACATAGATTCAGGGGAGGACGGACCTTAGTATTTTTGCAGAAGTCAAGATCACTCCAGCAAGTCTCGTCCACAACTTTATCAGGGGCCCTGTTGGGGTCCATGTACACCGCTCCAACTGACGAAGTAAACACAACCCTTCGAACCTTGGCTTCTGCTGCTGATGTTATCACATTCTTAGTCCCAATTACTGCTGGCTCCACCATTTGCTCCTTCAGCCATATATTAACCAAAAATAAGTATAAAGAACAGACAAACAAAAAGAAGCACTATCCTCGAGTAGAAAGAACATATTTCAGCTTGGATGGACGTGTTAGTGGAACTGAAAGCTAAAGCAAACTTTGCTAGTGCACCTTCGACGGGGCCCACCATTTACGTAACTTATCCTATTTTTAATATTTTCAGTCTCTCCCCTGTTTTTTTCCCGATAAATCTCAATCATCCACCATCAGAAAATGAAATGAAGAAATCCTAAACCATTCGAACAGATTGGCTGTAAACAATATTATGAAGCAATTCTAAATAGTATCTTTGTAGTATCATTTTTTGGAATATTTGAGTATTTTCTTTATTTCTGGGATTTATGGAGAATCAACTCGAAAGTAGGCAGACCTTCACAAGGTAGGGTAAGGGAAGATCTGCGTACACTCTATCCTACTCAGATCCAATCCGGTGAAATTATACTAGGTAGGTTGTTGTTGTTGTTGCAACTCGGAAGTAGGCAAACTATGAGCTAGGTACAGTTATTTCGGATTAATAATATAATTTCATCTTCATGCAGTTCAGATGAGGTTTTTGGGGCTGCATACGATGAATGCTTACTGGATCATCAGTGACAGGGGAGGCGGTGTGGAATACTCCGTCACAGCCATAGATTGCTTCCTTCAAACTCTGGTAGTCCAGAAGATCAGCTCTACACAGAGTCAATCTCTCCTTTGCACCTTCAAGTTCCCTCAAGTGACTATTTTTGGGATCATCTGAACACATTCACAATAATGACATCATCATACACAAATAACCACAAAAAATTGAAGAAATTGGTAAATGTATACAAAAATTAACGAATTGATCAATTTTACGTACCAGGGTTCCTAACGGTTCCTCTGACAGTGTAGCCTTTTTCTAAAAGGAGTTTAACAAGCCAAGAGGCAATGAAACCTCCGGCGCCGGTAACACAAACAACCTTGCCGGATTCCGATGGCATGCTTACTTTTATTGCCGGATAGAAGGAAATAAGAATGAAAAGTAAGAGGAGTGAGTGATCTCAAGCTAAAGAAAACAGGGGAAGGGGAAGAGTTTATATAGAGTTGGAAAAGCAAAAGCCATATTCACCAACTTACCTACTACGGTTACTGAGTAAATATTTCTTACGCTTGAAACTTGAACTATAGTTATGCTATCTCGAGACCTTCTTTTCTCTGTTACTTTCTTGAGACCTTTTACATGGTCAGGAATCAGGATACATCAGCACCATAAACCTCTTGGAACGTGTAGCATGGTTATCTGAAGTTAGAGTGATAAAATTAGTCCATAAAATAATATTAGTTTAATTCAATTAAGATTTATTTATTAACTAAGCTTAATTTAATTCATCTAAAAGTTGAGAGGATATATAGTTCAAATTAATCTATGAGAAATTTAGTCAAAGAACTATGAAGAGGATTCTTTTTTGTTTGATGGTAGGTTATTGAAAGAAATAATCTCCTTGATTATTTTCATTAATTGAAAGACTATATATACAAGTTACATATTTTCATAATAGGAGAATCATATTTCTATTCTATTCCTAAAACCTTATTCGACCATAATTCTAACTATACAATTATGGTAAGTGTACAAGACTAATTAAGATAACATTTACACTACAATGTTACAATAATATATACCAAATATACACACCAACCCGAGATGGGCTTGCTGCCTTCGTACGTGTTGGGCTGATACCGAGAGTACCCGTGATATACACTTATGTATATTAAGTGTATATCACGGGTATGTATACCATGTTTAACAGTTATTTATAATCATAATGAAAAAGATTTAAAAAATTATTAGGCAATTAAACAAATTACAAGAAAATGAATTAATTAATTAATTAAAACTTAATAAAAATTGATCTGGTTGAGTTATGACCTTTTATCTAACCTATTTCAATCCAAACAAACCTTTGAGCGGATTAATGACTTGTTTAGCTATTAACTCGATCTATCTTGAGTCTTGGCCTCCTCAAAATTCAGCCCAACCCACAATTTTAATACTGCTAGCTGAACCTACTAATTTTTGTTATTTTATCAATTCTCCCCTGTTAAAAATATTTTCTAAGCACGTGTCTTATTTTAATATTTTATTTTATTTTCCTCGTGTAAATTGTTTCTGAACAATAGGATTATTTTAGAACTAACTATATATCTATATTTTTTCCTTATCTCACTCTTTCTAAGTTTCCTTGATAGTGCCTTAATTTCACACTCTTCTATATCTAAGTTTAAGATTCCTCTTATGTCCTATATTCCCATCAAATAGGGAATGAATTCAATGTTTCTTCTTTCTTTTTTTTAGATATCTCAATATCCTATCTGATCTTTAGGTAATCTTTTCCTCTTTTTTGCACTTGTTATGCTTTCCCCTAGTTGCTCAAATTTGTATTCGATGTCCATTTATACTTCCATGTGGTTTCTTATCTTACATCTTAAAACCGAGTTTGTTTTATCAAAATTTGTTTTATAGGAAAGAAAGAATTGTTAATTAAGCTTTAATTGGAATAATTGCTATACAAACATGAAACTCCAATATTCTGAAAAGAAAGAAAGAATTGTTACGCTTCAATTTTCTTTGAGCGTTCGAGTTCAGAAGGAAATTTTTGGGCAATACTGAAAGGTCTACTTCTCCACAAGTGTATATGATGGGTATATTACTCTCTTGGGCCCTTTTTAGTTGTCATGTTTGACTTTAGCACACTCTTTTAAAAAATATTAATTTAAAAGATAAATTTGACTGAATTATCCATATATTTTTTTTATCTCAATTTAATACTACAACTACTCTTCCTTTCACCACAATTAATAGAGTAAGGATAAAGGTGGGAAAAAGTAGTAATTAATTTTATCTTAAATTTATAAAATGACAATTATTTTTTCATCAATTAATTTTAGTAACCATGCCAACTAAAATTACAGAGGAAGTAAATATATTTAAACATATACCATTTACGGTTGTGGTTCATCTTTCTAGCTAAATTTAGAGAGACGAATTTAGTCCAAGTTCGACAGTGATGGATCGAGGGCTAACTACTCTTCTTAACCAAAATATACCCCTTGTATAATTCTTGTCAAAAACAAGTGGATAAATATTAGAATAATAAACTATTATAGAAAAATCTAGAGCTTTTAGTTAAAGAAAAATTAATCCAAATGTTCAATAATTATGTCTTTTCTATTAAAATTGGATATAGTAGAAACACTTAACTATGTAAGAAAAAGAAATAACATACAATAGTATCTTTCTAATGTGGAAAAGAAGAGGAGGAATTACGTTCAAGGTTTAATCTTTATTTTTCTTGGTATATCTCTAATCTCTATTATAATGACTATTTTGACTCCTTCCCGTTCAACAGAAGTTTCTTCACTTAATTAATGTGTTTAAGGTCTTATTTCTCTTTAATAGTAAGATTTCTCCAGACCCCGCTGGATATGTTATTGTTGTTGTTCTTTTTCAGATATATTATTTATAGGAAACTGACATCAATAGTCGTTCACCTAAAAAAATAGCCAATAAATATATAATATACCCATAATATATGTCTATTATGAATATTAACTGACGGATATAAATATGTCTGCCCCATTATACATTAGGGTCGAATGTGGGTTTTGTTCTCTAGAATGAGGAATTTAGTCGTAGACGCATCAGAAGTTATGGGGTCTGATAATTAAGTTTGAACAAATTTCGAGTTCTTAATCAAGTACTACAGATCTAGATGCATAGTAGTTATTCTTCTATACTTTATTATGATCCCTATCAACTAATATGGTAGAATCATACGACTATAATATGAATATATAAACTTAAAATAATTACTCGAGTAGTTAGTAAAGGAACGTTCGATTCATATAAAAGTAATTTATGTCATTTTATGGACAAATAGAAACAATTATTTTGTGGTTGTTAAGGTACGTGTCCACGTGAGATGTATTAATGTACTCTGGACCCAAGCTTGGATTGGGTTGATTTGGAGCATTAATTATTTTTTGTACTAGTTTCTCGGTACGTGCGTAGCACATATATATAAGTTATGTTGTACATAATTCAGTAAAATATATCAATGTTATTAAAATATTAGTTTGAGTACATAATTACACATGAATTATAATCTACAAGTTTTGGTGAATTATCAACGTGGATCATAGTATGGTAGCAGTCCTCCCCGGGGCTATTTCCCCTCCATGCATGCATAGCATATTGGTAATTGATGGAGATATTGATCAAATTAATAGAGTCGAGTTGAATAACAATTATGGTTTTGTATATTGGGAAGGGAAAGAAAAATAATCTTACATTATTATGAAACACCAAAATTATAAGAGGTTCTATCGTTTGAAAAAAGATTATTTTAGAGTATGAACACCACATTTTGGTTGAGCTCAGATTGTTTACGTGTAAGTGTTAAGAGTCTCACATCGGATATGGAATGAGAATATAGACTCTTTATATAGACTTGGACAATCATCACCCTACAAGCTAGCTTTTGGGGTTGAGTTAGGCCCAAAATCCATTCCTTCCGTTAGTTTGCTATAGCCCATGAAGCTGATCTCCATAATTCTTTTTTTTTTTTTTTTGAAAAATAAAATATTTTTTAGGGGGAACCAACATTTCCCAGAAACAGCTGAAGAAGGTAGACTCTTTTTTTCTTTAGATTTCTTTATTAATTAACGAAAATACATTAGGTAGCAAATATTTGGTCAATTATTGACCTATTGATGAGTCACATTTATATGTGTATTTATATCTTTTTTCATGTTTGAGTTGTTGAGTTTTAAGTAATATATGATGTAGTTTCTCACATATATGTGTTGTTTTGATGATAGATATGTAATGAAGAAGATAATGTGAAAATACACAAGAGTCAAGCAAAAGAGATGCTAGAGTTGAAAACAATTGAGTTGAATTATAATTGGGAAAAAAACAACCCCGACTGTTGCAGCAGTCAAGTTTTGGCCGGTGCGACGCTCCTTCAGAAATTATAAATCAGCCTCGACTTTCGCAGAGGTGGAGTTTTGATCGCTGCGACGGTGCAACCCTATAATTTTTAGCTTTTTAATTATTAGGGTTGAGCAAGACTTATAAATAGAACTTGAGAGGCTCGAAATTGGGGAGGCCGCACATACACAGACGTAGTTTGTGGGGAGAATAGAGAGAAAAGAAGATCCAACTCAAGATTTTCAAGGAGGACTCAAGAGATTTAGAGTTTCTTCTAAATCTTCTTTTTCTCTTAATCTTTGTGTAATGAACATGATCATTCTTAGTTTCTCCATGATTGTTTTTACTTTATTTATGGAGTAACTTACTTGTAGTTGAGTTCTGATGAAACCTAGGGTTTGATTAGTGAGTAATTTACCTTTTCATCTCATGTGTTTATTTGATTTCTTGAGGAGTTTATTGATTTATTAATTGCAAGAGATATCTCAATTTTCCACTGATTTGATTGGGTATATGATGTTCTTTAGTTGAATATTGATTCTATTCGAGAGAAGAAATTAATAATTTAACTTAAAATTATCACATAGATATTCGAAAGTAATCTATATTTTTCTATCTATAAGAAATCATTAAACACAATTCCCGCATCTTTATACATCTTCTTCTTTCTATTAATTGTATAATTGAAAGGAGTGCAATTAATTATAAGAAAGGATTAGAAGGATTAAATGTACTCACGAGAAATATTCATACTTTAATTAGAGTTGGTGAAAGGTATTGAAATCGCTAATTATTCCATATATGGATTCTTGACTCAACTCGTTTATCTTCCTGAGTTATAAGTGTTTGTTCTAATTGTGTTTATTCATTTTTCTAATCATATTAATTTTAAAGATCAACTTTCCAAGACTATCGGATCTCTCAAATAGTAATCATGCAATACTAATTAGCATATTAGAAATCTAATTCTCGTGGGATCGACATTATCTATACTATCTTTGGCTAGCAAGGGCTTCACTTTATTGGTGTGTTTTGCGCTCATCACCTATGAACTTTTTTATTTGTGTTTTTTGGCTATTAATTATTTGCAAAACTATTTCCCCTAAAATTAAATTCCAACATGCACATTTTTATCAAAAAATAAATCTATTTTCTTATAGTTTCCTAAGAAATATATAGGTTCTGAAACAAATATTTAAATTTTGGCAACAATTTCTTTATGTAATTTATCTAAATTCTTAGGGAGAAAAAAATTAAAGAATCAAGCTACATAGATGCTTCAAAAGATGGATAGAGATTATATATAGATAATTAGAATGGTTAACTATTATTTACACCTTGCATTAGATAAGGAGACTTAATTTTTACGTGCTGAATTATCGTTCTATATTCATTAATAATCATAAGCTGCAAGTTGAAATCATTTTCTTGGAATAACTATCAATATCAGAGTTGGTTTGATGGATACTGGCTATTAGAAAAAGAGTTATTAATTAATACAGCATACATCCTCGATATTATAATTTAATGATATTTAAGTTTAATACATTTTCGATCATTGACGAATTTATAGTAAATGCAAATTGTCAATGTTTGAATTAAAAATATAACAACCATGCCTTTTTAATTTCTGATTATTATAATTTATAAACATTAACTATTATTTATAACAATGTAGCAAGAGTTATTATAGTAAAGACGAAGGACGCAAAGACAAATTAATGAATGTACAAATTAAAAATGCTTCTCTTATCGATAACATAATTAAATCAATTAGGTGATGGGTGATGTGCCCCGACATATTATAACATCTGTAATTTCTTTTTCATGTAGCAGTTTATACTTTTTAAATAGGGTAAAATAAAAGGTTGGAATTTCCCTTTTATATATTTTTTTTTCTTTTCACACGTGAACTAAGTTTATTAAACAAAGCAATCTGGTATTTATATTTATTTAATCTATTTATTGCAGGCTAGGAGTATTAGCAGAAGCATATATACGATTTTCAGCAGGTTCATAGTGCACCACATCTCTATTTTTTATGTCAAAGGATACAGATAAGTGTATATAAATTCAAGGGAAAGGTAATGACTAATTAGAAGAAGAAAAAAAAGAAAAAAGAAAAAGAAGGTAATGACTAATTAGAAGAAAAAAAAAGAAAAAAGAAAAAGAAGGTAATGACTTGTGAGTGCAACCACAAGTTAGCTACATCAATTCCTAAGGGTTAGCAGTTAAGTACTCAATATTTTTGGATTCTTTTAAATTTTAAATGTTTTAATAAACTACGATCAAAAGAAACATTTGAAATGTTGGAAATACCAATTTTGATTAGATGGTCTATCACGGTTCACGAGTTTGGAAGTAAATAGGAATTTCTTTTTCCTCTCTTTCATTTTCTATGCAGTCCAAAAGAAATTCAAATTATTGCTTTAAAAAATTAGCGAAGACGTGTATGCGGTGAGGTTCGATCCCAGGACCTTTGGACTGCTCTGATATCATATTGAAGTGTGTGACCATCTGATCTAAAAGCTTAAGCTGTTAGATAGAACACACTTTTAATATCATATTCTCAACAATCTTGATAAGAGAAGGTAGAGTGAAAGATTTCCCAGACGTGAATTCCACTAAAATATCTATCCTTTAATTCAATAATTGATGATGGATTATGCTCGTAACTGTTAAGGAAAGAAGAAGTTGGTAACAGAACTGTACTAGGGAGGGAGAAAACTGCTGGGAGTTTGAGTAGTTGTTCAGTTTTAGTTGCACCCACTGTTCGATAATGAAATTTGATGCTTTACAGTGTTGAGTGTTTGACTAACTGGAACCTTACCTACTACATTTTGTTACTGATTTTCCATTTTATTTTCTTATTGTCCAATAACAAAGCCTTTTGCAAATTAACGTCACCTTTTGGAGTTGCTTTGCCCATAATACTTTGCATGAGAAAGCATAGCTCTCAACCTACTATTGACAAATGACAACTCTTTCTTTCTTTCTTTCTTTCTTTTTTTGTAGAATTTTTAAGTGTGTTTAATTAAGAGACTTTCTAGCTGGGGTTGTTTAATTTGTCATGGAAAATGAAGGATAAATAATAATTTGCTGTTCTTACCTGTTTGATTTGGGCTAACAAGTCCAGCCCAATAGAATTTCTGGACCTGTTGGACTATATCCACTGCTCCTATCAGCTTCTACTAGTCCATTCCATTTAATACATTGGGCCACAGAATTCCACTGCTCCACTCACTATATTGAAAGGCGCAACCTGATGTAGAAGAATTCACATCCCCTTGCTTCAAGGAGATTCATTATCAAGTAACCATGAATACAGTTGCTTTGCTATGAAAGTTCGCAACGCAACCAAAAGAGAAATGAAAAAAATCTCAAAACAAATCAAAATTGTAAAGGAAAATATTAAGGGAAAACAAAAAAATAGTAGCACGAAGCAGTTGGACATTCGTTCATGTTCTTAAAAGGCGAATGCATCACCATGAATTTGGTCGAGCATGGAATCTTCCAGCTCTCCGTTCAAATAAACCGCTGTAACAAACTGAGGATCTCATAGCTTTCAAAGCTGCTATGTGATTCAATAATGATATAAAACTTTCAAATTATAACTAATAACGAATAATGAGTACTGTCTTTTTCCCAAACAAAACTTCAGCATCTTTATATTTTAGCTTCCTTCATTTTTGACAACGCTGCAAGTGCACTTGCGTCAATGAGCTCTCTAAGGCAACTTTTGAAGTCATGGACTCATCTTCTGTGATCATATTGTCTTCCTTGACAACTTCTTTCTTTCTTCCCACTGCTCGTTTCACATCCAACATCAGATGCATCATTCATCTTATCCGGTGTTGGAATATCCAGGGGTTCAACATCACTCTTTTGGGCATTTCTTTTAGACCTGAAGATAAAAAACCTGCTTGTCAAAACCCTCAGAACAGTCACTTCAGAGAGCAATACTGTGGGGAAAAGTGTATGACAAAAAAAAACTTTTCCATGAAGATATTCCGGGTTCCCCTTTTGTTGAAGAGGTTCTTTTTGCTTTCTTATTTGTCGATCTGCAAGTTCATCAACCAATAACCATATCATGTCACAACAATGGTAGTGCCATATGAAGGTGATAGTAAATACAATCTCTATAATAAGTCAGTCGATAGAAGTGACAGTCAAGAATATTTAGAAAACTAGGGTATGTAAAAGGTTACAAGGAAATTTAGAAATCAATGCTTTGAAGAACTGCATCATGCTTCTGTACATATTGCATCCAAAAGGACTGCATCACAAAGATATAAAATGCCACTTATAATTTGAAACTATGTTAAGATAACACAAAATCAGATGGGGAAAGGAACTTGTCAGGTAGATGGTCTTCAAGTTTCAGTGAGCTCTCTAACGCAACTTCACAAGTCTTGGATCTCTGCTTCTGTGTGATACCGTTATCATCCTTGTCCACAACTTCTTTGTTGCCACTGCTCGTTTCGCAATCAACATCAGTAGCATCATTCGTCTTATCTGGAATTGGAATGTCCAGGGATCCAATGTCACTCTTTTGGGCTTTTCTTTTAGACCTGAAGACAGAAAACCTGATTGTCAAAACACTCAGAACATTCAGCTCAGAGAGCAATACTATCGGAAAAGTGTACAACAACAAAAGAACAACCTTTTGGATGAAGAGACTCTGCGTTCCTTTTTTATCGAGGAGGTTCTTTTTGCTTTCTTCTTCGTCGATCTGCTCAAGTTCATAAACCAATAATCATATTAAGATTATATTAAATATAATATCTATCATAAATGTAGTAGATAGAAGTAAACACGAATGACGACAGTCAAGAACATGTAAAGAACTAGGATATGTCCAAAGGTTACAAGGAAATTTAGAAATCAATACTTACGGAACAGCTGAAACGTCATTGCTTTGAAGATCTGTTTCATGCTTCTGTACATATTGCATCCACAAGAATCGTATCACAACAATATGTAATGCCAATGATAATTTTAAAAAATATCTTAAGAGATAAAACAGTATCAGACGGGGAAAGGACCTTGTCAGATTGATGGTCTTCAAGCGTCAATGAGCTCTCTAAGGCAACTAAACAAGTCTTGGATTGCTGCTTCTGTGTGATAGTGTTATCTTCCTAGCCCACAAGTTCTTTTTTCCCACTGCTCGTTTCGCAACCAAACTCAGTAGCATCATTCTTCTTATCTGGAATTGGAATATCCAGGGACTCAATGTCACTCTTTCGAGCATTTCTTTTTGACCTGAAGATAAAAAACCTGCTTGTCAAAACCCTCAGAATATTCACTTCAGAGAGCAATACTACAGGGAAAAGTGTACAACAACAAAAGAACAACCTTTCGGATGACGAGACTCCGGGTTCCTTTTTTGTTGAGGAGGTTCTTTTTGCTTTCTTCTTCGTGGATCTACTCAAGTTCATCAATCAATAACCATCATACCGACAATAATTGGCTTATCAAGGTGATGTGAAATACAATCTCTAACATAAAAGTAGTAGGTAGAAGTACATACGACAGTCAAGAGTGTAGAGTTCTAGGATATGTCCATGGTACAAAATAAATTTGGAAATCAATACTTACGGAACAGATGAAACAGCATTGCACTGAAACTCTGCTTCATGCTTCTGCACAGAATGCATCCAAAAGAATCATATCACAAAGAGATGCAATGTCAATGATAACTTGAAAATGTTGAGATAACACAGTATCAAATTTGGGAAAGCACCTTGTCAGATGGATTGTCTTCAAGCATCTCCCACCTTTCCTTACTCAGATTCAAGATTTCAATTACACCATCATCATATGTGATCTAAAAAGGAAAAAACAGCAAATAGCATCAGTCAACTGAAAAACTTCAGCTAAAATCACTACTTTCGAGAAAGAGGTCTTTTAGGCTGTGTAAGGTCATACCAATAGGTAAAAGGAACTTCTGTTGCAGTGATTATATTTGGTTCAGTAAATAGTTTTGCCTCTACTTCACTTAACAGAAAGATGGAATCAACCTCTGCCTCAAGATTACTTAGCAGGAAGATGGAATCAATTGGACTTGCATATATTTTGGCAATGGTAGGACCGTAGGAGAATAATAACAAATATAATTTTGGAGTTTGTCTCAAGTTCAATTGAGAAGGAAAATGGATTCAAACTGACTACTGATGTAGAACATTTGAGACTTCGGAATGATATATAGATTCTTGTCATCATTATTAAGTGCATATATCAGGACATTGCAAACTGAAAAGTATATAATATACTGGGAAGAAAACTGTAAAGAGATTAATTAAAAGCAGCGCACGAAGCTTGATAATAACGTCATCACCTCATGCTTCTTTTTCACAGAATCAAACGCAGAAATTGCACCCTCATAGAACCTGCAAAGGGAAACTTAATATCAAAAACTTTAGACTTCTTTCTTTTTTTTTTTTTTTTTTTTTTGACAGATAGAGATGGTATGTGTACTATTGATATAGCACCAAGAAGGTGCAGGCAAAAATATTTATAGGATACCAAAAGAACATCCCTTCATATTCTTAGAGGGATTCTATGAGATCCCTTCATATTCTTAGAGGGATTCTATGAGATCTATCACTGTTTAAGCTAGACTTCTTTATTCCATATTCAAGACACCATAAAAGTTAATTTGGTAGAAGGAATTGAGGATGTGCTCTGATACTCCACACGTCAAAGGAATGAAACAGATTCTTAGCCGACAGCCTAGCAGACAGGTCAATTTTATAGACGATAAACTTAACAACAGAAGCAATCCAGTTGATGGAAAGTGCTGGGATGAGAGTGGATCTGTAATTAGTATTACAAATTTACAATAGTGTGACAGTCCTGACACAACATTTTGTAGAATTTACACTTCGTCCAATGGCCACCAAATTCTTATTCTGATACCAACCATTTCTTCTCCATATTTTTGGGTGAAGCGACGCCTTTTAGAATCCTGAATGAAACAATTAGGAACCATAAACTCTTCAGACATGAAAACACTCTCGAACAACAGATAAATTGAACGCAGTAGGGCCTAAACTAAAACTAGTTTCAGTCCGAGGTAAGCATAGCGTTTTCTCCGAATTCAAGGAGGATAAAGCAGCTTAAAACTTATTCTTGCTGTGATTGGATTCCTTTTGAAAAAGCAATGAAGTCACAGAATTTGGCAACAAGCCACTACATTTCAACAATACTACGTGAATAAAGCAAACTCTGCAAATTTTGCAGATATGGAAACAAGGGTTACAGTTATACTTCAAAAATTGCTATATTAGTACCTCATCCTTTTTCAAGGCAAGCTTCCTCCGGCGCTTAGTTCTGACAAGTTTGCTGGAGAGATTTTCATCCCCAACTGATAGTTTAATCTCCTGTATAACCCACAAGCGCAAAGGGAGAAGTAAAAAAAAAAAAAAAAAGTGATTGTCAAATTTGTGCTTGAAAAAAATTATGAGCACAGATCTAGAGATAGTAACTTCTAGGAAGTTTTCGTTTCAACCTCATCTCCTGATTCTTCTATATCTTGAATCTCAATTGTAGCTCTGTCATTCTTCTGTTTCTTTTCATCAACTTGTTGCACTGATGACTCCTCAGCATCAGTAAGGTTTCCTTCTCTTTTTACAATTTTAAGACCACCAATGGTTTCCACATCACCTTTCGAAACAGACCCGCTCTTCCTTGAGGTCTGACGTGGTTTTCTTTTGCTACCTGCTGTGCCCTTACGTTCATCCCCAATGAGAGCTGAATGCAGTGAGCCATTTCTCTTATCTGCCAGGTCGGCATCCTTAATTGCGCTGCTCTCTTTCTTCTTAGCCCTACGCCGGCAGCCAGTATTCTTTAGCTGCTCCATCTGAATATTTAAAGGCGTCCCATCCTCCAGCAGTGTCTCACAGATAACAGCAGCAGATGGACCAACTTTTACAGCATCAATCACATTTTCATTTTCCGTCTGACCATAAAACTAATGTTAGCAAAAACGGAGAAGTAATCCAATAGTTTTTTTTACTTGTAAGGAGCACTTTACTAATCAGTAGCAATTCAATAGCATATTTTGATAATTAGCAGTAAAAAGAGACATGACACTGAAGCTACATTATTTAGCAAAAAGGATCATATTAAAACCGTTTCATTCAACACCTCAAGAGAAAGCAAAGAACAGATGAATACAAAAGATAGTCATGAGGACGCACCATTTGTTCTCCCTCAGGCATTTCATTGCAAATTGAGGAAACTATTTCAGCATAATCATCAAGATTCATGCTTCTTGACTTGAGGGCTTCTAGAAGACAAGGTCTAACAGTGGAAACACATTCTTTCAGGACCTTCTCTCCCAACTTTGACGAGATAGGTGAACAGATCTGTACAGTATTAAAGATCAAGAAAAAGCACTAAAGAAACATGATTAACAGAAGATCAATAGGATGAGGTTTATTGCCTGATTTTCCTTTCTGAGGCTAACAAGAAGGGGCTGAAGAAGCTCCATTGAGATTTCATCACTTTCTTCAATGAGCAGAGTCAAGATTTCTTTCATGCTTGTAAATACAACATTAGGATGGTCGGGCCTTGAGAAAAATACAGCATCAAAGATAAGCATTCATCAGAGAAAACTTATACATGATAACCTTATAATCATTAGCTGGACGAAAATGGCATGGTTGTATGATGTCAACGATCACTGACATGCTTAAATGTGTCAAACAAAGATATACAAGAACATAAGTATCAAGAATAGCTAAGCGGACAGTTTAAAGTTTATGTCCGTTCACCACCTTTGAGCTAGTCAACACCGGAACGAATATCAAATGGTAATTGTATTTTGCATAAATAGATAAGATAAACCAGAACCGCTTGAATTACCCAGAAACAGTGGCACTTCAGCGTCCCACAGTAATATTAACTAATCGCCTGCACTTCAATCCCGTATTAGCTAGGGTCGACTATATAATTATGTATTACTCTATTCAGGTTATTGTCATTCCAATACTGAACAATTAGTTGGAATTAATGTTTCTCTAACAGTAGAAGTTCTCAAATCTCAATTATCCCTACACAAACATACAAATTTGTAACCAGAGGAAAAACACTCTTGAGAAACACTAACCAAACATAAGCTTAATGATGATCCTGACAAACATTTGCTAAGTTATTCTGAAGGAGGTTAAATTCTTTGCTTGAAAGAATAAAACCACAACTCTATGTAACAGTAAAAAAAGAGGGGAAATTTGCTAAGTTGCCTGATGATTCTGAGAAACAGCTGGAATATCTCTATAACTAACACATCACATTCAAGGTCCAGTAGCATATTACAGGCCTTGACATCTGCCACAGTCTCAAGAACACTCACAGCCTTATGATAACTGCGGCCTGAATGAGACAACTCTTCCAATGCCCTTACAGTGAGTTGGAAAATTTCCTGAGATTTTTCAATACACGCATGTGAAAACAGTAGGTAATGGATACAAAATTTGAGCAAATAGCATTAGCTAATCTAGTTCGTGTGGCTCTCTCTCTCTCTATCTCTATATGTGTGTGTGGGTATTAGGAAAACAGAACAACAAACTAGAATGTTATATCTTGGATACCTTCATCAGTCCATCATCATAAGGTTGCTGCAGGGCAGTTATTCTCGAAAGCTCACTGATACAAGATACAACGGAAACTTTGACATCCGCATCAGCATGCTTTAAAAGTTCATTACTGACCATAGCTCTCATTACTGGTCGAAGGGCATCTTTCATTGTATCGGCAGGGGCTTGACCTACCTTTATCAACACAGATTCTACTTTCTAAAAGACACAAGAAGCGTAAAGGAATTAACTTGCATCTGCTATAAATTACAGATCACAAGTAAACAGCTTCAAGAAATCACAAAGCAAGTTTATAAAGATTAAGTCGCGAACATGGAGAAATCGCTCTTATGGTGGAATTCATGTTTTCATCTATTAAAAATGATTCTCCTTTTGATTTTAATTCCAAAATCATTACACTAAAACTACAGCTACCACTTCAATTCCTCCAATTCTGATTAACACCATGTCATTTAATAGGTTAAGAACAAAGAGTTTCTACTCAGACCTAAAAAAGCCATCCTGATACAGAAGAAAAGCTAGGCACTAAATCTATCTAATTGACAAACAACAATTCCCCTAAAAAAATCTTACTCTTATCAACATCAAATCAATCTAAAATCATAACACAGAAAAAGAGGAAATACAGCAACTCTTCAATTGAAGGAGGAGGATTGATTAGCCTAATCCCATAATCTTTTAACCCTTCCTTGATTTCTTCCTGTGAAGAAGAAGAAGCAGCCATCTTCACAGCAGTACTCGCCCTCAATCTCAACGCCCCAAGAACTTAACTTATATCAATTGCCCCCTCTCAAGAACCCCAAAATAAGTAACACACGAGGAAGAAAATGCAGCTCAGATACAGCAAACGCTGATATATATATATATATATATAGGTGGGATTTGTATTTGGAAATAAATTTGGGACCAAATTGAAAAATTTGCTGACATGCAGAGAGCCTCTCCATATTGTAACAATCTACACTGGATTGCATTCACATTGACTGTGTTTTAAACTAATTTTGGGTTTGAAATCTGTAACCTTTTCAGGGTTATTGTATTTTTCTTGTGTTAGTGTGCTTAATCCAGTATGCTATTTTGGGCTTTTGGCATTGAATTCAACGTGGCTGTGCAAAAGTGCAGAAAGACAACAAATTTTTGTTTCAATAGTTCAAGAAAGGATCTTACTGAAACAAAGAAATTGAGCCATATAATTGGATTGGACTGTCTAGCCCTTGGAACTTGAACTTGAGTACTTGGGTAGAGGTCGTTTTTTAATGTTGAAGTTGTCTAATATTGGAACATATTGTGTCCACTTTACTAGATCGCCCATTAGGGGGCAAATGTGAACTTTTTTAAAGCTCAAACTTTGTGCTTCTTATTTATTTTATTTTTTCTCTCTTTTTATTGGAAAATTTAATTTCTAGTATTAAATTGGAAAATTTACCCATAAGTCCTAATTTCATTGCATAAACACTTATAAGTGCTCTCTAAATCATTAGGGACAAAAAGGGATCACTCTTGACTAAGAACTTTTAAGGGTCATTTGATATGCGGGATGAAATAAATAAATAAGGATATCTGATGGGTTGGATATTTTATGAAATTAGTTATCTCACTTTTATACCTTCCATGAAATTGGTATCCCACCGATCAAATGCGGGATAAATTAATCTGCATCTTATCTCATGGGATTGATATCCCATAGGCAAACCAAACGAGCCCTTAGTTATAGTGATGTTTTTGTGATTTATTTCTTTTGGCAATATGTTGGAGTTATGATATGGTAGCTTTGTGTGAGATCCTATAAATTTATCTTAGTTGGTTTACTTTCTCATTAACCCTGAAAAGGTTACTGATTTCAAACCCAAAGTTAGTTAAAAATCCAATCAATGTGAATGAATCAAGTGGAGATTACAATTTGGAGAGTCTCTCTGCATGTCAGCCATTTTATTCAATTTGATCCCAAATTTACTTCTAAACACAAAGCCCACTTGTCTACCCTCTTATATAATTAGCATTTGTTGTATCTGTGCTTGCATTTTCTTTCCCGAGTGTTTTTTATTTTGGGGTACTTGAGAGGGGAACTGATATAAGTTAAGTTTCTTGAGGCTTTGAGATTGAGAGCGAGTGCTTATGTGAAGATGGTTGCTGCTTCTTCACAGGAAGAAATCGAGGAAGGATTTTTGCCACTTTTAAATCAAAATTTGAGACATTATAAATAGTTACTTTTAGGTCTTTTTATACGTTAGATTATCTTTTTTTTTTTTTTTTTTTTTTTTTTTTGTTGACGAAGGAATCCGCAACCGCTACTCTCTCGAGTGCGCACAGGGTAAACCCCGGACTGACGCAAACTTGTCAAGCCATGTGTGACAGGCTCAACCAAAAAATTTTATGCTGGTGATCGAACTCGCGACTTGCATGGTCCATATTCTCTTCTTCTGCTACACCAACTTAGCTATCCTTGCTGGTTATTAGATTATCTTCTCATTATAGAAGATGGGGATAATGATTTTTGCCACTTTTGGAAGGTTATAAGTACAGTTCGGGAATATCAAATGCTTCTTTTTTTATTTTTGTCATTTAGGTATTTATTTTCCTTTAATATGCAAGTTGCTTTAAATTTTAGCATGAATAGCTAATTTTCTGTCTAGGGTTATAACAACTCCAATATATATTCCTTATAGACATTCAATTTAATGCTTGTTTAAAATTAGGTTATCGCTATTTAGCCATTTTCGTATTTTATTTTTGTAGTAATGGTTGTAAATATTAATGTGTGCCCTATTGACTTAGTTGATCTTGATTGAGAAAGAAGAACTAAATTTGAAAATTTGACTAACAAGGTATTACTCTAATTGAGAAATCTATTTAAATTTAATAAAAATGTTTGAACTGAAGATAGGAATAATCTCTCTTATAACCAGTTGCTACCGTATTTGTCTTGAGAAAGCTAATTGAATCAATTAACTCATTAATCGACGGATATTAAGCAAATACATTAGAATCAAGAGTCATAACAACCTCAATCACCTAAGCCAGCTAATAATACTCATTAAGTTTACACCTAATTTGGGGCAACAACTCTAGATTTGTCTTTATTAAGGTACAACCTCAATTTAATTCTCGCATTTCAGGTATTTGATAATTTGTCTCTTTGGTATTGTTTAGTGTAAAAATAGTTTTACTATTCATATCCTTGTTTGAAAACTAGAGTAAGATATATTTAGTTTCTCATTGAGGTTTTACTTTAAACTATATAAACTTTATGTGGACTCAATCTAGATTTCACTTAAGTTATTATATTTGATATAACATTCTTACATTCAATTTAAAGGTGTAATTTGAGCCTATCAATTTTTGACATCCTATTATTAATATAAATCAAACCATATTAACTGACCGCAGTTTTTATTCGGAAGCTATTGCAAGATTTTGCAAAAAACAGATTGCCAGTGTTACTTGCAAATTACTTATTTAATTATAATTTATTTAAGAAATTATAAAAGATATTTTTTTTCATTCCAATTTAAGTGTCTTAGAGGAATAAAAGAAGATTTTTGAATCTTGTGGTCATAATTTAAAGATGTGTGTATTTTTTTTTATTTTTTATGTATACGACTTTTAAATTGTCAACTTACTAAATATATAAAAAATATTATTTTTAGGATGAATAAAAAAGAAAAGTAAAACTTAAACGGAGGGAGTAATGACTAATAAATGGACATCTGCCATTCAAATATACATATTCACAACATTAATGATATTTTTGTCTATTTATTTGGGTCTTAACCTTAAGGGTTGTTTGGTATGTGAGATAAGATGGGATATTTTAAGATTAAGATTGAGATTAATTTTCATACTATATTTGATAGAAGGTACTATAAATTTATTTCATGATAAATAAGTATAAAATAAAACCTAAACTTAATCCTAAATTTTTATTTTATCCCATTAAACTTAGAATTATTTTATCCCACATCCCAAATAAAATAAATTAATTATAAAATTATAATCTCAAAATTATACGTAATTGCTAGGTAATTTAGTCAGCATGCCAAACGTCCTTTACAAGGGTCCGTGTCGACCGGTTTAGTAGTCTTCATGGACACGTAGAGAACAACCAGCCTCTTCCAACCAAAACCGGCCAAGTCATCAAAATTCCACGTGTAGAAAACTGATTTGCTGAGTCTACTCCTCCAACGTGGCATCCCGAAGCTAAAAAGCCTCCTGCATCCAAGCCCAAAACAAAGCCCAGAAGGATCATCAACATCGTCGGAGATTAGGAAAAAACAAATCGCTTGAAATTTCACCTCACATCGTCGTCGGAGCTCCACCGGGCATCCGCAAAGAGCTTCATCGTGGCTCCCTCAGGCCAACAACATCAACATCAAACTCTTACTCGAAGGAGATCAGCACCGCCGTCGGCATTGAGTCAAGCAGCAGCATCGGGCCCGAAGCGAATAGTGCTCAAAGAATCGTTAGGTCAATCATCCGAATCGGAGCTTGATCTTCCATTTTGGCAAAGAACCTGGTTCATATTGCTACTACTTCTCATGGCAATTTCCTTCTTCGGCCTCGCCATCTTCCTTTTTCTCACCCTCGACTCTGATTACACAGCCTCGCCTGTCTCCGCTGCCTCCGAAGGCGTCCAGGTAATGAAATATACTTTGATGTAACTGTTATTCTTCGTGCGAAGCGCAACAGGTACTGAAATGTGTTGTAATTTATATCTTATCGTATGCTAGTTCATCATTTGTTCTTGGTTATCAGAATATGCGTGACTGGATAGATAATTTAAGAGAACCTGGTGATAAATCGCAGTATTTCTGTTTTGACTCTACAAACGATTTTAACTGTTATCCTTCATGTGAAGCTTAATAGACATTGAAATATGTTCTAATTTTGGTTTTAATCTTATATTTTGTCGAATGCTAGTTTCATTGTTGGTCTTAGTTCCTAGAATATGCGTGCTTTTGGATCTAAAGTTTAATAGAACCTAATGATAATTTGCAGTATTCCGTTTTAACTCTACTGATTATTGTACGATGCCATAGTACCGTAAGGACACCAATCTGCTTATGTTTTCGTAGATTACATATGGATCCGTGATTAATTGAATGAAATATACTTCGCTGTAACTGTTACCCTTCATGTGATTTTGTTTAAAAGAAAAAAGCCTTTCACTGCTTATTGGATTCGAACACGCGATCTCTCACTAAGGAAGCCCTCAACCGCTAGTCTATAGGCTACAACTCTCACTGATAAGATTGGAGACATTTTTAATACATATCTTAATATTTGAAACCAATAAAAGAAAAATGAAAATTCTGGGGCGGAGGCCCCGCCTGCCCGGACGATGCCATAGAACCTAAGGGCACCAATTTGTTTATGTTTTTGTAGATTACATATGGATCCGCGATTAAGTTGATGCATGAGAAGACAAAGTTTAGGTTGCATTCACATGATGTGCCATATGGTTCTGGCAGTGGGCAGCAATCAGTGACTGGATTTCCTGGCGTAGATGATGCTAACAGCTACTGGGTATGTTAGATGATTGTCTTAAGGTGTTATCTTTTTGCATTCACTTCAATATGTGTTAACTTCATTAGCTTTTGGTTGTTCCAATTGATCTGTGATTTCTCACCAGATGGTTAGGAGTACTGACTCGGCGAAGCAAGGTGATCCTATTAAGAGTGGAAGCATCATCAGGCTGCAACATATGAAGACCAGAAAATGGTTGCATAGCCATTTGCATGCATCTCCCATATCAGGGAATATGGAGGTTCGTACGCTGGTCTATTTTTATTTCTCAGTACATGATGCTTCTCATGTATTTTCTTTCTTCTTCCATCTGGATAGTAGATGGTATGTTTATGCAGCTCACTAAATCTGTGAACTGTTGGTAAGTTAGATCCGAAACTTTAAGAATTATAGGGATAAAATGAAGTTGTATACGCATATATTCGTTGTTTATATTGCACTGTGTATTTACAATCGAAAAGAATACTAAGCACTTGATAAACTTTGGCAAGCAAAGTAAGAAGTACTAAGACACATTCTGTATCATTAGGATTGTTGAGTTCAGTGCGACTCCTTATACCAATAGGCTAAGTGACAATTTACAGTTTGGATGAGTTGCCTTTATCTTTCTCTTAGTGACTCTTCATCACCATATCTTGCATGTTATGCACTGCTCCTGTCTGTTTGGTCTTCTATGCTTCTCCCAATTTTCTTTTGATTGGTTGGTTGGACAGAAATTGTGCCCCGGATTGCTATTGTACCAGCTAGAGGCAATGTAATTCCTCCTCTCTTTTCAGATCATTTGAAAACGTTACTGCTAAACAGTAGATTTTTTGGTGATATATCTCAGTTGTTTGCTCACTTGCAATTGTTTTATCCATTTCCATGCATTGATAATCATCAAATAGAACTGTGATAAGCCATGCTAGAGGCCCTTTAGTCTGAGAGTTGCTTTGAACACCCTTCACGGCATCACGTGATTGAAATATTGTCTTTTCACTTGAAAATTTGTGAGGAGTTCAGTGCGACTCCTTATACCAATAGGCTAAGTGACAATTTACAGCTTGGATGAGTTGCCTTTATCTTCCTCTTAGTGACTCTTCATCACCATCTCTTGCATGTTATGCACTGCTCCTGTCTGTTTGGTCTTCTATGCTTCTCCCAATTTTCTTTTGATTGGTTGGACAGAAATTGTGCCCGGGATTGCTATTGTACCAGCTAGAAGAAATCTAATTCCTCCTCTCTTTTCAGATCATTTGAAAACTTTACTGCTAAACAGTAGATTTTTTGGTGATATGTCTCAGTTGTTTGCTCACTTGCAATTGTTTTATCCATTTCCATGCATTGATAATCATCAAATAGAACTGTGATAAGCCATGCTAGAGGCCCTTTAGTCTGAGAGTTGCTTTGAACACCCTTCACGGCATCACGTGATTGAAATATTGTCTTTTCACTTGAAAGTTTGTGAGGCAGATACTATTCTAAGGCAGATATCGTTTGGCCAAGGATTAATCAAATTGACCTCGAACTGCTAATATCTTTTTGCCATACTTTGGTTTGGCTGGGGTAAAACATTTTGAGATCCAAAATGGAGAATGCCCTGGATTAATGGTTATGGAACTATGAAAGTAACAAAAAGGCATCTAGATAAATTCTCATTTTGATGCAGTATAAGTATGATTAAACGTTCATGATTATGTGAACATCTAGTTTTTCAAGGAAAAATTTTCCTATGAATTAAGCGTTGCATGTTTCATTTATCATAAACCCCATCACCAGTCGAAAGCAAGCCTTTTATTTCGTTTACATTGAGATAATGCACATATACTGTTTTTATGCAAACAGTTTAGGTTCTATGTTGTGAGTTATGACACTAGGTACATCGTTCTCTATTGAACAACAAAAGGTGAATTAGTTCCCCTATGTTGGTCCCTAACAAATGTTGTAAAATATGCATTTTTATTCCATTCTTAGTAACATCACCAAATTGATGTGTTACATTTTCTGGTTGATGAATGACCAAGTCGATACATTACATTTAGTTGGTGTTAACAATGAATATAGGTTTACTATCATGCAAATGTGCTGATAAAGTATATGATTTTAACTCCTAACTTTCCAAAATTACATATGAATTTTGCCAATAAATAGTCGTAGTTTGATATTGTTGGAAAGCAAATTGGCAGATTGTAATCTATAAAAAACAAATAAAAAATTGGCACCTCAGTTCACCGTAAAACAAAATTTTCTCTTACGGTCCTGATCAAACAAATTTCCTCTCATGGTTGAGTTAAATAAAGATTACGATGTTAGTTTGAAGGATGCTAACAATTCTGGTTCACCTGATCAATGTCATTGAAGGCCACGTGTTATAATTTTCCAATCAAAATGAGGAATTTTAGTTCACACAAGGGGCGGATGATAGCTGCAAGCAAAATATAATATGTTTATGTGCTCTTGTTTTTTTTTTTGTGTGTGGGAGTGGGGTTTGCAGTGCTGCTATGATTTTAGATGCCCCTTTCTGTTCTCGCGATTTAGTCACATTAAACTGTAGTTTTCTTATGTCTCAACAAAATCTCTTTTGGTTATATGTTTTGATATCAACTGCTGTTGAATGGCAGTTTCACTGTTTTCCAGCTGAAATTAATTGGTGGACGATTTTGCAGGTGAGCTGCTTCGGTGATGACAATGAATCTGATACTGGGGACTATTGGAGGTAAGGCTGGATCAGTCTTTTGGATACAATCTGACATGTGCTGCTGGCTTGGCCTTTTAGTAACACCTCTTTGTTTGATCTGTTTCTCTTTCTCTCCCCTTGGTAGACTTGAAATTGAGGGCAGTGGGAAAACTTGGAGACAAGACCAAAGAATCAGACTTCAACATGTGGACACTGGAGGTTATCTCCACAGTCATGACAAGAAATACACCCGAATTGCTGGAGGTCAGCAAGAGGTGAGCTTAAGATTGTACTGTCGTGATAGGTCCAAGTGTAATAGTTATCTTGTCTTCTGCTACCTTGATAGCCTTAAAATCTCCATATATGCGTGTTGCAGGTTTGCGGTGTTAAAGAAAAACGTCCAGATAATGTTTGGTTAGCAGCAGAGGGTGTCTACTTCCCAGTTACTGAAAGCAAGTAAAGATTGTTGATGGCGTGAGTTCTCTGGATCACATACAATTTTCTTTTGCTTTTCTCATATGAGTTCTCTGGATCACATACAATTTTCTTTGCTTTTCTCCTCATATTGGAGATGGCTCTGAGTACCGCATCATCAATTAATAGAAGTATTTTCTTACGGCATGTAGCTAAATTTTCTCTGTAGAGACTGGCTAATTAATAGTGTACCAAACCTTTACTAGTACTTTATGCTCTTGTTAGCATTTTTACTGTTGCAAATGGTAACAATTGAGTGATTATTCATATCCCTGCTCGGTTTCCTCATTACTTCCCTCGGTGGATACAATTAAAACTTTATAAGGAGATTTAGTTGTTATTATGATTGGAAGTTCGTTTGTTGGGGAAAACTGCTGGAATTTGCCTGTAAAGCCTGTAATGCTGAATTGCAATAAACGAACTTATTTTAGGCTGGAATTACCAGCTTTTAACCCAATCCAATCTGCAGATGTGTGTACATGTGCTGCTTTTTTTCTTCCTGTTACGGGAGGGGGTTGCTACAGAATCCACATTAAACAATCTTAGGACCAAAAAGAGGCGCTTCTTTTGCATCTTCTTCAGTGCAATTCAACCCATCTGGAAAACAATAATATGTAGATTCCAGTTACAAACAAAGCATCTCTGATACAGAGAGAAATCATGAAGGATGAACACCAAAAAAAACCTTGAAAATAGATGAGCTTAAATATAAAACAGGTAGAGGGCACGCCAATTTTCAGATGAGCGGACAATTGCCAGACTTCAGAACTTGCGTTTTATGAAAAGGAGTCAACTTGGTTGATTGGACTCTCGGCAAATTTCGCACATATTGTAATTTCACGAAGGACAAAAGTGCAAATATACCCCTCAACTTTGGGAGCATATATACTTCCGTTATAAAAGTGGTGTATATATACTCATGCCGTTACAAAATGATGTAAATATAACCATGCCGTTACACAAATAGTGTAAATATACTCTTTTCGCTGACTGATTTTTTTTAAAAAAGACATTTAGTTTATGTTTTAATTAAAAAAAAGTGTCTCGTCACTTTAAAAAGAGTCAACCCATTTCTTTAATAGACGTATTTTTCTAAAATCACATGATAATTTTTTCTGGTGGATCGAGTCTAATTTGTTTAAAAAAATATTTCTTTGGCTTTAAAAAATTAAGTCTACCTATTTTTTCAAACGAACTAGACCCGACTCACTAGGAAAATTAATTACCATTTGACTTTAGAGAAATATGTCTACTCAAAAAAATGGGTAGACTTTTTTCTAAAAGCCCCGTAGCATTTTTTTTAAATCAAAAATAATATAAATGATTTTTTTAAAAAAATTTCATTTGCAGAAAACATCCAGTTTCAGGCTAAGGATTAGAGAAACGATGCTTTACCGATACATCGATTAGTATTAGAGCACAGCTGTGAGCTATTCTCCCATTTAGGACCAATTATTTCATTCCTGTTGCTGCTAACAAGAGAATCACATAAAAAATCAACCTTTGTTATTTGAAAGAAATTTGGAGACGAGAAGCTCTACTATCTGCATTTCTTTGAATTTTTGCAGAAACTGAAATTCTTAAACCAATTTTTGTGTGTTTTCTTCCATCTTTTTGTTTGAGCTATTTATGCGAAACCGCAAAAACAACTCAAACAAACAGAGTTTGCGAAAACTAATTTCATCATCCATGAGGCTTAATTGACTGGTCCAATACATGGCTTGTCAGGCGTTACCCATCTTGTCTACTAATTGAATCTCCAAAATAACTAATGTTTTGAAGATATTTATATGCTCTTAATAATTGTAATTCCTCTTTCTTACTAGTTACTCCTAAACTAGTGCACTTGTCCGTGCGAAATAAAATAAAATACGATTAAATATTGATATAAATTTTTTATAAAAGAAAGCTGATCTTTCTTAATAGCCTGGAAAACTTGGAATGATTACAGAATGCTTACTGCCTTCGATTCGGTCTATTCTAAGTTGATTTGGACGACACGCCCCAGGTTTTTTTTTTCAAGCGTGGAAACCTCAGAACCAGAAGTAGTAGAATTGATTCTCATAATAATAAAATAAATAAATATGTCGAAATGTTTTTTCAAAAATTATCGAATTCAAAATAAATGTCCGCTAGCAAAAAACTTTTTTACTCTATCATCTAGATTTGATATGGAATAAGCCATTTAGTCAGTATGTGTGAACTTGAATAAATGATCCGAAAAAATAAAAAGATACAATAAGGAAATAATGGCAATGTATAAATTTAGGCACTGTAAACTTGAAATATCATATGCTTTTCTTTTTATTTTGTTTTTTGTCTCTAGCATAAATTGTTGATATTTACGTTAATGAGGTTACATTTTTCATGTCTCTCATTACTTGTTGTGTTATATCTCTATCCTTTTTCTTTTCCTATTCATATTTCAGCAATCAAAAACCCTTAACCATGTCCGTAAATCCTTTATTTTTGCAATAAGATATCATAAGGGTAAAGTTGTAAAGTATTGCATATCTTTCTAGATTCACCATAGGTATATGCAGACATTAATGCATAAGTACGCTACAAACTTGGCTTAAAAAGTTATTTTCAATAGTTTCTGTGAAGAAGATACAGAAAAATGACGTCTTTCATGAGTTATTTTGAATAACAAAAGACATCTTGACATTGTCTAAATTCAGCAGCCTTTCTGCACTACAGATTCAATGCCAAAGATATTGTTACAATTAATTAATTAACACCAAAGAATACATTAATAATAACACCATTAGAGAATCTATATAACTAACTTACACGCCTAAAATCTTAATGTATAGATAGCAATGGCATGATAAACTCCAAATAGAACCCTCTTCTTCCCTCAACTGAAAGAAAAAAACCAATGCTTAACTGTTTGGATTGGCATTTGTTAATTTCCTGTATGTTTTGAATACTTTTCCACTGATATCAGATGTAAAAATAAGTTACAAGAAGATTTAATCATTTAGTGTCGCCATTACTGGTTTCTCCCATCTGCATGATCCTAAAATCACCGTACAAAAAGTCATAAAAAAAAGGTGAAAAAAGAGAAAAAATATCTTTACGAGAAAAAAATTGAACCACTAACACAAGTTGTCCCTTTATTATTACTAATACTAACAAACAAAGTTCCTTCAATTTTTTATTCCCACAGAATACCAAAAAAGTTTAGTTCGAAAAACACTTCTCGCAAGCTTATTTGAAAAAAAAAAAAAGTTTTTCGATTTTGCCCTAAAAAGTTCATATTCATATCTCTCTTCGCCGCCTCATATCGGCTTCAAACCCTAAACTTTCAAATCGCTCTCTCTCCACAGATATATATGTTTCAATCATCGATTTATGATTGAAAGTTTGAATCTTTATTTATTGAAAGGTAAGTTTCGAAGGATCTATTGGTTATCATTTTATATGTGAATTTGTTGTTCTCGTTGGGCTAATTTAGTTAATTTTCACCTTATTTTGCAGATCTGATTTCTATTTGAGGGATTCAAAGAGATCCGTTTTAATTCCGGCGATTCGTCGGAATTGGTGGGGGTAATTTTGTCATTTGCCATTTGATTGAAGATATTTTTCGGCGAAAATGTCGATTTTGCCGAAAACCGATTCAATCCACATTCGAGAGGTTTGGATTGACAATCTGGAGGAAGAATTCGCGTTAATGCGCGAAATCGTTGATGAATTTCCGTACATTGCGATGGATACGGAGTTTCCCGGAGTTGTAATCCGGCCGGTCGGGAATTTCAGAAACAGTAACGATTATCATTACCAAACCCTCAAGGATAACGTGGATATGTTGAAGTTGATTCAGTTAGGGCTGACCTTTTCAGATGAAAACGGCAACTTGCCCAAGTGTGGAACCGACAACTATTGCATTTGGCAATTCAATTTCCGTGAATTCAACCCTAACGAGGATGTTTTCGCGAATGATTCAATTGAGTTGTTGCGCCAAAGCGGCATTGATTTCAAGATGAACAATGAAAAAGGTATTGATGCCAAGCGCTTTGGGGAGCTTTTGATGTCGTCAGGGATAGTGCTGAATGATAGTGTTTATTGGGTTACTTTTCATAGTGGTTATGATTTTGGATACCTGTTGAAGGTTTTGACTTGCCAGGATTTGCCTGATACGCAAGCATGTTTCTTTACCTTGATCTATGTGTATTTTCCTGTCCTTTTCGACATCAAGCACTTGATGAAGTTCTGCAACAGCCTACATGGTGGATTGAACAAGCTTGCGGAGCTGTTGGAGGTTGAGAGGGTTGGTATTTGTCATCAGGCGGGTTCGGATAGCTTGCTCACCGCTTGTACATTTAGGAAGTTGAAAGAACATTTCTTTAGCGGTTCACTGGACAAGTATGCCGGTGTGTTGTATGGTCTAGGGGTTGAAAATGGGCAGAGTACCCATTGAATAAAAATTAAAAAATGAAAAGAAAAAAAAACTTAAAAAAGGATAGATGTTTATCACTTGTGTGCTGTATGATGCCACACTTCCAATGTATACTTTTGGTAAAAAAGTTTGTGGTTATTTATAATATCCACCTTATTTTGGTTTGATACAACTCTTTTCTACCCTCCTTTCTGCTGCTATTAAACATCAATGTGAGTGTGTTTCCATTTGTCAATGTTATCGTTTCGGTGTTACTGCTCATTGTTTGTTCCAGGATAAGAAAGGTATGATTTTTAAAGTTTTCATATGTGGGCGTTAGCTTGTAGCTTCCAGGTGTGTTGTGATTTTTCTCTTTGCTTTTCGATTGAGCTGTGGGAGAAGCATATGCAACTGTAAGTAGAAAATGTTGTACATCGGGAACTACTTTTGTGCTGTTGTGACATGTTGGTATTGGAAACAAATGGTGCCATCTATGATTGTCTTCCTCACTTGTGGAACGAATTGATTATCCTCAACCAAGGTTTTCCTTCTAACTCAACATAAAATTTATGATGATTATCGGAAACTTCTGTTTAGTTACTACATTTGGGAATTATCTGTAGCAATGTACTCTTCAAGATTTTCCCAATTTTAGCAAAGAAGGAAAAGAGAGATTAGGAGAGAGTCTGGATAATCTCTTCCCTTTACTTAATTGGGGCTAGTTGCAGTTTAGAACTATCATCCTTGTTCTTGCTTCCATCTTCTTATTGTTTTAGCACATGTACCTAGCAGTAGCACTATTGCAATTTACTTGTCCCTCGTTTATCATATAGATGATAGTTGGTTGGCATATTGCATCACTCTGGAAGACGGGATGTCTGTTTTCTGATTTACAGCCATGTATGCATAATTGGTTTTCCTTTTTCCTTATATTGAGTCTGGAGTGATTGTTTGTTCGGAGGGAAGGAGGAGGAGGTACTTGGGCTCTCTGTGCTATGACTGTTACTTTGTCGTTCATTTTTCTTTGAACTATTATAAGAAGACTGTCGGTCACAGTTACTTCAGATTATGGACGTTCATTGAGGTGCTGATCTATCTCTTCAAAGATCAGTTGATTTGATGATATTCTTCTGTACTCTCTGGGTCATTAAGCATCAAGTGATTTGGTTGTTGGAGTCTTGAATTGGTCGTGTGAGTTTGACGAAAAGAGGATGTGGAGAGGGCATTCGTTAACTTGTTGTCAAGGAAAAATTATATCACCTAATATATGTTGCTGTGTTATGTGTAGGAAAAAGCATATTGTAAAAATCAACTGATCTTATTGTTTGGTGTTATAGATGTTACTGACAGGCCTTACCTTGTGAATCAAAAGTTGTCAGATACTTGCTGTCATGTAATGTTGATCTACTTCTGCAAGTTTGTCATTCAAGTAAATCTCATGATTGGAAGTTATTTCTGAATGTTTTAATCTGGGTTGATTAACAAAAGGGTAACTGCTTATTACCTTTCTGATATAAGTTGTTTGCCTCAAATCCAAATTAAGCTGGCATACTGACTGATAATCATGTTAAGAGCTGATCCACTGTTGAAGAACTTCTTCGGGTATGGTTGAAGTAAATTCTTAGAAAGGGGTTCGAGAGTAGAAGAGCCAACATCTGTGGGCTTTCATGCTTTGTTGAGACTGTCAACATTATAGGTTGACTAGTAGAGTGATCAGGAGGCTAGAAAACCTGATTATGCCGCCAATTTGATGATATCTGTCCTATCTGGTTAACAAGCTTGGGACTCATGGTTCTGTTTATCTTGTTATGAATAGTGGCTGCTTTAAAACAGATTGCTGAAAATGTATTGTCGGATTCTGTTTGCTAACCTACTGACGATCCATTCTTAAGAAAAATATGTAGTGCTCAAGTTTTGGTTTCATATGGTGCTCTGCTTAAGCGTAGGAACTTCTTGAAAATAAGCCCCTTCCCCAATCACAGATGACAGAAACATGTTTTTTTTTATAAATGTCATACATAAACATGGGTGTGTGCTGAACAGACTAAATGGTTTGACGGGCAGGATCCTGTTGGCTTATAGCATAATTTCTGTCACTGTTGATCTCAAGGTCCAATTAGTAATTTTATTATATGGAACAATTGCAATTGGCCTAGCAGAGGGTTTACTCTGGAAGGTCAGACCCTCCTATTTTTCATTAAGAACAATGATCATTAAGTTTTCATGTTTAAGAATACGCTAACCCCCCTAAGCTTGGTGGTGTTTTGTTAGGCGTTGTAACTGTGACTATTGATGACTTCTCAGTGAGGAGCGTGTGCAGTAAAATGCTATCAGCATAGTTGAAGGTTTTCTGGCTTTGTTTAAGAATACTCTGATATTCCTCCAATGGATGTGTTGTCTTCTTTCGCTGGTTATACCTTGGATGTAGTCTGGGTTAAATAATAGCCAAATTAGTTAAGACGATAGCTCTTGACTTCTAGCAGTATGTATCTTTTGCTGCTCCACTAGCCCCTTAAGACTGGTGATGTCTTAGGGGTTGTTTGGTTGGGGGATAAAATGTGGTATTCTTTTATCCAGCGTTTGCTTTTGTGTATTAGTTAGTCCCAGAATTATTTTATCCTTACAAATGGTGGGGTTAGCATTAGCTAATCCCATGGGCTTTGTCTATTCAATCCCACCAACCAAACGACCTCTTATAGATAGACAGCAGGGATCCTTGGTTACAAGGGGTGTGTAGCTAACCCAAATCCTGAAAAGGACGAATTTTTTTTAATTGGATCAACATGCAAATGCTCTCACCTCACGTACACAACGCAAATTGGAAGATAGTTCTAATTAAGGTTGTCCAGTGGGTCGGGTCGGCCCGATCCCAACCCGCCTCCTGCCCGATCCTCCTAAAAAAATTATGGTGTAAGAACTCGAAACCGGGACGGGACCTGGGCTCGTCCTGCCCGGGCCCGTCCCGCTTCGACCCGCCCAGACCGACCCCGCCTCGACCCCATCCCGATCCTGATCCCCCCTCCCCCTTTGCAAAACCCCCTACCCCCTTAATATTTATTTTTAACCCCTAAGTTAGTATATTTACACTTTAACTCAATTTTCCAATTATAAATACCCCATTTTCTCTTCATTTTATCTCACAAATCTACCTACAATCTCTCAATCTATCTCTCTACAAGTCCACATTGCCTATTAAATATTTTATTTTATTTGCTAATTTGTATAATTGTATCAAAGTTCAAAAATTGGGACTGAGGTTGACAACTAGCTTGAGGATCATTCATCGAGCAAAGTTTCAATTTTCAACCTCGATTACACGTTGACGTTACGTCAGCGTTTGGTACCTTCGTTCCTTCTTTAAATTATTATTGTTACTTTATTTTAATTATTGCACTTAATTTCTTTATATTTAATTATTTATTTGCATAATTAAAATGGAAGGATTTAGATGTATGATTAAGGGTAAGGGTAATGGTGCTTCTTCTAGTAGGGGTAACAAGGGCAAGGATACTTTTAGTCATCATATTCCTAGTCAGGATGATTTGATTGATTACATTCGTATAGATGAAACTGATTTTTTAATGATATATCATTAGATGATGAGATATATTCTGCAACTGATCCAAATTTTAATTTAGACGATAATCTAGAAGACACACCCACTAGTACACCTCAACAACCTCAACCTCAGACTGAATCTCAGACTCAAACTGAAACTGGAACGTCTCCTATTCCCCCTAGTATGAGTCGAGGCCCCACACAACGAAAATTAAAATCAGATGCATGTGATTTTTTTATAGGGACCAAGTGAATCAAGTAGTTAGATGTAAAATTTATAAAAATCTTTATAAATTTAAAATCAGAAAAGGTCAGGGTGAGACGAGAGGTTTATTGAGACATGTACAAGACTTTCACAAAGGTGAGATGAATACGATTCTACAAAGTCGGGTGCGCCAATGCGCTCTCAGTCGGGACAAGGTTCACATAGTGTTCCGGACCAAGTACAAGGTCAAATTAACCCGACGACAGAGGAATTGTAGGTCCTAAATACGATAAACACAAAGATAGGGAAGCAATAACAAAATTAGTTGCGGTGGAGGGTTTGCCTTTTGCATTTTCTTCATCTCTTGATTTTATTCATTACATTAGAGAAATGTATAATCCTGCTTTTAACGATTTTCCTAGATCAACTGTTAGGAGAGACGTTTTTAAATTTGCACATGAATATCAATAATATTTACGTTATGCATTATATCATTTTCCTGACAATGTATCTACCACTTCTGATATAGGCCGTAGTACTAACGGCAATGATTATTTAACTGTAACATGTTATTGGATAGATCATAATTGGTCTATGCAAAAACGTATTTTAGCATATAGATATATTGATGATAGGCATACTGGAATTTTTATTGCACAAAATATTCATGAAGTCGTTAGGTTGTGCCGAGTCAAATCTGCTCCCTTTTTTTTTCGTTGCAGAAAAGATTGTGATTATTATGGTATAACTGACAAAATAATAATTGTTACGTTAGATAATACATTCTTCTAATAATTATGATGTGAGACTTTTAAAAGATCTATTAACTCCATCTTGTCCTAATCATTTTCATATAAAATGTGCGTGTCATATTTATAACTTAGTTGTAAAGAAAGGTCTATCACTTTTTGAAGACATCCTTAATAAAGTATAATTTGCTATAAATTTTATTTTTAAAAGTAATAAAATACAAAGAAAAAAAGAATATAAAAAAACTTGTCACGATTGTGGATTACCTTTTAGAAAAATTCATGAAGAAGTAGCGACTAGGTGGAATTATTTATATGAACAACTACTTGTTGCTTACAATTATAGAAGACTTATAACTTTATTTTTTAACGCCCATAATCGAAATCCAATTGATAACCTTGTAGATAATGATTGAGAAAAATTTCAGAACTTATTGAATTTTTAGAGAAAAATTGGCATACGGGAATATCACATAAATTCCCCAAAGCTCAGGTCTATTTACATACGCCTAGCGATTTCACATACGTCTTGCGATTCAAACCATGGTCCGAAAGTACAGGGTTTTACAAATATCAAACGGAGAAAACGTAACACTTAAAGAAGACTGAAAAAAGAAGACGAACATGTTTTCCTAAAGGACAAGAAAAAATTATTGGGCAAGTTTCCTAGTAGTACAACGAATTAAATTAATGTTTCGAAGAAAATTAAAAACAGGAGCTCCTGTGTGTCCAAGTCTATTGTGCCAGGTTGACGAAGAGATTGTTGCTAAAGCGGTGGGAGGAGAGACTCGGGCAGTTAGAGATGTGGGAGGGGTGACACTGGCAGCGGACGTGGATTGGAAAGGATAGAGGTCCCCCTCACTATTGCATCTCGTAAGGAGTTTTCCGGTACATAGGTCCGTTATAGAAAATCCAAACGGGTCAAAATTAATTAATACATAATTATCTATGATAAATTTTCTAACGGAGATTAGGTTCTTGATAATATTTGTGGCATATAGGACGTTATTTAGGGAGAAGTGAGGATGTGGTGGTGGGATTAGTGTGTGGCCAAAACCTTGAATTAGAATGCAATGACTGTTTTCGACCATCATAGATTATGCAGTATTTAAATTTTCACCTTTGAGGAAGATTATCAGAATTATTGATGAGGTGAGACGTGACGCCAGTATCCATATACCACGCATTATCAAGCTTTCGATGAGTCAATATGCCGAAAGCCTGGCCCAAATTGGATTAGAAAAGTCCCGGAGTGGAGAATCGGGCCCCAGGAAATTGGACCTGATTGTTGTGGCCCATCGGATGTGCTCCCAGACTGCTGGGTCGCTGCTAGGCTGCAAGAAGGTGGGTCGGATGGTTGTGGCCCATCAACTGGTCTGGGGCGAACTGCATTACTTCCTGAAATTGGGCTGCATCTTTTGGACTGTGATTGAAGGCCGCAATTGCTGGGCCCATGCTGGAAGCCCAGTTCCTAGCCCGACCCCCTCTGCCACCCCTGCGCCTCTGGCCACTTCCATATCCGTGGGTGTTCTCGGCCATGATGGCTGTCGGAGAGTGGGTAAGAGAAAGAAAACAATAAAGAGGGGGGGGTTGGACGTATACAAAGCATATATGATGCAGAAACAGCCGTATACGAGGAGTATAAGGGCTTAGAGAGGTTGTATACGTGTAGTATATAGTGGCAGGAAGAGTATATCAGCCGTATACATAGTGTATATTGTCATGTATAGGCTATATACGGTATACGGCCTGTTGGAGAGATAGAGAAGGAAAGAGGGTTGTATATCAACAGTATACCAGGGGTATATAGGGTTGTTAGTAGAATTGGAGGGCTGGAAAGCTATATATCAGCGTATATCGGAGATATACCGGCGGTATACGGTCGGTTCGGCGCCAAAAAAGGACAACAATGGGCCGCCGAAATTAGGTTTTGGGTCGGGAAGGATTGTTGGCTCCTGATACCATGTAGAATTGTATTAATCTTTCTTGGGGAGTCTTTCTCATTAATACAAATATATATAGTGTGTACAATGTAGAATCCTAATACAATAAAGATCATATATCTACCATAATTATACACCACTAAATATGACAAAATATATGGAGAATATTTTATAATATATGCTAATAATAAATGAAACAAAATATGTTCTTTTTTTAAGATATGCTAATTTAGTGCTTAAATTTAAAACAGTAACAATCTGTGTATTTTTCTCATTAAAAGGGAAAAGCAAAAAAAGAAAAGTATTGAGCTTATAATTTATAGTAATATAGGGATGTTGCAGCGAAGTGATCTCAGCCTCAGGTCGCGCTCGAAACCTCAAGCGCATGAGGGGCACTATGGCCATTTGTGCCAATCCGGCGGTTACATCTTGTTGAGGGCCCTTTTAAATAATATATTCTTTCCATGGTCATTTGTGCCAACCGGCGGTTACATCTTGAGGGTCCTTTTAAATAATATTATATGTATATATATATAAAGTTTTTCCCCAAGATTTACGGGGGCACGTGACCCCCTTGTAGTAGAGTAGGCTTGCCTCTGTTCATACTCCACTTGTGAGATTATGCTGGGTATGCTAATGTTGTTGGTCTTGTAATTGGACTTGTTAGTTGGGGTTTGCCATCAATATAAGTGGACTAGCCAGTTTGAGTGTCTGGCCCTTTCAGTTTTGTGTTTGTCATTTTCGTCTTTTTCATGATGATGATGTAGAACAACTTTCTTATCTGAATAGACGAAGAATGAATAAAGGTGTAACAAGACAAGCTTCAGCCTAACGTTTTGGATTGAAGTTAGGTCCGTATCGTAAAATAGCATACTGAACTAGCTCCTACTATCTGCTAATTTTAGTCAACTTTATAGCTAGAATTGATGCTTATTTTATCGTGATCACTTCACTCGAAAAAGAATAATAAAAGAATTATCAATTGTTTAAGTTGTTACAATTAAAATGTTATTAACGTGTATATCTATTTTGTATATTTAACATATTTAGTGATATGTAATTATGGTAGAATTAGGATCTCTATTGTATAAGGATTTCATATTGTACACCTATATATATTTTGTATTTTTATTTTACAATATATATATATACACTATATTCAAGTAGAAATTTCAGTTATTCTATTTTTGTATTGAATAAGATCTATCACTCATTTTTGTTACTTGCTTATCAACTTCCGAGAGCACTTTTTCTTTGAGTGCCTTTAAAACTCCGGTCTATTAGTGAAAATTTTCAAATATATCAATAATGAGTATAATTTGAGCCAAGTTCTTTGCTAGAGTGGGCGCTCGTCTCATCATAGCTATTCGCTAGTAGGACCGTCTCAAACATTTTGAGAGTCCTATTTTAATTCGTAAAAGTGAGTCTTTAATATAAGTAAATATATTATTTCAATAATTAGATTGGGTTAAGACCTGCAAATTATGGGTCTTTACAGTAAATTCTGGCTAATACTACTTAATAAAAAATGAAAAAAAAGAGATCCCTAAAAAAATTCATTTTTCGGGGGCCCTGTGCGGTAGCACAACTCGCACGGGCCTAAAGACGCCCCTGTTCGCTAGGGTTCGGTTTCTCCAATCAAAGGTGATGTAGCATTAACATACGTCAATTCAGTAATTTTTGTTTGGACCTTATATTTGTTTTAAGAAATTACTTAACATCTATAATATTTAATAATGAACTCGGTTATTATTATTTATTAACTTAAAATTGTTATACATAGGAACAAAAACTTCAAATCCTGAGTACACTGATTTATTCGATCAAGACAATTAAATTCCATCCAATTAACAGTATTCAGATTCTTGCTGTTTTCCATGTGAAATAAAGCAGGTCTATATTCTTTTTCCTACCTCTAAACTTTTATACCAATTCATTGCAGACAAGAAACACTAAATTGAAGGACGCTGTGCATTTGAACGACAGTTCCCTTAAAGAAATTTGTTTTGTTTCACATCTTGATTTTTTAGCCTGTTATTCTGAGAAATAATAAAGCAAAGAGCTAGAGGAACCATTCATATCTGAAGCACTAGAATTTGTTCTTTACTAGTTTTATTCCTCAATCAGATAAAGATCTTTTCACTGTCTTTTCATTTTTCCTCACTTGTTTGTATCTTCTCCATGTTGTAAGTGTATTACTAGCCCTATACAAATCCACACCTTTAGCAACTTACTATTCGATATATACTGGCAAAGCTTCTGAATTTGGAGATATAATATTATTTCTTAAAATTTTAAAAACGGTTAAAACAAACATTATATCTAAAGTAACAATACAATACAACATATAACAACCATACAAGCAAGCTGTAAAACTTGTATCATGATGATGACTGGTCTTTTTTCTCTTGTACCATGTCAGTTCAAAGTTCCTTGCCGTTTTCCTTCAACTGGCTAATTATCACCATTAATATGACAAGTCAATTCTTCAATATAATTCTTCTTTTGTTTAATGATTATGTCTGGAAATTAATTATGCCAATGTTTTCTTTTTTCATTGGAGTTGTCACTCTTTAGATGGTAGATGCAATGAGAAATGAGAACCACCAGAATTGTAGGAAAAAAGAGAAGAAATAATGATAAAATAAAGGAGGAGAACAGGAAAGCTACTACTATAAAGACAAACCGTATTATAGTACTTGTTCAGTGTGACTTGTACGTCGTTGATTGAGAAAAGCTTGACTATTCATTAACAAATATTCCCTGTATTATTGACGTTTAATATTGTTTTCCACATTTTACTTAAAGCTGACATATTTAGTACAAAGCCCTTCATGCGTATGCTTCTGCCACATGCAATAAAGCGGATTAATTGAATTTTTTCATTGGAAAGTTATACACTTAAATAGAGTAATTTCTTTTTGATACTCCTTCAGTCCAATTTATTTGAAGAGTTAAATATTTTTTTCTTAAATTACGATTTTCTTCAACTCTTTCACGTATTGTTAATTGTTAATCATGCTGACTTATAATACTTTTTATGTAGTTTTTAAATATGTAAATTTTATTACAAAATACTAGAAGAATCTATATTTAAAATTAAGTCAAAGATTAAGTTGTTTGACTTTAAAAAATGATCAACCTTCAAATAAATTAGAACAAAGGGAGTATATAAATTCTTAAATTTGAAGCCTCGAACGAATATCAGTATTTTTAAAAGCCTTGGATACTTAAAGGAAGTATTTCGAAGACCTGTTACGCATACAGTGTCAATTTTATAAGCATCAGCGAAATATTTGATTATAGAGAATTGGTATGTTTACTTCCTATTCACGTACAAATAAGAAAGCCAAAGTGGAAGGCATGGAGATCCCACCAATATTGAAATGCATTATTGCCGCTATATTGTTGCCATTATTGCGTTTGATTTTGAAAAGCAATACGCCAAGGATCATAGAGTTAACACATTCGTATGAATCAAAAGTATATATTCTCACCCCTTCAATATCTTTCACTTATTCTTTCTTTTATCATCTATCTCTTCACCGTTGCTGTAAATTTCTATTTTTAGCCGTATGTGCAAGCTTGGGTCAACGAAGTTATTCGTAATTTGTGCTGGTGAAAGATAACATATACGTACTTTATAAAATTAATTACTCAAGGTGGCATTTAAGTTAATCCGGATGTTACGGTTATAATTAAGAAAAAAAGATTCTATATCTAGGCATTTGTCTAATCCTTGATAAACAGAGTTATTCGATATTTGTGCTGGTTGAAAATAACAAGCACCCCAACATTAATTAGTCGAGATGCACGCTCGGATACCATGGTTATAAGAAAAGAAAAAATCTATTTTAGTCATCTGTCTAAGTCTTGATGAATAAAATTATTCGCTTCTATACTAAATTAATTAATTAGTAGCAGTCCGTATATAAGTCCATCCACATTTACCACCTAGCTACAACGTTGCTATAACCTTATGAAGCACAAGAACTTAATCCGTCTAATAATAAAATTTTATAAAATAGCGCCATAAAGCATTGATCACAAGTGCGTGCTAAAATCACTGATTTAACAGATCATGGATTCTTCTAATCTTCTTTTGGTTAATGATTGTGTTTGGAAATTAAAGGAATAATGCTGAGACATTCTTTTTTATTGCACTTGGTCACGCTTTAAATGGTGGATGCAATGGCCAATGAGTAGTGAGAGCCACCAAATCAGATGGAAAAAGAAAAAAGAAGTGAAGGAGAAGACACGAGAATAAAAAGAAAAGGACAAACCGTATTACAGGAAAAGCTTTGACATTCATTAATAAAAGATTCCCTGCCATTATTCCCTTTTAGTATAGTTTTCCAGTTAATGTTTTTACTAAAAACATTATATTTAATGAAACCCTTCATGTGAGCGTGGATGCCTTCCTTCCACTCACCTTAAGTTCTCATCAGCTAATTTGAAATCTATTTTTTGTTTATCGGCCGGGGTTCGATACCCATTTTAAGCACCGATTAGGTTGAATTAGCGTCGCATGAGACATTAATAAAGTGGGAAGCGCTCGTTATCTGATTTTTTTATTTTCAAATTCAAACTCAAGACCCGATTAATAGTGGAGAAATCTTATCTATTTCATCAGAAGCGGAGTTATATACAGGTTCACATGAACCCAATAAATCTTCTCCAGACCGTGTGTGTATATATTAAAAAATTAATTAAATATCTACAAATATTTGTACGTGAACTCTGTTATTTTTTATATTAATTTAAAATTGAAATACAAATTCTAACTATATAAATTTTAAATTTTAAATCCGTCGTTGCATGCACCCAAAGTACCTTAAAGGTCATAAAAGGTTGAGAACTCTAAATATGGAATATTGCTAAGTGACTTGTTCCAGAATCTTCCAGCTCAATGAAGCACTTAGAATTCTTAAAACCTCCTAAAGCTATAACTTGTACGTTGCTACTCTCTCTGCATGCAAATTAAATACTTTTAGTTTTTGGATTTTTATTAATTTACGTAAATATGATAAGACTAAGTGACTCTTGTGATTTGATTCTTTAATAGACGAACTGAAAGAGGAAACGTTTGTTATGGACAATGTGGATGAGATCATAAGGAAGTTCTCAAATAAGCGTCAGACCGTCTTTTTTCCGAGTGAAGAGTCGGACTCCCGGAAAAACAGCATCTCGCGCACATATCTGAATCTTGGTGCAGGGGCTGCCGAAAATGAAAAGGCTAATTCAGAAATAAGGATCTCATCAATATTTAGGACTCCTAAAATGAAAAATTTAAGTGTTATGAGCTCGTCACATGCTCTACAAGTACATGAAAGGCTAAAGGAAGGGTAGTAGAACAAGCCATATATACCGATTGTGGAGCAAGGTCGATTTGGGGTTGGGTTTTTCTTTTTCTTTTCTCCTAACAATCATGACAATTATCTAAAGAATGATTAACTTTATTAAAGGAAAATGATTATAATTAAATTGATTTTTTCTCACTTCCAAGCAATTCACCTACCATGATTCTTTCCCTCCTGTTTATATTTTCATTAGGAAAGCAAAACGGCAGCATGGACAACTAAACACCACGTGTCCACAGATTTTATTTCAAAAGTTTAAAATAATATTTAAAGATTATTTCAAATAAGCATTATTCATCAAAATAGGTTCATTATCTCATCCTCAAACTTGAGATATGCAATTTAAAGTTTGAAAAAGTTCACTCACAAAAATTCAAACGTATTTTCATATTTAAATAAGCTTCAATTTTCAAATACTCTTGTTAAACTTAACTTCAGATACTATTTATTTTTTTCGGATATCAACCAATTCACGTCCAAACCTATGTTAACTGGAGCAAATATATATTGTTATGGTGCAGGATCTTGGGTTGAATAACAAGATCAAGTGGGCAGGGACATGAAACACATGACTGATGTCTAGAGTTCAATGCTTCAATTCCTTTAAATTCCAAATGCAAAGGTTTTTGATTCGTGCCCCACTTTCCACTTCCAAATCCTACTTTCCTTTTCAATCTTTCAATTCCATCCACAAACTTTTTCTCTCTGTCTCGGGATTCTCTAAGTCAAACATTCTTAATGGCTGATGATGCCAATATTACTATAAATAGTATCCACTGGAGGCTCACTCTCAGTAGACACAAGGACAAAGTAGAGTTAACTCATGCTTGTCTAGCTGTTAATATATTGTGTGGAGTATTTGTTTTTCCTACAATAATAGATTTATTTTTGAGGTATAGGCCTCTATCTGATTTAATTCGTTCTCAATAGCCACGATGGATCCTGAAGAAGGTGTGTCAGCCCCTTCAACACCAGCAACACCAGGAACTCCTAGTGTTCCTCTCTTTGGCGGATTAAAGCATGCGTGGAAAAATGGCAACGGCAAAAAATCCCTTCTTAAGAGCTGTAAATGCTTCAGCGTTGAAGCATGGGCCTCGGAAGAAGGAACCTTGCCTGCCGTTTCATGCATGTTACCTCCTCTGCCTGTCTCACTAGCTAGAAAGGTGAGAAAACAACTACTGATATGCAAATACATACGTTGAGTTCATATGAACATGTTGATTATATATTGCCTTTATAGGCGAATGCAACTGCTGATATGAGGATTTGTTTATATGTGTTTCAGGTGGGAGCCGAGTTTATAGGTACTCTGATACTAATATTTGCAGGGACAGCCACAGGAATAGTGAACCAGAAAACACAAGGCTCTGAAACCTTAATTGGACTGGCAGCGTCGAGTGGGCTGGCTGTAATGATTGTCATTCTGTCAACTGGACACATCTCTGGAGCCCACCTCAACCCTGCTCTGACCATTGCTTTTGCTGCTCTCAAGCATTTCCCCTGGAAACATGTACATCTACACGCTTAATTAACTTAATTATAGCTCTTGTTTATGTTGTAAAGTGTGTTAATCTGTCTCTTTTTTTTTTTTGACAGGTTCCGGTGTATATTGGAGCACAAATTATAGCATCATTCTGTGCTGCATTCACACTGAAGGTGGTTTTGCATCCAATAATGGGTGGTGGAGTCACTGTTCCTTCTGGTAGTTATGTTCAGGCTTTTGCGTTGGAGTTCATTATCAGCTTTAACCTCATGTTTGTTGTCACTGCCGTGGCCACCGACACTAGAGCTGTAAGCATTTACTTTCTTGTTTCTCTATTCCTATTTAATTTGTGTTTAGATCCTTATTTAATAATGGTTTGTTTATTTATTCATACGAATTGCACTCGCATCAGATATTTACACCATTATCTAAGTTAGAGTCATCTATTCTTGGCAAACTACAGGTGGGAGAGCTTGCGGGAATTGCGGTAGGAGCCACTGTCATGCTCAACATATTAATAGCCGGGTAGTTATCTGCAACTCTTGTTCTGTTCAAGCTGTAGCCATGTGATGTTCATAATTGCATCTTAAGAGTGTTCATTCATGAGCTTTTTGATAGAATAATTATATTAAATGATTGTATTTATTATAATTATTTAGTAATTAGTGTGATTGTATAGTAATTAGTGTGATTGATGGTAAGAATCAATTGTATATGTTAGGTAGATTAAGTAGCCTAAGTCTAGCCTAAATTATGGTTGTAATAGGGATATATTACCCACTCTTTTGGAAGATAATAATTGAGGAAAATATTTCATAATTCTACATGGTACCAGAAGATTAGAGAAAGATCCTACCCTAACCAAAAACCCTCCAAATTTCAGCCACCTCCATCACCACACCACCGACCACCACAAAAAAATTTCTTCTTTTTCTTTCTTCCATTATTGTTCTTCATTTTCCGGTACACAATGTCTAACCCCAAATCTACTTTTCATACCGCCCTTACCGTTTCTAACATTAAAACACATATTTCCATCACTCTTGAGATGGAGAATGTTCACTATGCAACTTGGGCAGAACTTTTTAAAATATGTTTTTCCACCAGGTTATTCATCACATAATCCCGCCGGCGAATGGCAAAGGAAAGGAGTTAAAAATCGATAAAGGCAAAGAACTTTGGGAAACTCTTGATGCCACAGTTCTATCATGGATTTATGCAACCATCTCTAGTGATTTGTTGCATACAATAATGAAACCCAATTCTACAGCAATGGAGGCTTGCAATCGTTTGCGGGATATTGTTCAAGACAACAAAAATTCCTGAGCCGTCACATTGGAGCAAGAATTCTCCACCACCGATATGGCGGATTTTTCAAATGCATCGGCGTATTGTCAACACCTCAAAGTCTTGTCGGATCAACTCAAAAATGTTGGTTCCTCGGTTACCAACAATCGATTGGTTCTCCAATTGGTTGTCGGTCTTACCGACGCGTATAGTGGAGTGGGAACACTTATCTGACAAAGCAATCCTCTACCATTTTTTTATCAAGCCCGTTCAATGCTTATTCTTGAAGAGGAGGGTTTAGCCAAAAAGGCGGCAACCGTTTCAAATTTCGCTATGATAGCAAATGACACTACAACCAACTTTGAAACTCCACAATAAAATCCGAGACAAAAAGGACGAAACGGTGGTAAGAATCGCGGTGGAAATAACCGAAATGGAAAAAATGGCAGCAATCGGAATTCCGGTGGCGGCAGCGAAAATGGCGGCAGGAACGGCGACACCGGCGGCCACTGCTGGCAGCCCCGACCATAGTGGGGTGGCAGCCCAAACCAGTGGGCCTAGTCGTGGCCTTGGGCTGTGCCACTTTGCCCTTACCCATCGGGTAACTGGGCTAGGCCCAGTCCAAGGCCCACTGGCCAGGGGATGGGTTACCAGCAGCAGTCCAGTGTTGGGCCGCCCAATTTTGGGCCCAGGAGTAGCTCCACCAGCTATGGGCCACTGCCGAACCAGTGGCAGGAGGCCCATTCGACAGTGGCAAGCCCAACGATTATTGAGTCCGCCATGCATACCCTTGGACTTAATCCACCCGATGCTAATTGGTATATGGACACCGGAGCGACGTCACACATGACGTCCTCCCAAGATAATCTCTCGTCCTATTTTAATTTGAGCAAAAATAATGGTATAATTGTCAGAAATGGTCATTCTATTCCAATTCGAGGTTATGGTTCTACTAAATTGTCACCACTAAACTCACCATTAATTTTACAGAATGTCCTTCATGCTCCACAATTAATCAAAAACTTGGTGTCTGTTAGAAAATTTACTACTGATAATTGGGTGTCTGTTGTTTTTTTATAGAACTAAGTTACCTTCCACTTTTGATGTTTTTGCACCCTCATTGTGGCATGAACGTTTGGGTCATCCGGGGCACCTGTTTTAGTCTTTCTCAAACAGAATAATTATATTAAATGTACTCAAACACGTAGTTCTAATATGTGTCGTTCATGTCCACTTGGGAAACATGTTCAATTGCCCTTTGTTTCATCTAATTCGTGCACACTTATGTCATTTGATATCATTCATGGTGATCTTTGGACATCACCCGTTTTGAGCTATTTGGGCCATAGATATTATTTTTTATTGCTAGATGACTACTCTAATTTTTTGTGGACATTTTCCTTGTCAAAAAAATCACAAGTTTTTTCCACATTTCTTGTGTTTAGAGTATTCATCCAGAAACAATTTGAACGGGATGTTAAAAATATTCAATGTGATAATGGTAGGGAGTTTGATAATAGGTAATTTTGGGATTTTTGCAATTTGAATGGTTTAAATTTCCGTTTTCCATGCCCACACACATCCTCACAAAATGGGAAGGCGGAACGAAAAATCCGATGGACCACACTACCCCCCTCCTTTTAGCATCATGCACTACAAATGGCTACATATTTATTGAACATACTACCCCATAAAAAATTGTCATATCAAGCCCCAGTAAAATTGCTATATTTGCGGGACCCTTCTTACTCACTTACGGGTATTTGGGTGTTTGTGCTATCATCTTTTTCCATCCACCACCATCCACAAACTACAACCCCGGTCTACTCCGTGCATTTTTTTGGGCTATCCTTCCCATCATCGAGGTTATAAATGTTACGACATCTCCTCCAATAAAATCATTGTGAATCGCCACGTCCTCTTCGATGAAACCACTTTTCCATTTACAAAATTGCATGTGTCCTGACCTCCTACATATGATTTTCTAGATGATAGCCCATCTCCGTATTTGACTCAGTATTTCTCGGGCTCCACTGCCACTGTTTCGAACGCCCCAAATCACCCAAATAATTTGGGCTCTGAAACAATGGCTAATTCTCAAACTGTTACTGCCCAGCGAACTAGGCCAGTTTTACCGCCACTTTGGGCCGTTGTTGCCGCGATTCGGCCCATCTACCATTGCTCCAATTCTGGCCCAATCTCCAGCCCCTCGGCCCGTCACATGTAGTCAACATGGAATTGTCAAACCCAACATCAAATATAGCCTACACACCAAGTCTCAAAATCACCATTACCTCGTAATCTCGTGGTAGCCTTTAATGACCCGAATTGGAAATTGGCTATGGATGCTAAATTTAATGCTCTTATTAAAAATAGGACGTGGGATTTGGTACCACGTCCCCCTAATGCTAATATAATTCGGTCTATGTGGATTTTCAGTCACAAAGAAAAATCTGATGGTGCTTTTGAGCGGCATAAAGCCTGTCTTTTAGGTAATGGGAAGACACAACAAGTTGGTGTAGATTGCGGTGAGACGTTCAGTCCGGTGAATAAACCGGTAATTATCAGAACAGTTCTTATTCTGGCTCTGTCAAAAGCATGGATGTCAAAAATGTTTTTCTTCATGGACAACTCAACGAAACTGTTTACATGTGCCTTTGGGTTACAGGGACTCTAAATATCCTAATCATGTCTGTCTGCTCAAGAAATCATTATATGGGCTCAAGCAAGCCCCCATGCATGGTACAAAAGGTTTGCCGATTTTGTCTCCCATATTTGCTTTTCCAACAGTCATTCCGATAATTCTCTATTTAGTCTCCACGTCTGGTTATTGTGTATTTCTTGGTGATAACTTGGTGTCTTGGTCCTCGAAACGGCAAGCAACCTTATCCAGATCCAGTGTCGAAGCAGAATACCGAGGTGTTGCCAATGTTGTGTCCGAATCATGTTGGCTTCTAATCTTCTCCTGGAACTCCACTGTCCTATTCCGAAGGCCACATTAGTCTACTGTGATAATGTTAGTGTCATCTACCTCTCCGGAAATCCGGTCAATCACCAACGCACTAAACATATTGAGCTGAATATCCACTTTGTCCGTGAAAAAGTCTCCTGCGGACAAGTACGTGTGTTACATGTCCCACCCCGCTATCAAATTGCGAATATCTTCACTAAAGGTCTTCCGCTGATTTTATTTGAAAATTTTTGGGACAGTCTCAGCATACGTATATCTATCGCTTCGAATGCGGGGGAGTGATAGAATAATTCTTACACTTTTGCTGCTGCTTTAATAGTTTCGGTAGATCATGTACTCCCATGTAACTATCTGAATATTTAAGAGCAAGACGTTCGAGTACTCTGGATCACTTTAAAAGTCTGCTTTCTTTAAGCCTAGTGACATATCATTTATCAAGTAACAACAATCCTTTTCATTTTCTTTTGGCTAAACCATCTCCTGAGCCACGACTGCCTAAAAATCATAATCATGAAGCGGTCGGACTAATCCAAATCCATGCCGTGTAAGACCAATTAAGGGGAATAGTTATCCAAAGGGGTCAGCTTGCTGGCAGGGAGTCAAGTTTGCGGCCTTAGGGTCGCAAGTTCGATTCCCCCCTAAGGATATCGTCCTCCGGGGCACATACATGTGGTAAAGCCTGGGCGCTAAAAAGCCGCGCGGGCATGTTGCAGTGTGGGTTCGGTCTCCGCCAAGCTTTAGGGATGGGGCTTGTGGGGGGGTCAACCTTGTAGCATTGATCCGTTGGACGCAAGCAGACACTGACCATGTGTGCATATCCCGCGATTTACCTGGTGGTGGGGTGCTGAAGGACCGGTCCCATCACCTCCAGGAGCCTAGTACCAGTACTTGTGCAGGTACTAGCGATATGGGGGTACTAAGGCCACCCCGAAACCTGGATTATCAAAAAAAAAAAAAAAAAAAAAAAAAAAAAAAATTAAGGGGAATAGTTTTTTATTTCATGACTCAATATGAGACTTTTGACTATGGTTGAAGAAATTATATCCAATCCACGGGACCCATTAATTGCACATGGAAGATCTTCAATCAGGATTGAGTAGCTATTTATTACTTTGAAGTTTGAACTTTTCAGGCTGATGGGAAAAGTTCCGCTGAATGAAGATCCATGTACTAGCTAAAGTGTCTGTGTGTCCAGCTAAATGGAAGCTTTAGAAGTTGCTTTAGGGATAAAGCATAAAGCTTACTTGAATAAAATATTAGTACCTCCTTCCCCATTTATGCAACACTTTTTCCTTTTCTATTTTAAAAATCTCCACTTAACATCATTTTCTAGTAATATTAACTTTTACAACCTTCTCAAACACATAAAAAATTGTGCCTATAATTCTCAAAATATCTTCTCAACATTATTTCAATATAGTTACACCACTGCTTATACACACATAATTTAATCTAGTCTTTATATAATAACGAAGTCATGACATCTCAATTCCATAGGAATCACTTCTAGACGGTGGACAAGCGTGTGAAGCATAATAAGTAAGAAATAGCCTATTTAACGGTCTTCCTCACAATTTGCATTTCTTGGGTTTTAGGGAGACAACTGGGGCTTCAATGAATCCAGTGAGAACCCTGGGACCAGCAGTAGCAGCAGGAAACTATAAAGCCATTTGGATCTACCTGACTGCTCCAATTCTTGGCGCTCTTGTTGGGGCAGGTGTTTACTCTGCAGTCAACTGCCTGATGAAGATAGCAACAATCATGCAAAACCTTCACTGGAGCCTAGTTTCAGAAGGTGATTCATCAGTAACGCCATCAAACCAATGATAATCACCTATTTTTGTAGATGGTGTGAAGTATTATGAATGTAAAAACATTTGGAAGGCAAGGGTGAGTTGAATAAAACAAGATCTTTCCGCTCTCTCCAAATGTACAGATTTTGAGCAAAATATAACCTATCAAAGAACAGATTAGAGCAAGATTTAATGACGGAGAGCGGAAAGGAAGGAGTGACCATTAGTGAGCTACTATTGGCAAACATAGGCAATGTCTGGAATTGGTGAGGTTTTACTGGATTGTACAAGAGATTTCTGTATAACATGCGCTTCCGTTCACAGAACTAGTGCAACATGAAGTGGAAATTCTTTTTCTTTTTCTTTTTCTTTTTCTTCATCTGTCTGAAATCTTGGAGGGGTATGATGTTCAGCTGAGAGACTAGACTCTTATTTCATGCTTCGTCTCCTACACCATTTCACTGTGCGCCTCTCTTCTTCAAAATTCCAGCCATTGTGTATAATTAGGCAGCCAGCTAAATTACACTGAAACAAATAAAAGTATGAAAGTATTGTTCAGCCATGAGACTATCAAAAGAGAAGTATTTCATGAAGTACTGCCAAATTGGCACAGGGGAATGGAGATTATTATCATATTTTCCTTTCGGCAATTAGAGCGCTGCATAGCTGGAATATAACCATCTGTATTAAGTTCACCTGGAATGAAACTGTTACCTCTGTTTGTACACTGCCCATTTAACTATAACACCACTCTTTCCCCTTTACTAAACAAGTCAGTATTGAACATTTACCTCAGAGATCTCTGAAATCAATAAACACGATAACAAGGTGATGTGCAGCAACGACAGAACAGATCAGAAGTAGGAGCCTAACATATAATTTTGCCCAATCTTATTCCACTACGTTGACATATTAAATAACTTTCAATTTCAATGACAATTATCTTGGTCATCCAAAATAGAAGGATGGTTTACCCGCTATGTCACTTGAATGCTAAATCCAAGTGAAAAGCAAATTCAACTATTTCTAAAAGAGGTACTATAAAACTAGACAGAAATGTAGATTTGGCTATTTAACAGAGGACAAATAAGCAAGCAGAAACAAGATCCAAAGTCCAAATAAGTGTAATACCAAGGGGGATATGAATATAATTAATTCATGGATGAAATGACAATTAGATAAAAATATGATCTCAAAGTTGAAGGAAAAATCAATAATGAAAAGACGGAAAATTTACAGTGAAATGGTATCCAATTGTGAAAGTAATTTAAATGCAAAGTATGTTTATATAAGAGCTGTGAGCTGTGCCAAGAGTAATGTACTCATGAACATCCTAACAGAGAAAAACAAAAACAATTCAAGTATTGCCCTAGGTAAGTCTACTGCTGTCATAACGTTAGGATTCAATCTTCTGAGACTAATTTATTTTATCTACTACTCCTTCATATGAATTACTTTTTCATGAGTAAATAGGTTAAACGTTCTACACTCTGTTTCTGTTATAGTCGATTAATTTACTCTAGGTTTTCCTCAAAAATAAGAAAAAAGGGGACATTTTCCAGTTCAAAAATTGAAGACATTTATATGGTAAAGAAACTGAGCATTGTGAAGTACCGAATCGGATGTTCTTTTAAGTCAAAGTAATAGATTAAACCATCTGTAGTGCTTTAGCTTGAACGGATTGATCGTGCCTCCGGTAAACGAAGTAAGATTTGTAGAGATATAAAGCGAGAGCAGCGATAAGAGTACCAAAGACGTCGGCAACAGCGTCCTTAGTAGATGCACCAGCTGACCTGAAAAACCCAAATTCGTCGGCGACCTCCTTGGCGGCGCCGGCAGCGAGTGAGACAATGGATCCGACACAGATACTACTGCGGCGGATGAAAGGGTAGCGAGCTCTTTCCGCTAGAAAAGAGGTAGTGATGGCAATGAAGAAGCAGAAAAGGACGTGGTAAAGCTTATCAGGGGCTATCCAATCATCTCCGTCCTCCATTCTTTTTTTCTAAAATTTAGAGAAGGAATTTTGGGATGGGAAGGGAGAAAATGCGAGGTTTAGAATTTATATTGGTTTTCTCTTCTTTCTTTGTATAAAAAAATATCATATTTCACTGAATGAATCATCCTTGATCCCTTTTCATCCCAGAGAATGAATCGTCCAAATGCCACAGGGCTAAAGAAGGACAAAACTTGCACGATGTATATACTTGCTAAAGGCTTCTTTGATGATGATTAATCGGATTCAAATTCACTATCAAAAGGTATAATCTTTATAAGAACGTTTCTCTCTATTAACCTTGTATATCAACTTGGGAAGGCTTTGCACACTTAAATGGACCTGCAAACCACCAGCTCACTTTCATTACTCTAGTATGTCCATAAACTTCCGATCGTTGCATAGAATCTAGTAATCACTGATGACAGAAAAGATTGGTCTACACAAAAAGGTCATTTACAATTAAATGGCTTTGACTTCCAGGCATGAATAAGAAACAACCAACGAAAAGGCTATTGAGATCAATGGACGGAGATAAAAATGAATATCGTTTTAGGCAATCATAACCACTACAATTCTTCTCCCATCATACAAGAAAGTTTAAGTGCTACATTCTCTCATGACACTATCACAATAACGATACATGAACATATAGACCCGCTTGAATAGGCTAATTCATCTTGCTGACCAACTCATTGATTTGACCCTCACGATTGCCTGAATCACCCCCGTCCACAAATCGTTTTTTCTTACCCTGCAAAGCCTTTTCTGGCTTGGTGAGAGAAAAGGGACACAGAAAACTAGTGACGTCTTTGAAATGTGGACCAACATTGGCAATCTCATTCACAACGTCTTCTAAGCATAAAATACCATGTTGGCCCAATGCCTGCAAACAGTAAATAGTTACTACACAGGAACTCCCACAAACTATAATAAGATGATAGGGAAGATGTGCCTTCAGCAACTTGTTAAAAGGGAAAAGAAGGATTCATGGTACCTGTTCGACAACTTCGTTGCTTGTTAAAGGCACTCTCTGGTTGTCAATTTTTCCAGCACCTTTCTTGTAAAGCAGATCCTTGATGCTCTTGAGATTTGGATATCTTCAAAAGAATGAACAAAACCATTAGGACTATTTTACAGCCCATAGTGTATGACGAAGAGGAATACGGAGAACTGCTAAAGCAGTTTCAACTGCAATTTTAATGTTCTACCAACAGGCATGTTTCTAAGTAGAGATAGTGAACCTTCGCTGTAAAAGCAGACCTATGTGATCCTGGTGTCACATAACTATATTACTAGCTCCTGATCTCATATGATACACATTAAAACTTTCTTCTTTAAGACTAATTGTCTTCAAATTGGTAGGATCAGGGAAGGTAGATGTATATTCATTCCGGGATAGCTGAAATTGAAGCGGTTATATGATCAATATGCAAAGGGATTACACAGACTTTATTAAGGGTCTCATATTCCTCTTTTTTGACATACATTAATTTAACTATCAAAGATAAAGCAAATATGGATTTTGGCATGACAAGAAAATTGCTCTCCTCAATAGGAAAATGAAATATAAGATAGTACATGACCAAGTAAAGTATTTAAAATAAGGTCCCTTTGGCAGCTCTAATATGAATGTAAACTATAAATTGCTGGGACAAGAAAGTCAGCACCAATCAATAGAACATTAAAGAAAGGGGGCAACAATTGTCTCCTTCCAAAGAGATGGTACTCATGACTATTTTTATGCTTTCTTGGGCGAATGCTAGCAAGTAAATACTGCTTACTGACAGGCTTCCATGTTGTAGAATGAGGTATTTACTAGAAATTTTGCTGGAGCAGTAGCATGACCTTACTTTATTAACCATATTCGATTAATTAATGAATTTTAGCATCAATCGGGGTAATATTTGATTTGAAAGACCAGCAATTCAATTTTTTTTTTAAAAGGCAAAAGGTAGTACAGGCATGCACTATGAGTTTCAGCTGGAGTGTATTCCAACCTAGAATGTGGAAATAGAGTAGTATGCCCGTTCAGAAGATAGGTGTCTCTTTGGTTACAGCTGCTATAGTTAAGCAAACAACTTTCTTAATAAAAAATCAGATGTGAAAAAGTTAAATGAGCAACTTGTCCAAACTTAGTTACTACCGCAGGACATCAGACAGTCATGCAGTTGTAAATGTTGGTTATTCTAAGACACCCAAGCACCTTCATACTGTAGTTATACTGGATGTTTGACAGCACATTTAACTTGAAAAGACTGGTATAGCCAAGAGAGAGAAAGTCAAACACCTTGTCACGTGTATCCAGGACTACTAGACATGAACAAAGGACAGAAAAGTAATCAACCAAAACCAAGAAACCAGTAAGATAAAAAGGTGAGTTCACCCCCTCTCCGGCAAACATAATGCCTATAATTACTACCGATTTGAGGTTGAGTACTTTGAGGATATCCAGTAAAGTGTGTTCATCAAATGTCGTGCAGCAAAATAGCAGAAAAGGTTACTTAAACCTACCCATATGTGACATAAGGTTCCACCTTTTGCAGAATTTCCAATATTCTGGCATCTGCCTTCACAAAGACACCACTGAAGATTTTCCGCAGCCTCAAAGAGTACAAAAGCTTTCGTGTCCTTGGATGCATATCACTTTTCCTGAAGTGAATCACAAATATTAGGACCCAAAAGTTACCTAGCCAAAAAGTAAAAGTATGACAGTAAAGCCAGGAACCAACCCTCCAATGCGTATGACAAAAAGGAGACTCGAATCAGCCGTGACAAATGCTCGCCTGGATCTGTTCTTACCCCTTTGTTTCATTTGGACAAGGTCCATCTCCTAAAAATATTTACAACAGCTCAGATTAGAAGAATGTTGAACAAACAATATACCACAATTTATGAATCAAATTATTGCAAGTTGATCTTTAGGTAAGTATAAGGCAAAAGTAGATCCAGAGTATTTGCCTAACCCAAAATAAATAGTTGCAGTCCTGGTCACTTAAATTTGAACATGTAATAAATCTCCTTAATACATCTATGTCTATACTGCTTCAGAAGGTCTTTTACCCTCTTTCTTCTAGCAATTGCACAAACCCGTCAGGTCTCTTTCTAGGAGCATCATTAATTATGTGTTATGGCTATCGGATGCAAGTATAAGTTTTTAGAGACCCCTAGAGAATGCTAACGAGAAGATTTGACCACAATGACTTTCATATCCAGGAAAGACAGAAAGATGCTGGTTATTTGCAAATGACTACCAATGAAATTTGGAGATTATTTTGTTTAGGGACACAAACCAAAGTAAATATCATACATTGAATATATCAAAACTTAACAAATGCACTGCCACTGCACAACAAAAATCCTGATAAAAGATTCCACAGCCGATAAAGAAACTCAAAACCAAAGTAAAATGCTGAAGCTAAAGAAAAAAAGGAAAGATTGAAGAATTGCTCGATGAAATAAATGGAATGTGTGACAAATAAAATATATTAAAAAAGGATGTGTGCAAGTAATAATCTTACAGTAGGTATATGACGAAGGGAAAAGGCTGAAATCCCATTTGAACAAAAGATACAATTCATAGATATACATACCTTATCCCTATACTCTCGAATAAACTGCTCAGGCTTCTTAATAGCAAAATTATCAGATTTATGTTTCTTGACTTTCTGCTCTAGCTGGAGTTTTCTTCTGATTGCCCATTCTTCATTGTTTTTTCTCTTCTTTAGAATAATTTCTGGTATATAATTTAGAGCCTGTGGAACCTCCTCTGCCATTGTTAGCTATCTCTGCCAGAAGAAATGGGAAAACTTTGTCAGGAGTATTAGATATATGGACTATCAATGTTCTCAAACACTGACTTCAACTCGATTTAGAGGTTGAAATGAATTAGTTGATCTCAAATGCTTGAAATCATAATAAATTTCAAAAAATGAAACAAATATTGTTAAGACTGAAATCATAGGTCTGAACAGAATGATTGGAAAACGACTTCAAATTTATGAATTTTATTCCATGAAATGTAAACTTGCAACATTGAGATAAATATTTTATGTTCTCTGATTGTATTGCAGGCATGTCCACAGCATTGATTACTACGAACACTCAAAGGTAGGCTAACCATCCGACATCCGAAGCAATTATCATATGGGAAACAAGCACGAGAGCAAATTAAACAGTAAAAACCAACCACAAAGTACCAGTAGCCAATGCTCACATATAATACGTATTCTATCAGTAACCTCAGTACGAAATTAGTTTGTGTTTTGGAGGTAACGAGAAATAGATATACATGGAGAGCGACAAATAAAGAAGAAAAGAGACTTACAAATGGATAATGCCGACAAGTTGTTCGCCGGAGAGGAGCAAGTTCGCAGACGAGGTTTAGGGTTTTGGATTCTGGACTGGTATGTAGGAGAGTATTATTGGCGATAGAGAAAGAACCAGCCTAAGTTGACGGGCCGGATCCATATGGATTTGGGCCCTCGTGAAATTCATTGGAAAAATGGGTAAATAGCCACTTTTCAGGGCCATTTCCTTGCACGGATTTCTTTCAAAAACACTCGTCTTTAATTTTTGTCCCTCAAATTTAGAATCTTTAATTTTTTATCTTTTTTTTTAAAATTCTTTGAGATTTTGGATTCGAACCCTCACTCAATCAAAAATTAAAAAAAAAATCACAAGATAGAGTTTGGATTCGCAAGACAGAGATTGTCTCATGCCTAAAGGCAAATTCTGCCTTAAGGTAGAGTTTGCTACCTTAAGACATAATTTGCAGGTGAACTCTGCCTTAAGGGAAGTTTGCAGGCAAATTCTGTCTTAAGATATAATTTTCAGACAAACTCTGTCTTGCGAATCCAAATTATGTCTTGCGATTTTTTTTAAAAAATATTAATTAGTCGGGGGTTCAAACCTGAAACCTAAAATTTTTTAGGCGAAGGATAATATTTAAAAAATTCAATTTAATGAGCAAAAATTAAAGACCACCCCAAAATAAGGGCACTTCTTCTTCCCTTCTTCTTCCTCTTCCTCTTCCTCCTCCTCCTTCTCCTTCTCCTTCTCCTTCTTATTCCCGTGAATTGTCCTTTTAGACCAACGAAGAGGAATTTTAGGCCTCGTTTGTTCCATTAATAATATAATAAGATTTATGATATGATTAGGAGGCAATTTGCACGAATCCTCTATTTTGGGGTGCTCTTAATTTTTTCCCCTCAAAACGCAAGCCTTTAATTTTTTTCGTCATTTTAACTTTAAGTAACAAAAAAGTGATCGAAAATTTTATTCGGCATACCATTAATCCCTTATATATGATATAATTTCGCAAGGCAACTAGATAACTTTGCTTTGTCGGACAAAGTTTTTATGAAATTTTGCCTTGTCTGGCATAAGTTTTGTAGGAATTAAGTTATCCGGCATGTATTTATTTCTACAGAACTTATGCCGGACAAGGCATAACTTATTCCGGACAAGGCATAACTTATTCCGAACAAGGCAAAGTCTCTATAAACTTACGTTGAGCGAATTAGTTACTACACAACTTAAGCCAGATAACTTCATTTCTACAGAACTTATGCCGGACAAGGCAAAATTTCATAGAAACTTTGTCCGACTTATGAAACTCTGCTTTGCAAAATTTATTTTTTTAAACTCTATTGGGGATCGAACCCAAAATTTTTGATTTCGTAAACCGACGGAATAAGGGTACTTTGGCCCTTAAATGAGAAGCAAGAACAAAAAATAAAGACCATTCCATGAACGACAACCGCGCAAAAAAATGATGATTAAAATGTAGTCTCTAAATCTGAACACTGAATGGTTAAGACTGTTTGTTTTTTCAACTTCTGAATATAGAGTAATAAATATTTAGCCACTTCATAATAAGTTGGACAAAAGTACCTTTAAACTAAACACGAAAAACCTATGTTGCTTGATAAATTTGAACCCCATGCGTTCATGGAGTTTGAACTCAAGTACTTTTTTTGTGTTTGTGGACTGTACGGTTAAAAATTCAAGAATTATGTTTTTGAGTTCGAACTCAAGGAAGAAGTCCTTAAATTTGTAGTTTTATAGTTGAGAACTTAAAAATTTTGTCTATGAATTTGAACTCCAACACAATACTTATCACACTGATAATTCAATGAAAGTCAAACTCAACTAAAACTTTTTGAATTCATGATTTTACAGTTAAAAAGTTAAGGATTAAGTCCTTGAGCTCGAACTCCCATCACATTATGCTAAAGTTCTTTTTGTCAAAATTTGAAACTCCAATATCCTATGTTGATCATTTACTATATTTCACTTAGGGATATTTATAAGTAGATTTTATCTTGATCTTAAAAAATAATCTCAACTGGCTTTGAATTAGACAGATCTGAACGGTCTTCTTGCATGAACTTGGCTTGCTTTGATGATGGGCGGGCATGTATTTTCTTCACATAGGCCTTTTCTATAGTATTTGGGCTAACACGCTAGGTAGAGCGGTGGTTTTTTAAATGGAAAAAAGATATGGTGTGGTCACCAATAAAAAGAAAAGACCCCGAAAAGCCTCATTTTAAGTAAATAACCCGAAATAACATTTAAAAGATGAAAGTTGCGGCGGAGTGTTGGCCAGTCAAAATTTCACACATACAAAAGAAAAGTTGCGGAGACGAGGATGCTGAGATGGATGTGTGGGCATACTAGGAGAGATATGATTAGAAATGATGATATCCGGGAGAAAGTAGGAGTGGCCTCGGTGGATGATAAGATGCGGGAAGCGAGGTTGAGATGGTTCAGGCATGTGCAGAGGAGAGACACATATGCCCCAGTGCGGAGGTGTGAGAGGTTGGCTATGGACGAGTTCAGGAGGGATAGAGGTAGGCCGAAGAAGTATTGGGGAGAGGTGATCAGACGGGATATGGCGCAGGTGCAACTTACTGAGGACATTACCTTAGATAGGGGGTTGTGGATGACACGGATTAGGGTAGAAGAGTAGTAGGTACTCGAGCGTAGTCCTACTTATGCTTACAAATTGATAGTTGTAGTGTTATTACTGTAGACCTGATTAGCCTATCACACTTATAGACACATTATTGTTTTATAATCCAATGTAGTTTGATTTTTGTTGCTATGCGTTCTTTAGTGTATTTTGTTTGACTTATTTAGTTGTATTAGCTATTGCTCCCCTTTGTTCGAATGCACTTTATACTGTTTTAATTCCTTATCTGAGTCTGATCGTTTCTCTTGCTTTACTCTTGTTTTGTTTTGATTGCATTGCTTGTGATTATGTTTTGTCTTAAGCCTCGGGTCTCCTGAAAATAGCCGCTCTACCTACCAAGATGGAGGTAAGATCTGTGTACACTCTACCCTCCCCAGACCCCACGGTATGAGATTTCACTGGGTATGTTGTTGTTGTAACCCAAAATAACATTTAAGTCCAAAATAAATCAAACCCTACTTATCACTTTCTTCTCTTTTTCTTTCCGTGACGACCACCAGATATATCGAGCTGCTGCCTTCTAAAATGCAGGGTCCCCATGGCCCTTCTGTGCTCTTTTGTTTTCCTCATATTAATTCTTTTTCCTACTCATTGATGTGATGAAAGAGTGTTGAGCATTATTTGTCACTTGTATGCTTAACGTATACGTATGAAGTGAATGCTATATGGATATGGATATTTTATGTTTAATCCTTCGAAATATAATAAGATTAGCAAAGACTACTATACATATTTGCATCAAATTGATATTTACAGCTCCTATCGAATATATAAGTACCTATAAAGTTGAGAATATGTAGCATACGAGAACTGAACAAAAAAGTAAGAGCCAGCTTCTCCATTTCTATCGGAGCTCCGGTGCCACCGTCGACCTCTTCTTATCCGGAAAAAGATACTACTTGGACCACCTCCAGTTTCTCGTAAACTACTAAAAAGGAGTTCCGTCTTATATTCGGACTTCCATTGGAAGCTTCCGATTAGTTGAACCTATGAACTATTACAATGATTTATTGTACCTTAAGCTTCACTTTGATAATTATGAGGTAATTTATTGTGTTTATAATCCTTGTACAAATCCATACACCAATATTCCACAGCTTAATATTAAATGATGAAGAAATTCTTCCAATGAATTTAGCTTTTATAATATGTGTATATTAGTGAGTATATGTTGATTATACAATTATTATATATTTATTATACACAAATTTTATAATAAGAATATATTTTCTATACATATATTGTAGAGATACATATTTATACAATAATGATACGTTTTTTAAACGTATTTGATACATTTTCTATACATAAACAATAATAATACAGGGAAGTCCATAGAGCTAGTTAAGATTCTTAAGAAGAGTAAGATTAGTATAGCCTGTGTCCAGGAGACCAAATGGTTAGGACATAAGGCTAAGGATGTGGACGGGTATAAGTTATGGTTCTCGGGTAGGTCGAAGTATAGGAATGGGGTCGGTATTTTGGTAGACAGCGAGCTAAGGGATCATGTGGTAGAGGTGATGAGGGTCAATGACAGGATGATGACGATTAGGTTGGTAGTTGGATGGTGCACTATGAACATTATTAGTGCTTATGTGCCTCAGGCGGGCTTGTGTGAAGAGGAAAAAAGACATTTTTGGGAGTATTTGGACGAACTGGTGGGAGGTATACCACCCACTGAGAAGTTATTTGTAGGAGGGGATTTCAATGGACATATCGGGTCACTTTCGGGGGGGTAAGACGACGTGCATGGAGGCTTTGGAATCGGGGTCAGGAACGGGGGAGACGTCTCACTTTTGGAGTTCGCAAGAGCTAGTGGGATGGTGATAGCCAATTCGAGGTTCTTGAAGAATGAGGAACACTTGTTGACTTTTCGTAGTTCGGTAGTGAAGACTCATATAGACTTTATGCTACTTAGGAAGGTTGACAAAGGTCTATGTAAAGACTGCAAGGTTATTCCAAGGAGGATCTTACAACCCGACATAAGCTTTTGGTGATGGATTTGAAGATCAAGTTAGAGAAGAAGAAGAAGGTTGTGGATGACTAAGAATCAAATGGGGGAGTTTGACCATGGCTAGTGCAAATGAGATGGGGGAGACGCTGATGGCCAATGGGGCTTGGGAGAGTAGTGGAGATGCGACCGGTATGTAGGACAGGATGGCCAGTTGCATTTGGGAGATAGCTAGAGAAGTGCTAAGGGCCTCGCGGGGGTAATCGTGGTAGGCATTGAGGGGACTGGTGGTGGAATGATAAAGTTCAAGAAAAGGTGGACACGAAGTAATCGGCGTATGTGAAATTGGTATAAAGCAAGGACGAAGTGGATAAGTAGACGAATAGGGAACTATGTAAGATGGCGAGGAAGGACGCAAAGCTAGCGGTTACGGTGGCGAAAACGACAGCTTTTGAACGTATGTGTGTGGAATTAGAGGAGAAATGTGGGGGATAAGAAGTTGTATAGACTAGTAGATGCTAGAGAGAGAAAGGCCCGTGACTTGGATCACATGAGGTGCATCAAGGACTAGTTTGACAAAGTATTAGTGGAGGAAACACATATTAGGCGGAAGTGGCAATCTTACTTCCATAAACTCTTGAACGAAAAAAGAGATGGAGACATTGTGCTGGGAGATCTGGAGCATTCTGGTAGGTACCGGAATTTTAGGTATTGTAGAAGAATTAAGGTTGAGGAAGTTAAGGGTGTTGTTCACAAAATGCGCATGGGACGAGCGACCGGGCCTGATAAGATCCCAGTTGAATTTTGGAAGAGCACAAGTAGGGCGGGTTTGGAGTGACTGACTGAGTTGTTTAACGTCATTTTTAAGACGACAAGAACGAAGAATGGAGGTGGAGTACAATAATTCCCTTGTACAAAAACAAAGGTGATATCCAGAGTTGCAACAACTATATGGTATCAAGCTGACGAGTCACACTATGAAAGTTTGGGAAAGGATCGTGGAGATGAGGGTGAGGAGAGACATGTCTATTTTTGAGAACCAGTTTGGATTCATGCCGAGGCGTTCGGCTACTGAAGCCATTCATCTTATTAGGAGGTTGGTGGAACAATATAGGGAGAGGAAGAAAGATTTACATATCATTTTCATCGACCTCGAGAAGGCATACGACAAAGTACCTAATGAGGTTCTATGGAGATGTTTGGAGGTTAGAGGTGTACATGTGGCGTACACTAGGGCGATCAATGATATGTATGCGGCAGCCAAGGTTAGGGTACGACCAGTAGGAGGAGACTCGGAGCACTTTCCAGTGACGATGAGGCTGCACCAGGGATCAGCTCTTAGCCCATTCCTATTTACATTGATGATGAACGGACTAACGCGACAAATCAAGGGAGGTACCATGTTGTATGTTATTTTCAGACGACATAGTCCTGATTGATGAGACTCGCAGCGGAGAGAACAACAAACTCTAGGTTTGGAGACAGACTCTGGAGTCTAAAGGGTTCCGGTTGAGTAGGACCAAGACAGAATATTTGGAGTGCAAGTTCAGCAACGGGAGAGACCTTGGGACAGGCATGTAGGTGAGGCGTGATACTCAGGTAATTCCAAAGAAAGAAAGCTTCAAGTACCTAGGGTCTATTATCCAAGGGAATGGAGAGATTGATGACTATGTCACACATCGTATTGGGGCATGGTGGATGAAATGGAAGCTCGCATCCGGAGTCTTGTGTGACAAAAATGTGCCACTAAAACTTAAGGGCAAGTTCTATAGGGTGGTGGTTCGACCGACTATGTTGTATGTGGGGGAGTGTTGGCCAGTCAAGACTTCGCACATATAAAAAATGAGAGTTGCGGAGATGAGGATGCTGAGATAGATGTGTGGGCATACAAGGAGAGATAAGATTAGAAACTATGATATCCGGGATAAAGTGGGAGTGGCCTCGGTGGAGGATAAGATGCAGAAAGCGAGGTTGAGATGGTTCGGGCATGTGCAGAGGAGAGACACGGAGGCCCTAGTGCGGATGTGTGACATGTTAGCTATGGACGGGTTCAGGAGGAGTAGAGGTAGGCCGAAGAAGTATCGGGAAGAGATGATTAGACGGGATATGACACATGTGCAACTTACTAAGGAGATGACCTTAGATAGGGGGTTGTGGACGACACAGATTAGGGTAGTAGGTAGTCGAGCGTAATCCTACTTACGCTTACAAAATGATAGTGTAGTGTTATTACGGTAGGATCAATTAACCTATCACACTTATAAGGGCATTAGTGCTTTATAGTACTTATAGTTTGATTCATGCTACTATGTGTTCTTTAGTGTAATTTGTTTATCTTATTTAGTTGTGTTAACTACTGCTTCATGTTGTTAAAATGCACTACCATGACATATTTGATTTTATTATCTGTATGTTCATAATACTTTAATTTCTCGTTTGAGTATGACCGTTTCTCCTGCTTTGCTTAGTTTGCTTTATCTGTGATTATGCTTTTTCTTGAGCCGAGGGTCTCCCGGAAACAACCGATCTACCTATCAAAGTGGAGGTAAGATCTGTGTATAATCTACTCTCCCCAGACCCACGTTGTGAGATTTCACTGGGTATATTATTGTTGTTGTAAACAATAATAATACATTTTCTATACAATAATAATACGATTTTTATATATTAATAAAATTAATTGAAAAATAAATTTTTTTTAAAAAGACTAAAAATTATCTTTTAAGCTTGCCATGTGTCAATAATTTCACCGGGATTGTCCAAATTGGGGCTAAATATTCATAGTCGGTCTCAAAACTGGCCAAATTCATTGGGAACATGACTCGTTACAGCCCAATATAGAGCACCTGAGATAAAAAGGAAGAATGGTTGAAGGAAGACCAAAAGATTGTTAAACCCTTCTTAAGCCCTTCGCTTCCCTTTGGGAACTTGGTATTCATCCATGGCAATGGCTCGTCGCCTAGTTAGACCTTTAGGAGGAATATCCAAAAGGGTTTTGCTTCAGCAGCAACCCCAACCAGTGATCTTCAATTTGACTAGAAATTACATATCGGAGATGCGTAGGGAAGCATTTGAAGAAAACATTCTCAGACTCCTCCGCTACGAACTTGAACGTTCTCCGCCCTCTCAGGTATACACTTAACTCATTCTATGAGGTAATTGCTTGTATTAAAGAGGTATTCTAATTATTTCGAAACAAGACCATTGGTGTTAAATCTTTTTTGATGCAGATTAATATTTTCACTCTGCTTAACTTCTAATATTTTGTATAAAATTTGGTAACTGGGTGGGCCATTGAGAAACCGACTCACGTGCCTGCCACTATAGTTATGCCTGAATCAGTAGCAAGTTGAATCATTTATACGTGTCCTGAACATAAATTAGGCTAACAACAAAAAAAAAATACCAAATGTAATCCCACAAGTGAGATCCGGGGAAGGTGGAGGGTACACAAACTGAACTAGGGGTGGCCAATGGCCCGGGTTGGGACGGGATTTGGGGGGGGGGGGGGCGACGTCTCACATCCCGCCGGAAGAGGGGACTGGATTTGGGAGGACGGCTCGGGTAGGGGGATTTGGGGGGAATTTTTTTAGACTTAATTTAAAAAATATATATATTTGAACACTTAAATAATTGAACAAGATAGTTTATAAAAACATCCCAAGGCTATTTTTGTGTGTCTTATATTATTTAATAGAAAAATGATTTATTTTGTAATACAATTTCAAAATTGCAATTTTGTTTCGTAGTTCAAAAGTTGCAATTCACATAGTAAAATTGCTATTAAAAATTATATAGTCAACCATGCTCTTTCTAATTTTCTCACAATCTCTCGAGGATTTTCTGTTGGAATTGGAAGTTGTTGGTCAAACTGTTCGACGTCGCTTCCTGCTCCATCGGATAAGATTTCGTTGTAGTTGTAGTCGTCTTCTTCGTTGATCTCTGGTTGACCGCACCTTCTACGCTCCGCTCTAATTCAATCTCTGAATAAAACTGCAATCTCCAAGTTGTCTCTTGCCAACGAGTGTTTGTGCTCTCCTATTTGAAACCTTCCAACAGAAAAAACGTTTTCAGAAGATGTTTATGATGCTTGAATATTCAACGCATCTCGGGCCATCTTTGATAGTGCCGGAAATGTCTTCTCATTTTCCCTCCAGTATTTTAGCAAGTCTTCACGTCCATCTTCATTGACAATTGATTCGTACGGTACAACACCCTGCAAAACTTAAATATCAAACTCGCTAATTTGTGAAGAACTTGAACCACTATACATTCTATTTCTAAGGCCTTGAATACTAGAAGCAGAAACATCATGTCTTTTATTAGGTTTCAGTGAAGTAGAAGAAGATGATAAAGAAGCCGGTTGATTATTTGCACTTTGCTCTTGGTAATTCAATCTCTGAATAAAATTGCAATCTCCAAGTTGTCTCTTGCCAACGAGTGTTTGTGCTCTCCTATTTGAAACCTTCCAACAGAAAAAACGTTTTCAGAAGATGTTTATGATGCTTGAATATTCAACGCATCTCGGGCCATCTTTGATAGTGCCGGAAATGTCTTCTCATTTTCCCTCCAGTATTTTAGCAAGTCCTCATATATATATATATATATATATATATATATATTTGCATTCAGTGTGTATGCTAGACATAACTTTCTTCTTTAGTTGGTTCATTAGTTGGTTCTTTAGTTGGGTCTGTTGGAAGTATTTCTAAGCTTTCATAAATCGTTTCAACAAGTGTTTTACAACCGTCTACTTTAATAGTAGGATTTAATACAACATCAATAAAATAAATAGTGAGAATAGGATTTTTTAAAATTTTTTTTAATAGCTGGCTTGTAAGTTGGTTTTTGCATATATTCATTAAGTAACAAAAATATTAGAGCTATATAAAATAACATAGATGAAATAGTAGGATAATAAATCCCAAAACATTCCTTAGTAGCTAGAAAAAATTTCTCTAAAATGTGACAAGTTCCAAAATTTTATCCCAATCATCATCTACAAGCATATTCGTTGTATTTTGATTATGGGCGTTAAATAATAATGTTATAGGTCTTCTATACTCGTGAGCAACAAGAAGTTGCTCATACAAAGAATTCTACCTAGTCGAAACTTCTTATGAAATTTTTCTATAAGGTAATCCACAATCATGACAAGTTTTTTTTATACTCTTTGCGTCTTTGTATTTTATTACCTTTAAAAATAAAGTTTATAGCAAATTGTACTTTATCAAGGATGTTTTTAAAAAAATTTAGGTCACCCTTTACAACTAAGTTATAAATATGACATGCACATCTAACATGAAAAATATCGGGAAAAGATGGGAGTAAATCGAGTTTTAAAAATCTTTACAACATAATCATTAGAAGACGCATTATCTAATGTAATACTTATAATTTTATTAGTAATTCTATAATATTCACAAATTTCATGAATATTTCTTGAAATAAAATCTCTAGTGTGCCTATCATCAATACATCTATATGCTAATATACGTTTTTGCATAGACCAATTCTGATCTATCTAATGACATGTGACAGTTAAATAATCATTACCGTTAGTACTACGGCCTATAGCAGAAGTGATAGCCACTTTGCCATTAAAATGATACAATGCATAATGTAAATACTGTTGATATTCATGAGAAAATTTTAAAACATCTCTTCTAACAGTTGATTTAGAAAAACTGTTAAAAGCATGATTATATGTTTCTCTAGTTTAATGAATAAAATCATGAGAGGAAGGAAATGAAAAGTCAAACGCTCCACATCAACTAAAGATTCGCGACAAATTTTACATATAGCTAGTTGATTATCAATGTTCCTATCAAAAAAATCCCATGCATGTGATTTTAATTTTCGTTGTTTTTGGCCTCGACTCATACTATGGGGAATATGAGGCAATTCAGTTTCAGTGTCAGTTTGAGACTCAGTCTGAGCCTGAGGAGGAGGTGCACTAGTGACTGTGTTATCTAAATTATCTTCTAATTCATTTTCTAAATTAAAGTCTAGTTCAGATGTAGAATATATCTCATGATCTAATGGTATATTAATATTAACATTAAAAAAATTAGTTTCATTTATATGGGTGAAATCATCGTAATTAGGATTACCAGAAGATGCACCCTTACCCCTAGTACATCTACCAGTAAAATGTCAACTTCGTTCCATTATAATTATGCAAATAAATAATTAAAGATAATGAAATTAAGTACGATAATTAAAATTAAGTAACAATAATATTTTAAAGAAGGGACGGAGGTACCAAACGTCGACGTAACGTCGACGTGTAATTGAGGTTGAAAATTGAAACTTTGCTCAATGATCCTCAAGATAGTTGCCAATTTCACTCTCAATTTTTGAACTTTGATAGAAATTAGCAAATAAAATATAATATTTAGTAGACAATGTAGACTTGTAGAGAGAGATTAGATAGATGGTAGGAAGATTTGTGTGAAAAATGAAGAGGAAAATGAGGTATTTATAGTTGAGAAATAGGGTTAAAGTGTAAATATATTAACTTAGGGTTAAAAATAAATATTAAGAGGGTAGGGGGTTTATGGGGAGGGGGGGCAAAATGGCCGTTATAGCCATTTTCAACGGCTAAAATTGAAATTGGGTCGTTGTGCAACGATTATTTCTGCAAGGGGGGACGTGACGAGACGGGTCGTGAGGCGGGATCGGGACGAGCCCTAGTCCCGTCCCGAGTTCGATCCCCGACATCGTCATTTCCATCCCATTTTTAAGAGGGTGGGGCCGGGTCAGGATCGGGCCAGCCCATTGGACACCCTTAGACTGAACATACATTAGGCTCAGGGGTCTAGTGGATTAGTTCCTTTTGTTTATTTCAGGTAGTCCCGTATAAGAGGTGAATCTAGGATTTTTAAGACATGGGTGCACCACTAAAAACCGAGAAAAAAGAAAGTACTAAGTTGGAACCTATCCCTGATCCTTTGGCTAAATAACTCAGCATTCAACCAAGTGCACCATTCTGCCCTGTTGGAGCATGGGTGCCACGCAATAATATTAGGTCAATTCTACAAAATATTTACATTTTTACTTAATTTTTCGGAATTACATTGGGTTCACGTGCCCCGTTTTTTAACCTAAATTCACCCCGGTCCCGTTTGCTAATGTTTGTTGAGGCAATTGAACCTTATAATTTATTAGGGCTTGCTGATTAGAATTTGCATAGGTGTTTCATATAATACCCTCTTAACCATGGAAAATGATGAACCTTGTCAAGCCCCATGGTTTCTCTTTTTTTTCCTCTATGTCGAAGGGGAGCCTTGGAATAACTGGTAAAGTTGTTGCCATGTGACCAGGTCATGGGTTCAAGCCGTGGAAACAACCTCTGACAGAAATGCAAGGTAAGGCTGCGTACAACAGACCCTTGTGGTCCGGCCCTTCCCTCGGACCCCGCGCATAGCGGGAGCTTAGTGCACCGGGCTGCCCCTTTTTTTAGGCTGAAATTTGATCATCCATTTTCTTAAGGTATGACTGGTATATGGAAAAGCCTGATAGAATTTCACTTTCTTAAAGTAGGGTTGGGCTTTTTGTTGTGCAGATTGTTGGGAACTAGTAGGAGAAGAGTAAATTGTATTAATGAACTTTGTCACCAAAGCAGTGATCTCTTCCACACCATAGATAGGATAAACCGATTATCTAAACCAAAACGAGAATGTTCATTAACTCTTGAAATTAAGGTAAGGACAAAAAAATCTTAGATTTTACTTGTTTGCTAAAAGTAATAAATGAAGAGTCTTGAACTTTTGTTTAGCATTGGATGTGTTTGGTAGTAATGTAATGTCATCATGTGATCTGAAGCATTCAAGACATTTAAATAGTAAAGTATGTATATATATAACAGAATTCGGGCTTACAATCAGGTTTGAATGTTGCTCACGTAGCTACCACACCCTGATTTCTAATAAAATCTATAAACGTTACAAAATATATTTTGTGGTAGTTAACTTTGAAAATGCTAAACCAGAAATTTGTAAAGCTAGAGAGATGTGTGTATTCTTGGCTGATACATGTAATGTGGACTGACTTTAACTAGTGCAGTAGTTATCTTGTATCTGCTTCATCTCTATTCTCTGATGTATGGATGCAGCACGTAGTATATCTATTCCAAGTTATTCGTTTTGCAGAAGGTAATTTTTGAACTATGTTTGTATTTCTTATTTGGCTAGTTGTTGACTTATGTGTTCATACTATGGTTGGCCAGTGGGCCGGATCGGTCCGGTCCTGCCCCGAACCCGAGTGTTTTAAAAAAAAATAATTCGCGGTATCGGGACTCGAACCGGGACGGGACAAGGTCTCGTCCCGACCCATTCCGGCCCGTTCCAAGCCCGCCAATCCCGCCCCGATCCCGCCCGAAACCCCCATTTGCAAAAATAACCGTTGCACCAACGACCATTTTACATTTTGGCCGTTGTGCAACGGCCATTTTTAGCCTCCCTCCTCCCCCAACTCCCCCTACCCCCTTAATATTTATTTTTCCCATAAGTTATTATATTTACACTTTAACCCAATTTTTCAACTAGAAATACCTCATTTTCTCTTCATCTTTCTCACAAATCTTCCTACAATCTCTCAATTTATCTCTCTACAAGTCTACATTGTCTACTAAATATTCAATTTTATTTATTTATTTGGAAATTGGGAGTGAAGTTGACAACTAGCTTGAGGATCTTCTATCGAGCAAATTTTCAATTTTCAACCTCTCGAATACACGTCGACGTTACGTCGACATTTGGTATAGTTCCTTCATTAAATTATTATTGTCTGTTAATTTTATTTAGCGCACTTAATTTCATTTACTTTAATTATTTATTAGTATAATTATAAATTTATAATGGAAGAATTTAAACGTATGCTTACGGGTAGGGGTCATGCTTCATCTAGTAGGGGAAACAATAGTCAATTACAATTGTGGAAAAAGCACATCATCTTGTGTCACGAAACCCACCTAGCACAACATTGCTCGGCAAGGGTCCTATTTCTAGACAGAATCATATTCCTACACAGGATGATTTTGTTGATACTGAACATTTTTCTACAATACCATTAGATTTAGACGAGGAGCTATTTTCTGGAACTCAAGACTTTAATTTAGACGATGATCTAGATGATGCACCCATTAATGTAGATGACAACACACCCACTAGTGCACCTTCAACTGAAATGCCTCCTATTCATCCTAGTATGAGACGAGGTCCAGCAAAACGACCATTAAAATCAAATGCATGAATATTTTTTGATAGGGACGTAGAGAATCAAGTAGCTAGATGTAAAATTTGTAAAGATGTTTTAAAATTTAAAACTTGAAAAGGTCACGGTGGGACAGGGGTTTAATAAGACACGTAGTAAGGGCTCATCCAGCTAGGTATGCCCAATACGAAGCTTCAAAATCGGGTGCGCAAACGCCCGCTCCATCGGGACAATATTCACATACTGATACTGTCTCGGATCAAGTACATGATCAAATTAACCCTATGATGGGGGAATTATTGGCCCTAAATACAATAAACATAAAGATAGGGAAGCAATAGCAAAATTAGTTGCTGTGGAGGGTTTGCCTTTTTCATTTCCTTCATCTCCCGGTTTTATTCATTACATTAGAGATATGTATAATCCTGCTTTTAACAATTTTCCTAGATCAACTGTTAAGAGAGATGTATTTAAATTCGCACATGAATATCAATAATATTTACGTTATTCATTATATCATTTTAATAGCAAAGTGAGTATCACTTCTGATATAGGCCGTAGTACTAACATCCATGATTATTTAACGGTAACTTGTCATTGGATAGATTATAAATGGTCTATGCAAAAACATATCTTAGCATATAGATATATAGATGATAGGCACACTGATACTTTTATTGTAGAAAATATTTATCAAGTGTGCGATTATTATGGAATAACTGATAAAATTATGACTATTACATTAGATAACGCTTTTTCTAACAATTACGCTATTACAATTTAAAAAATAGTTTAACTCCATCTTTTTCAGATCATTTTCATATAAAATGCGCGTGCCATATATATAACTTAATTGTAAAGGATGGTCTATCACTTTTTGAAGACATTCTTAGTAAAATACAATTTGCTATAAATTTTATTTTTAAAAATAATAAAATACAACGAAGAAAAGAATATAAAAAAACTTGTCACGATTGCCAACTACCTTATAGAAAAATTCCAGAAGAAGTACCCACTAGGTGGAATTTTTTATACGAGCAACTACTTGTTGCTTATGACTATAGAAAATCTATAACTTTATTTTTTAACCCTCATAATCAAAATCCAGCTGATATGGTTGTAGATAGCGATTGGGTAAATTTTTTTGAACTCATTGTATTTTTAGAGAAATTTTTTCAAGCAACAAAATAATTTTCCGGTCTATATTATCCTACTATTTCAACTTTGTTGTTTTATATAGCTCTAATGTTTTTATTATTTAGTGAATATATGAAAAAACCAGCTTATATGGTAGCTATTAAAAAAATATTTTATTCCTATTCCCACTATTTATATTATTGGTGCTGTATTAAATCCGACTATTAAAATAGACGGTACTAAATCACTTATTGAAACTATTTACGATTGTATAGAAGTATTACCACCTCCAAGTCCCAAAAATCCAAATCACCTACCACCTATTGAACAAATTAAAGAAGAAGTGTTGTCTAGCATAGAAGATCAATGCAAAAAAAATATATAGGTTTTACCAACAAGAAAGTGCTAGTAACCTATCGGCTTTCATACCATCTTCTTCTTCTTCAACATAACCTCACAAAAGACATGCTGTTTCTTCGGCTAGTATTGAAAGCCTCGGAAATAGAATGTGCGGCCGTACCGCTGCTAACCAAATTAGCGAGTTTGATATTTTTGTTTTGCAGGGTTCTGTACCGTACCAAGCAGTTCTCAATGAAGAAGGACGTGAAGACTTGCTGAAATACTGGAGGGGGAATGAGAAGACCTTTCCGACACTTTCAATGATGGCCCGAGATGTTTTGAACATTCAAGCGTCATCAACTGCGTCTGAAAGCGCTTTTTCTGCCGGCAGATATCAAATAGTAGAGCACAAACACTCATTAGCCGGAGACAGCTTGGAGATTGTAGTATTATTCAGAGATTGGATACGAGCGGAGCGGAGAAGGTGCGGTCAACCGGAGATCAAAAACGAAGAAGAAGACGAAAACTACAACGAAATCTTATCCGAAGGTGGTGGAAGCGACGTGGATCAATTTGACCAACAAATACCAATTCCAACCGAATAACCACAAGAAATTATCAAGAAACTAGAACATGTTTTTTTCAGAATGTAATTTTTTTAATTGCAATTTTACTATGTAATTTGCAACTTTTGAACAATACCACAAAGTTGCAATTTTGACAATTGTATTTGTATTACAAAAATATCATATGTCTATTAAATAATATAAGAGTCACAAAAATAGCCTTGAGATATTTTTATTACACTATCTTGTTTAATTTTTGAGTTTTTTTTTATATATATGTTATTTTTTAAATTAAAGTGCAAAAAAAAAAAAAAAACGCCCGGGATCCCGACCCGATTCCGACGGGATTTCGGCAAATCCCGATCCCGCCCTTTTCCCGTCCCGACCCGATCCGCCAAACCTTGCCCGCCGGTCCCGAGCCCGCCCCACTGGCCACCCCTAGTTCATACATTGAATAGCGTGATTCAGCAATGCCCCTACTGCTAATTATTGCAATTACTGAATTGCAGCCAATCACGGAATTTGATTCATTTCTCATTGTTGAAAGGCCTGGAGAGCAATGGATTAAATTAAACAAGAAATTTGCGGAGAATGAAGAAATTAGAGTTGAAGTTACCATGTTTGATGCATCTGTTCCTGTTAAAAAAGGTGGTGATATATCTGCTGCAACTTCACATAACTATGATTGTCAATGTTCTCAAAGGCGAAAGCAATGATGTTCTCGAGTTTGTTTATTCTGCATGGCCAGACAGTGTTGAGATCCGTAAAGTTTACATGCGTGGGCAGAAAGGCATAGTGGATCAGCCTTATGTAGGCCCTGCATTTAAGTATGTATCTCTGATTTAATTTCCTATTCTCCATCTAGATTGCTAAAAATTTCTTAGTTAGAGTTTTTCTGCTGAGTTTGCCTATGTGTTTGGTGTAATAACTTCAGGAGTAGGAAATGTGTGAATTTCCTCAGCTCTTGTACTACCATGGTTTTGAATCATTCCCGTACTTGTTTTAATTATGTAATTGAATTTGAAACTTTGCAAGGAGTCATTATTTAGTTCGGATAGGTTTTCTGTTGGTGATAGTACTCCAATTCTTCATGTATATTCTCTTTCTGTTTGCTTTTCCTGTGCAACTGATGGACTCCCATTGCTAGCATTTGCAGTTCAACTGATAGTTTGACTTGTCTTTCTTTTTCAACTTGTGAACTGCAGAATTCTCTTTATGATTTCCTAGAGACTAGGGGAATAAACGATGGACTTTGTGTATTCTTACATCAATATATGAAGAACAAAGATAAACTTGAATTTATTCGCTGGATGGAAAAGGCCAAATCGTTCATAGAGAGGAAATAGAGATGAGGTATGCATTTCTCCTGCCAGTGTTGCCTTGCTAACTTGCTTGCGGACCATGCTTTGGATGTCATTACTTGGGGAAAATTATACCTGCAGGTTTAGAATGAGAAAGAAACACTTTTCAGCTCAATTGGAAGTCTGGCCGTGCTAATTTATTTGTCTATTCAAGGTTTCCTACAATCCTACATCAGAGGCAAATCAGCCTTACCGAGAAGACGGACAATAACGTTACTAATTTAGTTGATGTATTGTGAAAAGTTCAAATATCATGACCCCATTCTTCAATTCACGAAGTTTGCACTGCATCTTAGTAAAGTGCCATGAAGTTAAAGCATTTGGAGTTATAGGTTTCTCTTTTTACTCGACCTCTCTTCCATTTACTTAACATACCCAATAATTTCATAATTTTTAGGAGCAAAGTTATTTTATGTATTTGTGATCTTCTTCAGTAGCAATTTAGCCAGTTCAACTTTGAGCAAGCTTCCTCTTTTGACGAGTTTTCATTGTAACCATGTCCTGATATGGGCTTCTTTACTAATGCATTGCTTTCAAACCATTTTTCCTCAAAAATGATTTTTTGAGCAGAGGGTCTATCAGAAACAACTTCTCTACCCAACTTACCGGTGATAGTCGCAGCACCAGGAGCTTTCAAGGGAGGGGTGTGGGGTAAGGTCTGCGTACACCCACCCTCCCCAGATCCCACTTATGGAATATACTGGGTATGTTGTTGTTATTGTAGTTGCATGTCCTCATAGGGGCTTTGTTTCTTACTGTTCAAAACCAGCTATTTAAATTTTAAAGGTAAATTATATTTGCCTTTTTCTTTTCTTTTTAAAATCATTTTGCTTCGATTCTAAATTTCTTGCTGTAAACTCTTTCATATTTTATGCTGCAGTTGCTGAACATCTAGAATCATTCTTTGTTATGCAGCTTAAGTGCTTCCTTCCAGCTATCCTCCAACTTTACTGACTGTTAGTAACTTAGTATAACCAAGATACTTTTAACTTTTATTGGTGTTAGATGTCGGCATTAACTTAAGATATTGGCTGAATTTTCGCTGATATTCATCTAGTCAGATCGACTATCTTTTCCTTAATTGGGAATATTAGGTATGTTACATTACATTTGTCTGCATGTGACCTTTGATGCTTGGTTTAAGTGGACTCTTGCACTCCTGTTTGCATGTGTGTTTGTGAAATAATGTCGTACGATATTCAGTGAAATAAACAGTGAGAACTATCACATGTGAATACATAAGTGGACTCTTGTTCCTACATACATCAATTTTCTACAGTACGATATTCATTTTCGCTGATATTCATCCTGTTTGCATAAGTGGACTCTTGTTCCTACATACATCAATTTTCTACCACTACCTGTACCTTTGATGTATGTTGTGAATTTAATGGTCAAACCCTCGAAAAAGCGGAAACTTCTATTGCATTATGACGAACTGTGAGTGAATCTGATGAAATTTTCTTTTTGTTGTGCTATATTGATGGTTGAATTGAGTAGTCCAACGTTGTTAGTATCCTAGTCTAAATATAATCTTCATGGGTGAGATTTGCTTTAGGAGTCGAAAGCAACATGTGAGTCAATTAGTAGCATTATCTCATGGGTCATACCACATTGTCTGGTTTGTGTTGGATACATTGAGACAGAGAGTGAAAATTCGTTGGTCCATATCCAAATTATATTACAAGTGTCCCGTAATTTTCAAAGGCTATAGTTGGGACTCGTTAGAGTCTAGTTGTTTCATTTGACAACTGGAATGTAAAAAAATGGCTCTTTGCTCAAGCTTAGTGATAAATGGGCGGTATGGGTTAAATTCAGACAATTGAAAATAGATTGAATCAAGAAATTGATCATTACGCAATGTCGCTCAAAAGTTAAATGCGGCTCAGTGCACTAAGCTTCCGATATGTGCAGGGTCCGAAGAAGGGTCGAGCCATAAGAGTTTATTGTACGCAGTCTTACCATGTATTTTAGACTATTTCTACGACTCGAACCTGTGACATGTTGGTCACATGGAGTTAACTTTACAGTTACGTCAAGGATGAAGCTCGAAAGTTAGTTGGATTGAAATAGGCTAGATCAAAATGAGCTAACCAATATATCATAATTCACACCTAATTAACTTTTATTAAGTTTTAATCTCTTTATTTGTTACTTTTATAATTGCTTAATTACTAAATAAAATAAATATTTTGACAAAGTTGTCATGGTCACTTTGAACTATACACTTATTTCAAAGGCAGAATCCATTCATTTAGACGTTTGAGATAGGGTCCGATTATGTCATTTAGACATTTTTTGTATAATTAGCAAAATATATAATGTGTGTGTAACAGACTTGCCGACGGTGTGATAAAATGATAAATTAAAATAGGACATGTGTCATTTGATCTCATAATAATATAAAAATTACATTTTATGAAAAAGTTTAAATTTTGAAAAAGAAAAGAAAAATCTATTTTTAGACCTTACACATTACTAACACAAAAAAAATGCATTTACAAGCAAAAAAAAAAAATTTGAAAATCATGTTCTTGCTGTTTTCACCATTTTCATGCGTGTTTTTGTTCTAACCACGATTTTAAATCAAAATTTCAAGAAAAATTTCTCCAAATTTATTATAACTTCAGCTAAGATTCCCCACGATGACCCGAAGATAATCCCAACATTAATTTCTAAAAAAAATTATCAAATAAAGTAACTCATTTTAAATCTTCAAGAATTCTAAAGAATCTATTAATCGTGTTTGAATGGGCTCATTTGATTTTTTTCTTTTTACTAGCTGAGAGAGCAAGAAATTGATTTGAATTGAAAATGTAATTGATGTTTTTAATTTCGATAGTGATAGCGGCAAAGTTGATCTAGGTGATGGTAGAAAATAGAATGAAGAAGAAGAATGAAATAAAAAAGATTGAAGGAGGAGGAAATAAGAAAAATCTAAGTTTTGGCCTTTGCACGCGCCTCTTTGGTGTGAAATTCATACAACTTGTCTAGTCAACAAAAGTGTCTAAATGACACAGTCGAAATCCACCTCAGATGCTTAAACGGAATATAATGAGTTGATACTTTAAATCACGATTTTAAATCAAACCGCATACTATTTAGTTTTAATGAGTTGATACTTAATTTAATATGAAGTCAACAGATAGAGCAAAATAAGGAAAAAATAAGAGAAAAAGATAAGAAAATTCAGCCTAGAATGAAATCACTTTCAGGTTTCAAGTTTTCACCGACCTCTAGCTACGACAACAGTAGCAGTAAGACATAAAGAATGGAAATCAGAATCAACTGAGGTTCTTTTTGTAATTTCATTGTGTAGACTTTTAGCTTTCAGTTTTGGCAGAGTTATAGAGAACTTTTAGGATTTGTTTATTAATTTTTAATTAAATAATTACTTTTAAGTTTTATTTAAAAATTTAATGATAAAAGAGCCAAAGCTACTAATACATTTATTGTTTCTTCGGAGATTTTTACGGTGCCTGTCTTTAATTAAGGATTATTTTAATAAATAAATATTACTTTTGAATTATTTCAAAAATAGCAGATTTATTAACTATTATAACATAAAATTATATACGTGTAATAGTAAATAGATTTAGAAAGTAAATAATTATTATATTATATTAAGGGATCAACTTTTATCCTTAGGAACGTTGGATCAGTGTTGCTCTTTTAGAAAAAAAGTTTAAAATAGATTGTAGGCCACACACAGCTGCTGGGATGGGAATCCAATCCTCGCGCGAACACACTACACCGCTAGACTACCTTATCTAGTTGTTGAAACATTTTATATAACCCTTTAGAATAGCATTTTACCTAAAAATCTGAAAATAAATTGTACACATCGATTTCATTAGCTGCGGGGAAGAAAGTAACCATCAATCAAGCAATGAAAATACATACATTTGGCCCACGTTGTCTATTTTAAAGTTTTCCAAATATTTGTCGTTTTTTGTGCCATAAAAACACTAGAGAAACATATTTTCTTGGACTTACTCTGTAATATCAGTATTGCCACCAACCCCACACCTTTTTATTTCGTTGGCTTTCACTTACACAGACACGCAACTTACTACTCCATCTGTTCCATTTTAAAATAAGTGGTGTTGTATAATTTTAAGAAATTAACTTTATTTTTTTCAAATTATCTTTATTTTTATAATTAAAAATTATTAAATAACTTTTCTTTTTATAAACATTAATTATGGTTAAATTAGTAAAAATATTAATAATTTTTTATAGAAATGAACAATTTTTTAAGGAATGTACATAAGCTAAAAATACAATTTATTATGAAACAGATGGGGTATGTTCTCTTGCACGCGCCAAATGTCTCTCTTCTTCAACATTACTAGTAGTAGATATTAATCATGAATTTAATCCTCAAACTCTCTTTACATGCACATCATGCCTTGTAATTAATTGGGGGCCCTAATTAATTAGTGGAGGTCAGTTGTTCTTGTTTGTTGCTTTAGTTGGATTACTTCGAGAAAATGACATGATTAAGTTTAAAATTCACCACAAAGCTTAATTTGGTCCCACCATATTATGGAGTGACCCTGTTTAAAAGATTTCTTAGGTAAGAAATCAATGCAATCAAGATTTTACAGCATTAAAATATATGAAAGATAATGATGTGATTGAATAGCTTAAAATTATTTTAAAACTTAATTAACAAGATCTCTAATGACATGGACAAAGTGTCATTTACACAACTTATACTTTCCACATGCGTTCCACCAACCTAGTGAGAATGACCCCTCAATAGATAGTCTATTTCATCAACTGCTCACTGCCTATTTTGGATAATCTCAGTCGTTGAAACTTCAAGATTATATTTGGAGCATTAACTGTTATTAATTCATCAAACGGTACGAAGAATTTGTCGGCATGTGCATTTGTCACGCATTCAACATCAGTCTCATCCAACGCCAAACAGTTAGTAGTTTTTTCATAGTGGACTTTTGAAAACATACATTTCCAACTTGTAAATTTTGAACTCAATTATTAAATACAAGGGCGGATCTAGAGATGGGGTTTAGAATTCACATAAACACATTAATCTTTGTTCAGATTATATATATATTAAAAAACTTAAAAATATTTGACTGTGAATTGCATAAACTCCAACTCTTGGATCGCCTCATTAAATATAGGAGTAATATATATGGATAATATTTCGGTTGTCCGTCATTGGAGACAAGATTTGAGCATGATTTTTACTAATATGTCGGAAATCACATCATAAGAATTAACTAGTCGTCTGCAGAGTAGTGCAGCCGTAAGAACATTTACAGTAGTGGAGGAGCTAATAAGTAGGAAATTTAATTTGATAAGAAAACATAAACCTGTAAGAAATAAACCAACTTAATTCTACAAGTACTAATAATTTAAAGTCTGAGAGACAAGTCAAGCTTCTTCAATTCTTCTTGATTATTAGTACTCTCTGGATTAGGACCACCACCACTATCCAATCTGTATGGTGAAATACCATTAACCAGCACAGCAGGAAATTTTTGGATATTATTATCAAACCTAGCAGCACCACCACCTGATGATGTCCCCGCTGCCACGTGGTAATTATTCTCCTGCCCGAGGCGACCAATAGCGGGCTGCTGCTCAATGCGCCTTCTAATTGACCAACCAGGATGTCCATACAAGGCCGGTCCGCCAAAAGTGCTATTACTGGGCTTGTGAATCATGGAGTGGACTTGGATCCCAAGAGACCTATTGAATGAACCATGCAGCGGCAATGAAGCCATACTCGGATACTTGTCGTAACCAAAAGCTGCTGATGCACTAATTTTTGCTCCTCTTTTAGCCATTGTTCTCTCCCGTTTATGCGCGTTTTGATGGCCCCCAAGGGCCTGCGAACTGTAAAATTTCCTCTGGCAATAATTGCAAGAAAAAACCCGAGGCTCAGTTTCGTTATTATTATTATTGTTATTACCTGCTGATCGCGATGCATCAGATGAACTTGTCTGAATATTGGACTTGGGTCCGTGGTCGAGGCTTAGATCCAAAATAAGATCATCTTTTTCTAGTTCATTTGCTTGAACTTTCATATTCTCTGACTGAATTTGTGTGTACTTATTTGGGCAATTGAGAGAAGTACATATATGGATCAAAGAAGGGAAAGTGGGACTAAGGATTGCACTTTCAGCCACTTTGTGTTGTGATGATGAATGATGAGTATTTTTGGGTTTAATAGAAAGACATGAAGTAGTAGTAAATGTTTATTGACTGAGAATTTAATGCTGTGGTACTATGTAAGGAAGGATGCATTACAGTTACGTTGGCTCATTATAGTAAGAAGATACTCCAGAGGGGATATTATTGTTGGAAATTTTACTATTGTGGGATTGAGTTTATCCCATCTTTAATGACTTAAACACGTGGGCCTCCGAATGTTGGAAGCATTATTTCTTTGCACATGTCTAATCTACTAAGTGAGTAGATGTTGTTAGTGCCAAGTATCGTCAAATTTCGTTGAGAAATGAAAGAGATATTGGTACACAAAGTAAGGTGTTTGAGACATAAAAAAATGGAGTATTTTTTTGGCAAAAAATGACAAATTTCCCTCATTGGTAAAAGAAGAAGAGTTTAAGTTTGAGTAAGAGTTTGGGCCCCCAAGGGGTAACCCATATGTTTAGAAAGGAGAGGACCTAGGTGAGCTTGGGTTCGGGGTTAAGCCCCACATGCGCGCCGCCGCTCGCTCGGTCTCGGTCTCGGGTTCATGGGATGTTGCTTTCTTCCGGAACTTTTTTTTTGGTCTCTGAAATGTTAACTATTTATATTTTGGTCCCTGAAGTTTTCGGAGCATCACAACAGTCTAAAAGACTCCAACAGTCATGACTGTTCAATAGATCAAGACATTGAAGACATCAACAATCATGATTGTTGGCCTCCCTTTCAAGTCTTATTTATTGAACACTTCAGTTCAAATTAAAAGAGACACACTCAAAGACACAGAGATACACTGACACACGCAGAACACATCTCTTCTGTCCAGAAACTCAAACAAGCTTTTCTTTTCTGTTATGTTCATCGTCCATAACATACACACAGAAAACAGAAAGTACATAAAGCAGACAGAAAACATTTTCCGCTCTCTTTCTTCAGCAATCTATTCTTATTCATTGTCTTCGCTAAATCAACCGTATTTGCTTTGTGCAGTTGATTAGTTGCTGTTGTATCTTGGGAGACTATTTCTCAATACCGTAAAAGCATTTATGCAGGGCAATTTTGTCTTAAAGACAGAGAGCCATCTCTCAACTCAGCGTTTCTCTTATTTAACTTTTCGACTACACTTTAACCCCGTTTTTACCTACAAGTTTATCAAAATGACCCAACAATTTTAAGACAAAAAACTTACAATTTAAGACAAAATTTTACTATTTTCTATGTGTTCGAAAGATGTTTGTCAACAGTTGTGGTTCTAATTTTGGGTTTGGCTCTATTTCTGCCAACTGTTCTGTTGACAATTCTGTTAACAATTACATTGCTGGTTCTGGTTCTACTCCTGTCAACAACTATGTTTCTACTTCTGCTGCTCAAGGCACTGCTGCTGGTTATGCCGTTGCAGATCAAGGCATTGCCTCTAGCACTGCTCAAGCAAATGTTGTTGTCTCTGCTCCTGACAGTTTGTAGAGCAAACGCCCAAGTAAGGTTTTGGACATCAATTACAACAAGAGAAGGAGACTAAAGATGTTCTATCTTACTGCGTTGAGCCTGTCACGATCTCAGACAGAAGATCCTCCTTCTGGTGGGGATGCGATGGACACTCAGTCTAACACAATGACTGAAGTGGGCCAAAGTAACCAAGTCACAAATGACCTGAAGGCCAAGACCAAACGTAAGGTAGAGGCTAACGTTGTACAAAATGAGGGTAATCCTCCGGATCTTGACGAAAAGATTGTGGATTTCTCGGCAGTGGTGTTGGAGGCAAATCTGGTGAAGTATCCAAGGCAATTGTGGATAGACACGGGTGCAACCCGTCACATATGCTCTGACAATGATGCATTCTCCTCTTACGCCCCAATCACGGGCAAGAAGTTGTTCATGGGCAACAATGTTACCTCTAAAGTACAAGGGGTTGGAAAGGTTATCCTCAAAATGACTTTAGGCAAAGAGATCACTCTAAAGGAAGTGATGCACGTCCCTGACATCCGCAAGAACTTGATTTCAGGGCCACTGTTGGTCAAGCTGGTTTTAGACTAGTTTTTGAGTCCAACAAATTTGTAATAACTAAGAAGAGTATATTTGTAGAAAAAGGCTTCGCGTGTGACGACGTCTACAAAATGAATGCTAATGAAATAAAGCCTTCTACCTACTTGCTTGAGTCTTCTAATCTATGGCATCATAGATTAGGACACGTAAACTATAAATCCATTCAAAAGTTAGTAAAGTTGGAATTGTTGCCTTCCTTCGACATAAACCCTCAACTTAAGTGTGAGGTGTGCATAGAGGTAAAATTAACCAAGTCATCTTTCCACCATGTCGAAAGAAACACCGCTCCTCTAGAACTTATTCACACGGACATATGTGATTTAAAGTTTGTACAAACTAAAGGGGCGAACAAGTACTTTGTGACTTTAATTGATGATAGTACAAGGTATTGTTATGTTTACTTGTTGAAAAGTAAAGATGAAGCCTTTGAAACATTTAAACGCTACAAAGTAGAAGTTGAAAATCAACTAAACCTACGGATTAAGGCAATTCGTAGTGATAGAGGGGGGAGAATACATAGCACAGTTTGAAGAATACTGTGCTCAATTCGGCATTGTTCATCAAACAATCGATCCTTACTCACTTCAGTCTAATGGTATTGTCGAGCGCAAAAATCGTACGTTAAAGGAAATGATGAATGCTTTACTTATCAATTTCGGTTTAGCCCAAAATATGTGGGGCGAAGCAATTCTTACCGTTAATGCAATTCTTAATAGAGTTCCGCATAAGGGTATGGATAAAAATCCATATGAATCATGGAAAGGAAAGAATTCCACTTACAAATATTTAAAAGTGTGGGGCTGCTTGGCAAATGTCGAAGTACCGAAACCAAAATAGGTTAAAATTGGACCTAAGACTGTAGATGAATATGCAAATAACAGTAGTGCTTATCGCTTCTTAGTGTATAAGTCGGAGATACCTGATATCTACGAGGGTACGATCATGGAATCAAGGAATGTTGAATTCTTTGAATAGATCTTTCGTAGAAAGGAAAAATAAATAATTTCGCGCAAACGAAGTTATGAACACAATGCTCAAAACGAGCAAGACCCGGGAGTTTCTGATTATCCGAAACTAGACTTTCCAGATCTACAGGACTCAGGAGTTTCTGATTATCCGAAGCTTAATGTTCCAGACCTACAAAACTTAGGGGTTCTAGAGGTGGAACCAAGACGGAGCAAAAGGGCCAAAAACGACAAAACCTTTGGTCCGGACTTTCTAACCTATATGGTTAAAAATGAACCGAGGACAATCAAAGAAGCATTGTCAACTCCAGAAGCACCGCTTTGGAAAAAAGCTATAGAAAGCGAAATAGATTCCATCATGCAAAACCATACTTGGGAAATAGTTGATCTTCCTCCGAAAAGCAAACCTTTGGGTTGTAAGTGGATACTCAAAGGAAAGTACAAAGCAGATGAAACTATTGACAAGTATAAGGCCAGATTAATAGTCAAAGGCTACAGTCAAAAGGAAGGCCTCGATTACTTCGATACATACTCCCATGTGTCTAGATTAACGTCCATGAGGGTATTCATAGCTTAGCAGTTTTGTGTGACCTTGAGATACATCAAATGAACGTTAAGATAGCCTTCCTAAACGAAGAGTTGGAAGAGGAAACATATATGGAACAACCCGAGGGGTATGTGATTCCAGGTCAAGAAAAGAAAGTATGTCGACTTGTTAAGTCTCTGTACCGACTCAAACAAGCTCTGAAACAATGGTATGAAAAGTTTGATAATACTTTATTATCAAAAGGTTTCTCCATAAATGAATGTGATAAATGTATCTATATCAAAGAGAACTCTGAATCGTTTGTCATGATATGTCTTTACGTAGATGACATGCTCATCACTGGAAGTACTCTTAAGTTGATCCTAGAAACCAAGAATATGTTGAAACAATGTTTCCAGATGAAATATATGAGTATTGCAGATGTGATCTTAGGAATTAAGATTTCTAAGACATATGACGGACTGGTCTTATCTCAATCTCATTACATTAAAGATGTTTTGAGGAAATTTGATGCATTTGACAGCCCCCCTATGAAGTCACCAATGGATATGAATCATAGAATTGATAAACAATCATGGTGCACCCGTATCCCAGGAGCGATATGCACAAGTCATTGGCAGTTTAATGTACATTACAAACTGCACCCGACCCGACATCGCTTATCCAGTCAATAAGTTGGCTAGGTTGACTCGTAATCCTGGAAATGATCACTGGAAAGCGTTAAATCAGATACTACGATATCCAAAATATTTACTGACTTACGGATTACACTATTCTAGATATCCAACCGTATTGGAAGGATACAGTGATGCAAACTGGATATCAGACATAAAGAACACCAAATCCACCAGTGGGTATGTTTTTACAATTGGTGGTGGGGCTGTGTCTTAGATGTCCTCTAAGCATACATGCATCGCCCGATCCATGATGGAATCAGAGTTTATCACTTTGGACCAAACAGGAGGAGAAGCAGAATGACTTCACAACTTCTTAGAGGATATCCCTTGTTGGGATAAATCCGTGCCTTCAGTGATGATTCATTGTAACAACCAATCGGCTTTGGGAAGGGCACGATCACTACGGGTATCATTTCCATTGATTACGTCAAATCAAAGGATAACTTAGCGGATCCTTTAACTAAAGGCCTACCCAAAGATCAAATATTCTGCATGTCTAGGGGAATGGACTTAAAACCCAAACAATAAGAATCTTTATGGTGGTAACCCAACCTTACTGACTGGAGATCCCAGGAATTTGGTTCAATGGAAAAACTAAACTATAGAGGTTCAGTTTAGCGCTTCACTTGAAGTAAGAGCACTTGGGATTATCATTCTTTAAAGAAAGATAACTCCAAAGCCATTCTCATGATACATATTAAGTGCTACCTGCATAATGGGTAAAGGATAAGTTTATGAAACTTTTAATGATTCCTAACACTTGCGAGTAGGGTAGAACTATATACCTTATAGGAGATCACCTATTTAAGTGCGAAGACAGGCCGCTTCAAACGTACGCACTTAAGAATCCAAGCATTTTCCATGGCCACAACGCATAAAACAATAAAAAGAAATGAATAAGGAGAGTTATTGTGTCGATATCATTGTCTTGGTTTACACTAAACACTGACGGTTCAAGACATCACATTCACCGCGCAGTAAGTAAATCCGATGATAATCGACTATGGAAGGTTCAAAGCCGAAAGCTACCTTTCCTGATGCAATATCTTTTCTGCTGAAAGATTTATGAACTTTGGCACCTTATGTGCACCAATTCTCTTTCAAGAGGGGATTGTTGGAAATTTTATTAATGTGGGATTGAGTTTATCCCATCTTTAATGACTTAAATACGCAGGCCTTCATGTCGGAAACATTGTTTCTTCACACATGCCTAATCTACTAAGTGAGTAGATGATGTTAGTGCCAAGTATCGTCAAATTTCGTGAGAAATGAAAGAGATATTGATACACAAAGTAAGGTGTTTGAGACATGAAAAGATGGAGTGTTTTTTGGCCAAAAATGACAAATCTTTCTCATTGGTAAAAGAAAGAGAGTTTATGCTAGATATAAACTCTAAGTTTGAGTAAGGGTTTGGGCCCCCAAGAGGTAACCCATGTGTTTAGAAGGGAGAGGATCTAGGTGAGCCTGGGATCGGGGCTAAGCCCCACACGCGCACCGCCGCCGCCCATCCAGTCAGGGCTCGGGTTTACGAGTCGTGGGTCGTGGGCTGTTGCTTTCTTCCGAAACTTTCTTTTTGGTCCCTGAAATGTTAACTATTTATATTTTGGCCCCTGAAATTTTCGGAACATCACAACAGTCATGACTGTTCAACAAATCAAGACGTTGAAGACATCAACAGTCATGACTGTTCAACATGTCAAGACGTTGAAGACATCAACATTCATGACTGTTGGCCTCCCTTTCTGGTCTTGTATATTGAACACTTCAGTTCAAATTAAAAGAGACACACTGAAAGACACAGAGATACACAGACACACGCATAACACATCTCTTCTGTCCAGAAACTCAAACAAGCTTTTTTTTTCCTGTTGTTTATCGTCCATAACATACACACAGAAATGAAAAGTACAGAAAGCAGGGAGAAAACATTTTCCGCTCTCTTTCTTCAACAATATGTTCTTATTCATTGTCTTCGCTAGAATCAACTGTATTTGCTTTGTGCAGTTGATTAGTTACTGTTTTATCTTGGAAGACTATTGCCCAATATCGTAAAAGCATTTATACGGGACAATTTTATCTTAAAGACAGAGAACCATCTCTCAACTCAGCGTTTCTCTTGTTTAACCTTTCGACTACACTTTAACCCCGTTTTTACCTACAAGTTTATCAAAATGACCCAACAATTTTAAGACAAAAAGCTTACAATTATATATACTCCAAATAATAATACAGATAGATGTGGGGTTTGGGGGTTTGGGGGGTGGGGGTGCATGTGTTATCAAAGTGTTTTGATGCAAACTAGTGAAGAAGGGAAACAGGGTCTGTCACAACACAATATATATATACCCCATTTAATGTTTATTTAACTTTTTCCTTGTCTATTCACACGTTTCCATTTATTTTCTTGTCTTCTTTCGTTTTGCCCATTTTTGGTCTCTAGCCTTCTGTTTTATTTTTTCCTGAAATATATGTACTAATTATCTTGCTTCTCAATTTTCAGAATTATTTCGTACAGTACTACTAGAATTGACATTTCAAGCAAATGTGAAATGATCAAGACCATGAAAAGAGGGGGTGAAAAATCTTTGATTTATTTTTTGTGAAAGAAAAAAAATATATACTACTATCTTACTTCCTCTTAAGTACATATCTTGTTAGACATCAAGTACGTACTTATTATAGTCCATTTCAGAGTTTTACTCATTTTATGGGGATTGATTGTATATATTTTTTTCAGAGCCAGCCATTGTTTAAAATTAGGATATGCTTTAATGAATCAACATATATCACGGATATTTTTCATATCAGTTACATATATTCCTAATTCAAAGATTTAAACTGATGATCTCATGTATATGCTTTCTTTCAATTTGAACTTGCAAAATCAACTTCGGTGCAACTATGAGTTGGCAGTTAATTTAGCGTGTCTTTTTTAAACTTCCAAAATGTAGTCAATAGTGAATGGGAGTGGAGTACGGGAGTAGTATGATTTATTGGGAAAAAGACAGTTAGTATTACTCCCTCTGTCCAATGTATGTATGTGATATTTTTTTATTTTTTGAGAGTCAAATAAAAAAATATTTTATCGCAATTTATTAGTATGCATATAAATATTTTAAATTGTGAATTATTATGACTTATAGTATTTTTATGTATTTTTTAAATATGTAATTATTTTTTCAAAAAACTTAATGATTGTATGTCCGAATTTATCGTAAAAAAAAAAAATTAATTCTCAAAATCAGAGCTTTATCACATAAATTGGAACAGAAGAAGTGCATATTTATGTATAGCACAAACCGCAATGTATGTATGTGATATTTTTTATTTTTCGAGAGTCAAATAAAAAAATATTTTACCGCAATTTATTAGTATGCATTTAAATATTTAAATTGTGAATTATTGTGACTTATAATATTTTTATGTAGTTTTTAAATACGTAATTATTTTTCAAAAGATTTAATGATTGTATGTCCAAATTCACAATCAAAATAAAAAAAATAATTCTCAAAATCCGAATTGTATCACATAAATTGAAATAAAAGAAATGTATATTTATGTGTAGCACAAACCGGTAGTGCTGTTACTGCCTTACATTAATTAGCATACAATATGATTTCGACTACAAACTGAAAAATGTCCTCATTTTTTGTAATTAGCACCTTATTAATTATTACTTTCTGATCGTTATTTTAGTATTTTACTTCATTCAAGTGTTTACTATCACTTTAGTTTTCCATCAAAGGAAGGATACATTTTTTAAGTCTTTCATAGCTAACCTGTGAAAGTTGATATCCTCTAGCAAAGAAAAAGGCTGAACCTTAAATACAATGCCTTGATTGGTCTAAAATACAATACATGAATTCATTGACTTTTTTATAATAAATTTTTTGACAAGTACCATAAATAGTTACTATAGACAAACCTATACTAAAGAAGGATGTTATGAAGATGATTACTAAAAGATAGTATTAATTATCTTATAAATTAAGTAATAATACCGCCCAATATGAAGCAGATCCTTTTCCTTTTGGCAATTCAAGATATTAAACATAGATTAAAAAATTATTACAAACTACGGAAGGAGTAAATCCCATATTTGTTCTGGGTTAACCCCATTGATGTTGTTGTTTACAACATTATGCATATTTTTTCCAATATTTTCGTTGTTTCCAGCAGATTAAATAGGCATTGTTTCATTTCCTCCCGCCCCATTTTTTTAATATAGTTCTTACTTCAATATTTATTCTCTGGAGGAAAATTATTACTCCCCCCTTTCAATTTATGTGTCCTAGTTATTATTTTCTTCTTTAGTAAATAAATATTTTTTTATTACCAAAGTATTTATGTACAAAGCAGGGAATCACAGTTTGCAGTACTTGAACATGAAGCCGCCATCTATCATCCTATCAACATTCCATGGATAGAACATGAGACTTTCAAACGGCCTAGCTAGTCTACTCTACTCTACATATATAGTTAGTTCTCTTCCTAGTACCCCTTGAGTGATCAGCCTACTAATAAATAAGTTGTTGGTGGATTGCTTCTTCCAAATTATTATTTGGAGAGTCAAAAAATGCATTCTTAGCTTTCATCACCATTTTTTTAAATACTTCTTAAATTTTTAAATTATTAATTATTGTGACTTAGAATAATACTTTATTATGTAGTTTCTTACCTTGAAAATTTTATTCAAGAAAATTAAAAATTCTATATTCAAATTCACATAAATATAGTTAGTTTACCCTCACACTCACACTCTGAATCAAGACATATAAATTGAGAAGGAGGGAGTACATATTATATATTGACCAAAACCAAGAAAAGGAAATATGTACGACAAAGATATATGCCAGGGCCTTGTGATTAATTATTTGAATATAAGCTTTGATGACACAAAGTGAGAATTAAGTAGGAAGTATCACAGGCAATATCTTTTAAATTAACATAAGCAATAATCACTAATGAGAAAGCAGTGGGCCAAGCTTTTCCAAATAAAACAAAGAGGCAAAGCATGGAGTTCGGCCTCTTTATTGGCCGAAAGAGACCTACATTTGCAAGTGAAAACAGATAATTGTTCATCAAAATCCATTATTATTACATAGTACAGTCCCAGATATTAAACACACAAACAGAAGTATTGATGTGTTCATTTGTAATTATGAATATCGTGGGCATTACTGCCCCCTATATATGTTAGTCTGAAACTGATACTATTAAAAGTACCCTATACAGCTACTAGTGAGTAGTGACGCAATATTCATGTATTTCATGCCTACAAATGTATCTCAATTTGGAAAAACAATAAAGCAACATAAGGAATATCCATGCATGGCTGTCACAGCTCTAATAATGGAAAGTTATAAGTTCCTTGTACATAACATGTACCTACTCTAGTAATAAAAGGGCAATGGATGTAGCATACTTTAAATTCCTTATATTACTCGAACTAGCTGGTAGCTACTTGATCAGAATTTTTTGATTGATCAAAAGAAGAAAGTAAATAAATCTATTCACATTAATATTTCTAAGGGTCATTTGCACTTTTTCCCTATTTTCTACTGTGAAAATTATGCCTTCTCAACATAATTTCTTTATGGGATCCGATACAAGTTGTGCTGGATCCCCCAAAGAACTTATGACCCAGAAGACATAAGTTTCATTTGAGGGGTAAAAATTAAAGACCAGCCCATTTGAAGGTGTAGGAATATGTTTCTTGCCCTTCATTGATTATTGTGTACAATATATATAGTGTTACATAATTACAAACCAGGTAACTAAATCTTTCTAATTACAATTGGAATATAATTTACCTAATATAAAAGATATACAAAATATGATAATATTCTATCAATGGTAATATACAAAATATGATAATATTCTATCAATGGTAATATACAAAATATGATAATATTCTATTACACCCCGCAATTGAAGCAGGAGGTTCTCATACGCTGAGACTGGCTTAGAAGTCATCAAAGAGTATGCGCGGAAGTCCTTTAGTGAATATATCAGCAATCTAATACCGGGAAGGAACTTGAAGGACACGAATTTTTCCACGAGCAACTTTCTCACGTACAAAGTGAATATCAATTTTAATGTGTTTAGTGCGCTGATGTTGAACGGAATTACTGGAAAGATATATCGCACTTACATTATCACAGTAACCATTGTAGCCATTTGGAGTGGGCAGTGAAACTCAAGTAGAAGGTTGCGTATCCAACAAGACTCAGAAACAACATTCGCTACACCTCTGTACTCAGCTTCGACACTGGATCGAGACAGAGTAGGTTGCCTTTTAGAAGACCAAGAAAGCAAGTTATCTCTGAGGAACACACAGTAACCCGACGTGGATCGACGAGTGTCAGGACATCCACCCCAGTCAGCATCAGAATAAGATGTGGTGTAGGAATCCGTAATTCTTCAAGAGGACGAGATTAACCCGGATCAAAAGAAAGCTTCTTATGAGACCAGAGAGTGAGGACTTGTATAGGTGTAAGACGAAATAAAGAGTACATTGTACATATCACAAAATACGGTTGAGGGCATTCATATGTCCATCCGTCGGGTTGTGCTTATATAAGAATATTTGTTGCACGACATAAGTTATATATGATATCGTGAAAGTGAGATAGTGCAATGCTCCTGCTAAATTATGATAGTGAGTCGGGTTGGCATACAGAGAACCCAAAGAGACACTGAGTTTGGAATTAGTGTCTACCGGTGTGTTGGCCGGTTAGCAAGACGTCATGCCTACTCGGTCAAAGATCTCTTCAGTGTACTTCCTTTGACAAAGAAATAAGCCATATGCATATCTCATAACATCAATGCCCAAAAAATAGCTTAGGGGCCCCAAATCCTTCATAGCAAACTCAGAGGCAAGGAGTGACATGATGGATCAACGAAGTGCATCAGAAGATGTGGTGAGGATGATATCATCAACATATAGTAGGATGTATGCCATGTCATTATCCTTGCTATAGATGAACAATGAATGATCAGATTTTCTATGTGAAAACCCGATAGAGGATACAAAATCAGCAAACCATTAGTACCATGCACGAGGAGCCTGTTTCAGTCCATAGAGTGATATCTTCAAAAGACACACGTAATATGGATGAATCGAATTCTTAAATCGCATAGGTTGATGCATATATACGGTTTCATGAAAGTCTCCATACAAGAAAGCATTTTTGACATCAAGTTGATGAATAGGCCAAGACTTGGACAAAACAATATTGAAAATAGTCTGAATAGTCGCTGGTTTCACTACCGGGCTGAAAGTTTCATCACAATCCACTCCCACATATTGAGACCTGTCATCACCTACAAAATGGGCTTTGTGCCTCTCAAAAGAACCATCATATTTCTTTTTATGTCAAAAAATCCACATAGAACGATAATATTAACATCAAGAGGACGAAGTACTAGATCCCACATCGTATTTTCAGTAAGAGCATTATATTCGTCAATCATTGCATTTTCCAATTAGAATCGGACAAGGCATCTTTCGGATTACGAGGAACAAGGGAAAGGGCAACCGAAGTGGACAAGTTAAATAGTCGTTTGGATTTGGAAATGTCATGCATAGCACGGGTTTCCATTGTCCGTTAGTGTGCTGTGAGAGGTTGGACATGATTGGGATGAGGTGGACGAGATGTGGAGACGAGACTTGGTGAACTGCGCAGAGTAGGGTAGGGCTGAGAAGGGGCAGTGGCATTAGGGAGAGGGGGGATGGCCGAGAGACATCCAAGACGGAAGGCCGTGATGGGCTATTTTGAGGCTCCCATTGCGAGGCTAGGTGGACTGCCCACCTCGGGACGACAGTGGTGGGGACGGCTGACGGTGTCGGTAACGACTGATTTTACAAGTGATGAATTAGAAGAGGATTTAGGCCATCATTTAGGAATTCATAAGAATTTGGGAATGAAGAATTGAGTTTGGCTAAAGGGAATTGGGACTCATCGAATATGACATGCCGATAAATGATTATTTTTGGCTTGACAAGTCGTAACAATTGTACCTCGATGATTAGGGGGGTGGTAGCCAAAAAAGACGCATGGGGATGACCGAGGTTGCAACTTGTTGATTTGTGTGGAGGGTTGGAAGGGGTAGCACAAACATCCGAATGTTTGTAAATGCTTATAGGAAAGATCCCTAAGATAGAGAACTTAGGTGGGAGACTTGTGTTTGAGAGACTTGTTTGGGAGAATGTTTAAGAGATAGATTGCCATTGATAGAGCGTAATGCCAATATTGGGGGGGGGGGGGGTAGAGGCGTGAGCAAGGAGGGCACAAACTAAGTTGTTTATGGTTCTAATTTTTCGTTCGGCTTTGCCATTTTGTGTAGAGGTGTGGGGACATGAAAAACAAAAAACAAGACCGTGTTTGGTGCAGAAAAGTTTGAATTGATTATTATCGAATTCCCTCCCATTGTCACATTAGAAATATTAAATATTTTTTTAAAATTGTGTCTTAATGAAAATGTTGAATGACGAAAAAATTGAATAGACTTTGGACTTATTACCAATGAAAAACGTCCATAGGAAGTTTTAATAATCATTTAAAAACAACATATAGTATCGATGCCCGGCCGTGCTTAAGATAGGAGAAGTCCATAAATCACCGTGTATTATATCAAAAGGCATTAAAGTTCAACTGAATGAAGAATAAAATGGGAACTTGACATGTTTCTCAAAAATACAAGATTCACAAATATGAGGAGAAGGGACATGTTTGTAAGCAATAAATTTATTTTTGCTAAGGGAGTGTAAAACAGAGTCTCCCGAATGTCCTAATCTATTATGCCATAAAGGAGACGAAATTGCTGCAAAGATTGATGGAGAGAAAGCTGGATGGCTGACGGAGGTGGTGATAGGATAAATGTCTCCGGTGCTATCACATCTCAGTATTCGCGTCCCTGTTATAAGGTCCTTCACAAAAAAATTAAAATGATCAAATTTAAGGGAAATATTATTGTCGGTTGTGAAACGACGCACATAGATTAATTTTTGATAAGTTTTAGGGCATAAATGACATTTTTAAAGCTAACGGGAAGTGTGGTGGAAAAAGAGATGATTGTCCATAACCTTGAATGAGAATGCCTTGTCTACTACTAACAATAATATTATGATTTAAATTGCTCATATTAAATTAAGACGAGAGAGTACCTTGGGATGCCGTCATATGAGATGTGGCGCCAGTGTCCATATACCAACTGTTGTCAGGAATGTTGAAAGACATTATGTTCATAACTGCCTCAACATCCGTCGGTGCGTAGGTTGAAGGAGGAGAAACATGTGTACTGTATGCATGCTGTGGATTTGTGCTGAGGATGCCAGACTGGGCCTATCGGGCTAGAGGTTGGGCCCAGGAGGACGTCGTGTAGGGGTAAAGTGGAACAGGCTACGAGGGCGGCATCGGCTATGCTGGCATTAGTCGCTGCCCGCTTTATTTTTTAGGTTTCTTCAAGAATGAGTCTCGAATGAGCCTCATAGAACGAAGGCAATGACATGTTTTGTTAGAGGATAATAGCGACGCTGTCATAATTTTCATTCAAACCCGCAATAAGTTGCATCACCAATCGTTGATTAGTTACCGGTGCACCGACGTTGGAGAGTTGATCGACAATCATCCTAAGTTCTTAACAATAGGCCGACACATTAGGAAAATCGTTCTGCTGAATGGCATGAAATTGATTTTCCAGATAGAGGGCATGTTGTGTCTTGTTGTCATGAAAAATACTTTCCAAACGCTCCCACGTTTGTCATGCAGTGACATCGGTTTCAATAATTGTATGCAATAGATCGTTCGAGACCGTGTTGTAGATCCATTGTAGGACAACCACTTCTAGGCGGGACCAAAGTTCATCGTCAGAATCATCAGGTCTTTATAGGGGCTTTGATTTTGGAGGGATGATATGGTCGATGACTTTGTATCACGACAATGAATCTTAAATAATTTCGCCCAAGATGAGTACTGAACCTTTTCCATCTCAAGAGTTATGGGAATGAAATTCTTGATGTTGTTAACTGCAAGAGCATGATGGAATTTAGGTTGTTCAGTCATTGAAAATTGGAGAGGAAGATAGGAATGTCGAAGAAAGAAGGGAGAGGGCTGCCGAGGAAAAGGGCTGCCGAAGTGGGGAGGGGCGACGACTTAGGGAGAAAACAAAGTTAGGGTTTGACTTCTGATACCATGTAGGAATATGTTCCTTGTCCTTCACTGATTATTGTGTACAATATATAGTGTTACATAATTACAAACTAGGTAATTAAATTTTTCTAATTATAATTGGATTATAAATTTACCTAATATAAAATATATATAATATGATAATATTTTATCACTGATAATATACAAGATATGATAATATTGTATCAGAAGGTGAAACCGTGCAATTTCTTATCTAACTCCTTTAAATATAGAAAATAGATAAAAACAGAAGTCCCACACCTTTTAATTGTACAGGAAAAAAGACATCATAATAAGTCCCCTCCTTTTCTGTTCCCCCGCAATTGGTGGTTGGTACTATATTAAAAAGGATCTTAATTAGATATGTACAAAGTTTCGTAGCGTATTTGGTCCCCACGTAATTGGTAAATTCTGATTTTCACTTTCAATAATTACTTGAGATGTGAACTTATGATCCCTTTACTTGTGAATTTTTATAGTCTTCCAGAATTATTAAAATATTTTATAATTTAGTTATTCATGCGTTATATATATTAAGTTTATTTTGTTATTTCATATTTGATAATTATATATTTCTAAAATATAGATCTAAATTAACATATTTTCTACGTAAGAAAATAATTAAAGATTTAATGTTTTGAATTATATATTTGGATCAATCTCAGTATTTACCAATAGTTGAGCCTTGAGGGACCAAGAGCACTATTTATTATCCCTAGATATAATATTTTTACAATAACATTATAATTTAAATTTGATAGTACATTAACCATTTTTATTATTAAGTTATCAATTAATATTTGGTATAAAAGTTTACTTTTAATTACTTTGTATGTAACCTACAATTGTGTACTCATGTCATTGAATAAAACTCAAAACTTCATCACTATGTGCATAATAAGGAATAATACAAGAGGCTATGAATTTATGATTTTAATTTGTATAGTTAGGTATTACTCAACTGAGATGACATCAAATGGGACTATGAGGCTTAGGAATGAATTGAATATATTCACACTGTTGTCAATACCTAATCATCTATTTCTAGAACTGATCATTTTAAGATAATTATTATTGTTTCTCGTCATATACACGCAACTACATTAATAATCAAATTATCCATTTGGCTTGCGATGACTATCTGCCTTTCACGAGATCAATATTACAACATACATATATTAATTATAGGCTCACATATTAGAATCCAAACTCTATCAATTTAGTTAGAATACTACAAACAAAACTGCAAACAACAAAACACATGACAACTATAGTATATATACTTGATTTTTTACAATAGTTTATATATACCAAATCTCTAGATAACTTGATTTAAATCACTACTATTTACAACGTCTACCAGAAAAAAATAGTACTGATGTAGGAGAAATGGCGGACAATTAGATGAGAAGCAGATGGAGAAATTAAAAGGGCCCTCTAAAATACAATGTGCAAAGGAGTTGGTGCTGTCCTAGGCTAGAGCCACCGGATAATAAAATGAAACAACATATACTCCATATGACATGGCCATATAGTAAATTCTTTTAGCTAAATATGTATTATGTCTGACTAAATAATTAACTTTAAAAGTCAACAAATTAAAGTGAAATTTTATATCACTTAAACATGTAAAGTATTTAAAAACATACTATATATAAGGCATATGTCTTATATTCATTGTCAGGTAAATATTGGATGTGAATAAATTTTTATAGAGACATGTCGGCCTCTTTATATATAGAGAGAGATAAGTATCATTTCTCTATGAAACATACATCAGTACAATAGTTGTTTGAAATAAAAAAGATGGTTACTTTGATTGAGGAAAAACGATAAAATGAATTGGTCTTTTTGGGAATGATCCAAAAGGAGAGGTGATAAATAATGGGCATCTTAGTTTTTGTCCCAATGCTGAAATGAGAAGGATTCTTAAAGATTTTGCGTGTGGTTAAGGGGTTTGCTTTGTCTAATCAAAGTAAAAGAATTGGGACCCAAAGCCCTCTCGACTCATGTTAGATTTCTTTGTCCGTGTATCTTTGTATAATCCAAATGTTTTGGGAAGAGAGAACGAAAGGGGAGAACATTGAAAGAGAAAACAGTGTTTTTCCCTTTTCACCCACAAAATATAATCCAAATCCAACTCCTTATTTCATATAGATGTATGTATTGGGTGACAAAATTAGCTTATGAAAACATGATCCTATAATTTATTATTTGATCGACTCATTTTGGCTCGCTGGATTCCATCCCTTGAATAAAAATTAGATTGATTTGGGCCAGGTCGAAGTGCAAAGATGTCCGCTTTTGGCCATCATATTTAAGTCATACTTGCCGTGTGTAAAACTTTGCAAGTCTATTCACCACGAAATAACTTCAGATATGTGGTGCCTTAAGTTATATGTAGCTGAAGTTCAAACACATATAATTGAAGTTCAGTAATTTTTGCATGAACTTAAGTCATATGTGGCTGAATTCAGTCAGTTTTGCTTAAACTTCAGCCTTGTCAGTCATATGATTTTTTTTAAAACTGAATACAAGTTAAATAGAAGTATCCAAATTAGCTAACCATGAAACTTTTATAAATAAAAATTGACTCAGAAACCTTATCAAAATATTTTTTATTTTTTTATTTGATGTAATATATATAGTCATAATAAATAACAAACAATTATTTTTTGCTTGGTAATAAAATAAGTTATAAAAAAAATAATTTTATGAGAGTTGAACATGTTGAGCTAAGATAACCCATTTTTTAGTTCATCCTGACTCTCTCTCAGCTCAAGTAAACTCTTAACTGATTATTGATCTGATTCAATTATTAACTCAATTTATTTTGACCGACTCAAATTCAACCAACCTCGTCTATTTAACATCCCATAGTTATATATCAAGCATTTGATGCACCAATCTATTTATCTTCTCCCTACTTTTGGCTTTCAATCCACTCCAAAAGCCGCTTTCAGTAAAATGAATATGTCTATTTTAACATCATCAACATATCTTTATTCATGAGATACACATTTGAATGCTTTGACAAAAAGTATACTCCAAGCGCTTAATGACTAAATTCATTGGTCTATATTTCAGTGTAGTGAAGTACTTGACATTTGAAAATGACCCCAAATTTTGGTTACTAATGTATGGCCGTCTTGTATTATACCACGTGCTTTAGGAAATAGTCATTTCCTTGTCATCATGTTATCGATATTAATTTATGTTTGACTAACAAGTCATTAGTGTTCTTATTTTTTAGACGGTCTTCAACTAATTAGACCTTTCAAAAGTTGTACTTTCTTCAACTTCGATTTTTGCAACACGGTTTGTCAATCTTATTGGTTTAACACATTGTACTTGTATATACAACGCTAAAAGTTTGCTCTTGTGAGACTATGCACAAATAGAATTGAAAATATGCATGTAATTCCAAGTTGTCAAGTATTAATGTTGTTTGACATTATATATTTTTCAGGAGTGTTTTGGGGTGTTTTCAAAGAAAAATTATTATTCAACTTACAAAACATTCTTAAAATTTGAAAAAGAACTACATTTTCTTAAAAACTTTTTCTAGAAGTTGTCCAAACGCTATGATCCGTACAAACTAGTTAAGGTAAAGAAAGAAAATCCCAATTTCTCTCCGGCAATTAATTTTTATTGGATGTCACTTTTTCAGGATTGGTATTTAAATTTAATTCTCGTTTTTTTTCAATTGCAAATATCACCTTTGGGGTTCCTTTCATTCGTCTCTCTTATCACTAAATATCTATGTTGTTATGTTCATTTGATCGGGGCAATATCTTCCCTTATCTTTTATGTATGACTTACTCTTCTTGATCTTGACGTATCTTAGGCTACTCAAGCCAAATGAACATTTCAGGATAAAGATAAGAGCTCTAGGTCAAGCCTCGTGTTAGATTCACACTCTTCTTTTACTTCTTCCTTCTTCTATCTTCCTCCCCTTCTTATCTCCATGCTTCTTCGACTTCCTTTTTTTTTTTTTCCTTATATAAATATCATTGGAATGTTGTGATTGTATACTTGTATATAAAATATCATTGTAATTTGTCTTCTTACCTCATCTCAACTTGTGGAGTAAATGAACTCACATTACACCACCAAGCAAGGAACAAAACCACAACAATTGCAATAATTTTTTTCTTTTTAAAGATAATAAATTACACTTCATTCATCCGGAAGAAAAAGATTGGGTGAAATAGGAAAATAACCACATTTTACACCGCTGATTTAAAGTTAACCATTATCTGATCAAAACTAATAAAGAACTCTATGAATTTTTTTCTTAATATCACTGTTCATATATGATTTTCCAACTCCAGTAATTCACATTAGCAATTATCAATTGTCAACTATATAAGTTCCTTCTTATTGCAACAAGCATGGTTGTCAATAGTTCCATCGTCTTAAACATTCGTTACAAAAATAATGAAATCCTGCATGTCAATTGGAATTGAAAAGACAAGTTTAAGTAAATCAAAATTAAATGGTTTGATGAAGTAGAATAAATTCAGAAAAATCGAGAACTCAAGGAAAGGGTCTTAAGTTTGTGGTTCTATAAGTGAAAACTTAAAGATTCTGTTATGGAGTTTCTGATTCTAAAACTAAGAAACTAAGGAAGAAGTCATCGAGTTCATGATTTTACAAGAACTTAAGGATTAATTTGTCATGGATTTTGTGTCTATTACTACGAACCAAGGAAAGAGTCATTATGATTCTACAACTGATAATTGAGGGTCCTTGAGTTTGAACTCCAGCATAGTGTGCTGAAGTTTCACTTGTAAAAGTTTTGGACTTTAGTACAATTATTTTGGAGGTTATTTTTGGTGTTTTAGCTAAGAGTTATTATCCAAATTTAACTTCCGTATTAAAAAGTAGCTATCTTTTTAATTATATTTCAAACCGCGGCTAAACTTTGAATATCGATCCAAAAAGTGGTTAGCCCGCCCAATCTTTTTGAAAAACATGCTGCTAAAAGACTAAAAGCTTCGGAAATTCAGAGAATATGATGAGAAAGAGTGGCATAATAGGAATCAAGAATCACGCTTGCAACAACTAATATTGTGAACAATTAAAAACATATACAAATTTTGCCCATCCAACAAAATTTGTGAATAATTTGTACCAAAAGTTACCCTCCACCAAGCAAAATTGTGAATAAGACAAGAATTATTCATCCGAAAAAGCGTATAAACTATTCAATAAGATATATATATATATGAAGATAGAACCAAAGTTATGGCTTAATGGCAAAACTAGTGAACAAATTCTTCCATCTTCATATGGTGTGTAGCAACAAGACTATTTTTACATAATTTCCCAGTAACAACAGTCTAAGAAAAAAAAAGACCAATCAAAACCCTATCTAAGTAAAGCTTCGTTTGTTATTATCTCAAATGATCCGCTAGGCGGACAGGGGTTTCACTGATTTCGAATTGGAAAGCCCCTTTCCTTTTTTTTTTTTGGACGAACAACAAACTAAATTTTTTCTATTTGGTTCTGCTATTTCTCGAACTTAGAAATTATGCCTCACATGAGTCACATCTATGGTTAGATAGATCGAATCCATGCATCCTGCAGGCGTTTAGATAATTCAATATACGTACATTGTACACGTTTAAACATTAGTTGGTTAAAGTTAAAAAATTATTAAGTTAGAAGTGTATTTATTTGGACATGAATTTCACTTGAAAATGAAAGAAATAATCCCCTTGATTATTTTCATTAATTGAAAGGCTATATATACAAGTTACATATTTCCATAATAGGAGAATCCTATTCCTATTCTATTTCTAAAACCTTATTCTACCATAATTCTAACTATATAATTATGGTAAGTGTATAACACTAATTAAGGTAACCTTTACACTACAATATACTACAAATATATATACCATATATACACATTTGTATCTTCCTTATTCAGCCCGAGATGGGCCTTGTTGGCCACCTATCTTTGGGTCTGCCGAGGCCCATTTCGGGAAGGCTTGCCTAGGCCACTTTTGGGTGTTGCCGAGGCCCACTCTTTGGGCCGATCCGATCCATCGCTTTGCTCGTGATATACACGATGTATATTGGGTGTATATCACGGGTATATTGTTACGTTTAACACACCCTCGCGATCATAGCGGGCGGTTTTCGAACGCCGAGACTCGTCCCTAAAATCTTCGAGAGAGAACCGTGGTAGACCCTTTGTAAAGATGTCGCAATTTGATAACGAGACGGGACATGGCATACGCGAACGTGACCCTTTGCAACCTTTTCACGGACAAAGTGAATGTCCATTTCGATATGCTTGGTGCGTTGGTGTTGAAGCGGGTTACCGAAAGGTAGATGGCACTAATGTTATCGCAATATACCAAGGTTGCCTTCGAATGGGACAATGAAGCTCCAAAAGCAAATTACGTAGCCAACATGATTTGGAGACCACATTCGCTACCCTCGATATTCGCTCTCGCACTTGAGCGTGATAGAGTTGCACGACGCTTTGCCGACCGGGAGACCAAGTTGTTGCCATGGAACATACAGTAGCCAGAAGTCGATCGTCTGGTGTCGGGACAACCACCCCAATCAGCATCAGTGTAAGAGACAAGTGTGGATGTAGATGAAGGATACAAGTGCAACTCATAGTCCAGTGTCCCCTGAATATACCGGATGATGCGTTTGATTGCATTCATGTGCTCAACCCTGGGATCATGCATGAATAAACACACCTGCTGAACCGCATACGTAATATCCGGTGTGGTAAAGGTAAGAAACTGGAGGGCCCCTGCAAGACTGCGATAGCGGGTCGGGTCCTCGTATGGTGCACCTGCTGCGACACTTAGCTTTGGGTTTGCATCAACTGGCGTGGAAGTGTACTTACAGGATGACATCCCAGCCCTCTCGATGATCTCAGCAACATACTTCCGTTGAGATAGAAACAACCCACCTGAATGACGTTTGACAGCAATCCCCAAAAAATAACTCAAAGGCCCTAAGTCTTTCATAGCAAACTCAGAACTGAGCATGGTCATGATAGACTGGCGTAAGGCATCGGAAGAGGCAGTCAAGATGATATCATCCACATACAACAGAATGTAGGCTAAGGACGAACCACGGTGGTAGATGAACAAAGAATTATCTGACCTGCTGTGAGTGAACCCAATAGTTGAAACAAAGTCAGCAAACCTCGTGTACCAGGCCTTTGGAGACTGCTTAATCCCATATAAGGACTTCTTCAACAAACATACATGATGAGGACGGTTTCGATCCCTGAAACCCAACGGCTGATACATATAGGTTGTTTCCTTGAGATCACCGTGTAGGAAAGCATTCTTGACATCCAACTGATGAATTGGCCAAGACTTTGAAAGAGCCAAGCTAAGCACAGTGCGAATGGTAGCCGATTTGACCACCGGACTAAACGTCTCACCATAATCAATTCCAACCTGCTGAGTCTTACCATCACCAACAAGTCGCGCCTTATGTCGAGCAAAGGACCCATCTGAATTTTCCTTATGAGCAAAAATCCACATAGACCTGATAACATTAATACCATATGGACGGGGCACCAACTCCCACGTCTTATTATCAATAAGAGCATTATATTCATCAGGCATAACAATTTTTCAATTAGGGTCATTTAATGCGGACACAGGATTGCGGGGAAAGGGGGATTTAGAGACATCCGAATGTAAGTTAAAATGTCTTTTAGGTGTAAAAATACCCCGCTGACTACGAGTGACCGGTCTATGACTCGAGAAAGAATTGAGGGAATTTTGGGAATTTTCTGGGCTCGGGACGGACTAGCCGGCGGGCGGTGGGCTCCGCCGGCCCAAATCGGTAAAGACTGGACTCATTTTCTGGATCAGTTCCAGAATTGGGCTGGACTGGCCCAATTGTTGGAACTGTTCCAGTGGCTGGAATTTCTGGGTGTGTCGGTACTATGGGTCCAGCGGGCAGTGGGCCCGCTGGAGGATTTTGGGTACGGGAGATGTCCGAAAAATTCCGAATAATATACGGGAATATTTGGTCATCCAAAAAATTATACGACTTAGGTTCGGGAGTATGAACTTTCGTAAATGGGAATTGAGTTTCATCAAAAATGACATGGCGCTTGATTATGATTTTCTTGGAGGATAAATGAAAACACTTATAACCACGATGATTTGACGGATAACCCAAAAACACACACGGGGTAGACCGAGCCTGAAGTTTGTTAATTGTGGTGGATGGGAATAACGGATAACACAAGCACCCAAAAAGCCGAAGATGAGAATAAGAAGGGTTCTTATTATATAGGATTTTGAGGGGGGAAGAATATGTCAGACCTTTAGACGGAATTATGTTAAGAAGATATGTGGCCATTTGTAGAGCATGATGCCAAAAATATGGAGGTATGGAGGTATGCATTAGGAGAGTTCGGACAATGTTATTGATGGAACGAATTTTGCGTTCGGTCTTCCCATTTTTTGAAGATGTATAAGGACATGAAAACCGAAAATTGATCCCATTTTTAGCACAGAATTCCCGGAACTCCCTATTGTCATACTCTTTCCCATTATCACATTGAATATTTTTTATTTCTCTTTCGAATTGAGTACGAATGAACGCTCTAAATTGGATGAAGACGGAAAACACTTGTGATTTATTCGCAATTGGAAACGTTCACAAAAATCTAGAATAATCATCTAAAAAGAGAACATAATATCGATGACCCAATGAACTGAGAACAGGAGACGTCCATAAGTCGCTATGAATAATCTCAAATGGCATTGAAGTATGAGAATTGGAGTCTACAAATGGCAACTTAACAATTTTTCCTAATGAACAAGACTGACAAAGTGGAGTACGACTCGTACCCTTACAGGAAATAAAGCTATTTTTATCTAAAACTGATAAAATAGAAGATCCCGGATGACCCAGACGAGCATGCCACATGGAAGGAGAGATGGCTGCAAAGGCGGACGGCAAGGTTTGACTCGATGGACTGAAACCAGGCATGATAGGATACAGATCCCCCCTACTATCACCCACCTCATGAGATGACTCCCCGTCTTGAAATCCTTCACAGAAAAACCAAAAGGATCAAATTCAACGAAAACAGAATTGTCATTTGTGAACTTTCGGACAGACACTAAATTTTTAATCAATTTAGGAGCATGTAAAGTATTTTTCAAGAGAAGGGATGGATTGGGGGGAGACAACGTTTTCTGACCATAACCCTGAATTAGAATAGAGTTGCCATTACTAACAATTATACCCCGAGGGGTGCTCAAATTGGAATAAGAGGAGAGAGTACCTGATTCGGAAGTCATGTGAGTAGTTGCCCCGGTGTCCATGTACCAATTTGGGTCTGGTTGAGTCAACCCCAACCTGTGCATCGCGGCCTCGATATCAGTCTGAGTGGGGCCTGCTGCATGATGGGCTTGCGGAGGTCGGGGCCCAATAACTCCTGTCCGTGATGGTGCTGGGCCGTAGCCGCTGTAGTTGCTGCTGTTGGGCCACTGACCAGTGGGCCGCCACTACTAGGCGTTGGTCCTGGACTGTTGGCCAGCCCACTGGCCGCTGGACTGCACTGCTGGATTGTACGGGCTGTTGGTCTACGGCCCACTGCCCCAGCCCCACTGCCATGGGCCCCACTGCTGGGCCTAGGGGGGTGGTGGGCCATTGTTCACTAGATGGGACCCACCGCCTGCTTGCTGACCACCGAAACCGCCACTAGAACCGCCGCATTTGCCCCCGCGGTTTTTGTTATTATTCTTTCGATTATTCTTGCCGCCACCATTATTATGGTTTTGGCCCGAATTATTAACAAAACCCGAAGGACTAGGAGAGGATGCCACCATGGCGACAGGGCTTGCTCCGGTAGCCGCCTTTTTAGCAAAACCGGCTTCTTCCAACGTAAGCATGGAGCGGGCTTGATGAAAGTCGGGAAGAGGGTTGCTTTGGCGAAGGAGAGTTCCAACACCATTATAGGCCTCCGAAAGACTGGCAACCAACTGTAGAACTAGACGATTATTTGTTACTAGTGCGCCAACATTACGGAGTTGATCCGCCAACTCTTTTAGTTTCTTGCAATATGCAGAAACGTTAGGAAATTCATCCATTCGAACGAGAGAGAATTCCTGCTCGAGTGTGACGACACGGGAATGTTGGTTGTCTTGGAATATGTCACGCAATCTATTCCATGCAGCCATAGCCGTGGTATCTGGCTCAATAATCGTCTGTAGAAGGTCCACCGAAATAGTGGCGTATATCCACCGAAGAACTGTAGCATCAAGTGTAATCCATAACTCAGAATCCTCCGCAGGAACGGGTCTAGCGGGAGGAACGATGTGATGAAGAACTTGATAAGATATAGCGTGAATTTTAAACAACTCCGCCCACGTTGCATATTGAACGTTTTCCATCTCAAGGATAATAGGGACACTAAGCTTGATATTGGAAACCGTGAGGGCAGGGTGAAAATTGTTCTTAGACATATTGAAAGAACAAAGAAGGAGGGGAAATTTAAGAGAGGTTTTTGAGAGCGGAAGACGAAATTTTGGAGAGAAAACCCGAGGGGGGGGGGGTTTCTTTGCCACAAGGAAGACAAAAGTTGAGAGAAAAACTTTTGTTTAGACCTAGTCTTTTGATACCATGAAAGAAATAATCCCCTTGATTATTTTCATTAATTGAAAGGCTATATATAGAAGTTACATATTTCCATAATAGGAGAATTCTATTCCTATTCTATTTCTAAAACCTTATTCTACCATAATTCTAACTATACAATTATGGTAAGTGTATAACACTAATTAAGGTAACCTTTACACTACAATATACTACAAATATATATACCATATATACACATTTGTATCTTCCTTATTCAGCCCGAGATGGGCCTTGTTGGCCACTATTTGGGCTGCTGTAAAAGCCATCTATTTGGGCTGCTGCATTCGAGGCCCACCTTTGGGCCGATCCGGTCCCAATTTCGCTTTGCTTCGTGATATACACTGTTGTATATTGGGTGTATATCACAGGTATATTGTTCTGTTTAACAGAAAATAAAGTTGATGTTTTGTGGCTAAAAAATGTTTCACTCAAATACTTCTTATCAAACAAGTGTTTTAATAATTCAAATACTAAAAAATAGTATTTATTAAATATTGATAGCCAAACTTCAACATGTAAATAATACACCAGTATTGGCAAGTGAAGTCGTGGCCGAAAATGTTGATTCCTGAAAGAAAGATACCAATGAGTACTGATTTTATCAGGAATTATCTAAAAATTACAAACAAGAATGCCTCAGCCTTAACAAGGTGATGCCCCGACTTTGCGAGCAAAATTGCTCAGGAGCCTTTTGATTATGAAATAATATATTCCCATGTACCCTATTCTCAACATAAGAATGCTATTGTCAAATGTCTGGTGCTCCAAAATTAAGCTTTCCCGCTTAGAAAATCTGCAACAACACGGAAGCAGGCAATTCTTACAAATGTCACATCTTCCAGTTATACTCTAATACACATTCATTTGAAAAATAACATTACTGAAGCATCAGCTCTTCGCAGCAGTGGCTTTTCCCTGTGCTCCCAAGCTATGTACTTCCCGCTCTTAAAAAAATCTTGACTATCGTGAAATAATATATCTTACTGATTTCATTTGCTGGCGTCATTGGAAGGACCTTCATTTTATATATGCTTGAGTGTTCCCTTCACTAGGGGGAGTTGTCTTTTCCTGAGCGATAGGAGTCCCTGGCTTGGTTGTTGCAGGTTCTTTCTTGACAGCATTGCCGGTTGGTCTGTCTGCAATACCACCTGATTGTTTTTTGGACTCAAAAACTAGTCTAAAGCCAGCCTTGATCAACAGTGGCCCTGAAACCAAGTTCTTGCGGATGTCAGGGACGTGCATCACTTCCTTCAGAGTAGGCTCTTTGCCTGAAGTCATTTTGAGGACAACCTTTCCAACTCCTTGCACTTATGAGGTAGCGTCGTTGCCCATGAACAGCTTTTTGCCCGAGATTGGGCCCTAAGAGGAGAATGCACTCTTGTCAGAGCAGATGTGACGGGTTGCACCCGTGTCTATCCATCATTGCCTTAGATGCTCCACCAGATTTTCTTCCAGCATTACAGCAGAGAAATCCACAATCATGTCGTCAAGATTCGAAGGATCATCCTTGTCTTGCACAAAGTTAGCCATGGCCTTGCCTTGCACGAAGTTAGCCTTGGACTTGCCTTTGTTCTTGGCTTTTTCCTTCTGCTCTCGCTTCAGTTTGTGGCACTCTTTGATTATATGCTAAGCTTTCCACAATGATGACAGTTTTCTTTGAACTTCTCCATTATTTGGCTTTTGCCATCTCCCTGGTAGTTACGCTTTTTGTTGGCGTTTCCCTTCGAATCAACCAAATTCGCCTTTGCCTCAATTGGCTGCTTTCCCTTAGATATAGTTCTTTTATTGTCCTCTTGTATTTGCAGTTTGACAAGAAGATCTTCAAACCCCATTTCCTTTGTCTTTAGTTTGAGATAACTCATGAACTCGTTCCACGAGGGAAGCAATTTCTCAATTAAAGACGCAACCAGAAATTGCTCGTTTGGCTTCATTCCTTCCAAATCCAGATGATAAAGAATCATTTGAAACTCTTGGATTTGGGACATCAATGATTTACCATCCACCATTTGAAATTTCAGAAACTTTCCAATGATGAATTTCTTAGTACCCGCATCCTGTGCGCTGTACTTTTTCTCAAGTTTTTCCCACAACTCCTTTGTCGTCTTCACGGTGCAATACACAATATAGAGTGTATCTGACACACCATTCATAATGCAGTTTTTGCACATGAAATCACTATGATTCCAGGCATCCAGAGTTAACTTCAGAGCATTTGTGACCTAGATATCTTCGCGCACTTCAGCCGTTGTGTTAGACTGAGTGTCTATTGCATCCCCACCAGAAGGATGATCTTTTATCAGAAAGCGTGACAGGTTCAACGTAGTAAGATAGAACATCTTTTGTTGCCATCTTTTGAAATTTGTATCCAGAAACTTTTCTGGGCGTTCTCCTTTGAAACTGGCAGGAGCAGGGACATCAGCGTTCCCTTGAGTAGCAGAAGCAGAAGCAAAGTTTGAAACAGACCTCTTTCGAACACTCATAAAATTTTTGTCTTAAACTGTAGGTATAAATGGTATCACTGAAAGGTTAAACAAGAAGGAAGGCTGAGTCGAGGGATGACTCTCTGTCTTTAAGACAAAATTACCCCGTATAAATGCTTTTACGGTAATAGACAATAGTCTCCCAAGATAAAACAGCAACAATCAACAATACAAAGCAAGTAAAGTTGATTCTAGCGAAGAAAATAAATATAGAACATACTGCTGAAAAGGAGAGGATTTGTGTGTGTTTTTGTTTCTATAGATTCTCTCTATTTCGAACATAACAGAAGAGTTTTTGTTGTTTATTTAAACTGAACAGTAATGTTCAATTTATAGGTGAAGAGGAGGGCCGTTGCAATGTTTCTGAAATCTTCCGAATCGTTGCAACGTTTCCGAAATCTTCAGGGACCAAAGTATAAATTAGAAACACTTCAGAGACCAAAAAGAAAATTCAGGAAGACAGACCATGACCCGTGACCCGAGCCCGAGCGGGCGGCAGTGGCGCGCGTGTGGGGATTAGCCCTGAACCCAAGCTCACATAGGTCCTCCCTCTTCTAAATACATGGGTTACCCCTTTGGGTCCCAAACCCTTACTCAAAAATAGAGCTTATATAGTGCTCAATCCTTCCATCTTCTACCTATGTGGGAGATTTGTCATTTTGGCCAAGACAATCCATTTATTCATGTCTCAAACACCTTACTTTGTGTACCAATATCTCTTTCATTCCTTAATGATATTTGACGATACTTGACACTAATATCAGCTACTCATTTAGTAGATTAGGCATGTGCGAAGAAACAATGTTTCCGACATGCGGGGCCCACGTATTTAAGTCACTAAAGACGGGAAAAACTCAATCTCACATAGTTAAATTTCCAACAGAATTCTCTCTACTTGCCTCGATCACCAAATAAGACGTGTAATTAAGGGGAAGAGATAACTAATGAATAAACAATATAATTTGTAGACCAGATTTAAGTAGACAAAAGAAAGTATAAAGGGCAACACAGTGCATTAAGCTCCCGCTATGCGCGGGGTCCGGGGAAGGGACGGACCACAAGGGTTATTGTACGCAGTCTTACCTTGCATTGCTGCAAGATACTGTTTCCACGGCTTGAACGCATGACCTCCTGGTTACATGACAACAACTTTACCAGTTACTCCAAGGCTTCCCTTCGGACAAAAGAAAGTATATGAAGTAAAAAACAAGTCTTATGGAACAATTCCTTTCTACATCTCAAAAGTACTATTTCAATTTCCATAAACCTAACAATGAAATCACAGGGACAATTAGCTGAATTAGGTATATTTTTAGAGATTTACTTACATCTTTCCTCTTTCGCAAAAGGTAAAACTGATTTGCAAAGGACAATTGTTCACTCCCTTTTTGAGTTTCTGCATTCTAAAGCCCTACTAGTATTCTCATTCCTCTACCATTCTTACCCATTTACATAAAAATAATGTTTCCTTACACCAAAAGTACAAGTGATACAAAAGTTATCTATTCATACTCCTATGTCATGCTCTATTTTATAGAGAAGTCTCTTTTTTATTAATAACAGTGGTGTCAGAGCAAGCTTTCACGCACATCAACTATTTCACTGAGTACCTGAAAAAGCATGGGGTAACTCCGTCTAACAATGTTAGGCAAATGGGAAGACATAACCCTTGTTTTTTAACCCACTTCATTGATAAACTGCAAATGTTAGAGAACATTCTTCTATTCCTCTATTTCAAACGGTGTAAAGTTGGCACAATGGTGTTGCTTTCAGAACTGTTTCCCCTTTCCTTCTGACCCTCTGCACTTGCTACTTGCAACTGTTTCAGGCACAGTTCTTAGTAGTACCCCACTTAAGATTAGCCCATGTGGTATGATTTTACGACGAATACCCTTGCGTCTGATCCCCTTCACACCATCCTATCCTCTCTTTACGTCTATGTTTTACTGTAAGTTAGTCGAACTTCTAGACTTCCTTTCACTAACAATCCTGGAGAGAATATCAAAAAACATATATTTACAGTACCTTAATGAAAAAAACAATCCTGGATCGCTTTCTAGAACATTATGTTCCCCACCACAATATACCACTTATCTTTCGTGTTCATGGATAATATTCAGCAATTTGCATACTTTTGGTTTTTGGTTTGGCTTTGGGATAAATTATTGGGGGAAAATATCACTACATCCATAAAACATTTTTGAAAAGCTTTCTTTTAGTGGAATAAATATATAAAAAACAATCAAACATTTTAATTACTATACTAAATATATTTTAAAAGATTAAAAGATTGTTGAAAAATGAAACAATTTTGCACCAAGAAAGAAGAGATGGATCATGAATGCAAATCTGGATAGCATAGAATTGCTTAGAGGTCACTTACACACTATGGCCAAGCATAGGGCCAACTCTTTTGTGGTTCAAGACCACCATCTGGATTGTCCTTTTCCCCCCTTATTGGTGTTGTTTTCCGATTGGTGGCATTATTTCAAAATTTTGCTATAATTCGTTTATGAGTACCTACCAAAATGAAAGGCAAGTAATATAGAACGGTTGTAAGAACGCCAGTGTTTATATGGAGTGAATGTTGGGCCTCTATGGTTTAATACATCCACAAAATGAGTCATGTAGATGAGGATGATAACATAGATGACTTGTCATTAGATAAGACAAGATTAGAAATGATCATGCTACAAAAGATGCAAGTAGCGCATATTTACAGTCTATGGGAGGAATATTCTCAGAATATATCATTCAAAATTGGGGATGGGATGCATCTAAGATTCTGGAAAGATGCTTGGTTAGATTGCCCACTCAAGGAGTGCTATCCTCTGCTCTTCCAAGTGACCCAAGTCCTACAGTAGCTCTATAAAGAACTGGGAACATCTGGGTCCCTCACTTAAGGAGACACATTCAAAAATGGGAGTTGGATAGTCTATTAGCATTGATGGGAAGATTGGAAAGCTTCACTATGCTTGAGCAAAACCCTGAAAGACTCAGGTGGGGAAACTATGAAGCAGGCTACAAATACCTAGTGAACAGAATGAAATCATTGACTATTGGCCTTGGAACTTATTTTGGAAGACAAATCTGTCCACAAAGGTTATATGTTTCACATGGACAGCTCTCAAAGGAGCCTGTCTAACTCAAGACAATCTCTGCCAAAGGAACTTCCAATTGGTCAATGGATGCTACTTGTGTTTGCACAATCAGAGTCCGTCAGTCATTTATTCCTACACTGTCCAGTGGCTGCACATATGTGGAATATGTTTCCGTCAATCTTGGGATTGACTTGGCCTCAACCTCAGGTATCAGGGAGGTAGTGGAAGGGTGGTATAAACGGAAAGTTGACAGGGCCATCAGGAAAATCTGGATGATGATCCTTTATCTTTTGGTGTCTATGGCAAAGGAATCGAAGATGTTTTGATGGTATTCAACTCCAAACCACTTCTGAAATCTAAATGTCTTTTGTTTCTTTTAAGCTGGAACACTCTCTACCCCATAAATAGTGTTGTTACCCTCCTAAATTTTATTAGATCGCTCAATCTAGCTTAAACCCTCAACTATTGTTCCTTTTTTTTTGGTTAGCTCCCTGTACCAGAACTGTAATAGGAGATACCAACTAGTTGAGATAAAGGCTACGCTCACATTAGTTCAATATTTTCTAGGAGTCCTTTCAATCTTGTTAGGGATTTATATGTCAATAGAAAAAGTAGAGAATTTTTAGGAGCGGAAAACCTAATATATTGAATATTGGGATGAGGGATCTAAATGGACGAAATGGATAGTGAGGATTCATATAGTTGATCCAACTAGCTTGGGATTGAGGTGGAGTTGTCGTCGTCGTTGGTGATGGTGTTGTTTTCCAATTATTTCTGGAAACAAGATATCTTGTTTGTTTTTAAATAATGGTATTGATTTTGTTCTTGTAAAGAAACACAATCCCTGTTTGAGAACCTACTAAGAAAGAGATTGTGGAGATTTAAACAAAGAGTAAACTGATTTAGTTCAACCAGACTTAAAGAATGTTTGGTGAGATCAACCCAAAACATCTCAGAAAAAATTTACAGACAAACAGAGTTTTGAGGATATATGGTCTTGACTCTTGAGGAAGAAAAGCTTCAATATAAAGTTCTTGTATCCCATGATGAGTAATTAATAGGGGGTTGACATTAAATGCATAAACAAATAAATGTTTTTTCTATACATATTGAAAAGCATCTCGACGCATTTCATCTAAAACGCACTCCTTCATACATGCCAAACACTCAGAGGCAGAACTCTGCAGCCTCTTTTTGCACTCGTGGATAAGTATCCCATGAAAATGACTTACCTAAAAGAAAGAATATTAAAGTAACCCATAAATATGTAAGACCATGGAACACAAATTATAATTTGAATCATACGAAGATATACTGGGGGGGGGGGGGGGGGGGAGAGGGAATGGCATCAATAAATGAAAATCTACAACTAGTTCATAGCCACAAATATTATCAGATGACCAAAAAAAGAAATCAAAGAAGGAGAAGTTTCCATTACCGCCTCCATTGTTCTAATTTCATAGCGAGCATACTGAGCCACCAAATAAACAGTTGTACAAGAAATATTGTTTTAGACAGAAGCGCTAGAGGGAAGGTTACTTCAAATATGAAATAGCATGGGGTAAAACTTAAAAGTAGAGGTACCAAGTGAAGGCAAGCAAGCGAAGAAGAATTGTACCAGATGAAAATCAAGCCTGATCATGGAAGAAGAGTGGAAAATATGTCAAAATGTCTTATGCTTTTGATCGTGTTTGTGTAAGAGAACAAAAAAGAAAACGAACTTGACATTCAAAATCTTTTTTGCTGACACTATACCTGAAGACATGTCATTTTCTGCAACCAAGCAATGAAAACAAAAAAAAAAACAATTTATTTTAACATAAAACTTAAGTGAAATGTTATACAGGTTACAAGATATCAAAAACGTGTAATAAGGGAAGACACTGCCACAGTAGTTAAGCTTTTTAAAGTAACTACCCTAATTCTATATCAAGACTAAATAGAGATAAAATGGATTATATGCCCCTCAAGCTAAGACCACCGCTGGCATACTGCACCCCTCTAATCACACATTTTACTTTACAATTTTAATATCTCTTGGCTTACATTTTATTAGGTAGAGTAATTCAGGACTCCAGTAACTCAGAAACTTCAAGCTCTCTTAAATTCCACTTATAACATACTAACTTACTGATCATACTGTTTTTCTGGTTCTCCAGCGTACAATTTTGAAAGAAATCCTTAAAACTATGATTTCGACCTGAAAAGGTTACGCCACAGCAAGAACGGAAGCATAAAGATTGGTGCCATTGTTTAAAGTTGTGATGAAATTTATCCTTTTCAAGTATATTCTCATTGCTCAAAGTTGTTGTATATTAATATCCAGTTCAAACACCATTACAGCATTCAATTGTAAAATCATTCATCTTATGTCAGCGCGCCTCGATGTAAGTATGCAACTATTTACTTAATTCAAATATCAGGACAAAAGTGAACTTGAAGCATATCATTGGACAAACAGCAATATAACGTGAAATATATATACAGACAAGGATGCAAACTGTTTAACGAGAAACCTTTCTAAAAGTCACTATCAAAAGGTAACAGTAGCCGAATTTCTTCTTCTTAGCCGGTTCCGTGAAAAGCATCTTGGCAGCAGTCATAAAGTCAAGGTTCTCCAACTTGCTTATATGCATGGAGGCGACTTACTGGTTAGATAGTAAGTCTTGACAGCGGTCATAAATCCGTGAAAAGCATCTTGTTAAATAGTATTTTTAGTCTCCATCCGATATCTGCCCAAGACTAAATTACCAATTTTAATAAAAAAAGTTACCGAATAATGTACGGGAACTATTAAAACTTTTTTAGTGGAAATTCACATTTAGAAGTACATTTTTTGTTGTTTCTAGTTCTACTATTTTTATTTATTTATTTCAACGTCTACTACAACTTTTTGAGGTTTAATTTATGTTTATAATTTATATATTTTTAGTGTCTAGTGTGGTCTTTTGTGTTTGTATATTTTAGAATTTGATAGGACTTTTTTGGTGTTTATAGATTAATCCTTTTATGTAATGTTTTCGTCAAATCTAACAGAACAGTCCGGAAAATATTTAATTGAGACTAAAAATATTAATTTTGATAAACTTAAATGACTAAATTTATTAAGTGCATACTTAAAGGATTATATGAAACCTATCCTCAAACATTAGGGACCATTTCTGTCATTTTCTCCTACGTAAAATGTATCTGGGCCGTGAAACATGCTGACCATTGGATCCAGTAGAAATGGACGAGGTCCATAGGCTATGGGCCATAGCTCATGAGTTGCTAAAAAGAAGGACAACTTACAGAAACCACTTCTAAGTTCTAACCAATTATAGCTATTTTTTCATAATTACTGTTTGTAGCTTATTTTTGAGTATTTTCACATGTATTTCATTGTAGCTAAATATATATATATTTTAGTGTATTTATATATCCTTTTGTTTTGATTGTATTTGAATATATTCGACTGTATTTGAACTATTTTTATATAAAACCTCATATGTAAAATTTTAAATATATTGTATTTACTCAATAAATCGTATACAAGCATATCCCGTCGAATCCAGTGAGGAAAAAGGGAGGCAAAGTCAGGGTGGGTTGAGTATCTCCGGTGATCTTGAAATTCTTCGAAGAGGTATGTTTTCAGACTATGTTTTTCTAATTATAATCTTGATAAGTATAAGTCTCTGCAATTATGATGTTAAATATTGATAGAAGGTTATAGACTTTTATTTTAAAAATGAATTTTAAGTTAATAATACATGCTTCCGTACAAACGACACATATAGTCAAATACACCTAGTTTTTCCCCAAAATACAATCAACCAAATACAGTTAAATTATATGTACACTAAAAAAATGATGAATACACTCAGATATAAGATACAATAATAAGAAGAAGCCACGAATTCCGGTATTCGTCAGATATGAGAAGCGTAATGGTTTCTTTTTTCTTTCGTGTTCTTTGCAAAAAGTTTCTTCCTCCGACAATGGCAAATTCCAATTCCTCTTCCTTTGACGAAGGAAAACAAGCGCTGGAGCTCTTTAAGAATGGCGGCTATAGTGATCTGGTGGTGCTCCGACGAGCAACCATTGAGGTTGTAGTGTCGCTGTGGAGGAGGAAGTAGCAGAGGCAGTGACGTTTCTCAGATCAAGTGGTGTCTCCATGGAGGGGAAGAGGCAGAGGCAAATCTGATCAGATCTGGCCGGAGAGAGGCACCAGAGAAAGAGATAGGGTGAGGGAAATGAGAGAAGGGAAGAGAGACAGAGAGAGAGATGGGTTGTGGAAACGGCGTGTGGTGATTTGCGGAGGGTGGAGATGAGAGAAGGAAAGAGAGAGAGAGGTGGCTGTTTGGTTGGGCTCTAGTAAGCTCCGCTAGAGAAGATGACCGGTGAAGGTCGGAGAGAGGGTTAAGGGAGGAGAGAGAATGTTGAGGGAAAAGATTGATACAATGGAACAATTTATGGATATTTAGTATAGCTATGATAGAAAAATTAAAAATTAATTATAACTATGAAAAATAATTAAATTAAAAGATAGTTATTATATCCATAAATAACTTTTAGAGTTAGCTACGACAGATGATTATTCCTAAAAGATTTATTCCTCGTGTTAGGAGGTCGAACCAAATTTCATTAACTGATCTAAAATCACAGGTATATATGCGTTAGCCTATTTACATGGGGATCACAGTAGATTGAATCTGTAACTGTAGGTAATTGCACGTATAATCATTGTTCCTCTTAATAAGATAAAATTTCCATTTCGACTTGTTACCCCATTTTGAGACATCAAATCATTATATCGACAATTTTTTTATCCATTCACTTTACAATAATTATAATAGTTATCTTAAGCTATATGTTTCTTCATTGAACACTACTTACAAATTTTCAACTACTTGCTTGACCTCTGCGAAAAACAAAACTAAGATAATTATTGAGTAGAACGAGTAAGAGAGACAGTTGATCTGATTAGGATAAAAAGGTAACGAACTTAAAGAAAATCTTTATTTGCTTTTCGTTGTATCTTTCATTTTCTTTCTTTTTTTCTTGTTGGAGAAACAACAACTGAAACTTGACACACAACGTTGAGGCCATTGGTACAAAAAGGATCCTTTATATTGAAGAGCTAGAATAAATCAAGAAACCATCAATTAACAAGTTTGATTTAAGTATTGTATCTAAGAAGGTCGAAAGATGGAAAAACAACATTTGTTAGATATCTGGCGGATGTCACATATGCTCATTTTAAACAAATTTAAACAATCAAAACTATTGAGCAGTATTACCCTCAAACATGAGGGGCCATTTTTATCATTTTATTAATTCGATAATATTTTAATTTATTATAGCATGTAATATGCTTATTTTTCATATCATTAATCTCACTCTTTATAGAATATTATCTGTAGTGTCATTATTCAGGTGACATGTAGAAATTCTTTTAGGTAACTCTCAAGTTTAATACTCAATTATGTAGATGAAAACAAAACTATTTTTTTTAAAAAAAAAAAAAAAATTAGAAACCAATAAGAAGAGGCACTAAGTAGTATATTTTGTTAATATTAGGGTAAATAAGGGGTGTATTCAATTAGAATTTTAAAAGACTATTTTGGGATAAATAAGTCCAGTGGATTTTAAAAGATTATTTAGGAATGTAATGACTTAACCGATTTTAAAAGACAATCAAATTTTTTTATGTTTGGATTTTAAAAGATTTATCATAAGATTTATGAAGATTTGAAATAACCACATGGATTTTCCATGTCAATTTCTCTAACAGATATTTCAGCGAACAACTTGCATGCATAGATTTCTGAGACCTCTTCTAACATTCCATCGTTCGTACAATCTCAAACGTCCCGAGTGTTTAGGTCCTGTAACGGATGCAAATGCATTAATTGACTCCAAAGATAACCTTATAATTATTATTGTTATTCAATTTTATATCTGAAACATGATGTCAATATTTTAAAATAAAATCTAATTGTTCTCGCCTTCTTCACCGCATTGTTCATTTCCTGCAAGAGTAGTAGAATCCAATTTCACTTGTTCCTCTAATGATTGTGTTGCAGGGGTGTTTGACTCAGTTTGTATATGGGCTCCTACCTCGGGATGTTGTGGCACTAGTAGCTAATGTTCTTCTTCTATCTATTTTTTCAGAAGCTGACGTTTTTCAATTGACCGCATAGAACTAGCTAGAACAGTTGTTCCTCCACCAGACAAATAAAAATCTCACCTGAAAAGTCTGGTGGGTTATGGTAAGATTTTTTTATAGGATTTGGTATTAATACCTCCCACTAAAAAGTCATACAAAATCCTAATTAAAAAAACCTTTCGAAATTATCATGTTTTTGAATACCAAAAGACTTTTTGTTACTTGTTTAAAATCCTGATTGAATACCACTAGATTTGGACACCATCTTTAAAAAAATTATAATAGTCTTGATTAAATACCACAAGACTTGTTTAGATTATTTAAAAGTCTTAATCGAATACCACAAGACTTATTTATCCCAAAACAGTCTTTTAAAATCCTAATTGAATACACCCCTAAGATTTGTTTAAACCAGAATGATGGAAGATAAAGCGTTCATAATCATTCCATAACAGTAATTAAAGCCCCATCTCAATATTATAAGGAACACACTCCACCACTTCCACGGTGTAAGATTGTATCAATTCCCTTGGGGGGTCTTTCTCATTAATACAATATATAATGTACAATATGTAGAACCCTAATACAATAAGAATCCTAGCCTTACCATAATTATACATCACTAAATATACGGGATATATTCTAATTATGGTGTGGGGATTTTATGGGATCTTTCTAGTACACGGCTGATACACCCCCTCAGTCTGAGCGGGAGGAGGGCGGACGCTGAGACTGGATCTGAAGTCAACGAACAGCTGTCGCGGTAGGCCTTTCGTGAAGATATCAGCGTACTGATATGCAGACGGCACATGTAAGACTCTAACATAGCCAAGAGCAACCTTCTCACGGACAAAGTGTATGTCCATCTCGATATGCTTGGTTCGCTGATGCTGAACCGGATTATGAGACAGGTAGATAGCGGATATGTTATCACGGTACACTAAAGACGCCTTACACAACAGACATTGTAGCTCTAAAAAAAGGTTTCGGAGCCAGCATATCTCAGCAACAACATTAGCAACTTTCATGTATTCCGCTTCTGCACTCGAACGGGATAATGTGGCTTGCCGCTTGGCAGACCACGAGATGAGATTATCTCCTAAAAACACACAGTAGCCCGATGTAGAGCGACGTGTCTCAGGACAGCCAGCTCAGTCTGCATCTGTGTAAGATAATAATATGTTCGGTGCGGAAGGATATAAGTGCAGACCATAATCAAGTGTGCCCTTAACATATCTAATGATACGCTTAAGGGCCGTAAAATGAGGCTCTCTAGGGGCATGCATAAATAAGCACACCTGCTGAACGGCATATGTGATGTCAGGTCTGGTGAATGTAAGATATTGTAGTGCACCTGCCAGACTCATGTAAAGGGTGGGATCAGATACTAGATCACCATCAACAACACTAAGCTTTGATTTGGAGTCAACCAGAGTGGACATGATCTTGCAGTTTGCCATTTTAGCCTTGTACACTATTTCCTCTGCATACTTACGCTGACACAGAAACATAGTATCCACAGACCGAGTCAGTGATATTCCCAAAAAATAGCTCAACTTTCTCAAGTCATAGCAAATTCGAATTTGAGCAGTTAATAATCTCATTCTTCAACACATCAAAGGAGGCAGTAAACACAATGTCATCAACATATAACAATAAATATGCAATGCTACTACCACGATGAAAATTAAATAGAGAAGTATCACATTTGCTACACACGAACCCAATCTGCATAATATACTAGGCAAAACGATCATACCATGCACGTGGGGCCTGTTTCAGACCATATAGTGACTTACGGAGACGACATACATAATGTGGGGCTGCTGGATGGACAAAACTAGGCAGATGATGCATATAGACAGTTTCTTTCAGATCTCCATGAAGAAACACATTATTCACATCCAGATGGTGAATCGGCCAACACTTACCCATAGTAATGCTCAGAACCATGCGAATAGTAGCCGGTTTAACGACCGGACTGAATGTCTCACCACAATCAATACCTTCCTGCTGATTAGTGTCATTAGCCACTAGTCTTGGCTTGTACCTTTCTAACTCACCACTATCCATATATTTGTGACGAAAAAGCCACATACATCGAATCACATTCACCCCCTCCGATCGAGGAACCAAATCCTAAGTGTGTTGTTTCGTTAAAGCATTGAATTTCTCACGCATACCCGCATTCCAATTTGGGTCTTATTTGGCTAATTTAAGGTTTTTAAGAATTGGGGATATGGTTTCTGTGGATAGGTTAAATTAGACTTTGGGTTTGAAAATTCCGTGTTGGGCATGAGTTTTCATACGGTGGGATATTGTTAGCTGGTTTAGGTGACTGTTGGTGTCGGTAATCTGGTGATGGGTAGGGTCAGCGGTCATGTGAGTGGGGTTGCTATCGGGAATAGGGTGTGAAATCAGTATGTGTGGACTGGAGTTGGTGATAGTGGAATTGTTGTGGGTGGGCGTCAATTTGGGTAGATGGAGGGTTGGGGAGATCGATGTGGTAGGGTAGGGTGTCGGTGGTGGTGGGGGACTGTTAAGGTGGTTTTGTGAGTCGACGGTGGTGGTGTTTGGTTGGTTTCTGAGAGATAGTGTTGAAATGGTAGGCTCTGGAACGACGGTGGCGACACAGATAGGGGGATAATGATCGGAGATAGGACTGGGGAAGATGACCAAGTGCCGAAGAATGTGGCAGTCGACAGCGGTGAAGATGGTGAGTCGATGGGAGACAGGGAGACCCTGGTGGGGTCAAGTGAGACGGCAGTAGGTGGCAGACATTGGTTGACGGTGGTGGACTGACATAGTTCACGGAGGATGACGGAGAAGGGTCGGTTTCGTCAAGAAAATTGTAGTCCATTTGTCGGAATTTTTGAATGTTCGAAAATGGAAACGTCGTCTCGTCGAAGGTGACGTGACAGGAGATGTGAATCTCACGCGTGGACAAGTCATAGCATAAATAACACATATGGTTAGACGAAAAACCTAAGAATACACACGGAGTGATTCAGAGTGCTAATTTATGTGGGGCGGTAGAGGGAAGATTAGGATAGCATAGACAATCGAATATCCGAAGGTGATCATAAGAAGGGATCCGCCGGTATAAGATTTTGGTGGGGTTCATATTATGAAGTGTGCTAGTGAGTAAAATATTAAGGACGTATTCCACAATTTTGACTGCATAGACCCAAAAAGAAAAAAGTAAAGAGGCATGAAAAAGGAAAGTTCGAACCATGTTATTGATGGTGCGAATGATACGTTCTGCTTTACAATTTTGAGGAGAGGTGTGAGGACACGAAAATCGAAAAACCATGCCATTATTTTTGCAGAATTTTTGAAACGCAGAATTATTAAATTCACGTCTGTTATCACATTGAAAAGATTTTATGGATCTTTCAAATTGTGTTTTGATAAAATTGCAAAATTCAAGAAATTTGGCAAAGACTTTCGATTTGAATTTTAGTGGATAAATTCAGAGATAGTGAGAATAATCATCTAATAAAACCAGATAATATTTATGACCCAAAGAACTAGGGATGAGAGATGTCCACAAATCAGCATGAACAATATCAAAAGAGCAAACGTAACACTAGTAGATGAATTAAACGGAAGACGAACATGTTTTCCTAATTGACAAGAAGCATAGTTTGGAACAAATTTTCCATTACAACTGATAAAATTATTACTTCTAAGGAAATTAAAAATTGGAGCCCCTGGATGTCCAAGCCTATTGTGCCAGGTTGACGGAGAGAGAGAGCAAGAAGAGATGTGTGTGGGCTAGAACTGACAACAGAAGATGGTGTAAATGGATATAGGTCTCCTGTGCTATTGCATCTCGTAAGAGGTATCCCCGTACGCAAATCCTTCACAGTAAAACCAAATGGATCAAAATCAACAGACACAGAATTATGACTAGTAAATTTTCGAATAGAGATTAAGTTTTTGATGATGTTCGGGGCATATAGGACATTATTTAGGGATAAATGTGGGTAGGGTGGCTTGGTGTGGGTGTTACCATGGCCCTGAATTGGAACGTGGTGATCATTGTCAACTGTAATAAATTGAGAAGACTTAAAACGAAACAGTTGAGAGAGATTACATGCGGACCGAGTGAGATGAGAAGTGGCTTCTGAATCTATGTACCAATTTTCATCAGGCTGCTGCAAGTTTAGACTGCTGAAAGCCTGGCCCAAATCAGTAGGGGCCAGAGCAGTAGAAGGCTGCAGATATGAGGCCTGCGTGATATGGGAATGCGAATGCTGCTGGTGGGCCGACTGATATCCAAGTGCTGGGCCCAGCACCCCCTGTTGAGGATAGAGGGATTGGGCTGCGACAGATGCCGGGTATTGGGCCCAATTTGAATGCTGAAAATTCACTAGCCAAGTGGGAATATTTGTGGGCTGGCCCGTCTGCTGTAACTGTTGGGTCTAGCCGCGATGGCCTTTCCCCCTTCCTTTACCGCCGCGGCCACCACTGCGATTGTTTCGAGGCTGATTGTTGTCCAGCGGAGGTGGTTGGGTGGCGGCAATGTTGGTTTGGACAGGCGTTTCAACGGCAAGCGCCTTTTGGTTGTGCTCATCTTGCTTTGCACATTGGGTTTCTTCCAATAAAAGTTGCGAACGAGCCTTGTTAAAACTGGGTAAGGGATCAGCCTGTTGTATCATAGTGGCGAGAGTGTCATATTCACCATTCGATATGCCTGCAACCAATTGTAAGACCATCTTTGTTTTAGAGACGGGCGTTCCAACGTTGGATAATTGGTCTGCCACCAGTTTCAACTGCTTGCAATATTCAGACATGTTCAAAAAATTCTCAAGACGAGTGTTGTTGAATTGTTCTTCCAAATACATTGTACGAGTGTGTTGTCTTGAAAATTTTCTTCCAAGCGTGCCCATAACTCACGAGCGGATGCACCGGTTTTCATAATGGTGTGAAGTAAGTCCTTAGAGATTGTGCCATAGATCCATTGTTTGATGACGGCATCGAGACGACGCCAAGTTGTGTCATCAATTTCAGGGGGCGAGGGATGGAGTCGTCAATATGGTCAAGCACGTGATGTACACATGCATGAATTCGAAACAGTTCCACCCAGGACCAATATTGGCCATCCTCCTGGTCAAGAATTAAAGGAATAAAATTCTTGATATTGGTAACTGCGAGAGCCGGATGGAACGATGGTGAGGAAATAGTTGTGGGTGGTGTTTGAGTGACGACTGCGAAGGAAGCGGAAGCATCGGGGGAAGATGAATCAATTAAAACCGAAAGAATAGGTGGTGGGGGTGGGGGTGGGGGTGGGCTGTTACCGTCGGGAAAAAAATTTAAGTGGGGGGGGGGGTGTTGGCGGTGGTAATGCCGAGAATAGAGAGTAGAGAAAGACTTTAGGTTTTTAGAATTTTAGTTCTTGATACCATGAATTGTATCAATTTCCTTGGGGAGTCTTTCTCATTAATACAATATATAGTGTGAGGATTTTATTAGGGGTGAGCACGGGTACAGGGTACCCAGATAACCGATCGGAACCGACACTAACGGGTAGGTTCCGGATAGATATATTATAATAACGGGTAGGGTCCGGGTAGTAAAATTAGGAACCGATCAATGTCGGGTCCGGTTCCGGTTCTGGCAAATAGAGACAGTGGTACCTGGACCGGAACCGATACCCGGAACCTATAAAATATTAAACATTTTTACTTTTTTGAGAAACATTTGGACCACTTTTAACTTTCTCCAAAATTGTTTGTTGCACGCCTGCACATTGATTTTCCCCACCCCAAGACGCAAATATTTCAGCTTTTTCACCCCTTTATTCAATAATGTTTTTTGTGCCCTAAGAGAAAACACACAAAACTCTCTCAATAGCAATGGCGTTTTAGCTACACCACCGAGCTTCATCATCGTCGTTGTTGAAGCTTTCTCTCAGGTACTTTCATCGTTGTCGTCGTTGAAGCTTCACCTTTGCCTCTTTCTCTCCCTTGGTTGTGTTCACGTCGTTCCTAAAATGCATATGGGTTCATATCTAACTCTTCAAATTTCTTTTTAATATCCTATGCTTCTGTTCTATTTCAGGCGATACTCATCTTCAATTTGTATTACTTTTTTATTTGAAATGTAAATCTATTTTTAAAATTTATGTATATTTTTGTAGCTTAATCTATTTCAGGCGATTCTCATAGGCTAAAAATTGTTGCTTATCTGTGTTTTTTTATTTACAGGGTACCCGAGAACCTATCCGGACCCTGCCGTTCCGGGTAATGATTGCTACGTGTAGGTTCCGGATAGTAAATTTAGGAACCGATCTTTTACCGGGTAGGATCCGGATAGTTCAAAAATATTGGGGTACCCGGATTCGCTCACCCCTAGATTTTATGGGACGGCTGATACACTATCATAATGAGTGTACGTTACTTTCTCCCAGAAAAATAGAAATTTTCAAATTTTAAATTTCTAAAAAAACTGGGTTCACCCTTACAGCTCATATTCCTAAGCTCCAACCTTTCTTTTACTATTAAGCTTTCCCCAAATTTGCTCTCAAATTTATAAAAAGCCTCTCTTTTTCTCTGCTTTCTACATTTCATTTAGTATAAAACAACCCACTCTCCAACAAAATTAGACGGCGCTGCACCATAACGCCACCAAGATTACTAAGATACCTGAATTTAATTATCAAAAAAATTAGTATTTGCTTTATAATGTGGTGCTTATTTTGTTTTAGCTATGGTAACAGAGTATTAGCGAGAGGAGAATATTTTAGGTTTGTATAAAGATGCTGTGCAGAAAGAATTCAGTTAGTTGTGGCCGTGGATCGGTGCCAGTGCATCTAAACGTGTATGATCTAACTTCCATTAATGGTTATGCTTATTGGCTTGGTCTCGGTGTTTATCATTCTGGTGTTCAAGGTTAGTAATTACTCTCTTTGTTCTTGGTATAATTCGAATTTCGAGAGTTAAACAATTTAATTTTGATTGATAAAAAAAAAAATTGTTTGAATTTCGAAATCTGAAAGATGACACATAAATTGGGACGGACAGATAGGAGTAATTTTTTTCTTTTCTTAGACATAACATTTGTTGAATTGTTCCTGAATTTTCATAGATCTAGGCATAACTTGGATAATTTTTTTGTTAGTTCATGGAGTAGAGTATGCATTTGGAGCTCACGAGTATCCAACGACGGGGATATTCGAAGGGGAACCGAAACAGTGTGAAGGATTTACGTTTAGGAAGGCAATTTTGATTGGATGGACAGAGATGAGTCGTAGAGAAGTGAGAAGAGTAATGGAAGAGCTTGCTGAGAAGTATAAGGGAAATGGTTATAACCTTATAAGCAAAAACTGTAACCATTTCTGCAATGATGCTTGTCTGAAACTTACCGGCAATCCTATTCCTAATTGGGTAAATCGACTTGCACGAATCGGTAAGTCTCTTAATCAATCAATCAACTATGACTCAGCTATATGAATCATCATCTATATCCACTTTGCTCTATTCATGTTCAGAAAATTCATAGTTATCTATGTCTATTATGGTTGTTAATTTACTGGAATCCTAAGTATGGCTCTTAATACGTTACTCTCGTTGTTTCAATTTATACGATATAGTTTAGATTTCGATAGTTAAACTATTTTAAGTCGAACGAACAATTTACAAATTTTTTGAGAAATAATTTACATATTTAGAAACTGTATAAAAAGTACTATAAGACACAATAATTAATAATTTAAAATATTTAAAGGACAGACGAATAAATCGCGGTCAAAGTTTTTCTGGTTTGACTATCAAAATTCGAACTATGTCATATAAATTGAGGCAGATGAAATATCCAACTATTTCTTAGTCACTTCATGGAGTTCCGAAATAGTCTGCCTTTGTTGGATATTTTGTTTTCTCGTGATATTGCTGATTCCTTGAGTTCCTTTTGCAACTCAATTATCTTTGTTAATTAATCAGGTTTTCAAACTGAAAAATAGCTTAATACTAGGAAATTGTTATGAACTAATATGGGCCCAGATGTGCTCTAGTAGCTACTCAAGTCTTAGTAAACGTCCTATTCCCAAACGAAAAGCTTCTTCTGATTAAAGCATGTGGAAATACTTGTCCAGGAAGTTTACTTGATATGGCTTTATGTGTTTAATATGGAGAATTAATCGTGTCTTAATTTCGTGTAGGTTTGTTTTGCAATTGCATAATACCAGTGAGTTTGAACTCGACTAAAGTTGGTCATCATCGCATCGAAGACAAGCTAGGTGAAGGAGAGAAGAATAAACTTAGAAGCCGCTCTAGTAGGCTGACTCCATCTTCGTCATGTTCTCCTCCGCTTGTCACAACCACAAGCAAAAGCCCCGTGCCTTGGTCTTCACCCTTGATATCCACTTCAATATAGATTTCTTCATGAAGAAGAAGGCCGCTCTACATGCTTTGTTCTGTTTTACAATTGATTCCTTTGCACCTTACTTCATAAACACTACAGCTGTTCAGGAAGCCCTGAAAATTCTGCGCATGAATGATTTCAATGAATTGGGTATAAACTTCTTTACGTCATGAGTCTCATCAACATAATATAAAATGCTGCAACATCTCATCAATTTAATGAATTTGTTTGTTTATAAGTCATCAGGTCTTAAGAGTACAAGTGCATCAAGATTAAACGTGAGTTTCTAAGATACCACTAAACTAAATAGTTCAACAACTCTCTTAATTCTAGAGCATTTTCCCCCTTAGAAGTTCCGAAGGTTAGTAGCACACAGTTTAAACGTGAACTCATATTGTATGATCACCTAACCTACACATCACACGCTGCACTCTGTATGATCGTCTAATCTACACATCACGTGTTGCAATCTTACACTAGACCAAAGGCTTGCTCCTGACCCTACTTTTGTTTATAGGTCTGAGAATCAACAGGACAGTCCAATGAGGCCATCAGATCAATGGGACTAGGAATCTACTGTGCTTTTCCTTCAGAGAAGAATGTGCCTTTCTGCAGCTTTCGGCAATATCAGGCCTCCTTTTCCTTTTATTCTTGCGCGCCCATTTTAGTTATTCTTAAAGTCTAATGTTTTACCTGAAATTGGACCCACAATCGTACCGACCTATCATAATCGGTACTTAAGTCATAACACTATCTACTAGCTTCTCCCCCTAAATCTACCAACGAATAATTGGTACTACATTAGATTCGTAGGTTAAACCAAATTCCACACTTAATACTACAAGGTAGAAAGAAAATCCTTAAGGATAACCAATAACAGTAACTTAAATATATATGCTATTCATGTAGATCACGAGTGGTTATCTGAAAGAATAGATCCACTAGTCATCCTATATCTTAGCATACAAGTTTGGGGGTGGGGGAGAGGGGAAGGGGAAACAGAAGACAAAGAAAATAACATTTTCAGAACAATGGTATGAGCAGCTTGATGTGCGGCTTGAACGACTCCTGCACAGGAATAATATATATATTATCAGCAAACCAGTCTCAATCAGAATTTAAGATTCATTCACTATTTGGAGACAGAAAACATACTTCGCATTAACAAATAATATTTGGTTGCACACGGTGGCATGTCAAACAGCAGAGTTCTTAGCCCTGCTTTGCTCTCATTGACTCGACAAAATTATCCAGGATCAGTGGCCAAGCAAGGTTCGTGTCATAATTGCTCAAATCTGGAAAACTTATCTGTTACACAAGAACATCAAGACAGGAAATAAAACTATAATCTCAACATTCAGATATCAAATTCACCACTAGGCTTCTGATGCAAGCAACTGTCATATAACAACCAGATTGCTCATATAAGATGATGACACAAATAGGATAATCCTAAAATTTTACAAAGTGAACTGAAGATTTACCTCATTAACAAACCTAAAAAATCCCATCCATTGATCCATGTTTATAACCTTGTAATCAGTCTGCGTCTGCATCAGTCACCAAGCACGTAAGCGTACTCCATATTACTATAAGTGAAATAAAAACTGGAGTATAACTATAAAATAGAAGAGGAGCATAGGGTAACTCACCCTCACATACTGTATAAGGCCATCAACTTGGGGCCGAAATTGAGACCCTAAAACAAGATCCAGCAGGAGACAAATGCTCTCAATGTCCATGCTCTTCTGCTTCTCCTCTAGGAAAGAGTGGAGAAAAAGGAAAACTGGTAATCAGAAGAAAAGAAGACACAGTTCAAAGATGCAATTTAATTTTCCAACTTTCACAGCCAGCCTCTGGAACTTGCAATGAATGGGAAAATAATTTAAGATATAGTTACTATATGGAAACTAAATCTAAACCCAGCATAAGAGCATGCTGTTATAAAGATATCCTGTTCGGTTTCATCTTTGTTCTCCTTTTCAGTCTAAATTTGATCAATGAATCTTTCCCTCCATGAATTAACACAAGTTAATGTTTACATAACAGGTGAAGTGGAAGCACCATACCTGTCAAGCAGTACTGAAATGCATAAGAGTAAAAATCCTCAAAATTTGATGCCCTTCTAACCTTTTAAAGAAATGAAAAAGTGGATCTTTAGTAGGAATAGAACAACGACCCTTCTCACAGCAGAAGGGAACCAAAACATTCACTTAGCATGAGCAAAAGTTCAAATATGATAGGTACCTCCTTCTCAAGTTCTGGAAGTGCTTTCTTCAATTTCTGCACTGTGTCAGCTCTTAATGCTTTGAGGCCCTTCCGCCACTCGTCCTAGTAGTCAAAGCAATTAACGCCAAGAAGCATACAGGCAAATATAAGCAGAAAAGCTATCAAGCTGAAAAGTAGAAGGCAACTGCATAACACAACAAAAGTTTAATGGGTTCAAAGCATTATTTCGGATTTCAGAAGAATAAACAGGGTTTTTTTGTAAATCATGTCAAATCAAACATTCTACAATGACCAAAAAGCCAAAATAGTTGCATTCCTAGTAAAGCTGATACACATGTATCTTCTTGCATTTTAATAAGTAATGGGCTTCTACCTCTAGCTCAATGGAAGTACAAACGCCACAATGCCATAGCCAAACCTCATTGTGGCACAAAGGAGACCCTCCTGTAAATCTGTGTGCTAGCTAAAACTAACTGGACTAACAACAACTCAAGCATACTTACAAATAAAGTAAAACGTAGAGCATGACTTTCAATAGTGTAGCAGACTAACTAATATCTCAACTTGATTTTCCTACAATAAGCAACTTTTTTATGAGGGTGGTCTCTGGGCCAACTTGCGGGCACCTCGACTATTCCACCCGTTCCTGCTACCTCCCACAAGCACATATACCAACTTAGAAGATGAGAAGAAATAACCTAGTGCTTTCCACTGGGATCTGAACCTGAGACGTTCTCCCCACTTCATTAACCACTAGACCTTGGGGGCAACTATTATTTCAATAGTTTCAACTGTGGAAAACACTATTACTCGATAAATGTTAGCTTCTAAACCTCACTAATCATAAGCTTCCAAAACATAAACCCTGGGATGAGTTTTTAACAGAAGATTCTCTAGGTGCATGTAAATGTTGATTTCTCATGTCATACTAGACAAAAGAGTATCCCTCCCTATAAAAGTCTGAACATGCTCAAATAGGCATATCTAAGACACAGGTGGAAAAAGCATAATTCTAAATTCCAATTATAATCATCCCAAGCAAAAACGTTAAAAAAAATGTAAGAATCCCACATCGGATGAAAAAGGGATGGGTGGTCTCCTTATATGGTCTTGGGCAATCCACCCCTCAAGAGCTAGCTTTTGGGGTTGAGTTAGGCACAAGATCCATTCTTTAAATGGTATCAAAACATGACTCATCCCAATTCTTGTTTCCCGTGTTGGGCCCCCATATTAATTGCCCACCTCCCACATCGGACGGAAAAGGGATGGGTGGTCTCCTTATATAGTCTTTGGGAATCCTCCCCTCACAAGCTAGCTTTGGGGTTGAGTTAGGCCCAAGATCCATTCTTTACAAGTTGCACATCAATTCCTCCATTTAGCTCACTAAGTTCTCCAGGAAACGACTTAGCCTGGGAGAAACTACGTGACTGTAATCCTGCCTAACCATTGCCTACTTCCTATGTTCTTACTCTACTTATCAGCACGTGGGTTAAGAACGGTTAAGCATTTAACAACACTTGAGACTTAAATCAACTTTTCAGCACCCTTGTCACTGGACTACCCTTTGGTACAAACTTCCTCAGATAACATGCACACTCATATGCCTGGTTAACAAATGCCAGCCTTATTTTTGACAACTAAAGTAATTGAATTAACAGCCATTACAGATAAGTTAAATTTGCCATTGTACGTGAACAGAAGGAAGAAAAGCTACCTGTGAAAGATTGATAAGGATGATAGAAATAGCAAAAACAGTGTAGTACATTCTGAAATGCTAAACTAATACTAGTAATAGCCAGAGCAAATACATACCAGGGAAAAGTATCCTTGTTTTTCAGACTGCATTTTCCTATAATACAAAGTTATTGTTATTAGATCCATGATACTTCATACAAACTAACAAGTAATAATTGAGTATGAAGAATCTTACCATGCAAGCATCAATACCCTGACGTCAGTATGTTCGACTTCCAAATCAGAACAAAGAAACTCAATTCCTTCAGGGCTAACAATGAAAAAAATACAAAAGCACATTAATCGAGTGCAAAATTTAGGAACTTAAACAAGCTGGTGAAACTGCATTAAAGGTGGAAAAAGTTGGATGACAAATTCAGAGGGGATACAGGATTGGGTTCGGAAGTCATTGAACCACTTACCATTGAGTTACTGGTTCAAAAAAAAAAATCTTTGTAAGTAGTTAGCAGATTTCTTAATAGATATACAGGGTCTGAGCCAAAGCTAATAGGTTCGGCTGAACCCATAATTTATAATGTACATCCGCCCCTGACAATATCCATATTTTTCTTCTTTCTTTTCCCAAGCATAACTTGCTTAAAAATCTTAGATTTTCTTCTGGGAAGAGAAGGATTATTAGAAGTGCCAACAACAAAAGATAACCTGTAATGCTAGGAATATATACAATAAGAATTACACAGCTTGGGAAATAAAAATGGTAATGCATGCTTACTCAATCATACCAGACGAAGCATTGGCATATGTATAAAATAATTGATTGATACGTTCCAGTTCCTTACTTGCTGCTTTACTTGAAGCTGAAACAAATTGAAAACAAAGTGAGATAGTGTAAAGCAGCTACAGTGCATACGTTTTATATTTTAATCATAGAACATAAATGAAAAAAAAAACACTGATGTCCAAGAGATCTAAATGGATCAGTAGAATAGTTCTGAAGCACTATGAAAATGCTTCAGCCAATGCAAAACAAACGCCAAACCAAATGGGCCATGAAATTGATTTTCTTGAAGATCTAAATACAACAGAAAAAATAAATTCAAAAGAATCTAGTTGTAGACAATAAAAACAACATAGACGCGTCAGTTTTTTTCTTTTAGATGACCGAAAACTCCGTCTGGGGCCAACCTTTAGGACTACTGCAGCCTCCAGAACTTGGGGATAGTGAGATCACCCCTCTACCCTTCTCCACTTAAAAACCAGGCTTAGTTCGCATGGCGCATGGCACAAACTCGTTACCTAAGCCACAAGTCCCTCAACTTTTGCCACTTGAACTGAGCCAGCCATAAGCATGTCAAAATATTAATAACACAGCATAACAATATTTGTTTTATTCCCATGAAGATATGTCTCAAAAACTCTGACACTTCACTCTACCGTGAAGTACCTGCCACTCAACCAAGAATACCTCTATAATTTGGAACTAATATTAGTCATATCCAAACACTCACAAAAATCAAAGCAAAAGCAAACTGAAACCAAACAAGATCAATAGCTTTAGCATCAAAGCCTACACCAGCCGGATTAATGGAAAGTGGATGATATCTTGGGCTGACCTTAATGATTACGTGTTCCCTTTTATTTTGAGCCGGTGAAAATTAAAAAGCACTACAGAATATGGGAGAAACTAAACTTCCTAACATATAGGGTCGTTTTCTTCATCTTCTCTTTTTTATCTTTACTATCACAAAAGAACTTGGCGGTCACGCCCTGCCCGTGTGGTTCATAGCTGTCTCGAGTTTGTTACAATAACCATACTTCTGCAGAATGCTCACCACACCAGATGGTTGCCACTCGTACTTACATGATCACCTTACTACCGATAATTCAATAATTGCCATCTCTAATAAAACAACATTCCAAAATATTACGCAGGCAACACACTTCAAGTGCTCAATCAAGTCCAACAACATACCCAGTGTAATCCCTGTGGAGGGTGATGTGTAAGCAAACCTTATCCCTACCTTGTGAAGGTAGAGAGGCGCTCAATCAAGTCCAATGTCTTACAAAATTCTGATCAATGGACATGTTATTACAGTAAAACGCTCAACACTTCACTCAACTCCTTATAAATCTTATTGTACATGTCCCAATATTTGGAAGCCACTAATGCGAATCCCCAAGGGGTCTACATGATCTAAAGGGAGGGAGAAGGTGTTACACATGATCTATAAAACTCTAAAGCATCACTGTGTAAAAGAAAAAAGTTAAAATCTTTAATCAAACAAGAAAACTATAAAGACTCGGAGAAACAAAATTAAATCAAATTGCATAAGCATTAGAGAGAAAAAGTTAACATGCAATTCCAATTGTCCGAAAAGATGCATTGAAATCAAGGATTAACATAGTACCAGAGCGAAACAAATCGACGGCGGGATTGGTGGAGGGTGCAGAACCAGTACGAGGCATCTTCGAATTAATACAATTGGTCTAAGGGAGGAGCCTCAGTCCTCAGGAAAAAAGAAAAAACAGGTCGTCATCTGCTGTTAGCCGACTCACCAACTGGGTACCAACAGTTAAAAAGTAAGTTTATTTATAGGTAAAATAAGTTAACTCCATCTCTCCCACTTTATGTTTATCCACTTTTTTTTAACCTGTCATTAAAGATTATTTATAGTATTTTAATTTTACTCTTAATCATATAATTTGTTAGGACTCTCACATCACTCATATAAAATAAAATGGGTCATTCGCACAAATCTCCTTATTTCGGGTGCTCTTTAATTTTTACCTCTCAAATTTTCATTCTCTAATTTTTGCCCACGATCATTTTTTAGCGCAGCATAATTAGAATTTCACAAGACATAATTAGTATTTAACTTCGACATATGTATAATAACAACCCACAAATTATGTCGGATAAGGCATAATTTTAGATTTCAACGAACATAGTTAGCGTTTAACTTCGACATATGTATCTTAATATCTACACAACTTATGTCGGATAAGGCATAATTTTCAACATTCAACATAATCTGAAAAAAATACTATAAAACTATGCCGCGTAACTTAATTCCTACATAATTTATACCGAGCTAGGCAAAATCTCAATTTTCGAAGATAAAAATGTTACAGAAACTATGCGTTGCGAAGTAGGCCTGAATATTTTCATAAAATAAATAGCAAAGGCAAAAATTAAAGACCACAGATGTGAAGGACAAAAATTAAAGACCAGTACGTTTGAACGACAATCCGCACAAATAAATGAAATAAAAAGACATGCAAAATTCTCATCACTGTTCTTTTAAAAGAATGCTTATATATATATAATTTACATGTCATAAGTCTATTAATTCCTTAAACTAGTCTTAAGGTACATGCATTATGCACCCTCGTCTCAATAAGTATAAAACTTTAAAAATTATATTAAATTTGTGCTTGAATTATTAAATAGTTGTCAAAAGAAATTGTAAGTTTTTAAAAATAATAATTGTTGATTTTATATAGCTAACTCAATAAAATTTTAAGTTCCTAATATTATTTTTGTGCTCGTCAAAAGCTCTTCAATTTCTTCTTTCCATATAACACCCATACGACGCTGATGAGGCAACATTTCATGCCCTAATATATAACATCATGCATAGTGTTTCGAACCATCTCAGTTCTAACAATCTCGCACCACAAGGCGTAATTAGTTGCGCCACGTTAGTTAGTTGGTAATACAAAAGAAGGTGATTCACGCACTCGCCCAAGTTCTAACGCACATGGCATCAAGTAACATAAGTGATTCTTCTCTTGCTCAAATTTTCAACGGGAAGAATCGCTTCCATCACCACCAACCATGCAATAAGAAAACATACACTTCTTCTTCGTGTCCTAGGTAGACATGACCAAAAGAAAGATCAATTACCGCCAGCCAAAAATTCATGTGCTTCATTGGAGAACTTAGGACAAATAAATGTTGTCAATCATACCCTTCTATTTTATGCCAAATAACCAAAATTTATGGCTTGAGTACCAAAATCATGCAACTAAAATTAATCCAAATCAGGTCTTCGAGACATTGCAGAAGGTTAATTCATTAAACTGCAATAGTATGTAACACCGATCAATCCAAATCAGATCCTCGAGACATTGTAGAAGGTCAATTCAGTAAACTGCAATGCCAACTTCTCCAACAAAACCAAACTTTTACAAGTACAGGATTTACTTGCGAATGATTACACAAATTAACAAAAGCAACAAAAGTCCTCAGAAGAAGGATTATAACATAATCAGCTATCACTACACTAATGTTCACACTTTTTATGACGTATAAACATACAAAAAATTGTTCTTAAAACAGAGATACGGGGCTTGACAAAAGGGAACTATGATGGCACCTCAGAAAGGTAAGATGTAAAAAGAGAGACAGCATCCTGCAAATGATAGGCACGGGTATCTTCAGGTATGGGTGCCTTGAATATGGTATCATAGCAGCTTAGCTGAACCTCATTTGATGAACTTCCATCGTTACCGGAAAGCAGCAAATTGCTTATCTCCTCAGCCATCTTCGAATAAACCACCCTAGAGACGATAAACATCCATTAGCTTAAACTTTTTGTTGTTGTTGAAGTAGTATTATAAATGGCATCAAGAAGATGCATAGAGAAAAATAGTTACAAAAGAGTGAGATGTTAGCTCTGTTACAAAGAGACCTATGCTAAGGATAAAGAGCTAATAAAGTCCGACAACTTCAAATGAGAATCTACAGGGGATAGACTATCCCAGCTACACAAATCCATAAGCTTAAACTTGTTACTGTAGGAGCTCAAACGTACAATAAATGAAGTAGAAGCATTCAAGGATCATGTCAAGTTTTCATGCTTTATGAAATACTTTTACCTCAATATAAACCAGTTGACATAAAGCTCTACTGGTTTAATCATACATGAGAAGATCTTAGGTGACCAGGGGCAGTAACACACTCTAAGGGTATTAAGAAACTTAGATCAAAACAGTGAAATGATTAGTTACTAAATGCAACAATTCTCTCTTTATAACATCCACATATTGTACTATTTTGAATTTATAAAACGCAGAATAGCCAAATAAACACATCTACTTGCATTAATTTGTATTTCCAACCCCCCTCTACTCCAAGAGGTTTCATCCAAACACTTCAATTTGATCAAACAAGTCTTTGAAATGCCTCATGACGGTCGACGAGGTTATGTGGTAATAATTTGGCTGAATTGGAAAGACTTGTTTTGATCAAGTTGAAGTGTTTGGACGATATCAAATGAAGTAGGGGGACCAGAAACACAAACCGCTGCAAGTACAGGTGTCTATTTGGCTATTTGACCTTTATAAATGATAAATGCACCTATATGAATTCCGCTAAGCATACGCCAGAAATGAGAAAGGTTGGGTAGGTTTATATGAATCCTGGAATACTTAGGCATGAATAGATCGGAAAGGATACAAGGGATTTATATAGCCAACAAGGATTCCTATAGCCAACTCCTTTTTAGTTTGGTTAAAGCATAGTTGAGATGACACTAGCTAATAAACAGGGTTGAAGCTTTTTGCCAGGTAGATATGACCTCAGGGATGAGTAATTTAGTTTATTATTGTCTCCAAATTTTTGTATCAATTTTTATATGATGATTTATCTAAGCAGTTTGTTTCAAGGATCCACGTAAAAGACAAGAAAAATCTAGGAAATGGAACAATGTTTTTGGTCTTTACTCTTTATAGCTAGGAGGGGTCAAGAGAGAAATTCAGCCCCTACAGATGACACTGGTATGTTTTGCATAGATATAGGAGGTGTAATAAAAAACATAATTGATACTGAAAACAAAGAGCATTTCCACCCCCATTTAAACACTATATATGAAATAAATATATCAAATATTTAAATGTAGCTCACAGACACAGGAAGCTACTCAGTCCCCATCCCAATAATATTTTAAGACAATAAAGAAAATGACTTCATACCTCACATTCTGGATTTTATTCATCATAAAAAAAAAATACCATGTGAACATTAATGCTCTTTTCTTTGGTAAGTAAAATGTTCCTAATCATTTGTGACCATCTTTACTGTCGTTAGTATTTTTGAGATTTCACTAAGATTATATTAAGAAAATGCATTTATGAGTCAAAAATATCAAGGAAGAAACCCTATCAAACTTAGAAATGAGAAATAAGGGTTCAATGAGACGATGGGAAGAAGGGGAGAGGAGGGGGATGCTAGCAGAAAGCAGTCAACTTGCCAGCCTCATGTTTCAGTATTAACAAATTAATGTCAAGTACCTTGCTTTGACAGGCAATCTGCTAGTCCAAACAGCCAAAGAGGAGTTTAAGCGACTGATGAAATCTGCACAAGCATTGTCTTTGTTTTCTAGAGAGTCCTGCCAATAAGAATGTACTTTGTCAATCTCTTAGAAGATATTACAATAACTAGGAGATATGTCTATAAGCTTCAGCCAACAATCTTGAATAGGCATTCGCTCTACTTCTTATTACTATGCAGAAAAAAGTCAGACAATCAATTCCTCATGACATAGACCAGTATCATTTGAGCAACCATAGAGGTTAGATCTAGCTATATGAACTGTACTCCCACTAGGACGAACTTCCTTTTTCCCGAAGCTGCCTTCTAGTGCATTTTACAAGTTGATCGTTGATCAAGCTGTACAGCTAAAATCTCATTCCCATTCCACTTTCCTACCATTAAAACATAGGCTTCCCACATTCACCAGAAAAGGAAAAAAAAGCATTTGGTTCCAAGATGCATGTCACCTCCCAATTGTAATGGTTACTGGGGGAGGTCAAAACTTTCAGCGTGCAAACACGGATGAAAGAATGGCATTCATGCAACCATCACATAAGCAAATTTTGATCTAACAAGGTTAACAGCTCCAGGAAATTTGAGAAAAAGGATTCAGACACATGAAAATATATTTTAGAGAAATTTCATACCACTTGATTCATAGCGTCACTATCCTCCTGCAAAGAAACTTTCAACAAATAAAAAGATATATATATTCCAGCTCCCAGATCCCAATCTTCAATTTCTGACTTGTGGTCCTCCATGGAAGCTGCTAACCTCCATATTTCTGTCTGTTTCTCTGTGAATTAACAATGTTAGAATAATTTAGCACATCATTTTTTATCAAAATTCAAGGTTGAAATAATTTAGCTCTCTCTCTCTCTCTCTCACACACACACACGCAGATAAGTAAGAAAATGGTAAATATACTCAATGGGATAAAAGATAAATCTGTGAACAAGTCTGCAGATAAATAGGTGATGCTGATGCATATCACATAATATGAGAAAAAACAAATTGTGTAATGAGACATTTAGACTTGAAGATGACTCAGGTTGCCATAAAAAGACAACTCTTACGTTGTTCATTAATCCTATTCCAAAATATTTAACAAGGTTCAAGTAAGAAAAAGAATGATGATGGAAGAAGAAAAGGGAAGCGCAAAAGTCGGTAGAAAAGCATCCCAATGGAACTGAACTTACCATATTCCAAATCCTAAAGTTATACAACTTTTGGGAATAAAAGGACAGAGGTTATAGGCATCACTACAGTAAATATTAGATATACAAGTCTTTAGGAACATATTCTGAATATTGAAATAGCAAGTTATAAAGATGAATCTAAACGATCAAAAAAGATATAAAGATGAATCTAGAGATTAGCAACCATATACCTGATAGAAAAAGAGAATGAGCAACTGAAGTCATAAAAATGGTGTGCGCTTTCTGCCACTTTCCGCACTCCAAAAAATGTTCTAGGGCTTTGGGGAAATCAGAGTAATAATTAAAATATGTTGCCTGCAATAGAGTAAGCCAAGGGTGAAAAATAAGATGCGAGCAGAAGAGTGATCCCAACACCAGTGACAATCAAGTGCAAGCAAAGGACTAACTTGAAGTAAAAGTACTAGCATTCAACTAAAGCAATTTCAAAGAAAATTTACACTGGAAATTGCCCTCCACAATTTCAGCATAATGATAAACCATCTTGTCAGAAACAGCAAATAATAATATCTTAGTAACAAAAAAAAACATAGATTGTCTTTGATTTGCCATAAAGTGGAAAGTGAGAAGCATGGATCAATGTAAAACTGAAATCAAAGGCCACCGACTCACCAAAGCCTCGTTCAACCATGCTGATGGAATACCTAGATCCTCAATAAATTGCCGCTGTAAGTCCTGAGAACTCCAAGTTTCACAGTGCTGGAAGATTATTTCCTTTATAAGAGCAGCTTGTAAATAAGGATAATCTTCACGGTGCGGCATGTGAAGAACCACATAGACAGCCCAATGACATTGCCCAAGACATAGCAGCTGAGAAATAAAACTAATGTCTAGCACATGAAGATCATTAGAACTGAAAGCACCAATGGCTTCTAAAACAGCTCGTTGATGCCAGATCATGTGGTAGTCAAGGGGATCATTTGTTGACGCGAAGGCACTGAACATCGTCTTTAGAGCACTGAAATCAATTTCTTGATTGGCATGAAGAAGCATAAGATAGTAACCTAGGTCAAAATGTTTCACTGCATGCCAATTCATTGACACTTCAATAGGTCCTTCATCAATATAAACTGGAACTGGAGATGGAGCTTTTCCTTCATTGAGAAGCCGTTGATATGTGCGGAACACAGCAGGCAATTCAGTCTCCGGTGGAAGCTGATACCACATCAACAACCCAAGAAACCTTTTCCAGTCAATGTCTACATCATGCAAAGCTCTATGAATGTTGCCAGCAACCAACTCAAGAACCCTAATCCTCTCTGTCTCAACGAAATTGAAGTCCAACCCATTTACTCTCCAAAGATCAAGCTGTCTAGAAATATCAGAACGATTAACCGTTGAGCCACCAGCTTGGCTAAGAAGACATGCAAGTCGCACATCTCCCCTAGAAGCCGCCAGTTCTACAGCAGCATCCAGCTGCCGACCAGTTAGAAGTAAGAACATATGTTGTAGATCACTTGAATCGTTCAAAGAACTTACTTCTTCCTGTACCCTGTGACAAACACTCTCTTGCAACCAATAGCTGAATTCTGCTCTCCTTATCAATGGAAGTGCTTCTGGATCAACATCTGAAGCAGTTTCTCTCGCATCAGGTATCATATCTTCCTCATCCTCATCTTCAAGAGATTTTGATTTCCCACTCAATTGTCTAGACGAGAAAAGCACTTTTATTAATTCCCAAATCATTGCTTGGTGCATCAGAAGAACACGGGATGCTGAAGATAAGCCAGGAACCTCCAATTGTCTCTCAATGACACCAATATAACTCCGACACACATCTGAAAGCATTAGACGATCACACACAACTCTTTGAAGCTTTAACGTGAAGGGTCCCTCCCCGAACTCTTTGGTTTCATGACTAATTTCCTTGTGAAGATGAAGGGCTGAATCAAAACACAAATCAACAAGTTCCTCCCTGAACTTTTTATTTTCATCTCTAGCTACTTGGTCAAATGCAACCTTCTCCAAATTGATTATCGAGGACAAACTTTGATTGTCTTTACTACCAACTGGGGCGCCAGAATGAATAAGAACACCATTAGGCCCCCAGCCAACTCCAAATGATCTACCCATGAACAGTCCTGCATCAACAACATTACGAGAGAGGCTTCCACTTATAGGTGTTTGCTGCTTGACATCCAGCTTGAAACCTTCAGTCTTTGTTGTCTTTAGAAGCATACCCTTATTTTGTTGGGTCAACAAAATGGACCCAGGTGAGTCTGAGCCAAAACTACCATGTTTGTATTCAAGCAAAGCCAATGGAGTCTTGCGAGTCAAAGGTGGACTAACTCTCTGGTATTTGTGCTGCAAAGGGGATTTTGAAGATTCTTTACTGAATTGTAGTTTTCTATCAGAAGGAAAATCATGATAATCATCTATATCCTTTTCTTCTCCTGGAAACATCAGCATTCTCATTTCATTCATCTTTATAGGATCTAACCCAAGATGAGCAGGAAGAGAATGTGAAAGATCAGTTGAATTGACTAACATGGTTTCTTCATCAATGTCAGAACCGTCTTCTCCGTTCATATCCACCGGATCTTGAACTTCTGGAGACACATCATCGATTATCATATCTTCATCTTCTTCCTCATTCAAACCAAATCTGCTGAAATGCTGAACGAAGAATTTCCATTCTCCATTTGATGGATCAAATGAGATAAAACGTGCTCCTTGTCTCTCTGTTCTAAGTCTTAATTTCTCCACAATTTCTCTACACGAAATCACGCCATAGTGTTTCATGGATCGTATTTCCAGTAGCAAAGTTACTTCAGCAGGCTTGTTAAGCCCCACGCCAACCGAGGGCTTGTCATTTTCATCTTCATATACAATCACTTCATGTCTTCTAAACTTGACAATCTGATCCAAATCCAACTTCCTAACGTCCGTTTCCCCAGAAAATTTGACAAATCCATAACCAAACCTACCAACAGTAAAATTCTCAACTTTGCTACAATACCCCGGGCATATAACCTCCCGAATAGCCAATTCACTCAAACATGGCTCAGTAAAATAATCAGGACATCGCAAGGTAGGTAAATCAGCTTCGTTTTCACCCAAAATATCTAAAGCAGAAACATTTCTTCTTTTACATTGAGATTGAGAAACAATAAGTTGATCAGAAGTCCCTAAATCAACTTCCATTACTATGTTACTTCTTCAAAACCTTTACAAGTGCCTGGTAATCAAATTCAAATATACAAATTAAATTTACATGGCTAAAGCAACGGTAACAGCAAAAACAAAAAAAACACGTGTTATAACATTAGCATTGCTTAGAATAAATCGTTTAGGGCATTGAATGTGCAAATAAGTAGACCAGCTCCCAAAACCCTAACAAGTCCGAATCAACATCTACTTCAGAAAAACGAAGAAATAACAGTTAAAAATTAGAATGAAGTTACCTTCTACTAAAGATACAACAATTAGGGCTTCTCACAGTTCGAGTTCGTGGAGGGTTTTAGACTTGGAAAAACATTTTTGCCTTGCTTTCGCAATTTCCCAAACTCGTGCGGGGCACGTGATGCGTCAAAGGATAAAATGGAAACTTGACAACATAGCCGCGGCGCGGATTCTCGTCTTCATTGAAATATATAAAAAGGTGGTAGTACTAACCTTCCGCTATGTGTGGAGTTCGAAGAAGAATCGGTCTATTGTACCCGCATAATTTTTCTTTAAAATATTTGAGGTATAAAATAAATTATTATAAAAATAAATATTTATATAATTATAAATTATCTTATTGAGAATAAAATGAGCGTTAAATTGCTATTATAAAAAAAAATGTCACTCTTTTAAATTTTCACAAAAAAAAATCATATAAATTGAGACGGAAATAATATCTATTGATAATGTGACTGTACATAAGGAAAGATAATTTAGAGGGTGTTTGGCTGAATCAGTAATCTAGTCAAGCACTTTTTAATTTATCTATGTGTAAGGTAAATATAAAAATTATTTATAAGCAAGGTGCTTTAAAAATGCAGTTCGATACATTAAGCTCTCGTTATGTGCGGCTTCCGAGAAATACAAACCACAAGTGCTTGTAAGTCAAAATACGGTAAAAGTCAAAGGTTGGTAACTAATTTGTAGTTTTTAATATAAGCATTTTTTGTTGATTTAGTATTTTTACTATTTTATCTTGAATATCTTTACTGATTTTGAAAATACCCTTTTTTAAATAAAACTCTTATATCCCTCTCATTTCAATTTTCGATGTTTGTTATTCCCCTTTTACGAATACTTTTAAATTTTTTAATTTTAAAAGAACTTTAAGGATAGTTGCTTATCAATATTTTTTCTAGACACACCAACTACTTATTAGTTTTAGGACTTCAACCCAAATATGTATAATTATTTATATAATTCAATACTTAGGGGTCTTTTGGTAGTTGGTTAGAAGCTATAGTTATTTATGTATTAAATTGTGCATAATGAATATCATATTTGGTAGCATTTTTTCGCTAAACATAAAATTCAACACAACTTATATGACGTTTGGTTTACAATTTAGAAATCTGCATAACTATTACATGTATGTATAGGTTATAAAGGAATCTATGTATTATTTTAGGCAGTAGAGTGTAGAGGTGATGGAAATACTACATAAATTTTCTCATAACTTATCCATACCAATTACCAAAAGATCCTTTAATGTTTATCAGTTATTTTCAATCAGTTAATCCGAACAAAGTAATTAACTACCAAAAGATCGTTAAGTAGAAAAATGTGACTACCATAAAATGTTTTGAACTCCGAATATGGCAATCAACAGAAGATTAGAAAGAAGGAAAATAGGATGCTGCTCAATTAATGTTAAGACGGTAACATGCCTGATACCTGTCGATTAGTTTAAGATTTGGCAAGTAACGTCCAAAATATCCTGGGCGCAAAGCTGGCCGGATAAAGCAAAATAGACAAAAGCACACTGAGAAAGACATGAGCACCAGCTGCAATCCCATAATGAAATTTTGTGCATGAGTGTCAATCATTTTGCCTACGTAAAACCTGTCTTCATCATTAACTATTTTCTTAATTTTCTACACACCATGGAATGCATTAGTACTAATTAGCCGCAGCAAGAAAGGACCTACAAAAGAAGTATTGCAAAGTCGTGCATGATTACAAGTAAAACTATCAGCTTCTTTTGTTGAATCTGAAGTTACGTTGCTCATCAGCTCATGGTAGGCCTAATCGTAGGGGGGAAATAGTAAGTTCGTTAATTGTAATATTGAATGCTACTTCTTTTTAAATGAAACTAGGATCATAAATACTGCATTTGGGCAGTTTCAATTAAAGTGATAAGACAGGGAATCATTTATCAGTCCCATTAAACCCCCTCCAATTATTAATTTTGAAACATGCATTAATCTCTCAGAGCAGAGACAGGTAGACAACCACCTAATGATGCTTGGTTTACTTGGGGTGGCCCTCTAAATTTAATTTAGGGTCACATGCCACTGTGCCAGGTGTTCCTCTGAGATTTCACAAACAAATTTGTGAAGTAATTCCCTTCTATATGAAATATGTCCAACCGGAGCGTAATGTCAAAGTCCATAAAAAACATGGATGAAAACTAACAAAGTTGCATGAATTTGGTCTATATAGCAATAGCAGCAACTTTCTTAGTGGTAAAATTAGCCATGAAAATATGACTCAACTAACACATTCATGTTGGACATGGTTGGGCTGAACATGCTTTTCATAAGATTTTTATACTGTGTAATTATCTATCTATATATTTTTTATATATTACTCCCTATGCTTCAAATTGTTTGAAGGTTGATCAGTTTGAGAGTCAAACAACTCTTTCTTTTACTCTGATTTTCTACAACTTTTTTCATATATTGTGAATTATTAATTATGCAGACTTATAATACTTTTTATGTAGTTTTTAAATATATAAATTTTATTATAAAATATTCGAAGAATCTATGTTTAAAATTAAGTCAAAGAAAAAATTGTTTGACCGCCAAACTGATCAACCTTCAAACAAATTAGGAGGGAGAGAGTAACCAATACTCCAATATACATATAATATCAGATATTTTATACATAAACAAATGTATTTTTCTTTTATATTTACTAGAAACTGTAATTATTTTTTACGAATGGTCAAATGTGTAACTTTTCCTACTTTCATGGTGGGTCAAGTTGGGCATATATATGGGATGACTTGTGCTAAATATATGTAGCCCAAATTGATCCATAAGAAAACTTATCAATATACCTTCTTAAAAGAAATTATTTGATATGTTAGATATAATCATAGATCTACCTACCAAGGTGGATGTAAGGTTTGTGTATACTCTACCCTCCCAGACTCCACGGTGTGGGATTTCACTGGGTATGTTGTTGTTGTTGTTGATGTTTGTTAGATATAATCATAGAATTGAGAGAATTTGGCTATGACCCATTACTATATATTTGATTCATTTTGACTTAGTTCATCTTAGCTCCAGTAAATTTCAGATAGAATTGAACAATAACTCATTTATTGATTTATCTTATATTAACATGTCCAAGTTCAGGCCAGATTACTCATATTCAACCTCTCAACGGTAGCTTTGGACTGCTTGAAATTTGGCACTCTTACATCAAAATAAGGTTGTTTAGTGGGTCGGGACGTCCCGATCCCGCCCCGGCCTGTCCCGATCTCGACCCGTTCCAGTCCCGCCGGATAAATTACAGGATGGGAATTGTCAGGAACCGGGTTCGAAATCAGGAAGGGACTAGGGTTGGTCCCGCCCGTCCCGTCCAGCCCCGTTTGCAGAAACTAACCATTGCACAAACGATCATTTTCAATTTTATCCATTGGCAATGGCTATTAACAACCATTTTGCCCCCCACCCCCCACCCCCACCCCATAAACTCCTCATACCCCCTTAATATTTATTTTTAACTCCTAAGTTAGTATATTTACACATTAACCCTATTTCTCAATTATAATACCTCATTTTCCTCTTCATTTTTCTCACAAATCTTCCTACTATCTCTCTAATCTCTCTCTCTCTCTCTCTCTCTACAAGTCTAAATTGCACACTAAATATTATATTTTATTTGCTAATTTCTATGAAAGTTTAAAAATTGGGAGTGAAGTTGGCAACTAGCTTGAGGATCATCGAGCAAAGTTTCAATTTTCAACCTCGATTACACGTCGACGTTATGTCGGCGTTTGGTACACTCTTTCCTTCTTTTATTTCAATTATTATTATTACTTAATTTTAATTATCGTACTTAATTTTCTTAACTTTAATTAAATATTTGCATAATTATAATGGAACGATATAGACGTTTTTCTGGTAGAGGTATTAGGGGTAACATGGATAAGGGTGCATCTTCTAGTAATCTTAATTATGACAATTTCACTCATGTAGATGAAACTGATCTTTTTAATATTAATATTAATATTAATATATCATTAGATCATTAGGTATATTCTGCATCTGAATCAGACTATGATTTAGAAAATAAATTAGAAGATAATTTAGATAACACACTCACTAGTGCAACTCCACCTCAGGCTCAGACTGAGTCTCATGCTGAAACTGAAATCCCTCATATATCCCCCTAGTATGAGTACATGCAAAAAACAACGAAAATTAAAATCACCTGCATGGAATTTTTTTGATAGAGACATTCATAATCAACTAGCTATTTGTAAAATTTGCCGCGAAGTTTATAAATTTAAAATTGGAAAAAGTCAAGGTGGGACATGAGGTTTAATGAGACATGTGAAAAACTCTCACAAAGCAATGTATAACCAATACTTGGCTGAAAAAGTGGGTGTGCAAATGCATTCTGAGTCTGGACAAGGTTCACATATGTCCCCGACCAAGTACATGATCGAATTAACCCGATGATGGAGGGAGTTATAGGTTCGAAATATGATAAAGACAAAGATTGGAAAAAATTAGCAAAATTAGTTGTTGTGAAGGGTTTGCATTTTTCATTTCCTTCCTCTTTTGGTTTTATTCAATACATTTGAGAAACATATAATCCTGTTTTTAATGATTTTCCTAGATTTGTTAGAAGATATGTTTTTATATTTGCGCATGAGTATCAATAATATTTTACGTTATGCATTGTATAATTTTAATGGCAAAGTGACTATCACTTCTGACATAGGTCGTAGTACTAATGGTAATGATTATTTAACTGTTACATGTCATTGGATAGATCACAGTTGGTCTATGCAAAAATGTATATTAGCATATAGATATATTGATGAAAGGTACACTAGAGTTTTTATTTCAAGAAATATTCATGAAATTAGTGAATATTACTGATAAAATTATGACTATTACATTAGATAATGCTTCTTCTAATGATTATGCTGTAAACATTTTAAAAACTCGATTTACTCCATCTTTTACCGATTTTTTTTCATGTTAGATGTGCATGTCATATTTATAACTTAGTTGTAAAGGATGACCTAAAACTTTTTAAAGACATCCTTGATAAAGTATAATTTGCTATCTACTTTATTTTTAAAGGTAATAAAATACAAAGACGCAAAGAGTATAAAAAACATGTCATGATTGTGGATTACCTTATATGAAAATTCCAGAAGAAGTTGCAACTAGGTGAAATTCTTTATATGAACAATAGTTATTGCTCACGAGTATAGAAGACCTATAACTTTACTATTTAACACCCATAATTAAAATCCTTCGGATATGCTTATAGATGATGATTGGGATAAAATTTTGGAACTTATTGTATTCTTAGAGAAACTTTTTCTATCTACTAAGGAATTTTCTGATATTTATTATCCTACTATTTCATCTATGTTATTTTATATAGCTCTAATATTTTTGTTAATTAATGAATATATGAAAAAACCAACTTACACTCCAGCTATTAAAAATGTTTGTAAAATTAAAGAAAATATTTTTTTCCTATTCCCGCTATTTATTTTATTGGTGTTGTATTAAATCCTACTATTAAAATAGATGGTTGTAATGCCCTTATTGAAACGATTTATGAATGCTTAGAAATATTTCCACCAGCACCGACTGAAGAACCAATTAATGAACCAACTAAAGAAGATGTTATATCTAGCATACAAACACAATGCAAAATTATGTATATGTATTACCAACAACAAAGTGCAAATAATCAACCGGCTTTTGTACCATCTTCTTCTACTTCACTTCAACCTTATAAAAACATGCGGTTTCTGCTTCAAGTATTCAAGGCCTTCGAAATAGAATGTATAGTGGTTCAAGTGCTTCACAAATTAGCGAGTTCGATGTTTATGTTTTGCAGGGTGTTGTACCGTTCAAATCAATTTCTAATGAAAATAGACGTGAAGACTTGCTGAAATACTAGAGGGAGCATGAAAAAACATTTCCGACTCTATCAAAGATGGTCCGAGATGTGTTGAATATTCAAGCGTCATCTACAGCTTCTGAAAGCGCTTTTTCTGCTGGAAGGTTTCAAATAGGAGAGCACAGACACTCATTGGCGGGAGACAGTTTGGAGATTGCATTTTTATTTAGAGATTGGATTAGAGTGGAGCGTAGAAGGTGAGGTCAACCAGAGACCAATGAAGAAGACGACTAAAATTACAATGAAATCTTATCTGAGGGAGCATGAAGCGACGTTGAACAATTTGACCAACAAATTTTAATTCCAACAGAAGATCCTCAAGAGATTGTTAGAAAATTAGAAAAAGTCAGGTTGCATATGTAAGTTTTTAATGCCAATTTTACTATGTGATTTGCAACTTTTGAACTACGAAACAAAGTTACAATTTTGAAATTGTATTACAAAAAAAATCATATTTCTATTAAATAATATAAGAGGCAATTAGCCTTGGGATGTTTTTACACTATCTTGTTCAATTATTTAAGTGTTTAAATATTAAAAAAAAAAAGTCTCCCCAAATCCTCTTCCCGACCCGACCCCACTGACCTGTCCCGTCTCGTCCCCTCTGATAGCAGGATGTGGGACGGGACATGACCACTTCCCGTCCTTCTAATCCCCCGTTCCGCCTGTCCCGATCCCGACCCACCGCCCTTCCCCCAAATCTCATCACGTCACGTCCCATCCCGTTCCACTGACCACCCTTACCTCAAAATCATCCCATGAAACATGCAAATAAATGTCATCTGCTAAGTACGCGTTAACTCACTCTTTATTTCTCACCCCGCGCGCGAGATTGAAAAGATAAAATATGCGTTGCATCATGCAAATTAATTGGGAATGACCTGACTGTGAAGAGCTTGGAGGAAACAACGTGCATGTCAGCTATCTCGTTTTACTCTTGGATCGCGAAGTATGGTATGGCTATTTAGAGATAAAAGTCAAATTCAACTACAAAGCAACACAGCACACAGAGACGCGGGCAGAGAGAGAGAAGAGCACTATTATTAGATTTTTAAAATTTAATTTAGTCCAGTACATAAAACTCATATCGTTACAAGAGATATGCGTCATATTTTATTGAGGACAAGATACTATGAAATCTTCTTGTCCTCATTCTATGTATTCATGTAGAGCATGATACGGTAAGCCATCCCCGTAGTTCCTCTCCGATTAGGGACCATTATTATCAATAAGAGCAGTCAGGCGGACCATTATTATCAATAAGAGCAGTCAGGCCAGTTTACTTACCTCCATTATCTGACACGAGGCTCTTTAAAATATCCAATTTGTAAGTCATAATCTTGAAATCAGACATATTACCCACATCTTACATTATTTACCAATGGAGTAATAACTAAATGTTGACTTGAAAGACCAACTAATGATTCGCGTAAAATTTTGATTCTACTTGTATATGACTCACGTAATTTCATACATATTACCAATCACGCACTCACCGACATGCATGTAACTTAATTTTCAAAACCTGTTAGGATTTTAATGATAATTGGTAGGTGTTACGTTGATTATCCGGAGAACTCACTATTCTTCTTTCTGTTGGTACTCTATTGTATAAAGCAGTACGGGAAATAAATAACTATTACAAGTGTTCGAAAGGATAAATAAATGGTCAATCTTCAAAACTGCCGCAAGCTTGTTGTGTCTTGAATCTTGATAACCTGAAATCAAGAAACAACTAAATCGGATGGTTACAACGTTGTGTGTTGAGTCGAGTGATTGCCCTCTGTCCTTAAGACAAGATTGCCCCGTATATATGCTTTTACGTTAGCGGGCAATAGTCTCTCAAGATAAAACAACACTTTAATCTCAACACTACAAAGCCAATAGGTTGAGTCTGACGAAGAAAACAAATATGAATCGACTTGCTGAAGATATGGAAAAGGAAGGAAGAGTTTCTGTTTTCTCTTCTGTTTTGTCTCTGTGTATATAATGTGTCTCTGTTGTGTATATCTTGTGTATATGAGGGTCTTTGCTCACTGTTTTTCCAGTGTTTTTCGTGTCTGTTTGCTCACTGTTTTGTGGTTACTTTCTGTCTGTATATGTCTGTTTTTCAGTCACGTTATTGAGCCAAAGAGGCATCAATATATAGCATGGAGGAGGGACTCCTCAACGGCCACAAATAATGCTGTTAATAGCCATTAGTGAGGGTTGTTAATGGCTGGTTTAAGGCCATTAGTGTGGCATGTTTAAGGCTATAAGTGAGGTTGTTCATGGCCATTGAAGGAGGGTGGTTATGGAGGAGTTAATCAGCCAAGTAATGGCTGGTTAATGCTCCAAAAAACAGTCCAACGGAAGGCAGAAAGTTTCTGCCTTCCGTCACTCCCAAAATCAACTTTTCAGAAACTCTAGGGACTAAACTGTAAATATTAAGCAATTTGGGGTCCAAAAAGATAATATCAGAAAGTGCCCACAGCCCACGACCCGAGACCGGACCGGACGGGCGGGCGGCGGAGGCGCGCGTGTGGGCTTAGCCTTGAACCCAAGCACATCTAGGTCCTCCCTCCTTTAAACACATGGGATACCCCTTGGAGTCCCAAACCCTTTACCACTTTAGAGACTTATAAAGAGAGCAATTCTTCTTTTTCCCACCGATGTGGTAGACTTGTCCCACACCATATTTCCAATGCCTCAAACACCTTACTTTGTGGACCAATATCTCTTTCATTTCTCAACGAAATTTGACGATTCTTGGCCCTATGGTCATCTACTCACTTAGTAGATTATGCATGTGAGAAGAGACAAAGCCTCCAACATGCGGAACACCAGTGTTTAATTCATTAAATATGGGTGAACGCACCTTCCCGCCAAAGGCAAATTTCCAACACTTTTGACATTCTGATACTACGTACTGTCCTTTGTTCCTTCGCCAAAAAAAAAAATCACAGATAAGTTCAGTTAATCGATATTCTTAATTCTTTTAAAAAATAGAACTATTTGTTTCTAATTAATATAATAGAAATGAAAGAAAGAAAGAAATATATAGAAAGCCTTGTGGACCCAACCAATGTTGATTGCCAGCTGAAGGCCAAAAAGAGCGCTTACAAAAAGCCCCTGAAAGCCTTCAACTTCCTTCCTCTGCATCTCTCATATACTCCTCATAGACTTATCATTGCCACTTGTTGTAGCCTCTAAATTTCCCCATGTCTCGACCACAACAAAGATACCGGGAGTTCGTCAGCGGCATTGGGGATCTTGGGCTTCCGAAATTCGCCATCCTTTGTATTTTTTTCTTCCTCTTTCTTTCTTATAGCTTGTTTGGTGAAGTTTATGAGAAGTTAAAAATGTTAATTTTAGAGAATTGAGGTGTAACCAAACTTTTAGGAAAAAATAGTAAGTGATTTTGAGTAGTAGTAGTAGAATCTGTTTTTCACAAGCTTAAAAAAATAATGTTCCCCGTATGACCAGAAGCACTTTTGAAACCTTGGTTAACACAAATTGTTGTTCTTATAAAAGGGCAGTTGATGCACTAAGCTCCCGCTATGCACAGAGTTTGAGAAAGGACCGGACCATAAAAGTCTATATTACCAAAAATATTTTTCAAATTTATTAGCCAAAATACAAATTGTTACTCTATGTTTTTTTTTCTTTCAAAAAAGCACTTCTAACAATAAACACCTTTCAAAATGGAAGATTTTGAAAGTTGGATTTGTAAGAATAATTAGAATTGGTAGAATATTTTCCTCAATATTCATCTTCCACAAATGTGATTAATAAACAACTATACAAGGCTACAATTAAGTAAATGATAAGGAGAAGATCATGCCTAATTATCTTCCCAAGATAATGCTAATATTCCTAATTAACTAGTTTATCTCCTACCATATATAAATGATTTTATAATAATTACTAATTACACTAATTGATTACTAATTATTCTATCACTCCCCCGCAGTCGAAGCGGGAGGCAAACGGATGCTGAGACTGTTCCGAAAATCTTCAAATAACACCAGCGAAAGACATTTAGTAAAAATATCTGCAATTTGATAGCGTGACGGGACATGTAGCACATGCACTTGTCCGCATGAGACTTTTTTCACGGACAAAGTGAATATCCAGCTCAATATGTTTTGTGTGTTGATGATTGACTGGATTTCCGGACAGGTAGATGGAACTAACATTATCACAATACACCAATGTAGCTTTTGGAATCGGGCAGTGGAGCTCAAGTAGAAGATTTCGAAGCCAACACGATTCAGATACAACATTGGAAACACCTCGATATTCTGCTTTGGCGCTGGATCTAGATAACGTGGCCTGTCTTTTTGATGACCATGAGACTAAATTATCACCAAGAAATATGCCATAACCGAAGGTGGAGCGTCTGGTGTCTGGACAACCTCCCCAGTCGGCATCCGTGTAGGAGACAAGTTTGGATGTCAACGAGGTGTATAAATGCAAGCCATACTCGAGTACCCTGAATATAACGCATTACGCGTTTGAGAGCATGCATATGATCATCTATCGGACTATGCATGAAGAGGCACACCTATTGCACAACATAAGAAATATCTGGTCTAGTGAATGTCAGATATTGCAAGGCCCCTGCCAGGCTGCGATAGAGTGTCGGATTAGCAAATGGTTTGCCGGAGGATGCACTCAATTTGGATTTGGTGTCCACCGGAGTTGCTGAAGGTTTATAAGAGGACATGTCAGCACGTTCAACAATCTCAGCTGCGTACTTCTTTTGAGATAGAAATAAACCACTTGCGTGACGGGTCACAATGATGCCTAAAAAGTAGTGTAGTGGCCCTAGATCCTTCATTGCAAATTCAGAGCCAAGTTGTGACATGATGGACTTTATAAGAGCATCTGATGAGGCAGTTAGTATAATATCATCCACATACAAAAGAAGATAAGCAATATTATTACCCTGACGGTAAATAAACATAGAGTGATCGGAACGACTGTTGGAAAACCAATATGTGAAACAAAGTCCGCAAACCGCTTGTACCATTCCCGGGGGGATTGATTTAGCCCATACAATGATTTCTTGATGAGGCACACATGATTTGGATATTTAGAGTCCTTGTATCCCAAAGGTTGGTACATGTACATTATTTCATTCAGTTGTCCGTGGAGGAAGGCATTTTGACATCTAATTGATGAAGTGGCCATGCCTTTAAGAGAGCCAGACTGAGAACTGTTCTAATAGTTGATGGTTTAACCACCGGACTGAAAGTCTCACCGCAATCCACGCCAACACGTTGTGTCTTGCCTTCACCTACAAGACGGGCTTTATGCCGCTCAAATGTACAATCAGATTTTTCTGTGACTGAAAATCCACATAGACCGAATTATATTAGCAGTAGGAGGACGAGGTACCAATTCCCACGTCCTATTTTTAATAAGAGCATTAAATTCATCATCGATATCCATTTTCCAAATCGGGTCATGAAGAGCAGACACTAGATTACGAGGTAATGGTGATTTTGAGACTTGGGTGTGTAAGCTATAGTTGGTGTTGGGTTTGACAATACCGTGTTGGCTTCGGATAACGGGTCATTGGACAATATTCTAGGTCGTTGGGGTTGCACCACCTAGTAGGGGGCAGGGAACTGGGTCGCGGCCCAAGCCACTGGCAGGCAGTGGTAATGAAACAATGCCAGTGGACGGGGAGTTGGGCCTGGGAATAGAAGGCCCAGTTTGATGGACAGAATTGTCCCGCGGCTGGGCCATTGTTTTGGGGGCCAGTTGGCCTAAACCAATAGGATCGGTTGAAACAGTGGGCTTGGGGGACGAAAAAAATTGGGTTAAATACGGAGGCAGTCTATCATCAAGAAAATCATAGGTATGAGGTCCGGACTTGTGCATTTTGGCAAATGGGAAATTTTATTCATAAAACATTACGTGACGACTTATAATTATTTTATTGGAAGAAAGGTCGTAATATTTGTAACCTTGATGATTAGAAGGATATCCCAAGAAAACACAAGGAGTAGACCATGGTTGAAGTTTGGTGATTGTAGTGGATGGAAAAAGAGGATAGCATAAGCACTCGAATACCCGTAAATGAGAGTAAGAGGGGTCCCGTAGGTAGAGGATTTTTAGTGGAGCTTGATAGGACAAGTTCTTGTGGGGAAGTATGTTCAATAAGTATGTGGTCATTTGTAGTGCATGGAGCCAAAATGAGGAGGGTAATGATGCATGAGCAAGGGATGTTCGAACAATATTATTTATGGTTCGTATTTTTCGTTCCGCCTTCCCATTTTGTGAGGATGTGTGGGGACATGAAAGGCGAAAGTTTAAACCATGAGAGTTGCAAAAATCTCAAAAATGCCTATTATCAAACTCCCTACCATTGTCACATTGAATATTTTTGATCGCCCGTTCAAACTGATTTTGGATGAATGCTCTAAATTTTAGATATGTGAAAAAAAATTGTGACTTTTTAGACAAGGAAAACGTCCACAAAAAATTAAAGTAATCATCTAATAGAAGCAAATAATATATATGGCCCGAAGAGCTCAAAACGGGTGAAGTCCAAATATCACAATGTATGATATCAAAAGGCACAAGTGTGCATGAATTAGACTGAACAAATGGCAATTGAACATCTTTACCAAGTGGACATGAACGACACTTATTCAAAGTTCGTGTTTGAGTACAAGAAATAAAATTATTTTATTTAAGGGAGGCTAACACAGGTGCTCCCGGATGACCCAAACGTTCATGCCATAATGTGGATGCTAAAGCTGCAAAAGCGGTTGGTAACTTGGACTGTGTAATGGGTGAGGTTATTGGATAGAGCTCCCCTTGGATATCACATCTCATGAGAAGCTTCCCCGTCTGAAAATCCTTAACGGAAAATCCAAAAGGGTAAAAAACAACAGACACCCAATTATCAGTAGTAAACTTTCTAACAGATACCAAATTTTTAATTAATTGTGGAGCGTGAAGAACATTCTTTAAGGTTAGTGGTGGTGAAAAATTAGTATAACCATAACCTCGAATTGGAATAAAATGACAATTTCTGACAATTATACCATTATTTTTGTTCAATTAAAATAGGACGAGAGATTACCTTGGGAGGACGTCATATGAGACGTCGCTCCGGAGTCCATATACCAATTTGCATCGGGCGGATTAAGTCCAAGAGTGTGCATAACAAACTCAAGATCCGTTGGGTGGGCCACTGCCGAATGGGCCTCTTGCCACTGGATGGTAATGGCCAAGCACTGTTTGCATTGTTGTTGCCTCTCGGTCCAAAACTGGAAGGCCCAAAATGGTTCTGGAAATTTCCAATGGATTGGCCAGTGGGCCTGGTGACTGGCCTGGCCCAGTTTTCCGTCGGGACTGGGCACGGTGGCACAACCCAGTTTCCCGTCGGGACTGGGCACGGTGGCACATCCCAAGCCCACTGGACTGGACCACCGCGGAGCTACCAATGTTGGCCACCGGGAATGTTCCTGCCATTATTTCCGTCGCTGCCATCGGAATTCCGGTGGCCTCCATTTTTGTTATTCCCGCGATTTTTCCCCGATTTTTACCATAATTTCATCATTTTTTCCTCGATTTTGTTGTGGTTCAAAATTAGTAGTATTTTCATGTGTTGGGGCGACAATCATGGCGGAGTTTGAAACGGTTGCGACCTTTTTGGCAAAACCCGCTTCTTCAAGAATGAGCATAGAGCGGGCTTGGTAAAATAATGGGAGAGAATTGCTTTGTCGGATGAGCATTCCCACAACATTATATGTGTCGGTAAGTCCGACAACCAATTGTAGAACTGATCGATTGTTAGTGATCGGAGAACCAACATTCTTGAGTTGATCCGACAAAACTTTGAGGCGTTGACAATATGCCGACGCATTTGGAAAATCCGACATGTCGGTGGTGGAGAATTCTTGCTCCAACGTGACGGCGCAGAAATTTTTGTTGTCTTGAAAAATATCCCGCAAGCGATTCCAGGCCTCCATTTCCGTAGAATCGGGCTCCATTATTGTGTGCAACAAATCAGTAGAGATAGTTGCATAAATCCACGAGAGAACCGTGGCATCAAGAGTTTCCCAAAGTTCTTTTTCATCGTCAGTTTTTAAGACCTTCTCTTTGCCTTTTAACGGTGGGATTATGTGATGAATAACCCGGTGGGAACGACAATAGATTTTTAAGAGCTCAGCCCAAGTTGCATAATGAACATTTTCCATCTTCAGGGTGATGTTAATATGTGTTTTGATATTAGAGACTGCAAGAGCGGAATGAAATGTGGATTTGGATTCCAACATGGTTGACCGGAAAATGGAAAAAAATAAAAGGGAAAGTTTTGGTGGTCGGCCCGGGGAGGAGTGGTGGGAGGGGGTGGCAGATTTTTTTTGGAGTATTTTTGTGGAGGGTATTATCTTTTTCCTAATTTTCTGATACCATGTAAGAATAATTAGAATTGGTAGAATATTTTCCTCAATATTCATCTTCCACAAATATAGTTAATATACAACTATACAATTAAGTAAATGATAAGGAGAAGATCATGCCTAATTATCTTTCCAAGATAATGCTAATCTTCCTAATTAACTATTTTACATCCTGCCATATACAAATAATTTTATAATAATTACTAATTACACTAATTGATTTCTAATTATTCTATCAGGATTAAATATACTATCGGTTATAGTTTGTTTAATTTGATGTGAGTTCTTCATCCTTGTTAGCTTTTTTGCTGAATTTATTTACGGTACTTGTATGATGTTCGTACAAAAACAGGAAGACAAGGGGTATTTTTAAACCAAAACAATATTTTAATCTCAATTCTAATGTCTCTAAATCCCTATTACCACGTAACCATGTGTCTGCACTACATGACCCGAATTGGAAATTATCTATAACCGACGAATATAATGCTCTTATTGAAAATAAGATGTGGGAGTTAGTACTCCGTCCATCTAGTGTTAATATTATTCGGTCTATGTGGATTTTTACTCATAAAGACAATTCTGACGGTTCTTTTGAGAGGCATAAGGCTCGTCTTGTAGGTGATGGTAAAACTCAACAGGTTGGCGTGGATTGTGGTGAGACGTTTAGTCCGGTGGTCAAACCGGCTACCATTCGCACTGTTTTGAGTTTGGCTCTCTCAAAAGCATGACATATTCATCAGTTGAATGTAAGGAGTGCTTTCTTACACGGTGATCTTAAAGAGACGGTCTATATGCATCAGCCTTAGGTTTTCGAGATCCCAATCATCCTTATCATGTCTGTTTGCTGAAAAAGTCATTGTATGGGCTTAAGCAGACCCTGCGGACCTAGGAACATTTGAGACAGCAGAGGAGGCGGCTAGAGCATATGATGAAGCTGCAAGACTCATGTGTGGTCCAACAGAGCTTTCTGCAAGACTCATGATGAAGCCTTGTGAACTTCTAATGAAATGTTCAAATTTAAATTTTAATAAATTAAAATATCATAATTTGAATTAATAAAAAAAATTAAAATAAAATTTTTTTGATAGTAGTTCAATACATTAGTTGTTTAATTGAATTAATTAAAATTAAAATTAAAATTAAAATTTAAACATTTCATTAGAAGTTCTTACACGCAAGAATTTTCAGTTAAATTTAATACTAAAGTATTTGTAGTTATAAATTTAATTTAAATGTTCAATGTATTGGGATTAAAAGATGAGCATGCTAAAAGATAATTATTGAATACTTTTTTGGAGGAAAATTAATTGGAGGAAAAATAGTATGTTTGGAGCCAAAAGTAAAGAAGGACAATGTAGATATTTTATCCTTTTCTGCCCATAAAATTCTGTCCATTTAATATCATCCTTATCATTATAGGTATACGGTGACTTTATCCATAAAAGATTAGATAAATAAAAAAAAATTAACTGGAGTAATATTTTTACTTTTGTTGGAATTTGAACTTTGATCTCCAATAGTTGCACCCGCTTTGTTAACTAATAGGCAACACTTTAACTACAATATCGTGTCACGTTTAATTAATGGTACGAATGCGTGGAAATAGCCTCTCGCATAAATACAAGGTAAGGCTGCGTATAACAGACCATTGTGATCCGACCCTTTTTGGACCCCGCGCATAGCGGGAGCTTAGTGCACCGAAATGCTTTTTTATTTAATTAATGGTACGGAGCTGACCAACATAAGAGTACTCAACCATTTATGATCCCGTTATTCTTCAAAAATTGTAATAATGATACTCTCTCCGTCTCAAATTATTTGTCGTTTTTTTATTTACACGTTCTTTAAGCAATATTAATTATTAAGGGTATTTGACTATTTTTACCCTTATTTGTGTCTAAGTTATAATATCTCTTCACTAAATGTTTACTCCATTTATATATAATTTCCATTAATGACTAAATTCTACTAAGGGTAAAATAGGAAAGAAATAATTAATTGTGTCTTCACTTCTAAAACGACAAATAATTTGAAAAAATTATTTTTAATAACTATGACAAATAATTTGAGACGGAGATAGTAGTAATCAAAGCTTACTCTATTTTTCTAAAATGCGATTAGCTATAACTCGTGTATTTATCATTTTACTTTTAATTTCTTGGTACTATTAGAATTTATTTGATGCCATTTAGGTTTTGAAAAGTGGGTGGAGTTTCTAGAGAATTTGTGATGGTACACTTCAAAAATTGAGGAAGAAAATATATATTCACCAAGAATGGAGAGGTGTAGTCAATATTACAACAACTAACATATTTAGTGAAATTCCACGTAGTGGGGTCTGAAGAAAGTAAAATGTACGTATATATTAAAATCCAAAATACGATACTATGAAAAACATAATAAAGCTAACTGCAAAAGAAAAAGTCATAACAGGCGTAGTCAATAGTGATGCCTCATTTTAAGGTAATTTATACCTTGATTTTGCCAATTAACCAAAGAATAAGAAGTTAAATGTTACTTAAACTAACTTTAAATGAAAAGTATTAAGAATGCTAAATATCTTGGGAATTTGACATTTTAGTGGAACAGGTAAAAAATTTAATCCACCTAATCGGAATAGTTTGTAATCGCCACAAGTGTATATTCAGTATATTGAAAGGGGTAGTCCGATTAACGCAGGGTGTATACTCTATGTATGACAAGTGTATTATATGTGCCCTCAAAATGGGCCCGCAACGCGTGGCTCGAATATAGTCGGGCTCCAACGCGTGCAATTATATGTGTACACATTGATTATACTCGCTAAAATATATTAGAAAGAATACTAAATAAAGGTTATTTTTTGTTATGGGCTTTGTTGAGATGTTGTAATAGTATAAAGATCCCAAAAATGTTTAAGCTTTACTTTTTTGTATGGTTTCCGAAGTTTCCATGTTAAGAAGAGAAAATTGATAACAAATTAAGCTGTGTACCTTCCCACATTTTCACAAGTTTGACCAATGTTTTTTCCTCTTAATTTCCTTTCCCCATATTTCCATTCTTTTTCCACTTTTGATTGAGCGCACAATATTCTTGACTTTGATTTAGTTTGGTGCTAAAAAAAATGGCAAATAAATACAACGACATAAGTACTGATATTGCTGTAAAGTGGAGTAAAGAAACTAGTCTGAAATGACATATATTTGTATAATAAAATGTTTTGTCTGATTAACACAAGAATCAGAGAATGGTGAGTTTTATGTATGATTAATTAAGAGCACATTTGTTGGACAATAATCCACCTAACCTAGTATTATGCTTGGAAACACGTGTTTAGAACAGGAATCTAATTATTGTTTGGAGACACATTAAGATGGACAAGACCTCTAACACAACTCAAGTCTCAAGCATCTTGTCACCTTCGTCGTTGGAGTGTTTGTTAAACAAGAAATGCTTATTGACATCGCATGGTTGATTCTCAGTCATCGACAGGGTTTCTGTCTTCTGCTTTAATAGCTAAACTTCAAAGATGCCACATGATATCTCTCACTATGTCTACAAGGCCTATAACTTCGATCATAGGGATCAATTTCTAGTCGCATAGCTTCATAATAATTCTATAAAGCTTCCGCGTAATTTCCTTCGGATTGAGCCAACATCCGTTACGGTCGTCATTCAATTGAAAGAATCTCCGTTCCAGAACCGTACGTGAGATTTTCACCTCATACGGCTCCTCCCTTATATAATGAGAATAATACATAGAATCAAAAAAGATTCAACGATGAAAATATTGTCATTATGAACTCAGCAGGGCGAGTGTTTTTACAAGAAATCTCTAGCCAACTTTCCTGCAAGAGATTCTTTCTTAACATCAAGCCTATTGGGACTAGATAGAAATGATAAGATAACTCCAACGATTTCTTTGTTTTTAACGCCTCCTAATTTCCAGGAATTAGTCATCCATACATCCCTTATTAGTGTATGGACAACTATCTCTCGAGCACCAGTTTAGGTTCGGCCTCAATGGGAAAATAAAATGGAGCACCTAACAACACATATCGTGAAGGCCAGGGTGAAAGTGCACAACAATTCAAGCCACTGGAAGATCAGCATATAGAACAGATGATTGAGGAATTGCTTGATTATGGATCTATTGAGCTCTCTTCTGTTCTCCAGGAATAAGAAATGAATACAAATGCACAAGCATTGCTTGCGTAAGTAGCTTCAAATGGAAATAGTTCTGTCTCTCAAACTCACTTTGTCACTCACTACCAAGTGTTAACTGTCAATGTGTAGTTGGTATCTTGAAAATACTCTTGAGTTGATTCCTTGGGCTAATCATGAATCCCTGATTTAGTTTGTTGGGAAGGTCATGATCAATGAAGCGTTTGCAACTAGAAAAGCTACCGAGAAAGTGATACATAATGGTCAGAGAAAATATAGTACTCTAATTTTTCAGGTGTAGTAGATATGTAGCACAAAAAGATGAAGGCTACTTGGGACGTGGATGTAGCTTTGTGATGTAGATGTAGCTTGTGAAGATACTATTTGAAACATGTCCTTACATTCACATCTAATCGGGTTTGTATATATTCCTATGACTTTTTTTAATTTTGTTGCTCATGATTTATCTAAATTTATGATTTCTTTGGGAGTACATATTTTTTTTTGTGAAATGATGTTTCCTAAGTTGGGATGTAAATGATGTCGTACGTTTCTTTAGACATATCATGTTTTTAATAAATTAATAGATGGCTGCTTTTGTTGGGAAAAAAAAAACAAATAAACTCCGTTGGCTAATGAATCTAGGGAGGGTTCACTTGCTTTTGACCAGAATTATGTATACACGTGAAAAAACATGGAGTATCCATAATAAATGACACTTATTTAGAATTAACCAATTAACTCTAGATCTTAGATTTGTCAATCAATGTCCATGAATTATCTTAATCATTGTTTACATGGTGATGGTCTCGCTCAATAGTCAATCAATCAATTTCCATGAATCTTAATCATTGTTTAGGAAAGAAATAATCTCTTGATTATTTTCATTAATGAAAGAATATATATACAATTTACAATTTTCATAATAGAAAAATCTTATTCCTATTCTTATCACAAAATCCTATTCTACTTGTACAAAAATCCTATAATTATGGTAAGTATACAATTCTAATTATGGACAAAACTTAACCAAAACCGTGTACACTAAACTTGACCAAAATCGTGATATACCATATATGTATATCACAGGATACCATATATTTAACACACCCCCGCAATCATAGCGGGCGGTCTTCATACGCTGAGACTGTCCCTAAAATCTTTAAAAAGGACCGAGGGAAGCCCATTTGTAAAGATGTCTGCAATTTGATACATGGAAGAGACATGACAGACGTGTACTTGTCCACGAGCTACCTTTCACGAACAAAGTGAATGTCCATCTCGATGTGTTTAGTGTGCTGGTGCTGAACCGGATTACCAGAAAGGTAGATGACACTAACATTATCACAATAAACCAAGGTAGCTTTCTGAATAGGACAATGAAGCTTCAAAAAAAGATTACGTAACCAACAGGATTCAAAGACCACATTGGCTACCCCTCGATACTCGCCTCTGCACTAGAGCGAGACAACGTCGACTGACGCTTTGCAGACTATGAGACCAAGTTATTACCAAGAAACATACAATAGTCAGACGTAGACCGTCTGGTGTCCGGACAACCACCCCAATCAACATCTGTATACGAGACAAGTGTAGATCTCGACGACGGATATAAATGTAAGCCATAGTCAAGTGTCCCCTGAATGTACCGAATAATGCATTTGAGTGCATTCATGCGCTCAACCCTGGGATCATGTATAAACAAACACACATGATGTACATCATACGTAATCTCTGGTCTCGTGAAGGTAAGATACTGAACGGCCCCTGCAAGATTGGGATAGCGGGTCGGATCCTCATAAGGTCAACTTGGGTTTAGTATCAACTGGAGTGGAAGTGAATTTACAGGATGACATCTTTCCATTTCCACACAGCACTATCGAAAGAAAGCTCCTTGCTTTTCTGATCTCATCCCAGCCCTCTCAATGATCTCAGTTGCATACTTCCTCTGAGATAAGAACAACCCACCTGCATATCGAGTGACAAAAACTCAAGGGCCCCAAGTCTTTTATAGCAAACTCAGAATTGAGCATCGTCATGATAGACTGGTGGAGTACATCAGAAGAGACAGTCAAGATAATATCATCCACATATAAGAGTATATAAGCCACGGAAAAACACGACGATATATGAACAATGAATTATCAGACCTGCTGTGAGAGAACCCAATAGTCGAAACATAGTCTGATTTTTTGCAAAGGGAGGGGGGCGGGCGGGACCGGGCAGGACGAGCCCAGGTCCCATCCCGGGTTCGAGTCCCGTGCCCATTTTTTTAAAGGGGGATCGGGGGGTCGGGTCGGGATCGGGCCGACCCAGCCCAGCCCTAGTGTTAGACTAGCTGAATGGACGGCAGAAAGTTGAATTAAGTTTAAAACACCATTTATTTAGAAACTGACAATTAATTAAAGTTAGGCTCGTCTTGAGTTTATGACGTCCACTGATTTCTGCCCGCAGCTTTCAGTTAAATAGCAGACGTACAGTTTTCTTATCCAATTTCTCTCATATAGTACGTGTTTGATTTTGTCAACTTCTTTTTCAAATCCAACCGGTAAAATAATTACTAGAAGCTACTGACTAAACTGATGGATTCACTATGACACTTTTAGTACCCATGAATTAGTTCCTCTATATTTGCGAAAATTACATTCATGTTTTTTGGTACTGAGCAGCGCAAAATCATGTTTTTTGTTCCAAGTGTAATACACACACATGTACAGACACAATAGCAAACATTAAAAGAAATCACTCTTGATAATTTTTGCATTTGCAAAAATATTGTCATTCTTCTGAGATGCTCTCCAAACTGGGATGCCACTGATCAAAAGACGAAAGCCTTGTGGGTGAAACTCTCATTGATGTGTTATTGGAATCCATAGTTCTCTGTTTTCTATTCAAAAAATTTGTTTCAGAGGATCCCAAGCTGGATGTTGATGATCTTGTTTCAGTACTCATCACATTATATCCACTAGATGATTTATTAATCCTGATCCCTGTTAACAAGCACGTAAAGCATTTTTCATCCTGCGATTGCACGTCTTTGTTTTTTTCTTGTCTCAACGAAGAATAAGGAACCTCTAAATTTTTGGTTGAATTCCTCTGGAACAACCAGCAGTTAGAAAAACTGCCTTCCTGACTATCTGTTGTGTTTTCTTTAAGACTTGATTGTTTCTGAAGTTTATGAATGCGAGCCGGAGAGGATCTCAAGGCGAGGGATTGAAGTCTTTTAATGGTGTTTATAGGCACAACATAGAATTTCTGGCCAGGCATGAGGGTGGTTTCCGGTGGCAGAATGGCCCATGGCTGCTGGAAAACTGTCGGATGACAAACCCAACTCTTGGGGTTTCTGTTGATTATTTCAGCTGCAAGAATAGGCCTGTCGTGAAGTTCTACATGCCCCCCTGGATGAACAATCTTCACAAACATGTTTTTGGTATTACGACTGCAGATCCAGTTCGAAAAGGCCATGATTTTTTAAGCATATAACCCAAATTTGTTTCTTTTTTGAGTGCCAGGGGTAGAGTAGAATCAGCAGAATTAAGGGTTAAGCTGGAGTGGTTAATGAAATAGAGCAGAGTTTTATAGTACTATTCTGTTTAATGTAAACATCGTTAGATATTGTCGTGAGAATGATGTCAGGTTACTAAGAATGGAATCTTGTTGTACACAATAAATTCCTTTGTGTGTCGTCGAGCAGTCAGGAATTTGTTTTGATCGTTCTTTGAAAGAAAATTGCATTTGGAGGTATAGATATTGACAAAGGAAAAAAGTGCAGCTGGGTAGTCCATAATACAGTATTTTTATTCCCCCGTGTTGGTGAATGAAACACAGCTGATATACCTATGGTAGCCAGTTGTTGTGACTGAAAATTTCAAGAGAACATGTTATTGACACTGATTTTCCAGAAAGAGAATCTTCAAACTAGGAAGAAACAACAATATCCTTTTGTGTTTCTGAGTGTGAATGCTATTTCACTCAAAGATACGTTCAAAATAGTACCACGTGACTATCTAAGAGACTAAGACAACAACATAACCAATGAAATCTCACAATGTGTGATCTGAGGAGGGTAGAGTGTACACAGACCTTACCTCTACCTTGATAGGTAGAACGGCTGTTTCCGAGAGACCCTCGGCTCAAGACAAAGCACAAGCCCAAGCAAAGTACCACAAACAAAGTGAGTAAGTCATGATAGCGAATTCTGTAAGAGAAAAAGAAGCAATAACTAATGCAAGTAAATATGACAAACAAAATACACATAGCAGCATAAATCAAACGACAAGGGACTATAAGACAATATTGTATCTACTTGTATGATAGGCTAAGCGAGCCTACAATAATAATATTACAACTACCAGTTTGTAAGCGTAGGTAGGACTACGCTGGACTACCTACTACCCTAATATGTGTCATCCATACCCCCTTATCTAAGGTCATGTCCTCAGTAAGTTGTATCTGCTCCATATCCCGTCTAATAACATCTTCACAATACTTCCTCGGCCTACCTATACCCCTCACCCCTCATGTACCCGTCCATTACCAACCTCTCACACCTCCGCATTGGGGCATTTGTGACTCTCATCTGCACATGCCCAAACCATCTCAACCTCGTTTTCCGCATCTTATCCTCCACCGAGGCCACTCCCACTCTGTCGTGGATATCATCATTTCTAATTTTATCCCTCCTTGTATGCCCACACATCCATCTTAGCATCCTCATATCCGTAACTTTCATCTTTTGGGTGTGTGAAGTCTTGATCGGCAAACACTCCCCCCCATACAACATAGTCGGTCTAACCACCGCCCTATAGAACTTGCCTTTAAGTTTTGGAGTCACATTTTTATCGCACAAGACACCAGATGTGAGCCTCCATTTCATCCACCCTACCCCAATATGATGCGTGACATCATCATCAATATCCTCATTCACTTGGATAATAGACCCGAGGTACTTGAAGCTCTCTTTCTTTGGAATGACCTGAGTATCAAGCCTCACCTCCACGCTTGTCTCAAGGTCGCTCCCGTTACTGAACTTGCACTCCAAGTATTCTGTTTTGGTCCTACTCAGACAATGAACTGGATATTCTTTGTCCTCTTTACGGATAAAAAGTTAAAGACTCTTAGTGTAATAAATATTGCTCGAGTTGTTATTTAAGTTGAAACTCAATCTACAAAGTGGATGATGAGAAAGGACGCTTAAAAACAATGGCAATGTATCATTTTTAGCATGGGCACATGCATTAATAGTTATGATCCCAACAACAACAACGTACCCAGTGAGGGTAGAGTGTACGCAGACATTACCTATACCTTGGTAAGTAGAGAGGTTGTTTCTGAAAGACTACTGGCTCAAGACAAAGCAAAAGAAACGGTCAGACCCGAACAAGAAACTCAAAGCAGTATGAAAATGATGGTAACAAAAACAAATAGGCCATGATAAAACATTCTGGAAAAAAAACAATAACTAACGCAAGTAAATAAGACAAACAAAGTACACGAAAGAACATACAACAACAGAAATCCAATGACAGAGGACTATAAAATAATAGTGCCTACTAGTATGATAGGCTAAGCAGAGCTACAACAATAACACTACAACTACCAGTATGTAAGCGTAAGTATGACTACACTCAATTACCTACTACCCTTCTACCCTAATCTGTGTCCTCCACAACCCCCTCTAAAGTCATGTCCTCGGTAAGTTGCACCTGCGCCATATCCCGTCTAATCACCTCTCCCAATACTTCTTCGGCCTACCTTTACCCCTCCTGAACTCGTCCATAGCCAACCTCTCACACCTTCGCACTGAGGCATTTGTGTCTCTCCTCTACACAAGCCCGAACCATCTCAACCTCGCTTCAAGCATATTATCCTCCACCGAAGTCACTCCCACTCTGTCCCGGATATCGTCATTTATAATCATATCCCTCTTTGTATGCCCACACATCTATCTCATCATCCTTATCTCCGCAACTTTCATTTTTTGGATGTGCGAAGTCTTGGCTGACCAACACTCCGCCCCATAAAACATAGTCGGTCTAACCACCACCCTATAGAACTTGCCTTTCAATTTTGATGGCACATTTTATCGCACAAGACTCCCGATGCGAGCCTCTATTTCATCCACCCTGCACCAATACGATGTGTGACATCGTCATCAATCTCTACATTCCCTTGAATAATAGACCCGAGATACTTGAAGCTTCCTTTATTTGGAATGGCCTGAGTATCAAGCATCAACTCCACGTCTGTCTCATAGTCGCTTTCGTTACTGAACTTGCACTCCAAGTATTATGTCTTGGTCCTACTCAGCATGAACCCTTTCGACTCCGGTGTATGTCTCCAAACCTCTAGCTTAGCGATCACTCCGTTGCGAGTCTCATCAATCAGGACTATGTCATCTGCGAATAACATACACCATGACACCCCCCTTGAATTTGTCGCGTCAGTCCATCCATCACCAAGGCAAATAAGAATGGGCTAAGAGTTGATTCCTGGTGCAGCCTCATCATCACTGAAAAGTGTTTCGAGTCTCCTCTTACCGTCCGTATCCTGGTCTTGGCTCCATCATACATATCCTTGATCGTCCTAGTGTACGTCACAGGTACACTTCTAACCTCCAAACATTTTCATAGAACCTCTCTCGAAACTTTGTCGTATGCCTTCTCGAGGTCGATGAAAACCATATGTAAGTCTCTCTTTCTCTCCCTATACTACTCCACCAACCTCCTAATAAGATGAATGACTTCTGTAGTCGAATGCCCCAACATGAATCTAAACTGGTTCTCGAAAATAGACACGCCTCTTCTCACCCTCATATCCACAACCCTTGGCTTAGCAGCTTGATACCCCTATAGTTGTTGCAACTCTAGATGTCACATTTGTTCTTGTACAAAGAAATCATTATACTCCACTTCCATTCTTCGGGCATAATTGTCGTCTTCAAAATGACATTAAACAACTCAATCAGTCACTCAAAACATGCCCTGCCTGCGCTCTTCCAAAATTCAACTAGGATCTCATCAGGCCCGGTCGCTCGTCCTCTGTGCATCCTGCGAACAACACCCTTAACCTCCTCAACCTTAATACTTCTACAATATCCAAAATTTCGATACCTTTCGAATTGCTCCAGACCTCCAAGCACAATGTCTTTATCTTCTTCTTCGTTCAAGAATTTATGGAAGTAAGACTGTCAACTCCATATATTACGCGCGTCTCCACCGATACTTTGTCGTCCTCGTCCTTGATGCACTTCACGTGATCCAAGTCACAGATCCTCCTCTCCCCCGCCTTGGTTAGTCTGTACAACTTCTTATCCTCGCATTTTTCCTCTAATTCCACATACATGCGTTCAAAAGTCATCGTTTTCACCACCGTAACCGCTAGTTTTGCCTCATTCCTCGCCATCTTATATAATTCTCTATTCGTCTACTTCTCCACCTCATCCTTGCTTTCTACCAATTTCGCATACGCCACTTTCTTTGCTTCCACATTCCCTTGAACTTTACCATTCCACCACCAATCCCCTCGAGACCCCTAGCACTTCTCTAGCTACCTCCCGAATGCAACTGGCTGTCCTATCCCACATACCGGTCACATCCCCACTACTCCCCCAAGCCCCCTGGCCATCAACCTCTCTCCATCATGGTCAAACTCCCACATTTGATTCTTAGTCTGTCATCCACAACCCTCCTCTTGTTCTCCATTTTGATCTCCAAATCCATCACCAAAAGCTTATGTCGGGTTGTAAGATACTCACTTGGAATAACCTTGCAGTCTTTACAAAGACCGTTGTCAACTTTCCTAAGGAGCAAAAAGTTTATCTGAGTCTTAGCCAGAACTATGAAAAGTCACCAAGTGCTCCTCCTTTTTCAGGAACCTCGAATTGGCTATCACCATCCCAAAAGCTTTAGCGAACTCCAAAAGTGAGACGCCTCCCCCGTTCCTATCCCCGAGGCCAAAGCCTCCATACACGTCGCCATAATCCCCCGAAAGTAACCCGATATGTCCATTGAAATCCCTCATACAAATAACTTCTCAGTGGGTGGTATACCTCCCACCATCTCATTCAAATCCTCCCAAAAGCGTCTCTTCTCCTTCTCGTCCAAGCCCGCATGCGGCGCGTCAGCACTAATAATGTTCATAGTGAACCCTCCAACTACCAACTTAATCGCCATCATCCTGTCATTGACCCTCTTAACTTCTACCACCTGATCTCTTGACTCGCTGTCTACCAAAATGTCTACCCCATTCCTATACCTCAATCTACCCAAGAACCATAACTTATACCCGTCCACATCCTTAGCCTTAGGTCCTACCCATTTGATCTCCTGGACACATGCTATATTAATCCTCATCTTCTTAAGAATCTTAACTAGCTCTATGGACTTCCCCGTTAAAGTTCCAATGTTCCAATACCCTATTCTCAGCCTAGCATCTCATTTACCTAACCTCGCCCCCGTCTCCGACTGAGAACATGACCCTAGTTTACCATCCGTCACCAAAGCCACTAAAGTTGATATAAACTAATAGACTAATCAAAAGTTTACACCTAAAACAGGAATGCCAAGAATGATATAACTAAAGGCAAGAAGAGTAAATGCAAGAACATAAAGACAAGAAGCAATACAGTGAAGCGTCAAAATTTAAATACAGGGATAAGGACAAAGAATAGATACGAGCAACCGGAGATACCAACTCCAGTTGGACCGAACCTGTTTGCGTCGAAAGTCATTGTTCAACGTCGGGAGTTACCAAGAAGAATATGGAGTCAATGATTCAATAAAGCATAGGAGCCAAAGTTTAACTACAAAAATAACATATACAGAATGAATATGGGCCACCGGAGGTACCAACTCCTGGTGGATAGCACATGTTCGCCACTAGAAATCCCGAAAATCCTTGCTCACTGCCGGAATTCATTGTTCACCACCGGAAATCACTGTTCGCTGCCGGAAATTACTGGTCACCGCCAAAAGTTATTGTCCGTTGTCGGAGCCCGCTGGAAAACATGAGTACCTGCGCAGCCTGGTCGAAGCAGCGGCGGCTAGTGCTTACCGTCAGCGAGAGAAAAGAGGGCGAAGAGAGAAAACACTAATACCTGGTCGCCGGTCGGAGTGACGCCCAGTGCTGGGTCACCATCGGGAAAGGGATGGGATTAGCTAACCTTACCGTTGGGCATATGAGAGAAAGAGAGAGGAGAGAGAAAGAGCCAACTTGTATAAAAATCCACAAATGGTTGTAGGCCATGCTACACATGGTTGACATTCATGACATATACACTTGTCTTCTTTATTGGAGGTAGAAAAAGGCCAAAAGGCAAATAACAAAAACAATAATGAAAAGTCAACTACTTGAATGAGAGGCGACATTTTTATCCTATCTGCTAATGTATAGGAAAAGTCAACACGTGAAGCCCAACTAGGTGGGGGAAAAGGGGCTAAAAGGTGGGCTGTAACCATTTGCCAACAAGATGTAGGAGAAAACGGACTTACTTGGAGCCTCGCCAACTTATCATAATAGCATTGAGGGACAAGAAATAAGAGCAGAAATTTTTTGTATGCACAAAAATACTGAAATATTTCATAAGTCATTCTTTACCGTAGGAAGCATAACAATTCCGCTAATACAGAAAACAACCATGTAAGGCCAAAAACTTGAGGAAACTGGTGAAATCAGAGCTTTTGCTACCTCAAATTTACAATTATATACACACATCATAAATTTTCTTTTGGTGAGTGGTCCTATTCTAAATTCATAGCAAAAAAATGCATTCGACAAATAACAAACCAAGGATACAAAAAAAAAAAAAAAAGAGCAAAGGTCAAGTTGTTCATTCAATTACCAGCTTCAGTGGCCATAGTAAACTTTGAAGGAAGCAACTCATCTTGTTATGCGCTAACAGATATTGCTGAATCCGCAACTCTCAGGGACCCACCAAGGTCAATTGGTACAAGGGGAATGAAGGAGTGCAGGACATCTGTTATAAGCGGTCGATAACTTGGTTCAGGTTGTACACATAGCACGGCTACAGCAGCAACCTATCAAAACATGTTTTGATTCCATAAGTTAAAACATTAAAATGAAAAGTAATAATTTGACAAAAGATCCGGGTGCTCTCACTTGATACAAGTGCTTGAGGTCCATTCCGTTTCTGATGACAGGATCAACAATATTTGGGAGCTTTGACCTGTCAGGAAGCTGTGGCATCGCCTGTTTGTCATAGAAATTACTGAAACATCAGCATCCCATGAGCTCAAAAAGATTTAGAGCAAACATTCAAAGTATGATTAGACTATCTCTTGCATAACATACCCACGTGACTATAGATTGGCACTGAGCTCCCTCTAGTTTCTCCACTGGTCTTCTTCCCAGCAAAAGCTCCAGAAGTATGATGCCGAAAGCATAGACGTCACTCTTATCAGTTAATTTCCCTGAAACATTGTAAAAATTATAAGTAAGAATGTTTTAGTTTCAGACTTCTGGTTAGGATGTTATTTCATTCAAGGAGAGTGAAAACAAGATTTAACATTTACATTTTTAATTTGAGAAAAAGAAAAAAGAAGTTTAGCAGTCTTTTCTTTTTTCATTAGCATTCAAAATACTGTGGACTAGGTAAAAGCTTTTGCAACTTCTTTGGAGTATCCTTGATCTGTATCTGCAATTTCCTTCGACTTCAACTTAATTAGCCAAAAGCTAGGTAATACTGGGTTATTTTGCAACCTAGATGGAACTGAACTCTATTTTTTTAAATAACGTAATCAGGGAATATGTTTTTGGACATTTAAATATCAATCTCAAGATATTAGTTGACATTTTTCCTTTTCCTTTCCGTTCACCATGACAAAGAAACAATATTGAGAATCTCGTAAGCAAAAGAAGAGAATCCTATCACATTCACATGACCTAACTATTGATAAATCAAATATGTACAATAGCAATTACATCTGTCTGCAACCAGTTCTTGCTATTTCAAACTGAGGGAAGGAGCTCAGTGATGATGGTGCTTCTTTGTATATGCTTTTGCACATGGATATATGAATTCTAGGAGGGACCAATCTTTTCTAATCTTAGAGGAGGAAAGTGAGGATAATTCTTGGGAGACACTTCTATGACACAAAACAGACAACAGTATAAGTAAATTGGACTGTTTACTAGATGAGGCACCTTCAAACAAATAAACATAAACATCAACATCAACATCATCTTCATTTAGCAAATTGTGATAAAATAGGGAGTCTCACATACCATCTAAGAGGTACTCTGGAGCCACATAACCCAGAGTTCCTGAAACCTTTACGTTGCTCTTGCTTAAGTTCCATCCAGCTATAGCAAGGCCAAAATCAGAAAGCTGATAAAAGTAAAAACTGATTGACTCAGACAAGACAAACCATGTGAAATGTTTACAAAGGAAAAACAAGTGAGTGAGATCTATGTAATTACATTGCTAGTTTACCTTTGCATTGAAGTTGGAATCCAGTAAAACATTAGACGATTTGATATCTCTATGGATTACAGGGGGGTTACAGCGCTCATGGAGGTATTCTAATCCCCTGGTCAATTTCAACAGCATAACCATACCATTAACTTCCGAAAACATAGAACTGAGAGTGGGAAAAAAAGAGTTAGCACTAATAAATCATAACATTACATACCTAGCCACATCCAACGCAATTTTCATGCGAAGATGCCAACTCAAAGCTGATCCACGAGGAGGTCCTGATCAAACAGGTCAACTCAATTATGGAAAATGGAGAACAATTTAGATAGCATATAGACACTTGTTCTCTTTAGTACTTTATATCAGGAGGGTAGATATGGTTTTTACCATGCAATTGGAATTCCAAAGATCCATTCTGCATCATTTCATACACCAGGAATTGTGCCTCGCCATGAATACAGTACCCAAGAAGTGAAATAATATTTTGATGCTGAAATTTACTCAACAAGTCCACCTCATTCTGAAATCCAATCAGAAATTTGTTTTAGCACACAATAATTACCATTACAGGTACATTTTTAGGGTCAAAATCTATCAGACTACCTCAAATTCTTTCTCAGCATCCTGTTCCCCACCATGAGTTCGTTTAACAGCTGCTTGAACGTTGTCGTGGAATTGAGCTTTATACACACATCCTAATCTTCCTTCTCCTGTAGCATTCTTTTCATTGAAATTGTCGGTTGCAGCTACTAACGACTGGTATTCGATGACAGCAACTAGTCCTTTCTTACCCACAGCTTTTAAAGAAGGAAACTTGGCCATTATAGGACCCCATGAAAGCCCCTTCACAGGATCTACATCATAAAATTGGAACAATTTAAATAACAGAAACTCCAACCATCCTTCAAAAACAACGAATTGTTAATAACAAAGTTACCTGCTTTTTTATCACCTTGTTCAGCGGATTTCTTCAGCGTTTTCAGTCTGTATATCCAAAAGCAAGATGAAAACAGCAGAATTCCAGCGAGGAGGGTTGAAGCAACAATAAGTGAAATCAAAATTTTCTTATTTAGATCCTGGTGGTGAACCACTTTCAACTCCGCAACTCCTGATTTGAAAATAAGAGGAGATTCAATGAGCTTGAGATTTGATTGGAAACTAAAACTACTACAACAACAACATACCTAGTGAAATCCCGTGTGGTCTGGGGGAGGGTAGAGTGAATGCAAACCTTAACCCTACCTTGGAAGGTTGAGAGGCTGTTTCCGAAAGTGGAAACTAAAACTACAAAAAGAGAAATTAAATGGCCCTTTTCCAATCTATTCCTTATTGAAAGAAGAAAATGTGGTCCTCTTCAATTATATTCTTCTTGAGAGCATCATTTTGTCTGCCATCAAAGGGGTAATTAAATTTTTTAAAAGCAAAAGTACTCTGCAAATCAATTCAAGAAAGTGAAAAGGGAAGTAACAAATCTAAGTATCAAATTGCAAGTTCCTATCTAATTTGAATAACTTCATCATAATTTAAACTAATTACACCTTCAAACCAATAAATTTATGCAGTGGACTAATGAAGGGGTGCCGAGGGATCTCTCTGTGTGTGTGTGCGGGGGGGGGGGGGGGGGGTTATACTGTATAAACCAATCAAAAAGGAGAAAAAGATCCAAAACCCATGATTCATTAGTGATAAACTAAAAACCTAGATGGGGATTGAGCATTCTTGAATTACCAGGAGGAAGAGCATCCTTATCAGAAGAAATTTGAAAGATTGGTCCTTTCTCAGTAGGAAGAACTGGGTCAGCACTAGGAGGCTGAGGAGTTACATCTACTGGCGCAGACAACAAAGGAGCGGCAAAAACCCAAATGGGTATAAGCAGAATCAGAATCTTCATCTCCTTTCTTGCTTCAAAATGTCATACAAAACTAACAATGGAGACTGAGATATTTCTCAAGAAAGACTCAAATTAATGTGGGATAGCAGATGTGCTTAGAGAATTTCTTAGCAGTTATGCTTTTTAGCTGAAAAAATGCAAGAAAGGGACAAAAGACCGTGGCAGATGGTAGTCAGGAAAGAAAAGAAAAAGTAAAAGCAAGTTACTTTTGGAACTTGGAAAAGCTAAAAAGGAAGGTGGGGGAGAGACACAACAATCTCGTGTCAGTTATCAGAAGTTGAGAATCCTTTATCAGAGTTAAGAAATTCACGTATTCTAGTATGCCCTGGCTCACTGGCTGGCTGTATTGCGCATCGGAGATTGTGATAGTGGGCTTTTGACAAATTTTAATATGTAGTGGGGATTCTGCTATTGGGGATTAGGGAAAGGAGACTGATAGTGTAAATTAGTGTCCCTTTTAATTTAGGTGACTTACTTTTTCTAATGATATTCTCATACTCATCCATCGTGTAATTTTGATTTAACACAAAGTTTAAGAAGATAGAGAATATTTTTTAATCTTATGATTTTAAGCTATGTTGAATGTATAAAAATGACATTTAATCTTATGGTTTAAAACATGTAATATGGAAATTTAGAATGAAAGAGTTAACAAAAAAAATAAAGAGTCGACAAAAAAAATAAAGAGTCATTCTTTTTTAAACAGACTAAAAAGGAAAATAAGACAAATATTTTGAAATAAATGGAGTAATATTTACTACTTACTCTCTCCGTCCCAATTTATGTGACACCGTTTGACTTGACATGAAGTTTTTTAAAAACATGTAGATTTTTAAAATGTATGATCCAAAATAAGTTTTATATAAATGTGTGATTGTAAATCATCTCATAAAGTTAAATTATTTTCAAATATAAAAATGTGACATTCTTTTGGGATAGATAAAAAAGGAAATTGTACCACATAAATTTGAACAGAGTGAGAATTAAGTTTTTAATTCTATGAGTCTCATTTTCTTCCTTTTTTGTTGACAAGGGACTCTGTCACTGCTACCTTTTGGGTGCGCATAAGGTAATCCCGCTCCAATGTAATAACCTGCAAACACACAAGAAATGTAAATCGCACTAGGAAGCCCCATGCAACAACCTCGATCAAGAAAGCTTCAGGGGATTTCAAACCTGAGTCTTATTTTATTCTTAATCAGAGGTCTTAGGTTCAAATTTTTTACTGAATACAGAATCGTCTTTGCTAGGGAATACTTGAGCTTTGCTGGGTAAAGATTCACATTTATCAAGGATCACTTTACCCCCACCCCCGGTGTTGCCTGTAGGTCGTGATGCCTCACACCCCCCCACACACAAAAATGTGAGACTTTCCGGCTTGAGTTCTCAAGTCTGATTGATTATGCATAAGAAGATTCTCATATTTCAATTGTTGCGGAGATTCTTAATTCGAATCTAGTCGGGTCTAATGCAAGTATCGAACACCAGAGCGAAAATCAAAACAAAGCACGAAGTTCAAAAGATATTTTTGATAGGCTACACAAACATTTAAAGTTTTTTATGTTATTAAATTGTATGTCTTCAAATTATGACCCATAAAATGAAATGGAGAAGCTTTGAAATTATTACCGACTGGCCCTTGTGACTAATAATTTTATAGTAAACCAACTCCTAGCTTGGGAAGAAGAAAGGAAAAAAGAAAAATCAAACCCCTCAACAACTTCTAGACCTTAACCATAATAAGATAAAAAACAATCTGATTTGATAGTGATAGTTCATAATTGATTACCATTCGAATCTAAAATTGCTTGTTCTCTTCCTTTTGGAATTTGGATGGATCCCACTAATTATTACTGTGCTATATTATATACAGTAATACACTATGGCTTAGATCTACTTAATCCCTTTTCGTCCACTGCATTATTTTAACAAAAAAAAATGAATATTTAACTGGAAAATCATATTTACACTAACTGTCAATATGATCATGAAGTACTGGTATAACTTATGTTACTTATAATTATTACAGTTATCAATTATGCTTTTTTCTATATCACTGTTCTAGCGGTAAGATTTACCAACCGGTTTCATCCTAATATATGGCACATAAGGCCAATTTCACATTATCACATGAAATTCCATGTTAAAAATACATAAGATATTTCATAGAGTTATTTTCAGTGGTGGATCCAAAAATTATATTTTAGATGCTCAATTATTTTTGGGTTGGAAATTGCTACATAGAGTGGATGCTCATTTAATATATTTGAATGAATTATTGGATTTTGTATATAAACAACCGTGTTTGTCACAAAAAAACAATGGGTGCTTAAGCACCCATAATACATAACACATGTCCGCCACTAATTATTTTCTTCAATTCAAATTGCAATTAACATTTTGGTTACCATTTTATCATTTTTATTGAATTAAATTATTTTTCCAAAGTCAAATAAAATTTATTTTAATTCTTTTCGAAGTCAATGTGGACTTGGGGAAATGATTCACATGAATCATTTTTCCTGAGCGAGAGTGGATAAAAAATAAATGTTGACCCCATGCAATTTGAAGAAAGACGACAAGCAGTCCTACATAATCCCTCACGAGAGTAACAGGCTAACAGCTGCTGACTGCTGGCAGCTTGAATGTGCGTTCTGAATTAGCTAACCAAACTTGCAATTAAATAGTAGTAGTATAATAATACTTATATTCCTTTTATATTTCCGCCCAATCACATTTTCTATTCTAGTGTATTTATTAAAATCCTATGTCTCAAAAATATTTTTAAAATGTGTGGTTCAAATAAATTTTAGATATTTGTGTGACTGTAAATCATCTCACAAAGTTAATTTATTTCTAAATAAATAAATATACTAATTTTTTGAGATAAACTAATAAGAAAAATGGTACAATTTTTTTAAAACGGAGGAAGTAGTATTTATTGAATTGTTGGAAAGAGCGATGCACATAGAGCCACCGCTCTCTTCCTCTCAAATCGTTACATACAATAATTAGACTTTATAACTTAGCAATAATTGTCGAATCAATTTTATACAGCAGTTCCCCCCCCCCCCAATAATTTATGAAATTAACACACGTAAAGAATGTAAAAGTAATAACTGGAGTAATCAAGCTGGACAACAGGATTGAGGCAAGAACAAGAAAAAGAAAAGCTTAATAGAATAAAACAAAACAAAATAACACAAAACAAAACAAACAAGTATCGAGGGGAGGTGCAGGATACGCATGCTCGGCCGTGCATGGTGTTGTTCCCACGCGCGTATCAGTTATTTTGTCAGCTTACTACATTGGTTTGTGAAAGTTTTGCTTAATGCTGTATTAAGTCAATGCATTTCTTATTCTTAAGTTTCGATTCTTGAAATTTCATAGGTAAATACAAAATTCAGATAATACACCTTTCAACAGGAAACAACAAGAAAAAAAAGTTCAGACGCACTCACACGCATTTCTGAACTATTAGCCGTCGTTTCGTTGAAAACAAGTTATACCAGAATAATTAATTCTAAAATAAATTATTTTGGGATTAATTATCCCATCCTCTCGCATAGATAAAATAACACTATTTCGGCATAACTAATTCCAGAATTAGTATACCATGATTTCAATCCAGCCAAACATGAAGGATTAGTTATACCATCATTTTATTTCAACTAAACATGGAATAAACACATCTCAAATTTAATCTCGGGATTAAATATTCCTTACCCTTAATATCTAATCACCACAGCCACAACATACAGCTCTCAACTGTTCCATTTTGCTTGGTCACCAGGTCCAAAAATTTCTCCGGCACACCCATGGGCCATGAATTTGATCGTGTTGGGCTTTTTCTGTGAATTCCAAGCTGGGTAGGGCCCATCTAATGTCTCCTACAGTAGTACCCATTCTTCACCATATAGTCTTTTCCTTATAATGCATGCTAAGGTTTGTTATACAATATTTTTTCCCCCACAAACAGCGTATATAAATCATGTTCATGCAATAACTCAACTAGGACGGTAGACAGAAAAAATGTTGTTGTGAAACTTAGTAAATGAAAGATTGAATTACATATATAAGTACATATTATTTGCTGGACTTGACAATGTGTGCGTTTGTCTTTAGCAATTTGTAAAGCATTTGACCTTGACCAGTTCAATTAAGCTACTACTAATTAGTGTTTGTCCCACTTGACAATAAAGATGTACAGTACTATTTTTCATGTTTCCCTATCGTTATATAAGCTATGGGACAGACTATGGTCATTCTAACAAAAATCACCGGCAAGTTAAAAGGCTAATGTCTTCCTCCAAATGTGGCAAAACAGAGGGGAAATGCATTCATGTAGTTACATATGTTGGAAGATTCTTGATGAAAATAGCAGGCCATTGAGGACTAATTGTCGAGCTAAACAGTTGGCAGTTTGAAGTTCCAATTTTTGGTTTTTGCCAATGCAATTGATTGGGTCTAACACGGGCACATGCCTGGGCCTCTCAACGCAGAGTAGAGAAACAACCCAGACCAACAATAACACTTGTTTGATTGCTTCTGCTCTATGGCTGTATCATTGTCGAATTGTTGTAAGGCATGGTTTATCCTTCTACATCTGCCATAGCCTGCATGAGAATTAAATGTAGCGATAAGGTTTCTAGTAAGTATCACTTTTACATTCAATCTGATTTTGGTCAGCTCTTTGCTGAAAGGTGGCACATACAACAAGACATTTCTATCATTCAATTGCCGCCTTTTCTGCCAACTCTTTTGCTGCAAACTGTACCCCCTGCATGAATATTCATTGATCAATCATCCCTCCAAATCCCACATTTCACATTTGCAGTACGTTCAACAATTAATTAAATGACACTAAACTCTACTCAATGTCAATGATCCTGAAAATCATCTTCAATACAAGCGTTTAGAATCATGCCTTAACCTTAACCGGATAGACTCCGGCCAAATCCACATTTATCGATATTTGTGACATGGTTGCATGCATTAAATTTATTGTTGCTCAGTTGTTGCATGGGGCGCATTTAAGCAGTGATCATATGATCAGTCTATGTGCTACTAACAGATTCCATTTCCTCAATAAGGCTACAAACCTGTATATATATGAACCTGTATGATATATTGAGTACTTCGTAGTTCGTACAGAGAATGAAGGACACGTATTGAACTATTCGAGGAAGAAGAACACGCGAAAAACTAGTGAGTAATTAAATCGAGATGAAAATAAACCTTATTGTTCTGAGTTTGATAGCCATGCTCTTGATTTCTTCAACCTTATTAGTGCAAGCAAGAACTAGGAATGAAGAAGAGAAGAGAAGAAGCCAAAGGAGAAGCAGCGGTATAGGAAGAGGTAGAAGAGGCGGTAGTGGAAGAAGATCAAGAGGAGGGTCTTCGTCATCATCAGGTTGTGATCCTTTATATTCATATCTCTTTGGAAATTGTGGTCAATGGCCTTTCCCTCGTAATTCTCAAAACAACCCATTCCGTCGACCAATTACCCCATCTCCATCACCTCGCCGCCCAACTCCGCCGTTCCGTCCTCCGCTCGTGCCTTCTCCTCCACCAGCGGTCATACCGCCACCACTTCTCGCTTCTCCACCACCTCTCATTCCTTCACCTCCAATAGTAACACCATCTCCTCCCCCACTTGTTACACCATCACCACCACCTGTTGTTTCCTCTCCTCCACCGGTCGTAACACCATCACCACCACCTATAGTCTCTTCTCCACCACCATCACCACCACCAGCCTCCCCTCCAGCTTCACCATCACCGGCCTCCCCACCTCCTCCTTTAGTTCCATCTCCACCACCACCTTCTCCTCCACCACCAATTCCACCACCACCTTTAGTTCCTTCTCCACCTCCGCCAGAATCTCCACCATTCATTTTATTCCCACCACCACTAGTATCTTCACCACCTCCACCTGCGGAACCTGTCTTCCCTTGGTTGTCCCCTCCTGACCCAGACGACACTCCCAATTTTCCGCTATTTTCACCTCCGCCGTTGGTACCTGATTTTCCCTTCCCAACACCTGATCAACCACCAGATTTTCCACCACAAACTCCACTTGTACCCATATTTTCTCCACCACAAACTCCACTTGTACCCATATTTTCTCCACCACAACAAGATTTCCCCCCACCTACACCACTTGTCCCCATGTTTTCTCCACCAGCACAAAATTTTCCACCTCCAATTTTCACTCTTCCGCCGCCGGAACAAAATTTACCTCCAGCTACACCACTTGTCCCCATCTTTCCTCCATCAGACGAGCCACCAGTGATTCCTGATCAACCACCAAAGAGTTTTCTGCCATCACCACTGATTCCTGATCAACCACCAAGCAATTTTCTGCCGTCACCGGTGGTTCCTGATCAGCCACCGTTCAATGTCCTTCCGTCACCAGTGATTCCTGATCAACCTCCAGAAACATTTGTGCCGTCACCGGTGGTTCCGGATGAACCGCCGGCTATTTTCATGGCACCACCATTGGTTCCTGATGTACCAGAAAGTTCTATTTTACCACAACCATTTGTATCAGCACCACCAATCCAAGAGGAAGCGCCACCTGTTGCAGTTATTCCGCCATTTGAGCTGCCACTTCAGCCGGACTCGCCACCATTCACCTAAAACTTAGTGGTTCACGTCTCCATTTTATTGGTGATGGACTCTGCTCCATAATTGAAACTGCATGTTTTTAAATTCTGTTAGTATTGTTATTTTTTCCTTTTACCAATTGTAGTTATGTATTCTATAACTATTAAGATTGTCTTCTTTTTATTATTATCATCATTGTTCGTTATTTTTGTAACATGATCTTTTAAGTAATGAGCTAGCTAGCTAGCCATTTATCCAAAGAATCAACATTAGTTCGTTTCACTTTGCAAATTGCAAATTATGATCAGATTAAAACAATTAATTTAATTTTACGAAATTTATAGCAGCCATCATTGAACTACTTCCTTTTTTCTTTTCTTTTTTTGTTGACGAAGGAACCCGCAGCCGCTACTCTCGAGTGCGCACAGGGTAAACCCCGGACTGACGCAATAGCCTGCAAACCACGTCAGCCGATTAACCACACTTGGCAAGCCATGTGTGACAGGCTCAACCAAGAAGGTTTATGCAGGGGATCGAACTCATGACCTTGCGATCCCGCGCTCTACTGCTACACCAACTTGACTACCCTTGCGGGTATCATTGAACTACTTCTTATCCTTACTGTCTAAGGGAGGAGTCCCTCTTTCACTAACTAAAGAAATCGTGACCTTGCGGGTATCATTGATGGTTAATTCTATGAATAAAAATCTCAAATTTGAGGCATCACACTAAAAAGAGTCAACGGATTTGGTTTACTCTAAATTAACGAGTTAACTTAAAATTATAGATTTATTTTGGGTATTGACTTTTTGAAATTCGATCAAATCAATCATAATTTTTTATTTAAGTGGACCAACTGAGCGATTGAGTTGGGCGGGGCGTCCATGTCGTAAAACCTTTATCTAGTCGAGAATTCCATCATTGATCGTATCGAAGGGGATCTAATTTATTGGCACATGAAAAAACTAGATATTTAAAGTTGAGAAGTTTGGTTGAGGAACGCAAACTCATTCGACAATGAGCAACTATTGAAATTTACTCATTAGTAGTTTTGGGCGGGGGAAGAGAAATGGGGAAGGTATTCCGTGGGATTCAAACATTCACCAACAAGATGAAAGTTCAGGTAACCAATCAACTCAGCAATTAGATCCATACAAATAATATACTGTACTAGTTACTGTTGGATCCCGGGGTTATGCTATGAAACAATGAAAATAAACTGGAAGTAAAAACAAATCGAATGCCAATGCAATTTGTAAATGTCGGCAGTAATGTTGTCTGTCACAAGTGATAACAATTCGATAAAACAAAACAAAAAAAATTTGAAGAGTAAAATGCAGCGAAAATAAGAAAGACACAAAGGTTTAATATTTTCATAGGTTATATTGATTATATAACGTATGACGGTCAGTGACCGAAAGTATTGTATATATTTATATACAATTAAATAAATTATTTATTTTACAATATTACAAGATAATACAAAAGGAATTAAAAAGTTGAAGTCGTAAATGACTTCTGCCTGAAAAATCTATCTAAATAGACATAGACAACATCTCATTATAATTGCTTCAATGAAGAACAAATCTAGAATCTAAGCAACAATTATAATGTTGGACAGAATGTCGCCGACACGCTCATGCAACACTAGCGATCCAGTTTTCTAAGATGAATTCTTGAAGCTCTCTTGATATTTTTGCAATATTTTTTTGGATTCGATTCACTCTTCTTTCCTCTCTATTTATAGTAGAGAGTCTTCCTTGAAAAGCTCATCAATTGGTTGTAGAGGTTGAGGGAAAGATGGGCAGCCGATATGATTTGTTGGAGAAGATCATGGAGCAAAATCCATAACTTCTTAGACTTGTTCCCCAAGCTTAGCAATAGTTTTGACTTGTTCTTCTCACGTGTTTCATCAGCTCCTAAACACTTTGCCAAGTCACTTTACCATCGTGGTAAAAATTCACGAGAATCACTTCAGTCCGTGAAGTAAGGTAAAACTGTTTAACATAATGTTGGTCCGAATGTCGTGACATTTATTCCAACATTTCTGAATTTTAACTTAGTACTGAAAATGATATGTTGGGCAAAATGTCATAACACCAAACTCAACATTAACAGTTACCATTAGATTATGTCGGAAAATAACTTCTAATAGAGGTTTTTTTTATTCATTTTACAATCCCATTTTGACGGGGGTGTCATGGACATCATTTGACTAGGGATGGCAATTAGGCGGGGCGGGTGTGGGTACCCCCCTCCCCCGCACCCGTACCCACCAAAAAAAATTATACCCGCCACCCGTGGCGGGTACAATTTCAACATCCATACCCACCTAGGCGGGTATATTCTTAAATTCACACCCGCTTCACCACCCAAGTGGATATCGCCACCCGCCAATACCCGCCTGTATAAAATTTTAAATCATGATCAACCCTTTAGCCATCAATTCCCTTACTCAAACCCTTAAAACTTTGGATCCAATCGGTGTGGGATATGTGAAAAAAGAGGGGGAAATCCCTCTAAAATCAATTAGCCAATAGAATTTTAGAGTTTGAAATCAAATCAAGACAAAAACCATTAAACTAGTCACAGAAAAAGATACTTTTGGTAGGAAACATTCACAAGGAAGCCCTGGGTCAAGACAAAAACCATTAAACTAGCTATCTTTACTGCTAAATGGAAAGAACATGATACAACAAGAACTGGAAAGAACAAGATATTGTTGGTTCTTCTCCCAATTCTGTGAACATGCATGTCCATATCTTTAGCTATCTTTAGCAGCAACATCAGTTGAAATAACCACATATCTTTGGCAGCAAAGCATCCGAATTTCAGCACAAAGTCCCTCTCAGTAGTCTGTAATGCAGAAAAAAGAAAAAGCATCCGGATATCAAAACCACAACTTCTCAATCATAAAACAAGAATTTTTTTTGGAGAAATTTGATTTACAAATTTGATGTGCTCATAAATGTCGTTAACAACACTTTCAGTTATTCCCTTAATTGTGAATGTCTTTCCACTACTTGTCTGCCCATATGCAAATATAGTTGATGCAAAAGAAGTATGAGATTAATTAAAAGGTCCATGTTCAAACAATAAACCAAATGAGTATATTAGATCTAAACTTTGGGACTAAACTAAAATGTACAGTGGTTCTACCATTTATCCCATTTAGAGCAGACAGAGCAACATCTCTAGCCCCTTGTTAATAAACCTTGCTAGTTGAACACGTCGGGTCAAAGACATAATCTGGCACGAAAAAAACCATGTAAGCAGATAAAAGTCTAAAGTCGAAACCAACAAGGAATAATTTAAATTTATTCAACCTACCAAATGAATAAGGACCGATGTGCCTTTCATGATTTAGGTTCTTTGAAAGAATACAAAATCGCAAACATAAATTTACCGATATTAATCTTACCACATCAGAAGAAGTGTAAAGCTGAGAGAAAAAGCAACAGGCCAATAGCAGTAGCGCATATTGCGCACATATCATACTCTTACTTTCTTCCATAACCCACTATGGACTATGCGAAGAAGATAATATTCGAAACTGTATCAGAGATCTGGAAATTTGGAGAACCCTAGGAGTGTTTCCACTATGGATCAATGAGAAGATAAGAACACACTAGAAACTAGAGTGAGAGCTTAGAAGGAATACATGTAAGAGAGAACGAGAGACGGTTGAGAAGTGAGCTGTGAAGGCGTAACAGTGAGAGTGCTGAAGACTGAGAGTTCTGAAGTGAGAGTGAGGCGTAAGGGAAGGGTTAAGAAAAAAGAGGAGTGAGCTCTGAGAAGTGAACTGAAGGCGTAAGTAAGACTGAGAGTAAACCCTACTGCTTATTAATTATTGATACTGGGCTTATCAGCTTATGGGCTTACTAAATGCTAAAAGCCTACAAATAGTACTGGACTTATGGGGCGGGTAGGCGGGTATAACTGTAAATCCATCACCTACCCGCCTATCCGTGGCGGATACATTTTCAATACCCATACCCGCCTACTATCCGTCAAAGTTATACACATACCCGTCCCAACTGAGGCGGGTGCGGTGCGAAATCCGCAAAATTATATCCACTTGCCATCCCTACATTTGACCCTGCAGCGTTTCTTGGGAAATTATTTTCTATCATTATTTGACAAGAGTCCGGATCAACTACGTTGTTATAACTTTTTTTTTATTAATCTAATGAATGGAAGTTTTTAGTATTGTTTAAATGGTAAATAAAATGAATAGAAACTTCTTAGTATTAGTAATACTAGCTCTTCTGTAGTGAAACCATTTAATTTGAAATTTTATGTTTACCCAAACGTTTGAAAGTTCTTCTTCTTCAAACTTTATCACTGAGAATTGGGTGGAAGTTAATGGGGAGAATAACAACTTAAATGATCCGGAATTCTGAGCTACAAAAATTTATCCTAATAATTTGATGTAAACAAGAAAGACATTTGTTCAAGAAGGAAAAGAAGAAAGGTAATGGTAAAAATGTTTTAGGCTAAGATACATTCTTCTTTTCTTATCCCATTATCCATATTACTAAAAGACAACCATTGGCCAATGGTTTGTTCTCTCAGCATTTTTCTCATTTAAATTATCAATCTTATCTCCAAGTAAATAAATATTTTTGCATCATGTGTTTTTATATTTTCGCAAAGTAGATTTCTTTTCACCTTAGCGATTTAGTAAATAATTAAATATAACATTCTATTATTCTAAATTGTGATCCTTAATTCATTCACAACATTAAAGAATTTTTTTATCAATCTACCACTATTTTAAGTAGTCATGAATTATTATTAGGTGCATAAATCCTCTTTTATATTTAGTTTTTCTAGATAGAGATCATCAAGTTTGCATTCATATTAAAGTAATTCCTAAAATTGAAGATAATATGTATATACCTTTTTAGTGTTTTTGGTTGCTATATAAGTGAATTCATCAACATATAGCAAAAAAATGTATATTAAATGATATAAACAAAATGGAAAAGTCTATAAATAGAGGGTAAAATAGATATGGTATTTTAATACTAATAGTTTATAAATGGGCTGGATCTAATATAGAAGGTAGGAGATCTCTATTTTTAAAAAAAAACTTAAAGAAGAGTTTGGTTCTTTGCACATACTTCATCCGTAGTAATTTATGTGACACAATTAAAATTTCAAGAGTCAATCACATTTTTCTTTAATTGAAATTTCTTTATATGTCTTTTAAATATCTTAAATTATTAATTATTGTGATTTATAGTATTTTTTATGTAATTTTTAAATATATAAATTTTATTTTGAAAAACTTAAAGCTTCTATGTCTAAATTTATTGTCAAAATTTAAAAGTTTGAATCTCGAAATTCTAAATGTGATATAAACGGAGAGAGAAGAAGTAATTGTTACTCTTAAAATTTTAAATAGGTGCGACTGTGGTATTTTATCTAAGATAAGAAAGGAGCTATTAGTTCCGGGTCTCAAATTTAAATTTTAACATTGAATGGAGTAAATCAAACACAACCCCACCAATAACTGAAAATTATAAACCCCACTTCAACAATTCATTAAAAGTATCCTCAATTCCACTGATACTGAATTCCAAATTCGGTAAAAAAAAACAATGGAGTACTAATAGTAACCGAAATCCAAATCATCCCTCATTACTCGAGTCAAATTTCATTCGTATTTTGTGCCCTAATTATCTGAAATCAATGGCGAATGGGTGCGAAAGATTGCCTGAAGAATGCTGGGAACTGATCTTCAATCGTATCCATCACCAATCCGATTTGGAATCATTTTCTCTGGTGTGCAAGCAATTTCTTGCACTCACCAATCGTCTACGTGTCCATTTATCTGTCGTCGATTCCACTCTACTCATCCACGGTACCATATCGAAACTCATTCATCGCTTTTCGAATCTCAATTCTATTGATCTTAGTAATTTCAACGGTGATCTTGATGTTATTCTTGTTGATCTCGCCAATTCTGTATCGTACACATCCAATCTCGAACAACTTGATATTTCGGGTCATAAAAAGTTACCCGTTAAGGGGTTGCATGAATTGGGGCGGAAATTAAAGGATTTGAGAGTTTTGAAATGTAATAATTTCGCTCTTATGTGCGATACTGATTTGTATTTTATAGCAAAGTTGTTTCCTTTTTTGGAAGAGCTAGATATTAGCTTTCCAAGTATGGATTATGATTGCGATTCGGGATATATTGGTTCAGATACTTGTTTTTTGGCTGTGACTGATTGTGGGGTTGAGATTTTGTCAAAGAGTTTGAGTAGTTTGCGTAAAATCAATGTTTCTGGGAATCATTTGATTACTGATAGGTCTCTTCGTGCACTTTCGATGAATTGCTTGAATTTAGAAGGAATTGAGGTGGAGGATTGCGCTTTGATAACTTTAAATGGGATCCTTTCTGTATTGCGTACTTGTGCTGCTTTGAGTTGGATTTCAATGTCCGACATTCTTGTTTCTGGATCAAGTTCTGATTTTGAATGTTTGGCTACTTGTAGCCGAACTTTACAGACACTCGAGGTTTCCAACTCTATTATTTCGGATGAATTCCTCTTCTTGGTGGCTAAGGCTTCTCTCCCGTTGTATAGACTTTCACTTTATTGGTGTACAGATTTTTCATTATCTGGTATATCTTCGTTGTTGTGTGCATACCGGTCACTAAAGTGCTTATCTCTGGTTGAAGTAGAATTTTTGACTGATGAGTCTATGAGTGATTTATCCCAATACCTACAATGTCTTGATACCATTGATCTAAGTGATTGTGTGAGATTGACCATTTTGACGTTCTTCGCACTTGCAAGAAATTGTCCTTCACTAAAAGAAGTTAGTATGGAAAATACCGGGTTTGGGATGATGGATTGTCTTCATACTGGTTTGAAGAACCCGAGAATAAATGCTGTTAATTTGGCAAATAACTTGTCCTTGGATGACGGCGCTCTCACAAAAGTTGCTTTAATGTGCCCCAACATGGAGATTCTTGATGTGTCATCGTGTACTAGTCTTACAGAGGCTGGTATTGCTTCTGCTCTTGAGATGTGCAATCAGATAAGGAAGTTGGAACTTGATAACTGTCCATTAACTACACATATCGGAAAAGGTGCAGAATTGCCTAATCTTGAGGTAATTAGTGCAGCTGGTTCAGCATTAAATGATGAAGGCCTGACCATGATTGGGAGCAGATGTTCTCGCCTGTTGAAATTAAACTTGGAGAACTGTAAAGGAGTGACAGCAGAGGGCATACAGGCAATGGTGAAAAATTGTAGATCATTGAGAGAGATAAACTTGAAGAAGTGTCCTCAAGTTAGTATCAATTCTCTAAATAGTTTGGTGTTTACGTCTTCATCACTAAGGAGAATTGTTCCACCCTGTTGCTCTGCCTTTAGTGATAGCTTGAGGGGATTTTACTTGCACCACGGATGTCGAGTGTCCTCAGGCTAGTTTTTGTTTGGTATATATCACATATTATACACTGTGTCCCTTTGACTTCAAACATTTTCCGTTTTCTTCTTTCTTGTGTCAATCGTGTCGTATAAGTACTCCAGATTTTTCTTATTCATTTTTGTAAATTTTGATGAAATTTGAAATGCTTAATGTGATTGTTTGACATGAAATGTTCAGTATGCCAGTATCTGCACACATTTGTTTTACAGCTGCACACTGCAATCAAACTTGCTCCGCTCCTCAGTAGGGTGCCAAAGGTTTAAGATGGAAATCATAAGAAAAAGGAAAACTGGACAAATGTTCTTTAATAGGTCCATTGCAGCTTTGTTTATGGCTTTGTAGTTTCGTATTATTCAAAGATATTTGCTCTTCAACAGACCAATGACGCAAAGTGGGCTTTAAGTTTTAGTTAAAACTGTAAAATTCTTAAGGCATCCAATTCATCCTGCGTTTACCAGTTTCTCTCGTTCTTCTTAACCCGATGATGAATTCTGCTCGATCTTATTCATTGAATGTGGATCCAGTGTAAGTGGAAATAGAGGAGCAACCTGCTATGAGATGGATGTTCTTTTTTATAAGAGTATAATTTTATGATTAAGTTTTGGTTCTTTAGAATATTTCTAGATTAGATCTGTAGAGTATCTATATATCTATATAATTGCAATACATAGTTCCGCTGACTTGGCATGCCTCATTGAGCAGGAATGCTATTTATCTTTTTCCTGTTTTTTTGGGTTTTTAACTTCCATCCTTTTCTTTTCCTGTTTCCGAACAGTCGCACCTTTCCTTCTTTTCCCTAACTTCTCTTGCGTAGCCTCCCACAATTCCTCCACTTTAATTACTTCTTTACTTCTCTTACTTAGCCTCTCACTCTTCTTTCTCTTTCATTTACCTTTCATTATCCGTTAAATTCTTGCATACCTCTTTCAGTTACTCACCATCCAACAATGCCAGAACCAAGAAACTACAATACATCCAAAATTGTTTTGGATACAGGTTGTCTGTGCTGATTTGAGGTTTCACGCTTATGGACTTTTCAGGCATTTTAGTCAGTGATAATTTTTTCCTTGTGTTCAAACTGTGCAATTCTTCAAATTTTAAAGCTCAATTAGATTGGATTAATTCGATATTTTAGTTGCAATTCTTCTCATATTAATATGATGAAAAGATATAGCTTAAAGTATTGATCTAAGTCCATATAGTTTGACTCTTGAAAAGCTGATATGACAAGTATTTTGGGACAGAGAAAAGTATTTTTTTCATTGATAGTATTCATTAAATTTAACATTTAGAGGTTTATAAATTAAGAGTGCTCATTTAACTTAAATGAACTTTTTAAACGTACTACTATCAAGGATACAAATAGAGTATATAGTCACTCGATTTGATATTCATTCATACATTTCGCCCTAATTAGCTGAGGCAATGGTGAAAGAGAGCAAATATTTTCCAGAAGAATGTTGGGAACTAATATTCAATCGTATCAATCACCAATCTGACTTGGAATCAGTTTCTTTGGTATGCAAACAATTTCTTGCTCTCACCAATCGTATACGCCTCCATTTGTCTATAATACACCACGGTACCCTTTCTAAACTCATTTGCCGATTTCCGAATCTTAATTCCATTGATCCTAGTGATTTCCATGGTGATCTTGAGCTTATTCTCTTTGACCTTGCCAAATATGTACCCAATCTACGACTACTTGATATCTTTGTGCAGGAGAAAATACCCATAGAGGGATTGAAGGAATTGGGGCGCAAGTTAAAGGGTTTGAGGGTTTTCAAGTGTAGATATCTCACTTGTAAACGTGACGCTTGTTTGTATGCTATAGCAGAGTCATTTCCGTTCCTGGAAGAACTTGATATTAGCTATCTAAGGACGGGTAGCGATTTTGCCGTGACTGATTCTGGGATTGAGTTTCTATCGGTTAAATTGACGAATTTACGTAAGATCAATGTTTCTGGGAATAAGCATATTACTGATAGGTCCCTTATTTCTTTATATGTGAATTGTTTGAATTTACAATACATTCAGGTAGACAACACTTGGGTGACTTTAAAAGGGGTTCTTTCTGTACAGCGTGCTTGTGTTGCTTTAAGTTCGATTTCAGTGTCCAAGATGATAAGAATCTATCAAGTTCCGGTCTTGAATGTTTGGCTACTTCTAGCCGAGCTTTACAGACACTCGAAGTTTCTGACTCGATTATTTCGGATGAATTCCTCTTCTTGTTGGCCAAGGCTTCTCTCCCTCTGTATAAGCTTTCGCTTTCTTGGTGTTCAAAATTCACGTTACCGGGTATCTCTTTGCTTCTGTGTGAGTATCGGACGCTTAAGTGCTTATCTCTGGTTAATGTAAGTTTCTTGACTGATGAGTCTATAAATGATTTATCTCAATATCTGCGAAATCTTGTTACCATTGATCTCAGCCAGTGTTTGAAATTGACCATTTCCACGTTCTTCACGCTTGCAAGAAATTGTCCTTCACTAGAAGCAGTTAAGATGGACAATACTGGTTGGGGAATGAACAATTATTTTCATACCGGTTTGGGGATGTAAGATTATTTTCATAATAGTGTGAAGAACCCAAGAATCCGGACTGTTAGTTTGAAATTTGAATTGTACCTGAATGATGAATCTCTCACAAAAGTTGCTTTAATGTGCCCCGACATGGAGATTCTTGATGTGTGCTTGTGTACAAGTCTTACAGAGGTAGGTATTGCCTTTGTTCTTGACGTATGCAATCAGTTAAGGTACTTGGAATTTGGTAAATATCCATTGATTAAACATATCAGAAAAGGTGCCGAACTGCCTAATCTTGAGGTAATCAATGCAGCTGGTTCAGCATTAAGTGATGAAGGCCTGGCCATGATTGGGAGCAGATGTTCTCGCCTATAGATGTTAAACTTGGAGGACTGTAAATGAGTGACAGCAGAGGGCATACAGGCAATGGTGAAAAATTGTACATCATTGAGAGAGATAAACTTGAAGAGGTGTCAAGTCAGTGCCGGTTCTGTAAATAGTATAGTGTCTTCATCTTCATCACAGGAGGAGAGTTTTTCCGCCCAGTATTTATGGTTTTGATGATAGCTTGAGTGGATTACGGATGTCTAGTTTCATCAATCTAGTTTTTGTTGGGTAGCACATACTTTGAATGTTGCCCTTCCTTTTACTCTGTCGTGTAATATAAGAATTCTAGATTTATTGTAATAATGGATCAAGATTGAAATGCCAATTGATTACATAGAAGTATGCAATATGCCTGTATCCCTAGACATTTTTTACAGTAGCATACTGCAACCAAACCCGCTCCTCTCCAACGGGGTGCGTATGTGAGCAGCCGTACAGCTATTACAAAGCAGAATATACAGATTAAATTGCTGGCATTTTTTTTTTGTTTTTAAAGTTCCACCAAGCTTCAGACCGAACTTGGAGTGACTGAATATTACAAACCTACTACATGGACTGCAAAAAGTAAAATTAATGAGCTTCCCTTGCTAGAATACAAATAAGAAACTGCAGAAATTTGACTTGCGTTGTGGAGTTGCTGTACATATTTCCTCCAGCATATTTTATATTCCTGCTTTGTGATAGCAGTGATCAGCATCTGTATATAATATTCTAGATATGCTTTGCAGTTACTGATAGGTCCCGCGTTGTTTGCGATGCTTTGAGTTGTATTTCAGTGTCCAAGATTCACATTGCTCTATCAAGTTCTGGTTTTGAATGTTTGGTTACTTCTAGCCGATCTTGAAATACAAAGGGACCAGCCAGACAGCCAAATAGATTACCCACTTTACCTTCATTCTTTTCAGGTTTTGATGTATGTCCCTCTGTTTCTCCAAATTGGTGCGTACTAACGCTAATTCCTGAAGAGAGTGGTGTTAATTCAGGAACTTAAACACAATTCAACTATAAACAATCACAACAGCCAAGAAGAATACCTTCTTCAATTGCTATCTTTCCTTAAATAGCAAGGCTTCCTCTTCTTTCAGCTCAGCCAGTGTCTGCTCGTCATAGAACAGAAAAAAAAAAAAGGAAAAATTAATAAGTGATTTAGTAGTCCTGGAATTGGAAATAGACCATTTTGCATTCTAGGGTCAGGCACTTTAAAAATCAAAGTTAAAGTAATGAAGCAATGGGTCTTCCTTCAAACTAGAACTTTTTTACATTTAACAATGTTTTAACTTGTGATGAACTATTCTATCTCAATTCCCATAAGCAAAATATGATTTATATAACTTGAGTCGAGTGTAAAAACTGGCCTTTTTCTTTCTTGATCTCTTGCAGGTGGTAGTATCACTACTCACCAGTACCATTAACTTGAAAGTCTTGTTGAAAATATAATCAAATATTAAAAGTGTTTCTATCTAACAGCTTAAGCTTTTAAATAAGATGATCACACACTTCAATATGGTATCAAAGCAGGCCAACAATCCTGTGATCGAACCTCACCGCCACCTATTCTCAAAAAGAATTTCCACGTGCTTGGATCGTGAAAAAAAAATCAGGTCAGCACGTGAGAGGCGTGTTGAGAATATAATCAAATATTAAAAGTATTTCTATCTAACAGCTTAAGCTTACGTGAGGGGACATGTTGAGAATATAATCAAATATTAAAAGTGTTTCTATCTAACCGCTTAACCTTTTAGATCAGATGGTCACACACTTCAATACAAGCAAATTCATCAAATTAATGATATGTCCTACCAAAAGGGCGCCCATTTTCAAGAAAATATAGTGCATAATAATTTGCTGCAAAGAGAAAGTATATATGAAAGGCAAGTCGAGGGATTTTAGAAGGAAGAGGAACAATGTTTTCTGCATGATACATATTTAACACACTATCCGTGCATTTAAAACATCAATTGAGACTGTAACGTAAGCCAAAAAACTGTTCATCAGTTTAGAAAAAAATGTTCTTGAGTAGTACGCACAAATTATATCGACAAAATTGACGGCCCTCCTCAGTAGGCTACTCAGCTCACCGGTGATGTTGGTGTACTCCACTTGTTACGGAGTTCATTTTGATTAGGTATGACTTTGTATATGTCATGGGTATGGCGGGGACCTGTCCCGACCTTATGATGATTATGTCACCTTTAGAGACTTGTAGACATATGTCTTGTGTATAGATGTTTTGTATGGTCTTGATGGCCTTTGCTTTGTTGTACAGTCTTCCATGGTGACCTTGTCAGCCCTTATGTATGTATATACGCATGTCTCGTTGGATTGACAGATGTATATTGTTCCTTGATTTCATCCAGTTTATTTTATAGTAGCCTTGTCGGTCAAAACCTCTTGTACGTTCAGGTTATAATTTTAGACGTGGTACGCTCAGGCCAGGTAGCCGGTGACGGCAACACCCTTAAGGTTAAGGTGTGACATTTGAGTTTGAATGTTTAACCACTTTTAACCTTTCTTACTTAATGACTATTTATATTAGAGTATAAATGACACATTCTCAATCTTTAGGTTATTCACATGTATTTATATACTTTTAAAATTTTACCATGTGATATATCAGCTGGGACTCCCTAACTTTTTCTATCTATCTTATGGCGGCGCAATCGAATAACCAAACAGAAAAAAAAATCAAATCAAACTTATTTTGGTTCAGATTTAATTGTAGTTTTTAGGTAAAAAAATCGTAATCAAATAATGTAAAACCGAATAGGAAACCGAATGCACACCCCTTTATCACAATTACTCATTCGATAGTGAGTCATAAGTTTCGCCTAAAGAATAGCGAAACCAATGGCGAAAAAATGCAAATATTTTCCAGAAGAATGTTGGGAACTAATATTCAATCGTATCCATTGCCAATCCGACATGGAATCAGTTACTTTGGTATGTAAGCAATTTCTTGCTCTCACCAATCGTATACGCCTCCATTTGTCTGTAATACACCACGGTACTCATTCACCGATTTTCGAATCTTACTCTTATTGATCTTAGTGATTTCTACGGTGATCTTGACCTTGTTCTCTTTGACCTTGCCAAATATGTCCCCTATGTACGACAACTTGACTTGTCTACACGGAAAATTTTTACCCATAAACGGGCTGAAGGAATTGGGGCGTAAATTAAAGTGTTTGAGGGTTTTGAAGTGCAGAAATCTCACTTGTATACGTGACTCTTGTTTGTTTGCTATAGCAGAGTCGTTTCCGTTTCTGGAAGAGCTAGAGATTGGCTATCCACTGACCTTTCTAAATCCAAACCCTAGGGAATGGGTCGTGACTGATTCTGGAATTGAGTTTCTATCGGTTAATTTGAGGAATTTGCATAAGATTAATATTTCTGGGCATTGTGCTATTACTGATAGGTCCCTTGTTGCTCTGTCTATAAAGCTATTGAGGTGAAGGACATTTCGGTAACTTTGGAAGGGTCCTTTCTATACATCATGCTTGTGCTGCTTTGAGTTGGATTTCAGTATCCAAATTCACAATGGTCTATCAGGTTCCAGTTTTGAATGTTTGGCTACTTCTAACCGAGCTTTACAGACACTCGAAGTTTGTGAATCAACTATTTCAGATGAATTTCTCTTCTTGTTGGCCAAGGCCTCTCTCCCTCTATGTAAGCTTTCGCTTTCTTGGTGTTCAAATTTCACATTATCTGGTATCTCTTCAGTTCTGTATGTGTATCGGTCACTTAAGTGCTTGTTCCTAGTCAATATAAATTTCTTGACTGATGAGTCTATAAATGATTTATCTCAATATCTACAAAGTCATGTTACCATTAATCTCAGCGATTGTGAGAAATTGACCATTTCTACGTTCTTCACGCTTGCAAAAAATTGCCCTTCACTAGAAGATGCTAGCATGGAAAATACTGGTTTGGGGGTGAAGGATTATTTTCATAATGGTGTGAACCCAAGAATCAGGTCTGTTTATTTGGCAATAAACTCGCACCTGAATGATGATTCTCTCACAAAAGTTGCTTTATTGTGCCCCAACATGGAGAGTCTTGATGTGTACAGATGTACAAGTCTTACAGAGGCAGGTATTGCTTCTTCCCTTGAGGTGTGCAATCAGATAAGGAACTTGAAATTTGATAGATGTCCATTGATTAAACATATCGGAAAAGGCGCTGAACTGCCTAATCTTGAGGTAATCCATGCAGCTGACTCAGCATAAAGTGATGAAGGCCTGGCCATGATTGGGAATAGATGTTCTCACTATTGAAGTTAAACTTGGAGGAGTGTGAAGGAGTGACAGCAGAGGCCATACAGGCAATGGTGAAAAATTGTACATCATTGAGAGAGATAAATTTGAAGAGGTGTCAAGTCAATGCCAGTTCTCTAAATAGTATAGTGTCTTCATCTTCATCATTGAGGAGAGTTTTCCCACCCAGTTCTGATGGTTTTCATGATAGCTTGAGTGGATTTTCCATGCACAACGGATGTCTAGTTTCATCGAGCTAGTTGTTGGGATAGCACATGCTTTTAATGTTGTTCCTTTGGTTTTAACTATTTCCCATCTTCTGCCTTCTTTTTTGTCAGTCTGTGTAATATAAGAATTCCAGATTTATTTTGTAATTCTGGATCAAGATTGAAATGCCAATTCGATTACATAGACTATAGTATGCCAGTGTCCATACACATTTTTACAGTATCATACTGCGATAAAACCCGCCCGCTCTACACTTGGGTGCTTATGTGAGCAGCTATTTAGCTATTGCAAAACAGAATATAGAGATAAAACCGCTAGCATTTTTTTTAAAAAAAATTTAAGTTCCACCAAGCTTCAGACCGAACTTGGAGTGACTGGATATTACAAGCCTACTACACGGAACGCAAAGAGTAAAAATAATGAATTTCCCTAGCTAGAATAATAATAAATTGCAGAAATTTGAGCGACATTGCGTTCCGGAGCTGCTATACATATTGTATCCAACTCTTCGACATATTTTCTCCAGCATATTTTATTCCTGCTTTGTGATGCCAGTGATCAGCATTTCTATATGTAATTCTAGATATGCTTTACACTAATTTTTGTAAGTAGTATTATCTATGAACTAGCTTGATGAAACTAGGACACCACGCCACACCTATTTCAAAAGGAAGCCTCTGTTGGCTTGATATGCAGATGTCTGCTTGGTGTGAAAATATATGTACCCGAATAATGTAATGCAAGTGTATGTATCAATGGAGCCAAGAGAATTACGGTATTCAAGATATATGATGGACTACTATATAAAATAGTGACATTTTCTCTGTAGATATTTCCAGAGATAAACTAAGAAGTAACGAGGGTTGGCCCCAAAGAATCGGACACTGAAGAAACCTGTCAGAAAAGAATGTTACTGCAACTAATGTGTTAGGATCTCTAACCTAAGGTTGACATCTTATCAAGGAAAAATCACCGATCCTAACTACCCTCACTAACTAAATGACTAAAAATTCACTTGGCACGTTCTGTGTAGCAAGTGGTGAAGGAAGGTCCGTACCTACAACTGACTCCATAATTCATCCTATAACAGGGTTAGCCCTTACTAGTTATAGATGCTTCTCATTATACTTGTCTTTCTTTGTTGGAGGATGCCCGTGTAATGCTTTAGTTTTCAGTTCACTCCACAGAGAATTTCAGTGCTGGAATCCTCGCCAAATGGAATATTGAGGTCTGGGAGTACAAATCTAGACTCCAGAGCTGCAACATCTTGCTTCTCTTCCAGAGATGATGGCATTACTGCAATGGGAATGGCTGGATGACTTGGTAAGGCCTTTTGCAGAAACTGACCGGAACTCCCGTCATATGCAACAATTGTACCTCTTTCATTTGCCTGCTGAGGGTGCAAATCAAGCTGGAGAAAAGGACATCAAGTTAGTATAGAATTTCTATTCCTCCATTCCTTCTTGATTTGTAGAGGAGAAAAACTAGGTAATAATGCTTGCTTATTCTTAGGTAGTGGGAATCTTATTTTTATTTTCTCAAAAAAAGTTGTGTTGAAAAAGTAATTAACAAATTAATCAAGAATATCCATCCAAATGTTCAAGCTAAGATTCATTATTCGCGCTAACCGTCAAGTGTTGTTGATAAATTCAGTCTGTAAGAGAGGTGTGAATGAAATATCAAGGTTGCCTAAGATTAGAAAAGGCAACAGATATCATACGGTACAAAATAGACCAGCTAAGCAGAGCCATGAAGGTTACCCATTTTACCTTCATTCTTTTCAGGTTTTGATTTGTATCCCTCTGTTTCTCCAAATTGGCGTGTACTATAGCTAATTCCTGCATAGAGTGGTGTTAATTCAAAAACTTACACAATTCAACTATAAAGGATAAGTAATCACAACAACCAAGAGGACTACCTTCTTCAATTGCTTTCTTTCCTTAATTAGCAAGATCTCCTCATCTTTCAGCTCAGCCAAAGTCTGCTCATCACAGAAAGGAAAAATAAATAAGAGATTTGTTAGCCTTAAGATATTGGAAATAGAATATTTTTCATTCCAGGGTCAGGCACTTATGAAAATCATAGTAAAAGTGATTGAAGCAATGGGATTTCCTTCAAACTAGGGCTGGCCAACGGGGCGGGGCGGCCCGGTCCCGACCCGCCCCCGCCCCTACCCCGCTATTAAAAAAAATAATAATAATTTTCGATAACGGGACTCGAACCGGGACGGGACATTGGCTAGTCCCGCCGGGGCCCGGTCCCGCCCGATAACCCCCCCCCCCCCTTTGCCAAAATTAACCGTTGCACAACAACCATTTTATATTTTGGCCGTTGTGCAACGGCCATTTTTGACCTCCCCTCCCCCAACCCCCTACCCCCTTAATATTTATTTTTAACCATCGAGACAAGGTTAACATACTGTCCCAGACCAAGTACAAGGTCAAATTAATTGTATGACGGGGAGAATTCTAGGCCCTAAATACGATAAACATAGAGATAGGGAAGCAATAGCAAAATTAGTTGTTGTGAAGGGTTTGCCTTTTTCATTTCCTTCATCTCCTGATTTTATTCATTATATTAGAGATATGTATAATCCTGCTTTTAACGGTTTTCCTAGATCAACTGTTAAGAGAGATGTATTTAAATTACACATGAATATCAATAATATTTACATTATTCCTTATATCATTTTCCTGGTAAAGTATCTATCACGTCTGATATAGGCCGTAGTAATAAACGGTCATGATTATTTAACGGTAACATGTCATTGTATAGATTATAAATGGTCTATGCAAAAACGTATTTTAGCGTATAGATATATAGAGCGTATAGATATATAGATGATAGGCACACTAGTACTTTTATTTCAGAAAATATTTTTTCAGTTTGCGATTATTATAGCATAACTGATAAAACTATGTCTATTACATTAGATAATGCATCTTCTAATTATTATGATATTAGACTTCTAAAAGATCTTTTAACTCCATCTTTTCCAAATCATTTTCATATAAAATGTGCGTATCATATATATAACTTAGTTGTAAAGGATGGTCTAACACTTTTTGCAGACATTCTTGATAAAGTACAATTTTCTATAAACTTTATTTTTAAAAGTAATAGAATACAACGAAAAAATTTTTATAAAAAAACTTGTCACAATTGCCAACTACCTTATAGAAATTTTTTTGAAGAAGTACCCACTAGGTGGAATTCTTTATACGAGCAACTACTTGTTGTTTATGACTATAGAAGACCTATAACTTTATTTTTTAACGCCCATAATCGAAATCCAAATGATATGGTTGTAGATAGTGATTGGAAAAAAAATTCAGAACTTATTATATTTCTAGAGAAATTTTTTCAAGCAACAAAAGAATTTTTCGGTATATATTATCCTACAATTTCTACTATGTTGTTTTATATAGTTCTAATATTTTTATTACTTGGTGAAATATGGAAAAACCAGCATATAAGGCACCTATTAAAAAAAATGTTTATCAAATTAAAAAAATATTTTATTCCGATTCCCACTATTTATATTATTGGTGCTGTATTAAATTCGACTATTAAAGTAGACGGTTGTAAAACACTTATTGAAACTATTTATGATTGTATAGCAGTACTACCACCTCAAACTCCTAAAAATCCAAACGACCCACCACTTATTGAACAAACTAAAGAAGAAGTGTTGTCTAGCTTACAAGATGAATGCAAAAAATATATAGGTATCACCAACAAGAAAGTGCTAGCAACCAACCGACTTTCATACCATCTTCTTCTTCTTCAACACAACCTTATAAAAGACATGTTGCTTCTGCGACTAGTATTGAAAGCCTTAGAAATAAAATGTGCGGTGGTAACACTACTAACCAAGTTAGCGAGTTTGATGTTTTTGTTTTGCAGGGTGTTGTACAATACCAAGCAGTTATCAATGAAGAATGACGTGAAGACTTGCTGAAATAATGGAGGGAGAATGAGAAGCCCTTTCCGACACTTTCAATGATGGTCCGAGATGTTTTGAACATTCAAGCGTCATCAACGTCTGTAAGCGCTTTTTTTCAGGCACATTTCAAATAGGAGAGCACAGACACTCATTAGTGGGAGACATCTTGGAGATTGCAGTATTATTCAGAGATTGGATACGAGCGGAGCGGAGAAGGTGCGGCCAACCGGAAATCAACGAAGAAGAAGACGAAAACTACGACATCTTATCCGAAGGTGGTGGAAGCGACGTGGAGTAATTTGACCAACAAATATCAATTCCAATCGAAGAACCACAGAAAATTATAAAGAAACTAGAAAAGTTTTTTTAAAAAATGTAATTTCTTTAATTGCAATTTTAGTTTTACTATGTCATTTGCAATTTTTGAACACGACAAAGTTGCAATTTTGACAATTGTATTCCAAAAAAATCATATTTCTATTAAATAATATAAGAGGCACAAAAATAGCCTTGCGATGTTTTTATTACACTATCTTGTTCAATTATTGAGTTGTTTATATATATGTTATTTTTTTAATTAAGTGCAAAAAAAAAAAAATACAAAAACCCGATCCCGATCCCGACCCCCTCCCGCCCCGATAATACCGGTACCCTTTTCCGACGGGACCGGAACGGGACATCGGCAGAACCCGCCAATCCCGCCGGGTATCGGTCCCGCCTTAACCCCCGTCACGCTAGGACCGCCCCGCCCCAGACCCGTCCCGTTGGCCACCCCTACTACAAACTAATCTGCATTTACAATGTTATACTGAACTATTCTAACTCAATTCCCATAAGCAAATTGTGCTTTATATAACTTAGCCGAGGGTAAATGCTAACCTTTTTCTTTCTTGATCTCTTGCTGGCGGTAGCAGCATCACTAGTACCATTAACCTGAAAGTCGAGAAAAAGCTGCAGATAAATGATATGTCCCAACAAAAGCGTGCTCACTTTCAAAAAAATATAGCGTGTAGTAATAATTTTCTGCAAGAAAAAGTATATATGAAAGACATGTCGAGGGGTTTAAGACGGAAGGGGATTAAAGTTTTCTGTATCGTACAGTAAATATTTAACACACTATCCCTGCATTTAAAACATTAATCAAGTCTCTGTAACAACTTAAGCCAAAAACAGTTTGGGACAACATGCCCTCCTTATCCAAATGACCAAAGGAGTAAGTAGAGATTTAAAGTTCATAATTTAACATAGTACATTTTCAACAATATCCGCAGTGTGATATTAACGCCTATATGAAGGTCCCAGGAAGTAATATAAGTAGGGACAGTAACTTCTTAGCGAACCAGAGACAGATATAAAATGAAGTTTGCTTTGACAAACTATACACACACCTGTTTCGTACATAGATATAACCCCTAGGACTACTTTTTACACGTGCAACTCTAATGAACCCTGCATTAAAAAACATTTCTTTGACAATACTTTCACTCCTACAGCTGCCACTTCTTGATTAGCTCGCCAAGGAGTACTAGAGATATAACATTATGCTAACAATAAGAAGGCTGTCAAGCAATAGGTACTGCGCTAGAATATGAAAATATTTTGTTACTGTAGTAAGAAGACTAGGCTACGAAGGATGAGTACAAAAAAGTAAAGGTTGTGTAGAAGCTCTGCACATATTCTAAATTTGTAACAATCACTGATATTTGTCTTATACACGTAAAGAGTTGCTCCCTCAATCCTAAAATTCCATTATACTATATAAATTTTGACTAACAATTTAAATTATAATTTTTTCTCACGAGAAAAATTACAACTTATAGTGTAGTTTTCGAATATCTAAATTTTAATTTTAAAATATTAAATTAATTTAATTTAATTTTAAAATTTAATCAAAATAACTTTTAAAAAGAAAAATATAATAATATTTTTGGACGGAGGGAGTATAAACTTGGGAATATCACATGAAACAATTGACTACGTACAGTTGTGGGGTGCCCCTCAAAATATTCGTTCTCATTTCTGTCAACCAAATGGAGTAGAATTTTAGACTGTGGATGTGAATGAAACGACAAAACTCACATACGGGTAGATAGTAGATAACTAGATACTAGATTCTGACCCTGCAACCGCAGATTAAGCCGTCTCTACATCCTACCCCACTCTATCATTTCCTCCTCTTTACACGACTATAAATTAGAGGTACCATACATTAAAGTGCATAACCACTAACAAACATTACCACCAAACTGAACGCAGACCTATTTGCCACGAACACACGCCATCCTCTTTACTCATCATCTAAATTCCAACCAACTCCCCTGTCTCGTAAAAAGACGTAAATGCCCCCACTAATCACACTTGGGAAATTAAGAAAAGTGCGTAGGGGTACTGAAAAGTGAGGACAAAAAAGAGTTTGACTAATTGGGTAGGTGGCTAGTGGGGCTAATGCTTCTATTGCAATTCAGAACCAAATCCAATGGTTTAAAAGAGAACCGACCCCGACAAAGACTGGAGACATTTTATTAGTCACTTCATAAGGTCGGCCAAATTGACTCAATTTGCCCTCAAGGGTGGTTTGGTCATTTGAGGACTATACAAAGTGCGACACGAAGACGCCATACAATAATGGGGGGCATGGATTCCTGGGCATAGCTAGATCGCAAGGTAGAGAACTTAAAATTTAGTTGGAGGTTTAACGTGGGTTTAAACTCTGATGGGAGTAATTTACTCTCTTCTGGGTAGTAATTTGTAGCTGATATCAGTTGTTCTATTTTCAAACAATGATCATTCACACATTACGCGATTTATTGATAGTAATGCTAAGAGACTGGAATTACTATCTCCATAATAATATGACGTAAGCCGGAAAAATGGATATAAAAAAAAAATAAGGGAGAGGGGCTCGGCTGGTGAGAGAAAAACGTGAAGAGTCATTCAATCTTGTGCGTCTGACAACATACGTTGAAGTAAAGTCACCACTTTTTCTCCTCCTTGTAATTATTCATTTAATAATTAATAGTAATTGAATACTAGTAAAAGATAAGTTACAGTAATTTGGAAGAAGGAAATTGGAAGTCCGAAGATTTATGGGACTAATATATGGCAGGGTAATTTGGTCAACACGCGTCTAATAAAACGGAGCCACCAACGACGACCGCCGTCAACCCACCGGACACCTCCTAAACTATTGTTAATCGGATTAAATGACAAACGTAATTTTGGAAATCTAATAGAGTTTGTTTATTTTAAATAGAAAAAACGGTGGCAGGTGATGAGATCAATGAAACCGGGGTTATAACTATTGCTTCCAATGGACGCGTTGAAACTAGAAAAGAAATACTCCCTCCGTCCTAATTTAGGAGAAGTTAAATTGGATTAGATTAGCTTATAAAATATATCAATTTGAAAAATAGATAAAAAATAAATAAGTTGCTAATTTTTTTATATTAATTTGGCGAAAAATACGTAAAAATTAATGAAGTTTGAATTTGGATAAGAGTTGATGCGCAACATAAATTGAGACATCGATTATCCTAATTTTGGAATAGTCAAGCGGAACGACTCGAATGACGCGCGACTCAAACCACCACGTCAACGAACAACTCGCTACAACCACCACACACCAGCTAATAACTCAGACCGCCGTTCACCATAAAAGTAACACACGATGGACAAACTAACTAATAGCCGTACAAAAAAAAAAGCACGCACATCGAGAGAGATGAACAAACAAACATACAAACCTTAGATCTCGTGCTGCTTGGAGTTTTCGAAGGAGTTGTAGGCCCACTGGACTCCTCGCAGCCACCATCAACGCCGCCTCCACTACCTCCATCACCTCCACAACTAACAGAGGTGGCGCCACTCCAGGACAAGGGAGTTGTGGGACTAGCACGTGGAGCCGGCTTCTTAGCATTGACAGAAACTGGTCTAGAGCGGCGTTGACGCACAGTCCACTCAAGCGGTAAGTCAGTCTTCTTCGACTTGGATTTACTCAACCGATTGACCTGGTTGAGACGCAACAGTAATTCTGCAACCATAGTGTCATCCATGATTGCTGCTTTAAGCCACTCCTCTTGAGTCATGGTAGTATTTTTTTGTTCTTCAGCGGAAAGGGAAGGAAGAGGGGTAAGAGGAAAAAAGTGTAGGAGAAGATGAGAGAGGAAGATTGTGGGGATAGTGGTGGCAAAGGCGAATAAAAATCGGAAAGAGAAGTAGTTATATTATAAATAATAATAAATGGTGACATGAAGTAGTTATATAACATATACCATTATCGAAGTGCGTGAATGTGTCATTATACTAATGTGTATGAAAGGATTTAAGATTTAAGTTGTCTACACTGGTGTACCGGAGGAATTAGTATTTGACTTTATGAGTTAGTAAATTTTGGGACAGTGATATAGGATGATAATTATTAAGTGAATTTTGATATAGAGATTGAACTAAAGTTATTGAATTTGACGAAATTCTTACATTGACTTTTATAATCATTTATGTATGAATTGAGCGAAGATTTGAAGTGTATGAGTTTTAAATTTTAATCTTTTTCTAGTTAATAAGTTTTAAATATATTTATTAAGTCAAATATTAGTTTGGGTCCAAGTTATTAGATTTGTTAGAATTTGTAACCAATATTCTAGCTTTGCACCTGATTATGTACTCCTATTAGTTTTAATTTTTTGAAGAAGTTTATCGATCATTAATACTTGTAGGGGTCGTTTAGCACGTGGAATAAAGTGGAATATTCTAACATTAAGTTTGAGATTAATTTTATACTCTATTTGATAATTTATATCTTCTATTAAATATAGTATAAAATGAAGACGAGACTTAATGTTGTGATATCCTATCTTATCTCACTGAACTTGAAATTATTTTATCTCACCTTCTAAATTGAATAAATTAGTCCCACTATAATCTCAAAATTATAATTTTAGAAAAATTTAATTCGCATGCAAAATAACCCCTTATAATGAATTAATTGTAGGTATTTTTAAGTGAGATTAATGTCCAACCATAGGTGTATAAATATGGAATGGAGAAAGGCGAGATGCCAATTGACAGTGACACACACTTTTGTGTTGGTGTTGAATGGAAGGCAACAATTGGAATGGGATTACAACACTTGTTTTTCTCTTTTTTTTTTAATTAATTATACAGAGTGTATGGGACCCACTACCGAAACGTGGCACTGAGCAGCTGCTTTTGATGATGAGCAGTTTTGAGAGTGTGTACTTTGTGGTAAACTGAGGTTTCACGCGCTAGAGAATGAGAGTGGTGGAGATGTTGTCTGTTTGAATGTGGGGACCTAATTTGCTGGTACATGATGCCGCATATGACACTCTTCTTATGAAATCTTCTATCAAATTAAAACTTACCTTATCTGTTTCTTCATTTTGAATTAGTAACTTATTTATTCTGTTAGCATAACTATTTTTCACCTTCTGGCGTCATGTTATGGTTAAGTGGTTTCAAATACCGAGGAAGTGTGGGATGACGCGCGAGGCAGAAGCATGGTGCGAGGGATACCTACTTTACTTGTTAACCTATAAATATAGTACTTTCGAGTTAATTGTCATCCAAAGCATCCTGTCGTTTCACGTGATGGCTGGTTTATTTAGGATAAAATAAAAGACTATTAATTTGATTTCCATCCCAAAATAAATGTCAACATAATAAAAATTACGTCTATTAAAAAAATAATAAATACAAATATAAAGTTTACTAAACTATTTCTATTAGATTTTTTTTAAAATAGTAATATTAAAAAGGACTATTTCTTTATTAATAAGAATATAATTGAAGACACTTGCCAATTTTTGTCATGAATTTTTAATATGAAATTTATTTTGAGATAAATTTTTTTCTTTTGATTAGGTCACACCCGGCGAGAGTAGTCTTTAACTAATAGGGAATAGTTGGTCAATAATGTTTTACTTTCTTTCCGTGCGACTTCGATGTGACGAATCCAAGCTTCACTTTGAAATATTTTTGTTATAAAAGAAATCAAAGTTAGCATGACGATTCATTAAATTAGTACAACCAAATAACATCAAACATAGTCAAATTTTGAGTATGTTATGTCATACTTTCACATGAAATAATGGTGCAACTATAAATTAATTTCTATTACTATTCTGTCCCATTAAATAAAAAAGTAATTTGAAACAAATATATCTCACGAGATGGAATGACATATTCCTTTTCTCAACTACTATATCTACAAGACTACACTCTAAATTTAAGAAAGCAATTACACTAAATGATGCAAATCATAAACATATTCCTTAGCTCAGCTATTATATCCCTAAATTATGTTTATGTATAATAATCAAAATAAACAGTAGAAGTCACAATGAAGGAATGTCAAATGTGCAGGTTAAACGAAATGTAAATGATTGAGTTTATAAATAGACGGGCATTGATCCACATGAAAATTACTTAGATTAAGAATGGGTCATGGCTTAACCCGTACAACTTTTACCATATTTTTTTGTGTTTATTTGCTTCTTACAATTTATTCAATTACCTAATATTATTTTCTTTATTAAATCTCTACTTAATATATGAAACAAATATAATCTTTTTTAGAAAAATTTGATAATGGTTCTCATGGGTTATTTGTTTCACATATTTAGCCCAAATCATCCCAACTGTCAGATATGAGTTGAATTGAACGAGTAAAAAATGAGTTGAGTTAATAAATGAATGATTATTTTTCATGGATTAATTTGTCACCCTTACAGCTTGTTTGGATGGTTATTACCTATTGCATTGTATCATATTATTATTTTAATATAATATTTATTTTGATTGTTGCTTAAATTATGTAACGACATTAATAAAATTATTTTATGTTACAATCAATTTGGTGTGATCGTGTCTTTACCTTTTTTCTTTCTCATGTTGCCTTTACGGATCATTTAATAATCCTATTAATTGTATCATTTACCTTATCTTTTTTTTCTATTAATAACTCTACCTTGCACCCTATTTTTCTTAATAATATTGTGAGTTATTCTTCAGATTATTAATGTGTGACATTATGTAATGACGAAAAATAAAATAGTTTATCTAAATATTATATTTATCAAAATTATATAATACAATATAATACATTATGAAATCACCATTACAACCATCCAAACAAGCTATTATTAATAAATAGTAAGTGCTTCCCGTATTAGATTAGACAATTCATATATTCATGAACTAATTTATCAATTGTACTAACTAGTAAGTGCTGTCCGTTTTTGTAGATAAAATATAATACGTATAAGTTATAAAATCGCTAAAGGGAAGATAAGTGAGTGGTTACAAATGAAAGGCAAGTTGTGATGAGATGAAAATGGGGAATTGAATGCCAATTTATTGCCAAACAAAGTGTAGAGAGAATTAATATAGGAACGTAGGCACTATCCCTACCAAAACTGCTATCCTTTTATGATATGGAGCGTGCTCCTCACATACACTTCATGCCTCTACACGTATTCGGATTCCTACTTTTTTGGCGATTATTAATTTTCGTACTTTCAATATATTGCCAATATATTATTACTCAGTATGGTTTCCCTTTTATGAACTACCGCGTGAATTATTGTCTCCCCCGCTCCACCTCCCACGCCTCTTTATATTTTTATCATATCCCAATTTATTTAAAGGTTGATCAGTTTAAAAATTAAATAATTTTTTATTACGATTTTTTAAATTATTTTAATATTATAAATTATTAATTATGCAGATTTATAATACTTTTTATGTAATTTTTTCAAATATATACATTTTATTATAAAATACTCGAAGAATATATGTTTAAAATTAAGTCAAAAAACTTATTTGACTCTCAAACTGGTCAACCTTAAAACAAAGTGGGATGTGGGGAGTAGTGTTTTTATTGAAAAATATTTGAATATTTATTAAAGACACTATCTTTTAAGATATTTCATCCCGTAGGTGCATCTCTCAAGATTCAATAAAATTTTCGAATATAAAAGTAAAAGCGAAAACTAACAAAAAATTATTTTGTTAAAAAACTCACCAGAAGAAAGGAGAGTATTTTTTGTATTCTTACTATGTAGGTAAAAGTTGGGGTAAAGTGTATCCGAAAGGTTAAACAAAAGAAACGCTGAGTCGAGATATGACTCTCTGTCTTTAAGATAAAATTGCCTCGTATAAATGCTTTTACAGTATTGGGCAATAGTCTCCCAATATAAAACAACAACTAATTCTAGCGAAGAAATGAATAATCATGTCTATTGGTGTCTTCAACATAACTGTTAAGTTGATATATTGCATAAACTCAATATATGCAACCAGCGCGTGTAGGGCTTAGCCCCGAACCCAAGCTCACCTAGGTCATTTCCCTTCTAAACACATGGGTTACCATTGGGGTCCTAAACCCTTACTCAAACTTAGAGTTTATATATTGCATAAACTCTCTATCTTCTACCAATGAGTGAGATTTGTCACTTTTTTCCAAAGACCCTCTATCTTTTTATGTCTCAAACACCTTACTTTGTGTATCAATATATCTTTCATTTCTTAACGAAATTTAACGATACTTGGCACTAACACTATCTACTCACTTAGTAGTAGACATGTGCAAAGAAATGATGTTTTCGACATGCGGGGCCCATGTGTTTAAGTCATTAAAGACATGATAAACTCAATCACACATTAGTAAATTTCCAACAATCCCCTTTTGAAAGAGAATTGGTGCACACATGGTGCCAAAGTTCAACAATCTTTCAACGGAAAGATATTACATCATGAAAGGTAGCTTTCGACTTTGAACCTTACTTAGTGGATTACCATCGGGTTTACTTACTGCGCGGTGAACGCGATATCTTGAACCGTCAGTGTTTAGTGTAAACCAAGACAATGATATCAACACAATAACTCTCCATATTCATTTCTTCTTATTGTTTTGTCCGTTGTGGCCATGGACAAAACTTGGATTCTTAAGTGTACATTTGAAGCGGTTTGTCTTCGTACTTAAATAGGTGATCTCCTATAAGGTATATTGCTCTACCCCACTCGCAAGTGCTATGAGTCATTAAAAGTTTCAAAAACTTATCCATTACCCATTATATAGGTAGCACTTAATGTCTATCGCGGGAACGACTTTGGAGTTATCTTTCTTTAAAGAATGATAATCCAAAGTGCTCTTACTTCAAGTGAAACGCTAAACTGAACCTCTATAGTTTATTTTTATCATTGAACTAAATTCCTGGGATCTCCAGTCAGTAAGGTTGGGTTATCACCATAAAGATTCTTATTATTTTTGTTTTAAGCCCATTTCCCTAGACAGACCGAATATTTAATCTTTGGGTAGGCCTTTAGTTAATAGATCCGCTAAGTTATCCTTTGATTTGACGTAATCAATGGAAATGACACTCGTAATGATCAACTGCCTAACGGTCTTATGCCTCCGACGAATGTGTCTAGACTTGTCGTTGTACATATTACTCTGTGCCCTTCCTAAAGCGGTTGGCTGTCACAATGAATCATTACCGAAGGTACGAGTTTATCCCAACAAGGGATATCCTCTAAGAAGTCGTGAAGCCACTCTGCTTTTTCTCTTGCTTTGTCTAAAGCGATAAACTTTAATTTCTTCGTGGATCGGGCGATGCATATTTGCTTAGAGGATTTCCAAGACACAGCCTCACCACCAATTGTAAAAACGTACCCACTGGTGGATTTGATGTTCTTTATGTCCGATATCCATTTGCATCATTGTATCCTTCCAGTACGGCTGGATACCTTGAATAGTGTAATCCGTAAGTCAGTAAAAATAAAATAAAAAGGAATAGGCATCGCAAAAGCATAGCAGAGATTGAATATTTCAGATATCGTAATATCCGATTTAACGTCTTTCAGTGATCATTTTCAGGATTCCGAGTGAACCTAGCCAACTTATTCACTGGATAAGCGATGTCGGGTCTGGTGCAGTTTGTAATGTACATTAAACTGCCAATGATCTGTGCATATCACTTATGGGATACGGGTGCACCACGATTTTTATCAATTCTATGATTCATATCCATTGGTGACTTCATAGGGGGACTGTCAAATACATCAAATTTTTTCAAAACATCTTCAATGTAATGAGATTGAGATAAGACCAGCCTGTCATGTGTCTTAAAAATCTTAATTCCTACGATTACATCTGCAATACCCATATCTTTCATGTTGAAACATTATTTCAACGTATTATTGGTTTCCAGGATTAAGTTAAGACTACTCCCGGTGATGAACATGTCATATACGTAAAGACATATCATGACAAATGAGTCAGAGTTCCCTTTGATGTAGATACATTTATCACATTCATTTATGGAGAAATCTTTTGCTAATAAAGTATTATCAAACTTTTCATGCTATTATTTTGGGGCTTGTTTGAGTCCGTATAGAGACTTAACAAGTCGACATACATTCTTTTCTTGACCTGGAATAATATACCCATCGGGTTGCTACATGTATATTTTCTCTTCCAAATCTTTGTGTAGGAAGGCTGCCTTAACATCCATTTGATGTATCTCAAGGTCACGCAACGCTGCAATGACTATGAATACCCTTATGGATGTTAATCTAGACACATGGGAGTATGTGTCGAAGTAATCGAGGCCTTCCTTTTGTCTGTAGCCTTTGACTACTAATTTGGCCTTATACATGTCAATAGTTCCATCTGCTTTGTACTTTTTTTGAGTATCCACTTACAACCCAATGGTTTGCGTTCCGGAGGAAGATCAACCATTTCTCAAGTATGGTTTTGCATGATGGAATCTATTTCGCTTTCTATAGCTTCTTTCCAAGGCGGTGCTTCTGGAGTTGACAATACTTCTTTAATTGTCCTCGGTTCATTTTCAACCATATATGTTAGAAAGTCTGGACCAAAGGTTTTGCCCTTTTTGGTCCTTTTGCTCCGTCTTGGTTCCAACTCTAGAACCCCTAAGTTCTGTAGATCTGAAACATTAAGTTCCGGATAGTCAATAACTTCTGAGTCCTGTAGCTATGGAACATTAAGTTTCGGATAATCAGAGACTCACGGGTCTTGCTCGTTTCGAGCATTTTGTTCATAACTTCGTTTGCGCGAAATTATTTCTTTTTCCTTTCTAGGAAAGATTTGTTCAAAAAATCCAGCATTCCTTGATTCCATGATCATACCCTCGTGGATATCAAGTATCTCTGACTTATACACTAAGAAGCAATAAGCACTACTGTTATTTGCATATCCGATGAATATGCAATCTACAATCTTAGGTCCAATTTTGACCTGTTTTGGTTTAGGTACTTCGACCTTTGTCAAACTGCCCAACACTTTCAAATATTTGTAAGTGAGTTTCTTTCCTTTCCATGATTCATATGGAGTTTTATCCTTACCCTTATGCGGAACTCAATTGAGAATTGCATTAGCGGTAAGAATCGCTTCGCTCCACATGTTTTGGGCTAAATCAGAATTGATAAGTAAAACATTCATCGTTTCCTTTAACGGACGATTTTTGCGTTCGGCAACACCGTTAGACTGAGGCGAGTAATGGGCGGTCGTTTGATGAACAATACTGAATTGTGCACATTATTCTTCAAACTGTGCTATGTATTCTCCCCCTCTATCACTACGAATTGCATTAATACGGATGTCAGGGACGTGCATCACTTCCTTCAAATTAAACTCTTTGCCTGAAGTTATTTTGAGGATAACATTTCCAACCCATTGCACTTTAGAGGTGGTGTTGTTGCCCATGAACAACTTCTTGCCTATGACAGGGGCGTAAGAGGAGAATGTATTTTTTTCATAGTAGATGTGATGGGTTGCACCCGTGTCTATCCACCATTGCCTTGGGTTCTCCACCAGATTTACCTCCAGCACCACTGCTGAGAAATCCACAATCTTGTCGTCAAGATTTGGAGGATTACCCTCGTCTTGTACAACGTTAGCATCTGCCTTGCGTTTGTTCTTGGCCTTCAAGTCATTTGTTACCTGGATATTTTGGGCCACTTCAGTCGTTGTGTTAGACTGAGTGTCCATTGCATCCCCACTAGAAAGAGGATCTTCTGTCTGAGATCGTGACATGCTCAACGCAGTAAGATAGAACATCTTTAGTCTTCTTCTCTTGTTGTAATTGTTATCCAGAACCTTACCTAGGCGTTTGCTTTGGAAACTGTCAGGAGCAGGGACAACAACTTTTCCTTGAGCAGTGCCAGAGGCAGTGCCTTGATCTGCAAGAGCATAACCAACAGCAGTGCCTTGAACAACATCAGTGCATTGAACATAGCAGCAGAACTAGAAACATAACTATTGACATGAGTAGAACCAAAACTACCAACGGAATTGTTAACATGACTGTCAACCGAACAGTGGGCAGAAACAGAGCCAAACCCAGAATTAGAACTAGAACTGGAAACATAACTGTTGACAGACATCTTTCGAACACGTATAAAATATAGAGAATTTTGTCTTAAAAATATAGGTAAAAGTTGGGGTATGCTCCTAGAAGCCCGTGACCCCTGATCGGGCCAGACGGGCGAGTGGCGGCACGCGTGTGGGGCTTAGCCCCGAACCCAAGCTCACCTAGGTCCTCTCCCTTCTAAACACATGGGTTAACCCTTGTGGTCTCAAACCCTTACTCAAACTTAGAGTTTATATATTGTATAAACTCTCCATCCTCTGCCAATGAGGAAGATTTGTCATTTTTGGCCAAAGACCCTCCATCTTCTTATATCTCAAACACCTTACTTTGTGTACCAATATCTCTTTCATTTCTTAACGAAATTTGACGATACTTGACACTAAATTTATCTACTCATTTAGTAGATTAGGCATGTGCGAAGAAACGATGTTTCTGACATGCAGGGCCCGCGTGTTTAAGGCATTAAACACGGGAAAAACTCAATCTCACATTAGCAAATTTCCAACATAATATATCTCACAAACGGGGAAAATGTGTATATATATAGGTGAAGGAAATTGAGACGTCATAATGGATGAATAACTATTGTCATAATAAATAAAATCGCACTTAATGTCTATGTAATGAATTTAGACATTTTTAGTAAGCTTGAATCTAGAAACTTTCTTTTGAAATACTACTATATTTACTATTCTTCAAGTTAAGATATTAATAATTGAGTTAGCGGTAAAAAAATTATAAGTATCTAAAAAAATCTAAGAATATATATTATATTTGGACAAAGTTGTTGAGGTCACGTAAATTCGTAACCGAATTGTTGATCCGCCCTTGCCAACACCTCATTCATTTTATTCGTATTCTACTAGCACTACTTTCATAATTCACCATATTTTTACAAAGCGGGTGGAGAAATAAGGAACAGGAGAATCGAATTTACATTTATAGGGTAAAAAATTCACATTAATACCATTAAACTATAAAATTTGGTACAATAAGAAGAGATGGAGTAAGTGGATGCTAGTGGAGCCCTCGGAGTGGCACTAAACGAGGGGGCTTGCTTGCATGTTACTATTTCCTGTTCATCTTAAATGTTGTCAAGGTTTTAAAATATTTTTTAGAAGTATCATTTAACATAAAAGTAATAATAAGAAGTGTTTTTTGTTTAAATTACTTTTTATTTTTATCAAAGTGAATAGTAATTGTTCAGACTGTTTAGATAATTGTGTAAATAATTTATTAGAGCAAGAGTAGATTTGAAAAACAAATAATTACCTTATTTAGATTTATGAAATTGGAGTTGAAGATGAAAGTGTGTTTCTTTATACTTTTGCAAAGGAAAGAGAATATAACACATTATTTTGAATTTATGAAGATGGAGTTGGAAAATGGGGTTGGCGCACTTTTTCAAATTTAAAATTCAACTCCAAGTTGGATTTAAAAAATTTATAATCAAACACTGATTTTGAAATAAGTAAAAAACTAATTCAGAAAAAAGTGAACAATTCTCATAATTAACCAAACGGCTCTGTTCCTTGGTGATTTCTAAAAATACCATTTAATTCAGACCAAATTTATTTGACTAGATTGACATTTATTTCTAATGTTTAATTAATGAATAGAAGTTAGTAAAATGGTGCGTTGCCTAAGAGGGCAACAACACTGGGCCAGTGGCCGCCCCGCGTGGTGATGGAGTTTGAAGTTTGAACTTTCAAAATGGAACAATGCTGGGAGAGCATATAGTGTGTGCCATTTCTGGACAATCTTTTCTTGTAGTCAAAATAGTATTTCACATTTTGGCGTGAGGAAAACTTCTTTAACTCCAAAAAGGCGTGACTAAATTCTTCGGTGTCTCCGTGGACTCAATCGCAAGTGTTTCTCAATTTGGCAAATTCATTAAGCACATTCTAATTTGTAAATTTTCTACTTTCTACAAGGTATATTTTTAGCCATTGGCCCAACATATCCATTGCCACGTCAGATTGACACCTTAGTTGATTAAGATTCTATGATAGTTAAATTGTAGCTTGATTGCAACTAGCTTTGAGATCATATGTTTGAGTTCCGTTGAAAGTGTTAGTAGTATTTTTTATGAGTTAAAGTATGTAAAAAAAAATTATATAATCAGGTCACAAATAAGATAATTAATTAATTAAAAATCTACAAGAGATGATAATTGATGACCTGCGATTATAAGTGAAAATTCACTTATAGAACAGAAAATAAATTACATTACAAATATCTATAACTTAAATTTCATTTAATATAAGTTTGGAGTTTAAATATTCCTTCCGTTCCATAATAAGTGATGTTTTTACTTTATTCACACCTCTTAAGAAATTGTTCACTCCTAGAAAATTATGAGTGTTTTACTAACTTACCCCTAATTAATGCCTAAAAAAGAAAAGTTACTTAATAATTCTTAATTATGTAAATAAGGGTAATTTTGGAAGAATAATGTCAATTTCTTCTTGAAATCCTAAAGCCTCATTTATTTTGAAATAAAATGAAAAACCTAAAATACCACTTATTATGAAACTGAGTGAATAGTAGTACTAGACAACATATGTAACCATTTTGAGAGGAGGTGATATTCCGAATCGTTCTATGGTAGACAATATTATCATTAATTAAATCATTTTTGGAAATTGTATTTTGCAATATATATGATTGGACATAAAAAATTTAAATTGGAGACAATCTTCGGGGAAGAATACCATGAGAAAATTATCAATCGGATAATTTCACCTTTAATTATTTTATTAAGCATATAAAAGCGAGCCGAGCGAATCACGGTTTCGTGTTACTGTTAGTACTATTTTAATGGAACTTCTTTTCTTGGTCAACGCCGATTACGACCTCGTTTCTACAGCTCCCATAGCTCCCGTTTGATCATATTTGAAGGATTTTTTTGGTAACCAACTGTGAAATATTATTATTACTGTCAAAATAATTACACTTTGGGAGTACTTTTTGATTAACTACTACCTTTTAGCTAGGTGTAGTTAATCATCTAGAGTTTAACATTTTGTATCTATTCTACTATTTACATATTTGGTCTATCCAGTGTCTGCATTTGACTGCTTTCCCGGAACATTTTACTATTTCTATCCTTGTACAAATTTCAGCTTGTATTTGAGCCTTTAACAACCCTTACATCAGTTTCTCCATTCTTGAATATCATCCTGTTTCTTGCTTGCCATGTATAGTAAATCATGGCTCCCCATATTGCTTCAACAGTCTCCTTGAATTGTCTCCATTTTTTTCTTTTTATCCACTTTATTCCCGCTTTCACTTCCATTTGTCTGACTGTAATGCCCAACCATTTTGCTACTTCTTCTTGTAGTGTTGTGTACCATTTGTAGCTTCCAAACAGGTGTGGTTGGGTTTCATGACCCATGAAACACGATACCGCATTTTGTATCATCCACTGGAATGTTCATTCTCTGGAGTCTCTTCTTTGTTTGTAGTCTGTTTATGTAAGCTAACCATAATATGAATCTCTGTTTTGGTTGCATTATAGTGTTCCATAATAGGTCAGCCTCATCCATTTTTTCATTGTACCTATCAAGTTAAGATAACTTTTTGTCATAGAGTACCTTCCATTTGATGTTAGCTGATATTGTCCATTGCAGTACCAATTCCTCATCTTTTCTTTGATAGAGTTTATATTCCTCCAGTACCAGCTGCTATCTTGTGTGGGTTTGTGTTCCCATATGTCATTACATGTTTTCATATTCACTTCATGTACCTATTTCATCCATAATACATCCTTCTTGCATGTAATTTGCCACAATATTTTTCCTACTGAAGCAATGTTCCATTTTGATATTCAAACCACCATATTTCTTGGGCATACATATTGTATCCTAAGCCACTAGTGACATTTTCCTCTTTTCCATATTCCCACCCCATAGGTATTCATTGCATTTCCTGTCTACTTCTTTTAATACTCTTTGGGGTAGAATGAACACATCAGCCCAAAAGTTATATATAGAGAACAACACAGTATTTATAACTTGTAATCTGCATGCATAGGATAGTTGTTTGCAGTATCCATTCTTAATTCTGTTTGTGATTCTTTCTACCAATTGTTGACATTCCATTATGCTCCATTTCTTAGATGATAGAGGTAGTCTAAGATATTTTATTGGTAGAGCTCCCAATGTAAATCCAGTCTTTTGCAATATTCTTCCTTGAGTTTCATTGTCTACTCCAACTATGAGTATATTGGATTTTTCACACTTTGCCTCCAATCCAGTGGCTTTACTAAAATGCTTCAGTGCCTCCATGATTCTAGACACATATGCCTCATTTCCTTTACAGAATATCATTAGGTCATAAGCAAATACCAAATGTGTTAACTGTGTAGTTTCACATATTGAATGGTATCTAAAATATGGTAATTCACTCATTTTAAAGTATTCTAGATAGGTATTCCATCACTATTACAAATTAACAATGGTGACATGTGGTCTCCTTGTCTAAGGCCTCTTTGTCCTGCAAAGTATCCATACCCCACTCCATCTACCTTCATTGTAAAAATAGTAGATGTGACACAAGTCATAACTAGCTCTGTGAATGGTTCTGGAAATCCAAACCCTCTCAATGCTTCTTCAATGAATTCCCATCTAACCATATCATAAGTAGAGATGGCAGTGGATCCTGGGCTCAGTCCGGATTCGGTGAATCCAGATCCGTTTTATAGGATATGGATCTTCAAAATTTGGACCCGTCGGATCCAGATCGGACTCGGATCCATTTCTGACGGATCGGATATGGATCTGGATCTTGTATTTGAGATTCGTATCCGGTCCAGATCCTACCCGTGGATCCATTTTTTATTAAATATATTCATAATCTAGAATGTAATTTTATAAGTATTTTCTTAAAATTGCTAAGCACATCATTGCAAGTTTAATTCTCAAAACAAGTTTAATTTATCCACGCATTAACTCAAAAACCAAAAAATAAAGAGGTAACTTCGATAATCAAATCAATGTTATATTAGTGAATGACTAACATCTCCATAGACAAGTAGTTAAAATTATATTCACTTAATTTGTGAAGATTCCAAGCACATGCAAGTTCTGCATTGTGGAAATACTAGTCAGCATTTTCCACAACTATTGTCATTGTCCAACATTTTCGATTAATAGCTCACAATCAAAATGAGACAACGAACAAAATATCTCATATGAACATTTCAAAATTGTAACACAGTAAACTGTTAGCTAAGTAAAAATCGTTTGTCAGTTCAAAAAAAAAATTCTTAGCAAGGCAATTTTTTTTACATGTGGATCCAGATCTGATCCGTGGATCCGGTGGATCCGGATTTGGATCTGATTTTCATGGACCCGACGGATCTGGATTCAAGTATGAAAAATGGATCTGGATCTGAATCCAGTAGGATCCGGTCCAGATCCGATCCGTTGCCATCCCTAATCATAAGTTTTCCTTAAGTCAATTTTCATCATACATCTAGGAGATGTCTTCCTAGTATAGTGTCTTAGTAAATCATGATATAATAAGACATTATGAATTAATGATCTATCCTCCACAAATGCAGCTTGATTTTCGTATATTAGTACTTTTAATGTATTCCTTAATCTGACACAAATCATTTTTGAAATACCTTTGTATACTACATTGCAACAGGATATAGGTCTAAATTGACTAGCATTTTGTGGTGTTTGTACCTTAGGGATCAGTGTGATGATGGTGGCATTAATTTGCTTCAACAACTTCCCATTTTCCACAAATTCTAATATAGATTTTGTCATGTCTTCTCCTATTACTTCCCATGCATCTTGCAAGAATCCACTTCCATACCCATCTGGTCCAGGACTTTTGTTTCTCAATGCTGATTATTGCTTTCTTCACTTCCTTTGGTGTATGAGGTTTTATCAGTTCAAGTTGTTCTTCTATTGTCAGAGTGTGACCATTTTCCAAGAATAACTTACATGCCTTCCATTTACCTTTTGCTCCCCCCCCCCGTATGTCTTTGTAGTACTCCACAAAAAATATTGACTATGACTTCTAGATCAGTATGTGTAGTCCCCTTTTCATCATTTAATTATACTACTGCTTGTTGAAGTTTTCCGTGCTTTATTATTGAGAAGAAGTACCTGGTACAGTCATCACCAAATTTAGTCCAATTAGCCTTGCTTCTTTGTTGTAAGAAGGCCTCTGCCAGGTATGATGATCTTCTGAATTTGATGTATTTTTCCCTCTCAATTTGTTGCCTTTCTTTATCTAGTGGTCATTCTTGTAATTCTTTCTGAGCTTTTTCCAGTGTTGTTCTATCTTCCTCTGCTTCCACAATTATGTTTCTCAAATGTTCTCCATTCAGTTTTCTCATTTCATTTTTCAACCACTTTAATTTTTTAACAACTCTCATCATCATGCAACCTTCTATATTTTGCTGCCATACACCCTTCACATTATCCAGAAAGCTAGGATGATTAGCCCATATATTGCAGTATTTGAAAGGTTGTCTAGCTCTTTTTATTTTCCCAACTAGAGCCGCTTTTACTGGACTACGGTCACTAATTCCTTCTGGTAGAAATTGTGCACTGAATGTTGGCATGTTGTTCATCCATTCATTGTTGATTAACACCCAATCAATTTTTGAGTAGATCATTCTTTCTCCTTTTTTGTCATTCTAAGTGTACCTATTCCCATGGAAAGACAATTCTATCAACTCATATTGTTCTACACAGTTCTTGAAGTTCAGAATTTCTGCTATACTGATTCCATTTCCTCCTATTCTATCATCCAAATTTAACACTGAGTTAAAATCCCCCATTAATATCCATGGTTGGTTTGTACCTCCATATACTATGTCCATATATTGCCATAGTCTTTTTCTTTATTCCTTAGGATTAAAAGCATAAACCATTGTCATTATGAATGTCTTCTGTATGCTTGACATGTTATGGCTTGTGCATTACTATTTACTTGATGTACCCTGAACATGTCAGGTCTCCAAGTGATCTATATTCTTTCATTATTGTGTTGATCAAGATTGGTTACATATTTCCATCCATCAAACAACAGTTTTGCAACCTTATCAATAGTCTTACTCTTTTTTTTTTTTTTTACTATGCCCATTAACCCAATGGACTCTTTCTTGCAAAAGAGTTTTACCTCATTTTGTTTGTTAGGGGCATTTAATCCCCTAACATTCTAGCACATGATATTATCCATGTCCATCTTGGGGGTTATTTGTGCCTCCGCCTTTTTGAGTTCCACTAGATCTCAATTGTATGATTGGAAATTCCTCATCCAGTAGTTTAAATGGTTGGATTTGTTTTTCACTTTGTCTTCCTGGACTCATTTGTTTGCTCTGTGTAGCCCCATGTTATTGGTCTGAAATCTGTTTTCCAGCTTGTTTTTTTTTTGTAATATATTCCTTCTGGGATTAAAGAGGTAATCTATCTCAGTTGTATTTCCTCTTCATCTTGTTGGTTTGTTGTATGCTCAATCATATTTTCCTTCACATTATCATCTCTTACATCTTTCTCTGCTTGTGTTACCTTTCTGTACCTTTGCCTTCTCATGTTGTTGTATTTTGTCCCTGACCTTTCTTTTTCGTGCATTCCTTCTCTTCATGTCCATATTTTTTACATTGGTTGCACAGAGTTGGTTTCCAATCATATTGAATCTTCTGATCTACTAAATTTCCTTTTTCATTTTTGAAATGTACTTTATCAGGTAATGTAGCTTTCATGTCCACTTCAATCAGCATTCTTGCAAAACTGAGCCCCATTTTCTTCTCTGTATGATTATCCACTATCAATGGTTTGCCTATAAGGCTTCCTATTTTGCTTAATCCTTTCTGACTCCAGTATTTAAACTCTAGCCCATGTAGTCTTACCCAAATTGGGACAGTGTATAGTTCCTCCCTAGTGAATTCCATGTCTGAATTTCAAGCCTTTACTATGAATGACTTGTTATCAAAGTGATATATACCCCCTTGCAATGTTTTATTCTTTCCTACACTCGAATCAAATCTTACTAATACAACTCCATTTTTCAGCATAGATATTTTGTTTATCCCTAATTTCTCCCATATTCGTTGTATATATCCATTCATTACTGAAAAAAGGGGTATGCTCCTAGAACATATCACACAATAGCATTCTTCCGGTACATCAGTTCTGAGCTTATATCATCATACTCTATATCACATATCATATATTCACCATGCATGTTAGGAGAAACATATTCTAATTTAAAGCATGCATTAGTTATCTTTTGCATATCGAAATTATCTGTATTCTCTGCCCATGAGATCTTCCTTGAGCTTTCGGGTACATCCATCTCATTATTCCAATCTTCTAGGGTTTTGGTCTTGTTTCTGCCATTGCCTTCTCGCATTTCATCTTTGGGGTTTTCATCTACGTCCTAGTCTTCTTTATTTTGTTCTTGTGGTAGATTCTCTAATGTCTGGTTCTCCGTCGATTCTATCTCTCGTTCCTCATTTCTTAGGTTTTCGCCAATTCTCAAATTGGGCTGAGTGCCCTGTGCTCCCTTCTTCTTTTGCTGCATCGTTGCTTTGTTTTGGATTCCATGGCCATTGCTGCTTTCATTGATAGGTTCCTTGCCCTCTTCCCCATGGGTGCGCACGAATCGTGCACCGAGAGAGAAGGAGAGAGAGAAAGCTCAAGAAAATACTTTTAAAGAATTTCATCATATTTGAAGTTAGAAACTTGAAACTTAAAAATTTGAGTTTTGAAGTGGTGATTTTTGGAATTTGAAGTTGTGTTTGGACAAACATTTTTTTGGGAAAAAATTTAAAATTATGAAGACATATTTTCAAAATCTGATCCAAAATTTATGGCCAAACAAATATTTGAAGATAAATTTTCAAAATCTGATTCAAAATCTATGACCAAATAAAAATCAAAAGTATATCATCTGTTAAATTTAACTGACTGTATCATCGGTGATTACTATTTCATATTACCTTATCAGTTGTTATGAAAAGTGACTTATTATTATAGGTCAATTTAATTTGATATATAGTCTAAAAAAAGATACATTATAATTAGTACGTACCAACATGTATTAATTAGCTAATTAACTAACCGTCCCATGGTTAACCGGAGATTAGATTAGAAGACATTCGTTGCCGTTTGAGACCTTAATTTTGAATTAGCGAGTTAGGGAAAAAGAAAAAGAAGCAAAAAACGAGGGGAAAAAAATACAAGGGTTCTTTATATGTTAGTAGTTCAGAAGGAGAAAACAAAAAAACAAACCGATGTATGTTACCCACCTAAACTGGAAGTTTCGTTGAGACATTATAATTGGCAAAGGAATTTCGTTAAAATAGATGGTCGGCATCTTTGCGCAGTCATAAATGCTGATCAACCAAATAAAGTTTGCCCCGTCATACTTTCTGATGGCTCAAGACATCACGTCCACTATGATTCTATTTTCAATTTACTCAATTTATAAACCATATCATGAGATTTATATTCAAATAGCTATTGAGTTATAGCTAATTGATGGCTGCTAAACATGACATCTCAATATCTCATGCTTAAGCCCACTGAAAAAATTCAAAGTTTAAATGAGCCGTTTCTGAAATAAAGAGGAGAAGATAGCAACGTTACTGTGAGGCTGTGGTAAAGTTAAGTTACATCTGCAGTGAATTCTATTCTCGTTATATATAAATCAAATGAAAATTGTGTTTTGCAATGGATGCTTTTCAAGAGCAATCGGGTCTCACGGCCGCCAATTACTTTGCCTCATATTCCTAGCCAGACGTGAATATAGTTTAAAAAAATAGATAAAAATTATAAAATATTTAGTGTTTGGCCATTTCAGATTCGACTTCATATATACGAGATGAAATTTGAACTGCCAAGCTACACTTCAGACATGCATCTAAGATAGTCTATCGAAATGCAAATCCCATTGTGACAGACATACATACGAATATGTATATCGTTAATTCAATACTATAAAATAATTTATATTTAGTTCAATTTATTCTCTTGGAATATTTTATATATCAGAAGATCACTAACTTATGTTTAACATAATCAATTAGATGCCCATGACTTTAATGTTTGGCTAGTGAATATGGCAATTACCTAATGTATTTGTCTTGTAACATCAGCGACTGGGGCAAAGCCACAAACACATTCCTTTTTTCTGGTAGCCATGGCCCATCAGCCATGGTTATGTTGACTGTCACCTGTTTTCCCCTATAAGCCCCACCTTAAATTATTATTTTAGTCGATGAACACAACTTTGCTCGAGCTCATTACCGGTAGGTTGATGCAAATAAATTTTGTACAAATGTAATTATATTTTAGGTATAAGTAACAAACTACACTAATAGGTGTAGTATGGAAATTGTTGTGTACTTCGTACTTCCAACCTCTCACAAATTTATGCAATTAGGGAACAAATATACATAAAAATAATTTGAAAATTGAAAGTAAAGGGATTTTCACAAAACACGAGATAATCCAGAAGAAAAACAAAAAATCGAATAAACAAATCCACGTTCCCCCAACCCCAACGCCACTCGCAAAGTTTAGTAGTATTTAAAGACCGAGCAATTCTTGGACCAATGGGTCAAATATGAATGGTGGATTAGATGGGCTTGGGCTTATTAAACGTATCAATCTAAAAGGATCATTTACTAGAGAGTAATTCAATACTTTGGATTAGGGGTGTAAAAAGAAAATCGATAAACGGTATCAAATCGACAAATCAAATTAAATCGAAAAAACTCAACTAGTGGTTTGGTTTTATTTGATTTGGTATTGAGAAAAAAAATCAGATCATAATAGATTTGGTTTAGTTTTAACTAAAAAAAGTCAAACCGAGTCCAAACCGATCTGATTATATGTATACAATATTTTAATTATTTTATACATATATAATTTTATAATATTTTTATAAATTCGAAGTTTTAGTTTCATAATATTTTAACATCAGGTTTGGCTTATATTTTTAGCCTATATTATCTATAGATGTCCAACAAATTACAAAATGCCCAAACCAAAACTAAAATTTAGACTTCTATAATTGTAATAGTTTAGATGATTCAGATTATTACTCCATGAATTCTAAGGTGGATTCTTGGCTTTTACATTTTGGTGTTGTTATAAGTGTATGTGCATAATTGATTTGAATAGAAGAAATTTTCTGTTCGTGACAAACAAGAGATCAAGAAAAAAATGGCTAACCAAGCCATTGGAACCAAGAAGACATGTAGCACTGTTCAAATCAAGGGACAACCAATTGAGCTGGCTAATTATTGATGTTGTATTGTTGAATTCCTTTGTTTCGACTGCAAAATGTTGAACAAATTGTAACTGGAAAAAAAATTGGATAGAGAAAAAGGGTCAAAAAAATTATTTTTGGTCAAGCAAATGCTATGTTAACACAACTATAATTATTATTTTTGAAAAAACCGATAAACTCGAAAAATTCGATATTGAAAAATTCAACTTTTATTGATTTGATTTGATTTATAGATTTAAAAATTCTACACCATTAATTTAATTTGGTATTTTAAGAATCCAAATCAACCCGATCCATATACACTCGTACTTTGGATTTCAGTAAACTGCCGTCACACTAATGGGCTCGTAAGATCCGAGTTCATGATTTTAACCTGGTATTTGTAAAAATGGAGCGAGCTTTCCCGTTGTTAGATCGATTTTCAGTAAGCAGCGTTTTAAATGTTTGGAAAAATAACCAATTGTCAATGCAAAGACCTTTTTATTATTATCCTATTCATTCGAATGTAAACGGATATCTTTCATTCTTTTGATTTTGGTTATTTAGCGAGCATGTTGCAATGGAATTTCACAAGCAAGAGTGGAGTAAATATTTCAAAAGGTCATTCAGGTATCTATAATTATCTAGTAAAATTATTTTAATTTTATATTAATAAAATCACTTAACTTATGAATTCTTCTTACAAAATCACTTAGTTTTGTATTAAACACTCTTATATTAATTTTCTCTGTAATAATTTTCATAACCTAGTTATTATTAATATAAAATATTGTGATTTAACTAATATGTCTTTTATCAAATATTATTTTTCTTAATTAATTTTGTATACAATTTTTTTTATGTCATCAAAAAGATTTAACTTGACAAACTAGACTACTAGACTAGTCTTTTATGCCAAGTAGACATGAATTTTATACTAAATAATAATATCATGTAAAAGAACTCATATAAATATCTAAATAAATTTATTCAAATTGTGAGGATGATAGCAAAGGCCTCTAATCCTTTTATTTTCACAGTTTCAACATCATGTTATTATTTATGTCATTGTGTTTATTTTAAATATGAAAGAAAAAAAATTAGATGCTAGTATGTTGAAAGAAATTTTTGAAGACCAATTTTCTATCACATTTCTAAAGATGAAAGTATGCTTTAGGTAAATATAAATGTGTAACATTAACTGTGATGTGTTTGAAAATTTTAATTCGACCTTTTAGTTCTTAAAGTTCAGAATGTGAGAAAAGTGAATTTATTTTCAAGTATTTAATCAATTGAACAATGCACGTAGTTTAATTTATAGCATAAAAAACTACTCACTCTATCCCTATTTATGTGATACACTTTCCTCTTTAGCTCGTCCAAAAAAAAAATTATACATTTTTTTATTTGACAATAATTTAATTTTAAGTTTTACATTTTACGCTTAACGAGATAATTTATAACCATACAAATATCTTTGGCTTGTTTTAGACTACAAGATTCAAAAATCTTCCTTTATTACTTAAATTTCGTGTCCAATCAAATTATATCACACAAATTGAGACGGCGGGAGTATGTTACAAAATATAATACTCAACAATTATTACACAGGATAATTCTGTAGCATTACGTAAATTTTACCATTTTAAGTAGTTATGTTTCGAAAAAATCAAAATAAGGGGGATAATCGCAAAGCACAAGGGAGTGTGTGATAGAGACACACTTAAGGGGTGGTATCTGAAATTACGCCAAAGAATTATATAAAAAAATTAAATAAAAGAGGTAAGATAATATAATATTATAAACCACAAAGAAAACAAGTATCACATAACCAAATTTGAAGAGAATCAGGGGCTGCTCAACAACTTTTGTGTCCTAAAGCGAAACTTTAATAAGAGGCTTTAAATTTATTTAAAGCTTGTTTTACTAACTTTTTAAGATTCAACATAATTAATTATTTCTTTTTAATATTTTTTGAGTTATGGATAATTATATTTGTATTTTCGGTTGACATATTAAAATATTCATAAATAACAAAAAATGATATATGCATTTGTAAAAGTGAAAATTTTGAATTAAAAGAAAATACCATAAAGTTAAAACTATTTGTATGGATGAATAACTTTTTAAAGACTATGGACAAGCTCGCATTGGATTATTTGCATTGTAGGACCTTTTCTGATATTGCTTTTAAATTCTATCACTTGTTAATCAATGTGCTATTATCGTCTTCAAAAGTTGTGGTTGATCTACGCAAACATCCCTTATTTAGGCCATCATTTAATTTTATTCATATTTTTAAAAGTTAATGTAAATATAGCCAATGAAAATATATTAGATTCAAGTCATATGTTAGCTCAAATGTAGCTTAATTTTATAAATAAATATTAAATTATCGTCTGTCGTTTGCAGTAACTAACAAACTTTTAAATTGTAGTTTAACTTTTTCTCATAAGATTTTCAATATGCTCAAAAGGAATTCTTAGATCTCGATCCAAAAGGGATTTCAGTTGCAAAAATAAAATAAAATAAAATAGAAAGAGGATATTAATAAACAACTCTCCTAGAAAGGGACAAGTTGAAAATTAATTGGATGATTTTTTACACTAATTTAACCAACTAAATAATGAGACATAATTTAAAGAGTGGCCTAAAGAAAATCATGTGTGCAAATACCCAAAATGTCAGTCACTCTTTGTTAAAACTTACAAATAATAATAATTTTTATTATAAAAATAATTATTAAAAATAAAAAAATAATTATATAAATAAAAGGTAATTATTGAGGCCTAAACTTCTCCGGGGACTAATTATCTCTTTTAGTTTTTTATTATAATGAGTGAAAAAATTAATTTAACTTGAGCAACTTTGTAAGAAAAAAAATCTATAAAATTAAATAATTTTATTAATATAAAATTAAATTAAGTGACTTTGCTAGATAATTTCACGGTAACTTTGTGAAATATTTACTAGCAAAAGTGCCAAATGCTTTGGAATAAGCATTAATCACTTTTCATCCACCACTACGGGTAGTTTCATATTCATTACATCAGCTAGCGCGAGCAAGACGTCCACTATAGTTTCGTCTTTGAAATTTTTGTTGTAGAATTTAAAATTTCAGATATGTTAAAAACCTAAGCAACATTGCAACCTTTTAACCGAAAATCAAACTGGTCAAATATGAATTACTTACACAGCAACATTTTTATAGTTAGACCATACAAAAAAACACTATCCGAAATTAAAAAGAAAAGAGAAATTGAAAAATATCCAGTGATTTTGAGCATTTGGACAATCTGGCAATCAAGTTCGAAGTGTATATATACACACACTTCATAGGATTTTTTTTTATAATAAGCAAAACAAAAATATTTGATCTTTTAGGATTGAGTTAGGCCCAAGATTCATTCTTTACATGATATCAGAGTCAAACTCATTCCAATTCTATGTTCACCAATGTTGGGTCCCCAAATTATGTCATCCATGCTCTAGTTAACGGAGTCTGGACGTGCGGAGGAGTGTTAACAGTCCCACATCGTAAATGGAATGGAAACATGGACTCCTTATATGGACTTGGACAATCCTCACCCTACAAGCTAGCCTTTGGAGTTGAGTTAAGACCAAAATCCATTTTTTTTACATGGTATCAGAGTCATGCTCATTCCAATTGTTTGTTCACCGATGTTGGGCCCCCAAATTATATTATCCACGCTCCAGTTAACTAGGTCTTGGCGTGCGGGGGAGTGTTAAGAGTCCCACATCGGATATGGAATGGGAACATTGACTCCTTATATGGACTTGGACAATCCTTACCCTACAAGCTAGCTTTTGGGGTTGAGTTAGGCCCAATATCCATTCTTTAGTCTAACTCAACTCCAAAAGCTAGCTTGTAGGGTAAGGATTGTCCAAGTCCATATAAGGAGTCCATGTTCTCATTCCATATCCGATGTTGGACTCTTAACAATAACAGACACCAGTGTTAACAAGATGATTCATTGGTCTGTTGGTGAAGTGACTCATCTCGTAGGGATCTAGTAGCTCAGTTGGTTAACTACCTGAACTTTCGCCTTGTTGATGAGGGTTCGAATCCTTCACGTTGTAAACTTGTAATCCACTCCACATTTTCCTTCTCTACCTCTATATAATACTTTTTTACTTAAAAAAAAAGTGCCTCATCTCCCTTTGAGAGGTTAAGGGTTTGCGCCCTTTAGTTAAGTGAATAATAAATCTTTTGATTTTTAAGCGCTTGTCTCTTAAAACATTAGATGACTAAACTCCTATCAAATACGAAGCAACAAAACAAAGTTAGTTAGAAATTATTCTTGAGGCAAATTGACATATATAAATATCGTGAAGTTATTTTACTTTGTATTGATTTACTTAATCAATGAATCTCTTTATTAGAAACTTCAAATATCCTAGGTTTAAATAAGTTTGCACCAAGGCTACACCTGTCATTGCCACTGCTTTATCGGGCAAAAATATGTGTCAACTGATTTTGTAGTTCTTTACAAATTTGATTTCTGTTTTTGTCCTTTTCATTAAAAATCTTTATTTTTACACTTAAGAGATTTAAAAATAACAAGCAAGAAATTCTTAATGTATTGTCCTTGCAAACACACTCGAATAAGTGTCTTTCGAACAATATTTGTCAAATAAAAAACACTTGTAATGTGATTTTAGAACACAAATATTTTGTATGCACAAATAGATTTTTGGGAAGAAGAGTAAGGAATCAAAAGAAAAGAAATGTATCAATCAAGTCCAGCATGCATCATCGCAGTGGATCATAGACCCGGTCCGAATCCGGTGGATTCAGATCCGTTTTATAGGATATGGATCTTCAAAATTTAGACCCGACGGATACGGATCGGACCCGGATCCATTTCTGACGGACCGGATCTGGATCTTGTATTTGAGATCCATATCCGGTCCAGATCCGATCCGTGGATCCAGTTTTTATTAAATATATCAATAACATAGAATATAATTTTATAAGTTTTTTTTAAAAAAATCATATTTTTGATATGTAAATTATATGTTTAATCATAAATATTTATTGATATTAACATTTATTGAGATGAATTTTTTTAGTTATCTCTTTTTAAAAAGTAATATTTTTTCATATTGGAGAGGTGTTGAAAGGGATCAAAAGATGTCCCTAACAAATAACAATTGAGTTGTAGAACTGTAAAGGATGTGATTACTAGCTTTTGTCACATATATATATATCTAGAAGTTGGTTTGCAGAAATTAAAATTTGTCTCGTACCATGCGAGTAAAAAGACTTCCTTCTCTTTTAACTTGTGGCATTTAAGTGTTTAATTAAAGATTGATCCTTACTAGAAAATTAGTAGCACATTAAATAAATTAGCAGGCTGGATAGCATACAACTGGTAAGCAAAGATATCTTCATATATAATCAAGTAAGAAAAATAAAATTCTAAAGACTTAAAGAAAATAAAAAAATTCAGTAGAGAGTTGTAACTACTCTCTTGTTTTAGCTCTTTTAGCTCTCTTCTCCTAACAAACCCCATCCTCCAAAGTTGTTTCCCGATCATACCACCAAGTTGGTCGTCTCTTGGTTTATTCCTGCACTTGTAATTTTTGTTGTCATTGAATTTTAAGCTATTGCAATATATAAGCTATTTCACAAAACAATTAAGAAAAATAAGTCACATGTGATCAAAGAGGCTATTATTTTGTTTAACATGGTTGTAGAGTCTGGAGTGGCCTAGAGGTGTTAATTGACTACTGTTACTTCATGTTTTGATGTAATTTATTTGGGTATTGACCTTTCCTCAAAAGTAAAAGCAAAATATCAAATCTATCTCAGGCAAACAGAGAATTAGATGTCGCGCCCGATTTTGACCCGACCCCCCGCGAGAAGGTCGGAAGCGGAGCACGGACTTATTCGGGGTGATTCCTGGGTAAAGAATTGAGGAGTCGCCACCTAATTATTTTTTACGGTGAATTAGGACACCTAAATATTAAACTAAATGCTGCAATGTAACTCCAATTTTAAGGTCTGCGAAACTAGCGAGATTCTAGGTAAGGGTTCTTTATTATCCTAAAGGGAAGGGGTTAGGCATCCTTTAAGATCCGCTAACTTGCGGTTATCCGGTCAAACTCAGGTTAATTATTGCTAAAAAATATATATGTTTTTACAAATATAATAGATTTAAAGATGTTTGCAAATAATTAGTAAATGAAGCATTTTAAAAGAAAGATACATGTAGAGAAAAATATGCGTTTGTATGGTATTTAAAGAAAAATACATGTAGAGTTGAAAAATATGTTTTTGACAATTGATAATAAAACAAATTATTTATGATGCCAAAGAAGTAAAATTTGGGGAATCAATGAATTGTATATTGACAAAAGATAAACTTATTCGGTATGATTTAATAAAGCAAATAAAAGATGACAAAAGTTGTTTTGAAAATCTTGAATACGCGTGACGAGCCTAAAATAAATAAACTAGCGAAGGATTTCTAAGTTTGAATTTAACCGAGCCTACAAATAAATAAGCTAGCGACGGGTTTCAAATCTTAAACTACCCTATGAATTGATCCTAAGTTTGCCTATTCTAAGCATTTCAATAGTTACATAAGTGCGATAAATAATATTACAATACAAAGCGGAATAAAAGCTGAATTAAGGAAAGAAATAAAAATAAATAAACTCGAGGAATATTTGTCTTTATTTGCTTTAATCCCCGCAAGTGTCACGAACAAACGGTTAGAAACAAGTTAAATACAAATAACTTCATATCCGTATTCAAAACGGTGAATGTTTTGATCACGGAGGGCTCAGACTTAAATTTTTGAAAAGAACATTCCAATCACGTCGTGGCTGCAAACATAGGATTAATATGGTTTATTTTTATTGCCTCGCCTACTAAACGTGTTGGTCTCTCGGGTGAAATAGAAAAGATCACTATAATCACGTCGTGGTGCGAATATATAATTCACCTCGCCTACTAAACATGTTGATCTCGGATGAAATAAAGGTTTAAGCCTCATCATTGCCCGTGAAGTTATATTTCCGTCTTTGCAATTTGTGGAGGCCTCAAAATCGACGGATATTTTTCATTGGCCGGTGTAGTATCGTGTTCAAATCGGTAAAATTAAAATGAAACGATGTGAGCAGCAGACGGGAAAACAGAGGCGAGAAAAAAATAGTTTCCGAAAATGACGCGGTGTTTAGTTTAAAACGATAAAATATCCGTTGCCGGATACTTAAAACGATCTTTGAAAAACAGAGAATTGAAATGAAAGAAAAGCGCGGCCTCGAATTCAATTTCGTCGGCCTAAATGCGGTATCAATAAAACAAGTAAAGCATTAAGAATAGTAAGATATCCGTTACCCGGATGTTTAACCCAACGAACAGAAAACGAGAGAAACGAAAGAAATAAATAAAGGCGAGATGGAATAATGAGTTAATTCGGAAAAAAAAAAAACGGACCGGAAAAGTGAACGGTGAGTTAATTCGGAAAAACAGACCGGAATGAAATCGAAATTTCAGATTTTTTAGATAACCAATATACAAGATATGAAAAAATGCCATAAACGGAAATACGCCAAAATGGGTCGACCGATCCGGGTCGGTGACCCGACCCAAATCAGATTTTTTTTTCATTTTTTCGGATAACCAATATACAAGACATGAAATGCAAGAAATTTAGGAATTCAAAAGGTCGACCCGGCCGGTCGAGATAATTTCCGACCCGAATCATGTGTTCAACCGGAATCAAGCGATTTCATCAATTTCGGATAACCAATAACAACAACAACAATGCAAGAAATTTGGAAATTCAAAAGGTCGACCCGACCCAAGTCAAGAACCGACCGAATCGGAAACTCAACCCGAAATCAAATATCCACCAAATTCGGATAACCAACATACATAAATATGAAATGCAAGAATTCGGAAATGTTACTCAAACCGGTCGACCCGACCCGGTCGATGACCCGACCCGAATCGGAAACTCAACCCGAAATCAAATATCCACCAAATTCGGATAACCAACATACGAAACATGAAAATGCGGGAATTCGAGAAAATATTACCCGAGCAAGGTCGACCCGACCGGGTCGGTGACCCGACCCGAATCGGAAACTCAACCCGAAATCAAATATCCACCAAATTCGGATAACCAACATACATAAATATGAAATGCAAGAATTCGGAAAATGTTACTCAAACCGGTCGACCCGAGGCCGGTCGATGACCCGACCCGAATCGGAAACTCAACCCGAAATCAAATATCCACCAAATTCGGATAACCAACATACGAAACATGAAAATGCAAGAATTCGAAAATATTGCCCGAACCGGGTCGACCCGACCCGAAATCGATGAAGAACAACAAGAAATGCAAAACAGATTTTCGGGCTCGGTTTTCGTAAACCGAATAGAGGCATTTAAAACCCAAGTTCAAGAACGAAACTCACCTCCTTTCTTTCGAATCTTGGGCCTATTTCGGACTTGTATCTTGAACAACAAAGAAAGCGAATGTTTTAAAATCAAGAACACAACAAATATTTTATGTATATACGGAATAATCTTCCGAAAAATCCTTCAAAAAATCTGTTTCAATCCCGAAAAATCCCCTTCCCAAAATGAAGAACAACATGGGGTATTTATAGGTGGATTTCCCCCCAAGAACGAGTTTGAAATTCGAATTAAAGGTAAAGATTTCGAATTTTGGAAGCGGATTTTAGGGGTAGGGGCGTGGGTCGAAGTGACGGGAGGGGTGTGGTGGTGTCGGGGTTGGTGGCGGGGAGTGGGTGGTGGCGGTGGGCGAGGTGACCGGTCGGATGGGGGGTATGGGGTGTGCGGCGATTTGTGAGGGGGTTAGGTTTAGGTTTTCTCTTTTTTTTTTTTTTGATTTTCGATTTTTGGGGTTTTGTTTGGTTTGGGGGATTTAAAAATGGGGGAATGGGTATGGGAATTGGGTGGGTCGGGTTGGACGATTGGGCTTGGGAATTGGGTAGAATTTGTATTGGGGAGTTTGGGCTTGTGGTGTTGGCCGATTTGGGGTGTCGATTGAAATTTGTGGATTGAGGGAGTTGGGTTGTGGTTTTAATTGTTTTGGGTGAGGGGAGATTAAAGATGGTTTAAAAAAAATTGTTTTGGGTTAGGAAATAAATAAAAAAAAAAAGGTTATGGATTTAAAAATATATAAGAAGGGTTTAATATTAAAACATATTTATATATATATATATATATATAAATATTTTGTAAAAGATGTGAATTATTTAAAATAGCGTAACGATGTGATAAAAATATAATATTTGCGAAATGTTTAACGCTTAACAAAAGGGAAATGCGATGCAATTTTGCGAGAATAAAATAACATAGAATTTTCGGATAACTTATGATTATTATAAAAATGCAAATGATATATAAAAAATGTGAATAATAATAATAATGATATATATACACATATATATACGCATGTATGTATATAGATTTAAAATTATTTTGAGGTGCTAAAAATATTTTAAAACTGCAAATAAATTGGAAAAGACGGGACAAAATTGGGTGTCAACAGATGCCCCTCTTTGGACGGAGACGATGAAAGAGTTTTCGGCCAAAGAAGTTGACTGAGTAGCCAATTTTGTCCTGATCATCGGGACTGCAAGGAAGATTAGGTATGCATGGGTAGAAATAGTATCCCAAGGTGGAGAGAAGTTGCAAAACATAATGCAGGTTCGGGAAATAATGCCCCAGTGTCGGGTTATGATGACACTGGTCGCAGATGTAACAAAATTATTGGGAAAGAGCGGATCGACGTTCGAAGTAGGTCGTTTGACCAAATTGCTTTGGTTCGCCGTAAGCTATAGCTCCACGTTGTGCTGAAAGCACCCGCCGATTCAAATTCCTGCGGGCCAGAGCTAAGATAAAAGTTAGTGTATAACTGTTGCATAAGGTATGTATGTGAGAATATGACTTTGTAAGTTGAAATGATGTCGTTGCTTAATGTTGTGCAGATGATGCCGTTGGTGGGCGACTGTTTACATTTTAAAATAAAGTACCCGCATTAGAAGGTGGGCGCCTGATTTAAAAATAAAATACCCGCATTAGGAGGTGGGTGCCTGATTTAAAATTGAAATACCCGCATTAGGAGGTGGGCGCCTGACTGAAATTTAAATACCCGCATTAGAAGGTGGGCGCCTGATTTAAAACATACCCGCATTGGAAGGTGGGCGCCGATTTAAAACATACCCGCATTAGAAGGTGGGCGCCGATTTAAAACATACCCGCATTAGAAGGTGGGCGCCGATTTAAAACATACCCGCATTAGAAGGTGGGCGCCGATTTAAAACATACCCGCATTAGGAGGTGGGCGCCGATTTAAAACATACCCGCATTAGAAGGTGGGCGCCCGACCGAAATTTAAATACCCGCATTAGAAGGTGGGCGCCTGATTTAAAACATACCCGCATTAGAAGGTGGGCGCCGATTTAAAACATACCCGCATTAGAAGGTGGGCGCCCGATTTAAAACATACCCGCATTAGAAGGTGGGCGCCGATTTAAAACATACCCGCATTAGAAGGTGGGCGCCGATTTAAAACATACCCGCATTAGAAGGTGGGCGCCGATTTAAAACATACCCGCATTAGAAGGTGGGCGCCCGATTTAAAACATACCCGCATTAGAAGGTGGGCGCCGATTTAAACATACCCGCATTAGAAGGTGGGCGCCGATTTAAAACATACCCGCATTAGAAGGTGGGCGCCGATTTAAAACATACCCGCATTAGAAGGTGGGCGCCCGATTTAAAACATACCCGCATTAGAAGGTGGGCGCCGATTTAAAACATACCCGCATTAGGAGGTGGGCGCCGATTTAAAACATACCCGCATTAGAAGGTGGGCGCGACCGAAATTTAAATACCCGCATTAGAAGGTGGGCGCCGATTTAAAACATACCCGCATTAGAAGGTGGGCGCCCGATTTAAAACATACCCGCATTAGAAGGTGGGCGCGATTTAAAACATACCCGCATTAGAAGGTGGGCGCCCGATTTAAAACATACCCGCATTAGAAGGTGGGCGCCGATTTAAAACATACCCGCATTAGAAGGTGGGCGCCGATTTAAAACATACCCGCATTAGAAGGTGGGCGCGATTTAAAACATACCCGCATTAGAAGGTTGGCGCCCGATTTAAAACATACCCGCATTAGAAGGTGGGCGCCGATTTAAACATACCCGCATTAGAAGGTGGGCGCCGATTTAAAACATACCCGCATTAGAAGGTGGGCGCCTGATTTAAACATACCCGCATTAGAAGGTGGGCGCCTGATTTAAAACATACCCGCATTAGAAGGTGGGCGCCGATTTAAACATACCCGCATTAGAAGGTGGGCGCCGATTTAAAACATACCCGCATTAGAAGGTGGGCGCCGATTTAAAACATACCCGCATTAGAAGGTGGGCGCCGATTTAAAACATACCCGCATTAGAAGGTGGGCGCCGATTTAAACATACCCGCATTAGAAGGTGGGCGCCGATTTTAAAACATACCCGCATTAGGAGGTGGGCGCACGATTTGTGTCGTCGTATTGACGTAATGTAAAGTGTGACCCCCGTGGTCGAACCGTTATGCCATAATAAAAGCGATGCAAAAGTTGAGTAGATGAGAATGCGACCCCGTAAGTCGAAATACCGTTCTTTGCGTGGACACAACACGGTTGGGAACATGTAGTTTAGCATGACGTCCTTGTACGGTCTCCAAACCGGAAAATGATCCTTGTGATGCGGAGATCCCTTGTGAATTTGCTCATAAATATTGCGGCTTCCATGCCGCTTTCAACCGAAGAACCCGTACTCAAATAAATTTATGAGTTTGGGGAGGGGGAGTTGATTCGCGTTGACTTTGTAGCTTTGGCCTTGATAGTGTATGTCCCGCGATTCGGACTGTAGCCCTCTCTCGGTCCCCCGTATTGGATAGTCGTTAATGAAAACATTTGTCGAAAACAATTTGTTTGTAACAAGTATGTTCGTTGAACTCTAATGAAAATGTTTGTTGAAAATAATTTGCTTATAAAAAGGTATGCATATATATAAATGTACGTCGAGCGGTGACATGCGGTGAAACAAAACAAACGTCTTATCCAAAAATCTTCGGTCGACTTATTTTGCCGATGCTTTTCCAAGTTTATCGGCGTCCTCTCGGCGATGATCCCCTTAAAAAAAAAAAAAATGCCCCGTTTCGATATGTGAGAATGACGATCTTTTGAACGGACAACCGAGTCTTGTGTAGATTGCTTGCCCGCCCTATCGGGTGATCGATGGGTGTATTTTGTCATTTACGAGATAAAGGAAAAAATATTTCCTAATGGTGGGACCGAAGCCGATTTAGGCCGCCTACGTATCCCCATGAGGGAATCGAGGTCGTGACGTAGTTCATTACAAGCAAAAGGGGTTTGTAAGGATTTTCTAAAAATGGGACCGAGGCCGATGTGGCCGCCTACGTATCCCGCCGAGGGAATCAGGTCATGACGTAGTTCATGTTACAAAGAAATGTGTTTCGGGGAAATTTGCAATCTAGGAAACGGAACCCGACATGGGTTCTTTGCGTATCCCGCCCGGGAGCGCAATTTTACAACATAAGGAATGCATTACATATAAAAATCCTAAATGTAGTATCTTTTACCGCATCCGCGTTGATAGCTTTTGGCCATACTTCACCGTCCATTTCGGCTAGAATTAATGCTCCTCCGGTCAACACCCGGTGAACCATATAAGGCCCTTGCCGATTAGGTGCGAATTTTCCTTTAGCTTCATTTTGGTGCGGGAATATGCGTTTTAGCACCAATTGCCCTAGTTCGAAAGTCCTTGGTTTTACTTTCTGTTGAAAGCTTTGGCCATTCTGTTTTGATAAAGTTGTCCGTGACAGATCGCGTTCAATCGCTTTTCATCAATCATCATCAATTGTTCGTACCGATTTCGTATCCATTTTGCTTCGGTCGGCTCGGCTTCTTGGATAACTCTCAAAGATGGTATTTCTACTTCTGCGGTAACAAACTTCGTTCCATAGACCAATAGATACGGCGTTGCCCCAAGTAGAAGTCCCGATTGTAGTGCGATATCCCAAAAGTGCAAAGGACAAATGCTCGTGCCGGTGCTTGTAATTATCAATCATCTTTCGTAGTATTCTTTTGATGTTTTTGTTGGCCGCTTCGATCGCTCCGTTCATCCGAGGTCGGTATGGAGTGGAATTGCGGTGAGTGATCTTAAACTTTTCGCATATCTCATTCATCGATTCTTTGTTGAGATTAGCTCCATTGTCGTTATAATCGACTCGGGGATTCCAAATCGACAGATGATGTTGTTGCGGACAAAATCAACTACCACTTTCTTTGTTCTTGACTTGTGGGACGATGCTTCTACCCACTTCGTGAAATAGTCAATTGCCACTAGAATAAATCGTGTCCATTTGATGCGGCAGGTTCAATAGGGCCAATGACATCCATGCCCCAAGTGCGAATGGCCAAGGAGAGCTCGTCACATTGAGTTCGTTAGGAGGCACCTTGATTAGATCGCCATGAATCTGACATCGATGGCATCTTTGCACGAAGTGGATGCAATCTGTTTCCATGGTCATCCAAAAGTATCCTGCTCTTAGAATCTTCTTTGCCAAAGTGAAGCCATTCATGTGAGGCCCGCACGTGCCTCCGTGTATCTCTTCAACTAAAGCGCTTGCCTCTCGAGCATCAACACATCTTAACAAACCGAGATCTGGAGTCCTCCGATAAAGGATTTCTCCGTTCAGGAAGAAATGGTTTGCTATCCTCCTAAGTGTCCTCTTTTGTATACCGGTTATGCCTTCTGGATATTCACCTATCTTGAGATATCTCTTAATGTCGTGGTACCAAGGCTTTCCATCCAACTCTTCATCTATATTGAAACAATATGCCGGTGATCCGATAAGCTCACCTTGATGGGATCAATGTAGTTCTTATCCGGATGTTGAATCATGGAGGACAGTGTTGCCAGAGCATCAGCGAACTCGTTTTGAGTTCGTGGGATATGCTTGAATTCTATCTTGCTGAATTTTTTGCATAATTCTTTCACGCAATGCAGGTAAGGAAGTATCTTCCCGTTCTTGGTCGCCCATTCGCCTTGCACCCGATGAATCAATAAGTCCGAATCACCTATAACCAATAATTCTTGAATGTTCATATCAATGACCATTCTAAGTCCGAGTATACAAGCTTCATATTCCGCCATATTGTTGGTGCATGGAAATCGGAGCTTCGCCGAAATTGGGTAGTGTTGACCCGATTTCGAAATCAAAGCTGCTCCAATACCAACTCCTTTGAAATTTGCAGCTCCGTCGAAGAACATTCTCCAACACGGGTACTCTTTCGAGATGTCTTCTCCAACAAACAAGTACCTCCTCGTCCAGGAAAATAAGTCCGGAGAGGCATGTATTCTTCATCCACGGGGTTTTCAAGCAAGATGGTCGGCTAGTGCTTGTCCTTTGATAGCCTTTTGGGTGACATATATGATATCGAACTCACTTAGCAAGATTTGCCACTTTGCTAGCTTCCCGGTGGGCATGGGCTTCGAAAGATGTATTTGAGCGGGTCCATCCTTGAGATGAGATAAGTGGTATATGCAGACAGATAATGTCTAAACTTTTGTGCAATCCATGTTAAGGCACAACAAGTGCGTTCCAAACAAAGTATACCGAGCTTCATACGGTGTGAACTTCTTGCTTAAGTAGTATATGGCTTGCTCCTTCTTTCTGTTTCGTCATGTTGTCCCAAAGCACGCATCCAAATGCATTTTCTAACACGAGACAGATATAACAAACAACGGCCTTCCGGCTCGGAGGCACCAAAACAAAGTGGGTTAGACAAGTATTCTTTGATTCTATCAAAAGCTTGCTTTGGCAATCCGATGTCCACTTGGTAGCGCGTCTTTCTTCGATAGCTTGAATATTGGCTCACATATCACTGTTGATTGTGCTATGAACCTGCTGATGTAATTGAGGCGACCAAGGAAACTCATCACGTCCTTTCGACTCTTTGGAGGAGGCAAGTCTTGAATAGCTTTTACCTTCGAAGGGTCTAATTCAATACCTCTTCTACTCACGATGAAACCTAGCAGCTTCCCAGCAGGGACACCAAACGCACACTTTGCAGGGTTTAACTTTAGGTTATACCGCCTCAGCCGGTCAAAGAACTTCTCTAAATCTGTCAAGTGATCTGAAGTCTTTCGCGACTTAATAATAACGTCATCCACGTAGACCTCTATTTCTTTGTGGATCATATCATGAAAATGGTAGTCATGGCCCTCATGTAGGTGGCACCGCATTCTTGAGTCCGAACGGCATTACCCGATAACAAAGATACTCCCCAAGGTGTAGTGAATGCTGTCTTTCTGCGTCTTCTTCATCCATCAAGATTTGGTGGTAACCGGCGAAGCAATCAACAAATGATTGCAATTCATGCTTTGCACGATTGTCAATGAGTATGTGAATATTCGGAAGAGGAAGTCATCCTTCGGGCTAGCCTTGTTGAGATCCCGATAATCCACGCACACTCGTATCTTTCCATCTTTCTTTGGCACAGTACAATGTTGGCCAACCAAGTCGGGTATCTTGTGACTCGAATGACCTTTGCATCGAATTGCTTGGACACCTCTTCCTTGACCCTTAAACTCAAATCGGCTTGATTTTCCTTGGTTTTTGTTTCACCGGAGGGTAGGACGGATCAATAGGTAATCTATGTGAAACAATATCCGTGCTCAAACCTGGCATCTCGTCATAAGACCAAGCAAATATGTCGATATATTGCCTCAAAAGATCCGTCAGTTCTTTCCTTTGTGGGGCGTTCAGATGGACGCTGATTCTTGTTTCCTTCACATTTTCCGCATCCCCCAAATTTACTGCCTCAGTTTCATCTAAATTTGGCTTTGGTTTATTCTCAAAATGTTCCAATTCCTCTGTCAATTCTTCTGGCTGCGAGTCTTCCTCATACTCTTCGAAGTCCTGTTCGGTGTTTGGATTTTGTTCGCTTGTTTCATTACATGTCACATATTATCGGCAAATTTAGTTTGCATGATGAAAAAGAAGAAATTTTTAGACGAAACAAATTTTAAAATAGCAAAAGCAATGCAAATGTGTCATTTTTTAAGCTTTCAAAAGGTGGAGGCAAAATACATTAAAATGCATAAATGCGATTCAGGCCTCAATTTAAATCGCATTTTTCATTAAGTACTAATACAATTTGGGTAGACATGATTGGAAAATAAAATATGGGGTGCTCCGCCTTGATTTTTAGTCAATACGAATCAACTTTGGGGGGGGAATAAATTAGACAAAATAAACCTCCTGAAAATGAAGAGAACCAAGTTAGTATAAGACAAGTAATTATTGTTTCAATTAATATGCACAGAGTGGAAAGCAGCACAAAATAGCAAGCAGATTGTATGGAAATTATATGCGCGTCCTAATATACATGGGGCCTCTTATGCCGGAGGTGGGCCTAAACGCCGTATATGCGGGATTACGACATATTGATCCAAGCTGCTAAACTGTAATGCTTTTGTCGGAAATGAGACAAAATGAATGTACATTTTCCAATTTCAGCATGTCATGATTAGTCTTGGATTAGTCTATCATTATCACGCTACACATAATATGATGATATGGTCGTTGGGTTGTAGAACCCGTTGACAATTTGGTGGATTTCTTAATTGTGGAGTCGATACCAAGGATCGACCCACCTAAGGTATATGCATGGATGACTTAAGATAAAGGGTGGTATAGCTCTATCCTAAATTTTCTAAGATTTGGCTGACTAGACTCAAGGTTCCCGAGCGGACTGCTCGAGTGAGAAGGCTACGCGGCCAACCGGATGGTCCGGACGCTCCGCGCATATACCAACTCTCCTAAACATTTGGTAATTTGAAAGAAATTTGCGGGTGCGCAAAACACACCTCACGTGTAGTGTGTGATAGTGTCAATTTTCCAGAGTGGAAGAAATATGAGCGGAATGCCAATTTAAGGAAAGCAGTAAAACAATATAGCAATTAAAGCAATTATGCAAAATTTTCTCAAATGAAACATATCAAAGCATTACAACAAATAATGAGCAAAAAGTAAAGCACAATAATAATTAACCTGATTTGGCTATGGTCAAGAACCTGAAATGTCCCCAGTGGAGTCGCCATTCTGTCGCGCCCGATTTTGACCCGACCCCCCGCGAGAAGGTCGGAAGCGGAGCACGGACTTATTCGGGGTGATTCCTGGGTAAAGAATTGAGGAGTCGCCACCTAATTATTTTTTACGGTGAATTAGGACACCTAAATATTAAACTAAATGCTGCAATGTAACTCCAATTTTAAGGTCTGCGAAACTAGCGAGATTCTAGGTAAGGGTTCTTTATTATCCTAAAGGGAAGGGGTTAGGCATCCTTTAAGATCCGCTAACTTGCGGTTATCCGGTCAAACTCAGGTTAATTATTGCTAAAAAATATATATGTTTTTACAAATATAATAGATTTAAAGATGTTTGCAAATAATTAGTAAATGAAGCATTTTAAAAGAAAGATACATGTAGAGAAAAATATGCGTTTGTATGGTATTTAAAGAAAAATACATGTAGAGTTGAAAAATATGTTTTTGACAATTGATAATAAAACAAATTATTTATGATGCCAAAGAAGTAAAATTTGGGGAATCAATGAATTGTATATTGACAAAAGATAAACTTATTCGGTATGATTTAATAAAGCAAATAAAAGATGACAAAAGTTGTTTTGAAAATCTTGAATACGCGTGACGAGCCTAAAATAAATAAACTAGCGAAGGATTTCTAAGTTTGAATTTAACCGAGCCTACAAATAAATAAGCTAGCGACGGGTTTCAAATCTTAAACTACCCTATGAATTGATCCTAAGTTTGCCTATTCTAAGCATTTCAATAGTTACATAAGTGCGATAAATAATATTACAATACAAAGCGGAATAAAAGCTGAATTAAGGAAAGAAATAAAAATAAATAAACTCCGAGGAATATTTGTCTTTATTTGCTTTAATCCCCGCAAGCTGTCACGAACAAACCGGTTAGAAACAGTTAAATACAAATAACTTCATATCCGTATTCAAAACAGTGAATGTTTTGATCACGGAGGGCTCAGACTTAAATTTTTGAAAAGAACATTCCAATCACGTCGTGGCTGCAAACATAGGATTAATATGGTTTATTTTGATTGCCTCGCCTACTAAACGTGTTGGTCTCTCGGGTGAAATAGAAAAGATCACTATAATCACGTCGTGGCTGCGAATATATAATTCACCTCGCCTACTAAACATGTTGATCTCGGATGAAATAAAGGTTTAAGCCTCATCATTGCCCAGAAGTTATATTTCCGTCTTTGCAACTGTGGAGGCCTCAAAATCGACGGATATTTTTCATTGGCCAGTGTAGTATCGTGTTCAAATCAGTAAAATTAAAATGAAACAGTAAACAGCAGCAGCAGACAGGAAAACAGAGGCAGAAAAAAATAGTTTCCGAAAATGACGCGGTGTTTAGTTTAAAACAGTAAAATATCCGTTGCCCGGATACTTAAAACAGTGCTGAAAAACAGAGAATTGAAATGAAAGAAAAGCGCGGCCTCGAATTCAATTTCGTCGGCCTAAATGCGGTATCAATAAAACAGTAAAGCATTAAGAATAGTAAGATATCCGTTACCCGGATGTTTAACCCAGCGAACAGAAAACAGAGAAACGAAAGAAATAAATAAAGGCAGATGGAATAATGAGTTAATTCTGGAAAAAAAAACAGACCCGGAAAAGTGAACAGTGAGTTAATTCTGGAAAAACAGACCCGGAATGAAATCAGAAATTTCAGATTTTTTAGATAACCAATATACAAGATATGAAAAAATGCCATAATCTGGAAATACGCCAAAACTGGGTCGACCCGATCCGGGTCAGTGACCCGACCCAAATCAGATTTTTTTTTCATTTTTTCAGATAACCAATATACAAGACATGAAATGCAAGAAATTTAGGAATTCAAACCGGGTCGACCCGACCCGGGTCAGTAACCCGACCCGAATCATGTGTTCAACCCGGAATCAACTGATTTCATCAATTTCAGATAACCAATAACAACAACAACAATGCAAGAAATTTGGAAATTCAAACCGGGTCGACCCGACCCGGGTCAGTAACCCGACCCGAATCGGAAACTCAACCCGAAATCAAATATCCACCAAATTCAGATAACCAACATACATAAATATGAAATGCAAGAATTCTGGAAATGTTACTCAAACCGGGTCGACCCGACCCGGGTCAGTGACCCGACCCGAATCGGAAACTCAACCCGAAATCAAATATCCACCAAATTCAGATAACCAACATACAGAAACATGAAAATGCAGGAATTCAGAAAATATTACCCGAACCGGGTCGACCCGACCCGGGTCAGTGACCCGACCCGAATCGGAAACTCAACCCGAAATCAAATATCCACCAAATTCAGATAACCAACATACATAAATATGAAATGCAAGAATTCTGGAAAATGTTACTCAAACCGGGTCGACCCGACCCGGGTCAGTGACCCGACCCGAATCGGAAACTCAACCCGAAATCAAATATCCACCAAATTCAGATAACCAACATACAGAAACATGAAAATGCAAGAATTCTGAAAATATTGCCCGAACCGGGTCGACCCGACCCGAAATCAGTGAAGAACAACAAGAAATGCAAAACAGATTTTCGGGCTCGGTTTTTCAGAAACCGAATAGAGGCATTTAAAACCCAAGTTCAAGAACGAAACTCACCTCCTTTCTTTCGAATCTTGGGCCTATTTCGGACTTGTATCTTGAACAACAAAGAAAGCGAATGTTTTAAAATCAAGAACACAGCAAATATTTTATGTATATACGGAATAATCTTCCGAAAAATCCTTCAAAAAATCTGTTTCAATCCCGAAAAATCCCCTTCCCAAAATGAAGAACAACATGGGGTATTTATAGGTGGATTTCCCCCCAAGAACGAGTTTGAAATTCGAATTAAAGGTAAAGATTTCTGAATTTTGGAAGCGGATTTTAGGGGGTAGGGGCGTGGGTCGAAGTGACGGGAGGGGTGTGGTGGTGTCAGGGTTGGTGGCAGGGAGTGGGTGGTGGCAGTGGGCGAGGTGACCGGTCGGATGGGGGGTATGGGGTGTGCGGCGATTTGTGAGGGGGTTAGGTTTAGGTTTTCTCTTTTTTTTTTTTTGATTTTCTGATTTTTGGGGTTTTGTTTGGTTTGGGGGATTTAAAAATGGGGGAATGGGTATGGGAATTGGGCTGGGTCGGGTTGGACGATTGGGCTTGGGAATTGGGTAGAATTTGTATTGGGGAGTTTGGGCTTGTGGTGTTGGCCGATTTGGGCTGTCGATTGGGCTGTGGATTGAGGGAGTTGGGTTGTGGTTTTAATTGTTTTGGGTGAGGGGAGATTAAAGATGGTTTAAAAAAAATTGTTTTGGGTTAGGAAATAAATAAAAAAAAAAAGGTTATGGATTTAAAAATATATAAGAAGGGTTTAATATTAAAACATATTTATATATATATATATATATATATAAATATTTTGTAAAAGATGTGAATTATTTAAAATAGCGTAACGATGTGATAAAAATATAATATTTGCGAAATGTTTAACGCTTAACAAAAGGGAAATGCGATGCAATTTTGCGAGAATAAAATAACATAGAATTTTCGGATAACTTATGATTATTATAAAAATGCAAATGATATATAAAAAATGTGAATAATAATAATAATGATATATATACACATATATATACGCATGTATGTATATAGATTTAAAATTATTTTGAGGTGCTAAAAATATTTTAAAACTGCAAATAAATTGGAAAAGACGGGACAAAATTGGGTGTCAACATTAGACATGTCTTGAAATGATCAAAGATGAACTTCCATATCTTAGAATTAGTCATGTTAAATGACAATATACTTTTTGATTAAATTTGTCTATGAATTTTGTAAACTTTAATTTGTTTTCTTCTGTTTTTTCTAGCATAGGTTGATTGAATAAACCCAATTATTTTTTTCAATCAGATTGAGTTTTATTTTGTCAAAAGAGTTTCAACATGTGAGAATATTATTCAAGACAAATGTTTTTACACGTGGAGTCAGATCCGATCTGGTGGATCCGAATTTGAATATGATTTTATGAACCCGATGAATCTGAATCCAGATATGAAAAAATGAATCTGAATCTGAATCTAGTAATTTCCGATCCGTTGCCATCTATATAAGGTTCCTCAATCAGTAGATTATTACGTACCTAAGAAAACAATTGAATATTACGTACCTAAGAAAACAATTAGGATCCCATCCGGGATATCATGCTGGGATCCTGCTGACTCATCTGTTTATCACTATTTACTCATGAGTATTACGTACCTAAGAAAACAATTGAGTCATTTCATCATATATGCAAATATAAATTTGTCTTTATTAACACATCAAATTTTGGTGTGGCGGTGGGTGAGCTCTAGTTGAAGAGGTGATAAGAGAGCATCAGTGTTCGCACATTAGGGTCAATAATATCTTGCGTAAAAAGAGCTATTAACAATTTGATAGTTCGTTATTTATTTTTTACCTAGTATTGAAAATTGACTACATGACGTGAATTCTAAAAACATGTGTTTGATTTTAAATTTGAATACAATCCTACTTTCAATTAAAAGAATTTGGAAGAGGAACGATTTTGTCATTTGGGTCGTTTTATTTTAGATCTTAGTATAGCCAATCGTTATTGTTATTCATAATAAATTGAAATAATAGAATAATTTTCATATTGGATTAATTGTACAGAATTTGAAATAGTAACCAAATAACGTACTCATCTTTTCCGTTTATGTGACACTTCCTTCGTGCCAATATAATTTTGTACTGATAGTTGATTGAGCACAAGACTTAGAAAAGAAAAGAAAAACTTTTTAAATTTACGTCTTCAAGCAAATTATAAAAATTAAGTAGGTATAAATCATAAATAAAAAGTAAATTAGAAATTTAAAGCCATTTAAAAAAATATATAAGAGATATGATAAACTAAAAAAAGTATGTCATACGAATGACATATTTTTATATTTAAAAATAATTTAGCTTTAAAAAATTTCACTTACTTTTGATGACATGCTTTGACAACAACTATGAGTATTTATTTGAATATAAATAATTTTATTAAGGATAAAATGAAAATATTTAATATAGATTAAAAAGAAAAGTATAATGAAGTATATAATAAAATGAGTTACAAAATATTCGAAAAAGCTTTGTAGTCAAAGCTACGTAAATTAGAGGGGAGAAGGGTACACAGAATTTGAATGAAATAGAAAAGGTAGTAGAAGAACACACTGAACTTACAGTTCTCCATCGTACTTCACTGTTCAGTAGTCTGTATCCACCATTTTGTATTTCCATCTCTGAATTGAGAGTATCTAACCATCGGATCAACCAGAATTTCCTGAGTACTACTACTAAAGGACACCAAACTTCCTCTCGCCCACCATGCAAACCGTGGCTCCACTTACCCCTTAACAGACTACTCTTCTCTCTCCAAAAAAATAATTGTTAAGTTTTGTATACCGAGAGTTAATTTAATTAATTTTTAAATTAGATTTAAATATTACTATCTTACTATCAATTTATTTGTTTAGTTTTTCACCAAAAAAATGTCACTTTTCTATAACCAGAAACAATTTAACTTTAAAATTTTCTTTTTACAGTTAATAAAATGATTAATAGTCACACAATTAGCTAATGTTTATTTTAGACCACATATTTCAAAAGTCAACTGTTATTTTTTAAATTTTGTGTCAAGTCAAATGATGTCACATAAATTGGATGGAGAGAGAGTAAGATATAAGTATCAAATAATATAAAAAAGCATTACAATCCGTCCCAATTTATGTGATATAGTTTGACTCGACACAAAGTTTAAAAAATAACAGTTGACTTTTGAAATATGTGGTCTAAAACAACAACAACAACAACAACAACATACCCAGTGAAATCCCACAACGTGGGATCCGGGGAGGGTAGAATGTACGCAGATCTTACCTCTACCTTGGTAGGTAGAGTGACTCTTTTCGAGATACCATCGGCTCAAGGCAAAACACAAGTACAAGCAAAGTAAGACAAACAAAGCGACTAAGCCATGATAGTGACTTCTGAAAAAGAAGCAATAACTAATGCAGGTAAATAAGACAAATAAAATACACATAGTAACAAAAATCAAACGACAGTGGACTATAAAACAATAATGTGCCTACTAGTATGATAGACTAAGCGAGCCTACAATAATAATACTACAACTATCAGTTTGTAAGCGTAGGTAGGACTACGCTAGACTACCTACTACCCTAATATGTGTCCTTCATAACCCCCTATCTAAGGTCATGTCCTCAGTGAGTTGCACTTGCGCTATATCTCGTCTAATCACCTCTCCCCAATACTTCTTCAGCCTACCTCTACCCCTCGTGTACCCGTCCATAGACAACCTCTCACACCTCCGCACTGGGGCATTTGTGTCTCTCCTCTACACGTGCCCCAACTATCTCAACCTCGCTTCCCACATCTTATCCTCCACCGAGGCCACTCCCACTCTTTCACGGATATCATCATTTCTAATTCTATCCCTCCTTGTATGCCCACACATCCATCTTAGCATCCTCATCTCCGCAACTTTCATCTTTTGGGTGTGCGAAGTGTTGACCGGCCAACACTCCGCCCCATACAACATAGTCGGTCTAACTATTACCCTATAGAACTTGCCTTTAAGTTTTGGTGGCACCTTTTTATCGCACAAGACTCTAGATGCGAGCCTTCATTTCATCCACCCTACTCCAATACGGTGTGTGACATCGTCATTAATCTCTTCATTCCCTTGGATAATAGACTCGAGGTACTTGAAGCTTCCTTTCTTCGGAATGACCTGAGTACCAAGCCTCACATTCACGCATGTCTCAAGGTCGCTCCCTTTACTGAACTTGCACTCCAAGTATTCTGTCTTGGTCCTACTCAGCCTGAACCCTTTAGACTCTAAAGTATGTCTCCAAACCTCCAGTTTAGCGTTCACTCCGCTGCGAGTCTCATCAATCGGGATTATGTCGTCTGCGAATAACATACACCATGACACCTCCCCTTGGATTTGTCGCGTCAGTCCATCCATCACCAAGGCAAATGGGAAGGCTAAGAGCTGATCCCTGGTGCTGCCCCATCATCACTGGGAAGTGCTCCGAGTCTCTTCCTACTGTCCGTACCCTGGTCTTTGTTCCATCATACATATCCTTGATTGCTCTAGTGTACGCCACAAGTACACCTCTAACCTCCAAACATCTCCATAGAACCTTCCTAGAGACTTATTCGTATGCCTTCTCGAGGTCGATGAAAACCATATGTAAGTCTCTCTTCCTATACTGCTCCACCAACCTCCTAATAAAATGAATGACTTTTGTAGTCGAACACCCCTGCATGAATCCAAACTGGTTCTCGGAGATAGACACACCTCTTCTCACCCTCATCTCCACGACTCTCTCCCAAACTTTCATAGTGTGGCTTAGCTGTTTGATACTACTATAGTTGTTGCAACTCTAGATATTTGTTTTTTTTATAGATTATTCGTTAAACGTAAAAGGTAAAGGTTAAAGTCAAATTGTTGCAAAACAAGGAAATGTATTATTTTTCTTCGGACGGACTAAAAAGGAAAGTATACATAAATTAGGTCAGAGAGAGTATAAGTTAATTATTTTTTCACATAAATATGACCAAAATATAGTATTTTTTTAAAATATTAAATAAATTATAAAAATTGACTCTTGAAATGCGAAATTTGATAATATTTTCGAATGACGGGAGTATAATATCACCGGGTAAGCATTATACACAGCGTAATAGTTTTTAGAACAAAAACCAGCTTCGATCACACAGGTCATATATACAACTTACAAGTAACAATCGTCCTCAACTTACAGTTAATTAGAAATCCCGTCTTTCGTGGGCGTCTTTTTAGGCGTTATAAAGTCATTATTATCACAGCATATTAAAGTCAGTCTTCTTCGTCTGATCTGGCTAGGAGTACTACTTATTCTTCGGAATCTAATAAATTGCCACTACTTGTACTCCGAGCCATAGTGCTAGTTACGGGATTAGTAAATAATTTTTGCTCAAATTTTATATTTATATTTAAAAAATTATTAAATATATATAAGATCAAACAATAAGAATTGTAATCTAAAATTTATAAACTAAATCTTTTTTCAGCGTTTATACTAGTGCTACTACTTCAGTACCCTTTCTTTTTAGCTAGTGGCGCATTACGTGCTTGAAAACACTGGTCTGGTCACCCATATATGACGATGACTTTAGTCTTCAGTCCTTCACCAGCCCAGCGCTCCCCCCTCCCTTCCTTTAGCATCCTTCAATATTTGGTATTCACATTCAAGTAGGAAGCATCACTTGTATACGACTAGAAACTTAAATTTAAAAAAAAGAAGAAGAGAAAAAACCCAAATTGAAAAACATGAAGGATAATACGATAATCAAGTGGTAGTAGAAGATAAAAATAACCTCAAACCCCAGACAAAACAAGTTCTTGACGATTTAATTCCACAACTAACCAACCATGAGAAGTTAATGAAATTACACTCGATCGATATCCATTCCGCATAACATACACATTGACGATTAGAAAGTCCAAAGGACGGCCAATAGTGACTCTTACCAGACATATATAATCATGAGAATTAATGCTAATTAAGCAAAGAATGTAACCGAAATAAACAAAACGTACAAGTCATTCAACAAGCTAAGCTTGAATAAAATAGCTCATATTTTTATAGTTTCTCAAAATTAAAGACAACTACATTTAACAAGCATGGTGCATAACCTTTTTATTTATTTATTGTTATCCTATCTGAGCCCTAATATAGCATCAAAACAATTTTTCTCATGTTGCATCAGATATTTAACACAACAATACACAGCCATTCAGTGATCATGATACAACTTCAAAATGAAACAGGCGGAATCTAGCTAGAACAACATAGTTTAATTTACACAATAATTAAGCACTATATAATTAGTTATAGGCTCTAGACACAACTGTAGCAACGACGCAAATTAAAACTACTTCTTCCCAAATCCAAGCTTGAGATCAAGCTCCACAGTAACACTAACCTCTTTATTTAATTCATTCACATTATGACTAGTACTGCCGGAGCTGAAAAGATGTGCAGCTGAAGTTACCACTGAGCACTTCCTTTTATTAGCACAAACACTATTCTTCTTTTTCTTTTTCACTTGATCATAGGAATTAGACGATGATGTTGGTGAAGCAGTCAAAGGCAAAGGTACAATTGGAGGAATTTGGAAGTTGGTTCGCGCCTTTGACCCTCTCAACCACCTTGCAGCCGCGTCATATGCACGCGCCGCCTCCTCGGGGGTGTCGAATGTTCCTAGCCAGTGGCGGCACCGCCCTATACGGTCGCGTATCTCCGCTGACCACCTCCCCCACGGCCTCTTTCTCACTCCCCTATAACTCCTCTCTGATGGAACAATATTATTTCCCCCACAATAATTTTTCTTTTCTGCAGGACACGTGCGCTTAATAATCGAAACCGCACGTGTCTCAGAATTTTGATCATCATTCTTGACATTATTATTATTGCCGAAAAGAACATGTTCTCCAACTACAGCTGCAATCCCTTCAAGAACAGGAGATCTTTCGTTCTTTTTTGTTGAAACAGTGTAATCCCAAAGTGGGTCAACAAAATTAGTGGAGTCAATGCATAAATTATGGGGTAATTGGGGCATTAGATGATTAATTGGTTCATTTGAGTAATGGAAATTTTGTGTTGGGTAGAAAAAAGGGTCTGCTTTTTGAAGCATTTGAGTATGGGAATTATACATTGTATTGTGCTAAAGATGGAAGGTGCAGAAGAAAGACAAAAAGATGTTCTTGGATTGTGATGATGATGAACACGGAGTTCCACTTCCAACAATTTATAATCTCAACGGAAATTGTTTTTTTATTTGGAAATTAATAAATTATTAGGGGGTGTAGGATTTTATAGATGGTTGTCAAATACGATAAGACAACAATCCATCATGTTTATTAATTACCACTGTTAAAACCCTGCCCTTACTTGCTAGGGAGGGATATACTCTTGTTAAAGGACTAAACTACCCATTCGAGCCCTCGGGTTACCCGTCCAATTTTATGTGTCAACTTTTTTGGTAATTAACGTGTTAGTGACTAATTTGTATTTGCGTCGTATAAGATTTTTTTGGAGGTGAAAATATTTTCTATAGAATTTTTTTTAAATATGTAAATTCGAATTCAAGACCTCTTATCAAAATTGGAGAGTTTATCTATTTCACCCTAATTTCGAGTATCATTTTATGTGTTGATATTTTATCAGATATATTTTAAGTGTTTTTAAAAAAAATTACAAAATTTATAGTGTAAAATAAGTTATTAATATTTACGTAATTATAAAATATTTTATCTTTCAATTTGTATGTATGTCCTACTTTTTTTTTAATTTGTCTAAAAAAGATAATCACACTTTCTAATGTGATAAGGTAGGGGTAAGGTTGCCGCTTCACAGATTCCACTTATGAAATTAGACTAGGCATGTTGTTATTAAAAATATTTATTTTTATTTAATAAAAATAAATTAATTAAAAATTTCATTTTACTCTTAATGAGATTATTTATAATCACACAACTTGTTTTAGATCAAAATTTTCAAAATAATTTCTTTCTTTTCAGATCTCCTATCAAATACTATAATTACATAAATTGAAATTGAGAGATAATCTTAACAATGATAAAATAAGAAATTTAAAATAAAATTATATCTAATTATAAAATGTATTATTTAAAAAATACAAAAAAAAAAGTGTCACATGAATAAATAGGGGTGGGCGTATATCGCTTCTTATCGGTTTTGAATCCAAAAAATACGAACCGAATAAAAATCATTTTTTAAAAAAAAAAACAAATCCAACTTTTAAAAAAAACCTCGATATATTCGGTTTATATCGCCAAACGTATCAGATTATATCGATTTTTTCTAGGGGTGACCAGTGGGCCGAGGCGGGTCGTCAGATTTTTTTTAAAAAACTTGAATTTCCAACACTGAAATTGACATTCACACCTACATTACCATGAATTTTTGACATTGAAATGTATTGTGTATCGTGAGATGTTTACTAAAGAAAAGGAAAAATTAGAAACTGATTTGGGGAAAAACACAAATTGATTGGGAAAACGGACGTTTTCGTAAAAATTGGCGTCGCCAAATCGCCTTCCGACAGCCGGCCAAGTCTCGAAAAAATACGCGAAATAATTTTTTTTTGGGTAAAACGGACATCAGAGCGCAGAGTTATGACCATTTAAAGTTTCACCAATTTACAACTACTTTCTCTCCCTATATTTTATGTCAATGCTTCCGTGATATGTTAATCAAGTTCATGCCGCATTCGACTTTTCATAAAAGCTTCATAGATTGACTTCAATGATTATGATTCAAGAGATAGTAGTAGGGCCCTAAAATAAAAATTAAGATTAATTACAAATTTGCCTCAGTTTTTCGGTTCGGTTCATCTCCAAAATTAAAGAACCAAACTGAATCATTTAATCCTGATTTGATTCGATTTTTTTTAAAATCGTTTTTTTGCCATAAAAAAGAGTAACTAGCTAGGAAATCTCAAGCAGGGATTTAAATGTCTTTTTGTAGAAAGTGACTGATACGAAATAATCAGATAGAGAAACTAACAAAATGAATATACTAATTAATGGAATAAATGATCTCAAGAATATAATGGGATTGCCATGGCGTCACAGTGGCGTCAAGTAGAAAAGATAGTCTGACTGCATCTGCATGGGTTTGCCATGATTACTCCCTTTAACCAGAGGAAGATTTGGGTGTATGACAGGTGCATTATTGTAACCGTGTGGTGACTATAAATGAACCATCATATAGAAAGATGCACACCTACTGATGAACAGAATAACATAAAAGCAAGTGTTTGGTTAATCAGATGCAAGAAGATATTAAAGATTTGATCAATGGATCGATAAGTAACGTGCATGGGCAAATGAAGGTCACTGTGATCATCACATCAATCAAGATAACTGGTTATGGTGGTACTATGTTAGATAAATAGTGGGAGAAAGTGGGAAGCATTATATTTTAGGACGTGTTCAAATGACAATAATGTTGAAATCTTTTGGAGTGCAGTAAAAGGGACCTTTATTAATTTGATCGGTGCCTATCTACTCTTGCTAGTCTCTTCTGCATGCAGTACTGTGTGTTGATGTGCTTGCTGCACCTTTCTTCCTTCCATGGTTCTAAGGATCTTTTGCTAGCCGAGATGATATATTAAATTATGTATAAATAATATTTCTTTCGTTCTAAAAAAAATTGATATTTTTTATTTTTAGAGAGTCAAATTTTTTAATTTTGAATCTCGAAATACGGTCGAAGTATAACTCATTTGAATCTCGAAAAGCGAAAAGTGTCAATTTTTTTGGAACGGAGAGAGTAAGTATTATATTTAGTAGTCGGTTAGGAAGTAAGTTATTCATATATAAATTAATACGATCTTTGATTTGCAATTTATAAACCTAGTTATGAGGAAATATCTTTGTATTATATTATACAAGATTGAATGTGAAATAATTAATACATGAATATCTAAGCACTACATAACTAATCCTTACATAAAATAATACATAAATTTTCTTATAACTAATCTCGGTATTACTAATACATGCATAACTCTAACTAGTTACAAAATATTTCTAAAGGTTTAATTCTTTTTAGGACAAAAAGAGTATTCCTTTTTTTCTTAACGATTTTTGAAAGATTAATTTTGATGAATTTAAGTTATACTATAATAAAAAAAATATTCATGTAACCCGAGGGACAGAGATGTTTAACTTTGAAAATAAATAAATTACCTACTAGCTACAATAGGTAGGTGTGCATCAAAATAACACTTGACTTGAGGTCAATACACACCTTGTTTACAATAGTCTTCCAAGATAAAACAACAACTTAATAAATGAGCAAAGGAAACTCAAGTGTTACTTTGAAGAACTTAGAGTAACTAAATGATGCTGGAGAGTAGGAAGAAGATTTCTGATTTTTCTGTCTCTTGCTTGAACAATTGAGCCAAATGCTTCAATTTATAGTGTAAGAGAGTGACTTCTCAACTAGCCAACTAATAACTTTTAATAGCCATATAATGGCACTTAGTGAAGAGTTATATTCAGCCAAGTAAATGACTGAATTTATGTGCAAAATAATGGAGATAAACTAACCCACAATGCATAAATTTTCTGCCTTCCGTCGTAAGCCTCTTCCCAATTTTATCTTTCAAACACATGGGTTACCCCTTGGGGTTCCAAACCTTTATCCATTTTTTAGACTTATAAAATGAACAGATTTTCCTTTCCCCACCGATGAGGGAGATTTGTTCCACACCATATTTTCATGCTTCAACCTCACTTCGTGGACCAATATCTCTTTCATTTATTAACGAAATTTGACGATCCTTGGCCGTACGGTCATCTACTCACTTAGTAGATTATGCATGCGAAACCCTAGTATTTAAGTCATTAAAGATGGATGGACGCAACTCTCAGCAAAGACAAATTTCCAATGGAAAGTCTCTTTGTTCCTTAATGGAATATGGCCAGTTTGGGGCATACTTCGAGGAAGTGTTGGGTGGGGTTTGTTTGCTACGTTATAATTTAGGAAACATTCGCGAGGAACAAAAGAGAATGTCGGTCTATATAGACTTCTTTCTTCTCTTTTTTTTCCAAAATTAAATAAGAGAAAAATGTTAGCAATTCCAAAGAATTGAATTGGATATGAGTCAATGTAGTGTATCTGTAATTAAAAGTACACGCACTCTTATTACTAAGAGACGGTCTTGTTTTATGTTTTGGAAAACACAAGGTAAGACAGTAAAGGAAATCCCCAAAAGAAAGAGGACAAACTAACCCTAAAAGTGTGCTATTATGATACTCTCAATTTATTTATTTATTATTACTATGATCGATGTCTCTGTGGACTTTGATTGATTCGATGTGTCAGTACTCACTATGGATTCACTCTTATTTCGCAAGTTTCATGCATTGGAAAAGTAATGCACTCTCTTTTTGTATCTTCTTCATTTTGTCACTTTTGAATATCTTTTCATGGCCTCCTCATGCTTTTCCTTTATTTTTTTATAGAAAAATATACTCAATCCTATAATGGGTTGCGTATTTTAAGGAATCACATTTTTCGTAGTGAAACCAATAGGGGAAATAACTAGAAATGGCGGTAGATTCTGAACCTGATCCGAATCCTATGAATTTAAATTCATTTTATAGGATATGGATTTTTAAAATTTGGACCCAACGGATTCGGATCGGACCCGAATCCGTTTCTGACAGATCGGATCTGGATCTGAATCTTGTACTTGATATCTGTATCCGGTCCAGATCCGACACGTGGATCTATTTTTTATTAAATATATTCATGACCTAGAATGTAATTTTATAAGTATTTTCTTAAAATTGTTAAGCACATCCTTGCAAGTTTAATTCTCAAAACAAATTTAATTTATCCCCGCGTTAACTCAAAAACCAAAGAGGTAACTTCGATAATAAAATCAATGTTATATTAGTGAATGACTAACATCTTCATAGACAAGTAGTTAAAATTATATTCACTTCATTTGTGAAGATTCCAAGCACATACAAGTTCTGCATTGTGGAAATACTAGTCAGCATTTTCCACAACTATTGTCATTGTCCAACATTTTCAATTAATAGCTCACAATCAAAACAAGACAACGAACAAAATATCTCATATGAACATTTCAAAATTGAAACACAGTAAACTGTTAGCTAAATAAAAATCGTTTGTCAGTTCAAAAAAAAAAATCTTAGCAAGGTTACATTCTTAGCAAGACAATTTTTTATATGTGGTTCCAGATCCAATCCGTGGACCAAGTGGATCCGGATTTGGATCTGATTTTTATGGACCCGATAGATCTGAATCCGAATCTGGATCCATGTATGAAAAATGGATCTGGATCTAGTAGGATCCGATCCAGATCCGATCCGTTGCCATCCCTAGAAATAACTTAGTCTATTGAAATTTTTAAAGTTGGAGTTGACCATATATTTAATTATTGAAAGATACTTTTTTAAAAAATATATAAAATATGATTTACACCCCTAATTTATAAAAATAGCAAAATTATTCAAAGCAATTAATAAACATAACATGTGCGTAAACACTGTTCGTCAATTATCTTCTCTTACATTAAACATGATTTATATAGACTTTTTTTAATACAATAATATAATCAAGTTCACAATTATTCGCATTTTCAACATGTATCGTCATTAGACAACACATTTCTCTAGTATTTCTTAGTTCAAAGTTGTTGGGTATTTTCCATGTATATTTCCTCTTCCAACTCTCCATTTAGGAAGATTGTCTTAACATCCATTTGATGTATCTCAAGGTCACGCAAAGCTGCTATGACTATGAATACCCTTATGGATGTTAATCTAGACACAGAGGAGTATGTGTCGAAGTAATCGCCTTCCTTTTGTCTGTAGCCTTTGACTACTAATCTGGCATTATACTTGCAATAGTTCCATCTGCTTTGTACTTTCTTTTGAGTATCCACTTGCAACCCAAAGGTTTGCTACCCGGAGAAAGGTCAACCATTTACCAAGTATGGTTTGCATGATGGAATCTATTTCGCTTTCTATAGCTTCTTTCCAAAGAAGTGCTTCTGGAGTTGACAATGCTTCCTTAATTGTCCTCGGTTCATTTTCAACCATATAGGTTAGAAAATCTGGACAAAAGGTTTTGTCCTTTTTGGCCCTTTTGCTCTGTCTTGGTTCAACCTCTGGAACCCCTAAGTTCTGTAGGTCTGGAACATTAAGTTATAGATAGTCAGTAACTTTTGAGTCCTGTAGATCTGGAACGTCTAGTTCCGGATAATCAGAAACTCTCGGTTCTTGTTGATTTTGAGCATTTTGTTCATAACTTCGTTTGCTCGAAATTATTTCAACATTCCTTGATTATATGATCGTACACTCGTGGATATCAGGTATCTCCAACTTATACACTAAGAAGCGATAAGAAGTATTGTTATTTGCATATCTGATGAATATGCAATCTACAGTCTTAGGTCCAATTTTGACCTGTTTTGGTTTAGGTACTTCGACCTTTGCCAAACTGCCCCACACTTTCAAATATTTGTGAGTTTCTTTACTTTCCATCATTCATATGGAGTATTATCCTTACGCTTATGCGGAACTCTATTGAGATTTGTATTAGCGGTAAGAATCGCTTCGCCCCATATATTTTGGGCTAAATCGAAATTGATAAGTAAAGCATTCATCATTTCCTTTAACGTACGGTTTTTGCGCTCGGCAATACCGTTAGACTGAGGTGAGTAAGGAACATTCGTTTGATCCGTAGGTTTAGTTAATTTTCAACTTCTGCTTTGTAACGTTTAAATGCTTCAAACGCTTCATCTTTACTTTTCAACAAGTAAACATAACAATACCTTGTGCTATCATCAATTAAAGTCACAAAGTACTTGTTCCCCCCTCTAGTTTGCACAAATTTTAAATCACATTTGTCGGTGTGAAAAAGTTCTAGAAGAGCAGTGTTTCTTTCGACTGAATGGTAAGACGATTTGGTTAATTTTGCTTCTATGCACACCTCACATTTATGTTGAGGGTTTATATCGAAGGAAGGCAACAATTCCAACTTTACTAACTTTTGAATGGATTTATAGTTAATGTGTCATAATCTATGATGCCATAAATTAGAGGACTCAAGCAAGTAGGTATAAGGCTTTGTTTCATTAGATGAACGGATTACATGCATATCATTCATTTTGAAGAGGTCATCACACACGAAGCCCCTTCCTACAAATATACCATTCTTAGTTATTACAAATTTGTTGGACTCAAAAACTAATCTAAAGCCACCCTGGACTAATAGTGGTCATGAAACCAAGTTCTTGCGGATGTTAGGGACGTGCATCATTTCCTTCAGAGTAAGCTCTTTGTCTGAAGTCATTTTGAGGACAACATTTCCAATCCCTTGCACTTCAGAGGTAGCGTCATTGCCCATGAACAACTTTTTGTCCGAGATTGGGGCGTAAGAGAAAATTACACTCTTGTTAGAGCAGATGTGACGGGTTGCACCCGTGCCTATCCACTATTGCCTTAGATTATCCACTAGATTTGCCTCCAACACTACAACCGAGAAATCCACAATCATGTCGTCAAGGTTCGAAGGATCATCCTTGTCTTGCACAACGTTAGATTTGGCCTTACCTTTGTTCTTGGCTTTTTTCTTCTGCCCTCGCTTCAGTTTGCAACACTCTTTGATTATATAGCCAGAATTTCCACAGTGATGACAGTTTCCTTTTAACTTCTCCATCATTTGGCTTTTACCGTCTCCCAAGTACTTATGCTTTTTGTTGTCGTTTCCCTTCGAATCAACCAGATTCGCCTTTGCCTCCGTTGGTTGATTTCCCTTAGATATAGTTCTTTTATTGTCCTTTTGTATTTGCAGTTTGACAATAAGATCTTCAAACCCCATTTCCTTTGTCTTTAGTTTGAGATAACTCATGAACTCGTTCCATGAGAGAGGCAATTTCTCAATCAAAGACGCATTATCTCGGCAATAATGAGCCAAGCAAGTAATTTCGGTGAATCCCCCCGATAAGTAGTCATGCATTACGATCGGAACACCCAATTCTCTAGCAAATACAACTCTTTTGATCATTTCTTCGCATGTACCTGCAGTAGCATTCAAGTAATGCCCTTTGATTTCACTTGTTTCAGCCTGTGCTTTATAAATTTCTTCGACACAAAATAAGAAACGTGACAAAAAACTGCTCATTTGGCTTCGTTCCTTCCGAATCCAGACGATGAAGAATCATTTGAAACTCTTGGATTTGGGACATCATTGATTTACCATCCACCATTTGAAATTTCAGAATTTTTTCAACGATGAATATTTTAGTATCCGCAACTCCTTTGTCGTCTTCACGGTGCAATACACAGTATATAGTGTATCCGATAGACCGTTGAGAATGCAGTTTTTGCACATGAAATCACTATGATTCCAGACATCCAGTGTTAACTTCAGGGCATTTGTGACCTGGATATCTTCGCCCACTTCAGTCGTTGTGTTAGACTGAGTGTCTATTGCATCCCCACCAGAAGGAGGATCTTCTGTCAGAAAGCGTGACATGTTCAACGTAGTAAGATATAACATCTTTTGTTGTCATCTCTTGAAATTGGTACCCAGAAACTTTTCTGTGCGTTCTCCTTGGAAACTGGCAGGGACAACAACATTCCCTTGAGTAGCAGCAGCAGAACCATAAGCAATGTTTGAAACAGACATCTTTCGAACACTTAGAAAATTTTGTCTTAAACTATAGGTAAAAATGGTGTCAGAAAGGTTAAACAAGGAGAAAAGCTGAGTCGAGAGATGACTCTATGTCTTTAAGACAAAATTTCCCCGTATAAATACTTTTACGGTAATGGACAATTGTCTCCCAAGATAAAAACAACAACAATTAATAATACAAAGCAAGTAAAGTTGATTCTAGCGAAGAAAATGAATATAGAACAGACTGCTGAAGAAGGAGAGTATTTTATGTGTTTCTGTATATATTTCTAAAAGAACAGAAGAGTTTGATTTTTTGTGTTTGTGTTTCTGTATATTTCGAACAGAACAGAAGAGTAGAGTTTTTCTTATTTCTTTTTAAACTAAACAATAATGTTTAATTTATAGGTGTAGAGGAGGGTTGTTTCAACGTTTCTGAAATCTTCTGAACCGTTGCAACGTTTTCGAAATCTTCATGGACCAAAGTGTAAATAAGAAACACTTTAGAGACCAAAAAAGAAAATTCTGAAAGACAACCCGAAACCCGAAAACCGGATGGGCGGCGGCGGCGCGCGTGTGGGGCTTAACCCCAAACTCAAGCTCACCTAGGTCCTCCCTCTTCTAAACACATGGATTACCCTTGGAGTCTCAAACCCTTCCTAAAATATAGAGCTTATATAATGCTCAATCCTTCCATCTTCTATCTATGTGGGATATTAGTTAGTCATGTTTCAAAACACCTTACTTTGTGTATCAATATTTCTTTCAATCCTTAACGAAATTTAACGATACTTGACACTGATATTATCTACTCATTTAGTAAATTAGGCATGTGCGAAGAAACGATTTTCTGACATACGGGCCCCACGTATTTTAATCAAGAAAAACTCAATCCACACAATTAAATTTCCAACATACATAACTAATACTACTGCATTCCAAAAAGAATGAAGAGGGGGAAAGATTCAGAGTACTAAGAGGTCAAATTTTCGAAATTTTCAGTCTCAATCGGTGCATCAATCTCAAAACTTAGATAATTAAAATCCGCATAAAAAAGTACTACTATAAATTATAATATAATAGTATGATTAAAATATAAACAATATATGAATTTCTTGTTACAGAGAAAGCTATATAGCTATCTAAATACTAATGTAGTGTAATATATCATAGGACAAACAGAGTAATAGCAAGTGTTTTTTCAATATAAGGTTGTAAATATTGAGGGTGTCTGACGCCCCGCTACCAGGCGAACTAATAGAAAGTGTTTTTTGTGTTTGAAGATTTTAGGGACAGTCTCAGTGTATAACAACCGTCTGTTAGGATTGCGGGTAGTAATCTTGTATTAGAAAAAAGCTATTAGACTTATTAGAAAAAGATAAAATTAATTTTCTTAATTAGATTTTGTATATCACGTGTATATACCTTTTTATTAATGAAAATAATCAAAGAGGTTATTCTCTGTGTTACCTTGGCTTGGTTGGCGGCTTCCATATGAGTTTTTTGTCCAAGGTAAGAGAAGTACTCATGGCCAGGGACATCTACAAGTTATTTAACATTAGCATTATATATATAAAGCCCAAATTGATTGAGTTCAAGTTAGAATTTCTCAACTTCTTTCTTGAATTCTTTGGTTCCCTTGAAGATCTGTTCCATAGTCATGGAAGCAGCAAGAACTCGAGTTTCTACCTCGATAATCCCCTTAACGAGTTCTTTTACTTGATTTGAATTCTTGTCATGATTGGATACAAGCTGCACAAACTTGATCAAACTCTCGTTGTTTTCGTCGAGTTGAGGGCCAATTGTGAAAATAGCAGGGATAACAAAAGGGAGTTGCTCATTGCTTGGACTTCGAACGAGTAGTTCACCGGGGATATGTCGAGGGTGGTCCACTTTTTAAGGGGCCATAAAAAGTGCTTCTTCTTCAGTCTTATTTCGCTTATGCCACTTCCGGTGATGGCAAGCATCTCCGATGGCCCAGCGACTATATAATGTGGAAACCCCATGTTGAAATTTTTTGAGAGAAGAGGAGAGACTATGGATGACAATTATTAGGGAGAGGGATAAATTAAGAATATTGATTCGATGATCATGCAAAATCAATCAAATTATATATATAGGACTTAGGAGGAATTCTAAACCTTGCAGAATAAATTCTATATCATGAAGAAGTGGGAAGGTGCTAGTAGTGGAGGTGTCCTTGTGCTACTGTGATTATAGAGGCAGAAGCGGTTACGTATGTACGGAAAAAAGGAGGACGAGATGACAGCAATTTGTTAAGAGTTATAAGGCCAATGGGATTGTCATTCAATGGAAATTTCACGATGTCCCTTTAATTTGACCCGTTGCTCTATAGTGATCCGAGTATTTGTAGGTTTCTTAAGACTTGACAATTTGTGAAACAAAAGGAATTTAAGCTTATTTGACTTGATTCTGATTTCAATTATCGTTACATATATACTATATTACTTAATTATAATTAGCTAATACATTTTTTTTTATTTTAATTTATTGCTTACTCATAAATTTGTATGATTTGATGTAAAATAGGATGCGTAAGTTCTTACCCGGATAACATTCACCAACATCCGTGAACCGTCCAACTCTTTTGTTTTCTCTTTTCTAGTGAATATAGATGGTATATATTATTGGATATTTTCAGCAAAATCAAAAGACATCATTGATGTGATGTCCCTTCTTATTTATGGGAGTCTCTTAACATAATTCATATTTAATTTGAATTTGAACAGACACAACTTTTCCCAATAGCCACCATCGATGCCTCTTGGAGGTGTCTGTTGGTGATGAAAAGACATCTCCAATAGATGCGAAATCTCTATAAATAGTAAAGATGTTTTCTCATTCAGAGAACAGATATGAAAAAGAATCAAAACTTCTGTTGAAAAGGAATCAAAACTTCTGTTGAAAAATAATCAAAACTTCTGTTTTTCTTTTCTTCCCTAAGCATCATCAGAAACTTCATATTGTGTGTTCTTGGTTGGATCAAGGGAGTTGCATAAGAGTCTTGAAGTCAGAGAACAACAATTCGGTGTCTGTGTTTATCTTGTTAGTACCAGATTTTACAACATATATTACATCACAGATCAGACCCATGTAGGAAAGCTACTTTTCTTAGAGATTCTCAAATTAATAGGAGAATTAAACGTGAATGATCCAACTGAATAAGAAGAATATGAGTTGAAATAGCTCCATCAAGAGCATGTATGCGGTGTGAATCCAAATAGTCGAGTTTAGTGAATGAATCCATTATTTTCCACATGAGACATCTGATAGCAAAACAATAATTCCTTCTTAGAAGAGGAGTAACCAAGTTCCAACATTATTTCAAGCCACGAAAAAAGGAAAGTAGCAACACTTCAAAACTAGAAAACTAGAGCATAAATCCCATCATAAACTATAAAGTACTCGAACAAGGTAAATGATGTTCAATAGCTGCATCCCAGCAAGATCACTGCACTTCATTTAGATTCAGGGCAATGTCCCAAGCCAAGCAGGAGGCTGCATCCCAGTTTGCTCTTGCACAGTCTGAAGCAAAGGAGGTAACATACGGTACAAACTCGCAACGTCCTTCAATCCACTGCCACCTTCTCCATCGCCATTACCTCCTGACCAAATGCTAATCTTTGGCTGCATACCGTTCACTGCTTGAGCGTTGATATTGGCGATTTCCTTATAGGTACCGTTGTTGATCATCATGTAGTCTCTGAGAGCATAGTAATTGTGATTTACTTCCTTAAGAATTGATCCTAAGTAAGTTGCTTCTGCTTTCCCAATTGTTGCTACTCCTTCGGCTTCTTTTTGCTTTGCATAAAGGTCACTGTTTGCGGTCTGCTGGCGAGTGTGGAATTCAGCATCTGCACTTGCTTTTTGTGCCTCTGCTTTCTTCTGGCTCTCGAATAGTTCGGCCTCAGCTTCTTTCTGCCTCCTGTATAATTGTGCGTTTGCCTCTTGAACCTGTTTTAATTAAGAGGGTTGATACTTGATAGTTTAGAAGCCAAAAATTAGAAGGATCATGGGAAGAGATACAGAGCACTAGGCAAATTTCATTTTTACGTCTGGATTCGAAGTTTCGAACATCAATCTTTTCAAAAATAAAATTTAGATGATTAGAAATTATATTTTTTAAAAAGTACTATTCCTAGAATTATAGGAGTAACTCAATATGATGAAATTTATTTTAGCAATCCATGAAGAAGTTTTAGTCACAGAATCTAATTGGCTATCCAATATTTTTGGTACAGTATTGGCTATTCAAATATTGATACTAATAGTATATAAGATAGAACAAAGAAAGTACTAACAAGTCTCTCTTAGAAAAGGAATGTAATGTTGAGGGTGACTGGCCACTACCTGGCAAATTTTGTAGTAATCTACCAAAACAATCACTATACTACATAAGGTACAATAATTACTGTAACAGGCAATGGCATGCTTGGCAAAGCTATGATAAAAATTTGAAATATAGTTAGTTTCTCCTGCCTTAGGATTATGTAACATACAAAGTACAGTAATAAGGTACTCTATCTGTCCAAATTTATGTGTCACTTTTTTTAGTCAATCCTAAAAAGAATGACATATTTATATATTATTTAGTATTAATAATTTAATTTAAGACTTTTTATTTTATCTTTAATGAGATGATTCTATGATTTATAGCGACAATTGGTAAGCATAACAAAATGTAATTAGGAAGGAATTAAAATAAGAACCTTAATGTCGTATTCAACATTAGCCTTGCTGAGAAGCTCAGCCTTAAGCTTAGCAGTTTGAAGAAAAGCTTTCTTCTTCTCCACTTCCATTTGCAGTTCTACTTCTCTTATCGCCACCGCCTTTTCCGCTTCCACCTCCGCCAGCCTGGCAGTCTGAGACCAGCCAGCTTTCTTCCTTGCCAACTCAGCATTTGCCTCAACAACCTCTGCTTCTCTTTCCTTCTCAAATATTTCCACTTCAGTCCTTACTTTAACTTGTTCTTTTTTACTTTCTCCTTGCCTTTTCGTTGATACGATCAATGTCTCTGCATCAATCTTAGCCGCATTTTTCTTTGTTTCTCCATCTCTTAGTTTTGCGCCTATCTCTCCTTTCATCTTTGCCTCCGCTACATCAATCTTTCACATCATAAAGCAAAAAATAGATTACGAGTACGTCAGTAAAGATTGACATGCATGCAGATACACATGGACGGTGTGCCAAATATTACAACTATATGCAAATATTTAATTGGTTACAGTAGGAGGGTGTTTTGATTGGCCCAATTTATAGCTTTTAGATTATAAGCTACTTTGAGAAGCTAATCCAATCACCCTCCGGATCCTCGGAGTTGTTTTCTAAATTAATAAACCGTGAGGCGTTCAAGTCATGTTTTTCATGGGTTAATAGATCCGTCTACTTATTAATTCAGCCTATTTTGACTATCTAAATTCAGCATGTCAAAAATTTTCTTTATCCAATTCAGCCTGTCAAAATTTTTCTTTGAAGATTTATTTTTATGTTTGATATGTTAGGAGTATAAGATAAACTAGAGGAAAATTATTAGCTAATTAAATTAATTATGAGAAAACAAACAAACAAATTAAAATTTGATAAAAATTGGGCGGGTTGGTTATGACCCATGTTCAGCTCAAATAAGAGTTGGACTGGTTGAGTTATAACCTATTGTTTAGCCCATTTTGAACCAACCAATTTCAACTCAAGTAACATTTGACGCTCATTTATTTGGTAAAGTTACTAGTTTGGCCGCTCGCCAAAATAATTACAACTACACTAATTATGTCTAAAATATGTATATTATGTGTGTACAAACGATAATATTTTGATTGGCGGCTATACAATATAAAAAGTTATTAGCTCAACCCATTTTGATCCGTCTAAATTTGTCTCAACGTACACATTTAACACACCAGACTTACTATACATAGTTACTTTTTTGAGGTTAATGTAAAAGAATTTACAATTCTTAAAGAATAGATTAGTAAGTAATGTTACGTACCCTGGCTTGGTTGGCGGCCTCCATCTGAGTCTTTTGGCTAAGATAAGAGAAGTACTCATGGCCAGGGACATCTACAAGTTGTTTAACATTAGCATTATATATATAAAGCCCAAATTGATTGAGTTCAAGCTGAACTTTGTCAAAAACTTCTTGCTTGAATTCTTTGGTTCCCTTGAAGATCTGTTCCATTGTCATGGAAGCAGCAAGTACACGAGTTTCACCCTCGATAACCCCCTTTACCAGATCTTGGATATAGGTCGATTCCTTGCCACTATTGGATACAAGCCTTGCATACTTAATCAGGCTCTCGTAGTTTTTCTCGTCTACTTTTGGCCCAATTGTGAAAACCGCCGGGAGACAAAAAGGGAGTTTTTCGGCGCTCATAGCTTGTAACTGTTAGAAAAAAATGAAATCCAGAAAAGTTTGAGGTAAGGGAACGACTTTTCTTAAAGAAGGTATTGCATGCATGTATACTGATTCAGAAAATACAGACAAAAATACAAACAATCTTCTTCATGTTAACACAAGCCAAAAGTTAAGATAATAAGCAATTCTTAGGGTACCTGGAACGAGTAGTTCACCGGAGATATGTTAAGCCTAGTGCATTTCTGAAGGGGCAGTACAAAGTGCTTCTTCTTCAGTATTATTTCACTAATGCCTCTTCCCGTGATGGCAAGCATTTCCGATGGACCAGCGACTACATACTTTGGGAACCCCATGTAAACTATAGATAACTCTTGTTAGGGAGTGCGATAAAGTAAGAGTTTAAGACTTGATTTGATGATCATGCAATTAATGTTACAGTATATATAGAGGAAAGAAATTATTATATGATGAAGAAATAGGAAATATCGTAGGAAGGTTCTAGTGCAGGTCTGCTTACTAGGGCAGACTTGGTTATGTAAATACTAAAAAAGTGGAAATGAAAGCATTTTGTTAGAGTTTTAAGGTCGAGGACTGTTTCACCTAAAATTTATGTCATAAAAAAACGTGATTATTTAGGAGGTTTTAGCACCCGAAAGTTATATAGAGAGTAACTTAATCTAGGCGTAATTTAAGTAAAAAGCTAATGCAGTTAGTTATAAGAAACTAAATTTGAGGAAAGAGATAATTGCCATCTACACTTGCACGGAAATCTACTAAAGAATTTTCTGCCTTCGGGCAGTGTTATATTAAACCTTGTTTTAATTGTGTGTGATTTTTGCTGGTTTTATTCGCTTTTTAATATCGATCAAGTGTTAACTGATTACTATTATTAGAAGAAAAAAAAACTATTGGCCTCGCGACCTTCAAATGAAAGAAAAACATAAAAGAAAGAGTCCAGGCGTCCAGCTATTCATTCTATTTAAGCAAGTGATATATTCAATTGAAGAGCTGATAAGTGATAAACATAATTAGGACCCGAAATTAATTACCACACTATCAAACAATTAAATCCAGTCCGATGAATGGTCCTTCCTTTGCAAGGTGTAAGAATTTATTTGATTACTACTATATGTTACTACATTGTTTGATGTCACTTGATGTGAATTCCAAATAGAAGATAAAAAGGAACCTTCCGTGTTCGTAATATCCAAAAAGCGTCGCAAGATGTAATTATTTGGAATAATATCTAAAAGAAATAATTCATCATTTTCATTAATGAAAGAGTATTTATACAATTTATAATTTTTTAGAAAATTATATTCTTATTCTATTCCCAAAACTCTATTCTAGTTGTACAAGAATCCTATAATTATGGTAAGTGTACAAGCCTAATTTAATACAATATATACACAAAAAATATGCTCCAAAACTGTGATATACACAGTTGTATAAGCCGTGTTTATCACGGTCCATAGTGACTGGAATACCGTCTATATACCGTGATATACACTGTTGTATATCACGTGTATATAGACGGTATAACTAACACACACCCGCAGTCATAGCGGGCAGTCATCGTACGTTGAGACTGTCCCTAAAATATTCAAATAGAACGGACGGAAGACCTTTCGTAAAGATGTCTGCAACTTGATACCTGGAAGGGACATGTAAGACGCGAACTTGCCCACGAGCTACCTTTTCGCGAACAAAATGGATGTCCATTCTAATATGTTTAGTGCGCTGATGCTGAACCGGATTTCCATAAAGATATACTGCACTAACATTATCAAAATAAACCAAGATAGCTTTGTGAATGAAAAAATAAAGCTCTAAGAGAAGATTACGTAACCAACATGATTCAGAGACCACATTAGCCACCCCTCGATACTCGGCCTTTGCACTAGAGCGGGATAAGGTAGCATGCCGTTTGGCAGACCATGAGACCAAGTTATTACCAAGAAACATACAGTAACCAGACGTAGAGCGTCTGGTTTCCGGACAGCCACTCCAATCAGCATCTGTATACGAGACAAGGGTAGACACCGACGACGGATATAGATGCAACTCATACTCAAGTGTGCCTTGTAAATATCGAATGATGCGTTTGAGAGCATTCATGTTCTCAATCCTAGGATCATGCATAAAACAAATACACCTGTTGGACGGCATAGGTAATATCAGGTTGCGTGAAGGTAAGATACTGAAGTGCCCCTGCAAGACTGTGATAGTGGGTCGGATCCTCATACGGTGAGCCAGCTGCAGCACCCAACATGGGTTTAGTATCAACTGGAGTGGAAGTAGACTTGCATAAGGAGATACCAGCTCGCTCAATGATCTCAGCCACATACTTACGTTGTGATAAAAATAACCCACCTGCATGACGAGTGACATCAATCCCCAAAAAATAACTCAAGGGCCCCAAGTCTTTCATAGCAAACTCAGAACTGAGCATGGTCATGATAGACCTGCGCAACGCATCAGTAGAGGTAGTCAAGATAATATCATCCACATATAATAGAATATGATCCAGGGAAGAACCACGATGATATATGAACAATGAATTATTAGACATGTTGTGCGTAAACTCAATAGACGAAACATAGTCTGCAAATTGCTTATGTCAAGCCCGTGGGGACTGCTTAAGCTCATACAAGGACTTCTTCAATAAACAGATATGATGAGGATATCTGGGGACTCAAAAGCCCAAGGGCTGATGCATGTAAACGGTCTCCTTAAGATCACCATGATAGAAAACATTATTCACATCTAACTGATGAATGGGCCACGATTTGGAAAGAGCCAGACTGAGAACCGCGCGAATAGTAGCCGGTTTGACCACCGGACTAAACGCCTCACCACAATCCACACCAACCTGTTGAGTCTTACCATCACCTACAAGACGAGCCTTATGCCTCACAAAAGAACTGTCAGAATTATCCTTATGAGTAAAAATCCACATAGACCGAATAATATTAATACCAGTAGGATGGGGTACCAACTCCCACGTCTTATTTGCAATAAGAGCATCATATTCGTCGGTCATAGCCAATTTCCAATTCGAGTAATTTAAGGCGGACACTGCGTTACGGGGTATGGGGATTTAAGAACATTAGAATTTAGATTAAAATATCTTTTTGGTTTAAAAATACCCCGTTGACTACGAGTGACCGATCTGTGACTCGGGAGAGAATTCGGTGTATTTTGAGACAAAGGCGGAAGGCTGACAGACGGGCCAGCAAGAAGTGGGCCTGCTGGACCAACACGGTAAACTGAAACATGGGGGACTAGCATTGGGCCGATACAAGCAGGGGCAGAACTGGGGTCAATAGTTGGCACAGTTGTTGGGCCCGAGATGAAACTGCTGGGCTGAGGACCTGAAATGGTGGCATGACCCGGTCTAGTGGCTGGACCCGAAATAGTGGCTGGAGATCCAGCGGGCCCATGGCCCGCTGGCAGATTTTGAGTGCGGGACAAGTCTGAAAAATGGTGGATAATATATGGAGAGATGGCATCGTCCAAAAAATTATACGAACTAGGCTCGGGACTACTCACGTTAGCAAATGGAAATTGAGTTTCATCAAAAACAACATGACGACTAATTATGATTTTATTAGAGGATAAATCAAAATATTTGTAGCCACAATGATTAGACGGATAACCAAAAACACACAAGGGGTAGAATGGACCTGAAGTTTGTTAATTGTGGTGGACGGAAATAGTAGATAGCATAAGCACCCAAAGCCCCTAAGATGTGAATGAAGGAGTCTTATTATATAAGATTTGAAGGAGGGACGAATATGCCAAACCTTTGGTAGGAAGAATGTTAAGAAGATATGTAGCCATTTGTAGAGCATGATGCCAAAAAGAAGGGGGCACGGAAGCATGAACCAATAAAGTTCGGACAATATTATTAATGGTACGAATTTTGCGTTCGACTTTCCCATTTTGTGAGGACATATGGGGACAAGAGAAACGAAATTTGATTCCATTATTAGCACAAAACTCCTGAAACACCCCATTATCATATTCTTTGCCATTATCACATTGAATATTTTTTATTTCCCATTCGATTTGAGTTCGGATGAAAGCTCTAAATTTTAAGAAAGTGGAAAAAATGTGAGATGTTTTCGCTAATGGAAAAATCCATAAAAAATTAGAATAATCATCCAAAAATAGAACATAATAACGATGACCCAAAGAACTGAGAACATGAGATGTCCATAAATCGCTATGAATAATATCAAATGACATTAAAGTACGAGAATTAGAGTCTACAAACGGCAATCTAACAAATTTTCCTAGAGAACAAAATTGACAAATCAGAGTACTACGCGTACCCTTAGACGAAATAAAATTGTTTTTATGTAAAGAGGAAACAATAGATGACCCAGGGTGACCCAAACGTGAATGTCATAAGGTAGGAGCGAGAGCGGCAAAAGTAAATGGCAATGTTGGACTCGAGAGACCGGAGGTGGGCGTAATAGGATAAAGATCTCCCCTACTATCACATCTCATGAGAGGAATTCCCGTCTTGAAGTCCTTCACAAAAAACCCAAAAAGATCAAATTCAACAGAAACATAATTATTAGTGCTGAATTTATGGACATACATCAAATTTTTAATTAATTGAGGGGCATGAAGGGTATTTTTCAAGACAAGAAGGGGATGGCGGGGGGGGGGTAGTAGGGACTGTTGGGACAAAGTTTTATGAACATAACCACGAATTGAAATTGAATTGCCATTACCAACAATTATACCACGATTACCGCTCAAATTGGAATAAGACGAGAGAGTACCTTGGTCGGACGTCATGTGGGTGGTGGCTCCGGTGTCCATGTACCAATTTGCGTCCGGGGGATTTAAGCCAAGTGTGTGCATCGATGCTTCAATGTCGGTAGGTGTGGGCCTCGCTGCATGGTGGGCCTGGTGGGGCCGAGACCTAAGCACGCTGGCCTGCTGCCCCGGCCCAGAAGCTGCTCTCTGGTACCACTTTTGCTGGTGGTAATTGGGCCCAAGGCTAGCTAGGTGCATACGGCGGGTAGTAGGGATTGTTGGGCCCAGGCCCACTGGCCTAGTTCCACGGCCATGGGCCCCAGGGTTGTGGCCAGTTGGCTTGCGGCCCACTGCCCCGAGGCCCAGTGCCACCCCCGTTATTTCCACCTCGATTTCCGCCACGGTTTTTACCATTATTTTATTTCGATTCTGACCCTTTTTGCCGCCATTGTTGTTGCGGTTTTGGCCGGAATTGTTGGAGACGGATGGAGAAAAATGGGATTCGGTCACCATGATGACGGAAGGGGTCCCAATGGCCGCTTTCTTAGCCAAGCCTACTTCCTCGAGCGTGAGCGTGGAACGGGCATGATAAAACTGCAGAAGAGGACTGCTCTGACGAAGAAGTGTACCGACGTCACTATAGGCCTCTGATAGGCTTGCAACCATCTGAAGGACAAGACGATCGTTGGTAACGGGTGCACCAACGTTGTGGAGTTGGTCCGCCAATTCTTTCCACCTTTTGCAGTAAGCTGACGCTTTAGGGAAGTCTTCCATATTAACATGGGAGAATTCCTTCTCCAGTGTAACAACTCGAGAATTCTGATTATCTTGGAATATGTCACGTACTCTATCCCAAGCAGCCATCGCCGTAGCATCTGGTTCGATAATCATTTGCAGAAGGTCGGTAGAGATAGTGGAGTAAATCCACTTAAGAACGGTAGCATCAAGAGTCGTCCATAATTGATGATCATCCTCGGCTTTAGGAATTCCCGTAGCCGTAGGAGCCGGGGGGATAATGTGATGGAGGACTTGATGTGAGCGTGCGTTTACTTTGAACAGTTCGGCCCACGTCACGTATTGGACGTTTTCTATTTCAAGAATGTTAGGGATGTGATTCTTGATGTTAGAAATAGTAAGGGCAGAGTGAAACATGTTCTTAGCCATAATAGCAACTAACGACGTGACAATAGCCATAAAGCTTGGTGAAATTGCACTTTCTAAAACAACATTTAATTATATATATGTGTGTCGTTATTATCCTTACACTCATAAATTAAAGCTTCATTTTTGTCTTAATTCCACCACTCAATATACCAAAATTAAACTGCCATTTCTTTGTTTTGAAACAGAGATATTAACCATGTCCTCTTTTCCACCCCGCGCCATCCCCAAACTTTGATGAGAGTTGATGGATTTTTCAAATCCGTCGAACACTCAATGAAGAACTTGAAGAATTCACTGAAATCCCGGTGGCATTTTTAACGTCCCGAAGATCTTAATGGTGACAGACCCCGATTCTTACATGCCACAAGAAGTCGCATTAGACCCTTACCATTATTGGCGTCCAGAACTTTATGAAATGGAGAGGTATTATTGAATTGTACGACCATTTCATTTAAAAGTTTTTGCTATTAGAGAACATATGGGTGGTGAGACTTGAGTGGAGGACCTATTTCTGTTATGATATCATGTTGAATTGTGTGACAATCTTAAACTATTGGAAAGAGCGCTTTTCTATTAACTTAATTATATTTTCAACAGGTATTAACTTGCTGCTGCAAAGAGAACTCAGAAACAACTCCAAAACATCAAATTCCAGAATCTTATTGAACAGCTGATAAAATTGGAGTCCAGAATCCGCGCCTGTTACCATAAGTTCTTGAATTTCAATGGGGAAAAACTGGCCTGGATGATGGCTGTCGACACCTCTTTTTTGCTCGAGTTCCTTCACATCTATGCCGTTAAAGAAGGTAAGGTTCTAACACGAGCAATTTCATCCCGGAGCATATCACATTTTGTTGATGTTGCTGGCAGAAAATCAGCACATAATGCCATACTTAGAGATTTGGCAATGCTCGAAAATCAAATCCCATTATTCATGTTGAGGAAAATTTTGGAACTCCAATTCTCATCTTTAGAGTTGGCAGACAATATGCTAATGTCTATGCTAGTGGGATTTTGCAAGGAGCTTTCTCCTTTCAAAATGGTTGAGATTTACCCTGATGTTCAAGTCACAGAATCTGCTCATTTGTTGGACTTTTTGTACCAAATGATCGTGCCCAAATTGGAATTAGGAACTTCCGAAATAACAGAAGATCGCGATCAGTACCAAATAGATACGTGCCTAGGCGAAAAGAATACCATTGGTACATCAAGTTACGTTAAAAAAATTCTAAACGAAGTTTGGAAGATAGTTGTTAAAGTAAACAAAGGCCCGGTACGTCTTCTCAAAAGATTAGTATTTTCGAAACCTATGAAAATCATGTTTAAGCTGCCCAGGACACTTCTATCTAATATTCCTAGATTGAAACTACTAATTTTCCCCATGAAATACCTATGCTTCTCACAAGAAAAATCTGAAGAAAATCCTGAAAATGAAAATTCAAACAATCCACCTCTAGTGGAGGAAATAGCTATTCCCTCAGTAAGTGCGCTTTCTAAAGCAGGGGTAAATTTTGTAGCCACAAATGGAGGAATCACAAGCATAAGTTACGACGGTAAAAACATGACATTTTATTTACCTACTATCAATTTAGACGTAAACACGGAGGTTATTTTAAGAAACTTAGTAGCATACGAAGCGTGTAATGCATCAGGGCCACTGGCTTTTACTCGTTACACGGAATTAATGAATGGGATTATTGACACAGCGGAAGATGTGGCATTGCTTAGAGAAAGAGGGATTGTGTTGAACCGTTTGAAGAGCGATGATGAAGTTGCGAATTTGTGGAATTCGATGAGTAAATCAGTGAAGTTAACAAAAGTGCAGTTGTTGGATAAAGTGATTGAGGATGTTAACAAGTTTTTCAATGGAAGATGGAAGGTAAAAATTGGGAAATGCATGAAGTACTATGTGTTTGAATCATGTCAATTTCTCACATTCTTGGCTGCGATTATGCTGTTGATGTTGATGACTTTGCAAGCATTTTGTTCAGTCTATAGTTGTGCTCGTGTATTCCGTATTCAGACCTCTGGCCAGTGATTTGTTTGTATTGTTTTCATGTAAAAAGTGTGTGTGTTTGTTTTCTTTTGCTTTTAGTTTTGGTCTTCCTTAGTTGTCCTCTACTGCTGTGACTTTTATTTCATTAGTACTAGAAAAATCACACAGGGATATAAAGACTAAATAGAAAGAGAGGAAAAACATAACATGAGGAACTACTGGTGTATGAAGAAATGCTGAATTGAAGGATGATTTGTTGTTTAGTACGTATTATACAATTTAGGAATATACTATTGGTGAGCCCATTTTGGATTATTATCAAGCGTTAGATATATTTAAAAATATCATAATTGTACTCTACATTGCAATTACAACTAATCAACTACTTAGTATAAAATATACATAAATGAAAGGAATATAAGCATAAAAAGTCGATGGATAACCAAAGTAAACTTGCAAATTCACACCTCATCGTGCCATCAAACATCTCCCAATCTAGAGAAATTTGGTCAAAGCCATTTTTGTTCAGCAGAGGAACTCACCATGGCTTCCGATAACGATGCTACATCCATCGACTCCTCGTGCTTCGATGAATATGGTAGTATAAACAAACTCACCTTCATCCACTGCCGGAGTTCCAAAAGACACCCAAAATCATAAATGTCAATATCCAACGAAATCTTGCTTGAAATTGAATCTTCCCTTTCATTAGAATCTGCCCAACACATCACCAACAACGAAGATCTGTTAACTGAAATTTTACTGCACTTGCCCCCAAAATCTCTACTTCGTTTACAAACAGTCTCAAAACATTGGCTTTCAATTATTAGCAGTCCCTTATTTCGTCGCCTTCACACCCGTAAGAACGCTAAGTTCTCTACCTCCACTATCGGTTTCTTCTTGTGCCGGAACCCCTGTTTCAATTTTCTTTCACTGCACGAGGAAGATTTATCCACAATGAGTATGATGAACGAAAGATTCTCCAGTATACGCGATGGTAAAATGTTTTATAATATGAATTCTTGTAACGGACTATTTTGTCCAGATTTTAAATTGTATGATGGAGCGAGGGAGTTTTACATTTACAATCTCACCACTAGTAAATACAGGTTTATTCCACTACCAGACACAATCGACGAACCCCACTTAGTAAAAACTATGAATTTAGCTTTTGATCCTGCAAAGCCAGAGGATTATAATGTTGTGTGTTTGGTTGTCTGTATCTGAGAATCAACTTAGGTTCTCGGTATATTCTTCAGGTACTGGAATTTGGAAGCACTCTAATGGATGTTATGACTGTAATGAGTACGGAGGATTGGATTTATGTTGTTATTATGGTGTTTTCTGGAATGTGGCTGTTCATTGGGTTAGTCAAACAGTTTTTTTGTGCTTTGAAGTTAGTAATTGTAGTTTCAGATCAATGCCTACAACTCCAATTCCTGAAGGACAGTGGCACAGGAATATTGAATACTTTGGGGAATCTGGAGGACACTTGCATCTAATTGGTCATAATTCAGATCAAACTACAGAATTCAATATTTTGCAGCTGGAAGTAGATTATTCTGGATGGTTTGCCAAGTATCGTGTTAATTTAGACGTTTTACCCAATTTGTACCCTGTCATGGTGAATCAAAAAGTGAATCCACCAGATGATTATGCATATACGAACGTATTTTCAACAATTTGTTTTCTTGAAGATGAGAAAGATAAGGCAAGGCTAGTGCTAGCGCTTCCAGGGAAAATTGTTTTGTACAACTTGGGAAGTGGGATGATAAAAGAGCTAGCGGATGTGAAGCATGCCAGTTTCAGGCATTTCCTCGATGGGGCACGTTATGACGGCTTTGAAATGTACAAACATGTTGAGACTTTGGCTTGTGTTTGAGTTTCTCTTCTGCTCATTTTTCTTGTATCTTCCGTTGTTTTAATCTCATTTTTCTTGTATCTTCCTTATGGATTTGGTTTGCTTGCTTAAATCTTCTAATCAGGCCTAACTTCCTTTACATTTCTGCAGTTGAACCTATCAACTAACCTCACAGTACTATAATGTCAAAATTAATTCATAGGAACAAACTATTATATTTCACCAAAACAAACTGGTGGATATCTTAGATGACTTCAAATTCTTCTAACAACCTTGCAAATTTACTCTGAAAAGAAAATACTCAAAGTTTACTTGGTAAAAGTCCATGGATCAACAACAAGCCCCAATGAGCTAACCAAAGTAAATATCTTCCAACTATCAACGAGATTAGTCAAAGCCATTTTTGTTCAGCAGAGGACCTCACCATGGCTTCCAAACACCAAGATACATCCGGCGACGAGTCCTACATCGATGAATTTGGTAGGGTCAAAGTCACCCTCATCCCCTGCTGGAGCTCCCCAAAATCACACATGTCAGTCTCCGGCGAAAGCTCGATTGAAATTGAAGCCTCTTCATCAGAATCTGCCCAACACATCGCAGGCAATGTAGATCTTGCTGCAAAGCCGAATATATAGAAAGTGATTAAATCACAACTACTATATCTAAAGACAACTAATAAATAGTAATAGAGACAATAATAAAAAGAACACCAAGAATTTACGAGGTTCGGCAAAATTGTATTTTTGCCTAATCCTCGGACACAACCAATTCAAATTTTATTTCACTCCAAAATTACAAGTGAAATACTACAAGAGAGAAAGAAGATTCAAATGTCTTAGAAGATCAGAAGGCAAGTGAGGGATGATTCTTAAATGAACAAAACCCTTGCTATTTATAGAAGGAAAATTGCCTTAAGAATGTCATGCATGACATCACATAAAGTGTGATCATGTAATGTAAATGCATGAAAAATGCATTTACCAATTTCATTCTACAAAAGCGGCTTTCAATGTTCACATTAGTTCATATAGAATCTTAACAAATTTAACAAATCTCCACCTTAGCAACATTTCGCATTTTTAATTTTCTCTCAATGAAAATTTTTGGTTGTGTCTTCAACTTCAATGTTCAACAATATTGATCAAGTTCAAACAATGTTGAAACTTGACCGCAGTCACTACTTTCGTCAGCATATCGGCAGAATTATCTGTAGTCCGAACTTTCTACACCATGACTCCACATTCTTCTATAATGTCTCGTATAAAGTGATACCGAACATCAATATGCTTTGTCCTTGCATGATAAACTTGGTTATTTGCTAATTGGATAGCATTTTGACTATCACAGAATATTGTAAGGCTGGTCAGGGGGCCGAGTCGGCCCGACCCGGCCCATCCTGATACCCGCCCACCCTGAACCAAAAAAATAAAATTGGTGTCGGGGTTCGAACTCGGGACGGGACCTGGGCTCGTCCCGCCCATCCTGATCCCGATAGGAACCTCCCCAACCCGACCCTGCCCCTCCCCCCCCCCCTTTTTTGCAAAAATAATCGTTGCAACAATGACCAAATTTCAATTTTGGTTGTTGTGTAACTGCCGTTTTGCCCCCCACCCCATAAACCCTCATACGCCCTTAATATTTATTTTTAACCCCTAAGTTAGTATATTTACACTTTAACCCTATTTCTCAACTATAAATACCTCATTTTCCTCTTCATTTTTCTCACAAATCTTCCTACAATCTCTCAATTTATCTCTCTACAATTCTACATTGCCTACTAAATATTATATTTTTTGCTCATTTATATCAAAGTTAAAAAATTGGGAGTGAAGTTGGCAACTAGCTTGAGGATCATCCATCAAGCAAAGTTTCAATTTTCAACCTCGATTACACGTCGATGTTACGTCGGCGTTTGGTACATTCGTTCCTTCTTTAAATTATTATTATTCTTAAATTTTAATTATCGCACTTAATTTCATTTACTTTAATTATTTATTTGCATAATTATAATAGAACGTCTTGGACGTATGATTAAGGGTAAGGGTAAGGGTGTTTCTTCTAGTAGGGGTAACAATGGTAAGGGTACTTCTTCTAGTAATCATATTTCTAGTCCCGATGATTTGATTGATTTCACTCATATAGATGAAACTGTTTTTTTAATGATATACCATTAGATGATGAGGTATATTATGCATCTGAACCAGATTTTAATTTTGACGATAATAACACACCCATTAGTGCACCTCAACCTCAGACTGAGTTTCAATCTCAAACTAAAACTGGAATGCCTCATATTCCCCCTAGTATGAGTCGAGGCCCCACACAACGAAAATTAAAATCAGTTGCATGAGATTTTTTTTTGATTGGGACAAAGAGAATCAAGTAGTTAGATGTAAAATTTGTAAAAATATTTATAAATTTAAAATCAAAAAAGGTCAAGGTAGGACGGGAGGTTTGTTGAAACATATACACGCACACAGCTAGGTGGAATCAATACCAGGCTAAAAAATCGGGTGTACTCTAAGTCGGGACAAGGTTCACATAGTGTCCCCGACCAAGTACATGGGTCAAATTAACCCGACGACGGGGGAATCTTTGGTTCTAAATATGATAAACAAAATGATAGGGAAAATATGGCAAAATTAGTTGCGATGGAGGGTTTGCCTTTTGCATTTCCTTCCTCTCCTGGTTTTATTCATTACATAGAGAAATGTATAATCATGTTTTTAACGATTTTTCTAGATCAACTGTTAGAAGAGACGTTTTTAAATTTGCAAATGAATATCAACAGTATTTACGTTATGCATTATATCATTTTAATGGCAAAGTGGCTCTCACTTATGATATAGGCCGTAGTACTAACAGTAATGATTATTTAACTGTAACATGTCATTGGATAGATCATAATTGGTCTATGCAAAAATGTATTTTAGCATATAGATATATTGATGATAGGCACACTAGAACTTTTATTGTACAAAATATTCATGAAATTTGTGATTATTATGGAATAATTGATAAAATTATGACATTAGATAATGTTACTTCTAATGATTATGCTATAACTTTTAAAAGCTCGATTAACTCTGTCTTTTCCTGATCATTTTCATATAAGATGTGTGTCATATTTATAACTTAGTTGTAAAGGATGACCTAAAACTTTTTGAAAACATTCTTGATAAAATATAATTTGCTATAAACTTTATTTTTAAAGGTAATAAAATACAAAGACGCAAAGAGTATATAAAAAAAACTTGTCACGCTTGTGGATTACTTTATAGAAAAATTCATGAAGAAGTAACGACTAGGTGAAATTCTCTATATGAACAACTACTTGTTGCTTATGATTATAGAAAACCTATAACTTTATTATTTAACGCCCATAATAAAAATTCAAGGGATATGCTTGTAGATAATGATTGAGAATTTTTTTTAGAACTTATTGAATTTTTAGAGAAAAAATTTCAAGCTACTAAAGAATTTTTTGATATTTATTATCCTATTATTTCAACTATGTTATTTTATATAGCTCTAATATTTTTGTTACTTAATGAATATATGAAAAACAAACTTATAAGACATCTATTGAAAAAATGTTTAAAAAATTAAAAAAATATTGTTTTCCTATTCCCGCTATTTATATTATTGGTAATGTATTAAATCCGACTATTAAAGTAGACAGTTGTAAAACACTTGTTGAAACGATTTATGATTGTACAGCAGTACTTCCACCTCCAAGTGCAAATGAAGAGCCAACTCACCAACCAAATAAAGAAAAAGTTACGTCTAGCATACACACTGAATGCAAAAAAAAATATATGTATTACCAATAACAAAGTGCAAATAATCAACCGGCTTTTGTACTATGTTCTACTACTCCGTTGCAACCTTATAAAAAATATGTGGTTTCCGCTGCTAGTATTCAAGGCCTTAGAAATAAAATGTTTAGTGGTTCAACTTCTTCACAAGTTAGCGAATTTGATGTTTATGTTTTACAGGGTGTTGTACCGTACGAATTAGTTATCAATGATGAAGGACATAAAGACTTGTTGAAATACTGGAGGGACAATGAGAAGACATTTTCGACACTAGCAAAGATGATCCGAGATGTGTTGAACATTCAAGCGTCATCAATAGCGTCTGAAAGCGCTTTTTCTGCGGGAAGATTTCAAATAGGAGAGCACAGACATTCAGTGACGGGAGACACATTGGAGATTGCAGTTCTATTCAGAGATTGGATTCGAGCGGAGCGTAGAAGGTGCGGTCAACCGGATATCAATGAAGACGAAGACTACAACTACAACAAAATTTTGTCCGAGGGAACAGGATGCGACGTCGAACAATTTGACCAACAACTTCAAATTCCAACCGAAGATCCTCAAGACATTGTGAGGAAATTAAAAAAAGTATGGTTAACTATGTAATTTATTTAATTGCAATTTTACTACGTGATTTGCAACTTTTGAAAAATGCCACAAAGTTGCAATTTTGAAATTGTATTACAAAAAAATATATTTCTATTAAATAACATAAGAGGCACAAAAAAAGTCTTGGAATGTTTTTATTACAATATCTTGTTCAATTATTGAAGTGTTTATATATATATATTTTTTTAAATTAAGTGTCTAAAAAAAAACCAAAAATCCGTACCGACCCCACCCCGTCCCCCAACACCGGTCCTCTTTTCCAACGGGATTAGCGAGCCGGGAAATCTACTTGTCCCGCTAATCCCGGCTCACTAATCTCGCCGGAGCCCAGGTCCCAACCCTTCCCCCGTCCTGCCGGGACCCGGTGCGGAAATCGAATATATATAGAGTGATTAAATCACAACTATTATATCTAAAGACAATTAATAAATAGTAATAGAGACAACAATAAAAAGAACACCAAGAATTTACGAGGTTCGGCAAAATTATATTTTTGCCTAATCCTCGGACACAACCAATCCAAATTTTATTTCACTCCAAAATTACAAGTGAAATACTACAAGAGAGAACGGAGATTCAAATGTTTTAGAAGATGAGAAGACAAGTGAGGGATGACTCTCAAATGAACAAAACCCTTGTTATTTATAGAAAGGAAATTGCCTTAAGAATGTCATGCATGACATCACATAAAGTGTAATCATGTAATGTAAATGCAGGAAAAATGCATTTACAAATTTCATTCTAAAAAGTGGCTTTCAATGTTGACATTAGTTCATACATAAATTTTGACAAATTTAACATATCTCTTCACCCAAATATTTCTGCTCTTGCCCCCAAAATCTATACTTCGTTTACAAACAGTCTCAAAACGGTGGCTTTCAATTTTTAGCAGTCCCCTGTTTCGTCGTCTCCACACCCGGAAATATGCTAAGCCCTCTGCCTCCACTATTGGTTTCTTACCGAAATTTTCTTTCTCTGCGTGAAGAAGATTTATCTGCAATGAGTATGATGAATGAAAGATTCTCCAGTATATGCGATGGTAAAATAATTTATCTCGTGAAATCTTGTAATGGAGTATTTTTCCTTGATTTTGAATTGGGTGATGGGAAGAGGGAGTTTTATATTTACAATCTAACCACTGGAAAATATAGGTTCATTTCACTACCAGACACAATTGACGAATCTCACTTAGTACTAACAATGAATTTAGCTTTCGATCCTGAGAAGTCCGAGGATTACGATGTTGTGTGTCTTTGGAGTTATGCATCTGGAGATCAACTTCGATTCTCAGTTTATTCTTCTGGTTCTTGGATTTGGAGGCATTCTACTGAATGTTATGGTTGTAATGAGTATGGAGAAGTGGACTTATATGGCTATGATGGTATTTTCTGGAATGGGGCTGTTCATTGGTTTAGTCAAACAGGTCAACTTTTGTGCTTTGATATTGGTAATTGCAGCTTCAGATCAATGTCTACTACTCCAATTCCGGAAGAACTGGGCATCGGATACTTCGGGGAATTTGGAGGGCACTTGCATCTCATTGGTCATAATTCGGATCAATGTACAGAATTTGATATTTTTTGAGCTGGAAATTGACTATTCTGGATGGTTTGTCAAGTACCGTGTTAATTTAGACTTTTTACCCAATCTGTACCCTGCAATGGTGAATCAAGAAGCGTATCCACCACGAGATTATTCATATTGGTAAGTATTTGCCATAATTTGTTTTCTTGACGATGAGAAAAATGATGAGGCAAGGCTATTGCTGGCGCTTCCTGGGAAAATCATTTTGTACAACTTGGGAAATGGGATGATCAAAGAGCTAGCGGATGTTAAGCCAGCCTCTTTCAGGCGTTTCGTTGATGTGCCACGTTACGATGGCTTTGAAATGTACAAACATGTTGAGACTTTGGCTTCTGTTTAATTTCTCTTCTGCTCATTTTTATTGTATGTTGTTTTGCTAAATCTCAAAATGTTTGTAATCGAGTGTATGGATTTAGTTTGCTTGCTAAAATCTTTGTAACCAGGCCGAACTTCCCTTGCATCTTTGCAATTGAACGATCAATTAAACAACAACATACCCAGTGTAATCCCACAAGTGAAGTCTGGGAGGGGAGGAGACCTTACCTCCACCTTTGTGGGTAGAGATGTTATTTTCGATAGACGCTCGGCTCAAAAGAAATTGAACGACCAATTAACCACACTATAATTGCAATCTGACAATTAATGAGCAATGATAAAGTAACTCGCAAGATCAACCATCTATGCTAATTCAAACTTAATATTACATCCAAATTATCTCACAAGAACAATATATTATAACTTACATTAGTTTACATCCTTATTAAGATCCATAAATTATTTAGTAGTCCACTTATCAGTTAATCAATAGTACTAAATATTCGCATCTTCTATTAAGATATCCATGAACCAGAATCACATATTCATAAAACCCAATCAAATAGTAACTATTAAAAAAACAGAGTAGGAAGAGAAGACAAACAATGGACCGAATGCAACATGCCGCAACTACTGTGATTGTCTTCAATTTCCAATGAAAAGAACCTTTTAAATGAGGATCATGCTGTTGCTAGTTCTTCCATTAGTTAAATCGTATCATGCAGTAACATAGTACTATATAACTTCTAGAACATGTTGATATAAAATTTAAGAAGCTTGAACTATAGTTATGTACATTTTCACACATGATTTTAAATTATATATACTATGATGTCTTTGGTCAACTTACATGCACTTTAATTGTTCCATCAAATATCTATTATCTTCAATCAATATAAGTATCGGATAACGGCTCAAAAAATTTTTTAAAATGAATACAAGTCACCTAACATATTTTATCTTAGTGGAAATATGAACCCTAATCTCCCATAATCTTTGATCAAATTCATGGATCGTCATGCTATGCTTAAATTATAATATCAAGTCTACCGTTTTTTTAGGCTTAACCCTATGCCACGAGGCGAGGAGAGATGGACAAGATAGAAGGTTCTCGGTGAAATTGGTTAAATCAGCAAAAACATGTGATATTGTTAATGACCATAATTATTTGCAAATTTAATACTACAATACTCCTTCCGAATAAAAAAAAATGTCAATTTAGTAATTTTTACGCCTCTTAAGAAAATAGTAATTTTTAGATAAAAATAAATAATTTAACTAAAATATTCTAATTAAATAAATATTGAGATTTGATTACCTAACACTTAATAAAAAAAATCTGAAAAAGTAAAATTAATTTTTTTTAATTTAATAAATTAATATTTTTTTTATTCAAAAAATAAAAGTTAACTGAACATTTTTTTTATCGGAACAAATTATATTTTTTATGGTCACCAATAAAGTTGGCCCATACGGGACATTATTAAATGTTAACGCTATCCTATAGTTTCCCTTATCTCTCTGTCAAGATGTAGGGACAACGACCTCGACTGTTGGTCTATTTTAGAGTGTCCAAACTCAGTTCAATTCATTGAGCTTCCAGAAAGAAAAAATAAACACCATGGTTTCCGGCGACTGTATTACTAATCCCATTAGATTAACCCTTACCCACCGCCGGAGTAACAACAAACAGTTGAAACATCACTTGTCGGTTTGCTCCGATATCTCCCCTTCATCGGAGCAAATCGCCGGCAGTGAAAACCTTTTAACTGAAATATTCCTCCGGTTACCCCCAAAATCTCTACTTCGCTTCCAATGCGTATCTAAACACTGGCTTTCCCTTATTTCCAGTACCTATTTTCGTCGCCTCCACACTCGCCGGAACTCTACCTCCTCTGCTTCCACTGTCGGCGTTTTCTTAAGCCGACACCCAAATTATGATTTCATTAGTCTACACGAAGATCACTTATCGTCAGTGGGTCGGATTTTCGAACGTTTATCCGATTCACGTGGTAGCAAAGTTCTCTGTAATATCAACTCTTGTAACGGGCTTTTATGTCTAGGTTTTAAATCGGATGATTCAAAGACCGAATTTTACGTTTATAATCTCACTACAGGTCATCATAGGTTTATTCCAGTACCAGAGACAATGGTAGTGAAGAGCATGAACTTAGCATTTGATCCGACAAAATCCGAGGATTACGATGTGGTTTGTGTTTGGTCCTCTGTTTCTGAAAATCGACTTTGTTTCTCAGTGTATTCATGTGATTCTGGAATTTGGAGGCATTCGAATGAGCACTGTAACGATGTTGACTTATGCTGCTATCGTGGAGTTTTCTGGAAAGGGGCTATTCATTGGTTTAGCCAAACAGGTCCTTTTTTGTGCTTAGAAATTGATAGCTGCAAATTTAAATCAATGCCAAGTACTCAAATTCCTGAAGGTCAGTGGTACAGGAACATCGAATACTTCGGGGAATCGGGTGGGCATTTGCATCTTATTGAGATTCATAAGCCACAAGATATAGAGTTCAATGTTCTGGAATTGAAGAGTGATTATTCTTCTTGGTTTGTGAAGTATCGTGTGAATCTTGAATTTTTGACTAATTTGTATCCAGTTATGGTGAATCAAGAACTGTATCCACCGGAAGATTATGACTTTCCGTATGCATTTACTACGCTATGTTTTTTAGCTGATGAGGAAGATAAGGCAATGCTATTGATATCACTTCCAGGGAAAATTGTTTTGTATGATGTGCATAATGGGATTGTGAAAGAGCTAGCTGATATACAGCCTGATTCTTTCAGAAATTTCATTGGTGGTGCACGGTATGATTGTTTTGATGCCTATACACATGTTGAGACACTCGCTTTTGTTTGAGTTTCTTGGATCTTTTTTTTGTATGTATTCTGAGTTTTACCCTTTGTAGTTAGTTTTGTCACTTTGTGTTAACACTCAAAAATAATTTAAGTGTTTAGCCGAATCCAATCACAGCCAAATTGTTTCGGAGCCGAATTTACTCATAGCCTTCGACTACAAGAACTTCATCGGCTACTAAGGCATCTTAGCTGAAGTTGTCAGCTAGAGGTACGACTGAGACTCATTCAGATGCAGACGCCTCAACGATCAAGTCAAAAGGGTTGTCATACCCCTATAAGCGATAACGGCCAACAACAGCTAAAAGAAAGGGCCATTATCCGAACAAGAGGAGTAGAGGGTGAGAAAATTGGCACCACCTCTCCCATAGTCGGCCATTAAACTTAGTGGGTTACTTGATGACTGACATGGGAGGAGCACGTTTGTACAGTTTTTTCCTTTTTTGTACTATAAATAGGATTATTCTTTGTACATAAGAGAGAATCAATCAAACAAATCAAATTTTATCTATCTTTTTATCATTTACTTCTATCTTTTACTTTTATCATTTACTTTACTCGGCTTTATTTATGTTTCTTACCTCTTAGTTTACTCACCCCACCGTCCTAACACTTTCTAGAGTAGTTGGGAAACTCATTGTTGGAGATTAGAGTTCTGTTTCAAGCTCAAATCGCTTAAGTTAAGGAATCAACGGCAGATAGCGGAATTGGGGCGAGAACAAATTTGGCACGCCCAGTGGGACCATAGGTGAATTAATTGCAAAGTTTGATTCTCCGGGTCAGGATCATTCTTGGCGTATGTGCCTAAGGTCCGGTAAGAAAATAAACCTCGAGTCCAGTCCACATCCTAAACAAAATCCTCCCAGAAGGAACAACGAACCAGCATCCTCCGTGGGTATGCCTACATCGGTGGATACCCCCTCCGCTTTCTCCATCAACCCAAGCCCTGGAAGAATCTAGTCAATCTGAAGGTCCAACCATAATGATCACGTCTTTTATTAGACAACATATTGATTTGGGCATCCACGACATTATGTACCAAGTTTCTAAACAATTGGCTGAGATTGTGAAGCCAATGGTACATAATGAGGTTCAGCGAACGAGGGAGATGGATACCAACCGAATGCACCCAGGAGAATGTTCGGCTAGTTCTGTCATCCCTCTGACAGGCGGTGTTGTTCAGCATGAGACTGTGACTCCCGATATTGTTACTCAGCCGCATGTGCATCAGCCAATGCCCACTCAAGCGCAGCCGATAGCACACCTAGGAACACAAGCCCAATCGTCTGGCAACCAGCATATTACATTGTCGTCGAAAAGTGAAACATGACAAATAAAAATAAACGAAGAGAGTACAAATAAAGGATATGAGTAAAAGTTATTGACTTCCGTGAAATTTTGACTAACACGTTTGATCAACAAACTAACAACAAACCTTTCTAAGGGGATTCTCTTTCCCTGTCCTCATTGCCCACTAAATTTGTTTACAACAAACTCAATTTCTTGACGATTTCACTAAGTTCACAGTCAGATTCTCCTTCCCCGTCCTCATTGCCCACTCAACCCCCACCCGTATCCCCTCCATCCGTAACTTCTGATACAATTTCTCCACCACAAAACACATGTCCAGTTATTGTCACATCTTCCGGTCCCAGCTCATACCACAATGCTCCCACATATTTTTGGCATGCTACCTCTTCCAATCATCTTATGACTACGAGAGCTCAAACAAATTCCCTCAAGCCTAAAACACTTACTACATCTCGTCATTCTCTCCAAGCTCCATCCTCCCCAACCAATGAGCCAACAACCTACAAGCAAGTTGCATCCTCTCCTGATTGGTTGCATGCTATGAAAACTGAGTATCAAGCATTGCTTTGTAACTGCACCTGAACATTTGCTCCTTGTCCTCCTAATGCAAATGTGGTGGGTTGTAAATGGGTGTACCGTATTAAGCATCAGGCAGATGGGTCAATTGAAAGATACAAAGCTCGTTTGGTTGCTAAGGGGTTTCATCAAGAATAAGGTGTTAACTTTCATTATACATTCAGTCCAATTGTCAAACCTTCAACCATTAGACTTGTCTTATCTCATGCAGTGTCTAAATGGTAGGCTCTTAAGCAGTTAGATGTCAACAATGCATTTCTTAATTATGGCCTCTCAGAGGTTGTTTACATGACTCAACCACCGGGATTTGTTGATAAGTCTCGTTCACATTTTGTTTGTCGTTTGTCGAAGGCTTTATATAGCCTAAAACAAGCTCTCCGCGCCTGGTTTCTCAAGCTCAAAACATTTATCCTTTCGCATGACTATGCCTCTTGTTACTCTGACTCATCCTTGTTTGTTTGTCACACTCCCTCTTCTACTACCTACCTCTTAGTTTATATGGATGATATCATTATAACCGGTAGTGATTCCTCATATATCTCCTTATTCACTAAAGCCCTTAATCTTCAATTCTCACTAAAAGACCTTGGTAATCTCTTATTTTTCTTGGATATTGAAGTTACTTGTGTGGGATCTGAGCTACATCTCTCTCAAGCTAGCTACATTCAAGACTTACTCACCCGAACAAAAATGACAGATTGCAGGCATTCTCCTTCTCCAGCGGACAACACATTCCAGTTGTCCAAACATGGTGAAATCTTTGATGACCCATCACTATATCAGAGCATTGTTGGGGCTCTTCAATATGTGGCCATCACACGACCAAAGATCTTCTTTTCAGTGAGTCATGTTTGTCAATACATGCATAATCCTACCTTATATCATTGGAAAGCTGTGAAACACATTATTCGCTATCTTAAGGGCTCCCATACACATGGTATATCCATTCGACCGTCCACTTTCTCTATTGTGCGTGTTTATTATGATACAGGTTGGGCTGCTGATCCTGATGATCGTCGTTCTCATCATGGATTTGCTGTATATTATGGTCCTAATCTAATCAATTGGTCCTCACGAAAGCAAAAGGTAGTAGCTCGGTCCAACACTGAAACCGAATATCATGTCATTGCATCTGCCACATCTGAAGTGTCCTGGATAACTAGTTTACTTAAAGAGCTTCGGTTGCCTTGTCCTCGTCATCCCATGATATTTTGTGACAACATCAGTGTTATCTACCTCACCGCCAATCAATTCTAATTCCTTATCAAGTTTATCTAAAAAAAAAATCACGCAATGAGTATTCTAACGACAAATTCTACTTTGGAGAGTTGAATGAAAAAAGAGATTGAGATATGACGTACTCCCTGAACGGAGGGAGTAGTACCTTCGTCCCAAATTATTCATCATTTTTTGCTTCTTCTTCAGATTCAGATTATGATAATTTTAATTAATATTTTAAAATATTTTTAATTATATTGACATGAAGGGTAACTTATAGTACTTTTATAGTTTTTGAATATTTAAATTTAAAATTTAAAGTATTAAATTGATCTAATTTAATTTAGTAAAAAATGTCAAATATACTCCTCTACTTTATTTTATTATCTAACTTTACCCTCCGTTAGTGATAGTGAACAAAAATACCCCTGCCATTACCAAAGTTTACACATATACCCTATTTGGATGGAAATCCCCAAATCAAACTAAATTTCCAATTTCACTTAAAATTACTTGTTGACCTGCCCCTACCCACAAATTAAACACAGCCTCCCACCACCACCACAATTCAAACAGGAGGAAAGGATGAGAAAACAAGAAACATAAACGTATTGATAGATTTAAATAGTTTGGATAATAAGCTGGCTGAGTTCACGTGATTTGTTTATACGGTTTTATTATTAGAAGTATACAGGATAGTTAGTTGTCCGCACATATTAGCAACACAAAGTCGTCAAGTTTAATTACAAATGGAAGATCCTAATTAATTTATATGAGGTTTTTGTTTACGGATTGACCAAGTGAATACCACCAACTACTGCATTTCTTAACTCTTAGATCGGAAGTTACTTCTCTTGCAAGGAAGCTTTCTATTGCAACAGAATATTTTTTTGCAATTAAAAACTTATGTAACGAAGCAGTTCCCATTTAATCCGTGTAAGCTCAATTTTATATCATTGCTTCAACCAAGTTAAACACGAGATACGTAGTTGGAACAGCTAAGGCTCAGTAAAAATTATTTAAAAAACAGGGTTGACAGACATAAACACATCCTAAAATTATCCTACAACTCAAGTATTTAATGAAAAGGAATAAAGCAAACAATCGTTTGAAAAATGTAGCTCGATGGAAGCTCAAGTCTAAAAAATTGGATTGCCGCAAAGGAGCTTCGTTTTTAATGAATATTATTGCAAACATCGAAAGCGTCTTGGAGAGTTTATATCTGATATTTGAAATAATTTGGTGAATGATTCGAAGTTTTTTTTTTTGTGAATTTCAGCTGCAAATTCGTTGTTGTTGAAGTAGAGGGGTATATTTTGGGGTAGGGATGGGGGTGGGGGTTGTATTTAATTGGTGGGTCGAGGCGGGTCAACGGGTAATTTTATGTGAAATTGGAAATTGAGTTTGATTTGAAAATTTTCATCTAAATAGGGATATAGATGTAAACTTTAATAATGACGGAAATATTTTTGTTCACTATTGCTAACGAAGGATAAAGTTAGCTAATAAAGAATGAATATATTTAATCCTTTTTTCTTTAATTTAGCTTCATTTGACACATTAACCCTAGAAAGTCAAAAAATGACATTTATTTGGGATGAATGGAGTAGTTAGGTGGGGAAAATTTTCAATTGTATTAATGGTAAATAGTAACGGATTGTCACTAGCAACAAAACACTAGCAGGCTGCGCCAAACCAATTCTTTTATTTTTGTTGTTCGGTACTACTAAAAGAATTCACACCTCAAATTTCTTTCTAGAAGAATGAATAATTTCACGTGGTGAAAGTGAAACACAGAGCCATGTGGCCTCCAACTATTTCTATCAGCTTTGTTCAGAAGTGTAGCGACGTTTCAAAAAGGGACCACTCGGGGACAAAATCTTAAACAAAAGGCACAAACAGTTGTAGTAATTAATTACTCTAATAATGTTCTGTTCTATTGTACGACTGCACATGCAATACACATTTAATTTGTAACTACTTGCACCAGCTGTTAACCATTTCATTTATTTCATGGATGGAGGGGCTCTTATGACTATGGTCGGCAATGGATAGTGGGTGGATTGGGTGAAACTCAATCCGCTTCCATTCGCCAACGATTTATCTATCACCCTATTTTTTTTAATTCACATCCGATCCACCCATCATCCACGGATGGATCGGGTGTTTCGCGGATGCATTCCTTATCTTATTATGAGACAAACAACACATTTTACTCAATTAAGACATACTAAAAAAAAGAGTACATTATTAAAAAAGAAAACATCAGTTATACTAGTACTGTAGTATCACATATGCAGTACTAGTATGCATTCAAAATCTGCATACTAGTATGCAATACATTATTAAAAAAGTTAATTTAACACAAATGCAGTACTAGTATGCATTCAAAGTCATGCTGAAATCAATTTAACACAAAAAGTCATATCACATATGCATTCAAAATCTCCATCAGTAGCTAATGTGGTCTCTGAATCATTTTGATTACGTAATTTGTTGTTAGAACTTCATTGTCCTATTCAGAAAGCGACTTTGATTTATTGTGATAATATTAGTGTCATCTATCTTTTTGGTAATCTGGTTCAATACCAACGCACTAAACATATCGAGATGGACATTCACTTTGTTCGCGAAAAGGTTGCTCGAGGACAAGTACGCGTCTGCCATGTCTCTTCCAGGTATCAGATTGCAGACATCTTTACAAAGGGTCTTCCCTCGGTCCTTTTTGAAGATTTTAGGGACAGTCTCAGCGTTCGGAGACCGCCCGCTATGATTGCGGGTGTGTGTTAGATATGCAATAGGTATCGTGTATACCTATTGTATATTACCGAATATGTTGTCTCGGTTATGTACATAGAGGTTGTGTATATTTGGTATGTATATTGTTGTAATAGTTTAGGATACACATTACATTAATTAGTCTTATAGACTTACCATAATTGTATAGTTAGTGTCCAAGTAGAATAAGGTTTTAGGAGTAGAATAGGAATATGATTCTCAAATTATGGAAATATGTAAATTGTATATATACTATTGGGATACAATTGTTGTAGGGAACGGGAAGTAAGTAACTATTACAATGGTAAGAAATGATAAACTAAATATTACAATAAACTGGAAATTAAGAACTTAACAAATTGCTTGTGTGATTTGCTGAGTCGAGTGATGGCACTATGTCTTTAAGACAAGATTGCCCTGTATATCTCCTTTTACTTTGTCGGGAAATAGTCTCCCAAGATACAACATCCACTTAACAATTGAGCAAAGGAAACTCAAGTGTTACTCTTGAAGAACTTTGAGTATAGTAACTTTGCTAGAGATGAAGAATATGAATTCAAAAAAATCTAAAGTATTTTCTAAGTGTTGTGTAGTGTTCTTCAATTGAGCCAAATGCCTCAATTTATAGTGTAAAGAGAAAACCCCTCAACTAGTCAACTAATGGTCTTCAATAGCCATGTAATGACACTTAATTGAGAGGTTATATTCAGCCAAATAATGGTTGAATTCATGTGCCAAGTAATGGAGAATCAATGCTCCAAAACCAGCCCAAAGATTAGAACTTTTCAACTTCCCGTCGCAGCATTCTGCCTCCGAAGCGCCGCGGCTCCAGTAACTGACCCACCAATTAGCGCCGCGGCCCTTCGCGGCGATTTCCGACTCGTTTCATCTTACACTTCGTACACTTCTTCCTTCTTTTACCAACGTGGAATACTTTATCATTTGGTCAATAACCATCCATAATTCTATGTCTCAAACATATTACATACGTACCAATATCTCTTTCACTAATGAAATTTGCGATACTTGGCACTACGTGTGCACGTGTGTGAAAACGGCGTTTCCGACGTGCAGGCCCCAATTGTTCGAGTCATAAATTAATGGGATATACTCAATTCCACATTAGTAAATTTCTAACATATACTCTTTCAATTAATAAAAATAACCAAGGGATTATTTCTTTCACAAATCTATCTCCTCTGTCGGACCCTATAGCCAGCCAGTTAACTATGATTAAGTATTAAAAGTTCATATGTAAATATATGAAATGCATCTATTAATTTGATATAAGTATCGGATGCCAAGTAATTTCTTTATGAATTTATGTATTCATCATGGTAGATATATGGAGTAATTTTACGTGTTTTGACGTGGACAGAGCAATATGTGCTTGCTATCCGTATGTGCTCTGGCACTCCGATTCCTCAAGGATAGAGTTTTAGAATCAATATCGGAGTATTTTTTATTCTAAAATTTGGAAGTAAGTTGAATATTATTATGGGTGCTGATGTGTAAATGTGGACTCGTTCACCAATTTGTACGGAATGACGAAGATTAAAGCAAGTGATTGTGTTTTCTACGTGGCTAGTATATGCTTTAATTTAATGGCTAATAAGACTACATTCATGAAGATACACACGTGAAAAATGCCACTTTAAATTAATTTTTTCTCCTAGGTCAAATTCACATAAAGTGAACAAGATATTTTCAAACTACTGTTTTTTAACAAAATATAGAAAAGCGCAAAAACAATAGAAATATGGTAGAGCATTAGCGTCATTTGCATCTCCATCAACAATGTAGAATTGTATTAATCTCTCTAGGTGAATATTTCTCATCAATACAAATATATATAGTGTACAATGGAAAATTATAATATAATAAGGATCTTATATCTACCATAATTATATACAGGGCCTTTTTGGGCCCGTGCGAACTGTGCTACCGCACAGGACCTCCGAAAAAATGAAAAAATTTAGGGGGCCCTTTTTTCATTTTTTATTAAGTAGTATTAGCCAGTGGCGCGCGCATGTGGAAGCTCAAATTCAGATTTCAAATCAAACCTATTAGGCCTAGAAATCGTATATTTTCTTATATTAAGGGCTCACTTTTACGAATTAGAACAGGGCCCCAAAATGTTTGAGACGGCCCTGATTATACATCACTAAATATTATATAATATATGACATATATTCTAATTATGGTAATGATGTACACGGTTAATACACCCCCTCAGTCTGAGCGGGAGGAGACCGGACGCTAAGACTAGATATGAAGTCGAGGAAGAGCTATCTAGGAAGGCCTTTCGTGAATATGTCCGCATATTGATATGAAGAAGGCACATGCAATATCTTAACATGACCAAGAGTAACCTTCTCACGAACAAAGTGGATATTCATCTCAATATGTTTGGTTCGCTAATGTTGAACCGGATTATGAGATAAATATATTGTGGATATGTTATCACAATACACTAAAGACGTCTTACGCAAGGGACACTGAAGCTCCAAAAAAAGGTTTCGGAGCCAACAGATCTCAGCAACAACATTAGCAACGCCTCTGTACTATGCTTCTGAACTCGAACGGGATAATGTGGCTTGTCTCTTGGCGGACCAAGAAATGAGATTATCCTCTAAGAACACACAATAACCTGAGGTGGAGCGTCACGTGTCCGGACAGCCTGCCCAATCAGCATCCGTATATGATAACAATCTGGTCGGTGCTGAGGGGTATAGATGTAATCCATAATCAAGTATGCCCTTAACATATCGAATGATACGTTTAAGAGCAGTAAAATGAGGTTCCCCGGGGGCATGCATAAATAAGCATACATGTTGAACAACATAAGCAATGTCAGGCCTGGTGAAAGTAAGATACTGAAGTGCACCTGCAAGGCTCCTGTATAGTGTGGGATCGGACACTGGTTCACCATCAACAACACTCAGTTTAGATTTAGAGTCAATCGGAGTGGATATGATTTTGCAGTTCGCCACTTTAGCCCTGTACACTATCTCTTCTGTATACTTGCGCTGATACAAAAATATAGTATCGGCAGAACGAGTCACTGATATCTCCAAAAAATAGCTCAACTTCCCCAAATCAGTCATATCAAATTCAGTTTTTAGCAGTGTAATAATCTCATTTTTCAATACATCATATGAGGCAGTAAGAACAACATCATCAACATACAACAACAACAAGGCAATGTTACTACCTCTATGGAAAATAAACAGAGAATTATCACACTTGCTGCATGAAAACCCAATCCGCATAATATATTGTGCAAAGTGATCATATCACGCTCTAGGGGCCTGTTTTAAACCATAAAGTGACTTACGGAGACGGCATACATACTGAAGGGATGCTGGATGGACAAAACCAGGCGACTGCTGCATGTAAACAGTTTCTTTAAAATCCTCATGTAGAAATGTATTTTTTACATTAAGCTGATGAATCGGTCAATGCTTACCCATAGTAATGCTCAAGACTGTACGAATGGTAGTTGGTTTAACAACCGGACTGAATGTATCACCACAATCAATGCTCTCCTGCTGATTAGTACCATTAGCCACAAACTTGGCCTTATATCTCTCTAAGTCACCATTGTCTCTGTACTTGTGATGAAAAAGCCACATGCATCGGATCATATTCACCCCCACCGGTCGGGGAACCAATATATTTCATTAATACAAATATATATATATATATATAGTGTACAATGGGGAATCCTAATACAATAAGGATCTTATATCTATCATAATTATACATCACTAAATATTACATAATATATGACATATATTCTAAGTATGGTAATGATGTACATGGTTAATAGACGTCATAAGAATATGTTGTAATATACTCCCTCCATCCCATATTACTTTGATCACTTTCTCTTTTACACATCCCATAAAAAATCATAAATAAGAAAGATATTTTTACTACACTATCTTTACTTCTCTTCAATTAATTGCACTCTGATCAATATTAGTTATTTTAAAAATAAGTAATGTTAAGAAAAACTTAATTAATTCTATTATGTTTTTAGAAAGTGGAACTAATATGGAATGGAGGGAGTATTACTTAAAAGTTGATCTTATCGGTGTCAAATGACAAAAGCAAGTCCAATCCCATCATTTTCGAATAATAACGATATACTTGGCTCTTAACTTTTTATGTAAACAGAAAATAAGCAACATCAGATTACTTACCATAACACATTTTTTCAGATTATTTTATTTTTCAAAAAACAACGACAATCAGGGTTAGAAGTGTCAAATGAGCGGATTGAGTTGAATTTAAACGGGTTAAAATGGGTTGAGTTAATAAATGGGCGGGTTATTGACCTACCAAAAAATTACTTGGGCTAAAACGGGTTGGGCCAAAATGGATTAAAATGCGGGTCATAACTCAACCCGCCCAATTTTTACTAACTTTTAATTATTTATTTGATCTTTTATAATATTTTAGTACCTTATAAATTATTATTTTTCTTTATTATGGTTGTATATAATATATCAAATAAAAAAATATTGTCACAAGATTTCTCATGAGTCAATTTGGGCTACATATCAACCCAACTTTTGATGGTTGAAAGGAATTGGACTAAAATAGATTGAGATAATTGATGGGCGGGTCAATAACCCACCCAAGCTTGAACGGGTTGGGCGAATTATATTTTCATGAGTTATTTTTGCCAACTCTAACCAGGGCTGAACAAGTCATTAAATTTGGCCGATCGAAGTGCACAAATACCCTAGTTTGGTTGCCTCATTTAAGTAATACCCGCTTTGTGTTTTTTTCCACGAGTAGCCATTTCTCCCTGAAGTTTGGCGATTTCATGCATTCGCACTTGAAAGCGCAGTCTTGTGAAGGCCAAAAATCAGATATTTTCGCATGATGTTTGGTATGGATAACTAAGGCAAAGTTCAAACATTTCCGACTGAGGTGCGTGTAAAAATGGTTAAAATTTCAGTCGTTTGACCTTTAGTGATACATGACTAAAGTACATCTCAAGTGATTATTTAAATGTATTGTTACACCTTAGTCATACATGACTGAAATACATGTAAAAAGGGGCTGAAATTTCAGACATGTGCGTCTGAACAAAAAAAAATTGTTCTTCAAATTTCAATGATTCAACACCCAAATCTAACAAACCCATTTACATGTAAATAAGTTCAAATTTGAAATATAAGTTTCATATATCATAAAGAACAAACCTTTATTATCAATTTATCAAAAAACACAACAAATCTAACAAACCCATTTACATGTAAATAAGTTCAAATTTGAAATATAAGTTTCATATATCATAAAGAACAAACCTTTATTATCAATTTATCAAAAACACAACAAATCTAACAAACTTATTTAACACTTTTTTTCAAGTATGCATGCACTTCAATCATGAATATGTTGGATTTTGTTGGGTTCAAAACACATAAATAATGCACACGGGAAGTTTAAAATTTTGTTCTTACTTACCCCAACAACTTATTCTGGTATGGTTATATGACAATCAAATGTAATATAAAGCGTAAAGACTTACAGGTTATATTATCTGGATCTTTATTAAAGGGTTGACACGCGGCTGCCCTTTCGATTGCAAGCTCCAAGCTTCAATGTATTTCTCTTTCGAAAAGCTATTAAATTCGACAGAGGTTCGAGAGAGTTTTGATTCTAAGTCTCTAAGACTTAGAATGATAATCTGAAAATTAGTATGTAAATAATGAAGATAATGCCTATATTTATAGGTGAAAATTAGGTCAAACCGGATTAGGGTTTGACCTTGGTCCTGGCCCAAAAATCGAGGCATATTAGGTCATTAGCGCCGCGGCCATAGGGTATGGGCGCCGCGGCGCTTGACGTGTTCCTGCACTGTCTCGATTTATTTTCTGCACATTCTTAATTAAATCTAAAATCCAATTTTGACTTAATTAAAATAATCATTATTCATTTAAATATCTCGATTCTAAATCGAATATTTAATACTCTCTCAATACATCCTTAGATCGAAAGGACAATCGACATAGTGTGACTCTACAGGCCTTCGCATATCGACATTAATCAAATTAAGGTCTACGTGGAACTCCTAGACTGCGCCGCAAGACGAACTCAATATGTGAAGTACGTTTACACGAATCCAGTAAACTTAACCTCTATGTGGTAAGATAAAATCCTTTCATTCACGACACACCCGATCAAGCTTAGAATTTGTCAAGTGTCTATCCAAATGGCTTAATCATTATATCTCATCTATATTAGTTGACAACTAGACCAAATATGTCTATTGCGTTGACCAATGACTTAGTCAACCTAATATCACTGAGAATCTGAGTGTTCTATCGAATATACATTCGAGGAATGAATCCTAATCTTGGCTCAACTACCACCTTTAATCCACATCGTAATGTACCCAATACAAGCCGTATCTCAACCTATAAGGCATTTTAGCTTAGGACAGGATCAAAGTACATTACTTTGTAGACAAGGTACGTATTGACCTCAAGTTTAAGGACTTCTATCTCCCACACGCTGATCATACTTTTAGACAAGTATAACAAACAGTATATCAGCAGGGTATACCAATACTTCCAAAGTATCCATGTGTCCATCACGAGTAGCCATTACTCGTAGCAGGTGAGACATACTACATCCTCTAAGGATGTGATGCATACCACGTGTCGACTTATCACATATCATCGATATCCCATTCTCGATGATCATTAGTCGAGGCTATTTTAGAGTTACGCTCTATCACCAATATCTCACTCTATTGATGATAACGTACGCTCAAGGGATGCACATTAATATATAATTACAAACAATCAAATAATAATTCAATAATCGCAAATACCATAAATATTAATCTTATTAATAATACGAATGTGTTCAAGTACATTTGTCCCTAATAATGATTGTCTCTATGACATGCATACTTTCATAATACATACATGAACTATATGTAAAAATTAGCTGAAATTTCATACATGTGCGCATGAGCAAGAAGAAGCGATAACAAGCAGTGAATACTCGTGCGAAAAAAATACAAAATGAGTATAACTTAAATAGCGCGACCAAAATAGGACATCCGACTAAATTTTTACATTAACTTTGCTCAAGACTCAAGGGGTTGGGCTGCATGTACAACATGTCATTCTGGGCATGGCCCAAAGTTTACCAATATAAAGATATGGGCTAACTAGGGTCGTACATGTAGTTTAAACTGACACATAAGAAACTTATCAAAATATAGAAAAATAACACTCTATAAATCTTGTTTATTTGATTAGTCGTGATTAATAAAAGGAAAATATTTTATTAATTTAATATGGTAATTAAAGTATTTTTTAAAACTAAACAACAAATGAAAAATTAAGTCTCATGTGAACAGATCTAATTATAATCCATTGTTTAGGCCTAATGACCCCTTCATTTTGACCAAAGCAAACATCGGGTGGATTATAATTCAACCCTTTTATTGATGGGAAAAGAACATGGTGTAATCGCCAGCAAAAAAATAAAGCTCAAAAGGCTCCATTTTAAGTAAATTATCCGATATAGCCCCTAAGTCCAAAATAAAGACAAGCTCTTGCCAACTTTCTCCTATGTTTCATCCGCCTCACACTTTCTCCTCTATGTTTCTTGATCGGTAACGGAACATTCCGGCGAGACGATGGCAGCAAAAAAAAGATACGAAGGGAAGAAGATTAATGAGTCGCTCTATTTTGTGGTTTGTTTTCAGAGCTTTCATGGTTGCTTTGAGGTGTTTTTGGGTGGTTTTAATGGTGGTAAAGAATCGGTTATTTCATGGCATTCGATGGTGGATATGGAGGTTCGAAGGTGGAGCTCACATGGTATTAGTGGTTGTCTGGTGGAGGAGAAAACAGGGGAAGAAGAGAAATCTAAAGGCCTAATATTGGTCCATGGGCAAAACTGATGCTAAACAAACGTAAAGTTTACTGTACAACCCATATCATTGTATATATCCAATCAGTTTTTCTCTTCCAATTCATGCATATTTTAGTACGTACTATGTTATTCTGAGCTTTGTAGAAAGTAATATTACCTAAATATATCAGAAAATGTATAATATGTGTATAATAATTGTATAATATATGTATGATTAATGAGTATAAATTAATTATACATAAATTACACAATAATGATACATTTTTTATACATATACTGTAGATATACATATTTCATACAACAATAATACAATTTTATATGTATGATATATTTTCTATACATATACATTAGTGATACATGTACAACAGTGATACAATTTATATACATATGCTGCAATAGTGAAAATGACTAGAAAATGAAATTATTTTGATAAAGCTAAAAAATGACTTTTAAGACTCTTGGGTCATCGGGTCAATAATTTCACCCGGATGACATTTGTGTCCTCTTCCCTTTATTGATTGAACTCATTTAACCAACTTAAGTAGGCATTTGGCCATAGAAATAAAAAAAAAAAATTCAAATTTTCGAAGTTGGAGTTGGATTGTGTTTGACCATAGTTTTTGCAAATAATATTTTATTGTTGAAATGTACTTTTTCAATAAGGTTTTGGTTGTGAAAAAAGTTTTAAAATGTGAAAATAAGGTTTTGGTTGTTTTTCAAATTCTAAATACAATCTCAAGCGTTATATTTGTAATTTTCATGGCTAAACACTAATTTTTGAAAAAAGTTTTAAAAAAAAAAAGTCTTATGGCCAAACTGGTCCTAAATATTGCTCAACCACCCATTTGATGACCCTTCTTTATTGTTGGGTTTTGATGCGGATCATTCGGGGTCATTCGCACAAATGTGCTATTTTCGGGTGGTCTTTAATTTTTTCCATTTAATATTTTTGGCGCGGTATAATTAGAATTTTACAAGGCATAATTAGTGTTTATCTTTGGCATGTGTATCATACACAATTCACAAATTATGTCAGATAAGGCATGACTGTCAACACTCAACATAATATGAAAAAAGACATAATTTCATATTTCGTCTAGCATAGTTAGCGTTTAATTTCAACATATGTATCATAACATTCACACAAACTATTCCGGATAAGGCATAATTTCCAACACTCCGCATAATTTAAAAATTACTATAAAAACATGCCGCATAACTTAATTCCTACATAATTTATGTCACGCGAGGCAAAATTTCAGTTTTCGAAGATAAAAATATTATAGAGACCGTGTTTTGCGAAGTAAACCCGAATATTTTCATAAAATAAATAGCAAAGGTAAAAATTAAAGACCATACATATGAAAGGACAAAAATTAAAGACTAGTACGTTTGAACACAATCCGCACAAAAAAATGATCATTCTGCTCCCCAAACTGAACAGATTACTTTGCCAGCGGCCTAAATGGGCCGCTCAATCATGAATGGTCTTTTAGGCCCGTCTGAATAGATTTACGTTTTAGCTTTCAAATGTGAATTTGTGAAGTGTTTCGCAATCTAATATCTTTGTGAAGGGGAAAGTCCCGAAGACGAAATCCTCCACCTGTACCAGAGGCCCCTTGGCTAGGTGGAATGTAAATCGAGGAATATGCGCGAATGGCAGCCCTGCAAGGAAGAGGACCAACGGGACACGAACCCAGCAACAACCCTTGCAATATTTCAGCAAAGACGTCACCACACGGATTCGAACCCGCGACGTCGGAGTGATTGTACACCAATCACCTTGCCACTTACCAACTCACATGTGCCCTGGGGGTGTTTCGCAATCTAATATCAAGTTCATCATTGGATTGCTCAAATGTCACCTTCAGCTTTTAGAACTCAAATCTATATTTTCTTTTCTAAAGTTTATTCCCTTACTATTTACTCATCTAATTATTATGTATATGATACATAATAATCATATTTAATTTTGGTTACCACAATTTAAATTTATTATGTTTTGTTTATCATTTGGACGGGAATCTTGACGTAACGATAACAATCATCATCCTATAATCAGGAAGTTACAGATTCAAGCTATAAAAACAGTATATCCTACCTTTCTTTTGGACTTCGTGCGTAATGAAAGCTATTGCACTAAATTGTCCTTTTTTATTTATCATAGTTTAAAATATTTCTTTACTAGAAACCAATTTCATCCATTATGTGTCGAACTGATATTCAATAGTTTTGTTTCCTTCTATCCTTAATCAGAGTTTTCAGGTTTGAGTTCTGGAAATGGAAAAAATCATGTTCAAAGTGCTGCCCTCAAAATGGACCTAGCAACACGATTCAGATTTAGTCGTGCTCCATTGCGGATACCGAATAACAGGTTGGAAACCCCAAAAACATAATTTTGCTTCATTTGATTTGAGATTTGAAAACTGTCCTTCTCCACAACCATATCATATTAGGCGTTGTAATAGAAGTTCAGTCAATGGCCCATTGGTGTGTTGAAAGCTGCTTCCACAAAAAAATCAAGGCTTATGGACCATTCTTATGTCTGAACTAAGGGTGGCTAGTGGGACGGGATTTGGGGGATGGGATTGGGGACGGTGGGGTGGGTCGGGATGGGGTTAGGCGGGACGGAGGGGGACGGAAAGCGGTCCCGTCCCGTCCTACATCCCGCTATCAGAGGGGATGGGATTTGGGGGGGACAGGACGGGAAGGGGGATTTCGGGGACTTTTAAAAACTTTTTTTCTAGACACTTATTTAAAAAAAAATAAAAAATTAAACACTTAAATAATTGAACAAGATAGTGAAAAAACATCACAAGGCTAATTGTCTCTTATATTATTTAATAGAAATATGATTTTTTTTGTAATACAATTTCAAAATTACAACTTTGTTTCGTAGTTCAAAAGTTACAAATCACATAGTAAAATTGACATTAAAAAATTTACATATGCAACCATATTTTTTCTAATTTTCTGACAATCTCTTGAGGATCTTCTAATGGAATTGGAATTTGTTGGTCGAATTGTTCAATGTCGCTTCATGCTCCCTCGGATAAGATTTTGTTGTAATTGTAGTCTTCTTCTTCATTGATCTCTCTGATTGACCGCACCTTTTACGCTCCGCTCTAATTTAATCTCTAAATAAAACTGCAATCTCCAAACTGTTTCCCGCCAATGAGTGTCTATGCTCTCCTATTTGAAACCTTCCAGCAGAAAAATCGCTTTTAGAAGCTGTAGATGACGCTTGATTATTCAACACATCTCGGGCCATCTTTGATAGAGTCGGAAATGTCTTTTCATTCTCCCTCCAGTATTTCAGCAAGTCTTCACGTCCATTTTTATTAGTAATTGATTCGAATTGTACAACACCCTGCAAAACATAAACAATAAACTCGCTAATTTGTGAAGCACTTGAATCACTATACATTCTATTTCGAAGGCCTTGAATACTTGAAGCAGAAACCACATATTTTTTATAAGGTTGAAGTGAAGTAGAAGAAGATGGTACAGAAGTCGATTGATTATTTGCACTTTGCTCTTGGTAATACATATACATAGTTTTTCATCGTGTTAGTATGCCAGAGATAACATCTTCTTTAGTTAGTTCGTTAGTTGGTTCTTCAGTTGGTTCCGTTGGAAGTATTTATAGGCATTCATAAATCGTTTCAATAAGGGCATTACATCTGTCTACTTTAATTGTAGGATTTAATACAACACCAATAAAATAAATAGTGGGAATAGGAGATTTTTTTAAATTTTACAAATATTTTTGTAATAGTTGGAGCGTAAGTTGGTTTTTTTCATATATTCATTAAATAATAAAAATATTAGAGCTATATAAAATAACATATATGAAATAGTAGGATAATACATACTAGAAAATCTTTAGTAGCTATAAAAAAATTCTCTAAAAATACAATAAGCTCCAAAATTGTATCCCAATCATCATCTACAAGCATATCCGATAGATTTTGATTATGGGAGTTAAATAATAAAGTTATAGGTCTTCTATATTCGTGAGCAATAACTAATTGTTCATACAAAGAATTCCACCTAGTTGCAACTTCTTTTGAAATTTTCCTATAAGGTAATTCACAATCATGACATGTTTTTTAAAATCTTTGCGTCTTTATATTTTATTACCTTTAAAAATAAAGTTGATAGCAAATTGTACTTTATCAAGGATGTTTTTAAAAAAGTTTTAGGTCATCCTTTATAACTAAGTTATAAATATGACATGCACATCTAACATGAAAAATATCGGAAAAAGATGGTGTACATCGAGTTTTTAATATGTTTACATCATAATCATTAGAAGAAGCAATATCTAATGTAATAGTCATAATTTTATTAGTTGTTCCATAATATTCACTAATTTCATGAATATTTTTGAAATAAAAATTTCAGTGGCCTTTCATCAATATATATATATGCTAATATACGTTTTTGCATAGACCAATTGTGATCTATCCAATGACATGTAATAATTAAATAATCATTATCATTAGTACTACGACTTATGTCAGAAGTGATAGCCACTTTACCATTAAAATGATACAATGCATAACGTAAATATTGTTGATATTCATGCGCAAATTTAAAAACATATCTTCTAATAGTTGATCTAGGAAAACCATTAAAAGCAGGATTATATGTTTCTCGAATGTAATGAATAAAATCAGGTGATGAAGGAAATGAAAAGGGCAAACCCTCCACAACAACTAATTTTGCTTAATTTTCCCGATCTTTGTGTTTATCATATTTCGGACCTATAACTGCCCCCGTCATCGGGTTAATTTGACTCTGTACTTGATCGGGGACACTAAGTGAACTTTGTCTCGACTCAAAAGACATTTGCACACCTGCTTTTTCAGCCAAGTATTGGTTATACCTTGCCTTGTGATCCTTTTTCATATGTCTCATTAAACCTCCTGTCCCACCTTGACTTTTTACAATTTTAAATTTATAAACTTCGCAACAAATTTTATAAATAGCTAGCTGATTAGGAATGTCTCTTTAAAAAAATCTCATGCATGTGATTTAAATTTTCGCTGTTTTTGGCATCTTCTCATACTAGGGGAAATATGAGGGATTCTAGTTTTAGTCTGAGACTCAGTCTGAGCCTGAGGTGGAGTTGCACTAGTGAATGTGTTATCTAAATTATCTTCTAATTCATTTTCTAAATCATAGTCTGGTTCAGATGCATCATATACCTCATGATATAATGGTATATTAATATTAACGTTAAAAAGTTCAGTTTCATCTACATGAGTGAAATTATAATAATTAGGATTACTAGAAGATGCACTCTTACTAGGGATGGCATGTGGGTATAATTTTGCGGATTCCGCATTGCACCCGCCCCAGTTGGGGCGGGTATGAGTATAACTTTGACGGGTAGTAGGCGGGTATGGGTATTGAAAATGTACATGTCACGGGTAGGCGGGTAGGTGATGGATTTGCAGTCATACCCGCCTACCAGCTTGCCCGCCTACCAGCTCGCCCACCTACCCGCTCGCCTTATACCCGCCTACCAGCTTGCCCGCCTACCAGCTCGCCCACCTACCCGCTCGCCTTATACCCGCCCCAAGCCCAAAATATTAGTAGCCCATAAGTCGTGCCTTCAGCCCATAAGTCACGACAAGTATCTCATTCTCCAACAAAACTCAAAACCCTACGCCTCTTCAGTCCTTCACGCCTTCACGCCTCCCTCTCTCTCGTTTCCCTTCATGCCGTCTCTCCTCCCTCTCTCATTCTCGATGTCTCTGCCTTTTTCTTTAAATGAGATGCTGATCGGGAAATATTGAAAAATATTATTGTCTTTGCTTTGTGCTTTGGGGTTGTCTTGGTGAGGTCAATTTTTGTGCATTTGTTAAGTTTTACCTATTGGGTTTATGGAGTTCAATTGAAAAAGTTGAAAAACTTTAGCTTATATAGCTGAAATAATATATGGGTTTTGTCTATATTTGTAATATATAGCTATTTAGGTGGATAAATTTTGGGTTTTCTTGGAAATTTTATTTTCTTGATTCTTTGTTGTGCAAGGGGGAAGAGGTGAAAAATGGGGAATTCTAATGGTGAAAAAATCCGGAATTCTCCTCCATCTCTCCCAAAGAAAATGAGACCATGACAGTATTGATTCTTGACTCAAATTTTTGGGATAATTTTTGGAATTTGAATTTTTGGGATCATGTTGATCACTAATTGATCACAAAATGAATTGATTACAAAATATGGCAGGGGGGTATTGACGGGTGACAGATATCCACTTGGGTGGTGGAGCAGGTGTGGATTTAGGAATATACCCTCCTAGGCGGGTATGGATGTTGAAAATTGTACCCGCCACGGGTGGCGGGTATAAAATTTTCTGGCAGGTACGGGTACGGGTACGGGGGTACCCGCACCCGCCCCGCCCAATTTCCATCCCTAACTCTTACACATGTTAGCCCTAATACCTCTACCAGAAAAGCGTCCACATCGTTCCATTATAATTATGCAAATAAATAATTAAAGTTAAGAAAATTAAGTACGATAATTAAAATTAAGTAACAATAATAATTTAAATAAAAAAAGAAACGAGTGTACCAAACGCCGACATAACGTCGACGTGTAATCGAGGTTGAAAATTAAAACTTTGCTCGATGATCCTCAAGCTAGTTGCCAACTTCACTCCCAAATTTTGAACTTTGACAGAATATCAAATAATAATATTTAGTGTGCAATTTAGACTTGTAGAGAGAGAGAGAGAGATTAGAGAGATGGTAGAAAGAATTGTGAGAAAAATGAAGAGGAAAATGAGGTATTTATTGTTGAAAATAAGGTTTATGTGTAAATATACTAACTTAGGGGCTAAAAATAAATATTAAAGGGGTAGGGGGATTTATGGGGTGGGGTGGGGGCAAAATGGTTGTTTGTAGCTGTTGCGAACGGCTATAATTGCAAATGGTCGTTTGTGCAACGGTTATAGTCAGTAAACGAGACGGGATCAGGGCGGGACAGATGTTGACACCAAATTTTATCCCCTCTTTTCCGATATTTATTTGTAGTTTTAAAATATTTTGACACCTCAAAACAATTTTAATATATATTATATATATATATATATATATATATATATTATTCTCAATATCATTATTATTATTAAAATTATTCGCATTTTTTACTATCATTTGCCTTCTAATATACTAATCATAGTTTTTATCATAATATTTTATGTTATCTTATTTTCGCAAAATGACATCGCATTTCTATTTTAAATTAAGCATTAAGCATTTCGCAAACATTATGTTTTATTAATATCATATTGTTATTATTATCTTTACAATTTATATTTTTTGTAAAGCATCTTTTTAATAATAAAATCCTTTTATTTTAACCTACAACCCATTTTATTTCCGCTCACCCAAAACAATACCAACACCATTCCAGCCCAATCATCCAACACACCAGGCCCAAAACTGAATCAGATCAACCCAACCGAAAAGGCCCAATTCGCCCAATACCCCCATTTTATTCCCCCCTAACCCTAAAAAACCAAACAGAAACCCTCACCTTATTCTCCCAAACGAACCAGCCCTCCATTCCCTACTTTCCCAAAAATCGTTCGACACCACACCTACGCCGCACCTCCTCATACCCCTGACACCACCTACGCCGCACCCGACACCACCCCATACCCTATCCCTCAAAATCCGCTTCCAAAATAAAAAATCTTTGCCTTTAATTCAAATTTCAAACTCGATTGTATGGGGTGAACGTTAGGGGGAATCCATCTATAAAACCCCCCCTCGTTCTTCATTTTTGGGGGAGTTTTCGGGTCCAAAAACAACAAAAAAACAAGTCCAAAAAGAAAATCGAAAACAGTGATTTGCGAGTCCTAAAACAGCAAAGAAAAAGGCATCGAAAACAAAGGCAAAAATCCGAATCCAAAATGGTTCGTTTGTTCCTAATTTTTGTTTAGAAAATACTACTTTTTGTTTCATAATCTTCAATCGGAAATACTCCTTTTGGTTCCTAATTTTCCAATCCCAAAATCTTTTTTTTTCACATTTCAGGTCACGTTTCCGGGTCGGGTCTATTTCTGTTTCCAAAAATCAGAAAATCAGCATACAAAAATCGGAATTCCGAAGTCGCAAAAAAAATCAGAATTTCAAAATAACTTTCTCCTAGCGGATTCGACGATTCGAAACACGCCTTGGTTCGTTGCCCGGAGAAGGTAAACTCGAATTCCTATCATTTACTCCTTTTTATGCATTTCATGTGTTTAATTTATTGTTGGTAATTTAAGCACGTTCAGTTTCTGTTTCAATCAAATAATAGGTCGGAGTATATTGTTTTCCTTATGATTAGTTAATATAGTTCTAAAAATACTATGTTGCTTTATTTATGTGTACCGGTTATTTATGACTAAAAGACACTTTATGATAGATGATTGTTATTTTAGATGTTCAGTTAATATTAGTTAGTTACTGATTATCTTAGACTGATTTTGGTCACTGATTATTAAATATAGTACGAACTTTGTATGAAAGAAGCATGAAATGATCTATGAGAGTCTTTTGTGTGCCTACTTGTTCTTGAATGTGATTGACTAAGGATAAAATGAGTAATGTTGATATATGTTTGCTTATGATGAGCTTGTTCCTAATTTAACATGTCAGGGTACTATGTCGAAATCATGTCTACGTATCTTTATGTGTCTAGTCTAAAATTACTTGTGTTATATTCGGATAAGCTTGGGTACCTGTATTTGCCTTTCTTTTAAGTCTTTTTATTTTAATTAACTGTTTTGTATGCATTATGTGGTTTGATCATGCTTAGTTAATTTGTGTTCGTTAACTGATAGGGTTAATTTAGTCCCGAGGTGAGCTTTGGAAAATGACTGTTTTTGTTTATGACTTAGTTGGTGAACCTGTTACGTAATTGATGAACAATAAACAGCTCTTAAGAGTAATTTAGGTTTAAAAGGAATTTCGAATAGTTGTTCACCTATAATTTCTCGTGACAATGGATCTGCTGAATGTTATTATACCTATTTAAGGTATAGAATAGGTCAAGTATACATCTAAAGTACCTGTTTTGGCCATAATGCGTGATAATGAGTCTGTCTCAGTTCACCATAGTTTCATTGTAGTAAATATAAGGTTAATCTAAGTGTTAAAATGGACTTATAAGAATCTGTGGTTCAATGTGATGGTATGCCTGTTTAGTTTAGCTTAAAAATACCAAAGTGGATTTTGTGTTGATTTAGATCTCATATGAATTAAGTGGTACCTGCTCTTTTCCTAAATGTACTGGTGACATTAAACCCGTAAGTTCATGTCTGGTATGTGTCCGTCCATCTTTCTATCCCAGACTTGAGATATGATAAATATGATCTTTAAAGAGTGTGTTAGCTTAATATATGTGTTATATGGGTCTTTATATCTGCTTTGCCATCATTTGTAGCCTTGGATACATGTTTGTGTGACCTATTCATGTGTCTTTCTGTGATTGAGGAGTAATATGATTTTAGGCTTTTGCTTTGAATATGCACTAGCATGCCTATAAATATGTATGTGAAACAATCTGAGTTGCTCAACCTGAGTGTTACGTGTACTTGTTAGTTTTCTGAAAACCAACATATTACCTTTCATGAATTATTTACATTTTCTTATGTGTATATTTTCATGTCCGTCCACTAATCCTTTTCTTTTCTTTCGTTTCACATGAAATGCACCGGGAGCAACGAAGTGTCTCGTCACGAAACTCATCATGACTATTGTCAAAAGAAGACCCGCACCCACGTTCATTGCATTCTCTTGCCTCAGGGCCTCTAAACAAATAGGGCGGGATGATATCGTCATCCGCCCAGTCGCGGCTTTTAATTCTTTAATACCAGTCTTTTATTTCTCGGGTTGTAATAATTATTTATTTTTTGTGCGGTCATCGGAACACTTCGAATAATTAGACTTTGAATTGATAGATTAATAGGTTAGTTTAGAATTGGAAAATCATCGCCCGTTTATTTATTTTAGGCTCGGGTAGTTTAAAATTGAAAACCCGCGGCTAGTTATTTATTTTAGGCTCTTCATGCATGTTTCAAACTGACAAAATAACTTGGTCATTTTTATTCGCATTATTAATCATACAAATAAGGTTTCGTTTTACTCAAACTATGACTTAAAATGACTTTCATAAAAATCACTTGCCTTGTAAATAATTTACTTTGTATTTTATATTCCATGCAAATGCATGCTTTATCCAACAATCAACTTTTTATGTATTTTATAAAATAATGCCATACAAGTGCATACTTTTGTCAAAAAATCAAATTTACCTATATTCTATAAACCATGCATGCTTTTATCAAAACTTAATTTCACATTACATTTTATAAGCCATACCCTGCAATGCATATTTTATCAACAAATTAATTTTTTATATATTTTGTAAACAATGTTATACAAATGCATATTTTTATCCAAAAAGCAACTTTACATATATTTTATGAATAATGTCATACAAATGCATGTTTTGTTCTAAAAATCTACTTTGCATATACAAATACATCTTTTAATCTACTACTTGCAACTTCCTTTAAACTAACCTTATTTTTCAAACATGCATTTTTTCTTAGCATAATAATTTATCTGAGTTTGATCGGATAACCGTAAGTTAGCGGATTTTAAGAGATGCCTAACTCCTTCCCTTTAAGGTAACAGAGAATCCTTATCCAGAATCTCAGTTTCGCAGACCTTAACCAGAGTTCATTTTTTAGCATTTATGTTAACATTAATTAGGTGGTGACTCCTCAAGCTTAATCAAACTCAGGGAAAACGCCCATGCGTCACGATCGTTGGTAAGAAATGGGAGCTCACAACGGGTCGGATCGATGGTGGGACGGGGATAGGCGGGACCAACCCTAGTCCCGTCCCGATTTTGAACCCGATTACCGACAATCCCTATCCCCTAATTTATCCGGCGGGACCGGAATGGGGCGGGACGGGGCGGTATCGGGATGTCCCGGGCCATTGGTCTGCCTTAGTCTGAACTAGAAATATGTCAAGATAATTATTTAGTGGCTGAAATTGCAATTGCATTTTACATTGGAATTGAGATATTTATAATATGCAGTAGACCAGAAAAGCTTACAATAAAGAATAACTTGTCTTTATTTTTTACAAATTGTAGCTTCAATGCAGTGTATAATTACTTTATAATCAGCGTATATATGTTATACACTTGTTGTATTCTAAATATACACCAAAAACAGTATAAATTATTACTTCTAGGTGGGTAAAAATATTTTAGCCGGCTGACAAAAAGAGTTAAGATCTCTTTAAAATCCCTGATCGCGTTTGTATTTTTTAAAAATAAAATAAAAGAAGCCGCGTCGTTTTTCCTTAAAACAATTGAACCACGAAGATTAACAACATAACATTATAATATTGGAATTTTAATTATAAATGGATTCTGAATTTTGGACACATACTAGTTAATTAAGGAACTGCAATTAAAAAATGTACAGAGGTCATTATAATTACTTGAGCAAGCAAAATTTTGATTCAAACATTCATTATTTTAGTAAAACAAAGAGGATAATTAAACGTTAGTTACAAGATTGTTAGAAAGAGCCATCTGTAAGTGGTGGGACCAAAATACGTGTTGCTTTGACATTTTTTTTTATGTATATTTTTATTTTTTATTGATTCAAATGTAAGGAATGAACAAGTCAATTTCAATTTAATGTACAAACAGCATTATTACTGTTTTGGATGCATGCTAGTCTTAACAATATCAGCACAAAATGTGATCAATTTTAGACAAGAAGCGCAAGAGAACTGTGACATTAAAACTTAGGGTGTGTTTGGTATGGAAAACATTTTCCAGAATATATCTTTCAATTTTTTTTTATATTTGATTGACCAAAATTTTTGAAAAATATTCTCTACGAAACCAAGTTCTTCAAAAATAAGGAAATTGACTTCCTTAATAGAAGTAGGAAAAACTAGTTACATAAGTGACATTTCAAGTTCATTGTCTCCTCCTCACCAACCCAACGCCCCCAACACCCGCCCACCCCTGCTACCCCGAACCCCCACTCCCCATCCCATCTCACTCCCATGGAGTTTTGCTAGATTACATATAAATTCCCTTGGGATAATTTTATTTTTCTTCCTTACTAAACACTAGAAAATAAGTAAGAAACCCACTTATTTTTCTTAAAAATATTTTCATGGAAACACATTTTCCATCATATCAAACACACCCTTAATGATGACTATTTTATGTATTATTTACATTTGTGTCCTTTATTATTTATATTTTCTCAATCTCTTTTCTTTAAACAAAAGAAATTTTTTTAAATCATAACAATAACAACATACCAGTATAATTCCACAAAGTGGAATTTGGGGAGGGTAAGATGTACGCAGACTTTACTCTTACCTTTATGGGGTAGAGAAGTCATTTTTCATAGACCCTCGGCTCGGAAAAAAAGCGTTTGAAGCAAGATAACAAGTAAAGATATGATATCACAGTTAAGATACATGCAAACGAGACAACAAATACTACTACCCATAGAGGAAAAAAAACTAAGCTGTTACAATCTAGATACTACTAATAGGGAACCTCGGCTATAAACTAGCCTTCTAACCTAATCCTCGACCTCCACACTTTTAAATCATACGAGACAAAATAACTTGTCAAGTATGAATTTAAGTTATTTTCCTTTAAGTGTGTTAAGCTCTTGCTTAGTATTAATTAGATTCAGTCAATACATGTATATAAAGGCCTGGGCATCGAGCCGAGCGAGCCAAGCCCGACCGAGCTGAGTGCATATCGAGCTGAGCCGAGCCTAACCGAGCTTTAAACAGTACCGAGCCGAGCCCTAGTCGAGCTCACCGAGCCCTAGTCGAGCTCACCGAGCTTTTCTATATTTTGACCGATCCCGAGCCAAGCCTGAGCTTACTTTTTTTAAAAAATATAATTTTTAAAAGTCTATGATTGTGATTAAACAAGCTATCATAAAAAAACATTTACATTATTAAGTCATGAATATGATAATTTCTGTTGTATGAATTGTTAAAAATAATATTCATATTAAATTAAAAGTATGATTTAAGGAAGTGTTCATGATTAAATAAGCAACTCCATTATAAAAAAAAAGTTTTGCATTATTAAGTCAAGAACATGATAACTTTAATTGTTATCTAAAAATGAATACGTTAAAAATAATATCCATGTTAAATTAATTGATTAAGAAAAGTTACAAGTTTAATTTGATTTTAATCAAAAATTGATTCAAACCGAACCATGAACACCCCTACTCATATGACATAGTAGGCTTAAGTTACATTATGGTTAAAAAATTACTTACATCGAAGAAATATTAATTATATAACTGTTAAATTAACATAATGTGTTAAATTAAATTTCTAATATACTTAATAATTGAGCTAAATGAATGGATATTATTTCTTAAATCGGGCCGATCGAACCGAGTCGAGCCAGCTCAACTGAGCCCGAGCTTGACCGAGTCGAGCCAAAATTTAACTGAAACCGAGCTGAGTCGGGCCGAGCTTTTCTCGAAACGAGCCAAGCCGAGCTAAATTCAATCGAGCCGAGCCTCGAGCCGACCCAGCTCTCTGCCCAGCTCTATGTATATTGTTGTTGAACTTTAATATTCAGAATCATCACCAAAACAAATATTTCTACGGTTTATTCCCCATCATAGCTTCTACTGTTATATATCTATCACGCACCTTATACCTAATCAAATTTTATAAAACTATATAGTCCTTAGCAGATAACTTAATATACTAAAATATCTTCCATTAAGAAACATAAAGATAATTTTAAGTGCCAAATGCCATTTTAACCAGACTTTGAAAACCATAGTCATTGACATGGATACATTGAAGTTAACCAAAATGATAATGGCAGCAATAAAGTTTAAAGTTACGGCAATAGCCAACTAGCCGTTATCTGGACAATGAACAGTCAACGAAGCAAGTCTTTATTAACCGCTAAAGTTATTTATCCATTTCACTATAAGCATTTACTTGTAATTGCATCTAATTAAAGTAATCGATTAACTGATAAAAAAAATCTTCATGCCAATAACATTTGGTTCATGACTAGTATAGAGTTGCATTAGTAAACTAGATTTGTAAAACGGAATAAAGAAATATGTTGATTGATTTTATTGATGAGTGATTTGCAATATATATATAAGGTTATAAGAATATTTATTTTGATACAAACTAGGTAACTAATTAACCTAATTACAAAAGAATTATAATTTTACCTAAAATAGAAGATATACAATTAATACAATTAATGAAAAAATATTGAGAAATATTCTATTACACCCCCGCAGTCGAAGCGGAAGTTTCTCGAACACTGAGACTGACTCAAAAATCATCAAATAGTATGCGCGGAAGTCCTTTGGTGAAGATGTCGGCAATCTGATATCTGGAAGGAACATGAAGGACACGAACTTGACCACGAGCCATTTTTTCGCGAACGAAATAAATGTTCATCTCAATGTGTTTAGTGCGCTGATGTTGGACGGGATTGCCGGAAAGATATATCGCACTAATATTATCACAGTAGACCAGTGTTGCCTTTTGAATCGGGCAGTGAAGCTCAAGTAGAAGGTTACAGATCCAACAAGACTCATGCACGACGTTGGCAACACCTTTGTATTCTACTTTTGCACTAAATCGGGATAGTGTAGGTTGCCTTTTGGAAGACCAAGCCAATAGGTTATCTCCGCGAAAAATGCAATAACCAGACGTGGAGCGTCAGGTGTTAGGACATCCACCCCAGTCAGTATCAGAATAAGTAGTGAGATCAGTGAGCGAAGACCTGTATAGATGTAATGCGAAGCGAAATGTACCTTGGAGGTATCGTAAAATACGTTTGAGGGCATGCATGTGTGCTTCCGTCGGGCTGTGCATGTGTAAGCAGATTTGTTGCACGACTTAGGATATGTCTGGTCTCGTGAATGTGAGGTACTGCAGGGCCCCATCCAGCCTAAGATAGTGAGTCATGTCTGAATATGAAGGGTCGTAATCAGTGCTGAGCTTGAAAATGGTATTTATATTCATCAATTATTGCAGCTTTTCAATTAGGGTCGGACAAGGCATCATTAGGGTTATGAGGGACAGGGGAAGGGACAACTGAAACGGAAAGATTAAACATCCATTTAGGTTTATGAATTCCATTCACGACATGAGTTTCCATGGTGCGAGAGTGTGTCTCGGGACGCGAGATGGAAGGGGGGTTTGTCGCGGGACTACCGGGAAGAGGAGGAAGGGTAGGGGTGACGGTACTGGCTGGACGAACCTCGGTTTGCCGAGAGGTGGCTACGGAATCACCCTGAAGCGGTCTGTTCTGGGCCATCATCGGCAGAACCGGGTGAGCAGCTAGTCCCGGACCGGCCTAGGTGGTGGCAGGTGTCGGGGTCTAGAACGGCGGACTATGTAAATGGTGAATTAGAAGAGGGTTTATGCCATTATCTAGGAAGTCGTAGGAATGTCGAGGTGGCGAGTGCAGAGAGGCAAAAGGGAATTGAGACTCATCAAATAGGACATGACGTGAAATAATAATTTTACGGCTCGATAAGTCATAGCACGAGTAACCACGATGAGTGGCAGGGTAACCTAGAAACACACACGGGGAAGACCGGGGTTGGAGTTTGTGAGTGGTCGGATGGAGAGGGTAATAAAGACATCCAAAAATACGCAAGTGTTGGTAGGAGGGTTCCTACGAAACAGAACTTGGGTGCGCGACCGTTGATATAGAGACTTGTTTGGGATTATGTTTAGGAGATAGGTGGCCATGGAGAGTGCGTAATGCCATAATTGAGGGGGAATTGAGTTGTGAGCAAGTAGGGCACGAATGAGGTTGTTTATGGTTTGGATTTTCCGTTCGGCTTTACCATTTTGGGAGGATGTGTGAGGGCAGGAAAAACGAAAGGTAAGACCGTTTTTGGAGCAAAACTGTTTGAATTGGTAATTATCGAATTTCCCTGCCATTGTCACATTAAAAAATTTAATTCTCCTTTCAAATTGTGTTTTTATGAAAACACTAAATGAAGAAAAAATGGGGTAGACCCGGGATTTATTTCCAATCGAAAAAATCCATAGAAAGTTAGAATAATCGTCCAAAAATAACACATAATACGATGGCCACCCGTACTCAAAATAGGGGATGTCCACAAATCACTATGTATGATATCGAAAGGCATAAGTATAATTTGTGGATGCAGAAAATGGTAATTTGACATGTTTTCCAAAAACGCAAGATTCACATATAGGAGTCCTAGAAATACGGTTTCAATTAATAAAATTATTTTTCCTAAGGGAGTGTAAAATAGAGTCTCCCGGATGTCCTATTTCTAGAATGCCATAAGAAAGATGAAAGAGCAGCAAATGTTGAGGGAACTGAGTCTGGATTGTTGATAGTGTTTGAAATAGGATAGAGATCTCCAGTACTGTCACATCTCATTATTCGTCTCCCTGTTGTAAAATCATTTACAGTAAAACCAAAAGGATCAAATTCAAGGGAAACCCAATTGCCAGTTGTGAAATGTCGCACAAATATTATATTCTTAATGAGTTTAGGGGCATGAATGACATTTTTTAAGATTAGTGATGGATGTGGTGGGGATAGGGAGGAATGACCATAACCACGGATGGGAATGCCTTTTCCATTACCAACAATAATATTCCGATTTAAATTACTCAAATTGGAATAAGATGAGAGAATACCTTGTGATGCCGTCATGCGAGATGTAACACTTGTGTCCATATACCATTTTTTGTCAGGAGTGTCGAGTGACATTGTGCTCATAGCTGCCTCAATGTCAGTCGGTGCATAAGTCGATGGCTGGGGGGCCTGTGCTGTGTAGGCCTATTGTGGACGTAGGCCAAGTATGCCAGGTTGGGCCTGTCGATTCTGAGGTGGTGTCCACGAGGATGTCGTATACGGGTAAGGAGGGGAGGCCCATGACGGTGGAGCCCACGCGGCCCACGACGGGTAGGCAACCTATGGTGGAGGTTGTTGCTAGTGTCATGGTCGCTATTGGTTATTTTCGGCCTGCGGGGACTGCCCCTTCACGCCGCCGTTGTTGCCAAAATTTCTTCTGCCGTGGCCCTTGTCGGACTGCCTGCTTCGGCGGTTGTTACGGGAGGAAGGGGACTGTTGCGGGTCCTCTGGCCTACTGTTCTAGTTGCCGGACCTGGAGGCCCTGCCATCAGCGGAGGGCCCGACGGTGGTGGTGAGGGCGGCGTCGGCAATGTTGGCCCGAGTGGTGCTGAACTTGATTTTTTGGGTTTCCTCAAGGATGAGCTTTGAACGAGCCTCATAAAATGGAGGTAAGGGTGTGTATTGCTGAAGGATGGTGGCAATGTCGTCATAGGATTCGTTCAAACCTGTAATAAGTTGCATGACCTATCGTTGATTAGTGACTGGTGCGCTGACGTTGGAGAGTTGGTCGGCAAGCATCTTGAGTTCTTGACATTAGGCAGACACGTTTGAGAAATCGTCATGATGAACGTCCTTTAACTGATTTTCAAGGTATAACGCTCGTTGAGTTTTGTTGTCGTGGAAAATAATGTCCAAACGTTCCCACGTTTGGCGGGAAGTGGCATCGGTCTGAATGATGTTATGCAAAAGTTCATTAGATATCGTGTTGTATATCCACTGGAGGATGGCTGCGTCCAAACGAGACCAGAGTGCATCATCAGAAGTCGAATCTGATGGTACGTCTGTGGACTTCGGCGTGGGAGGGATGGTGTGGTCGATAACTTCGTAAATACGATAATGGATCTTAAAAAGCTCCGCCCACGAGGAGTATTGACCCTTTTCCATCTCAAGAGTCACATGGATGAAGTTTTTAATGTTGTTTACGGCAAGTGCCGGATGAAATTTGGTTTTGTCAGCCATGGAAGAGGAAATTTAGGAGGAAGAGAGAGGGAGAATGACTGGAAAAACTAGGATTCCGTCGTGGGGAAAAGAGGGGGGGGGCGAGAGTAGTCAGCGGCTAGGGTTCCGACGTGGAAAAAAGGTGGCGGTCGAGAAGGTGTATCAGCGGCTAGGGTAGGATTTGTAGTTTTAGGCTACTGATACCAGAAAAAAATATTTTCCTTGATTTTATTGATGAATGATTTACAATATATATAAGGTTACAATAATATTTACTTTAATACAAACTAGGTAACTAATTAACCTAATTACAAAAAGATTATAATTCTATCTAAAATAAGAGATATACAATTAATACAATTAATGAAAAAATATTGAGAAATATTCTATTACTGAAATCAATCATATGTATAAAATAAAGTTTGTGTAGTCAAATGATCAATTAAATGGAAGAAAACTATAAAATTTCAAGTTTAAATTTTAGTATTGCATATACCTAAATTTTAATGAACAAAATTATTCAAGAATTGTGGAGCTACGTAGGCAAAAAGTGAGTATTCCTTTTGTTCTAATTTATGTGATGCATTCCTTTTTAATCTATCTCAAAAAGTATTTTTTCATTTTTATATTAGAAATAATTTAATTTTATATCTTTTATTTTATTAAGATGATATTGTCACAAATATTTAAGATTTATTTTTACAATAAGTTTTAAAATGTTTTTTTTTTAAAAAAAATTTGTATCCAGATACTGTGAGGGAGTATAATGTAGAGTTTTACGTTAGAATATTTTTTCTTTTCTTGTCACTAGCAATGAGCAATGTATCTTGTAAATCGTATATACATGGAGTATATTATATATGCATAGACAACTGTCGTGAACCAACCAAAATACGGAATCGAAGAAGTCCACCACCAGCTTCTCCTCACACGTCTTTGCAGTTTTGCACTATGTGTTTTCTTATTTTTAGTATAAACATTTTCCTATAAGCCTACTGCCAAGACTAGGTAAAATGATAACCTTTTCAGCTTCCTTCCCCAAGAACCACCTTCTTGTACTACTGGGTATTAGTGGATAGCCACATATATATATCACACACATACTCAAAACCCCCAAAAGAATTCTCCAAAGTTGAAAACTTGTCCTAGAAATTAAGATAGTCATGTCCTACACAAAACCAAACCCAATTCCTCTTATTGTTGCACTACTTTCCTTGCTCTTATTATCTGCTGTCTCAGTTTCTTTGGTTAATGGAACTTCTCTTGTTGATGGTAAGCATTGTTTTTCCCTTAAAGTTGTAATTTTTTTACAAAATGGGGTCGCTAATTACCTAGATTATTCTTGTTTTTCCTCAAAGTTGTAATCTTTTACTTAATGGGGTCGCTAATTACATAAGATTGTTCTTGTTTTTCCCTTAAAGTTGTCATTTTTTACTGCATGGGTTGGCTATTAACTTGGATTGTTCTTATTTTTCCTTTTCCCACCTAGTGGGACTACACGGGGTATGTTGTTGTTGTTGTTTTTGTTCTTATTTTTCTTCAAAGTTGTAATCTTTTACTAAATGGGGTCTCTAATTACTTAGAATTGTATTGTTTTTCCCTTAAAGTTGTAATCTGTTTACAAAATGGGGTTGCTAGTTACCTTGATCATTCTTGATTTTCCTTAAAAGTTGTAATCTTTTACAAAATGGGGTCGCTAATTACCTAGAATTGTTCTTGTTTTTCCCTTAAAGTTGTACTCTGTTTACAAAATTGGGTTGCTAATTACCTTGATTTTTCTTAAAGTTGTAATCTTTTACTTAATGGGGTCTCTAATTACCTAGAATTGTCTTGTTTTTCCCTTAAAGTTGTAATCTGTTTACAAAATGGGGTTGCTAGTTACCTTGATCATTCTTGATTTTCCTTAAAGTTGTAATCTTTTACTTAATGGGGTTGCTAATTGCCTAGAATTGTTCTTGTTTTTCCTTAAAGTTGTAATCTTTTACAAAATGGGGTCGCTAATTACCTAGAATTGTTCTTGTTTTTCCCTTAAAATTGTACTCTGTTTACAAAATGGGGTTGCTAATTACCTTGATTTTTCTTAAAGTTGTAATCTTTTACTTAATGGGGTTGCTAATTAGCTAGAATTGTTCTTGTTTTTCCTTCAAGTTGTAATCTTTTACTAAATGGGGTTGCTAATTACCTTGATTATTCTTGTTTTTCCTTAAAGTTGTAATCTTTTACTTAATGGGGTTGCTAATTACCTAGAATTGTCCTTGTTTTTCCCTCAAAGTTGTAATCTTTTTACAAAATGGGGTTGCTAATTAGCTTGATTATTCTTGTTTTTTCTTGAAGTTGTAATCTTTTACTTAATGGGGTTGCTAATTACCTAGGATTGTTCTTGTTTTTCCCTTAATGTTGTAATCTTTTACTAAATGGGGTCGCTAATTACCTAGATTGTTCATGTTTTTCCCTCAAAGTTGTAATCTTTTACTAAATGGGTTGCTAATTACCTAGGATTGTTCTTGTTTTTCCCTTAATGTTGTAATCTTTTACTAAATGGGGTCGCTAATTACCTAGATTGTTCATGTTTTTCCCTCAAAGTTGTAATCTTTTACTAAATGGGTTGCTAATTACCTAGGATTATTCTTTGTGTTTCCCTACTGTTTCTTGTGAGTAGGTGTTTCCAGTGAGCCGATTTATGGTGTGGTTTCATCAGGAAGTAAAAGGTTTCTGGCGGAGAACAATGGTACTGGAAACTCATCTTTAATACTGGCTGCTGAAAGAACCCATAGAAAAGATCCACTTGAAGATAGGAAATACTATACTGGTGGATGGAACATCAGTGACAATCATTATTGGGCTGTAAGAATTCTTTCCAGCACTTAATCCCATTTACTGGTCCTAATTCTGCTGAAATTTGTTTTTTATTTCTAAAATTGATAACTTTCACTGAAGGTCGGTTAAAATGTTCACATTTGATTTTTCTTATGGTTCTTTTTAACACTGCTTTGAGTATCTTTAGTGTTTGTTCATATGTGTTAGCAATTGAGAAACATGATTGTGCATGTTTTTAGGGACGAAGAGTTCTGACAAGAAATGAGAGAGAGAGTATGACCCCAATAATTCTTGTTGTTATAACATCCTTGTGCCTTATCATGTTGTTTACTCTTAAAACTCTTTAGAGACTGGCATAAGCCAGCTTCTTGACTTTACAAATTACACTCACAGCTGGCCTTTTATAGGTGTTTTATTTTATTTTTTTACTTTTAGAAATGGATTTCACTTGAAGATGAGTTTCTCATTCTAAACTTCGTTATGATTTGCTTTTTCTTAGATTTGTTGTCAGCTATTATCTGCTTGTTAACTTCACTTCAAGAAAAAATTGTAGAATTTATCAGGATGGTCGTCATGTATTTTCTGGTTTTGTTATCATATAGGCCAATATTCCATGTTTTCAGTTATCTCTTCATTCTTTGAGGATTATATGATTGACAGCCTTGTGACTGTCTGATAAAAACTTTTCTTGACACAGTCAGTTGCTTATACTGGTGCTCCTCTTTTCATCATTGCTTTATTCTGGTTTTTGGCGTGTGGCATTTGCTTGCTCCTAGTTTGTATCTGTTGTTGTTGCTGCCGGAGAGGACGTTATGGTTACTCTCGAACTGCTTATGCACTATCTCTTATTTTTCTCTCGGCATTCACCATTGCAGCAATGTAATCACTCTCTCTCTCAATCATCTCTTTTCCATTAGAAAGCGATTCATTGTTTGACTTTTATCACTTATATGTGCTTTGGCATATCAGAATTGGTTCTGCTTTTCTGTATACTGGACAAGGGAAATTTCATGATGGTACAAAACATACATTGGATTATGTTGTGCAACAAGCAGGATCAACGGTTGACAGTTTAAGGAATGTGTCAGACATTCTAGCTGTTGCCAAGCACACTGGAGTTAACCAAATCTTTCTACCTCAAAATGTTCAAAACAACATTGACAGGGTCGACGCCAAGATTAGCTCGGCTGCTGAAACTCTTGAAAGTGAAACTGAGAAGAACAAGAAGGATATCATGATGATCTTAGACGTGGTGTAAGCACTTATTGACTAATTCATTTAAGTCCTGTGCACTATAATGAAATTGTGATGTCTCACCAATTGCCATGCTGGTATGCACTGCAGGAGGCGAATTCTCGTCATTGTTGCTGCTGTAATGCTTGGTTTGGCTGCTCTTGGTTTCTGTAAGTTTCTGCCCTTTCAAAGTTAATAATACATATTGACCAGTGGTGATCTTTCCTTAGTCTTGTTTGACAATCCGCTGCAGTGTTCTCTATACTTGGTCTGCAGGTTCTTGTATACATGTAAGTGTTAAGACTAGAACAGATACTTCTCTTGATAACAAGGAACCTATTATATTTTTCAAAGTCTAAAGCACTGTTATTGTTTGCAGCTTGGTCATTATTGGCTGGATCCTTGTTGCAGTCACATTTATCTTATGTGGTGCATTTCTTGTTCTTCACAAGTAAGTTATATCGAGTTGTACTGTTATCTGTCCCATCATGCTTCTCCGCCTCTGATGTTCGAACCCTCCACAGAACCTTCCGGAACAAAATGAAAAAGATAGAAAATACTTAATAAAAAGAGGAAACATTACCCCTTTTACACATCAAATCATTACGGCTGTTACGCTGCCTCTACTAGATAGTAACTTTATTCTCTGAATCTCCTTACGTAGACTTGTCTTTAACATATACAAATTTATAAGAACACATTTTTCTTTCAATATTGGAACATAGATCTTTTATTTTCAATCACAACAATGCATTCTTACTTGTGTTCTTTCTGGTTCATTATTCTTCTTAGTACAAACTCAACTTTTTAATACCATGAGCTTCTTTTTTGTTTGTTCAGTTATATACTTCAAAATTTCTAACAATTGTTTTGTGTTTCTAAGTGCAACGGGGGACACATGCGTGGCGATGGATGATTGGGTAAAAAACCCATCGGCTCATACAGCACTTGATGATATAATCCCTTGTGTGGACACTGCTACTGCCCAAGAAACATTGTCTCAGAGCAAAGAGGTCACCTACCAATTGGTTGGAGTGGTTAATAGGATCATCACCAATGTTTCAAACATCAATCCGCCTTCAGGGGTTGGTTACAATCAATCTGGTCCACTGGTCCCTACCCTCTGTAATCCATTTAATTCGGACAAGACAGACCGGAAATGTGCAAGTGGTGAAGTGGAACTTAACAATGCCACACAGGTATATGAACATTCTTCACTCCAAGAAAACAAACAGTGAAGATAGAATGCTCAAAGAGAACTTCTCGGGAAGTTTCTCTTTTAGTAGGTGGTGTTTATGGTGGGTTAAAAATGATATAAACTAAGCTCTTTTCCAAATTATTCTATTTTCTCTTTCATCGAATATGATCTACTATTATTTCTAACTTGACCTTTATGTTGAACACCATGTCCATGTTTAAGAAAATTATAGTTTGAATTGAGGAAACAACCTTAATTCACCACTAAAAAAATGGAATTAGCTACGAACTTCGTTGCCAATCCGTTACTAAATTGTTCGTAGCTAATATAATTTTTTGCCAAACCATCGCTAAATAAGATTAGCTACGGATTTTGTTATTTAACTACGGCATTTGTCCGTCACTAATTCCTGATTTTTTAGTAGTATTGAGATTTCATTTAGTTGTTTGATGCCTAACGGTAAAGTGTATTTGAAAGAAATAATCTTCTGATTATTTTCATTAATAAAAAAGTATATATACAATTTATAATTTTCCATAATAGAAATCGTATTCCTATTCTAACCCAAAACCCTATTCCAGTAGTACAAGAATCCTATAATTATGATAAGTGTACAATACTAATTAATACAATATTTACACTAAAATATTACACCAAATATTACCTAAAATCTGCCCTAACCTGTGATATACACAGTAATATCATGGATTGAACATATAAGTGTATATCACGTGTATATTTAACAGCATTCAATAAACCATTGTATCAATGCAGGTTTGGAGGAATTATGTGTGCCAAGTTTCAGCAAGTAATGTTTGTTCCACTGTAGGCCGTCTGACCCCTTCTATGTACGACCAAATGACTGCTGTAGTCAACGTTAGCAACGGCCTGTATCATTCTGGGCCTTTCCTTAGTGAACTACTTGACTGCACTTTTCTTCGAGATACCTTAACTGTCATTCACAATGAACATTGTCCTGATTTGGGACGATACAGCAAGTGGGTCTACGTTGGTTTAGCTCTGGTCTCAGCTTCAGTAATGCTCTCACTCATTTGTTGGGTATTGTATGCAAGAGAGAGGCGTCACCGGAAGTATACCAAACTTGTTGATGCTACATCTGGTCAAGAGTCTTTCGAAGGGAAGAGGCACTGGTGATTTTTCAAATATTTGTATCTTTTAGTTAGCAACAAGACGTTCTTTTATTTTCTTATGTATATAGTGTGGCTAATACCAGTTATACCTGCAGTATTCCATGCTTTTAAGTACGACAAGAGGAAGACGTGAACTTTCTAATATGTTTGTATATGAGAAGTCGATTAGGGATTGTTAGAAGTTTGCTCATACACGATTGACTCTAGGATTGATGCAGATTGTTGTGTGTATACAGGACATCAATTATATGTTTATATAACGCGTGCCCCTCGCGTTTATTGCTTAATTTTGTGTGATTATAAAGTGTTGTACTGTTGTTAGCCTTTAGGTTATTGAGGAGAAGCAATTTATTTAGCCTTGCGACTTTCCAAATAACAGTTACTGATACATTGGCGGATTATTTTGAAACGTAGAAATTAAAGAGTACTGTAAATTCTTCGAACGTTGATTATAATTAATGCTTATGTTCACATACATTGATACAGCCATACAGGTGTGTAGTTTGTTCCGGTTAAATAATATATCAAGGTCGAGATTGTGTTTCTCCTATAAGGGACTTACGTTTAAAGTAATTCAGCAGATACATCTTAACAACACTGCAAGGCAAACAGATTATGATACAACGCTCTGAAAAATTAAACTGCATTTTATAAAATGAATCAAAAGGAATAATTTTGAAGGAAAGAAAATAAGATTGACGAGGATAACTTGAATGGCAAATTATATAGAAAGGTGAAACAGCCAAAGGTTGTGGTAGAGTCGCATTTGATAGGGAGTTGTTTATCTTCACATTGTGATTTTCCGGTACGAATCCAAATTAATCGGGTCTTGAATACCTAACGAGAAACCAATAAAAAATGATATACAAGTGAAGACATTATGCATCATGAAATGCGGGAAAATCGCTATTCATTTCTAGTCCATAGCCCATAGACAATGCAGTGAATCTGTGAGCTTAGAAAAATTTAAAAATAAAAAGTAAGGGACAGACGTTGCTTCTGTGTGCTATCTCTCCCTGTTACGGCATTATTTTTCACGACAAGCTTAAGTAAAACACATGTTGGATCTATGTCCTTATTTTTTTGGTAGGGTGGTTGGGGGGAGGGAGGGAGGAAGGAAAAAGCTTACTATGCTTAGTGTTTACATCAAATTACACTAATTTATGGTGGTGGAGTACAGTAATGAATACACTAATTTACATGGTTAAGTGAGAGAATTGTCTGCAAATGAAATGACACGTGTTATATGTTCATTGATTTTGTGTCTTTTTTGCTCTTTAGATTGCTTTGGCTTAGCGCCTTATTGTTTTGATTTATTTTATAATGTGAATGCAACTCAAAGTTGATGAAAGAAGGATTAATATGGGGAGTATAGTCTACAAGCGATCTATCAAATTGTTCTAACAAATATATGCCCAAAAAAATGGTAGTTTGCGTGATAATATTTTGTTTCAGCACTTAGAACTCTAATTTGGTTCATCCAAATTTCGATAACTTCATGGCTACTCCATCCAATTTCAGGTTAAGTATCCACCAAATCCTACTTGTAGTCTCGAAGCCCCACAAAACAAAAGTTAATAAAAATTGTAAAATAAGAAGCAGAAAAACAAAGAACTAAAAAAGGGTGTTTAAGTTATTCTTGCAAATTTTAGGGATATTTGGGGTCTATTTATTCTTTGAATAAAGCTAGGATGGAATAAGTTAATTAAGTAAATGGCCTAGAATCTAGATCAATAATTGTGGCCATTATTTTGGATTAGACTGCAAATTCACAAGGGAATATCATATTTGGAGTGTTATAATATCCTTGACATAATTTAAGCATTTGCTCTCAAGTATTTGTACAGAGAAAGTTAGTAGTTGGTGTCTATTATAATTGAGTTTTGCCTGTCTTCATGTTTAAGCTTAACTCATGCCTATTTCTACAATCAATTTAATGAAAACAGATAGCGCACTCCAAGGGATCTTCAGCTGTCTTCCTTGTTCTATCCGAAAGATTATTGTCCACATACGTTTAAAAACTGTTGGATTCTGATTCGTAATATACCAATAAGATTCCTGAATTTCAATTCAATTTGGGTTGCCATTGGAGACAATTCTTTCAAGCTGCCCAAAGATAGGTTTTCAGGAACATAGTGTTGAGAATTGAGATAGAAGCTATGAAGTTGGCATATAAGACCAAATGCCGGCGTGTTGGAACACAATTTGTAATGTTCTTGATAGTACCTACTTGGATTATCAATGCAATTTTCTCCTCTTATCAAAAAAAAAAAAAGTCTGTATAAAAGAAAGCTGTATAATTATTTCATATGTGCATGGTTTATATCAAAGGTTTCCAGAGTATGATTGAGTTACATATTTTATTCTTAAAGGAACACGGCAGCAGAAAGAACAACCAATATGATGCAAAAAACTTAAGACAAATCCAACAAAGGTAATGACCTGTTTGAAAACAGAACTATCAAGTCCAAGTAAAAGTAGCTTCTGGACCTTTTTTTTATTGGTAAAAGTATTGCATTAGAGGGCAGCAAACTGCTGCTAAGATTTACAAAGGAAAGCCTCATTACAGGATTAACTAATGCTTAGTACAAGATATGGAAAGAATTAACTAATGCTTAGACTTAGCGCACTAAATCGAAATGGAAAGAATTAACTAATGCTTAGTACAAGATATTTGGTAGCACTCATTTCAATTGGCTCGTGAAGAGGACGTCAAACTATCTTAAATTTTACCTCTAGGATATTGAATAGTTTTAGACGTGATAATTTTAATAATTCTCACCATCTTGACTAAATCCACTTTTAGCTTTTACCATTTGTTTTCTATAACGTTCCTAAAACTATTAGTGCTCCATATGCTGAAAGTGTTTTTTAAGTACTCTATCGATTAATTTGACTTAAAACATGTAATTCCTCATAATAAGTATGATATGGTAACATTAAAAAAACTTTTTTTAGAACCAGTTTGCAATGAATTATTAAAATTATTGAACTTTTTTATACCATACAAATGCATATACTTCCTTTCGTTTCAATTTGCATAAACATATTTAATTAAGTATGAAATTTAAAAAATGAGATTTTTGAAATTTATGATATTACGAAAGTATGTCATAACATTTGTTTGTGTAACTATAAAAGTTTCTTAGTAAAGGTATAGAAGTTAAAATTATACTCCCTTCGTCCCATATTATTTGTCAACTTTCCCATTTACACGCCCCTTAAGAAATTATTAATAAAGTATGTTTTTACTATCTTACCCTAATCTTTCTCCAATAAATGTCTGATTATTATCAAGAACATTTAATATTAAGGTAAAATAAGAAAGATTTAATCAATTCTATATTGGGTTTGCAAATTGACAAGTAATTTGGGACATATATTTTTAATAACATGGACAAGTAATATGGGATGAAGGGAGTACTCCATTATTTATAAATTTTAAAAAAATCACTTTTTTAAATGGATTAAAAAAGAGGTAGGTCCACATAAATTCAAATTGAGGAGTATCTTAAATCTATGTACTGAACATGCAAGGGCAGACTTGGGACATTCAAAATGCATAAAATAAGTAGATAAACCCACACTTCCGTCTATAGTTATATATGGATGTTTACCACCTTGGAGCTAGCTGATTAAAACCAAAGCAAGATACTATAGTAATAAAATTAAGAAAGGTCCCATGCCAACGTCAAGAAAAGTGACTACTAGCTCGAGAACATGCCTTTGTTCCCCGACCAGCCATCCAGGCTCATTCAGGTGCAGCCTTCATAGAAAGCAGTTCATAGGCACATCAATGTCACATAGTACCCACAAATCGGATGTCTCTTTCAAGAATACCACTAGTACTACAACAGACATGTCCAAGGTGAACTTATTCAAAGACTTCCTCACGCACTTTATCAAGCCTACTAACCATCATCAACAGAGAAAAAAGAATTTTCAGCCAAGACCTACTAGATTTTGCATTCTGGATGGCAATCAGAGTCAGTTGGCTGTTTCTTGATCCCACCACTGTTTTCTCTTAATTTTCTTTTTATATGTATTACTATCTCTTTTGTGAAAATTAAAAAGCAATATGTGTAAATTGAGTAGTTTGTTTGTATTTGTTTATATACTTCTGTTTTGGTCTGTTTCTTTTCTCTTACTATCATTTCTAGAGTACTCTCATTTCTACAAGAATTTTAAAATGAAGATCTTTAACTTTTGCAAGTGTTTTTTTGTAAATTTTCAAGATAAATCAAAGTGCACTCAGAAACTCAAATTAGTTGGCTTGCTTAGTATTCTTTACTCTTGATCTTGATGGCGATGATGATTGTTGAGGCAGACAGTTCAAGTTGTTGCATGTTGTATACGGTGAAAATCCGCACGACACGTGGCAAGGTTTAGATATGGAGTTCGAGGGAGGCAGCTGAGGTCTACATCGGATGCAAGTGACATCGGGGTAGTTCGGATGTCGAGACAAGACCGGAACAACCGAGTCAGTTGACACCGAGTGAAGAATCGGAGGTACCCAACGTATACCCGTTCCGAATATGGCGTCATCCGTTACTCCTCCATCATTAAGAGACTTAGTGGACATTTATTGCATTTAATGGGAGAGGAAATCTCGGTCATTAACACTTTGTTTCCTAGCTATAAAAGGAGCCTAACATTCATGTTGGAAGGGCATCCAATTCTCATTATTCACACGTGTACGATCTTACTTATTGCAATTATAATCATTTGCACTCATTGTTGGCTCGAAACCAAAGCAATTAAGTTAAGGCCCGGACCAATCTTGATGAGAAGATTCATCTTGATTTACATCATTACATGTTAACTTTCTTACTTACTATTTACTTTTGCTTAATTGTTGTTAATTGATTATCATCACCTATTGCAAATCAATCCACGTATCCTTAAAATCACTTATAAATTCAACAATATCTTTTTTGGGTAAACACATGTATTTCCTTTTACACATTATAATTGAATTAGAATATTGAGATATATTGTGAAGTATGAAGAATTTGAGTCAAGTGATCGATCACTCTCTCCTTTAATTACGGAGTATACAAGAGGCCGGAACACTAAGAGCAGTGCCGGCTCAAGGCCCAAGCCACTTAGGCAACGGCTTTGGGCCCTCAAATTTTTGGGGCCCATTTTATGTCTAATTTGTTTAAAAAATTATTGTGATTTCTAATACTTTTATACAGAGGGGGTTTGAATTGACTTTTCAAAAGTGACTTGTAATCTAAAAGTTAAAAGTCATGAGTTGATCATATCCAATTTTTAGCTTTTGACTTATTTTTGTACCTTTTTAGCCTAAAAATAAGTGTTTAAAAGCACTTTTATCTCACCCAAACACTTCAAAAAGTAGGAAAAAAATCTTAAAAGCCAAAAAACACTTAAAATAAATCAATCCAAACACACTTTTAGTTTCAAATATGTAAATTATTTTTCAAAAAACTTAAAGATTGTATGTCCGAATTCACGACAGAAATAAGGAATTTTGACTCTCGAAATTCAAATTGTGTCACATAAATTGAGATCGAGGGAGTACACAACCTTTACAATTTTATTTTTTTTTTAATTCGTGTGATTGATTAGCTATATTGTCAGATGAATTTTTGTAGAATAAATTGATTTGGAAAAATTGATAACAACTTTGCATTATTCTTGATGATTACAACGCAATAATTAATGACTTCACATTTTAAAAAGCTAGAAAGTAGACTTTAAATAGAAATATATATCACGGTTTTTTCTTTTTAAAAAAAAAATAATTAATGCCTCTCTCTGAAGTTTGACTTTAGGCCCCAAACTTGTTGGAACGAGTCTGACTAAGAGGAAAATTAAACATTTACGAATATACGTATGGAATTAAGGACGCTTAGTTAGAAATTAAAATCAATTTATTTTGGATTTGCGATCATATTTCTTTTCTCATTATCTTTGATTTAGTTGTGGAATCAAGAATTCTGACAAGGAAATTCAAAAAAAAAGAAGAATTTCGCACTTCAAATTCAAATTATATGATCCAAAATAAATTTTGAGCCACCTTTAGTACTATAGTAGAAGCTTTTCTTCTACTAAATCAACATAATTTTTTCACTGCATTGTTCTTTTTCATCAAATTGCTTCACAAATAAGACGCCTAAAAAAAAAAAAAAAAAGTAGTAGTAAGGCGATTAGGACCTCCTAACAACTTCGCACACGAGAAACTAAAAACCATGGGCCGAAGAGGAGTAGCATGTGAGAAGAAAAGCCAGTATGTGGGCATGTGGCATTGAATACAAGGAAAAGAATATAGCACTAAGTCTTTTGGTTCGAAAATAAATTATATTGAGATAAGTTATGTTCGGATTAATTATTCTAGATTTATTTTTATTGAATGTTTGATATGTTGTATTAAAAGTAACATATATTGTATAATTTAAAAAAAAGAAGTTTCTTTACAATCATGGATAACTTATTTCACCCTTTGACAGATATAAGTTATTCCAATACTATTTTTATTTTTGTAATAACTTATCCCAAGATTAGTAACCAAACGAGGGATAAAAAATTGCTAAATTCTTATCCCATGATTATTTTTGTTTATCCTTCATACCAAACGAGGTGTGTTTGATATGGAAAAAAATATCATATCATATTATATATATATATATATATATATATATATATATATATATATATATATATATATATATATATATATATATATATATATATATATATACGGACTTATTGTGTAAATTTAAGTGCACGTGAATCCATAATTTCTCTACAAAATTAGATATTTTATGTAATATTTTTTAGAATTGATATAATATTACATGTAAATAAGACTAACACTTAGTTGAATGTTGATTTATTTAGAGATCAAATCCCACTTTGAACTTTTTTTGTGGTGCAATATTATAGAAATTTTAAATCCGTCTCTGGCCTCCTCCCACCATAATACTCCACCACCGATCCAACCCCATCCATCTGTATATATTTCCTAGATTAAATACAAAAAAATTGATATTATTTTGTAGTACTCCTTTCAAATATTAAGAAAAATAAGTAAAAAAAATTACTTATTTCACAACTAAATATATTTTTTGTACCAATAATAACAATATATCCGATGTATTTCATAAAGTGGAATATGAAGAAGGTAGGATGTACACAAAGCTTACCTCTATCTTCGTGGGGTAAGATAGATAAAAAATCAAAGAGATGAAGAATATGACATAGTATCGAAGCAGTCATGTATAACCTTGTTTTCTTACTTTTCCCCTTTTAATAGTTGCTAGTAAAAGCCTTTACTCTATTATTTGGGACTTAGTTCATCCATGGTAGAAAAGTATAAACTTGAAAGAAATTAAATTATGAAGTTAGCAGGATAAGAAGACATGGGTGGTCAGTGGTCCTCTTAGGTCTCCCATCTCTGAAATCATTTATGCCTTTTGGGGGATTATCAACAAAAATGTCCAATTCTAGCTAGTATGGTGTCCCCTACACCTAAAGCCTAAATTCAAGCAAAATGTTAAATGTAAGTTGCATAGTGCTTGAAATCCAACCCCACATCATAAAGAGAAATATTGGATAAGCCTAAATATCATATCATATTATATATATGAACACTTTATATTGTACCCCACAACCACAAACTAGTATTCAGGATAATTTAGGAAAAGATTTGGAAGGTATTATCCAAAGTTAAAAGAGAGAAAAGAATCACGTTACAGCAACTTCTTATCCAACTTATGAAATTATTTAACTGTAAAAGCATATATTCTGAAATCACCAAACAAAATTTGAGTTTAATTTTCGAGAGACATAAATAACCGCTCACAAAAACAATAGCTAATATATATATATTAATGTGTAATATATATATATATAAGATATATATTTTTTATATAAAATAATACGTATATATTCTTTGTATATTTACCTAGTTTGAACGGTTGACCAAATGTGTAACTTGTCCTTTAATTTCTTCACGTTTGAGATTGCAATATTCTTATATGATTAAATTATTAAAAGGTAACTACTCATGATTAGTAGAATTGAGAATTTGAAAAATATTAAAGCAAGGAATTATAATAGATTAAATTACACGGGAATCTATACAAAATAAATCCATCTTATAAAGCAGAAGGGTAAGGTAGAAAAATAAAAATGAGTGGAATTGTCTCTTGAATGTCGTCATTTATTGCGAAAATGAGAACACAAATGCCCTAAATAATTCAACGGGTACCGTATATAAAACCATAATGAAGGATTAGACCAAAAGAAAAAATTTCAAAATGAAGGATACTTGGAAGCATCAATCATTGGATTCATTAACCAATTAAAAATGATCAAAATTAATTACCCAAATTAACAGTAATAAGATGGAGTACATTATGCGACAAGAATGATACACGTAAAAAAAAGTAAGTCATGTGCGACCATTTAAACTTGTCAATAGATTCCGTATAGCCATCTCAACTTAGGTTTGATCCGATTGAAATCCTACTCCTGTCTGAGCTTTCCGATCAACCAATCCCCTATTTCAGGGACATCTGTGTTAGATAGGCTCAGGGATCACTGATTTAAATATCAATAAATTTGTTCTTATTAAACACAAAATGATAATCTAATGAAAAAAATAGGTGCATGTAGCTCACACGCAAATATTATAACAGATGGACAAATCAAATGCTGACACGTAGCAATTAGATCCATTTTTTAATATTTTTTTGAATTAACCCAAACAATCCCACCCCCACGCCACTTTCTTCTTCTTTCTCCATCGAACTCCATTCCCCCCTCACCGGCACCGGCTAAACTCCCCACCCATTGCCATCTCCATTTCACCTTCTTCCCAAACTAATAATCATTTTCCTCATCCCATTTTCCACAGTTACAAGGAGCAAGAACAGGCTTTCACCGGGAAAAATGATTAATTTATCGAAAAATATGAAGCTTCGCCGGAATTCTCTTTGAGACCTAGATCTGATTACTTTTCTCTGATGAATAAATACAAAAAAAATTATAAAAGAAAAAAGAAGAAGAAGAATTGCAGATTGATAGAGAGAGGGGGGGAGGGGGGGGAAGAGATGAGGGGAATGGGAAATATTAGTTGCAGGGGAGGGATGGACGGCCTGAAAAAGAATACGACTTGTCTTTCTCTTTTTTCTTTTATTTAATAATTTTCTTTCCTTTTTTGATTATTTAAAATATACTAACTATTTAGGTGTATAAGTTGGGGGCAAAAATGAAATTTTATTGTTTGGGATTGTTTTACGTGCTGAAGCCTGAAAGACAGTGAACACCACGTTTTCTTGCCATCTCAGCATTTTGTATCTTATAGGAACTACTTTTAAATAGGGCTGGCCAGTGGGCCGGGACGGCCCGACCCTGACCCAACCCCATCCCGAGCCCGCCCCGGTCCCGCCCCGACCCCGCTTTAAAAAAAAAAAAAAAATTAACGGGGGCGGGACTCGAACTCGGAACGGGACGATGTCTCGTCCCGCCAGACCCGAGCCCGCCCCAGACCCGCCTGACCCGAGACCGCCCCAGGCCCGCCTGACCCGAGACCGCCCCGAGCCCGTCCCGAGCCCGACCCCGACCCCGCCCTTTTCCCCCCTTTGCAAAAAATGACCGTTGCACCAACGGCCATTTTAGATTATGGCCGTTGGCCAACGGCCATTTTAGGCCCCCCCCTCCCCCAACCCCACTACCCCTTAATATTTATTTTTAACCCATAAGCTATTATATTTACACTTTAACCCAATTTTTCAACTATAAATAACTCATTTTCTCTTCATCTTTCTCACAAATCTTCCTACAATCTCTCTATTTTCTCAATATATCTCTCTACAAGTCTACATTGTTTGCTAAATATTCAATTTTATTAATTCATTTGGGAATTGGGAGTGAAGTTGGCAACTAGCTTGAGGATCTTCCATCGAGCAAAGTTTCAATTTTCAACCTCTCGATTACACGTCGACGTTACGTCGGCGTTTGGTACATTCGTTCCTTCATTAAATTATTATTGTCTGTTTATTTTATTTAGCGCACTTAATTTTATTGTCTTTAATTATTTATTATCATAATTAAAATGGAAGGATTAAAAGGTATGTTTAAGGGTAAGGATAATAGTGCTTCTTCTAGTAGGGGCAACCAGGGCAAGGGTACTTCTTCTAGTCATCTTATTCCTACACAGGATGATTTTGTTGATACTCAACATTTTCCTACAATACCATTAGATTTAGACCAGAAGCTATTTTTTACGGAATTCAAGAAGACTTTAATTTAGACGATGATCTAGACGATATACCCACTAATGTTGATGACAACACACCCACTAGTGCACCTTCAATCGAAATACCTCCTATTCCCCCTAGTATGAGACGAGGTCCAAGAAACGACCATTAAAATCGATGGATGGACATTTTTTGATAGGGACGTAAAGAATCAAGTAGCCATATGTAAAATTTGTAAAAATGTTTTAAAATTTAAAAGCTGGAAAAGGTCACGGTGGGACGGGGGTTTAATTAGACACGTAGTAAGTGCTCATCCGGCTAGGTATGCCCAATACCAGGCTTCAAAATCGGGTGCGCAAACGCCCGCTCCATCGGGACAAGGTTCACATCGACGATCGTGGGACCAAATACGGGGCCAAATTAACCCTATGACGGGGGGAATTGTACGCTCTAAATACAATAAACATAGAGATAGGGAAGCAATATCAAAATTAGTTCTTTGTGGAGGGTTTGCCTTTTTCATTTCCTTCATCTCCGGTTTTATTCATTACATTAGAGATATATATAATCCTCGCTTTTAACGGTTTTCCTAGATCAACTGTTAAGAGAGATGTATTTAAATTCGCGCATGAATATCAACAATATTTACGTTTTTCATTATATCATTTTGATGGCAAAGTATCTATCACGTCTGATATAGGTCGTAGTACTAACAGCCATGATTATTTAACTGTAACTTGTCATTGGATAGATTATAAATGGTCTATGCAAAAACGTATTTTAGCGTATAGATACATAGATGATAGGCACACTGGTACTTTTATTGCAGAAAATATTTATCAAGTGTGCGATTATTACGGAATTACCGATAAAATTATGACTATTACATTAGATAACGCTTCTTCTAACAATTACGCAATTACAATTTTAAAAAATAGTTTAACTCCATCTTTTTCAGATCATTTTCATATAAAATGCGCGTGTCATATATATAACTTAATTGTAAAGGATGGTCTATCACTTTTTGAAGACATTCTTAGTAAAATACAATTTGCTATAAATTTTATTTTTAAAAGTAATAAAGTACAACGTAGAAAATAATATAAAAAAACTTGTCACGATTGTGGACTACCTTATAGAAGAATTCCACAAGAAGTATCCACTAGGTGAAATTCTTTATACGAGCAACTACTTGTTGCTTATGACTATAAATTACCTATAACTTTATTTTTTAACTCTCATAATAAAAAGCCAGCTGATATGATTTTAGATAGTGATTGGGTAAAAATTTCCGAACTTATTGTATTTTTAGAGAATTTTTTTCAAGCAACAAAAGAATTTTCCGGTATATATTATCTTACCATTTCAACTATGTTATTTTATATAACTCTAATATTTTTATTACTTAGTGAATATATTGAAAAACCAACTTATAAGGCAGCTATTAAAAAAATGTTTGTCAAAATAAAAAAATATTTTATTCCTATTCCCTCTATTTATATTATTGGTTCTGTATTAAATCCTACTATTAAAATAGACGGTACTAAATCACTAATTGAAACTATTTACGATTGTATAGAAGTACTACCACCTCCAAGTCCCAAAAATCTAAATCACCCACCACCTATTGAACAAACTAAAGAAGAAGCGGTGTCTAGCGTAGAACACCAATGCAAAAATATATATAGATTTTATCAACAAGAAAATGCTTCCATACCATCTTCTTCATCTTCAACACAACCTCACAAAAGACATGCTGTTTCTGCGGCTAGTATTGAAAGCCTCATGAATAGAATGTGCGGCCGTACCTTTACTACTAACCAAATTAGCGAGTTGGATATTTTTGTTTTGCAGGGTTCTGTACCGTATCAAGAAGTTATCAATGAAGATGGACATGAAGACTTTGTCGAATTCTTTGGAGGGGAAATGAGAAGACCTTTCCGACACTTTCATTGATGGCTCGAGATGTTTTGAACATTCAAGCGTCATCAACTCGCGTCCGAAAGCGCTTTTTCTGCGAGCAGATATCAAATAGGAGACCACAGACACTCATTGGCCGGAGACGACTTGGAAATTGCAAGTATTATTCGAGAGATTGGATACGAGCGGAGCGGAGAAGGTGCGGTCAACCGGAGATCAACGAAAAAGATGATGAAAACTACAACGAAATCTTAACCGAAGGTAGTGGAAGCGACGTGGATCAATTTGACCAACAAATACCAATTCCAACCGAAGAACCACAAGAAATCATCAAGCAATTAGAACAAGTTTTTTTGAGAATGTAATTTTTTTAATTGCAATTTTATAATGTAATTTGCAACTTTTGGACAACACCACAAAGTTGCAATTTAGATTTTAGACAATTGTATTTGTATTACAAAAAAATCATATGTCTATTAAATAATATAAGAGGCACAAAAACAGCCTTGGGATGTTTTTATTACACTATCTTGTTTTGTTTATTGAGTTTTTTTTATACATATGTTATTAAAAAAATAAAATGAAAACCCGCCGTACCCCGCCCCGAGCCCGACCCCGCTCCGATCCGATACCGACGGGATCGGGATCGGGCAAGTCCCGCCAGACCCGACCCCGCCAGACCCCGACCCCGACCCATTCTCCCGTCCCGCCCCGACCCCGCCAGACCCGGCCCGCCAGACCCGAGCCCGGCCCACTGGCCACCCCTACTTTTAAATAGTTGAAATGTTCAATTAAGTATAAATGTGGGTTGAGGTGTAAGTGATTTCTTTAGACAAATTTAGATGGCCACACATGATTTAAACCTAAAAAGAAACATATCAAATAAAAAAATTATAAATAAATAGTATTCTCTCTATATCATTTTATGGGTTTAATTTAATTTGCACAAAGTTAAAAAAAGTGAAAAATATTTTTAAATTTTATTATTTTGAATTAAAAAATATATAATTTATTAAAATATTCTTTAAATATTATGGTTTTTTTTCCTCTTTTGATAAACTTGATAAATAGAAAGTCTGTTTAACTTTTAGTTCTTTATAGCATATAGTGAGGCTTGAAGTACGCACTCTACTCAATCATTTCTGAAAATCTCTCCAAAAGCTAACATCATTAATATTTATTTTAATCTTTTCTATATAAAGGGAGATCAAATTATTAGTTTGGCTTATTTATCTATAATTTTTTTTTACTAAAGAACATTTCAATAATATCCTTAAGATAATTACTAATCTATTTGTATATAATATCAATAATGTCGACATACCTATATATTTAATGTATTAAAAATGGCTCAAAAATGTCATTCTTTCACCTATTGGATCAAATATGTATTTTCTTTCACCTACTGGGCTCAAAAATGCCCTTAACGTATTAGAAGTAGCTCAAAACTGCACTCCTTCCACCTATTTGATCAAATTTACCCATAAAGTTATTTTCAAGTTTCAAATTGCCCCTTCATTAACAAAACAAATGCGACCTTTATTAATTTAATTAATCATGTGACATTTGTTTATTGGTCCACATAGAATTCTAACCCAACCCAAATAAACCCGACCCATCCATGACCCAATTCAACACAAACTCATTTTAAATTAACCCAGCTAAGCAATAAAATTATTTGTAAACCTCATCTAAAATAATTTTTTTTTTGGTGTTGAGTAATTAAAGGCTCCCTAATATTATTGAGAATAAGAATTTCTATAATTTCTCCATCTCTTCTTCACTTTTTTATTATTTTACATACGTTATCGAGCAGAATTCTTTGATCATCACATCTAAAAATTTGAAGTAGTGGTTTAAGGAGCACAACTTTAGGTTTGAAGTAGCTGTCTCGATCTCAGAATCCATCAATATTGCATCTACAATTCATCATTCTAATCCTATTTGGTGTAAAATATTTGCTTGTGAAAAATGTATTTTCAAACTTCATACGTTTACAAACAGCTACAACAATCATATCTCTATTCTAACACAACAAACCACTAAAGAATAAATTCTTCGAGGAAAGTAGTATTCACATTTTCCTAAAAAACATCACATCATATTAAGAAATAAAAATAAACTGAATTTCAAAAGGCACATCTTTTCTCACAGATGCTAATACCATCAAATACTCCTATCAATCAACGATGACACAGTCACTCTTCTTATGTTATTGCAAGGAAAGTCATAGGCACGGTGTACTCGTAGCATAAATAAATACTACTGCATTAATCATTTTCACCAACACATATTAATTAAAATGGGGGTAACTAAATAATTCTATCGCTTAAGTGTGTTAATATAAAATTGATTTTGTGTTGGGTTGGATCATGAATGGGTCGTATCCATTTGAGTAGAGTTAGAATTTTATATGGACCAATAAATAAAGATTACATGATCAATAAAATTAATAAAGGTCATATTTACTTCGTTAATGGAGGGCAATTTGAAGTTTGAAAATAACTTTAGAGATAAATTTGACTTAATAGGTGAAAAAAGGACAGTTTTAAACCACTTTTAATATGTTAATGTCATTTTTAAGCTTAATAAATGAAAGAAAAAGTATATTTAATTCAATAGATGAAAGACAGGACAATTTCTAATAGGTTAAAGAACAATTTTGAACCTTTTTCTTAATTGTAAAAGCTACGCGGGAACAATTTTATAGTTGATGAATTTGGCGCTCAAAGTCAATGAAGCCACAGAGCACATAACATTTGTCATGTAGGTGGCACCATTGGACCCACTCCGCTAACTGATTCACCCGTTTATCGTTACCGGTAATTTTCATTTTAAGACAAATAATTCCAGCCGTTTGTCCAACGGGTACCTAGCACTTCAACCACAACTGTTTTTTTTTTTTTTTTTTTGGTGCATAACCACAGCATATTCAAATTTTATATTAACTTTTTCAATTCGATGTCTCACTCAATCTCTTCGTTATTAATTGAATTGTTCACTATTATTATTAGAAAATCAAATAACTTTTTTACCTCAAATTTTGTCTAACTAGCTAGTATTACTTGATTAAAAAATGCAACATTTTTTTGGGATCATGTACAACACATTTATGTATGGACCTCGTAGTTTGTGAATGACAAAATTGAAAACTAAATAAATAAATAAATAAAATACGAGAACTTTTAAAAGATATATAGCTCAACACAATACACTGCATTCATATATAGTTATATTTTTCAAAGTTACACGCGTAACCAATATTTTTCCGCAAAAATATTTCTACACTTAAAAATTATTTTCAACAACGCAAAGCAACACTCATTCTAAATTTATCACAAAATCATATTTGAAGATCACACTCTTGTTCTATTTTGTTTAACAATAGCGAGTAACCGTTTTTAAGGACTCGAGATTTTACAAAATCAATACTCCAACTACTAGTTGAGCTCTAAACACAATTAAAAATTGATAAATGGGACACCTGGATAGCATTTTCCCTTATTTATTCCTAAAAAGCCTCAACATCATGGGTTTACAACATTGAGGACAGTATCGTCAGTCCAGAAGTCAAGACAAATAGTTGGATATTCCCTCCATCGATTCGGGGCAGCAACAAAGGCATAGGGGTACGTGTCAACGAGATTTTATATCCTACAGACAAATGGCCCCAGATTCGGCGCCTAGCTCTTTTCGTAAGCCCACCTCCAATTGCTGTAACGTGCACCAAAAGATACACCATAACCCCACTATTAACAGCGCGTTATCTTTACTGCTATTTTATCGCGTGGGTAACTCATGAGCGTTGCCATCGAAGAGAGCCCACAGCCCATAGCTTTTTGGGTGATTTACCGACCCATTGGAAAACCCTACTCTGTGCCGGTTGACCTTACTGTCCCTCAAATCCCAATAATTTACCATCTTGCCACCCCTTCTATTCTCCTATATAATCGTCGCCTTCGTTGTTCTTAGGTTTGCCGAAATAGAGAGCAAAACGGCACTTCTAAATTCAGAATTTTTTTCCTTTTTTGTCCTATCAAAATTCCTTTTAATGGAGGCTTCGTCTTCTAGAAGCAAACCAAACAGTTCAAGTTTTCATCACCACTTTCAACGATCCACTTCACCTTCGGGTCGGTTTTGCTCCTACTCAATGTCCTCAACCTCATCTAGCTTCTCCAGTTTCTCAAACAGAGACTCCGATTTCATGACCCGATCCACATCCCCAACCCGAGTCAATCTTCGCCGATCCGTTTCCCCATCGCCGAACGTACGATTTTCCACCTCCGCGGGCCGTTCGATTTCACATCAACCAAAGCAGAACAGCAGGCCGTTGGCGTCTAATCAGAAGAAAACCTGTATGTGCTCGCCGACAACGCATCCAGGCTCATTCCGTTGCAGTCTTCATAAAAATGTAAGTCAGAATAATCGAGGTCATTCCAATTCGTCGTCGTATCGATCGAGTCATCATCTCAACATGCGTAGATCGGCCATGACAAACTCACTTGTTCGGATCGGTACTGTTGAAGGTGAACTGGTGAAAAGAGCCCTCGCCGCTTTGATCCGTCCGTCTTCTCATCATCTCCGGCGAAGAGACGATTTTCAGCCGCGACCGAGCCGGCTCTCCGTCATGTCCAAGGCTGAAGATTTATGAGCGTTTTGTGAACCGTTTCGATGTACAGTTCCGAGTGGGATCAACTCACTGAGTCAGCACGGGTTGACTCGGGGAAAGGCCTTATGCCTCCCAAAAATTTTGTATTTTTTTTGTTTTTTTTGTAGAGTCGGGAAAAAAAGACTGCAGCATGTTATATATAATACAGCTTTCAATATATCACAATATAATCTAAGATTTAAAATAGCATCAAATTTCAATTAATTGAACCTACGTCAAAATTAATCCGAGTTTTTTGAATTTTCCGTGTTCCAGCAAATTGTGATTGGTTTTTTACTTGCAGTGGATGGTACTCGTTTAGAATCTAATTCGGTGCAACTGCAAAGATTTGATGCATTTTATTTACCTGTTTGGAGGTGATTATTTTTTTGTTTGTTGGTTGGTTGTTAGTTCATTTTTTGGTATCTTTAATGTGCCAATCACAACTATTGATGCTAACATGTTCTACATGGCATTCTTTTACAGGTTTGATTTAAATTTTGGAATCTGGCCTGCGCATCATGACAGTGACTTCTTGGCGAATTGATCAATGACCCAAAGTCAAGTACAGATGGACTAAGAAAAAATTGAAAATTATAAGCTTTAGGAAGTACTAGTTAAAATAACAATTTAACCCCCCCCCCCCCCCCAAGAAAAATTCCCTACGAAAGTGAATGAAAAAGTGAAATGTTCTGTGACTTGCCAAAAGAAAAAGAGAAAAGTGACTCGGTTGGGGAAAAGAAATTAAAATTGCTTTAAATTCAATTTACTATTTTTAAGGGGCCTGATAACATGGGAAAATGACAGGGCCTTTGGCCATGAAAATTTAAAAGTTCTTTTTTTATATTTTTAAAGTGAAAAAGATATTTCAAAATTGTAGTTGTGTTTGTCCATGAATATAAATTGGAGTTGCTTTTTAATTTTAGGAATGATTTAGAGTGAAAACTGTTTTGATATTTTTCAAATTTAAGAAAATTTCAATATTTTATGATCAAGCATCATTTTCTATTTAACTTTAGAAAAAATAAAAAATATTCATGATCAAACGGACATTAAGTATATAGATACAAGATTTTAATACAAAATTTCAAAGCTGTGTAGACTTTATGTGAAAATGATGCCCAAGAAACATCAAGTAACTGATTACAAAGAAGGCAGCGTTGGCAAATCTAAAATTAAAGAGACTATAATGATTTTTTCAACTGCCACTCCAAATGGTAGTAGTTGCTTTTAACTAGAAGCTAGTAACATTGAGATTAATATAATGTGAGGATGGGCAGCCCTGTTTGATGGAGCTCGTACAAGACGCTTTACTGACAGCTTATTACATTGTTCCTGGTTATTAGTTTAATATTCATGAGATTAGATATTTTGGGATAAAATATCAAATGGTCTTCAACTAAAAGGGATAATTTAAAATTATATATATAATATAATTTTTTTTGTTGAGAAGAGTTCAAATTAAACGAGTCATTTCATTTGCTTCTTGGAAGGCTCCTTTACATAACTAACATTAGAGTAGTGATAAAGACATGTAAACAGTCTTCCTTCCTTATTTGGAGGCATAATGGTTCTTTCATAGTTCAAAATTTTAGAAGCATGAGTTTTGAAGTGGTATCGACATGTTAGTTTTTAGTCAATTATTTGGGCTTGACATCAAGAAGGAAAAAGAGTCAATTCACCAATGGTCCATCAAATACTTTTAATATCAAAGAAACAAGCTGATCCTTTGTATAACATGAATAGCTAAGATGCAGTTTGCTTCAGCCCATTTCCCAATGCTAATTGCAACTAATTTCCCTTATAGAACACACTGTTGAAGCTTTTCATTCCTCATGTTAAAGTTTAATTTAATTAGAGTATGGGGTGAATCTGGTATATTGTGCTCTGTTTGAATGCTAATGGTGATAGTTTCCTTAACTTAATCCATAACTGGAACATCGACTGTTTCTTTGGTGTAATTTTTTAGTGAAAATTAAATAAAATTAGAGATTTGTCAAGATAATTACGGCTAGGAAACTTTTCTTTGACAGCTCAAATCGTATACATCAATGTTGGTATGCTTTTTTCACCGGAAAAAACTTTTACTTTATCACTTAAGTTATATACAAATTTCTGAGCCCAAGAGTTAAATCATATAACTTTGTTTTGTAATACAAAAATCACAAGACTTTCGTCATAAAAATCACAATTGAGCTACAAAAATTCTGATGAATAAACAAAATTGAATATTTAGTAGACAATGTAGACTTGTAGAGAGATAGATTGAGAGATTAAAGAGATTGTAGGAAGATTTGTGAGAAAGATGAAGAGAAAATAAGATATTTATAGTTAGGAAATTGGGTTAAAATGTAAATATAATAACTTAGGTGTTAAAAATAAATATTAAGAGGTCGGGGAGGCCAAAAATGGCCATTGCACAACGGCCAAAATATAAAATGGTCGTTGTGCAATGGTTATTTTGTGCAAAGGAGAGGGGTCGGGCGGGACCGGGTTGGGACTGGGGCGGGCCGAGCCCAGGTCCCATTACCGATTATAATTTTTTTTAATAGCGGGGTAGGGGCGGGACCGGGGTGGGACCGGGCCGACCCGCCCTGTTGGCCAGCCATAGTTGAAACTCGCTCACTTGGCTGGGGGCTAGGGACTAAAATGTTTCAGTTTCAGAAAAACTCGAAATGTTTTCATTTCTTTGACGTTTCATAAATGATAGTATTACTAGCTTTAAATTTATCCATCTTCATGATTGCTAGCTCCTCATTCCAATAATTGATAATGCATTACTTTAATCGCTTGTTGAAAATTGCTTCTGTTACTGCTGATTTACTAGAATAATAAGTATAGTTTAATTGTAGGCGTCTTTGTTTAGATTCTACTTGAGATATTTTAGGTTTTTTAATTTTATTCTGCAGATTTCCTGTTTTTGAGTTGGCTACTTAAGCCCTCTATGCTTAATAAAATTTAGAGAGAATTTCAACCATTTTTAATCTTTTTGCTGCTCCATCCTTTTAAAAAACCAACATCATTAAATGCATTAGTTCAAGAATGATGTGAATTGATGATTGTTAGATTGTTGTGTGGTTTGGTTGTGACCGACAATTTTACGCTTCTATCACATCTATTGCAGGTCAAAAACAATACCACGGACATTTTGGATGATGGTAACACAAATCAGCATGATTGTAACATTCCTTCTGTATGCTTCATCTTTGAGTGGTAGTCTCTATGCTGCGACTGCATTGCTAGGGATTTGCTTCGGTGTACAGTTTGGTGTAATGATTCCAACGGCGTCCGAGCTTTTTGGCTTGAAACATTTTGGCATAATATTCAACTTCATGCAGCTTGGCAATCCTATAGGAGCACTTCTGTTTTGTGGTCTACTGGCTGGTTATGTCTATGACACAGAGGCAGGAAAGCAACAAAGATCGCACTGTCTGGGCCCAAATTGCTTTAGGCTCACGTTCCTGGTTTTAGCAGGAGTTTCCGCGTTTGGCGCATTCTTGAACATGATCTTGACCATCAGAATTAGACCAGTTTACCAGATGTTATATGCTGCAGGTTCTTTCCGTTTGGCTCAGGCTTCTGATCACTGATTTGTGTTATCACCTTTGAATAGTTTTACCTGTTTTTGTGATCCATATTGCGTTTCTGTACTTGTAAGAAAATGCTGTCCCATACTATGAACTGGAAGTGTTCTCTAATTGAATGTGGCTTCCATCATGTTTCTCTGGGTAAAACCAAAAGTTTGAAAGATTGGTTGATGTCCCAGTAAAATGTACTAGTGTTGATTTTCTAATTATTATTGGGGGACAGCTTGAAGCTTCTATATCAGGAAATAAATAGTGCATTGAATCGCCTGCAAATTTCTATTATTCATTAAGTAAATCTTATTGGCTGATTCGGAAAATGTAGTGATGTAATATTAGCTCTTTATCCTTAGTAAGAGCTGCTTAGCAGTGCTAACAACAAAAACGGGAATGGATAATTTCTTGGTAGGAAGAAGTGCTTTACCACCGTAAGTGTACCCACCCGACGTGAATCAGGATTAGCCGGACCAGTGGACTTCAGATACCAGATGGTTAAACAAAAAAAAGTAACAATTATAGATTCCATTTCCACCTTATAAATGAGGGGAGGAGACAGAGCCATAGATTGCACTGCAAATCCTTAACACACAGCTCATTATTGTGAGAGTGAACTTACTGAAATTTTTTCAAACTGCCTGAAAAGAAAATAATGTGCTAAGGTTTAATTACCATGATGCTTTTTGAAAAATAATTATGTGAATAGAATTTGTATGTCACCATAACAGCCATCTTGGATATGAAGTTCATTCAGTATGTTTTAAGTTAAAAACATTGGATTCTGCTGGCTGCTGCTTTTAGGCAATGAGTTCAGAAAAAATATAATGCAACAATTCCCAAATACACTTGAAAGTCAAAGGTATCTAGGGGAAGGAATAACATGAAGATACTTAAGTAGGTTTCAAGTCTTGAAACATTGCATCCCACTTAATCTCTTCAATAGCAACACTTGGCCAATTTCCACCGTCAATGTCGTCCATGTCTTCATCATCTCGAAAACCCTCAACGGGGGAGCTTGAAGAGCTGCTAAAATAGGCATCAGAAGAATCTATAATGAGATTAGGACTCCCATTTGTGAGCATCATCAACCTTCCTTGACTAGGAGTAGCAATAGTACTCAGCATTACTGGTCTTTCTTGTCTAGCTGCAGTTAACTTCTTGTTCCTCTTCAACATGGATGCTTTCCATCTTGAACTATAATTTCTCAGAGGCACCAGGGCACTTGAATCTGATCGACGAGTCCACGTGCTCAAGCGCTTAGCAAATTGTTGCTTTGCTTGCTTGATAGCTACAACAATCCAATAGATATGATTTCTTGAACTTCTACCCTTTTGCTTGTTAGCAAGCTTGAGGATTTCTAGCCTATGTTTGGCTATTGAGATGCCCATACTTAGGAGAAACTCATGGTTGAAATATTCTATGTCATCTTGATCAAGTTCATTGTGAGCAAAAATAAGAGCATAGTCATAAAGAAGAGAAGGGTCAAGGCTAGTTTTGGAGAGCCATGAAAACCAATCCATGGTATCCTGGTTTAATGTGTGTATTTTTTGAAGATGGAGAGTTTTAAAGGAGACAGAACCAAGATGTTGGAGTTTGCCAAATTTTAAGGACATGAGAGGTTTTCATAAGAGTTGGTTTGATTAGGAAATTGGATGGTAGTTGAAGTTGAGAGAGACAAAAGATAAAGGACCCGTGAATTAATAAAGTTGTTTCCTTTTAAGAATAGACCAGAAAGTCCATAAGTTTGATCAGACTTTTTGATATCTGCACAAGTGAGGATTTCTCTATGTGGGGTTCATTTCTTCCATCAGTCACGGCTTATAAGATGGTTTCTTATGGACTTAAAGTCTTAAAACTCATCCAGATAAGGATTTTTTTCCTTGCAAGCTGTCGTTTTCCCATTAAAAATTGAATAAAGAAAGAAAGAGATGGGGTGCTTGGAAGTAATCTTTTTTATTTAATTTGATAGGTTAGCTATTGTCATAATAAAGAAAAAAAAGTTTAATTTGATAGTTTAAGCAATCTTTCCGAAAACAAACAAAGAAAATAAAACTTAATTAGAGTTGGACCTCAAGTAATATTAACCGGCTCATTTATTAATTCAACTCATTCTGACACTTCCAAATTCTGTCAAACTCGCTCATTTGACACTCCTAATTGCACATAATCAGTCAATTAAACCTTTACCAAGCTGGTTTGAAGGATTTGGATTTTCTGCTGTTGCATTCCACATAGGACACACAGAAATAAGGCTACAAGTGTTCACACTATCGTTGAGACCACCATGTCATGTCAAAAACACTTTCTTTGGATGTACACAAGTCTATCATCGTTTACAATTGTCCATTCACTTGGCCTTTGATGAAGATGAACTGATATACTGGCATTCTCTTCCAGCTCCGTATCCTAACTCAGGGCAAACTATCTCTAGGTGGCAAAGTGAAAAGTAGAATTGATCTGCACATCCCTCTATTCCAATAGAAAACGTTAGCCTTCATCCATGAGATCGGGGTATCTTTCTTTTATTAGCTCTAGTCATCCAGCAACATAATCTGATTGTGCCTGTACAACTTCCCTGGATGAGGTCTATAATCATGCTATAACATTTCACCCTATCTAACAACAATTAGCTGAATTTTGTAGTACAACTCAAAATTATTACTACTTGAATGCCATCAGCCAGAGAAAAATGCCAAAACACTACTACAAACAAACTAATTCTAGATAAACCCCTGCCTACGCAAAACCACTTCACTGCCTCTTGTTAAAGAAAATAAAAAGGTAAAGACAAAGGAAATGCCATTGTCCACGGCTATGTTGCCTGCAACTAATCAGCAGCCATAAACGGGTCTGTATCACCAAGATCAGCCACTAATGGTTCCAAATCTGCTTGATCTTTGTTTTCTGGGGAAAAGTAAGTGGGAAAGCGAAGCATTGAAATATCTGGTCTTGTACACAGAATCTTTGATGAACACAAAGTTACCTTCAGCTCCTGGAACCTGAAAAGGATGTTACAGTAAATCACTGGCTGTGAGTTATCTATCCATAGTAATGGGCAAAGACTTGCATCATACTGAAGAATTCCATCCTCTTTGCAAGATCAAAGCTGTTTTATCAGAGTCCTACATGCAAGAGATTGAAATGATGCCTTTCCTAAAACTTATATTCATAGTTATCTCCAAGAAGGTAAAGTGAACCTCCCTAGTTCCCATATATTTGCAGAGCTTTTTATTTATTTGTAGGTAACTAATATTCATTAGAAATCACATAACCCGGGCGGTGGGTGGGGTGTGGGCGAGGGGGGGGGGGGAGTTAATGATGTCGATGGCCAACGTTTCACAATCATCTCTCTCTCTCTACTACTCTTTTTTTTTTTTTATAAGTTACAAACTCGTTTAGTCAATATGACTTTGAACATAAAATTGTTGGGATACAATTGTTGCAGGGAACGAGAAGTAAGTAACTATTACAATAGTAAGAAAGGATAAACTAATTATTACAATAAACTGGAAATCAAGAACTTAACCGATTGCTTGTGTGATTCGCTGAGTCGAGTGATGACACTCTTTCTTTAAGACAAGATTGCCCCGTATATCTCCTTTTACATTATCGGGCAATAGTCTCCAAGATACAACAACAACTTAACAATTGAGTAAAGGAAACTCAAGTGTTACTCATAAAGAACTTTGAGTATAGTAACTTTGCTAGAGAGGAAGAAGATGAATTCAGAAAATCTGAAGTATTTTCTAAGTGTTGAGTATCGTTCAATTGAGCCAAAGGCCTCAATTTATAGTGTAAGTAGAAGACCCCTCAACTAGCCAATTAATGGCCTTCAATAACCATGTAATTGCACTTGATTGAGGGGTTACATTTAGCCAAATAATGGCTGAATTCATGTGCCAAGTAATGGAGAATCAATGCTCCAAAATCAGCCCAAAGGTCAGATTTTTCCAACTTCCCGTCGCAGCCTTTCGCCTCTTGAAGCGCCGCGGCTCCGCGGATCGGCCAACCAATTTGCACCGCGGCTCCGACGGTGTGGCGCCGCGGCCCTTCACGGCTCCGCGGCGATTTTTGACTCGTTTCATTTTACACTTTGTACACTTCTTCCTTCGTTTAACAACGTGGAATACTTTGTCATTTGGCCAATAACTGTCCATAATTCTAAAGCCCTCAACCTCAAGGACTTAAGCATGGCGCCTAACCAGTGCTCCACTCAGATTAGATTAATCATGAGTTTCTTCGGTTAATATTACACATACTTTAAGAATTATGCATATAATATATCAAGTTAGTTGGATACCATGAGTTCACGTGACCCATTTTTATTACCCCTCCGACCCAAAAAGATTAGCCTAGTTTGACTTGACACAAAATTTAAGAAATATAAAAAGACTTTGGAAATGTGTGGTCCAAAACAAATCTTATATATTTGTGTGGTAGTAAAGGATCTCATAAAGTTAAATTTTTTCTAATATAGAAAGGAGTCAATCTTTTTGGGATAAACTAATAAGAAAAGTAGACCAATCTTTTTGGGACAAAGAGAGTAGATAAATTCGCCTCTCCATATTCACAGCCAAAATGTTTGTTTATCCCCCTATTTGCATGGTATAGTTTTCTTACTATATATGGATTCAATCGAACGCTACTTGTAGCTATATTACTGGAGGAAAACCTATGTACCAACTTCCTGGCAAATAAAGGGCACAAATATGAAACTGATTTGTTGATCTGGGATGCACTTAAGGATCTGAATTTACTTATCCCGAAAGATTTAAGTCATGTAACTTACAAAAATATATTAAGACTTTTCTTTAGTAATTCTCGCTGTACCCATAAAAAAAAAAGAGGGTTTGTTGACCAGCATATTAAGAAATTTTAATTATTCTAAAATGTTGATTTTTTTGTGATAATCGGGATGTTTGAGTCGGCTTGCGCATAATCACCTAGTATTTTGTCTCTGCTGTAATTTGAACTTGAGAGCTCATGGTTCTCACCCATTTCATTGATCACTCGGCTATACCCTTGGGTGTTATTATTCTAAAATGTTGATACAAGGGAATGGTTGGATAATTAGTCTAAATGGAAGTAAATAAAGAAGGCCAAATGTGTGCGTGCGTGTTTATCAATTTCTAACACCTAAAAATGAAAATAACCATCATGATTACTCTGTGTAACTTCCATTCGGGTTTATCATTATCAAGAGGAATGGCCTAACTGTTGAGGGTAATCAGCCTTCACACCTAATTTTAATCAGGTTTTTAACTGAAATTTAAGTAAAGATGTCAGATTATGATGATTGGGACCTTGTTTAGGCATGCGGGCTAAAATATTTTATATCGCAGCCTAACCAACAAAGTATAAAAGAAAGAACCAGAAAAGAAAAGAAAAAGAAGAAGACATGATCCCCATTAATTTCATTTATCTTTTTCTGAGTATAAACTATGAGCTAACCTCAGCACTTGACTAGTATCCTCTCATTGCCTTAAAAGAACAATTACATAGACTATTCAAAATCAATAAACAAATTTATCCCTTACTATAACATATTATTGTTGACCTTAAAGTCTACTCCATTGATATTCATTAACTCTAACAACTTCCAAGGGGAACATAATTGCTCACTTACTTAATTAGCATCGATACGCAGAAGCAAAAGCTCCTGTCGTGATGAATCTTCCGATGTATTGCTGGTGGGTATATAATACATCTTGAGTAAAGTCTTGATCTATAAATGTATAAAAGAGGTCATACGTCGAATAAGCTGCCAAAGCCCACACTATATGTGTTGTGTTCCTTATGGGACGAATTATTGAATGAGTCATCTTTCTATCAAAGTTTAAGGTGTAAACTGAGCATCTCGAGTGATGGAATTGGTATGCCAAACAAGACAGGAGCTTCCGAATATCTGGTGAAAATACAATTTCAACATCCAATCTACCTTAAATTAAATCTGTCAAATCGCGGTAGGCCAAGTAATATCGTACCCAAACTCGTCACTTGAAGATGTCTATAATAAGCTAAGATATTTTAATGGCATAAAATTACAGCATTTTAGGAGGACACGGATCGATCATGTTGGAGGACACCAAACAATGTGTATGTTTCCTTTTCCAGAAACAAGTTTTGATGCAAATTTGAGCTACCGAATAGGTGTTACAATAATTTATCAAAGCCTCCATATCTCCAATTCATTCAGGATGCCATGTGAGATCACTTTTTCGAGCTTAAGCCACTCTACAGTTGACATTTGATTGTCACATATTGCAGCATCAACTTGTACAAACAAGTTCAATACAATTTGTACAGCCGAAGAACTAATTAACACCCTTTGTTCGAGCAGATTTAAGAAGGATTTTCAAGAACAAGTTATAAAAAGATATGATAGTAAGTTGCAGGTCATGAACAGCCTTAAAATGTGTAGGAAGTTTAGGAACAATACTAATTTAGTGCATTCATGTAGTATGTGTATTGTACATGGTATATGTTAAATTGCTAAGTGCATGTACATGTATCAATCATGTGAATTTTATTCTAGTGGGATCAATTCAATAAAAGAAAAAAAGCAATTCGAGTCAATCTTGAAACAATTCATAAACTTCGCTTCATTTAGCTCAGTTTAGTTTTAGTTTAGCTTTATCTGTAAAATAAATTTCGCTTAAGGAAGGAGACAAAAAAATTGAGGCAAATCTAGCTCTCCGACTAGAAAAAAATCTATTAGAATAAAAGAAATCATAACAAAAATACCTCGTTGGTCACATAAATTAATCAACGAATTGGACCCCTATAGGCTATATGGTAGAGGAAAGAAAGCTATGGAAAATTTGAAGGACAGTTTTAACAAGTGCTAGCAAAGGAATTAGATCTGACCTGTTTCATTAATCTGTAAACTAGAGAAACTACCATGAATTATGAGTTTGTCATATGAGCCGTCTATTAAAATTTCACAAAGGCCATTCAAAGAACTTGGAAGGAAGAAAAAGAACAAGAACATCATTTACCAGACAACCGTTTCAATCTCTCTGACCCTCCATATCTCCAATTTATGCACATATTTCATCAGATCTCAACGAATGTGATTAGGAGACAAAACTAAGGTTTATCATTCAGTAAAGTAGCCATTTTTCACACTTAATCCAATCTATCCTCCTAAAATCAGGAGTTCAGAGATTGCACCTTGAAAACACGTTTAGTGGAAAATTGGCCATCAACAACTTATACATTCCCATGAATTATGTGTTTATTAATACCGATCATCAATTAAAATTTTCACAAATGACACGCAGGGAACAAGTAGAAAACTGACTAGAAATGGAAGGGGATTATTATTCATGGGACAACTGTTTCAACTTCTCAGAGTCTCCATATGTCCAATTTATACATGAGATCTCACAGCAACATGATTAAGAAGATATAGCGCAGGATTACCATTCAAGCAAGTGCTCACTTTACAAACTTAAGCCAATCTGCTTTTACAATTCGTAGTCGTAGATATTGCAGCATTATTAATCCCTAAAAACAAGTTTAGTGGAATTTATACAGCATAAGTAATTGTTTCTCCAAGCAGAATTCAGAACAATTTTTAACAACAATAAGAATAATATTCATAGAAAATATATTACCACAAATGCAGAAAATGGAAAAAAATATAAGTCAATGGTTCGGTGGTGCGAAGAGGCCAGCGAGTATCTTTTCCCCCGACCCCACGTCGTGGGATTTCACTGGGTATGTTATTGTTGTAAATGCAGAAAATGGAGCAAGTTTCAAAATTTCAGGTACTTATAAGGGCATTCAATTATTGTATTCATAAGATCAGTTTGTTGGTACATACCCCTGTATGGCAGGGGAGAGAAAGATATGAAGATATAGGTTGCCACCTTTAACAATTACAAATAAAATAAAAAGAATTTAGACTTTACCAGCTGCCATAATCCACATAAGTCTCAATAACTAACATTTTGCCATGAATCCGCGATCACTATTCTATCAATCTTCAACAGATTTGGCGATCTCTTGATATTCTACATGGACTGGTAAAGCTAGAATGATTTTTAAAGTGGAACTATATCACAAGACTTGCCGTCAATAATGCAACAGGCCTTTCCACTGTATGAAAAAGAACAAACCTCAATCACCCTTGCTACTCATACTATAAATATTGCCACCCACTCCAACAATGCTAACTATAATGGCCAATATCAACATGAACCAAGACAAAATCTTCTCTCTCACACTCAAACCGCTTCCTCCTTCTTTGCTCAGCCTTAGAGCAATGAGAGATGGAAACGTATAGCCTAAAGAGACTGCAGTTGTTGCCCCGGTAAACTTGAAAGCAGTCCAAATGTTAGGAATCACAGTCGACCCAAAATATAAGAGTGCCAGGAGAACAGCAGTCAAAGCCAGACACCTCTTCCTACTTTCCGTGAGTGGTGCAGATCCTTCAAACAACAAAGCATCCACCGTCTGCCTCAGGGAGAAATGGATAACAGGGAAAACAAGAACCAGATGGAAAACATAGCCAACACGAACGATGTAATTCAATGCTGTGCTGAAACGAATTCCAAGGTCCTTGTCGAAATTGGTGAGTATATCAGATTCAGTATCCTTTCCAAAAAGTAAATAACCGGCTATAGCCGTAGAAGCATACACCAACACGCAAATAACAGAAGTAATTCTGCTCACACGGTTCATCTTCTGAGGTGATCTACCTTCAAGCTCATTATAAATTGGCTGAACATTGAAGTGACAAACATATGCATTTGACATTATGGGGATCACTACAAGCAAGTCTAGGATTGCCCTTTTCGACCCGAAATCTGGTGTCATCCTTGGAGCTTCAATTTTCCCCTCGACAAGCTTAATAAACGCTATAGTAAAAGCAACTACAACAAATACAACCGCAAGAGCTACAGAAGCAGCCGAAGACATACTCAACGAATCGATCTTGTCCATGGCACAAAGGGGTGCAAGAAAAACCACTAATATGATCAAAATCACTAACTTCCTATGATCCCACATTCCATGACCTAACCATTGATCAAAAACCCCAGTATGACGAATTGACCCCGACAAAACATCCCCAGTTATAATCAAGTATACAACCAAAACACCAGCATTGTTCACAATAATACAAAGCTCAGACAAGATCTTAGCTGTTTTACCCAATGCTGCCTGAACAACCTCACCATAAGAGGCAGCCTTACATTGAACCGAAAACCGGACAAGCAATTCAACACTAATCTCAGACAAAACACCCATCAAGAATATCAAAACAACCCCAACAACTAAACCCAAAACTTTCATTGTAGCAGGCAAAGCCATAATCCCAGCACCAATAATAGTGGTGGTAAGATTAAAGACTGCCCCATATACACCAGACCCAGATTTATTTTGACCAAAAATTAGGGGTAAATTATCCAAATCTATATCATCGGCTTCAAGATCATCATTGGAGTTTGGTTTTAATTGCTCATTATCCCTAAAGTTATCATCTTTAACTTGTAATTCAACAAAAGAATCCTTGGTAATAGCCGAATAATTGATATCCATTACTGTAAATGCTATTTACAATTCAAGAATTAAATGCATCTACACGAACACGACATTTATTGTAGCAAAGACAAGAAGAACTTACGTTGGAATCAATGAAAATAAGAAAGTGGGTTTTGGATGTTGTGTTTCCAATGTGATGTAAGGAAGAAGATAAACCCTAGATCGTCGAAGTCAAAGGTTGAAGAGGCTTACTTTGTAAACTCGAAAATGGCAGATTTGGAGAAGTTGTGAACTTCAGATTTGGAGAAGTTGGGAACTTCATATTTTGAAGAAAGAAAGAAAGATGTTTCCTATTGGTTTTTTATTTATTTGGTAAACAATTCCTATTGGTTGACTCAACATGAAACTTCAGCCCAATATCATATTTGAAAAAATAGTTTAATATTTTATGCAAACCAAACAAAAAAATGTATGTCACTTGATCTCAAATAACTATATTTAATACTCCGTATATAAATAAATAGTATTTTTTATAAAATTGGATTACACAAATAAAGTAAAGAACTTATTATACTTACTGTCAGTACAACAATAAACAATAACAATAACATATCTAGTATAATCTCACAAAGTGAAGTCTGGAGAGGATTGTACAGAGACTTTATCTCTATTTTTGTGAGGTAAAGAGGTTGTTTAATACTACTAAAAACAAAAAAAAAAAGATGAAGAAGCTAGCCCCTACCAAGATTGATTACTATTTGGATAGAAATTTTCTCTTACTATGAGTATATATAATTTAAAGTAATCTTCTGATTCTCGGAAGTAGGAAGCCTCTTTAATAGGGGTGGGCATCGTAATGGTATAGTATTTGAAATTTCGATATGGTAATTATGGTTTTCAGTTCTTAAAATATGATACCATTAAAATCAAATTAATTTGGTACGATTTAGTATTTTTAAGTTCGGTTTCGATATTTTGAGGTACGGTAAATTGATAATCATAGTTTGTTCAATTTCAACTTACGTATACTCATATGATAGAAAATTATGACTTCGGATATTCAAGAAACATCTAAATTATATTGTACTAACACCTTACACAAATAAAAATATTCAAGAGAAAGTACAAGCAATCCCCTTTGTATATTAATTACACAAGAAAGGCATTTCAATCATGATAGATTAGTCGAATTCCAACATCTAAACAATTCATTTCATACTAATACTAGTTTATATATTTGTTAGTATTATAATATTAATATATATGAATTGTATTTTTAACTATATAATTTGGTACGATATTCGGTGTTTCGATATTTTTCTATAAATATCAAATACCGTACTGAATACCAAACTTTTTTAAAATACATATCAAATATCGTATCAAATACCATAATATCAAAATGCGGTATAAAAAATTTTAATTTCGGTATGATAATCGATATAAGCCGTACCATGCCCACCCCTACTCTTTATAGTCTCACTGCAAATATTCTTGGAAAATAGTAATTAAAATAATATGATATAATATCTATTAATTAACAAGGGCGAATGCCGAATTGACAACAATTTATATAACAACATATGTCATGTATTTATTGAGTTGGTACAAATATTACTTTTCATCAAAACGACTAACTACTTCATTAGGGATATCATATGTCAAATACCAATTTCTACCGATAAGGGTTGTGGTGGGATGGATAAGATTCTTCCACCCTTAACCAGATGTCTCGGGTTCGAGCCCTAAATATAGAAAAATCATGTTAGGGAGAACTTTCCCTTAAGTGGCACTTACACGACGCGAATCTGTATTAATCATGGCCCAATACAGATATCGAGCACCGAATGAGAAATCAAAAAAGAAAATTAATTCCTAAGATACTCCATGAATCAAATAAATTTAAAAAAATTGAATAAATTTAAAAAAATTGAATAAATTATGTACAACCGTGGAATATATACAAAGTCAATATAACTAGTTTAGTGTGAAAGCATTTTCCTTCTTCAAGTATACATTTAACCTTTTTCTTTTTCACTAAATACGTTTGCTAAAAGAATGGGTCGTGGGACATAAATTCAAACACACGTTATCAACAGCTGATGTGAGAGTTTTCAAGTTTCAATCGATTGGATCACACTTGTTTAAGAAACAAAAAATAAATAAATGCAATTGGATGGTAAATTAGCTAGAAACTTTACAGAAATATTTTGATACTAAAAAAGTAAGCAATTATATATCCAATGTTTTCTATAAGTCGAACCTGCAATGCTTGAGAGTATAATTCATCAACCAAATGAATTCAATATTTCATCATGTACATGATTAGATTTAGAAGTTAAAAGTTTTTATTTTTAACTAAAATATCTTGTTGAAATTTTACATAACACTTCAACAACCGATTCAGTACCTTGCAATGATTTAAAGTCAAAACCATAAAATCATGCATCTCCAAATAAAAATTTAAATTTTGAACCGACAACAAGGAAGTCATATCTTAAAAATGGTAGTAGGACATATTGTAGCACAAATATGTGCAAATTCTCTAAGAATCTTCTGCTTTTTTTTTGTAATAGTATAAAACACGTTGATTTTTTTCGAAAACTAATTATCTAACTAGAAAAAACATTTTTAGAATTTATAACTTACATTACGTTATTTTTTTCGTATACAAAATGTATTAACCTCCATATTACTTGGTTTTCTGTATTACTTAGTCAACAATTGGTCTAAGGGACTATGTCTTTCTATTTCCATATTGAATCTGGTATTAGTTTTTTATGAATTATAATATACCATATTAATTTTGTATTAATTATACATTGATCTATGTATTATCTATCCTTTTTTCTCTCTTTTGAAAGTTTCTATTTATTTTTGTTTGTGGTACAATATCGTAGCATTATCTCCCCGTCAGTCAAAATAAAAAAAGCCCATTCCAATCAAGTAAATGGTATGTGGCCCATTAAACTAGTTCTGTAATATGGGCCTCACATCTTAAACCTAAAGGTCTTAAACACATCAATTCTATTGGAAAAGGTCGAAAATACTTATTTCTATATGAATTTTACACTGCATCAGAAACTTATCTAGACTCTTTCTTTTCCTTCTTTTTGTTGATTCATTAAAAAATATATCTACATTATAAACTAAGAACGCAATTTTATTCACATTAAAACTCATCGATTATGTCATTTATACAATAACAACAACATACAAAGTATACTCCCACAAGTGAGGTTATGTCATTTATGTTTTTTTTTAAATTACTATATTATATCATAAAGTTTATATTCTCAATTTTAATTTGAAAAAAAAAAAGAGAATATATAGGGAGTATGGAGTTGTTATGGATCGTAAGAATCAATTGATATGTGATGTGTGTATGTGTGGCTCTCACTTAACTGTATAGTTAGTTAATGCATATTACACACCTTATTAAATCACTTAAATATAATAAATTAATATAATTTTATGCTGATACACATAAATTTTTACCATTTTTTTGCTTGTATACTTTTCTCCAATATGATCCATAGGTTCATTTTTCCCAAACCGGCAAACCCCTTTGTAAGCACTTGCCTCCCTTCTCTGTCCACTCTAATAGTATATCTTCACCATTTAATTTATTTTTTTATCTTTGTTTATTTTTTCTCTTCATGAGTCTAACAAGCTTAGCATGAGAGGAATGATTTAGGGTAAAATAATAAGGAAAATATACTTCGCAAACGGAAGATAGAATAAATGAATCAAAAGCTTTATAAAAACACTAACAAATAGTTGTCCATTTGCAATATATAAGTCGTGTTTTTACTTACAAATTGAAAAACAATGACAATAGGCATACAATTAATTTCGTCCGACGTCAAAATATAAGAACTTTATTTTGGGAAACCAAATATAAAAGTCATTTTACAACTTCTTTTCTTCAAATTAGTAAAAGATAAGAATAGCCCCTTTTTGAACAGAAAATTGTAACCTTTGAAAGTCCAATTAAGGAATTTGTCACCAGCCAAAAGTTTATGAAGTTAACTATTTTTCCACCATAGACAAAACTCCATCCGCCCCGGTTTATGTGAAATTTGACTTGATATAAAGTTTAAGAAAGAAAAAATGATTTTTAAAAATTTGACTAGGTACAAAGTTTAAGAAAAAAAAATTGATTTTTGAAATGTATAGTCTAAAACAAATCTAAGATAATTATATAACTATAAATTATTTCATTAAGGTTAAAAGAGAAATTTAAAAAATTAAATTATTTTTAATTATAATTTTTTTTTTTAAAAGACTAAAAAGAAAATGATAGAAACAGAAATTTGAACCGAGGGAGTATAACCTAGGCTAATGCTAATCATCCAAAAAGTTAAAAATAGAAATTCCATTTTGGAATGATATAATAGGACATTTGGTCACTTGGGGTCCCACACCAGTAAAATGAAAATCTCATCTGCTAAAAAATCTCAAATATCGCGAAATATCGTGAAAGCACATTTTCTTCTTTTCATATTGGGAAATGGAGAATTAATTAAACTCGGGACGGAATGATATGACCGTCATTCACTTAGCTCTTTTACTACAAGACCCTTTATGTTTACCATAAATATCAAAACTGCCCTCTTAAAGGTTAGTCCTGTCGGACAATCCTTGAAGTTTTGTTTATGACTAGATTCATCCAATTCGAGGGAATTTGACAATTGACAAGGACAAGGAATGGAATGGATCCACACGTTCAACGATAGTGTCTATATTCCACTAAAGGACTGAAAAGGTCCCATTACTTCGACAGCAAAACCATTATAGGCAATATTTCTAATCATGTTGGAAAGTCTTTCATACTCCATTCGTACCAATTTAGGTGATTATTGGCATAAAGTTTTGTTTACCCAAAAAAGTTACTTTTGAATTTGTAATTAATTTTAAGAGTACATTGACGAAATTTGTTATATAAAGTGATAAACGACTAGCAATAAATAAGTAAATGAAAATAACAAGTAAGAAATATAGTCTGAATTGCCGTGAACCAAGATGAATTCCTTCAGCAAAATTGATCTGGGTCTTAGCTTAACTGCTTCAGTTCCGAGCCAACAAGGATAGCTTAAAGATTATGATTACAATGAACAAAATCGTGCAAATGTCAAATGAGAATGTGATGCCCTTCCAACATGAAGGTTGGACTCCTTTTATAGTGTTAAGAATGCGAGACATTTATGCCCGAGAATCAGTCTCCAATTAAATGCAATTAAATGAGAATAATGATCACTTAATGAGCAAAGAGTAACGGCTGACGCCATATCTGGAATGGGTACGCGAGCTTTTCCCGTCCTCCATCCGGTGTCACTTGATCTGATTGCTACCCGGTCTTGATTTAATACCCGGACTCATCCCGGTTCAACCTTCACCCGGTGTAGAATTTTGTCGCCTCCTTCGATTCCCACATCCAAACCATGCCACGTATCGTGTCGATTTTCACCGTATACAGATAGTCCCCACACTTCCCGGATCAAAGTTTACCAAAGTGATGAAAAGTGAAAATGATTTCTCCGATGTCATCTCTTGCAAGCTTCCTTTCAAATCACTCCGAAATAGGCGGAAAAAAAACGTTTCCTCTTCTTCACGATCTGACTCACGTCTTATAACTATGCAACTTCGGACACGTGTCACCCTCTAATTGAACCATTATTTCGGTTCACGAACCGAAACATTTTGTAATGATGACTACTCCCCTATAAAATTCCCTCTCTTTTTCTTTCACAATTTTTACTTTCTACCAAATTTTCTTCAATCCACATAACATTTAACCTTCATATCTCCTTATCTTCATGCCTTCAAATCTCCATAACTTCAAGCCTTCAAATTTTCATAACTTCATACATTCATCACGATGGCCCAAACTTCCCGTTCTTCTTCAAGAAATTATTCTCCTACTCCTTCACCCCCGCCGGCCACCGATGACGCTGCCGGCGTTGGTGAATCTCATAAGGCTCAGGCTGTCGTTGAGCCCGGGGCCTTCAATATACTCCCGTCCTCTTTTCATTTTGACAAAATTCTCCGTTAAGACTACCTCTAAGAAATTCGGTCGATGAGAAAAGGCTAAAAACTAACCGTCCTCTATCAGTGCCTCCAACCTCAACACAGTCTGAAATGACTGCGGTTGGACCGATCTCTCCAGGATTGTTGTACATGGCTCGGATGAAGATATTACCACCTTCAAATCCAGATACACCAATGTATACACCTACCCCTTCACCTTCAAGCTTGTCCTTCCAATAAAAATATGATTCTTGAGATGTGACTTACAATTTGTGTCTTGCACAAATTGGTCTATCTGTCTAGAGGGTCGTAACGTGCCTCCGATTTCTGGTCGGTCTGGTCAATGGAGTTCTTACTTTGAATCATTTGATCCGCTTATACGTGCCAAGATTCTTCTGTGGCGGGATCATACAGATCTTAAAATGAGGTCAATTCCCCATCCTCTCCAGCGTCGACAAAAATTAAAATAAGGTTGGATGGAACATTTTGTTGCGGTTCCTACCGCTGAAATTATCCAGGCTAGGTTCATGCCTTTCTCGGAGGAATGCAACATGCACCGTAAGTACCAAAACTTTTTCCCTTTCTTTTGTTTAACTTATGATTTCAATGACCTGCCTTAAGCCATTTTTTTCCACCTTTTCAATCGTCTGCTGGATTCTGGCTCATTTGGAAAACCTCCATACATGGGTTGAGAAAATCATTAGCACTTATCTGCATAGAGAGCGGACATGGAAAGTGCTCTCCAAAAATCGATGGGTTGCCCAAAATCACGGTTAGTATATACCGTACATTTCCTTTTGTGTCGTTATTAATCTTGTTCATAATTTCACTTCTTCTCTTTTCAAACATTCAGGTTTACCGAAGGGCACTTCGACGACCAACCCTTCGGATGTTCCAATTGTCCCCAATCTGATACTTGATATGGCTGTATCTGCCCGTCGTACCGCCGAGGTTTCGAAGAAAAAGAAATCATCTAACTCCAAATCTTTAAAGCCTCTGAAGTCACCTTCGGTTGGATCAAAGAGGAAAAGAGCTCCGGAAGCGGGTGATCCTTCCAAAACTCAAGACACTGGTATCTCACCAGAAGATGTTTGGGTGAGAAAGAATACCACCATTCCGGTAGGAGACATTCCTATCGGAGTTGAAGAAAATATTACTGTTGAAGCGGTTGTGCCATATTCGGTATCGCATAAACTTCTGCCACCACGCCACTGGCCATCGAGCCAGTTCCCGTCATCATCAAGGATGACGATGAAGCTACAGATGAGGAGTCGTTGGCTAAAAATCAAGAACTTCAACTCCTCCTCCATCAACACAACCGGCCCAACATTTTGGGCAAGAAGATTTTGACCACTTCTTTAGTGAGGCTGAAACCTCTGCAAACCCGATGCCACAGGTAAACACCTCTAGGTTTGCTCATTTAACCATTCTCCAAAAACTCTCCAAATCATCCTGAACTCCAAAGAACCATGCCAATTTCCAATCCAAACTCGTGAGTGCTTTTCCAGCCCTGAGTGAGGACCCGAGGAGAGTAAGAACTACAACTATCTCCTTAACTGAGGACACAAACTTCTTGTCTAGACCAGTTGGGGTTACGAGATACCTTAGGCCTCTAATATCATAGTCCGATAAGGAAAAGATGAAAAATATCTTATGACAATGACTCTTTAACGAAGGCATGCATGCATCGAATCGAGTATGTATCTCCTTTGCTTACTTCAAGCTATATATTTGTCTTTCTTCTTTTATATTCTAACTTTGGTCCAGCTGATATTTTTGCAGTCATCCTATCTATTCAGTGAAGGCTTTCTCTGATGTATAAAGGAGAATGAATACATTAGGGGCAACTTGACGCCCAAGAAAAAAATATTCAGCATCTCAAAGGAATCCTCTAGCAAAAAGATGCCCAATTGCAGCAGGTCGGTGACCTGCCCATCGTTCGAGTTGAATTGGACCCGGTTAAAGCCTTAAAAGTGACTACCTCCAGGCAATGAACGACCTTGAGCTTGTCAACAAGAAAAACAAAACCTTAGACAAAGAGAATGATGATCTTTACAACGATGTCCAGGTCCTCACCTAAAAGCTCGAGGATCAAGAAAAGGTCCAGCACTATCTCGTGCAAAAGGAAGACTTTCTCAATGCCGAGATCGATCGCCTTGACACCGAGCTTTATCGAGATTGAAGCGGGGAGAACTGCTAAACAAGTTGCACGAAAGGCGGCTTAGGATCAAGCCAACCAACAAGTCCAAACCAACGAAAGGTTGAGGAATGAGCTCGAGGCCTCTAACTAAAGAAATGCTGAGATTTTAGCCCAACTTAACTAAGCCTTGGCTATAATAGACCAAGCTCGAGCCGACGTGGAGGCTGAGGTAGCCCGGACAATGCTAAGGGTTGAGTACATTACTTGGAATGTCTAGAGGTATACTTTGGAACAGGCTCGGGATGGGATCTCGGAGATTGATGAGGCAAAGGACCTCGAGCTCAAATCCTATCGTAAGCTAAATGGTGATAGTTCTGAAGATGACCTTGAGGACCTCGAATCTGAGTTACCACCTTCCATCGGATGATGTTGGCTGAACTACCTGGATCAATTAAAATACGCTTAATCTTAAATTTATTGATAAAGACAAAAATTACCAGCGCATCATTATGAGGTTGAATGATATCCTCTGTGTCTTCATCGTTAAAATATATTGTCTCATCTGGTACGTAATCCCTCGATCTTTTCTCTTTAGTTATTGAAACTTTAATCTTTTTTACAGTCACGACAGATCTATTTGGAACGTCCATCCCTTCAATAATCATATTTATGACATTCTGGGGTTCAACTGGATCCACTTGCTTGTCTGTTTTCCTATTTCTGTAGTTTCTCTTTGCTCGATCGCTTAGAAACTCGCGTAGATGGCCATTTTTCAATAACTTGGTCACTTCATCCATCAATTGATGACAATCCTCTGTTCGGTGACCATGAGTACCATGGTAATCACAAATCAAACTTGAATCTCTCTGAGCTAGATATGTTTGAAGTTATCTCAGCCACCTTGTATCCTTAATATGACCAATAGCCAAAACAAGTTCAGCCGCATCGATGTTGAAGTTATACTCGGATAGTCTCAGATTTTCAACATTATTAGAAGAAGATCCACCGGTATCATTCTTAAATTTCAAACCTCTACTAGTAGATCCTCGGTTATTGTGCCTATCTTCTGTCCGATGAGAAGTTGCGATTGTTACGACCCCTATCCGATCTGATGTTCGACCATTCAGGTTGCCCGTAGGGTTGATACCTATCTTTTGAAGGCTTTAATTCTGACTCAGCTACTCTATTTGATTTATCAAAATTCTTGTTCCGTCCTGCTGACCCTGGAGGAAGTTTGAGCTGATCAGCCTCCACAGAGATTTTAGACTCATATCTATTGTGCACGTCCGCCCATGTCACCGTCGAGAACTCTAACAAGTTCTCCTTTAGTTTTAAAGAGGCACTGGAACTCTTAGGATTCAGTCCCTTGGTGAAGGCTTCCGCTGCCTATTCACCGATACCCATGGAAGAAATATCTGTTTTTTTTGAAACCTTGTCACGAACTCCCGCATCAACTCCGCATCCTTCTGAGCAATTTTGAATATATATTCTTTCCTCGGTTGAACCCTCTTTGCTCCTGCATGTGCCTTTATAAAAGCATCTACAAGCATTTCAAACGAGTTAATAGAATGTTCAGGTAACATAGAATATCATGTCATTGCTCCCTTGGGTAGTGTTACGCCAAATTTCTTTAGCAACACCGATTTGATCTCATCCGAATACATGTCATTGCCATTCACCGCATAAGTGTATGGCATCACATGCTCCTGTAGATCTGTGATTTCATCGTACTTTGGGAGATCAGGCATCTTAATCCTCTTTGGTATCAACTTTGGTGTTGCACTCGATGGGAATGGAAACTGGATATATCGCTTCGAGTGCGGACCCTTCAGGATCAGAGGCGCTCCCGGAATCTGGTCTACCCGTGAATTTGTAGGTTTCAACCTTCTTTTCATTAGTATCCATTCGCTTAGTCAAAGCTTCGGGCATTTTCAAGACCTCCAAGGATTCATTTGCCCCTGAACCAGTGTCATCTCCTTCGACTCGATCTTCCTTTCGGACCCGACCTTCATCTCGGATGGGATGAGTTTCATCCACCGCAGTTGCACCGCTGCTCTTCTTTTGCAATTATGTAATAACCTCATGTTGTTCCTTCAGCATGTTAAAGATTCGAGCCAAATTTATTTCGCCATCCTCAGCATCATTCAGTATTTTCTCACGTGACCTTCTGGATCCTTAGGGTGAAATCACAGATTATTTCGATGCTCGCCAATTATCGGGTCAACATGTGGAACGTCTTTGTTGTTATTGATATTATTAGCATCATTGTCACCGTTGTTGTTGTCATCATGCTTGCTAACCTCAACGTGGATTTCACTAGCCATTCTGCAAGTACTTGACCTGTTTTCACAATATCTTAAAAGAATAAGTGAAATTTGAGTTTGAACAAATCACCACAATTATCCTTAGCCCCACGGTGGGCGCCAAACTGTTTACCCCAAAAAAGGTACAGTTGAATTTGTAAGTGATTTTAAGGATACGTGGACGAATTTGTTATATAAAGTGATGAGCGATTAGTAGTAATTAAGTACATAAAAATAACAAGTAAGAAATATAGCATGAATTGCCATGAACCAAGATGAATTCCTTAAGCAAAATTGATCTGGGCCTTGCTTAACTGCTTCGGTTCCGAGCCAACAATGAGAACTTAAAGATTATGATTACAATGAACAAAATCGTGAAAATGTCAAATGAGAATGGGATTCCCTTCCAACATGAAGGTTGAGCTCCTTTTATAGTGTTAAGAATGCAAGGCATTTATGCCCGAGAATCAGTCTCCAATTAAATGAGAATAATGATCACTTAATGAGCAAAGAGTAACAGATGGTGCCATATCCAGAATGGGTACGCGCTGAACTTCCCCGATCCTCCATCAGTGTCACTTGGTCCGATCGCTATCCGGTCTTGATTTAATACCCGGACTCATCCTAGTGCAACCTTCATCCGGTGAAGAATTTCATCGCCTCCTTTGATTCTCACATTCAATCCATGTCACGTGCCGTGTCGATTTTCCCCGTATAAAATTTAATAAACTAAAGAAGTTTATATATAAAATGAAATAATATATATAATGTAATAAAATTAAAGTAATAATAACAACAACATATTTAGTATAATCACACAAGTGGAGTTTGGAGAACGTAGTGTGTATACGAACATTTCTACCTTGTGCAAGTAGAGAGGTTATTTTTGATAAACCTCAGTTCAAAAAAAGCATAAACACAATAGTTATGGAAATATAAGCAATAACAACATCAAGATAGTAAGAAAAACAAAGCAAAAGAGACAACATGTAGTAATAGAAAGCTAAGGATAAGAAATATGAAAATAATACGATAATAAAAAAAATGAAAATACTACTACTGATAAGGAAAAGCAAAATGCGTAACTACCTATTACTGGCTTAAATAAGTGAAAATATTATCTTTTTAAATAAGTAGTGTCGAGAGATCCTTATATATTTTTATTTTAAATGAGCAGTGGTAAGAGCCAAGAGGCTTTATAAAGTGATGTCAGCGGAGGTAAAATAAACATGCTAAACTTAAGACAATTTTTTTTTAAAGAAGTGCGACGCATAAAGTGTAAGAGAGGAAGAATGTGTTTTCACACTTGCTAAGTGTTTTTCTTGAAACTAAAGCAATTTTAATTGCGACAATTTCCTATGTACGCATAAATTAAAGGACCATACAAAGGGGAAATATAATATGATTTTGGATTTTGAGTTGCAACATTGCTCCAACAAGTTAAACATAACTTGAGCACCTAGTTTGGTTAATTTTCGCTTAGATCAACAAAAAGAAAAGGTTATTTTTCACTCACGAGTCACGTCATTGCCGGCATGTAGTTTATGCCTATAATAATACTAGACATCGTTCTGTGTTTGAGGATAAGAAGAAAGTATGAAGTTCACAAGTAATTCAATCTATCAAAATTTAAATAAATGAGAAGAAATCACCTAAATTTTTTGTCTTCGCTAAAAGTTGAATATGAGACCTCATGATTTTCAACCTGCTTCATTGACTGCTAGGTCATACCCTTGAATTCTATATGTATCGAGTACCCTGGTCGTCCTAATCAATGTGATACTCTTTTTCTTTTAGTCAATCACAAAAAAGACAACTTTTTATATTCTTAGTAACAATTTAATTTTAAAATATTCATGTTACCCTCAATGAGATGACTTAGTCACATAAATATCTACTACTATAACTTATTTTAGATGACAGGGCTAAAAAAAAGAAGTAATTTCATATATAAAGATATGGGTTTCCGGGTTTAGATCGAAATGGAATCCCCGAAAACCAGGGCTGGAGTATTGGACTTGTTCTGCTTCGATGGAGGCACTGTAACCATAAGTGGAATAACAATCATTCAGCTGATTGTTCTTACTCTTATCCTTCCTTCCCTGACACATAAGAGAGAGATCAAGAGCACTCCCCAAGCCAAGGATGAGTGCCAAAAAGAAGATGCGCGCAAGCTAGTCTATCAGAAGGAGAAAGCGAGGGAGTGAGATTTCCAGCTGACGTTGTCAGTCCACTAACAACGATATACAATAAATCAGTATAAGTTAGTATATGAAGGGCACATGAAATAGACAACTACTTATTAGGCTAGGTAGTAGTTTTTTCATCTTCCCTTTATTTTACTTACAGGAAAGTTGTTTCGATCCAATCCATTCTTGGGGTCAAATAAAGACAAAAAAGGATATGTCAGTGACCTAACACGACAAAGCACTATCTCAGGGCATGTAATGTCACATTTTTTGGTCAGGAATGGCAGAACGATTAAGAAATTGCAATATATACCCTTTAGAGAACATAATGTGGCCTCTAAAGCACGAATGAAAGCGAAAGAAGCCTGCATTCCCTCTCTTCTTTCCCCCTATGGCGAGGGGCCTCACCTTCTCTCTTTGAATTGGCAGATGGAACGTCTGCCCTGATCAATGCGAAATTGAGAAATATAAGACATGATTTGATTGAAAATGTGTAAGTCGTCAGAGAAAGGAGATTTAACAGAAATTTATTTCTCTTGCGGTTGAATGCGAGGTTTCCATAAAATAAATAGTCAACAACCAAGAAAAACAATATATACTTCTTCACTACTCGTACATGCTTGACGGAGTTAAGATGTATTTAGGGAATCTTTTTATCAGCCGACTCGGCATCAACGGCTTCATGCCGCACTGGAGTAATCCAATATGTGGTTCCGCACGTTCCACCACTTCTCCGTTCATTTTCAATACTAATCGTGAAACACCATGAGCAGTAGGATGTTGAGGTTTGTTGCTCCCACCGCCATGGATTCTTTAGTTTGATATTTTACGGTTGATTAAATTCTTTACCACAAGTCAAAAAAAATTTCTTAAAATATGTATTCAGTCAAATATTCAAATATCATTACGATAAATTGGAACGAAGAGAGTATTATATATTGTTTGATTAAAAAAATTGAAGTATAGTTCAAAATTTGTAGTTTGCATTAGCTGTAAACTTGTTGCTTTTTCTAAGATAAATCAAACGGGCAAGAGGTTGTCCTTGTCTTGGATTTTGTTGATTGGTAATCAAAATTTATGGGGTCAAGCTAGGGATGGCAACGGATCGGATCTGGACCGGATCCTACTAGATCCAGATCCAGATCCGTTTTTCATACATGAATCCAGATCCGTCGGGTCCATAAAAATCAGATCCAAATCCGGATCCATCGGATCCACCGGGTCCACGGATCGGATCTGGATCCACATGTAAAAAAAAATTGTCTTGCTAAGAATGTAACCTTGCTAAGAATTTTTTTTTTAAACTGACAAACGATTTTTACTTATCTAACAGTTTACTGTGTTTTAATTTTGAAATGTTCATATGAGATATTTTGTTCGTTGTCTCGTTTTGATTGTGAGCTATTAATTGAAAATGTTGGACAATGACAATAGTTGTGGAAAATGCTGACTAGTATTTTCACAATGCAGAACTTGCATGTGTTTGGAATCTTCACAAATGAAGTGAATATAATTTTAACTACTTGTCTATGGAGATGTTAGTCATTCACTAATATAATATTGATTTTATTATCGAAGTTACATCTTTATTTTTTGGTTTTTGAGTTAACGCGAGGATAAATTAAACTTGTTTTGAGAATTAAACTTGCAAGGATGTGCTTAGCAATTTTAAGAAAATACTTATAAAATTACATTCTAGGTTATGAATATATTTAATAAAAAGCGGATCCACGGGTCGGATCTGGACCGGATACGGATCTCAAATACAAGATCCAGATCCAGATCCGATCCGTCAAAAATGGATCCGGGTCCGATTCGGATCCGTCGGGTCCAAAATTTGAAGATCCATATCATATAAAACGGATCTGGATCCACCGGATCCGGACCGGGTCCAGGATCCATTGCCATCTCTAGGTCAAGCCAACCACTACATTACGGAGCGAGAGAAAAGGAGGAAAAGTAATTACGTGTCATACCATATATAGTTGAACTGTTCAGATTAATATCCCCTTCTATTCAAAATAAGTGTCCTTATCGAAAAGATAATTCATTATTCTTTTTCAAATATACTTTGTGTGCCAATAAATTATCTAAAAATTTTGAAGAGAAATAAGGGTAATTTTATTATTATAAGTGTTAGTTATTTAATTTAAATTTCTAATTCATATATTATTTAATATCACATATTTTTATTTATAATCTGTTCTGCATAATATAACATTTAAACTTTTTCATTAACTCATGTAAGTAGTATGTAGGAAGAAACAGAAAAAGCTAACTACATTAAATATTACACTCCCTTTTGTCTCAAACTATTGTTTCTCTCTTATAAGCCATTTAAGAAAATATTAATTAAGAGGAGTTTTAACTATTTTATTATTTTTTATATTTTAAGATATAATCTTTCCTCATTTAATATTTATTTTATTTTTATATTATTTCAACATAATTGAGGTGTTTGTACTTTCGGGAATTCCATGTTGGCATCTTCTTCTATGCGGCTTTGCTCATATAATGGATTTGCAAAGAAAGTACCACCCATTTCCTCAACTTGGCACAAGGGGTTGGTAAAGAAGGTCCACCCACGGGATGCTTCTTCATGCTCATGGCTAGGGGCTTGACATGGATAAGGTCCTCTTGAATATGTGGCTTGGTTGTTGTCGTCGGAACATCATATGGAGAAAGGGGACTCCAAGAGCTATCTCACAAAGAATATCAACATCATTGTTTGATGGTAGCTCGGGGGATGACATCTCCCAATTCTTGTTCTTGGCATCCATAGTTTTGGTAAGTAGACAATGAACTCCTTGAAAATAAATCAAGGTAAAAATCGAAAGAATAATAATTTTGTTTCGAATTTCTAAAATTATAGATAATATGAGATAACTTTTTTTAAAAAGGATGATAGATAATTTGAAACGGAGGTTGAGAGAGTATTAGCTATGTTGAATTTTATATCAAAGATTTAATTCTCGAACATGTGCAACCCCTCGTTTGCCGTTTGATTGGAAGATTTAAAAATTGATAACCTCAAATGGAAGACCAATCAAACGGCAAACGAGAGGCTGTGCATCTTCCTCGTCCTTACACTTTACTTGGGATGTTGTACAGTAACCTTATTTCCCATAAATAAATTACTCCTCTCTTTAGTACTAGGCTCAAAATGAGCCAAGCTGAGCTAATCAGCTAACTCGGTCCGTATATAAAACGAATAAACAAGTCAGTACTCATAACTTTGATCCTGTCAAAAGAATAAAAAATAACATACAAATAAAAAAGAGAAGAAAAGGACAGGTCGAAAGTTGAATTAAATTAAGAAAAATACGAAATTATTAAAACATTCCATAAAATGAACTCTACTCTATTTTCAGACATGTACTGGATAACTGGAAATAATCAAACCAACCTAGTAAGTACTTGTACATAATTACTGTTTTTCTTAAATGGGCTATGTGAATGGGATTTTAAGGATATTTTGAATCATAATTTCAAGATGAAGGATTTGGGGAGTCTTAGGTTCTTTCTTGGAATTGAATTTGCAAGATCAGCTAAGGGAATACTTATGAATCAAAGAAAATATGTACTAGAATTGATCTCAGAATGTGATTTAGGAGGTGCCAAACCAACTTCTACTCTTCTAGAGCAGAATCAAAAGTTAACTAGCATAGAGTATGACAAGGTGTTTGACATTAAAGATGATGAAGGAACTGGAGGATAGGGAAATGTATCAGAGACTCATAAGAAGATTGTTGTACTTGGTAACCACCAGATCAGATATTTCATATGCAGTGCAATATCTAAGTTAGTTTATGCATGCTCCAAAGCTATCTCACTATGAAGCAGCACTACGTGTAGTGAGGTACATAAAAGTTTATCCTGGTCTGGGCCTTTTGAAGACAAGTAGGCAGTCTAACAAGATAATAGCACATTGTGTTGTTGATTGGGCATCATGCCTACCGTCAAGAAAGTCTGTTACAGGTTTTTGCATTAAATTAGGAGATTCTTTGATCTCTTGGAAGTCAAAAAATAAAGTATTGTTTCAAGAAGTTCAGCTGAGGCTGAATATAGTTGCAGAGTTGGTGTGGCTTGAAAGCTTGCCGAAGGAACTGGGAGTTAATCTAGATTTACCTATGGAGTTGAAATGTGATAGCAAGATTGCTTTGCAAATTGCTTCCAATCCCATGTATCATGAAAGGATTAAACATATTGAAATTGACTGCATTTTACTAGGGAAAGAATACAACAAAGAATCATAAGAACAAAATATGTTTCAAGTAGAGATCAAATAGCTGATGTGCTAACAAAGGGTCTGAGAAAGTAGTTGCATGATGATATGGTGTTCAAGTTGGGAATGTTAAATGTGTTTGATCCCTTAACTTGAGGGGGAGTGTAGAAATAATTGTTGTCATGACTTGTACTTAGTGTGTGTGATATGGTAGTACATAGTTAGTAAGTTAGCAACTAACTTTAAGTTTGTTAGAAGTTAGTTAGAGGGAGTTAATGACACTAAGATATTTTAGATGAGCTTAATAATTCTATAAATAATCATTTGTGTACAGATTTTACACTTAATTATGTGAATAAGAATACAGGAGAAAATTCCCACAAAATATCTATCCTCCTCTTCATACTTATCTTCTTCCTTACTGCATTGATTTCATCCGAGCTTGTATCTCTCCCTTCAACGGAAGCATTGCAACTTGTTCTTTTGTACAAATCCTAACAGGTGTGGGTGCCTTTAGATATGCAAGAAAAGTCAGCAGAAAAGTGAGCATGTCCCCCTCATGCCTTCATCTTTTCTTTTTCTATTTTGTTCATAACGGTGATATTCTAACCAACTTATATACTTTTTATTAATTTTACGGAATTTGCCATCTTCAATCATTATAGATATCGAGTAATTATATTTGCCAAAGTTTAAGCAAATTAAAAATAATGACCTACTAATATTTTTGCAAAAAATTAAAAGTAGACCTTTGATTGGTTTTGAGACTACGATAGAATAGACAGGTCATTTTCATTTTCATTTTCATTTTTTCCTTTCTTTTTTGTGTGTTTTCAATAATCGAACAGATAAATTTATGTTCTTGTGCATGAGATGTTAACTAGGTTGTTTTGTGCATTTATTTTATCACTATATCACATGTCCTCTTTTCAGATGCCCATAATTGAATAATACTTGCCCATTAATTTTCTATCCAAAACCTTAAAGGTGAAGTGCCTTATAATTTTTTTCTTTTTGCATTATGTAACCTGAATTTAAAATACGCATATACTGAAGACATATATCAAAGATAAATTAAAACTTGTTAGGTTCGAGGATCGACGGCAATCTCCCAAATAAGATGATACAAACCCTAGTTTAAAGAGAGAGATGAAGAGAGGAAGACTGAGAAATTTTATTAAGTCAGTAGAATCCAATAATGCCAAAACTGAAAACATCTACATACACATCTAACTTTATACTACTGGACCGGGCCACTTATAACATTCAGCCACTTATACACAATGTATAATGGAAGAATAAAAACTACAACTTAAACTACTACTAAGTCTGGTTCAGCGTGTCACCACTAGGCCCAAAATTTACAAATTAAATGACAAATATATATATGGTTACGGGTTACCGGGCATGGGTCGGTGAGTCAGTGACTTTGTTCCATATATAAACATTGAAAACTTTAATGCAATTGAATAAATGGGCCAAAACTCATTAAAAGAACGTAACACCTTATAATTGCAATATAGGACACTTTACATCTAAGATTAATACGATTCATATTTTAAAAAGAAGAAGATAAAATGACTAAAATTTAATAATAAATTGGAAATAATCATATATAATTTAAATTTAGTGTATTTGAGAATTTTTTACTAAGTAACTATCTTACTAATTAAATTATTTTATTTCTCAAAATTCACGCGAACTTTGTAAAGAATAACAAATATACGTCGGCGAAACTAACTAATAGTAAAATTGTCACTATTGCACCTATAATTAGGCCGAGTGTGCATTAGAAGTCACATCTACATTTAGATGACTCGTAATATATCCTAAATTATATTGAACATAAATGAAACCGACTATATAATACTAACTTGAGATCTAGCACAGTGAATTGTTGTCGTAATCTTACCAACAGTGCAAAACATGATGAAACAAATTAATTATGACAAAGAAGAAAATAATCTTGCTCCCTTAAATTCACGTTATCTCCTTAATAATGAGTGGTGATGATTAAATTAAGTGTTCCACCGAGACTCAACCATCGTAATCAAATGGGAAAACTTGAACATTTAATTGCATATTTATGGCGTAATTTTCACCCTATCAACATCGAAACTTTATTGCTGGAATTTTGATGTTAATTTGTTGGCATTGACAAATGACAATAAATATGTCATTTTTTTTTTACAGTACTTGTTGCTCATTATCTGTTACTTCATTTGTTTTGTATTATGTTATTTTACCGATTTATTTTCTTGCGATCTTGCTTCGAATTCTTCTTTTCTTTTAAGCTGGGTGTCTATCGAAAACAATCTTCTACCCCATAAAGATAGGAGTTATAAGATATGCATACATCCTATCATCTCCCCAGATCCCACTTATCGAATTATGAAGATGTTGTTGTTGTACTTGGTGTTCAGTAGTTCTAACCTATTCATATCACAAAGTATTTGCCGAAGTATATTCTCTTTCCGGTTTGTCTTTTTCTTTTCTATAACTATTTTTCTTATGCTCTAGAATTACACAATGATTGTGGATCAAATTGTTTTAGAAGCACGCTTACAGAAATGTGTGGTTGCTTAATTTTCTTTTTAAAATTCTGTTCGATTTTTTGTCTTTATCATAATTTTTGGATGCTTTCCTTTTGTCTTCATTTGCTATTAGCCTCCTGAATCAGTGAAGTATTGTTGCCTGTGATGAGGAGATCATCCACACAGACTAAGATGATCACAATGTCAGTACCATGTTTCCTAGTAAATAATGAATAATCTGATTTGCTTTGATGAAAACCTGACTGAACAAAAGCAGTAGTCAACTTCATATTCCATTGTCTGCTAGCTTGTTTGAGCACATACAATGATTTGAGTAGCCTGCATACTTTTGTCCCCCTGGCTATCAAATCCCTGAGGTAAGGACATGTAGACTTCTTCATATAAATTACCCTGCAAAAAAGCATTATAGACATTCATTTGAAAAATAGGCCATGAGTATTGAGCAACAATAGAAATAACACATCTAACAGTCAGCATTTTTACTACTGGTAAAAATGTGTCATGATAGTCTAAGACCTCCTGTTGTGTGAATTCCTTGGCAACCATTCTTGCTTTGTACATTTCAACACTATCATCAACTTTATATTTTACTTTGAACACCCATTTGTAACCTATGGGCTTCTTCCCTTCAGTCAACAACATTCCAAGTGTGATTGTCAGTGAGGGCCTGTAATTCTAGTGTCATGGCTTGAACCCAAACTGGATCCTGAGCCGCTTGATGAAAAGTGGTAGATTCATGAATAGTTAAAAAAGTAGTGAGACAAGACATATAAGAAGGCGATAAAGAAGTGTAAGAAAGATTAAATGATAAATGATGATGAGTAGAGGAAGAGGAAAGGTGTGCATAATCTGTGAGCCATATAGAAGGTTTGTGTGTTATAATGTATTTTCAAGGAGGAACTTTAGAAGAAGTGGGGAAGGTATGAAGGGTGGGAGAGAAGGTGATGGGAGTAGTACAATAGGAGAAGTAGAAACAGGTAAGGAAGATGGTAGAAGTGGGACATCAGTAGAGTAAGGAGTAGTAATGTCAGTACTACTTGGTAGATGAGAGGTATCCATGGTGAGAGTAGTACCAGGAGATGGTATAGATGCATCATCACATGGCATAAGTGTAGAGGATGAAGCAGGAGAAGTAGGAAAAGTAGAAGGTGCAACAAAAGCAGTAGAAAAGTTGGAAGGAAAAGTGGTGTCATTTGAGGTAATGGTGGGATAAGTAAAAGGCATATGAGGTAGAAAGGTGGACTTTAGATGTTTAAAAGGGAAAATGAATTCATGAAATACTACATCTCTGCCGACAAAGAAAGATCTTGTGGAAATATTATAAAGTTTATAACCTTTTTGTGTATCTGAATAGCCCATGAAAATAGAAGGAATGACTTTAGGAGAGAATTTATATGAGTAGTTAGGAGTGGTGGCATAACAAAGACAACCAAAAATTCTCGTATGTGTGAATGAAGGAGTAGCACCATGAAACACCTCAAATGGTGATTTACCATTTAATACACTAGAAGATAGTTTGTTAATGAGATAAACAGCAGTGAGTAGACATTCTTCCCAAAATTTTAAAGGTGCATAAGCTTGAAATCTAAGTGCTATGACAATTTCTAGAAGGTGTCTATGTTTTCTTTCAGCCACCCCATTCTATTGGGGTGTATGAACACAAGAACTTTGGTGAATAATGCCAAGAGAAGTGAATAAAGAGTTATATTGAGAATTGAAAATTTTCAAACCATTATCAGACCTAACAATTTTGATAAAAGCATAAAACTTATTGTGAATAAAATGGACAAAATTTATGATAAGAACAATAATATCACTCTTTATTTTCATCAAGAATACCCAAGTCATTTTAGAAAAATCATCTACAAGGATAAGAAAGTATTTAAAGTCATTATGAGTAGATTGTCTATATGGACCCCAAATATCCATGTGTACAAGTTCAAAAGGAACAACAGATTTCTTATTGCTAAGGGGAAATGGGGATCTAGTTTGTCTAGATATATCATATAAGACATATTGTACAATGGAAAAATTCTTTTATAACTAGTCCATTTATTGTTGGTATCTTAATGAGAACTGAGGTAGGAGCATGACCCAATCTTTGGTGCCATGTTGAGTAGTGTAGTGGTTGAGTAGTTGATAGACCGTGTTGTATATGAGTAGAACAAGTTACAGCAAAAGAATAATTTGAATGAGAGTGTGATAGTGAAGTTGTAGAAGTGAGACTGTGAACTGAAGTGAAATGAGTTTGTGATGATGGAGAAAGAACATGAGCTTGGGCAGGTGTAAGATGCTTGGTAGGTTGAAGTAGGTAAAACCTATCCTTATCCTTACCAACACCCCTCAATCTTCCAGTGCATAGATCCTGAAAGATACAAAAAATCAGGGTAAAAATCAATCATACATTGCAATGCCTTAGTCATGGTGTAAATTTCTCGATGCAACTGATAAATACGAGTTAGGTTTCGTTTGTCAAATCGCTTCTTGAGATCAATCCAAGCACTGTATGCATTAGAAGAATATCGTATACCTCGCCTTATTTCCTTCGAAATTGAATTGATGATCCAAGACAAAACAAAGACATTTCACCTATCCCGCTCGTACTCAAGATCACCTTTGTATTGATCTCTACGACATTTACCATCGATAAAACCTATCTTATTTTTAGCAAACAATGCAACTTTCATCGAATTACTCCACGCATTGTAATTTTCAATTCTAGTTAATTGTTCAGGGATTAAAATGCTACCTGGTGTATCTGGATGCAGATACAGAGGACTTTGTAGATGTATATATGTGAATTTCTCTGTCGTGACAATTGGTGCATCAATTTTTTATCCATCACCAAGTTCTGTGTTCACTATTGTTGATCGAATGAAAGCTTCAATGGTTCTTCAATGGCGGAATCAAAGAGGAACCAAAAAACTAGATCAAAGCTTCGTTCGATCTCAATTGCAATGGAGAAGATGATAAAAAGGAAATTCCGAGCTCGTACACGAACGCCAATCGATCTATGGCTCTGATATCATGTTGAAGGGAGTTATACAAGTTCGGATGAAATCAATGCAGTAAGGAAGAAGATAAGTATGAAGAGGAAGAGAGATATTCTGTGGGAATTTTATCTATTTTATTCACAGAATCAAGTGTAAAATTTGTACACAAATGACTACTTATAGAATCACTAAGCTCATCTAAACTATCTTAGAGTCATAATTCTCTCTAACTAACTTCTAATAAACTTAAAGTTAGTTGATAACTTACTAACTATGTACTACCATATGATGCACACACTAAATACAAGTCATGATAACAGCTATTTCTACAACTTCTTTATTTTATATCATATCATATGCCCAAGAAAAAAAAACAAAGCTCCATTCAGTTCTAATTTATCCTTTGTCCTGAAAGAAGGTATCTTTTCATATAAAATGACAGTAACAGAATGTCAATTTTTTGTAACGTCTCTATTTCATGATAATCAAAATTCGACAGCCCACCACTCAGATGTTTTAACTCGCATTAAATGATGTACCACTTGTTAAATTAAGATAAAAGTATATTAAACTTGTACGAAATTTACCATAAGCGAATTTTGCTCTTATTCTTAAAATTTCATCTTTCCTTTTTGCATGACACTTGGCATTGAGATTTTTACCCTACACGACATTTTAATAAGCTAAAAAAAAGAAGATAATCTTAATCTTTATTTTTCAACTCCTTTTTAGTTAGTATCAGTATACAGTTCCGTGTGTATGCATTATTTGATAATTGATATACACCAGTGCGGCCACAAATTATTACTACTATGTTAGGCGAGAGATTCTATTTTAGTCAATTAACTAAAAATATTAAGATTTCTTTGGTATTTAAATCAAAATTCTATCAGGAGCAAATCACCAAGATATAAATCGTCAACCCATTTAGGAATGGTTGAATTAGCCTAGAAAAATATGTTCTGTCCAACTCAACAAATTCGGGCTGGACATATTTTCACGGTGAGTCATTTTAGACATATCCAGGTTAGTCTATTTAAAGATTGAATAGATTTGAGCTACATATGTAGTCCACGTTAAAAGGTTTTATTAATTTTATTTGGTCATTATAAAGTATAGGAAAATAAATGAAAAATTAAAATTAATTTAAGTTGAATCAATTGAGTTCTACTAACTCATTGGTACAACACATCTCCGTCCAAATAACATTTAGATGAATTAATAACATGTTCATTTATTGATTCAGCCGATTTTCATCCATTCAGTTCCAATCCAACTAATTCATTTGAGATCACTAAACTTAAACTCAACACAGCTAAAAGAAAAGGACGAGAATATGTTGATATAGTAATGTACTTTATAGTTTATACTGAGAAAAATATGAAACAACTTATAGGAGTAATCCAAAGTGTGGACCACAGTCATAGTTGCCACCACTGCTGATGACAAGCGTAATTACTATTTTCCTTTTTTTACACTGCATTTGTTTTCAAATCTTGTGCTACTTTATATTATTCTCTTTTAAGATTGAATTTGAATTTAATTGGCCGTAAGATACCTGCCTCATATTCAAGCAAACAAAATTTCAATCCTCTTAACTTTTTTACTCTACTGTATACACGAGTTCACCTCATTCGAAAATTCTAACAGAACAGTATTATTCATTAAAACATTTATTTTGTAAGTGAAGTGTAATTCTTAACAACTTTTAACATAAACATAGTTATCGAATATCTATGCTTATAGAAAGTAGCAAGTATCTCGTAGAAGTAGTTACTTGTGCAACTCGATGTGCGAATGAGAGATAATAAGTATCTATAAAATTAATGGAAGTGGGCATAAACTGACTCAAATATCACGATTATCATATCAAGATGAATCAGGATTTTGATAAAGAGAATATAAGGGGTGGTCCACTCTCATTGTGACTCACACCTTCCCTGAACGGGCCAAACGGGCTGATGCACTTCTTGGGTCCATGTGCTCGGGACTTTAAAAAAGAAATCTTAAACAGAAGACACTAACAAAAATACTCCCACTTTACAATTTTTTTGGCTTTCTGGGAGGAGCAGGTCACATGTGTGTATACGTATGATAGATTATTTATTCTAGTTGGACTTTTTCTTTCTCTTTTAAATAATAGTCCGTGTGCCTAATATTACATAGTAATATTATTACTTGTTGAATCAAATCATTTTTTCCTTGATTGAGATTTTCTCGAATACTTTTATATAATTTAGTTACAAAACTGTGAGAAGATATTTATTTTATACAGTTGCTAAATAGGTACCTATAATTTTATTTCAATTAATTATGAATGTAACATCTGAATTCGTATATGTTTTACTCTAGTATTCTGCCATTGTTCTTGAGTAGTACTCATAGTAGGGTAATACAGAAGAAGAAAAAGGAGTTTGGGATTAAAATATGAGTGTCATTAGAACAGACAAGGTTGGCAACTGCAAGAACCAAATATTAATGTCAGTCTCCCTTATTTCCTTTTATTAGAGCAGCGACGGAGCCAAAATTCTTACTAAGGGGTTAAAAATATAAAGAAATAAAGACACGAAGAAGCCAAGAAGGTTCAACATCTACTATATAAACATAAAAAATAATTTTAATCTTATATATACAGTGTAATTTTTCACCGAAGGAGAACTCCCTCGCACCCTCCTCACATGTGTTAGTATGTATTGCGTGTAAAAAACATGTAATTACCAGCAAGTCATTTATAAGATAATTATAAAATATTTTTTAATAATAGATATTAATTGATAAATTGTTACAACTAATAGATAATTTACTGTTACAAATTAAACTTTAATGAGAGTAAACTCTACACTATCTGTGTGTATAATTCAATTTTTTGTTATCCCCAATTTGTGGACAGCATGAGAAAAGGAGAATGGTCATCCCCACTGGATACTTTCGTACAAGTTATTCATAAAGGCTAGCCGGCCAGGTCATTTAACCTGAATATAATGTGTTTGGAAAAGAAACCCAAAAAAGAATTCATTTCTCTTGCCTTACTTGGTGGAACCGAGATGGAATTGGGGGAAGATATTAAATTATAGGACATACTACTATAATTAATTAAGTACTTGTTTGGTCACAGGGTGGACCTAGATTACAGTATATAGGTCTGCGGAAACCTTGTAATATTTGTTCATATATATATATATATATAATACAGTAAACATATATAAATTTAAAAAAAGAAAGAGAGAGAGAGTGTATCCTAGTTCATTGACCTATATATTAAAATAAAATTGCAGTAAAATTAACATAATCAAATAAATATGAATAATAATAATTCAAAAGTTTTGAACTCTTATATAAATCACGCTGACTTATAAACTAACCTATAATTGGTTTCGAATTTATTAAGGAAATGGGCCACACTATCACAGCACTAAAACTAGAACCCAAGGCAGTAAATGACAAGTCACATAAATAGCATAAGCTCCACTGTCCCCCTCTCAAATTCTTTATTCAATTTGATAAAATATTTTAAAAAGAAAACAGCACTATCTGACACTGACAACTTATAAAATCCTTACGTTCATATCTAGATTGACTGGCTCTGCATATTTTCTCGTGATATCTCCTACTTCAGATAATATCGCGATATTTGGAGATTTTCTCCTCATTTCGCCTTTTAGCGTATCTACTTAACGTGTTGTGACGGATATATCAGAAAATAGAAATTGGAAAGAAAGCGATATTTAACGTAACATTCAATCAATAGCGGGATAATTGGACCCACTTTCAACTATCGGGCGCGTGTCTTAACGTAAAATCGGCCAAATTCGCCAACCGGGTTGGATACCTTTGAATCACGAATTCGTGAAATATAGTCCACGTCCATTTGTTTTCTATCTTCTGTGGAGAAAAATCTGATCAACCAGTTAGAAATTGACAACGAAGCTGTGGCAGAAAATACTGACTCGCAATCAGAATCAAATAATCTAAAAACGACGAATAATATATCTAAAGTAATTTTACAATAGCATTTGGGCAGGATGTACTCAATCTTATCTCTATTTTTATTAAATCGAAAGACTGATTCCGATAGATTTTTTACTTTAAAAAAATTGTAAACAAAACTGGATTGAAAGAGTTATTAATAAAAGTATCAGACACATTACTTTTTAAAAAATTATACTATTAACGGAAAAAAAAAAAAAACATTACGCTATTAATATATAGCTTTTGAACACTCCACCTTAAATGCGAAAAATAAAAAGCTTATTAAGTGAGTTGCATCAGGCATATCACAAAACAACTACGATTAAGTGATGAAAGTTCATAATATCAGAATCACGTTATGTTATGACAGAGTTTAAGGAAGTCAAGGGAATTAACTTAAATCTCATTTAGCATCAAATATACTATATTAATAAGGTAAAAATAAATCTTTTTGAGCTATATGAACGTACTATTGACATTGAGTGACGGACCCAGGAATTGAGCGCCCGACGGGGACACCTATATCTTTAAATACGCTAACTACTAGTGGATAGGGCTGACAATGGATCGGAGGTGGATCGGGTGGAGCTCAATCCGCCTCCACCCGCCAACCATTCATCCATCACCCTATTTTTTTTCATCCACATCCGATCCACCTATCACCCACGGGTGAATCGGGTGTTTCGCGGATGAAATTTGTTATAAGTTTTACCATTTGTTCTAGTTTAAAATCAGTGATAATGTTAGTAATTAGTGTTCTTAATTTTATTTTTTTAAAATTCACAACAAAAATGGAGTGACCAAAACCAATATAAATACTCTTAGTTCCAACGTAGCAGTGTCTCATCTGATTAGCACCTTAAATATTTTTATTCATATTTCATTTTTATGTTAGCTCAAACAAATCATACTTTACGTTGCAAAATAAATAATAAAACTAATCAGACCTAACAATGAATAATTTTTTATATTTTCAATTTCATAAATGATCACTAGCTAAGAACATTATAAAACTTTACTGTTATGGAAGTGAACTCTGGGCTAAAATTATGTTATTCTTGATTTGCCAAGTTTCATTATAATTTTTATTTAATAAAATATATACAATTTAATGATAAAAAGTATTATCTAACTATTTATAAACGGGTGGATGGACGGGTCGGTGATGTGTCGGATGTATGTCCACCCGAATCCGACCCGATCCGTCACCCGATTAAAATTTGTGTTTTGTCGGATTTTCGTCCATATATTCGGGTCGGGTGGATCGAATATCTATCGAGTCATGGTGAAATTGCCAGCCTTACTAGTAAAGAGAGAAGTTGATCCAGGGCTTTTAATTTTAAGGAAGGGATTTGAAAATTAATAAAATAAAATAAAAAAGGTAACTGGTCTTCCCGCGCCTATGCCATTCGGAGTTCAAAAAATTTCTTGTATACGCAATTTTATTAATGACAATTACAACTGAAAAAAATAATTTATACATATGAGAATAAAACTGAGAACTTTGTAAGCATATATTTAATAAAATTATTATTATTATTATTATAAAATAGAGGTAGATTTTATAGGAAAATTCCTAGAAGACTGTTACTATATTCTAAATAAATATTAGTTTATAATTCTGAAAATTTCATTAATGACAATTAAAACTCAAAAAATTATATATAGAGACAGACACAAACTCACACAAAGAGACACATAAATACATACTTAATGCACATTATATAAAAGTAACAATCATAAAAAATAAAGTTAATGTACTGAACTTAAATTAAAATCTATAATAAGATAATATAATATTAATTAATTTATAGGTGAACACACAACAACAACAACATACCCAGTGAAATCACACAACGTGGGTCTGGGAAGGTGCACGCAGACCTTACTTCTACATTGGTAGGTAAAGCGGTTGTTTCCGAGAGACTCTCGGCTCAAGATAGAGCATAGGCACAAGCAAAGCAAAACCAAAGCAAGAGTAAAGCGAGCAAGAGCAACGGTAAGGAAAATTTAAAGCATTATGAAAATTGTTGATATCAAAATCGAATAAGCCATGATAGCGTAATCCGAAAAGTATGCATTAACTAACGTATGTAAATAAGCTAAACAAGGTATACTAAAGGACACATATCAGCAGAAAACCAACTACATGTGACTTATATGTGAAACACCTATAATATATATATATATATATATATATATATGTGAAAAGGTATTACATGGATGAGAATTGAAATGTCAAAAGCAAACTAAATATTGCACAAGATAGGAGGGGAAGAATATCTATTATTGAAAGTTGAAGGGAAGTTTCTTTTTTAACATAAAATTGAGGCTGTGTAACCAAATTCATAAAATATAAAAGAAAAAGAGTAAACTAATTGACTACTAAGTAGGAAGTAGGAACTAATGTAGAATTCAAAAAAGTAAAAAACAAAGCAACAAAAACGCTACTGTTGAGTTTCGAACCCACGGGATAGGCGCTAAGGAAAAACTTAGGTGAGGAACTCAACCAGCGCGCCAATCTAACTTTATGTCTTTCAGGGGGCACACAAGTAATTTAACGGGTCTGTAATACTAATACAGTATACACGAGATATATACAAAGTTTTTCCCGAGGCTGGGGGGCACGTGACCCCCTACTCCCACGTAGGTCCGCCTCTGATTGAGTGTCCTTAATAGAAGAAAAGATCTGGTGTAATGATGAAGGGGTTAAAAAATTTAAATCTTAAATATGATACTTTAGTATATTTCTTAGTCCCTTATATAAAGTTGAGCAATCCTTGATCATGTATTCACAAAGTTAAAATAAACATCGATGTGGTTTTTGTAAAAAATAAGTTAACAAGAAGAGGGCTCAAATTTAATTTCTTATATAAGCTTATCATCGAAGGATGTGGTATAACTATTTTTTCCTTAATTAGAAGTATCGATTTCGAGTGCTGAGTATAAAAAAATTATTGGTACGTACGGAGCACATTTCCCTCAAATGGGCCAAATAGGTGGCACGAATTCGGATTAGTCAAGTTTTAATGTAAATATATCAAATGAAAACAACAAAAAAGTATACATAAGCTTATTATGTTAATTTAATATGTTGGTATTTTCTTATTTGTGCGTTAAATAGTGTCAATCTACACCAATACTTCCAAAATCGTTGAATTTTCTAGTTATGTCATGACTGTTGACTCCTCAACCTCCATCAACCATATAATATGTTTTTAATATCCTCTAATGACTTCTACTTTTCCTTTTGACCCACCCCATAATAATGTTTGTCTCAAATTAAGCATCTGTTTTTCTTTTTGAAGTCAAACTTTGCTCCGGACTCTAATTTGAACAATCAATCTACCATCTTGTTTATTAAAATGCTAAAAAGAGAGGTGAAAATAATTACTTAAATAACAGTAAGTAGAGTGACAAAATTATAAACCTATGAAAAATATAATTCATCTGTTCAAATTTTGGGTGGGTTATCAACTGGTCTATATATTAACTCAACATATTTTCATATGTTCATTTATTAATTCAATTCATTTTGATTCTCGCAATTCAGGTCATTTAAATATTAGACTGATTTTGACTAAATATGTGATCCAAAATTGAGTCATGAATTTTTTTGTCAAAATATATTTATGAAAAGACTTTCTTTCTGTTTGATGAGTTACGTATAGTCATAACAAAGAAAATGTTTTTTAATAGATACTTGAACATATTATAAAAAATAAAAAAATTGTAATAATTAGGTAGGTTGGATTATGATTCATTATTTTATTCATTTCGACTAAGTCATCTCAACTCAAGTAATTCAATTGAGTTACTCAAGTAGAGATTTAATAGCTCAGTTATTTGACTAACCGAATTTTCATTATGTTGGTGAGGATTTGAATACCCACGTTCTAGTTCTCCTCCACATTTTCACTTTCCTTACTCCCTTTGTAATTATTTTTTTTTGAAAAAAAAAATTCTCAACTCAAGTAACTTTTAAGCCAACACTTGCTCATTTTAATTCTACCCGTTTTGACCCGCTAAAAATTTAATCTAGCCGACCACTTGACACCTCAAGCCGTGAGTAACGAACCCCATGTGTTTCTACATCGACCTTTAGCACCATAAATTGTGACCCCACATGTTGATAAACGTGCCCGAATTAGAATGAAAGTTCCAATAATATCCCTAACACTAATTTCCTATTTTAAATAGACGTTATTCTCGACCCACTTTCCATATTGTGACACTTTAAGGCGTGTGAAATTAGAAACTATGGAGACTGAGAGACAGGGAACGGGACATAAGGTGGGAAGATAAATGAGGTTTCTTTAAGATATCAATGTGGTTTTCAAAACTTCACAACCAAAAGAAATTGATTATACAGCACACATATATAAAGCTTATAAAATTAGAAATAAAAACTCTATAGAAGAAGTCACTGTCACCCAGAGAATGGATAGCTATATAAAGCATTTATTTTTATGAGATGTCAATGTCAAATGAATCTCAGGCCCGTTTGGACTTTTTTTTCTTCAGTAAATTTTTGGGTAATACATTTGTCAATTTCTCCAAATTTGAAAAAAAAAAAGAATCAATAAGTTTTCAAGTAAAACCTACAATATTTTTACAAGTGAAGATGTGAAATGCTCGTCTAAGCATAACTCCAACTTTAGATACTCTTTAAAACTTAGTTTTAATATATATATTTTATAATTTCATTTATTTCATGTTCAAATGTCTATTTATTCATGCTCGATATAATTTTAAATAAAATATTTAAGTAAATTTAAAATAATTATTTAATAAAATATATACTTAAAAATATAAGTATCATTTATTAGGTTGATGAATATCAATATGGGTAAGTTTTGATTGTCTGCATCATGATAAGACGAGAAAATTTTACTTTAAGAGAAAAAAAAGAAGAAAATGGCAAAGGAAATTCTAAATCAGGTCATGTCAAGTTAAGCAAAACATAAATACCCATAATTCAGATTGCAGAATAATACAATTTAGTGATTTGATCATTACTTATATACAGTTGCCCCCTTAGTTCTATTAATCATGTGAAGTTAAGAAGTTTAAAGAAAAGTAAAGTTACAACAGAATAGGAGAAGGAAAAAAAGAAAAGAAAAAAGAAGCATGAGTTAGCAATGGACAATGGGGGCCATTTTCCACGTGTCGATTGACCCACCAATTCCTTTGTCGGCAAATATTCGTTTAAATAGTACTACAAAAAGTTAATTATTTTTCAAAAAATAAGTGCCTTTTAATTTATTTTTAGTATTTAATCAGTACGAGAAAACCTTAATTATTTTTTAAAAAATAAGTGACTTTAAATTTGTTTTTCTAGTATTTAATAAGTAAGCATAAAAATTCTCGATGAAACAAAGTACCTAAAATGAAACAAAAATTCTCTTAAACTGCAAAATCATTTATTTTTATCCTTTATTAATTGTTGATTAACTTTTTTTGTCACTATCAAAATAAGCTAGAATTATTTTATAAGTTAACAGTAAAAGCTTTAATACGTGAGACTTTTCATAAAAGAAATATCATACATTAAAGTAAATGCAATGGAATAATAGCCTGTTTGGTTAAGTTTGGTGAAAAGTCAAAAATATTTATTTTTTATTATTAAAGAATGCGCTACGGTGGATAAAGTTGCTCTCCTTTAATCGGAGGTTTCAGGTTCGAGTCTTGGGTATGAAAAAATCATTGATAGGCATTTTCTCCATAAATGAGCTCTACCCGGTGCAAGTCCAAATATATTCGAGCTCCAATGTAGATACGAGTGAAAAACAAAAAAAAATTACTTATTTCCTTAAAAACGGTTTAGTTTAAAGGTTTGACTGTGTTTCGGGAAAATCATACGTGTTTTAATAATAGCAGGAGCTGATTTTTTCTTCATAAAAGTACTTTTAAAACCTTGATTGAGTATAAATTTCTGTTCTAAAATTGATAAAAACTGCTCTTCAAAATAACAAAAATACTCCCTCAATTTTACAAAGAACGCTTTTAAAATATGCAAATTTTAAAAACTTAACCAAACAAACTAAAAATAAGGAACGTACTCCATTCGTCTCAATTTATATGACACACTCTCTTATTTTAGTCTGTTTTAAAAAAATATCACCTTTCTATAATACTTAATTTTAAACTCATATTTTTATTAATAAAATAATTTATAGGCACCTAAATACTTCAAATTTATTTTATATCATAGATATTAATTTTTCTTTCTTAAACTTTTAATCAAACGGTTCTACATAAATTACTACGGATAGTATTATTTTTGTGGTAGTTGACATGCGAATGTGGCTGCACTGTGATGCATTTATCGGCATCTCGTTTGATCTTAATAAATGTCACGAACCGTTTATGGGAACTCATCAACCATTGATTCCTCACTCGCGCATAAATTAGGAAACCCCATACTCTGACCCATCAAAAACCCCTTTCGTGTGAAATTTTCTCCATAAAGCTTATCACGAATAAATGGGATGTCCTTTTCATTCCATCTTAAAACTCTTCTCGTAGGATGGCATTTTTGTAAATTTAACCTCAACTCTGACCCGAAAATTTAAGAACCACATCCGAGATAATTCGTCATTTCCTAGAACTGGATCTAAAAGACTGAAAAAGTTTCTCTATCTCAACAGTTTTCACAACCAGCTACTCTCACAAGAGCTCAATGAGTGCCACGTGGCAAGTCATTACCGAACCGGAGCGTCGACAGCTGGCAGCTGGTGCTTCCAAGCCGATTAATACAATAAAATGTAGCCGGCTTTGTGGGTTCCACAATACCCGAACCATTGAATAGTTATTCTTCTTATCAGTGATAAGTAGACTTGCTTATCTAATAAGTATGTCTATTATCGTCAACTACATAGAAATCAAAATTTCCTGCAAATAATGTCGCGAAAGTGTTTTCATTTTCTCCCGATATATAAGGGCAATAGGAGAACACCCCAATATAATAGACTTTCTATATTTTAGGGGGAGAGAGAGAGAGTGAGAACGATATATACCAATTTCTGCCTCGAGCTCGTCGTTACTTTGTCTACTTCTGCATTATCTGGGTTTTCATTTTTCTCTTCTTCCATCTCTTCTTTAAGGTGACTTCTTTTTAAACCAGTGTACGTATATATATCTGTATATTGATGTATATCATGGAATATTTACTTTTTGCTTTAATTTCTCCACTTGTATAAACATATTGACTCCCTTTTCCTTTGCATCTTCGATTTCAATGGATTTAAAGCTGCTTTTGTGTCTCTGATCCCCGAGCTTGAACCGAGACCCCTATTTTTGTTTTTTCGGTGTATCTACTTTCAATAATCAGAAATGGAGTTATGTTTCATGTTAGATTGAAGATCAGTTCAATGATGGGATTCTGGTTTGATTTTTTGTTTTTGGGTTTAAAATGTTTGGATCTCTTTTTTTTTTTTAAAAAAAATACTTTTTAGCTTTTGATATTATTTGGGGATTAGTTTAATTTTGAACAGTACTTTATGTTATTTGAGTTTGGGAGCTTGTGTCCGGTAATAATTAAATGCTTAGATATTTAAATGATTAAATAAATAAAGTTAGTGGGAGCTGACAACATATTTAATCATACGAGTTTAGTTATTATTATTATTTACGGTTAAAAGAAATTCATTTATGGAATTTTGCAGATCTGCAAACACACGGTTTGTTTCATACTTTCTCTGGGTTTGAAGACGACGTAGTTGCAATGTCATCCCTCAGCAGGGAACTTGTGTTCTTGATTTTACAGTTTCTAGATGAGGAAAAGTTCAAAGAAACAGTCCACAAGTATGTACCTTTTTCCAGTTTCAATGCTTCTAAATTTTAGAAATTACTTACCGATGAGCAGGAAGGTTCCTGGAGCCTTGGAGCAACGATAAAGTTGTCTCAGTGTGACATATACGTCGCAGGTTCGAACCGTGAAATCAGCCACTAATGCTTGCATTAGTTTAGAAGCATTAGTTTAGACAGTTTAGGTTGTCTATGTTACAACTCTTGGGGTGCGGCCCTTCCCGGATCCTGCTAATGTGAGATGCTTTGTGCACCGGGCTGTCCTTTTATTTTTTACTTACTGATGAGCAGTTAACTTTCTACATTCTTCATGGGTGGTTTTGCAACTGCAATACATTGCTAAAAGGACATTTTTCTTGTATTTGATGTTATAGGCTTGAAGAAGAATCTGGCTTTTTCTTTAACATGAAGTACTTTGAAGATGAAGTGCAAAATGGTAACTGGGATGAAGTTGAAAAGTATCTCTCTGGTTTTACCAAAGTGGATGATAACCGTTATTCCATGAAAATTTTCTTTGAAATAAGGAAGCAAAAGTATCTAGAGGCATTGGACAAGTAAGATTATATCTTTTTGGAGGAGAGGAGTAGTTGCTTTCCCCGGATTTGTGTATTGATGAATTGAGTAATTTGACTTTGTGATAGGCGTGACCGGTCCAAGGGTGTTGAAATCCTTGTAAAAGATCTTAAAGTATTTGCGTCTTTCAATGAGGAGCTTTTTAAGGAGATAACTCAGCTGTTGACACTAGAGAATTTCAGGTATTACCTCTGTACAAATTTGTCAATGAAGATAGAACCCTTTTCTAAACGTGTAATTAAGTTGTCTGATCAATTTATAGGGAGAATGAACAGCTGTCCAAGTATGGAGATACTAAATCTGCACGAGCTATTATGTTGGTTGAGCTCAAGAAGCTTATTGAAGCAAATCCCTTGTTTCGTGACAAATTGCAGTTTCCCAACCTCAAAAATTCAAGATTACGAACTTTGATTAACCAAAGGTGATGTCCATGTGACACTTCAGCATTCGTTTGGAAGGCATAGTGGCCTAAATACTCTACCAGAGCATATACAAAGCCAAACTTAGCTATCCTATATTTACCTGTTCGCATCCCAACTAGAGCTATAAGTCGTTTAGGACCTTAGAAGTGCTATGCAATCTAAGCATTTCATGATATTGGTCCAAGTAATTATCTTAGAATCCATGATGAAAGTATTTGTCAACATCAATGTAACCTGCCTGTGATTATTCAAGTAAACTAGCAATACAAGGTTGTTGTAAATTGGGAACTGACAATGAATGCATGCTGCAGTTTAAATTGGCAGCACCAACTTTGTAAAAATCCTAGGCCGAATCCAGATATTAAAACTCTTTTCGTGGATCATTCTTGTGGACAACCAAATGGTGCTCGAGCTCCATCACCTGCAAACAATCCGTTGCTTGGATCAGTGCAAAAACCAGGCAGCTTCCCTCCTCTTGGTGCACATGGGGTTGGTTTTTTGTACAGCTTACTTGCTACTTATGTTTACCCTCTAAGAATTTTGCTTATTATGTTACAAACTTTATTCAGCCTTTCCAACCTGGGTCAGCACCTGTGGTAGCTCCTCTTGCTGGATGGATGTCCAACTCACCCACTGTAACTCATTCAGCAGTTTCTGGTGGACCTATGGGTCTTGGTTCTTCATCTATTCCAGGTATCACTTTAAGGGTATTTATATGAGGTGAAAGGCTTTTTTCAAGTAAGCAACTAAGAATCATTGTAAAGACAGGTGTGCTATGGAGATATGTCAGCACTTGGTGCTATCTTTTGTATCGAGCATTTTGATTGTTACAAATCAGTCTTCACATGGCTGATGGCATTCATGAGTATGTTCAGATTGCAATCGTGAATGAACAAAGGCTTAAAATGTTCAGCAATCAATCATCACCTAGTCACGATTATAGTGCTCTTGTATTAGAGCTCTAGTCTCAAGTTGGCCGTCACATGAAACAACTATTAGATTTTCTGTAGGTTATTCTCGCTCTCTTAACTGGTGATTTTTGCATTCCCTTCTGTAGCTTCTCTTAAACATCCAAGGACTCCAACAAATCCTTCTATTGATTATCCATCCGCAGAATCTGATCATGCTGCCAAGAGAACTAGGTCACTGGGAATATCTGATGAGGTAGTAGACTCTCTCGATTTTTCAAACTTTCTGTCAGCAATATTCACATTTTCTATTGTCGCTTCACTTTCTTTTCTTATTGTTCATTATACAGGTTAATCTTCCTGTGAACGTGCTGCCTATATCATTTCCAGGGCAAGTTCATAATCAAGCTCTTAGTGTACCTGATGACTTGCCCAAGACTGTTGCAAGAACATTAAACCAGGGATCATCTCCCATGAGCATGGATTTTCACCCTTCTCAGCGGACGTTACTTCTAGGTCTGCATCTTCTGAACGCCCTTCTTTATTAACATACTGGGTGTTTTCTATTTGTCAGTACATACTTTTTGGCAGTTTGCATTTATCATGACTTTCTATGTTACAAACTAGTTGGCACGAATATTGGAGATATTGCATTATGGGAAGTTGGTTCAAGGGAGAGACTGGTGTTGAGAAACTTCAAAGTCTGGGACTTGAGTGCATGTTCAATGCCGTTACAGGTTTGGTCTTTTTTCCTTCGATAGAAGTGACCCCCTTCAATCTTTCTCAAAAAAGAAGTGACCCCCCCTTAATTCAATGAGATTCATCTAATCCGATCAAAACAATTTTTCAGACTGCTTTGGTGAAAGATCCTGGCGTCTCAGTTAACCGTGTTATATGGAGCCCTGATGGTTTGTTATTTGGTAAGCTTTCATGAAAGGCACATTTCCCATCTTACTGTATTGTACTGTCAAAAGGAAGTTGAATGGTCTCTTACAATGACTATTTTCCTATGGAGCAGGGGTTGCCTACTCTAGGCACATTGTTCAAATATATTCCTATCATGGGAATGATGATATACGTCAGCATTTGGAGGTATAACATGGTGCCATTATGGCTATTCCCCTGGTGATAAAATTCTGAATAATTTCACAGTTCAGACTGATAATGCTTTTGCAGATTGATGCTCATGTTGGAGGCGTAAATGATCTTGCATTCTCTCACCCTAATAAGCAGCTCTGTGTTATAACATGCGGAGACGACAAAACTATAAAGGTAGGGAAGGCATGATATATCTCTTTGTTGCCTATGAACGACAATTTTGGGTAGGGGAATAATTGTTTGTTCTTTCCAACTCTTGCTAATATCTAGGTTTGGGATGCAACATCTGGTGCAAAGCAATATACATTTGAGGGTCATGAGGCACCTGTATACTCTGTGTGCCCTCACCATAAAGAGAACATTCAGGTAAGGATACTGTTACAGTGTCTCTTGTACAATACTAAATAGTTGTCTGCGCTCTTGCCCTTTTGTTGATAACTTCCTTCTTCAGTTTATTTTCTCTACAGCATTGGATGGAAAAATAAAAGCGTGGTTATATGATAATTTGGGATCTCGAGTAGATTATGAGGCTCCTGGTCGTTGGTGCACAACAATGGCATACAGTGCTGATGGAACTAGGTTGGTTCTTGTGTTATTGCTACTTAACATATTTTGCTAGTGTCGCTTGAGAATAATAGATTTTTCTCCAATCTCACTTTCTCTCTTCTTCTCTGCCTTTTTGTTTTGGATGGGGGTGTTGGGTGGCAAACTTGCAGACTGTTTTCATGTGGAACCAGCAAAGATGGGGAGTCACACATTGTCGAGTGGAACGAAAGTGAAGGGGCTGTTAAGAGAACATATCTAGGCTTTCGAAAAAGATCGCTGGGTGTAGTACAATTTGATACAACTAAAAATCGATTTCTGGCAGCTGGTGATGATTTCTCAATCAAATTCTGGGATATGGACCATGTTCAACTCCTGGCAACTATTGATGCTGATGGAGGTCTTCCAGTAAGTTTATTTTGAGGTTGTACTGAGAAAAGTGTGATGCTACTATGTTCTAACTGCTTTTCCTTTTATATCAATAAATTATTTAAGGCAAGCCCTCGAGTTCGATTCAACAAGGATGGTTCTCTATTGGCTGTTTCTGCTAATGAAAATGGGATAAAGATTTTGGCAAACAATGACGGAATTCGTTTAGTACGCACTTTTGAGAACCTGGCTTATGATGCTTCAAGGGCATCTGAAACTGCAAAGGTACTTGTTACCCCATTGATATAAATCTTGAAGTTTCAGTTTTTCTTTACACAAGCATGACCAGGTGTCCTTTGCTTTAATATCATGCAGCCTACAGTAAATCCAATATCTGTAGCATCAGCAAACAATTCTGGATTTGCAGATAGGGTGACCTCTGTTGTTGGCATCAGTGGAATGGTTTGTAAATATAACTCCCAAAATGTGATTTGCAAATACATTTTTGTTAGTTGTCATCAGATCATAGGCCCATGGAAAAAATATATGTATATACACACTTTTTCCATAAATACTCGTTTTGTTCAAACGTGGAGGACACACTAGGAAGTCTTGCCTGTTTTTCATGTCAACATCACCTACTAATGTATATTTTACATCCTATTGACTTTGTAAGAACGGAGATGCAAGAAATACGGTGGATGTAAAACCCCGGATTAATGAAGAGCCTAATGACAAAACCAAGATATGGAAGCTTACTGAAATTAGTGAATCATCACAGTGCCGGTCCTTGAAGCTTCCTGAGAACCTCCGAGTGACTAAGGTATAATCTCCATGTCTCTTGATTCATGAAATATCTAATTGTGTTTGTTATCCCATTTTCAAGACTTGGAAACTTTTCCAATGAACAATCAGATAGCAGATAATTCGTGTATAGAATCTGATGCACATTAAGCCAGAGTTTGTCTTCCTTCAGGTTTAAAAGCTGGCAACTTCTATGTTTGTCACAATGTCTTTGTGCACAATCTGACATGATCAAGGCATGTGACATGGGAACATCCCATCATCAAGTGACATTATTAGGTTTAGTTGAGTGGAAATGAACCATATGATCCAGCGGTGTTGAGCTTCTCCTTCCATATGAAGAAATTAGGTTCAGGTTTTTTAGCGTTTCTATGAGTTCTCCTCCTGTTTGGGAGGGAAGGCATATTAATTTCGTGTCGTCTCCTTTCCCTATCTTAGTCACCGCATGTGATTCTAATTGAAGTGAAACGGAAGTCCAAAGAGGTGATCAATCAGAATGTTGTGGGAGGCTTATAACCTCCTAAACAAGGTCTAGCACCTACACATTCTGTATTTTAGTCTCTTTTCTTTTCCCTAATAGATTGTTCAACTTATATTAAAGAAGATTGGACGTCCAAGTATCATTTTCTGCACCTTCAGATCCCCCTTCTTTATCCTTCGAGATTGTCCAGAGTATAGCAAAAGGCCTCTAAAATTTGTGTGCAATGATTTGGCAACTTTAATATTGTCCAACTTTGTATTAACAACAGTAACTAAGCTTCTGCTTGGTATTTCAAGTTTGCCTTTTGAGTGCTTTCTACTGAATCGTGGCCATGTTCCTTCCCCTTACCACACAATTGGAAGCTGTTGTGTCTCCGTGACTGCACAACATGGATGTGAGGACATTGCAATCAGATATCGAACTGAATTTCGCGGAGAGTTCTCACTGGGGAACAATACTTAGCTGGAGATTTTGTTTTGTTGTCAATATTTCTTCCCAGTTTGTTTCAACTGTATTAGTTGAGGGCACAGTTTTCTGATTTGATTCAATGCTGATTACTCCAGATATCAAGGTTAATATATACAAACTCTGGTAATGCCATCTTAGCATTAGCATCAAATGCTATTCACCTGCTTTGGAAGTGGCAAAGAAATGAACGCAATTCAAGTGGCAAGGTAAATGGACATCAACATTGTTACTTTTCTCCATTGTTTACAGAAATGGTTCTGAAAAATGAGTCCATCTTTATTTAGGCAACCACCAGTGTTTCACCTCAATTGTGGCAACCTTCAAGTGGCATCTTAATGACAAATGATGTGCATGAACCAAACCATGAGGAAGCTGTCTCCTGCTTTGCTTTGTCCAAGAATGACTCGTATGTGATGTCAGCATCTGGAGGAAAGATCTCCTTGTTCAATATGATGACATTCAAGGTATAACAAGATTGTCTTCTTTATTTCTACCCTTTACCATAAGATCCAGTGCTGAACTTTTTTCTGGATGCAGACGATGACAACTTTCATGCCTCCACCTCCAGCAGCAACTTTTCTTGCATTCCATCCTCAAGATAATAACATTATCGCTATTGGCATGGATGATTCTACCATCCAGATATATAATGTCCGAGTAGATGAGGTATGATAAAGATAAAAAGTTGTTTTTGACAATTGGCAATCATCAGAATTTCGTGTTTTTGGGCCAGTTATTGTATATCGTAATTGACTAGATGTCAATCTCTTGATGAAGGTTAAAAGCAAGCTTAAAGGCCACTCTAAAAGGATAACTGGCCTTGCCTTCTCTCATGTGCTGAATGTGCTGGTTTCTTCAGGAGCTGATTCCCAGGTTAATGACTTGACACGCTTGGCTGTCATGTAGTTTTTGACTTCTTAGTGTTTTGTCAAACTATTTTCATGATTAATGTGGAAATTACATGTATATGATAGATTGCTTGTTCTCTCCTAACGATTTTGCATATAATGCATCATACACTCTCCATATCATTCAATACTAAGCAAAACAACTAGGCATGGGACAACAACAACATACCCAGCGAAATCCCACAAGTAGGGTCTGGAGAAGGTACAATGTACGCAGATCTTACCTCTACTTGAGAGGTAGAGAGGTTGTTTCTGGTAGAACATCGACACAAGGACAAGCAATATAAAGTAGTACGAAAAGAAAATAACAGAAGCGAATAAGCCATATACTATAAAAAGCATGTTAGAGCAGTCTGAAAAAAAGTAGTAACTACCACAAATTAATACGATAATCGAAGTACAAGAAATAACAAATAGTAGCAAAAATAAAAGGACAAGAAGCTACAAGAGTAATACTACGACTACTAGTAAGAAAGGATTAGCGGGACAACGCTCAACTACTATCCTAATCCGTGTCCTCCATAACTTCCTAACTAAGGTCATGTCCTCGGCAAGCTGGAACTGCGCCATGTCCTGTCAATCACCTCTCCCCGAAACTTCTTCAGCCTACCTCTACCTCTCTTGAAACCGTTCATAGACAACCTCTCACACCTCCGCACTGGGGCACCGAGTCCACTCCAACCTTGCCCCAAATATCTTCATTTAATCTTTTCTCTCCTAGTATGCCCCCACACATCCCTCGGAACATCCTCATTTCCGCAACTTTCATTTTCTGAACGTGAGAGTTCTTGACTAGCCAACACTCCACCCCATACAACATAGCCAGTTTAACCACCACTCTGGAAATAAGAAGTAATTTCACTGCATATCATATTAGATGATGAAAATATATTTAAAAGCTAGATGAAGAATAAGATCATTTCATGCTCTAAATAAGAGCTGAATGAATTCTGTTTCAAAATTCATACATGATTATTGTTTTAGAAGTGTTCAAGCATTTTGGGAGACACCAAAATCTAAAATATATGGCCTAAAGATGAGCCGAGTAAATTGCAGGTTGTGTCCTTTTGCTTGCATAAAGCTCCCCACTACAGTCATTAGTTTTTCGCACTTTTAATATCTTTTATTGGTGACAAATGCTAAGCCTATATCCTTTTCAAATATCATTCCATTAATCTGTCGAAGTTACATTTTGCATTTCTGACACTCTTTAAAGAGTTAACACTATTCATCAACATTATCTACTTCTGTACAGCTGTGTGTATGGAGCACCAATGGGTGGGAAAAGCAGAGGGCTAGATCGTTGCAGCTACCAGGGAGATCGACATCTCAATCAGATACCAGAGTGCAGTTTCATCAGGATCAAACTCATTTTCTGGTAGTACATGAGGCACAGATTGCTATATATGAAACAACAAAATTGGAATGTTTAAAGCAAGTAAGTCCTCTCCCAGACTGCAGATGCTTGTTAAATGCGATTAAATCTCAACATTAATAGATAATATCTTCTTCTACAGTGGGTTCCGCGTGAAAGTGCTGCCCCAATTTCTCATGCCACATTCTCCTGTGATAGCCAGCTGATATATGCCAGTTTCTTGGATGCAACTATGTGCGTATTCACTGCAGGGCACCTCCATATGAGATGCCGTATTATTCCTTCAGCTTATCTATCACCCAGTATTAGGTATTTTCCGCTTCCTCCTAACTTATTTACTGCTTTAATTTTAAGATATTCTGCCAACACTATTGAAGATGAAATTACATGTCTTTTTTCCTAATAGTTAAGACTTTCATGAGATAGAATAGTGAAATCGGGATCAGAACAATATCCAGGCCTGAAGTCTGAACTGCAACCTATCACGGAAAGGGAAAAAAATATCCACAAGCTTGACCATTGGTAAAAAAATATCAACCAGTGCATGGGCTATGTTGAAATGTAACGTACATTTAACGCATGCACGAGGACTACATAATTCATCATCCTAGACCTTCTTTCTTAAAAAGAATTAACCATGTGGGATAAATATTCCAAAAGAATTCATTTTGCAATCACATATTTGTAAAATCATGTTATTACATCGAAGTGGGGGCGTCTGACTGCCAGATAAATATTCCAAAAGAATTCATTTTGCAATCACATATTTGTAAAATCATGTTATTACATCGAAGTGGGGGCGTCTGACTGCCAGGATTAACATTTCTAGCATCAACGGAACATCCCTCCTAATACTATGTTTCAGGTGTTTGATTTTTTGACTTCTCTGCATCATGAGTTGATATAATAAGTAAATTTATGTGTGATATTCTTAGGAAGTAATGTGAGGATACCCAGTCAATTCATCAAACAGATTTCATCTCTGATACTTGAAGTAATTTTCAAAAACTTTTTCATTTTTCTGCAGCAACTCAAATATCCACCCAGTTGTAGTTGCAGCACATCCACAAGATCCAAACCAGTTTGCATTAGGTCTGTCTAATGGTAGTGTTCATGTTTTCGAACCACTTGAATCTGAAGGCAAATGGGGGATCCCTCTGCCACTTGAAAATGGATCAGCAAATGGTATGCCAACGGCTCCATCTGTTGGAGCTTCAGGCTCCGATCAAGCACCAAGATAGCAAAGAAGCCACTGAAAGTCTCGCATGTTGTTTTGCTGGATCTTACACGAATTTCAGCTCAGACTGACAAGTACATGTTCGTTCTAGGAGACTAACCAGAATCCTCCAAGTCAAAACACAAAGTGTATGCAATGCCACAAAAATTTGTGTTCTTTGCAACTGGAAGGAAGGGAAATTTTCACGGGGGCTAGGAGTCTTAGGACTAGCTGCAGCTGACTTGGCTCATTTGTGGTAATCTATTAGCTATAGGACATAATTTAGCTCAGTACTTTCCAACGTGTAAATGTCAACTCATGACGTAAGATGTAATGTAAAATGAATACTTTACTCTTTGTATTCTTTAGTGTAGTGAGGAATTCTCTCCCATCAGCTTTCTAATTCGAGTGTTTCTTGAATTGGATTTTGGTATGTCTCACCAATTATGGGTGAGAAAGTCCCTTTGATCTGTGACTCTTCTCAACCTCTAACTTATTGCCCAGTCAATTGTTTCTTCGATATCCAGTGACCCATAATTGGTTGAATCATATTTCCCTCAAAATTGAGCTATTTATTCAATTGGATACACAAAAATTTTAGCTTGATTCTCTGCTTTGGCTCATTGAGATAGAGGTGCAAAATTTGTGAGAAAAATTAACAATCATATTTGAAATCTGAACTCTTTGCTGGCCATGTGAAGTGGATGTGAGTGGAGACGAAACAGAATATACATGAACGTAGTCTGAACTTTAACCTAAATCTACAATATAAGTTATTTGGTTGTGAAGATACTTGATAGGAATTCATAGAACATGGCAAGTAAGATCCTTTAGCAAGTGCTCAAGAAGAAATGTTTTGATATCATTGTATAAATGCCACAAAAGGTTTACGAACAAATCAACTTAAGTGTGAGAATAGTGAAACGAGATGCAGAGTTCCATGTCATTGTGGTTTTACAATAAAAATCAGCTCGAGTTTGTACCTGCTTATCCTAATTATAAGTGAACCACGCAGATAAGAGTGCTAAGACAAGTAGAGTTAGATAACATATCTCTATGGGATTATAACCACCATAAAAATAATGAAGATAAAATAAAATTCGATGTGGAATTATGGGATCCTAATGTAGGCAACTAAACATTTAAGCACAATCAACATTAGAGATAACACTCCTGTCACAAAATTGAAATAAGATGGCCGAAATAAAAGTGCGCTGTTACGCAATAGGAAAAAGAAAAAGCGAAGTGTATCATTTTCGTAGAAACATTGTCCATCGAGAAATATCGACCTAACATGTACACTAACACGAATCTCATAGAAACGCACATATCCAGATGAATGCGCCCCCATATAAAGTTGTAATGAATTATATGTCCAAAGTAAAGTAGCCCACATTGATAATAGCGTGAGTGTGTATCATACGAGATTTTCCAACCATACCAACATGCAAACCACCAGTATAATGCACTATGCCCCATATACAGCATTTATTCAGAATAGAACACCCAAAATGATCACACGACTAATAGTAAGGCCTTGAACCCACAACTGAGTGCTGAACTAAGAATGAAGCACAATAATACGTCCATAGAATATTCATCCAATCAAAGTTCCTTGGTAAATGTTCATGAGCAACAGAAATGGTACAAAAGCTTACTAAAGCCGAATCTGACTAGAAATGGTACATTCATGAAATTGTTCATCAACTTGCCAAGGAAATAATCATTCATTTCCATATCTGAACCTTAGTCAAACATGAAAGCTTACTAAAGCCGAAATCTGACCATAATCGCCAAAGTACCATGATGGCGCAACACCAATTCAAAATTCAGAAGTGGTTGCTGTTTCTTAATGGCTTGAAAACAAATATGTACAAAACCTATTACCCTCCACCCAGTGCTAAGGAAGCTTATCTACATTCCAATCATACTGAAGTGCCCAATATGACTGAAGGCTTCATCTATGGCACGATGAAAAGACCGACCAAGATACACTGAAGAATGACATGTAGCCAAATCTTCAACAGACAAATTATTTACAATTCAACAAATATCATATTTTATTGTTGATCTATGCACAGCAGTTTCACAGCACTGACTAGGTGATCAAAACAAGTATCCTTGCGCCATCTATTCGGGCCTGTAGTTCACCAGATTTGGGAGCTCAGTCGACTGGAGTTTCCTGATGTCATTTGCAGTTACCTTGCAGGATTCTAAGGTAAGTGATTTCAAGTTCTTGAGTTGCTTCAGATGTTGCAACCCTGCACCTGTTATGCGAGAATTTGAAACATTCAGAGACACCAGCTGTGTCAACCCTGCATTTTAGTGCAGACAAAAGTCGATTCCATCAGAAATCCAGAAATCAAAATGTTTAGACAGCAACTACTATCCACTATGTGGAACGGGGGGGGGGGGGGGGGAGTGCATGGTTTTGACTAGTTCTTAAAAGAACCACGAGATTGGTGCATCAATAGCTATAGCTGCCGGGGATAAACAAAGGGAGGAAGAACTAAAGAGAAACCCTGGCATAATGGCTAAGCCAGCTACTTTGGATAGAAGCATACGATAAAAAAACACAGAGGTGGAGGATGAGATTAGAGATAATGTTATATGGCCTTTGACCACACATGTAAAATCAAGGAGAACAAATAAGCCAATGGTACGGGGAAAAAAACACAAACACAGATGAAACAATACCATAAATCGCTTCCAAGCTCTTATCCGTCAGGTGACTGTTTTGAGAAAGATTTAGCAGTGTCAGGGACGTTAGGTCCTTGATGTTCTGTACACCAGCATCAGTTAAACCTCCACCACAAATTTCCAGAGATCGCAGATTCTTAAAATCTATCATCAGACAAAATTGACCAGAATAATAATAGTCAGAATTGAAAAGCTTAGGAGCGGTGATTTATGCACATTTTGAATTACTAGATATAAACCTATAAACTGTGATTTTATAATTCATAAAGGGAAAAAGGGGCAGGAGGTTGAACACTGAAAATAGTAGCACAGCTGCATTGACACCGGCATATCAGGATAAAAGTTTGTTTCACATGAATAACAAGTCACCATTAGCCACAAGCAACATGAATATTTTATATTTCCAGCAATAGGAGTATAGGACTATAGTTAAAGCCCAAACACTTGAGGGAATAAATAGAATAGAGGGGAGAGGGGCTGCAGGGGCGATGATAGCACCAAAAGTTGCACAAGACAGATTGAAAAGGGAGACACCAGATGCTGCATAAAAGAGACCGATAAGACGTACGTCGAAGATAGCTTGTTCCAGAATCAGTGATCCTAGCTCCAAAGAGGTCCAAGTGAGTTAGCCCAGTCAAGCCTACATTTTGTAGGAACCATACCACACATCAATTCCAGTATCTAAATTAAACATTTCTAATCACAAGTGATAATCCAGTAACAGGCCTCACATAGTTGCTGCTTTATTTATGAAATATGTAAGCATTCACTTGAAATTATTATTATGCTAGAGATGCAACATATTTCAACAAATTTTCAGGAAAAAATAAGAATATTTCAAGCTCAAGTAGTAAAAATCAATAGCAAAATAAAAGATAAAAGATGTACACATCAACAACTAGGGAACCAGGACCAATATCCAAGGAGATGGATTCCAATCAAAAAAGAATATCCAAGCGGGATTCAATCCAAAAACAAAATCCAAGGAGAGGGATTCCATTCAAGTAATATCGAGGAGGCCATTCACAAGGAGTCGAGCAAAGAAATCCTATAACTCGCATTTGAGGTTTAAGAAGAGGGATGTCTTTGACGACATCAAGAATGGAGCTTAACAGGATTACAACCTCCTTAATCGAATTTGAAATTATGGAGATGACACAACACTTCATCCAGGGAAGTGGAGATGACTAGGACCACCAAAAGATCAGTTTAGAGACTCTAAGATGTCCAGGACATCGACCTGTAGTCAAAGAGGTACCTACCGGCTCAATGACCTGGTAGATGTAGAATGACCAGCGGTCTCGACTTGGTCCTGATAGACTGACAGGGCGGTATTACTTTTGTGTTGGATTTCCTTATGAGCTTTGAGAGAGGTTTATGGGTCAGCAAAACCTAATAGCCGATAAATAGTTAGTTTTAACATAAGTTGGGAGATATTTTAATCTTAAACTAGTGAGGGAAGGTAGATACCTATGCTCTTTAGTGACTCAAAAAGTTTTCAAGTGAGTGATTTGCTTGTATTGTTGTCATCTGGTATCATGATTTTTGCTTGGGTTTGTTTCTACAAATCCCAGATCCTTAGTTCACTTATCCACAAACTCCAAAGATATCAAATAAAAAGAAGAGAACAGAAATCTGAAATTTCTTCTGGTTACACCTGCTGGCCAAGTTGAAATTTTGGAGGGTTTTGGGAGCTCGTGCATTTTTGGGAATCATTTAGATGGGGTCAGGTGATCCTCCCACCCCTGCTTCTGGATTTTGATCAGCTACTCTATCCGCATTTGCCGATGGATGTGAACGGGAAGAGAGCTCTCACCTTGACAGGAGGATTGGCAGGACGAAGATCCGGAACGAGTGCAGCTATCGAGTGCATTTGTATGCATCATTAGATAATGTTCAAATTTGATTAGGATGTTGTGATGCTTGTTTCATTTGAAAAAATTAGAGAATATTCGCCCCCCCCCCCCCCCCCCCCCTCTTTTCCAAATTTCACAGCCAATTCTGGGCAGAAATTCTGCACTGCTTTTGAGTGCCAAAATTTGGGTCTCGAGTTTTACTTTGAGCAGATTTTTGCTTCAACTTGCTGATTTTTAGACCTCTGGTTCATGAGGAAAATATATTGAGATGAAAGTGACACCAAATATACCATTATGGGAAGATTCTTACTTGTAAGTGCTGCAAGCCCAGTATCGGTTATTTGGCGTGTGTCCAAATTGAGTGACCTCAAAGAGGATAGCCCACAAAGCTTCCTTAGACCACTGTCTGTGACAACAGTGAAGGACAGATTTAAGCTCTCTAGGTTCCTTAACCCTGCACGACAAAAGAGCAAACAAATTGCATTAGCACAAACTGCAAAGTAGAGTCCATTTATCTAATTATGGCATAGGCTTCGTCAAAAAATTATTCCCCAAAGAGAAAGTAGTTCCATCATCAATGGTTTTCCGTAAGCTAGCATCGATTCACATCTTCCATGGCAATAACATTCAAAAAGTGGATCTAGATGGGCCAAAAGGAAAAAAAAAAACAATTCAGAAATCCTTAGTCATAACATTCAAATTTCAATAGCACTTGTCAGTTTGTCACTCCTCTCAATCTGCTTGATGCAGCTGCAATGCAGCTTCAACACCAGAAATCATGGAACATTCAGGTTATGTTTCCAAGAAAATTTACCTGGATTTGGTTTCCAAGGAATTATCTTGACTTATTGTAGACATCTTTTAGGCTTGGAGCAAGACTAAAGTTGGGGCAGCCATAATCCGATTTAACTCTTGACTATGGCCAACTAATTATTTAGTATCTCCCGTTTTTTACCTAACAACATTTAATGAGTTTCTGTTCACCCACAAAGCAAAGTAGAAAAGAATACTAAACATTATCATCTCTTCACAAGTGGGACGAACCCAGTCCAGCCCTGTTCTTGAATTTCTGAAAGCTTCAACAGAATGAAGAAGAACCAGAATACAGTTCACATTTTATGCTGCAAGCACAAGGCAAAAGAGAAACCTGAGAGATGACGGATCCCATTATTTCCAACTTCAGTGTCAGACAACTCCAAACTCTTCAGGCGATGCAGACCTGAAACAGAGAATAGCAAAACAGAGGGAAATTAGCAAATAAGACAAACGGGAACTAGAAAGGTTGTCAGAGCAAAGCTATGAAGAAGTTTATGTATGAAACTTGACCCGAAGAATTGGTCAAGACTCGAGACATCTATTTAAAAAAAAGGCATAAGATAGTTTTCAGATAAGCATCACAGGAATAAAATTGTCAGGACTAGATGGATTAAAAAAAATCTCCAGGGCTAGCAATCACAGCTAACATTCAGTTTCTCTTTTTAGTTGAGAATACATTAAAGCAAAAGTTAATATAAATTAATTTGCGAAAGCTGTTTATAAATAGACTGCTGAGGGACTAATAAAGTCTTAACTAGTTTGGAAATGAGGCACGGTTGATTGATACTGATAGTGCACTGACCTGACAAATTAATCAGCCCTTCATCTCTAATCCTACATGAGTCCAGGTTTAAGCTCTCCAAGTATGATAAACCTGCTCAAAGCAAGACAAAAGCTTATATAAATTTATAAGACCAGAACTATATGCTTTTGTTACCTTTTTGACCGGTAAAATTTGAGTTAAAGCCCCATGCTGATCAAGTTCAGCAACAAGGACACCATTAGATTTCAAATTTGGTTTGTTACTCAAGCCCATAAGATAATAATCTGCATGACTGCATAAGAGATGCCAGTAAGGATGGCAAGGGGGGGGGGGGGGGGGGGGGGGGAGTACAAATACAACCACTATTACCCCATCAGTTGCTCTGCATAAGTCACGGATGACTTCTTTAACCTGCCTAATAAGGGAACAAGCAATCCCCTTTCTCTTCTTTTCTCCTTTATTTTTGGGGTCATGGAAGATGGGGGATACCATTATATCCCTACCAGTTTTCCTAACCCAACCTACAATTCAACCCCCAATCATACCTCCTCACTCGGAACTAAAACTTAATCCATGTAGCAGAAGGCATACAAATTTATCAAATGACATCCACAATCTCTAATAACCTTGTATACATATTCAAAATCCCTAGACAACAACTCAGTAAAGTTATCATCCATTAAGCCAACCGTAACCAACTACTATTTATACTAAAGCTATGAAACTAGAATTAAAGTTCTGAAGAGAAGAACACTGGATGTATTCTCAAAAGAAAAAAGGAACACCGAATGTTATTCCATCAAGTGGCATTAAGCCTGCATAAAGCTACAGCAGAACCAGGAGGAGCAGGAAATGTCCCAACCAAGTGAAAGAAGCATACAAAAACAAGATCACCTTTCAGGTGCACAAGAATGGCATCTGTGATCTCATTGAATCCCAAATTCAGCACTTTCAAACTTTGCAAACCTACAGAAAATGACAAATGATGTACAAGAGTTAACTTCAACTTTTGAATATTATGATCAGGATAAAATCAGTGACTCATGAATCTGAAATGATATGACAAGTTACGAAATAAGAGCTGATAGATATATAATAAAAAAATAAACTCACTAGAGAACTTCTCACACCCATCATCAGTCAAACAACATCTGCTCAGGTTTAAATATAGCAGAGCATGAAGAGCTGCAAAAACAGCAAAAATAGACTTCAAAAAAACGGACTAAAAATGGAAAAAACAAGCATTTTCCACAATAGAGGATTCCTCAGATTTGGAAAAACCTCCTCGCTACTGTGATTTAACATCGATAGGACTTGTAAATAGGTTTAATAATTGGAGTTGCCAGGTAGCTAACTGACACCCTAGTATGCTATATATTCCCAATACAATTTAATCTCGTTGAGACAATACCAGAAAGAGACTCCAGGCACGCTGCAGTAACAGGGCAACCCTCCATATTCAACAGACTAAGCTTTTCCAGAGCTGACCAAGAACAAAAGAAACAACAAAAGCTTCATTATAAGAACCTATATGTACTTGCAATGAATAAGGTTGAACAACAATTTTAAGTGCAGAATACCACATAAGTAACAGGGAAAATGGAATGAAGATACATGCTGTGCCTGGCTTAATTCAATTAGTCATCTAGCAATTAGTCTGTTCATCATGCTACAACATCAGAGTACGGGAAAAGTCCTGTGACTTCAAACATATTTCTGGATGACTGGGCAGGTTAAAAATTGAACTTCCATCTCCAACAATGCACAGGTTTAAGCTTGATATACGGTACAGATATGCACAGCTCTATATTTCTAAAAATATTTCTCCGTGATCACACTTCAGCGCTAATCTAAGGCAACAATAAACCTTTGACTGGTCGAGAGTTGAGACCTTGCACTAAGATAAAATGCAGGGTTACCTAACACTTGAAGACACAAAAATAAACCTTGTTTTTCCAGGAGCAAAAAAAAAAAGAAGATAAAATTGGGTATTTTGTACGAGGATACCATCTTCCCAAGTAGCAAGTAGTTACAAGGATTTCATTCAAGTATCATCATCGACAAGGGAATATATATAACTTTCTCAGGTACCAAAGTCCTTGCTGGTTTAGATTAGGTGGTACTATTGACTAAAAATAAAGCATAACGATAATAAACTAAGACTATTGACAAAAAAAAGATTAAAACACTTAATGAAGTCTAAACATTAGGTAGTTCAACCGCCAAGAGCCGACTCCCAAACCTCACATTGAGAATACTTAAATTCAAAATCTAACTGGGGCGATAATCAGGTGGTCTTGTATGTCCAGAACAGCTAGGTTGAGAGAAAAGGACATCCCTTTGTCATCTCAATCTAGTAAGGGCATGGATATTAGGTGAGAAGCCGAGAACCAACATTACTCAAGATGGTAGAATATGTACCTTTCAGAAAAGTAACACCATAATCTGTGACCTTACTGGATGAAATTTGCAATCCTTTCAAGTTTGTCAGGCCTGAAATATGAACACCAAACAACTTTTTAACATAGAACTATGAACAAGAAACAATTCAGCACAAATATCTACGAGTGAAAAGATCGTTGACACACTCTCTCATTGAAAAGTCAACTTGTGCATGATGAGTTATATTAAGTAATTAGTTAATTGTCACCATCACAAAGAAATAAAATTAAAGAACAGCATTCAAGCATGTGCACGATACTCCCCATAAACAAATCATAACAGTTGAGGTGAAATATCAAAACCATTACGCGACTATCACGTATAAAGATTGAGAAAGAATATCATTGACATTTATATGTAAATCTACGGCAGGGAAACTAAGAAACTCATTTAAAAAAAAAAAAGATACAAACTTCCCCATATAATTATACTGCAATTTCCTAAATCCTTCCTGGCCCTGTCTTTAACATAAATAGAAGCCCTATCCAAAAGAAACTCGCATACTTAAAGACCTGTTCATTTTTTCATTTTGACAAAACATATGCATTGATAGAGGCTGTCCACAGCATCAATAGCCTTCAAAGAATAAACAACTGATTGTGATTGGCAATGGAAAAGGAGGTTCAGACTTTCAGTTCGTTAACTAAATCTTCCAAATCCAAATAACCATCAATCTTTCAGTAATAGCAGCCCACATCTTAAGCCATAATGTCGGACTTATTTTTGTCGAATTCTTTCCCCAATTTAACTGCCTTCTTATTCAATATACAGATATGAGGCTATCTGAATAGCAGAACAAGGCAGACATACCCGCAAGAGGCTTCATATCCGAATCCGTGATGCAGTTGCAGCAATTGATGTTAAGAAATTCAAGCTTAGTTAGGCCTGCCGCAAATAAAAATCCTTGGATCAACTTCAGTATATTTCTTCACAGAAACCTAGGGGGAGGAAACCATGGTTCTGCTAAAATTAAATATAGTGAGCATGCATAGAAGACTCGGTGCAATTTGTAGAGAATCATAATCTTGTATAGGTTCTCTACTTTCTGGCATACTTCTTGCACTGATGATTGCACATCAAGGGGTTTAATTCGGTTATATTTGTACTATTATTAATCATATGTAGGTAATTTCAGCGACATTATAATTTGAAAAATCACTTTTGTGTGTTGTGACGTATAGGCAAGTTGTAAACATAAATGTTAGAAGAAAAAGGTGAAAAGCCCAAGAAAATGCAAAATATATTAAGAGAGTATTTGATTTTTAAAGATGATATTTTGAAGTCAAGTAATGATAAGTAATGAAGATTCAAGCAAGAGATATTGGGAAAGTTTTTAGAGCGACAATTTCTATCAAGAATCACGTGACTCAACTTCAACCGAGCACAACTCTCAATCTATAAGGAACTTGATCATACTTCTTAAGAGTATATCATCCTGAGCAATCTCTTGAGATTTCCATAAGAAAACATGTAGAAAGCTAACATCAATTTTATATTACCATCATCATGTCAGTTATTCTGCAGTTCACCACAATCTTACAGCCAATACCAATCACATCATATATAAAGAGCAAAAAGATTTTTGTTTTAAATTAGATTTGATGTTTTATTAATCTATAAATGGAGGACACCCCTATACAAGATATATACAACTGGTTACAGATTACAACAACAACATACCCAGTGAAATCACACAAATGGGGTCTGGGGAGGGTAGAGTGTACGCAAACCTTACCCCTACCTTGGGAGGTAGAGATGTTTCCGGTAGACCCTCAGCATAAGAACAAGCAGTTCAAAAAGAAATGAAACTTTAACTGTCATTCGAGAAGTTTAGCCATTCATAGTGTTGGAAGCAAGAATTTCAACAATCAAATTAAGACCACAGAGTTCTCATGGAAAGTACAATTGCAATAAAACTTTGAATTTTCAAGCTTGAAACTGCAGGAGGTGCTGTACTATAGACAGTTAAGCACCATTAGGGAGAAGAACAAACCTTTAACATGAACCATTCCCCCATGAATTTTTGGGTGCCTCTCCAAATCTAACTTCACCAAGTTAATTAACCCAGACAGCGCACTCATCCCTTGACCAGTAAGTGTATTATTCCTCCTAAAACTCAGTGTTGTCAAGTTTGATAGACCTGAAATCATTGTGTAATTAGCAGGTACTCCACAAATACAACAGGGAAAGGAGTATTAAGGCGTGGCAGCGTAAACTCATAGTATCCCAACAGATTTGCATAGATAGCATTTGTATTTGTAACACAGCACAAGTGAATATAAAATCAATGAATAAAGGAAACTTCTCTTTATCTATAAAATAATATGTAAGACAACTACATGTAACTTTGAAATCGAACAAATACATCTTTTAGATTATGCAGCTCAAAAAGTACTCTGTGTGACTATGGAAAAACTTGAGGTAATCAATCTTCTCCTGCAAAGTTTATCAACAACTAGATCCACTAGGAAATATGACAGCCCAGTTTCATCCAGCAGTTCAAGGACTAAGCCCTCCATCTTTAACTTTTTGCCTTATAAGTTTTGTTCTCTTCGTCTTCCGTCCTCTCCCTATCACTGGTAAAGGAGTAGTGCTATGAATGAGCTTTCTACGACTTAACTACATTCCTCCTGTAAGACAGCACATAAGAGGAGAAAGAATATTTACCACTTATATTTTCCACCCCGCGGTCGGTAATCTGGTCACAATAATTAAGATTTAGTGCTTGCAAATTAATACAATCTTTGAGATTAGTCAGTCCAGGATCTGTGATATCAGACCCCGACAGATCTAGGGAAAGTAGAGATGAACCCTGTGAAGAGATGACATCCATCCAACGGTCGTTCAGACCAGGATATTCTCCTATATTCAGATCCTGTAATGCGAAAATCACTTCATCAAGAGTTTGTCTGACCTCAAAGTCACATAAAAGAATCAGCTGCCACAATACCTCTTATCTAGGTGTTCTACTCTATTTTAGACAAAATAAGCGTGAAGATACCTGAAGAGCACAATCTCTAAAGGCTTCAAGAGAGACATCTGTAAGACGCTGCAAGCAAACCAATTCATCAAAGATCTGCTGACTTATATCCCTAGGCAATACAGAGAAGGTACTGTATTTATCGATGTCCTGCAACAGAAGTGCGGGAAAAATCAGTTTGCAAAATAGAGGCCAGTTTCACCTGATAAATCATTTTAATGGGAAGACATACTTCACAGATCCTATGAATACACAATTCCATGAGAGATGGACATTTTCCTTTTCCCTGTTTAGCATCTATTCCTCGAGAAAATGAAGTTCCCAGCCATTTTGGACTTGCACTTTTGGAATATCGTCCAGACACTCCTCTATGTAGGCTATCCTCACTGACCTGCTGGTCACGCTTCCTAGAACATGCTCCTCCCATTTGATACGGTGTTGAACTTTCTTTATGTCAGCAGAACGGCAGATTATAGCTGGAGCGGCAATCCATGGGGTGTACTAAATTTCAGGTTGCCCTCTATCACGATACCCTGCAAGCCAACAAAACAACGAAATCCTTAAGACTGATTTCCAGAGACCTTTCTAATTATGCAAGTGAATTAAATACAAGCTTAAAACTAGAAATGATGGGACACGTGATTGTGGATCGATAAGGCAATAAGCAGACATATCAGCACCTGCGGGATGATGACAAAATCATGCACATCTTAAGGGGGAAAATGGTCACACCAACAGAAAATACTTGACATAATTAAAGCATCTATACGTAAAGGAAAAATGACTACACCTGCATGAGACTGTATAATTTTGACGGACACCGGAGAACATGTCTAAAAATGAAGAAGAAAAAACTCTGAAAGACTTGTTCAAGTAACTGCACGATGCAGACTATTTACCAAAACAAAGGGACATATTCTTCTTGTTTTATCTTTTACTGATATGTTGCAATGGAATTTTATTTCTCACACTAGAAGTACCTAAAAAGGGAAATAACTTTCAAGAAGTTCAAGCACTTTGCCAAAGATGATTCCTTCTGAAGTAATACTGTAGATGATGGCCCAATAATAGATGAGGAACGCAAAAGCTAAAAACATAGAAATACGCCCAAAAGTGAGGATCAGAAACAAGAAAGAGAGACATAACAAAGTCGCACATACTAGACCTGCTCACTCACAGAACACAAAGACAGACGTTTAGACATTAAGAGAGTACTCAGACCATCGAAACTGCAAAGTACACTTTTAAGTCCATAGCTTTGATATACCACATAAAAGCAACCAGCTGCTTGTTTGGAAACACGTGAAGCAGGAAGGCTCTTAAAATGAAAAGAGTGGCAATATCCCAACACCACAAACGAATGAATCCAAACTAAAAAACTGCCAATACATATTAAAAAGAAGATAATGGTACAAACCACTGTATTAAATACAGCTCATGAAATACTTTTAAATTACGGATTGAGGTAATTTTATAAAATTTTCTGTTAAATAAGGCAATATACACACAATATACAGGTGTATATTGCCTTATTCAATGGCTCGGATTCTGCACATATTGGTGGTCTCGGTTTTGGTTAATATTGGACATAAGAATATTGTATATTTGGAAAATATATGTGTAGTATATTGTAATGTATTTGTTACCTAAATTAGGATTATACACTATCATAATTGTAGAGTTAGAATTATGGTAGAATAAGATTTTAGGAATATGATTCTCTTATTTTGTAACTTGTATATATACCTATTCAATTAATGAAAATAATCAAGGGGATTATTTCTTTCATGGTATCAAGAGACTAGGTTTTACAAAAATTCTCACAAAAGTTTTGACCATTCTCGGCCGAATACCCCCCCCCCCTCGGATTTCTCTTCCGAAAGTAGTCTTCCACTCTCAAAATCTCTTACTTTTCCCAAATTTCCCCTCCTTCTTTGTTCTTTCAATATGTCTAAGAACAATTATCATCCTACCCTCATGGTTTCCAACGTTAAGAACAGTATCCCGATTGTGCTTGAGATGGAAAACGTCCAATATGCGACGTGGGCAGAGTTGTTTAAGATTCACGCTGTCTCCCATCAAGTTATCCATCACATAATTCCTCCCGCTACACCTCTTCCCGCGGAGGATCCTCAGCTATGGATTACCCATGATGCTACCGTTCTCCGGTGGATCTATTCCACTATTTCGGTTGACCTTTTACAAACGATTATTGAGCCGGATACCACGGCTATGGCACTTGGAATAGATTGCGTGACATATTCCAAGATAACCAACATTCACGTGTCGTCACACTTGAGCAGGAATTCTCCCTTGGAAGATCTTCCTAACATATCTGCCTATTGCAAGAAACTTAAGGAGTTGGCAGATCAACTCCGTAATGTGGGCGCACCTGTCACAAATAATCGTCTGGTTCTACAATTGGTTGCCGGCCTTTCGGAGGCCTATAATGGCGTTAGAACTCTCTTACGTCAAAGCAACCCTCTTCCCGCCTTTTATCAAGCCCGCTCAATGCTTACTTTGGAAGAAACCGGTTTGGCTAAAAAGGCGGCTACCGGAGCAAGTCCCGTCGTCATGGTGGCGTCCTCCCCAAGCTCTTCGGATTTTGTTAATAATTCTTGTCAAAACCATAGTCATGGTAGCGGCAAAAATAATCATAAGAATAATAACAAAAACCGCGGGGGCAAACGCGGCGGTTCCGGTGGTCAGCAAGCAGGCGGTGGCCCCATCCAGGGAACAGTGGCCCACCACCCCCCTGGTCCCAGCAGTGGGGCCCATGGCAGTGGGGCTGGGGCAGTGGACAGTGGGCCAGCAGCCCTTATACTCCAGCAGTGAATTCCGGCGGCACTGTGGGGTGGCGCGGCAATTTAGGTCCAAGAACCGGCGGTGGCGGCCCACGCGGCCGGTGGCCCGGCGGCGCCGATTCCGGCGGCTACGGCCCGGCTCGGTCACGCTTCGGAATACTTGGGCCCCGACCTCCGCAAGCCCATCATGCAGCAGGCCCCACTCAGACCGATATCGAGGCTGCGATGCACACATTGGGGTTGACTCAACCGGATCCAAATTGGTACATAGACACCGGGGCCACTACTCACATGACTTCCGATTCAGGTACTCTTTCATCTTATTCCAATTTGAACACCCCTCGGGGTATAATTGTTGGTAATGACAACTCTATTCCAATTCAAGGTTATGGTCAGAAAATGTTGTCTCCCCCCAATCCACCCCTTATTTTGAAGAATACTTTACATGCTCCCAAATTGATTAAAAATTTAGTGTCTGTCCGAAAGTTCACCACTGACAATTCCGTTTCCGTTGAATTTGATCCTTTTGGTTTCTCTGTGAATGATTTCAAGACGGGGAGTCATCTCATGAGGTGTGATAGTAGGGGGGATCTGTATCCTATCATGCCCGATTTCAGTCCATCGAGTCAAGCCTTGCCGTCAGTTTTTGCAACCATTTCTCCTTCCGTGTGACATGCTCATCTTGGTCATCCGGGATCTTCTATTTTATCAATTTTAGATAAAAATAGCTTTATTTCTTGTAAGGGTACGAGTCGTACTCATATTTGTCAATCTTGTTCATTAGAAAAAATTGTTAAGTTGCCACTTGTGGACTCAAAGTCTCATACTTCACAGCCATTTGATATTATTCATAGCGACCTATGGACGTCTCCTGTTCTAAGTTCGTTAGGTCATCGATATTATGTTCGTTTACGGATGATTATTCTAAATTTTTGTGGACGTTTCCAATTGTCAATAAATCTCAAGTGTTTTCTGTCTTCATAAAATTTAGAGCATTCATTAGAACACAATTCGAAAGAGAAATAAAGAATATTCAATGTGATAATGGGAAAGAGTACGACAATAGGGTATTTCGGGAGTTCTGTGATAATAATGGGATAAATTTTCGTTTTTCGTGCCCTCATACATATTCTCAAAATGGAAAAGCCGAACGCAAAATTCGTTCCATAAATAACATTGTCCGCACTATCTTACTTCATGCTTCCGTACCCCCGTATTTTTGGCATCATGCTCTGCAAATGGCAACATATCTCCTTAACATAATTCCGTCCAAAGGTCTGACATATTCTTCCCCCCTCCAAATCCTATATAATAAGAACCCTTCTTACTCTCATCTTAGAATTTTTGGGTGCTTGTGCTATCCGTTATTCCCATCCACCACAATTAACAAACTTCAGGCTCGGTCTACCCCGTGTGTATTTTTGGGTTATCCGTCTAATCATCGTGGTTATAAATGCTTTGATTTATCCTCCCAGAAAATCATAATTAATCGTCATGTCATTTTTTATGAAACTCAATTTCCTTTTGCGAAAGTTCATACTCCCGAACCTAGGTCGTATAATTTTTTGGATGACCAAATATCCCCGTATATTATTCGGCATTTTTCGGACATCCCCGCACCCAAAACTCTCCAGCGGGCCCACTGTCCGCTGGCCCCACTGTCCCGTGTCCAGTTTCAGCCGCTGGAACAGTTCCAGAAATTGGGCCAGTCCACCTCACCCCGAACGGTCCGGGTCCGGTCGGTTCCGACCACGATTCCCGATTTGGGGCGGGCCCATGCTGCTGCCGGCCGGTCCATCCCGAGCCCGGCCCAATTCCCAAAATTCACTCAATTCTTCCTCGAGTCATATACCAGTCACTCGTAGTCAACGGGGCATTTTTACACCTAAAAGACATTTTAATTTACATTCTGATGTCTCTAAATTCCCCTTGCCCCGTAATCTTGTGTTCGCCTTAAATGACCCTAATTAAAAAATTGCTATGACTGATGAATATAATGCTCTTATTGATAATAAGACGTGGGAGTTGGTGCCCCGTCCATATGGTATTAATGTTATCAGGTCTATGTGAATTTTGGCTCATAAGGAGAATTCAGATGGTTCATTTGCTCGACATAAGGCACGGCTTGTGGGTGATGGTAAGACTCATCAGGTTGGGATAGATTGTGGGGAGACGTTTAGTCCAGTGATCAAGCCAGCTACTATTTGCACTGTGCTTAGCTTGGCTCTTTCAAAGACTTGGCCTATTCATCAGTTGAATGTCAAGAATGCTTTCCTACATTGTGATCTCAAGAAAACAGTCTATATGCATCAGTCGTTGGGTTTCAGGGATCCCAACCGTCCTCATCATGTATGTTTGTTGAAGAAGTCATTATATGGGCTTAAGCGGTCTCCACAGGCCTAGTATACGAGGTTTGTTGACTTTGTTTCGACTATTGGGTTCACTCACAGCAGGTCAGATAATTCCTTGTTCATCTACCGTCGTGGTTCGTCCTTGGCCTACATTCTGTTGTATGTGGATGATATCATTTTGACTGCTTCTTCCGATGCCTTGCGCCAGTCTATCATGGCCATACTCAGTTCTGAATTTGCTATGAAAGACTTAGGGCCCTTGAGTTACTTTTTGGGGATTGCCGTCAAACGTCATTCAGGAGGTTTGTTTTTGTCCCAAAGAAAGTATGCGGTTGAGATCATCGAGGGGGCTGGGATGTCATCCTGTAAGTCCACTTCCACTCTAGTTGATGCAAAACCCAAGCTTAGTGCCGCGGCAGATGCACCATACGAGGACCCGACCCGCTATCACAGTCTTGCAGGGGCCCTCCAGGATCTTACCTTTATCAGACCGGATATTACGTATGTGGTTCCGCAAGTGTGTTTATTCATGCATGATCCCCGAGTTGAGCACATGAATGCAATCAAACGCATCATTCGTTATATTCAGGGGACGCTGGACTATGGTTTGCACTTGTATCATTCATCTACAACCACACTTGTCTCGTACACATATGCGGATTGGGGTGGTTATCCGGACACCAGACGGTCTACGTCAGGATATTGTATGTTCCTTGGCAACAACTTGGTCTCCTGGTCTGCGAAGCGTCAGGCGACTCTATCCCGCTCAAGTGCAGAAACAGAATATCGAGGGGTAGCTAATGTGGTCTCAGAATCATGTTGGTTACGTAACTTGCTTTTAGAGCTTCATTGCCCCATTCAGAAGGCAACCTTAGTATATTGTGATAATGTTAGTGCCATCTACCTCTCAGGTAATCCGGTTCAGCACCAACGCACTAAGCATATCGAAATGGACATTGACTTTGTCCGTGAAAAGGTTGCTCGAAGACAGGTACGCGTATGTCATGTCCCGTCAAGATATCAAGTTGCAGACATCTTTACAAAGGGTCTTCCCTCGGTACTCTTTGAAGATTTTAGGGACAGTCTCAGCGTTCGAAGACCGCCCGCTATGACTGTGGGGGTGTGTTAAATAAGGCAATATACACATAATATACAGGTGTATATTGCCTTATTCAATGGCTCAGATTCTGCCCATATTGGTGGTCTCGGTTTTGGTTAAAATTGGACATAAGAATATTGTATATTTGGAAAATATGTGTAGTATATTGTAATGTATTTGTTACCTAAATTAGAATTATACACTACCATAATTGTAGAGTTAGAATTATGGTAGAATAAGATTTTAGGAATAGGATTCTCCTATTTTGTAACTTGTATATATACCTATTCAATTAATGAAAATAATCAAGGGGATTATTTCTTTCATTTTCAATGCAATTTCAACCAATCAAAACCACACACATATAAAAGCATGTAGATATAACGTATTGATGTGCAATCAGGTATACCAAGGACACTGAATTTCAATTTTCTATTAAATATATATTGTTCGAAGGAGAGCCTTGGTAAAGTTGTTGCCATGTGATCAGAGGTCACGGTTCAAGCCGTGAAAACAGCCTCTTGCATTTCAGGCTGCGTACAATAGACACTTGTGATCCGGCCCTTCCCCGACCCGCGCATAGCGGGAGCTTAGTGCACCGGGCTGCCCTTTATTAAATATATATTGTTCCACACTATACTCATATAAATGTCAAGAAAATAAGACATATATATTTACATGAAACAACAGTTCAAATAGTTATATGAGAGCATAAGGAAAAGCAAAGTATCATACCAATTTCACAAAGCTGCTAAGAATTAAAAGATGTAAGCAAGTCGCAAACTTTTTCAATCACCTAACAACATAAAAGATATTTAGGTGTGGATTGAACTCTGGAAAATACTTTCTAGAAACTTCCTAAGGCAGCAATACTTTTCAGGTCCAATAAAGCTTCCGGGTTCATTGTGAGAGAACACTATTGTTGTCTCTTTTCTTTTCCTTTTCCTTACCTTCTAATTAGTACATTTTTTAATAGTGGTGATACCTCACAACTGTAATATTAGTCAGAAATAACCATCTCCAAAAAATCACTCCTATTACATACATAAAAATATAATCTAGTTAATTAATAAAGGTACAGTGGAACACTATACAGTTATATTATTGTGTATGTACCTGAAAATACATCTCTAAAAACGCAAAGAAGAAGATGATTATGAAGAATTAGTTCTTAGTTTCTTATAACAACAAAAAATTAGTACAATTTTTTGCCTTTTATTAGAAATTCAATCTAAAACTAACAGAGAAACAATAAAATTACAGCAAACTCACAACTCTCGAAGAATCAATTTGCAATAATAGGAAGAAAAAGAAAAGATGATCAAATGTACAAACAATGAGAGTAGAAGGAACTGGAAAGTATCAGAAGAAGCCGAACCAACGGATTAGATCCACGTGTGAGGAAATTAGGCTTGGTATGGTTGCTTTGTAGGGATGAGATAAGAGAGGAGCGCGCGCGCGCTTTATCCATTGGAGTTCAGTTTGGGTCCCACGCATTGGAAGATAGTGTACGCAATGTTTTCAATCACTACAAGTGCACAAGGTTTCTTAAATGCCGTACGCCTTTCATAATCATGTTTTATAAGCAATCAATTTGTTAAAGAATCATCCACCAATTTAATTATAAATTTAACTTATATATATTGATATCATAAAGAATCTTGTAATTGTTAAATTACTTCTGCATGTTGTATATTTTTAGATGGTAATAATATTTATTATAAAGAATATAAATTTCATTTATCATGAAAAGTTATGTGTAAATTGTTACACCCCGTAAATTTTGTGTTTTGTCGTGTCGTTAATGTATAGTGATGTCCCGGAAAGAGGTACGATCTTACGGAAGGGTAATAAATGTTTATAATTGGTTTATGAAAGTTCTAGAGTGTATGAAAACTAAACGGATCAAAAAAAATACGTTTTGACGAAATTGGAAAATTGGGCATTTTGACGGACCGCCAGAGAGATTAACGAACCGTCAAAGTGCCAAGGTGAACCGTCAATTTGCGGCGGTGGAAAATTTCAGTCGGATTTATAAGCGGGTTACGCAAATTGGAACTCATTTTTCATCAAGACCCTAAACACCTTCTAAATCCTTTCTAAGGATTCCATAACACCCAAGGTCAATCCAAAGGCAAATCACGCAAGGTTAACGTGATAATCTCAGGGTAATCGTAGAAATCATCTTCCCCGGAGTGAAACAATTTTGGAAACCCTTGATATTGGGGTAACTTGTTGTTTTGAGAGGGTTTTGATATATCGAGGTAAGATTTATCCTCTTCTACTTATGTTTGTGATTAATTGATGATTTGGAGAAAGTTATGAAATGATTTTCATAATCAAAACTTCGTAAACTTGTGAACTCTTCGTAGTAGGATTTGTTGGGTTGTTTTACTCTATATATGAGTCGAACTGGATAATTGAATGGATTGTGTACGTTGTGGATTGAGGAGAATTATGGGTTGAAGGATTGTGAGATAAAATCACATAAGATTTTTCATGTAAGAAAAGCCTGAGGAATCATATATGCTAAAATTGTCGAATAACACATATATGAGTTTATATGGAAATGATATTTTTGATTGAACTGTGGGATTGAATTACATAAGCATCCATTGTAAAAAGAGTTTAAGAACCCGAGGTGTGCAAGGTTATCAATAAGACACCTAAGCGAAGCTTTTCTATGGAATTTAGATTCGATATTGATATTGATTCCTCGTATGATATAAATGATCATATGTAAGAGGAGCGGGGACTTGTAAAACGATTGTGGCGGCAAAGACCAGGTATGTGAAGGCTATATTTGTCTTTGTTCTTGGCATGATTACGTTAACAAGCTAGTTCTTATTTCGGCGCACAAGATGTGGTAGCCACAAGAACCATAATTGAGTTATCACGATCCTATCATAGTAGTCCTTCGTTATCGAGAACGAGTTGCAGTTAGACATGTTTAGCCAAATACCTAAAAATGATAGAAAAATGACCAGAAACTATAGAGAAATAAAATTGTCTTCCGGGACATGATGTTGTCTACAGGGCTATGATGATTGCCTTCGGGGCTACAATAGATTGCCTTCGGGGCTATTGGCCATACAATCTACCTACGAGGCTACACAGGTTGCCTTCGGAGCTAAATAGATGTGTGCTTGTCTTCAGGGCTATATAAGTACAACTTGCCTTCAAGCTATGCATTCACATCTAAGTGCCTTATACGAATCTAAGTAACAAATATTAGTTTACGCAGTTAGTAGACAACAGAGACAAGTAAGCGTAACCAAAACTTCTTTTAGTAGCTCTTCAGTTTATATTTAGAATGCTTTATATTTCATTTCAATTCAATTTAAGTCGTATTACATACTCGATACATTATTTCGTACCGATGTACCTTTGTCTAGGGACATTGCGTTCATGCCCGCAGGTTCAGACATGTTGCAGGAGTGATCACACCCGTAGGGCCCACCGAGTATCAGCTTTTGTGGTAAGCTCCAGATCATCCGGAGTTGCCAGGTCCAATTTTTGGTATGTTTATATCATGGGTAGGCCGGTGCCCTGTCCCGGTCATGATACAGTCATGACTCGTTAGAAGTTTGTAGACGTGTTTGTACATAGTAGTGTCAGTGTGGCGGCCTAGTCGGCCCTTGTATATAGTTTGTTTTGAATTTTGTTGCGTGCAGGGACTAGAGTAGGCCTGGTCGGCCACCCAATCATGTGTATATATATGTGTGTGTGTGTGTGCGGGGATAGTCCCGTTTTAGTCAAGTTGATTTATATGTATAGATATTTCAGTATACAACCTAAGTTGAGATTGTTTTTACAATAGGGCCTTAATGGCCCAACCTTTCTTTAAGGTTCAGGTTATGAGTTCAGTTTGGTACGCTCAGACCTAGCAAAGTACCGGGTGACAGTCACACCTCACCTAGGTTGGGGTGTGACATAGATTTTTTTAGAAAACCTGAATTAAAGTCTTTAATTATTTTGAAGTGTTATATGACATCAACCCCAATAATTGGCCCATTAGTGTACAACTTTCTAAGACATGTCAAGGTTTAAACCTAATGCATCCGACCCTTGAGAATTTTCTCTTATCAATCGTTTGATTTCATGGGAATGATTTTAGCTTTTGTTTGAAAGTTCTGAAGAAAAGTTTCAATTACCTGTTATAAAAAAATTTGTAAAACTTGTTTTCCAATCGAACACCTAAGAAACTTTTAAATCTGTTTACCAAAACTGAACAAAAATTAGGAAGACTATTTTACTGTTCTTTCTTCATATTTGGATGTAACAATTCTTGTAAAATAATCAAAACAAGTTCATTTTTTTTTTAAATAATCACGAGTTGATGATTGGATTGAGATACAAAACATTGAAATGTGGCACTTAGTATCATCCCACATTAGATGTGCATAATTAATATCATCCTTTATGAGATAGTCATAAAAGTCGTGCCTAATTTGGTACAATTATTAAAAAGCATGCTTGTAATTACCAAATTTTAATATTTGGAAAAAGAAAACTTGTGTATACAAATATTCTGTATTGTATTAAAAAGGATTAGTGAATATAATATTAAGCCAAGTGTTAAACTAATAATAAAAATATCTTATATTTTCCAAATATCCCCCTTGATAACCAATTGAGCTGCCCAAGCGGACCAAAAAAAAAATCTTATATGAATTGACTAGTAGTAGTTGTTATCCTAACAAAAATCCCCAATAAGTATTTTTTTTACCATACTTTTCTTTAACTTGTAATTGTGTTCTTTTCATTTTGCTCTCTATTATTATTTATAATTTTTTTTTCCGCTTAATAAAATAATGCGATAGATTAGAATGTTACACGTATAATGAAACATGATGATTAAAATTGAGAAGTGCTATTGGTGTCATGTGATATAGTGATGTTTACCAAAGTGAAAAATAAATTTTATATAAAAATCGTAAGACAACAATATTGTTTGTGAGTGAATATTAATATCCAATATCTAGCATATCCGCAAGATGAATATTAGATACATATATCAAGACTAAAGTGGTACGATACAAGATTAGGCAATATAAAATAACTATATGTGAAATAACAAATATTGTGGATTAAATTTAATCATGGAACTCCATAAATTTGAGGCATAATATTTGCTAACAATCTCTTAATATTGTCAAAGGTTTAAATGACAGTAAAAAGATATAGAAAATAATCACAAGTTGATGACCGGATTGAGATACAAAATATTGAAATGTGGCACTTAGGATCATCCCATATTAGATGTGCATGATTAATATAATCCTTTATGAGATAGTCATAAAAGTCGTGCTTAATTTGGTACAATTATTAAATGCATGCTTGTCATTACCAAATTTTAATATTTGGAAAAAGAAAAACCCGTGTATACAAATATTATGTATTGTATTAAAAAGGATCAGTGAATATAATATTAAATCAAGTGTTAAACTAATAATAAAAATATCTTATATGAATTGACTAGTAGTAGTTGTTTTCCTAACAAAAATCCACAAGAAGTACTTTTTTTACCATAATTTTCTTTAACTTGTAATTGTGTTCTTTTCATTTTGCTTTCTGTTATTATTTGTAATTTTTTATTTATTTTTCACTTAAGTAAATAATGCGATAGATTAGAGTGTTACACATATAATGAAACATGATGATTAAAATTAGAAGTGCTATTGATGTTATGTGATATAGTGATGTTTAGCAAAGTGAAAAATAAATTTTATATAAAAACTGTAAGACAATAATATTATTTGTGAGTTAATATTAATATCCAATATCTAGCATATCCGCAAGATGAATATTATATATATATATATATATATATATCAAGATTAAAGTGGCACGATACAAGATTAGGCAATATAAAATAACTATACTCAACAAAATGTGCAAGTAGTGCACACAGAAGATAAAATAAGATAATTTGGAATAATTTAGTCACGAGAAATCATATTTTGAAATATGTACAATATATAACGAAAAGTATGGTATAATGGAAGAAAGGGACATATGTGCAATAACAAATATTGTGGATTAAATTAATTATGATACTGCGTACAACTGATCTTTGTGGTCCGGCCCTTTCCCGTACCCTGCGCATAGCGGGAACTTAGTGCACCGGGTTGTCCTACTCTATAGACTTGACGCATTATATTTGCTAACAATCTCTTAATATTGTCAACGGTTTATATGACAATAAAAAATATAGAAAATCTCTAAATTTAAATAAACTATTACTATTATTATTGCCTTTTCTTCTTCTTATTGTTCTAATAATTAGACGAAGGCATGCTTAAATGGAGGTGATTTAAACAATAAAATTTCACAATGTTGAACCAATTTACTTGAAATTGAAGGATAATAATTTATTATTGCACACGTTAACATTGTGCTTAGTACTTACATACGAGTCAAACTAATTTTTCAAGTTATGTATCAGTTAAAGAGTACGAGTAACTCCCTCCCCTCAATACCCATAACATTGCAATCCCTTTTGGTTCAAAATGTATTTTTGTTGGAAAAAATTAGTGGTTATTTTTCATGATAAATAAATTAGTGACTTTTCTGTTCATGGTTAAAATTATAAATTGTAGAGGTCGTGGAGAACACGGATTAAGATAGAAGTTTAGTAGGTAGTTGAATGTTCTCTTATGTATTCGTTCATACTAGTAGTTTTAATATTATTATTGTAGTTGCTTCTTGTATTTAAATTATCGTGTTATTTTGGTAGTTATCTTTTTTACCAGACTATTTTATTATACTTTTATCATATTTTGTCATAACTCTTTATACTGCTTTGACTTGTTTGCTCTTATGACGAGAGTTTACGAAAACTCTCTATCTCCTACGTAGAGATAAAATCTGCGCACAGTCTACATTTCAGGCTTCAGTTTGTGGAATTTTACTAGACTTCACTTTGTGAGACAATGATAACCTGTTTGGCCACACTTATTTTTTTCTCAAAAGTGTTCATTTTCCCCCCAATAAGTGCTTATTTTTTAAAAAATGAGGTGTTTGAAAGAAAATAAATGCTTCTGGAGAATAGCAGAAGTAGTTTTATTAGAAACTTTAAAAATTGCTTTTGCCCAAAAACATTTTTTTTGAAAAGTATTTTCGAGAAAAATATACTTAGAAATACTTTTTAAAAACTTGACGAAGTACTAATTATTATTTTAAATTATTTTTTAAATTAATTAGTTAAACACAAAATGCTTTTCGGCAAAAATACTTTTATGTTTTCTTTTTTAAAAAATACGTTGATTTGAGCAAAAACGATATGAGTATGTTGTTGGTTTAAATTTTAAGTTGTGGTTCACTTATTTTTGAGGGCCGGCCAAAACCTCCAATTGGATAGTACTCTGTAATATCAGATAAACCCCAAACCCTTCTTCTCTGTTCCATACGCATTCGGCTAAATATCTTTCAACCGTCTAAACCCCCCAACTCCTTAGACCAAGCTCATGGCTTCCTTGTCCATAGATATAGCCACCACCTTTATGGGATTGGCCAAGCGGCAAACCCCACCATTAACTGGTTTTCGCACATCAGTGTTCCAAAATTTGTGGAAAACAAGGTCCACTTCATCTTCAAGAATTAGTTTTGCAGTCAATAGTTCTGCGAAACCAAACAGATTCTCTCGCGGATTTACTGCATCTGCTACTTCTACTTCCACCCCACAAAGCGAGGACTCTGATATCTTAACCAAGATTCCTCAAGATACTCGAATTCCAGCTACCATTATCACTGGTTTCTTGGGTTCTGGCAAAGTATGTCTTTTTAGTACTACTTCTTGCTGTTCTCAGTTTAGCTCATACTGCTTTAATTGCTTGACGATGTTGGTCAGTTAATAGTTCATTTTTTTAAATGATACTAATGAGCAAAATGCGTAGCTTCAATATTTTGCTGTCATTGGCATCTTTTTTGGGTTCCAATTGTGAGACAAGTTCTAATTTTTTCCTCTTTACAGCGCGAATTAATGTATCTGAACTTCCATTCACATTACTATTGCTTCCTTAAGATTGTTTTTCATTGGAAGATTTTGGGAAAGAGGTCGATTTTACTTGTTTGGAACACTCTCAGTTGGTCCAAAACTTTTATATGGACCTTAAAAGGCTATCCGTCATAAAACAAAAGAATGTGATGCTATGACTTCCCATTTTAAGGCATATTATTGAGAAGACTGTCGATTAAACACATAGTTAGATTACTTAACATTTGTTTTTCTTACTCAAAATAGACATAGTTTAAATTTGTTGCAATTATCTGATTCAAATCTGATGTTGCAGACTACCTTACTAAATCACATATTGACTGCGGATCATGGCAAGCGCATTGCTGTTATAGAGAACGAGGTATGCCAATGGATTGTATAATCTAAATATTTCAGAGCTTATATATTTCTTATATGCTGAATAAGATTTTACGCTTAGTGTATGTTTGTTTCCAGTCGATGTCTTAACATATTGTTTTATCTTTTCTCTCCCGAGGTAGTTTCTGCAATTAGCTTCTTGCATTTCAGCTTGGTAGTGATGTCTGAAATCTGAATTGTTATATCTATCATATATCATGCAGTATGGTGAAGTGGATATTGATGGTTCTTTGGTTGCTGCAAAAGCTGAAGGGGCGGAGGAAATTATGATGCTGAACAATGGGTGTCTCTGTTGCACTGTTAGGGGTGATCTAGTTAGAATGATTGCGGAGTTGGTCAGTAGAAAGAAAGGGAAATTTGACCATATTGTCATAGAGACTACAGGTAACAAACGGATGAGACACATTGTTCTGGACTGAAATTATTCTAGTTCATTTTTTTTACCACATTGTCATGTTGGCTCTCTTGTGTTGAATTTTCAGGATTGGCAAACCCTGCACCAATTATTCAAACTTTTTATGCGGAGGATCAAGTTTTCAACGATGTTAAGTTGGATGGTGTTGTTACATTGGTTGATTCTAAACATGTTGGTTTTCACTTGGATGAGACTAAGCCAAAAGGTGTGGTCAATGAAGCAGTCGAGCAAATAGCTTATGCTGACCGTATTATAATAAACAAGGTAATGTCTATCTATGTAGTGGCAGATTCCATCTCAAATACCAATTGTCCAGTAAGGTGCTGTTCTATTTCTCCATAGTAGCAATCGTGGCTCTAGAGTTGCCAGAGGCAGAAATTATCCCAGATCTCGTGATATTTTATAATTTCAGGATCTCAAAAAAAAATCATTGTTTACGAAACAAAATTAGAAGGCATAGAGGATATATCTGTTAATGCTGCTTCCTGTCAAATTTATTTGTTAGTGTGCTCCACAAATTTTTGCTTCCTTGTGGATGTGATATGGTTGAGAGGTTTCTATCTGCAAATGGAGGTTACCTGAGATATAGATTGAGTTTGTTGTATGGAACTTTAGATTAAGCCTGGACATACATCTCACTGCAATCTGACAAATGTTTTTCATATCCTTGCCAGACTGATCTGGTTGGTGAGTCCGAAGTTTCTTCCTTGATTCAGCGAATAAAGGTAGGTATTGTGGCTGATTGCCATTTGACATAATATTTATTGCCAATTTTAGAGCTACTCACTAAGCTCTCATGGTGAATAACAGAACATAAATAGTATGGCTCATTTGAAGAGGACACAGTTTGGAAAAGTCGATTTGGACTATGTTCTAGGGATTGGAGGCTTTGATTTGGAAAGGTTTGACTTCTTCCATTTCCTTCCTTTTGTGTACCATGCCTGTAGAATGTTTTTTCATGCTTCAACTTCCTAAATAGAAAGTAAATCAATGGTCAAGTTCGTCCCGGATAATATGTTAAACTGATGCTCATGTTTTTCCCAGGAAAAAGGTATTAAAAATTTGGATTTTCTTGTCAAGTTTCCAGTATTCTTCCAAACATTATGAAGAAGTATATCAGATGTCAAACTCATTCTGAAAACAGATAAGTTTTATATTGTCGATATCCTTAGAAGGACAGGGCCCGGGTGATCAGTAAACCTGCACTAGTTAATCCCTAAAGGGCTGGCAGCAGAGGAAATGCCCTTGGGAGAAGGGAGGGAAAATTTCAAAACAAAGATATAAAGGGAGAGGCCCTCAGGCAGGGGCGGAGCTACATGGTGACAAGGGTGGTCAGATGAACACCCTTCGTCAGAAAATTATACTGTGTATATAGATAAAATACTTATTTATATCAAGATAGCACACCCTTAACACAATTGGAAGTCTTAGTCCAGTGGTAAAAGGCATGCAGAACGTCTCTGAGTACACGGGATCGATTCCAAATAGCGCCGCTACTTTGCCTACCTTTTTAATTTTTGAAAGAAACAACGTAGAGAAAATAGCTAAATGCCCTCCCAACGTATTACCATATTTCCAACTACACACTATATCTTTGCGGGGTTCTGAACAATTTTAAAGTGAAATTTTTTACTCCCTGAGCGCTGATGTGGCAGAGAGAAGTGTTGATGTGGCAAAGAGAAGCCAAAAAAACGTTAAGAAATTATTTTATATTTTTCTATTAACCAAATATACTTTTTATTTAGTTTTCTTTTTCTTTTCTTTCTTTTTATAAGTATTTTCATTTAATATTAATTTCTGACTTTTAAAGTCTTTCACTTTCTTTTTTCATTTTCTTTTTGTTCAATATTGAATATTTATCACTATTCACCTCTACAATTACCACCGCCTCCTCCATTATTCACCGGGACAGGCGTATCCTCCATCGCAGCCATAGCTCACCCACCCCCTCTCTATTTCCATTTTCTTCTCAATCACAGCCAAACACGCCCTTAACACAAAACCCATTTTCCCACTCTTTCATTCACCACCACCACCGCCACCTTCCGATACTCCTTGCCGCCGATAAATGCTTCCTTACAAATTTGGAGAAAGAGAACCAAGACTTGCTTTTTTTCTTGCTGTCAGTTGATTAAACAGATGTTTTTTTTTCATTAATGAAAAATCCAATAACACCCAAGAAGATAAGATTTTCTGATGGGTTTTTTCTTTTGGGTCTATCTTCCATTTGAGCCATGAAAAATGAAGAAAAGAGAACAGGACCAAATCAATCCTTTGGGTTTTTATTGATTACAGAGGGAATTTTTAGGGGCTAAAGGTTTGAGAAATTATTTAATCTTGTTGTTCCAGCATTTAATCTGTTCTCCGAGGTCACCGACAAAAGCTCCGGTTGAAGGTTCTGACCTTCTTTTTGGTATTATTCACTATATATTGAGATTGAGAAAGTATTTTGGGTGATTGTAATAATTTCTAGAAAATGGTGGAGAATGGGTTGGACAGTGGCGATGATGGATTTCTCCGGCGTTGCTGTAGAGTTTTGATAGTTGGTGGTGTGGAGGTTGTCAGCCATGGCGGTGGAGAAGGTCACCGGTGACAGGTGATTTTCTCGTTTGGCAGTGGCGAACGGACAACCTGTGGCAGGGGAAGATAGAGGACCGAAATTGATTTTCTTTTGGGGGTGAGGGTCACCCGTGGATGGTAGAGAAGAAAGAGAAAATAAAAGAAAATAAGGAAAAGAATAGGAAAAAATGTAAAAAATATATATATATTTTAAATCAAATGTACACGTGTCAGGCGTGTGCACTTCACTCGGAGCAAAGAATTGTAGTTTAAAATAGCTCAAGGGGTAATAGGACTTCCGTGTAGAAAAGGTGTGTAGTTGGGGAGTCATTTGGCCATTGCCAACTTTTTCCCCTTTTAAAAGACAAAAGTGTCCATACCAATTCCCAACTGTCTCTTTGACTTCTTTTTTATTTTTTTAAAAAATAAACAATCCTTAAAAGTCATTGTTGAACAAAATATGTAGTATGTAGTTTGATATAAAAATTTATTGCACCCATACATTAAAAAAAATTGTTTACTTCTCCAAGTTTGAACACCCTTAAAAAAAATCATGGCTCCGCCACTGCTCTCAGGGCTTTGATTTGGTGGTATGAACACAACTTGTGATATGTGGATTAGGTACACATAACGAGTTCGAACCTTGCCGCAAACAAAAGCTTGGTATTTATGTGGAGAAGAGTAGAGGGGTGGGCTCATAATCCACCGAGTTTCTAACCTTGGGAATTTCTTGATTATTCAAGAAAAGAAGAGGATGAACGGAAAATTTGAAAGTTGCACGTAAGGCTTTGCTCTTAAAAGTGAACTGTGGGATATGATTTGAATAATGAATATAATCCGTTTTTGCGAATAAAACATTTACAAAGAGCAATATCAGTTACATGTTTTTTTATTTTTTTTATTTTTTATTTTTAAATTGAGGGTAAGGGAAGAGGATATGGGGGAGGGGATTACAAGGTGGGGAATCGAAACCTTACCAACAAGGTGAAAGTTCAGGTAGCCAGCCAACTGAGCTACTAAGATTCCCCGTTATATGGATTTTTGTTTCATACTTCTCAAACATTTTTTTCCACAGATGTTGTAATCAAGGTCTTGATGAATTTATTCAGCTAATGATAATTGATTCAACTCTTTTATGCTTCTTTAACTATGGAAAATTGTAGTGCTGAAAGCACTGTTATTCGTCAGATATGTACTTGTAGATGATACTTGTAATCATTTTTATAGATGTCCATTTTTTCTTAGATCGATTTTGCTTCATCAAGGTCTTATGTTACCGGACTATTGCTTACTTTATTTTGTTAAATTCATGTAGAATTGAAAGTTCGGTTGGCGCTGAAGGTTCCAAGGAAGACCATCATGGCCATGATCATGATCACCACCATGACCATGAACATGATCACAAGCATGGTAAGTGTTCTTTGATGTTTGAACTTCTATACTAACCATTGTAGCTGCTAATGTCAGCAAAACGCTGCATCAAAATCAGTTAGTTCACTTTTCCAAAGAACTATTTCCCCTTATTTTGGAGAAATCACTTAAGCAATCTGTGTTTGGTACTTTCTGGGCTTCTCTTTAGTCGTAATGCTATGAGTATGCTGTTCTAGTTATTGGAGCTAATATGTTTTCTACATATAGAACTTCTTACCAAGCATTGCAAACAGGATTATTAACGAGTCTACTCAAGCCTAGTTCGGGAAATTCGAACTTGGTTAGATAATTTATACGAGCTTAGTCAAGCTTGATCCAATCATATACAAGTCAAGGTCAAGTTTGACTTCGGCTTGAATAAATTTCTACAAGCTCGAGCTTGCGTTCATTTTGAAACTATGTTAACACTGAGCTTGTTCTTGAGCCTGTTTATGATCCATATTTACTTTAAGAGAAAAATGAATACAAGAGAATATTGGAATGAGCATTTTCCTCTTAAATACCTTAGGGTTGGGGGATTGGAGACACTGACTGGAGCATAACTGCATAAGGACCTGTTTTAGTTTTAAAGAAAAAAAATGCAAAAAGGGCCTTGTTGCGGGGTGGTGGTGGTGGTGGGGGGGGGGGGGGGGTTGCTATTCGTGAACACTAAACAAGCCGAGCTGTTGGGTGAACTTGAGCTCGGTTGTTTATTAAATTAATGAGTCAAGTTGTGATTACTTCGTGAATGTGTTGGTTCTTTTACAACGACTTCCCAATTCTTGTCGTTTGGCATTTCTTTTTGTTTCTATTGACCAATCTACTTTGTTGCTGTTAGCATCTTAACCTTCTAAACACCAAATACAGCGACCCATATATGCTAATTTTATACTTTCCAGTTTCCTTTTTGTTCGTCTACAACCCTCGTGCAAAGTTCAATCTCGTGTGTTTCTTCCTTTGGCTCCACTTGTGATGTACTAGTGTATAATTGTGACATTATTTCTCAAAAACCAGTTCTGTTTTTAGTAGGGGTGGCCAGTGGGCCGGGCTCGGGTCTGGCGGGCTGGGTCTGGCGGGGTCGGGGTCGGGGCGGGACGAGCCAGGGGGTCGGGTCTAGCGGGCCTAGCGGGGTCGGGTCTGGGCGGGACCTGCTCCAGTCCCGTCCCGATCCCGATCCCGTCGGTATCGGGGCGGGGCGGGGTCGGGGCGAGCTCGGGCTCGGGGCGGGGTACGGTCGGGTTTTCCTTTTTTTTTTTTTAAAATAACATATGTATAAAAAAACTCAATAAACAAAACAAGATAGTGTAATAAAAACATCCCAAGGCTGTTTTTGTGCCTCTTATATTATTTAATAGACATATGATTTTTTTGTAATACAAATACAATTGTCTAAAATCTAAATTGCAACTTTGTGGTGTTGTCCAAAAGTTGCAAATTACATAATAAAATTGCAATTAAAAAAATTACATTTTCAAAAAAACCTGTTCTAATTGCTTGATGATTTCATGTGGTTCTTCGGTTGGAATTGGTATTTGTTGGTCAAATTGATCCACGTCGCTTCCGCTACCTTCGGTTAAGATTTCGTTGTAGTTTTCATCATCTTCTTCGTTGATCTCCGGTTGACCGCACCTTCTCCGCTCCGCTCGTATCCAATCTCCGAATAATACCGCAATTTCCAAGTTGTCTCCGCTAATGAGTGTATGTGGTCTCCTATTTGATATCCGCTTCCGAAAAGCGCTTTCGTACGCAGTTGACGACGCTTGAATGTTCAAAACATCTCGAGCCATCAATGAAAGTGTCGGAAAGGTCTTCTCATTCCCCTCCAAGAATTCAAACAAGTCTTCATGTCCATCTTCATTGATAACTTCTTGATACGGTACAGAACCCTGTAAAACAAAAATATACAACTCGCTAATTTGGTTAGTAGTAGAGGTACGACCGCACATTCTATTTCGAGGCTTTCAATACTAGCCGCAGAAACAAGATGTCTTTTGTGAGGTTGTGTTGAAGATGAAGAAGATGGTATGGAAGTCGGTAAGTTACTAGCATTTTCTTGTTGATAAAATCTATATATATTTTTGCATTGGTGTTCTACGCTAGACAATACTTCTTCTTTAGTTTGTTCAATAGGTGGTGGGTGATTTAGATTTTTGGGACTTGGAGGTGGTAGTACTTCTATACAATCGTAAATAGTTTCAATTAGTGATTTAGTACCGTCTATTTTAATAGTAGGATTTAATACAGAACCAATAATATAAATAGAGGGAATAGGAATAAAATATTTTTTTATTTTGAGAAACATTTTTTTAATAATTTGCCTTATAATTTGGTTTTTCCATATATTTACTAAGTAATAAAAATATTAGAGTTATATAAAATAACATAGTTGAAATAGTAGGATAATATATACCGGAAAATTCTTTTGTTGCTTGAAAAAATTTCTCTAAAAATACAATAAGTTCGGAGATTTTTTCCCAATCACTATCTAAAATCATATCAGCTGGCTTTTTATTATGAGAGTTAAAAAAATAAAGTTATAGGTAATTTATAGTCATAAGCAACAAGTAGTTGCTCGTATAAAGAATTCCACCTAGTGGATACTTCTTGTGGAATTTTTCTAAAAGGTAGTCCACAATCATGACAAATTTTTTTATATTCTTTTCTACGTTGTACTTTATTACTTTTAAAAATAAAGTTTATAGCAAATTGTATTTTACTAAGAATGTCTTCAAAAAGTGATAGACCATCCTTTACAATTAAGTTATATATATGGCACGCACATTTTATATGAAAATGGTCTGGAAAAGGAGTTAAACTATTTTTTAAAATTGTAATTGCGTAATTGTTATTAGAAGCGTTATCTAATGTAATAGTCATAATTTTATCGGTAATTCCGTAATAATCGCACACTTGATAAATATTTTCTGCAATAAAAGTACCAGTGTGCCTATCATCTATATATCTATACGCTAAAATACGTTTTTGCATAGACCATTTATAATCTATCCAATGACAAGTTACAGTTAAATAATCATGGCCGTTAGTACTACGACCTATATCAGACGTGATGGATACTTTGCCATTAAAATGATATAATGAAAAACGTAAATATTGTTGATATTCATGCGCGAATTTAAATACATCTCTCTTAACAGTTGATCTAGGAAAACCGTTAAAAGCGAGGATTATATATATCTCTAATGTAATGAATAAACCGGGAGATGAAGGAAATGAAAAAGGCAAACCCTCCACAAAGAACTAATTTTGATATTGCTTCCCTATCTCTATGTTTATTGTATTTAGAGCCTACAATTCCCCCCCGTCATAGGGTTAATTTGACCGTACTTGGTCCGGGACGATAGACGTATGTGAACCTTGTCCCGATGGAGCGGCGTTTGCGCACCCGGTTTTGAAGCCCGGTATTGGGCATACCTAGCTGGATGAGCACTTACTACGTGTCTAATTAAACCCCCGTTCCACCGTGACCTTTTCCGTTTTAAATTTTAAAACATTTTTACAAATTTTACATATGGCTACTTGATTCTCTACGTCCCTATCAAAAAATGTCCATGCATCCGATTTTAATGGTCGTTTTTTGGACCTCGTCTCATACTAGGGGGAATAGGAGGTATTTCAGTTGAAGGTGCACTAGTGGGTGTGTTGTCATCAACATTAGTGGGTATATCATCTAGATCATCGTCTAAATTAAAGTCTTCTTGAGTTCCAGAAAATAGCTCCTGGTCTAAATCTAATGGTATTGTAGGAAAATGTTGAGTATCAACAAAATCATCCTGTGTAGGAATAAGATGACTAGAAGAAGTACCCTTGCCCTGGTTGCCCCTACTAGAAGAAGCACCCTTACCCTTAAACATACCTTTTAATCCTTCCATTTTAATTATGATAATAAATAAATAAATAAATAATTAAAGACAATAAAATTAAGTGATCTAAACTAAATAAACAGACAATAATAATTTAATGAAGGAACACATGTACCAAACGCCGACGTAACGTCGACGTGAAATCGAGAGGTTGAAAATTGAAACTTTGCTCGATGGAAGATCCTCAAGCTAGTTGCCAACTTCACTACCAATTCCCAAATGAATAAATAAAATTGAATATTTAGCAAACAATGTAGACTTGTAGAGAGATATATTGAGAAATTAGAGAGATTGTAGGAAGATTTGTGAGAAAGATGAAGAGAAAATGAGTTATTTATAGTTGAAAAATTGGGTTAAAGTGTAAATATAATAACTTATGGGTTAAAAATAAATATTAAGGGGTAGGGGGTTGGGGGAGGGGGGGGCTAAAATGGTCGTTGGTCAACGGCCATTTTTGCAAAGGGGCAGGGGTCGGGTCTCGCGGGCCTGGGGCGGGCTCGGGTCTCGCGGGACGAGACATCGTCCCGTCCCGAGTTCGAGTCCCGCCCCGTAATTTTTTTTTTTTTTTTTTTTTTTTTTGGCGGGGTCGGGGCGGGGTCGGGACGGGCTCGGGTCGGGACGGGGTCGGGCTGTCCCGGCCCACTGGCCAGCCCTAAATAATACTGCAATTTCCAAGCTGTCTCCGGCCAATGAGTGTCTGTGGTCTCCTATTTGATATCTGTCGCAGAAAAAGTGCTTTCCGACGCGATTGATGACGCTTGAATGTTCAAAACATCTCGAGCCATCAATGAAAGTGTCGGAAAGGTCTTCTCATTCCCCTCCAAGTATTTCAAAGCAAGTCTTCTTGTCCATCTTCATTGATAACTTCTTGATACGTACGTATTTAACCCCGCAAAACAAAAATATCCAACTCGCTAATTTGGTTAGTAGTAGAGTTACGGCCGCACATTCTATTTCGAGGCTTTCAATACTAGCCGCAGTAAAAAAGATGTCTTTTGTGAGGTTGTGTTGAAGATGAAGAAGATGGTATGGAAGCTAGGTAAGTTACTAGCATTTTCTTGTTGATAAAATCTATATATATTTTTGCATTGGTGTTCTACGCTAGACACCGCTTCTTCTTTAGTTTGTTCAATAGGTGGTGGGTGATTTAGATTTTTGGGACTTGGAGGTGGTAGTACTTCTATACAATCGTAAATAGTTTCAATTAGTGATTTAGTACCGTCTATTTTAATAGTAGGATTTAATACAGAACCAATAATATAAATAGAGGGAATATGAATAAAATATTTTTTAATTTTGACAAACATTTTTTTAATAGCTGCCTTATAAGCTGGTTTTTCCATATATTCACTAAGTAATAAAAATATTAGAGTTATATAAAATAATATAGTTGAAATAGTAGGATAATATATACCGGAAAATTCTTTTGTTGCTTGAAAAAATTTCTCTAAAAATACAATAAGTTCGGAAAATTTTTACCCAATCACTATCTAAAATCATATCAGCTGGCTTTTTATTATGAGAGTTAAAAAATAAAGTTATAGGTAATTTATAGTCATAAGCAACAAGTAGTTGCTCGTATAAATAATTCCACCTAGTGGATACTTCTTGTGGAATTTTTCTAAAAGGTAGTCCACAATCATGACAAATTTTTTTATATTCTTTTCTACGTTGTACTTTATTACTTTTAAAAATAAAGTTTATAGCAAATTGTATTTTACTAAGTGATCTAAACTAAATAAACAGACAATAATAATTTAATGAAGGAACGGATGTACCAAACGCCGCCGTAACGTCGACGTGTAATCGAGAGGTTGAAAATTGAAACTTTGCTCGATGGAAGATCCTCAAGCTAGTTGCCAACTTCACTCCCAATTCCCAAATGAATTAATAAAATTGAATATTTAGAAAACAATGTAGAGAGATATATTGAGAAATTAGAGAGATTGTAGGAAGATTTGTGAGAAAGATGAAGAGAAAATGAGTTATTTATAGTTGAAAAATTGGGTTAAAGTGTAAATATAATAACTTGTTGGTTAAAAATAAATATTAAGGGGGAGGGGGGTTGGGGGAGGGGGGGGGGGGGGGGGGGGGGCTAAAATGGCCGTTAGCCAACGGTCATAATCTAAAATGGCCGTTGGTGCAACGGTCATTTTTGCAAAGGGGGGAAAAGGGCTGGGTCGGGTTCGGGGCGGGGACGTGTCAGGCGGGCCTGGGGCGGGTTCGGGTCTGGCGGGACGAGACATCGTCCCGTCCCGAGTTCGAGTCCCGCCCCCGTTAATTTTTTTTTTTTAAAAGCGGGGTCGGGGCGGGACCGGGGCGGGCTCGGGACGGGGTCGGGGTCGGGCCGTCCCGGCCCACTGGCCAGCCCTAGTTTTTAGTGCATATAATTGAATCTTGATCAGTTGTGTCAACCTCAAGAGTGGTGTTGCTTTCTGCTATTTGGTTAATATGATGTGTCAAATCATTGCAGGACATCATGATCATCACCATTCTCACGATCATCACCATTCTCACGATCACACTCATGACCCTGGTGTTTCTTCTGTCAGCATAGTTTGTGAAGGGACCTTGGATCTTGAGAAGGTTGGCATTGTGGTCTTTCGTTTGGCCATTTTTTATTTTTTCATAAAAAAAATTACTTCATTTACTAAGATATTGTGTATAAGCTGTAAATATGGACAAGAATGCTAGTTGCATTAATAACTAAGGAGTTGTAATTCTGTATTTCAGGCTAATATGTGGCTGGGAACGTTGCTGATAGAACGAAGCGATGACATATATCGCATGAAGGGTCTTTTATCCGTTCAGGGAATGGATGAGAGATTTGTCTTTCAGGTTATTAAATTCTTTGCCCTAGTGCTACTTATCTTACTGATATGTTATTACTGCTCTACATAATCCCTCTACGTGGCTGAAATAATTTGAATATTTCAAGTTACTAAGATCAGTGCTTTACTGAGCCTCGAATTTGTGGCACATGATAGTTGTCAATTTGCTAACGTCTCTAACCTTTTGGTGTAACAGGGAGTCCATGACATATTCCAAGGTTCTCCAGATCGGCCATGGCGGTCAGATGAACCAAGAACAAACAAGATAGTATTTATAGGGAAGAACTTAGACGGGAAGGAATTAGAGGAGGGCTTCAAAGCCTGTTTAACATAAATCGCAAATTCTGGTTGCCATTCTTTAAAGGTTGATGACAAATAATGTAACTGTTACTTGGTCAGGGGAGAGGAAATGTACGCATGATTAAGAGATAGCAGAAGAGTTTCTGGTCCTTATTGGAAATATATATATATATATATATATATATGACGAACACAGGAATGCTATTTATCTATTTTTACAAAATTTTGACAATTAATTCCATCTGTTGACGAGTAAACAATTAGCCCGCGTCGCTAATTGTACCGAAAAGGTGCGAGAATAAAGAATACCCCTTACCAAATCTCCATTGTTTTCCTTCATATTCTCTCTGTTCTTGCCGACATCATTCTGCAGAGAAATTTGAAACTCTTCTTCACGATGCACATAATCCCTCTACGCCGCTCAGGTATGTTGTTTTTCCATTCTCAACCACTTTGTTTTACTAATGCGGCCATGTATATTTCCTACAACTTCTTAATTGAACTCCCATACGTTTTGCCAGAAAAATTGAATCTCAAAAGCTCTTTTAAGATTTTCATGAGACTTTCCAGTGTTGGATAAATTGTTAAGGAAAAAGGCGCCCTTTTGTTGTTTCAGGGTAATCGATTTTGAAATCTGGACAAAAAAATCTAAGAAACATAATTTTTGCACTTCAAAGATTGTGGTCCGGCCCTTCCCCGGACCCTCCGCATATAGGGAGCTTAGTGCACCGGGTTGCTTTAAAAAAAAAAGATTCTTTAAGTACTTCTAATTAACTAAGGTCTAAGATGCTAAATCAGAATTCGCCAATCGTCGTCTCCTTCTTTAGGGTCTGGTAATAACTTTGAATGTCGTCAGTGACTATAGACTTACCGAGTCAAAATCGCCAAAGGTATGCAGATCCTTATTTCCCAAACCACTTTATTTTCCTGTTGTCGTATTTTACGGCCCCGACCATGGATATATTTTTAGCGCCACTATGTAGTAATTAATTCCCGCGTTCATGCCCAAAATTACTAAGTACTTTATTTTTTGTGGTTCAAAGATTCCGAACTACTTTTAATTTTGCAAAAACTAACGTCTATCTCTTCCCACAACTTTTGGTAAATTTCTCTGTTTTTTTGCAACTTTCCTGTGATATTTCCCAGTCTCCTATACCCGAAGTGACACTTCTCTTCACATAGAGTTACAGTTATACTTTCCACATTACATTTATTTCCATTTTCCGTCGCTTCCCTGGACATCTATATCTCTTCTCGCGGAGTTCACAAATTGTATGTATCTTGTCGGAAAAGAGAAGATTACTCTCCTCACAATTTCCGTCCTTGAGGTTCGAAAACTCCTTTTTGATTGGTTATTAAACGTTATTTGCAGTTGTGTTATTCTATCAAGAAATCGAAGTGTTTTAAATGGGATGTCTCGAAGCCCGAAGGAAAACTTCCTTCCAATCTTCACATAAATTCTATGTCTAGGAATGAGATGCTTACTCTTTTCTCATTAAATCTGTTGTAGCGATCAAGCAAAACGAGGCTATGAACGAGGAAATAGTAAAAATGGGTGCAGTTTTGTCATATGAAGATTCTTCTGTAGAGCTTCTTTAACGGTAAAGAACTTGCACAAAATTAATTTGTTTTTAACATTATGCAGTAAATGCCTTACTTGCTAATTAACGATGAATATGTTCACTTTATAAGATCAGTATTGCAATGGCTGAGAAATTTACACCAAAGTCTCCTCAAGCACGTGGTCCTTGGTTAGTCATATAGTCATGATATCCTTGGTCTATATTCTTTCTGAATTTTTTCTTTCATTGCTCATGATTCCAGCTTCTGCTATTGTTCGTCGCTTATGTCAGAAGTATTATCATTGTAGTTATGGCTGTCTTATTTAATCTATACTGAACAGATTCATTTAGTCATGTTAATTAGATCATTCTTATGAATTTCACCTCCTTCTGTTATTACGTGAGAATGATTTTTGGAGTTCACTATTTGAAAAAGTCTCTGGCTACCAACTCATCAACGATAAGAATATATATCATTGCTCATGATTCCAGATTTTGCTATTGGTCGTTGCGTCGCTTAATTACGCAACCATGACAAAATATTTTCACTTTAATTTTGCTCAATTACTATATTCAAAACTTACAAGCCCACAATATGTATATTAAATAAGTAAAAACACAGCCCTGCCCATTAGCGTTTCCATAATAAAGTCATTGATAACTTTTTGCTTCTGTTAACCTTCCATAATAAAGTCACTAAAAGTTGTTTAATTCCTTTTCTTGATCTACAGTGCAGAAGAATTTTTCTGTTTTGTGTATCAAGGTTCATCCGTTATATAAGTTGAAAAAAATAAGGCTGTTTGAATCCTGCTCTTCAGATTTGGTCATCCGATTAGAATCATTGATTATCTGTTGTTTGTGTATTAAATAATTATAAGCAGAGAAGGAAAGCACAGAAGAATCGGTCAAGAAGAAGCTAACGTCGAATAAATCTTCCGACAAAGAAGAAGGCGAAGGATGTGAAGAAGATTCCCAAAAAAATGGTGTTTTTATTGCCGCCACCCGTTCCTATTTTTGGACTACTAGATGTTGAATTGCCATGAACTGAACTTTGAAATAAGATGTATGCTAACTATGAGAGTATAAATACCGATTTTTTACCTTTCAAGAAAAATTATAGCAGTTTGTACCCTAAATGTTAACTGAAAGTCATTTCCTTTATTCAATAGCTACTGATAATATATCAATTTATGGATGCTGATTGGTATGTAGGGTATGTGGGTTTTGCAGGTTGAATCGTGAGGAAATATTGGTTGAAGCGGAATTCCTACAAGCTCTCATTGGTACAGTACCTATGTTTTTAAATTTTATTATTTTCTAAAGTTGTTACTTAGCATGCCTCTATGATTAGAATGACTATTTATCTTTTTCCCAAGTTATTTTAAAACTCAAAAGGCCTTCAGGTTTTTAGTTAAAGTAAAACTCAAAAGCAGCTTCTGTTTAAAGAATACTCAAACAGGTGCTTCTTGATCCCCTTCCTCTCTCTCTTATTGCTTCTCATTAAACGAATCCTTTCATCTCCTTTTTTGTTTTGAAATTCATTTTCCAAGACCAGTCCTTAATATTCTTGAAAACATGCATTTGGGAATATAATTATGTTATGTATCAGTAAATATAAGGTTTACTTGGAAATGGCTTCAATTACTCCTCATATCCTTTTGTTATGTCTTAATCTAGTTCTATATTTTGCTAACATATTTATGGCTTTTCTTGGTTCAAATGCTTTAAAAGTGAATTTTGTCTTTAGTGTTTATTTGACCAACACAATCATGATCTTCATTGTGAAGGAAAATGATGAAATTTCCATGTTTTATGCAACAGTTACATTCATGGTGAAATGTACTTCCAGCTAGGTACATGGAGAATGGTTAAGGATCACCTGTATGGATACATTTCGAATTTAGCTTGGACATAAAGGCATGAAATTTGCATAAGATCAACAAAAGGACTTCACTATCTTCATACTGCTTCTCATAAAGCAATTATCCACAGTGATGTCAGGTCTTTGAATATACTGCTTGACGAAAACTGCGAGCTAAAATTTCTGATTTTGGATTATAAAAAATTTGCCCGGAATTGATCGACGCATGTTAGTTTTGCAGTGAAAGGAAGCTTCGGATATCTTTATCCAGAGTATTTGACAAGGCAACAACTAACTGAGAAATTTGATGTCTATTCCTTTGGAGTTGTAACGTTTGAAGTCCTCTGTGGCAGGCTTATCAATCCTGCTCTTCCCAAGGAATTGGTAAACTTGGTCGAGCGGGTGATAAAATGTTTTAATGACAGTAGAATCATAAGCAATTGTTGATCTTAGGATTCCACGCGGGAAACCATCAGAATCATTGATGAATAGTTTGTAAACACTGCTGGGAAATGCTTGGCTGAATATGGTGCAGATACTATGGGAGAAGTATTGTGGAGCTTGGAATATGCATTGAAGCTCCAAGGAAAAAGACAAAAAAAAAAAAACACAAGAGAACGAGATCCCGAATAATAAACTGGATAACAGTGTGTTAAAGTACAAAATACAGCTTGGGGAGTATGGCTGATCTTGCTGGTGTTTCAATGAGTAAAGTTTTTTGACAAATGGTGAAATCTGAAAACAAAAACTTATGCGACATATGTTAAACTCTGCCTCTAGGTTGCATGTTTGTCTTCTCTTTTCTTTAGATTATGTATTATAATGGAGACTTTTGTTACATGATAGAGCACAATACAAATGCGTCTGTTTGAGAGGGCTAATGATCATTTTATTTGAAATGTTGTATGTCCATTCATCAGCACAAATTCACAATTCAATACCATAATGCTATTGCATTTGTCAATTTTGACCAGATTATGATATTCTTCAACTACATTTCGACAAAACTCTCCAAGATTATACTAGACATTTACTACCTCTATGCCATGTGAGATGAACACATTGTCAATTTTAAAATGTATCTTGCCAATATGTTACTCCCTCCGTCCCAAATACTTTCTTAATATTTTGAATTATTAACTATTGTGACTATAGTACTTTTATATAATTTCTAAATATGTAAATTTTGTTTAAAAATAACAAAAAAATTATGTCCGAATTCACACCATACATTAGTTAGTTTTACCTTCATAATCCGAATCATGATAATTTTTTTGGAACGGAGGGAGTAATTCCTTTTGTCGTCTAAGTTCAAGTGGAGTTCTGCTATAAACTCAAGGATGGTGAGTCAATGATGCATATTGAAGATTGTCCTTTTTATCAAGTGAACTGTGTGAATTGTGATTGATAATTAACTTCCATGATATGAAGTTAAAAGTTTCATTCCATTTTTAACGTGTCGCGTAGTATTTATTCTGTACTTTTTATTTATACAAAAACAGAAAATGATGCTTGATTATTCCATAAAAATCAATTATTATTTAGAAGGCAATTATATCAAGGAACAAATGTTACAATCCGAAACTTATAGAAGATAGGTTAGACATTTGCAATCTTTCATTAGAAGTTCTGAGATGTATTAAGACCGTCAAATTTTCTAATTTAGAATGTTTTTAATATTTTTAGTTTTTCTTTTCTTATTTTTAACATTTGTAAGTTTAGTGAAGTCGACCGCGCGAAGCGCGAGCGTATTACTTAGTACAAGTAAATTCTAAGTTTATGTTGTTTGTACCCTTTTCAGCTTGTATGTAAATGATAAAAAAACAAAAAACATTATATTTTCATAGCTTCAATCGTAATGATGGGATGAAGTACAAAAAGAATTGAATACATTTTCCGTCAAATTCACCATCATATGTTGTTTTGATGATATTTTTCTAATTATTTTGTGTTCCCTACCGTTGATTTAGTGAAATACAAATTATAGATGGTGGAAAATGTTGATTTCAGGTTGTTTTACCACTAATTGATGAAGTAAAGTAACTTAAAGCAAAACATTATTCTAGATGTATAAAAATAAAAAAGCCATACATTATTCTAGACATGACAACTTCATAAAAGTGATAAAGAGTGACACGAAAAGATGCACATAATATACTTCAATCTGGTAGGGTGGGAATTCAAGTCTTGCATTTCATTAGGATAATCAATACATATTGGTTGTAATAATTGTGTTTCAATTGGAGATTTTTTTCAAAATCAAATTTTAATGAAAACCAATATTGGAAAGAGAGGTAGAGGAAAATAAAAAGTACCCCAGGTAACTTTCCCACTGCGTCGGGACCTATTCTAGCCAGACCAAAATAAGATTTGTAACTAAGCCGTACTATTTCTGTATATGGTAATATAGGTCATCAATATTACTATCAGTAAATTATCAAATATGACAGAAATGATCTACAATATCCAAAGTGCTCCCACAAATATTCCAATCGAAATTGCTCGCTTTGCACCATTTTAAGTTTAACTCCTTTGAAATCCGGCTAGGCAGGGCGACAAGATTGGCTCCTATTCTTGACCCAGCAGCGGGAGGTCTGTGAATTAAGTGTCTGCATTTCATCTTCATAGGCTCACGTAAATATGGTATGCACCTTCCTCCTTTCTCTTTCAGTTCAAAATAACCCTTTCACCATTGTCGGATATTTCAAAATTTGAAATTTTACTGCTATTGATTCGACTCTTTGAAGCTTTTTATTGGTTTTAACAGATATTTGTTTATTTGATTCAGTATTTTATTTTGGCTATGGGTTATGATTCGCTGTAGTTAGTTTTGCTTTGCTGTTAAATTTATTAGCTCTATAGATTGTGGGTCTGGTTGTGCAATGTGGGTCCTTTTTTAAAGTGTTAAATAAGATTCAAGCGCGCCGAGCGATGGAGGCTCAAAAACGAAAGGGAAAATCTTCCGTTCTGGAAGAGGAAGAGGAAAAATTGAATCTTGTTGACGCTAAGCCGAGTTTGCTTGTGAAGGCCACTCAGCTTAAGAAAGAGCAACCTGAGATTAGTCCTACTGAACAAGTAGTCCTGCAAGAGAAGGAGATGATTGAGCATTTATCTGATCGGAAGACTTTAATGTCTGTTCGCGAATTAGCTAAAGGTATTACTTATACGGAGCCTTTGTTAACTGGCTGGAAGCCTCCATTAGCCATCAGACGGATGTCAAAGAAAGCCTGTGATGCCATTCGAAAGCAGTGGCATATTATAGTGGATGGCGAAGATGTTCCTCCAACAATAAAGAATTTCAAGGACATGAGGTTCCCTGAACCTGTATTGAAGAAAGTTAAGGCGAAGGGGATTGTTCAGTCGACTCCAATCCAAGTGCAGGGCCTTCCTGTTATTTTATCAGGTCGCGGTATGATAGGTATAGCTTTTACAGGCTCTGGAAAAACATTGGTTTTTGTTTTGCCACTTATTATGGTGGCTTTGCAGGAAGAGATTATGATGCCTATTGCTCCTGGGGAAGGACCACTCGGTTTGATTGTCTGTCCATCTAGAGAGCTTGCAAGACAGACATATGAAGTTATAGAACAATTTTTAGAACCACTCAAGGAGTATGGTTACCTCTGAATTGAGGCCTTTGCTGTGTATTGGTGGAGTTGATATGAAGTCCCAACTTGACGTTGTGAAGAAGGGAGTGCACATTGTAGTTGCTACCCCTGGAGGACTCAAAGATATGTTAGCAAAGAAGAAAATGAACCTTGACAATTGCAGGTACAGACCTAATCTTGTAGATCAATTATTGAGTTAGTATTTTCTGATAGCTATCTGGTCGTGCTTGTTTTCTATGCTTTGGTATCTAAGGTGTTCATCATCTGGCTGGGATCTCGGTTATCTCAAATATAAGTACTAGAAGAACAAATGAATAGGAATCAAAAAGTTTTTCCTGGCTTATATGGTCTAGAGAGTTTGTGTTACATAGAACGACTCGTTTATTTATACCTAACTTCTGATCAATCAACAATTTCGGGGTGCCTGCCCTCATCATCAGTTGTCACACATAATATTGTTGGAAATTTGCCTTTGGTGGGGAGGTTGCGTCCACCCATGTTTAATGACTTAAACACTAGGGTTCCGCATGTTGGAGGCTTTGTCTCTTCATACGTGCATAATCTACTAAGTGAGTAGATGACCGTAGGGCCAAGGATCGTCAAATTTCGTTAAGAAATGAAAGAGATATTGGTCCACGAAGTAAGTTATTTGAGACATGGAAATATGGTGTGGGACAAATCTACCACATCGGTGGGAAAATGAAGAATTGTTCTCTTTATAAGCTTAAAAATGGATAAGGGTTTGGGACCCCAAGGGGTAACCCATGTGTTTGAAGGAGGGAGGACCTAGGTGTGCTTGGGTTCGAGGCTAAGCCTACACGCGCGCCGCCACCGCCCGCCCGTCCGGTCTGGGTCGTGGGCTACTATTATCTTTTTGGACCCCAAACTGTTTAGTATTTACAGTTTGGTTCCTGGAGTTTCAGGAAGCGGCCAGAAAGCCAACAGTTTTGGCATTAAACTTCTGAAACGTTTTGCACTTACTACAAAACGTTTAAGGGCCTCTTAATCACCTCTCCTCCTCCTAAATACTATATAAACTTCTGAAACAGATTTGAGGTACATAATATAGAGAAGAGACAGGACGAAAAAAACAAGAGAAAATCTGTCCAAAAGTGAGCAACAAAATCAGAAATTCTTCCTTCCTTTTTCCTCTAAATCAGCAAGTCGTTTCGTGTTCGTTTTCTTCGTCAGAATCAACTTATTTGCTTTGTAGTGTTGATTAGTTGTTGTTTTATCTTGGGAGACTATTGCCCGCAACGTTAAAGCATATATACGGGGCAATCTTGTCTTAAAGACAGAGAGCCATCTCTCGACTCAGCCACAGTTGTAACAATCCAGATTTAGTGTTTCTTGATTTCAGGTTATTAAGATTCAAGACTCAACAAGCTTGCGGCAGTTCTGAATATTGATTATTTGTTCATCCTTTCGAACACTTGTAATATTTATTTACTTCTCGTACTGCTTTACATATCCAACAAATATATGGTATTGTCTCACTTCTACCCCATGCCTTTGGGAGTTCACACACATATATAGGTGGAAATCTGTTTGTGGGAGCATTTTGCTTACAACATGGTTACCTCATTTTTCAGCCAAAGCCAAATTTAAACAGTGGGAATTTACTGACTGACTGCTAAATGCTAATTTGAGTCCGTGCGCTCAAAGGTCGTACATGTCTGTATATAACTTGATTAACCCCGTTCGTTGATTGTTGATTTGCTTCTTTTTCTTTACTTCCTTACAATGTATGTCTGCCAAGTTTGTGGTGCCTACCGTAGTGTTAAGGTTCTTTGCAGATACTTAACACTGGATGAAGCAGACAGATTGGTCGATCTCGGTTTTGAAGATGATATAAGGGAGGTGTTTGATCATTTCAAAGCTCAAAGACAAACTCTTCTATTTTCTGCTACAATGCCCACGAAGATCCAGAATTTTGCACGAAGTGCATTAGTTAAACCAATAACTGTGAATGTTGGGAGGGCTGGAGCAGCCAACCTTGATGTGATTCAGGAAGTGGAGTATGTAAAGCAGGAAGCCAAGATTGTTTACCTTCTCGAGTGCTTGCAAAAGACTCCACCTCCGGTTCTGGTTTTCTGTAAGAACAAGGCTAATGTGGATGATATCCATGAATATCTTCTCTTAAAAGGAGTTGAAGCTGTGGCTATTCATGGAGGCAAGGATCAAGAAGAGAGAGTATGCGATTGTATCATTCAAAGCAGGCAAGAAAGATGTTCTAGTTGCCACTGATGTTGCCTCTAAGGGGTTGGATTTTCCTGAGATTCAGCATGTAATTAACTATGATATGCCTGCCGAAATTGTAAACTACGTGCATCGGATTGGACGAACAGGAAGATGTGGGAGAACAGGAATTGCCACAACCTTTATCAACAAGAATCAGAGCGAAACAACTCTCCTTGATCTGAAACACTTGTTACGAGAAGCAAAACAAAAGGATCCCTCCTTTCCTTGCGGAGCTCAATGACCCCATGGATGATGTTGAGGCAATCACGAATGCAAGCGGAGTAAAGGGTTGTGCATATTGTGGTGGGCTTGGTCATCGTATCACGGACTGCCCCAAGCTAGCACCAAAAGAGCGTGCAGATAGCCAATTCAAGGAGAGACTACTTCGGTTCTGGAGGTTATCGTGGAGAAATATAATCCTGTTCGTATTTGCACTCGGCAACATGCCAAATGTATCCGCTTCTCTTTGTAGCTTGATTATAGTTACTACTAAATGGTCTCTCAAATGTAAAATGTAATATTCATAGTTAATCTAAAAGTTTGTTTCATGAAAGGTCTTGGATGTTTAACTTTGGCTCCAGAATCCCAGATGTATCTTAACGTTAGGCTGATGTGAACGTCTATTTTATGTTATCACTATTTACCTTCACTTTGGTCATATTATTAGAGTTGAGGATTGTAAAAATTGTAGAGTATTGCCATAAGCTGAAATTCTACCGCAGTTGAACTTTCTTGGTTGTCCATGATTAAGAAATTGATGATTATTCTACCAGAGAGAAGCAATTATATATGTATTGATGCAATCATCCTTTCATGACCAAATCCTGATCTATCAAGGGACTTGGTAGTACAACAAAATACGAAACTCTTTTCTGTTTTCGCTTGATAAAAATGTAGTAGAATTAGGTGTACCCTATGAACGAGAAAAGAAAAACCTTAAAGACAAGCCAAAAGCAAAAATCCTTATAAATTGGATGACCATTTCCTAGTTCATGTATGCCAAATATATTGAGCAAGTAAATCCAACTAAGAGCATCTAAGCACAAAACAAACAGATCCTTCAGCTATAACAATTTTACAAACTCTGGAAACCAATGCATATGGAGACGCAAAAGCATATATTCGGCCTGCCATGAAAATGACTCCAAGATTATATAATCCATGGACTTGAACCTATATAAACTCTGACATCCCCTTCCTTTTTCATCAAAAAAACGTGCTCCCCTACAAGAAATCCTACTCATTTATCTTCTTCTCAGAATCAAAACATTATGGCTATCACCACCTTCACTGAGAAGAACACTTCTCCATTTCCCCCCAAAAGAATATTTAAGGCCTCCATTGTTGATTCTCATAACTTGATTCCAAAGTTTATGCCACAAGCTATTAAAAGCATTGAAGTTCAAGGTGACGGAGGTGCTGGAAGCATCAAGACTATCAATTTTCCTGACGGTACAATCATCTTATCATTCTTTTAGTAGACAACATTTGTAAAGAAAACAATAACTCTTGTTTTATCTTTCTTTTTGTGTGCAGGTGGCAATTTTAAGTCCATAAAGTATCGTGTTGATGAGCTTAACGAGGAGACATACACATATAAGTACACATTGGTCGAAGGTGATGGACTGGTGGACAACCTTGAGAAAATAACTTACGATGTGAAGTTTGAGCAGTCAGCAGATGGTGGTTCCATCTCTAAGGTGACAAGCACATACTATACTGTGGGAGATTTCAAGCTCAAGGAAGAGGAAATCAAGGCAGGCAAGGAGAAGGTCTTGGCTATGTTCAAAGCTGTCGAAGCCTATCTCCTTCAGAACCCTGAAGCCTATGCTTAGGGGGTTGCTATATATGTTATGGGATGGTTGTTTTTTCTCTGAGTCCTAAGTTTGTCTTTCATGTTTGTGGCAGCAATAAGTATCTTCTGATGTGCAATAATGTCGTGCGGCTGTTTTTATAGTTAAAATACTTGATAATCTTGAAGCTTCTTTCTGTACCAGTCTTCATCTTCATTTGTCATTTGCTCAGAAAGTTGAAAGAGGTGAGTAATGGTTTATGACTAATTGAAGTGAGAATCCTTGCACTGAGAATGTAGTAGCAACTAGCAACAATAATAGTTTCTTCCTTAAACTAATTATGGCTATATTCTGTATCGTATAACAGCTTAGTCCTTCAATGTGTCAAAGAAAAAGGCTAACACGAATTTTCTCTTCTAACATAAGGCTTTCTAGTCATACATATAGTTTCAGATTGATGAAATCGTTCACAGATAATATAATTAAGTAGATGAAGTGTGGTCTCTCTAATAGTTTAAGCTTTTAGATGAGACAGTCACACCGTTCAACACAGTATCAGAACAGACAAAAAAGTCCTGAGAATTCACAACACATTCAGTAGCATCCTGGAAAACAGCCTCTGAAGATCTCAGTTCTCTGATAACAACTGCTGGATTTGACTCTTCACCAAGAATTTGCGGGAGTCCACGTCGTTGACGCTGTACAGGAAAAGAACATAAGTATATAACATCAGGCAACAAACTGTACTTCGAAAGAAGCAAGTAACTCAAATTGCAGCAATAAGATTATCTTATTAATACCTTTGGGTACCCAAGGGCAGCTTGAAATTCGTTTTGAATTACAGTTACTAACTTCCTTCGTTCTTCCACACCTTCGAAGAAAGCTACCTTGAGAATCTCTGTTTCATCTTCAAGAATTCTCAATCTTTTATCAAGTAGTTTAACTTGTTCAGCATGCACAAGTTCCTTATTTCTATAATTAGCATAAAAATTCCTTGATGAACTTTCTGCCAAGTGATGCGAGTATGCGACGGATTTTCCCTTGTTGCCTGTCATGCTGGCTGCCCCGAAAAGCATACTGATAGATATATTCTTCAGGCTTGAATTTATTCAAGTTATTAACAAAATTTTGAGGTCTGATTGTTAACTGATAATTACATGGTGGAAACCGGTAAACGAGAAGTTATTTGTCTTGAAGCTGAAATTAGCAGGGTCTGATTTATTCAGTTAAAAAAAAAAAGAGGCTAATTTTGGATGCATATAAGCAGAAGGTGTTAATGCAGTGTTTTCATAGAACGGCTGTAGCTTTAGTTGCAACTCCATCCTATTTTTTGGCACTTTTCAGAATTAGTTGTTCAAATAAATCACACATCCTTCCATTGGACCGTTTCGGCTAATGTAATTCTAACTATTGACAGTTCCTGAGCCTGTACACATCATCGGAATTTGGGTCTTATTTATTGATCTCAAGCTGAGAGCGACATACTCAGTACTCACCAATTCCAAATCACTTTCAATTTTCAAACCCCAGGAATGACTTATTTTGCATTTTAGGACGAATGTTTTTTAAGTGAAAGAGAATGTAATGCCTCATTACTTTTGAGCTTCGTTAGGAATTAATTACATGTGTATGTTATCCGGCCTCGCTAGTCAGTTTGCATGTTCAAGTACAGTATGCAGTTCACTCTACTGGCTCAATATTCAAGCATGCAAAACTCTGGTTGATGCAACGTGGAAAAATGAGAATTATAGCATACTCAAGATTTTCTGAATAAGCTGAAAGCCTTTATGTTAATTACACGGTGGTTTCACTGTTTCTGTTCCTGCCCCCAACAAAAGGGAGGATTTGGGGGGGGAGGAGGAAGAGAGAAGGAAAAGTAAAGAGATAAACAAAAAATACAGCACAAGATGGCAGGTGCACGAATTCAACAAAACTTGTACACGGAGACATTTGAATTGTAGTAAAAATAAATCGCAGGTGTAAGTTGTAACTAGTCAATTGGTACTTCAACCTCCATCTTCAAACCAGGGTTGTCCATGATCTGAAACATAAGCAAACACAAGTACAAAACAATAAGGAGAGAGAATATTGAACACTAAAACGAGAAAGATAGCTTGAGCAATACAATCACACATGTATCTTTTCAACCCGCTTCAAGCTATCAATTCACCAATTTAAACAAAAGCAATTTACAAATCGAATTCAAATGATAGTGGCTTCATAACCTCGTGTTTTAATTTATCAAAACGAAATAGCATACAGAAGCATGCCCTTTGAGTTGCCTTTCACCATTATGGTGTCACTTAATGTAAATTTTTTGAAAACTTCAAGACATCAGAATGCTTCTGAGGAAGGACACTAAATTGTAACATCTTATCTTTCTCATTAACATGTGCCACCCACCCACCACCACACACCCCACCCCCCAATAAAAAGAACCCCACACCACCCCCACAAAGCAATAGTTAATAAAAATCACTTAAAATCCAGAAAACGTGAATTAACCTTAATGAAGTCATTCAACAGCAGTAGTGAGTCCCTTGTATAACCAGCCTCATGCAAGACCTGGCTCAATACTTCCTGCAATCCAGATCAAACACAGACGAAGAACTCATCAAATCAATTATTCCAAAGCTACACGAAATGGCAACTGAAAAACCGTGACTTCATAAGCCCAGAAGCTACAAAATTCACATGAGATTCAGAAAGTAGAAGGTTCTTTACTCAAGGATAGTCAGGAACGGAGACTAGCTAATGTTAAGGAGGCAAAGAAAATAGTCAAAATTACAGTGCATGTGAATGCAGTAATGTATCAGCAAATTTATCTACGAAATCATGAGGAACTAAACCAACCTATGATATAAAGCAAAGCCATGGTACCCAACACACTCAAATTTTGAATCTTAACATGTGAATTGCTGACTATGAACGTTTAACAAATTCCTCAGATGGTCCTTTTGAACAGATATTGGCAAACAACTACCCTCCCAAATTCTCAATATCAAGCACAGCATTTCACTTGCAGACATAAATTATTAAACGTCTCTTATCACATATTGACAGCCTCTTTATCATTTTTCTCCTCCACTTCGACCTAGATAAAATGATAATATAAAGGAAAGGAGCAAGAGTACAACTCAGAAGCTACTAAAGAAGGTAGTGCCACAAGTTCTCTAAAGGAAAAGCTGGCCCGTCATGAGCTAGAACCAAAGTCAAATCTACATAAAGCAGCAAATCATGACTCTAGTAAGTAGTAACTACAATTGAGATCCTTACATTAGAACAATGCACTTTAGACCCTTAAATTAGAACATCTGTGTACACAAGATTCTACCGAACGGCAAGTAAGTTAAGTGAGAAAAGGTTTCAAAGAAGATAGGCAAGTAAAACAGTGACGCGCGTACTATTAGCTTTGAAGATAGGAGAGGGGCAAAAGAGATCTATTGTTGAAAAGGAAAAGTACGCCAAGACTGATATTCTATGTTTACTTGACATGTTTTATACACTTCGGGGTTAATCTTTTGACAGAGTTATTTATTAGTTATGGACTTATGGTCCTTTAAAAAAGCGAGCACAAGCAAATGATCATAGTGAAGAACCACGATAGTAAAGATCATAAAGCACTTACAACGTCAAATATAATGATTAAAATCTGTAGAGTATTTAGGGAACTTCAATACGTGATTTCGGATTGCCCACACAAAGCATAAATGAGTTGATGAAGTCTAGCATATTATCTTAACTCCTCTTTTAGGAGCTACAAATCTTTTACAGGAATATTCAACTTGACGAAGATGTACAATCTCCATCTTTTTGGTGAAAGATGGACGAGGTAAATCATTTTGACACACTGTTGTAGCTTTATAGAATTTTCTACCTTGGATAGGAGACTATTCATACATCTTGTACAAATCGAGAAGTTTCTTAATGCTGTTTTTGTGAATAAAACTCTGTATCAAAAAGAAAGAGGGGAAAGAATAGAATATGTAAGGTACCTCTCTTTGCTTGTCAGAAATGAATGATCCAGTTAAATCTCGAAGCACATCCATTACGTTATCAAAGGTCACCTTCCCGTTGCAATCAGAATCATATACTTTGAAGATAACTAAGACAAAATGGTAGGTGAAGAAATCAATAAGTGCTAAAAATGGGCAAAAGGAAGTAAAAATATTACTATAACTAGGTAAATAACAAATCTCTTCTTTCAAAACAACATTTCAGTAATAAAAGATTCTGTGTAAGTGTTGCTATAAGAGGACTTCTTCAATATGGCTGGTATACTATCACCACCTCTAGACCTTTTACTAAAAGTCCCTAAACCTCAAAAGACTATAATAAAATCATTCAACGCAAATGATGGATATTATCTTTAAACCACAGTAACAGATGCACAATTTACCAAAGAACAATTTAAGAGAACATTTTATAAAAATCTAATGGATATGCTGAATACTACTGAACATCTATCAGGGATAGTAGTATGTCTAAGATGTCACTTAGTCTAAAACAAGATGTAAAGTCATCAGTTTTAAACACAATCCATCTATCTAACACGCTTTTTTAAAGACGTACGTTCAATTTTCTGTGCCATGCTCACTTTAGCACTGAAAGTTGATAAAAATGCCACGAAGTCCTTGAAGTTCAAGCCATCCACCATCTTAATCAATCTCTGGAAAGATGTGGTTCACATAATTATTATTAAACACAGAGAGCATACCAACAAGACCACAAGAAACATAACAATATCTTATCACATACAAATCTATAATTAAGACCAAAACAAGAATTTATAAGCACACCTGAGAGAGTGGATTCATTGCAAACTCTGGCACAGACAAAAACTCATCAGCTGATATAAAACCCTTTGAATTCCGATCAAGTTGGCAGAATCTCTGATACAGTGACACTATTTCCTGCTGTGAAACTGAGGTTTTTCCCCCTCAATTAGTAAGCTGTGCAAGAAAAAGGAATAAAAAAAGAAGATTAATAGATGAGTAAGAAGAAATTACATAGATGGTCGCAGTGGTCTTGGACATCCTCAATATCATATTGAGTCAACATCGAAGAAGCATTACCCATGGTCAAATCTCAGTGGAAAAACTACAAATCTAATTAAATTAAGAGAAACCCATTAAACAAAATCAGATTTTTAATCAGAAATCAGAACCCCACATACGAATTTTAAAGAATGAAATGGGTATACCTCAACTTTTTATAACGCCAACCACGATGAACACCAGATTTTATAGTGGCGAGTTTCGGTGTATTACGAGATAGGATTGAGCAAATTTTATGTCATGAACAAGACACTAATAGCGACCTAGTTTGGATGTACTTATAATAAGTGACGAGGAATTTGATGTCTGCCTATCGAACTTATCACCCTGTGTTTCTCAGCATGTATTCATGGTCAGCTGGTCTTCTATTTGTTTAATTTGTAATATGAGTTAATGAGTTAATAAATTAAAAAATTATTACCATTTAAACTGAAACAAGTCACAGTTCAACCTTCAAATCTTATCAAGTTCTAATTTTTTTACAATTTATTTAACTATCGAATAACAACTTTTATATTATTTTATTATGCGTATATATAACATCTCAAATAAAAATATTTGAGAAAACATTTCATACTCGTGAGCAAGTCTAAATTACAAATGAAAAAGTCACTAACTCACCTCAATTTATTTGAGTTTGACGGATCATTTTTCATAAGCTAATTTTATCACCTCTAATTTCCGATTATGACCAACTGGGCTCCTTGGTTGGACATATGCAAATGACCTAATTAATCTCTGACCCTGGGAAAAATAACCACTTAATAGATGTCAATTGAAAATCAGCAAATATAATTTTCAATTAAGCCATTTTTAATACAATTAAATATATTTGGAAAATAAAACCTCTCCACGCGATACTCAGTCGCTTCTTCTTCTCTTTTTCAAGAAGATTAGTTTTAGTTGTAAAATCACAAATTTTAGGACTTTGCACGTATTCAGCAGACATATGGAACAAGAAACAAGACTAAGGAACATAACTTAGAAGGTTGTGGCCTGATTGTTCCAGTGCTAGTAGACGTAAAAAATGCATTAAAGCGTCGGAGCGACTTGGGTTCAGCAAGTAGTCACCAGGTTTTGAGATACATCTAAGAATTATTCCCCTTCAATCCTCTTGCATTTCATACCTGGGACAAAATGCAACAATGAAGTGCCTACAGTTTCTTCGTCGATCAAGTAAAGGTCAAATTATTTTGCCAGAAGCTGAGGCTAAAGGTCTTATTGTGTTCTTAAATCAAAGAATCACGCAATTCAAGTGTTCTCAAATTTCAAAATCGCTTCTGGAAATGGGCTCCTGATTTGAAATACTCCTATGTAAAATCTTTTTTCTTCCTCTGATAATATTTAATTATTGAGTGAGTATGGCCATGAAATAAGCTAAACCTCGTTTCTTTTCTGCGGACAACAGATGACGGTCAAGATAGTTACCAAAACACTGATACACTTTCCAATGGAACAACAGAATGAGAAGTAAGAATAATTTGTAATTCACCTAATTCAGCACAATCAGAATCTTGAGCTAATAGAGGCACAAGATCACCGGATGGCATTTTCTCGGAATCAAGGAGATATGACTATTATCTCGCGTAAGAGAGATGGGGATGGGGGTAAGGAGGGACGAAAAGCCTAAGGGATAGAAAACACAAACCAACAATTAACTATGATTGTGATGAAAAACTACCTACCTTCTGAAACAAATGAAAAGCTGGAACGTTGCTCCACTATCTTAAACATGGATAATGATGGTACAGACAAAATCGGAAGTTAATGTCTATGAAATCTGAAAAGCTAATACACTAAGCTTAAGACTAATTTTACGACAAGACTGACAAATTTTCTTCAACCATCCTTAACAGTGACAATTATCATCATCATCGGCTCATCAAAATTCCACCTCTGACTAGAGACTAATTTAAAAATCCCAGCTATGTTGACTTCAAAAGATGCCACAAGTCTACAGCCCCAACCAGCTTTCCCTAAAAGATCTTGAAAAGTATACCACCATGGGTGGCAAAGAATGGAGCAAATACGAGCGACTCAACTGCCATCAGCTTGATTAAAATGTTGAGGGATGGGCCTGAAGTGTCCTTTAGGGGGTCACCAATGGTGTCACCAATAACAGCAGCCTTGTGAGGTTCAGAACCCTTTGGGCCAAGAGTCCTTGCATGCTCTGAAGCACCAGCCTGGTAGAGAAAGCAATTTAATAAACTCGAGTGTGTCATGAAACACATACAAAAACAACACAAAGGGTGGATCATGGATGTCTTCTATACCTCAATATACTTCTTGGCGTTGTCCCATGCACCTCCAGTGTTTGATGCAGATATCGCTATCTGGAAAAAATAGACGCACGTGAGCAGGAATTAGAATATAATTCTAAAAGAACCCCTATTTGAACATAACTCTTAAAACTCCAAAATCTTAAAGCAGAAGAATCTGATCATACCTGTACACCGGATACCAAAGCACCAGCAAGGACACCAGAAAGAGTCTCCACTCCAAAGAAAATACCGACTATGAGGGGCGTAAGCATGACTAGGGCACCTGGGGGAATCATTTCCTTGATAGATGCATCAGTCGAGATCTTAACACAAGTGGCATAGTCAGGTTTGGCATGGCCTTCCATGAGACCAGGAATAGTGTTAAATTGTCTGCGGACTTCCTCAACCATCTTCAAAGCTGCACTACCCACACTCTTCATGGTCATGGCAGAGAACCAGTAGGGAAGCATGGCTCCAACAATCAAACCAATAAACACCCGGGGGGTCAGGACATCAACTGTTGAAATTGCAGCTCGACTCACAAAAGCACCAAACAGAGCCAGGGACACAAGTGCAGCAGATCCAATGGCAAAACCCTGGAAAGAAATGAATGTCACAGTTAAAGGAAAGCAGAAGATGCCGGAAAAGATCTCCATCATGCGGATGCAGAAAGAGGATATCTAATAACAGAAAGAATGACTAGAGATGAAAGACAACATGCATAATTGAAAAATATCCAAATGTCCATGTAAATTTAACCATCATCCACTTGTTAACAACTATGTACAAGCAGAAGTTGAAAAAGAGAAGGAACCAGAAAGGCTCAAAAGAAGAAAATCAAGACCAATAAGCTACAAACCTTTCCAATTGCAGCAGTGGTATTTCCAGCTGCATCAAGGGCATCAGTTCTTTCACGGATCCGGTGGCTCATGCCAGCCATCTCAGCAATGCCTCCAGCATTGTCACTGATAGGACCATATGCATCAATCGCCAATCCAGTTGCAATGGTGCTCAACATTCCAAGAGCAGCAACTGCAATACCGTACATAGCAGCGAAAGAAAAACTGACAAAGATAGCTATAGCAATGGCAAAGATAGGAATGATGACAGATTTGTATCCAAGAGCAAGGCCGAAAATAACATTCGTTGCAGCTCCAGTCCTGCAGGAGTCTGCTACATCTTGGACGGGGCTACAAACAGAATCAACCAGAAAAGGGAAATAAGACTAACATGGAGATTATCATCATAACAGGCACCAAATCATAGGATGCAGTCAGACTACTACTTTTACCTGTAAGCATTGCTAGTGTAGTACTCAGTGACAAATCCGATGATAAGTCCAGCCCAAAGACCAACAGCCACACACAAAAAGAGCTCCCTACACAATCAAACCAATCAATTTAATCATTAAGTGTGTATTATTTACGTGAACACATACTCACGCAGTGGACAAGAAAAAGAAATTGTGAGACATATTCAACCTAACAATATATTCTTAAAAATAGCTCACTTTTGATTCAGTGACATTTGGTAACAATGGGTGCCAGATTCAATATATAATATTCTCCAAACATTAAGTTGACACTCACCAATTCTTGACAACTTTCTGGGCGCCAAAATTAAAGATGGTGAAGGAAGATGGAAGGCAAGTCCATGTAACAATTGCAATTCCAATTGTCATAAGAGCAGTTGATATAATAAGTTGGTTCTTCAATGCTGGCTCAATTTCCTTGACAGCCTTTATTTCAAAAAAGTCCGTAGCAAAAAGGGTGGTTATTAAACAAACAAGAATTCCCATGGAGCTTATAAGCAGGGGGTAACACATTGAAGTAAAATCATGCTCAATTCCAAAAGACGAGATGGAAGCCACCACAAGAGCAGCACAAGATGATTCAGCATATGAACCAAAAAGATCAGACCCCATTCCTGCAATGTCCCCAACATTATCCCCAACATTATCAGCGATCACCTGCAAAGACATTGAAAGCAGATTATTGACAAGATTTTTTTCAGGAGATCACAAAATACACCTGAAGAGGAAACTTTAGCTTACAGCAGGATTTCTGGGATCATCTTCTGGAATGTTCCTTTCAACCTTGCCGACGAGGTCAGCACCAACATCAGCAGCTTTGGTGTAAATACCACCACCAACCCTACCGAAAAGGGCCATAGAGGATCCACCAAGCCCATATCCAGTAATTGCCTCAAAAAGACCCTCCCAGTCATCACCATAGTAAAGTTTGAAGAGATTAATGGCAATGTAAAGAACCAGGAGGCCGTTGGCAGCAAGGAGAAAGCCCATCACAGCACCAGACCTGAATGCAACAATAAAAGCTTTCCCAACACCTTTTCTTGCTTCCAAAGTTGTCCTTGCATTTGCATATGTTGCAATTTTCATCCCAAGGAAACCAGAAATGACGGAAGTGATAGCACCTAGCAAGAAGGATACAGTGCTGAAGATGGCAGTTGCAAGAGCTGGCTTGCACATCTTCTCCTTGTTGTAAGTACATGGCTGGTTCTTAGTGCTGAAGCCTTCGACTGAGCCCAGGAAAAGGAAGATCAAGATTGCAAAAGCAATCATGAAGATACCCACATACTGATATTCAGTAAAAAGGAAAGATGTTGCCCCTGCCATAAAAATCAATTTGATGTTAGATAGTTCTAAAGAACAATAGGTACTGTGCATGTGGTGTGGTCTAGACAAACTAATTTATAAAAATGCTTGTGCATGAGGAAAGCAAGATCAAAACAGGCTAAGACGTTGAGGTTGAGGATAGAACCACTGAGGGAAGTTGACAGCAGAACAATATCTAAACTTACACCATTGCATATGCTAGTTAACTGGGGGCGGACTTTTGTGTGTGCTCATTTGGAATTTTGTCGGAATTTTATTGGATAAGCATGCATATTATGCACAAAGTTTTGACAAGCTTCAAGCTTAAGCGATAAAACCACATTGGTCTCTCCCAAGTATAATTTATAATATACATAGCATAGTTCAAAAGTACCACGGTTCTATTCTACACTCAAAAAATCATGTGAGAGAGTAGTAACAAAGGAAGAATGCTTTAAGCAAGACTTAAATTTTCAGGAATTGACTGATTGACTTTTCAACTTTCTGAAGTAGTTCCCCCCAGACAAAGTGCCAAGCAAATCATGATGGTTCAAACAGCAACCACGCAATATATTTCATCATGTTCACTTGTACAAGGAAAAGAGTAATGACCACAACTAAGATGAATCTAGCAAAAATGATTACGGACAACTAAAGGTAAAGTCAGGTTAAGAAAACAGTAAAAAAAAATAGTTCTAAAAGAGAATCTTTAACAAATTACAATATGAGACAGGTTGTCCAGCAAAAAATAGAAGGATAACATAAGTCAACTAATATAGCTGTCAAGCTGAGCTTTTTCCATTCCACAATAGTCTTGTGAACTAAGCAGCATGACAATGAAATATTCTCAATTTATTGACTGCAATTTAACTCAAGAAAGCCACTGTGCTTTTCAAAATTAAGACAACGCGTCAGCAAAGTTTCCCACTTATAGCTACTTGACTGAGCATCACATGGATAAAATATGATTATTTATTCTTCAAGATCCAGCAAGCTATAAAAATTAAAAATGAATAAAGGTAGATCCAGTGTCAGCCAGTACACCGAAGAGCTGAACAGAGCAACCTCAAAGCCGTAGGTTCTATCAGTATAAACCCTAAGCCATTTGTTCGTCACCACAGCTAATGTGTTATAACCCAACGAGAACCGCATCCTAAAAGCTAGCTATTAAGGTGGGAGAGCCCAAGGCTATATAAGCCCATTCCAGTACCGGTGTGGGACATAACATAATGCATCTACAACATGTACAGTATAATCTAACTTCCAGACCAAAATAAACAGCCATAGACTAGAAAACAGGAAATAAACCTTGAAAAAATGTTGATTTCAACAAGTGAGACAAAAAATTCATAATCACGGAATTGAGACAAAAAATTTAATAAGAGCAAAATTTTGCACTCCTCCATTTCCGTACCACGGAGATTTATACTCAAAATGAGTAGAAAAAAACACATATAGACAAGTACGAATGCAGCTAAATCTGAAAGGAACATAAAGAGATCTGCATAATTGCTAATTTCACCTTCGGAGATGGCATTCTGTATGTCGGCGCACTTGGCAACGACGTTCTGGTCGTTAATTCCTTCCTCTTCTTCAATCAAGTAGTCGCCATATCCATTCTTATTATTGTTGCTCGGAGAAGTAGCTCCACGTTCCGACGAGACTTTAACGCGAGAGACAATGTACCATTGGAATAAAGAGAAGACGATTCCAACGACGGCGCACACTGGAATCACTATCTCTGTCCCTAGATCTGGTAACAAAGCCGACCCCATCCTATTGACGGAACCCTAAAAACTCGCCGGAAAATAGCGGCACGGAAATTAAGTAAGGAACGAGTGAAGAAATACACGGCTTTTTGGAGGGTTTCCTAAGTAGGAGGAGCTTAGCTACACTTGGTTTTATACTGAGAAAAAAAGTGGAGGATCAAGAAGGTTGTGAAAAGTGAACGTCTTTATCATAGTTTTGATGTGCCTTCGTCTTATAGCCGTTAGATTTAAATAACTCATGATCCATCATCCAATGTATGATCAATCGGCAAAAGCTATATGCACATTCCGTCATTTACTGGTTGTAGTGCTAAGAGACCGAAATTATTATCTTAATGAATAATCTGGTTTAAGCCGGAAAGCAGTATATAAAAATAAAAAAATAAATAAAAAGAGCTTACTTTTTAAGCATCTTTGTATCATTCTTTTCATTAAACTTTTTTCTTTCTTGTTATTCATTGTTTTAGGATTATTGGATAAGGAATCTATTCGGTATATATATTAGTTTAAGATTTATGTACTTGTTAAATTAATTTACACAAATAAATTATTTAGTTAATTATTGTATAATTTTTACAAACATAATGGATGATCTGATAAAAATAACAAGTAGTAGTCACATATCATCACAAATTGAACTATATTGGTATCATTAAAAAAATATTAATACATATAACTTAAATTTATTTCATATAAATATATCGCAGTCTATAAATATTTCTGGAACAAACAAGCATCAAAATATGTACTTTCCATATTACACACATTGTGACACTTAAGTTCCATTCAGCAAAAATCTTATCCAAATAAATCTAGTGTCAGTCATGAGGTGGAAACGTGTAGGATTAAGATACAAATTTGGTAAGAAAACCTAATAAGAGTAATAAGAGAAAGTAATCACCTAGCTAATTGTATTTACCTTCTTTGAATTTATTAAGAAGATTTAAAAAATTAATAAGTCGTACTAGTAAAACAGTTAGCTAAGTTAATGTGACACTCATGTCATAACTCATCAAAAATCAATTTGAATTTTACAAAAAAAAAAAGGAAGTGAAATTTTTATATAAATTAAATGATGATGAGTGACGTCTGCTTGTGTTGAATGGCGTGCGTGACTCATAGGATATAATCTTTCTGTCATTTTTATTTTTTATATTTTGTTTGTTTTTAGAGGTTAAAAATGTCATTTTAAAAAAAATTACCTTGAACTTTGGTAACTCCATGAATAGTGGAAAGGATTAGGTAGAACATAATAATGACACGTTTAGATGGGGATGATAACTTTTGGGATGCCCTTTGTTTCAAAAGTTATATACAGTTTTTTTTGTCCTAATTCAAGTGTTATTTTGAAATATTATTTGTAAAGATATATTTACATATTTTGAAGTTAGATGAGAAGTAGTATTAAGTTATGATCAGAAGAACAATTATTTAGCTCTTTAAATAGTTGTAATAATATCATATAAAATGAAGTAGAATAAGATATATTAATAGAGCTTCTTCTTTTTTTCCACTTTCAATATTCATGTTGGAGCCCGACTATATTATAATTTATACCACGTAAGGCTCATTTGGGGAAGCGCTTCCTACTGAGATTTTCTTCATACCAAGGCTCACATTCAAGTTCTTTGATTAAGTAGTCTCATTCGTTGCATCACATTCTTTGATGATTGTAAATCAATAGAGTTAAACTTCATTTTATACACTTTTAGAGTATGTAAAGTAAATACTTGATGAAAATAGAAGCCGCGTACACCTTAGCAATGAAGTGTGTATAGACGGTAAGGCCTCATATCTAAAACTTAATCAAAAAATAAATATTAGTAAGATTTTAGATGTTGGAATCTAATTTTAAGATGTTATATTAAGACGCGAATACTAAATAATTAAGATAGTTTATTTTTATCATTTGAATGTGTAGAATTTATTTTTATTTAAAATTAATTATTATAAATTCAATAAAATGCTAAATTAATTTAGTATTATATCTATAGTAGAAAAATATGGCGGTTGGGTGGTGATGATAGATAGCGATGGTGTTTGTGACTTGTTAGGGTTGGTATGTTAATGGTGATGGTGGTTAGTAACAGTGACTATGAGTGATGGTTAGGGTGAATGATAGTGATAGTTAATTATGGCTGTGAATAATAACGGTGGTTAGTGATATGTAGTGATAATTGTCGGTAGTATATTTGGTTGTTATGGTAATGGGTTGTCGGTGATGATCGTAAATAGTGGCTAGTGATGGTAAGTCTGGTGACTACTAATTGCAATGATAACAACGCTCGTAGTTATGGATGAAAATAGTGGGCGATGGTAGTTAAAATGTAATCGGTGGCAGTAGTTAATATGGTAAGCGTAGGCGGTACTAGCAAAAGGATGAAATTAATGAACTGTCATCTTTGTAAAAATTAATACTTGAATAGACATTCAATTAAATCAGCACTTTGTAATATATTTTTCATTCAGATGTATTCAGACAAATTAAGTAATTGTAAATTGTAACAGTAAAAACCAAACATATTTAATAGTTAAGATAAGAATAATTAAGATTCATACTTAAAAAAATAATAAACTTAATTATTGAAATCATTAAAATTAAGACTTTCATCACGTGAAAACAAATGAGGCTTTTCCTTATATTTTCTATTTTCCCTTTTGTGGTCAAGTTTTCTTATTCTTACTTTTTCCCTATAATATTTTTATTTTCATAAACCTTCTATTCAAATACTTCCTTCGTTCATTTTTACCTGTCCACATTTGACTTTGCACGTTCTTTAAAAAATAATAAATAAAATGTCTATTTTATTTTGATACTCATATTTTTTTATGTATAAATTTAATGAACTTAAATATAATTTGGAATGAAACTAGGGGTAAAATTGGAAAAAATTGTGTTTTGTCTTGATGTACTGAGTGAGTACCTTGCTTCTTAAGGGCAGCAAAGTGTAGTGACAATGATTTTCTTTATCCCACAAATGATTGTGAAAGGCCTTTGTAATGATCCCAACTTCCAAGTGTCTTCACATTTGTCAATTGTGATAGAATTTTGCACTTTTAACAAATCTATTATCCACCGTCGTAACTCATTTCTCATTCAAATCTTCCATTCGTTTCAATATACATTCAAACCTCTCTCTAATTATCATTAGTTATAACATCATTTTACTATAACGGTTTGATTTTTTTCAAAATTATTTTTCATATTATATTTTACTTCTCGAGAACATCATTCTACTTATAGCAGCAGTGACAGTCATTATAGTTGTACACTCTTGGTAAAATTACATATTCATAACAATTATACTCAAATATTGTGTGATAATATTTTATAAAAAATATATTATGTATAAAAATAAATTATTAAAATATTTATGATAAATTAATTTCATGCACATAGTAAATTTTATGTACGAATAGTCAATTGTTAAGTTCTTAGACAACCTTCAACAGAATTGAATTTCCTTTTGCTGAAAGTTTGGACAAAATTCTTCGTCAATTCAAACGTTATATTATCACTAAGAGACTGGAATGTACGAAACAACCTACAATTGTAGAATTCTTATGTCAAACTTGAAATATTTAAATTTTCAATTAGTTTTAAACACATATTTCTTAGATTTTGTTTTTTTATCGGTATATATGGTACAACTAGTTATGAAATTAATGAGATATGAAATTAATTGAGAATTTAAAATTAATAAGTATATTATTTTTCCTTATAACACAAAAAGTATATAAAATAATTGTTTGCGTACTTTTGTTTATAACAACTAAATGAGATCTAAACATCAAATGTCAGTTTACATATTTAACAACACTTTACTATAGCAGCCATGAAATTTTCAGACAAATATTATCATTATAGAGAGGTTTGATTGTACGTCTTTCTTACTTTCATTTAATCTTTTTTTTAATGTCAATTTTATATTAACTAGTTCTTTCATTTAGAATTTCTTACTTTTTATAGTTAAGACACCAAAATTCAAAGAGTCACGCTATTTATATTTTAAATTTAGTAGGCCTTTGGCCATAGAAATCAAAAATAATTTCACTTAAAAAAAAAGTTGGAATTATGTTTGATCATAGTTTTTGCAAATAATATTGTTGTTGTTGAAATGTACTTTTTCAACAAGGTTTTGATTGTGAAAAATAAGATTTTGATTGTTTTTCTAATTCCAAATATAATTTCAAGTTGTTTAAATTTTTTATGACCAAACACTGATTTTTGAAAAAAAATATATATATTTTTAAAAAGGTGAATAATTTTTATGACTTTTTTTGCAAAAGTTATCGCGCTTAATTCAATTAAAATAAAACGGCTTCCCTGGCCCATATCAACAGAACTTAAATACTCCGCTCTTAGGGCTAGCTGGCTGCGGACCCCATCCAACCTATTTGTTTTTTAACGCCGAAAAATTATCGATTACCCCAGCGGTTGCTCGGGTTACTACTGAATAAGTATTTAAAAGAGATTCCCTAATCCCCTCAAATTGACGTTAGGAGAAAAAGTAGAGGTCGTTTGTCAGCGAGTGAAATTGTTCAGGTAATAAATTCTGGATAAATAATATTATATTTTGTAACATTTTTTATCACATATAAAATTTAATATATTTGATTTGTTATTTAGAAATCAACATAACTAATATATGTATAAGTTATGAGAGAAATTATGTATTATATTATATAGGATTGAAGATGAAATAACTAAATACATAATTAATCTCTATATAAAAGAATACATAAATATTCTTATAATTAATATATATTACTAGTATCTGCATAATTTTAACCATCTACCAAACGATTCAAGTGTGTTTTAGATACGTTTAGGAAAATGTCAGTTTGTAAAAGGTTTTCTATTGTAAAAAAAAGTGTATAATAAATGTTTAGCTTATTTAAAAGATATATTGTGTATTAAACTTATAATCTTTAGCTTAATTTATGATTCTATTATTATACATTGTTATGATTTGATTAATTGGAGGTTGCAACTTGTAAGTTTGGTATTGAAGTGATTGACATGACTATTAATAAATTGAGTTGAGAATCACACTATTTTAGATTTTATCGGTTAAGTATTATTGGATAAAGTTATCTTGTATTTGGGCCGATAGGAAATAGTAGATGCCCAATAAATTAGTCTAAGTTGTACAAATTGATCGATTATAAAAAAAAAACTTGCAAGTTTGTGGAACGGCTAAAGTTGGCGTATGACGTCGGCATGTATTGAATAGCGTGCATGCCTCTCATCGGATAACGGATATGCCCTTTTTTTTTTATCCTTTGTTCATCTTTTGTTTGTTTTCTAGACGTTAAAGTTCCGGATTCTTTTTTTGGATAATTTTTTTTTGTTGACGAAAGAACGCGCAGTCGCTACTCTCTCGAGTGCGCACAGGGTAAACCCTGAACTGACGCAATAGCCTGCAAACCACGTCAGCCTATTAACCATACTTGACAAGCCGTATGTGATAGACTCAACCAAGAAGGTTTATGCAGGGGATCAACTCGTGGCCTGGCCCCGTTATCCCATCGCTATACCATCTCTGCTTACCTTGCGGATTTTTTGGACAGTTTTCTACATAGCGTCAATGGTATTTCCTCCTAAAGGGCAGTGAGAATGATATGTTACCCCACAATTATGATTTGTCATGATCTAAAGTCCCAACTTCCAAGTTTTTCGTTTCATTTGACAATTTTGAATAGCAATCATAGAATAATTTTTGCACTTTCAACAAATCTCTCTCCAAGATTGTTACGCATTTCTCAACCAATTTGTGCTTTCTCAACCACTACCTCTTGTGGGATTATCTTTTCTTCCTAACTCATTTTATAAGAAGCGCTGGTTCTCATGACGCTAACCATGAAGCTTCTATCTTTTTAGGGGTTAATATAAAGGTTTAATTGATCAAACTGATTTATTAACACTTTATAGCTTATTTAAACGCTCCGTAAATAATTAAAGTGTCTATAATGACTTATAAGTTAGAATCAATCAAAAATTATAAGTTGATCATCTCTAAGTTATCTTATAAGACTTTTTCATTTGGTATGGATTTTTACCATTCTATATTTTATCCTTCTTATATATTTGGCAGAACACATAGATGGACATTTTAAACTTGTCTAAATTTTCATGTAGCCACCTAAATTAAGCTTGTAACTCAAAATATCTTAACCAAAATTAAACTATTAACTTCATATTCATCGTTTCTACTTTTATATAAAAAATATACATTTAAATTAGTAATTTTTGTAACAAATTTTAAAAATATTTTAGTCATCTAATTTAAAATATAGCTTTTCAACACTTTTTTACTAAACGCATCAAATGCTTATTATTAGCTCTGAAAGAAATAATTCCTTGATTATTTCCATTAATTGAAAGACTATATATACATTTACATATTTACATAATAGGAGAATCATATTCCTATTCTACTCCTAAAACCATATTCTAGTAGTACAAGACTTTTATAATTATGGTAAGGTACAATGCTAAGTAATACAAATATTCTATACTAATTACAATCCTAAACCGGACCAAAGTCCCGTGATATACACTATGAATATCACGGGAATATACATTATCTAACACACACCCGTAGTTATAGCGGGCGGTCTTCGAACGCTGAGACTATCCCTAAAATCTTCAAAAAGGACCGAGGGAAGACCCTTTGTAAAGATGTCTGCAATTTGATACATGTAAGGGACATGACAGACGCGTACTTATCCACGAGCTACCTTTTCGCGAACAAAATGAATGTCCATCTCAATATGTTTAGTGCGCTGGTGCTGAACCGGATTCCCAGACAGATAAATGACACTAATATTATCACAATAAATCAAGATAGCTTTCTCAATAGGACAATGAAGCTCTAAAAGAAGATTACGTAACCAACATGATTCAGACACCACATTGGCTACCCCTCGATACTCGGCCTCTACACTAGAGCGTGATAAAGTGGACTGACGCTTGGCAGACCATGAGACCAAGTTATTACCAAAAAACATACAATATCCAAACGTAGACCGTCTAGTGTCTGGACAGCCACCCCAATCAGCATTTGTATACGAGACAAGTGCTGACGTCGAAGAAGGATATAAATGCAAGCCATAGTCAAGTGTACCCTGAATATACCGAATGATGCGTTTGAGCGCATTCATGTGCTCAACTCTGGGATCATGCATAAGCAAACACACATGATGTACATCATACATAATATCTGGTCTCGTGAATGTAAGATACTGAAGTGGCACTGCAAGACTGCGATATCGGGTCGGATCCTCGTATGGTGCGCCGGCCGCAGCACTAAGCTTGGGCTTAGTATCAACGGGAGTGGAAGTGGACTTACAAGATGCCATCCCAGCCCTCTCAATTATCTTAGCTGCATACTTTCGCTGAGATAAGAATAACCCATCTGCATGACGAGTGACAGCAATCCCCAAAAAATAACTCAAGGGCCCCAAGTCTTTCATAGCAAACTCAGAGCTGAGCATTGTCATGATAGACTGGCGTAAGAAATCGGAAGAGGCAGTCAAAATAATATCATCCACATATAACATAATATAGGCCAAGGACAAACCACAACGATAGATGAACAAAGAATTATCCGACCTGCTATGAGTGAACCCAATAGTCGAAACATAATCGACAAACCTCGTATACCAGGCCCGTGGAGACTACTTAAGCCCATATAAGGACTTCTTCAACAAACAGACATGATGATGATGTTTAGGATCCCTAAATCCCAAAGGTTGATGCATATAGACTGTTTTCTTGAGATCATCATGGAGGAAAGCATTCTTTATATCTAACTGATGAATATGCCATGCTTTCGACAGAGCTAAGCTAAGCACAGTGGGAATGGTTGCCGTCTTGACCACCGGATTAAATGTCTAACCACAATCCACACCAACCTGCTGAGTCTTACCATCACCTACAAGCCGCGCCTTATGTCGAACAAATGAACCATCTGAATTTTCCTTATGAGCAAAAATCCAGATAGACCTAATAATATTAATACCAGACGGACGGGGCACCACCTCCCACGTCTTATTATCTATAAGAGCGTTATATTCATTGGTCATAGCAATTTTCAAATTCGGGTCATTTAATGCAGACACAGGATTACGGGGTAAGTGTGATTTAAGAACATTAGAATGTAAATTAAAATGTACTTTTGGTTTAAAAATCCTCTGTTGACTACGAGTGACTGGACTATGACTCGGGGCAGAGGCGGGTGGATTTTGGGAATTTTCGATACTCGGGAAAGGCGGCGGCGGGCGGTGGGCTGTTGGCCCAAATCGGGAAGTGAAGCCGGAGTGGGCACGTGAAGGCCCGGGCCAATGCGGACCCGAAATAGTACCGGAGCTCGGGTAGAATTGATGGCCCGATTCTTTTCGTATCGATTTGAAGGCGACGATATTTGGGTGCGGGACACGTCCGAAAAATAGTGAATAAGTTTTGGGGAAATATCATCATCCAAAAATTTATACGAACTAGGCACGGGAGTAATAACCTTAGCAAACGGGAATTTGGATTCATCAAAAATTACATGGCGACTAATGATGATTTTATCATAAGATAAATCAATACATTTGTAACCACGATGATTGGACGGATAACCCAAGAACACACAGGGGTAGAACGGGCCTGAAGTTTGTTAATTGTGGTGGACGGAAAGAGTGGATAACACAAACACCCAAAGACCCTAAGATGTGAATACGAATGAGTCTTATTATATAAAATTTGAAGGGGACAAATATGTCAAACCTTTGGAAGGAATAATGTTAAGAAGATATGTTTCCATTTGCAGAGCATGATGCCAAAAAGATGGGGGTATGGAAGCATGAATTAGTAAGGTGCGGACAATATTATTAATGCTACGAATTTTACGTTCGGCTTCCCATTTTGTGAAGACGTATGAGGGCAAGAAAAACGAAAATTAATCTCATTATTTGCACAAAATTCCCGAAACACCCCATTGTCATATTCTTTGTCATTATCACATTTGATATTCTTTATTTCACGTTCGAATTGAGTTCTAATGAATGATCTAAATTTTAAGAAGATGGAGAAAAGTTGAGATTTTTTTGCTATTGGAAAAGTCCACAAAAATTTAGAATAATCATCCAAAAAGAGAACATAATACTGATGACCCAAAGAACTAAGAACAGGAGACGTCCATAGATCACTATGAATAATATCGAATGACATTAAAGTATGAGAATTATAATCTACAAATGATAACTTAACTATTTTCCCTAAAGAACAAGTTGACAATTCGGAGTGCGACGCTCACCATTACAAGAAATAAAATTATTTTTCTCTAAAGAAGACAAAATAGACGATCCCGGATGACCTAGACGAGCATGCCACAAGGAAGGAGCAAGGGCTGCAAATGCGGATGGCAAGGCTGGACTCGATGGACCAGAACATATCGTGATAGGATAAAGATCTCCCCTACTATCACACCTCATGAGAGGACTCCCCATTTTGAAATCCTTCACATAGAACTCAAATTGATCAAATTCTATGAACACAGAATTATCACTGGTGAATTTCCGGACAGACACTAAATTTTTAATCAATTTTGGAGCGTGAAGGGTATTTTTCAAAATAAATAGTGGATGAGGGGGAGACAATGTTTTATGACCATAACCACGAATTGTAATTGAATTACCATTACCAATAATTATACCACGATTGTTGCTTAAATTAGAATAAGATGAGAGAGTACCTGAATCGGATGTCATGTGAGTCATGGCGCCGGTGTCCATGTACCAATTTGGCTCTGGAGGATTTATTCCAAACGTGTGCATTGCGACTTCGATGTCGGTAGACGCGGGGCCCGCTGTATGATGGGCCTGGTGGGGCCCAGTCCTGCCTCCCTGCTGACCCGGTACCCCACTAGATCGCTGGACCAAGACTAGGCTGGAGTAGCTGGGTCGAAAAGAAGGCTGACATTGGGCCCAATTACCGTGGGCTGGAGTTGCTGAAAAGCCGAGATTGTTGGACCACTGCCTACTGGTCCAGACCCACGGCCAGGGGGCCCAAGGCTGGGACCAGTGGGGATGAGGCCCACTATTGATAGGGTGGGGCCTACTGCCGCCGGTATTGCTGACGTTACCGCCGCGGTTGCCACCGCAGTTTCTTCCATTATTTTTTCTATTATTCTTGCCGCCACCGTGAGCCCGGTTTTGGCCCAAATTATCAACACACCCTGGATAATTTGTGGAGGACGTCATCATGACCACGGGACTTGCCCCGGTAGCCGCCTTCTTAGCCAATCCGGCTTCTTCCAAAGTAAGCATGGAGCGGGCTTGATAGAACGTTGGAAGAGGGTTACTTTGACGAAGTAGGGTCCCAACGTCATTAAATGACTTGGGGAGGCCAGCAACCATCTGTAGAACCAGACAATCTTTACTAACGGGCGCACCAACGTTGCGGAGTTGGTCCGCCAATTCCTTCAACCTTTTACAATATGCTGAAACATTCGGAAAATTTTCTATGATGACGTGTGGAAAAACCTGCTCAAGAGTAACAGCTCTAGAATTCTGATTATCTTGGAATATGTTACGCAGCCTATCCCAAGCAGTCATTGCCGTAGCGTCAGGCTCAATAATCGTCTGCAACACGTCAGTAGAGATAGTGGAATAAATCCACTGAAGAACAGTGGCATCAAGCGTTGTCCATAACTTAGGATCATCCTCACGTTGAGGCACCTCCGTATCCTCAGGAGCCGCGGGGATTATGTGATGGATGACTTGATGCGAGCGAGCGTTAATTTTAAACAACTCGGCCCACGTCGCGTATTGGACATTTTCTATTTCAAGAATGAGAGGTATGTGATTCTTGATGTTAGAAACAACACGGGCATGATAAAACGTGTTCTTTGTCGTCGACATAATGAAAGAACAATATGTGATTTTGTAGAAAATTTGGGAAGAGCTGAGGTAAAATTTAACATGAAATCCGAGGAAGTGGCACGGAAATCGATGCAGTTTTTGGCCAAGAAGGGGCACGAAAAACCGAGAGAAATTTTGGAGTAGAGCGGAAGAAATTTAGTCCTAGACTTCTGATACCATGAAATAAATAATCCCTTGATTATTTTCATTAATTGAAAGACTATATATACATTTACATATTTCCATAATAGGAGGATCCTATTCCTATTCTACTCCTAAAACTCTATTCTAGTAGTACAAGACTTCTATAATTATGGTAAGTGTACAATGCTAAGTAATACAAATATTCTATACTAATTACAATCCTAAACCGGACAAAAGTCCCGTGATATACATAGTGTATATCACGGGAATTTACATTATCTAACAAGCTCCAACACTTTCTATCCAAACATGTAACAAATAGCTTAAAACTTATTAGCTATTTACAAATAGCTAATCCAAATGGACTTTAATTCTGTCTAGATAGCTCATTAAAAAATGATACTGATAAAGTACGCAAACTAATGTTAATAAGTAATTGATGTGTGCGATTGATAAATGTTAGTAAACAAATATAGTGTTGCACAATTTTGTGTACAAATTCAGGCTAGCTCGTTTTGACATCACTATTTAATATATATGTATTTGTCTTTTGATTTTTTTTGCACACAGTACCACTTCAGACGTGATACATCTGAAATTAGACTTGACAAAACTAAATTCAGACATTTCTATTCGAAGTACACGCACATGCGGCTGAAGTTCATGCACAAATAATTGAACTTCATCCATTTACTTCAACCATTTTTATCTAGACTTCAAACATATATAACCAAATTTCAATCATTTTTGCTCGACTATTTTCATTCTTGTTTGAACTTCAGCTATATAAAATTTGAGACACAATCAATGAAATTATATTTTATTAAGACTAACTTCAAACACTATGTATATGAAGTTATTTCAAAATAGGTATACGTACAAATATATTGAAAAACAAACACGAATTAAATGACAGCGTCAAAATTGTGTATTCGTGCACTTTGCCCAAATTTTGTTTCTTGTTTGTTCGCTTTGACTTGAACGGGACGAGTGAAGAATGGGCCCTGGCCCATTTCAACAGAATTCATAAATATTCTGCTCTCAGTGCTAGCTGGCCCTAGTCGATTGCTGCGGATCCCAACGAACTCCAAACAAAAGTTTCCCATTTCCTCATTGGTTGCTTTGGGCTAGTACTGAATATTTAAAGAAGTTCCCTTATCTTTTTTAATTTGACACCATATCAATTTGGCCCAATAACATATCGTTGATTATGCCCGTCCAATTTATGAATGAGTTTGGACAGTGTCATAGGAATATTAGGGGTTGTTTGGTAGCTGGTTAGAGTTATACAGATATTAGTCGGGATTAGTTATGAGAAAATTTATGTATTATTTTATGTAAAGACTAGTTATGCAATGTTTAATTATTTATGTATTAGTTTTTCATGTATTACTTATGCGGGTTTCAAAATTGCAAACCAAGCACCGTATTAATTTTATGTATGAATCACTTACCTTCTAACCAGCTATCAAATGTGGTATTAGTTATGCAAGATTTAATAGTTGCATAACTCATCTCTAAACCAGCTACCAAACGACCTCTTAAATTCCTCATAACTAATTCTTGTATTACTAATAATACATGCATAACTATAACCATCTATCAACGACCCATTAGTATTTTAGCCAATTTATTAAATAATTCACTTGCCTAATTGTGATGGTTATAATTGCTTAATCATAATAGTTTATAACCATCACTACTATATTAGTGTATAACAAGTATATAATCAATGTATAGTTTATAAAGAATAATGGTTAGTCATCTTTTGTTATGAATTTAGTTGAACTGTTGCATAGTGTGAAAACCCAAATATAATAATTTCAAGGTGAGTTCTTTTTTATGTTCATATAAATGTAACACATTATCACGACGCTAGATATTCAAGTACATAAATTTTTTGCGAGTTTTTAATGTAATGATCATGTACAATTACGTTTAGATTTCTCAGAAGTAAAAATGATAAGGTGATGGGTCAATAATATGGAATTATTTGTACGGCATAACCCATTTAGGAGTAGATTCCTTAAATTCTATCTTTTCACCTTTAAAATTAATTGAATGAAACTCTTTAAATTTAGCACACTAGAACTAGATTAACGAGTGACATAATTTAGAAGTGACTAAAAGGTCATATGTGCAAATCCCCATGATCAGTATGTGAAACTACAAAACATCAATGACAAAAATATATTCGCGTTTCATATTTACACCAAATCAATAGATAGACAATATGTATTTGAGCGTAAGTTGTTATCGCTTAATTACCTTATACACTCACTTTATTGAATATACATATTAATCATGATAAATTTATATATCATCGGTGAACGTGTATAAGGATCATTACCTAATTGCCTACTGCCTATCACAATTAGGGATGGCAACTGATAGGATCTGGATCGGATCCGGTGGATCCAGATCCGTTGGATCCAGATCCGTTTTAAAGGTTATGAATCTTCAAAATTTGGACCTGACGGGTCCGGATCGGACCCAGATCCATTTCTGACGGATCGGATCTGGATCTGGATATTGTATTTGAGATCCGGATCCTGTCCAAATCCGACTCGTGAATTCATTTTTTATTAAATACATTATACATCCATAACATAGTGTTCTTTGCGAGTTCCTTTAGTTTTCTCGGCCGGGCCCAAGTCCATAAAGGACCGAAGCCCAGCCCATCTGCGTGTCTTTAAGCCAACGAAAGAGGGAAAATAACTCATTTCGTTTAACATCCTGTAAGACTCAAACCCTAGCCGTCGTCGTGGCCTGATCTGCGTAGCCATCTGCGTGACTTTCTGCTTGACTTTCTGTCATAAAGGACCGAAGTCCAGCACATTTGCGTGACTTTCTGCCATATATTAAACGGTGAGTTCAATTTTTATTTTTTTATTTACAATTCGTCTGTTTTGGCTTGATTAGAAAGCTGATAGTGTTCTTTTCGAGTCTTCAAGTTCATGTGTTGAAAACGCTAGTGATATAGTGCATGCAAGCAACGATCTAGTTATTCTTGAAACTCCATCAATTGAAGTTGAAATTTTGTTTTCAGTATTCTCTTGCTAATTTGATAAAATGGAAAATTTTCATTTTTTGCGTTACTGTTGTCTTATTTGAATTGGTGCTATAAGAGTTATTGATTTGAATTGGTACTAGAAGAGTTACTGGAAACTTTTCATTTCTTTTTGTCAGAATTGTTGTCTTATTTATCTACTGGAAAATTTTCATTTTTGCGTTATTGTGGCCAATGTCCAGTTCATTTAAATTCAATGTTTAATTGGACTACAATGTGCATGATACTTCTCTGTTATGTGGTTAAGTAATGTATTCAAATATTTTCTTGTAAGTAACGATACTTCAAATGTTTATTGAGATGAATTTTTTTAGTTATCTCTTTTTAATATGATTGTTTCTTTGTTATTTTAAGATGTTGATGATGTTGAAACTAGTGACTTCGAAGACTGTTTATGAAGTTTGGCAGAAGGTTATAGAAGATGTTGCTTGCATTTTAAAGAACATTGTTGTAGAATTTAATTTAAAGAACATCATGCAGATGGCTACGCAGATCAAGCCACGACGACGGCTAGGGTTTGAGTCTTACAGGATGTTAAACGAAATGAGTTCTTTTCCCTCTTTCGTTGACTTAAAGACACGCAGATGGGCTGGGCTTCGGTCCTTTATGAACTTGGGCTTGGCCGAGAAAACTAAAGGAACTCGCAAAGAACACTATGTTATGGATGTATAGTGTATTTAATAAAAAATGAATCCATGGGTCGGATCTGGACCAGATCCGAATCTCAAATACAAGATCCAGTTCCATATCCGATCCGTCAGAAATGGATCCGGGTCTGATCCGGATCTGTCGGATTCAAATTTTGAAGATCCATATGCTATAAAATGGATCTTGGTCCACCGAATCCGGATCGGGTCCAGGATCCACTGATATCTCTAATCACAATATGAAATGCAACCCAGTAGAGTCATCTTTTTAAGGAGTATTTTATCATTTAATGTGGAATATTTTAACGCAAATTCAAATTTAATCCAATTGTCATGAGAATATCGAACAACCAACAGGAAATAAAAGAAAAAGAAAGGCAGCCAAGTTGCATGAATTGTCATGTCCATTCTCGTTTATCCAAGATCCAAAACAATGTTAAATTAAAGTCATAGGAAATCCATGAAAGACGTCACAAAGTCAAAACCACGTTACGTTAGCAACTGAAAAAATGAGGAGTAGATGGGAAACAATAATTGGTCGTTCTGCCAAAACATACCGTATCAAATCCTATCAGCTGTGACCAATAGTAGAAATAATTTGAATAAAAATTAATTATTAATTAATATAAATACTTATATTTATTACTACTAATTTGCTATAAATATGACTTAGTTAATCAGATTATCCACTTATAGCACAATTGGATAAATATGTCAGCCAAGTGGATCTGAAGGAGCAACCAATAATTACAAATCAATCTTTTCGGAAAGACAACCTCTCATTATTAAAGTCAAACAATCCCTAGTTCTTGACGTTATCGTTAATATTTAAGCGAAATTAAATACTCCCAATGAATATTTGTACTAATTTGATTAAAATATTTATAATTAAATATAGATTAAAATTTAGTTATCTAACATTTAAAAAGAATAAATTTTTAAAAGTAAAATTATTTTTATCTTAAAAAGTAAAATTAATCTAAAAAAATAAAATTAATTATATAAAAAAATAAAAGCTAAATGTCCATTCTTTTTTATTCCGAGAGTAATTAGGATTCCCAAAAAATAGTAATACTAATAATTATGGATTAGAAAATTTCTAATAGGATAAAACTGTAACATTTCAACATTTCCAAGAAATATTTGCCCAATAAACAAGACAATCATTGTCATCTTCACAGTTCCCTTCCCTCTTAATAGTTAATACAATTCCACAAAACCCGGTTCCCACAATTGTATCCTATTCTGACTTTCCCTTATTAAAGACTCCATTTTTACACACACACACACACACTAAGTTCTGATTCATTCGACAGAGGTAAAAAAACAAGAATGTCTGATTCAGAGGTATTCATTGGGTCCATTGATCAAGGAACAACCAGTACTCGATTCATCATCTACGATCGTTTGGCTCGTGCTGTTGGATCTCACCAGGTTGAGTTCACTCAGTTTTACCCACAAGCAGGGTAATAATCATTAATCACTAATTAATCTCTTATCCTTTGATTTTCTTTTCATTGAAGATTTAATCTTTTTTCAATTTTGATCATTGGGTTCAATGGCGGAACCATGATAGTCACTCTCATGGGTTCGAAAAAAACAACAAAAGCTAAACATAAAAAATAATATTATCCCTAGAAATTAAATCTAGTATACTATATATAATTATGAACATCCGCGACCACTTGATCTAACATTTTACATTTGTTCAGGTATTCAAAAGTTACATAAACACAAAAAATCTATCCAATATATACAATGTAATTTTTAGCCGAGGGTATTCCGAACACCATGGGGACCCCCTAAATCCGCCCCTGATTGGGTTTCTTGATTTTCATGCATGTGTGTTGTAGATGGATGGAACATGATCCAATGGAAATTATAGAAAGTGTGAGGATCTGTATGGCAAAGGCTCTTGATAAGGCTACTGCTGATGGACACAACGTGGATAGTGGGCTGAAAGCTATTGGGCTTACAAATCAGAGAGAGACCACTGTTGTATGGAGCAAATCCACTGGCCTTCCTCTTTACAACGCCATTGTTTGGATGGATGTTCGTACCAGTTCTATTTGCAGGTCTTTTTTTCAACCCTCACCTTTTGGTTTCTTTATTTTGAACCAAATCGAAAATTCTGTTTCAGTCATTCAGTGTGGTTTTCCCCCCTCTAATGTATATATGTGTGTGAAAAGTATATCTATGTTGTCCTAAAAGACACAGTATTGAGTACTACTCCCTCCCTCCCAAAATAGTTGTCACGAATCATTTTTCCCGAGTCAATTTGAATTTTCTCCGGTGCTAAATCGGATTAGATTAAATCAATATTTTAAAATTAAAATTTAGATATTAAAAAATTATACGAAAATTACTATAAGTTGCAATTTTTCTCTTATCAATATGGTGAAAACATGTATCTCAAAATGTTGGTCAAAGTTGATGTAGTTTGACTCTCAATTAGCGAAACGTGGCAAGTATTTTGGGATGGAGGGAGTATAATGAGAAATTACCCAAATGGAGCAGAGTAGATAGAAGTTACATAAAGCCAACCTAACTAGTTTTTCAGTAGTTGTAGTATAGTCCGACTTCTCTATAACAACATTTCACTATAAGGGCCAAAGCCTTTTCTCTTGGAAACTATTTTTCATGTTATGTTATATGGTATATTTTCTAAAACAGCAAACATACTACGCCATTATAGAGAGGTCTTATTGTAGCTATTTCTTGTGTACTTATTCACACATGTATTTTTTTAAGCAGTGTAGCTCTTCTGAATTAGGTGGTGTACTGACAAATTCTGAATGGACTATAGTTTATTTTCTTGGAGTTAACTATGGTGTGATAATTTAAGGCTGAGCTGCCATTTTTTTTTATGTTAGTTGGGAAATGGGTCGCCACGGTTGTCTGTGTTCTCATTGATCACTCTTTTGGAGTTTTGTTTCCAATTTTTTGAGGTTAACTAATTATCTTTGTTACTGTTAAATCCAAAGCATGTTGACTTTTGTATCAATATTTTGTCTGGTATCAGAAATTTGGAGAAAGAATTGCAAGGGGGACGGACTCATTTTGTTGAGAGTTGTGGTTTGCCTATAAGCACTTATTTCAGTGCATTGAAGCTGCTCTGGCTGTTAGATAATGTGGAGGGGCTAAGTGAAGCTGTTAAAAAAGGGGATGCCATATTTGGAACTATTGACACGTGGTTAATTTGGAACCTAACAGGAGGTGTGGAGAATGGTTTACATGTTACTGATATCTCCAATGCATCGAGAACTATGCTGATGAATCTTAAAACCCTTGACTGGGATAAATCCACACTTGACACATTAGGAATTCCTGCAAAGATGCTGCCAAAAATTATTAGCAATTCTGAGATTATTGGAAATATTGCTAAAGGATGGCCAATCACAGGGATCCCTATCTCGGGATGTCTTGGTGATCAGCATGCAGCAATGGTGGGTCAATCTTGCCGGAAAGGTGAGGCTAAAAGCACTTATGGGACGGGAGCTTTCATACTTTTGAACACTGGTGAAGAGGTAATTAAGTCAAACCATGGGCTGCTAAGCACTGTAGCTTATAAGCTGGGACCAAAAGCACCTGTTAATTATGCTTTAGAAGGCTCCATCGCCATTGCTGGTGCTGCGGTTCAGTGGCTTAGAGACAGTCTTGGCATTATCAGCAGTGCTAGTGAAATTGAGGAGTTGGCATCAAAAGTTACCTCTACTGGAGGAGTGTATTTTGTTCCAGCATTTAATGGATTGTTTGCTCCATGGTGGCGTGATGATGCTCGTGGGATTTGTATTGGTATAACTAGATTTACCAACAAGTCTCACATTGCTCGGGCAGTACTTGAAAGCATGTGCTTTCAGGTAAAGGATGTGCTTGACTCCATGCACAAGGATGCTGGAAAGAAAGGTGAAGCTAAGAGTGAGGGAACGGAATTCTTACTCCGTGTGGATGGTGGTGCTACAGTCAACAACCTTTTGATGCAAATTCAGGTTTGATTACATTTTGTGTTTCATGTGTTGTTCTTCTTCTGCAATCCCTTCACATGATTTTGAACATCTCTCGAAGATTTTTTGGTTTTTCCGTAAGTGAAATTGTAGTAGTAGGATATCCAACTCTTTATAAACATCTAGAAATGTCCGCAGTGGCTTTTGTAGTAGAATAAATATAGTACTGTTTTTTTACTGAATATTTTTAGACTGGATAAAGTGTTTAGATTCAGTTAACTCTAGTACATTTAGAAGTCATCCTGTATGATTGTCGAGAAGGTTCCATTAAACAGCTCATTACTACAACCCTTTTCAGGGAAGTAATGATTGGATACCCTCTTAGGCATCTCCTATCTCCGTTTTAAATTCATCTAGATTTTGAATCCAAAGTAGATTCACTAATTCCTTTCAACAGCTTGCCTTTGTACATGCTTAAAACTATGGCTGATTTCCTTTGGAACCCATGGATTAATTTTGCGTTTACATAATGTAGGCCGACTTGTTGGGCAGTCCAGTTGTAAGACCAGCTGATATAGAAACAACAGCTCTTGGGGCTGCCTATGCTGCTGGGTTAGCTGTTGGAGTCTATACGCAGGATGAGATATTTGCTTCCGGGGAAAAGATGAAGAAAGCGTCTATATTCAAACCCGTGTTAGAAGAAGAATTGAGGAAAAAGAAGGTAGATTCTTGGTGCCGAGCTGTTTCAAGATCGTTTGATCTGGCTGATCTATCTCTATAATTCACTCTGACTGAACTCTTGAACGACCTTCATATCATTGATGTTTTAGGTTCTTTCCCTTCTTTTTAAATACCAGTAATGCTTGATTTTAATAAATGCCCTTGGAGATAACTGTGAATCCTTCATATACATAATGTTTTCTTTCTTTCTAATATACTTTAACTGGTAGACACATATGGGATAAAGGGATAGGAAAATAAGGTTAGCCATTTGTAAATTGTTGAATCATTTCCTGCTTGTTCTGTTCATCATGCTATAAGAAATGTTTCCTTTGTGATGATAATTACTGTTATATGTCTCATTTTTCATTGCATACAAAGGACTCTTGAGAGCATTAACTGATCCTTCTCTTTATGGCTTATGGCAAGACATACAGGCACAAGCATATAGCTGACATTTAAACCTTGGGATAAAATTTACTGGTAGAAGTAAAAAAGAACTACTGTATAACGACAGAGTTTTCTTTCAAGTGATAAGCCGTTATATCAAATAGGAACACAATATTTACCCCCTCCGTCACAACATTTTAAACAGTGAGCTAACCTTTTCTTTTACCACCATTTCTCCAAATTTCTGCAATGTGACACTAAAGTACCTGAATGGTAGCAAGTTGTAACCATTTGAAGAAACTGGTTTCAGTTCTTCTCTGTCCTTTCTACCTATATATATTGTGTGTATACATCTCATGACCCTAGATTTCAAGTGTATCTTTTCATTCTCTAAATCACAAAGTCCTTAATCTTATTCTACAATAACGACAGCTGCAAACAAAAGCTCGGTTTCCTTTGATCTCTCTCTCTATATATATATGTGTGTGTAGAGCTTTTGTTTACAACTGTTGTCACTGTAGAATAAGATCTTAAGGGCTTTGTCATTCAGAGAATGGAAATATACAACAGCGATGGGTTATGAAATATATCCATACAACATCTATTTAGGTAGGAAGGACACATAAGAGAAGAAATGAAACCGCTTTCTCCGAGTCGTTACAACATACTAAAAACCAAAGCTCTTTATTGCTACATTGCAAAAGAATGGAGCAATGGTGATAAAAGAAAAGCCAACTCACCGTTTAAACTCTTGTGATGGAAGGAGTGAATTTTCAGTTACTTTTTGACAAAGCTACTTATCACTTGTAAGAATACTCGATCATTATATAGTAGTCCGTTTTAACTTCTACCATTAGATTTTGTTCTTATTGGAGCACAATCTGATTGAAGTAAGCTAATTCTTCATTAATGTGGTCAACGTTCACTCAAATCCGTTTTAAAAAAATTTAAAGGCATGAAGTTACGTAAGCCATGACGTTACATTGTCTTTATGACAATTATGTAATTAAAGAAAACTTATATTGCACTTAATAACCAATTTTCTGGAGTTTCAACTTTTATGAGTGAAACTTCAGGATATTGAGATGGAGTTGCACTTATAGAAGTTGAGCTTCGAGAACAATGACTATTTCTCAACTACATGACAGAAAATTGGTTAGTACTGGCAATTACTATTCAAAATCTTAGACACAATCCATGGCCCAATGGACTATTTATTTACCTTTACGGCCTAGTGAGTTTTTTATAGCTGGGCCGTAACCCTATAACTATGTCTCCACAAGCCTAAACCAAAATAATGGGATAACTAAAAGTAGAAGTTAAGGGTCGTATGGTTGTTGGTTAGAAAAGAAATTATTCATGTATTAAAATTAGCATAGTTAATATCATGTTTGGTAGCTTTTAATTGATTTGTATAAAGTTCACACCAATTACAGCGTTCAAATAGTCATTTTTTATTCTTTGTAAGTGAAATAATTGTTATCTTAGAGTTTCAACTTGTACAAGTTAAAATACAGATAGTGCCTATTTATTCAATTTTACCGCTGAAAAGTGGATAACCCGTGTTATTACAACTCCAAATATTGGACACAATCCATGGCCCAATGGCCTATTCACTTACCTTTACGGCTTTTGAGTGGGCTTTTGCTAGAGATGGGGATGGGCCGTAGCCCTGTAACTACGTCTCCACAAGACTAAACCAAAATAGTGGGCATAAGTATAACCGTATATTTCTAGGTGATATGATTTACTAATAACCTTTGTAAAGTAACTTGTTAAAACGCAACTCTAGAAAAAATATCTTCGCAATATTTTTTATTACGTAATTCAATAATTGCAGATAAAATTGAATTGTTAAATAATTTAACAAATCAAAAGTAGTTGATTCAGCTATCGTGAGACGTCTTTAAAAAGACATGCATTTCAAGAAGCTTAACACTGAGTAATCAAAATAATGAAGTGGAGGAAAGCACCATTTATAAGTCTTTACTTAGTTTAATTTTGTCTCACCTAATTTAATCAGTATTGTGGATCACGTCGGACTTTGTTGGTTTATAATTATATCTGATATTATAAAATATCAAAATTCCAAAGCTGTTATTGTTTTCAATTAATTGCCTATCACTAATACCTTCTTCTTTTTTCCAGTATCATTAATACCTTCTTAGATTTGGCATTCGGACGCCGTTAACAAAACCATTTTTTCAAAAAAATATGATAAATTAACCAACTTTATCGAAATTACTGCGTAGATTTCTGTATTAACTAAACAAATACAGCTTAGAGTTAAACTATACATTCATGTAGAATAAGTGTATAGTTTAAAGACCTTTAGTTACTGATAGTTTGAGAGAATGTGTTGTTGTCTCCCTATATAGTTTTGAACAATTATCAACCTCATGATATGCTTTCAAATTAGACTAGAAGTCCATGTTTGAACATCATATTAATGTCAAATCCATGTTATACATGTTCAGTCTTGAACGTCCGAAGGTATCTGAATGTTCCACTTCGAGGCAGCTTTTAAAGTTAAACTAAACCTTCTATAATTAATTGTCACTTAATCCTTAAAAATCAATCTAGCTTCCTTCTCAAGTCTACCAAACAATAATATAGGATATGTTTGTTCTCAAACCAAAAGCAATCCATACTAGTGGAGACAGGAAACACGGCCGGTCCAATAGTTTATTGATTTGTATTTAACCAATGTGTTTAATTTAGCAATTAATCTCGTTATTAAAAATGGAGTTTGTTATAAAATGACAGCAATAGCATTAAGACAGGAGATGTAGACAAAGAAGTAGAAAGGAGGATGAGATTTTCTTCCTATTTCAAGTGTATATTCATCTACCTTCAAAAGGTGAATAACATACCAATTTATAGGATGAAACCACCAAATGGAGGTTACAAATATTAAGTGCCCAAATTAATAGATACATGTAACATACAAAAGGTTAGTGAATGTGTATGGACATCCATACAAAGGATATGTATTTTATAACACTCCCCCTTGGATGTCCATAGATAATGTGTCTTGTTAAAACCTTACTAGAAAAAGAAAACAACACAGTGGGAAAAACTCTAGTGAAGGAAAAAAGAGTACACATTTTTAATAATACATATTTTGGTTGCCACATTAAAAATTTTACAAGAAAAACCTAGTGGGACAAAACCTTATATGAAAAAAAGAGTACGACATGTATTAACTCCCCCTAATGAGAACTTCAGTCCAAATGCTTGAGTCTTCGTATTCCAATCTTGTGCACCGTCTTCTCGAAAGTTGCAGTTGGTAGAGACTTAGTGAACAAATCAGTCATATTATCACTTGAATGAATTTGTTGCACGTTGATATCACCATTCTTTTGGAGCTCGTGTGTGAAGAACAACTTTGGTGAAATGTGTTTTTGTCCTATCTCATTTTTTGAATCCTCTCTTCAATTGAGCAATGCATGCTGCATTATCTTCATAAAGGTTGTGGGTATTTCAAACCACATTTACTTCCAAGCGATTCAAATAGTCATAACGTCAATTGGATTGATTGATATTTCTTCATTTTCTTGAGTTTGCAGCTCATTGATTTCTTCAAGAATATCAAAATTGATCAAATCTTGCATTTTTTTATGAGATTCTTTCTTAGTGTCATCCTTTCTTAGTGTGGTTTGAAATACCCATTTATTTTCTTTACATGTGCCTATTTATTTTCTTGACCATTTTTTTCTAGGATTCCGATCCTTAGAACCCAATGGTCTATCACGCTTCAGGCGTGCTTTTGGACTCGTTTACCATGACACTAGTAGATGGTCCTACAGGGACATCAATCCGAATTGTGACATTCTCTGTAGGGATATGTGATTCGGTAATTCTTTTCAAATCATTTGTTATTTTCTGCAAGTGAATAAACTTTTGGACCTCTTGCTCACTAATAGAAGCACGTAGATCAAGATGAGACTATGATGGATTTTTCCACAAAATTTTCCTTTTTATTTCATTATTCTCTCCCCCTAATTTTAGAAAAAAACTCTCATCAAATCGATAATATGCAATTGATCTTATTTTAGTATCTCCGTGTAAGGAAGAAATTATATCATGCTCATAGTTATAGCAAGATAAATAAATGTATCAATTGAACAAATATATGATACTTCAGGACCAATCAAATTTTCTCATTTCAACTTCTTTTATCAGGCATTCTACCGCTTTTCGAAAACTCTTCAAAATCTCTAATCACATTCAAGTCAGCAACTTGCACAACCTTATGAAAGATTTTGAATATCGTAAAGGGATAAGAGTAAACATAGTCATCTTTGTACCTCTCATCAATAAATATTTATTAAGGTGATTTCAGTACATCAACCTTAGTTCATTTAATCCATTCATGGATTACAAACAAGTTTTTCAATAACTTGTATATGCTTCATGCATTTTGAATCCTTCAAAAAAATGATATAATTTTATCACGTGAGCATATAGACCGAGACAATTTCATTCAGTATTTAATTTACATGATATCTTCTCATGTCACGATTGTAGGTCCAGTAAATTTATCAAGATGTATCTACTTGATAATTATTCCCACATCAATTTAAGAGAGGAATTCAGATCCTCATAATATTATACAATATTGCGCATTATATTGTATCAAATATATCGTCGACGGGATATCATTTTGTATCGGTTTTCAATTAGACACAACTTAATGAGATCTTATCACTTCATTATTTTTTAGATATCTGAACCTAGTACGAGGTTTTATGAAGTGTTATGTCATAGGCTCTTCAAGAGCACATCGCCTCCTTATTTTGATCATTTTGATCATTTGCACATTTTTTTTATTCAAGGATTATTGCGTTTGAAATCGATTTGTCTACCATGTTTCACGCATGTTGTAAACCCTGTCCTTCGGGGACATTTAGGAGCATCTTCCAGCTGAAATATGAAATAGTTGGGTCAGCAAATGCTTCTAGCATTTGACTTGAATTATCGTTTGAACGAGGATCATACTGGTGATAATTCACAATATATTTCTTAGTTGTTTATTCTCTCTACCCTTATGTTAGAAAAACTAACATACATTTTCACCTTCTTTGGGAAATCCATTTGTGTGCATCGTGGTAGATTCATTAATCATATACCGCACAATAAAATTATTAGATGAAAATATTTGGTTCCTGACCTTGAACCAATTGTGAGGGGAGAATTTATCATAATTTATTAGTATGAATCATACAAACATCGTTGTATGCAATATATCATATTTCAGATCAACACATGAAGTTTTGTTCTCATTCGCAATGATTTAGCTATTTATCGGAGGCATTCAACGCTAAACCAGCTTGAATATAAACCAGTATTAACAAGATGAATTATCTTGATTACATAATATGAAAATTGTGCTCTCAACTCAATTATTTTGAGCAAGCAATTTTGCATATGTAAAACTGTGGGTTGACAATAAACACACATGTGATCGTCTTATCGATGCATCTATTTAAGACATCACATAACAGTTGAACGAACCCTTATTCACCTTTTATATTTTTCAGAATTTAGGAAATTCAATCCAACATTAGTCAGTATAATCAACTTAGCAGGAGAACACACAAATTAATTCTTGAAGAATCTTCTAGTTCTTCAATATATTAAGAATACAAACTTAGCACATCATATTTAAATTAGGACAAACAAAATTGTCACGTCAATTGATAAAATTATTTGTACTAGTAAACTTCAGGTTTACCATGTCATGTGCTATTTGTTTTAATAAACTTATGATTTACCATAACATGAATTCTATTTTGTACACTAAACTTCTGGTTTATCGTGACATGTGATTTCATCATGCTTATATTTGTGCAATACAATTTGGAGAATAAAGAGGGTAACATTTTAAATACATATTTCTTACCCACTATGATTTTGTAGATATTTCGTCATCTAATCATTTATAGCTTCAATACGATAGTCATTTACTTTAGTAAACTTCGGGTTTACTATAACTTGTGCTTCAATCATAACAACTTTGTATATTATAATCTAGAACGAATGATATAATAGTATATAAGCTCTTTAGGAGCATTTAATCTATTCTCCATAATCACATATTGCTTGGACACTATTAATGACATGATCTCCTTGATAAATAGTTAGCTCTTATAGAGCCCTTAATTGGTTTTGTACTAACAAATATTTCTTAGTCACTGTTGGTGTCATGAAGAAAATTTAATTAGACACTTCTGATGTCATGAAAGGAAACGGTAAACGAATGAATATTTAGAAATAATAAATGCATAATTCAATTCTAATCCAAACTTGCTTTGAAAGTTATTCATATCTTATTCATATATTCAAATGAAATGTCATGCACAAAATAAAATAAGTAGATTGTCATAAAATACAAAGTGGAAACTAAGTAGTATAACGAAGTAATCATTACTGAATGAAACATGACATATTACTGAATGAACATAGTAAGAAATTATAAAATTGATTCTTATTCTTTTTGAGATATTAGTAATATTTTATTAAAGGCCATAAAGGCATTGGCCAAAAAAAGCATTCAGAAGAAATATAACCACAAATATGGATACACACCAATGCAAAAACTCTCGGCAAGCCATGATCTGTATAATTATTATCATTCTTTCATAGTTTTTGTGTCTTCGCCTTTAATAGTTACCTTAATATTTTGCAGAAAATTAAACCCATTTAATTCTCATTAATCACCCTCTCAAATGTAACGTACATACCATTAAATCCGTTTATCAACTACTACAAATTAAATTAATTAATTTACATCAAATTATTCTTACCACATACCAAATATAACTTCGTACATAATATTTCCATACGTCCAACAAACTAGCGTTAAAAAAATAGTAATACAAAATTATAAACATAGAACTATATATAAGCCAACGTTTCATTTTGAAATAAAATATAAGCCAATGATGGCTATTTAAGAGGTCAAATCCGTTATCAATTGAATTGCAACAAATTCAAATGATATGTTAGAAACTGACAATATATTGTTCATTAAAAATAATATATGACATTCAATTGTTTGAAGAAAATCATTTCGCAAACGGATCAAATATTCTCATAATAAATGTCATTAAGGCAATTCAATATTTGTATCAATTCAATTAAATACAAGGACTTAATGGAGGAATATTACGACTCATAATTGTATGATATTAGAATAAAGAACATGTTTAACTTATTTTGAGATATAATAATTATTTTATTAACAATTCCCCATTAAGTTTAAATCAAAGCAGTAAGTAACATATGACTTAAATCCACAACAAAATTATACACACGAAATGGAGCATCAGTAGTACAGATTTCAATAGGAGATTGCAAGCACAATTTTAAGTAATCACATAAACAACTATTGTTATATGATCTTTTATTCATTAACTAATGTGACTAGCAAAAATAATACATAAAAAAAAAAAACTTAATCAACTCTAACCACAAAATCATCACCAATCAAGTGATCTATCTTTCCTTCGGGGTGCTCAAAGAATCTGCTACATCCAAGTGTGTGATGTCAAATCGATAGCATTTATTTTCTGAGCCACATGCTTCTGGCACTTCATGTCTCTTATCCTTCTTTTTTGTCTTATGGTAGTGATTTTTCTTTGATGAATGATTAACACTAAGGAAAGAATTTCTTCCTTGAGCATTATCACGGCCACTGTCACGACCACGATCACTATCACGACTAGGGCCATAGCATTTTCCACGCATAGAGTAGTGGGCGTACACCTCATTTACTTCGGGGAGTGGTGCAACGCCAGTAGGTCGATTCTCATGATTTTTCATCAGCAAATCGTTATTTTATTCAGCCACTAGAATCAAATCACAATACTTTGTGAAACCTTTCTCTCGATATTGCTGTTGTAGGAGCACATTCGAGGCATGAAAGGTGGAGAATGTCTTTTCCAGCATATCAGAATCACTAATATTTTCTCCACACTGTGTCGGTATAGAAGTAATTATGAACATCTCAGAATTGTACTTCATAACTGACTTGAAATCTTGTAGCCTTAGATTGATCCATTCGTATCGTGCTTTTGCGAGGAAGACCATCTTCACGTGGTCATACATTTCTTTCAAGTTTTTCCATAAAACGAACGGATCTTTAATCATAAGATATTCCATCTTCATGGCCTCATCAAGGTGATAGCGTATGAATATCATACCCTTGGTGTTTTCTTGGTTGGATGCTTCATTATTTTCTTTAATGGTGTCTCCAAGACCCATAACATCCAAATGTATTTCAGCATCTAGCACCCATGATAGGTAGTTCTTGCCCGAAATATCGATGGCAATGAACTCAAGTTTTGTAAGGTTAGCCATAAAATAGAGAGAATAAAAATAGTACCTTAGCCTTTGAAATTTTTTTGAATCGGTAGAGTCTCGTGCTGATAGCGTGTTATAAAATAATAGCAATAGCAATATAAGACAAAAGATGTAGACAGAGAAGTAGAGAGGAGGATGATACTTTTTTCTTATTTCAAGTGTATATTCATCTACCTTCAAAAGGTGAATGAAACCACCAATGGAGATTACAAATATTAAGTGCCTAAATTAATAGATATATATAACATATAAAAGATAAATGAATGTGTATAGATATCCATACAAATGATATATATTTCTAACACAGTTAACTTATTTTCTTTTTTTTAACTTGACTAATGTTTGTTTTGGGTAGTTAATGTTCCACCGAATAGTGATTGGAAGACTATCCTACTGTGCTATGATTTTGTCGTCCACACAAGATTCTCGTGATTGAGTGTTTTCTTGCCATATCTAAACTCATAATCATTTCTTATCTTTCTCCGATATCATATATTCAACTTTTTGACAAACAACCACTAATGATTCGGTGCAGCATGAAAATTGTTTTTTTAATTAGAGATCTTAAATTTTAATTCTGTATATGAAAAAATTCTTAATAAAAAGTGTTTTTCCCAAACGGGCCTACGCATCGCAAAACTGAATCAGACGACTCTAATGTGAATATCAAACACCAAATGAGAAACCATTTTTTGACAAAGAATAGAGTATTTATAGTATGTGTGTGACGGAATGATAAATATTCATTTACCGGTTAATCACGTGTCTGGTTTGAGCTACGGCAATGAACTTCTCTTTATAAGGAGGCACAGCATCAATAATAACAATAATAATAATTAATTAATATTATTATTACGTTTCAGTTTCAATTTAATCTAAATCAATAATAATGCACCACGTCAATTAAAATAAATATCGTCTTTAGACGTATGTTTTCTTTTGTCATGGAGAGGAGAAGCATAGGACAAATTAAGAATTTCAAGAGGTTTTTGATCTCCGGAAATGAAAAATAAGAAAGTCACGCAAGCAGGGGAAAAAACAAGAGAAGAACACTATCGACTGATAAAATTAAGTAGGGTTCTTTTGTCATAAATATTACTCCTACTTATTTTAGTATTTATAATATTAGTAAACATTGGATTTTAGCCGTCGTTTGGACATGATTTGAAATTATGAGATGAAATTATGATAAATGAAGTTAAAGTTTTGTCTGGACATGCAATTTGATTTTCTTAAATTAGTATTTTTCTTTATAGACATAAAAACCCCACAAGTTGTGAAAATCATTAAATTTTTCTCAATTCTTATACAATTTTACTAAATGAGCAGGTCATAGTTTATAACAAAATTAATATACTACTTTAAGGCCTTTATAAAAAATACAACATCAATTGATCAAACTTTAGTTCAATTAAATGGAAAATTGAACATGAGTTGTAGTGTAACCACTCTTCAATATAATCTCACACATGGTTGTTAAGAGTAAATTTGTTATAAATATACAATCAACTTGTAGATTTTTTAATATTTGATATAAATGGTTGGTAAACGTGATTGATAAATATACCTATTAACTTATGTAACTATTTTTACAAAATATAAATTTGTGGGTCAACTTTTATATTTAAAAAGTTTGAAATCATTATTTGGAATCCCAAATCATGCATTTATGAATGATTTGAGATGAAATCATGAGATTAAGTCGCATGTCCAAACGCCTACTTAGTATTTACAAATACTTGTGTTGTTATGCGTATTTACGAACACAAAAATCTGAATTATATTATTTAACTTCAAATGATACATTAAAACCATAATTTGAAATTGTATTTTAAATAAACACACATTTCATTCACACACCTTCCAAAACAAACTTTCATCAAATTCTTACGTATCCAATTTAAACTTTTTCTCAGAAAAAAATTGTTTAAACATCTACTACCTCTTTTCACTGTTTATAGTGACATGATTGATATTTGAAAACTCTTTTTGAAATTTGAGGCACAATGAGTAAAAGTGCATTCATGATTAGTCGTTTCGATTATTCTAAAAATGGATCGGCCTATATTTCCTTTTGGCCATTAGCCATAGACTCCAACTCTCCATCTAAAGGTCTCTTTTTTCTTCTTCTGTCAATCAAGCATGTGTGCCATTTTCAAAGGTGAGGCCCTGGGATCCATGCAAGCAGAGAGATGATATTATTCCATTCATACACTTTAGATATAATATGTTGTGACAATAATGGTGTAAATTCAGTGTCAATATACATTTCTGTTGAGTCGAAGGTCGAAACAAACTCGCTATTCCACAAAGGTGTAAGATTTGCGTACATTCTACTATTTTCAAATATCACTTGTGAGAATACACAGAATATATTGTTATTGTTGTAGTGATGTAAATTCAGTATGAATAAGTACATATTTTTTAATAGAGATGTATATACAATTGAAGTTAGACTCGCATTAATGACATAAGTTCGACAGACATCAAAATACTTACGCTCGATATTTATACCATACTAAAAAGTAAAAACTATTCTAACGGCTATAAATTAAATTCTACAAGAAAATACTTATTGACACTCGTTATGTATAGCACACCAAAAAACTATCCTAACGACAATTGTTTAATTAAGATTTGTAAATAGCCATTACGAAAATTTGGCTCGTTTTTAGGCCTCAAGCTCTATTTCGCACGTTTTCATTGCAATCTGAATCTCGTGCTCGTGAGTGCAATTCCTTTTTTTACTCTAATAGCTCGCTTGTAAAAAGACCAATTCTTCATAAGGTGAGGAAAAAAAAACTTCCTACCCAATGAGGAACACTTCCTTTTCTAAATATCATATTACTAATTTCTCAATAGAATACATATAGTTAACCACGACTAAATAATAAAAATCTATATAAAAGACACATAAACGCGTTGCACTCATCATTTGATTGATCATTTAAAAACTGTTGTAAGCAAGTTATTTCAGCTGATATAAGGCGATAAATTGTCGCATGCTTAATATAAACAAATTTCTTCTATCAAGAATTTCATATTATATAATTAATCATTTGGAATGCTATCTTTCATAAATGGACCATTTAGGGACTGTACAGATGATTGGATTATGTCATGTGATGTAGTATGTCTATACGTACATAATTATACTCCCTACTAATGATACGTCTTTCAATAGAAAAGAAGAGAGGGGAATAATGGAAGATATTAAAAGGAAGGTGGCACCCGTGAAGAAAGGTTTGATTAGAAAAAAACAAAAAAATAGAAAGGCAAGTCCGCAAAGCAACCAAAGAAGAAAGCCAAGTGTAAAGCAAAGAAACTACGCCATAATTAGTTAGTATAACCAAATATAACAAACTTCATAAACTTCGTTCCTAACTTGCAATACTCTACGCTCTACTGCTATAATATCAGCCTCAGTTAGGACAGTTCAAAAGTTTTGCGATTTATTGAGGCTAATTCATAAGATTAGTGAGGTGATATATTTTAAATAGTTTACTCATTTACGTAGTAGATTTTAAGAACACGCATAAAAACAAATTCAAAACTTGATCCGAAAATAATTAGTAAGACAATACTTTATCATATGTTGAAATGTTTAATCGAAATAAACCGTAGTTTAAGTGTTTAAAGGAAATTCATGCAAGTTTTAGGAATGGTTAATGTATTCCGCCTTAATAAGCACAAAAGCATAACAGAATAAAAAGCAAGTGAAAAACTTAACTGCGGGATGGTGTTATGGACTTATGGTCTTTCGGTCACTGAACAAACACATTTATGTCAAAAGCTAACGTAATCTAAGGGGAAAGTGCATTTCAGAAAGGAAAAAAAGACAGACTTTATTTCAGACTCAATTTCTTTTATTTATTTCATGTATAAACTGTTTTTGAAAAATCATTTTTATTCTGAATTTTACGTTTGAATTTAACGTATATACATGGTTAATGTACTCTTTTACGTTATTAATATATTTTAACATGTTATAGTAGATTACTAGCTTTATTTTCAAGTTACCAAAGTTATATAATTAAATTTTATATTTTCTATTAATAAAGAAAAGATGGAAAATGAGATTCAAACAAGAAATTCAGGAGAAGAACATAGGGGAGTCTACTAGACTACTTGTGTAGGTATACTTATCTAGCTTTATGTATAACTTAGAATGATTTTTTATAATGATTTTTGTTTATCATCGAAGGTTGTGGTGAATAGGTAAAGAACCATTAATTTTTAATTATGGGTCTGGGATGGTAGAGTGTACGCAAACATTACCTCTATCTTGGTAGGTAGAGCGGTTGTTTCCGAGAGACTATCGGCTAAAGACAAAGCACAAGCACAAGCACAAGCACAAGCAAAGCAAGAGAAACGGTCAGACCCAGACAAGAAATTTAAAGCAGTATGAAAATGTTGGTATCAAAAGCGAATAAGTCATGATAGTGCATTCTGAAAAAAGAAGCAGTAACTAACGCATGTAAACAAGATAAACAAAGTACACTAGAGAACACATAGCAGCATAAATCAAACGACATGGGACTATAAAACAATATTGTGCCTACTAGTATAATAGGTTAAGCGGATCTACAATAATAACACTACAACTATCAGTTTGTAAGCGTAAGTAGGACTGCGCTCGACTACCTACTACCCTTCTACCCTAATTTGTGTCCTCCACAACCCCCTATCTAAGGTCATGTCCCCAGTAAGTTGTACCTACACCATATCCCGTCTAATCGTCTCTCCCCAATACTTCTTCGATCTACCTCTACCCCTCATGAACCCATCCATAGCCAACTTCCGCTCTAGGCATTTGTGTCTCTCCTCTACACGTGCCCGAAACATCTCAGCCTCGTTTTCCGCATCTTATCCTCCACCGAGGCCACTCCCACTCTATCCCAAATATTATCATTTCTAATTCTATTCCTCATTATATTCCCACACATCCATCTCATTATCCTCATCTCCGCAACTTTCATCTTTTGGATGTGCGAATTCTTGATCGGCCAACACTCTGCCCCATATAACATAGTCGGTCTAACAACCACCATATAGAACTTGCCTTTAAGTTTTGGTGGCACCCTTATATCGCATAAGACTCTAGATGCGAGCCACAATTTCATCCACCCTACCCAAATACAATGTGTGACATGGTCATCAATCTCTTCATTCCCTTGAATAATAGGCCCGAGATACTTGAAGTATCCTTTCTTTGGAATGACATGAGTACTAAGCTTCACCTCCATGACTGTCTCCATGTTGCTCCTGTTACTGAACTTGCACACCAAGTATTATGTCTTGGTCCTACTCAGCCTGAACCCTTTAAACTCCAAAGTTTGTCTCCAAACCTCCAGCTTAGCGTTCACTCCACTTTGAGTCTCATCAATCAGTACTATGTCGTCTGCAAATAACATACACCAAGGCACATCCTCTTGGATTTGTCGCGTCACTCCATCCATCACAAAGGCAAATAAGAATGGGGTAAAAGTTGATCCTTGGTGCAGCCCCATCATCACTGGAAAGTCCTCCGAGTATCCTCCTACTGTCTGTACCCTGGTTTTGGCTCCATCATACATATCCTTAATCGCCCTAGTGTACGCCATAAGTACACCTCTAACCTCCAAACATCTCCATAGAACCTCCTTCGGAATATTGTCGTATGCCTTATCGAGGTCGATGAAAACCATATGTAAGTCTCTCCTCATCTCCCTATACTGCTCCACCAACCTCCTAATAAGATGAATGGCTTATGTAGTCGAACGCCCCGACATGAATCCAAACTAGTTCTCATAAATAGGCATGCCTCTTCTTACCCTCATCTCTACGACCCTTTCCCAAACTTTCATAATGTGGCTTAGCAGCTTGATACCCCTATAGTTGTTGCAACTATGGATATCACATTTGTTCTTGTACAAGGGAATCATTGTACTCCACCTACATTCTTCGGGCATTCTCGCCATCTTAAAAATTACGTTAAATAACTCAGTTAGCCACTCTAAACCTGACATGCATGCGCTCTTCCGAAATTCAATTGGGATCTCATCAAGCCTGGTCGCTCATCCCTTGCGCATCATACGAATAACACACTGAACCTCCTCAACCTTAATGCTTCTACAATACCCAAAATCCCAATACCTACTAGATTGCTCCATATCTCCCATCACAATATCTCTATCTCCTTTTTCGTTCAAGAGTTTATGAAAGTAAGACTACCACATCCGCCTACTATGTGCGTCCTCCACCAGTACTTTACCGACCTCGTCCTTGATGCACCTCACGTGATCCAAGTCACAGGCCCTCCTCTCTCTCGCCTCTAGTATGTACAACTTCTTATCCCCACTTTTTCCCTCTAATTCCACATATAGGCGTTCAAAAGCCGCCGTTTTCGCTGTCGTAACCGCTAGCTTTGCCTCCTTCATCGCCATCTTATACAATTCCATATTCGTCCACTTATCTACCTCTTCTTTTCTCTCTACCAATTTCGCATACATCATTTTCTTCGCTTCCACCTTCTCTTGAACTTTACCATTCCACCATCAGGCCCCTCGATGCCCATCACGTCTACCCCCGAGACCCCTAGCACTTCTCTAGCTACCGCTTGAATGTAACTGGTTGTCCTATCCCACATACCGGTCGCATCCCCACTACTCCCCCAAGCCCCCTTGGCCATCAACCTCTCCCACATCTTATTTGTACTAGCCATGGTCAAACTCCCTCATTTGATTCTTAACCTGTCATCCACAACCCTCATATTCTTCTCCATCTTGATATCCAAATCTATCACCAAAAGCTTATGTCGGTTTGTAAGATACTCTCTCAGAATAACTTTGCAGTATTTACAAAGACTGTTGTCAACCTTCATAATGAGCAAAAAGTCTATCTGAGTCTTAGCCATCGAACTACGAAAAGTCACCAAGTGCTCCTCTTTCTTCAGGAACCTCGAATTGGCTATCACCATCCCAAAAGCTCTAGCGAACTCCAAAGTGAGATGCCTCCACCGTTCCTGTCCCCGAGGCCAAAGCCTCTATGCACATCGTCATAACCCTCCGGAAGTAACGCGATATGTCCATTGGAATCCCCTCATACAAATAACTTATCAGAGGGTGGTATACCTCCCACCACTTCATCCAAATCCTCCCAAAAATGTCTCTTCTCCTCCTCGTCCAAGTCCGCCTGCGGTACGTACGCACTAATATGTTCATAGTGAACCCTCCAACTACCAACTTAATCGATATCATCCTGTCATTGACCCTCCTAACCTCTACCACATGATCCATTAGCGCGCTGTCTACCAAAATGCTTACCTCATTCCTATAATTCGTCCTACCCGAGAACCATAACTTATACTCATCTACATCCTTAGCCTTATGTCCTACCCATTTGGTCTCCTGGACACATGCTATATTAATTCTCCTCTTCTTAAGAATCTTAACTAGCTTTATGGACTTCCATATTAAAGTCTCAATGTTCCAAGACCATATTCTCTGCCTAGCATCTCTCTTACCCCACTTACCCACTAACCCTCGCCCCCGTTCCCGACCGAGAACATGACCCTAGTCTACAATCAATCACCAAAGCCACTAAAGCTGAAATAAAGTAATAGACTAATCAAAGATTTACACCTAAAATAGGAACACCAAGAATGATATAACTAAAGACAAGAAGAGTAAATGCAAGAACGTAAAGGCAAGAAACACTACAGTGAAACGTCAAAATTTAAATACAAGGATAAGGACAAAGAATACATACGAGCCACTGGAGGTACTAACTCCAGTTGAACCAAAGTTTAACTACAAAAATAACAGACAAATAATGAATATGGGCCACCGAAGGTACCAACTCTAGGTGGATAGCACCTATCCGCCGCCGAAAATTATTGATCACCGTCGAAAGTTACCGTCCGATGTCGGAGCCCGCCGAAAAACTTGAGTACCTGATTTTCATCATCGTCGGAAGCCACCGCAGAACGCCGGAGTTCGCTACTAACCAGATCCGCCGAAAGTTACTGTCCTCTTAAGATGACTCTTTTGTATAAATCAAACTAGTCGAACCTCAAAAACTAGTATAGAATTTTTGTTATGATATAGTACTATTTTATTTTGAGAAAGAAAAACGGAGGGGATTTTACTTGTGTTTAGGACTGTTCATTTCGGATTATCCGATCAGATCCGATCCGAAATTATCATATTGTCATAATGAATATAATATATGCAATGAAGTTCTTAAACTTTTGATATATTATAGTAGTTAATTTGCGTTAATGTCGTGTTTTTTCCTTTCACCAAACACCTTCACTTTGTAACATCACCGAACAATAACTCTAAAGACGGAATGGAAGTTTAATCCTCCAATCATATTATTATTTGTAACTATTTACACAATTAGATAACTTATTAATTGGTTGTATATGAATTCTTGATAAGCTTAAACTGGTAAAAAATGACAATTAACCTGCTATCACATGTTAAAATTTATTAATAGTATAAAAAATATTTGCAATGCCGGTATATTTTATTTAAATCCCATTTTAATTTATATTAAAATCTCACACAAATGTTGTAGTAGCAAGGAAAGATAATTATAGTCAGCATAATGCTATCGTTAATCGTCCACCCGCGTCAAGAAATTCTACCAAGTTATACGATATGAAAATGATTTATGCATTATCTTAAAATATCATTATTTATATTGCCATGACATAAAATCAAGCTCATTCACTTACTACTTTTTTCATAAGGAAAATGGATAGTGAAGACGGGGAGGAAATGAAGTTTTGTTTCCTTTTGAATCGATTGACTTCTAAAATTTCTTTATCTACTGTAATACTTAGTTGAAAGATTGCATCATTTACTTCGGATCCACTCCAATCTCCTTATCTACTGTAATACTTAAAGTAATTGTATAATTAGTAACAGTATTAAAGTTTGTCAAAAGAAGAACTTGATTCTTTCCCTTTGTTTTTTGATGAAGGTATGGAAGAAACATAAGAATCAAACAAATGAAAACTGAAAAGCACAAACGCATCCTAACTATTAGGAAAAATCAAAACAACAACAACAACATACCCAAGGGAAAATCAAAAGAAAATTAAAAAAAAAATCAGATATTTCGGATATTCGAAAGTAAAGAAATTGTGATCCGTATCCGATCTGATTTTTTTGGATATTCAATTTCTCGAATCGGATCGACCGGATCGCGGATTGGATCGGATCGATCGGATCGGATTATTATGAACAACCCTACTTGTGTTGGTGTACTGCCAAAAGAGTTCCTCGTTTCCAGTTACAAAATGCCGGCAAGATTCATCATTCATAATGCCAACTGTTTCCCATTTATTGCCTCTCTCTGTTTCTCTATTTTCCCCTATTTCCACTCCATTTCTTTGAAGTAATTTTTACTTCGATAGAGATGGTGTTTATTTCAAAAATGTACAATTGAATTTGTTATGTGGCTTAGAGGATATATGGATTGATTTGCTTTAGACAATATGAATAACAAGAGATAATTAATGAAATCAAATAATAAAGAAATAATGGTATGATAAATTGAGCCTGATCTGTGTGAACTCAGAGGAATTTCACAACGAGACGGACTTCGGTTGAACACTCATCCTTTGAGAACACTTTGAATCCAGAGAAAAAGAATATAAAGAACAAAGTGAGTATGATGTCTTGCTATTTCCTTTCTGATGTCTTACAATATGATGAGAACATCTACTTAGTATATACTTAGTTACATATTAGCATTAGCAACCGATTATCCGATCTCTTCCTCCTTCCAAGCGGCTTACAACTAATCTCCTTCCGGTTGAAAGAAAGGACTGGCATAGCTGGATGGAAAGTGTTTCCCGAGTTCGAGCAAATGCAATGCGACATCCAGGCAAAAAAGGGATGGGGTCCGATCTGCGCATACATCACTAAAGGAGCAAGAAACCAATATCTTGGGGAAAGGCCTCTACTCTACGAACCAAGTCTTTATGATGAGGCACCAGCATTCATATTGATAAATAGATCTCCGCGTCCTGCCAGTTCGCTAAGTAGACTCATTCTACCGCGGGGCAACAAAGGCTGGAACTCTTCCTGCCAAAAACAAGGGACTTACCTCTCATCATAGGAGTTAGCAGGTATACTGGCAAGAATGACTGAATTAGCTCGATCAATAGAGATAGATGCCCCTCTTCGAGCTGCTTCGCCCGACTACCTATTATATAGCTAGATGTCTCTTGCACCGCCTTAATCAGGGTATTTTGACCTCATAGATACAATAGATTTGTCCTTTTTTTTTAATAGAATATGTACCTTGGATAGAGGGAGATCAAGATGGAATTTAGCTGCTTTTCTACTACCTCTTCTTTCATAACCTCTAACCATATAACTATAGCTATAGTTTCCTTTCCACTAATGAAAGAATCAGCTCTTACTCCTTTTTCAAGTCTCCCACTCGTTCCTTTCGGTCGAGAAACTACGTACCTTTTGACCTAACCAATTAAGAGAATGAGAATGGATAGAACAAAATCATTTCCAAGGTAGATCGAAAGTCAAAATTGCGTATAGTTTTTGCTTTTTTTCTTGAGCAAATGCAATGCGACATCCATGCAAAAAAAGAATGGGGTTCGATCTGCGCATACATAAACCAATAGACATTGAATAGCCTGTAAGAAATGACTTATGAAGAGGATTTGACTATAGTATCAAATCCACATATAAATATTGTACTCAAGCAACTGACCTTAGATTGTATCGATCTACATGCCCTTCTCATAAGATGATGTTGTAAGCTACGGGCCATAAAATCTCTGACGAAGCTTAAAGCAGGCATCAAGAGCGTTGAAAGGGGCCAACAAGCCCCTTTCCTTTGAAGGAAATGCCTTATAAACTACAGGACATAGAAGTAGGCCAACAAGTGGATTGAATCTTTTTTTCCTAGTAGCGAACCTTTGACTCGTTCCCACAATCATCTCCTTCGGACCCTCGATAACCAAATCCCACATGTACTATCACGAGGAACTGGCTTTCACAATAACAATAAATAAATGGAGTGAGTCGGGAAAGCCACCAGAGAGAAAGTCTCAGCATAATAGTGACCTGGGATTGAAGTCTCCTTCCTTATCAGTGAACCGGAACATAGTGCATAGGTACTCTTCGATGCAGCGGGGATGAGACGACGTGACATACTACGATCACGTACAAAAGTGTTGTCCTTCGTCTCGGCAATATGGAACCTCTCAACAACTCCCATTCTTTTATGGGGTCCTATCGGGATAGGTAGGCCTAAGCCTTTTCCCTTCCCCCTCCCTCCATAAGACTAAGGCAACTCCGATTGAATGCGAAATTCCGCTAGCGATTATTTGTATGAACTCCTAGATCCATGAAGTACATGGGCATCTGTAAGCCGGTGTAGCTAAGCGAAGAACGGAAAGAATGAATCACAAAATCAATGCATTCCTTCTTAAACTTACCGGTTATGGGGTGCATGATCCACAAATCATGCCCTCTTAATTATCAATATAAATGATGCAATAAAAGGTAATAAATCCTAATAAAAGCTAGTAAGGCTAGAGGAATTTCGGGGATAACGATCATATTCTTGAGTTGACTCTTATCCGGCCACAAGTTTATGTCCGGTGTCATGGACACATGTTTGTATCCGATGTTCTGGCTACAAGTTTGCATCTGGTGTCATCATGGTTGACTCGCCTCCGTCTGACCATTCCTGACACATGTCGCTTCCTAACTCGTCAAGCTCTTGATGTCGATTTTTACTATATATAGATAGTCCCCCACTTTCCGGTTACTCCTTGTGATGTGATTGAAAAGTGGAAGATTTAATCCTTTCTGCTTAAAAACAGTGTAATCATCATTGTCACTGCCTCATCAAAAATCTTACCGGAAAAATCCAATGGGGATAAAAATCAGGTGAAGGGAAAAAAAAGTGCATGACCTAAGGATTTTGGATGACAATTCCAACGCTGAAAAAGTATCACCACCACATAAAGCTCGATCTCGATTTTTTTAATGTTCATCCGGAACTTTTAATCTTTGAGTTTCAACACTTGAGTTTTTAGTTTTATCTGAAACTTATAGTCTTTAAGTTTTGACTCTTGGGTTTTTAGGTATACCTGAAACTTTTAGAACCTCATAATCTCATAGACCGGAGATATTAATGACCAGGAAATTTTTACTTCTGATTTTGGTAAAGTCTGGGAACTTAATGCATCCGGTTAACTTTATGGTCGAGAAATAAAGCATTCGGTTTTTAACCATTTGAAAGGGTTGTTTTATAAGAGAGGTCCTTATTTTAAGGTGCTTATGAAGAAGATGTCTCCTGTTCATCTGGGCACAATTGTTCAAATTCGTAATCCTCATTTGCTTTTGAGTGTGAGCAAATTTAAGAATGATTTAGTTCATTCGGACATATACGAGGATGTTTAGAAGGTGCAAGTTTTGCTTCATTCATTCCTTGAACATACAAAAGTGCTTACAACATTGCATATAAGATAGTTTAGAGAAAATTAACAAAAGTACATTGCAAAAACATTGTGGCCAAGCTGACATCTATTGGGTCTAGCTGGTTCCTAATTATGTTTTCTTTTATTTTTTTTCGGGGTTGATATGACGGTCTCTAGTCCTTTTTTTCTTTATTCCGTAGCTAGTTCAGGCTATCTCCGATATTTATTATTGAGTACGAAGTATGAGGATTCAGGCATGGTGCCTTCGGGCATAATGCCTTCATTTAACTCTGTTCCAGAGCCATCTTCAAATGCTTTTGCTACTTATTGTTATAGTTCTCGTTACTTTGATGCAATAGTCCCCAGTGTTCGTAGATGTTACTGTTCTTCATGTAAATTATTATCAGGCGATTCGCTCCGAAGACGCTCCTGCCTCCTGTCAGTCCGTGATCCTGATGAGTATGATTCAAATTGGTGTCTAGAATGCCTCTGATCAAAGTTCTGTTAATCTTGATTTTGGATCGTAGAAGACGTTGGCATAATCATCTGATCATCTTCCATGCGAATCTTTGATTCATACCTATTATGAGCAACAACTCATGTTGTTGCGAAAAATTCAAGCAGGTTCTTCTCGAGCTTAAACGAGACACTGGAGCTCATAGGATTTGATCCATTGGTGAAAGCTTCTGCTATCAATTCATGTGGTACCGGGGGAAGAATCATCCGTTCCTTTTGAAATGTTGTCACTAACTCATGTAGCAACTCTTATCCTTTTGAGCAATTTTAAATATATCCATTTTTCTTGCTTGGACCTTCTATGCTCTGGCATGTACCCTTATAAAAGCATCTGCAAACATTTCAAACGAGTTAATAGAATGTTTAAGCAACATATAGTACCATGTCATTGCCCCTTTGAATAGTGTTTCGCCAAATTTCTTTCACAACACACTGATTCAATCTCATTCGGGTGCATGTCAATGTCGTTTACCGCACAAGTGTACGATGTCACATGCTCATGTAGATCCGTAGTTCCATCGTACTTCTAGATCTGGAATTTTGAACTTTTTTGGTATCAACTTCAAAGTTGCGCTCGGTGGAAACGACAACTGAATGTATCTCTTCGAGTCCGGTCCCTTCAGGATCGGAGACACTCCAGAAATCTGATCTACCAGTGAATTGTAGGTTTCAACCTTCTTTTCATTAGTATCCATTGACTTAGTTAAGGCTTGGAGCATTTTCAAGACCTCTAATGACTCATTAGTCCCTGATCCGTTGCCATTTTCATCAATCCAATTTTCCTATCGGTTTGGATCTTCGTCACGGACGGGAAGAGCTTCATCTGCCGCACTTACTCTATTTCTCTCCTTTTGCAATTGAGTAATGGCCTCCTGCTGCTCCTTCAGCATGTTGAAGATTCGAGCCAAATTTATTTCGCCATCTTCATTGTCGTTCGGTGTTTTCTCATGTGACCTTTTGGATCACGGGGTTATTCTGATGCTCTCCAATTATTGGGTCAACGGGCGGAATGTCGTTGTTGTTGTCTTCATGGCTACTAAGCACAACTTGGTTTTCATTAGCCATCTCTCAAGCGTTTGGTATTGACCTATTTTCATAAAATTTCAAAAAAAACAAGTGGAGTTTGGTGAACAAATCACCACTATTATCCTTAGCCCCACGGTGGGCGTCAAACATTTTATTCAAAAAAAGTTACAGTTAAATTTGTTATGTGTTTTAAAGGATATATGGATTGATTTGCTCTAGACATTGTAAATAACGAGAGATAAATAATGAAATCATGTAATAAAGAAATAATGATATGATAAATTGAGCTTGATTCGTGTGAACTCGGAGGAATCTCGTAATGAGGTTAACTCCAGTTGAACACTCAACCTTTGAGAACACTTCAAATCTGGTCATATTCTTGAGTTGACTTGTAATGAAGATAACTCCGGTTGATCCACAAATCATGTCCTATTATTTACCAATGTTAATGCTGGAATAAAAGGTAATAAATCCTAATAAAAACTAATAAATGTTGGAGGAATTTCGGGGATAACAATCATATTCTTGAGTTGGCTCTTATCCGGCCACAAGTTTATGTCCGGTGTCATGGTCACATGTTTGTATTCGGTGTTCTGGCTACAAGTTTGCATCCGGTGTCATCATGGTTGAGTTACCTCCGACCGGCCATTTTTGACACGTGTCGCTTCCTAACTCGTTCAATTCTTGAGGTCGATTTTTACCGTATACAGATGAATTAAAATTTAAAATTTGAAAAGTTCCAACATTTAAGATAATTTCAATGAACTTATTCCACTTTATATGTCTAGTACTAAATATTTGTTAAAATTTATATATATATTTCTATGATTCGTTTCAAAATTATTGACATCAGTTAAATATACCGAACTCATATTCTATCCGCTTCGACCTGTGTATTAACACCTAATATTACTCTAGATGTTGAAGTTTATCAGGCTTTATAGGATAAGTAATTGTTGAAAAAGATTTACAGCGTGTTTCATCAAACTTATAAAAGGAGTATCTATTTCATAAAGTGTTTATCAAGTATTTGGTGAAAAAATAATTGATAATTATTTACTCTTCGCCCTAATCACTCTGGCATTGACTTAATTCAACTACATTTGTTTTTGTTAAGTTAAAAAAAGTGTGACCCTCTTCACTGTTATTGTTTTTTGCTTGGCTTCTCCGCTATATTATTTGCTTTGTATAATTAATTTTTATATATTTTATTTAAGATTAGGGTCTATAAAAAATAACCTCACTAACTTGGTAAGAATAAGTCTACACAACACATCACTCCTCTCAAACTTCACTTATAAAATTATTGTAAAAAAAGTGTGGATCCCGCATGGAATTTCTGAGACTTTTTAACGCGTGGAGGGGAAATATCAAAACGTAAGAATTTTTTTGTGCTGCTGTCCCTCTATGCCTCAAAAGTCTACTCCTTGGAGTATCTGACAATTTTACAAACCTCGATAAGATGCTCCAAACCAGCAAACTCTGTTTATAACTTTATATACACAATAATAAAAACACAACCCAACGCTAACAATTCTTTGTACGCAAAAAAAAAAAAACACCACCTCATTTTATGCCTTAATTCTTCCCGCTTTTCTTTTTCTTCCGTTTCCCCTTCTTCTTACATCATGGCTTCTAATGGGTGCGACCCGAATTCATCAACACCCAATACCACTTTCGTTCAAACTGACCCGTCCAACTTCCGGGCCGTTGTTCAAAGACTCACTGGCGCAACCCAAGATTCTTCCTCTGTGAAGCTCCCTGTTATTGGGACTGGGCCAGCTGGGCCTCGTCGACCCGCTTTCAAGCTGCACGAGCGGAGACAGAGTGCGAGAAAGCTCGAGATCATGCTCAACAGTGGGGGTAGCTTTGGTGGGCCTGCTATGGGCTTCGGTGTCGGCCCACTTTTATCACCTTCTTCTCCTTCTTCAACTAGGAAGAGAACTTTTTTGGCTTCGCCAATTTCACCACTGGAAATGCTGACACGTGGGAGTCCGAGATCACCTATGGAGGAAGAAGAAAGAGCTATTGCTGAAAAAGGATTTTATTTGCATCCAAGTCCATTAAGTACTCCTAGAGGCTCTGAACCTCCTGAACTCTTGCCTTTGTTTCCACTTCAGTCCCCAACTGCAGCTAGAAATGATTCATCATCTAGTTAGTTAATTAGTTATTGGTGTGTTGTTCTTGTGTCATTTATAAATGTATTTATATAAAAGAAATTTGATCAAGAAGAGGTGGTCTTGTTCTAGTGCTGGTGATGATAATTGTGGAATGTGAGGTGATCTTGGTACTTGATGTGTCTCAGATGTTTTGAAATTCTGTCTGGTACCATTTGCGTCTCTCTCTCTCTCTCTCTCTCTCTCTCTCTCTCTCTCTTAACAGTGCAGTAAAATGTATCTAAATGTTTAACCTTGCTATAATATTACTAATACTAGTTCATTAGGTCTTAGTGATTTTTTCACATCTGTTTATGTTTTGATGTGCAAAGGTTATCTAGTGTTTGTGTTCATTGGTGTCTGAGCTAACTCATCTTTATTAGTGAACATTCCATTCTCACTCCTCCCTTGGAGTTTTTTTGTTTTTTTATTTTTAGTTTAGGTGGTGTATTGTCACTTAGAAAATATATATGTATATTCAAGAAATATTTATAAAATTTGAATCTGCTTAGTACTTACTCTAAATCCCGATTTGCTCGAAGTAATTGAAGCAGTGGATTTGGGTTGGTATATATTCACGCTAACGTATTCTTTTCTGCATTATTGGTTGCACATTTGAAGAAAGGACAGTGAAGCAATGATAATTCTGTGTTGCCTGTTTGGGGCAGCAAGCTTATCCAATGTCCCGACACTGGGGAAACTACAGAACTTAGTAAATCATGTTAGATCAACTATAGGTCTACTTTAACTGGCTTCTTTTGTTTGTTTCCGTAGTTACAAAGTTATTGATATTTGAGTCGGTACATAACACATGCTAACATATATGAGTTAATCAATTAAAAATATTCGAAGTGGGTACAAGTTGATATAAAACATTACTCATATCAAGAAATATACAAGTAATTAAAGAGCATGAAGGGTCGAAGTGTTTACAAGTTGATATAAAACACTATTCATATTTGGTCCAAGTGTTTACAAGTTGATATAAAACACTATTCATATTGAGAAATATACAAGTAATTAAAGAGCATAAAGGGTTGAAGTGTGTACAAATTGGTATAAAACACAACTCATATCGAGAATATACAAATAATTAAAGAGTATAAAGGGAGAACGTGTAACGAACGAAATAAGTTCCATAGGCTAACGGCAAGAATTAGATATTCTCAGCACTGTTCACGACATCCCTTGCTTCTCGCAAGAACATCTCCTCGGTGGAAGAGTAGAAACGCTGATCCCCTTTGGTCAACTTGCTTGTGCCTGTTGTTACCTAATAGGAGTTGAAAAATACTTGTACGATAATTTATGTGACATAGGCTTAGAGCAAGTGATCGAATGATTCAATATTTAAAGTTTATGAATTTATTTTTATTAGACGTCAAATTAATATTATAACAATAACTGATCCACAACTAAATTTTTAAAAATATCTAATAGATTTTTTAATATATTTAAAAGTTTAGGATAAAAACTAGAGTATTAAATTTACGTGAATCAGAAACTAATACTGTAAATCTGCCCTTGAGTGGGATTAGCCAACCTCTGTTATGGTCAGGCCAACGGCTAGGATCCGTGTTGTGCATTGAATGAGCTGCTTGCTCTCTTGAAAGCTTCTGCAAATTAATTGTAAATCTCTTCCATACACTCGACTCTAGGTTTTTCAATTTATTACACTTCAGTACATTACAAATTCAAAATGCAAGAGGGAAGTACAGATAGAGTCGCCCAAATTTAATTTCCTGTCATACAAAATTCAAATTTTAAGAAGTCAACTTGTTCAGTAATTAATTGGCTACTTACATGTATAGCTGCACGAGAAACATAAATTGGCAAAATGAATGATCATACAATTGTCACCAGCTAGAGTACTGGCAGTAGCGGGAGTAACCATTGATACTGGGTATACAGGTGTATCTCTACATTTGACTCGATCTGTTATTTTTAAAATTTTAAATATATGTTTTATACCGATTTCACACAAATAAAATTATAATTCTAAATTCATTCTGGACAGTATATAGTGTTGTTGGGTAAAAACTGAATTCTAATCTCCCACCCTGTGGCCTCTTAGTAAAAAAGTTGCACTATATATATAAGGTCAATTATTTTTTATGTATATAACTTCTTCGTATGTTACTTCTTTATATTTGAATCAGTTTCTTGGTGAAAATCTTTGCTAGCTTCGCTACTGAATGATTAGTCTTAAGGTTTCGTTTGCTATTTCTTTCTTTTTTTTCCTTTTGGTCGAGCCACTAATGTGATAGTGTTCTATTGAGATTTTGAATTTTCGTTAAATCAACCAAGACTAAGAAAAATGAAAAGTATGTACATTCCTACATAATAACTTGCAACTTGACCTTCATGGCCATTTTCTTCTTTGGTGTACTTGTATGTAGGTAGATGTGGAGCTAGAGTGTAGATTTCAGGTTTGGCTCAATCTAATAATTTTGGTTTAAATTCTAATAAATTTATTGAATTGAATGTATAAATGATCAATTTATAACTTAAAAAGAATTATAATCATAAATTCATAAGTTTTAAATACTTACTCCGTCTCTATGTGTATGTGCATAAGCTTCTTATTTAGAATATGTATTTACTTGCGGGCACGTAAAGAGCAAGATTTTTTTACCTTAGGGAAGACTCTATACATATACATAACGTCATCCCAAGTTAGATGACAACTAGCCTTACAAGAAAAGGACAATCTATATGGTTCGTAAATTGTGCATATTTTTCGTAATGGTTAGTGTGCACTTGAAGGGTGATGGAGTTCAAATAAAAACAAAAAGACAGCATGAAAAAAAGGCGAGAAGTTGCAGATTTTCTATAATAATTTTAGTTATGAGAATGAAAAAATAGGGTCAACTAGTGTTTAGATTAAATTAATAAATGAAATTGAAATATGTTTGCCCGTGAAATTATATCACTTAATTAAGATCAATTAATATACATTCTAATTTTATTGTATCACTGGTATATTAATGTAATTTGATATCAATACCGGACGCAAGGGAGTATTTTCCGATACTTGATGTTTCAAAATCAGATGTGCCTATGATCAGACAAGTGTTCTTCACTAATTGTGGAAGCATAGAAGAATATTTGGCTACAAATGTGATTAGTTTTGATTTGTGGTAGGAGTAGAATGTTTAATTAGTCATATTAAGGGTGACCATATTAAGGATGTGTTCGGTACGGAGGACATTGAAAATATTTTTCAATTTTCTCATGTTCGTTTCGTCAAAAGTTTTGAAAAATATTTTCTTTTAGAAAACAAGTTCCTTAAAAATAGTAAAAATGACTTCCCTAATCAAAGTAGAAAAAACAAGTCCACATATGACATTTTACCAACCACCCTATCATCACGCAATCCACCCCCAAGTATCAAAACCCAACCTCTTGCACCCACCCGCCACCCCCCCAATTCTTTTTTCTACATCACCCCCCTCCCCCGCCCCACCCATCACCTCTATTTTTTTTTTATAAATAAATGTTTCAAAAAATGTTTCTTTTTTTGTTTTCTACGATACCGCACCACCCCCATCCCAAACACCCCACCCACCCCCTCCAAAAAAATTACTGTAATTTTTTTTCTAAAAAAAGTTAAAAGTTTTGAAAAGTTTTTTTTTGGGTTTTCTACGACACCGCACCACGACTCCCCCAAACACCCCACCCCTCCAATTTTTATTTTTTTTTATAAAAAAAGTTTTGAAATGTTTTTTTGATTTACTACGACACCCATCCCCTTCGATTTTTGTTTTTTTATATAAAAAAGTTCTGAAAAGTTTTTTTTTTATTTTCTACGACCCCTCCCCCCAACACCCTACCACCCACTCAAAAAAATTATTTTCTTTAAAGAAGGTTTTGAAAGTTTTCTTTTCTAATTTTCTACACCCCCTTCCCCCCACCCCGGTCACACCCTACCCCCTCCCAAAAAAATTACTTCATATTTAATTTTATCTTTATAAAATGAAAAGTTTGCGTGGTTAAATTTGATGGGGGTGGGTGGGGGGATGAGAGATAGTGGGTGGTGTTGGGGTAGGTAAGAAAAAACTTCTCATTTTTTTATAAAAGTAAAATAAAATACATGAAATAAAATATTTGGGATGGGGTGGGTGGGAGGATTGGATGGAGCAGTGGTGTTGGATAGGGGTGGGCGAAGATGAAGTGCGTTTGAGGGTGGGGGTAGGATTTGGTTGGGGCACCTAAAATCTGTATATATACTGAGCATAATCTGAAACACTTATTTTATTTTCTATTGGATAAATGAAGGACCTACTGCCAACAATACCCTTGGTGTATTCGACGATATTGATAGCATTATCTACTTAATTTTATTATCATATATCATTAAATAAAAAAAATTAGCATACTATAACCGAATTATTGTGTTCATCTTCTAAACATGTTAGCTTTAAATAAGATCATATATATTTTCTCATGCTTTTGCAATTAATACTAAAACACTTATTTTTTTACAAATAGATGAGAGGGAAAAAGAAAAATTGGGGAGATAGTAAATAAGACATGGTGAAGATATTTTTTATTCATCGCATACTCTTAAACATGTACTGCTAATTTAGAAGTGTTAAAATTGGGATGAAATATTTCATAACTCAAAAGGATAATAAATTCCCTAGATATTCAAAATAGTATCATAAAATCAGATGAAAATCAACCTCCAACAAACTGTTTGAAGTTGAATATACCTGATATTTGTTGGGAGATTTGCTCTATGGTACTTTATAAAGCAGTACGGAAAGTATTTAACTATTACAAGTATTCAAAAGGATAAACAAAGATTTCAATAATTCAACATGGAATCTGAAATTACAATCGTTACACAAGTAAAAACTGTAAATTCCAGTTTTGTAGAAGACGGAAAAATGTAAATTGTTTTCTTTGAGTCGAGTGTAGCACTGTCCTTAAGACAATATTGCCCCGTATGTATCCTTTATACGTCCTGGACAATTTGTCTCCCAAGATAAAACAAAGAATGGAACCCTTGAGCAAAGGAAACTCAAGAGCTACCGTGAAGAATATTGAGTAACGAAATGATGCTTGGAAGTTGTAGGAAGAAAACTATTTTCGGTTGTGTATTTTCGTGCACTGTTTTTGGTGTTCTCCTTGGTCATGCTTAGTGCTCAACAATGGTGTAAGGGGGTGTTTATATAGGTGAAGGAGGGGCTGAAAAACTGCCTCCATAATAGCCAAATAATGGCCATTATGGAGGTAGTAAAGCCACCAACATAAATGGTGAAAGACCAACGGATTTGGCCATTATAGGAGGAGTAATTCAGCCAAAATAAATGGCTGAATTGAGTGCTTGGCAAATCGCTTTGACCGTCCGTATTCGGAAACTTGAGGGACCAAACTGCACATCTTGAAACTTCAGGGACCAAACTGTACATATGAAAGAATTCTGGTCCAAGCTGTACATCTGAAACTTCTGGGATCAAACTGTACTTCTGGTAAAGTAACCAATTTCGAATCTTATATACACAACAATTCGTTCTTCCTCTACCGATGAGGGAGAATTACACACAATACCACACTTTCCATGCTTCAAACACCTTACTTCGTGAACCAATATCTCTTTCATTTCTCAATGAAATTTGACGATTTTTGGCCCTACGGTTATCTACGTACTTAGTAGATCATGCATGTGTGAAGAACCGGATTCTCCAACATACGTTACACTAGTGTTTAAGCCGTTAAAGTTGGTCGGTCGCAACTCCCGCCAAAGGCAAATTTCCAACAATCCCCTCTTGAAAGAGATTTTGGCGCACTCACAAGGTGTCTTTTCATTTACAGCAATATTTCAGCGGACCGATGTTGCATAAGGAGAGGTAGCCTCGGCCTTTGAACCTTCCATAGTTGAATACCATCGGACTTACTTTATGCGCGGTGAACGTGATGTCTTGAACCGTCAGTGTTTAGTGTAAGCCAAGACAACGGTACCAACACAACAAATTCTCTTACTCTCTTCTTCGTAATGTTTTGTCCGTTTTGGCCATGGACAACGTCTTGGATTCTTAAGTGCGTTCAATTTGAGGCGGCCGGTCCTCGCACTTAAATAGGTGGTCTCCTACAAGGTATCCTACTATACCCCACTTCACAAGCGTTAGGAACCATTAAAAGTTTCCCAAAGACCTAACCTCAACCTTGTTGAGGATCATTACGGAGTTTTGAAAACTTAACCTTTACCCATACCGCAGATAGCACTTAACGTCTATCGCGGGAACGGCTTTGGATTTGGTGTTTCTTTTCGAAATCACTATCCGAAGTGCTCATGCTTCCACTAAAGCGATCAACCGAACCTTTACAACTTAGTTTTCCCATTGAACCAAATTATCGGGATCTCCGGTTCGTAAGGTTGGGTTTCCACCGTATTGGTCCGTATATTTTGGGTTTTAAACCCATTCCCCTAGACAGTGAACACTTGATCTCCGGTAGTCCCTTAGTTAGTAAATAAGGAAGTGACACCCGTGATGATCAACTCGCCATACGGTCTTATGTCTCCTGCAGATCGTGACAGATATGTCCAGACGCCGTCATCCGTGTCCTTTCTAAAGCCGATCGGCTAGCCACAGTGTATAACTGCTGAAGGCATGGGTTTCTCCCAATAAGGGACGTCCTCTAATGAGTCGTGAAGTTACTCAACTTCTTTCATGCTTTGTATAAAGCGATAAACTCCGATACCATCATGAATCGGTCGATGCAACTTCTGGTAAAGTTTTCTGGCCCAAAAAGATTATATCAGAAGACCCACAGCCCACGACCCGTGACCCGTGACCCGTGACCCGTGACCCGTGACCCGTGACCCGTGACCCGAGAACCCGAGAACCCGAGAACCCGAGAACCCGAGAACCCGAGAACCCGAGAACCCGAGAACCCGAGAATCCGAGAACCCGGAACTCGGAACCGGAACCGGACGGGACGGGCGGGCGGCGGCGGCGCGCGTGTGGTCTTTCCTCGAACCGAAGCACATCTAGGTCCTCCCTCCTTTAAACACATGGGATACCCCCGGGGTCCCAAACCCCAAACCAATTTCGAATCTTATATACACAACAATTCTTTCTTCCTCTACCGATGAGGGAGAATTACACACAATACCACACTTTCCATGCTTCAAACACCTTACTTCGTGAACCAATATCTCTTTCATTTCTCAATGAAATTTGACGATTTTTGGCCCTACGGTTATCTACGTACTTAGTAGATCATGCATGTGTGAAGAACCGGATTCTCCAACATACGTTACACTAGTGTTTAAGCCGTTAAAGTTGGTCGGTCGCAACTCCCGCCAAAGGCAAATTTCCAACAATATTTGCTAAAATTAGATGACTATATGAAAATGAGGAGTATGTTTAGACTTTTTAATTATTTTAAAATATATTTGAAATAAAAGTTAATATTAGAAGTATTTATGAATGGATAAATTGATAAAGAGCAAATATGAGACAAATCACACAAAAATTAAAGAATTTTTAACTCAAGAAAAGGGTAAAAGATACCCCTATACTTTGTTTTTGTTTTATCCTACTTTACAAATTAGGGTTATTTCAACCCCATAATTACGGACCCATTTTAAATATACGACCCAACGTTCTCCCCTCACTAACAAAACCCTTTGAGACAAAGCGCGCGAAACTCCATTAGTTTTCCACAGAAACTCAGCTAAGCTCGAAAATGCCAGAGCTTCCGGAGGTAGAAGCAGCTCGAAGAGCCATTGCGGACAACTGCATAGGCAAGAAGATTGTGAAAGCTATCATCGCCGACGATCCAAAGGTCATCGACGGCGTGCCTCCCAACGATTTCAAAGCATCTCTAGAAGGCAAAACCATCGTAGCTGCTAATCGCAAGGGAAAAAACATGTGGATTCAGCTCGATTCTCCTCCGTTTCCTACTTTCCAGTTCGGTGAGGTTACTTACTCTTCGTTGCATCTGATAATTGACGATTTTTGTTCCAAATAGCGTATGTATTTGTATTTGTGGAATAGCTACCCACACTGTTAGTTTTATTTTGTGAATGAATGAGATTCACCAGTTTGGCGCTGAGTAACCCTTGTTTTGGTTATCTTATACTGCTGTCTTGTGGCTTTAGTTATCCTTCATATGCATAAAAGACAGGGTGGAGTAATACTTGAAGAAATGGCTCTATTTATCCCATTCATTTTGATTGTTTTTGACCCTAGATAGGAAGATGTAAGGTCGAGTATTCGGGTTGAAGGTTAGTAGGGAGTTGTCCTTCTCAGTATTGTTACTATTACTCTCGTATTACTATTCCTATTACTCTCCTTTTTCTGTGACTTATTATTATCTGTTGTTTCCTTTGCTTCATCATCGTATTATTTGTTGTTGTTACTGTTCTTTTCTACATTATTTGTAACATGGTTTCTTCAGTGGTATTTGCTTTTCAAACCCGCTTTAAAATGTTTTATATGAGCCGAGGGGCTATAGGAAACGACCTTTCTACCTTCACAAGGTAAGGGTAAGGCCTGCATACACATCACCCTCCGCAGGCCCCACTTGTGGGATTACACTGAGTATGTTGTTGTTGTTGTTTTTCTCCATTGTGCCGGGGAAGAGGTGAGGTGTTGGGAGATCGATTGTCATCATCCTACTTAGTGCAGATACTTCTTTGACAAGTAAGAACCTGCAGGCAGAGCCACAGAGGAAGCAAAACATAATAGGTTACTAATGTTGTGTCATGTCATGGAAGATGCCTAAAAAATGAGAGAACTCCGTTCAATTTTTCCAAATCTTTGGCTAGTAGATGCCATGCCTGCTTGTTGGTTGGTCGGCTATGATCCTCTTTTAGTCCCAAGTTATTTTGTGGTTGTTACTGCAAGTTCGTTTTAAGGAGGGCCACATATAAGACTGGTATCTTAATGATATATGTCTAGGCAGCTGGTAAACCATTGTGGTGTGTTATATGCTTTCCTCCGAATCAAATTGCTCTCAGGCACAAATATCTTTTATCATTAAGCTATTGATGAAGTTCCCACAGTCATGTCTTGAATTTTAACTTTGCCTATCCGTAGTGGTATTCTAGGTTTTATCTCCATAACAGAATAGACTGTCAAGCTATCAGAGTGGAAAATAATAGCATTTCTGTTGCTTAGTTTGTTTGTTTGGCCTCTTATATTTTTTATTGACAACTATGGTCAGGAATGGCGGGTGCTATATATATCAAGGGAGTTGCAGTTACAAAATATAAACGGTGAGCTTTAAAGCCATGTTGTGCTGGTCAAGTATGTAAAGCTATTCGTTTTGCAAACTGATGAACAATAAATGGTAGAGGGTCACAATTGTCTATCCAAATTATGGGAAGTTTCTCATTTACTTATCTCCAAAACAAAAATGTTCTCGAAAAGGTTCTACTAATGGACTGCTTTAAGAAAGGCCAATGTCAAATTAGCTTCTCATCTAATGTGTGATGTTGTTCAAAGAAAAGAATGAATTCATCTTCAGCACTTACCACAAATGCAAATTGTTCTAGGTCTGCGGTAAAAGACGATGACGAGTGGCCTTCCAAGTATTCAAAGGTTTTCCTTGAGGTGAGTTTACTCCTTATAACAAGTTAACGTGTCAGTCTTGTCTTCTTTTAATTGATAACAGGGATTGTGACATACATTTTTCACTATAAAGTTAACAGTTGATTCATAAAAGGGTGATGGTCTGAGGTGATTTTCTGGCTCAGATGGAATTGGTGAAAGCAGTTGTGGATGTAGAAGCATGTTTGCCCCCTCGTAAAGAATGATGCATGAAGTTCGTCAATGCACAAAATTTAGAACCATTTTCCGTATGTACAAGGCACAAAATTAAGAACCATTTTCCGTATGTATGAGGCTTCTTTGACCTTCACTACCCCTCTTGAAACATAAAAGATCATTCATACACAGCATAGGCCAAGCGAACCCACTTAAAATCTTTACTGAACTATGACCGACTATCATGGGGGCAAATTAATGTAGTTTTCTCGTAAGTCAATTTCCCACATCACTTAGGACTAGTGGCATTTAAACCAACCACCTTGTTGTATTAATTATCTACCTCATTTAATTGGAAAAGGGGACTGGATGGACCATGAAAAATAATTTTGCATTTATGGGGTCCTATTTCTGTATGTTAAAAAAGGTGGATTGAAGCCTTTAGTTGTGAATGGAAATAACTTGTGACAAGGCTGGGATGATGATAGCATTTTAATGGTCATTATGTCAATATCTGTTTGCTGTATATTGCATTCATTCTCTTTGCTGTTAGAATATTAAATATTGATGATTTCAGAATCATCATCTGCTTCTCCCTTTTTCATTATCTACATATTTTGCTCCTTTATCCTCTGCCATTCTTTTAGAGATCAAACTGGCACATGAATGTAGCTACTGATGAATGTGCACACCTTTAAAACTTTTGTAGTTGGATGATGGTTTGGAGATTTCATTTACTGATAAGAGGCGGTTTGCCAAGGTTCGCTCACTGGAGAATGTAAGATGATATTATCAGCAACCCGTGGATACTTCCCCTTGAACAAAATCTTGAATGTAATCTTCTAATGAATTTGTCATTGCAGCCGGTTTCTGTTCCTCCAATATCTGTGCTTGGTCCTGATGCACTGTTGGAGCCAATGACTGTAGACGAGTTCTATAAAGCTTTGAGCAAGAAGAAGATTGGGAAAAGGTCAAAAGAAATTAAGGCTTTATTACTTGACCAGGTTAGAAACCTTATTTTACTAATTCTCTGTGACTAAGGTTATGAAGTTTTGGGAAAAAAATGTCAAAAGAAATCTCTTATAACACATTTTAATTGACATAGTGAGTAAGATATGCAAAATTTAAGGATGAAGGAATATCCATCTAAACAGATGTATCAGAAGTGGAATACTAGTCTACTACAAAAGACCACCACTCAATCTCTACTTAGTTCAAAAGTTCAATACACAGAATCAAGTTTGATTGTCTTATGTTGTTTCACTGTTGGTGTAAATTGGAGTATGCTAATGAGGCTGAACTTGGTTGGATTCATAGAATCCTTCTAAGAGTCCATACTTTTGGTTCTCTTTTTTATGCTTTTGCTGACTTGTACAGTATACTCAGCACACTCTTTGTGCTGTTTCATTTATACAATCATTACCATTTTGAAAAGAAAAAAAAGAATCTCTACTAGTTATTCACTATATAATCCAGGGCAGTGCCCATTCTGTTGTTAGCTCCTTCCTATTAGTTCTCTTGGTTTTTCTTGTTTTTCCTTAGCTTAATTTATTTGTTTTCACAAAATGGTTTCAGTTAATTAACATGTACTATAAATGAAATCAAACCCATTTTAAGGGTCAAAACCCATTGTTGATGCACCTCAAGTGAAAGGAAACTTCAAATGGATTAACTAAAGTTCCTTAACAAATATATGATGCACCTCTGCGTCAAAGTCACCCAAGAGTGTGGCCTAGTGCTCAATGAAGTGGGTGTAAACCTTGGAAACTAGACTTCAAAGCCTTTGTGCTTAGATTACCCGATACCTGTGTTGGTGAGAGTTAAGAGGTATACAATAAGGCTGGCCAGTGGGCCGTGCTCGGGACTGGCGGGTAGGGTCGGGGCGGGACAGGTGAAAGGGGCGGGTCGGGTTAGGCGGGATCGGGTTTGGCCGAATTTGCCGAAGTTCCGTCCCGATCCCGTCGGAATAGGGGCGGGGCGGGATCGGGATCCGGGCGTTTTTAAAAAAAAATAACATATGTATAAAAAATTCAATAATGAAACAAGACAAGATAGTGTAATAAAAACATCCCAAAGCTGTTTTTGTGCCTCTTATATTATTTAATAGACATGATTTTTTTGTAATACAAATACAATTGTCGAAATTGCAACTTTGTGGTGTTGTCCAAAAGTTGCAAATTACATAATAAAATTGTAATTAAAAAAATTACATTCTGAAAAAAACATGTTCTAGTTTCTTGATAATTTCCTGTGGTTCTTCGGTTGGAATTGATATTTGTTGGTCAAATTGATCCACGTCGCTTCCACCACCTTCGGATAAGATTTCGTTGTAGTTTTCGTCTTTTTCTTCGTTGATCTCCGGTTGATCGCACCTTCTCCGCTCCGCTCGTATCCAATCTCTGATTAATACTACAATCTCCAAGCTGTCTCCGGCTAATGAGTGTCTGTGCTCTCCTATTTGATATCTGCCGGCAGAAAAAGTGCTTTTAGACGCAGTTGATGACGCTTGAATGTTCAAAACTCGGGCCATCATTGAAAGTGTCGGAAAGGTCTTCTCATTCCCCCTCCAGTATTTCAGCAAGTCTTCACGTCATTCTTCATTGAGAACTGCTTTGTACGGTACAGAACCCTAAAAACAAAAATATCAAACACGCTAATTTGGTTAGTAGCGGTACGGCCTCACATTCTATTTCTGAAGCTTTCAATACTAGCCGCAGAAACAACACGTCTTTTGTGATGTTGTGTTGAAGAAGAAGAACAAGAAGATGGTATGGAAGCCGATAGGTTACTAGCACTTTCTTGTTGGTAAAATCTATATACTTTTTTGCATTGGTCTTTTACGCTAGACGACACTTCTTCTTTAGTTTGTTCAATAGGTGGTGGGTGATTTGAATTTTTGGGACTTAGAGGTGGTAGTACTTCTATACAATCGTAAATAGTTTCAATAAGTGATTTAGTACCGTCTATTTTAATAGTCGGATTTAATACAACACTAATAATATAAATAGTGGGAATAAGAATAAAATATTTTTTTATTTTGATAAACATTTTTTTAATAGCTTCCATATAAACGGGTTTTTTTCATATATTCAGTAAGTAATAAAAATATTAGAGCTATATAAAACAACATAGTTGAAATAGTAGGATAATATATACTGAAAAATTCTTGTTACTTGAAAATTTTTATCTAAAAATACAATAAGTTCGAAAATTTTTACCCAATCGCTATCTACAACCATATCAGCCGGATTTTGATTATGTGAGTTAAAAAATAAAGTTATAGGTTTTCTATAGTCATAAGCAACAAATAGTTGCTCGTAAATAGAATTTCACCTAGTGAGTATTTCTTCTGGAATTTTTCTATAAGGTAGTTGGAAATCGTGACAAGTTTTTTTATATTTTTTTCTTCGTTGTATTCTATTATTTTAAAAAATAAAGTTTATAACAAATTGTATTTTACTAAGAATGTCTTCAAAAAGTGATAGACCATCCTTTACAATTAATTTATGTATATGTTACGCGCATTTTATATGAAAATGATCTGAAAAAGATGGAGTTAAACTATTTTTTAAAATTGTAATAGCGTAATTGTTAGAAGAAGCGTTATCTAATGTAATAGTCATAATTTTATTAGTTATAACGTAATAATCGCACACTTGATAAATATTTTTTGCAATAAAACTACCAGTGTGCCTATCATCTATATATCTATACGCTAAGATACGTTTTTGCCTACAATTTCCCTCGTCATAGGGTTAATTTGACCATGTACTTGGTCCGGGACAATATCAGTATGTGAACCTTGTTCCGATGGAGCGGGCGTTTGCGCACCCTGTTTTGAAGCCTCGTATTGGGATACCTAGATGGATGAGCCCTTACTACGTGCTGGATGAGCCCTTACTACGTGTCTCATTAAACCCCCGTCCACCGTGACCTTTTTCAGTTTTAAATTTTAAAACATCTTTACAAATTTATATTTAGCTACTTGATTCTCTATGTTCATATCAAAAAATATCCATGCGTCTGATTTTAATGGTCGCTTTGCTGGACCTCGCCTCATATTAGGGGAAATATGAGTCATTTCAGTTGAAGGTGCACTAGTTGGTGTGTTGTCATCAACATTAGTGGGTGTATCATCTAGATTATCGTCTAAATTAAAGTTTTCTTGAGTTTCAGAAAATAGCTCCTCGTCTAAATCTAATGGTATTGTAAGAAAATGTTCAGTATCAACAAAATCATCATGTGTAGGAATATGATGACTAGAAGAAGTACCCCTGTCCTTGTTGCCCCTACTAGAAGAAGCCTGACCCCTACCCGTAAGCATACGTTTAAATCCTTTCATTATAAATTTATAATTATACTAATAAATAATTAAAGTAAATGAAATTAAATGCTCTAAATAAAATATATAGACTATAATAATTTAATGAAGGAACGAATGTACCACACGTCGACGTGTAATCGAGAGATTGAAAATATAAACTTTGCTCGATGGAAGATCCTCAAGCTAGTTGCCAACTTCACTCCCAATTCCCAAATGAATAAATAAAATTGAATATTTAGTAGACAATGTAGACTTGTAGAGAGATAGATTGAGAGATTAGAGAAATTGTAGGATGATTTGTGAGAAAGATGAAGAGAAAATGAGGTATTTATAGTTGAAAAATTGGGTTAAAGTGTAAATATAATAACTTATGGGTTAAAAATAAATATTAAGGGGGTAGGGGGGAGGCCAAAAATGGCCGTTGCACAACGGCCAAAATGTAAAATGGTCGGTGCAACGGTTATTTTTGGAAAAGGGGGGGTTTCGGGAGGGATCAGGTCGGGACTGGGGCGGGCCGGGACATTGTCCCATCCCGGTTCGAGTCCCTATACCGCAATTTTTTAACTACTCGGGTTCGGGGCGGGACCGGGGCGACCCGGCCCACTGGCCAGCCTTAGTATAAAATGGAATAGTCATGGTGCGTGCAAACTGGGTGTATATGTTGGGTTTCAGAGACCCAATCAGCTTCAATGGGGGTAGAAAATGATTTTAAATTGGATTTCATTTGCTTGATATACAACTCGAAAAACAAGACGGAAACTTTTCAACCAGTCCTGCTGTAGGGATTTTGAGAAAGTGTAAGCTAAACAATCGAAACAATAACTTTCGGAATCTCCCATAGCAAACAATTCAGTAATTTGAAAATCATCACTTCACTTGGCATCCCCTGAATTCTTGCACTTACAGACACATAATCACTTCGGTGGAGGGGTTATAGTAGTATTTCAGGTGAAGTAACTTGGTATTGGGATCTCAGAGGAAAGAGGCAATAAAAAGTCATTTGGATTTGGAACTGCGGAAGATATGTTGACAGAAAATTTGGGCTTGTTTTGTAGGATAGCTACATCTGAATTTCAGGTGGGAAGTACAGTGCTTATAACTTGATTCATATCACTACCTTCTAGTATAAAATTACTTTTGCGCATCAACTGCTTAAAGGATTCTGCATATCTGAGTGGTGTCATCTATCTGTGAATGCTTTTATGCGTGAAAAGGTATCTATATTTCTGTCGCTATCCTACTCTGAACAACCATTGTTATCCAGCTAAACAATAGGAGCCAGCATGTGGTAAAAGTTAGATTCAGTAGCATATAATTGAAACTCCCTTGCTGTATAAGAAGAGTTCAATAAACAGTATGTTTTGTTTAAGGAAAGAGAAAAAACTGTATCACCCATAAATTCATTAGGAGTTTTAGCCATGTTTCTAGTAGGCATTATAAATCTTTTTCCTGCTGTTGTTTCTGCAGAGTTTTATTTCAGGAATTGGCAACTGGATTGCAGATGAAGTGCTATATCAGGTGTGTGCGCTCAACTCTTGGTCATAATACAAGAATCTTGAGTTTCTTAGCTTTACGTTTACTGCAAGTTTCAAATTTTGCTTACTTATTTGCCCATTCAAAGTCTAGTTGGAGTACTATTTTTCTTTAATATATGGATCTGTCTCTTCATTTTTCACTGTAAGCAATTCAAGGTGTTTGGATAGAGACTGTTATTGCTAACAGATTTTTGCTTTCTCTTGTAAAGTTGACCAAATAAGAGAAAGCTCCAATTGCAAATTATTGTGATTAACTTTGTCAAGTTTCTTTTGACAGGCAAGAATCCATCCTATGCAGTCTGCTTCAAGCCTATCCAAAGAGGACTGTGCAACATTGCTGAAGTGCATTAACGAGGTAGGTCATCTTTCTTAAACTGGCTGTTGTGATCACTTATCATTTGTATAAGAATGCTTTCCTCATGGCTAGCTATTGGAGATGATACTTCTAGGTTACAGAATTTGCGGTTGAAGTGGATGCTGATTGCAGCCGCTTCCCTTCTGAATGGTTGTTTCATTACCGATGGGGCAAAAAGCCTGGAAAAGTTAATGGTGAGATAGTTTTCCATATGCATCATTTTGACACAGAATTGTATGTACACAGGTCATTGAAAAAGCTGTTGAAGTTGGAGCAGATAGTAGTCAGTATCCTACCAGTTGGATTTTCCATTCTCGGGAAAAGAAACCTGGCAAGGCCTTTGTTGATGGTTTGGCTCTTCACCTTTAAGCTACTCCTGGTTGGGTTCTGGTTATTCGCACCATCCTTGCTCATCATATCCACATTGTAGTGAAGTGAATATTTTTTGCTTTGTTTTGTAATCGCCTGGCGATGTATTAAATAACTTTGCATACTTATAAAATAAAAAGATCTCCTTTCTTGTGCTCATTGTTTTGCCTTGATTTTAGATAAATTTTCTGCAGCTTTTTATATGCTTGACATTTTAGTGTTTCTACATGAAAACATTTGACAGAAAATTGGGTATTTTGCAGGGAAGAAAATAGAATTTATCACAGCAGGTGGCAGGGTATGACTCTTAACGCTATTTCTCTGGTAACTGTCTCAAGTGTGATCTAGATAAAGACTCATTCTTTTTTTTCTCTTTCTTAATCCTAGACATCCGCCGTTGTGCCAGACCTACAAAAGAATATGGGAGCTGAATCTACAAAAGCAGCAGGTAAACGGCAACAGGGCAAAGTTCAGAGAGTCGAGCATAATGATAGTGATGATCAAGATGAAGAGCCGGCAATTGAAGAGGCAGAAACTGGGAAATCAAAGGTCAAGCAGCGTGGCACAAATACCAAGAGGGCTTCTACTAACAAGAAATCGAAGGAAAGCAACAGTGACGATGATGAAAATTATAGTGATGAAGATCTAAAGAAGCCTTCTGGAAAAGCAAAACAAAACAGGAGCTCAAAGGGAAAAGTTGATGATCAAAAGAAGAAAACTAGAGCAACAAATACCGCTGCAAAAAGAAAACCAGAGGAAAGTAGTGATGATGAAGACAACGACGATAATGATGCTAGTGGGGATGATGATGATAGTGAACAGGACAGGGATTACAAGCTTTTTGTGAAAACACTATCAAAGGGGAAGAAGACCACCAAGCAAACGGGTGAATCCAGGCAGACTAGGAATAAGCCGTCCAAAAAGCAGAAATAACCTGTCTTAATCTGAAGTATCAACTGTTGGTGAAAAAGAAAAAAGTATCAAGTGTGCAATTTTGTCAACTTAAAGGAAGTGGCAACAGTTAGTTCTTTTTGTTCAGATCATAAGTTTGTAATCACCCGTGAATAGTTTCTAAAGCAGTATGATGAAAACATGACTAATATTTCACCAATGGTTTTAGGCCTAGGCTATGGGTCACTGTGGGATGTATGTTGCAACTTCTGAACTCTCTTAAGAAAATATTAATTATGTCATGTCCGTCGCGAACACCGAAGACAATTCCGTCATTTCTTAAAATTTGCAGCTTTCATCTCATCAGCCTTTGCTTGAATATTAAATATTAGCTTCTTCCGTAGAGCCACGGTTCCATCATCGCCTACCTGAATTTCTATTCAACTAAGCCGTTTTATGGCGGTTTTAGGCAGTTTGATGGAGCACGATGGATGCCTATATACATATATTGAATTGGGTTTCTTTATATTCATATCCAGATTTTATACATAACAAGTTGTTGATACTTTGTCATAACTTGATGAGAATAAGGAGAACATTTATTTTCCTCTTAGACGATACGTGACTGCAGAATTAAAATTAGCAATGGATCTTCTACCTGGATGATATTTGTGAAGCAAACCATTCTCGGTGGAGAATTGCAGTGAAATGAAATCAGGATCGTGGTAAATTTTTTAATGGAAGATGGAAAATCATTTTATTCAAATAAGATATTTACAGAATTATTTAAACAATTAATTTTATTAAGGAGGGCAAAGTAGCGGTATTATAATTTTCTATTAATAAATAGGTGATAAGAATTGTTACAAAAAATCGAAATAAGGTAAGTAAGCTTAATATTGTAAACTACAAAGGAAGTTAGTGTTATAACATTAAATCTGGGGGAGATCTATGAAATTATCCCATGTTTATTTTATGAAGTTACCCTTATTAACTATGTTTTAGACATTTAGGTTTGACTGCTAATATTTCAATAAATTTTGAGAAGTAATTAATTAATGATAAGGATAAAAAATACTTTTTTTTTTGTCATATTTACGAAAATGTATTGGAGATCTAAAGTAATAAAGGACTAATCCATTGGCAAAATAGACTTGATAAGAGTAGTAGTAATAATGACAATTTGAAAAATAAATTAATGTTTCAGTAATTACAATCTAATGCTTTCACATACATTAACATGAAAAGATCCAACACATTTCAAGTAAGGACTTTAGAATTACATTATTTGCTTGAACAGAAGAAGGTAATTGGAGTAATAAAGGCATATACATAGGGGTAAAAAAGGCCTACAGAAATAGTGGCATAAGGGGTGCGTTTAATATAAGTGGACCCAAATTGAAAATGGTTTTGATTATGTTGAGAACTTTTGCCTATAAATAGAGACCATTTCTTTCTCATTTTTTCATCGATCTTTTATCATTTCTTCCTGAGAAAACAGGAGGGCTGTGAGAACTTTTTTGAGAACCAAGTATAAGTAGAAAATACTTGTGGGGAACTTGTCTTGAAATGAATTTGTGAGTTATTTTTGTGGGTGTTTTCTTAGTAAATTATAATAGTGGATTCTTTTTTTGTTAAGCAAATTGCATCGGATTAGATCAAAATGCATGCCCAAATTTAGAATGACTGAAGATGAAGTTTGGGCAACGCATTGTGCCCCTCGCGTTGAACTCGGATCCGATGAAGTTTGCATAACAAAGAAAGAAAGAAAAAACACTATGTCTATCTGCAAGGGAACGATGCCTTATGGTGTATACTGTACGGAGGGGACCGAAGACATGAGACCGGGTAGGGAGTTACGCAGTCAAGCAACAGTCATCCGTTATTCCTTGCAATTATGAAGGGAGAATTCTCGATAATTAAACCCTGAGTTTGAAGGCAGGGGATTCAGATAACTTATACACTTGGAAAATTACTAGCATTCGCCATTCTTACTTCGTTTATCTGTTAAGAATTGTATTGTTCGTCAAGCCTGTAATCGTTCCGGAGGCATCCTCACCGGAAGATTCTTCCAAGCGTAGGCTTAACAGACTATTTCATTTCAATTACTATTACTTTCTTTTATACTTAATTTCATTTCATTATTCTCGTCAAATCAATCCACATGTCATTTAAATCACTTAACAAATTTAACCGTACTTTTAAACGTAAACACGTATATAATCTTTTCTATTCAACTTATTTGTAATCTTCTATTCAATTTACTTTTTGAAATAAATCAATTTTCTCCTTTTAGTTGCATCATATCTAACAATTTAATTCCATCATTTACCATTTAGCTTGCACAAGTGAATACATTCGGGAGAAAATGAGTACGAAATTTCGTGCAAGTAACAATGAATAGTAGTAACAATTGTGTGTGTGTAAGTTAAAGAGTAGCAGAGAAGTTCTGAAAGTTTTTCCTCTCTGTCCTGTATGGACTCTTTGTAGAAATTTTAAGGATGATAAATGAAATAATAAATAGGATCTCAGCTTTTGCTAAATTGAAATTACAAAGTTGATTAAAATTTGTTCCCGTTACAAATACATACTACAAAATGTAGTAATACAAGCTTTGGAATAGAATGGTAATGACAATTTGATATTAATGACAACTTAATGTATCATTACCGTATTTAACCCTAACCTATATGTTGCTATTATTTTTTACCACCCTTCTCAAAAGATGTTCAGATCTACAATTAAACTAAAATATTTTATCTGAGAACGATTAATTAAATATATACTGGCTTGTTAAGTTGTTATTAAACTTAATTTAGAAAAAGAATTTGTGAACTCGTGGAAGACTCCAATCTCCAAACCATTTTGCGCATATTCAAATTTTAAATTTACAGGTCAAAAATATATTTTTTTGGCACGGATTTCCCTTCAAACGCACCGGCTTTAATTTTTGCCCAATATATGCGGTCTTTAATTCTACTACTTATTTAATGAAAATAATCAGACCTGCTTCACTAGGTATAATTTATGTAACATTTTTATCTTCGGAAACTGAACTTTTTACCTTGCACATAAATTTGGTAGGAATTAAGTTATGCACCATAGTTTTGTAGTATTTTTTCATATTATGTTGATGTTGAAAATTATGCCTTATCCGGCATCATTTGTGTGTATGTTATAATAAATATGCCGAAGTTAAATGTAAACTATGCCGGAAGCTAAATTTCAAATTATTCCTTTTTTTTAGATTATGTTAGTGTTGAAATTTTTCATTGTCCGGCATAATTTGTGTTGATGTTATGATACATATGCCGAAGTTTACACGTAAACTACGCCTTGGCGTAAAAAAATGCTGAAATTTGAGGGGTAAAAATTAAAGACCACTCCGAAATAAGGAAATTTATGCGAAGGACCCAAAATGTTTGGACCGTTGACTTGATTCGTAGGATCAAATTCAGGGCCTCAAGCCTTTCCAAGCCCAAATATCACATAATGACCCAAATTCGATAGATTTCGGCCCACAACTGCATTGACACGAGAGTATCCTTTTCATATTTCGGTCGGCAAAATTGATTTGTAAGTTCCCTTCTCTCTCTCAGTTCAAATTTTCTTCCTCTACGTATTTTGATGATGGAATACGAATTGTAAATTGACTGTGTACGCAAATGCCACTTTGCTTCCACTTGTACTGGATAATCACTTGTTATAGTTCTTCGAATTTAAGAATATATTCTTCTATGTGATAATGGCTCCATGAATTTCTTTGGCTATTACGATTCAATTTTCTCATGAAAAGAAAAAGAAATGTTAAGACCAGAAATTAAATTTATTTCGTGTTTTTTAGTTCTTCGAATGTAGGAGTAAGTAATAAATTAAATTTATTTACTCTCTGATTGCCACAGACACTGAGTTTCAAGCATTTGAGATAGTTTTGTTTAAAAGACCATGTATATTCAGATTTATGAGCCATATGTGTTTAAGTTAGTAAATTGGGGGAACTTGATGATTGATTTATCTAACAGCTACTAATTTGAGTAGACCACATTAGCCTTATGAGTTTAAGTTAGTAGATTATTAGAAAATTTGATAGTTAATCTTTCTAACAGCTAATAATTATAGAGTGCTCCGCGTCATTCTGATATTTGGATTTTTAAGATTGAAGTTGTTCCTGACAGATCACAGGAAGTGGGGCACATTTTTTTTTTTGAAATGTCTCTCACTGAACCATTGACTTGATTGGGGTTGTATCTTGTATTGAACACTTAGAAGTTTTTACATTTTCCTTTATATTCCTATTTCTTAACTCATACTTTAGTTCCCCTTCTGTATGCAAATTGTTTATTGGGGCTTTAAATTTCATGAATGTGTAGTTCTACAGTGTACTTCAGTAGTCATAATTGTGTTTGGTGTGCCTGCATGAGAAGGAGTTGGAATCTTTCTGGTCTTGTACTTGTTGTTTAACTGGAAATCACTTTCAAATTCAAGTCATTGGAAAGTACAGTTTATTGACCATTTTTGCTTATACTATTATATACTTCATTTTTTTTAAACTACTATAATTTATACTAAACTGAAGTCTGAAGGTGCTTCTAAGTGTTTATACCTCCAGTGCATGTCTGCATGAAGGTTCAAGCTAAATGAATTTAGAGCCTTAATGGATGTTGCTTACATTTGGCGGTTTTAAATTTTGACAAAGTAGAACAAAATCACCAATTACCTTTTTTTTTTATTTAAAAAATTGCCAATTACTTTGACAACTGCTAATTTATAATTTTCAATCACTGGGCAGCTGGAAGCACTGCAGTCTGCTCATTCAATGAGAATTTAGTTGAGAGTTGTTTTGCTGTATAATGTTCTCCAGAGGATGGTCAAGTAATACCATACAGAAAAACCTATTCTGCACTGTTTAATGTGGCTTGACAGTCTGCTCTCACATTGCTCTATCTATTAGGTCATCCTATGTTAAATGATAACGGTTAGCTATCAGTTGCTTTTATTACGAAATAACCACTGAGACAATGCCTTTGCAATCTCAGATGGAAGAAGCTTCTCTTAGTAGTGATCAAGATATTACTGGGCAAGGCAGTGGGAGATTTCAAGAAATAGAGTCAGATGGGTTAGATGACCAGAACAGTGAGCAAATTGAGTCGGATGAACTATTTGTTCAAAATGGTGGGCAAATAGAGTCAGATGGGTTTGATGATCAAAATTGTGTTACTGATGGACAGAAAGATTTTGTTGCCCCAGCGGTAGGAATGGAGTTTGAATCATATGATGATGCTTACAACTACTATAATTGTTATGCCAGGGAGGTTGGTTTTCGGGTTAGAGTAAAAAATTCTTGGTTCAAAAGAAATAGCAGGGAGAAGTATGGTGCAGTACTATGCTGCAGTAGCCAGGGCTTCAAGAGGATTAAAGATGTAAATCGGCTGCGCAAGGAAACTAGAACTGGTTGTCCTGCAATGCTGAGGATGAGAATGGCGGACTCCAAAAGATGGAGAGTTCTTGAAGTTACTCTTGACCACAATCATTCGTTAGGTACAAAAGCGTACAAGTCTATCAAGAAAACGGGTGCTGGAAACAAGAAGAAGTTGGACTCAAACAGTAATGCTGAAGTGCGAACAATCAAGTTATACAGGGCACTTGTGATTTATGCAGGTGCAAATAGGAATGCCAATTTCAGTGCAAGGAGGTGCACAACTTCATCTGATTGCCACAATAAGCTAAACTTAAGAAAAGGAGACACACAAGCCATGTATAATTATTTCTGCCGCATGCAATTGACAACCCAAACTTCTTTTACTTGATGGATCTAAACGACGAAGGGCAGTTGAGGAACGTGTTCTGGATTGATGCCAGGTCAAGGGCGGCATATGCTTACTTCTTTGATGTGATCTATTTTGATAATTCATATTTGTCCAACAAATATGAGATTCCTCTTGTGGCATTTATGGGCACAAATCACCATGGTCAATCAATGTTGCTGGGCTGTGGCCTGCTTGCTGGTGAGACTAAAGCCTCTTATGTTTGGGTGTTTAAAGCTTGGCTCACCTGCTCTCTTGGACGTTTCCCTCAAACAATTATTACAGACAGATGCAAGATTTTGGAGACTGCAGTCAGTGAGGTATTCCCGAAGGTCTCTTCATCGCTTTGCTTTATCACACATCATGAGAAAAGTTCCAGAAAAGTTGGGAGGATTGCGTAACTATGATGTTATTCGAAAGGCATTGATTAAGACAATATATGAGGGTCTAAAGCCATTTGATTTCGAAGCAGCATGGAGATTTATGATCCAAAGATTTGGAGTCGGTGATCATGAGTGGCTTTGTTCATTGTACAATGACCGAGCTAAATGGGCTCCAGTTTATCTGAAAGACACTTTTTTTGCTGGAATGGCCACTGCCAGGCCTAATGAAACATTGACTGCTTTTTTTGATAAATATGCGCACAAGCAAACTCCTCTAAAAGAGTTCCTTGACAAATATGAATTAGCCTTGCAGAAAAAGTTCAAGGAAGAAGCGCTTGCAGATACCGAGTCGAGAAACTCAAACGCTGAACTCAAAACAAGATGTTCATTTGAGTTGCAGCTTTCAAAAGTGTACACTAGAGAGATCTTCAAAAGATTTCAGTTAGAGGTAGAGGAGATGTATTCTTGTTTTAGTACAACACAGTTACATGTTGATGGGCAGGTGTTAATATTTTTGGTTAAGGAGCGTGTTTTGGAAGAGGGAAATAGGAGAGAGATACGGGATTATGAAGTTCTGTACAACAGAGCAGCAGCCGAAGTTCGTTGCATTTGTAGCTGCTTCAACTTTTATGGATATTTGTGCAGGCACGCATTGTGTGTACTGAACTTCAATGGTGTGGAAGAGATCCCTCCAAAGTACATTTTATCACGGTGGAAAAAGGATTACAAGCGATTATGTGCATCAGATATTGAATCCAGTTCTACTGAGTCCACTGAACAGGTTCAATGGTTTAGCCAGTTGTATAGAAGTGCATTACAAGTTGTGGAAGAAGGAGTGATTTCCCTAGATCATTATAAAGTAGCTGTAAATGCATTTGAAGAGTCTCTGAGCAGAGTTCACCACATTGAAGAAAAACTAAATAAAAATTATTTGTAATTAACGTATCAATTATCTGTCCTTGTAATCGAAGGGTGCCTATATCTCTTCTTGTGTATAAGATTATAGAACAAGGGCATTTGTACCTGTGTTGATATAATACATATAGTTTCGGCTTCGTTTACAGCAACCTTGCTCTTCCTGTGCATAAATATGAATCTACGTGCAAGCTCCCAGAAGCTTTTCAAGTGAAAATGCTGAGTAACAAAATTCAGCAACTCTTCGGACCTGAGAAGTCGAAACAACTGATTATTTTTTTGACTTACTTCAGCAAACATAGAACGAAACTTAAAGCATACTATTTGTTCTTCAATAGGTATGAGTTCATGTATCATATTTTCTTATGTGACCTTGTTATACTCGACCACCCAGAATTCAGAAATCAAAAAAAGAAAAAACGAATAATTGTCTTGTGTTTATCCAGTTTCCTTTTTGCCATTAACATGATGTGTCTAGGCTATTTACCACCTTTAATGTACCTCGTAGAATTAGTCGAGTTGCACGCAAGCTAGTCTGGATATTGCGGTTATTAAAAAAATGCACCTTGAAAATGATAACGAGTCATACTCTAAAAATTCATCAAGGATCCGTGTATGTAGATGCACATTAGCGACATGTTTACTAGTCATCTTATTTTAAACAGAAAAAAATGTCATAAAATAGAATGAAAATTGATGCTAGTACTATTTTTATACTTAAAAAAGTTAAAGGACTACCCTATCATCTAGTCAAAGGTTCAGGGGTATTTGTGCACTTTTAACAATTTCTCTTCTGGATGGCGAAAGTCAGAAATAGGTCCTCATTTCCCCGCTTCAATTCTCCCGCCATTTGTGAAAAGGAAAGAGCTCGAACCCTAACTGGCCTAGCAAATCCTCGTCGATTTGGTACGTTCCTCCCTCTCTCGAAATGAAACCTAATCATTGATCAATGTTTCATCATAATTAATCTATTTCAGCTTTCATTTTTGCTGGTATTCGAAATCTACTACTTGTGCTTCTGATCCATGTTTCTGAGGTCGTAATTGAATTCTAAGCCTCCTAGATGTAACAATACAGTACCAAAATGCAGAAAATAAAGGGGAAAGAAGAAAGAAGAGAAAATTGTTCTGATATATTTATGATAATCGACTGACATAGGAAAAGGCTATTAATAGCCTTACACTGATTTGTTCTACTTGTAACTTAGAGGACTACTTAAGCAATTAATATAACTATTGGGACTTATAATTTGTAAGGGGCCACAATGAACTTCTTAAATACTTTGGGATTGAGATGAATTAATTATAATTGGTCACAATGTTATATTGTGACACTAGATTGTTGATTTTTGCTTGCAGTGTAGCTAGCGCAATGTGATCTGTACTCTATATCATTCTTATTATTGTTAAATTTTACCCGAAATGCCATTTAATGATTTTACTACATGTATACCTGATATTATGATAACTGAGTTCGTAATTATTCAACCGTAGTAAGCATTAAAGCTCTATTTGCATATCTGCGAACTACTCCTTGAATTCAACCTAGTTTTCTTATATTGATGTATAATATACATGTTTAATACATAATAATGTAGTATATAATTTTTGTATATATGACTAGCGAATGTAATTATTTTTGGTCAACTGGCTAAATGTGTAACTTGGAGCTTGTTGAGCACTTGAGCTCTACTTTTGATAAATTCTGAGGATTTTCCTTGGTCTTGCAGTAATCTGGGAGGTACTGGATTTCCTTGTAGTGTTTTTTGAACTAAATGAAGTTCAAGGCATTTCTAACAGACAATGGTGTCAACCTCCTGGACAAGAGGTTCCTACCAGCCCTTGACAAAATGGGAAAGATCTGTCACCTCTATCTTACGAGAGACCATATATATTTCCTCCATAACCTCCTTAACGGTGATGGCATCCAATCCATTGCTCAATTCCGCAAAGAAGCACTCTTTGATGAGTATCGCATCTCTAGCCAAAATGATGATCGGATTTCTTTTGCTATTGACCTCTCTCTTCTGCAGCGTGCCCTTCATAGTATCATTAGTATTTACACCGAGTTCAGTGCCACTGACAATGGAGTTCCTGGTGGAAACAATGCCCCTAACCGCATCCAAATCAAGCTGGTGAAAAAGCTCCCTCCTCATTCTCAACAACCTATGCCTTTTCTCACTTTTGAGACGAAAGGTTACAAGTCGGCTGTTATTCAAGATGTGCCCATCTCTAAGCCCTTGTCAAGGTCTGATGTACTTGAGTTACAAGCAGCCCTTGATATGGCTCAAGATTTGCCTCAGACCCTTATACAAGTCCCAGACATGCACCAGTTACAGAACTTCGTGGATAAAATGAAAAATGTCGGTGACGTGCTTAATGTTTCTATAAGCAAGTATGGTGATCTCCATCTGCAAGTTTCTACTACCCTAATTACACTTGGTGCTGAGTTCCGGAAGCTGTCAGTTGTAGGAGAACAAGCAGAGAGTCCAACAGATGATCAAAATTTGAGTGCTCAGTCAAGGACGAGAATAACACTACAGAGAGGAGATGCAATGACAGTGCAGGTGAGCGTAAAGCATTTCTTCAGGAGTCTTCAGTGTCATCAAGCAAAGCCCGATTGCGCTTTCTATGGGATCGTTCAGCAGGGTGCTTGCTTAACAGTCGTATTTCAGTTCTTCATTCCAGGAACACATCAAACAGATAAGGCAATCAGTCTACATTGCCGGCTACCTGTCCTTGACCCTGGTTCCAGTTGAAATGTCACTAAATTAAGATTTGTATTTCTTTGGCTTAGAAGTACGTTTGGCAGTAAACCTTCCTACATTCCTTGCCGGTCTTGTTAGTACGGTCATAGCTGAAACATTAGTCATCATAACCTGGATTATAGCGTCCTTTCTGTATAATTAAATGAAGACTTGATTATGTGGATTCAACTTTTGGTCCTGCACTGGTGCTTCCTCAAGACTCTTCAGATTTATACAACAGCCTGGACTTCACCGGGTTGTGCAATCATTGGTTCTCCCTAGTTTTTTTTTTGCTAATTTTGGAAGTCATAGTAAGTGCTTTCTTGTTACTCACGGTGTGTTTTAGATTTCTATTTTGGTTTTATTTTTGCTACTCGTTTGAAGTGATTTAGATTTCTATTATGCTCTGGGTTTGCATGCTAGCTCTGAGGCAAATTAGACATAGCAGCTAAAAGGCTGGGATAGCAGAGTAGTAGTGTATGGTTAAGGAAACTAAAGTAGCCAGAAGATCTATATCTTCCCTATTTCCCTCACATCATACTTGTACTGCCATCTTCCCTAACCTTAGCAATGAAGTAATGATTCCTCCAAAGTCATATAGGGAGACAAGGACTAATTATCTCAGCAATTACAGGGCATTATAACAAATGACACTAATTTTTGCGGGTCTCTTGCTTCTCGATCACTTGAATTGTTGCATATACAACTATTTAGTTTTTCAGTATCCTTCAAGTTCGGTGAATATAAATTTAACTTACTTCACATTTTTAACGGAAAATTGATTTTTTTGGGCCTAGGATTATAAAAGAAATTTACCTTTTTCTTTCCTTGCTTTTTAGGTGACATAAAAGTTAATGCTATCTTAAAGTTAAATCTAACATTTTTTGGGACATGTACATTGGCCTTTAAGAATTTCAGAATCATCAATCTTGTTATGTTTCCTTTCCCTAAGAGTTAATCCTAACATGTGATGTCAACCACAGGCTCTTGGCTGGTGGATTCGTGACGTCGCCACTAAGAATCTGTAAAAGATCCCACTCCAAAAGCTATTTGCACCCTGCCATAGTGGATTTGTTTTTTGCTCTTCACTTTCTTCATCCTCTTTCAGATTATATACTCTTTTTCTCCTCTTTTTATTTTTATTTTTATAAGCATTTTAGCTGATCCAGTCCTTGTTTTCCTGATAAAGAATAGTCACATATTGTAATAGTTATTAATATAAAGTCAATTCCTTTTTCTTCAACAATATAAAATCAATTACTTAATGTTCAGTTATTTATATAATCATAATCATAATCTTTTAGAAGCAATAGTCAAGTTGAAGAGAATGTGTATTTCTTCTACTTTTTAGCATTGAAAATTCCATGTATGGTCCCTGGTTTTTTCCCCAATGGCAGCTACTTATATCGGAGTAGGTAAACTCCACCTAGACTGAGATTCATCAGTTCAATCATTTAGTTTGTGGTCTAAGTCCTATATCTTTCAGGAAATGATCAATTCCTTCTCTAACTTCTACTTGGGGTCACTCGGAAAGATTCTTCATTCGAGTTAGCTTCTTTTGCTCCTTACCCTTGACTGCATTCCCTGAAATGTCATTCCCATCTATATGTAACTAATTAATTGTTATAACAGTAAAGCACAAAATTATTTTTTTCACATTAAAATAACTAAACTTTACTTATTATATGTGCTCCCCCATATCGTATCAAATAGGTAGTTTCACTTTCCCATACTGTACTATCGTATCAAATAGGTAGTTTCACTTTCCCGTACTGTACTACAGGTCAACATCAAATGAGTTGCGTAGACTATACAGTGTATCTCGATCACCTATATATGCATCTTTTACGGAGACTCTGGATGGATCATCAACAATAAGAGGCTTTAAATGCGAGGTAATGTTGTCCTGTTTTTCAATTAAATGACTTCAGTTCCATAGGAGCATCTCTGTCTTTTCTTTTAGAGGATATAAATTTTCTTTCCTGCTTAATGAGAGCATGTGCTTGTGCTTATCCATTTGTGCCCTCTTGAAAGAACTTTTGACTGTTTTACCTTGTGTGATCAATCACATATTTGATTGCAGGGAGGAATACTTAGAGAAATTTCAGTTGACCAAAATTTCCCTATTAAGTTCTAGTTTTATAGTTATGCTTTTCTACTCTTACCATGGATTTCTAATAGTTTTAGCATAATATGACGACATACTTTTAGATAATCTAATTTTGATAGGAGAGTGAGAACACGTGTTATCTTTCTTTTTTTAAAGATGCATCTGTTTGACAGAACATGATCACAAGTAAATTTTTTTCGTTTCCCCAGACCCACGTTGTGGGATTTCACTGGGTATGTTGTTGTTGTTGTTGTTAGTGAAAGAAATAATCCCCTTGATTATTTTCATTAATTGAATAGATATATATACAAGTTACAAAATAGGAGAATCCTATTCCTATTCTATTCCTAAAACCTTATTCTACCATAATTCTAACTATACAATTATGGTAAGTATATATCCTAATTATGGTAAGTGTATATCCTAACTTAGGTAACAAATACACTACAATATACACAAAATATACTTTCCTAATATACAAATCAGCCACTGTCCGTGATGGGCTCGAGAGCCAAATCCCGTGATGGGCCTCAGTGACTTGGGCCACCGTCCACCGCTTTGCTTTCTTCGGACCACCGCTCGCTTCGTATACCTGTGATATATACTGTTGTATATTCAGTGTATATCACGGGTATATTACCTCGTTTAACACACACCCCCGCAGTCATAGCAGGCGGTCTTCGAACGCTGAGACTGTCCCTAAAATCTTCAAAAAGGATCGCGGGTAGACCCTTTGTAAAGATGTCTGCAACTTGATAACGAGACGGGACATGGCATACGCGAACGTTACCCCTAGCAACTTTTTCTCGGACAAAGTGAATGTCCATTTCGATATGCTTAGTGCGTTGGTGCTGAACCGGATTACCTGAGAGGTAGATGACACTAACATTATCACAATATACTAAGGTTGCCTTCTGAATGGGGCAATGAAGCTCTAAAAGCAAATTCCGTAACCAACATAATTCTGAGACCACATTAGCTACCCCTCGATATTCTGCCTCTGCACTTGAGCCGGATAGCGTCGCCTGACGCTTTGCAGACCAGGAGACCAAGTTGTTGCCAAGGAACATACAATATCCTGACGTAGACCGTCGGTGTCCGGACAACCACCCCAATCCGCATCTGTGTACGAGACAAGTGTGGATGTAGAAGAAGGATACAAGTGCAACCCATAGTCCAGTGTCCCCTGAATATATCGAATGATGCGTTTGATTGCATTCATGTGCTCAACTCTGGGATCATGCATGAATAAACACACCTGCTGAACAACATACGTAATATCCGGTCTGGTAAAGGTAAGTTATTGGAGGGCCCCTGCAAGACTGCGATAGCGGGTTGGGTCCTCGTATGGTGCACTTGCCGCGGCACTAAGCTTAGGTTTTGCATCAACTGGAGTGGAAGTGGACTTACAGGATGACATCCCAGCCCGCTCGATGATCTCATCTGCATACTTTCGTTGGGACAAAAACAAACCACCTGAATGACGCTTGACGGCAAGGGGGATTTAGAGACATCAGAATGTAAACTAAAATGTCTTTTAGGTGTAAAAATCCCCCGCTGACTACGAGTGACCGGTCTATGACTCGAGGAAGAATTAAGGGAATTTTGGGAATTTTCTGGGCTTGGGACGGACTGGCCAGCAGGCAGTGGGCCTGCTGGCCCAAATCGGGAAACTGTGGCGTGAACTGGACCAGTTCCAGTGGCTGAAACTGGGCACGAAACTGTGGGGCCAGCGGGCAGTGGGCCCGCTGGAGAATTTTGGGTGCGGGAGATGTCTGAAAAAATCCGAATAATATACGGGGATATTTGGTCATCCAAAAAATTATACGACTTAGGCTCGGGAGTATGAACTTTTGTAAACGAAAATTGGGTTTCATCAAAAATGACATGGCGATTAATTATGATTTTCTTGGAGGATAAGTCAAAGCATTTATAACCACAATGATTAGACGGATAACTCAAAAACACACACGGAGTGGACCGGGCCTGAAGTTTGTTAATTGTGGTGGATGGGAACAACGGATAACACAAGCTGCCAAAAATCCTAAGGTGAGAATAAGAAGGGTTCTTATTATATAGGATTTTGAGGGGGGAAGAATATGTCAGACCTTTAGATGGAATTATGTTAAGGAGATATGTGGCCATTTGTAGAGCATGATGCCAAAAATATGAAGGTATGGAGGCATGAATTAAGAGAGTTCGGACAATGTTATTTATGGAACGAATTTTGCGTTCGGCCTTCCCATTTTGTGAAGATGTATGAGGACACGAAAAATGAAAATTGATCCCATTATTAGCACAGAATTCCCGAAACTCCCTATTGTCATACTCTTTCCCATTATCACATTGAATATTTTTTATTTCTCTTTCGAATTGAGTACGAATGAACGCTCTAAATTTGATGACGACGGAAAACACTTGTGATTTATTCGCAATTGGAAACGTCCACAAAAATCTAGAATAATCATCTAAAAAAAGAACATAATATCGTTGACCCAATGAACTAAGAACAAGTGACGTCCATAGGTCGCTGTGAATAATATCAAATGACATTGAAGTATGAGAATTGAAGTCTACAAATGGCAACTTAACAATTTTTCCTAATGAACAAGACTGACAAAGTGGAGTACGACTCGTACCCTTACAAGAAATAAAGCTATTTTTATCTAAAACTGATAAAATAGAAGATCCCGGATGACCCAGGCGAGCATGCCACATTGAAGGAGAGATGGCTGCAAAAATTGACGGCAAGGCTTGACTCGATGGATTGAAACCGGGCATGATAGGATACAGATCCCCCTTACTATCACACCTCATGAGATGACTCCCCGTCTTGAAATCCTTCACAGAGAAACCAAAAAGATCAAATTCAACGAAAACGGAATTGTCAGTAGTGAACTTTCGGACAGACACTAAATTTTTAATCAATTTAGGAGCATGTAAAGTATTTTTCAAGAGAATGGGGGAGACAACATTTTCTGACCATACCCTAGAATTGGAATAGAACTGCCATTACCAACAATTATCCCCCGAGGGGTGCTCAAATTGGAACAAGATGAGAGAGTACCTGATTCGGAAGTCATGTGCGTAGTGACACCGGTGTCCATATACCAATTTGGGTCTGGTTGAGTTAACCCCAATGTGTGCATCGCGGCCTCGATATCGGTTTGAGTGGGGCCTGCTGCATGATGGGCTTGCGGAGGTCGGGGCCCAAGAATTCCTGTCCGTGATGGAGCTGGGCCGTAGCTGCTGCTGCCGCTGCTGCTGGGCCACTGGCCAGTGGGCCGCCACCGCCGGGTGTTGGGCTCGAACCGTTGGCCAACCCACTGGCCGCTGGAATTTGCTGCTGGATTGTAAGGGCTGCTGGCCTACGGCCCACTGCCCTAGCCCCACTGCCATGGGCCCGGGGGGGTGGTGGGCCACTGTTCCCTGGTTGGGACCCACCGCTTGCTTGCTGACCACCGGAACCGCCATCAGAACCGCCGCGCTTGCCTCCGTGATTTTTGTTATTATTCTTGCCGCCACCATGATTATGGTTTTGGCCCGAATTATTAACAAAACCAGAAGAACTAGGAGAGGACGCCACCATGACGACGGAGCTTGCTCCGGTAGCCACCTTTTTAGCCAAACGGGCTTCTTCCAAAGTAAGCATGGAGCGGGCTTGATAGAAGTCAGGAAGAGGGTTGCTTTGGCGAAGGAGAGTTCCAACACCATTATAGGCCTCCGAAAGACCGGCAACCAACTGTAGAACTAGACAATTATTAGTTATCGGTGCGCCAACATTACGGAGTTGATCCGCCAACTCCTTGAGTTTCTTGCAATATGCAGAAACGTTCGGAAATTCGTCCATTCGAACTAGAGAGAATTCCTGCTCGAGTGTGACGACACGTGAATGTTGGTTGTCTTGGAATATGTCACGCAATCTATTCCAGGCAGCCATAGCCGTGGTATCCGCTCAATAATCGTCTGTAGAAGGTCAACCGAAATAGTGGCGTAGATCCACCGGAGAACGGTAGCATCAAGAGTAATCCATAACTCAGGATCCTCCGCAGGAAGAGGTTTAGCGGGAGGAATGATGTGATGAAGAACTTGATGGGAGATAGCGTGAATTTTAAACAACTCCGCCCACGTCGCATATTGGACGTTTTCCATCTCAAGGACAATAGGGATACTGTTCTTGACGTTAGAAACCATGAGGGCAGGATGATAATTGTTCTTAGACATATTGAAAGAACAAAGAAGGAAGGGAAATTTAAGAGAGGTGTTTTTGAGAGCGGAAGACGAATTTTGGAAGAGAAACCCGAGGGGGGGGTGGGGGTGTCTCGGCCGAAATTGAGAAGACAAAAGTTGGGAGAGAAAAACTTTTGTTTAGACCTAGTGCTCTGATACCATGAAAGAAATAATCCCCTTGATTATTTTCATTAATTGAATAGATATATATACAAGTTACAAAATAGGAGAATCCTATTCCTATTCTATCCTAATTATGGTAAGTGTATATCCTAACTTAGGTAACAAATACACTACAATATACACAAAATATACTTTCCTAAAATACAAATCAGCCACTGCCCGTGATGGGCTCGAGAGCCAAATCCCGTGATGGGCCTCAGCGACTTGGGCCACTGTCCACTGCTTTGCTGGGCCACTGCCTGCTTCTGTATACCTGTGATATATACTGCTGTATATTCGGTGTATATCACGGGTATATTACCTCGTTTAACAGTAATATACCCGTGATATACACTGAATATACAGCAGTATATATCACAGGTATATTACCTCGTTTAACAGTTAGTTTTTCGTTTATCCTGTCCTTCCATAATTTCAGCATATCAATATAGATTTTAGGTGTCTAACACCCCTATTCCATAGAGAAACAGTAAGTTTGCAGTGAACGTTAAAAGACAGTAGCTTAGTAATTTCCCCTGTACATCACACAATTAGGGAATGTAGTTTTTCCCATGCTCGATAAACAGCATCATAAAGAACACTTTCTGGCCTCCTCTTATTACCAGACAGGAAGACCCATTGCTATCCTGTGTGGAATTATCTTTCTGAATGCTCTGTATTCCAATTTTTTGAAGGAGAATTTGTTGTCCAGCCTCCGTGTTTCTCCATTCAGAAATTCAAACAAACTCTATAGTTGGGCAGGATCTTTTTCTACTCAAATTTAACAAGTATCTGATGACATATCAGAGGACTTCGTATTCAGAAGTAACAGCAAGTTTGTGGCTCTCCCTGCGCCTTCAGGTATGTGTTGCACTTTCAATGCCACTGTAGTGGGAACTACTTCTGATTTTTATGTCAACCATATCTTAAGTTTGACAATGTGACTTGTGAACATTGGCGTGCACACACTTTCTGATTTGTGTACATATGTAATACTCAAAAATTGAAGTTATCATGACACTAGATGCTATAGTTGCTCTGAAAGATTTTAATTTTTCAGTTGCTGGCAGCTTTTATCGTCTCATTCATTGCAGTGATGGCAGTTATTGATTCTCATGAGTCATGAATACCTCCCCTTCAATTTAGGTACTCCAGGGTTGGTAAGTTTTTAAGTGGTTCTTTGCTCTTGACCATTTACTACAAAGCAATCATAATCTTCTCTGAAATTGATGTACCGATTCTATGTGAACAGGTTGTCTTGGCTCTCTCATATGCGGCTCCAATTGTATCTTTACTTGGAAGCTTCTTAACAAGTTTCACAAAAACAGAGAAAGAGATGGTTTCTGTTGAGAGGATCCTACAGGTAAAACTAAATCGAAATACAATTCATAAAAGCTTTATCACACAAAATGAGATCTCCTTCTTACTCCCTATTCTATAGTATATGGATGTTCCTCCAGAAGAAGATGTTGGAGGTTATCTGTTACATCCACAATGGCCACATCAAGGAGAGATCAATTTTGTCAATGTGACTCTTAAGTACAAGCCACAACTGCCTCCTGCTTTATGTGGTGTTTCTTTTGTCATTGCTGGGGGGAACACAGGTCTGTTTGTCTACTTTAGATATCTACCATATCCTTTAGTTGAAAATTAACACTTGAAAAATCACATGTCAATAAGATGGCCTAAAACTATCCAAGAGAGATGATTTAATTAAGTAATTGTAATTTCTTTGTTTTACATAAAGACGCGCTCTTTAGGAACCTTGTATGAAGATAAAGCTAATTCCCTAACACCATTTGGTGTTTCCATTATCCGGATTCTCCTGTCATTAATGGTTAGTGATGCTTATGTTAGCTTTGAGAAACGTACTAGTTTATCATCCGGATTATCCAACCCTTAAATGTCGTGATGGATATGCTAAGAAAAGTTAACTTTTGCAATTTGTAAAATTTATTATACTTCTGTTTGGATTTTCTTGGAGAGTTTTCTGGCACTAGGCAATGTCATGAGTCCTTTCTTTGAAGATATCAAGATGATCAAAGGTGGCAAAAGCTATATGTCATGGCATGGCTAGGAGGGATGGGATTCAAGTGATGTGATATTTGTGTTTCTTTTCTTTAAGTGTTAACTCCTCCAGATGCAGTAACATTGAAGTTAAAGGTTTCCCTGGTATCTATCAGGTTGGTATAATTGGAAGAACAGGTGCAGGAAAATCAAATATTCTGAACGCCCTATTTCGACTCTACCCAACATGCGGAGGATCTATCATGGTTGATGGGGTAAACATTGCTGGTGTTTCTGTAAGATCTCTTCGTTCGAGCTTTGCAGTAGTTCCCCAGGCTCCTTTCTTGTTTGAAGGATCAATTAGGTAATTGACATAGAGAGACATTACTTGTTACTTCTTTTGTATCATATTGTCTTATAGAACATTCCCTTCCTTCTTACCTTCTGTAACACCAGAACTTGGCCAAAGCATGTATCTATATTAATGATGATTGGTTGGCTATATAGCTTCCCTTACATGTCTGCATAATAAATATCTCAGGAAAAATCTAGGTCCATTGCAAGAGAACAGGGATTTTGAGATCTGGAATGTCCTAGAAAAATGCCACATCAAGGAGGAGGTAGAAGCAGCAGGTGGACTGGATGTTCAACTGAAAGGGTCTGGAACAGCATTTTCTGTTGGTCAAAAGCAGCTACTCTGCCTTGCACGTGCTCTCCTCAAGTCCTGTAAAGGTCGTATAATGTGTAAATGGAATTAGTACGGAGGTGCGTACAAGAAATGGGAGAGAGTACATGACAGTTTAACACTTTTCCGCAGGTGCTTTGCTTGGATGAGTGCACAGCACATGTGGATACTGAAACAACTTCAAAACTACAGAAAACTGTAGCCACTGAATGCCAGGGAACAACGGTTATCACAATTGTCCATCGCATTTCCACAGTTTTGACTTTTGAACATAGACAATATCCTGATTTTGGATCGAGGATTTCTGGTAAACTAACAGTCTTCTTTATACTATGTCTAGATATAGAATGCATTATAAGAATATAAACACAACTAGCGGACTAATGATATTTTCAAGTCTATTTGGGTTAATTATTTACTATTATACATATCTGGAAAGTAGGGTAGCTTAATGGTCAGATATTATTCTTAATCGCTTAATTATGCCTCATCATTTATTTATGGTTCCATTTTCGTTCACTGACATGGTAGAGCCACTACGGAAAAGATCGTTATTTTACTTTGCAAAATTGGTTTATGCTTTACTTTCATTACCTCCATCTTTAAGGCTGCTGATATGAACAACCAAACAAGTCTTGGCACTCAATTTAGTGCTTATCCACTGTATGTTGATTTGTCAACTGATGAACATTCTTTAATTGTTAAATTGGTGCATGTTAGAGAGGATAAATATATATAAAAAGAAAGACCATTGCTTTCATGGAGTAATTTGGCAACTGGAAGGAACTTTATAGTAGAACTACTCAGAAACTACCCACCTTCAAACTCAAATCTTTTTTTACTTCGAATGTTTGCTGCTTGCTAATGTTTTAAGGTTCCTAATTTTCAAGTGTGAAGTTACTGTAGGACAAAACCATTTTCTTAACTCGAAATGCAGCTAGGGAAAAACTTGGTAAATGTGCTAGCAGGTTAATTCTTCAATTAGTCATTGAGCTTATAGCTTTCCTGCAAAAGTTATTATTCAGAAAGTCTTTTTCCGCCGGACGACTCGTAGGAGGTGAGAAGGGCCCTTACTCCGTCCCACACAGTATATTACTATCGGTCCTACCAGACAACATTTACCTACACAAATTAAACTATTTTTTGTCACTATAAAATCTCTAAATTTATAGATGATCTCTTAAAAAATTACTATGGCTGGAAAATCAACTCAATCTCACCAGAATTAGGGAATACATACACGCTACAAGTGCCTAAGAAGTTATTTTTTTCACATTTGGTAAAAGTTATCTTCGAGCCATGTCTTCATCGACTTCAACTTGTACATTCAAGCTGCTTGCTCCATATTTTCCCATATACTCAATTACCAAGAATCCTACTTGATTTCTTTTTGTCATCCTTTTTATCCTATTAGAATCCTCTTATGCACACAATAAATTGATGAGAAAGGGGTAATATATATCAACATATATTACAACAACAACAAACCCAGTGAAATTCCACACCGTGGGGTCTGGGGAGGGTCGAGTGTACACAGACCTTACCTCCATCTTAGTAGGTAGAGCGGTTGTTTCCAGGAGACCTTTGTCTTGAGCCGAGGGTCTCCCGGAAACAACCGCTCTACCTACCAAGGTGGAGGTAAGGTACACTCTACCATCCCCAGACCCCACGGTGTGAGATTTCACTAGGTTTGTTGTTGTTGTTGTAATAAATGTTGATTAACCAGACTCCACATTTTTCAGACCTCACATTGTGAGATTTTACTGGATATATTGTTGTAATATATGTTGATTAAAGTAGTCATTACACTGTCAGCTAATCTCAAGTCCTTATCCAATTTTCTTTAAAATTAGAAGGGGATTTGTGTATGGTAACAATATATGTGGTCTAATCCGAAGAACTCAATAAGGATTTATTCATCTTTATATTAGAGAGAAGTATTATTTACAGGTTCCCCTCACCAATAATATAATATAAGAAAACTTTTAGAATTTCTTATACTGCAGTATAATTTTCTTCATGCCACTACAAAGCATATGAATATGGTACCTTTTTTTTTTTTACTTTTGATTACCATAAAGGGTACCCAGCTCGAACAAAATGAAATGATATAGCCTATAGTCCATATTATAATTTTCCTTCTACATGCTTTTCATTGGTCACTGACCAAAAAAGGAGATATGAAGCTGGACCAATTTTAATCTCAATTGCTTCTATCAATTCAAATCTTCGTAAGCATGAGGTTTTTACTGACAAGTTTAAGGTGTTGTTGATGTATTCCACATGATATTAAATACTTTCACTTCTACTTGGAATCTCTAGATGGAGGAAAATTATTCAACAATTCCATCATTAGAAGCCTCTGTTTGTCACTGTTCCCAGAAGGGTAAAGCATAAAGCAAAAGGCAAAATGGTTGCTCGTGCATATTTCGGTGAATACGACTAGACAATGATTTCACACCGGCCCATAAAGCTAGCTAAACATTAAACGGAAAAGAGAATTTTCAGGACAAGAAATGAAAGCAATATATTGTCCCTTGCTGGTGAAAATGGTCCCATGGCATCTTCTTTTGCTTGCTAACCACAAGAAAGCAACTCCCAGTTCAATACCATTATCAGCTCATATATATCTCCCCATCCCATGCCTTTTTATCTTTTTTGAACCAAGAAGATAAGGTATGCAACAAAAACACTACCTTGTATGGTTGAATCAGCATTTTCACTAAGAGGATTTAAAATATAAATTAGTAAATTGCAAGAACAAGCCAAAGATATTTAAATCACTATATATTCATAAAAACAATTTTGAAATATAAAGCATGATTTTTTGACAAAAGAGGTTTGGAATTCCACCCCTAGCTTGGGGCTTTGGCCATGATGTGCACCAATCCCTTATCTAGGATCGTAGATGCTAACGGGGCGGAAATTGAAGTGGGGAACCCCTCTAACGCATGTGTCTATCTCCTGTCAAGTATGCTCCCCAGACATAGATTACGTACAGGGTAGTACTCTTGAAAAGATAGAATATCACCGCGTGAACATAACATTACATGTTACGAATGTAACTCCCGAAGGATCGACCACTATTCTAAATATAGTAAGACGGAGAACTGTTGTTCAGTGGAGCGCCGGAGTGTGAGGAATGACAAACCTAGGATTTTGGGTAAGTGATGTTTATTGAACAATTCGACTTTTAAGTGATATGGATCTAGAACTATTAAAATTTTAACGTTTTAATTTTACTTTCCGTTTCAAAATTCAAATTAATTTTCACTATGACTTATACTTTCCGTTTCAAAATTCAAATTAATTTTCACTATGACTTATATTCAAGCAGTATCAACGTACAATATATTTAGTATTTTTACAAAAAAATAAAAAAATAAAAAAATTGGCAAAGCAGCAAAATTACACATCTTACTCAAGGGTGGTGTGTTGGATTTTGCCATTTAGCCTACCGCTACATGTGTGTCACATTCATGAAGTAATAGAGCCAAAGAAGTTCTCTTATACACATGGTCACTAGCTATGAAAACCTAATATTTTTCATTTACATAAGAAATAAAAAACACATTCCATCTTTTATGATGAATATAAATGGATTAACCAAGTAGTAATACGTACTGAGTGTGTGACGAATCAAGTCAATCAATAAATTAACACCATAGTAAAGTTGCTTTGCTTGGAAAGCAAAATAAAGTGGGCAACCAAATATAGACAAAATTAGACAATAGGATTAGGAGACAAATCATCTGCATCCATTCTGTTGCCATTTGCCCTTTAGGACTTCAACTGTTTCTCTTTTAGGATATCCAATTATGACCCATCAACTTTTTCTTTTTTTCTTTTTCACCCCCAAAAATCATAGTTTTGTTTCTTTAACTTCTTTTCCATTTCTCTTTCTGTTTTTCCATTCTTTATCAGTACAACTTTCATGGATCCAATGTTCATTTTACGTACTGACTCTCTTTTTTCAATAAATACTTATATGCCTAGAGTGTTTATATCAAATGAAAAAAATATATGATACGTGTCTTCACAAACATGGTTATCACAAAACCATAGTTAACTAATACATATTTTCACTTTAATTTATTATTTTGATAAATTACTGTGGCTTAGTATAAACACCCAATATGATTAAGTTCTTAGCAAAACACTTTTCAAATAGCGGTGATCTCCATATATTTTTTAGCATTAGTTTAACAAATGGGAGAAACAAAATAGTTGCAGAAGATGGTAAAATAGTGTAATTCTTCTTGGTCGAAGGTTTCTCATTAATGCAATATTTATAGGTGTTTACAATTTACAAACCTAATTGGAGAAGGATATCTACTTTACATAATTATACTAGAATAATAATTACAGAATATATGGAGAATATTAATATATTCTCTATCACACCTCCTCAGTCGGAGAGGGAGGAGGCCGGACGATGAGACTGGATCTGAAGTCAAGGAACAGATGTCGAGGGAGTCCCTTAGTAAATATATTTGCGTACTGATAGGAAGAAGGAACATGTAACACCCAAACATGGCCCATGGCAACCTTCTCACGAACAAAATGAATATTCATCTCAATATGTTTGGTTCGCTGATGCTGAACCGGGTTATGAGACAAGTAAACAGCAGATATGTTATCACAGTAGACAAGAGATGTCTTACGTAAGGGACAATGAAGCTCTAGAAGGAGATTTCTGAGCCAACAAATTCCGGCAACAATGTTCGCAACACCTCTATATTCTGCTTCTGCACTCAAATGGGAAAGTGTGGCTTGTTGTTTTGCATACCATCCCAAAAATACACAATAGCCGAAAGTAGATCGACGTGTGTCTAGACAGTCGCCCCAATCGGCGTTCGTATAAGATAGCAGTCTGGTATGTGCATATGGATAAAGATGTAATCCGTAGTTAAGAGTACCCTTGATGTACTGAATGATACGTTTAAGAGCGGTAAAGTGAGGCTCCCTGAGAGCATGCATGAACACACACACCTGCTGAACGACATAGGCAATATCGGGCCTAGTAAAGGTAAGTTACTGAAGTGCACCAACTAGACTCCTATAAAGAGAAGGATCAAGCACTGGATCCCCGTCATCGGAGCTAAGCTTCGACTTTGAGTCGACTAGAGTGGGCATAATCTTACAGTTTGCCATTTTAGCCCTGTAAATAATCTATTCGGCATACTTATGCTGACACAAGAACAATGCATTCTTGTATCTATTGACGGAAATCCCCAAAAATAACGCAATTTACTCAAGTCTGTCATGGAAAATTCTAATTTAAGCATGGTGATAATCTCATTTTTCAACATATCTGAGGAGGCAGTCAAGAAAATGTCATCCACATAGAGCAGTAGGTATGCAATGTCATTACCTCGATGAAAAAATAAAACGTGAGTTATCACATTTGCTGCACATGAACCCAATATGCAAGATGTAAGTGGCAAAGCGGTCATACCAAGCCTTGGGGGTTGTTTCAAGCTATAAAGTGTCTTCCGAAGCAGGCAGACATACTGAGGAGCCGAAGGATGCACAAAGCCAGGTGGTTGATGCATGTATACAATTTCTTTTAAATCCCCATGTAAGAACACATTTTTCACATCAAACTGATGAATCGACTAATTTTTTCCCATAGCAATGCTCAAAATAGTGCGGATGGTGGCTGGTTTAACCACTGGACTGGAGATCTCACCACAATCAATTCCCTCTTGTTGCCCCGTGCCATTTGCTATAAGTCTCGCCTTATAGCGTTCAAGCTCACCACTGTTATTGAATTTGTGACGATATAGCCACATACAACGAATCACATTGACCCCCTCTAGTTGTGGGACAAGATCTCAAGTTTGCTATGTAGTGAGCGCATCAAACTCCTCACACACGGCCGCATTCCAATTAGGATCAAGCTTGGCTAATTTTGGGTTCTTGGGTATAAGTGAGACAGCTTGAGTGGATAGGTTAAAGTAGACTTTCGGTTTGAAAAATCTTGTGTTGGGCACGGGTTTCCATGTGGTGCGTTGGAATGGGAACTTTTTGGGTGTTTTGTGGGGGGTGAGGACTCGGGCAGTAGAGCGGTGATGGGATGACGAGGCTCGGGCAGTGGGGTTGTGAGGAGGCGATCGGACTTGCGGGCAAAGGGTTGGTAAACGGGGTATGGGGGGTCGGTGACGGTATCGGGTAGCAGTGGGGAAGTGGAGTTGTCACAGGATCAATGGGTAGGTATGAAAACAGGCGCCTCCGCCCGTGACTTGTGGACGCGTTTAGAAGAAATCTTTCAAGACAACAAGAACACTCGCGCAGTGTACTTGGAAGAACAATTCAACAACACCCGTCTGGAAAATTATTCCAATATGTCCGAATATTGCAAACAGTTAAAACTCGTGGCTGACCAATTGTCAAACGTCGGAACGCCTGTTTCTGAAACAAAAATGGTTTTACAATTGGTCGCAGGCCTACCAAAGGGTGAATATGACACTCTTGCCGCTCTGATACCATGTTAAATTGTATTAATTTCTCTTGGGGAGCCTCTCTCATTAATATAAATATATATAGGTGTACAATGTTGAATCATTCTCTAATAAGGACATTAATCCTACCATAATTATACAATACAATAATATGGTAAATATGTACCCTAATACAAGTCTACACACGTGTGCTAATATTTATAAGTGTTTACAATTTACAAATCTAATTGGAGAAGGATCTCTACTTTACATAATTACACTAAAATAATAATTACAAAATATATGGAGAATATTAATATATTCTCTATCAAAATTAATTTCAAGTTAAAGTACAAATTTTGTTACTAATTGTAAGACTAGTATGAAATTCTTACAAATAACAACAAATTTTTAGTACTATGAAATAACATTTTTATCTCACTTTAGTATTGTGTCCTACGTCGTTGCACTACTCAACTAACCAATGAGAATATAAATGAAAAGACCCACATAAAACTAGTTGAAATTAAGAGTGTGGGTGCTATAATTACTTGTATTACACCAAGGACAAAGTCATCATCTAAAGTGTCTGGCACTCATCAAGCTAAAATCATAAAGATCTCCAAAGAAAATTCTATGTATATAGAAGAAAGAACCTTTTACATCATATTTTTATATATTTAACAAATTTGTTCAAAGGGAATGAAAGTTGAAACAATATCACTTAATTTGCTCTTTTGAAAATCTTGAAAAGGTGCTTTGCTACATTATATTACATTAGAATCTTATAAGCATGCACTGCTGTTTTTTTCCTTTCTTGTCTCAATCGTTTCGCTTTATTATTGGAGGGAAAGCACCTTATAATAAACAACATATACAGAGACTCTTTGTCAATATTTTATCTTTTTCTAAAAGTTAGATCTATGTGTTACTTCAAACATCTCTACCTTCAAAGCCTCAACTTTTGTCATTACTATTCTTTAATAAGTTATTAAAAATTAATCCAATTAAGATTTGAATTAAACAACTACTACTTCCATTTTGTGTGAATGTAATCAAAGACAAAAAATTACTAGTAATTTCGTTGCTTCGGAGATAAGTCTTGGATCAATTAGGAACCGTATAAATACTCCAATAGAAGGTTTAACTTATATACAACAAAAATGTAAAACGATGTCTACATTTTGATATCATATAAAAGATAGTTATTCACAAGGATTTAGAGGTTTGACTCAGTATCTTTTGCTCAAATTCTCTCTTTGTCCCTCTCTCTTATATACAACAAAAATGTAAAACGATGTCTACATTTATAAATATTTCTCAATTATCATTATAATATTAATTTGAAGTCGTTGTAGGATCACCCATAAACTTTAAATTTTTGAATTCATATCTGGCTATTCATCATAACTATTTATAATAAACGAGATCTTTACATAAATAGTCCGTCAAATTGACAGTTTACTTTTCTATATAAGTATATCATATATGATTGTATACATATATATTATATATCTGTCAATTTCTTTTAATTTAAATAGTTGGGAGAATCAAAATAGCTCTCCCTAGAATTCAGATGGCACGTAGGCCACATTTATCCTGCAAACCAAAATAAATAAACAAACAAACCAAAACCTGCACTCAGAGCACTATACTCCAACACCACAATCACTTTTTCCTTGTTAGTCAAACGCAATTCTGGGTCCATCAATCCCCACTATTTCACTAATTCCCCCTCTGCTTTTTTAATCATTATCATCCCTCAAAACTTCAACTCGAATTTACATCATTAAAATACTACTACTACTAAGTGCTAACGAACAAAAAATCAAACCCAAAAAACATTTCCTACTTTTTTTTATTAGTTTATTTTTAAAAAATAACATATTTTTATATTTATAAATAATTTAATTTTATGAGATTATTTATAATCACACAAATATCTAAGACTTGATTTACACCACAAATTTTAGAAATTTTCCTTTATTTTTTAAACACCATATCAAATCAAATTAAAACAATCTTTTTTGGGACGAATGTACTACTACCTCCATTCCAATTTATCTGACACTATTTGACTTACACAGAATTTAAGAAAAATACTTTTAAAATTTATGATTTAAAATAAGTTTTAGATATTTGTGTAACTATAAATCATTTAATAAAATTAAGTTATTTTTAAATATGAAAATGTGATATTTTTTAGTTCATATTAAAAAAACTGTGAATATAAATTGTGACTGAGGTAGTACTATATACTATTCCATCAAGAACGAAGTTAAGACATTGTACTAATCCTCAAATGATTATCCAACTGTAAAGCAAGATCCCTCACTCCCCCTTGAAAAAAACTTAACAAAAACCTCTTGAAGTCCTCAAAGTTCTCAACTTTCTTGAATTTTTTCTTCCCCAAGTGAGTTAGAACCTAAAACTAGAGAAACAATGACTTCAAGACAGCCAATTCCTTCAAATCCAAGACACATGACAAGTATAACCTTTCTCATTATTACAACCTTAGCTTCACTTATAATCTTGTTTGCCATTCTTTATTTTCTTTACTATCTTTGGTACTCTTTGGTGCACCGTTCAAGAACTAATCCTTTTGATTCCAATACACCCCTTGTTAAGCTTCATAGGTTCAGTTACAAAGAGTTAAAATCAGCAACTGAAGGTTTTAGTGATTCCACTTCAATTGGTAAAGGTGGATCTGGAACTGTATTTAGAGGAATTCTTAAAGATGGGAAATTGGTTGCTGTTAAGTTATTGGACTCTGGTTCATTTCAAAGTGAAAGGGAGTTCCAAAATGAGCTTCAAATTCTTGGTGGGATAAAATCTCCACTTGTAGTTTCACTTCTTGGTTATTGTGTTGAGAAAAGTAAGAGACTTGTAGTGTATGAGTATATGCCTAATAGAAGTTTGCAAGAATCACTTTTTAATGAGTCAAATTTGTGTATGAATTGGTCTAGAAGGTTTGATGTGATTTTTGACGTTGCTAGAGCATTGGCATTTTTGCATCTTGATTGTGACCCACCAGTGATTCATGGCGATGTTAAGCCTAGCAATGTGCTGCTTGATTCAGAGTATAAGGCTAAACTTTCTGATTTTGGGTTGTCAAGATTGAAAGTTGAGGAAGAATTTGGTGTGGATTTGTTTAGTCAAGAATTGGGGTGGAAAAGTCAAGACCTTTCTGGGAATTTAGGAGCAATGACTGCAGGAACTGAGACTCCAACACCTATTGGGACACCTATGGAGAGCCAAGATGAGGTAGATTTTGCTATGGCTTTACAAGCTTCTTCGTCTTCTAAGGGGAGTAAGAGTTTCCAAAATATTAGACCCTTTGGCTTGAATTCTGTTACCCAAAGTTTGAGTTTTTTTACTGAGAATGATGCAACAACTAGGAATGCTAAGGGTAAAGAAGTTTCAGTTACTGAAAATGGTGTAGCAAGTTATGAAGAGGAGTTGGACTTAGGTGCTACTTTGGGTGGTGGAGATGATAAAGCAAGAAATATCAAACAATGGGGTAAAGATTGGTGGTGGAAACAGGATGGTAGTGGTGAATTATGTAGCAAAGATTATGTAATGGAGTGGATTGGAAGCCAGATTTGTCCATCAAATAATCCTGAGTGGGACTTAGAAAAGAAATGCTCACCTCAGAAAACCAATTTGGATATTTCAGCACCTCAGAGTAAATTTGAGGAAGTGCAAGAAACCACATTACAAGAACAAGGGCCACAGATTCCCAAGAATGAGTCCGAGAAGGACGTGGCGAAAAGTGAAAAAACGCTTAATAAGAAGCCTAGGAAGATGAAAGAGTGGTGGAAAGAAGAACACCTTGATGAACTAAATAAGAAGAATAAGAAGGCGAAGAAGCTAGAAAGTTACTGTAAAAAGCGGTTCAAGATTCCACATTTTGATATTGGTAAACGCTTGAGATTCAAGAGAAAGAGAAAATTCGGAATGCAGGACCAGAATGGAGATGATCCGGACGCGGAATTCAGTTTTAGGAGAGGTTGGAAGAGAAAGCATCCGCGTTCAATGGGGAGTGATATGTGGAGCGGTGATCTATTCAGTCGAGAGTTAAGCAGCACGACGAGCATGAGAGGTACATTGTGCTATGTTGCACCGGAATATGGAGGGTGTGGCTACTTAATGGAAAAGGCTGATATTTACAGTTTTGGAGTTCTTGTCCTTGTAATAGTCTCCGGTAGGAGGCCTTTACATGTCCTTAATTCGCCTATGAAACTCGAGAAAGCAAATTTGATAAGCTGGTGTAAAATGCTAGCTCAGGGTGGAAATGTGTTAGAACTTGTTGATGAGAGACTGAAAGATGACTACAACAAAGAACAAGCAAGTCTTTGCATTAACTTGGCACTTACTTGCTTACAGAAAATGCCCGAATTAAGGCCGGACATTAGTGACATTGTCAAGATTTTGAAGGGAGAGATGGACTTACCATCCCTCCCTTTCGAATTCTCTCCCTCCCCACCTTCGAGAACGTTCAGCAGATCAAGGAGACGACAAAAGAGTTACGCAGAATAGGTTCCTTTTCGAAATTAATTCTCCATTTTGAGAATTTTTTACAAGTGTGTATGTTGAGAATCAGTTGTTTTTTAATGTAAATATGATGAATGTTTTTGAAATTTTCTTACTGGTGATTAATAACTGCACTCTCCAATTGCTAACATTGTTGTAACATAACATACTGAACTTCCTAACCATTTTATTTAATCAGTGGTTCTTCATGAATCTTGCAGCTGAAATGTTGATACTGACTTCCTGGAATTTCAAATTCCTTAAGCAGAAAACATCTCATTTTGTTGTATTTTTTTTAAAAAAAATTAGAAAAGTAAAGGGAGTTGTAAATGGAGGGAAAACAGAAGACATTATTAGCTTCTACTTTGACTTAATTCAAATATCTTCTTCCTTAGCTATGATGATAGTTTGGTCCACTTTCATAAAAATCTCACCTATTTAAGGCAGTTCTTCAATTACTTCCTGTTTGGTGTACAATTTTGTTTTGCCTGGACCAGACAGGACCGCGATTCAAGTCTTTCTCCCGGGCTAATAAGAACTCGATCACCTAACTTCTTTTAGTTCCAAAAATATACAGTAGTTTTTTTTATTATTATTACATTGCGTATTATTAATTGTAGAAAATATAGTTTATTAGTTAGAAGAAAAAAATAGATTTTTATAGGGTGGTGGAATGTCTTAGGTAAGCAATATTCGCTAGTCATATTTTTATTATTGATAATGAAATTTCGATGTTGACTTTTACATGTGTTACTCCCTCCGGATCAAAAACAGTGTTCAATCAGTCATATGCACACTCCTTAAGAAAATACTAACTTGTAATAGTTGACCAAAAAACTAAACACTCTTGGACTTGATTCTTAATATGCTCCTAATTAAATAGGTATTGGAATTTGGTCACCTAATACTTAATAAGGGTAAAAATGAAAAAATAAGATTAATTCTTTTTTTATTTGGTAAGTGGACACTCTTTTTAAATAAAAAATAAAGGTTAAATGAACACTCTTTTTAATACGGAGAATGTATCTTCTGTCTTTCGAAAAAGAATGTCAATGACATCTAAATACATTGCGTATTAGCTTAAAGTAAACAATGAGTAGGACATTTCAAACAAATCTAATTAATTAGTTAGTTAAACTCGTTGTTAACTTCAAACTGTATTTAGTATAGTTTGGTAGAAGCAAGAGTTGGTAGATGGACTTCTAAATCTTTGTCTTGGTAAAAGGATTTCGTGAGATTCTGTGATCATTAGCAGGACTATTGAGATTTTCAAATTAATATTTTATCACCTTTTAAATTCTTTTATGTCCAACATGTTATTTGATAATTTGCCTAATTATATTACTTAATCCTTTCTTGACATTCCTTTAGTCTAATTAATCTCATAATATAGGAGACTAATGCCGTGTGGATCTTCAAGTTAGCCACCCAACAATTAAGTTATTCAAGGATTGAAATTCTCTGCTAGTGGATAAGGGTCATTTTCTCTTGACAGAAAAAGACTAAGTCCGGGGCTCTGGGCTTGAGACCTGTTGAACATACGGTAGATATCACATTAATGGTTTATATTCGAAGGTAGGCCTGGGATAGTTTGCATTTTGCAATAGATTAGAGAGTAGGATTAAGTATTACTCAAAAAAAAAATTAAGTTCGGTGCACTAAGTTTCCGCTATACGCGGGGTCTGTAGAAGAGCCGGACCACAAGGGTCTATTATACGCAGTCTTACCTCACATTTCTGCAAGAGTCTGTTTTCACTGCTTGAACATATGACCACCTCCTGGTCACATGGATTAAAAATTACTCTATTTGTCCCAAAAAAATTGTCTCAGTTTGACTTGGCATAGAGTTTAAAAGACTTTTAAAATGTGTGGTCCAAAACAAACCTTAGATATTTGTGTGATTGTAAATTATCTCATAATTTAAATTATTTTTTAATATAGAAATGTATCAATCATTTTGAACAAACTAATAAAAAAAGTAAAATAATTTTTTTGGGATGGAGAGAATATTAAGTAGTGGTAACTAGGGTTAAATAGTATTAAGTAGAAGAAGAAAAGCATGAATAATCATTACTAAGTAGCATTAAGGTGAAACTTTTTTCCAATACGTTATATTACTTATTATAATTTTAAGTCATCCAGGTTTCAGTCGAAGAATAATAGTGTCGAAAGAAAACTGTAGAATAATGTTTAATTGAAAAATTAAAATTGGTAATTAAAATTTTATTTTACATAAAATTGACAGCATATAAAAATTATCATTTAAAATGGTTAAAGTAATCTCATATCTTTAATACAGAGTATAAGTTTATGCTCAATTTTTTTTATAATTAAGAGCACTTGTCCTTAGGGAGGCTAAACTGGGGAGAATTAGTTTTGTAGTTCAAATTGTTTAGCGATATTTTTTGCCCTTCTCTTTACAAAAAGAATAGGATCATTCGCACAAATGCCCCTATTTTGGGGTGGTATTTAAATTTTTGCCCCTTAAATTGTTGTTTTATAATTTTTGTCCTTCGGCTAAAAAAATGGATTTGAGTTCGAATTCAACAAAGTCAAAAAAAAAAATCGCAACGCAAAGTTTCAAAGCAAACTATGCCTATTCGGGCAAGTTATACAGAATCTTAAGGCACTGCCTTGCGAAAAAGGGTTTTTTTTTACTGAGTTGGGGTTCGAATTCAAAACTATAGAAGTTATGCCTCAAGGTATAATTTTTGCGAATTTGTTTTTTACGGAGCTGGGGTTCGAACCCGTATCTCTAATTTTATAAACGCGCGAATAAAAATATTTTAATTCATAGATTTTTCATTAAATAAAAAATAAAGTCAAAAATTACAGGCCACCAATTTAAGCGGCAAAAATTAAGTACCAACCCATATGAAGGACAATCCACTCAAAAAGAAAAAATGAAAAGAATACACGTTGCTCTTCACATAGCTCCCTCTTTAGGAGTCGCCTGTATCTGGTGACTGGTCTCAAAGGAGCTACTAGGATTCTAGGCCCATTTACTACAATCACTGGTACAAGCTATAATAAATTATTATGGCCCACATGGGCACAAACGAGTTGGTAAGTGACAAGGTGATTGGGTACAATCACACCGACGTCGCGGGTTTGAATCGTGTGGTGACAGTCTTTGCTGAAATATTGCAAGGGTTGTTGCTGGGTTCGTTTCCCGTTGGTCCTCTCCCTTGTAAAGCTGTCACTCGCGCATATCTCTCGATTTACATCCTGTTGGAAATTTGCCTTTGGCGGGAGTTGCGACCGACCAACTTTAACGGCTTAAACACTAGTGTAACGTATGTTGGAGAATCCGGTTCTTCACACATGCATGATCTACTAAGTACGTAGATAACCGTAGGGCCAAGAATCGTCAAATTTCATTGAGAAATGAAAGAGATATTGGTTCACGAAGTAAGGTGTTTGAAGCATGAAAAGTGTGGTATTGTGTGTAATTCTCCCTCATCGGTAGAGGAAGAAAGAAGTGTTGTGTATATAATTGGTTTGGGGTTTGGGACCCCAAGGGGTATCCCGTGTGTTTAAAGGAGGGAGGACCTAGATGTGCTTCGGTTCGAGGAAAGACCAGACGCGCGCCGCCGCCGCCCGCCCGTCCGGTCCGGTTCCGGGGTCACGGGGTCACGGGGTCACGGGTCACGGGTCGTGGGCTGTGGGCTGTTATCTTTTTGGGCCAGAAAACTTTGTCAGATGTACAGTTTGGTCCCTGAAGTTTCAAGATGTACAGTTTGGTCCCCGAAGTTCGAATTTCGACGGTCAAGACAGAAAAGCCAAGCACTCAATTCACCCATTTATTTTGGTGAATTACTCCTCCTATAATGGCCAAATCCGTTGGTCTTTCTCCCATTTATGTTGGTGACTTTACTACCTCCATAATGTCCATTATTTGGCTATTATGGAGGCAGTTTTTCAGCCCCTCCCTCACCTATATAAACACCCCCTTACACCATTGTTGAGCACTAAGAATGACCAAGGAGAACACCAAAAACAAGGCACGAAAATACACAACCGAAAATAGTTTTCTTCCTACAACTTCCAAGCATCATTTCGTTACTCAATATTCTTCACGGTAGCTCTTGAGTTTCCTTTGCTCAAGGGTTCCATTGCTGTTTTATCTTGGGAGACAAATTGTCCAGACGTATAAAGGATACATACGGGGCAATATTGTCTTAAGGACAGAGTGCTACACTCGACTCAAAGCAAAAACAATTTACATTTTTCCGTCTTCTACAAAACTGGAATTTTCGCTTTTACTTATGTAACGATTGTAATTTCGATTCCATGTTGAATTATTGAAATCTTTGTTTATCCTTTCGAATACTTGTAATAGTTAAATACTTCCCGTACTGCTTTATAAAGTACCATAGAGCAAAACTCCCAACACATCCCACATGGCCAAGGGGCCTCTGGTACAGGTGGGAGGGTTCGCCTTCGGGACTTTACCCTTCACAAAGAATATAATAAATTATTATGGTCCGGTCAAACTTCGAACTCTGCGCATAGCGGAAGCTTAATGACGGGATTGCCTTTTTTTTTTTACTGGTATCTGCTATAACTTCGTTGGTTGTCCCTAGGATAACTATTCACTTTTTGCCGTGGATTGCTCTTCGAATGCATTGGTATTTAACTTTGTCCTTTATATATGTGGTTTTTAATTTTTATCTCTGCTATTTATTTAATAAAAATATTCAGATATATTTTATAAGATATAATTTCTGTAATATTTTTATCTTCGGAAACTATATTTTTACCTAGCTCGGCATAAATTCTGTAGGAACTAAAATATGCGGCATAAATTTTGCAGAATTTTTCATATTATGTTGAGTGTTGAAAAATTTACCTTGTCCGAAATAATTTATATGAATGTTCTGCCGAGCTAGGTAATTATATCTTATAAAATATAATTAGTTCCTACAGAATTTATGCCGAGCTAGGTAAAAATATAGTTTCCGAAGATAAAAATGTTACAGAAATTATATCTTATAAAATATAATTAGGTAATTATATCGCATATTTTAGTTCCTACAGAATTTATGCCGAGCTAGGTAAAAATATAGTTTCCGAAGATAAAAATGTTACATAAATTATATCTTATAAAATACATATGCCGAAGTTAAACATAAACTATGCAGAACGAAATCTAAAATATATTATTTTTTAGATTATGTTGAGTGTTGAAAGTTTTGGCTTGTCCGACATAATTTGTACGGATGATATGATACATGTGCCGAAGTTAAACGTAAACTATGTCCTACAAAATCTTAATTATGCCGTGCTAAAAAATGTTGAAGGGCAAAATTGAAAATTATAAATTTGAGGCGTAAAAATTAAAAACCACCCCGAAATAAGGGTACTTGTTGTCTGCTACTATTTGTTGTCTCTTACAAATGACCCTCTTCTTATAATTTTTGTAATTTACAGGCTTTTTAGATCATGATCTAATGATCTCTTTTGAGCAAATTGAAAAATTTACGAGAAAATACTAGGCTACAGTCTAAAGTTTGTAAGTTGTTGCAAATGTTAAATGACAATCTAATATTTTATCGATAAAATTGAGCAATATTGAATATATGATCCGATTCTAATGTTGTTCCGAATTCCTAAGAACTATATTTGCACAAGTTTTAAAAATAAGTATAAAATCTTAATAGTGACCTAAAAAGGGGACATTTGCGTATAGCGACTTCCATATGAGTACCTCCTTTTTTTTTTCTTAGTAGGACGTTGGTCATGAAAACTAAATATTTTAGTTGTTTTTTGAAATTTTAATGTTGGAGTTAAAGATGGAGTTGTGTTTAGTTATAATTTTTGCAAAGATATTTAGTTGTTTGAATGTACTGAAGTGAAAAAAATTGAAAACATCTGCTTTAGGTTGATGTTGTATTTGGAATTTCTGTGACTAAACATTGATTTTCAAATAAAGTGAAAAAAATCCGAAAAAAAACGAAAAGTTCTTATTGCCAAACAGGTCCTTAGTATATTTAATAGGGAAAATTAGAAATAACAACAACAAAGCCAATGAAATCCCACGTGATCTGGGGAGGATAGAGTGTACACAGATCTTACCTCCATTTTGACGGTTATTTTCGGGCAATAGGGAAAACTAGAAAGAAAAAATATAATTGTTAATGATAAAAAATACACATAACTACCACCATCTATATATCAAAACAAATCATTTGTTCCAGAAAACCCTATCAGGTAGGAATTTTTTATATACATAGATGATGATTGCAAAAAAGAATTAACTGATAGTTCAACTACAACACTAGCGAAAAAGTGATAGTTTGCGTATTGTTTTTACCATTACTCTGTGAGATTTGAACTAAAATCTTACTCCATCATGCACTATTGGGGAAAGCATTTCTCAAATAAGATAGATGTTCAACCTAAAACAACAAAAATGGCGTTTAAAGAAACAGCCTCAGAAATCTAATACTAAGAACAAACATCCTCTGAAATTAAACGAGCTATAGTAAATGAATGACATAATCAAAAATTCAAAATGACAAGAATACACACTTGAGGCTTATGGTTCTAGCACTTTGAGAATCAATGGAACTAATGTATCACAATAATCTCAAACAAGAAGTACCAAAACTTGCTAGATGCAAACGGAAAATGTCAATCCAAAAAAAGCGAAGCTCATGGCTAGTAATGACCCAAAACCACGCGCCGCCACCAAAGCAGCAGATTTTTCGGAGGAATGCTCGGCGGCAACAGCTGACATCGGAGGAGACGGAAGAGGATGAACAACCACGGAAACCTTCATACCGTTCATGCAACCTCCGGTGCCACAAATGAAGTAATACCGCTGGGTCTTGTTCAGCATAATGAAATCTTTTCCACTGGTCCAATTCCCAAATGCATCATCTATTGTGCAGTTATCATATCCAGTTTGATTCACTAAGAACACATTGTACTGCGACTTCTGGTATCTAAACGCTGAGATACATATAGAGAAAAAGAATTAGAGAAAAAAGTTTTTTTTAAAAAAAAAAGCAAAATATTTACATAGTACTAGTTATTTGTAGTGTAATATACGTACATATATAGTCACCAACATAGAAGGTTTGGTTGTTGGCCCAGAGGGTATAGTTGATGCCAGGGTTCCAGCCTTTGTTAGCTCCGACGATGTGGTCGGTGGCGTTGACGGTGGTGGCGACGGCCGCGAGAAGGAGGAAGAAGAGAACAGAGAGAGCCATGTTGATTGGCCCCAAGTGAGGCTCTGAGCTGGACGTGATTGGTTGAAGAAGCAGAGCCAGCTGAGCTAGTCCTACTTTATGACTGTACTTGGCCCAGCGCCACTATTATATATGGATCCAAAGCAAATAAATGACCGTTATAAATTATCTTCCCATCTGTTATTTTTATAGGAGAAAAATATGCAACTTGTTCAAAAAATTATGATGTATATTTGGTTTTCTTTCCAAGTGTAGTGTTATTGCTATATTTTGATCGATTCTTTTTAGAATCAGGAGACCACCAAAACATTTGGAATCATGTACAATATAGTAAAAATGTAATGTCATTTGAATAATGCAAGCGATAGGGACAACATCACATTCAATGAGTATGTTCAGTACAGCCACGCTTCAATCACGTTGCAAGTTGCAGGGATGATATTATTACTCTTTAACTTCTTCTTTTTTTGTGGAGGGGAAAGTCTGAAGGCGAAAATTTCTATATGTACTAGAGATTTCTTGACTATGTGGAATGTAAATCGAGGGATATGCGCGAGTGACAGCCTTGCAAGGGAGATGACCAACGGGACACGAATCCAGCAACAACCCTTGCAATATTTCAGCAAAGACTGTCACCACACGGATTCGAACCCGCGACGTCGGAGTGATTGTACCCCAATCACTTTGTCACTTACCAACTCGCTTGTGTTCTGGGGGCTATTATTACTCTTAACTCATCGTTGCAATTTTCTTGGTGGGAATAAAGTAGTATTAATATTATATTAGGCAAATTCCACCCCCAGTAACATTTTTCTCGATTCCCCTAATACCTCAATTTGCGGTATGTGTTATAAAAAGCAATGAGAAGTTTGTCCCCATAACTGGATGTGCAGCTCTTTGTAATAACTCCATATCCAATATTGGTAGGATGACTTAAATAATGTAGCTACTTCCTATAACAGGGTTAGTAATTCAACTGCCTGGTATATTAGTCCAGACCCCAGAGGGGCTCACCCGATGTCCTTTTCCTATGCAATTTGACCTCCTTTCTTGGATTACAACAGCCTGAAAATATATATGTTCTAAAGATAATTATTATTAAGAATAAATATATTTGAATACATTCGTATTATTAATAAAATTAATATTTATGTCATTTGAAATTATTGAATTATTGTTTGATTATTTACAATTAATCATATATGTGCATCCCTTGAGCTTACGTTGTCATTAATAGACAAAATAGCATCAACTAATGATCATCGAGAATGAGATATCGATGATATGTTATAAGTCAACATGTGGTCTGTATCACATTCTTGGAGAATGTAGTATGTCTCACATGCTACGAGTAATGGTTACTAGTGATGGACACATGAATACTTTTGGAAAGTATTGGTATACCCTGTTGATAAACTGTTTGTTATACATATCTAGAGTGTTATCAGTGTGTGGGAGATAAAGGACCTCTGACTTGAGGTCAATACGCACATTGTTTACAGAGTAATGTACTTTGACCCTGTCCTAAGCTTAAACTCCTTATAGGATAAGATACGGCTTGTGTTGGGTGCATTATGATGTAAACTAAGGTGGTAGTTGGGCCAAGAATATGATTCATTCCTCGGGATTGGATATTCGAGAGAGCACTCAACTTCTCAGTGATATTAGATCGACCAAGTCATTGGCCAATGCAAGAGACATATTCAGAATATGGTCTAGTTGTCGACTAATATAGATGAGATAAAGTGATCAAGCCATTTGGATAGACACATGGAAAATCCTAAGCTTGATCGAGTGTGTCACGAATGAAAGGAATTTATCATCTCACATAAAGGTTATGTTTGCTGAATTCATGTAAACGTACTTCACATTATGCCACAGCATTTTCGGCGAGATGATATTTATGCCACAACATTTGCTCTAAGTCTACGAGGACTCAGACTCTTTCATAGATGCATGTTAAATATAGAAGTGGGTGATAAACCTTCATAAGTATTTACACCACAGTGTTTGCTCTATAAAGAAAAACTTACTTAGATACATAATTGCAGTCCAATAACGGGGTTGACTTGCTAAGCTGTGAACATAATTGCACTCACTTAGATACATAATTGAAGTTATCAGCCACGACAAACACGGAGATAGCATGAACCCGAATCTTGGCCCATTATGACCATATTTGATATGAGTTCATATTCTTCCATGGGGTCGAAGAGTATGTTAAAATAGTGGGAGATAATTAAACTAAAGGCCATGTTAATTAGTTAACGAATGTGTTCAATAGAAATTATATTAGAATTTAATTTCAAGTCTATCTATTTCTTCAAATTATATAACCTATTATATAAAATGTCGAATCTATCACTGAAAATGTTGGTCGAGACAAACAAGTTGACTGAAGCTAATTACCCTGACTGGTTGAGAAATATGTGATTGGTGTTAAGACAAGAAAGAATTGAGTATGTGTTAGACACATTGTTCCCCACAGTCCCTGCTAAAAACTCTGTTGAGTATGCCCTGTTTGACAATGTGGCTTATCAGAAACATCTAGACGATGCTACCTCGGCACAGTGTGTAATGTTGTCCTCCATGACTGTGGAGTTACAGAGGCAACATGAAAACACGGGTCCCAATGAAATGCTAGAACACTTGAAGAGTCTCTATGACTCACAGTCTCAAACAATAGAGTAAGAACTGTTGAGAGACACTTTCAAGTGTAAGCTGAACGAAGGGGGTCAAGTGTCAGCGCATGTTCTGAAGATGATTGGGTTGATAGAAAAGGTGGCTTCGATTGGAACGAAGCTGCCTATAAATGTCTCTGTCAACTTGATCCTGAATTCGCTTCCTGGTTCATTTGAGAATTTCATTGTGAACTTCAATATGAATGAGACCAAGGCGAGTCTTCCAGAGCTTCACAACATGTTGAAAATCTTTGAATTATCTACCTCTAAAAGTAAAAATGTGCTCATCTAGCAAGTTCAAACCCAAACGTAAGAACATGCAGAATAAGAAGGGTAATACAATTGATGCACCCACAATTTTGAAACCTAGAGGAGGTGTTCAGAAGAAAACAAAGGTAGATATGGATGTGCCTCAACTGCAAGAAGAAGGTACACTGGAAGAAGGACTGCACAGCTTCAGGATAAGGCAAAGCACTAGGTGCTTCTAGCTCTACTAGATAAGGTATGTTTGTCATTGAAATAAATATGTCTATAAATAACTCTCATTGCTGGGTATTCGATACCATTTGTGGCTCACACATTAGTAATAATGTGTAGGTTCTGATTGACAGCAGAAAGGTTGGACCATAGGAGGTATACCTACGCGTTGAAAATGGAGCACGAGTGGATGTTGAACGCGTGGGAACTTATAGACTAGATTTACCTTCAGGCTTTTGGTTAGAACTAAATAATTGTTATTTTGTACTCTCATTGACGAGGAATATTATTTGTATCCCAATGTTAGACATTGATGGATTTTCCTCATTTATTGTCAATGACAGTTATGTACTGTCTTTTAATGGTTTTGATTGTGGAAATGCTCCGCTTGTGGATGGGTTGTATGTTCTAAATTGTAGTCATGAAATTTTCAATGTGCAAAATAAACGAGCTAAGATAGGTAATCCAAGAAACCCCACCTATTTATGGCACTGTAGACTTGGTCACATCAATGAATCAAGGATAGAAAGATTAAGGAAGTTAGACTACCTAGAACCATTTGACTTGGAGTCCCATGGTAACTGTGAATCTTGCTTAAGAGGAAAGATGACCAACAAGCCACTTTCTGGGAAGGGTGTGCGAGCCAAAGCGGTACTTGAGTTGGTCCATACTGATGTATGTGGGTCATTTTCAACTCAAGCTAATGGAGGCTTCTCTTACTTCATCACTTTTACAGACTATTTCACAAGGTTTGGGCATGTGTATCTTATGAAATACAAGTCCGAAGCCTTTGAGAAATTCAAGGAGTACAAGTCAGAAGTAGAGAAGCAACTTCAAACAAGTATCAAGACCCTTCGATCAGATCGAGGAGGTGATTACTTAAGTAAAGAATTTCTAAATTACTTGATGTTTCATGGAGTCCAATCACAATGAACACCTCCTGAAACGCCACAAATGAATGGTGTTGCTGAAAGGAGAAATCGAACCCTATTAGATATGGTTAGATCCATGATGAGTTTCTCAGCTCTACCAACATACCTTTGGGGCTATGTATTGCAAAACTCAATTTATATTATGAATAGGGTTCCTTCAAAGTCAGTAGAGAAAACTCCATATGAGATATGGAATGGCAAGAAGCCACCACTTAAACACATGCGACCCTAGGGGTGCCCTGCATATGTAAAGAATATACTTACTGACGAGTTGTAATCTAAAAGTGAGAAATATTATTTTGTGGGGTATCCAAAGAAAACTAAGGGATGTTATTTCTATCTTCTTGGAGAACATAAGGTCATTGTTTTTCAGAAATGCAACTTTCCTTGAAGAAGACTATGTCTACAAGGAACAGAGCTGCAATAAGATAGAATTTGAAGAAATTCAAGAACCACAAGATAACATGGAAGTTGAACCCTTGTCGAATGACCTAGACAAGGATTCAATGAGAGTATTTGGTAAAGATTGGGTACTTAGAGTACGCCCTTCAGCCAGTGGGAGTGTTGTGAGAGATAGCGCATAAATGCAAGGCTCTCATACACAACCAATGGAAGATGATACAATGGTTGTGCATCATTACATTAAGGAAATACATGAAAATGACATTCCTAAAAGCTCTCAGGGTGGTGGATTGTCCAGCATACAAAGACATTCTCACAATCAGAATGCAACAAACACTGAAACACAGAATAATCAACTCTGTAGGTTCACTAGGACTCATCGTCCGTCTGAAAGACTTAATCTCCTTGTTGAACACACAATGAGATATATATTCCTGATGACGATGAACCTACAACCTACAGCGAAGCTATGTTAGACATTGATTCGCAGAGATGGCAAGAAGCCATGAAATTTGAGATGGACTCGATGTACATAAATCAAGTTTGGAACTTGATTGATTTGCCAACAGGGGTTAGACCCATATGATACAAATGGGTCTTCAAGAAGAAGATTGATGCATATGGCAAAGTACAGACTTATAAAACAATATTGGTGGCTAAAGGTTATAATCAACGGCCTGGGGTCGATTATGATGAAACTTTTTCACCTATTGCGAAAATTAAGTTAATTCGGACTTTGCTTGCAATAGCCGCATAATGTGATTATGACATTTGGCAAATGGATGTTAAAACTGATTTCCTCAATGGTAACCTAGTTGAGAAGGTGTATATGATACAACCTAAGAGTTTTACATCCAAGACTAAGCCCAAAGCAGTATGCAAGATACAAAAGTTCATTTATGGACTTAAGCAAGCCTCAAGGAGTTGGAATATTTGTTTTGACAAAGCAGTCAAATCATTTGACTTTGTTAGAAGCAAAGAAGATCCATGCGTTTATAGTAAGCGCAAGGAAAATAGTATTGTCTTCATTATTATATATGTAGATGACATATTAATAATGGTAGACAATAAGACTCTCATGCAATTGATATGTTGCTATTTTTTCTATGTTTATTTACTCCAATTAGTATTGCACATAATTAATTGTTAGTTGTAAATACACTTGACAATTAAAGAGAGAGAAAAATGAAGCGTTGCACCACGAGCAAGTGAACACGTGCAGCCAGAGCGGGGGGGGGGGGGGGGGGGGGTGCACGACAAGCCCAACCGCTCGGACTAAAAATGAATTAGCCTCTTTCTTAATTCTTGTTGCAAAAGAAAATCGATAGGGTTTAAGGGTTTTATTAAGCAAAATACAGAGAGAAAAAAGGGCAAAAAATGGAGAAGACTAATGGAGGAGGAGGTGGGTTCAGGGCCAAAATGGAGCATGCCTTGTATAGCGGCGAAAAGAAGTACGTCATAGGTGGTATCGCCATCATCGGCGTCATTTTTGGTGTTCCCTGGTATTTCATGACCCGAGGTTCGTCATTTTTCTTCCCCTCTTATTTTACATCAGTTTATCCGAGTCGCTGAATGTAGCAACAGTTTGTTACTGTCTGGATCTCAAACTAGTTGGAGTAATGTGTGAATCCTTAATATTTAATTGTTCCACTATTCTATAAGATGTTGGAATTTTTCTGCCATCGAAAATTACTTCCCTTGAATTTGAGTCCCATTTATTTGTTACCCTGTTACTGATATGAGAGATTGAACTTACCATGGTTGCGCGGAATCCTTTGTTTTAAATAACCATGATGTTTGGGGCCAGCTTATGTGCACTTCAATTAATTCTATCAGGTACCTACTAACTCCTATCTGACAGGAAATATGTCCATCAAGGCTCTATCAAGAAATCACCTAGTAAGGATTTTAAACCTGAGATCTCATGGTTGTCAATGCATTTCAATGACCACTAGGCAACGCCCTTGGTGGCCCAGAATCTATATCATCAAAGACCACATATTTTCGTGAAGGCGTTGCCATTTTTCACCCAATTTGAATACCAAATAAGCCAACTTCCGTTGGTCTCTCAACTCTCAAATCACCAAAAAGATCAAGTCTGGTCTTGGTTTTATGCTGCATTCATGAAGAAACAACACGACTCCATCTCCATAATCAAAATCCTTCATCTCAAACTAGTTGGGTTGATGTATGAATCCTTATTATCCAGTTGTTTAATTCAGGTGACTTCTCAGTAGGAAGTTGGAATTTCTTCCATCCAAATTACTTCCCTTGAATATGAGCCTACAACATGAAAAGTAAAAAAGAAGACTTCCCCATAACAAGCGTCGGACAAGGTTCAAATATTTACCCTAGTGTAGCTAATAATGCAAAAATGTCTCCAAGGATAGAGAGATTTGAAGTTATTGTGAGAATAGGTATTCTCCGACTTGGTAACAGTGTCACCCGTTTTCTCCTCTGTTATGAAATTTGCCTCGTTATATAGTTCTTATTGTTTCTCACAATGTTGGTCTCCTCGCTTTACCGGTATACGAGATAAAATTGGCAGACAACATTGAATCGACACTTCTTCGATAGCTTTCATGCGCCGAACCTGATCCAATTTGTTTCGTAGTCGTAGCTTATTGCACTGAGATTCTCCATTGAATGATTGATAATGAGTAGAATTCAGTCACTCTCCGCTTTCTTTCCTAGGAGCTCATAGAAAGATAGTGAAGTCATATAGACAATTAGCACACGTCTTGTTGTCTGTTGCAATAAGGCAAATACTGATGGCACGATTTGATGTTTCCGTGTGCCAAAGCAGTTAGAACGAGCAAAAAGTGTTTGTTTTGAGCTATCATCTGTTGCGTATTTTGTTGCTTACTTCAAACGGATGTTATTCAATTTTGCTCCATAAGAAGATAGCAACAATAACATACCCAGTAAAATCCCACAACGTGGGGTCTGGAGAGGGTAGAGTGTACGCAGACTTTACCTCTACCTTGGTAGGTAGAGCGACTGCTTTCGAGACCCTCGGCTCAAGAAAGAGCATAAGTACAAGCAAAGCGAGAGAAACGATCAAATCCGGTCAAAAAAGCAGTATGAAAGTGTTGATATCGAAGCGAGTATGCCATGATAGCGCATTCTGAAAAAAGTAAGCAGTAACTAGCGTAGGTAAATACGCTAAATAAAGTACACCAAAGAACATATAACAACAGAAATCAAACTACCGGGGACTATAAGGCCATACTGCGCCTATTAGTACGATAGGCTAAGCGGACCTACAGTAATAACACTACAACTACCAGTTTAGGACTACACTCGACTAACTACTACCTTCTACCCTCCATTAGAAGATAAAACATACGAATTTTTTCGTCCTTTTTTGGTGGTGGGTTGGGGAGGAGTCTTTGGGGTTGTTCTTTGATTTTCTTATGAATATAATCTGTCAGGATATTTCTATGTCAGGAGAAACAGGCACGTAGAACTGCAAATATAGTGGGCTGCTGGGCAGCACAGCCTTCTTTTTTAATTTTATAACCGATAAATCCTTGAGGCTCATTGGTGCACTGTTCGATAGTCGATGGTTAATGTACCCTTCCTCTATCCTTCTCCAGTTGATAAGGATGGACTATAATTCATTCTAAATAAAGCTAAAATGTGAGGAACCCACTCCTTTTTACTTAAATGAAGTGAAACTGGCAGAGTCGATATGTATATACTAATAGTAAGAGAATTCGAGAGAAACAGATGCCATACACATAAAAATTCACCCAGTAGCGGTTCTAAAAAACTCCGTCTCATGAAAAGATTGTTGGTATAGTTGCACTCCTTCACCCCCAGCTAAATGATTGTTGTAGAGGTTCATTGTTGTAACGTTTTGTTTCATTTAGGTTTCATAAATGAAGTTGTGTTTCATTTAGTGACTTTAAGGTTCTATAGGGTTATGGAGTGTGCTGATACAACAGATATCATCTGCTTTTGTCTGTCTATGGTTTTTGTTGTTATGGGGCTTTAGGTCATGTACAAGCTATATATGAATCCTAACAGTTGCTATACGCATATGCTGTCCTAAAAGGTTATCCAATCACGTTTGCCTATGATAATGCTAGGTCACTATATTCTTCATCTATTTATTGGAGTATATTTTACATTTTTGCTGCGATTTCAAATGGTTAATTCAGCTATTGGAACCATCTTTTGTTCAATATTGTACATTTTATGTAGGTGTTCCTTGCACTATTTGAATGGTATTGTGACTTTTTTTTTCTGGATGTGAGTATTTAAAATGTAAAGAAATAATAAATCGGTGAACTATGCTCTAACATGTTGATCCTAATAAGGGATCTTTTGATACTCAGTCGCCGTATGACCCTTTCTGAAGCTTTCTTACCCTTTCTCATTTCCTCTTTACTTTTCTTTTATGCTACTTGTTCTGTTGAGGAAGGAAAATCATACCACATTACGAGCTATAGACTATGTCATTGACCTTTTGTTGTACTCTTCTTACCTTTGTATATTCTGAGGAAGAATTGTAAAGTACATTCGTGCTGATGAATCTTTTTTACCTTTCTTTTTGGAAGGCTCCAAGCAACAATCTCACCAAGATTACCTGGAAAAAGCTGATAAGGCACGGAGTGCGAGACTCTCTGCTGGTTCATCCTCATCTAAATAATGAAAGGAGTTACTTTAATCCCGTTTCCGGTGCCAGTTCCTTCAGGCTTTTGAATTAGGTGCATGCTGTTCCCCAAGGGCATATATAAATGCCTCTTATAGACAAGCTGTTTTGCATACAGAACCAATCATAACGGAAAGATCTATTTTGTGTTTTTTTATCTTCGAGTACGTTGGAGTTGAACATATTGAAATTCATTCAAGTTCTCGTGAGATTATACTAAATATGTTGTTGTTCTCCTAGTCTCAGGTTGCCAAAGTTCTCTTGCTAGTATTGGTGTAGAATGTAGCCACGTTCATTACTGATCAACACGTACATTACCTAACTTCTAAGACACAATTCAAATCTCACAACTTTCATATGAGAATTGGATATTGGACGTGGAACGTTTAGCACATTATTAGAAGGTGATTAATCAGGATGTGGGCAGGAAGTCATATTTTCATGTCAATGTTGTAGTTTCACCATTGGTAGAGAGAGACACGGAATGATCTTTGTAAATATCTTTGTATGATAGTTTGTATACTAATTACGTATATAACTTAGATTCTTCACATAATATTGTTGGAGAAGTGTCACCTTGATAGTGTATTTTACTAGTCATCCGTGACTTGACAATGAATTCCAAAATGCCTGAACGAAAGCTTTGGGTGGAAGTAAAAATCTCTTATATAATTGCATTTCACCGTCTTTGTTGTCGTCATTATAAATAAATGACAATCGGTCGTTTTGTTGTTGAATAAACTTAGTTATGATGAGTTATAGGGCATAGTGTTGTGACTTGTGAGGAAAATGCATGAATATCCTTGCAATAAAGGTAGGTAAGCCATATACTAATTTTATCTGTCATCTGCCATCAACAGTTGTTCTCGTAGGTATCATCATCACCATTGTTGCTACTACAAAGTTGTAGCTCTGTTTGTGCCAAATATAATAAGAAATTTAATCTTTATCTATCAATGAGATGCATGCATCACATTATCACAGTTGATAAGAACAAACAAGGAGAGAATCCCAACTATGTACAAAAGGACTCCCCCTACTTCCTCTTGAATATGTACAGAAACCTCAAACCATCCTTGATTTCAATAAAAGATGGTTGGGTCTTTTCAATTTTGGTTTTTTGGACTAATAAGATAATTCCCAAGTCATTAATTAAAGATCAGATGTAAGGATTAATATGGGAAGTATAATCACGAATTCCAGCACCTTCCCATCCCATCCACTCTTCCCATAGATCCCAATCAGGTTCATTCATTCCTCTCATAGATTCATCATCATACTCTTCAATCATCTCCATCTCTGCGCTTGTTTCACCCCTTAAGTTACTCATCACAACCTGCACCACACACACATACATCAGTGAAAAGAAAAGGAAACTTTTAATGATACATATAAAACGACTATGAGACAATCCCAACTAAGTCGTGTTGGTTAAATAACCTTCTCTACCCCGCAAAGGTTTATAAAGTCTGCCTACATCGTACTTTCCCCTACTCAGACCCGAGGATCCTACTTGTGGGACTACACTCGGTATGAGGACCCTACTTGTTTGGTATGTTGTTGTTGTTGTTTTCGTGATAAAGATACCAAATTCCTTCAAAAAAATTATAGACCACTTTTACAAGTTCATTAAGCACTGATAACATTGGATAGTGACATTACCTTCAGGTAAGGGGCATCTTTCAACATTAGTGAAAAGGACTTCACTACGTTTGCTAGTTTTATTGGTCAGAAAGACCATCAAGTGAAGTCATTGATACCAACTAATGCCCTTGTCTGTGGGCAAAGAGTCATAGTAAAGCCTTTCGTTTATGCAAAAAGTCATATTCCATACAAGCTCCCGCAAGTTAATGGTCCACCACTTTGATGTATTATCACGAAAAGGTTAATTAAGTTTTTATAGTAATAATTAAAATATAATCACTCGATCAAGGAATCCAAGTTCATTTTCTTTGGTCCTCTTTCATATTCTTATCTACTATACTTTAAAAGGCAATCGAAGACACTAGATAATTCATCCTACTTGACTTTAATTAAAAATTAACGCCCTAATATAAATAATGTTCACATAAAAACAGAAATATAAATCTAGCTGCACAAGAAACTTACATCATACGCTTCATTGATTTGGTGAAATTGGACACCACAATTGTTTCCTCTGCATACATCCGGGTGATACTGAAATTCAATTTAAACACCTCATATTAATTACCTAACATTTATCATAGGCTTATAAAAATGGACAAAATTACCAAAATAGGCATAAGTTAATTACACAACATTTTATTATAGGCATATAAAAATACCAAAATAAGGCGATAAACAGATTAAACTGCGATAAATTCGCAGAAACATATTTCCCTTTTTCCCTTTCAGTTTAAGCTTCAATGCCATTAAAACGATTAAAAGGATATATTTTCATTATTCCTTGTGGGTATAATAAATAAATTAAATACCTTAAGAGCAAGCTGTCTAAAGGCCTTTCTAACTTCAGATTCAGATGCACCAGGTTGAATCCTCAACGTCTTGTACGGATCAGCCACCGTACATGAAACCCTAAATCCATTTTTGTTGTTTTTGGTCTTCTTCTTCGCTGAGCTCCCACATCCCCCAATACTCCCCACCATTCCCATTGCTGTAGCCATTGATAGATTCAAATGAAATCGAAAACTGTATGTAACACAAAATCTATCGACCTTTATATAGATTACACAAATATCTTAATGTCAAACAATGGGAATGAGACTAATTTATGGCGAATAAATGGTTGTTAAAAGAGGTCAATAACTTGTGAAAAAGAGAATATAAATGAAATGGACGTAGGTGTTCTCACTATATAGAAGCACAAAAGGAAAAAATAATGGTGATGTAATTAATGTTTTTTTTTAGTGATAATGGTGGTGGATATTGGAGGGTGACCTGTCTCTCTTTTTTCGAGGTGACGTTTATATATTGAAGCGCCGCTTTTCGGCTTACACAAGATTATTACTGGAGATAGTAGTTCCGGTCCCTCAGCATTACTATCAGTAAATCGCGGAATGTACCTGAATGAACAGGATTTGAGAACAGAACAACTGATATCACGTATAAGGTCCTACCTAAAAGAGAGCAAATTAATCTTATTAGGGTTTCAATCAATGTGGTAGGCCTCCAGCTGAATTTTAATTTTATTTAGAGCGGTGTAAAAGACGTGAGGATAGAGAGAGAGAAGTAAGGCCCATTTTGGCCCATGTTTTTTTTTATCTTATCCAAACCTTTTTTAACTGTTTCATATTTGGTCTTCTTTTTGGTAGTATCTTCTTTCTTCAAAGTATATGCCTCTTCTTCCGTTTTTTGACCCCTTCTTAATTTTCATTCATTTAAATTAAATCATGTTTTGACTGAATTGTTTCTAGATTTGTTATATCCATAACTTTTAATAGGATTTGGATTAAGAATCTCTTATCCTTATGGAGAGTATCACTTGAAAGACGGTTGTAATTGCTTTATCCTAATTTTCATCCTAATTATGTTAATTGTTCTTAAATGACGTCAATTTTCATTAAATAAAAGCACTTTTCATATTTATAAGTCAATTTAAAGGAACGAGTCGATATGGATAAAATAAAAAGAATAACTCGATGTACAAAGCATCCCGTATTAGCAGAGTTTGATAAAAAATAATATACCCGATGTAATCTCACAAGTAGGGTCTAGGGAGGGTAAAGACTTACCTATAATTAATATTTGCACCATACTCAATCTGCCTATTATTTACTAAAATTAAGTAATTTAATGAGGTAAAATTAATTATGATTAGAAATATAAGTCAATGTTGTAAACACATATTCTCATTTATTTAATTTATGTGAAAATGTTTGAGTGATTACAAAGCTTAAGAATTTGAAAATTTGTTATCTAAAATAAGTTATATTTATTTGTGAATCGTAAAATAGCCATTAGTTCGTGTACACAATGAACGTGAATAGGTTTTTTGTCAATATTTATTTTGTTCCAATTATATTTAGTAAACCGCGTCAATTAAATTAGAGGAGTAAATTTTTAAAAGATGATCTAGTACAAAGAGATAAAAAAAAATGTTGGGAGAGACAAGTCATGACAAATCCAAGTACGTTGGAAACTGTGTAGAGTGAAAATCGGAGACGTCGGTGAATGGCCACATATTTTTACTGGATAATGTGTCGTGGCAAACAGACCGTAAACGAATACACGGCTCCGATTATTGACATACGTGGCGTGGCACACATGCAAATTAAACATTTTTTTATATATTTTTGGCTTAATGTTTAACTGTCAGAAGTTGGCAAGGAAACTAGTGCGAAATTACTAAGCTACTTAGCAGGATGCGGCCTTTCGGTTACATTTTTGTCCTCCTAATAATGGATAATGGAATATAATAATTAGGAAAAGTTGAAGGAAAGATAATACTCCAGTTAGAATTACTAACTATTTTTAAATGTGTAAATCACACGATTTGATTTTTTTCAATTACGGGTTTTCCAACATATCACTCCCCTACCACAAAAAGAAGAAAAAGAAAGAAAGAAAGAAAACAGATATAATTATTATCAATAACTTTTTTAGAGAAAAAAAAATGCAAGGAGAAGAGAGTATGGTGTAAAAACAATATGATATATGTTAGATCCCACATCGGTTGGGATTTAAAATTTTAAATTTGGTTTTCTTATGATTTGGATTGTTCTAGTATGATGAGCTAAATCTTAGGATTGAACTCCATGTTATTAGGGATGGCAACGGATAGGATCTGGACCGGATCCTACTACATCCAGATCCGTTTTTCATACCTGAATTCAGATCCGGATCCAGATCCAGCGGATCCATAAAAATCATATCCAAATCCGGATCCATCGGATCGGCCGGATCCACGGATCGGATCTGGATCCACATGTAAAAAAATTTACCTTGCTAAAAATGTAACCTTGCTAAGAATTTTTTTTTGAACTGACAAACGATTTTTACTTAAGTAACAGTTTACTGTTTTTCAATTTTGAAATGTTCATATGAGATATTTTGTTCGTTGTCTCATTTTGATTGTGAGCTATTAATTAAAAATGTTGGACAATGACAATAGTTGTGAAAAATGCTGACTAGTATTTCCACAATGCAGGACTTGCATGTGCTTGGAATCTTCATAAATGAAGTGAATATAATTTTAACTACTTGTCTATGGAGATGTTAGTCATTCACTAATATAACATTGATTTTATTATCGAAGTTACCTCTTTATTTTTTTATTTTTGAGTTAACGCGGGAATAAATGAAACTTGTTTTGAGAATTAAACTTGCAAGGATGTGCTTAGCAATTTTAAGAAAATACTTATAAAATTACATTCTAGGTTATGAATATATTTAATAAAAAATGGATCCACGGGTCGGATCTGGACCGGATACGGATCTCAAATACAAGATCCAGATCCAGATCCGATCCGTCAAAACGGATCCGGGTCCGATCCGAATCCGTCGGGTCCAAATTTTGAAGATCCATATCCTATAAAACGGATCTGGATACACCGGATCCGGACCGGATCCAGGATCCATTGCCATCTCTACATGTTATACTGTTTATGTTTTAGATGTGCAATTTTGAGCGTGCGTAGGAATCTTTGACCAATTCTGTAAACTAGTCACCTTATTTCTTTTTTCTATTCGTCCTTATTAATAGTAGGCAACATTTCTTTTTCTCTTTTCTTATAGCTTTTTCAGATAAAAATCTAACAGAATTGAGAATTGTGCATACTTAATACATTTTCTTTTATTATCAATCTATTATTTACAATTCGAAGTTATCTGATGTTCGCTATTATTATAGAGAGATGTTAACCTTTTGCTATTAATAAACATTTTCTTAATTTTGATCTAATGATCTTTTTTTACGTTGAGTTAATTAATCACGACCAGCTGATACACCTAGATGTTTAATAAAGAACGGATTGGTGGAAAAAAAGTCGGAATCATGAAAAGCATTTTCACATAAAGAGGTAAGCGATCGCGAAGCTTTGCTTCTAGAATTCTGACTACATAAAAACACACCTCATGAGCAAGTCTTTCGATTGAGTTAGACTCCAAAGTTCATTTCTTATAATTATATCAAAGCCTATAGTCATCCCAATTTCTTTGTTACCCGATATTAAACATGTATGTTACTTGGGGCAGTTTGTTGGCAGGGCCCCAACTTATTTTTTCTACAGGTTTGGGCAAAAAGTTTTAATTATTAGGTGGGAGGATTTTTTTTTTTGAATTAGTGCTAATTAATTGGAGACAAGTTATTGGGCATCAAAATAAATCCCCAAGTTTTAAAAAATATATTTTCGTCCAACGATTTAAATAAAAAATAAATTATAATTATTCCAAGTTTTCAACCCAGCCCCACGTTTTAGAATTTATATTGTGATCCAAAGTAAAAAATAATAAAATAAATCAAAATAAAAATTTAAAAATATATCTTTTGCCTTATATAAAAAATATATAGAATTATATTTCCATCTCCCAATTCATTCCCAAATAATAAAATAATTCAAAATAAAAATCTAAAAATATATTTTTTACCTTATGAAAGAGAAATATAAAATCATATTCCCCTCTCAATTCATTCCCACGTTTTTATTGCCACGTCTGAAATATGTTCCATTGACGGCTATTGTTGGAGTTTAAGCTTAAAGCTTGAAAAAATGAATTTTTGAAATAGTATTTCATTTTAAGTGAGTATTATTGAATTTTATTAGAGATTTTTTGATGAGTTTAAATCTCAAATTTTAGAGAAATTCGAGAAGATTTAAGATTATTTTGGATTAAATTTTGAATTTGAGCTTGAGTATAGCCATTATTAAAGCTTGAGCTTCAGAATTGAAAAATGAATTTTATGAACGAATGATTTATTTCAAGTGGGTGTTATTGGTTTTTGTTGGTGAGGAGTCTAAATCTCAAATTTAAGGGAATTTGGAGAAGATTTAAGGTGATTTTGCATAAAATTTCATATTTGTGCTGGAAGTACAAGATAAACATTTTAGATTTGAGCTTGAGGTTGAAGATGAACATGGGGAAGTGGGAAAAAACGCACTGATAACTAAAAGTTTTGCGCATAAACACTAAGCCATATTTTATCTTCTACTAAGCGTTGTTGAAAAATGGGGGAAAACGCACAAATAACTTAAAGTTTCGTGCATAGACACTAGGCATTATTTTATCTTCTACTAAGCGTTGTTGAAAAATGAGAAAATACGCATTAATTCTTGAAAATTATATGGATTGGCATTTAAAAGGGTAATTAACGAGTATATAGCGGCATATTAATATAAACACCAATATTAATGAAAAATAAGATTATTATGCACTGTTAATTGTCACACATAGAAACTAGACAAAATTGTATCTTCTACTAAACGTGTTTGAATTTTTTACATTAAATGGATAATTATAGTTATATCACCAATTTAAAGTTGTTATATATGATCACCACAACCAATATCAATGAAAATATCAATATCAAACGTCATATTAATATAAACACCAACATCAATGAAAATATATATGATATTCACATATAGTTATATCACCAATTTATAGTTGTTACATATGATTATCACAAAAATAGGAAAAATATGCACATTAAATGGGTAAATTATAGTTGTGTCACCAACCAAGTTGTTATATATGATCATCACAACCAATATCAATGAAAATATCAATATCAAACGTAATATTAATATAAACACCAATATCAATAAAAAAAAATGATGTTCACATATAGTTATGTCATCAATTTATAGTTGTTACATGTGATCATCACAACTAAAGACTTTCACTAACATATTATTAACATCACTCAATTAGTGTCATTGTTTGGATCATTATAATGTTATTTCACTAATTGCATGATGACTATGTATTGTTTAGTCAAAAATATAAGTTTAGAATTTTAGAATTAGTTCAATTCTTATTTAATAAATGTTTCTTGATTAAAAAATATGTGTCACATTATATATTCTACTAATATTTTACAGGTGAATTATAAACTAAACATCCAGAACTCGCAAAACATGTGTCACGATGTATATTTTACTAATATTTTGTAGGTGAATTATAAACTAAATGTTCAAAACTCGCAAAACATGTGTCACACTGTATATTTTACTAATCTTTTGTAAGATAATTATAAACTACTCGTTCAGAACTCGCAAAACATGTGTCACATTGTATATTCTACTAATATTTTGTAGGTGAATTATAAATTAAACGTTCAGAACTCGCACATAACTACAATGATAATTTTTTTCAAACCCAACGTCCAAATAACGATAATATTTTCATTATAAATACCTTAATTCCCAGTTTTTTTTACTAAAGAGTAAATAACCGACATATAACGCCAGTGAAGATTATTAAAAACATCGTTCATTAATTACTAAAATGTCACAGAATTCGTCGTCTAAGACGTATGCCACACAAAAGGGAATATGAGGTGTGGTGATTTAGCTTCCATTAGGATTTTAAAGACATCACAATATCCTGGAAGAGAGTTTTATGGCTGTGCGAAAGAAAAAGTTAGTATTTAATTTGCTTACGTCTTTTTTAACTTGATAACAACTAATTTATATATATATATATATATATAACAATTTATCTAATGAACTTGTTGTTATATAACAAATATTTTATCTACTGAGTCTAGTGTTAAATTTGCCTAACAATTTGTCTAAGAAACATGTTATTACAACGAATATTTTTTCTACTGGGTCTAGTGATGAAATAACTCTGATTAATAATTTTCATAATGAAACTGTTATTATAATGATTGTTTTAGCTACTGAGTCTAGTGTTAAACTTTTCTAACAATTTGCCCAAGGAACCTGTTATTATAACGGATGTCGTGTCTAGTGATGAAATAAAGTTGCCTAACAATTTTGATAATGAAGCAGTTATTATAACGACTGTTTTAGCTAGTGAGTCTAATATTAAATTTGCCTAATAATTTTTCTAATGAAGCAGTTATTATAACGAATGTCGTGTCTAGTGAGTCTAGTGGTGAAACATTTATGTAAATTTTAAACATATGCAAACATAAGAACTGCCAATGCAAAAATTTAGTCTATTTCAGACCTGAACAAGTATTCTGCTAGACTATTTTTGGCAGTGTCCTCTTTTTCTTTTGGACGTACAGTTGTTGTAATTTGATCTAAAATCATGTCAGATCTTAACCAAACTGCTTCAAATTTCATATATGAGCTCCCCTCCACGTTTCGATTCTTTTGAGATATCACCTGTGTGAAATAGAGCTCGATTGTGGTAATCCAAATTTAAACAATCATCTTCTTCAACCTTTAGAGTTGCTATAAAATCGATCCAAAATCATGTCAAATCTCAACGAAATTTCTTCAAATTTCATATATGAATTCTCCTTTATGTTCTGATTTTTCTGAGGTATCACTCACTCAAATGGAGCTCGTTTGCGATAACTCACATTTTTTAATTAGAGCTTCGAAGCTTTGTTAATAGTCGTCAATGGCTTCCAGCTCCTTCTTCACGTTTTTCAGCAACCAACATGTATATATATACTTCAAGTTTAGCTTTCAACGATAATTACACACATAGAAAATGAATGAATGAGAGAATTTGGGAGTAAAATAATTTTGGGAGAAGAAGAACATGAGAGAAAGAAAGAGAAAAAGAAAGGGATTTTTTTAAAAAGCTTAAAACTTAACCCTGAAGTTTTTAAAAAATACAAAGAGACCCTCATGTGTTTGTTAATTCTATCATTAGTAATTACTAAACCAAAAATAAATAGAAAATAAAAAAGTCCCCTGCCACTTACAAAAAAACTTTTAGGGTCCTGCCAACTAAATTACCTTTATGTTATATTCATATGTTTTAGATGTTCGGTCTTGGACTTGTAAGGGTGTAAGATCCCATATCAGGTAATGAATTTAATAATTGATCTTATTATATAATCTTGATCCTCTCACATCATAAGCTAATTATTGAATTTAATTAATTATTTCCAAAATTTATTTCTTATTATGAATATGATTCAATAACAATATGCTATGTTGATTGATAGCCATATGTATGTTTTGTGATCTCTAGGTTGCTGCACGTTTGATCATTAATTTTTGCGTTGCTACCATTATTTAAGGATCAAGTCACGCTTTACTTGGACAGGTACCAAAATAATGTAATTACGATTGGTGAGTTTGAAGTTATTTTTTAAAACAAAAATGGATGAAGAAAAGAATTTTAGGAATCTAGTAGCTCAGTTGGTTGGCTACTTGAACTTTCAATTTGTTAACGAGGGTTTGAATCTCCACGTTGTAATCCCCTATGTAGACCTGTCCATCGGGTCGGGGATCCGCCGACCCGACCCGACCCAAAAAAACCAGGGCCAGGGTCAGCTTATAGCTGACTCGCGAGCCACTCGACCCGAAAAAGCGGGGACCCGACCAGGGTCAGGGTCAAAATATTTTACCCGTCTGACCTGGCCCTACCTCGACCCGACCCCGACCCGCATATTTTTAATATAATTTATATTATTTTCCCTTCATTAATATTTATTTTGTACTTATATATATTTTTGCCATTAATAAGTGATATAATGCATGTTTTTATAATATATGTATTGCTCTAATCTACATTGAGCTCGACATAAAATAAGATAAAAACGGTAGCTGATTATTAATTATATATTTATATTATTAGTCGTTCTGTTAATATCACGGAAGCATAATGTAGGGAGAGAAAGTAGTTGTAAATTGGTGAAACTTTAAATGGTCATAAATCTGCGCTCGAATGTCCGTTTTATCCGATTTTTTTTATGTTTTGCGTATTTTTTCGAGATAGGGCCGGTCAAACAGCCATAAGGCAGTTTGGCGCAGCCAATTTTTAGAAAAACATCCGTTTTCCCAATCAATTTGTGTTTTCCCCAAATCGGTTTCTAATTTTCTTTTTCTTTAGTCAGATCTGACGATATACAATACATTTCAACGTCGAAATTTCGTGGTAATGTAGGGGTGAATGCCAATTTCAGTTTTGGAAATTTATTTTTTTAGAAAAAATAAAAAAATCCCCGACCCGGCCCAACCCTGTCCCACCAAAAAATTATGACGGGTCAGGGCAAAAAAAAATAGGGTCAGGATCGGGCAAGCAAAAAAATAAAGTCACCCGATCCGGCCCTGACCCAGCCCGACCCGACCTTTGGACAGGTCTACCCCTATATAATAATAATAAAAAAAGATGAAGAAAAGAATTCTAGAAGCCCGTCAATGAAAGTTTCACTTCACGTGAAATAACAAAGTATATATTTTACTTCACAAAAAAAAAAAGGATGATAAAAATATAAGAAAATGATTATTTTACTTTAATACTGAAAATAAAATAATTTTTTTTTTTAGAGAAACAACGTAATCACACTAGACATGCATGGTAGCTATGACATTACAGATAAAATAAAACAATTGAAATTATAATAAATTTCCATTAGTTTTATTTCAACCTATGGCTTTCCATTTTTTGGCAGGGGGTACGTATTTCGCCCAAAATAATGGGAAAGAAAACATCGATTGATACCTTTGGCACTACAGGCTAAATTAATACTTAGATAAAATGCTAAAATCCAAAAAAAATCATGTAATAAAGGAGTTGATGGCGCTCTGGCATGGACAGCGTGGGTTCGATTCCCCGCAAGCACGAAGAAACTCTGCATGTTGGGGAATTTGACCTTGTCTCATTGATCAGTTGTACGCTCCCAGAAAAGCGGCCACCGGAGCACATCCCGCGATTTACCTGGTAATAGTGTTGAAGGACCGGTGCTATTACCTCCAGGACGTCTGGGTAATACCAGTGAAGTAGTCAGGGGCAAGCCTGGAAACCTGGATTATCAAAAAAAAATAAAAATAAAGGAGTTGATGGCGAAGGAATTGTAATTTAAAATAATATATTCGTGCTGTCAAGAATGGACGTTGATATTTTTCTTTTTCTTTGGCCCTAAAGTAAGGTGATATTTTATGGAAAATAATAGTTTACTACAAAAGATTACTCCCTATATATCATTCAAGAAATGTGTGTACCATCATCAATGGATATACAAGTTTTGTATTCTATAAGATAGTGATATTATTAGTTATCCATTTTCCTATCTGCTATCATTGGCAGGGTGATGGCATATATTTGTTATTAATTTAATTTAGTATTGCATAAATGGTTTGTTACCTTAAATTGTCAAAAATATCTTTCTTCAAATAAGTGGATTATACATGTAGCTCATTGATCTTTTAAGTATCCCGAAGTCATATATATCCATATCATTGTTGCAACTTGCAATCGATAATAAGATAGAATAATGGACTTTATCCTTGGGAAAAAAACATATGCCCTCTAAAATATCGTACTTTGAACTTACTTTTTAAAAAAACTTGGAGATCACTAAATTTTCCGAGGATTGAGGGGTCAAAGTATTCACCTTGAAAGAAAACAATCTTTCAATATAAAAATTAGAATTTGTGTTTTTATTTGGAGCCCGGACAACAACAACAACAACATACCCAGTGAAGTACACAACGTGGGGTCTGGAGAGGGTAGAGTGTACGCAAACCTTACATCTATCATGGTAGGTAGAGCGGTTGTTTCCGAGAGACCTTCGGCTCAAGACAAATCATAAGCACAAGCAAAGTAAGAGAAACAGTCAGATCCGGACAAAAAATTTAAAGCAGTATGAAAATGCTGGTATCAAATGTAAATAAGTCATGCTGGGATGGATGTGTCAGCATACAAAGAAGGATAAGATTAGAAATGATGATATTCGAGACAAAGTGAAAGTAGCCTCGGTGGAGCTCGGACACAAATTAAATAAAACTCAGTGACAAAAGAAAACCTCACACAAAATGTTCCCCGTCGATCACATATGTTTATTGTCATTTTGACCCAGAGATAAATATCACACTTCCTTTGACTCAATTTATGTGGCATGCTTGCTAGAAAAATAAATAAAAATGAATTGAAGAAGAAAGGTTTTGTCATGAAAAGATCATTCTCATTAAAGAGATATTGGGGGTTACCAACAATTTCCTACAAAATTCAACAAACTTCTACGTTATTTCAGTATATTTCTTGTATTTATAAAACTTGAGAGATTACTTTTCAGAAAATTGATCTCCTTTAAGGAACAAAGCATGTGTTGTTCAATTTAAAACTTTCAATTATTACAAACTAACTTAACATACTTTCCTTTTCTAGTATGTACCAAAAACAAAATTATATATTTTTATTTAGAAATAATTTAACTTTAAATATTTTATTTACTCAGATGATTTATAGCACATTGTGACTTATTCTAGCTAGACGACAAGTTTAAAATATCTTTCTATCTTTTATAAAATTTTGTGCCCTTGTCACACTTGTATAAATCAGGGCAGAGGGAATAATCTGTTTTCTACGTTACGTGTGAATTACGATCCTAAAAAATTCGTAGAGGTCGACCATACACTAATATCGAATTCGAATGCATGCATCGTTCGATGATAGTTGAGACTTGAGAGCACGTTTTGTTGTTGTGCCTGTGTTCAAAAATAAGGAAAAACAGAAACCAAAAGGAAAGACAAAAACCAGAAAAAACAGAAACTGGAAAAATAATACAGAAGTAAGAAAATATCCGAGACCACAGAATTCACCGTGTGTCCTTAAGGAATTTAATCCCCTCACTTTGTACCCGAGGTTATGGATTACTTCCTCCCGGGATAAAACGGATATACGTCGCGCAGAGTAGCGTACGTCAAACGCCTTCGACTTCGACGAACTCAAAGTTGGCAACGAAACACAAGTAAGACTCGATAGTTTTATTTGTGAAAAAAGAATGCTGAGAATTTCGAGATGCGCAGAAATTTTTGGTTTTTGGTATCTTTAAAATGAGGCATTGCCTTAGTTTATATAGCCTTGAAGGTGCCTCTTCGGAATAGGTTGGTGATTGTTCGGAAAGGTTGCCTTCCATTTCTCATTCACACCGACTTGGCTAGTTTTATTCATTAACTAGCTTTAACAATCCCCCACATGAATGGGGAATGGCTATATGATGAAAAACATGCATGACAAAAAACCGTGTGATTCGTAAGCAAGGATTAATCGCATCCGGATAAGTAGATTTCTCTTTGAACTTTCCGTAGTGAACATATGTCGGATATACTCGGTCAATCGGTAGATGTGATATCCTTGAACCGTCGAGCTTTGGTGTATACCTAGACAACCACATGTCACACAATTAACCCTTTAACCGTCTTTGGTTCTCATTGTTTTGTTCGTTTCGACCATGAACACGCCTGTTCATAAGTGCGTAGAGAATTGGCCTTACATAATTCTCCTTGAAGCGGCTTACACTTCACACTTACATAGGTGATTCCTAAATGTGTCATCCCGTAGATACACTATTTGATATACCCCGTACCAAACTTAGGAACCACTAAAAAGCCGCAATGCTTTATCCCGGTACCGAACATTGTCTCATCACGAGAATGGACCAAAGAGTTATTGTGACAATGTTGAACCGTCATTAATGACTTTGTTTGATCTCTTTGAACCTAGATCTTGGGATCTCCGGTCTTCTAGGTAGAGTTACCGTCACGATGACTTGTCCTCGGCCATAGTCCCATTCCCCTTGATGATCTTTCAACTACCTCTCTAGTTAGGCCTTTAGTTAGTGGATCCGACACATTATCTCTTGACTTAACATAGTCAATTGTGATAATTCCACTAGAGAGTAGTTGTCTAACGGTATTATGTCTTCGTCGTATGTGACGAGACTTTCCGTTGTACATAAGGCTCCCGCTCTTCCTATTGCCGCTTGGCTATCGCAATGTATGCATATAGGAGCCAACGGTTTGGGCCAAAATGGAATATCTTCTAAGAAATTCCGGAGCCATTCAAAGCTTCTTCACCGGCTTTGTCTAAAGCTATGAACTCGAGATTCCATTGTAGAGCGGGCGATACATGTCCGTTTGGATGACTTCCAAGACACTCGCTCCTCCACCTATGGTAAAAACATATCCACTTGTGGATTTAGTTTCGATTGAACAGGTGATCCAATTTGCATCATTGTATCCTTCAATAACTGCAGGATACCGTTATAATGCAAAGCAAAGTTTTGAGTATGTTTTAAATACCCCAAAACTCGTTTCATTGCCGACCAATGTTTTTGGTCGGGATTACTAGTGTAGCGACTTAGTTTACTTATAGCACATGCAATATATCGGGTCGTGTACAGATTCATGATATACATCAAACTTCCCAACACTGGCATAATCCAATTGAGAATGACTTTCACCTTTATTCTTTGCAAGAGCAAGGTTCATATCAATTGGCGTCTTTGCAACTTTAAAGTCCAAATACTTGAACTTTTCAAGTACCGTTTCAATATAATGAGATTGAGACAATGCTAGACCTTGAGGAGTCTTATGGATTTTAATTCCCAGAATTAAATCGGCAACTCCTAAGTCTTTCATATCAAACTTACAAGCAAGCATGCGCTTAGTAGCATTTATGTTAGCAATGTCGTTACTCATTACCAACATATCATCCACGTACAAACAAACAATGACTACGTGGTTTGGAGTGTTCTTAATGTAGACACATTTATCACACTCATTTATCTTGAATCCATTTGACAAAGCATTGTATGGTCAAATTTTGCATGCCATTGTTTGGGTGCTTGTTTTAGTCCGTAAAGAGACTTAACAAGTCGACACACCTTCTTCTCTTTCCCCGGAACTACAAACCCCTCAAAGTTGTTCCATGTAAATTTCTTCCTCTAACTCTCCATTTAAGAAGGCTGTTTTCACATCCATTTGATGGATTTCAAGACCGTACACGGCGGCTAACGCTACTAACACCCGAATAGATGTAATCCTCGTTACCGGCGAGTATGTATCAAAGTAATCAAGACCTTCTCGTTGTCTAAACCCTTTAACAACTAGTCTTGCCTTATATTTATCAATAGTACCATCACTTTCATTTTCTCGCTTGAAAATCCATTTGGAACCTAAAGGTTTATTCCCTGGAGGAAGGTCAACCAATTCCCAAGTATGGTTGTTTAAGATGGATTCTATCTCACTATTGATTGCCTCTTTCCAAAATTGAGCTTCCGATGAAGACATAGCTTCGTTGAAGGTTCGAGGCTCATTCTCCAACAAAAATGTTAGAAATTTCGGTCCAAATGAAGTAGACGTCCTTTGACGTTTGTTGCGTCTCGTTTTTCCTCATCAGAATATTTTCCTTTGTTTCTTCCCGAGGTCGTTTAGATTCTTTGCTAGACGACTCACATTCCTTTTTATACGGATATATGGTTTCAAAGAAGTCGCATTATCTCGATTCAATTACCGTATTTACTCGAATGTCGGGATTTTTCGATTTGTGAACCGAAATCGATATGCCTTACTATTTGTGGCATATCCTATGAAAACACAATCAATGGTTTTAAGTCCTATTTTTACCCTTTTGGGTTTAGGAATTTGCACCTTGGCCAAACACCCCCACACTTTGAAGTATCCCTAATTGGGCTTCCTTCCTTTCCACTTTTCGTATGGAATAGATTTTGTTTTGCTATGGGGCACTCGATTGAGTATTCGGCTAGTCGTTAGAATGGCTTCCCCCACAAGTTCGGGGTAAACCGAACTTATTAACAGGGCATTCATCATTTCTTTCGGGGTTCTATTTTTCCTTTCCGCAATTCCGTTTGATTGTGGCGAGTAAGAGCGATTGTTTGATGAATAATGCCATATTCCAAACATATTTGTTCAAAAGGAGATTCATATTCACCGCCCCTATCACTCCTTATCATTTTAATCTTTTTGTTAAGTTGAGTCTCAACTTCAGTTTTGTATTGCTCGAATGCTTCAATTGCTTCATCTTTACTATTAAGTAAATAAACGTAGCAATACCGCGTACTATCGTCGGTAAAAGTTATGAAATACTTCTTTCCACCGCGAGATGGGATTGACTTCATGTCACAAATATCGTATGGATTAAGTCTAAAGGACTTGAATTCCTTTCAACCGACTTATAAGGATGTTTAACATACTTAGACTAAAACACAGATTTGACATTTTGATTGATTGCATTCAAACTTAGGCAATACTTCCAAACTAATCATTTTTCGCAAGGTTTCGTAATTGACATGTCCTAAACGTGAATGCCATAAATTATTTGACTCAAGTAAGTAAGACGAAGCGAAACTTTATTATTATTGGCAACGACCATTACATTCGTTTGAAAAGGCCCTCTCGTGAGGTAACCTTTTCCTATGTACATCTCGTTCTTACTTATTACAACCTTGTCAGAAACAAAAACACACTTAAAACCGTTCTTTACTAGAAGTCCGGTAGATACTAGATTTTTCCTAATTTCAGGAACATGACAGACGTTGTTAAGAGTCACCACCTTGCCAGATGTCATCTTCAGCAGTATCTTTCCATAACCTTCAATTTTGGCCGTTGCAGAATTTCCCATATATATGGTATCGTCGGGCCCGGCGGGAGCATATGAAGCAAAGGCTTCTATAACAAAGCACAAATGTGGCGAGTGGCGCCAGAGTCAATCCACCACTCTTTCGGATTTCCCACTAAGTTGCACTCAGACAACATAGAGCACAAGTCATCAACTTCCTCGTTTGTTTCAACCATATTAGCCTGACCCTTCTTCTTTACCTTTTTCGGAGCACGACAGTCTGCAACTTTGTGTCCGATTTTTCCACAATTGTGGCGGTTTCCTTGAATTTCTTCTTGTTGGGATAGCTCCTTGGTCCCGATGCATTTTTCCTCTTTTTCGATTAGTTGGGGCGGTTTCAACAATATGTGCTCCCCTATGGTTGATCTCACATTTGCCTTCTTCTCCGCCGCCTTGTTATCTTCCTCGATTCTCAAACGGACGATGAGATCCTCCAGTGTCATCTCCTTTCGCTTGTGTTTCAAGTAATTTTTGAAGTCCTTCCATGAAGGAGGCAGCTTCTCTATTACCGCCGCAACTTGAAACGCCCCACTAATCACCAAACCTTCGGCGAGTAGATCGTGGATGATAACCCGCAACTCTTGAACTTGAGTAACAACAGACTTGCCATCTACCATTTTGTAGTCCGAGAAACTTGGCGACGATAAATTTCTTTAATCCAAAGATCTTGTTTTATATTTCTTTTCCAACGCATCCCATAGATCTTTTGATGTTTCCACATTACTATAGACGTTGTAAAGATCATCCTCCATCCGCTAAGAATATAATTCTTGCACAAAAAAAATCGAGTGCTTCCATGCCTCGATTACAACAAAACGTTCATTCTCGGTGTTGATTCCGCAAAATCGGAATGACCTCCTTAATAAACTTTTGGAGGTTTAAAGTAGTTAAATAGAAGAACATCTTTTGTTGCCATCGTTTGAAATCAATTCCGGTGAATTTTCCAAGCTTCTGCGCGGAGCGGTCTTGGTGCTGGCAAGATGACCGGAGGACGCAGCATTGCTCGTAGAACCAACCATGGGGGCTAGTGTGGCGATGGCAGTAGCATTCAAATTTGGAGTCATGTCTCCCATTTCGTCGCAAACGAAGCAACGAGAAAAAGTTTAATAAACGGTGAAAACTTCAAACCGAATCGGTTTTGACAAGCGAAGCAGATGTAATACACAATGGTGAAGATTTTATTTCTTCAAACCGAATCAAGGTTACACAAAAGATTTAAAATCCTTGAAACGAAATGCGATAAATTGTATGTTGTATACTTGATGAAGTTTTTATATCTTCAAATCAAGTACCCAAATGAGTAGAAAATTATGAAAACTTTAATCTGAACCGGAGTAAAAAATTCGAAGATTTTAGTCTCCAAACAACATATTAGTTCGTTACACCGAAACAACAAACACCTTTTTTTTTTCCCCAGTAAATTGTATGTTGTATACTTGATGAAGTTTTTATATCTTCAAATCAAGTACCCAACGAAGTAGAAAGTTATGGAAACTTTAATCTCAACCGGAGTAGAAAATCCGAAGATTTTAGTCTCCAAACAACATACAAGTTCGTTACATCGAAACAACAAACATACACCATTTTTTTTTCCAGAGAATTGTATGTTGTATACTTGATGAAGTTTTTATATCTTCAAATCAAGTACCCAACGGAGTAGAAAGTTATGGAAACTTTAATCTCAACCGGAGTAGAAAATCCGAAGATTTTAGTCTCCAAACAACATACAAGTTCGTTACATCGAAACAACAAACATACACCTTTTTTTTTTTCCAGTAAATTGTATGTTGTATACTTGATGAAGTTTTTATATCTTCAAATCAAGTATCCAACGGAGTAGAAAGTTATGAAAACTTTAATCTCAACCGGAGTAGAAAATACGAAGATTTTAGTCTCCAAACAACATACACTTTTTTTTTTCCGACAACTTTCTGTAATTGTTAAACAATGAACACAGAAATAATGATTAAATTCCTTAAGCTTGTTGTTGTGCCTGTGTTCAAAAATAAGGAAAAACAGAAACCAAAAGGAAAGACAAAAACCAGAAAAAACAGAAACTGGAAAAATAATACAGAAGTAAGAAAATATCCGAGACCATTAATTCACTTTGTGTGTCCTTAAGGAATTTAATCCCCTCACTGTACCCGAGGTTATGGATTACTTCCTCCCGGGATAAAACGGATATACCGTCGCAGAGTAGCGGTACGTCAAACGCCTTCGACTTCGACGAACTCAAAGTTGGCAACGAAACACGGTAAGACTCGATAGTTTTATTTGTGAAAAAGAATGCGAGAATTTCGAGATGCGAGAAATTTTTGGTTTTTGGTATCTTTAAAATGAGGCATTGCCTTAGTTTATATAGCCTTGAAGGTGCTCTTCGGAATAGGTTGGTGACTGTTCGGAAAGGTTGCCTTCCATTTCTCATTCACACCAACTTTGCTAGTTTTATTCATTAACTAGCTTTAACACGTTTGACCAAAGATGAATTTTTCAATTCAGAAAAATGATGTTTTATAACAAAAAGACAACAGTTCGCTTTCAGAAACAAGACATTATATTGATGACGACCATACACGAAAGTTTAGAACACAACTGCATCCACATATTTGTCATCCAATCAATCCGAAGATATTTGTCTCCAGACACTTCGAAACATTAAATTAAAGTTGCTGGCTGCCATTTTTCTCTAGCATAGTCCAAATTAAACTACTCAAATTCATCATTCTATCGGCTCAACCCACAACCAAGCAGGTCACATAAAAAAACGTAAACAAAGGTGTGTTTGGTATAGATGAAAATACGTCTTTGAAAAGTGCTTTTTCATTATTATATAATATTTATATAAAAATAATTTATATATATATGAAAAAAATAATCCCTTGATTATTTTCATTAATGAAAGAATATATATACAATTTACAATTTTTCATAATAGGAAAATCATATTCCTATTCTATTCCCAAAACCTTATTCTAGTTGTACAAGAATCATATAATTATGGTAAGTGTACAATACTAATTTAATACAATATTTACACAACATAAATCTTCCAAAAACCGTGATATAAGCCATGGAAGTACCATGACTATACATGAATAATGAATTATCAGACATGTTGTGTGAAAACCCAATAGACGAAACATAGTCTGGAAATCTCTTATACTAAGCCCGTGGGGCCTGCTTAAGCCCATACAAGGACTTCTTCAATAAACAGACATGATGAGGATATTTGGGGGGTCGAAAACCCAATGGATGATGCATGTAAACAGTCTCCTTAAGATCACCATGTAAGAAAGTAATTTTCACATCTAACTGATGAATGGGCCAAGCTTTCGAAAGAGCCAGACCGAGAACAGTGTGAATGGTAGCCGGTTTGACCACCGGACTAAACGTCTCACCACAATCCACGCCAACCTGCTGAGTCTTACCATCACCTACAAGACGAGCCTTATGCCTAGCAAAAGAACCATCAGAATTATACTTATGAGTGAAAATCCACATAGACCGAATAATATTAACACCAGAAGGACGGGGTGCTAACTCCCACGTCTTATTTTCAATAAGAGCATCATATTCGTCGTTCATAGCCAATTTCCAATTCGGGTCATTTAATGCGGACACTGGTTACGGGGCAAAGGGGATTTACGAACAATAGAATTTAAATTAAAATGTCTTTTTTCAGTTTAAAAATACCCGTTGACTACGAGTGACCGGTATGTGACTTGGGGGAGAATTAGGTGGATTTTGGGACAAAATTGGCGGGGTGACAGACTAGCCTGCATGTAGTGGGCCTGCTGGCCCAACACGGGAAGCAGGAACTGGCAGGGACTGGGTTGGGACGGTGCACTTGGTAGGTAGCCCACTGGACTGGGATTAAGAGGACGGTCAGAGGCAGGAGTGGTCTGGGTTGGCGGTTGTGGGCCTGTTGGCGGGGCAGTGGCACGAGATTGGTCCAACATATGATGGATAAGATATGGCGGGACCCCGTCATCCAAAAATTTATACGAACTAGGCCCGGGACTACCGACCTTTGCAAATGAAAATTAGGTTTCATAAAAAATAACATGACGATTAATGATGATTTTATTAGAGGATAAATCAAAATATTTATAACCACGATGATTAGACGGATAACCCAGAAACACACAAGGGGTAGAACGGGCATGCAGTTTGTTAATTGTGGTGGACGGAAATAGTGGATAACATAAGCACCCAAAGACCCTAAGATGTGAATACGGAAGAGTCTTATTATATAGGATTTGAAGGGGGGATGAATATGCTAAACCTTTGGTAGGAGGAATGTTAAGAAGATATGTAGCCATTTGTAGAGCATGATGCCAAAAGGAAGGTGGTAAGAAAGCATGGACCAATAACGTTCGGACAATATTATTAATGGTACGAATTTTGCGTTCTGCTTTCCCATTTTGTGAGGACAAGAGAAATGAAAATTTATTCCATTAGTACTACAAAAATCCTGAAACAACCCACTATCATATTCTTTGCCATTATCACATTGAATATTTTTTATTTCCCGTTCGAATTGGTACGGATGAATGCTCTAAATTTTTAAAAAGTGGGAAAATGTGAGATTTTTTCGCTAACGGAAAAGTTCATAAGAAATTAGAATAATCATCCAAAACTATAACATAATAACGATGGCCCAGAGAACTGAGAACAGGAGACGTCCATAAATCGCTATGAATAATATCAAATGACATTACAGTACGAGATTTATATTCAACAAACGACAATCTAACAAGTTTTCCTAGAGGACAAGATTGACAAATTGGAGTGCTATGCGAACCCTTATAAGAAATAAAATTATTTTTACGTAATGAAGAAATAATAGACGACCCAAGGTGACCCAAACGTGCATGCCATAAGGAAGGAGCAGTTTGCTGCATATGACGGGTAATAGGGGTTGTTGGGCCCAGTTCCACGGCCATAGGCCCCACGGCTGTGGCCAATGGGTTTGCGGCCCATTGGCACCCCCGTTATTTCCACCTTGGTTTCCACCACGGTTTTCACCATTATTTTTGCGATTCTGACACCTTTTGTCGCCACAGTTGTTGCGGTTTTGGCCAGAATTGTTGGAGACGGATGGAGAAAAGGTGGACTCGGTCACCATGATGACAGAAGGGGCCCAGTGGCCGTTTTCTTAGCCAAGCATGCTTCTTCGAGCGTGAGCATAGAACGGGCCTAATAAAAATGCAGAAGATGACTGCTCTAACGAAGAAGCGTACCAATGCCACTATAGGCCTCAGATAGGCCTGCAACCATTTGAAGGACAAGACGATAGTTGGTAACGGGCGCACCAACGTTGCGGAGTTGGTCCGCCAATTCCTTCAACCTGTTATGAGAGAACTCAACTGAAGAAACAAAATCAACAAACTATTTGTTGTACCAGGCTTTAGGAGCTTGCTTGAGCCCATATAACGATTTCTGCAGAAGACATACATGATTAGGACGTTCCGGGTCCCTAAAACCCAAGGGTTGATGCATGTACACTATTTCTGTTAGTTCACCATGTAAAAACGTATTCTTAACATCCAACTGATGAATGTGCCATGATTTAGTTAGAGCAAGACTGAGCACGGTGTAAATGGTTGCCGGTTTGACAACCAGATTGTAAGTTTCTCCACAATCCACGCCAACATGTTGACCCGCACCATCACCTATAAGACGGGCTTTATGCCTCTCAAAAGAACCGTCAGATTTTTCTTTATGTCGGAAAATCTACATAGAACGAATAACATTAACATCAGAAGGACGGGACACTAAATCCCACGTCATATTTTTAATAAGAGCATTATATTTATCATCCATAGCCATTTTTCAATTTGGGTCTTTGAGTGCAGACACAGAGTTACGTGGTAAAGGTGATTTTATGGCATGAGTGAGTAGGCCATAGTGATATTTTGTATTTGGTTTAAAAATACCATGTTGGCTTCTTGTAATGGGTTTGTGGTCCGAACTCAAAGTGGGCTGGAAATAGGTGGAAGTGAAACAGACTGTGCAAGCTGGATTGGGCCTGGGCCTTCGACGGTAGGCTAAGAAGTGGACTGAGAGGCAGTCTGGGATGGACTAGGCAGTCCGGTGAACTGCTGCCTGGTGAGCTAGGCTGTTGAGGACTAGGCAGTCCGGTGGAATTGCTGCCTGGTGAGCTAGGCTGTTGAGGATTGGGCAGCGGAGATGTGGGTTGTGGTGTTTGGGTCGGCTCATTTTAGAGAGGTGTTGGCTTATTTTGTATGTGGTGAATCACATAATGGGAAAGCTCGTCATCTAGAAAATCATATGTTGAGGAAGTGGGGTTATGCAACTTTGAAAACGGGAATTGAGTTTCATCAAATAATGTGGCAACTAATGATAATTCTATTTGAATACAAAACATAGCATTTATAACCGCGATGATTTGATGGATAGCCCAAAAAGACAGAAGGTGTGGAACGGGGTTGAAGCTTATTTATCATAGTAGCAGGGAAGAGGGGATAACATAAGCAACTGAAAACACGTATGTGGGAATAGGATGGGTCTTTTTGGTACAAAATATTTAGAGGAGATTGATAGGCGAGAGTTTTACTTGGTAAGATGTTAAGGAGATATGTTGTCATTTGTAATGCATGGTGCCAAAATAAAGGAGAGAGTGAAGCATGAGCCATCAAAGTTCGAATGATGTTGTTAATAGACCGGATTTTTCTTTCGGCTTTTCCATTTTGGAAAGAAGTATGAGAACAGGAAAAAATGAAAAGAAATTCCTTTTCCTTTACAAAGACTAAAAAAGGACCATTATCATATTCTCTACCATTATCACATTTGATATTTTTTAACTCCCGTTCGAATTGAGTTTTAATATTGGCTCGAAAAGTGATAAAGGTTGAATATACTTGAGATTTTTTGGAGATGGGAAAAGTTCATAAAAAGTTTGAAAAATTATCCAAGTATAGCACATAATATTTGTGACTCGAAGAACTCAAAACATGAGATGTCCACAAATCACTATGTAAAATATCAAAGGGCATAGAAGTAGAGTTATGAGAATCAACAAATGGCAATTTAACATGTTTACCAAGATGACATGAATGACAAAAACTAGAGTTTCTTGTTTTAGTATATTCAATCAAATTATTTAGCCTAAGGAAGTCTAAAACAGGTGCTCCGGATGACCTAAACTGTCATGCCAAAGGGAAGATGATAAAGTTGCAAAAGTGAATGAAGAAACATCTTGAATTGTGGTCGTGCTGGTGATGGGATATAGCTCGCCCTGACTATTACATCTCATTAGTGTCATCCCCGTCTGAAAATGCTTCACAGAAAATCTAAATGGATCAAATTCAACAGAAACTTGGTTATTAGTAGTAAACTTTCGAACTGAAACTAAGTTCTTAATTAAATTAGGGGCGTGAAGGACATTTTTTAACATTAATGGAGGGTGAGGGGTTTTTAATTTTGCACTACCAAAACCACTAACGGAATAGAATGGCTATTTTCAATAATCATACCATGATTTTTGCTCGAATTAAAATAAGACGAGAAATTACCTTGCGCGTTTGTCATGTGAGATGTCGCCCCGGTGTACATATACCAAGATGGATCAAGTTGAGCAGGGCTAAGTGTGTGCAAGGCCGATTCAATGTCTGTTGGGCTTGGACTTGTTGCGTTAAAAACTTGTTGTTGAGGCCTTGGCCCAAGGACGATGGGTTGCTGCTGCGGTCGTGGATTATAATTGGGCCTGGCCCAATTATAAGTTGGGTAAGGGCATGGAGGCATCGACCAAGGAGACCACTGTGCCCAAAGGTTTGCCTGCCACTGTTGTTGTTGTCCACGACCGGCGCCACTGCTGGTGTCTTCCCGCCGCCGGAGCCACTGCCTCCACCGCGGTTGCCTTTGCCAGAGTTTCGGCCACCTCCGCCGAAGTTTTTATTAATTTTCTTGTTGTTTCCCTTGTGTCCACGATTATTATTGTTATTGTTTCGATTACTATTATTGTGATTACCGTGAGAGGGGTTTTGGTAATCGTCATCGGAATTGAGGGAATTTACAACAAGAGCATATGAACCCGATTCACGGGCTGCACGTTGGAGAATTGTCGATTCCTCTAAACCCAATTAGGATTTTGCAGTTTCAAAGCTAGGCAAGGGGTCATATTGTTGAATATGAGTTACAAATCCAACATATGCCTCCGTTAAACCTGCAATCATTTCAATACCAAACGAGTGTTAGAGACATAGGCATCGACATTGTCCAATTGATCGGCGAGGAGCTTGAGACGATTGCAATAAGCCGCGGTGGTCGGAAAGTCTTCCAAGTTGGTGTTTGTAAACTGTTTTTCAAGATGAACTGCCCCGGAATGTTTATTGTCTTGGAAAATGGCGACAATTCTTTTCCAAGCCTTCTCGGCCGATTCATCGTTCACAAGAATTGAGTGGAGAATATCTTGTGATATTGTTGCATACATCCATTGCAACACGACAACGTCAAGACGGTGCCAAAGGTCAGGGCAGCGTCCTTCGCGGCATCAGCCGCCTTCTTAGCTTTCTCATCCGTAGAAGGGATGATATGATCAAGAACATTGTGGACTCTTGTGTGAACTTTGAATAGGGCTGCTCAAGAGTGATATTGGCTGGAATCATTGTCCAACAGAATTGGAATAATGGATTTGACGTTGGTTATGACCAATGCTGGATGAAATTTTGGATGATCGGTCATGGTAGACGGCGATCGGGGAGGAGTTGTAGCAGAAGAGAGGATTGCGGCTAGGTTAAAAACATGGGAAGAAGAAGAGGTGACCTAGTCTGATACCATAAAGGAATTCAATCCGGTGAGTCCTTTCATTGATATTGCTTGCAATATATACATTGGTTAATGTAAAGCTAGAAATTAGGGAAGATATTGACTAATTACAATAGAATATATGCTAACCTAATCTAGAAAATTTACATTGAATAAAATAGATATACAAGAATCATTTTCATATATTCTATAATAGCCTATAGTCTTTCGGCTCGAAAGGTGATCTAAAATAATTCTGATTGCTGACTAAATAAATAAGGAGATATATATTTTAATTAGAGTCGAACACAGGAGATAGAGTTTATTTTATCTTTTTGTGGAACACAGCCAACAGCCAACAGCCAACGGCCAATAACTTCTAACATTATGATCAATATTTTGAATGCAAATTATTAATTGAAAACAAACAAAGAGTGAACTTTGAATTAAACATAATTTGACTCAGCCATATAGTGTTAAAGACCACTAGGTTAGCTTATTAAACACGTGGGACTCTCCATTGGAGTAGCATCTTCATTTTCTCAATTGGTTGACAAAAGGTACAAATCAAAATTTTAAAAATAAGTTAGGCAGTAGATGAATATATATATTTTTTTGAAAATATAAAGCTAGTTGCAGTATTTGTTTTGGATGAGTTAAAACAACAAAAATATTAAGCCTAATCTTTTTTATGCATTTAATTAAGAATAAATTAGTAAAAATACTTTTAATTTTTAAAAATAAACACTTTCTTAAAGAGTATGTATAAATTAAAAATCTATTTATTATGAAATGGAAGAAGTAAACAAATAAAAAAGTAAAACCCAATATTTCGGGAGTTGTATGAACATAAAGTCAGAAAACTACAACTCCGATAAATTAAATTTAAAGAAGGATCGACAGATGTAATGTAACACTGAGATACCAAGTGCTTGACATGAAAATCATGTTTTTGTTGGCAAAATAATGATTTCCAAAAGACTGATTGGCTGAAATAAGGCTAAAGAAAAGTGTCACAGAAATGAACACTAGTCACTCTCTCAATGAGATGTTGAGGCTCGGCAGCCATGGCCCATGAGAGAGTATTATTGGCCTTGGATTATGACACGTGTCCCATGTAGATCCTTTCCAATCTTTTCAAATATTATAAGTACCTCAAATTTTGTCTTCATCATTTGAACATAGAAAGAGAAAAATTAACTATCAGTCCATCCTACCTACCCTATTTTTGACGAAGGAATTTAGTAGCCCATTTAATTAATTATGTGAATTTTTATTTTATTGGTGAAATTTAAATTTTCTCCTCATTTCTCCTTTCCTATCTCATATGTAATAAAAAAAAATCAAAAAGACTAATTCAGAGAAAATAACCCTCTTTCATAATTTGCTGATCTCGCGAAGGTAGATAAATATTTTATATTATTAAAATAATTTCTTAAGACAATGCTTAGAGACCCAAGCCAATTTATATATTAGCTCATAAATAAATGTCTACTCTTGCATTTCTCCCTCGTTTTCACATTATATATTTGCTTTGTGGAGTTTGATTACATTAAATTGTTTGAAACATTAAGCAAATTATTACATCAAGCCACGGAAATTAACTGTTCCATTTTCTTTAAGAGCGTCATTAATTTTTCTTTTCAATGAATAGCAAATGGTCCACGTACTATCACTTTATTCTAATTACTTACGGGTGTTTCTACCAAATCATATCGATTTATAGTAGTTAAGATTTAATAAGCTAATAATTTGTCTTACTTAATCATAGTTAAGTAAAAATGTGTATGTGCAAATATATATTTATTAATTTGATGTAAATATTCTATTAAATATTTACCTAGGCAATAGCTGTGATCGATACTGTAGGAAATTACATGGGCATACCGTATTTTTGTTATAAGATTAATATTGCGTTGTTTTTATTGAAAAGGAAAATTACATGATAAAATTCAATTGATATAATATAAAATAAAAATAAAATTATACATACATATGGCGTGTAAGAGTAAATATAATAAATTTCTTAACCGAAGAGATATATAAAAATTAAATTTTAATAAAATGTAAATTTAAATTATATACGATAATTAAAGGGTAAATTTTACCATTTTCCCTATTATATTATTGCAGAAATGAGCTATAGACAGTAGTAACATGGAATAGAGGAAAATGAAATGAAAAAGGAAAAAAAGGCTTCATCAATGAATAAAACGTGTAAGAGAAGCTGAGATTATTCGTACATATTCACCAGCTAGGCGACTTTCGAATTAAAATTTATGCAATTTCAAGCTCGTGGGGTCAATACTGAACTTCATGGCATGTTCAACTTATTATAACTATTTGATTTATTGAATTTAAAATTTATTATTTATAGTTATTTGATGAATTCTTTAAATATATATACAATTCAAGCTAAAGTTGTTGAGTTCAGATCAACTCATAACTCTAATATTATCTGCCTCTATTTGGTTGGTGGAATCATAGCTAAAACTTTGTATTATTAATATGTTTTTTTGACTGCTTTTCTTAAAATTAAAGATCTACATAAAGTATTTATAAATTTGTGTATTACTTTATGTGAATAAAGTATAAAATAAGAGTACGAATATTAATACATGATGATTTTTTTAAAAATACCCTCACAGTCATGGGATTTAGATATTTTCTATTGATAACATCTAGTGCGATATAATCTCTGTATTACAATTTATATCTTACTAATATTGGATTATAATTCATATACAATTTCTTTTTCTTGGACAATATACAATTCCTTGTATAACATATCAACAAATTAAACAAACACTTTGAATAAGTGAATTCAGAATTTGAATTTTATGAATTTTGAATGCTAGTGAATCCTCTAGCCATTTATATTATTGCGCTCAAAAATTAATATTAATTTATAATATGTATTTAGAAGATTTTTAAAATACATATGTAAGACATAAGATAAATTAAACTACTTGATTGACAACTACAATTTATCTAACCAGTGGGTTAGGATCGATCCACTAGAAGGAGATGGTTGTGGATATGACAATAAATTTATAATTTGTCATCGCTCCATCAGTCAATTAGTTAAGGGAGAAAGGCATCTCCATACATGGCAAATTTTAGATCTCTTACTATAGCACAACGCATCATCCTTTAATATGCTATAGTGAGGAAAGTGTAGCACTTTGGAAAGGTACCACTATATATCCATAACATAACATATTTAATATTTTCATCTGTGAAGTTGCTGATCTTCATTAAATACATAGTTCATCCAAAAATGTTGTCTGCTTCAAAAGTAGTAGGTTGCCTAATTAAGGACTTGAAAGAACAAGTCGACGGGACATTGATTGCACATTTTAGTAGTAATAAAGTAAGGTAGAAAGAGATGTCAAGAAAAAAGATAGTGGACTGAGTTGGTATTTTAGTAATAAAGTAGGGTGGAAAGAGATGTCAGGAAAAAAAATAGTGGACCGAATTGGCAATTTGCGGTGATATAAAATAAAGTATCATCTACTAAAGATGTGACCAGATAGAGATAGATGAGATTTATCAACCTTTAATTAAAATTATCAGATTCAAGCTCTAAAATTTAAAAATTCATGATAGGAAGTGGCAGAGAACTTCCCCTTAAATAGATTTTGCACATACAAATCTGAATTAATCAGTAAATTTTGAACTAGACTATTAAACCAAGAAAAATATAAAATAAGGTTACCGTCAATTTAAAATGTTCATTCGCATGATTCCTTGGCTACGATGCAAAATAAAGTAAACGTGGGAACAAAGAACAATTAAATAATTTTTCTCTGTGTGGTGATTAGTGATTTTGTTTTAAAAGTTAACATGTCACTAGTGTAAAATGGAGAGCTGAATTGAAGCTCTGGAATTCTCAAAGCGGCGTTGGATTAGCATATCAAACTTTCATTTGTTTTTTGTCTCAAAATAGTGCGGGTGAGAAAAGTTGAAATTATGGATAGTAGATGATTGACTTATCTTAAACAAGGCATTAAAATAAGCATGCGAAAAAAGAAATCAGAAAAATGAAAAATGAGTACTAGGTGAAAATTTTATATGCACTTGTTATCTATACTGAATTAAATTTTTTTTAATTACAGGAGAATGTTAATTTCAAAATAATGGAGAATACATATTAATTACAGCAATTATGATTTAAAATATTTTAATAAAATACCTATATTAAATATATCTTAATTAAGGTTTCAAATTTCAACAACAACAACATACCACGGGTAATGCACAGTAGAGTCCGGAGATGAAAATGCTAAGTACTAAATGATCTCCCCTCCTATATTTTAATGGTAGACAGCATTACACCTAAGTCCTAACTAATTAAAGTGTATACAAGTAAATTTTAGTCGTACGCTTGACTATAAGCTTGTTGGTGATTGTAAACGTGTAACTATAGGAAACAATATATTCCATACCCATAATTAGAATATTTTCATATATTGTGTAAATATAATTATGGTAAGACTAGGATTCCTCTTTTGTATAGGCTTAGGATTACTATTGTATAAGGGATGACTATTGTACTCTATATATACCTTGATATTAATGAAAGACTCCTCAAGGGAGATTAATATCATCTAACATGGTATCAAGAGCCAAATAAACAAAACCCTGAAAACCTTTCTCTTCCACAGCCGTCGGCTGCCTCTCTTACGCCGCGGCCCTCCCGGATTTTCTTCTTGCTTTTCGGGTTTTGTTCTTCCTTTCTTCTCTTCTCTAAATGGCTATCCCTGCTTCTTCCACACTTTCTGACGCCTCTACTTCCACAAATCCCACCACAAAGTCATCACCCCCGTTTCATCCCGCCTCTATCGTTTCCAACATCAAGAACCATATTCCCATTATTCTTGATCAAGAAAACAACCAGTATTCTCCCTGAGTTGAACTTTTTCGCAATCATGCATGTCTCTATAACGTGCTTGACCATATTGATGACACTATTCCGCGCCCTACGGAGCTTGATGATTCTATCTGACATTGTCTCGACGCCGGCGTCAAACAATGGATATATGGTAGTATCTCTCAGGATTTGCTCCTTACTATCATGAAATCTGACTCCACTGACCCTTGACTTGTGGAATCGTTTGGAGGAATTTTTCGGGACAACAAGCACACTCGTGCGTGTATTTGGAAGAACAGTTCAACAAAACACGTCTTGAAAACTTCTTCAATGTCTCCGAGTACGCAAGCGACTTAAACTTCTAGCGGATCAACTCTCCAACATCGGCACGCCTGTCACTGACGATAAAATGGTGCTACAAATGATTTCTATCTGGCATCGTCTCGACGCCGGCGTCAAACAATGGATATATGGTAGTATCTCTCAGGATTTGCTCCTTACTATCATGAAATCTGACTCCACAGCCCTTGACTTGTGGAATCGTTTGGAGGAAATTTTTCAGGACAACAAGCACACTCGTGTCGTGTATTTGGAAGAACAGTTCAACAAAACACGTCTTGAAAATTTCTCCAATGTCTCTGAGTACTGCAAGCAGCTTAAACTTCTAGCGGATCAACTCTCCAACATCGGCACGCGCTGTCGCGACGATAAAATGGTGCTACAAATGATTTCTGGCCTTACTAAGGGCGAATATGATACTTTGGCCACCATTATTCAACAGGCAGATCCGCTACCGAGTTTTAACAAAGCTCGCTCACCATTGTTGCTCGAAGAAACCCGTCGTGCTAAGCAGGATGAGCACGCCCAATAGGTGTTAGTTGTCGACACGCAACCCCAAGATCAGACGCCACCAGACAACTCCCAACAACGGCAGGGCCGCGGCGGCAAGGGTGGAAAAGGCCGCGGCGGTAGAGGAGGTCGTGGTCGTGGCAAGGGTCGCGGTCACAGAACCAACAGCAACCACATCAACAGAGATCGCAGAACAACTGGGCTGCGGCTTCTCAACAGTTCGTCTACAGCGCCGCGGCCCCCCAGTACAGAGCCGCGGTGCCCCAGTTCAGAGTCGCGTCGCCAATCCATTCCAGTACCAGCAGTCATACAATCCGTATTCTTACCCCGGTTTGTCAGGCCCCGCTCCACCCCCACAGCAGGCCCACTCCATGCAAGCGCAACCCTCCTCCAGCATGACACCCACTGAGTTGGGTCAGGCGTTCAGCACCTTCTCTATGCAACAGCCTGACAATACTTGGTACATGGACTCAAGCGCCACATCTCACGTCACCCAGTCTGCAGGTACTATTCCTAAACTATTTAGTTTAAAGCATCCTCAATATGTTACAGTTAGTAGTGGACAACGCATTCCAGTTAAGGGTTATGATACCTCATACACACAACCTCCCATCCACCCTTCTCCCTCAAAAACACCCTATATGCCCCACACATGATTAAGAACCTCATATCTATCCGCCAATTTACTCGTAATAATTCTATCTCTGTGGATTTTGACCCTTTTGGTTTTACTGTGAAGGATCTTCATACGGGGACACCTCTTACGAGATGCAATAGCACGGGGGATCTCTATCCATTCACTTCCACCTCCGCTGCCAGATCTTGCTCTCCCGTCACTCTAGTGGATGTTTCTTCTTCAACTTGGCATAATAGGCTTGGTCATCCAGGAGTCCCAGTTTTTAATTTTCTTAGAGGCAACATTTTCATTGCTTGTAATGGGAAACTTGCCCAAAATTGTGTTTCTTGCTCTTTAGGCAAACATATTCGTCTTCCGTTCAAATCATCTACTAGTGTTACATTTACTCCTTTTGATATCATACATGCCGATTTATGGACATCTCCTATCTCTAGTTCTCTCGATCATAAATACTATCTTGTGTTGCTTGACGATTTTTCACACTACGTTTGGTTATACCCTCTTAAATTTAAATCAGAAGTGTTTGTCCAATTTCTTGAGTTTCGCAAGTTCATTCAAACACAATTTGGAAAAGGCATAAAATCATTTCAGTGCGATAATGGTCGTGAATTCAATAACTCTATGTTTCACCGCTTTTGTACCAATAATGGCATGGTATTTCGCTTCTCCTGCCCTCACACCTCACCACAAAATGGTAAAGCTGAAAGAATCATCCGCACCATTAACAATATGATTCGCACCCTATTGATTCATGCCTCTCTCCCTCCACCCTTATGGGTCTATGATGCTAAAATGTCAGAATACACTCTAAATATTCTCCCTACTAGCACTCTTCTTCAACAATGACCCCTACCGAAATCCTCTACCATAGAATCCCCTCTTATGATCATCTACGGATTTTTGGTTGTCTGTGCTATCCCAACATTAGCTCCACCGCCCCTCACAAACTCGCTCCTAGGTACACTCCATGTGTCTTTCTAGGATTCCCGCCGAACCATAGGGGCTATCTATGCTATGACTTGTTGACTCGTCAGATCCACATATCTCGTCATGTCACATTCGACGAGACCACATTCCCGTTTTCGAATCTTCCAAAATTCCAAAAACAGGACTACTCATTTCTTGACGAGTCTGCCATCTCTCCCCTCATAATCGAACAACTCACATCCTGTGTTCCGTCGTCAGAGCCTCAGCCTCGAGGGGAGGCGCCGCGGCGCCTGATTTCCAGAGTGCAATCTTTTGAAACACCGTCGATAGCGCCGCGGCCCTGTGCTGAGGCGCCGCGGCGCCCAAACTTCAGAGAAGCCTGTCAACCCTCTAGCGCCACGACTCTCGATCCAGGAGCCGCGGCGCCTCCGACGGCTACTCCCCCACCTTCTCCTTATCCGACTTTACCCCCTGTCTCAGACACCACTCCGCCACCCACTGTCCCTACCCATCCAATGGAAACTCGTTCAAAGCATGGAATCTTCAAACCCAAAGTCCATTTCAACTTGTCTGCCCAAACCATCTCTCCACTTCCAAAGAACCCAAAATTGGCCAAACAAGACCCTAATTGGAATGCGGCTATGTATGAGGAATTCAATGCTTTAACTAAACAAAGACACGTGGGATCTAGTACCTAGACCTGAGGGGGTGAATGTCATTCGTTGTATGTGGCTATTTCATCACAAGTTCAGAGACAATGGGGATCTTGAGAGGTATAAGGCCCGTCTTGTGGCTAATGGCACAAATCAGCAGGAGTGCATTGATTGTGGTGAGGCCTTCAGCCCGGTTGTCAAACCGGCTACCATCCGCACAGTTTTGAGCATTGCCATGGGCAAACACTGGCCAATCCATCAGCCTAATGTGAAGAATGCATTCTTACATGGGGATCTGAGAGAGACAATCTACATGCATCAGCCACCAGGGTTCACCCATCCAGCAGTTCCTCACTATGTGTGCCATCTCCGTAAGTCACTATATGTCCTGAAACAGGCCCCCCGTGCGTGGTATGATCGCTTTGCCAGGTATATCTTGCAGATTGGATTTGTATGCAGCAAGAGTGATACATCACTTTTCATTTTTCATCGACGTAGTAGCACCGTTTACTTATTACTTTACGTGGATGATATTGTTTCTTCGCCTCCTCCGACGGATTGAAAAATGAGATTATTGTCTTGCTCAAGTCCGAATTTGCAATGACCGATTTGGGGAAGCCGAGTTACTTTTTGGGGATATCGGTGACCGTGTCCGCAATCATATGTTCTTGTGTCGACTTAAGTATGCGAGAAGAGATTGTGTATAGGGCTAAGATGGCGAAGCGCAAAGAGGTGCCTACTCCAGTTGATTCCAAATCTAAGCTCGGTGCTATGGATGGTGCTCCGTCTACGATCCTACTCGTATAGGAGCCTTGTAGGTGCACTTCCCGCATCTCACATTCACCGGGCCGACATAGCTTATGTTGTTCAAACAGGTGTGCTTATTCATGCATGCCCGGGAGTCTCATTTCATCGCTCTTAAGCATATCATTCGATACATTAAGGGCACTCTTGATTATGGTTTGCACCTATACCCCTCTCGCACCGGACATGTTGCTTTCATATACGAACGCAGATTGGGCGGGGTGGCCGGACACGCGACGCTCCACCTCCGCTTTTGTGTTTTCTTAGGGGATAATCGATTTCTTGGTCCGCAAGCGACAGCTACCCTATCTCGCTCAAAGGCCGAGGTCGAGTACGAGGCGTTGCAAATGTAGTAGCCGAGATTTGTTGGCTCGTAAATTTCTTGTTAGAACTTCGGTGTCCTTTGCGTCGGCATCTATTGTGTATTGTGATAACATCTCTGCCATCTATCTTTCTCATAATCGGTTCAACATCGCCGAACCAAGCATATTGAGATAGACCTACACTTCGTTCGTGAGAAAGTGCGTTAGGCCGTTCGAGTGTTACATGTTCCATCATCCTATCGGTATGCGGACATATTTACCAAAGGACTTTCCGGACGCAGTTATTTCTTGACTTCGATCCGATCTCGTCGTCGGCCTCCTCCAGCTCCGACTGAGGGGGTGTGTAAACGTGTAAATATAGGAAATAATATATTCCCTACCCATAATTAGAATATTTCCATAAATTGTTTAAATATAATTATGATAAGACTAGGATTCCTCTTTTGTATAGGCTTAGGATTCCTATTGTATAAGGGATGAATATTGTACTCTATATATATCTTGATATTAATGAAAGACTCCTCAAGGGAAATTAATATCATCTAACATGTACACGTTTACAGTGATAGACATTAGAGAAGCGTTGAGGGATTAAGAGTTCACCAACCACCGTGAAGGCCCACATCAACTTGTTCCATAAGTCCATACCAAGTCGAAGATCCGCAAGAAACAGAAATTTCAATGTGGACCCCACCCCCTATATCTCCATGAGAAAATCAAACTGTTACGATATGGAGTATTCCGTTTCAAATTGTTTGACATTTTTTTTAATTTGTCTAAAATATTAAATATTTTTTATATTTAGTAGAATTTAACTTTAAAATACTGAGATAATTTATAATCGTGCAAATATCGATAACTTATTTAGATATTAGATTTTAATTTTTTTATTTTTTTTAATTCCGTAAACCGAGGGAGTAATGTATGGTTTCCTTATAAAGAATTTCTTCACTCCTGCCCATTTCTCGCTTTGCTCTTATTTTATTGGGCAAACAAATAAAAATGAAAGTGGGTAACTTATGCTGAGTTAGAGACAATTCAGAGATTTTCGTCAAACAAAAGTATTAGGTCATTATCTCACCAACTCTCTCCGCCATCATCCCACCTAGTTACGTCCATATCCCCACCAATAGCTTCACTTATTTAATTTTTGGTTGGTACTTGAGATTCCATTATTTCATTTTTTTGAGTCTAATTAGTTTTTATTCATAATACTATATATATATTTTATATATTAATCATTTTAACAAATTAAGTTTGTTTCAAAATGTTCGACGTTTTAATGAAGCTAGAGGACATATTTGCTTTGTTTAGAATATACGTATCTTACATTTCAATTGCTAGGATTTTAACAAGGTGAAAACATTAATGGGTCGTTTGGTTGTTGATTAGAAGGTGATTTATTCATATATTAAATTGTGTGTAATTTATATTATGCTTGGATCATTTGTTTGCTTTATATAAAATGCAACACACCAGATACAATGTTTTATTAACTATTTAGAATCCCGCATAACTAATATATGTATAAATTATGAAAAAAATTATATATTATTTTATGTCGTATAAAAGATTGAATAACTAATACATGAATATTTTAATTATTAGAAAACATGGAGTTATCTACGAATTTTGTTAGTAATCCTCAGCTAATTCATCGCTAAATAACTCCTAGCTAATTGAGTGGTTTTATAATCCGCCGTTCAGTGGGATTAGCATGGAATTTTTGCTGTTTATCTACGGAATTTTGTCTATCGCTAATTCCTTGTTTTCGAGTAGTGATGCATGCATAACTAAATCTTGCATAAAATAATATATAAATTTTCTCATAACCAATCTTTGCATTATTAAATATTTCACCAGAATAACTCTAAACATCAACCAACCGACTCCTTAAGGAAGATATAAAAGGTGATTTTAAAATATTCATACTAGTATTAAATATTTTCTTCAATAGTACTAAACAATAATTAAAAAAACATATTATATGAACTGTATGGAATATTTTCGTACTTCTATTACTCTTCAATAATGATCATGCAAATGTTCACAATTTAAATTTATGAAATTGTGATTTTTAGAATTTAAAATAATATTTGAACATGTATTTTACTTTGAAAAAATAAAGTTATGTGAGTGGAAGTTCCAAAAATCCAAAAAATAAGTTTTGAAATATAAAAAAAAATTGAAGACAGATTTTTAAAATCTAATTTAAAATATATAATCAAACAGATATTTAATGATAAATTTTCAAAATCTAATTTAAAATACGCCAGATAAGACTCTAGTGGAATCAGTCACGTCGGACAGGCGCGGTAGGTGAAGTCTATTTTCGAACCCTAAAATACCAATTATGACCCTCCCCATTACTATATAAGAAACTCATATTTTCATCATTTTTTTTGATTTATATTTCTCAACCCACTCCCAACCATATTGTCACCCATAACATAAAGGCAAACAAAAAGTTCTACTACGCTAAGGTAAATTCATTTTCTATTAAATTAAATAGTATAATCAATTTATGTGTATTTCATTTTATGAGGCAGAGAAACTAGAATAAATGCTAATGATAGATATTTAATTTGTTCAGAAAACAGAGTTGATCGATCAACGATGAAGATCGAGGTGAGAGAATCGACGATGGTGCCACCGGCGACGGAGACGCCGCAAATAAGGCTGTGGAACTCTAATGTGGATTTAGTGGTTCCTAATTTCCACACACCGAGTGTTTATTTCTACAGGCCAACGGGATCCCCAAATTTCTTTGACGGAAAGGTGCTTAAGGATGCACTTAGCAGAGCTCTGGTGCCGTTTTATCCGATGGCTGGGAGGCTGTGCAGGGACGAAGATGGACGGATTGAGATTGATTGTAAGGGCCAAGGTGTGCTTTTTGTGGAAGCTGAATCTGACGGAGTGGTGGATGATTTTGGTGATTTTGCTCCGACGTTGGAGCTCCGACGGCTTATCCCCGCCGTTGATTACTCTCAAGGAATCCACTCTTATGCTCTCTTAGTGTTGCAGGTACGTTTTGGTCACCATGATTACTTCAACTTTTAATATTTGTGTGCGCTATAATGGACTAAATGCTAAACCCCAAAATTTTGAAAATTCCTATATTTCGATTTACGTATTTTATCTTTTTTTAGTTTAATTAAAAAAAGAAATATTTATAGTATTTAGTAACTTTTTAGTTCCAATATTTTTGCATTACATGTTTAGGACTTTAAAATTCGGATGATATTTTGACACTTTATAGTATTTATTTTTAATTTAAGAACAAAAAATATAAAAGTCCTTTTTATCTTATATTTCATGCCTAATTAACGAATGTGATATTAGAAATAGGTCTATCTGTTATAGTAGTGTTTATCTAACTAGAAATTTCATAAGAGAAGAACAATTATAGCGTAGGATTAACATAAAAAATCAACTAAAATAATCTAATGAAAAAATATCTGTTCAGGTTCGTAGTTGCAATAATTTTTTTTCCGTTTCGAGATTGATTTGATCTTCATTCTACCATAATAAAACCTAAAATAACGAATGTGAATACAGCCACACATAAGTTATTTTGTCCCCCTTTTTTCTGTGTTCTACAAAGATCAAAAGCAATAGGGAAAGGAATACTTCATGTGTTTCCTCTACTACAATTTATGTGTTTTATTTTTAATTTATTACATATAAATGTTACAACAATAATATACACAGCGGACATATATACACCAGTAACTAAATTTTTAATAATTTTTATATTCTTAAATTTCACATCTAGTTAAACTATAAAATATATGAAATCAAACAAAAAGAATATATAGTTTCAGATCTAGAAGCATATGGAATGATGATCAAGTTAATTTAACCAAAGACTCGATTTTCGGAGCATTTTCAGATCTAAATGTGTTCACAATGTTGATCAAATTAATTAAATCAGGGATACATTTTCGAAATAAGAAGAGTTGTTGAATGCCAGGATTGACTTTTACCCCCAATTCCTGGTGGGGTGCAAGTTTTAAATTCCACAAAAAAAACTCTCTAACGGCCAAGGGTACACAAGAGATACCACATTAGTGGTTAAAATTTCTCTTCTTCCAAGATTTAAAATTAATTAATTTTAAAATTTTCATATTACTAGTTTCTATATTCGTGATTTGAACGAATATATCTTGCATCAAATACTATGAGATGTGTACGTAAATTAATAAACTCTCAACTTATTTAGAGCGTTTAGCTGTTACGATATCAGATGAAAAAGAAATTTGAATGCTATTTCCAACACTTTTCACGATATGAAGCAAAGACATTTTCTCGATCAAGAAGGTATTGAACTTCTCGACGCACCTTTATCAATTCCTTCTTTGCCTCATCTTATATATTCTAAAAATAATTATTAAATATTCCAAAATACGAAATAATTTTCTTACAAAAATAATAATAATTTTGAAGGGATAAAAAAACATCAATATTATCTGATCAACATTTCACACGTTTTTGACCTATGTTCAATACTTTTAAACGTGAAATGAAAAAGGGTAAAAAAAATCCTAAAATATTAAAAATGATATAAATTTATCCTCCTTCCACCTATCGGCCTATATTGTCTTAACGTTAGTTTTTGGCTTAAAATACCTCTCCTTCCGACTATTAGACCTCAATAGTCCTTACTGATAAAAATGTCCCTCCTTTTAATGAAATGTCAAAATGACATATGTGTGACTTTGATAAATAAGTGATATTGATTTATTGGTCCACATAGATATTAAACCCAGCTCATTAATAATCCAACCCATCCAAATTTATTATGTAGCTTAATTTGTGATATCCTGTTATTAGTTAATTAGGAATTCAAAATCCTAGATAATGGATAAAGTTTTCAAGATTACGTTTAGTTACTGCTAACTTGACTTTGAATCCAAGAAGAATTATATCCTTGGGAAACATTTCGGATATTACAATTATATTCACCTTTAAATAACTTTTCGAATAAACTAAGTATAATTTATCTTTTTTGAAGACTATAAAAATAGATCAATGTTTTTAAAGAAATTCTAAATCTTAAATATTTTTCCGTCTATATTCATTTTGAACTTATCCAATGAGCCACGGTTTGGTCAATCAACATTTATATTCATGCTTTTAAAATAATATAGATATAGATTATTATTAGTGACATATTTTTATAACCACAGGAATTCCATGTCATCGTTAGCTTCAAGTTTCATTTTTTTTATAAATAATTTCGTACTAAATCAAACTATATGTTTGTCCTCCCATTCCTCTCACATAAAAAGATGTTAAGAAGCAAAATTCATAGACTCAACTTTATACTGCATTATTGTACTGGATTAAGCCAACGATTAGTTAGTATTGAGATCATTTTTTAATAGTGTATGGTCCTTTAATTAAATTTTGATGAGCATACGAAGTGATGAGGAGTGACTATTTTAGGAAGTCAAGATTGGACGAATTTAGGTGGCTTTGCGCTTTCATTAGTTGCTCTCTCCCCTTCCCACCCACCCCTTGCTGGACACCTGTCATTTTCTCTACTTCTACTAATAATTTTTCCGGGTCTTTGCTTCTATATATGACTTTGTATTTTTGTGGTTCTTCATTTCTTCGTATCCTTACCACATTCATTACTTTAATCAATAAGATAGAGACATTTTTCATTAATAATTTCCTTAGCACAAAACAGGCACCAAGTATTACGCCATGCCTTTATTATCAAACTGCGTGATTAAAGTGAAAAATTACATTATACATTTAGAGAAGAAAAGCTACCACTATTTTTTCTTGTTTGATACTTTGATTGCACTCTAATTTTCCTTCTTTCTGTTTTGACTTGGATTTTTTCTGTAATTTTTGTATGATCACTTGAATTGATATATCAATCTGTTGAACAGATAACACATTTTAAATGCGGGGGAGTTTCCCTTGGTGTGGGAATGCAACATCACGCAGCAGATGGAGCTTCTGGTCTTCACTTCATCAACACATGGTCCGATATGGCTCGTGGTCTGGACCTTACAATCCCACCTTTCATTGACCGGACACTCCTCCGTGCTCATGATCCACCTCAGCCTCAGTTCCCCCACGTCGAGTACCAGCCACCTCCAACTCTTAAGGTAACTGCAGAAAATGCCCCCAACTCAGAAACTGTTCCTGAAACAAGTGTGTCCATCTTCAAACTAACCCGCGACCAAATCAATGCCCTCAAAGCTAAGTCCAAAGAAGATGGAAATACGGTTAACTACAGCTCCTATGAGATGTTGGCAGGACATGTATGGCGCTCCACTTGTATGGCACGAGGACTCACTCAGGATCAAGAAACCAAGTTGTACATAGCAACTGATGGGCGTGCAAGGCTCCGACCTTCTCTCCCACCAGGCTATTTTGGTAATGTGATATTTACTGCTACTCCTACTGCAGTCGCTGCTGATCTCCAATCGAAGCCTATTTGGTATGCTGCCAGTAAAATTCATGATCAATTGGCTATAATGGACAACGATTACTTAAGATCAGCTCTTGATTATTTGGAGTTGCAGCCCGACTTAAAGGCACTCGTTCGTGGTGCACATACATTTAAGTGCCCAAATTTAGGAATAACTAGTTGGTCTAGGCTGCCAATCCATGATGCTGATTTTGGCTGGGGTAGGCCCATATTTATGGGACCTGGTGGTATTGCTTATGAAGGATTAAGCTTTATATTGCCAAGTCCGACCAATGATGGCAGTCAATCAGTTGCCATCTCGCTGCAAGCAGAACACATGAAACTTTTCGAGAAGTTCTTGTATGACCTTTGAAAGAAGCCGAGTTCTTGTGCTGCTTCGATTCCCCTTACAGTGATGGACATGTAAAAGAGACTCCTTTTATTTTTTTCATTGGAGGTTGTTCCTTATATCTTTTTTTCCCCTGGACATCAGTTTTATTTCTGCTTCTATGATGCATGGATTATATACTCAAAAGCTAAACTGCTAGTGTTTTGTGCCTGTGAGGGACCTTAATCTTTTTTCACTTCCTTAAATGTTGCAACATGTTTAGGACAGCTTGAGTGGCAAAAGCTCCTTCTGGCAAAGAACTTGAGTGTCTAGTTACTATGGAGGACTAGAGCATGATTAGTATTGCATACACCGAACTTAAGCAGACTGTACAAGAAGTTATACGTATATTCTTCCTGTTTATTACAGTGACCTAGGATTTTTCTGTTTAATATTACATAAAAACATGGGGCAATTTAACACTAAGGACACTGTACACATACTCGTTGCATAGTTCTTCCCTTGACATAGAGAAAACCTGAAAGCACTTTTGCATAGTTCTTCCCTTGACATAGAGAAAACCTGAAAGCACTTTTGCATAGTTCTTCCCTTGACATAGAGAAAACCTGAAAGCACTTCCTCTAAACTTGTCAAAGACAACTTCGTATCAAGATTTCCAACTGCTCTGTTCTGTAGAATTATAGCAGTAGATAGGAAGCACAGATATCTTAGCTAGACCATCTTTTATATGCTACTATTCTCGAATATCTTTCTTTACAATGTAGCAATCTACTACTATCACTGTGCTTGGTCGGTTAGTAAAAGAGTTCTTGGTTCTCATGAATTCATGTTTTTTGCTTATGTTCTGCATACATGACTCTTTGATCGTATTTTTGCTGCAACACACAAATAAAACAAATTAGGAGCAAGAGGAAAATGAAGGGGAGAGATGAAGAAAGCCCTGTATGATGCATCACCAATCTTAGCATGTTACACGACACAGTCGTTCACTGATAGACATACGACTCTAGGACTAGCAAAACAAACCAACAGAAGAATGCACTCACAAAGTCACAAGTCACAATCCCAATGAGAATAGCTGAAAATAGAGAAAAAAATGCTTGAGCTATATTTTAGAACATCTTAGGGAATGACAAAGGGCAGAACCAGGAGAAGAGGCAAGCAAGAAATGACACAAGTAGTTGACAAGGAGATGGAGGGCCGCTTTAGCGTCACAGCTGAATTTTTATCAAGAGTACGTGGCTGACAAGCAAGACTTCCACCCCCATTTGCTCCCCTTCCTCTCTGATTTTTCTCAACATCTGCTATAAAATCCTTGCTTGCTAACTCAAAATTATTGCTGCTGTCACTTTTGTCTGCAACAGCAGTCTCACTGTTTCTCAACGTATGAGAAGTTTCTGAAGCCCTGCTTGTTACTGCTAGAGCGCATAACAGGATAACGAAACAAGGAAAGAAAGCAATCTTATTTTCCTTCGCAACTAAATGTCTTTATTGGTCTCCTGTTGGAATTTGGAAAAGGCAAAAAGAGCAAAAGTATAGGGGATGGAGCGTGTTCAATGATGAACTATTTAGCTTTAGACCAAAGGCTATCTATGGCTACTCTTGATGAGTATTAGAGGTTGTTATATAGGATCTTCTTCTAAGTGGTGTTTATTGTTGCTTTGGCTCAATTTGATCCCTTCCTTTCCCCTTTAATCTCCATTGACCCAGTCCCTGAGATGGGACAGTTCTGGTCTCAATTAAAGCATTTGGAATCTTCTTTTTTCATGTTGGTGCTGTTGTTGTTGTTCTGTTTTCATAGATAAGACTATTCTACTCGAGTATACCTCATCGGATTACTTTATGTTTTGATGCTTGTGAGAGCTGAAATGAAGTACCTTGACAAATTCTTGACAGTTAAAAGAGAGGCGAATCTATTTATATCCTAATGTGAGAATAAAGGGTTAAATTCCAACATTTGTAAAACGTTTTCTGTTGTCCACCAATTCAAGAGAATATGATGCCCTCCTTTTACCTTCTAACCTAAGTGTTCAAAAGAGTCCACCTGAAGTTTCCTCATAGTGGCACTAGGCAGGCTGGGAATGTAGGGCCTCATAAGTAATTTGCTTTTGGTGGGGTTGTTCTCTAATGCATTCTTTGCCTCTACCTACTTCTTCATGGCTTCGTCCTCGGCATTGTACCTCAGCTTCTTGAACCATTCTCTGGATTTCCTCTTTCCCTCAAATTTCCTTTGTCATTTGTGTGATCTTGTTCGTCATGCCGGCAGTCTGGTCTTCGGCTGACACATTCAGTATGCCGTTAGCATCAATGTCAAGGCAGACATTGATCTGTGACAACCCCTTAGTGCTGGTGTGCAATGCCCTTTAGCTCAAAATTCCCAAGAAGATTATCATCCTTCTCAATGGGCTTCTCTTCTCAAGGTTGAGAAGATTTGCTCTTTCTTTGTTTTGAAAGAATAAAGACCTTGGAACAAATTTATTTACCATTTGTTTATGTTCTTGAGAAGAGATATCCATCAATTTTACTACCACACATGACTCTTGAGCTATCTCTTATAACATCATAGGGAATGCAACAACAACATACCCAGTGCAGTCCCACAACGTGAGTCTGTGAAGGGTAGAGTGTACACAGACCTTACCTCTACCTTGGTAGGTAGAGCGGCACAAGTAGTTGACATGGAGATGGAGGGCCGCTTAAATGTTGTAGCTGAATTACGTGGCTGACGAGCAAGACTTCCACCCCCATTTGCTCCCTTTCCTCTCTGATTTTTCTCAACATCTGGTATTAAATTCTTGGTTGCTAACTCAAACTTACTGGTGGTGCCACTTATGACTACAACAGCACTCTCACTGTTTGGTGTACCAGCAGGATGTTCCGAGATGTGGACACCTCTGCTTGTTACTGCTAGAGCGCATTACAGGATGGCGAAACAAGGAAAGAAATCAATCTTCATATTTCTTTGGAGCTGAATGTCTTTATTGATCTCACTAGTCTTTCCTTTTCTATATAGCCTGTTGGAAAAGGAGAGAACTAAAAGAGCTAATTAAATTAGGGAATTAGGAGATGGGAAGTGTTCAATGGTGAACTATTTAACTTTGGACCAAAGCAAGCTAGGGATACTCTTGAAGAGTATAAGATGTTATATAGGATCTTCTTCTAGGTGGTGTTACTGTTTCTTTATCTCAATTTTTGTTACTTTCCCCCTTTCCTTTTATCTTCATTCACCTCTTCATAGAATATGTTTCAACCCCAGAGATGGGACCAAAATAGTTTGGCAAAGTTCTCTCTTTAGTATTGTGCATATGAATAACCTAGCTGGAGTACACTTGAAGGGAAAAGTGAACTATTCTATGCTCAATAGAAAAGCGAGTTTTTATCGATAACATCCGTATTTATGATATAATTTCATTAATTGATCGTCCATGTGTACACATTTCAACATTTCATGCTAAATAGGATCTTGAATGCTTAACAAACTTGGAAGTATCCAAATCGAGGATATCATTATTCACTGATTGTCCAATGATAAATACCCATGATATACACGGTATATACGGTGTGTATATCACTGGCAGATTGCTGCATAATGGGCTATTAAATCCCGTGATATACACGGTATATGCATGTCGTGTATATCACGGTTTAGTAGTCTATTTTAGGTTATGTTTTGTTGTGATTAAATTAGAGTTGTACACTTACCATAATTGTATAATTATTGTACAAGTAGAATAAGGTTTTAGGAGTAGAATAGGAATAAGATTTTTCTATTATGGAAATTGTAAATTATATATATACTCTTTCATTAATGAAAATAATCAAGAGATTATTACTTTCCTACAACGTGATATACATTAGGTGACTGTTCCTTATATCAAGATTCAAGTACAATCACTTGAAAAACCGACCATTACTTATACTTCTATGCAGAAGTTGTACTTTTATATGGTTAAAGCGTTTGGAATCTGCTCTTTAGTGTTGGCGCAGTTGCGGGTCTGTCTTTTTAAGATAGATAAGACTAATGTACACAAGGCTGGCTTATAGTATACTCGAGAATAACGTATTAGTTTAGGCGAAGTGGTTCTTTATTGTTTCTGGCGACACTGAAGAATAATTTTATGGTTTGATACTCCTGAATGATGAAATTGACCAATTCTTGACAGTTGAAATACACATTTCCAAACGTTTTCTTTCAAGAGAATATGATTCCCTCCTTTTTCCTTCTAACCAAAGTGTTTGAAGACTCCTTATAGAGGCATCAGGCATGCATGTAGGGCCTTATAAGTAATGTGCTTCGGTGGGATAGTTCTCTAATGGACTTCTCTTCTTCAGGTTGAGAAGATTTGCTCTTTCTTTGTTTTGAAAGAGTAAAGACATTGGAACACATTTAGTTACTACTTGTTTATGTTCTTCATAAGAGATATCCATCAATTTTACTGCGACACATAACTCTGCAAAACTAATTGAGCTAAATAGTTATAGCTACAGCTTTCATGGCTTATTGGTAATTTCTTCGCATTGTGCTGCACCAGCTAATCAAGGTATTGCAGGAAAATTGCAGATAAGAATCAGAAGAGAGTGGCAAAAGAATTAAGATGAAAAATGAGTTTTATTTTGAAAACATAGAGGTTTACATAGCTATCACAGTAGATGTTTTCTCACACTAAAGCTGGACACTCAACAAGTATCTGCTGACACAAAGCAGTCACTAAACTAGCACACAAAGTGTAGATTCTAAAGAAGTATTATAACATATTATCTTTAATCCACTTCTTCAATTTTAGGCCCTGGACCATTATCGCTTGGCGACCTATCTTCAGTAGGGCCTTTAGTCTTTTGATTAGAGTATGGGTCGCCATGGCTGGAAACAATCCTTGGTTTGTTTTGATATCCGGTAGGAATAATTAAAAAAAAGTCCATTAATTAGACTTCACACACTATATAAACAAATAGTTGAAGCGTGCGATAGAAAGCGAAAAAACGAATTGACTCCAGTGTCAGTGTCAGCACTGCCTCCCATAGGCACATCACATACACCACCTTGGTACATCTTAGCAATTATGGGGTTGCACAAGTTCTCCAACTCCTTCAATTTATCCTCTAACTCATCTACTTCAGCCAATTGGTTCCAATCCAACCAATCAATTGTCTCATCCACAGCCTTCTCAATCTTCTCCTTATCAGATGGATCCAATTTCCCTGAGAATTTCTCATCCCTCACTGTATTCATGTTATATGCATAATTCACCAATGAGTTCTTCGCTTCAACTTTCTTCTTCATCGACTCGTCCTCTGTCTTGTATCTCTCTGCTTCTTGAACCATCCTCTCAATTTCTTCCTTCCTTAACCTCCCTTTATCATTTGTAATTGTAATCTTGTTTTTCACACCAGTAGTCTTGTCCTCAGCCAACACGTTTAAAATTCCATTAGCATCAATGTCAAAACATACATTGATCTGAGGTACTCCTCTTGGTGCTGGAGAATACCCTTAAGCTCAAATTTCCCAATAAGATTATTATCCTTTGTCATAGGCCTCTCCCCTTCATAAACCTGAATAAGCACACCTGGTTGATTATCCGAGTATAAGTCGAAAAGATTTGTTCTTTCTTTGTTGGAATTGTAGTGTTTCTTGGAATTAACACTGTCATAACACCACCAGCAGTTTCAATACCAAGACTTAAAGGTGTAACATCAAGGAGCAACAAATCTTGAACTTTCTGATCACATTCACCACTCAAAATTGCAGCTTGAACAGCAGCACCATAAGCCACAGCCTCATCAGGATTAATTCTCTTGCAAAGCTCCTTCCCATTAAAAAAATCTTGCAACAATTGCTGTGCTTTTGGAATCCTAGTGGATCCACCAACAAGAACAACATCATGAACATTACTCTTACCAATCTTAGCATCCCTTAAACATTTCTCCACAGGTTCCATACACTTCCTAAATAAATCCATATTCATTTCCTCGAATCTCGCCCTTGTAATCATAGCATAGAAATCAATCCCTTCATACAACGAATCTATCTCAATAGTCATCTGAGCAGTCGACGACAGGGTCCTTTTCGCCTTCACACGCTGTTCTTAATCGCCTTAACGCCCTCGGGTTGCCACTAATATCCTTCCTCTTAAACTCCTGAACAAAGTGATTAACCAGCCTATTCCTCACCACCCAAATGTGTATCACAGCAGTAGCTTTAACTTCAAATATCCCTTCCTCAATAGGAGTAGTTCTGTTGCCTTGGATCATTTGGGATTATTTCTACACGGTAGTTTTGCCATACCCCAACACAACTGTAAGTCGTACCGAGATCAATGCCAATTGCTTTGCATTCGGATTTCGCCATTACTATAGAAATGTGAGCTTTTTAAGAAACAAAAACTCGTTTTTTGAAGTGAAATTGGAAAGCTTGCTGAGAGATTTTCTTTGTTCTTGAATTTTGTTCGTTATACAAGAAGTATGGTGATGTGAGTATATATAAGTATTGGAAAAATTCTACTGGGTTCGGGAAGAAGTACAGTTTGTGGAGGCGAGAAGACGGAGAAGGAACATGATTGCACCAGATAGTTCTTGATTTTTCAAAAGTTGGTTATGAGTCAAGACTAAACGGATTAAACTATGCCGACATTGAGTCCGCATGACTTTCGGCCTTTTTAAGTTTAATGAAAAATATTGGGAAAAGGATATAAATGACCATTAGTATTTTTTTAACTAACCCCATTATATATATAAAAAATGTATCACTATAATATGTATAAAAATCGTATTACTATTATATAGAATAGTATGTGTATCAAAAATATATCATCATTATATAATTTGTGTATAATAAATGTGTAATCATCGTGTATGCACTAATTATACACATATTATACATAGTTATTTAAGGCACAGAGTGTGGAACCTTCACCGTCCATGAAACCACCACCCATATTCCCCCATGAAAGATCCACAATTTTTTCTGTCATCTTCGTCATTTCCACTACCCCATAAACACCATTTAAAACTCCATAGGAAACAGGTAACCATCCCATATTATCATTGACGTCGGCTGGCTCCTTCACCACCGTTTCATGATTATTTTTCACCTTTAAAATCGATCAAACCAGCTATGTAAGCAACAACAAACAAACACCCAAAATAATATCTAAAATTGAGTTATTTTCGTTATAACTTGACGAATTTCTCAACCGATTAGCTCATGAGCCAAAATCAATTTACTTAATGGACTTTTTATAACCCCCGACATTTTTTGTACAAGTACAATAATCAATAATGTGTCTTTCTTAGAGCTTCAATTTTGAATGGGGTATTTTGTGGTTGTGCAAATTAAATGACAGAAAGAAGAAAATTGAGAAAATGGCTTTGAAGAAGATATATGTAACTAGTTTGACAAGATATACTCTTAATTTTTCAACGAAATTTTGCCTTTAAGCATATTTACACAGAAACCATGCCCCTTAAGGCATAATCTCTATACAACTTTGGCATAATCTCTATACAACTTTGGCATAATAAGCATAGTTTTTATGAAATCTTGCCTTGTGATTTTTTTACTCTGTTGGGATTCGAACTCACAACATCAGATGTATTTTCGGAGGCATAATTACATAAAAACTATGTCCCTTAAGGCATATTTTCTAATGAAATATTGTCTTGCGAATTTTTTTCTTTACGACTCTGTTGAGATAAAAACCCATAACTTTAAAGATATTTTAGATTATTTTTTTATGCAAGGGCAAACTTAAAGACCACCAATTTGAGGGACAAAAATTAAAGATCACCCTAAAATAGGGGTAATAGCGTGAATTGCCCGCTAAGTTCTAAAGAAATTCAATGCCCTATTTTTGTGATAAATCGACTATAACTTGTCTTTATTTTGGGCCTAAAAGCTATTTCATGTCATTTGCTTAAAGTTGAGCCTTTTTGGACCTTTTTTTTTGTTGGTGGTCACACTATATTCTTTTCTCAAAAATATTTGGCTAAATATTCTTAAGTTGAACGACAATTATGGTAAAGTAATAGCATGCAAGTCATGACAAAATGATAGGATTTAATTTTTTTGGCGCGGATTATCCTCTCTTTAATTTTTGCCTCTCAAATCATTGGTCTTTAATTTTTACCCCGCAAATCGTTGGTCTTTAATTTTTTGTCCCTACTTCTCATTCTAAAAAAAATGTGTGCCAACGTACCCTTTATTCACTGGTGTACGAAATTGGAGTTTCTAGGCTTGAACCCCAGCAAAGTAAAAAAAAAAAAATTGCAAAACAAGATTTCATAGAAATTATACATATTCAGTCAAAGTTGCATAGAAACTATGACAAGATATATTCTTAATTTCTACAAAACTATGCCTTAAGGCATAGTTGTTATGCAACTTTATCCGAATAGACATAATTTTTATGAAATCTTACCTTGCAAAATTATGTTAATTTTTTAATTCTGTTTGGGTTCGAACACCGTATTCTGATTTTTATTTTATTTTTTCGATGTCAGATATTTTCGATCATTTTTTATTGCTTAAGATACCGAAGGACAAAAATTAAAACCAGTAATTTGAGGGGCACAATTAAAAATCACCCTAAAATAGGAGCATTTTTGTGAATTGTCCCAAAATTTAATGCTATATTCCATGTAGATATCATGTTGGGTTACTCAAAAACCATACAAAGTGGTCATCATTTCAAAGTTACAAATAAAAAAAGGAGAAAATACATTTCAGAATGATTGCATGCAAGTCATGATAAATTCGTAGAATTTAATACTATGTTCAATCTAATTATCTTGTTGGATAACTTACATATTCTACCAGATTTTGATGGATTGTTATGATTTTTAGTTTATTAATGGTACCTATATAAGCTTATTCCATTTACTTCATCAAATTGTCATGATTTTTAATTTACTCATGGTATCTCATTTAAATATATTTCATGGATTGTCATAATTTTTAGTTTTCACTCCTGGTACATCATTTAAACTTATTTTAGTTACTCTAAGGAATTGTCATAATTTTTAGTTTCCCTCATGTTACCTCATATAAATTTATATCATTTACTGTCATGATTTTTAATTTTCACTCATGATACCTCATATAAACTTATTTCATTTATTTTATTAAAATATCAGGATTTTTAATTTTTCAGTCATGATACCTCATATAAGATAAATAAAGTTACACTCAAATGATAAAACTATGCTTCGGCTATATGAATACTGAACAACTCCAACAAAGAGTGCTTGAAGTTAAGGAATTGACAAGTAGAGAAATCCAAGAAACAATTCGTTGGGTTCAAAAATTTGTCTGTCCATACTATAGCAAAGTCTGCTAAACTCGGCCCATCTATGCGTTTAGGAATTACGACAAACGGGAGACGCATTTCAGCAAAAATTCCTTAAAAGATACGTCAAAATTAGAACGGTTATAAAATTATAGCAATAGCAATATAAGACAAGAGATATAGACAAAAAAGTATAGAGGAGGAGACTTTCTTCTTATTTCAAGTGTATGTTCATCTACCTTCAAAGGTGAATAACATTTCAATTTATAGAATGAAATCACCTAATGGAGGTTACAAATATTAAGTGCCAAATTAATAGGTACATGTAACATACAAAAGGTTAGTGAATGTGTATGGATATTCATACAAATGATATGTATTTCATAACACCCCCCTTGGATGTCCATAGATAATGTGCTTCGTTAAAACCTTACTAGAAAAAATCCAGAGGAAAAAATTCTAGTGAAGGAAAAAGAGTACACATTTCTAATAATACATATTTTAGTTGACTCATTAAAATCTTATAACGAAAACCCAGTGGGACAAAACCTTATATGAAAAAAAGAGTACAACATGTATTAACTCAACCTTAGTTCATTTAATCCATTTATGGATTACAAACTAGTTTTTCAATAACTTGTATATGCTTCAGGCATTTTGAATTCTTCAAAAAAGTCATATGATTTTATCACGTGAGCCATATAGATTAAGATAATTTTCATTTAGTATTTAATTTACATGACATCTTCTCATGTCAGGACTGCAGGTCCAGTAAATTTACCAAGATGTATCTACTTGGTAATTATTCCTACATCAATATGCTTTAAGAGACATAGAATTCAGATCCTCGTAATATTATATAATATTGCGCACTATATTGTATCAAATATATCGTCAATGAGATATCATTTTGTATCGGTTTACAATTGGACACAACTTACTGAGATCTTATCACTTCATTATTTTTTCAGGTACCTGAACCTCATATGAGGTTTTATGAAGTGCTATGTCGTAGGCTCTTCAAGAGAACATTGCCTCATTATAATCATTTTGATCATTTGCTCCTCTCCTTTTTCAAGGATTATTGTGTTTGAAACCGATTTGTCTACCATGTTTCACGCATGTTGTAAACCCTGTCCTTCAGGGACATTTAGGAGCATCTTGCAGCTGGAATATGAAATAGTTGGGTCAGCAAATGCTTCTAGCATTTGACTTGAATTATCGTTTGAACGAGGATCATACTGGTGATAATTCACAATATATTTCTTAGTCGTTTATTCTCTCTACCCTTATGTTAAAAAACTAACATACGTTTTCACCTTCTTTGGGAAAATCATCTATGTGTATCGTGGTAGATTCATTAAGCATATACCGCACAACAAAACTATTAGATGAAAACATTTGGTTCCTGACCTTGAATCAATTCTGAGGGGAAAATTTATCATAATTTATTGGTCTGAAGCATACAAGTGATGTTGTGTGTAATATATCATATTTCAGATCAACACATGAAGCTTTGTTCTCATTCGCAATGTTTTAGCTATTTTTCAGAGGCATTCAACGCTAAACCAGCTTGAATATAAACCAGCATTAACATGATGAATTATCTTGATTACATAATCTGGAGATTGTGCTCTCAACTCAATTATTTTGAACAAGCAACTTTGTAAATGTCAAACTGCAGGTTGACAATAAACACACATGTGACCGTCTTATCGATGCATCTATTTAAGACATCACATTACAGGTGAACGATCCCTTATTCACCTTTTATATTTTTTCAAAATTTAGGGAACTCAATCCCAACATTAGCTGGTGTAATCAACTTATCATGAGAACAAGATCAGGACAATCAAAATTGTCCCATCAATTGATAAAATTATTTGTACTAGTAAACTTCAAGTTTACCATGCCATGTGCTATCTGTTTTAGTAAACTTCCGGTAAACTATGACATGAATTATTTACGTACGTGCAACAATGACCTTCATACCACAAAATAACATTTATATCATTTGTTATTTAATCTCTGCATAAGGTGTGTTGTGGTATTTCTTCATTCACTTCGGAGAATGAAACCTGATCATCTAGATGCGTTTTATACAAAATTTTCAATAGCTCATTATTGTATCAAAGCACAAGAAGACATTGCTTAATATTTATCAGATATTTTACCAATGCTTTCTTATAAGCTCATTGCCATTCCTTGGCATTTATCACATTTATATGACCAACCTCAACATCACTTTGAAAGGTTAAATGTGCCTTCAATTTATATTTTGATGGAGGATTTGTAAAATGCATTTAAATTAGGTCGCACGATAACTGTATGCCCTATACCTTTCATGCCAAATTGATGGTAAAAATTACCTTCACCTTTTGAAGGTCATTTCGAGAAACCATAATGTTCTTCCTTTTATATTACCATAATGATGATCAACATTATGTTGTCACTTTTCATGTCCACGTTCATCCATTTAATCACTTGTCATCTTTCAGATTTATTATGCACTGCTACCACATTCACGTCACATAATGGAGCACATCAAGTGGGACGGACTTCATATTTTTTCATCAAAAATACATTATTTTATCTTAATATCATTATATCATCAATATAGTGCATCAAGGCTTAAATCCAATCAATAAAAAAAAATCAACACATTTTAAGATTTTATGAGGATATCATCATCAATTAAACAACGATTAGACACAATTTCATGTATCATCACAAGCATTATTTCAGAGACTTACTGCTTCGGGAATAAATTTTGAATTTAGTACTTCAAGAGTAAATTTCAGATTTACTATTTAAAATTTAAAGTTTTACTACTTTCAAAGTTCTACTACTTCTGGAGTAGAGTTTAAAATTTGCTACTTCGGGAGCAGATATTTGAGTTTGCTAATTCGGGAGAAGAATCTTGAGTTTACTACTTCGAGAGTAAAGCATAAAATATTTAGAATATTTTTCTCAACTATTCTACCTCTTCTGGAGGTGAGTCGTGATAACGTCACAACCAAACGCACGTCCATATATATAAACTTTACTTCATATTGTCACATTCATTTCAGGAAATGGATCTATACTTATAACATTTATCAAAAGTTCTCATTCTTCAGGAATGGAACACATCTCAACGTGCCTTAAACATATCAAATAATGATAAGTTAGAACTTCTTTAAGATCTTGCTACTTCAGGAGCAAATTGAGGCATGCATATGATGTAGATAATTTTTCTCTGACACATCTTTAATTGTAATCACAATAGATCTACCGAAATATTACCACTTCTGATGATTATAGACATAAATAAATTTAGCCATAACGAATTTTATGAGATATTGCCACTATTAGTGGCTATATACTGCTTTCAAATTCGACAGGAGTTTAATATATCTTCTAATGTGATATTTCCAATTTATAAAATTGTTGTAGCATAAAATTTTCAAATATAATATATAAACAACATCCAAACAGTATTATCTATATGAGGTATTAGGAGTTTTCAGCAAAACAATTCTTCATGAAAATATTTGGCTACTGCATACTAATACGTTATACATATAGCAACTTAACAAGTATTGATAAAAATATAAAATCAATAGTAAGCAAAAGACTTGAATTACATAACCTGTGTATTGGCCATCTCTATCACATACAATGAAGCATTCTCGTTGATTTCCCGTAAGCGACGGCCAGTACCGTTAGGCATCCGAAGATGTTAGTATTAATTTGGAATAAACTCCAAAATAAAATTAGAGACTCGTGCTGATAATGTGTTATAAAATGATAGCAATATAAGACAAGAGATGTAGACAAAGAAGTAGAGAGGAGGAGGAGACTTTCTTTTTATTTCAAGTGTATGTTCATCTACCTTCAAAGGTGAATAACATCCCAATTTATAGGACGAAACCACTCAGTGGAGGTTACAAATATTAAGTGCCAAATTAATAGGTACATGTAGCATACAAAATGTTAGTAAATGTGTATGGACATATATACAAAGGTCATACAAAGGATATGTATTTAATAACAAGTGTTACTCTCCCCAATATTGATCCACTAATCAGTTACCTTCCATAATATCTCAAAAGATTCTGTATCGCTTTATGAATGAGTACTTCATATTAGATGAATCCTGCAAAGAAATAATTTTATAACTTCCCCAGTTATTTGGATGAGTACTTCATATTAGACGAATCCTGCAAAGAAATAATTTTATAACTTCCCCAATTATTTGGATGAGTACTTCATAATTTCATATTAGATGAATCCTGCAAAATTGTATGGAAAATAAAACATTTTACACCAACATCCGACAAGCGACATACGTTTTTATGGAACTGTAAATTTTCATTATATTCCTCTGGTCATACTTACAGTTTGTTTCCACAAACATGTAAACATTTTAGGTCTACAAAAGTTTTTGAAAACTTAAATATTCAGGAACAAGAAAATATCATTGCGGTTTGCATTAAATCTCGACGAAAGAATCAATGAGAAGTTAATTCGATAAGTGTAATGACCCATTCTTATAACTTTAAATTTTATAATCGAAAATAATTTATTTTTATATTATAATTTTAATAGGATATTTCTGTAGGAATATGTTCCTTGCCTTTCATTGATCATTTTGTACAATATATATATATAGTGTTACATAATTACAAACTAGGTAACTAAATCTTCCTAATTACAATTGGAATATAAATTTACCTAATATAAAAGATATACAAAATATGGTAATATACAAGATGTAATATTCTATCACATCCCCGCAGTTGAAGCGGAAGATTCTCGTACGCTGAGACTGACTCGGAAGTCATCAAAGAGTATGCACGAAAGTTCTTTAGTGAATATGTCAGCAATATGATATCGGGAAGGAACATGAAGAACACAAACTTGTTCACGAACAACTTTCTCATGTACAAAGTGTATCCATTTCAATGTGTTTAGTATGGCTGGCCAGTGGGCCGGGTCGGCCCGGTCCTGACTCGACCCCGCCCCAATCCCCCCTAAAAAAATGGGCATGGGACTCGAACCCGAGATGGGACCTGGGCTCGTCCCTCCCCAAGTTCGATCCCGCCCGGGCCCGTCCCTCCCCAAGCTCGATCCCGCCCGCCCCCTCCCCTTTGCAAAAAATGGCCGTTGCACAACAACCATTTTATATTTTAGTCATTTTGCAACAACCATTTTCAGCCTCACCCCAACCCGCCTTACCCCCTTAATATTTATTTTAACCCCTAAGTTAATATATTTACACTTTAACCCAATTTCTCAACTATAAATACCTCATTTTCTCTTCATCTTTCTCACAAATCTTCCTACAATCTCTCAATCTATCTCTCTACAAGTCTACATTGCCTACTAAATATTATATTTATTTGTTTATTTTTATAACTGTATCAAAGTTCAAAATTGAGAGTGAAGTTAACAACTAGCTTGAGGATCATCCATCGAGCAAAGTTTCAATTTTCAACCTCGATTACACGTCGACGTTACGTCGGTGTTTGGTACTTTCGTTCGTTCTTTAAATTATTATTGTTACTTAATTTTAATTATCGCACTTAATTTTATTATCTTTAGTTATATATTTGCATAATTAAAATGAAAGGATTAAGATGTATGTTTAAGGGTAAATGTGCTTCTTCTAGTAGGGGTACCAAGGGTAGTGATACTTTTTCTAGTCATTCTATTCCTAAACAAGATGATTTTATTGATTATACTCATATAGATGAAACTGAATTTTTTAATGATATACCATTAGACGATGAGATATATTCTGCAACTCGACCAGACTTTAATTTAGAAGATAATCTAGATGACACACCCACTCTAGATGACACACCCACTAGTGAACCTCAAACTGAAACTGAAACGCCTCTTATTCCCCCTAGCAAGAGACAAGGCCCCACACAACGAAAATTAAAATCTGTTGCATGGGATTTTTTAGATAGGAACTAAGAGAATCAAGTAGTTAGATGCAGAATTTGTAAAAATGTTTATATATTTAAAATGGGAAAAGGTCAGGGTGGGACGAGTGATTTACTGAGACATGTACAAAAGTTTCACAAAGTTAGGTGAGATGAATACGAGGCTACAAAGTCGGGTGCGCCAATGCTCTCTCAGTCAGGACAAGGTTCACATAGTGTCCCGGATCAAGTACGGGGTCAAATTAACCCGATGACGGAGGAAATTGTAGGCCCTAAATACGATAAACATAGAGATAAAGAAGCAATATCAAAATTAGTTGCGGTGGAGGGTTTGCCCTTTTCATTTCCTTCCTCTCATGGTTTTATTCATTACATTAGAGATATGTATAATCCCGTTTTTAACGGTTTTCCTAGATCAACTGTTAGGAGAGACGTTTTTAAATTTGCACATGAATATCAATAATATTTACATTATTCATTATATCATTTTCCTGGCAAAGTATCTATCATGTCTGATATAGGTCGTAGTACTAATAGCCATGATTATTTAACTATAACATGTCATTGGATAGATTATAAATGGTTTATGTAAAAATGTATTTTAGCATATAGATATATTGATGATAGGCACACCGGAAATTTTATTGCAGAATGTATTCATCATGTTTGCGATTATTATTGTAGAACTAACAAAATAATGATGTTACGTTAGATAATGCTTCTTCTAATAATTATGCTATTAGACTTTTAAAAGATCTTTTAACTCCATCCTTTCATAATCATTTTCATATAAAGTATGTGTGCCATATTTATAACCTAGTTGTAAAGGATGGTCTATCGCTTTTTGAAGACATTCTTAATAAAGTACAATTTGCTATAAACTTTATATTTAGAAGTAATAGAATACAAAGAAAAAAAGAATATAAAAAAACTTGTCACGATTGTGGACTACCTTATAGAAAAATTCCCGAAGAAGTAGCGACTATGTGAAATTCTTTATATGAACAACTACATGTTGCTTATGATTATAGAAGACCTATAACTTTATTTTTAACGCTCATAATCGAAATCCAACTAATATGGTTGTAGATAACTATTGGGAAATTTTTTCATAACTTACTGGATTTTTAGAGAAATTTTTTCAAGCAACTAAAAAATTTTCTGGTATATATTATCCTACTATTTCAACTATGTTATTTTATATAGCTCTAATATTTTTGTTACTTAGTGAATATATGGAAAACCCATCTTATAAGGCACCTATTAAAAAAATATTTATCAAATTTTAAAAATATTTTTTCTTATTCCCACTATTTTATATTATTGGTGTTGTATTAAATCCGACTATTAAAATAGACGGTTGTAAAGCACTTATTGATACTATTTATGATTGTATAGCAGTACTTCCACCTCCAACTCCAAAAAATCCAAATGAACAACCACCTAAGAAACCAATTAAAGAAGAAGTTTTGTCTAGCATACACGATGAATGGAAAAAAGTATGTATGCATTAGCAACAAGAAAGTGCTAGCAACCAATTGACTTCCATACCTCCTCCTCCTCCTCAAAAAAGACATGCTGTTTTTGCGGCTTGTATTGAAAGCCTTAGACATAGAATGTTTAGTGGTACCACTACTAATGAAGTTAGTGAGTTTGATATTGTACCGTACCAAGCAGTTCTCAATGAAGAAGGACGTGAGGACTTGCTAAAATATTGGAGGAAGAATGAGAAGACATTTCCGATACTATCAAAGATTGCCCGAGATGTGTTGAACATTCAAGCGTCATCAACAACGTCTGAAAGCGCTTTTTCTGCCGGAAGATTTCAAATAGGAGAGCACATACACGCATTAGCGGGAGACAGCTTGGAGATTGCAGTTTTATTCAAAGATTGGATACGAGCGGAGCGTAGAAGGTGCGGTCAACCGGAGATCAACGAAGAAGACGACGAAAACTACAATGAAATCTTATCTAACGGAGTTGGAAGTGACGTCGAGCAATTTGACCAATAAATTCCAATTCCAACCGAAGAACCACAAGACATTGTGAAGAAACTAGAAAAATATTTATAAATATGTGATTTTTTTAATTGCAATTTTACTATGTTATTTGCAACTTTCAATACCACAAAGTTGCAATTTTGAAATTGTATTACAAAAAAATCATATTTCTATTAAATAATATAAGAGGAACAAAACAGTCTTGGGATATTTTAATTACAATAACTTGTTCAATTATTGAGGCATTTATATATGTTACTTTTAAAAATTAAGTGCAAAACAAATTAAAAAACCCGATCCCGCCCCGCCCCGATGTGACCGGTCCCTTTTTCGACGGGACCGGGAACATGATGGGACATCGGCGTATCCCGCCAGTCTCGCCCTCTCCCCCAGTCCCGTCAAGTCCTGTCCCACTGGGACCCGCCAAGAACCCGGCCCACTGGCTACCTACAGTGTTTAGTGCGCTGATGTTGAACGGAATTGCCGAAAAGATATATCGCACTTACATTATCGCAGTAAACCATTGTAGCCTTATGAAGTGGGAAGTGAATCTCAAGTAGAAGGTTGTGTATCCAACAAGACTCAGAAACAACATTCGCTACATCTCTGTACTCAGTTTCAGCACTGGATCGAGACAGAGTAGGTTGTCTTTTAGAAGATCAAGAAAGCAAGTTATATCTGAGGAACACACAGTAACCCGACGTGGATCGACGAGTTTCAGGACATCCACCCATGTCAGCATCAGAATAAGATGTGAGACCAGAGAATGAGGACTTGTACATGTGTAAGCCGAAATGAAGAGTACCTTGTACATAGCACAAATATGTAATCATATTTGTTGCGCGACATATGATATATCTGGTCTCGTGAAAGTGAGATACTGTAATGCTCCTGCAAAACTGTGATAGTGAGTCGGGTCGGCATACAGAGAACCCGAAGAGGCATTGAGTTTGGATTTAGTGTCCACCAGTGTGTGGGCCAGTTTGTAAGACGTCATGCCTTCTCGGTCAATGATCTTTTCGGTGTACTTCATTTGATAAGGAAATAAGTCACATCCATGTCTCGTAACATCAATGCCCAAAAAATAGCTTAGGGGGCTCAAATCCTTCATAGCAAACTCATAGGCAATAAGTGACATAATGGATCGACGAAGTGCATCAGAAGATGTGGTGAGGATGATATCATCAACATATAGTAGGATGTATGCCATGTCATTACTCTTGCTATAGATGAATAGTGAATAATCAGATTTGCTATGTGAAAACCCGATAGAGGATACAAAATCAGCAAATCGTTGGTACCATGCACGATGAGCTTATTTCAGTCCATAAAGTAATTTCTTCAAAATACACATATAATCTGGATGAATCGGATCCCTGAATACCATATGTTGATGCATATATACGGTTTCATGAAGGTCTCCATGCAAGAAAGTATTTTTGACGTCAAGCTGATAAATAGGCTAAGATTTGGACAAAGCAATACTGAGAACGATCCGAATAGTCGCTAGTTTCACCACTGGGCTAAACGTTTCATAACAATCCACTCCCACCTGTTGAGACCTGTCATCACCTATAATACAGGTCTTATGCCTCTTAAAAGAACCATCAGATTTCTTTTTATGTCAAAAAATCCACATAGAATGAATAATATTAGCATCAGGAGGACGAGATACTAGATCCCACATCTTATTTTTAATAAAAGCATTATATTCATCAATCATTGAATTTTTTCAATTATGATCAGACAAGGCATCTTTCGAATTACGAGGAATAGGGAAAGGGGCAACCGAAGTGGAAAAGTTAAATAGCTTTTTTGGGTTTGAAAATGTCGTGCATAGCACGATTTCTATTATCTGTGGGTGTGACGCATGAGGTTGGACAGGATTGGGAAGGGGTGGCCGAGAAGTGAAGGTGGGACTGGGTAGACTGCCGGGAGTAGGGGGTTGGGCCGAGAAGAGGCAGTGGCATCGGGGAGAGGGGGGCTGGACGAGAGACAACAAAGACGGAAGGTCGTGATGGGCTATTTTGAGGCTCCCATTGTGGGGCTAAGTGGACTGCTCACCTCGGGACGATAGTGGTGGGGACGATTGTCGGTGTCGGTGACGACTGATTTTGTAAGTGATGAATTAGACGGGGATTTAGGCCATCATTGAGAAATTCATAGGAATTTGGGGATAGAGAATTGAGTTTGGCAAATGGGAATTGGGACTCATCGAATATGACATGCTGAGAAATGATTATTTTTTGGATTGACAAGTCGTAATTATTGTAACTTCGATGATTTAGGGGGGGGGGGGTAGCCAAGAAAGACGCACAGGGAACACCGAGGTTGCAGTTTGTTGATTTATGTGAAGGGATTGAGGGGGTAGCACATATATCCGAAAGTTCGTGAATGCTTATAGGAATGACCCTGAAGTAGAGAACTTGAGTGGGAGACTTGTGGTTGAGAGACTTGTTTGTAAGAATGTTCAAGAGATAGGTTGCCATTGATAGAGCGTAATGCCGAAAATGGGGGGGGGGGGGGGGGGGTTAGAGGCGTGAGCAAGGAGGGCACAAACTAAGTTGTTTATGATTCTAATTTTTCATTCAGCTTTGCCATTTTGTGGAGAGGTGTGGGGACATGAATATAAAAAATAAGGTCGTGTTTGGCGTAGAAAAGTTTGAATTGATTATTATCGAATTTCCTCCCTTTGTCACATTGGAAACATTTAGTATTCTTTTCAAATTGTGTCTTAATGAAAGTGCTAAATGCCGAAAAAATAGAATAGACTTGGGACTCATTACCAATGGGAAACGTCCATAAGAAGTTTGAATAATCATATAAAAACAACATATAGTATCGATGCCCGATCGTGCTTAAGATAGGAGAAGTTCATAAATCACTGTGTATTATATCAAAAGACATTAAAGTACAAGTGGATGAAGAATAAAATAAAAACTTGACATGTTTTCCAAAAACACAAGATTCACAAACAGGAGGAGAAAGGGACATGTTTGTAAGTAATAAATTTATTTTTGCAAAGGGAGCGTAAGATAAAGTCTCTCGGATGTCCTAATACATTATGCCATAAAAGAGACAAAATTGCTGCAAAGGTTGATGGAGAAGAGGTTGGATGGCTGACGGAGGTGGTGATAGGATAAAGGTCCCCGATGCTATCACATCTCAGTATTCGCATCCCTATCATAAGGTCCTTCACAGAAAAACCAAAAGGATCAAATTCAAGGAAAACATTATTGTCGGTTGTGAAACGACGCACAAAGATCATATTTTTGACAAGTTTGGGGGCATTGAGGACATTTTTAAGGCTAACGGGGTGGGGGGTGGGGGTGGGGTGGTGGGGGGTGGGGGTGGTGGGGAAATAGATGATTATCCATAACCTCGAATAGGAATGCCTTGTCCACTACCAACAATAGTATTACGATTTAAATTGCTAATATTGAAATAAGACGAGAGAGTACCTTGGGATGCCGTCATATGAGATGTTGCCAGGAACGCTGAGAGACATCGTGTTCATAGCTGCCTCAACATCCGCGGTGCATAGGTTGAAGGAGGAGAAATCTGTGCACTGTATGCCTGTTGTGGACATGCGTCGGGGATGCCGCGATGAGCCTGTCGGGTCGGAGGTTGGGCCTAGGAGGACGTTGGGTAGGGGAAAGGTAGAGTAGCCCATACCGGTGGCTGCCTCTTGCCGCCGCTGCCACTATTTCTGGCGTTATCGCTGTTGCCGCCGCTGTTGTTGCGGCTGTTCCCAAAATCTTTCTCTGTTGTTATTCCGGGAACGTAAGCCATGTGTCGGATCATTGGCTTGCCTGTGGGATGGGACGGGAGCCGAGCCTCTCGGGTCAACATAGTTATCGTCGGTGGATACGAGGGCGGCGTCGATGTGCTGACATTAGTCACTACCCGCTTTATTTTTTGGGTTTTTTCAGGAATGTGTCTTGAATGAGCCTCATAGAACGGAGGAAATGGCGTACTTTGTTGGAGGATGGTAGCGACGTCGTCATAATTTTCATTCAAACCCGCAATAAGTTGCATCACCAATCGTTGATTAGTGATCGGTGCACCAACGTTGGAGAGTTGATCGACAATTATCTTAAGTTCTTGACAATAGGCAGACGCATTAGGAAAATCAGCCTGTTGAATGGCCTGAAATTGATTTTCCAGATATCATGAAAAATACTTTCCAAGCGCTCCCACGTTTGTCGTGCAGTGGCATCAGTTTCAATGATTGTATGCAATAGATCGTTCGAGATCATGTCGTAGATCCATTATAGGACAACCGCATCTAAGCGGGACCAAAGTTCATCGTCAGAATGATCAGGTCTTTCTAGGGGCTTTGATTTTTGAGGGATGATATAGTTGATGACTTTGTATACACGACAATGAATCTTAAATAATTCCGTCCAAGATGAATACTGAACCTTTTTCATCTCAAGAGTTATGAGAATGAAATTCTTGATGTTGTTAACTGCAAGAGCGGGATGGAATTTAGGTTGTTCAGTCATTGAAAATTGGAGAGGAAGGGAGGAAAGTCGAAGAAATAAGGGAGAGGGCTACCGGGGGGGGGGGGGGAGCGGTGGCTTAGGGAGAAAAAGAAGTTAGGGTTTGGCTTCTGATAACATGGAAGAATATGTTCATTGCATTTCATTGATCATTGTGTACAATATATATAGTGTTACATAATTACAAACTAAGTAACTAAATCTTCCTAATTACAATTGGAATATAAATTTTATATGATAATATACAAGAATCAGTGTTTTATAAATAGGGACTAACCGGGAAAGAATAATGAGTTCTTTATATATTGGATATCTTATGTCATACGTAAAGCGGCAAAGCAGTGAGTAAAAGCTGCAAGCAATTATAGGAGAGTTGATGGCATATAGAAATAGGATATCTTCAACAATGGCGTGATAATCTTTCTTTTGCTTTTTGTTTTCACAAGCAAAACGTAATACCAAAGAATGAACAGATACCAGAATTGGTCAATTAGAAACAATTTAAATGTTTAGCCTATGATGTCGCACCTGTTAGAGGTTATGGTTTTTATTTTTATTTTATAAGGTTATGGGTAGTTCAGTTCCAACTTATGTATGGTTTTTCTTGAATTTATACTAGTTATACATTTTTTTAAAAAGATGCTAACATGTCTCGGACTAATTTGGGTGCAACTCGATTATTTCATTGAATACTTGCGACTCACCTAGGGTTAACATATGAGAAAAATTACCTATCCTATAATCTCTTTGTTTTATTTTATGTGTATTAATTTGACTGAACACAAAGTTTAAGAAAATAAGAAATACTTTTGAATCTTGTGATCTTAAACTAAATATGTGTATGGTAAAGAAATGTCCCTAAATCTCGTGGTATGGAAGTTAAAGAGAGCACTACGTATAGAAAGTGACATATTGGTTGAAACAATTAAAAAAAGTAATAAATTACAACGGATGTAGCATTAGGTATTTTCCCCCCAATACAATGTTAAGATATATGCAAATCTAGAGGGGTCAGCTTGCTGACAGGGAGTCAACTTTGCGGCCTTAGGGTCGCAAGTTCGATTCTCCCCTCCGGATATCATCCTCCGGGGCACATACATGTGGTAAAGCCTAGGCGCTAAAAGCCGCGCGGGCATGTTGCAGTGTGGGTTCGGTCTCCGCCAAACCTTGTGGATGGGGCCTGTGAGGGGGTCAACCTTGTAGCATTGATCCGTTGGACGCAAGGAGACACTGACCATGTGTGCACATCCCGCGATTTACCTGGTGGTGGGGTGCTGAAGGACCGGTCCCATCATCTCCAGGACGTCTGGGTAATACCAGTGAAGTAGTTGCGCCTGGAAACCTGGATTATAAAAAAAAAATAAAAAAAAATATATGCAATGCTTCATGTACTCTCATCCTATCTCTACAAAAAAAAAAGAAGGTGGATCTATCATTGTACCAAGATTAGCTTAAGATCATAAAGCAGAGAAATTATGCTACTCTGTACTAGAAAAGTCAGTTTGATTCAAAATTGATAATTTATTAGCCGCTTTCTACGACCATTGACTCCATATTGACTATACATGTCTGTTACATTACACCTCGTGTCTTTTTGCTTCTTTCTTGGAATCCAGCTATTTTCATTATTAATGGACTTAGTCATCTTTAAGTCAATGTTGGTTTTAATACCGAGTTGAACATCCAAGAAAACCTAAACCTTTTTAATAATTCTTCATCAATGACCTTTTCGCCGCCCAAATCAACAGTGGTAAATGAAGAAGCAACATGGATTCCTATAAGATGATTATAATTAACTGTTTATAATAAGTGAAACTATTAACATAAAAAACAAGGTAGACAACCTGCTATAAACAGGTTACATGGATAGTGTAACAAAATTCTTCAAATGTGAGAAAGTTAAATCCAAACAGAAATAGAAGAAGAATTTCATGAAGTCTTTTTTACTAGGATTTGTTTCTAAAACCTTGGTGAATTTAAGAGCTTTAAGTTATCTTAACATTAGTCAATGGAAATAAAGAAATGAATAGTATCAACTCTGTTTTGAATTCACAAGTCCATAGGGGTAAAAGTTCCAGACATGATGCAACTCTCTTGAACTAAACCAAGTACATAAAATGGGTAGAATAAAAACAGAATTCATGTACTAAGGTGAATATGAACATATTCAAGTACTTCTGAGACTTGATAACAAATCTACCAATGAAAAGCGTTGTGAAAAAGTAGCTGCATATGAAACAAATATCAAATTAATCTTCACAGACTACATCTGCATTTTCTTCATTCAATGTTAAATATACCATACCTTAAAGTGATGTTATCTTTTCATCAGCACCATCAGCATTGGCTTCATAAACAGCTCTTCATTTTCAGGCTTGAAAGCAACCTATGCTTCAGAAGCAACTTCAGCTATAGATTCTCTTTTCCCAACCTAAAACCAAATCTGGCAATGAGCTCATTTGCAAGTAAGAATGACATTATAAATTTGACTTATTAATCAGCGGTTGCACCGGTTATGGTGTCCTATGAAGCCATAAATTTTAAAACAAAAGATCCATATCCAGGGGCCTGAAATGAGGACACTGAAATTTTAACTGACCCTGAAAATGATACAAATGGTTGGGCTACTAACAGTGGAAAGATTTAAAAGGATCTGTTGATTCTTCACCTTACTCAAATAGCACCAAGGTTTATATGAATGACCTCCCTTCCCACCGTATTGTTTCCCTGATTCAAATAAAATTAGCAGATGCTCTTCAAATTCTTCCGCAATTTGAACTACCAAAACTTAATGTCTTAACATCATCTAGCAGAAGCGTTGAATCACGGGCTTGCCTGTTAACTTGATCCATAGAACACTCTTAGTGAAGCAAGAGAATTAAATAACTACAAAGGGTTCCCCTCTTGTCCCTCTATTTTTTTTTGTCCTTCCCCACAGGTGAAGGGTTAGTTATAATGTCAAAGAGGATTTAATTACTGACCTCAGATAGACAGGAATACACAAGTGTGTGTAAAGATAAATTTGCTTTGATTCCTGGAAAACAGGGTCAAGTTGAGAACCCATCAAGGATCATGAATTTGTTATAAGAAAATTCTGAGAACTAACCATTTCTATCTTCCAGACTGGTGACTGAAATCTTCACTAGTTTGTTAGCTGGTTAACGAATTTCATGATAAAAAGACAGACATGAAGAAGGCCACAGCTGTTCCAAGATTTCTGATTTAAAAACATAATCTGGCAAGCGCCCTACAATACTATTGCAGTCACATGGTTAGTTAAGAGTTCGAATTACATCACTCCGACCAATCTAGAAAGCTTGGTTACCTGAAAAATAATTGTTAACAGATTGAAGTTGAGCTAACATATAAATTCTTATGTATATACAAACCCCCCAAAATCAGTAATGTACGGGCAGTCTAGCTTAGCACTGCAAACAGGTTTCATAGATCATCCCACTTCAAAAACATCCATCCAAAGTGGTCAAAGTTCAGCTTGTTTCAAAAGAATGAAAGAAACATGGAGCAACAAACAAAAAATGAGACAGAAAGTTCTGCAACAGCAAAATGTAAAGGTAGAGCCTTGGTAGCAACAAATTAAAAAGAATAACAGATCTTATCATTTAATCTCAACCAATTTGAACTGCATACACCGCTACATCTAGTAACGAATCAATGAATTTAATGTATAATTCAATGCTTAATTCTCCATCCTGCCAACTATTGCTAGACTCCTGCAGGAATGGTAAAACTTAATGGACATTTCGGCGAATTGTTTGATGGACTCCCTGAAGGGACCTCAACTGATGGATCATTTATATGATCAGAGCCACCAATGGAATCAATAGTGGAACTTATAACAGTTATACTTTTTTCTACTTTAAATAACCCTTCTTCAGCAAAATAAGATGCCATTTCATCCTCTATATCCTCATAATCTTCCTCAGACCAGTAACCACTGGAATCATCTTCACTCCAATCTTCTGAATAATAGGCAAATTCATCATCACTTTCAGTAACCAGGAGAATAGAATCAATTACATTTATATCCTCAACCTCCTGTGGTTGTTCAACTCCTTCATCATCAATTAATCCGTCAACAAACGGATGAGTCAACAGCATCTCGGCAGTCCATCTATACCTAGGGTTCCTAACGAAACAACCCTTCAAGAAATCTTTTGCCTCCTTCGACAAGTTGTCCGGAATTCTAGGCATTTCGTGCCCTCCCCTAATTTTTGTAAGTACATCCTCAGCATTATCCTCTTCCCTATCCCATGGAGGTTTTCCAGTCAACATCTCAAGCACAATACAACCTAAAGCCCAAATATCAGCAGGACATTCTTGTACATTATCCGAAACAGCTTCAGGCGACAAATACATTGGAGTGCCCCTCCAGTAAGGCTCCAACCTCCTCTTCTTGCTCTGATTTTTCTCTCTCTTAGCTAACCCTAAATCACCAATCTTAGCATTAAATTCAGTACTACTTCCCTTACTATAATTCGGTACAAGCAATACATTATCAGGCTTCATATCACAATGAACATAACCAATCGTATGAATATAATTCAACCCTCTAAGCATAGATCTCGTATGATTCCTTACCTCAAATTCCGACAACCCTTTGCTCCCAATTCTATCGATCCTCTGAGCTAGGGTTCCACCTGAACCATACTCCAACAACAAGTTATAAACCATTGCACCATTTTTACCTGTAGTAGTTTCATCACCGAAGCATCGAATAATGTAAGGACAACCCTTGATGTTATTAAGAACTTCCCTCTCCTTCTGAATTGAACCCGAATTCGAAACCTCAGCAGATTTAACAGCCATAACTGATGGAAAGTAGCTGTAATTAAATTTTTGGTTCTTTAATGTAGCCAAATAAACACAACCAAAACTTCCTTTCCCTACCATTGCTCCTCTATACCATGCAACTCCATCACCAAATTCATTCACACTTTCACCTTCTTTCTTTATTTCCATATCTTGTTGCACTATAATTAAACTTCAATTGCCTTAAATTGAAGCAAAAAAGGATATAAATGAAGATAAAGGAATTTTGTGAGTGATTAAGATTATGGCAATCTAAAAAGGAAGAAAATCCAAGTTTAAGTTGGAATTTGGTGCGTATTACAAAGGTAAATGGGAGAAGGAAATTTAGGGTTTACAGAACAAGTTTGGGTAAGGTTGAGTTTCTTTGCGATTTCGCATTTAGGTTAGTTTTTTTTTTTTTTTTAATGTATGTATATTATATATATGTGATGTGAGGAACAAGTGCTAAGAGCCGCGTTTCTTTGAAAGAGAGCAACACAAAAGAAGCAAGTTGGCAAAAATGCTGCTAACTGGAATAACGGTCATCGTGTCTGTACAAACGTATGATCAATAAATTTAGGGTATTTTTCCCTTTTACAGATTCTAACATTTATTTCAGTTTAACTGTTAGAAGAAGTTTATGAGAATGTACTAAATATTTATCTGTTTTTAATGCAGTACTTGAAAATGAATGGTGAATACATTTGACAGGTATGAAATAATGGCAATATATATCACCATTATTTGTCACATGCAAAGATGCACTACTTTAGGCAAAAACTAAAAATGGTTGTGAAGTTGTTGCACGTGGCTCATGCCTATATTTTTCTTAATTTTTTTTATTACAATGGTGTCATAGTTAATTTGGGCGTATATTGACTATTTCACTATGTTCCGATCAATTTGAGCGCACCGCAAGTTCTTAACTATTACAACAATACACAATTCATGTAGAAGGGGAAAATAGAATCATTTAAGTTTTAGATTGTTTTTTGTGCTAAATTAAAATTGGAAAATATTTATATGTATCCGGTGTTTACTCTACTTGTGGGATACTGGGTTGTTATTGTATCCGGTGTTTACATCAAAATCATATCAATTTATCATGATTAAGTTATTTTATAGAGTAAAAATATGTAGTATTAATTAATTATGAATAAGTAATGATAATTAATTACTAGCAAATACATATCATGCATCTATGAGTGTGATGTAACATCAAATACAAAAAAATACCTTAGAAGTTAACATTTACTTGTATCTCGAAAAGCACAAAACTTAATCTTAGCGAAGACGAGCTTTCTGACAATATATTCTGTAATTAATATTTTAGTATAATTAATGTAAAATAGAGATCTTAAGTCCATTAGAACTACAATTGTATATTCTCTCTCTATATATATTGAATTAATAGGAGAACTATATATTAATGCAATATATATAGAGTATACAATTGTAGCCTTAATGAAATTATGATCTCTATTTTACATTAATTACATTAATTTCATCTTTTTGTGGAATTAAAAGTTCTTATATATACATCGTCGAGTATTTTTTTTACAATATCTATATGAGTAAGGTGAGAACATCATTAAGGCGTGATAACAAGTTAAATACACAAGCAAACCATTTAGTTTCAAGTGCTGATAAACTATATATGATTCATGCGACAACATAAAATTATTATTATTTAATTATAGATTTAGAGGCCAGCTCAATTAGCTATCTAAAGAGGCAAAACTGATAATACGAGATACCTTGCAAGGAAATAGATGGAGATGAACTAATAAAGCCAGATCATATAGCAAAACCAAAATAGCAATAGCATTTTGAGATCCGATCCCCGACCAAAAATTGTCAAAGTATTATAGCCAGCTTGGAAAACCTTCTAGTCTTTACACATTGGAGAGGACCAATATAATTGGGGCCTTCTTTACATATACCCGAGTTTATAGTACATGCACTCGATCGCATATGTACTATTTAAGTTATATATATATATATCATTTCACACATGTTTTTAGCTTAATGCTACTTGATGTTAAGGCTTCTTATTGGTCGGTCAATTCGGTTTGATTTATTGATTATCTATTTTGTAAGCATGCTAAACTTACAATTGGACCATTAAGATATTGGTTATCGATTTCAATTAATTGATTAGCAGTTTAACTAATATTGGTAAACAATTATATTTCTTCAACCTTGCAATGAGATATAAAAAGAACTGTGATACTACAAGATATGGTAATATATAGGTGCAGGATTTGAGTCCTCAAAATCTGAAGTAATTGACAACATACGGGAGAAAGCATGTACCAGTTGTGGACAATAGTGGAGAAATGGATCCAAAAGAAGAACCTTAACACACTTCTAAACAATATAATCGAAATCATAAAAATATTATGTATCTAGTGTGAATGAGGTATAAATAATTCGTAATGTATTGGGGCAAAAGGGTGAATTTAACAAATCTTACTGAATTACCAGTTAAATCGTCAGGTAAATTCAAAGAGTCGGCTAATTGAAACGACAAATATAGCATAAAATATAAAATCTCTAATCATTAGACCAATAACCCAATACAAATAAATTAATAACACCTTTTTAGTTCGTTTTATCAGTAAATTGAAAATTGACACACCCCTATTTAATGGTACTTAATCCTACTTAATATTAATTAATGCTACTTTATACCAATACTTAATCCTACTCTTATTATTTTTCTTAAACCTACTCCTTTTTCATTCTACTTCTTCTTACTCAGAGGTAGTTCATCTTACTTTATTCCTACTTGATCCTACCTAACGTTATTTAACGTTACTTAATCTCTTATTTTTCTTTCTCATCCTCCCTTTTTTCTTCCTACTTAACATTACTTAATTTTACTTAATTGCACTTTATTCTTCTCAACACTAATATTTAATCTTATTATTCCTCATACTTATTCATCATGTCCTCATTTCATTTAATCAGCACTTAATCTGTGCCACATAAAATGTATAGAAAAAATAAAGGCCGGTCAAAGTGTCACTCTTCCTCTCGGTTAGACTTGGCCCGTATGCTTAGGCCCAAATAAATCTCCTGATTTAAAATTTTCAAATGAGTGAAGAACAGAACAGAACGCTTGCAGAATTGAGGAACAAAATGGACAAGAAGAAGAATGCGATATTGGTGTATGTATCACCATTGAAAGCTCTTACTCTTCGTTTGATATGTGGAGTAGCGTTAGGTTTAGCTCTCTGGGTACCCTCGATCTCATCACAAACTCTTCGTCTAATTTCGGTATATTTATCATCTCCCTTCCTTTCGCGCTCTGTTATTTGTATTCTTATTTTGATTCTAATTTAGTTTCTCAGGTGTTTCTGCCTCCAGTTCTGATTCTTCTTTACAGTCACCTTCGACACGATAGGAGCCAATGCTCTGTAATCCTAATTCTCCTTTTCAATTTTTACAGTTTACACACTTTGTTACTGTAATTGATTCGAAATTATTTGATTGTGGCTTCACAGTACCTCAGAGCTGTAGGACGGGGCTTGCTGGCGCTTCCTGCCGGTTAGTAAATTCTGTTATTGGAAGTATATTATTAATGTCATTTGTCTAGGATTCATCTAGTAATATTCATGAATTATCTTATTTCATGTTTGTAGGAGCTGTAGTAAATGCAGTGGGAGCTACTATATTAGGAGCACCTGTTGGTTTCGAGTATGTAATGCTTTACATGTTTTCTTGTCTTTTATAATGATAGTGAAACCTGATGCCATAGTTGAGGTTGGATGGACTATAGAGCTGATCTATCATACAGCATAAATTATGACAATGTTCTTGCATGATCATCGGAGGCGGATGTAGAGCGTGAGTTATGGGCATCTGAATCTAGTATTTGACTCAGACCCCGTATATGTGTTAAAAATTCACTTAATAAGTATAAATAATTGATTTCTAACCCATTAATAAATGAGTTGTCGTAGAATCCCGAACTCAATCCTGTAAATTTCAAGTCCTGGATCTGCCTCTGATGACCATCAGACATGTTAAAGGCTCTCTATGTTTGATAAAAACGACAAAGATTAGTTTGAGTTTTTGTCTCAGATAACATACGAGTCATTTTGTGCTGTTATATCCAATCTCAACTCAGTTGGGACTATGTTAATACGAACCATCATGGTTTTCTGTTACTTTCTCTTTATTATAGCTTCTGAAATGCAGTAGTTCTTATCCTAACTAGTCTTTTATCCTTCCTACCACAGGTATTTCCCCTAGACCCTTAGTTGGTCTCTTCTGATGTCACTACTCACTGTAAGTTTTAACAACTAGGACTTGCTATTTACTGCTTGAAAGATTTCTCTGGCTTATAAGCTACCAAGAATATTACAACAGTTGTAGTTTAGTGGATTCATCTCATGCTTACAGAAAATCTGATCAAAGTATTTAAGGAAAAAAAGGAAAAGAAAAGTAAGCATGGAAATCCTGGGAATTATTGCATTCAGAAAGCTGACGAAATGATAGGATTACTTAGGTCACACGTTATTGTGATGTAGCAGTGGTATTTTTTCCTTGCTCATTTTTTCTCTTATGTTGGTTTAGCTGTTTTTATACTGGGTATGTTGTTGTTGTTGTTGTTGGTTTAGCTGTTTTTATTTTCTTAAAATTCTTTTCTGGGATAAGTAAATTTATTAAATGTTGGTTTGGCAGTTTGTACCAGCGGCTTGTGTTTTTGGCTCATCATGGACTGATTGGCACCGTGTATTTGCTAGAACAAACTACAAAGTAATTTCCATGTTCTCATCCATGGGCATTTGATATTTATATCTAAGAGCTATCCTAGAGCTTATTTAATATGTTTGTTCTTGCAGGGCAAATGAGTCCACAGACTGTATGATCTGTCTCCCAGCTCATGGAGCTGTTATTGGAGCGTGGTTTGGTGCTTGGCCAATGCCACTTGATTGGGAAAGCCCGTGGCAGGTATGTACCTGATTGTCAAGGACTCAAGGTTCACGATATAGAGAATGTAATCCATTTCATGGTGCAGAATTTTGAATTTCAAATGCATTAATTTCATGCACTACAGCTTCAGTAGTCCACCATATGATCTTTTGATAGTCTTCCAATAGAAAAACAAATAAGTTCAGCATGACTTTTTTTTATTACATAGGGGGTAGGGGAAGGGGAAAATGGGGAGGGGATTACAATGTGTGGATTCGAACCCTCACCAATAAGGTGAAAGTTCAGGTAGCCAACCAACTGAGTTACTAGATCCCTACAAATTCATCATGACCTTGTTTATATAATATTCCCTTTTAACAATTCTTCTTTGGATCCTTTTTAAGAAAAGTAGAGCCATCTCAACGAACCTTGCTCACCTCAATGACCATTGCACATATAAAGTAGGATACCAAGTTCAACTTTACCAGTTTTTTTTGTTAAAAGTTGGATACCCGGTTCTGCTAGAAGGCAAAGCATCTGATATCCATGCTTAATTATCTGCGGTGGTGATTTTGGTTAGAAAGAAATACAGTTTTTAAAGGAGTGGATATAAACAGAAATCTATGAAATTTTGAAGCTCTGTTTTTGCACACAGTCTTTCTGGTGGCTTGATTTGCTGATTCACTTGATAGCATGAAGGTTCTATGGAGTTTGTTTGGCCTGTTTTTATGTCATTATTTTTGCGCTTCCTTGTAGAGAGTTTCAACCTCATCGGTGCCCAGATTAGTATCACTCACCCTTATGGAAAACACACACATCTATGAGGAACCTGTTTGTGTTGCTCTAGACACTTCAAAGTGAACCATATTTTTAAATGAGAGGTGTTGGGAATGTGCTAGATAATTTCTTTTTAAAGAGACTAAGCTAATAGTTCATACCATGATGAAGTATCATATCCTGCTATACCAGTATGAATTTAAAGATTAAGTGATCAAAAAGGAGAGAAGAACAAAGGTTGGTGCTATGTGGCCCCTTTTTGTCAGTGTAAGATCAGATTGCATTGCTATCTGTAAAATTCTTTGCGCGAGTAAGGCACAACTTTAAGTCTGTTTTGTGAACAAGATGTCCATGTTCCACGCTGAGATTATAAATAGCCTAAAACAGCTCGTGTTATATCGTGATTCAAGGAGTTCCCAAGATATCCCACCCAAATTCATCTGTTTTGTAGTCACATTCTTTAACCTTTTGGTGTTATGCCCTCCTATTGTGTGTTTTTGTGGGTTGAGCATATACCTCCACTGCAAGGGCATGGAATTTTATTTTTTTCTTGCTTGAGTTATGCTTGTACAAATTAAAATAAAATCTATTAACTATGTCACAACATAAGTGCATCTTCCATCAAAATGTCCTTTATGTTTTTCCTCCTCGCTCAAAATTTTTATCAAATTGTACATCATTTATTGGTGTCAGATGAATGGAAACAATATCAATTAAGGTGGATAATGAAAGAGAGATAGTTCTATACCAAGAGTGTTTCACACATTTGCTTATATCATGTTGCATCTTAGTTCTAGTTAGTTCTTGGTGATTTCTTTCACTATCTTAGATGTGCCAACTAGTAGTTGTTGTAGCTGCACTTGTTAAATGAATATGTATATACATGTGAAGAAATTAGCAATCAACCCAATGGAACCAGTGAGCAGCTAATAACTGTGGCCTGTTTAACTGATCGTGGAGTCCTTTTGCTTGATTAATCTACATACTATCAGTTAAACAGGCCACAGTTATTAGCTGCTCACTGTTTCCATTGGGTTGATTGCCAATTTCTTCACATGTATTTTCATTTCCTAGGATTTAGAACTTAGAAGTGGGGGGACGCGTCCTTTTTATATTTTGGTTATGCTCTTCCTGATTTTATCACGAGTTTCTATTTTGCGGACCTCTCCGCGGAGTTGGAAAATGTTTTAGTAAGTGGTTTGTGCTCATTCTCATCCACGGACAATTGGTATTTGCATGTAGGAGTGGCCTATTTGTGTGACTTATGGAGCTGTAGCTGGTTACCTCGTGGGGCTTGTGGCATCCTTAGGCTGCATTTTCTTCCGTAACCGCCAGCAGCATCTAAAAGAAGAGTAGTGTCTAGCTTCTAAGAATTAGCTGTGGAAGGCTCATGATACTACAATAATAGTCTTCGGACGAAGTTAGGCTTTTGTTATTCAGCTGCATAGAAATATGATATCCAATTTTGCTCTATTACTAAATTCACTAATCTTTTTTTTTTCCGAGTATAATCCATTGTTTATGAGTAATTTCTTTGGCAAATTGTGAAAAGACGTTCAAGAGGAGACAATGAGGACCCTATAGAAGAATAACTTTTCCCCAGTATTTTCTTTCCGTTAACTTTGATATTAAATTCTAAGGGGACATTCGGGTTGCTTACAAGTTGCAACTTGCAACACTTATTTATGCTATCTGAATATTCCTTTGTTCCTTCGCAAGATTGCTTTTACTATATCCATGAGCATTATTTGTTGTCTTATTGCCATCTCTACGTGGACTTCCAGAATTGGGACCTAATTTTTGTGGGGTCCTCGAATTATTCGTACCATGTCTCTCACCCCAAGCGTATATTGCCATCCTCACTTGATAGTTTAATATCAACTTCAGGAATTGTTTAGATTCCTAACGATTTTCCCTTTTGTTATTTTCTTTTCGAAACGAATTCCACCTTTAAAGCTTTTCTTTGCCTATTATTTAGTCTAATAACTTCGACTTCTTTGAAATCTTTGTCGAAAATCAAACATGTGCAAAATTGAAAAAGCAAGATGTTGTCTACTATTACTATCTATTATTGACAATCCACTCAACCCCCACTTCCTTGGCATAGAAGTAGGATAGACACGAGGGTGGTGACATCTCACTGCTGACAATGTCCTGTTCTTGAATCTCACTTGTGCGGTGCATTGGATAAACAACTTTTTTTCTTTTTGTCAAGTGGGGCTATTACCAAAGACTTAAATGTCTTGTCTCCTTTTGGATTTTCTTTCTTCTTTCCCTTAGGTTTGCTTTTCTCCTCCCCTCCCCCAAACCATTAATACGGAAGGGCAATCACAAAGTTAAAACACTACACAACTTTAATTTGAGTGACATATTGGCCCTTCTGCCAGAACCCGTCGAAAACAGAATGTCAAACTTGGCCATGAAAATTAATTTATTCAACCGATCCACGTATATTACAATAGGCGGGCGGATTCATTAGCCCATTCGAATATTTGAATGAATTTAGATAACCCATAAAGTCCAAATTGACTATTAACAAGACTTGAAACGCTAATTTGGGTTTGGTTGGTTAGATATGAACGTGAAAAAAAAACTTTTGTTTGTTACATTTAGTAATTGAATAAAAAAAATAAAGAAGTGAATTTTAATTTTGAATTGGATGAATCTAAATAAACTTTGAACAGATTACTGTATAAGCAAACCATTTAAATTCGCTTTAATTTAGCTGACCTGTCGATTTGAGTCTCCTAAACGGCTCTAGCCGTGGCGCAGTGCGTTCTAAGTACGCCATGTTATATTCCAAAACTACCCTCATTTTTTTATCTCAGAAAGACGAAAAGCCCACATATCAAACGACACCATTGGTATATATAACACACGAGCGACTCACACAGTCACACGTGAGCAACAATGCCACGTCAGATGTAGTTCAAGCCACAAGGTAAAGCTTTCCCAGTTCACGTGTCACAGAGCAAAAAGAACAAATGACCCCACACCGAACCCTTTAAATAAAAACTCTTATAGCCCAAAGCGCCAAAACACACACACACACACACACACATAACACCACTCTCTCCCTCTAAAACCCCTCTTGTTTCTCTCTCTAAAATTGTCCGATCAAATACAAATCATCACTGGTACGAATTCTTCTTAACCCACGGCCGAGTTCGTACCGATTTTAATATTTATCGATTAATTTGAATATTTCTTGTTGATATAGCTATAAAGTTATTGAATAAATCTTTTGATTTTAAAAATGAATTGGTTTGGTTGGGTGTGTAATTAATGTGGCGAGATTACGTTTTATGATCAGTTTGATTTTACACACACTGTAGAAATGTTTGGATTGTGCATTTTTTTTTCTTTTTGTTGGGTTTTTCCCCATTAAATTTTGCACTTACGTTATTGGATTCTTGTAATAATCACAAAGTGGAATTTATGGGTATCGGTTTTCCTCCATTTTCTAGGTTTTACTCTTTCTTGAGTGCGGTAAAATGGCTTAGGGTTTATAACGCACAAAAGTAGGCAATAGAGACGATTGTGTGTTGTGCTTTGTGGGTAGAATTTTTTCTGCTGTCTCTGGGTCTCTCTCTCTGAATGTCAGTTTGCTTTCCTTGCTTTTCTTTTTTGTTATTTGGACGTTTGGTGATATCTAGTACTTCTTGATTTATATTTGTTTTTGTCTCTGGAGGCTTGGGGTGTGATCACATTATGTGTAGTTTCCGTGATTGACAATTTGGAATAGCAATCGATCAAAGAAGTATTTGAAGGGAGACTTAATAGGTCTTGATAAATGAAAATGGCTTGAAGAATTTGGCAGTCTTTGTTCTCCGAGTTTTTCTTGAGTATTTGGTGAATTGCACCCCCTTTTTGCAGCCTTTTATATGACATGTGATGTAATTTCATTTTTGTGTGTTTTCAGCCTGTTTATCTTGTTTATTGCTATGCCAATCTGGTGAAAATGTGATTGTTCCTTTCCTTATTAGCAGTGGAATCTAGATGGTTAAAATTTATTGTGGTTAAACTTGCTTTCCTTGAAAATTATTGGACTTTCAACTGTGATGTATTTGCATTAATTTGCTTTTGTTGAAGCTGTTTTATTTGTTTTATTGTTGAGCCAACTGGTAGCAAATGACTGGTTTTATCCTTCTACATAGAAGGAAATGGCTCTTCTAAAATGGTCAGAATCATGATATTCTTTGACACCAAGGTGGATCACCCCCCCCCCCCCACCCCAATCCAAAAGTGTGTTCAACTGGCTCATATCTAGAATAGTTTAGAAGCTTTTGTTTTCTTCGACGTGCAATTACAACATCAGCTTCAGTCATGAAGAGACTGGAGGAGCATTTAAGTATAATTTTGTTATGCTTTTCTTTCTTTTTGTCATCTCCTCTAGTTTATGAAGTAGCTATCTTTATGTGAATGGGAGTAATCAAGCTTACCTTTTGATTTAATGATCAGATTCAAGCTATTCAATGGGATGCGACAAAACAGATAACCTGCCAGACCCTAATTCATTTCACACTTTTGATGATCTGGCCCTCAGCATCCGACAAAGTGGAGCTGTTGATTCTAACAGTGTTTTACAAGGTGGGTTCAGTTCAGGGGCCAATGTCGCATCCTTCCCTTTTGTATCTCTGCCTGCGGTTCATCCTCTTCCAGGAAATGTTACTGAGATAAACAACTTTGAGATGGTCAATTTGAAGAATCTCAATACCTTGCATCATCACCATCTTGAACCGAATTTGATGAATGTCAGAAGTAGTGCACCCAGCTTTTCCACCCCATCAGAAATGCCACATTGCATGGATAATTGTGCAGAGATAAACCATTTGAATATGAATAACAACATGCAGGCCTCAGATAGTCTCATGAATGAAGGTGTCTTGTCCAAGGGAATCCAGAATCCTGGGGCCAACATGAATTTTATGCCTATGCAAAGCAGGGGAGCTGGATGTCTTGAAAAGGCTGGGAAAGCAACAGGTATTAGTCAAAATAGCTTGCAGGCAAGTGGAAGTCCTTTTGACATTGTGTATAACATGCAGAATACTAAAAGTATTGGCGGAGTGGGAATTCATAATAATGGCAAGGTCAATCCTGTTCCTTTTTCTTCTCCAGAAAACATTGATGGTAGTTTTCTGACCCTTGGAATAGGAAGTAACATAGAGGATAGATCAAACCTTAGATTCAGCGGCAGAGAGGTCAACAGCAGACTGGAGGAAGCTGTCTTGCCACAATGTAACAATGTTAATGTCCAACAAATGAGAAGAAATTTCCCAAGTTTAATTCATGGTGTTGCTGGTGGTATTACAAATTTCCAGCGTGGTAGTGGCGGTTTTCCAAATTCAGCCAGGAATTCGGGTGTTTCAACCTGCCCTTCAAACAATGAATCAGTGCTTGTTCCAGGCTCTAGAATCAGTGCACCTCCATTTATATACGTAACACCAGATGCGCAACTCAACTCATCTAACACCAGAGATTTAGGTGCTGTTGGTAAAGCTGATCTAAGACTCTCTGGACCTGATCCTCTCAAGTATGCCCAAGGTGGTTTGCCGCCTCCTTCATTGGCATTTAGCAGCAATGCAACTTTACCCCCTCATCTTCAATTTGGTAGAATGGCAGCAATTCAATCTGATCAACCTGTTCGGGTAGCAACTCAAGCAACTATTAAGCAGCAGAGCAACCTGTACACAAACATTTCCAGGAACCAATATTTCACGGCATCTCCTATTCTCAGTCATGGCAGCAGCAGAGTAAGGCAAGACCATCTAGGTGTGTTTACGAACTTCTCTTTCTGTTTCCTGAATCCACCAGTTATCAATTTATCCATTTCGTACTTTACCACTAGCTTATGCTTACATTTGCTTACGATTGGATTTCCATCCGCATCCTGCAACACTCATTGTATGGATATGTTGATTGTTTGCATTTTGTGTTTCTTATTTAAATTGGCAGGATGTTTTAAGAATGTAAAGAAAACTTTTTAGTCTTGTAATTTTAAATTGAAGGTGTACCCTTTGAATCTTGTAGTCTTAAGTATGTCATGCCATTCCTGTTAGGAAGTGCCATTACGAGTAAAATGGAATGTCGGAATATGGAACTTGCTAAGTATAAAAAAGAGTATTCGTTTTTAAACAAACTAAAATCTTTGGGAGCTAAATCCAAATCTACAGGAATTTGGAACAGTGTGATTGAGAAGTGTGAAAAGAAATTGGCAAGATGGAAGTCTCAATATTTGTGTTTGGGGGTAGGTTGACTCTCATAAACTCTGTTCTTGATGCCCTTCCAACATACATGATGTCTCTGTTCCCAATTCCAGCAGGGATTATCAAGAGGTTGGATAGCATCAGGAGGAATTTCTTATGGCAGTGGAATAAAGAAAGGAAAGGATACCACTTGGTGGAATGGAAATCTCTGTGGGAGATTGGGAATAAAGAACCTGGAGATAGCAAGGCCCTTAGAATGAAATGGCTATGGAAGTACAACCATGAAGATCAGCTTTTATGGGGGAATGTCATCAGAGCTAAGTATGAGGAAGAGAACAACTAGATGACAAACATTGTTACCACACCATATGGGGTAAGCTTGTGGAGGTCCATCAGAGTTCTATGGAAAGAATTCAAGCTTGATACTAAAATTAAAGTGAACAATGGGGAGAAGATTGACTTTTGGAAAGATGATTGGCATGAAGCAGGCAATATGGGAACACTATTTCCAGACATTCATGATCTAGTCCTACATCAGCAAAGGACTATTGCAGAACTTTGGACAACTCAAGGATGGAGTTTTGTCTTCAGAAGACAGCTAATGACTGGGAAATTCGAAGAGTGGCTGAATTTCTCAGCAAAATAGAACATTTTAGTGGTTTGAAAGCAGGTCAAGATGTGTTATGGTGGCAGCATAGTAGCAGGGGCTCTTTCAAGGTGAACTTAGCATAGAGAAGAATGAATCAATCCAACATACGACAACATAATTGGCCATGGAAAACCAAAATCCCTCACAAAGTTGCTTGCTTTGTATGGTTGCTGGCTAAGGAAGCAGTACTGACACAAGACAATCTGATGAGAAGAGGGATGCCTTTATGCTTCAGGTGTTTCTTTTGTAGTGAAGATGTAGAGACAGTTAACCATCTATTTTTACATTGCAAAATTACAGGACAACTATGGAGATTATTCTTAAATCTAAGGCATTTCATGGACTATGCCGGGAAAGATTACAGAAGCACTTCAGAGTTTGGAGGAAGCAGGTTTGCAGGCAAAGAACAGAGATAGATGGAGAATTGTCTCAGCAAGTATTTGGTGGACTATCTCGAAGGAGAGGAATTCTAGATGTTTTGAGAATGTAGAGAATAGTATGGAAAAGATCAAGCTGAATTGTATTTTGATCTTTTGTTTTTGGTGTAATCAGGTCTACTCAAATGAGACTGTTTCCATTATTGATGTTTTAGGTTCAATATAGGAACAAGACAATAGAGTAATGGAGTTCTCTTGTTAATATGGTTTCAGTACAACCTATGTATTGTTTTGCTAAAATGAAATAAAGATACAATTACCAGTTTAAAAAAAAACAAAAAAAAAGCACATAAATTGAAATAGAGGTGGTATTCAACTTTTTCTATGGCAGTGTGGGGTAGCCGAAGTTGTAATTGTGCGCTCTATTCCTCGGTCGTCTTGTCAGTTGACAGAGTACTACCTTTCAGAGAGTTATGTATATGAGTTGTTAAAATGGTTGATCTCATGTTTTGACAAATTATAGGCCTGTAAGGTCATAAAGTTGGTCTTCCTACACATGACTCTATAGCCAATTCTTTCATGAGTAGGGTGAGAAGATGTGAGCTATAAATATGTGAGTTTGATTAGGTGTTCTCCTTTTCCGTTTCACGGCTACATGCACTGCTTTTTTGAGTTTATCTTGTATATTTTTACTCTTCTCCTCATGGATTCTATAAATTACCTCTTAGTCGACTTCAGCTGCTGGTTGTTGACTTTCTGTGTTGCCTAACTCTGCTACTATCAAATTGCTTCAGGTCAGCAATGTCTTGTTAATGTTCCGCATCCTTGGGGGAATAATGTATTTCCTGAAGGAATGGGTGCTCCAATTGCGGGGCGGAGTGGCATCCAAACTGCCCCTGGAAATCAATTTCCTAAGAGGCTAGGTGTCCAGCTTAATGACGGGGCTATTTCTCAAGCTACTCGAGAAGGTGTTCTTCCTGGGACGGGACGCATCCAGCAAATTAGACAGGGTAAATCATGTCGAACTATTTTGGCATGCATTTGTATTTTCAATGATTTTTTTTATAAAAAATGAGTTTATAGGATGAAAAAAACCCAGACAAATAGTTTTCCTTCAAAAAAGAAAGAGAGCCAGAAATATATTAAACTTCCATGAAATTAGTCAGGCACTGTAAAGTGAAGTGTAAAGGTCTCCGATTTAGCCAAGAAAAATAAGGTGGAAGATGATAATTAGAATGATGATGATGATTGTGTCCATACAGTCAAAGTGGTTGACTTCATTATACCTATTTGGAGTTCGGAAATAGTGTGGCAGATTAGGCTGTGTTACATGGATCTTTGATATGCTTTGATGTACCTATGTAGAACGGGTGTAGGTATTCCATGTGGACTCTTCAGAATACACTAAAAAAAGGATGCACCCATTCCAGATACTTCCACTATCCCATACTGGATACATACTCTTAAATGAAGCCATGTAACTCAGAGATTAGAACATTGCGGAGCTTGAGTTCACATTGTTCTTTTTGTTTGGTGCTTTTCTCATTTTTTGTTTTCTTCTTTGGCGATCATTTGTAGGTAACTCGTATCGGTCTCAAGATCATGGACCTAAAATGCACCCCACTGAACTTCTTCACCCCCCTTTGGCTATGGGTATCTACTAACTTTGTTCACATCAGATAAATGCTCCAGTTTGCTTTTCTATGTATTGGAAGTAATCTGACCTCTATGTAACATCTGAAGAGATTGTTCTGATGTCATCTAGGTCGGCCTCAGGGTGGTTCACCAGCCAATTATAATGTTAGTGGACTCCCGTATCATGCTGGTATGCCACAAAAACCCAATCTAAGGAACTTTCTAGTGTTGATTATTTCATTGACAATATCTATCTTTTGCATTTTTGGTGGCATGCATATTTTAGAACCTAATTTGTGCTCTCGTTACTTTTGATACACCAAGGGCAAGGCGTTCCAATTTCAAAGGTTGATGTGGCCCCTCAGGCTTCATATATTCATGGCCAAACTTCCCTTAAAAGAAGAGCAGTTGGAGCCCCTCCAACTGCTCCGACGTGTCAGCGAAGGAGACCATTGACTCCACACAATCAACAGCTGATAGCACATCTGAAGCAGAACACTAATGCTCCAGTTCCTGCGTCTTCTCCTTCTATTCCTTCTCCCCGTGTGAAGTGGCAAGGTATCTCAAGCTATTTCACATGCTTCTATTTTTTGTATTTTTGTTGTGTACTTTGTTAGTCTTTGATCTATAAGATACTATTTCTGGTGCTTTCCCTTTTCATGTGGTTTGTTTTGTAAGTCTCGGAAACAGTATGCAATCTGTTTCTTCACCACGGATATATACACAACTTTATTGTTTGTTAGCATTTTCATGAGTTCACCGGAGAATGCCTGTGCTTTTGCCTCTTGCTCTGACTTGATCACTCATCTAGCTGCATTATATATGTTGAAATACTGCATCACTATTGTGTTTCTATTTCTTCTTGTGGCCTCTGTATCGCAACAAATTACAAGTTTTGACACCATAGAGTAAAAAATTATAAGAGACTTTTGAGTCTTTTATTCGAAGTGTCAAAGACTCAAGTCTTAAGAAATGGGAACGAAGTGTCTTTTTTAATTAGTGTTAATGACGCATTTTTAGAACCCCAATATTTTCTTATTTACACAAATCCCCTACTCTTCCCCCCTCCCGATATCCTCTGCCCCATCCTCCGGCGCAGACTCCGCTTCCTCCGCCTCCAAACAATTAATGGATGTTTAAATATTTCCGGGCTGTTTAAACAATTCTCAGTATATCTAAACAACTTCCTGATTTTGGACGGACTGCATAATCCCCTCTAGAGTTACAAATCTTCACAAGAAAATAACAAAAACATGATGAAGAAAAAGATGAAAACACAGAAGAAAAGGAGGAGAAATGAAGAAATTGCAGAGAAGATAAAGGAAGGAGAAAAGAAGGAAGAAGAGGATGAACAAAAATATTAAAGGATGGAGAAGAGAGAGAACCCAAAATTTGAAATATCAATATCTGAAAACGGGTTATAATTATATGAAATTTTCGGATTTTAATACTTACCCCCAATATTTAATAATTATCCCCAACTCACTTGATTATCTTTGACTTAGTCAAACATCCCTTATTCAAGACTCTCAAGAGGTCTTTCGCCCATTCTCCTTAAGTTACATGGACAACCAGGGGCAGGTATATAGTACAATACACATATTTATGTTGGATTTGTCATCTAAATTATAGGATTCAGAACATGGATGGGTACAAGTGAAGAGATATCTATATATTTTAGTAGTTGAATTGTGAAGTTACTAAATGATAAGATACGGGATGGCTCGAGGGTTATTATGAGGGCTAGGATTCGTGATGGAGCCCGATCTCAAACAAATGATGGCCCATGGAGCATTTTCACCATAATTGAGGAGCTTCAAGGAGTTTCAAGTGTGTATCTTCACGCTACACTCATTGATGATAAGGGATGAGCCTTTGAAGACCCATATGTAAAGAAGACCACTATAGCTATGGGAGATAGCATGGAAGCCTTTGAAAGCCATCGAAGACCCATACGTAGAAAGGATCAAGCTATGGGAGATAGCATGGATGAAGGGTTATTTATGCAAAGAGAGGGTGGTTATTCATGCAAAGAGGCTATTCTTTAAATACAAGCCATCACCCATGAAGAAGACTAAAGAAGACCCTTATTTCATTAAGGATATAAATGTAATAGCTATAGTGGTCTTCTTAGCTTAGTATAAATACTATCTTTGTTATTTCATTCCTCAACTTTGATGAATATTGAGTGGGAGTAATTCTCTAGTATCTAGGTTATAGAGTTAGTGTAGTGCTCCTAGTGAGTGTAGGGATTAGTCCTTAATCTCTTTAATTGAACCTCTTTTTGAAATTTGAATCTATCCAAGTTGTATTCAAGCACGAGTTCAAGTCTCTCCTCCCTTGGATTGTGACCATTTACTTGATTTCAATCCCTTATTTCTTTTATCTTTAATTCCGCATATTTGAAGGGGAGCCTTGGAGTAACTGGTAAAGTTGCTGCCATGTAACCTGTAGGTCACGGGTTCAAGCCGTGGAAACAACCTCTTGCAGAAATGCAAGGTAAGACTGCGTACAATAGACCCTTGTGGTCCGGTCTTTTCCCCGGACCCCGCGCATAGCGGGAGCTTATGCACCGGGCTGTCCTTCATACGTTCCTAAGTCAGATCATATCACTAAACCAAAACAAGTGCAAAGCTTTCTTGTACTTCATGTGAATTATCTATATACACATACATACACCCAAAAGATGACACCAAAAGATCAACCTATGTTTCTCCATCACAGCTGTAGCCTGTAGGCAGCACACCCTGCTGAGTTGGAGCATATCTGGTGAGTATACATGTGCATCAAGGACTTGGCTTTGTTACGTGTTAGAGTGTTTTATATACATCTATTTTCATGGACCTTGCGATTCAGTTGTGAAATATTCGTAAGCAATGGTATGAATGATTTGAACCGCGTAACTTCTTTTCTTTTATACCAATCAGGCTTTTCAGCTTCATCTTCTCACAATTTTAACTGAAAGTTTGTAGTAGAACCAGCGCATTGTGGACAGCCATACACTCAGCCGCTTGCTACCATAGAACTGTAGGTAAATTTTATTTCATTAAAGACAGTACCAAGAGGAAGGGGAGCCTTGGAGTAACTGGTAAAGTTGCTACCATGTGACCAGGAGGTCACGGGTTCAACCGTGGAAAAGCCTCTTGCAGAAATGCAGGGGAAGACTGCGTACAATAGACCCTTGTGGTCCGGCACTTACCAGACCCTGCGCATAGCTGGAGCTTAGTGCACCGGGCTGCCCTTTTTACAGTACCAAGAGGCATAGACAACTATGAATGGTATTCATTGACAGGAGTGACCGCTTTCTAGTCGTAGTTGGTACCGCCCCTGTTCACTTCAGCATGCAAGGAACACCTTCGGGAAGAATCAAAGTTTTTCTCCTCTGCAAACCTATCAATGCTTTATTCAAGATCTTGAGGCATCAGTACAAAAAAGCTGGAATGGGTACAACTGGAGGGAATCTAAGAACTCCAGCATAATATCAGTATCTTAGAAAGGCATTACACAAAGTCATAAGAGTGTGAATACATCTTTTTTTGTTTGTATTTCTGTGTGAAAATAGCAATAATGTACTCACTTTACTGCTAAATATTACTGTTGAAACAACATTGTAATAATGTAGTTGGAATTTTCTTAGCAGGTTTGGAGGAATCAGCTCAACCCATTGGAGAGAAGTGCTTGTTGTGCAAGAGGGATGTGGCATTCAATCCTGAAGGCCCAATTTCTCGGCCTGCTATTCCACCAACCGTCGCTGTTCTTCCCTGTGGGCATGTATTTCATGACCACTGCCTGCAGCTTATCACACCAAAAGACCAGTCAAAAAATCCTCCCTGCATACCTTGCGCTTTAGGTGAAACATGATGTGGTTGTTTTGCTAAATTGTTTTGGATGGGGGCGTAAATTTTATAATTTTGGCTTTGCAACTATTTTTTGTAAAGGATTAGGGTATAGTTCATGGAACTGTACATATAGGTGGGGTGAGAATAGGGCCCCATGGGTTAGAGATTAGTCCATCATGTAAAGTTACATAGAAATTCAGCTTTTTGACCCCTGTGAATGAGAGAAATATTAAACTGGAAAGTTACAAGCTACAGCTGATCTTTTAAACAATGACAGACGAGGATATTTGGTCCCCTATGCATATACCTTGTGTTTCAGAGGTGATATTTTCGTCAAATGGGTACAATTATTGTATATGGCATGTCTTTTGTTCATTTTATCATTTCTTTCTTAGGAGTGTCTTAAACTTGGGAAGAGAAATCATATCCGATTCGTGATCATATAACTTTACTCTGCTTGATAATGTGGTCCCGGCGTATTACCTTTTGCAGTCTTCAACAATTAGAAAATAGTCAAAACTTATTAGAGAGAGATAATGTGGTTCGGGGCGCATTATTTTTGGTACTCTTCTACAATCTCAGACGAGGTCGAGATATGACTGACCCATTGAAATACGCTTGTTTCAATTTAGTAGTCCAAATTCTCTTCAACACCTTCCATACACTATCCAATAAGAAGGCCCAAGACCAATCATGGAGAGTAGACTACCAACAGATGCCGGTATATCCTTTCTCTCTTCGTTAAATTGCATGGTTGGGCTGCTCTTTAATTCTTATCCGATCATGCATGGTTGGGCTGCTCTTTAATTCTTGTCCAATCATTAATTTTTTACCCTCGCAATATAATTTGTATCTAATGGGGCATATGTTCATCTGGAAACTAAAGTCATGTGGGGTATATTTTGTAGAATATCATAATGTAAAACTATAATTTATGCTCCAAAAATATAATTATGAGGGGGTAAAAAGTATAGAAACCAGCACAAAATAGACGCAAAAATGTAAATGACCCCATATCCTTCCGTTAAGTTGTTTGACCCCCGTTAACGACGGGTGTCTTTAGATAAATCACAAAAACCCAGGTAATTTTTTGTCCCATCTAGAAAAAAAATACAATAAACTAAGGTGTAGGGTCCAGTATGGATAGGAACACTAAACAAGAAACCCAAATATCACCGTGAAACAAAAAAACAGAAACAACAACAAAATCAGGTCCGTTCAATATAGCCTTTTTATCTGGATAAGAACTTGTAGGTAATATCAGTTGTTCTGTTCAGACACATTTTGTGATTTAGTGATAGTAATGCTGAGATGTTGAAGGACCGAGACTACTATCTCCAAAAATAATTTGACATAAATCAGAAAGCTGAATATAAAAAAAATATATAATCTTTAATCATGTCGTCACCCTCTATGCTTCTTTCCAACCATATCTTCTTTTATTAAAATTGTTAGATAATCATCCAAAGGGGTCAGCTTGCTGGCAGGGAGTCAAGTTTGCGGCCTTAGGGTCGCAAGTTCGATTCCCCCCTAAGGATATCGTCCTCCGGGGCACATACATGTGGTAAAGCACGGGCGCTAAAAGCCGCGCGGGCATGTTGCGATGTGGGTTCGGTCTCCGCCAAGCTTTAGGGATGGGGCTTGTGGGGGGGTCAACCTTGTAGCATTGATCCGTTGGACGCAAGCAGACACTGACCATGTGTGCATATCCCGCGATTTACCTGGTGGTGGGGGTGCTGAAGGACCGGTCCCATCACCTCCAGGGAGCCTAGTACCGCACTTGTGCAGTGTTAGCGATATGGGGTACTAAGGCCACCCCGAGACCTGGATAAAAAAAAAAAAAAAAAAAAAAAAAAAATTGTTAGATAATCGTACTTGTCAAAAACAAAAAAGGGGCCTCAAAATTTGTGTGAAATAAACGTTTCTTGCTGACACCTACAACGACAACCAAACTTTTAAACTCAACTCTTACGCTATCAATTCTCTCTCTCTTTGTAGCTCATACAATTTTTTTCTTTGAGAAAAAAGATAAGAATTTATCTTTCATCTCTCTGTTTTTGGATGAATTTTTGAAAGTTGAAGTTATTTAGCAGAAGATGGAGGGGATGCTTGAGGGATTTTCACCTGTTTCTTCAACTCCTGTTTTCTGGAAGTCTAGGAAACGATCTGGTACTACTTCTCTACCCTCTGCTCTGAATTTTTTCTCCATCAATTAATTTTGGTCAACTAAATATTAGTAGTATATAAGCTTGTTGACAGTACATCTCTCTCCGGAAATGACTAGGAAATATTTGAACTTTATGAGTTTGAAATTTTAGTCATTTTAAGTTATTGGGTTCCAAAATAAATAATTTGTACATATTCAATGAATTTTTCAAGATCAATACATGATTTATTCGGCCGAACTAGCATCGGAAATTAGTTTTATTGGAAATTTCTTTGCTTTTTGACTGAAATTCTACTTCTCTGCATTAAATTTCCTTTTTTTCGGGAGGGGGGGGGGGGGGGGAGGTTGGAACACTGGGGGCGAGGGTAGTTTCGTCCAACCGTAGCTAGATTCGGTGGCGACTTTGCCGACACGTCATTGCTATAGCTAGCTAATAAAAAAGTTTGATATATCAATTTTTGAAAAATACAACGTAGCTTCTTAGTATTAAAGTATTGATTTATATTATTTTTGATCCTCTTTGTCTGTGATGAGTATGTCTTGATAAATTCATTGCATGTTTCTGTCACGACCCAAACCGGAGGGCCGCGACCGGCACCCGAACCTTACCTGCCGGTTAACACTGATCATATACTCAACGTCTGATCACAATTAAACACGGTCTAAGCCGTAAAAGGACTATATAAAATTTTAACCAGAACCCAACTTATATATATATATACATACATATCAAGACCGACAAGGTCATACATGACTAATACACACACATGACACCTGTCTACAAGCCTCTAAGAGAGTATTTTAACCAGAACCCAACTTATATATATATATACATACATATCAAGACCGACAAGGTCATACATGACTAATACACACACATGACACATGTCTACAAGCCTCTAAGAGAGTACATCATATCAAAAGGTCGGGACAGGGCCCCGCCATACCCATATATACATGCAAAAATATACCGTACCAAAATTAGACCGACACTCCGAAACAAGGGGAGTGCTCCAAAATTCACTGGGAAAGCAACCTACAAACGTGGACCGTCGCCTTGCCTACGCGAACCTGCGGGCATGAAACGCAGCGTCCCCGATAAAAGGGTCGTCAGTACGACTGATGTACCGAGTATGTCAAGCATGATCAATAGTATAACAAGAATATAACAATAAACTGAAACAGAAACAACCGACAGAAATAGCCGACAATAACAGCCGACAGAAGCAGCCGACAAGTAGTAAACACCTCTGCAGTGTCACAATATGCCTAAATGTTATGCACAATGCAAATGTGGTATACATATATATATTGGCCACACAAGGGCATCTTCCTTTTCATAACAACCTCTGTGGGCATTATTTCATTATCATATGGGCCACACAAGGGCATCAATATTGGTCTCACATGGGCATCTTCCTTTTCGTGATATCTGTACCAGCTGCAGGTGGTGACGCATATATAACGTCTTTCCCTTTTTTCCATCCCCTACATATATATATTGATAACATATAGTAATATATATAACACATGTGGGTCCAGGGTAATACATGAATATGATGCAAATGCATAAGTGACAATAAAATATTCCGAATTTATCGGATGACATAATATCCTTGTACCTTCAGCTAACATTGGGAATATTAACATCTTTCCCATATACCTCAATAAGAATTTAGGAACATATATAGACATGCTTCCAACATAGGAATCAATAACATGAATATTCTTAACTACTAAGAGTAGAATAATTTATGAAATAATATTACGTTTACGTTTACGTTTCGTTAAACATGCCAAAAGAAGAAATGATTTGCCTTAACATACATCGATTCCACTTAAAAGTTAATCACGTTGCTGTTAGAAGAATTAGAATCACCTTGGTGGGGTGAAAATTGGATATCTGTTACTACAATTGTTAATCACAACCAATTAGAAAGGAGCAACCTTTCTTTTTCTTGTACCGGAACGAAATGAACATTTGGTTTGTCTTTGAAATATAAAAGTATTGGAATCCTTTACTGCTCCTGGTATTAGCATTCCGTTGCTGCTTTAGAGATGAGTATCACGTTGCTGTAACTAATACTAATTGCTATGTCTTAAATGAAATGTCTTAAGTTATCTTAGAATATAATTAGGCTAGAGATAGATATATATTGCCTTAACATGTGGCAATTCATGGCCATTTTCTCGACACCAAGGCTCTAACCGTGTCAACTCCCCTAATGTGACCTTACATCTCACCAACATTAATTGCTATCTATTAATCGAGGGCCCATGTGTATTAATCCACATCACTTAATTATTAACAATCCCCGTCGTCACACTTATTAAGTTCAAAATTATTTCGGGATTTTATCCTTTTATATACTAAGTTCTTTATTTACATGCGTGAATATGACATAAATTCCCCAAGGCTCGAGTCTTACTTGCATATGTCTAGATGCTCAAACCATCGCCCAAAAATACGGGGTGTTACAGTTTCTTCAGCTAAATTTCACTTACATTTGTTAATGAATTTGCCTGTATAAGCCACGGACGATTCCCATAATCACATTTTATTTTCGGAAGACTTGCTCTTTTCCACAAGGATCTTGTCTACACATTGCTGACTTGGCCCTACATTGTTGACTTTGTATTTTTTTTAATGTACACATTTTTTTTCTCCTTAATGGACCCTCTTAATTTATTTGAAATTTTTCGAAATGCGTTTGAAGATAACTTACACAGCTTTAGGAAGACATTTACTTTGAATTATCCAATTAAAAGAAAAAGGATCCTTTTTGGTAAAGTATTTGTAACTTTTTATTAAACGGCACTTCATTAGCAAAGGTGGAAGCAGTGTGTATCTTAAGGGTTCACCCGAACCCAATAGCTTTCGTTCAGACCCTGTACATGCGTTAAAATGTATAGTAAATAAATACAAATAGTAGATTCCGAACCCAATAAATCAAATGGACGGTGGTAGAATCCCGAATTCGAACCCATAAAGTTCATATCGTGGATCCGCCTCTACCGGATAGTTTTTTCAAGAATGATTGTCAATAGCAGTCTTGTTTCTTCCCTGTGACCGACTGGAGAAAATCAGTACTTAGTGAGCGGATGAGCTCCTGAACTTCGTTTGTGGAAAGTTTCTAAACTGGAGTAGTATTTCCGTCAACTTGTTATTTAGATGCTAAGCGTATGGACCTTTATTAAATCTTCATACCTTTATTAAATCTTCATACACGTGTGAAATCTGTAAAATCACGGGAAAGAGAAGCAATGGAACAAGGAAAAGGTAACCGATTAAAATGCTATAATACCAGCGTCTGATTGGCATAAGGAATATATTGTTTATGTACATGAGTGTGGCTCGTGATATTTGAACGTGAACCAGTCAACAATTTCTGAGCATACTATAGTTATGATGGTTTTTTTCTAGAATATTCTTTGAAATTATAGTCCTGTTGCTTGTCATGCTACTAAAAGGTAATAAACTGATGACTATAAGTCCAATAAATACACATTTCACACAATTCATATTTTGTATAATACATTCTTCATGCTAAGAAAATACTTCACCTAGTAGCCAGTGTGAAGAACTTGGACAAACAAGTCACTGCTAAAGCTGCTGATGAAACACCTCAAAAGCAAGAAGAGTCTTCAGCTGATGAAAAGATGCAGGAAACCCCGCCCTCTACTGAACTTTCCGAGCGTAGAAAGGCACTATTTGAACCATTGGAGCCGGTTACGAATGCAAATGGTCGAAGGCCATCAGCTGAATCTTTGCTGCCCCCACCAGACTTTGACGCCGCATGCTACCCCAAAGGTTGGCTTGCTGGAAAGAGAAGGAAGCTTGTAAATGTGGATGTTGTTGAAAGTATGCGAAGAATCGCTCTGCAGGAAATGAACAGAAAGGTGATGTTCTCACAATTACCATTTGTTTGCTTCATGTTCTGTTTTGGCTATTCTCTTTATATGCATTCAAGTTTTACATCTTGACCAGTTTAAAACCAACAGAAACACTTATCATATGACAATGCTGCAGGATCGTGAAATCGATGGTCTGAACGAACAATTAGAAGTGGATGCCGAATGCCTGGAACATCTGCAAATACAGCTGCTAGAAGAGAGAAGCAAGCGGGCCGATGTAGAGAGGCAAAATGCTATGTTGCAAAGCCAGATAAATGTGCTTATGAACATGATTCAGGAGAACGATGACATTGATGATGATGGTACAAATGATTCTTAATTAGTTGGCTTCTTTATTCTTTTGTATTGCTTTAGACAATAATAGGACAGCAGATATAGAAGGTTGTTTTTGTGCTTTCAAGATGTAAATATATCTATCTGCAAATGCCGCCAGTGTATTCGCAATATTATTTACTGTTTAAAACAGCTACTCATGTAAGATGTTAGTAGTACTTCCTTTTATTTGATCTACTTAGTGTATTGGGAAAGTGGACGATATCCTTAAACCTTCTTACATTTGGCCTTCTCATTGCCCCTTAACAATGTTTAGAATTCTATTGTGATGGCCGATCACAGTAAAGATTTTAAGTGGGTTCGTTTGAACTATACAATGTATGAACAGTTTCTGGAAATCTTACTGGAATTGTAAGAATCCTGTTTTTCTTATAAACTTTATGTGGTTAATAATAAATCGTCAATTAAAATAAAAAAAGTATTTAATCATGCAAACTGTACTGCACATGCTACGAAGTCTAGATAATATAATGAAGAAAGGAGAAATCAAGATTTTACGTTCAACAGACCAAAAATCAGAATTTTCAATTGAGAAAAAAGAAGATTAAGAAGCATTTCAAAAGACTTCCAAATGGACAAAATTACAAATTTATCCTTTTCCAAGTGAAGATTGGTTGTCGGAACACCACTTAGATGCATGTTTTGGTAAATCTTAAACACAAAATGATGAAACAATGTCATTCAGAGTAGACAGACGACTTGGAGAATACTGTATATTGCACAAACTAAAATAGAAGATGACTATACTACCTGCACAACATCTAGAAGGCTTTGATTACAAGTCAAATCCTAAGCTGGAAACTGTAGCTAAGCAGTGTCCGCTACGCCTGCTATATACAAGAGTAACTTCACCATCCTTTGGAAAGATAAATTAACTAAGCAGATGCTGTCTAGCTTGGTAATCGGAATCTTCATAGATATTGAACAAAAACTGAGGCAACGATGCAATTCTAGGCAGATTCAGCAACAGTTCCCCGACGGAGTCTCTTCTTGACATTGACGGAGCTGGATCATTTGATTTATCCTCTGCTGTAGAAGGATCTTCAACCTTCTTTGCACTTGTTTCTGCGGGAAAGAAACTGATCAATTCATCAGTTCTCTTTCCTCCAACTGCAACATCACCACAATTGTCACTCTTTTGAGCTGTTGTAGGATCCTTCTGAAGAAGACAGCACAGAGAATTGACCCTTGTCATGAGGGATTTCTCATCTGATGCTGGCATATTTTGAGTGTCACTAAACAAGCACCTCGAGATCTCTTCGAGAATCTGCAAGCTTTGCAGTTCATCACTGGACAGGTTTATCACTTCAGACGTTCCCTGTTCAGATAAACGTTGTTCGAAGTGGTTCACTAAATCTTTCATTGACATGGAAGGATGAAGACCAGGCACTTGGATCTGATCTAGGTTCCTGAGGCCTTGCAATTGCTCCATATCTCTACTCATGACATCTTGAATTGACCTTGTATCCATCACTGCAGGTTAAAAGACAGTACAGATAATTAAAAGAAAATCACGAACAGCAGCCTTAACAGTGACAAAAATATTTTAAAGAGCAATTAGAACTGATTCAGGATCATTTAGACTAGTCACGATTATATGCAATAAAGCCTCAACTATATATGCTTAAATGCTAACTTCAAGAAGCCAGTGAAAACTGTAGCAGACAGAAAAGGAAAGTTATCTCTATAACCACCACAACCCTCCTTCCACCAAGCAACATAAAATTAAGAAAAATAAAGAGAAAGGAATAAGATGCACCAAGCAGAAGAATCGAATTTCTCAAAAAGCTCAGGGTCCTAACTAGACGAGCATTAATATATAATTACCTGAGCTTGGTGAAGGTGTTTCTGGATGAATGTTCTCCAATGGTCTACTAACAAAATCTTGCTCACCATTTGAAGAAGAACAATGGGCTCCTGAAGGTGAAGCGGCACCATGCAAGTTGAGAAAGGTGGTACTTTTCTCATTATTCAGATTAAATTCCGAGTCACACACATTTGGATCTTCAAATACTGAAATTCTGGATTCGAAATTTGGAGAATCTAGAGTAATCTTTGGTTGTTGGCTTAGGAAGTTAAGACGGGGATCGCACTGAATAAGCTTTTCAAAATGCTTTCCTAACAAGCCTTGTGCGCACTGTAAGTAATGTCGCCTACAAACAAATAAAAAAAGAAACAATTAAAAAGGGAGAGTTTTAACATCTAAACTGAACCACATTGCCAGAAATTGTGTGCATAAATAGGTCTAACACCTTATTAAGCATGCATAAAACCAGTAGCACCATAATGTCAAGTTCATACAACAACTTAAAAAAACTACAAATGACAGAAGGCAAATCCGAACGACTGCTGCCCTAAAATTGGGGGTTAGGGCGCGCAGCTGAGCTTTATCCTGGCTTCGAGGGATGGTGTATTCCAAGACCAACTTATTATTTTATCTTATTTATAAAGAAAGAGGACCCTAAACCATCAAATTTTGGAGAAAACCTATTACCTTTTAGTCTCACTGAATTCACCTTGGCCAACATGAATAAGGCCATGATTATTAGGTTATTATATAGGTAGACGATAATCAAAGGAAAAAAGAAAGCTTATTACATAGACAGATAAAAAAATGCGAGTCAACCATTGAAACTTCATTACAACTACCAATATTCACCTAAGTCTCGACCAACTAAAACATTAAATAAGCCATTTTACATTATTTGTCTGTTTTAAGCATTTCTTTTACACATTTTCAGAAACTACTATAATGATACTGGGGGGAATTTGTTGTCAATAGTGTTGAATCATCATAAGTACGGGCGGCACTATGTGGACTTGAGAGGGTCTAAAGTTTCTCTGGTCCTCTATGAGGCGTCTGGTATTTCTACTTATATGCTATTAGAATGCAGCTGAAACGACCCCACTAAAGCCCTCTAAACACATAAAGCGTGGGACATTAGATTTGGGCTAGAAGAAGAAACATAAATCCAGATGAAATGGCGAAGTTAGGTGATTTAGTTGGATTCCATACTTCCTATCGTGGGGATGAATTGAACAATCCATTTAAAGAAATTGACGAATCTGTATAATTTATAAAGCCTCGGATAATCGCTACTTCATAATTTCTGACAACCAAACATACCATGAAGGCTTTAGTTCTAGTGTAAAAAATCATTGCTTATTGTAGTATTCAAGCTGTAATACAGGAGGTGCAGCTATTTGAAAAAAAAGCAGTTTATGCATATAAACCCTGTAGTGCACTGGTATCCTAGGAACATGCTAAGGACAAGCTCGACAGTTCAATTCCTGCTAACTCTCTTAAGTGATGTTCAACAAATAAACGAAAGCAAAAGTGAAAATCTTTAGGTACCTAGTATTGATCACATGCAAATTAGAGTCACTACATAATAAGAGAAGATATAATTTCTAACTTTGCAGAGTAAATAGAGGTAGATCAACACTACTGGAGACATTAAGGGAGGGGGGGGGGGGGGGGGGGGGGGGACACCAAAGCAGTTCATGATAAACTGCAAAGGTCTCCGAGAACTCTAGATGTAAGAGTAATGACTCACTTTAGGACTTACAGTTTACATTCTTTGTGTGTTGGGGGGGGGGGGGGGGGGGGGGGGGATTAGCTTTCAGTCACTATCTCGACACTTCTAGCAAATGCGTAGAATAAGCAACAGATTAAACATGCAAGGGTGTGGAGTCTAGTGGTCAATGAAGGGGGTGGGAATCCTGAGGTCTCAGGTTCAAATCCTAGCCGAGACAAAAACACTAGATAATTTCTTTCTATCTATCTTGGTGACAGAGTTACTCGGTATATGTGCCAGTGGGAGGTAGTTGGCAGCCCGGACACCACTTTTTTTTTTTTGCAACAGATTAGTACTCGGCGTCCCCGAAAAACAAGGATAATTAGTCAAGGCTACTACTATAAGTGCTGGTGTATAAACAGAGCAAATTGCTAACAAGTAAAAATATGACCAGAAACATACTTGTGTATGCTAGCCCGTCCTCCAGTAAAATCAGATGTTGCTTGCCACAGAGTGTGCTTCCTAGGTTGTGGATTCGTCTCCCTGAAGAAAAGAGGTTGTCTTGCTAGCTGCAACACAAGAATCTTTTAGTACTTTCATCACCTTTAGGGTAATAATTAGAGTACTACGGAAGTACATCCGCCAATTTCAGTGGCAGTAAACAGTTCCACAATAATAACAACAAAAGAGATGGCCCATTACCACTTACCACCACATCTAAAGTTCCAGGTCCATCATCAGGGTAACTTGCCTTCAAACCCATAATATCCGACCACTGGATTTCTATCTTATTCTTGAGACCACCATCAAGGACTTCCCAAACAAGTTTATGCTTCGCAAAGTAACATTTTGCCACTAGATCCCCTTCATATCTTGACTTATACTGCAGACAGAACAGAATTCCAATCACTTCTAACACTTCTAAACAACAACCTGTAAATTACAAATTATACTCAAAGTTAAAACTTCAATATTACCTCCCAGCTCCCAATTCTCAGAACTGTCGCAGGAAAGTTAGAGGCCTTGAGCTTTTCGATAGTACTAGAGTTCTCCTTCTGCTCCTTCTTCCCATGATTTCCCACCTTGGAGTTGTTCCCTTGAGAAAGCTTCATCTGGATCAAATCCAACAGTGATGGGCTCTTCCTTAACCTCAAACCTAATGGACTGGGCTCATCAAACGGGTTGTACTGCGATGGCGGTACTGGGAAACCATCAGCTCCTACAACCAATTGCTGCTGTAGGAAAAAGATCCGCGATTCAGATAAGCTAATCATACAATAAACATCACAGGAATCACCCAAAAGCAGTATAAAAGGGCTACCTAGTAACAATACATCAATAAGCATAAATCTACTACTGATACCCAATTCAACCAATGATCATTCACGTGGCGGAGCCACAGCCCAAGGGTGTAAATATATGTGTATATAAATATTACATATTGAACACCAGTAACATATATATTATATATTACTTCTTCAAAATCTGAACACCCTTGACAAATTTTTTGGATTTCAGCTATATAAATTTTTAAGACACTCACTATTACCTTTTATATGGCACACTTCCCTTTTTTATCTGCTACACCTTTCTATAATTACATCCTCTTAAATCCTTAATCTTTGTGTTTTAAGTGTTATTTACACCATCAAGTCGCTTAACAGGAAATTGCAAGTAACTCTATTTAATAAACATTGATTGATAATCTTTAATAAATAGCAACTCACCTGCTTAATTATTAATTAACTTAAATCCTTAACCTTCAACATCCTATTTTGTAATTGATTGCCCTTATTTATATTAAACTTTACCTGGAAAATCTTTTTTTTTTTTTGTGTCCACTACACGCTATAATGAAGCGGAAGGAGTATATACATCTGTTATATGCTAAATAGCAAGCCAAGCACAAATAAAAAATCTACAAACTGAAACAGCAAACAAAATTAGCAAAAAGTATTTGTAGTGAATATGCAAAAATCAGGCAAAGAGAAGAGAACAAACTTGGGAAAGTTTTGATCGTTTGTTAAGTGGGCCATGTGCTTCATTCAAAGCATCCTCTAATTCCACCTTCACCGCCGACTCTTCCATGGTGGTTCTCATCAATTGAACCATAGTTAAAAACACCAAGAATTCGTCCAAACAAAACAAAATATCTAAAAGCTGTATGAAGAAGAGAAATCAATGTTCGTTTTTACTACTACCTTAATAATTATTGTATAAATAAATGACAATGACCTCCCACTATATTGTTAACACGTGTCAATTACACGCGCTTGTAATGTACGTCTGGAGTGCGCTGGCGGCACGTGAGAGTTGACGGGGCATAAATTCGGGAAGGTTCGGGTTTCGGCTCGGCTGCCATTTGGGGTAAAGTGACACGTGGAGGAATATAACGGTCGATGACACGTAGGAGGCTGAATTGGATGTGTTAGATGGGCTGCGTTGTGGATAATGTTTTGGATATTTTGTTTTGTGGATGACTGGAATAAACACGCGTGTTACCTACCACTACTTTACGCCGGCTTTATAACTCACGCGCTGTCTTTTTAAGACCAATAATGAGTGGATTTACACCTCAATCTCGTTGACTGTTGATTTATTTTTGGAAGAATTTTAGTTACTTAAATTTCCATACATTTAATTATAATTATTTTATAAGTCATCTGATTGTGTTAATCTATTATTGAAGGCTAATAATGTAAATGTTTTACACTATCAACAGAATTTACCTACTCCTGTATAGGTTAATTTTTACCTTTTGACTTACGTACCTTATAAGTAATTTGATAAAGGTGTAAATATATATCTCAACTTTATGATTTAAAATAAATATATCTTTCGTAAAAAATGTGTTATATATATATACTTTTGTCGTTACATAAATCTTGTAAATATTAATTTTTGCAACTGGTTAAGAGTCGTTTGATAGCTGGTTTGGAGGTGAGTTATGCATGTATTAAATCATGCATAAGTAATATCATGTTTGCTAGCTAGTTAGGAGGCAAGTTATTTATTTATAAAATTAATATTATATTTGATTTGTAATTTAGAGATCCACATAATTAACTAATATATGTATAAGTTAGGAGGGAATTTATGTATTATATAATGAATGATAGAAAGTGAAATAACTAATACTCCACCCGTCTCAAATTATTTGTCATTTTTTTTGTTTACACGTCTCTTAAGAAAAATTAATTAAGAGGGTATTTGACCTACTTTACTCTTATTTATGTCTAAATTATAATCTCTCCATAAAATATTTACTCTATTTATGTGTCATCTTCATTAATGACAAAGTGTAAAATAGAGAAAAAATAAGTAATTATGCCTTGAACTTTTAAAATGACAAATAATTTGAAACAACTATTTTAGTAATCACGACAAATAATTTGAGACGGGGGAAGTATATGAATAACTAAAACCTACATAATTATCTTAGCATAAAATAATACATAAATTTCCTTATAACTAATCTCTATATTAATAATATCTACTTGACACTACTCTTTTGGGAATCCTTTCCTTAAATTAACTGGATAAACTCATAACTTAATGTTTCAATCTCTCTTTTATGATTTCCTTCTCCACTATTCACATCCCACTTTTATTTAAAGAAAAAGATTAAAATTTTATATTTGGTTACCTTATACGTGACATGATATTATTAACAGTTTAATAATGCACATTTTCAAACTATAATCATTGCACTACCTATTAGGAATAGTAGATTAGTTTTTATAGATATTTACTTAAAATTATCTTCTAAATTAACCGAAGGTGTTAATATCTTTGAACCATCCATACATAAAGCTTACCTCTAACTTAAGTTTCAATCTCTCTTCATAATTTCATTCTCAAGTACTATTCACCTACCACCTACAGTACTCAAAAAAGTTTAAAAGAAAAGCAATGTGTAATAAATACTAGAATAAGTTTCACACGGAGTACTTTTTATCATAAACAATACTCCGTTCGTCCCAAATTATTTGAAGGTTGATCGATTTGGGAGAGTCAAATAGCTCTTTCTTTGATTATGATTTTCTCTAACCCTTTTCATATATTGTGAATTATTAATTATCTAAAATTATAGTACTTTTTATGTAGTATTCAAATATATAAATTTTATTATAAAATGTTCGAAGAATTTATATTTAAAATTAAATCAAAGAAAAAATTATTTAACTCTCAAAATTGGTCAATCTTCAAACAAATTGGGACATAGAAATCAAGAAAAAAGAAAAAGATTATAATATGAAAGCACGTATCACGTATTATAAGATTTAACGACAGAGAAAAAAATAAATTGAAATGATGCATGACAACTGCTAGGCCAAGTAAACCAAGTTGGCCTAGTGGCCCTTTACTTTACCAAGTTGGTGAAAAACAGATATTTTGAAGAAAACTTACCGAAAGCATCATATTTTGAAGAATTCTAACTAATTATAGCTATTTTTTAAATTTTACCATTCGTAGCTTGTTTTATCTGATTTACGGGTGTATTTAGATGTATATAAATACGTGTATTTGAACTGTCTTATTTTTTGGTATCCTAAACGCTGATGAAATCTATTTAAAAATGTCAAACAAATACAGTAATCCCACAATCACGCCATTTCGATTTCATCCTCCGTAATCTCACACAATTCTCTTTCCTAACGCACATTGACGAATTCAAATTCAAAAATAGAAATTTCTGAAAGGTAAAACAGAGTACGATATTAGAATTCCTTTTGAACACCATGCACAAACTTGATCTGTAACACAATTTCAAATACAAGAATCATTTACTGCTGTTTGTTGCCCTACGGTTTGCATTTTTTTCTTTCATGTTTGATTGAAATTGGATTCAGTGATCTGTTTATTCTTCCATTCTAACTTTTTTAATTCAAATTTCTCAAAACCTAAACGGTAAAACAAAGCACAAACGATCATTATCGAATTCAATCACTCCAAATTAGTTGCGAAATCTATTTCAAATTCGCAGGCGATTCAGTCGGAGGTGTCTATTTGATTTTGTACAGGTTTGTTTTGATTGGTCTGAGTAGTTTGGAAATTTTTTGAATACAATTTGTTCGTCTGATACAACAATAGTCCCTCAATTGCAGGTGTTAATCACTTCGAATTCTGATTTTGAAAAAACGGCGAGCATAGCGGCATTAATTCGACATTCAGAGATTAGGAATGAGCAGAGCTGCTTTGTGAATTTCAAAATAGATGCAATCGTGTTCAAATAGCATGCCTCGTCCCCTGATGAGAATGAATAAAAAATTCCTACATACGTCTAGAATGATATAGTTTTTCGACGCCATTAGTTGAATTGATACTTGGTAAACATAGAAATTCATGTAGTACCTGTGGATAAATTGGTCACTTCTTGTGGTAATGAGCCTCGAGAAAAGTAAGTGTTTTATGTATTCAAGTGTTGCTATTTGTTAAATACAAGTCAATTAAAATTCAGTGAAGTACTTTGTTGTAAGCCAGAATTGGAGAATGATTTCAGATTGTATCTTAGATTACAACTATAGCCGACAATGAATGATAAAACATTTTGTGTATCAGTGCAATATAAGACAATGCCTTAGAAATCTTTTAATTTTACTTGACATCAAAGTACTTATGGTTATTTCTGGCAGAATTCATTCAAAATACATTTAGATACAATTGTATCTGAATGAAATACATTAGTTTACCGAGTAGAAATTCAGTCAAATACCTTGTATCCAACCGAAATTTTAAGTCTGCAAGATTCTGCAACACTAGAATACAGTCAAATACAATTGTATCCTACTGAAATACCAAAAGTCTGTAATATACTGCAGCATATGTATACAACTGAATACATATGTATTTAAAAAACTGAAAAAAATATAAAATCGACTGCGATTTGATAATCATTGATAATACTTAATAAAGTAAATACAAATTATATCTACTAAAAAAAATACTAATGTGTGTTAACCAACACGAAACATGAAATTTTTTAGAAAAACAATCATTATATGAATTACGACTCAAAAATACCAAAAATTATTCTTTATACATTGATTGTTTCAACTTTGTCAAAATCTATAACTGGCCTAACTGGTTTTTGTGGCACCTCACTGTCACTCATCGCATTCACATCAATCTTCCGCGCAGCATAGTCCCATAGGAGTGCACCGTATCTCATACGGAGTAACTTGACATTAAATTCATCTGGAATAGCTTTTGTTTTGGCTTGCCCCTCTCCAATGAGTCAAGTGGTTGAACGCCCATTTCCTCTTATTAGTCAGATAGGTTTGGAACCCTATACAAGGGGCTGCTTGCTGCTCGCCCCTATCTCTAAAGTGGCTTATGCACTCCACTTGTTAACACTAAACGACGAAGCCAAGAACGGAAGGAGGGACTTGAACGAAGCGGCTCCTCGGTTAAGATTAGTAGTTCAGTTCAAATCAATTATTTCCTATTTCATCTTTCTTTCAATACCGAACTTGTGAACTCAATTTGCGTAGTTGGGATTAGTGATTGAGCCTTCCCTAGAGCTGGCGGGAATCCACTTTTTTCAAAAATGATAGAGATTTGAGAACAATTTACCTCACGGCTTACATACACCCAACAGTCCCTGCAAATTTTGAAAGAAATATATGAATGATTCACGTGTATTAAAAACGAAGGAAAAAACAATGAAAGAGACATACATGCTCCCAGAAATTTGTTGCGGCAGATTGTCAACAAACACTACATCAAGGTTCTCCATCTGTGATTTGTCTGCATATGCTGGGTGATTTATGTATATATATGATTTCAAAGAAAACATCTGTATTCAGCCGTGATTCGAAAACATATATTCAGCCATGATTTATATAACAGCAACTATGATTCAAATACATGTGTATTCAATCATGATTCATTCAAATATATGTGTATTTCAAATATACATGTGTTTAATGCATTTCAATACACCTGTATTTAATTCATTCAAATCAAAATACAATCATGTACATATATAATACATATTCATTCAGCCACCTGTATTTTAATTAAAAAACTGATTTCAAATACAACTGTATTTTAGTTCATTCAAAGCAAAAAACAGTCATATACACATTTTTTTGATATATTAGGCTGTATCATAATTTAGTCCTCCAAAATACAACTGCATATACTGTACTAATTCAAATACAATCAAATACCTGCTCCTTCACTGGCTCCAACTCCTCGACTGCTTCCGAAAGCTTTTGGTGAACGATTTTTTTTGCCTTACTCCCCGAAGCTCCATGACTAACTTTTCTCCTTTTTACAGCTTTTGCAGCATCTATATTTTTTTTTTGGATTTTGCAACTTGGGGTTCAATTGAAGGATCATGTAAATGCTTGATCCGCCTCTCACCAGCCATTTTCTCGATATTGACTGTAACAACAACACGATCTTGTTGTTGAGATATGCCTAAATCAAAAGACGGATCATCGAAATTTTATGATTTTTCTGGTATACATCGAGTAACCCTCTTTGGAGTTTTTCCGTCAACCATTGAAATAGAAATTGAGAATTCTTCTTCAAAACCCTAACAATGTGACACTTCAGTCGATTGAAAATTCTGAAAAGAAAGAAAATAATACCAACAAAATACACCAATACCAAAACAGAAAAACCTACCCAAAAACACTGCCCCTAATTTTTGCAACAACGATTAGGGTAATGAAAATCGTGCGATGATTGAGCAACGAGAGAGAGAATGTGTGTTGACAGAGGAAGAAACGGATGAATGTGGGAAACTGAGCGTGAGATACAGTGAATTGAAGGTAGTAACCTATGGGCTAGTATAATTTACAAACTCATTGTAGTTACCAAATATAATTAAATTAAACTGATAACATTTGAAGTAAGAGCCCACACATACACACAAAATAATAAACAAGTACAAGTTTCTAAACTGATTATAAACTTGTTGAAATGCCAAAATAGCACATGCAACAACTATTACTATTATAGTATTATTGTTCTGCATCGATTCCAAGCAATTTATGAATCTTCACTGATCTGATGAAAATTTATCACAGATTAATTAATTTTATACACTGGCTATCAATCTGTCCCGATTCTCCCTTTATTTGAGTTTTTGAGTTTGGACTTTGGACCAACATACTAGGTTAGAGGACATACTAGCTAAAATATGTAAATGAATTCTTATCCTATATGCATGGTGCCCAAGAATATAAAGACTTTAGCAAAAGAATTTAAAACTTTATAGAGATACTTCCTAGGAAAGTACATAGGCCGTTTTTGGCATCTTTAGAGAAATATATCCATTTGCTTTTATTTCTTATGTATAGTTTATGGAATATTTAGCTTAGCAACATGATTATAGAAAAGATTTTGACTAACCCATCTGAAGTTTAAAAGTTGTGGAAATGTTGCCATTTGCATTTCTTTCTTATGTATAGTTTAGTTTTTCCACAACTTTTAAACTTCAGATTTGGGTTAATCCAAATCATTTATATAATCATGTAGCATATTGAAAATGTAAAATCTTGCCCAAACAACTTTATCCTCAAATACCAGTAAGACATGTCTACCGTTGCTTGAAGACTTCAAGTTTAAGGTAGAAATGAGCAAATAGTGAGAGAACAATCCAATTCCTCACCCTTACAGCGCCACTAAATGGGCTACAAAAACGTAAAGCATCTCCGAGTGGACCATTGATTCCCCTCAATTTTACCGGGCCATATTATCAAGAACTTGTGCGGGTCATTTGCACTTTGTCCCTATTTTGTAGGGACCCGACTGAACAGGGGATGGCAGGTTAACGGTCCTCTGGCGGGATTGGCGGGTCGGGACTGGCGGGATACGTCGATGTCCCATCCCGTTCCCGGTCCGTCAGAAAAGGGGATCGGTCTTGGCAGGGCGGGGTAGGGTTTTTTCATTTTTTTTTTTTGCACTTAATTAAAAAAATAACATATATAAACACTTCAATAACTGAACAAGATAGTGTAATTAAAACATCTCAAGGCTGTTTTTGTGCCTCTTATATTATTTAATAGAAATATAATTTTTTTGTAATACAATTTCAAAATTGCAACTTTGTTTTGGTGTTGAAAGTTGCAAATAACATAGTAAAATTGCAATTAAAAAAATTACATATTTATAAACACCTTTTCTAATTTCTTCACAATGTCTTGTGGTTCTTCGGTTGGAATTGGAATTTGTTGGTCAAATTGGTCGACGTCGCTTTCACCTCCGTCGGACAAGATTTCGTTGTAGTTTTCGTCTTCTTCTTCGTTGATCTCCGGTTGACCGCACCTTCTACGCTCTGCTCGTATCCAATCTCTGAATAAAACTGCAATCTCCAAGTTGTCTCCCGCTAATGAGTGTATGTGCTCTTCTATTTGAAATCTTCCGGCAGAAAAAGTGCTTTTAGACGATGTTGATGACGCTTAAATGTTCAACACATCTCGGGTCATCTTTGCTAGTATCGAAAATGTATTTTCATTGTCCCTCCAGTATTTAAGCAAATCTTCACGTCCTTCTTCATTGAGAACTATTTGGTACGGTACAACACCCTGCAAAACAAGAACATCAAACTCGCTAACTTGATTAGTAGTGGAACCACTAAACATTATATTTCTAAGGCTTTCAATACTAGCCGTAGAAACAACATGTTTTTATAAGTTGTATTGTAGAAGAAGAAGATGGTATAGAAGCCGGTTGGTTGCTAGCAATTTCTTGTTGGTAAAGCGTATATTTTTTTTGCATTAATCGTGTATGCTAGACAAATCTTCTTCTTTAGTTGATTCCTTAGGTTGTTGTTCATTTGTGCTTTTTGGAGTTGGATGTGCAAGTACTGCTATACAATCATAAATAGTTTCAATAAGTGTTTTACAACCGTCTATTTTAATAGTCGAATTTTAATACAACACCAATAATATAAATAGTGGGAATATGAAAAAAAAATTGATAAACATTTTTAATAGGTGCCTTATAAGATTGTTTTTCCATATATTCATTAAGTAACAAAACTATTAGAGCTATATAAAATAACATAGTTGAAATAGTAGGATAATATATACCAGAAAATTCTTTAGTTGCTTGAAAAAAATTTCTCTAAAAATTCAATAAGTTCTGAATTTTTTTCCCAATCATTATCTATAAGCATATCAGTTGAATTTCGATTATGGGCGTTAAAAAATAAAGTTATAAGTCTTCTATAATCGTAAGCAACAAGTAGTTGTTCATATAAAGAATTCCACCTACTCACTCTTTAGAAATTCTTCTAAAAGTTAATCCACAATCGTGACAGGTTTTTTATATTTTTTTTCTTTATATTCTATTACTTTTAAAAATAAAGTTTATAGCAAATTGTATTTTATTAAGAATGTCTTCAAAAAGTGATAAATCATCCTTTACAACTAAGTTATAAATATGACACACACATTTTATATGAAAATGATTAGGAAAAGATGGAGTTAGTAGATTTTTTAAAAGTCTCACAACATAATTATTAGAAGAAGCATTATCTAACGTAACAGTCATTATTTTGTCAGTTATACCATAATAATTGCAAACTTGATGAATATTTTCTGCAATAAAATTTCCAGTGTACCTATCATCAATATATCTATATGCTAAAATACGTTTTTGCATAGACCAATTATGATCTATCCAATGACATGTTACAATTAAATAATCATGGTCGTTAGTACTACGGCCATATCAGAAGTGATAGATACTTTGCCAGAAAATGATATAATGCATAACATAAATATTGTTGATATTCGTGTGCAAATTTAAAAACGTCTCTCCTAACAGATGATCTAGGAAAACCGTATACATATCTCTTATGTAATGAATAAAATCAGGAGAGGAAGGAAATGAAAAAGGCAAACCTTCCACTACAACTAATTTTGTTATTGCTTCCCTATTTCTATGTTTATCATATTTAGGACCTATAATTCCCCCGTCGTCGGGTTAATTTGACCATGTACTTGGTCCGGAACACTATGTGAACCTTGCCCCGATTGAGAACGCATTGGCACACCCGACTTTGTTGCCTCGTATTCATTCCACCTAGCTTTGTGAAAGCTTTGTACATGTCTCAATAAACCTCCCGTTCCACCCCGACCTTTTCCCATTTTAAATTTATAAACATTTTTACAAATTCTGCATCTAACTACTTGATTCTCTTGGTCCCTATCAAAAAAATCACATGCAGCTGATTTTAATTTTTGTTGTGTGGGGTCTCGTCTCATACTAGGGGGAATATGAGGCGTTCCAATTTCAGTTTGAGGTGTACTGGTGGGTGTGTCATCTAGATTAGTGGGTATGTCATCTAGATAATCTTCTAAATTAAAGTCTGGTTGAGTTGCAGAATATATCTAATCATCTAATGGTATATCATTAAAAATTCAGTTTCATCTATATGAGTGGAATCAATCAAATCATCATGTCTAGGAATATGATGACTAGAAGAAGTACCCCTGCCCTTGTTACCCATACTAGAAGAAGCACACTTACCCTTGCCCTTAAACATACATCTTAATCCTTCCATTTAATTTTGCTAATAAATAATTAAAGATAATAAAATTAAGTGCGATAATTAAAATAAAGTAACAATAATAATTTAAAGAAGGAACGAAGGTACCAAACGCCGACGTAACATACTTGTAATCGAGGTTGAAAATTGAAATTTTGCTCGATTGATGATCCTCAAGCTAGTTGTCATCTTCAGTCCCAATTTTTTTTTAACTTTGATACAATTATACAAATGAGCAAATAAAATAAAATATTTAGTAGGCAATGTAATTGTAGACTTGTAGAGAGAGATAGATTGAGTTGAGAGATTAAAGAGATTGTTGGAAGATTTGTGAGATAAAATGAAGAGAAAATGTGGTATTTATAGTTGGAAAATTGGGTTAAAGTGTAAATATAGTAACTTAGGGGTTAAAAATAAATATTAAGGGGGTAGGGGGTTTATGGGGTGGGGTCTGGGGCGGGGGCGGGATGGGGTCGGGGTCGGGGCGTGGGTGGGACGGGTTTGGGGCGGGACGAGTCCAGGTCCCGTCCCGGTTCGAGTCCCGACAACCTTATTTTAAAGAGGGGATCGGGGCGGGGGCGGGGCGGGGCGGGACCGGGCCGATCCGACCCACTGGCCAGCCTTACTATTTTGTGTTGGTCTTTAAGTTTTGCCCCTCAAGCAATTTTTTTTTTTGCGGAGCATAAGTTTATATTTCCGCATCACAATATTCTTTAGTTATGGTGACGTCCTTAAAGAACCTATGCTCTTCAACTTGTGCACGTTTACTTTTGTTCTATTGACCATAAATTTTTACAAGTTGTCTTTTTCTGAGATAATTATTTAATAATAACCTCTTTTTATCAGTGTTGCAACTTATATGTTCATTTTAGACTATAGCTATAGAAAAAATTAAGCAATTGAAAATGTTAGACTACGATCTAAAATTTTATAACTTATTGAGCAATATATGAGTATAATTAGATCTGAATCTAACGTTGTCCGAAAAGGAATTTTGTAAGAATTATATTTAGGCAACTTTTAAAAATAAGAATGAAATCTGAATGGGGCTAAAAAGAAACATTTGCAGTAAAATCAGTTTCTATTGACCGAGTTGTAACAAACTCTCAATAAATTAGTCGGTATGATTATTGATGGAGTCAAAATGACCCATAATGACTTTGCCAAGATACAAGTTGTCTAGTTGTTATTAGAACAATAGAATAGCAACTTAGAGATGCGTCCAAAATGCTAGCAAGCTTAGGATTAGTAGGTAATTATTGGATAAGAGAGTTGGTACTCCCTCCGTTCCACAATAAGTGTCATATTAGTCAAAAATATTATTAATAAGTGTTATCTTAAGAAATCAAGACATAAATTAGCTTAGGATTTTCCAATTTTACCCTTAGACAAAACTCACAAATTAAAGTAACATCTAAATGATGATTGAAAAACCCACATAGTAACTTGGTATTGTTGGATTTCCAATGTCAATAGGTTTACTACTTGTGCATGCTCTAATCAAGAGGAAAAAAAATATTTTTATTATTTAGGGTAATTTGGTAAACTTCACATTGCATTATTAGTTTTTTAATATGCGTACGTATTTTTAGCTAATGTGACACTTATTATATGAGGGAGGGAGTAAAAGAATGAAATGTTCAAGAAATCATGATTAACAAGTCAATTGAGGAAGAGTAATCTTTCCCTTCGACCAAGATCTTCCCTAGCTCAAGTATAATTATGAATTATGGAGAAATTTAAACCGACTTAGCTTAACCAACCGCTACAAGCAAATAGGAAATAAGTACGATGGAGACTATAGCCAAGGCAATATATATCACCAACATCATAATGAAAGCAAAATGATATTGCCTTTTGGGTTTCAACCAAGCATGAGTACGGAAATGTTCAATTTCTAACTGTGAAATGAATATAACTCCAAGCCATGCATGATGGTAAATAAGGCCTGATTCCAAAAAAAAACTATATGACAATAATTATAATAATAGCCTGTTAAAACTCGTGAACTCACACCGCTATTTAAACTTTAAAAGGCAAAAATAAAGTTTGATGACTTCTTCTCTACGTGCCTCTGAATTATATATAGTGCAAGTTGTTTTAAGTAATGTAGACATCTTTCAAGTTGTCAAGTTTTTATTATTATTGGTGGTACATCTTTTTGTGTTCTGTTGGGTGGGGTTTGAATTCTATAAAAGGAGAAATGGAACTATTTGTTTTAAAACTTGTTCGAATTTGACTCAATTCATTTCATTTAGAATAGCGAAGTGAGAAAAAAGGGTGCAAATCAATTAAAAGTTGGTAAGTTATTTTGATCGAGGGGTCAATTTGATGAAGTCGACTTCAGTAACCAGTTTTAAGATTAATTTGTTGGACATAGGTAGGATTAATATAAACCAAAGATAAATCTGAACCAATCTAATACTGTAATACATATAACGTCAGTTCAAAGGGAAATAATAAACCAAAGTTTTGAATATTATATAACCCTTCTTTGCAAGAAAGTCGACCATGCTTTTTTGTTATTTGGAGGCAATAAGACAATCCTACCTTGCCATTGAGAATGCATAATGCATATTAGAGGATATTGCCGCCTACTTAATAGTTTTTGGGTCAAACTTCTGGAAAGTTAATAGTGTTTTTTTTTACTTTATTTTAAAGAGTACTCAAGATGCTGGTCAAGATTTTAGAGAGAAAAAAGTGTTTGACTAGCAGTTAGGAGCTTCAGAAATAGTTTTTCTGCATAAACTCTTTCGGAAGAAAAAAGTGAGCAGAAGTTAGTTTTCAAAAACGGAAGAAATAGTTTTTCCCCATAAATCCCTTTCGGAACTTTAGCTAATCACAGATTATTGGTCTAATATTGGCGAAATGTATTTTTTAAATTGATTAATCAAATACAAAATGTTACTCTCTTCAAAAACATTTTTGACAAAAAATATTTTTAAAGCAAATTTTAGAAATTTGATCAAACAATTAGAGGTGACATTTTATAGTTAGTATTGATTAATAACTACCTTTTTGTAGTTAGTATTGAATGATAACCAATAAATTACTTGATATAACAAATTGAAGTACAATAATAATGTATAACTTAAATAGAAACAATACATAGCTACAACTACAAGTTTGGCAATCTATTTTTGCCTATTCATATACGAGGTAAACTTTGCAAAATACGTACTATAGGTGCTAAAGGAATATGTTTCCTGACTTTTCATTCATTATTGTGTACAATATATAGTAATACATGGTTATTGACAAAGCTACAAACTAGGTAACCAATCTTACTAATTATAATGAGAATATTAACTAACCAAATATAAAAGACATACAATGATACGATAATATTTTGGTAATATGCTATCACACCCCGCAGTTGAAGCGGGAGGTTCTCGTACGCTGCGACTGGCTCAGAAATCATCAAAGAGGATGCGCAAAAGTCCTTTAGTAAATATGTCAGCAATTTGATACCGGGAAGGAACATGAAGGACACAAACTTGTCCACGAGCAATTTTCTCACGTATAAAGTGAATATCCATTTCAATGTGTTTAGTGCGCTGATGTTGAACAGGATTTCCGAAAAGATATATTGCACTTACATTGTCACAGACTCACAGTAAACCAATGTAGCCTTGCGGATTGAGCAGTGAAGTTCCAACAGAAGGTTGTGTATCCAACAAGACTCAGAAATAACATTTGCTACTCCTCTGTACTCGGCTTCGGCACTGGATCGAGACAAAATAGGTTGTCTTTTAGAAGACCAAGAAAGCAAGTTATCTCCGAGGAAGACACAATAACCCGACGTGGACCGTCGAGTGTTTGGACATCCACTCCAGTCAACATCAGTGTAAGAGGTGAGACCAGAGATTGAGGACTTGTATAGGTGTAAGCCGAAGTGGAGAGTACCTTGGACATATCACAAAATACGTTTGAGCGCATACATATGTTCATCCTTTGGGCTGTGCATATGTAAGCATATTTGTTGCATGGCATATGATATATCTGATCTCATGAAAGTGAGATACTGCAATGCTTCTGCTAAATTGCGATAGTGAGTCGGGTCTGCATATGGAGAACGCGAAGAAGCACTGAGTTTGGAATTAGTGTCCACCTGTGTGGGGTCGATTTACAAGACATCATGCCAGCTCATTCAAAAATCTCTTCGGCATACTTCCTTTGACAAAGAAATAAGCCTCATGCATGTCTCGTAACAGCAATGCCCAAAAAATAGCTTCGGGCCCAAATCCTTCAAAGCAAACTCAGAAGCAAGGAGTGACATAATGGATCAGCGAAGTGCATCAGGAAATGTAGTTAGGATGATATCATCAACATATAACAGAATGTATGCCATGTCATTACCCTTGTTATAGATGAAAAGTGAATGATCAGATTTGCTATGTGAAAAACCGATAGAGGATACAAAATCAGCAAATCGTTAGTATCATGCACGAGGAGCATGTTTCAGTCCATAGAGCGATTTCTTTAAATGACACACATAATATGAATGAATCGGATTCCTAAATCCCATAGGCTGATGCATATAAACGGTTTCATGAAGGTCCTCATGCAAGAAGGCATTTTTGACATCAGCTGATGAATAAGCCATGATTTGGACAAAGCAATACTGAGAATGGTCCGAATAGTTGCCAGTTTCACTATCGAGCTGAAAGTTTCATCACAATCCACTTTCACCTGTTGAGACCTGCCATCACCTATAAGATGGGCCTTGTGCCTCTAAAAAAAACTATCAGATTTATTTTTATGTCGAAAAGTCCACATAGAATGAATAACATTAGCATCAGGAGGATGAGGCACTAGATCCTACGTCTGCATTATATTCGTCAATCATGGCAGTTTTCCAATTTAGATCGGACAAGGCATTTTTTGGGTTACGAGGAAGAGGTGAAGGGGCAACCGAAGTCGATAAATTAAATTTCCGTTTGGGTTTGGAAATGCCGTGCATAACACGATTTCCCATTGTCCGTAGGGTTGCCGTGTGGGGTGGACAGGATGTGGCTAGGCAGGTGGTTGGCTAAGAGGGAAGTCGAGCAAGCTGGGATCGGGAAGGTGGGGTGTATGTGCTAGCCGAGAAGCGGCAATGGTATCGGGAAGCCAATAGGGGTTGTTCTGAGGTTTCTATGGCCGGGTTTATTAGCCCATCCGACATGGGACAGTTGAAATTGGGTCGGCGCCAGGAGCGACTGATTTTGCAAATGATGAGTTAAAAGGGGATTGAGGCCATCATTTAAGAAGTCATAGGAATTCGGAGGTGGAGAATGCAGTTTGGCAAAGGGAAATTGGGACTCGTCAAATATGACATGCCTAAAAATGATTAATTTTCGGCTGGACATGTCGTAACAGTTGTAACTTCGATGATTAGACGGGTAACCAAGAAAGACACACGGGGTGGATCGAGGTTGCAGCTTATTGATGTTGGTGGAGGGATGAATAGAGTAGCATAGATATCCGAAAGTTCATAAATGCTTATAGGAAGGATCCCGAAGATAGAGAACTTGAGTGAGAGACTTGTGCTTGAGAGACTTGTTTGGGAGAATGTGTAAGAGATAGGTTTCCATTGATAGAGTGTGATGCCAAAAATAGGGGAATAGAGGCGTGGGCAAGGAGGGCACAAACTAAGTTATTTATGGTTCTTATTTTTCATTCGGCTTTGCCATTTTGTAGAGAGGTGTGGGGACAAGAAAATCGAAATACAAGACCGTGTTTGGCGCAAAAAAGTTTGAATTATTTATTGTCGAATTCCCTCCCATTGAAAACATTTGATATTCTTTTCAAATTGTGTCTTAATTAAAGCACTAAAGGATGAAAAAATAGAATTATCTTGGGACTTATTGCCAATAGGAAAAGTCCACAGGAAGTTGGAATAATCATCCAAAAACAACATATAATATCGATGCCCGGCCATGCTTAAAATGAAAGAATTCCATAAATCACTGTGTATGATATCAAATGGCATTAAAGTACAGGAGGATGAAGAATAAAACGACAACTTGACATGTTTCCCAAAAATACAAGATTCACAACACAGGAGGGCAAGAGACATGTTTGCAATCAATAAATTTATTTTTTACTAAGAGAGCGTAAAACAGAGTCTCCCGGATGTCCCAATATATTATGCCATAAAACAGATGAAATATCTGCAAAGGTTAATGTAGAGGAGGCTAGATGACTGACGGTGGTGGTGATAGGATAAAGGTCCCCGGTGCTATCACATCTCATTATTTGCATCCCTGTCAGAAGGTCCTTCATAGAAAAACCAAAAGGATCAAATTTAAGGGAAATATTATTGTCGGTTGTGAAACGACGCACATTGATTAGATTTTTGATAAGTTTCGGGGCATGGAGGACATTCTTTAAAGATAATGGGGGCGTGGTGGGGAGAGAGATGATTGTCCATAACCTCGAATGGGAATGACTTGTCCACTAAAAATAATAATATTACAATTTAAATTGCTCATATTGAAATAAGACGAGAGAGTACCTTGGGATGCCGTCATATGAGATGTGGCGCCAGTATCCATGTACCAACTGTCGTCTGAAACGTTGAGAGACATCGTGTTCATTGTCGCCTCAATATCCGTCGGTGCATAGGTTGAAGGGGGAGAGACATGTGCATTGTATACATGTTGTGGATGTGCGCTGAGAATTCCGAGTTGGGGCTGTCGGGCCAGAGGTTGGGCCCAAGAGGCCGTCGGGTAGGGCCAAGGTGGAGCAGCCCATGCGTGCTGGTCCCACGCTACTCACGGTGGGTACGCAACTCACGACGGAGGTTGTTGCCACTATTGTTGTCGTTGTGGGTGACTATTGGCCGGCGGGGGCTGCCCTCTGCCACCACTGTTGTTACTTACGCCTCGGCCACTGTGGCTTTTGCCGGAATTCTTTCCTTTGTTGTTATTCCGGGGATGTGGTCCTCATTTTAGATCATTGGTTTGCCGGTGATATGGGCCGGAAACCAAGCCCCTTGTGTCGGTAGATGGGCCGTCGGTGGTAAGGAGGGCGGCATCGGCGATGCTCGCGTTAGTCGTTGCCCGCTTGGTTTATCGGATTTCTTCAAGGATAAGTCTCGAATGAGCCTCATAGAACGGAGGCAACATCGTGCTTTATTGGATGATGTCATAATTTTTATTTAAACCCGCAATGAGTTGCATCACAAATCATTGATTTGTGACCAGTGCACCGAAGTTGGAGAGTTGATCGGCAATCATCTTAAGTTCTTGATAATAGGCCGACGCATTAGGAAAATCGTCCTGCTGAATGTCCTTAAATTGATTTTCCAAATACAAGGCACGTTGTGTCTTGTTATAATGAAAAATACTTTTCGATCGCTCTCATGTTTGTCATGCAGTAGTGTCAGTTTTAATGATTATATGTAATAGATCGTTCGAGATTGTGCCGTAGATTCATTGTAGGACAACCGCATCTAAGCGTGACCAAAGTTCATCATCAGAACCATCATGTTTCTCCTGGGGCGCGACAGTGGGCTTTGATTTATGAGGGATGATGTGATCTATGACCTTGTACACACAACAATGGATCAACAATTTCGCCCATGCGGAGTACTGAACTTTTTCCATCTCAAGAGTAATGGGAATGAAGTTCATGATGTTGTTAACAGCAAGAGCAAGATGGAATTTGAGTTGTTCAACCATTGAAAATTGGGGAGAAAGGAGAGAGATGGAGAGAGGGGGGGCGAGAGGTCGACGGAGGTAGGGGAGGCCGATGACGGCTAGGGGAAATTTAGGTTTAGGGTTTGGCTGATGATACCATAAAGGAATATGTTTCCTGCCTTTTCATTCATTATTGTGTACAATATATAGTAATATATGGTTATTGACAGAGCTACAAACTAGGTAACTAATCTTACTAATTACAATGAGAATATTAACTAACCAATTATAAAAGATATACAATGATGCAGTAATATTCTGGTAATATTTTATCAGGTGCCATAAGCTATGTTGTGTGGACTCTTCAAAATTGATGTCGCACTCGTGTAGAATCCTTTCAAAATATATTATTTTTGGAGAACTCAATACGCATCCAACAATATTTTCAAGTAGCAAATGCCCTAAGTAGTGTGGACATAACAAATCCCCCACATTGTGTCCACCCAAAAATCATCTGAAACGAGCAAAGGAGGGGAACTTAAAATTCAACTGGAGGCCTGCAGCGTGGGTTCGAACTCTGGTGGGAGCAATTTGCTCTCTTCTGGGGTAGGACCTTGGAGGTGATATCAGTTGCTCTATTCTCAAACCCTGGTCATTCAGGCACATCCCGCGATTTACTGGTAGTAGTGCTGAAGGACCGAGACTACTGATCTCCAGAATAGTCTGGCGTAAGCCGGGAAGCTGGATATAGAAAAAAAATCATCCGAAACGATCCACTTAGCTTGTGAGCAGTAGTAGTACTGTACGTTTGGTAAGTTTGTGACAGTTGATTCCCGAGTCCTTATTCATGAGTTGTCTTTGGAGTTTGGACCAACCAATAATATTTCATTTCTGATTCACAAGCCCTCATGAAAGCTAAGTCCCCCCATTGTCCAGTCCACAAAACACACAACTCCTAACAAATATCACTTTCTTTTTCTCAAGTAGATGCACATGAATTCCCAATAATTTCTCATGCATTTGTGGGGTCCCCTTTCTCCACCCCACCCCTTTTGTTCTCATGCCTAACTCCAATTCCTAAGAATCTCATTCCCTCTAGTCTTTTCTCCTTCTAACTTAGTTATACAAACCTTTGTTGTGTTCATCTTCAAAAAAAAGCTGCAAATAGAGCTTTAAAACAATGTCACTTTGTCAATATTCCATTGTATTTGCTCTGCTTTTTGTAGGAGCATTTGGTCATGGAGATGAGGAACTATTTCTCCCACTCAAAACACTTCAAAGGATACAACACAACCATAATGAGCCAAGTTGTTCATCTCAAAAATCAAGTGAGTCTATTGCAAAAGAAAAAAAAAACATTGTACATATATTGATGATATAAAAAGATGACTATCTGAATAAAAAGATGTAATATTTATAATTTTTTCTGATATTTGGATTATCTCTCCAAATCTTAAATTCTGCTTGTTTTGATGATTCAAACCCTTCTATTCCTTTTTGACGGAATGCAACTATGCAAGTTCCAGTTTTCTGTCAAAGAAAGTTAATAGTACTAGTGGTAATTAATTTAGCTTAATAGCAATATTGTTATTATCAAACTCTTTCTTGGGATCTGCTATCATAAATTCACTACTTTTCATAAACTCTCCAATCCCTATAGACTAAACAGTATGTGATCATTTCTGTTCATGTAAATACTGTCATTGTGGTTTTCCAGGAAGCGAAAATGGAGCAATTATACTGGAAATGAAGCACAAAGATTACTGCTTTAGATCAAGATCAGGTGGCTTGAACAGGCAGAAAAGATTGCTAGCTGATGATATTCGCGTTCATTGGATACAATCCCATATCAAAAATCTCACTTCTTAACAACTTGGGAGCAATCAAATTCCTATCAATTCAGGTGTCTCACTGCAGACTCTAAATTACATTGTCACCATGACATTAGGCGGTCGAAATATGACAGTTATTGTGGACACAGGAAGTGATCTAACTTGGGTTCAATGCCAACCTTGTAGATTGTGTTACAATCAACCAGAACCTCTCTTCAACCCCTCTATATCTCCTTCTTTTCAATCAGTCACGTGCAATTCATCATCCTGTCAGTCCCTTGAATCTGCAACCGGGAATTCAGGATTATGTGGGACTAATTCACAAACTTGTAATCACCTTGTAAGTTATGGAGATGGATCCTACACTAAAGGTGAGCTTGGCCAGGATCATTTGGTTCTTGGAAAAACTTCAGTTGACAATTTTGTTTTCGGGTGTGGTAGGAATAATAGAGGCCTGTTTGGTTTAGCTTCTGGTCTTATGGGATTAGGAAGGAGTGATCTTTCTTTAATATCTCAAACTAGTGGTGTGTTTGGAGGTGTTTTCTCCTATTGTTTACCCTCAACTGATGCAGAGTCCTCTGGTTCACTAGTTTTCGGGGGCGATGCTTCAGTTTTCAAGAACTCTACACCAATCACTTACACTAAAATGGTTCCAAATCCACAGCTTTTTAGCTTCTATTTCCTTAATCTAACTGGGATGACTATTGGTGGGGTGGTTGTTCAAGATTCAAGTTTTGGCAAAAGTGGATTTCTCATTGATTCGGGCACGGTTATTACAAGGCTCCCTCCTTCCATTGACAAAGCTGTCAAGACTGAGTTCTTGAAACAATTTTCAGGGTACCCTTCAGCACCAGGTTATTCAATTCTTGACACTTGTTTTGACCTCTCTACATATGAAAAAGTGAACATCCCCACCATAAAAATATATTTCGAGGGCGGTGCTGAGATGGAAGTTGATGTTGCTGGGGTTTTCTATTTTGTGAAGAGTGATGCATCTCAGGTCTGTTTGGCTCTTGCAAGCCTCCATTATGAAGACGAGATTGGAATTATTGGAAATTTTCAGCAGAGAAACACAAGGGTCATATATGATACAAAGCAGTCACAAGTTGGATTTGCAAAAGAAACCTGCAGTTTCATGTAGATGACAGACAATTTTTAAGGCCAATAATGACTCGTTGGCATTGATATCTTTACTATTTTGCTTAACATAGATAACTATATCTATGTAGCAAGATGCATATATTATGGGTGATAGTTATTGTTAAGACTGTTTAATTAAGTGTAAAATATCCCATAAACTTCTCTTCATGATGTAACAGTTCAATCATTTTATAAACTGTGAAAACAGTATATTGACTACAGTAGATGAATCTCTATAACAACACTGCTATGTTCTATGTACAAAAGAGAACAAGATGATGAAATTTTGTTTTGTACGACTCAGAAAATATTGATGTTCAATTATCTCGTCAGAATCAACAATATTGACAGCAAAGAATACACATTGGCATATTCTTTACAAGCATATAAAAACAGGCATCAGGCCCACAATAGAATGTCTCGACAACTGAGCCTGTCCTTATGTAGGGAAGACAAACATATCACAATTTTTTAGAGATAAAAAAAGATTTTAAAGTGGTTAATCTTAAGCCCACCAGCCATAAAAAATGATTCCTTTTTCTCCTCGAAATCACAACAATGCCAGAAGAGCCAACCATATTGGCACATTTCAATTCTTGAGCTGGATTCCTTGATATTACAAGCAACAACCAACAACCAACAACAATTACATCTCAGTCCCAAATAAGCTAGGGTCGGCTATATGAATCTGCACTTCATTTAAGCTCACTCACACTGCCGGACTCAAGCCCGTATAAAGGAGGAGGGTTGCAGTAGACTGGCAGCCAGCGTAAAACTTGATATTACTAGCACTTTATAAAAGAAATTACAAGGTCATTTGTAACATCAATTAAAGCTAGAGCCATACCAGATAAAAACAACTTTGCTCGGTCTGCAATCTCTTTAGATCTATCTTTCTTTTACAATCCAAGTATGTTTTCCCTGTCATTGCACTCGCGAATCCACTAAATGCTGATCGACATTGGTCACTGGCGGAGCCATCTCTACTTTTTGAGTGCCCAAGTTATCATCGCCCTTCTGTATTCAACATCTCAGTTGGTAGAATAGAAGCACTGGGATCAGTGCTTGGCACCAAAATCAGAAGGCCAATTGGAAGGACCCTCGAAAAGCTACAGATTTACTATTGCTATCCAAAGGTTGTCAAACTGAGTTCTTGTGACATTCAAGGTGTGAAGTAACAGGCCTCCAGCCCAGGATGCTGTGACACTGCCAACATGATCAATTGACATTAGCAAAGCGAAAAAAGTTCCTTCAATACCAGAAGGGCAAAGCTTTGAACTGAGTACAAGAAGAGGCATCCATCTGAGACGCCCAATCATATGAGAAATTTCTGTAGCAGATACAGCAACAACTTAATCAGGGATGCCAAACTGCAAGTTTACTCGTGATACCAATATCAAATCTAGCAGTCCTACAGAACCGAATAATAGCTGAGACCCCAAAAGTACGACACGAAAAGAATGGTTTTTAAAAGCATTCTGGTAGAGGAGAACTCCAAGAAGATAGCCTACTGCACCCATAGAGGATATGGTCCCTACAATCTCCTGCATAAACGTCGAAATGGATTTATATTCTGTGGTTAAGATGTAATTTGTCAACTACATAAGCAGCAAATAAGGGATTCGCAAAATCATGAGAAAGAAGTCAGGTTGAAAAGATAAAATTCGAGAACAATGGGCCACCCTTTGCATCTGTAAACCAGTAACATTCCCTCGTGAATACGCAAACTCAATGCAAGAGAAATGTACATGTATAGGCATGGCCTCCACACATTCTCGCATTTCAGTGCCATCCACATAGCCTTACAAGCATCCAAGAACTTTTGACCTACCTGTTGAAGAAACATACTTTAGCAAAACAAGTACAAACGAACAAGAAGTGCCCCGAATGATCAAGAGGTTCAAATATACCAGCCTGTATGCAACATTGTGTATAAAGGGTTCATGCAGCATCATTCCTACCAAAATAACCAGCGCAGCTGGAATGCTTAAAACTCCGAATACCCCCTGCCAGATAACATTTATCAGCAGACAAGGAAATATCAAGCAACACAAGGCAGTGACCACTGACCAGTAATTCAGGCTACTCATGCAGCAGCAGCACTAAGTTAACACCAAAAAGATTAATGAAGCCATAGATTCCTATGGATACAAACTGCCCCTAATTTGTGTACATATTATCTTAATTTTGATATTATTAACAAACCAATATATCTGAATGATATCCAGTGGTTTCATCTAACAGGGAAAAAATAAGATTCCTGGAAAAATCAAGAGCAATTCCTTAGGCTTGATAATGATTAGAGCAGAAGCAATAGTCCATTGACAATGATCGAAAAAAGTCAGAGATAGCAAACCTTAGATCCAATTAAATGAACCAAAAAGCCACTGATAGTGAACCCAATCAGTTGGCCCACTAAAGAGCTAACTCCACACAAGCTTTGCATGTCACTGGCAAGAGAAGGGTGGCTTATACTGTTTTCTGTCACACAGGCATCGATAGTAACATCTGCAACTGCTTGGGCAGCACTGGCTCCCGTTAGGAACAACAAAGCAGATGCAAGTTGTAATTTGTGGTTGAGTGACAGACTGAGCATGGCAAAGGCGCCAAGCAAACCTAAAGAAACAAGGGAGTTAAGTCAAAAGAATTATTCTTTGTTTGTTATTTGACTACTTCGATAACCTAATTGAGGTTATCAGTCAACTTGACTTGATAACCTAATTGAAGTCAACTATATGAATCTTCCATATTCATTACGTTCTATTTGGGCTAATTTCATTCCAATACTATATAATACGCCTTTTAAGACAAAATAGGTCTCCTCTACATCCATTCCGTTCTCTCACATTTATGGAATTGATGTTCAGTTTTAATCTATATGTATTCCTTAAGCATCAAAGATTTTATCTTCCTTCAACCACAATCTTGTTTCATTTTCCAACATTTTTCTCGCTGCTGGTCAAATGCAGATTTTTCCAGCAGGTTTATTTCCATGCTTCTCTGTTTTGAAGACGAAATCATCCCAACACAAGTACAGATACACTTCGAAATGCAATATAATTTTTAGCAGAAACTCAACAACTTCCACATAACTAGTTTTACTATGATAGCAGTAAGCAATCAAATATTTTAGCATTCAAGACAGTGTTAAGCTGGTTTACATAAAACTGACAACAAATACTTTCTTGCGCAGCCTTTTGAATAAGTCAAACTGTCTAAGGAGTGGCAGCAATAACAAAGTTTGAAAATACCTTTATTACAGAACCTAACGGAAAATTAACCGATGGAGACTAAGATTTAGTTCTATTCATAGAGTGTTGATTAAAAGTTCAGTAAATCAGTAGATATTGAAATGAGAAAAGTTCATAAGTTAAAGAAGACATTTGATTTTCCAACATTTCAATTCAGAAGCTGTTGGTCTGATCAAACAACCCTAAATATCCATAACTTAGGCTGTGTTTGGTATGGAGGAAGACATTTTCCAGCGTATTTTTCAATGTCCATGTTTGGTTGTCAAAATTTTTGAAAAACATTTTCTTTAGGAAAATAAATTTCTTAAAAATACCCATCCTCCAGCACACCTCATCCCACCCCCACCCTATAGCTCCCATCTCCACCACCCCCACACCCCTAGCCCCCACACACCCACCCAATCCATTGTGTTTGTCATTATTATTTATAAATGCTTTTGGAACAATATCTTTTTCTTACTGACCAAACACCATAAGTAAGAAGCCCACTTATTTTCCAGAAAAACATTTTCCTTCATGCCAAACACATCCTTAATGTTCAAATTTGGAAACAATGGCATAATTTATAGAAATGAGACCTGAACTCATTCCTTGATTTACACCATAAATAATTACCACACCTGACACAAAGCTCCAGTGGAGTTCATCACATAGCATTCTGAACCAGTAATATGGCTTCAAAATTAGTTCCAACATTCTATGTTTTTGGCTCTTGACTTTGTGAAGTTGCCCCTCTAATGGAAGTTCATCTTCTTGGCCCATTATTCAGTGATTTCATAAGCAGGTAAGATTCAGATCAAGAATGAAAGTAGTTTGCAGAGTCAATGGGAACTGGAAAGTCAAGTAAAGAAGAAGACATGAAATGAAAAGAAAAGGCATAGACGAGAGACCATCATATATTCAGTGAAAAATATAAGTTGTTTATATGTCCTTCTTCCCTCGTTTGCCACATTTTTCAAGCATAACGTGAAATGTTGTCACACAGAGAATATGTATTTTTCTGTTTGAGCCCACCTAGTTAGTTGCTCCCAATACTGTGCTAAAAGAAAAAGTTAATTGCTCTCAATACTCATAAGCGATTTATAATTAGATATTTATAAATACTTTAATGTATATACAAAGTTTAGACAGAAGATATTGAATTATAGTGAACTCACGTGTTACTCTCTGAATCTGGCCCGGCCTGTGCTTTGAAACCAAATGGAAGGCTAGACAATTTTTTTTTATTTCCATGTTGTTTGTTTTGTCACCTTGCAAGCAAACAAATCATATCTATCTCATCTAACATGTTAAGAAGTTTCAACTTGCACAAACTAATATAATGAAGAGATGTGGTGGAATAAATGATATTTTCCCCATCTTAATCATAGGTGGAGTTGGAGTCGTGGAATAGAGGAAGTTCTAGGCTTCCTTTTTATGGGCCATATGCGTCAAATCTATATTAGTCCAATAAGTTCTAGATATTAAATGATTATACAAAATAACAAAAAAAAATTACATACTCATGATAATCTTACATGCACTTATATGTAAACCATGTTTATGATATTGTAGTGTAATCTAACCAATTGTAATAAATTACTTAATTATTTTTTCTTGTTATTACTCGTGTTTAATTTAGGCGGTTAGCTCTAACTGCTTTCACTTTGGTCTAATCAATTTACGAGGTATTTAAAACTTAAATTCAAAAAAAGACGTGCTTCAAACGACAGGATCAAGCTAGAGTTTGATGATGTTGTTTGTGATCATTATAGTTGCACAATGAAGTAACGTTCCTTAAAGATTCAAACAATCTAAAATTTGCAGCGGTGATATCGAGCGTTTTTTGCTTCAAACGGTAGCTATGAAGCTAAAGTTTGAGATATAATCAGTTGTAATTGTTGTATGGACAACGAAATAGGTTTTAAAGAAATGAAAGAATGTTCCTTAAAGATTTCAAAGGATCTAAAATTTGCCAGAGTCCTACACGGACAAGCGACACAACTCAATCCAAATATAACAATATTTTTGTCTTGGCCTGACGGGTTAGATTTGCATCCACTAACCATAATTAATTGATGATCTAATTTTGCCTTGACTTGTGTCGAGGTTTTTGCTGCAAACGGTAGCTATCAAGCTAGAGTTTGAAATAGTGTCATCTGTGATTGCAATATGGACAATGAATTAAATAGATTTTACAGAAATGAAAAATATGTTTCTTAAAGATTTTAAACGATTTAAAGTTTGCCAAGAAACCTACACGGACGGGTTAGATCCATATTTGTTAAACAAGGTAATATACCCGTGATATATACTTGTGTTTAACAATATCCACTAACTATAAATTGGGAAATCCAATCACATGATAGGCCGAAACAGCTCCTATTGGGACTGAATCATGGGCCACATTTGACAAACATATACTCATAATTTAACGAGACCAAATTTTCCGGTGATTCTATTTGTTAATTTAATATGTACCTACGTTTAAAAAATATTATATGTCTTTCTATTTTAGAGTAATTTAAGATAAATGTCTGAAGTTTCATATGGTTGAGTTTAGAAAAAATTGTTGAACTTGAACAATATGTGCATGAATTTCAGGCAACTAAACTTCATTCTTTTGTCTGAAGTTAGACTTTGTCAAAACTAAATTCAATATATATATGGCTAATGGCACTCACTACTTTTATTTGTGTCGGGCAAGCAAAATTGATGGTTTATATGTTATACTTATTTATTTTCCCATCCATAATCGAGCTATCTCAATGAGTTTGTGGTTAATTAAAAGGAAAATGTTATATTACTACATGTTCTACTGATCAAGGGGGTCTAATGCTTGCCACATATAGTAATCTGTGTATTTCTATTACGTTTTCCTTTTCTTTATCTTTGTCATGGCAAATAAAGTCAATGAAAAATGAGAAGATAATTCAACAAATAAGCAAGAGAGTAAAAAAATGACAATTTTGAAACGCAAGTATAACGTGAAGTATATATTAAAGAAAAAGATATACATTCTATGTGTCAGTTTCAAAATCACTTTTTTAGGTTTTGATAATGGGATAATACATATATTTTGTCCTCGACTTGTCCCATTTTTTCAATATAACATCTAAACTTTGCGGAGTCCTAAACCCCTTATATTTGATAGCAAAATTTACTTTTTGTGTTTTATAGTCTATTTAGTCGATCTTTTAAAATTTGCTTATTTTAAAAAGTGTTTTTCGAAAAAATATTTTTTAGGAGTAGTAGTTTCTGTTTGACTATTTATTTTAAAAATATTTTTTTCAATATTAGATTTGAAATTTGTACTTATCGAAGGTTTTAAAGTATTTCTAGAGAAAAATATTTTTCAGCTTCTGCTACTATTCAAAATCACTTATTTTTCTTAAAAGTTAACCCAAACAACTCGATTCTCTAAAGTAAGCATTCTTTTAAGAAAGTAACAATATTTAACTTCCAGAAGTTTGACCAAACATGCTATGATTAAATATGAAGTTTGAGAAAATAAGAAATAATTTTTAATCTTTTTGTCTTGAATTAAAAATGTGTATAATTAACTTAAAAATATCATTTAAATTTTGTGATCTTAAACATATCATATCATTGATAGAAGAGAACATCATTAATGATAAAATGACAATGTTGAAATTAAAAAATTACTAAATACATAAAGTGACATTTTTTATAAACATAAGAAAAATAAAACACATATATTAATATAAATTAATTAATATTTTCCTCTCAAAGTGATGAATTAACGTAATAGGTTTATGCATGGAAAAGGACATTGAGAATAGTGGTAGGTGTTCAAAGATAGTTTCGGCTACGGTAATCAGGGCCGTTTGTACGTAATTCCACAAAAAATGACTTAGAAAATAGAACCAAGAAATTTCACTTCTGGGATAATACATATTTTCCCCTCAACTTGTCCTGTTAATTCAATAGAACATTTTAATTTTGAGGGGATTCTATGAACCCCTATATCGGTTCTCAAAATTTAAATGTTTTATTGAAAAAGGGGACAAATCGAGGGGGGAATATGTGTACTATGTAGTTTGATAACTTAATAGTTTAGTTCATGTTTTAGAATGGAAGCTTTGAAAAAACAGTAAAATTGTCTTTGCGTGATCAATAGGTCACGAATTCGAGCCGTGAAAACAGTTATTTTTGTCAATATCACACATGTCCTGTTTTTTCAATAGAACATTTTAATTTTGAGGGGATTCTATGAACCCCTATATTTGTTCTCAAAATTTAAATGTTCTATTGAAAAAGAGGACAAATCGAGGAGGAAATTTATGTACTATGTAGTTTGATAACTTTATAATTTAGTTCGGGTTTTAGAAAAGGATCCTTAGAGAAACGGTAAACATTGTTTCTGTGTGATCAATAGGTCACGGGGTCGCGCAGTATAAGTAATCATTTTTGTCTACATCACACCTCTTGGGGTGCGGTCTTTACCCAAACCCCGTTAACATAAGATGTTTTGTGCACCGGGCTGACCTAGTTTGATTTTCAATAGTGTAATTATGTATGTATTATAATGAAAAGTTATATTTATTTCGACTATCAAAAATTTTGTAAAAGCAAATTGAAACGAACGATAAGCACCCTCGATAAGATGCCCGTATAAATAGAATTTGGGGAACCCTAGAGAATAGTTAGGTACTTCACTTAAACGTCTACTTATTAAATGAACAATGCCCAGTTCTTTGTCTACTTATTAAAAGGGATGTAGCTAATAACGGGAGTATTTATAATCCGTTTGACCGCCCACATATATCGCTTCTAATGGACCGAGCTTTACTAATGGACCATATGGTCATAAAAAGGAGCCCAAAAAAATGATATATCTATGGCGTCAAGCTGGGAAGGCGTGAAACTCATCACTACCTCAATACTAATAGGCTTGCGATTTTACGGCTTATTTTCAAATTTGTATAGTTAAATGAAGTAACATGGAACCTGTTTATGATTTTACGGCTTATTTAGGCTAATGTATATAATAAAATAATATCATATATTTTAAGTGGTTAACTAATCTATGTTAATTGCTTGAGAAAAAGTGCATAAACTTTTTAAATATTTGAACCGAAAGTGCCTAATAAAATATTTTATCATGTTCAGGTGATCAAATTGAAACATACCGTAGTTCGAGTGTGTTAATGAAATATACTAGCAAATTTAAGGGATTATCGATGTATTTCACCTTTCTTTTCTTTTGAAAATTGTTATATCATGATTACTGAATTATCATGTGCTACAACAAATATAAATGATACAATATACGTAATATATTTCTAATATACTACGTATATTCTCTGATATTATTAGAGATCTTCTTGTACATGTGTAATTATGATAGTAGTCTTGTATTAGGTAAATGTATATTTGATTTCCATAATTATATGCTATATTTACTATTGTATATCATGTATATAAATATTTTACATTAATGAAAATAATCAAGGGATTATTCTCTTTCATGGTATCAGCAGTCTATGGCAAACTTTTCCTTCTCCAAACTTAACACTCTTCCGCCGCCATACTCGAAAACCTCTTCTCGGCCGCCGCCGAATACCCCCCCCCCCCCCCCCCCATCACTTCAAAAAAAATTCAATTTCTTAATTCTCCTCTTGTTTTTCCATTATGTATACCACAAAGAACATCTTTCATCATGCCCTTGCAGTCTCCAATATCAAGAACAACATTCCTATTGTCCTTGAGATGGAAAATGTCTAATACGCGACGTGGCAGAATTATTTAAAATTCACGCACGATCTAATAAAATCCTCCATCATCGTCCCACCCGCAAAAGGCAAGGGGAACGTGCCTTCCACAGATGATGAAATTGGGTTGTGGGCAACTCTTGATGCTACAGTCCTTCAATGGATCTATTCCACCATCTCTACGGACCTCTCACAGACAATTATCGAACCCGACGTTACGGAAATGGAACCTTGGAATAGGTTGTGTGATATATTCCAAGATAACAAGAATTCTTGTGCCATAACCCTTGAGCAGGAATTCTCTCATATAAATATGAAGGATTTTCCGAATGCCTCAATCTATTGTCAGAGGCTCAAGAAGTTGTCGAATCAACTCAAGAACATCGGCTCGCCCGTCACAAACGATCGTCTTGTTCTTCAGATGGTTGTAGGCCTCTTCGAGGCGTATAATGGAGTTGGTTCGTCAAAGCAATTCTCTCCCACCATTCTACCAGACACGTTCTATATTCAACTTAGAAGAAGCATGATTGGCTAAAAAGGCGGCAACCGAAGCCAATTCCGCCATGATGTGGCCACGTCATGCGACACCGAGGACCCTCACTCCTTTTCAAAAAAATCATGCCAAAACCGCAACAATGGTGGCGGAAAAAAGGGCCAAAATCGGGAAAATGGTAACAAAAACCACGGCGGTGACAACGGTGGCAGTGGCGGAGGACAGAGTGACGGCAGTGGCCAGTCTTGGCCGCAGTACCACTGGCCGCAACCTTGGGCCAGTGGACCATGGTCGTGGGGTTGGGCCAGTGGACCATGGCTGTGGGGTTGGGCCAGTGGGCAGTGGCCTACTCCAGCGTTTCCGGATCCTCAATTTTCGACCAGGCCCAATAGCAACCAGCAACAGACAGCGACCAAGACCCGGCAGAACCAACCCTGGTAGCAGTCTGGCCTGCTTGGGCCTCGGCCTTAACAGGACTTCGCTGCTGCGGGCCCAGCAGCAGCCCCGACCCACACGGATATCGAGGCAGTATGCACATACTTATATTAAATCCTCCGGATGCTAAGTGGTACATGGACACCAGTGCTACTTCTCACATGACGTCCGCACCAAGTAATCTCTCGTCTTATTTCAATTTGAGCAAAAATTAAGGCATAATTGTTGGTAATGGTAATTTGATTCCAATTCGTGGTTAAGGTCACACAAATTTATCTCCCCCGAACCCACCTTTCGCCTTGAAAAATGTCCTTCATGCTCCTCACTTAATTCAAAATTTGGTGTCTGTTAAAAAAATTACAAATGATAATTGGGTTTGTGTTGACTTTGACCCTTTTGGATTTTCTGTGAAGGATTTTTCAATGGGGATACCTCTAATGAGATGTGATAGTCGGGGCGAGCTTTATCCCATCACCACTTTCACCACCACCACCACTAATCAAGCCACACCGTTAACATTTTCCGCCTTAGCACTTTCATTGTGGCATTCACGTTTGGTTCATCCGGGGGTGTCAGTTCTTTCCTCTCTTAAATATAATAATTTTATTGAGTGTAATAGTACGCATAGTACTAATGTTTGCCCTTCTTGTCCGCTTGGGAAACACGTTAAATTACCGTTTGTTGCCTCTAATTCCAGTACTATGTTACCAGTTGATATTATTCATAGTGATTTGTGGACATCTCCCATTTTGAGCTCTTTGGGCCACCGTTATTATGTGTTATTTTTCTATGATTATTCTAATTTTTCGTGGACTTTTCCGTTATCTAAAAAGTCTCAAGTTTATTCCACATTCCTCTAATTTAGAGCATTCATCCATACCCAAATTGAACGAAAAATTAAAAATATTCAATGTGATAATGGAAAAGAATTTGATAATGGGTCGTTTAGAGAATTTTGTAAAATTAATGGTATATCTTTCCGGTTTTCTTGTCCACATACATCCTCACAAAACAGCAAAGCCGAGCGAAAACTACGCACCATTAATAATATTGTTCGAACATTACTAGCATATGCTTCATTACCACCTTCATTTTGGCATCATGCATTACAAATGACCACTTACCTACTTAATATACTCTCTAGCAAAGGATTAACATATCAATCTCCACTCAAAATTCTTTATCACAAAGATCCGTCTTATTCTCATCTTAGGGCGTTTGAGTGTTTATGATATCATCTCTTTCCCTCCACTACAATGAACAAACAACAAGCCCGCTACACCGCTTGTGTGTTTTTGGATTATCTGTTTAATCATCGTGGTTATAAATGTTATGATTTATCCTCTAATAAAATTATCATTAGTCGTCATGTTGGTTTTTATGAAACCAATTTCCGTTTGCTAAGTTGCATAATTCCGTGTCTAATTCCTATAATTTTCTGGATGATGGGCTTTCACCGTATGTGGTCCACCATTTGGTCCGGCCCTCATCTCGAGATTTGGACCAGCAGGCCCAGTGCCTACTGGACCATACCCTTCCCGTGATCAATTCCATCTAGTAGACCCACTGTCTGCTGGCCCAAACCCCTTCCGTCATCCGAGTCTGTCAGCAGGCCCACTGTCGGCTGGCCCGAATGTCCCACACCCCAGTCCAAGTCTGCCAGCAGGTCCACTGCCGGCTGGCCCACCTCCCAACCCAAGCATGTTCCTACAAAATCGAGCTAGTTCCGACATCACCACACCGACCCAGGTCCGGTCCATTTCTATACCGAGTCAAGGGCCCGTTACTCGTAACCAACGTGGCATTTTTAGAATAAAATGACAATTTAATCTCAATTCTAATGTCACTAAATCCCCATTACCACATTACCCCGTGTCTGCCCATTCGTGACTCGAATTGGAAAATGGTCATGGATGATGAATATAATGCTCTTATTGGAAATAAGATGTGGGAGTTGGTGCCCCGTCCGCCTGGTATTAATGTGATTCGTTCTATGTGGATTTTTACTCATAAAAAATCTTATGGTTATTTTGTGAGGCATTAGGCCCGTCTTGTAGGTGATGGAAAAATTTAACATGTTGGTGTGGATTGTGGAGAGACATTTAGTCTGGTGGTCAAATCGGTAACTATTCACACTGTTCTCAGTCTGGCTCTCTCCAAAGTTTAGCACATTCATCAGCTAGATGTGAAAAATGCATTCTTACATGGTGATCTCAAGGAAACGGTATATATGCATCAACTCTTGGGTTTCAGGGACCTCGATCATCCTAATCATGTTTGTTTGCTGAAGAAGTCCTTGTATGGGCTAAAATAGGCCCCTCGGCCTGATACAAAAGGTTTACAGATTATGTGTCTACTATTGGATTTTCTCACAACATGTCTGATCATTCTCTGTTCATCTGTCGTCGCGGTACTTCTCTGGCATACATTCTGTTATATGTGGATGATATTATATTGACTGCCTCTTCTGATAAACTGCGCAAGTCTATGATATCTCTTCTCAGCTGCGAATTTGCTATGAAATACTTGAGGCCTCAGAGTTATTTTTTGTGTATAGTTGTAACTCATCATGCAGGTGGTCTATTTCTTCCCCAGAGGAAGTATGCAGCTGAGATTATTGAATAGGCTGACATGTCATCCTGTAAGTCATCTCCTACTCTGATTGATACCAAACCGAAGTTGAGTGCTAATTCTAGCACACCTTATGAGTATCCCTCCTACTATCATAGTCTTGTGGGGGCTCTTCAGTAACTTACATTCACGAGGCCCGATATTTACTTATGCAGTGCAACATTTGTGTTTATTTATGCATATCCGAGGGAAGAACATATGCACGCGCTCAAACCCATTGTGTGTTACATTCAGGGCACTCTGGATTATGGTTTACACTTATATCCATCCTCCGTATCTACTTTCATGTCTTATACAGATGCTGATTAAGGTGGATGTCCAGATACCAGACGCTCGACATCTGGTTATTGTATGTTTCTTAGTGATAATTTGGTCTCCTAGTCGGCTAAACGCCAGACTACTTTATCGTGATCTAGTGAGGATGCCGAGTATTAAGGGGTAGCCAATGTAGTGTCTGAGTCATGTTGACTGCGTAACCTCCTATTAGAGCTTCACTTTCCTATTCAGAAAGCTACGTTGGTCTACTACGATAATGTTAGTGCGATATGTCTCTTTGGAAATCCTGTCCAACATCAGCGCACGAAACATATCGATATGGGTATTCACTTTGTTCGCGAAAATGTAGCTCGTGGACAAGTATGTGTCTTGCATGTCCCTTCACGGTACCAAATTGTTGACATCTTTACTAACGGCCTTCACTTAGTTCTATTTGAAGATTTTAGGGACAGTCTCAGCGTACGACAACCGTCCGCTATGACTGCGAGGGTGTGATAGAATACACGTAATATATTCGTATTCCCTGATATTATTAGAGATCTTCTTGTACATGTGTAATTATGGTAGTAGTCTTGTATTAGGTAAATGTATATTTGATTTCCATAATTATAGACTAGATTTACTATTGTATATCAGGTATATAAACATTTTTCATTAATGAAAATAATTAATGAATTATTCTCTTTAAATAAATAATCTGATGTTGTAAATTTTATTTGACGGACTTTATAGCCCAGCTTAGATAAGAATAGGACTGGTACATAACATCAAATCTATAGCAGGAAGCCAAGTGGTCCCCGTAAATGTTGGTTAACTAGAGATTTACTAAGCCATTAATACATAATTTTAATAATTCAGGAGTCATACGGAATTAATAAGAGTGGTAGGTGCTCCTACTTTACTTACATCCCCGAACTCTACAACTAACTCTGATTAATTGATCTTAAATTTTGGGTACTCCTTTTATTATATATCAAATTTAGTCACATTTTCATGCTTCTTGCATTTTGCTTCAACATGGTAATTTCACTTTCAACTTTACTGATTTAATCTTCTGATCAGGTGTCCCTTGTTCTGTTCCTTAATTACTTATTTTACCACTTGGATGAGATTGTTTTTTCTTTTACATAGAATGGTATGACAAAATTCTTAAACGGAAAACTAAACGAACTAGAACATTAATGTTAAGAGTCCCACATCAGCGTCATCTCCTGTGCGCATGGCTTCATAGAGCGAGCTATCTTTCCCCAGTATGTCATACACAAATTTCGGATCTAGTCCAAACCACAGCTCGAGATCTCTATCATGTTGGCCGTTGGTTGAACCATCATTTTATCCTCACCCTACAAGCTAGCTTTGGGGTTGAATTGGGCCCAAAATCCATTTTTTACATGGTATCAGAGTCAAACTCATTCCAATTCTTTGTTCACCGATGTTGGACATCCAAATTAATATGAGTTTAGCAGCTCAAGCTTATCACCCAAGTGGGGGCAACAAGGTGATGCGAACAGCCATGGTGCAACCTTGATAATGGATGTGTGGCTAATAAGATGTGGGACTCTTAATAATTAATTTAGTAAAAATGCGGACCATCATATATGATTAATCTATTCGACTTTCGATACACCGGAATATTTCAAGTTTACTGTTCCAAAAAATATCATTGTTGCGACTCATACATTTAATTCTTCCAAAAAGATAAAATGATTTTTTCCCTAGTTATTTTTTAATATCAAGTTTTAGATATTGGTTATTCATTATGCTATGATAAGAAATTAATATTAAGCATAATTCAATTGCAAAATTCAGTTTATAAGAGAAGGATTTGTCCAAAATCACATAACAGAACAATTTTTCCTTCCACAACCCACGCCGACTTCAACATTCTCTTAAATCCATAACTGAACATATAGAGAGGGAACAATATAACATATAAAAATTGTGGATTACAACCATAGCAGAAAACGAAAAGTAAGTAAATGTTACAAATTGCTAGAAAGGATAAACTAAATATTACAACAAATCTTGAATCAAGAACGTAACCAACTGCTTGTGATTTGTTGAGTCGAGTGATGACACTCTGTCTTTAAGATAAGATTGTCCCGTATATATCCTCTTACGTTGTTGGGCAATAGTCTCCCAAGATACAACATCAACTTAACAAATGAGCAAAGAAAACTCAAGTGTTACTTTTGAAGAACTTTGAGTATAGTAAACTTGCTAGAGAGGAAGAAGAAGATGTCAGAAAATTTTGTAGTGTTTTTCTTAGTGTGTTCAACAATTGAGACAAATGTCTCAATTTACAGTGTAATGAGATGACCCTTCAACTAGTCAACTAATGGTCTTCAATAGCCATTAATGACACTTGATTGAAGGGTTACATTCAGCCAAATAATGGCTGAATTCATGTGTCAAATAATGAAGATTCAATGCTCCAAAACCAGTCAAAAAGTCAGAACTTTCCATCTTCCCGTCGCAACATTCTGCCTCCGAAGCGCCGCGGCTCAGCGAATTAGCGCCGCGACTCCAGTGGCTGAAGATCCAATTAGCGTCGCGGCGCTGCGCCACGGCCCTTCGCGGCTCCGCGACGATTTCCGACTCGTTTCATCTTACACTTTTTCCTTCGTTTACCAACGTGGAATACTTTGTCATTTGGTCAATAACCGTCCATCATTTTATGTCTCAAACGTTTCACTTACGTACCAATATCTCTTTCACTAATGAAATTTGCGATACTTAGCACTACGTGTGCACGTGTGTGGAAACGATGTTTCCGACGTGCGAGACTCCAATTGTTCGAGTCATAAATAATGGGATAAACTTAATTCGATATTAGTAAATTTCAAACCGAAATAACCTATGTGGCTAATATGTTAATATTAAATAGTAGGAGGAAGCCCAAATCTGATTGAGTAAAAGGATATAAATCAAGGCAAGAAAATCGGAAAGGCCAAATCAATCAGATATATAGGGAGAGGAACAACAAATAAAACAGAGAGAGAGATCACAAAATAGGGCTTGCTTATAGTAACAGAGACGGCAAAAACCGCCGGCTTTCCTCCTCTATTTTGCCACCTCCCTTTTTCCTCCATCCTTCTCTTGAAATTATTATATTACTCCACTTTTTGTTTCCATATATATCTCCATTCAATTCCCCTTTCTTATTGGAGAACACATTTATTTAATTCTTCCTATACATAATACTATTTCAAGTTTTAATTTAATGGCGAAAACATCAAAGTCGAATCAGAAGAATGCTGCTACTACTTCTTCTAGCAACAAAAGTAATAGCAATGCCATTGTCAAAGCGAAACGAACACGGAAGAGTGTTCCTAGAGATTCTCCTCCACAACGTAGCTCAATTTACAGAGGAGTCACTCGGTATTTTATTTTCTCTTTTCTCCTTTTAATGGTTTTCAGTTAATTACAGACTAATTAATATTCTGATCATCAATAGGCACCGGTGGCCGGCCGATATGAAGCTCATTTATGGGATAAAAATTGCTGGAATGAAACGCAGAATAAAAAAGGAAGACAAGGTTCATCATTTTCCTCCTTTCTTATTTTTTTAGTTAGCGAACTATTTAGAGATCAGTAATTAGATATGATGTTGTTGAACTACATTTCTGACGAAAGTTTTCTTTTGGTTGCGCTGGCGCAAATCATGCTTATCACAAAATCCGATTAAAATGCAGTTTATTTGGGTAAGTTTCTATCTTTATCATTCTAATTTTAAATATTAATGATCGTAAGCATTTCATTTCCAATAACTTGGCCTACCAATTTATTAACGACTCAATTTTCCATATCTAAAAGAAATTTTATAGTATGAACATTTTACTATTTATTTTCAGGAGCCTATGATGATGAAGAAGCAGCTGCACATGCATATGACTTGGCGGTGTTGAAGTATTGGGGTCAAGACACCATCCTTAATTTCCCTGTAACTTTGACTCTCAAAATCTTTGTTTTTACCCCATTAATTAATTAATTTTCTAGATTTTTGAGCCATGTCTAATAATAGAATTTATTTATTTTAAAATATAGGTCTCGACGTACGAAAAGGAGCTAAAGGAAATGGTAGGTCAATCAAAAGAAGAGTATATTGGTTCTTTGAGAAGGTACATAGTGTGACACCCAAAGAAAGAATGGTTCATATATTTACTTAGTAAATTAATGATTTTTTATGTTTGGCAGAAAAAGTAGTGGGTTTTCGAGGGGAGTATCAAAATATAGAGGCGTTGCAAGGTAATTAATTAAATGTTTATTTTCATAGCACACGTACATATTTTCTTGAATGCTTAGTACAAGATCATTAAATTAGTGGAGTATTATGCTACAGTGTCGTCGAGAAATGTTACCACAAGACTTGCCGCAAAAATGTTCGTGATCTAAAAATACTGCACTTAATTAAAGCGACAATGAGCCCAAACCACTGGGGGGCTCTCAAAAAGGGGAATATTTGGCATGCATTTGATAGCTATTTTGGAAGGATATTTTTAACGCTATCAAGTCATGTTTACCTTTTATAATAAGTATATCTTATTATTAAAATTACAAATTCTATTTTTTATAAAAATCTACCAGTAGAGTATTTTTACACACGAAAGATGTATATAAGTATCAAAACTATAAACTAAGCTTGAAAATGTCAAAAGTTGAAGTAAGATGCCCATCACTGCCGCTCTACACTGGAATGTTTATGAGTCTTCTCCCCATCCTTCATGCTACTGTGATCTAAATATGTCGGATATTCATGATATATTCATAATGACGTTGAACAGCTCCTCTTAAATGCTTCACGATTCTTCCATTCATGCACTTGTAACACCTCCACTTCATCAAGATTTATGTATAATTCATTACAAAACAGAGATATTTTCTTCCTCTACCAGCAACCCTTTTTTTAGTTTCTGAGTCAATTTATTTGCACCTCGACTATTTCATCGGGTACCTATTACTCCCACCAATATGGTTACCAAGTAATTTCACCCAAAGCTTAGCCACAGATGTAGAACCAGAATTTGAAGCTTATGGATTCTAGATTTTAATCTTTTTATGTTATTGGGTTCTAAATTAATAATCTATACAATATTCAATGAATTTTTAAGACAGATACAAAGTTTGAATCTAAGTTGTTAAGTTCGACTGAACCCGTAGCCAACACTCTCCCTCCGCCACTGCTTAGGTACATGAGAAGAAATCACCCAGTAATATTTGTCTCCGCTATGATCTGAACTTGATCTTCATAATTTGCACCCACCTCATTTGACCACTCTGTCGTTTCTATTGAAAGCAATTATGTTTCCATGGTGAAAATTTTCTGCTAATGGTAATTTTCTTTTGAATTGTAGACACCACCACAATGGAAGATGGGAGGCTCGCATTGGAAGGGTGTTTGGCAACAAATATCTCTACCTTGGAACATATGGTACGTAGGAGATTCTTATTAACACGCCTTGTTATATTGAAGTTGTATAGTCTATTTACTGTACCTGCTAGAATTTTCATCCAACCCCTTCATCGTTAATTTGTTCGAAAAATAACAAATGACAAAAGAGAAAAGAGAAAAATTAGTTAGTCATTCCTCCTAATTTGATGTTTCGGATAAGACAGGTAGACAAAGTTTAATTAAGTTTGCCAAGCTCAGGTTAATTAATGCTCCAAAATTAATATATTTTGGTCATTTTCAAAAGCATTTGTCCCTAAATCAATCCAAGTGTTGTCATATTATTCTTAAATGCACTTAAGAAACGCAAGATTTGTTGCAACATGTCACTGCGTATAGTCTAGACCATGTATCTCTTTGTCAGTATTAATATTGCCAAATAAATATTGTTAATTTTAGTTGCAAATTGAGGGCCTCTTTATAATGTTACTATTGCCGTAAAAATTAAGTCAAATAAGTGAGGCAAAACAGCTAAGAAGTTAGATTAGGGAAGGAAAAATAAATTAAATATAGTTGGTGGCTGGGTATATAGATATCACCAACTTTCAACTGCTAGGCCCCATGTCTTCATTTTTCAACATCTCACCCAATTTGTCATGCAAATAAGTTTCTAGAATTAATTACTGTACATATTATAATCCGGTCATCCCAAAAATACCCCTCAACGGCTCTTTTTCTTTTTTACCTCCGTTTTTTTTTTGTTATTAAAAGATAAAATCACATGTAGGATCATCGCTATGCCTATTTGGAGTGGGCTGGGGTTTAATTGAATTTCCTCTCTTGTAAAAAAAAAGTACTGCTCAAATAAGGTTTATGAATCTTTTTTTATAATATAAATTGATGAATCAAAAATGTGGAAGGACCAAAACTACCCCTTTACTATTGGGTTTGTTTTAAAATTATCCTTCTTCCATTTCTAGCTTAAAAGTATCCCTATGATTAACAGTTGACTGACTATATGAGACTTAAATTTAAAACATCTCAGTTTATAATTGATCCACGTACGGATCAGGTTACCTTGTTCCAATAGTGTAGGGGATTTGCATCAGGTTCAAATCTTAGTCATAGTGTTTTTGTATTTTGTTAATTTCCTGACTAATATTCCTAATATCGCACTCATTATAGTAAATGATCATATGATTTTATTTCTCAATCTATGCAGCTACTCAAGAGGAAGCAGCAACCGCATATGATATGGCAGCTATAGAATACCGTGGACTAAATGCCGTTACAAACTTTGACCTTAGCCGTTACATTAAGTGGTTGCGTCCCTCCGACCAAATTAATAATGTTACCATTAACAATCCTAGTAACAACACTGAACCAAACCCTAACCATAACACTGATGACATTCATCTCATGCCTAACACTAAAGAGGATATGACTTGTAGCTTGCTCGACCATCAACAACAAAGCTCCGGCTCTGACACAATCGCCGCGGTTCTGCCGCTTCCAGCAGGCGGAGCCACCGCTTCATCTGCACTAGGGCTTTTGCTGCAGTCTTCAATGTTCAAGGAAATGCTTGAAAGAACATCCGCGGCTCACTGCCCGGAAACTCCGTCAGAGCCGGACCGACCGCGTCGGAGCTTCCCCGATGATATTCAGACGTACTTCGATTGCCAAGAATCGAGTGGCTTCGTTGAGGACCATGATATTATTTTTGGTGACTTGGATTCTTTAGCATTGCCCATCTTTCAGTGTGAGCTAGATAGCTAGCGAGCTTATTAATCACCCAAAAAAAATTAGAAGTATTAATTAATAACTCTGGACGTGAGATATACAGATTATTTGTGAATACTATTTTAAGTCAAGGAGAGTTTATGGAGAGGCAACATAAGCAAAAAAGGAAATTCCAAAAGTATAATTTCCTTTAAAATGTTTTTTCTTTCAAGTGGAGAGCAGAGAATGATGGGTTTTTTTCCCCAGTATTTTGTTTAATGACTATTAATATATTTTTTCCCAATATTGTATTTGGTTCAATAGTATGTAGATAGAGAAACGTTATTCTTTGGTAAGTTATGAGTTCTACAATGATACAAAGATTGTTACAATTCATGTCCAGGATCTATTAGTATGGCAATGTGTTTGGTTTCTACTTGAATTTTTGTATTGTCTATCATACAACTACTTTATGATCAGTCGCATGCTATGGTGCAATGTTTTCTGAATCATTTGTTTCATTGGAAATATGGGATTCATTCAGTTAGATAGTTGGTGTATGCAAGCTGCTCGGACTACCAAATTATAAAAAGAAAGGAAGATTACTCCATGGTAAAAATCCATTATTTCTTTGTATGCCAACACCCTATGGTTTTCCTTGACGAGAACAACCTTTTAGCAAAGGCGAAGACCTCCAAGAAATATTCCTAGACAGGCTGTCAAAGTGCACTTTTTACGATATTGCTATTTTTCATTTTCATCTTCTATTTTTTTTTTTTTATTTTGCGTGGTTTTTTCTGGTTTCTTTCATTTCAATATTCAACATTGAGCCGACGCCCAATGCTAGAGTGAAAAGAAAAAGAAGATTATTTCGCTCTTTTTACCCAACATTGTAGTGAAATTTTAGTGTTCCTTCCCTTTTCATGATTTGAATTAAGTTGATGTAAATCTAGCTCTGAGGGAACAAACAAACTCAGTGACCAAATATGTCACAATTTAGATTGTCAGCGCCAGTTAAACTTGGTATACAATCGGACCTCTCTATGATAATATTCTCTATACACTACATTTTACTGTAACAATCAAGTTTGATTTGAAACAGATTTTTATGTTATGTTCAAGATAGGGATAAGGTTTGCATACCGTATGGGAATATACTAGGTATGTTGTTGTTATATATTATATGTTTTCTATAACAACATTTTGCTATAGAAGCCAACAAATTCCAGACAAACGACGTTATAGAAAGGTTTAACTATAGTTAGAAATTGGCATTGAGTTCCCACTTTCCACATTGTGATCTCATAATAGACTGACCAGGAATAACTCAGTCTTGTTGAAACAACCATTATATTTCTGTCTTGCCTTGTAGGAGATCAACTATTTAGTTATGGGACTAACACAATGTTGTATTTCAGAAAACGGAACATGTCTAAATTTATGAAGTTGCACTTAATTAGATGCTTGTACAAAATCTTCCACCAAGTGCATGAAGAAATTTTAACAAGTAAACAACACTAGGTATGTTGTTGTTATATATTATATGTTCTCTACAACAACATTTTATTATAGCAGTCAACAAATTCCAGAAAAATGACGTTATAGAAAGGTTTAACTATAGTTAGAAATTGGCATTAAGTTCCCACTTTCCACATTATGATCTCATAATAGACTGACCAGGAATAACTCAATCTTGTTGAAACAACCATTATATTTATATTGATGTAAGTATGGAGGACTTTGAGTTGGTAAGTGGTTCGGGTCATGGTGAGTTTTGGGTTGACCCGAAATTAGGCAAGGAGGGTGGGGTTGGGTTTATCGGGTTCTCGGTAAGCCGGGATGAGGGGTGTTTGGTGACGATATCGGGTAAATGGAGAAGGAGGCGGGTCAAGGCTCTTTATGTGGTGGTCACGAGTGGTATGAAGATTGGGATGGTGATCGGGGTTCGGTAGTTTCGTGGTGGTAGGGTCGCGGCACAAGCCAAAACAGTGAGGTTCTTGATTTCTCGGGTGGGATGGACAATGGGATGGTTGAAGGTCGATTCGGGTGGAACGGCTTGAAGGTGTGTTAAGGCGATTTGGGAATGTGTCTTGGGGGTCTTGCGGGACAGGATGATGGTGGTGGTTTGGTGTTTTGGTGGTGCTAAGGTTGCGGAAACAACCTGAGACAGTGAGGGTCCGAGGGGTGGGCTCGGTAGGGACATTGGTGTGTTTGATGGTGTTTGCGTAGAGTTACGGTTGGTTTCGGATGGAGGCATTTTGAGAGGATGTTAATGAGGTATTGTGGAGGGATATTAAAGTGCGGAAACAAGTAAACGGAACAAAGAATGTATACGGATTGTTGGAAACAATCCAAGACACAAACCAAGTCTCAATTCGGTCGATATGTGGTTCTTGGATGGTAACACGATGAGTTAATTGCGCGTGTGGTCTCTTCAAGGATGTTGTGGTCAATTGCACAAGGACTAGGTTGAGTTTTCCTGACCGCGAGGCTCAACACTAACCAAGCAAGGGTGATCGAAACCTTATAAAAGATAGGTGGTTCTACCGGAGAACCAAGTGACCCTCCCGGAGGATCAACTAAGAACTTACAATCCCGAATTGAAGGACTTAGCAAAATGAGTAAACACTCAAGTTTATATCTCAATCAACTCTGCCTATTTACAATGGCCTAAGGGTCCATTTTATAGTAGAGCAAGGAACCTTCTAGAAAGGAAAACACAAAGGACACAAAATACAAACTAGTCGACCAATGTGGGAATGGGGGAGGGGAGGAGTTTCAGCTGGTTGGTTGGAGGAGTTCCTCCACTTCCCCAAGTTCGTCTTGAAGTCTTCAAATTTAGGAAGTCCTTTTATCCTCTTGAAGACCACACCTTCTAGATGGTGCATTCACCTTGTTGCCGTGTGGATCGTCGGCCATGTCACTATTGGATGAAGTTTCCCTCGGCCTAGTCACTCGTCCTTATGAATGTATCCTAATGTGGAGCTAAGGGTTATTACATGCCGTTAATGTGTCCTAGGTAAACTAGTATCTAATTTAGGAAAGTAAAGACAAGAAATTAAAAGGCAAGGTCGCCAAGACCAACACTTAAGGCCGAATAAAAGACCATCATTTGAGACAATCAAGTATTGTCTCCCAAGCCGTTCCAAACTCTATATAATTCTAAGCCCTTAGCCGTGTGTTGACGGCTAACCATTGGCACTCTCGGGACTTCACTTCTCTTGAATTGAGGAATCAAATCTGGGGTGTGATTTATATCATCTATCTTGCCTTGTGGGATATCAACTATTTAGTTATGGGACTAACACATGTTGTATTTCAGAAAACATAACATGTGTAAATTTATGAAGTGGCACTTAATTAGGTGTTTGTACAAAATCTTCCGCCAAGTGCATGAAAAAACTTTAACAAGAAGGACAAATGAATATAGAGGTACTATTATCTCCTTCAACAACATCCCTATTCCAAATTCGTGTGATGCCTTAAAGTAAAAATTGCAGAACTGTACTTAGTCAAATCAGTGACATGTTGTTCAAAGATTGAACAACAAAAAGCTCTGGAGATTCCCCATTTACAGCGTGCATCACAACTTTGAATCAATAGTGTTAAGAGTCTCACATCGAAAATAGAATGGGAACATGGACAATCCTTACTCCCCCCGCATGCCCAGTCATCGTTAACTGGAGCGTGAACAATATAATTTGGGGGCCCAACATCGGTGAACAAAGAATTGGAATGAGTCTGGCTCTAATACCATGTAAAGAATGGATCTTGGGCCTAACTCAACCCCAAAAGCTAGCTTGTGAGAATTGGAATGAGTTTGGCTCTGATATCATGCGATGATTGTCCAAGTCCATATAAGAAGTTCATGTTCCCATTCCATTTTCGATGTGGGACTCTTAACAAATAGAATCCAAACATATGCAAAACCCTTGATAACATGTCAATGGATACCTGTCACCAACACAAAAATTCAAGTTATTATTATTGTTGATAATTTTAGTTCTAGCTGTCAAATTGTTTAAACTTTAAAGTACTCCGCTTTAAGTACTTAAAAACCATGATATATATACATTTAGTCCATCACATACATAGCTTTCCCCAATCTACCAAGTTGTAGAATTGTGTGCCTTTCATTCTTCTATTAACAATCATGAGTTAAAGCATGAATACAGGACAATCAAATATTAGTGTTTGCGTGAAGTATGCTATCTCCCTCCGACAGTACAGTACAGTCAAGCTTCTTTACAATGACGTCATTTGATCGGATATTTTTTGGCTGCTATAATCGGATGTTGTTATAAAGAGGTCTCACTGTATGAAAGTTGGTTCCAAAGAAACTAGGTTGTTATAGTAAAATGTTGTTATAGAAGATGATTGTTATAGAGAGGTCTGACTTTGTATTTTTTATATAGTTATGGTACTCTAATGAACTCAATAGTCAGCTGGAAATTCTTAACCGAGCTCTGGATTTTGAGTCATGCTCTTCCTCTATCTCTAAAATCTTACTCATATTGTCTTGAGACCTACATGTACCAAATAATTCCATCTGAGATATGCTAAATAAGGGTGGCCAGTGGACCGAGTCGGGCCAATGCCCCTAAAAATAAAAAAAAATACAATGTTGGGATTCGAAACCGAGGCGGGACCTCTCGTCCCTAGGGTTGTCCAAGGGGTCGGGTTCGGGGCGGGGCGGGTCCCGATGGGACGGGACCCGATGGGACTGGGGAAAGGGTCGGGACCGGTCATCCGGTGGGACCGGCGGGACCGGGACTTGCGGGACATGTCGATGTCCCATCCCGTCGGAAAAGGGACTGTGTTGGCGGGGCGGGGTGGGGTCGGGTCCGGGATTTATTTATTTTTAGACAATTTCAAAAAAACTGTGAATATAAACACTTAAATAATTGAACAAGATAGTATAATAAAAATATCACAAATCTATTTTTGTGCCTCTTGTATTATTTAATAGAAAAATATGATTTTTTTGTAATACAATTTCAAAATTGCAACTTTGTGGTGTTGTTCAAAAGTTGCAAATCACATAGTAAAATTGCAATTAAAAAAATTACATAGTTATAAACACCTTTTTAAATTTCTTCTTGTGGTTCTTCGGTTGGTCAAATTGGTCGACGTCGCTTCTAGTTCCCTCGGACAAGATTTTGTTGTAGTTTAAATCATCTTCTTCCTTGATCTCAACTTTGTGGTATTGTTCAAAAGTTGCAAATCACATAGTAAAATTGCAATTAAAAAATTACATAGTTATAAACACATTTTCTAATTTCTTCTTGTGGTTCTTCGGTTGGTCAAATTGGTCGTCGTCGCTTCTAGTTCCCTCGGACAAGATTTTGTTGTAGTTTAAATCGTCTTCTTCGTTGATCTCAACTTTGTGGTGTTGTTCAAAAGTTGCAAATCACATAGTAAAATTGCAATTAAAAAATTACATAGTTATAAACACATTTTCTAATTTCTTCTTGTGGTTCTTCGGCTGGTCAAATTGGTCGACGTCGCTTCTAGTTCCCTTGGACAAGATTTTATTGTAGTTTAAATCGTCTTCTTCGTTGATCTCTGGTTGACCGCACCTTCTACGTTGCGCTCGTATCCAATCTATGAATAGAACTGTAATCTCCAAGTTGTCTCCCGTTGATGAGTGTATGTGCTCTCCTATTTGAAATCTTCCAGCAGAAAAAGCGCTTTCAGACGTTGTTGATGACGCTTGAATGTTCAACACATCTCGGGCCATCTTTGCTAGTATCAGAAATGTCTTCTCATTTTTCCTCCAGTATTTAAGTGTAACATCCCGTACTTTCGGGTCACGATTTGAATCGCTAGGCATATGTAAAATCGCTAGGCGTGTGTAAGTGGACCCGAGCCTTCGGGAAATTTATGTTATATTTACGTATGCTAATAAAGAGATTAGTATATAAAAGGATAAAATCCCAAAATAATTTTGGACGTAACAAACGTGACGATGAGGATTAATAATAATAATAGTTGTATTTAATGATTTTATAGAAAAAACAAGGAATTTGTATAAAAATGCAATAGTTTCGAACATGTTGAAGAAATAATACTCTCCCTATTTCAAAAAGAATGATATTATATATTTTTATTAATCTTTCACAAAAAGAATACTCCTTCCGTTCATTTTACTTATCCACTTTTAATTTTACTTTCCCATTAAGAACTAATAAATAAAGTATATATTTTATCATAATAATCATATTAATTGATGTATAATTTCAATAGACTTGAAATTTTTTTGGAAATGAGTAAATAATGTTAAGGGTAAAATAAAAAAATGGATCTTTCTGTTATATGCTAAAGTGGACAAGTAAAAATGAAAATATATTTTTAAAATAGTGGACAAGTAAAAATAAACAGAAGGAGTAATATTTTTTCTAAATCTAAACATTCTTTTAATTCGAAGTTTCAAACATATCATTTTCTCTAATGACAAACTTCTTATAAGCACATAAATATCATTTCATTTTAAGTTTTAAATATATCATAGACATGATAAATGATGTATATTTAAGACTACAAGTCATATTTTTTTCATTCTTAAATTACTTTTCTTCTCAAATTACACCATATAAATGGAAATGAGAGAAGTGAATGAAAACATGCTAAAATGCACAAATATTCAATTTTCGGACCACCATTTAAGCCATATCCATAATACGTAAAACATTTGCAAGTCTACCTATGGCGAGATAACTTTAAGTATGTGGTGTCTAGGGTTTCATAGGGCTACAGTTCATGTACATATGATTGAGTTCAGTAATTTATAACTGAATTTCAGACATATATGCTAAAGACATGCCAATTTTTTCTTGAACTTCAGTCGTGTATAACTTTAAACATTTTGTCTGAAATTAGACTTGATGTCGCATGTCTGAAATTGTTATGAAATGGTAGGCATGCAAATTTGTTTTTTAAAAGGATAACTTACCTAAATAGCTATAGTTTCTAGGCTTCTAACCAATAGTAGCTACTTTTTTCTTAATTACATTTCATAGCTCTATTATAATGATTTTGCATGTATTTAAGTGTATTCAAATACACAATTTCAAAAGACAGTGAGCCAAATACATATGTATATAGATCTTTCAAACAACATATATAGTCAAATACATCTAAAAGAGGAAGAAATGAGAATACACTGGATCTGAGGGTAAATACAATATAGCTATGAGTGGTAAATTGAATACACAATATAGCTATGAATTGTAATTTATTTAAAGTATAGTTATTATACGTAAATATCTCCTATAGTTAGCTACAACATGTAAAAATTCCAAAAAAAAAAGTACATATCAAAGAGTGGTGTCCAAAACAAGTGCCATTTATAAGTCCAAGCTGACAGAAAAAACCAGGTTAATTTGGGCCTTAAGCTCACTAAGCCCAATCACTACCATTCTAACACATTTCTTAACCAAGCCCAGCAACTAACAACCCGAAATAGATTACCCGACTAGAATTCGCATTAAACCGAAGCCCAATTTCTACCACCTACACCACTGGCACTGATAAAGTGATAAAATTCCTGGATCATAAGTGAAAATGAGTGGCACCCATTTTTTCCATTAATAGCACAAGAAAAAAACCATGGCCCCAGAAACTGTACACCATGAAGGCAGTAATGGCAAACGCTGTCACTCTCTCTAGCTCAACATTTTTGCACCACTACACAAAACCCACTTCAAGAATCAACCTTAATTTCAGAATTGGAGCATCATTATCTACCTCAGCTAATATGGCCACTGGCACCACCACAAAGGTAGCTCCGGCCATTATAGTTGGAGGTGGACGTGTGGGAAGAGCTTTACAAGATTTGGGTAATGGAGATGATGTTTTGGTTAAAAGAGGTGAACCTGTACCTATTGATTTTGAAGGTCCGATATTGGTTTGCACTAGGAATGATGATCTTGAAGCTGTACTTGAAGCTACTCCTAAATCTCGTTGGAGCGGTATGGTCGAATTCCCATCAATTACACTGTTACTCTATAGTATTACTAGTACTAAGTACTTCCCCGTTTAATTTATGTGAACATAGTTACTTTCTAGTCAACAACAACAACATATCCAGTGTGATCCTACAAGTGGGTCTGGGAGCGTATTCACAGACCTTACCCCTAACTTGTGAGTTAGAGAGGCAGTTTCTAATAGACCATTGGCTCAAAAGATACATATTTACTTTCTAGTGTTTCAAAAAATTATCCCTTTTTAAATTTGGTAACAATTTAATTTAAACTCTCTCTTTACCTAGTCACACAAAATTTATAGTGGAGTGGTATATTTAAGACCATAAGTTTCAAAAGTTAGAACTTGGTGGACTTTCTTGCCGGCAAGGGTTTGGCTTGAACTCATCATGTCAACCCCTGAAAGATAAATTTAGCAACCCTGTTTCACCGGATCCATTGCACGAAACGGATAATGTGGAACTTCAAATTGTCAATTATATCCTTTATGGAAATGGCAAACCAATTCGAGGTAGTCTTATGACATGTTAAGACCACAGATTACACACAAAAAATCTTTCTTAAATTCCGTGCCTAATAAAATAAGTTCACATAAATTGAAATGGAAGAGTACTGTTTATTTTCCCTCTATTCATACTATCCACAGTTTCATTTACCTACATACCACATGCCAATTTCTTTGTGAGGTGTTATGCTCTAGGCTGTAGTTTACACTTATGTTTTAATGGATGATGTGACCCTGTAATAAATCTTGATGTAGCAGATTTGGTATTTTTCCAGAATGGGATGCTGGAGCCTTGGTTCCAAAGTAAAGGCCTTGGTGATGCAGACCAAGTTTTGGCATATTTTGCAGTATCAAAGCTTGGTGAACCCCCAACTGATGGGAAAACTGATACAAATCCAGAAGGATTGACTGCGGCTTATGGAAAATGGGCATCTGCAGTGGCTGCAAGATTGCATGCTGGAGGACTGTCTTGCAAGGTAAAGAATGAACTTCACATGGTACTATTTGCTCGTTGTAACCTTATATAGTATTATGCAATAAAAAATTCCCGTTAGATGCTATCGGAGGTTGGCTGGAAGATCTATGTTCAAATTCCTGTTTCTTGGAATAGGGCTTTGTCTTAGTTTGGTGTGTTGTTTCTAGGACTTTCACATATAACATTAGCTTCAATATTTTCCTCCATGATGAACTAGACTCACTTTCCTCCATTGGAGGCTTCTTATACAACAGTTTTATACCCCCACTAAATACTACTAATACTTTGATAGTATACCTATTTCCTTGTATTTCATAACGAAAAACGGTAAACTGTGTGGCCAAAAGGTGACACTGATATTACCCGTTCGATTAAAAGGTGATATAAAATCATTGCAATAGATTTCTATTTTATTTCATCGTGTACCTTACCAAGTGTTTTTAGAGATGACATCTCCTTTTTTAATCTTCTCCTACAATTTTACAAGGTCCAGGAAGTCCATTATTCATCTTTCAGCACTGCACCTGATAGTAGCTTGCAATAGACTGCTTCTCAGATTTATAATGCATTTTGCTTTTTGTGAAAACACAGGTACTTGATAAGGAGCCTTTTCAGAAGCAAATGCTGGAGAAGCTTATATGGATATGTGCTTTCATGCTTGTTGGAGCTCGCCATCCTGGAGCAACAGTAGGAGCTGTTGAAAAAGAGTACCGCTCTGAGGCAAGTGACTCATCTTTGAAACCCTTTTATACTATGCACTTTTAATTTGTTTTTGAAAGGTCAAGTTGCATTATTTGTTTATCATGTTTAATGGTGCTACATTGTTAGAATCAATTACCCTCACCCCATAACTCAAGAGGCTACATTTCATTTAAAAAATTTCAAAAGAATTAAAAAAAAAGGGCAACCCGGTGTACTAAGCTCCCGCTATGCCCGCCTCCGGGGAAGAGCCGGACCACAAGGATCTATTGTACGCAGTCTTACCCTGCATTTCTGCAAGAGGCTGTTTCCACGGCTTAAACCCGTGACCTCCTGGTCACATGGCATCAACTTTACCAGTTTTAAAAAAAAAAAATCAAAAGAATAAATAAATAAAATAAATCCAAAGAGGCTACCTTGTTTTAAGTGAAGGATTTCCTTTTTCCATTCTAAGGTGGCATATCATGGCCATTTTTGTCAGTCATCCACGCTATTAGGAGGAGGGATTGAGAGTTGGAAGCGAATGTTTAGCTCTCATGATGAATGTAGCTTATGCAGATGATAATGTAGATGCCAAGACGTACTAAACTAAGTTCGCTGCTTTCAGGTGTCTAAACTGATTGCTGAGCTTGCGGCTGCAGCAGCTGCAGAGAAAGGTCTAGTTTTTGAGGATGCCATGGAGGATAGGCTCTGTGCTTACTCCCGAGCAGTTGCGCACTTTCCAACGGCTGTCAAGGAGGTAAGAAATTTAGATTTCTTAAATGACATTACATTCTGAATCCTGTGCTTTAACCCCATCCCGTTTGTCTTATCCCTTGTGTAGTTCAAATGGAGAAACGGATGGTTCTATTCACTCTCCGAGAAGGCAATCGCAGAAGGGAAACCAGATCCATGCCCATTACATGCTGCATGGCTTAAAGAACTAAAAATAGTATAAGATATAACGGTTACTTGATACATTATGATTGTTGAGGCCCTCTTGTTTTTCTTTTGGAGGATGTATATGCGAGCTGCTGTATCAATTCACTGTAATGTAAAAGTCGTCCTCCCATTTCATATTGAATCGTTCCATTTTTGCCTTTATTGGTGGAGAAGCTTTTAGTTCTGTGACTGGACTCACATACGATAACAAGCGCTATGTAGATTGAGACTTGAATGTAATGATATGTATATTACAAATCTTACATTATAATATCACAAACAACCCTTGATATGTCCTAATTACACGGTATCCATTCCACGACTGAACGGCACTTGAAGGCGAGACGTTTGTTAACTGGCAATCTTATACTTAAAATTTCTTGCCATTACAGTTTACTAGAAAGAAAAAAGAAAATAAATTTGACTCAACCTTGTTACTGAACCTTGTAATTATATGGTAAAGAAGATATAGGACAACATATGAGGGGTCCGTCTGGAGAATTAGATTCTAAATGGCAATTGAATGCCTATGGGAAGCACGAAGTGTTTCGAAGGTGCTGTATAACAGGGGGGTGAATACGATCTTTTCACAATTGTTTATGTATTCCCTTGTGTGTTTTAATGGAACTGAAGTTCATCTACAAAAGACTACCTACACTATGTTTTCCACAATCCAGATACCTCTCTCCGACATAACAAATTACCAGAAGATTACAAAAATATGAATGAGATGAGCACGTCCCTCGATGCCCCCCACTCTCCAACCCTGTGTGTTTTCTCCAAGAATTGACATCCACCTTCATCTTTTGCAATAAATCATGATGAATTTTGTGCCCTCGTATTGACCCAACCAACCAGCCTGGGTATTGTTGTCGGCACTGGAGCTTCTTTCATTGCCACCAGCCTCGCAAACCAAACTAGTATCATCCAGGTGGGTACTACATACATATACTCTTTCGTTCTTGCAAATCTAGTGTAACAACTGCAACCATTTTTTAACATGCCCTAGCCTCCCACCAGCATTTGACTGTGGATTTGAAGGACCAAGTAGATCAAATGTTGCTGCGGCGAGCCATCAGCTGTTGTACCAACATTTTTGTTGAAGGAATAAAGCACCTTCGTCTCAACGATCATAGTCCAAGTCCTTCGTATTCTTTGTTGTTGATCGCCTAAGTAGTTTTCCTCCATCATCATACCAATCAAGATTCTCACATGGAGTAGGGAAGATTTTTCCAATAACACGTCCTTGTACAAAAGAACATTGGAAGATACGCTTCTTCTTGTATGTTATTCCTACAGACATGTCCTGAAAAGTAACATTCTGAACAGGAATCTCAGGGCTCCCGTAAATACGTGCTGGTATTCGAACTCCTTGCCCATGAATACCAGTAAAGCTTATATCCTCAATAACTGGAAGAGCTTTTGGATCATAGCCTTCATCAGGATGCTCATTGTAGTCAGTCTTAATCACAATGCCCACACGAACATTCTGTAGGGTCAGGTTGCGGTAGATAATATGTCGAATATGACCACCTCTACCAGGGCTAGTTTTAATTCTTATTCCTCTTTTTGAGTTCCATACAATGAGATTCTCCACTGTTATATTTGACACTCCGCCAGACATTTCACTTCCAATTGATACTCCAGCACTGTTGATAATGAGCAAGTCAGTCGACATTAAGAACCAAAAAAGACGCACACTCAGACGCACATTTACTCTAGCAATTAAAGTGAGAAAACTAAGATAAAACTGTAACCTTAAGTTAATGAATAATGATGAGAAAGTAGTAGATTAATTAAAACCCCTTAGAGAAAGAACTGCATAGATTTATTGCAGCATGGATTATGCATCTTTTTATGTCGGCAAGATCCAGAGAGGTAATACAAACAGGTTATCAGAATTTTTTTTGCAGCAAGGAGCATCCTTGATGTGATTTAATATAATATGGAAACAATTACCTAATCATTGAGCGCACTATGAGGTTACGGATAGTGATATTGGAAGACGGCCGGGAATATGCAATTCCATACTGATCCCAGCCACTCTTTATTGCAACTCCATCATCCCCCACACTTATATAACTATCTTCTATCACCATATCCACGCATGAATCTGCCAACATAAGATCCATCTGTTCAATATATTTGTCTTAAAAATATGACACAGAAAAAAATATGCACTAAGAGTACATGTACAAATGACCAAGTGTAACAGTTTACAACCCCATGAGTCTCTCTTTCCCCAAAAAATGACTCATTTCGGACTTAAGATTATGTATCTAGAGTGAAATGATACATCGCTTATCCTGTTATCCCTTCATAAAAGATAGAAAGTAGATCTTCAGAAAACACATCAAAGCTACTACCAGGCAATAAATATTACTAGCATGTATAAATAAGTAGTTTTTTTCAAGAAACTCATGGTCAATGAAACATTAGTTTGGATAGTCAACAGGTGAGGGGTAAAATCTGCTGGTACATGCACATAAATCATGACCTGGGTATTTTGAGACACTCGCCTGAATGCATTACTTTCAGAAGGAAAATAAGCTGTGGATGAGATAGAGCAGATTTATGCTATTTACAGCTATTCTTGATATTGCACGAGTGAACTTTTTGAGGAAACATTGATTTCTATAGAGATTATATAAGCATTTAAAAGTATTCCTATACAGCATGTCCTATAGAACTCTTGACAACTATTCTTGATATTACAAGAGTGAACTTTTTTGAGGAAAAAGCAATTTATAGAGCATATGTAAGCGTTTAAAAGAATTCCTATACAGCACTTCCTATAGAATGCCTACAGAGCAGGTCAATGTAAGCATTTAAATGAAAAGTGATGAAGCGGCAAAAAAAGCCAACATCCAACTTACAGTTACAAGCAAGGGGATCAAGAAAGGCATGAAGAACGAATTCCTGAGTATAGTTGAATAGGAAATAAGGAGAACTCACCAGGGTCTATTCCATCAGTGTTTGGGGCCTCAGTCAATGGAGCCAGAATTGTTACATTTCTTATAACAACATTTTGGCAGTCGTAAGGGTGAAGAGTCCAGAACGGAGAATCGCGAAATGTAACATCAGAAATGTGAATGTCTCTTGACCACATGAGTTGAAGAAGTGGGCCCCTTGTGTAATTCAAAAGATTTTTGCGGTATTTCTCCCACCATGATCGGCCTTGTCCGTTAATGGTACCATTATGCCCTGTAGCACAATTGTTTAAACAATCAAAGAAATGTTTCTTCTATTATCAATCACCTTTTCAGAATCACATTGAATATGTACTTTGTTTGGGGAGTTTGTCGCTAACTCACTATATGAGAAAACATGTGCAGAGGCAACTTGCAAGTATTGGAAAACAAGACACATACTTAATTAACTCTATCAGCAGACACTAAAAGCAGAGATCATAAAGAACATGTGGTGGAGCAGCATGCATGAAAGAATGTACATACTTTTTTTGTAGTAGTTCTACCAGTTTAAGCTTTTGAATCCTGCTTGTACACAAGCAAAGGTGGATCCAGGATTTTAGTTCTATGGGTTCAATTTTTTCAAGTTTTTTAGCCTTGAGCCTATTATACTTTTAAAGCTATGGGTTCATATCTACCATTTATTGTAGTTTTAGTAATTTTAACACATAAATTATGTTTCGCGTCGAAAATACGGGGTTCGGATGAACCTGTACTTCAAAGCTCCATCCGCGCTTGTACACAAGAAACATTGGAAACATTTAACAAACTTAATGACTTGGCGTGTGTACGAATTTTGAAGAGTGGGTCCTCCTCACCAGCATTAACAGTCACACTGATATCTTGGGAAATCTTCAACCATATAGTGATTTATGGTAATTTGTAAGAAGTGACAAAAAGTAGCACCAATTCAAAACTGAAGGGATAATAAAAATACTACATTACTGTTTTTTTCTTTATAAGATGTTACTACTTTACCTGTTATGACAACATCCTTGAGATTTTGCCCATGGATTAAACTTCCATAACGCGGCCCACGGCGTTCTCTTCCATATCCATATGATGGCAAAGGAGGCAGCAGTGGCCAATAGCTCTCATCCTGTTGCATGCATTTAAACCTTTATAAGTTAGCAGCAGTACATGTATCACCTTCAACCAAGAACACTTGCCTATACTGTTGTATCATAATAGACCTAATAATTGTTGGCATGTGAAAAGCAACCTGCTTGGAAGTTACTTTCAAAAGAAGGAAAAAATGAACCCATTTTTAAAAGCTTTGAAAAATAATCAATTCAAAACCATCAAAAAAGAAAAAACTTTGAGACATGAATAGAGTCAAGATCTCACGGCAGTTGAGTCTATTGGCAGACAACCATTATAGAAATTTAGTATAGGAATGGCAGTAAGCAACAAGGGCAGATGCTAACAAAATGCTTGTTTTATATGAATGTGCACGAGAAAGTGATGTATCTAGGAAAAAAACAAATGCAGTTACACCTATCACAAAAGGCCAGAACTATGCCCCTTTGCTAGAATAAGAAGACGGTACAGGAATGGCAGTAAGATTGTGCTTGTCACTGGTACAGGAATGAAAAGGTAGGTTCCTAATTACGCATACTGAAAGGAAAATAACTATTAGGACCTGTTCTAAATGCTATTCTATATCTTAACATTTACTAGATTCCCCTATTACAATTCCCCAGTATCCTTGAGTAACACAAAATTGCACAGAGCCTTGCAGTAAATAATACTCTTTTTAACTTTACACTTCAACTGCTTCTGGATCGTGAATGTCCACCATTACAGTGGCGGAGCCACCTTACACCGAAAAATTACATTGTTTAACTAGGCCAAAATTTTGGTTTTATGTATATTACTATATATTGACTCCCCTTATTTTCTACATGTATCTACATTTTTAAATTTTGACACCCCTTAGTAAAACTCTTGGCTCAGCTACTGCACCATTACATAGCATGTTGAGCTATAAGCAACCCTAACCTAGGAACGATCACTGTTATCCAAACCCCAGCAATGTACACTAAAAGGGGTGAATATCAGGCTTTTCATGGAGTGGTACTCTCGGACATGTGTACATCGATCTATGACATTGATATAGCTCTATGGACCTTCATAACTCGTAAGACCGCGGAAAGGTTTCTTTGTTTGCTAGAATTAGTAACTACATTTTCAATCATCATACTATTAAAGGATGATTTTGAACACAGAGTTTAAAAACGGAACATTTTCAAACAGTTTAGCTCTAGTTCTATTGTACATCTTCCGGGAAACTAAACGAAACCTATTACGTATAAAGTACTTACATCAATTCCAAGAATAACGGCATTTTCAGAGAGGAAGAGCGTCATGTGGTTAGTGAGATTAAACGGCGCCGTAAGCCAATAACCAGGCTCAACGTTAAGCTGGCCTCCACCTCGCTTCCGAATTTCCGAAATTGCCCTCTCAAATGCCTTGGTATTTAGAGTGACGCCATCGCCAACAGCTCCGAAATCAGAGAGATTGAAAACTAGATGCCGTAGCTTAGGGATAGGCCTGGGATGTTGTACCAAACCTCGATATATCAATAGGCGTTCCACTGCAATTCGTTGCCAAGCGACGATCAGAATAAATCCAACGGTCCAGAGAAGAGTAAGAAGAGTGTGATGAGACAATAGAAATGATGGAACTAAACGCTTGTATTCAAGTTTACGGTGTTGGGATCTGAAAGAATCCGCCATTGTTGATAACAAAAGTATACAAATTTGTTAGTATTAGTGCAGTGAGAATAGGGAAATGGGAAAATGAGAGCTTGTAGTATTAGAGTGAACAAGAAAGATCCCGATTGATTTACAGAATGGAAAGTTGCTGCGTGCAAGTCGGGAAAACTCTCCAGCTTCTGTATTGGACCTTGATGGGCTGATTAAGTTTAGTTGGACTCAATTGGGCTTTTTCCATCTTGCTGTTTTTATGATCCAATTAAAACGGGCAATTCGCACGATTGTCCTTAAAAAATGGTTTATAAGGTTCTGCGTTCGAACCTTAGCAGAGTAAAAGAAAAAAGATTTTCAGAAGGCAAGATTTCATAGCAAATTATGCTTATTCGAGTAAAAGTTGTGCCTTAAGGCATAACTCAAAAGAGGTTATGTCTTAAAGCATAATTTAGGACTACAAAAGTTATGTCTTAACACATAACTTTGTGAAACTTTTACCTTGCGATTTTTTTTTACTTAGAACTACATAAATTATGCCTTAAGGCATAACTTTGTGAAACTTTTACCTTGTGAAATTATTATTAATTTTTTTGGCTAAGCTAGGATCCAAACCCAGAACTACAAAAGTTAGTCATAACTTAGAACTACTTTTGCGAAACCTTTATCTTGTGAAAATATATTTTTTTACTGATGATTTTATAGACGCGTGAATAAGGATATTTTGGCCCATAAATTTTTATTAAATGAGAAGTAGGGGTAAAAATTAAAGACCAATCCATATGAAGGTAAATCCGCGCAAAAAAAATGAATTAAAATTATAGAAATGAATTGTTTAAGTTGCTCTTTCACCTATAGGTAATTGTTTGTCCAACTTAGCTTAGCCTTGAATAACCGTCAAGATAGATCACCAGTGGAGATTCTTTATTGCTTGTTTTCTATTTTGGTTTTCTTACGAGAGAAACTTCCCAAGAAATATATGCATTATTGTTGGATTTCACTACCGCTAAGAACAAGAGAGCATCTCCTATGGAGAAAGTCCTGGATGGGTTACTAGTTACTACCAAGCAACTCCTAAGAATCTTAAAGGCTTTTACCGGGTTCAATTTTAGATTGCTCGTCGATTATATCTATCAGTATAGAGTCCCAGTTTAGATCCTCTAACATTGTTAAAAATAAAATTAGCAACTGCATAAATAATCCAACTTCCTAGCCTAAGCTAGCCTGGAAATAAAAAAACACTAGTCACATGTAAGAGTCAGCCCACATGCGGATGATGGCGTTCGGACAAAGCCAAAGCCAGAAGAGCATGACTTGTTAATAGTAAGAACTTTTGACTTTAAACGAAAAGTAGCTGCAAGTATTTATAAAAGCCCAACTCACAAGCAAAGGATGGAGTGATGTCAAAAATAAGACAAACAAGCTGTCGACCACGGGGTACTTGAAGTCTCAAAGAATGATAATTTTGCTATTGATTTTTTTCAATTTGCACCTAGAATGTTATCTTTACCATACATTCATAATCACATTTGTCTTTTAGGTTCATTGTCCAGAAGAAATTCTACTAAACAGTCGATCTGGGCCTCACCAACATCCATGAGTTGAGTTCATCCCAACAGAGAGAACTATTCACGGATGTCAAACAGTTCCCACAACAAAATTATACATTTTCAAGAATACAATCAAACTAATGATCACCCAATAGACCCAAAGAACCTAAGGAAACACTTTGGATTGCACTTTCTTTCCCTCAGAAAAAAAAAGAAATATCATATACTAAAATATTAGCCAGCAGCCATCAATTTGCTAAAAGAACTTAAGTTTTCCTTTGCCCGTGTGTGCTTTCCCATGCTCCACATAACATGCTGCTTTTTGAGTCCCTGTCAAGCCAGAACACGAGTCACCAGCCCCTAGGGTAACTGCAAAGTAAAGATAGATAGTGCAGAGAAAAGCTAGGAGGCCAAGCGCAGTTAGAAGGAACCGGTGGCGCTGAAGTACTGTTGAACAGCTCCCAAGCTCATCACCCTGGGAATATTGTTTCTTCTTTTGATCAGTAGATGAAAATGTTGTCTGTGTCTGTGACCTCCTATGAGGAGAAGTTATTATGCTGTCAAGAGCCATAACTTAAACAGCTAATCTTTGGCAGCCGGCCACGATTCCTGCACTTGCCAATTCGACATGGTAAATATAGTGTGTCAAAAGAAAGCATAATTCATCCAGAAGTGTTGAGCGACTTGCAGACGGAAGTGAAAATGTATATCTAATGACACTCACCCCAAGTAACAACATGAGGGAAGGAAGAGAAAGAATGGGGGACAAACATGGGGAGAAAACAACATAGTAGGTGTACTTATACAACTGCCTGGTAGGGTTCATCTCAAGGAACCCACAAAATATGTAGACAATACAAGTGAGCTGTAATATAATAACTGAAACAGTGAATGATTTATGACAAAGCAAGAAATTACAAAATGGCGATGGTGGAGGTAAAGTAAATGGGAAACACAAGGGCTGACATGCTGATGTCTTTCGTCATTCTTACATCGAAACTGGTTACATGTGCTAGTTTATTGTATATAGAGTGAGACCAGGGAAAAGATAGATATGTTAAGTACGAATACGGAAGAAAACAATGGGGAGAAGACAGGATAAAAGATCATTATTTGCGCTATTATCATTCAATCACTCTTAAAAATAACATGTTCTATATGAGATTTCATTTGTATTTTACTTGGTTCAAGATCTATTTTACCAAGTGTGGTTCCAAACACCATCTATCTTTCAAAGGAAGGAAGAGATTAATTAACATGTCAAAGTACATCAAGTGAATAGACACCACCAGATTGATCAATATAAAATAAGAATGTGCTGCCCAAAAATAAAATAACACTATAGTAGCTGAAAGTTTGTGAATGGATTCAATAGCACCCACAAATGTTCAAATCAAACCATCTCTATCCAAAACCAATGTTTGTAACGGAGATGATATTAGCAATTAGGCGACATTATTCAGGCATTCCAAATATCTTCTTACATAGCATCTACGGTTACTCCTGTAGCCACTTGGAGTGAACTCATATCACTGTCGAATTATGGAAATGACTCAAGAGATTCTTCCCCACCATTACATCTTTCACCGGTTTAACTATGATAAGATGATACGCAGTGCATGTTGGAACCATTATGAAAATAAATAACATAAACAACAATCTAGCAGATGCCAATGCAAAGACCAACTTTGAATCTCTGAGTTTGAGAGAGATGAACCCAATCGAAGTTCGTACTTGCTTATACAGCATGTTTTCCAGCAGTAATTCAGCGGGTTAGCTTTATGAGACAGTAGAGTCAACAGAAGTTACAGCTAAAGCTTTAATGCAATGCATGTAATGTATCATTCACTGAGACTTCAAATATGTTCACACAATAAGGTTAATTGCACACAATTTCACCACTTTGCTTGTGCAATCTGTGAAGCAATTACTCCTGTACATCTCATCATCATAACTGTCCAACTCATTTAGGAGTTCACATGTTTATCTCCAAATAGAGGACACATATTTCCATAAATCCTATAATCTTAATTCCACGGAGTCACTATAATCACACGGATCTTAATTTAATAGACTACTTATATTCCTGTTAGCCAATTGAACAACTCAAAACCTAAAGGGGCAGCCCGGGCCGGACCACAAGGATATGTTATACACAAACCTAAAATCAAATATTCCCGAAATTGATAATTGGACGAGTATAGCGAATAATCAAATTAATAGAAAGCTCAAAAAACATAAGGAAGAAACCACATCAGATCTGCGAAAACATCCGGCTGCTCATACGAAGAGGTAGACGCATTTATCAATGCAGGTTCACATAAAACGCGAGAGATCTAAATATGAAAAGGACGATACTTACGATAAAATAATCCTGATTTCACACGAAATAGTCTATACGACAACACGGAGTTGTCGATATTAAGAGCATGAGAAGGAGAGAGATGAATTTCAGATTTTACGATGGGCATCAGTTTGGGGATTATTCATTTTTCCGCTGGAATATTATTGTTCTTTTATTTTGACCCTTGGTACAATCCAAGGGTCGGATCTTCGTTGTAGCACGTGGTGCGCTCCATGTGGATCCTTAACTAATTTCACTTTTTTTCTTTTTTTCTTCTTTTCTTCTTTTCTCTTCCTTTCTAATTTCTATTTCGATAACTTGACTTTTTCCGATTGGCCACCTTTCACCTTCTTGATCTATATATTGTATTATAAATAGAGTTCAATACTACTTAGTTGTCCTTTTTCCTTTTTTTTTAATTAATTGGACTTAATTTTGAAGTTAAATTATATTAATATTTTATGTTTAAAATTTAGATATTTAAAAATTATATGATTGCTACAAGTTGTAACTTTCTCATGCTAATTTGATCAAAAAAATATATTTTAATATATTAATCAAAATTCATATAGTTTAACTATCAAGAAGAAAACATAACAACTAATATGTGATAGAAGGAGTTACTAATAAGCATTGATGGTTAACATTGTATTATGTTACTTTTCTTTTATATATTTGTCAATTGACATGGATTATTTATTAGCGAATAGAATGAGTTATATTATGTATCTGAACCACATTTTAATTTCGAAAATGAATTATAAAATAGTTTAGACAACACACATATTAGTGCACCTCCACCTCAGCCTCAGACTGAGTCTCACGCTGAAAATGAAATTGAATGACTCATATTCCCCCTAGTATGAGTAGAGGCCAAAAACAACAAAAATTAAAATCATATGCATTATATTTTTTTGATAGGGACATTCCTAATCAACTAGCTATTTGTAAAATTTGTCGCAAAGTTTATAAATTTAAAACTGGAAAAAGTCAAGGTGGAATATGAGGTTTAATCAGACATGTGAAAAACTCTCACAAAGCAAGGTATAACAAATACTTGGCTAAAAAAAAGGTGTGCAAATGCCTTATGAGTCAGGACAAGGTTCACATAGTGTCCCCGGCCAAGTACAGGGTCGAATTAACCCGGTGACGGGGGGAGTTATAGGTCCTAAATATGATAAACACAAAGATTGAGAAAATTTAGCAAAATTAGTTGTTGTGGATGGTTTGCCTTTTCATTTCCTTCCCCTCCTGGTTTTATTCATTACATTCGTGAAATATATAGTCCTGTTTTTAACGATTTTTCTAGATCAACTGTTAGAAGATATGTTTTTAAATTTGCGCATGAATATCAACAATTTTTTACGTTAGGCGTTGTATCATTTTAATGGCAAAGTGGCTATCACTTCTGACATAGGCCGTAGTACTAATGGTAATGATTATTTAACTGTTACATGTCATTGAATATATCATAATTGGTCTATGCAAAAACGTATATTAGCATATAGATATATTGATGATAGACACACTGAAGCTTTTATTTCAAGAAATATATCATGAAATTAGTGAATATTATGAAATTACTGATAAAATTATGGTTGTTACATTAGACAATGCTTCTTTTAATGATTATGTTGTAAACATTTTAAAAACTCGATTTACTCCATCTTTTTCCGATTTTTTTCATGTTAGATATGCATGCCATATTTATAACTTAGTTGTAAAGGATGACCTAAAACTTTTTAAGGATATCCTTGATAAAGTACAATTTGCTATCAACTTTATTTTTAAAGGTAATAAAATACAAAGACACAAAGAGTATAAAAAATATGTCATGATTGTGGATTACCTTATAAGAAAATTCAAGAAGAAGTTGCAACTAGGTGAAATTCTTTGTATGAATAATTAGTTGTTGCTCACGAGTATAGAAGACCTATAACTTTATTATTTAACGTCCATAATAAAAATCCTTCGGATATGCTTGTAATGATGATTGGGAAAAATTATGGAACTTATTGTATTCTTAGAGAATTTTTTTCTAGCTACTAAGGAATTTTCTGGTATTTATTATCCTACTATTTCATCTATGTTATTTTATATAGCTCTAATATTTTTATTATTTAATTACTATATGAAAAAACCAACTTACGAGAGAGCTATTAAAAAAAATTCTTATTCCGGACGGGCGCGCGGCGGCCGCGCACGTGTGGGCTTAGCCTTGAACCCAAGCACATCTAGGTCATCCCTCCTTCAAACACATGGGTTACCCTTGGGGTCCCAAACCCTTAGCCAATTTTGAGACTTATAAAGAGAACAATTCTTCCCTTTTCCCACTGATGTGATAGATTTGTCCCACACTATATTTTCATGCCTCAAACATCTTACTTCGTGGACCAAAATCTCTTTCATTTCTTAACGAAATTTGACGAACTTTGGCCCTACGGTTATCTACTCACTTAGTAGATTATGCACGTGTGAAGAGACAAAGCCTCTAACATGTGGATAACTAGTGTTTAAGTCATTAAATACGGGTGGACGCACCTCCCCACCAAAGGCAAATTTCCAACATTTATTTCATCAACTCCCCTATATACAATACTTCATAGAGTAAATTAATGAACCATTTAAAAGTCTCCATTATGTGCCTGAATGAAATTTGACATGTTGTGAATAACTTTGCATTCGAAGCTATGTTTGACAGTTCAAACTTTAAACATGAGTATCTAAAGTATGAAAAGACGAAGCTAAATTTTAGATAAATGAATTGATTGTTTAAAATTTAAACTTCAAATAACATGTCTAAAATTAGGATTTGGCAAGGCGAGCCTTAAATAGGATGCCCCCAAAAAGACAACAAATAGGCATCTTCCTTGTTCGTTTTGTTTTTGGTATTGTTCTACCGAAGTCGTAAGAGGAAAGTTCCCGTGTTAAGGTAATTCTCTTCCATACTATTAAGTATTAACACAATTTGATCATATTGATTCATAGCTCGTTTGCTGTTTCCTTAATTCTGTTGCTTAGGGTTTACTAGAAAGATCAATTCATTTACCTATCGCTTCTATTAATTATTACATGAATTGTTGGAAATTTCATCGTGTGCAAAGGAAAAACAAAAAGAGATGATAAATGTTTGATTTTGGGATTTCTATTGGATAATAGTGCTAGAATTTGGTGAAGATGTGGGCAGCTTCTTGCCTTGCGTCATGCTGTGCGGCGTGCGCTTGTGATGCTTGTCGTACGGTAGTGTCAGGGATCAGCCGGCGTTCCGCCAGGATTGCCTATTGTGGTCTTTTCGCTTTGTCACTCATTGTCTCCTGGATTCTTAGGGAGGTTGCTGCCCCTCTAATGGAGAAAATACCATGTAAGATTTTTTTTTTGTCTTTCAATTATGATACATGAGCTTTTTTACTTATCAGATTGTTCTTTTGTTGTTTGATGTGACACATTCTCTGTGTTTCTACCTTTGACTGTTTGGCAGTTTGGTCTTGCAAGTTCAATACCACTCGTCCTAATTCCTAAGTTGATCCTAATAATTATAAGTAGGTGGGCGTAAATGGTCCTTAAACTAATTCACAATGAGGCTAAAATGGTTACTGTAAGTCCATTAAACATAAATGGACCAATGCGTGCTGGCACACACCGTGTGGATTTCTGACTGCTCCAAACAGTCAAATTTGAACTGAACCCAGTCGATGGCAACTCGAGTTAGGCAAGAGGCGGGATGCAATTTCCTTCATTGATTAAGGCAATGACCTTGAATAAAAAATCTCTCGTTGTCTTCTTCCATTGGAACTATCTCATCTCTCTCTTTGTAGTGTTTCATCTTAACTTCAAATCTAACTTTGGTCCCCTGATGTAAAAATGGAAAACTGTCATGTCTACCTCTTGTGAAATTGGCTTCACGTATCTTCGTCTAACACAGTTTCCAGAGTTTCGATACTGAGCTATCTCATTAATTTGGAAAGCAAGTGACTTTACCGGAATGTAAGTCAATACTCATTTTGAACTACGAAATACCATATCAAATTTGTATCCACGACAAGAATTTGCTAGTAATTTGATGCTTCGGTGCCAATTAAGGTCTTCTTTTTTAAAACTTCCATTTAAGGCTTTTGTAACCCCTTTTACTAATCAATTTTTTTTAAAAAAATTTTTTGGGGCAAGATAACATCTTGAATTGGTAGAACAAGTCAGCACATGATTTGATTCTCAGCCATGTCAATTTGACCTGGAAAAGGGGCCACTGCATAGTGATAAGTGCAACGCAAACTGCCAATTGCATCTGTGGTTATTAGGAATGTTATAAAATGATGAAGAATGGAAAACCCCGCGTAGTTGTGTGCATCTGCTAGCTTAGGTAGCATTTGAAGCAGAAGGTCTGTGTTATCTACCTTCATATCTTTCAGTGTTATCTTCCTTGAATAGTAATGACAGCAAGGTGATGAAAACTAGAGAATTCTTTTAGGGGAATCTTCCACAAAGGTTATAATGGTCAGGTAGTGTCCCATATTGGTAAAGTCAAAGTGCATACTTAATGGACGAAAATGGCCAGAAACTCTTCTGTCTTGATGGCATTGCTTTCCTGATTTTTTTCTGGTGTCGAGCTTGTGAGTCTTTAGTTATGAGTTTAGCAATAGTGAAGCTTTGGCAAGCTATACTGTGTGCTAAATGCTAATGTCTGATCATTGAGTAATAGGTTGAAATTATTGTGCGTCTCTGTGTGTCTCTTTCTCTCTCTCTATTGTCCCTTTCAGCCCCAGTTAACTCTTTGAGGTGATATTGTGAGCTTACCGGTAGCGCCTCAACTCCACAACCTTGATTTTGATATAGTTTGGCTGAGATTATGCTTTTTACTCTTAGTGGCTTGTCTAATCTTCCAAGAATCTTTATACATTGATTATATTGCAGGGATTAATAGCTTTCACGCGACACCAAACAGAGAGTGGTTTGAAACAGATGCTGTGCTTCGGGTTAGCTTGGGGAACTTCCTATTTTTCACTATTTTAGCAATCTTAATGATTGGCGTAAAGAACCAGAAAGACCCGCGTGACAGTATGCACCATGGTGGTTGGATGATGAAAGTCATTTGCTGGTGCCTCATGGTAATATTTATGTTTTTCCTTCCAAATGGAATCATCAGCTTCTACGGTAAGATGAACTATTCTTCTTAGAGTCCTTTTGAAATTGTTGTGTTAAATTATTATGCAAAGTTCCAAATTCTATGACCTATACACGTGGATTTGCACCTGAATATTTTTTTTCTTTTTCTGAGAAGTTGAACATGAATATTTATTTGTGAATACAGAGACAATTTCCAAGTTTGGTTCTGGACTATTTCTCCTTGTGCAAGTTGTGCTCTTGTTAGATTTTGTGCATAGTTGGAATGACAAATGGGTTGGATACGATGAGCAGTTCTGGTTAGTTTTATCATGTACTGCATAGTAATTTTGGCTGTTCTCGCTATCCTCCTGACTCTATTCTCTCTTCCTGCTCTTGGTTGGCTGTGTTGTTGCGTGTTGTTTTACAGGTATGTGGCATTGCTTGTTGTTTCACTTGTATGTTATGTGGCTACCTTTGCCTTCAACGGAGTGCTCTTCCACTTTTTCACTCCATCTGGACAGGACTGTGGGCTAAACACTTTCTTTATAGTCATGACCCTTATATTAATCTTCGTCTTTGCTGTTGTTACGCTGCACCCGTCGGTAGGTTTCTTTTATTTAATTCCTTTATTGTTGCACAATACTTACCTTTTTCTTTAAACTTTTGTTAGTCCCAATTTTTTTTCTGACAAACGTGCCACTTTCAGAAACGTTCATTTGCTTTTCTCATCTGATACCTCTGTTTGTGCTGATTGCATACTGTAAATGTGGGCTTACTAGACAAAGCAGATCTGTAAATTTTGGTAGTTGAGTTTACTGCAAATCATGGAAGCTAGAAAGGTCTGCTTTTATGTTAACATATGCTGCCTGCATTATTTCTCTCCATGTTAGCATTCTCTTCATCATGACTTCAAGTAGTCTTGTCATGAATTTTTTTATGCTTTCATTAAATCTTTAAAAGATGTTTATTGTAGGTAATTTGAAGAAGATAGTTCGGTTTATTGCTAGTTTCAATGATAAAGAACACTAAATTTCAAATAAAGTGGTGTCTCATGTGTTTCTTTCAAGATCTCAGAACTTAAAAGTTATTTGTTGAAAAAAGCTGGCATGTCGTGTTTGTTTTGTTTGTTTGTTTGTTTGTTTTTAGGGTATTAATCTTGGTCCTAAATCAATAGAGCAGCTTATTTTATCTGAAGCTGGAGAGTATCTCGAACTAGCCCGCCTGTCAGCTTTTTCAGATTTCATGTAAGCCCCATATTGTTTTGCAAGGAAACCACTTTATTTTTAAAGAACAAACAACAACATACCCAGTGTAATCCCACAAGTGGGTCGGGGAGGGTAGGATTTTACGCAGACCTTACCCCTACCTTTGTGGTCTAAGCGAGTTTCTTAAACCAGGACATTTAGCTGCTGATTAGCGTATTGGGTTCATCCTCAACATGATCCTCCATAATCGTTATGAGAACTCTTCAATATTGCGAACTCTAAGCAACAATCAATAATGAAAACATAATGTCTTTAACTAGTCAAGATGATCTCGGTAACAACAGGAGCAAGTAGAAAGATGAAACACAATTCTTTGGGAGAATGGGGAATAGGATGACCATAGTTTGGGCTAACTATTGCCAATACTTCTCTCTTGAATGACTCATAGCTGGGTATATTTCTATATATTTGTGTTGAGATTATGCAACCTTCCAGGCAGCTCCTCAGAATCTGTCATTAGTCTCCTTCCCCCTAACTTGCCCACACCGATAAACAAAATAAACTCCTCCTAAAGGTTGTAATAAGTGGATTGGATACTAAAAAGTTCCTCCTAGAGGTGCAACCTTTTGACAGTATTTGATGCATGAAAAAAAAACTGTTCACCTCTAAAATCATCCAGACACACTATGTCAGAGTTTCTACTGAAAGGGAGAATAGTTTATGTCTATGTCAGAGTTTCTACTGAAAAAGAAGACTGGGTTATGTCAATCTGTGCTCATGGTCTGTTTATTTTGAGGTATTTAAGCTTGCTGCTGAATGATCAGCTGTTGAAAATGAAATATCTCTCTCTAAAGATTGCTACCATATTCTGGATCTTTTTCCTTTTTTCTGAGATAAAATTTTCTAAATGTAGGTTGGTGGAAGTATTCTACCTGCATCAGTTTTATCTTTGTACTGTACATACCTTTGCTACAGTGCACTTGCAAGTGAACCTAGGGATTATGAGTGCAACGGTCTACATAAGCACTCCAAGGCTGTTTCCAGTGGTACACTTGCATTAGGGTTGCTAACAACAGTTCTATCTGTTGTCTACTCTGCTGTTCGTGCTGGCTCTTCTACAACTCTGCTTTCTCCTCCAAGCTCACCACGTGCAGGTTAGTTTCCACTATTCCAGAAGGCTATACTATATTAAGATGTTACACCTGTTTCACTGGTAGGAACTGTGTTTGTTATGTTCCTCAAACTGTCCTTAAAACCTAATAGAGTCCTGAATCTTTATATGGTCAATTGGATTTGCTGTCATTTGATAGAGCTGGACTATGTTGATGATCTGATAGAGTTTTTCAATTTATTGGACTATAATTTTACCTTTCATTGTCCATTTTGGTGTGCTTGTGTTATCTGGTGGCTTATTTTTGTTCTAGGTTTGGTTGTGTTAGTAAATTTTATATTATTCTTTGAAAGTTATTCTTAACCTATTCTACTAGTTTAGCAGTTAGTTGACCAAATTGATGTGTTTAGAGGTAGGGTCTCTTTGTAAATCAGTTGTACATTGTTACTTGATTTGGCGGAGCAGTTTGTTATTGTGAATCAAGTTGCTGGATTTCTATTACTTTTTTTACATAGTGGCTGCATTCAATATCTCCTCCTGTACCAAGTGTAGCTGATAGAAGCAGTTGGTGCCATTTCCCTAGATCTGGGAGAAGTATGATCAGCTTATTTGTGGATCATTTCTAAAGAACTGTTTCTTCTGTTGAAGGTGCAGGGAAGCCTTTGCTACCATTGGACAAGGTCGATGAGGAGGAAGAAAAAGAGAGCGCTAAGCCAGTCTCCTACTCCTATTCTTTCTTCCACCTTATCTTTTCTCTTGCTAGTATGTACTCGGCAATGCTTCTTACAGGATGGTCAACCTCTGTGGGGGAAAGTGGAAAATTGGTGGACGTTGGGTGGCCATCTGTCTGGGTCAGGATCGTAACTGGGTGGGCAACTGCAGCTTTATTTATCTGGTCTCAGGTTGCTCCAATTCTGTTTCCAGACAGGGAGTTCTGAGCAATCTAAGGAATGAATATTACAATTACAAATATGATAAAGTAAGTTTGAACTATGTTTTAGCAGGAACAGGACTTCCTTAATGCAAGGGTTTCAATGCTCCTTTTCTGTTGTGTGGATTATGTGTAAGACGATGCCACTGTGTTGATGAGTCCTAAGTACCTTTTCATTTACGAACACCACTACTTGGTGCAACTTGACAGTAGTTGCCTGATACTGTATATTTCAGATGCAATTGTGTGGATGTAAATATGAGCTTGCTTTTATCCAAATGGAGTGTGTTATTTCTTTTCTTTTTATCTCAATGGATTACCATTTCAGATGCAAAACTGTGGGTTTACGATAGATTTTTGTTCTTTTTAGTAGCTAATCAGTTGCTGCAAAAGTAACACTGTAGTACATTGTTGCACTTGGCATCAAAACGAATAAATTTGTACCATAGGTACCAGCACTGTTTCAAATTGAAGTGCGTGGCAGAACATGTTATATTGTATAAGATCAGACAACCAGGTTGACGGTGGTGTAAATTCCATGATTTTTCGAAATTATTTTTAGGAACAAAATGAAAATTAGGAACAAATGAAAATTCAAAATCTACAAATTATAAGTACATTACTCCGTGTGGATTAATATTTATAAAATTCAAAAGCATAATTTTACAAAATTGATTAGTTATTTAACTATGATATATATTTAATACAACAGTAATTACATCCTGTAATGCATGTTAACAGAAAACGTCTTCTCGTCGAATTAAACAATGTGAGACGTAAAGGTTCTTGGAACAAACTGAACGGCCTTAGATGGTTAAACATGATTAGAAGAGTGCTTCACCTATTGGAGCATTAGCCACCTTCAATGAATGATAAGCGAAGGAAGTCGGAATAAGAGAGCAGTCATCTTGGGGTGGACTTACTACTTAGATTAGCAGTTACTTGGGGTGGACTTACTACTTAGATGTTTTCAGCATCTACTTGCTTCGCACTTGGCTACCCAATGTTTACACTAGGGGTTGTTTGATCAAGGATATCTGGCCGGTAAAGGAACTAAAACTGCACACAAGTCTGTCTTAATTTTTTCCAACTTGAAAAGGGAATAAAGCATGACTACAAACTGCAAATAAACTCGTTCACGTGGTATAACAACTAAGCGTGAAAGGGCAAACCTCAGGCTCGGCAACAAGTGATTCTGTTGTCTCGCGGGAGAGAAATCAAGAGCGTCAGACGAGGAACTCCTCCCGGCACACGCAGCTACAAGACAGTCAAGAGCCGCACTCAGATGAATTCAAAAGCAAGTCTAATTATTTGCCTTTTTGAAGCATTGTTCACAAGATCCTACTCTAAGATGTTTTAAGAACTGACAATGTTCAACAAACTTATATAAAAATGCAAGAGTCGCATCTACGAAAACGTAAGATTTTCTATCTACTATAGATGACTTATTATCTATTACCAACACATGCACTGAATTTGCTTTGGAACAAATTCCAAATTAATGATATTTTTCCTTCTTTTTTGTTTCCTGGATAAATAAGATTCTTGCGAGCAGAGTGAAAATGAAAAGAAAACTAACAAATTAAGCTTCCCAATTGGGAAGATCAATTGGATCCAATAATTTAAAGTAAACCCTCCTTTACAAACCATCTCGAGTACTAAAAACAGCTCAAAACCTGTTGGTGTATACCAAAAGAATACCGCTAACATATTTTGCCACTTAATCTTCGTAATCTCCTGCATGCTCCAACAGATAATTTGCGGCTAGTTCCTCATTGCGATCACAAGCCAAAAAAGCTTCAATGACAAGAGCTCTATCAAAACCCATTGCCTCCAGCTGCAAATGAACAAATAAATTAATTAACAAACATTACAAAATCCATAAACAACTGCAATGTCCAAGAGCCACTATGGTTAAAGTGATGTTGTCATACCCGCTCAATCACCTCCTGCTCTTCCGGTGTGACACTAACTGTGTGGGGAATCTCTTGCTCAGCCTGTTCAAACATGTCCCTGAAACATAGACATTGAAAAGCACTCAAAATAACTCATATATAGCAAATTTGACCTATTAGTACTATTAAATCTCAAAGCCAACAACAGAGCTTTGCTCTCTTCCCTTTTCCCAAGAATTTTTAGTGATAACATGAAGAAAATTAAAGATCTTTTGATATGAAGAGGAGATATGCTAGGAGATCGTGACAATAGGTGAAAATAATGCTGCTAACTCTAGCCTGGAAAAAGCACACAGTAAGTAACTAACCCGTCAGAACCATCCACAGGTTCATTGATCAATTGAAGAAACTCTTGATCGTGCTCCTGTATAGATCTTAAAAGTTGAGGATTTTGTTTTCCTAGTTCCTGAAGCATAGGCTGCAATACAACATCCAACTTGTATATTTAGACGACAACAACACAATAAACTAATCAAAGAAAATAGTAGAGAACAGTAATTAGTAATTACCTGTAAAATTTGTGGGTTAGCTTGAACCATAGAACGTAAAGCTTGGAACTGAAATAAAAAACAAAAGAAACATAAGTTGCAGAAGATTAACGATGTAAAGCAACTTAGACACAAGAAATATCCAGAATAAACTTATGACTTGGAATGATGAAAGAGGTGAGAGGTAATCTCATTAATCCAAATTCGGAGTCCAAAAGGGAGGACTAGAGACAAAAAACGAATATGAAAACCTAATGATTAGAACCCTACCTGTTGGTTGTTCCTGAGAAAATCAAGGGATCCAAGACCAGCACCGCCAGCACCAGCAACATTCTCCTGTAATAGCTCCAGCTTAGATAATCACATAAAGAGAAGACGGACAAAATAATACTATCAAGGGGATGCGCTATGGAAGACCTGAGGAAACAAATTTAAAGGAGCAGAATTGGGTGCGCCAGAAGAAGGTGCAGCAGTCCCTGCAGCAGTCCCTGCAGCAGAATTAACTCCACCCCGAGCCACTGGTACAGCAACTTCTGCCGTTTCAGGAATTCCCTGCATAAAAAAGAAATCCATGTCAGAGGACAAAAGACAAAACAAACGTGTGCGCGTGCTTTCCACCTTTTTAAGTTTAGGGAGACCGGGAACATACTGAATATAAGTAATCAACAGCTCTTTCAGGATTGTTATAAGCTGCTCGAAGTGCACGTGTAACTGTCTCTTTGTCCCAGCTGCCACCGCCCATATCCATAAGTTGTTGTATTGTCTGCTCGAGATTATTGCCAGCAACTAGAGTTGATGCAACTTGACTATAGTCATCAGTTGGAAGACTGCAGCAATGTAAAAGATTATTAATTCCTTCTAATATGGGAATCGAAAAACTCCCTCCATGAGTTCCAGTTAGAGAACAGGAATAGAACCCCCACCCCCAAAAAAAAGATATTTGTTATATACTGGCATAGTTTATTACCTAGCAGTAGCAGCATCCGAAGCTGACACGTCATCTTTTGGGGCCCTACACATCATTTGCATCATGAGAAGGGAGCAGATCTAACATAAGCAATACTGATTAGTGAAAGTTGTAACTCACTGTGATGGCGGAGGAACCACTTCAGGTGCTGTAGTAGGATTTGCTGCAGTAGCTGGCTGCTGAAAGAAAGGATTATTTATCAGAAACCAGACAAACTAAAACTGCCCATTGAATGAAATCCTGAATGGTTATTTGAATATAGTACCTGAGCAGATGTTGTCCCACTAGAGCTAGCAGTTTTGCTCTGCAAAGAACGCATAGAATAGATATAAGATCAGGAAATACATCCTGTTGGAGTCTCGGGTTTAGCATTGGAGATATCAAAACTCAATCAATTAAGGGCAATAAAAGTGCAAAGTTCTAGGCTGAAAATTCTACAAGGGACTCTGAAGATCTCTAGATACCTTGCTAAGCATGACAACGAGAAAACCGTCCTCAGAGACATTGTTTTCCAATAGTGTACTTTCATCCTTCAGCACTTTACCATTGTGAATCAGCAACTGCTGCCCACATGGGTAATTATCTTTTCCTTGTACATCTTCAATGTTTTTCTTGACTGCCATAATCTACAATCACAAGATTACCCGTTACATAACAGAGAAAATATTTTTAATGACTAACCAATTAGGAGTAGCCCCAACATTTATAGCTCAAAGCAATTAAATGATCTGAGATCTGGAAATTAGACTTGTAATTTTTTTATTAATACAGTGCAATCCAAAGTCATACGAATGAGATAAAGCTCAAAATAGTCCACAAAAGTTGGGCTTTGAATCAAAATAGTCCCTTGTATATTTGGTGGAGCACTAATAGTCCTCCAAATATACAGAAATGGTGCACATTTAATCATTGGTAACCTTTTCCGTCTAAGGATAATGGAAAGACCATGTTTGACTCATATATCTTGCTCCCAAGCTTTTAAAAACAAGAAAGAACTGGTCGGGAGTACTAGCCATGAGAATTACAGGGAAAATATACAGATTTCCATAAACAAAAAGCTAGTCACAGTTTCTCCAATTCGTCAAGTTAGTTTTTTTATTGCTGCAATGACGAAATACACCATTCAAGGAGCTGGAGTTGTCTTCCTATTCCTGATATTACAAAATGGATAAAATCATGGGCATCATCCTATCGAATTCTCATAACCCTCTTGGTATTGTCACAAATGAACCCAAGAATACTAAGTAATCAAGCCTGGTCACACTACGTCTCTTCTACAGCTGAAGTTTCATTTGCTCCTCCAGTATCCTATAAGCAGTGAAGTATATGAAAACTTCGAGTCTAGAAAACAGAACCCAAATCCAAATGATACTCTACGAAGACTCGTTGTAAATTTCTGAGGTAGCCCCGCAACGAAATTTCCTCAGATTTGGCCACTTCCATCACCCATTTCGCGATTCATTAATGCCAAGTTATCCTTCCATGGTTAAATCCACCATCCCTTACATCGAAAAAACTTCCCAGTGGTCACTGCTAGAAGATGTGATGTAAGTACGGAGGGGTGAGTGAGGGTAAGTGGGGCTGAGTTCGGCAGGAAACAAGTTGACGCAAAAACAAGACACAAAGTGGGGGTCTCGGGTTCTCGGCTAGGCCGGCAGTGTGGTGAATGGGAGGCTGTTTCGGGTAGTTGTGGTGGGAATCGGCTCAAGGCGTTTTGTGAGGTTGTCACGGGTGAGTTGAGGGTCAGGATGGTGATCGAGACTTGATGGTTTGGTAGTGGCAAGGCGATGGGACAATCTGAAACAGTGAGGTTCTCGGTTAGTGTTTGTAGTGGACTGTTTGGGTGTTGTCGGGATTGAACGGTTGTTTACGTATGCTTTCGGGCAGTGGCCGTTATAGGAGATGTTAGGGACATATTTTGGAGTGTGGTGGTGAAAGGAGTGAAGTGGCTTGGACAAGGAATGAACACGGAAAGCGAGTTGAAATCTGGACAGACACCAAGTGTTGGTTGGTAAGGTTTTGGGTCAAGTGTTTGGTTGTTGTGGTTGTAGTGAAGTACGGTCGATGAGCCCAAGGATATAGACACAGGGTTTTACTGCCCGAGTCGACACCAAGAAGATAGTGACCAATTAAACAAGGTCAAGACCGGGGTTGCTAAGTACAAGCCTGTGAACTAGCCAAGTGAGGGTGGTCAGAAGCCCTTTTAGTAACCCGAAGCTTAGGCTAGGTTGGTCCACACAGTTCCAACGTTCGCTTACCACTAAGGGGTTCCTTAAGCTTGGACTTAGTTAAGTCACACAGTCTTAACCAAGCTTACACAGAAGGGAACCTTAGTTTGGGTTGCTAAGTACAAGCCCATGAACTAGCTAAGTGAGGGTGGTCGGAAGCCCTTTTAGTAAACCGAAGCTTAGGCTAGGTTGGTCCACACAGTTCCAACGTTCGCTAACCACTAAGGGGGTTCCTTAAGCTTGGACTTGATTAAGTCACACAGTCTTAACCAAGCTTACACCGAAGGAAACCTTAGCTTGGTTCAACTATATCACACAGTTCTAGCTAAACTTACACTAAGGGGTTTGGCTCACACAAAAACCAACTAAGAATCACAACCACGGGTTGAAACACTTAGCAATGAGTAAAACTCAACTTTTATATATCAACAAACTCTGAATTTTATAATGGCCTAAGGCCTCTATTTATAGTATAAAATGGACTATTCTAGAAGAAGACAAAAGGACATACAACTAGAACCCATTCGGCCTAGTGTGGACGTGTTTGGATTGACTTGGTGGCCAAGGTGTTTCGGCCACCTCTTCCTCTTCTCTATGCCGAGATTGAGGTTTCCCGTGTAACCATATTCATGAATTTGTTAGCTCATAAATTCTTCCAACAACCTCATCTACTTGGAATGTGTTGGAAGCTTCTATTCTTGGTATTTGTTTTGATGATCATTTCGGTCAACTCTTCTCCTCTTGGACGACTTGAAGTCTTCAATATAGCTAAATTTATGAACTTGTTAGTCCATAAATTCTCTCCTTGAAATCCACATCTTCTAAATGTCCCTTGTCCTTGCCACCTTGTCATTCTCGACTTTGTCACTTCATTACATAGCCTAGTTGTCCTTTCCTATTACATAGTATATTAATCGTGTCCTAATGAGAGCTAGGAGTTATGTAAATGTTACACTATGTCCTAAGCTAAGCTAAAAAATAAAGACAAGCTAAAAGAAAAACAAGCATGATCTTCGGCCAAGACCTACATACAAGCCGAATAAAATATGTACTTGAATCTTCACGTAACAACTCCAATTCCATTCCATTTTCCATGCCATGTTAGGCATCCAAGTGTAAAATGCCGTGCCATTGTTGGCACTCTTAGGAAGGCACTTCCCGACTCATGTTGGGAGTTTAGGATCGCGGACTGATTTACATCAATCTCCCCTTCTTTGAAGGAATTTGCCCTCAAATTCACGACGTCTAAATGTGGAAAAAAAAATCAATTGATCTAATATTTCCACCATTAGATAGGACCGGAAGTTTTATCTTGTAGGCGTTCCACTCAATTCTTGTCAAATATGGATCCGAATACAAGTCACCTGGTTTTGATTAAAATGGTGCCCATATTGTTTCACGAATTCCATAACATGTAATGTCGTACCATAGGTAGAATAATGACACTGTGTGTCATTCATTTTTGTGCTAGAGAAAGACGTAACACCTAATCTAGTTTCATGTTTGGTGTCCAACGGCTCTTCACGGTTTGGCATGGTTAGGGTCGGGGCTTCACAAATCTTTTTCCTCAAGGCTTGAAAACCCCTTGTTGCTCCTCGGAACCATTCACACTCATCTTTTCTTATTAGTTTGTTGGTAGGGGCAACAAGGTCACAACAATTTTGTAGGACATGGCGAGGATAAGAAGCCGAACCAAAGAAACTTTTTACCGCAATGGCTCCCGTAGGCTCGGACCATCCTTTGGTAGGTTCCGCCTTGGGTGGGTTGGCATCAATGTTCTCGGAAGATGTTAAGCGCCCCAAGGATGGACGTGACACCTTGTGTAAGGAAGAGTTTGGGGCGTCACACCGTCCAAACGGCATCATAAACCATTTGCACAAATCAAACTTGATTCTAAGGGTCATCTTCCATTCAACTTTCTCTCGAATTCCCATTTGAAGGTAGCCACTTTTCAATTCCATCTTGATGAACAATTTGGCTCCACTAAATCCATCAAACATGTATTTCAACCTCGGCATAGGAAGTTTGTTCCCTATGATGAAGTCGTTGACCTCTCGGCTTTCAACACACGTGTACCAAGTCTCACTTTCTTTGGACTCCATCAAGATTGTGGCCTTGTGCGGATTGTGGCCATAGGATTGATGACTAGGTAATGAACTTCTTGGAAATAAACCAAGAGTAAGTCCAATGCCTTCCATCGTTGGTGGCCCGTTTGCATGATCATCCGCACATAAATCTTTCGATTCCTCCAAGAGCTCCTCCGAGTCGGTATCTATAGAACTCCCCTTCTTAGGTTCTTCCTCCATCTTTTGTGCATTAAGGAAGGGAGTTTCGAAACTTTCCTTGTCTTCGGATTCTTCCAAGGACTTCCCAACATCTTCATGCACTAACAGGGGGTTGGGACAATATTTGGCAAAGTGTCCCAATACTCTACATTGGAAACACCTTTTTTCTCTTTTTGTCTATCCCCGTCGTGACCTCTACAACTCCTAGATCATATAATGGATCAATAAAAGAAGTAATTCCCTCTTATTTCGTGATCATACAAGGGGTTGGTAAAAAGGGTACCACCCATTTTTCAACATTGGTGGGCTTTATGTAAGACATTGGGGTACCTCTCCTTTGTGGTTTCTCAACCATGACTCCAAAGGTGCGGCATGACGCCACTTCAACTTTTTCTTGGCGACGCGTGGGGAGCTTGAAGGGTAGACTTTGGTCATACTCCCTTGGCAAGAATTTCCTCTTCAAATGTTTCTTTAAATTTTCCCAAGAGTCAATCTTGGTCTTGCCATGTCTATTCCGACTTGTTTTTAAATTTCCGTCCACACGGATGCAGAAGATTTCAATTCCCACGTAGCCACCTTAAAGCACTTACGATCGTCGTAATGTTTGGACTCAAAAAGTCTCTCAATGGCCCTTAGCCATTTAAGAAACTCCTCCGGGTCCATGTCGTCTTCAGACGTAGGAAGATCAAACCGTAAGGCTCAGTTTTCTTCCCTTTATTGTCTTGGGCTATTTTGTACAACCCTTGACTTGGTATTTTTACTTACGGTATGTCCCGCAACTTCTTTCTTTAAGACTTGTGCATGTTTCGCAAAATGTCGCTAATGAGTTTCCGAAGTTCTTCTTTGTTCATAAGGGACATTTTTGTGTTGACCATCGCGTCAAGGCGTGGGACGGGAGCGCCTTGCTCTAATACCAATTTGATGTAAGTACGGAGGGGTGAGTGGGGCTGAGTTCGGCAGGGAACAAGTTGACGCGAAAACAAGACACAAAGTGGGGGTCTCGGGTTCTCGGCTAGGCCGACAGTGTGGTGTATGGGAGAATGTTTCGGGTAGTTGTGGTGGGAATCAGCTCAAGGCGTTTTGTGAGGTTGTCACGGGTGGGTTGAGGGTCAGGATGGTGATTGGGACTTGGTGGTTTGGTGGTGGCAAGGCGAAAGGACAATCTGAAACAGTGAGGTTCTCGATTGGTGTTTGTAGTGGACTGTTTGGGTGTTGTCGGGATTGGACGGTTGTTTACATATGGTTTCGGTCAGTGGCCGTTATAGGGGATGTTAGGGACGTATTTTGGAGTGTGGTGGTGAAAGGAATGAAGTGGTTTGGACGAGGAATGAACACGGAAAGTGAGTTGTAATGCAGACACACACAAAGTGTTGGTTGGTACGGTTTTGGGTTAAGTGTTTTGTTGTAGTGAAGTACGGTCGATGAGCCCAAGGATAGAGACATGGGGTTTTTACTGCCCTAGTCGACACCAAGGAGATGGTGACCAATTCCACAAGGTCAAGACCGGGGTTGCCAAGTACAAGCCCATGAACTAGCCAAGTGAGGGTGGTCGGAAGCCCTTTTAGTAACCCGAAGCTTAGGCTAGGTTGGTCCACACAGTTCCAACGTTCGCTTACCACTAAGGGGGTTCCTTAAGCTTGGACTTAGTTAAGTCACACAGTCTTAACCAAGCTTACACCGAAGGAAACCTTAGCTTGGGTTCAACTAGATCACGCAGTTCTAGCTAAACTTACACTAAGGGGTTTGGCTCATACAAGAACCAACTAAGAATTACAACCCCGGGTTGAAACACTTAGCAATGAGTAAAACTCAACTTTTATATATCAACAAACTATGAATTTTACAATGGCCTAAGGCCTCTATTTATAGTATAAAATGGACTATTCTAGAAGAAGACAAAAGGACATACAACTAGAACCCATTCGGCCTAGTGTGGACGAGTTTGGGTTGACTTGGTGGCCAAGGTGTTTCGGCCACCTCTTCCTCTTCTCTAGGCCGAGATTGAGGTTTTCCATGTAACCATATTCATGAATTTGTTAACTCATAAATTCTTCCAACAACCTCATCTTTTTGGAATGTGTTGGAAGCTTCTATTCTTGGTATTTGTTTTGATGATCATTTCGGTCAACTCTTCTCCTCTTGGACGACTTGAAGTCTTCAATATAGCTAAATTTATGAACTTGTTGGTCCATAAATTCTCTCCTTGAAATCCACATCTTCTAAATGTCCCTTGTCCTTGCCACCTTGTCATTCTCGGCTTTGTCATTTCATTACATAGCCTAGTTGTCATTTCCTATTACATAGCCTATTAATCGTGTCCTAATGAGAGCTAGGAGTTATGTATATGTTACACTATGTCGTAAGCTAAGTTAAGAAATAAAGACAAGCTAAAAGAAAAACAAACATGGTCTTCGGCCAAGACCTACATACAAGCCGAATAAAACATGTACTTGAATCTTCACGTAACAAGTCCAATTCCATTCCATTTTCCATGCCATGTTAGGCATCCAAGTGTTAAATGACGTGCCATTGTTGGCACTCTTAGGAAGGCACTTCCCGACTCATGTTGGGAGTTTAGGTTCGCGGACTGATTCATCAAGATGTATTGCTCTTTTAAAAGTTTTGGAGCTGGGGCACGCAAATGGATTCATGTTACTCTTTGACGAAAAAAGTTAGTAAAGACTAACACTGCACCACTTTCATATACGTAGAGGACTATTAGTGCACCACTTAATATTCAACGGACAATTTTGATTCTAAGGAACTAAATTTGGGCTTCCCTTTAGCTTTAATTAACCTAGGGATATAAAAAAGGGTGAAGCATAAACATATAAACAACCCGGATTCTATAAAATTATGAACTTCTCATATTTACAGGCATCAGGTAAGGCACAACCACAACAACATAAACAGCTCCAGACAAGTAGTAAGTGCTAAACAGGACAAAATTATTACTAATGCAAATGAGAGCTAAAGTTGTCTTTTTTGCTCATTCAACACTATCAACGTTGTAATTATAAACATGAACGCGCACACAAAAAAAGATAAATGAGAAAGGAAATAAGGTGAAAATTGGAACTGGAATTACACAGCACAAAATCATGTATATATAGAAAGAAAAAAAAAAGAGAAGGAGAAGGAATAACAGTATCTGAGGGTTGAACCCTAATTTCGAAATGACTGCCCTTGAGAGTCTTTACAGTGAGCTTCATCTCTGCGAATTAGGAGTGTGAGAAAAGGAGACCAAACCCTATAAACTCTCCCAACGCTGCTATGGATCGCGTCTCACACCTGCTTTCCAAGTTTTTGGAATATAAGAATCACAATTTTTACACTTCTCAAACAAAAATATATGCTGCGCGTGTGAGGAAAAGTCCAAAATAGTCCTTTTATCTTTTGGGCTTAACTCAATGTCATCCTTATTTTTTCACGTAGTGCACTAATAATCCTTCATGTTTGCAACATTTGAGCGCTTTTGATCCACCCTCAAACTTGGTATTAATGGTACGGTTCGTCCGGATATTTTACAAAATTAATAATATATTAATTTCTTGATTATTATATTTTATATAATTAAAATTATACATTTCGAAGCCTCTCATCATGTTAATTTCTCTTAGATATCCGTACGATTCAACTAACTTTCGATATTTTTTAAAGGGAAAATGTGTAAATATACCCTTCAACTTTGTGATTTAGAGCAGATATGTTCCTCTTTGAAAAATGGTACATACACGCCTTGACATTACACATATGATGCAAACTACCCTGATGGTGGGGCATTACGGGAAGGACCCAACCCAATAGGAAACGCATCTGTATCGACCAAATCACTCTTTTGATTTAGTTAGTGGAACCGTTAAACCATGCGAGCTCGTTACATACATGAGACAGCGGAATCATAGTACCCTCTTTGATTAATCCAACCTTTTCTTCCATCCAATAGTGCATACCCTGCGAAAGGGTAGGCCTGCATGTCTAGAATTTTTCATTACCAATTCATTTCGATAAAAGACTCCCACCAAGTCTCATAACTTTTGGTTCACTACCAGCGGCCCCTTGTGGTCGTCAACATCTTTCACTTAGACACCTTAACTAAATCTTGATCCATTTTGGACACCTGAGGTGGACCCTCACTGTGTCATTTAGACATTTTTCCCTAAATCAACCAAATATGTAATGTTTGTGTAACACACTCGCCGATGACATGACAAAATGACAAACTAAATTATGGCATGTGTCATTTGATCTCATAATAATATAAAATGATTTTTTTAGTAAAACTAATATTTCAAAAAAGGAACAAAAACTATTTTCTAAACCCTACACATTAATAACACACACAAAAAAACACAGTTACTAACAAAAGAAGATTTTGAAATCATGTTTTTGGTGTTCTTCATCGTTTTCATGTGTGTTTTTTTCAAACCACAATTTTAATCCAAAATTTTAAGAAAAACTCCTCCAAATTTGTTATAACTTCAGCTAAAGAGACCCAAAGATAACCCTAACATTAATTTATCAAAAATTTCATCAAATAAAGTAACACATTTTAAACCTTCAAGCTTTCTCAATAACATTTTAATGGTGTTTCGGTGAGTTACTTTGATTTATTTTCTTTTTACTAGGAGAGAGAGCAAGAAATCGAGTTGAATTAAAAATGTAATTGATTTTTTTCCCGGTAGTGATAGAAGTGGCGGTGATTCGATGATGGTAGAAAAAAGAATGAAGAAGAAGGAATATATATATATATATATATACACACACACAACAACAACAACAACAACAAAATACCTACTGAAATCCCACAACATGGGGTTTGGGGGAGTGTAGAGTGTACGCAGACCTTACCTCTACCTTGGTAGGTAGAGCGGTTGTTTATGAAAGATCATCGACTCAAGATACATCATAAGCACAAGCAAAGCAAGAGAAACGGTCAGACTCGGACAAGAAATTTAAAGCAGTATGTCAATGATGGTAACAAAAGCGGATAAGCCATGATAAAACATACTGAAAAAAGAAAAAAAAACTAACGCAGGTAGATAAGATAAACAAAGTACACGAAAGAACACACAACAACAGGAATCAAATGATAGAGGACTATAAAGCAATGTTGCGGCTACTAGTACGATAGGCTAAGCAGGTTTACAATAATATCACTACAACTATCAATATGTAAGCGTAAGTAGGACTACACTCAACTACATACTACCTTTCAACCGTAATACGCATCATCCACAATACTCTTTCTAAGGTCATGTCCTCAGTAAGTTGCACCTGCGCCATATCCTGTCTAATCACCTCTCCCCAATACTTATTCGGCCTACCTCTACCCAACCCGTCCATAGCCAATCTCTCACACCTCTGCACTAGGGTATTTGTGTCTCTCATCTGCACATGCCTGAACTATCTCAACCTCATTTCTCACATCTTATCCTCCACCGAGGCCACTTTCTAATCCTATCCATCCATGTATGCACACACATTCATATCTGCAACTTTCATCTTTTGGATGTGCGAAGTATTGACTGGCTAACACGCCGCCCCATACAACATAGTCGGTCTAACCACCACCATATAGAACTTGCTTTTAAGTTTTGGTGGCACATTTTTATCGCACAATACTACAGAAGCAAGCCTCTATTTCATCCATCTTGCACACTATGAAAGTATGGGAAATGGTCATGGAGATGAGGGTGAGAAGAGACGTGTCTATTTCTGAGAACCAGTTTTGATTCGTGATGTGGCGTTCGACTACAAAAGACATTCATCTTATTAGGATGTTGGTGTAGTAGTATAATGAGAGGAAACATATGGTTTACATCGACCTCGAGAAGGCATACGACAAAGTCCCTATGGAGGTTATATGGAGATGTTTGGATGTTAGAGGTGTACATGTGGTGTACACTAGAGCGATCAAGGATATGTATGATGGAGCCAAGAGCAAGGTACGAACAGTAGGAGGAGACTCGAAGCACTTTCCAGTGATGATGAGGTTGAACCATGGATCAGCTCTAAGCTTATTCTTATTTGCTTGGTGATGGATGAACTAACGTGATAAATTCAATGAGAGGTGCCATGCTGTATGTTATTCGCATATGACATGATCCTGATTGATGAGACCTACAACAGAGTGAACCCTAAGCTGGAGGTTTGGAGAAAGACTCTGGAGTCTAAAGGGTTCAGGTTGAGTATGACCAAGACATAATACTTGGAGTGCAAGTTCAGTAACGAGAGCGACCTTAAGACAAGTGTGGATGTGAGACTTGGTACTCAGGTCATTCCAAATAAATAAAGTTTCAAGTATCTCAGGTCCATTATCCAAGGGAATTGATAGATTGATGATTATGTCACACATCGTAGCTTATCAGCTTGATACATATATAGTTGTTGCAACTATGGATGTCACATTTGTTTTTGTACAAAGGAATGATCGTACTCTACCTCCATTCTTCAGGCATTATTGCCGTCTTAAAAATGACGTTAAACAACTTAGTCAGCCACTCCAAACCTACCCTGCATGCGTTCTTCCAAAATTCAACTGAGATCTCCTCAGGCCCGGTCGCTCGTCCCCTGCGCATCCTGCGAACAACACCCTTAACCTCCTCAACCTTAATACTTCTACAATATCCAAAATCCCGATACCTTCCGGATTGGTCTAGGTCTCCCATCACAATGTCTTTATCTCTTTTTTCGTTCAAGAGTTTATAAAAGTAAGACTGCCACCTCCGTCTAATAAGTGCGTCCTCCACCAGTACTTTGCAGTCCTCGTCCTTGATTCACCTCACGTGATCCCACTCACGGGTCCTCCTCTCCCCTCGCCTTGGCTAGTATGTACAACTTTTTATCTTCATATTTTTTTTCTAATTCCACATACATGCGTTCAAAAGCCGCCGTCTTCGCCGCCGTAACCGATAGCTTTGCCTCCCTTCTTGCCATCTTATATAATTCCCTATTCGTCTATTTCTCCACCTCTTTCTTGCTTTCAACCAATTTCGCATACGCCACTTTCTTTGCTTTCACCTACTCTTGAACTTTACCATTCCACCACCAGTCCCCTCAATGCCTACCACGGCTACCCCGCGAGACTCCTAGCATTTCTCTAGCTACATCCTGAATGCAACTGGCCGTATGTATAAAAGAATGAAGAAGAAGAAAATTTTAAAAAAGAAAGAAAATAACATGATTTTTAACCTTTTCACGTGTCTGTTTGATATGAAATTCACACAAGTTATCAAGTTAGCGAAAAATGTCTAAATAACATAATGGAGTATACCTCAAATGTCAAAATAGAATAAAATTTAGTTAAAATGTCTAAGTGAATCACATGGAATCGATTTGCCCTTTTTCAAAAGACTATCCAAGTTGGCCCGTGCGCTTACGCAAACAGTCATCAGAGTCTAACTATTGGACCGTTGGTCTTTCTGGACACGATCATCACTGAGCTGTATATTAAAAAAATGCACGCGCTCTTCACGTAACATTCGTTAGAAATTGTTAAAAGTGTGAAAAGAGAATCCTAAATCAGTTGTTAAAGTAGTTGTACCATTAGAAAATCCTATTGTACCCGTTACACCACATCAAAATAAAAATAAAAATAAAAATCCTAATATGCGGGAAAAGGCAAGTGGCGGGATTTATGCAATACAAAAAAAAAAATCTTGTTGGAGCGGCGATCCGATAAGCCCGCTTTCTCTCACTCACGAGGAAACGGACAAGACAATCATCATCGCCTTCTTCATTCAACTTTCCTTTTTTTCTTTTTCTTTCAGTTTCCTTTTTTAATTGAATATTTTTGAGATAAAGATACATCATTATTTCGGTTGCTTTAGTTACCATATTTTGCTTATATTTAATCCTGTCCGTCCATGGATCTGAACTTGATACCCGTGAGTTTAATTTTCTTCTCATTGTAAATGCTCTGTTTGTTTTTGCTTATGATGAACATTGAATTTCGCTTGATTATTGGTATTTTTTTATTGTGATAGAGATGCTTGTGTAGAATTCGGATCTGTAGATCGGCAGCGAGCTGCATTTGTGTGTTATTTGACGTTCAATAGTCGAAGATGGGATATTTCTTCGGTATTTAATTAGGATCATGGAGAAGAAGAAGTATCCGATTGGATCGGAGCATTACACGCTTTACGAGGAGGTAGGGCAAGGAGTCAGTGCTTCGGTTCATCGTGCCTTATGTAACGCTCTCAATGAGGTCGTTGCCATCAAAATCCTCGACTTCGAACGCGATAATTCCGATTTGGTACAATTCCTCTTTTTCCTATTCCGCATATCTGTTTCTATCTAGCTTGACGGCCTCAAATTCTCGTAATTTGTTGCTTATAAATAAAAAAATTCGACATTTCTAACACTGGTGTTGGTTTAATTTTGAATGACATCAACTTGCATGATTGCTATTTAACTTAATGAAATCATGCTTGGTGAGCTTGTATACGAATTTTGTGTGCTATGTTGTGTATGGCTTGGTAATCAACTTCCTGTATCCATGTGCTTTTGATTCACCTCAACATTTCAGTTCTTATTTGGTTCATTGCTTGGTTATGAGCGTTAAATATCTCCATGCAACACGCTGGCATTTTGCGAGAAGAGTTGAGACATAACAATTAGCTTAGATCTGTTTTACACTTGAACTTTGGAGAAACTAATTCAACAGATTGCTTCGCAGTAAATTGTCTATGAAAGCTCAAACAAAAGTAGTTTTAAAAAGTGAATTCCTTTTTGCCTCGAATCTTTTGCTAGTTTTAGCTGATAGAAGCTTAGGTTATCAGTAGCTTCTGAAAATGAAGAGGTTAAAACTAGATATCTACCAGAAACGAGTAATTAACTGCTCGGGCATTTTGTTTGATTTGGTTGATGATAATCTGATTATAGGATCAAGCAAATTTCTGATGCATTTTCGCACTTATATCCAGAATAACATCTCGCGTGAAGCCCAAACAATGGTCCTAGTTGATCATCCCAATGTTCTTAAATCACACTGTTCCTTTGTTAGTGATCACAACCTATGGGTTATCATGCCTTACATGGCTGGAGGTTCCTGTCTCCACATTCTGAAGGCTGCTCATCCAGATGGCTTTGAAGAGACTGTTATTGCAACAGTATTACGGGAAGTTCTAAAGGGTTTAGAATATCTTCATCATCATGGCTTCATCCATCGCGATGTTAAAGTAAGTCCAATTGTTGCTTAAATCCATTACCAATTTCCGTGCATTGGTTATTTTTTTTTTATATATATTAGATGACAGAACATATACTTTCATCCGATTTCACTTTTACAAGTCTTGATTTAATGATATTAATAGGAATTTTGTGTTGCCACTTCCACTGAAACTTGCTTCACTAGACATGATCTGTACATACAGGTGTTTGACAGTTGTAGTAAATGTCATTTTTGTTCTTTCGAGTTTGAACATGAAAATTGATTCCTCTGAAGAAATTTTAGCATACCTGTTCCACTTAAGATCCCATGGAAATATGGCAATGACGAATCTTATTCATGGTTGGCACCGCTTGCATGAACACCCAAATGTTTCTAAGGAAAAACATTCTTTTCCATTACCATGCCGAGGTTGATATCACGTACTTGTGTGGTTATTGCAGGCTGGAAATATTCTCATTGATGCACGAGGTGGAATAAAGTTGGGAGATTTTGGTGTCTCTGCTTATTTATTTGATTCAGGTGATAGGCAACGTATGCGGAACACATTTGTCGGAACTCCTTGTTGGTATGCTCTAACCCAAGAGGATACTTCTGGAGGCTTTATCTACTTAGTTTTCATGATTTATTCAGTGGTTGATAAGCTTCGAACCTTTGATCTATTTTGGTACTAATCACTATGGACATGCGAGAATAAGTGCATGCGTAAAGTGTACATCTATCTAGGAACTAAGATGTTAAAAATATTGATGAAGATTTCACTCATATTGCACCTTGATGTTTTCCATAATTTAGATTTCTTTTACAGGATGGCACCAGAGGTCATGGAGCAATTGCATGGTTATGATTTCAAGTAATGCTTCTGATAAATTATTTACTCTTTTCATCCTAAATGTGTACTTCTATCTGAAGGAAATCGTTTTTATCCATTCTCACTCACAGAGCTGATATTTGGTCCTTCGGCATAACTGCTTTGGAGCTTGCTCACGGCCATGCTCCTTTCTCAAAATATCCTCCAATGAAGGTAAATATTGTTAGTGACGTGATGTATTTCTTGTATTGAAGTCCTAAATATAAAATATAAATGCATTCAATATTCTATACTTATCAGGTCTTGCTAATGACATTGCAAAATGCACCCCCTGGCCTTGATTACGAGAGGGATAAGAAGTTCACGAAGGTAACTTAATAGCACTAATTATTTACTGATAATGTTATTGGCACATTGCTTAAACTCCTTTTTGCCTTTGTAGTCTTTTAAGCAAATGATTGCTAGTTGCTTGGTGAAAGATCCTTCAAAACGACCTTCAGCCAAAAAATTGCTGAAGCATCCTTTCTTTAAGCAAGCTAGGTCCAATGATTATATAGCTAGAACATTGTTGGAGGGTTTGCCAGCACTTGGAGATCGCATGAAGGCATTGAAGGTGATTTGTTGTGCCTCAATCCGAGTTTCCCCGCTTTAGAACCACATGATGCTCATCTAGATGATAATACTGAATCAGCATTTCTATGCTAACAAGAGTTTTCCTGACCTAATTGTAGAGGAAAGAAGAAGACATGCTAGCACAGAAGAAGATACCAGATGGGCAGAAAGAAGAAATATCACAGGTTTGCTGTGTCATAACCTATTTCGCGAGAAAACTGAGATTTTGATATATGTATAACATATTGTCTTTTATTTATTGCCTTATATAACATAATGAATTCCTTACATGTTTACGTTAAGCATGCATTAGGCAATAAAATGGGGTTTTCTTTAAATTGCTTATCTATGGATAATAAATGTAACAAAAAAAGATGGATAGGTAGTATTTTCTGGAGGTAAGTAACTCATATGACTAGATTCATTGGTTCATCCCAGTCGATATGTTTTATGTCCACTGCTTTTTAAATTTGATATACAAGATGGATGTAGGAAAATCTTTTCAAGAGCTTAGGCACAAACAGGGTACTAGTAGCCGGTTGCATGGAATGAAGTGTTTTTGGAGGAAATTTATTTAGTGAACCAGATAATATCTTGAAATGCTTTTTGATTAAGGTAACGCCATTTTACCATAGTTTCAAAAGATTGATTTGTTAGATCCTGAGAAATCGACCATTTGTGTGATTGCTGCGAAATTAAACTCCCTATATTTTTTTAGGATCGCCATCTTATAGGAAATTTCTGAACTCCGACGTGATTGTTTGATAAATTTGATCATTAAACCCCGAGACAAGTTTCTTAGTTTTATGGGAATAGCTACTCCAAGTTTAAAAGAGAAAGAAAAGAAATTATTCTTCATCTAGCAGGATTACAATACACAAGAATTTTTTTCTTAAAGCACTGATACGTGTTTTAGAAGTTGTTCGATGCCATGCTTTCCTTTTTTCCATTACTATTTTTGCTTCAAATTCTGTTTTCAGACCTTAATTTTGGTTCATCATTCAAAATTCATTTTTATTTTTGAAAATTGGATCTTATTGTGCCTCAATACTATATGCAGAATGAATATAAACGGGGAATTAGCAGCTGGAATTTTAACCTTGAAGATTTGAAGGCACAGGCTACCTTGGTATGTAGATCTATTTTCTGATGTACACACCACAGTATTTTCAATCATATGCTAGTTTCTCGATGTATGCAATTGACGTTCTTGGTTAATGGGTAGTTTCTCAAGCTCAATTTTATTGGCCTCTTCAAATGATAGTTGTGAAACTTGCTACGAAATGAAAAATTTCAGTCTAGATTGTCCATATTGGAAATCTTTTCTTAATCAGTGAAACAAAAGCAAGTTCTGAAGCATTGTGTTTCCTTTTTCTTTTTACAATTTTTTTTCGCTTTTAGATTCCAGATGAGGAGATCATTGGTGACAAGGACCAAGGTGGGAGTACGAATTCACTGTCTGGGCTTGACATTCCAGGGAAACAGCTACACAAGTTTCAGCATCAGTTCTCCTTCTCAAGTCAATTTTCAGATGCTACCGAATTTGTATGTCATGATCTTCTTTATTCTATATGATATGTTGCAAATTTGCAGTCTTTCCTCTAATATGATACATCTCTCAACAGGATAGCAACAATCCATCTGCCCCTCCTTCACCTGCCACTCAGAATATAGCTTATAGCATGTATGTCATCCATCCTATGTTGAGAGTTATCACCATTACTCTTTTATCATGTTTTTGTTATGCTAAATATCAAGAATAAGAGCACATGATTATGTTTGCTAATATCTCTAGCTAAACATTCCTTTTTTTTGAACTTTTCAGAATTAAATGTGAGAAATCTGATGATGATTTAAGCATTGCCAGTTCATTTCATGAACCTCAAATTTCACAAAATTCTTCGCCGTGCTATGACAATCGCGTGGAAATGAATTTGGTGGGAAAAGGTGAACAAGCGGCTGATGCAAAGTTATTCGAGGGCATGCTTATAAATTCTCGCCAGAGGTATGCCACAATTTGCTCAATGACTTAGACAATTTTTGAGGTATTTCTATTTACTTATAAGGTTTTTATTTGAATTATTTATTTATTTTTAGCCTCGTGAAGCATTACTGCACGATGTCAATACCCAATGTTTTAGCATATTCTTTGACTTGTTAAAATTTAGCCTTCTTGCTTCAAGCAAATTCTTTAACTTGGGTTTATGCTGTTAGCTAATCGATTTGTTTTGGTAAGGAGATAGTACTCAGCTTGATTTATTCTTGTGGATAGAAGTCATAATTAACTTCTATCCTCTGAAAATCAAAGGAAATGAAATGTCTTTCCAAATTGCCTCCTCCCTCATTTGGAAGCTGTTTGCAACATGTGATATTCCACTTGGGCCCCTTTTTTGTCCCAACTTTTTTGTTGTTACTTTTGGGATTCGATGCACCTGTGACATCATCAAGCTTGTATTAAGAAGTTGTTAGTATGCGTGATTATTTATTTGACAAGTGACTGAGAAACAACCATGAATAATATTTGTCCATTGAAGAAGAAGGTTTCTGCCAGGAATTTCTATGAAAGTAAAAGGCGAGCCCAGCTAGGTAAACTGAATGGGGAAAGAGGAACCTAATCGAAGAACTTTTACATTGAAATTTGCTCTTGTTCAACTGGAGCTCTGTCTGCCTTGCGGTTTGATTCATTTGATTAAAGCTTGTTCTTTACTAACTCATAGAATTTCAGAGAATGTACTATGTAAAAGAATGGAATTCTAGTGAAATCCTCGCCATTTCCTCTAATTTTTAGATTTTTGTTTCTCAATCTTGTTTTGCTTGTGCATTGTCAAATGTTTATTAGTAATTAAATCGCATAATTGACTTCTGACTTTCCTTTACCTTTTGATAGCCAACATGCTTAGCTAGCTTGTTTAACAATCCACTATTTAAGCAGTGCCACGTTTTTTGCCAAGTTCCTAAAATTGCTTTTCCTCTTTGTGATTAGTGATAAAAGTCAATTACAAAATGTATCCAGTTGCAATGGGGCTTCTGTTCTTCAAACAGGAGATGATGCGCCAGCTGAAGCAGTCAGTAAACATTGTAGAACCTCAGGCAAGTATCGTGATTGTACATGGCTTTTGAGTATATATCTTTCTGTAAGAAAAAGTTTTTCAACATTTTCTCTTTTTCGTTGGTTTAATATTTTCTTGCTAAATCAAGACTGTATTAGCAGCTAGCAGTGAAGATTTTGATGAGAAGACTAAGGGTCATGTTGTTCAGCAAAGAGGACGTTTCAAAGTTACGTCAGAGAATGTCGACTTGGAAAAGGTGAATGCATAACCTTTAGTTTTCATTTTGCAATATTTTTAAGATACTCCACCTATGTGAGCTTTGCGAAGCACAGCCAGTTCTAAACCCTGATAAAGGAGGACAATTATGGTAAGTCTATGGCCAAAAAAAATAATCTAATAGTGATGTTTTAATACTGCATGAAAATAGATAAAGAGGTTTTATAGACCAATCACAACTAACCCTTTGAATTGCGATGTAGTTGATTAATATATAATATATCTCATACGGACACACACATTGATATAACTGCCTCACAAGAAATAATTTCTTTCTACAGGTCGGTGCATCTCCAATGCTACATAAGAGTCAGAGCATGCTGGTTGGTTTCCCTAATTTTTCTAAATACCTTTTCTAACAGCTGAACATATTTCTTTTGCTTGCTAAATGCTTAGCTTGTAAGCTAATTCCTTATTTCCTTCAATGCTTAGCTCATATGTATCCCTTAACATTGACCAAGTAGACATTGCTATGTAACTGTTGTATCTCTTCGGCTTTTCTCTTCTTTTAATTTCTATTACAACTTCTTAAACAATATGTGATGGATCATGTAGGTGATTCCACAAACACTTGCTGCTACTCTACCATTACCACCTGATGCTACAACACCAAACCTTCTTACACCATCGCATTTCCCAGTGTTGCAGAGTATTTTAGAGGCAAATATTCTTCAAAGGGTAAACACGGATCTACAATTATGACACATAGTTTTCAGTTTTTCTTTATCCAATATTTCCCCCCCCTGTTTTCTCCTCCTAAACAGGATAGTATTCTTAGACTAATGAGGCAAGTGGCCCTTGGAGACACTACGGGTATGAACAATCAATGCCTATTGAAATTTATATGTTGTATCCCTTTGTGTTGGTCTCACTTTATGTTTTTCTGCTAACCTTGCAGTGGATGCTGGATGCATGCCATCAAATTCGTCTGCCGTGGAGAAATCACAGGTATGAGCTTGCATTAGTCTTTTCAATATCCTTTTGCAATAGGAACCATTTAAGTGACTTTTACATCTTTATCATATCAGTATAAAGTATATGTCTTTCTGCTGTTTCTTGTAGTTGGAGGTTGCTCATGACAAAGAGAAGGAATTAATTAGTGAAATCGCTGAATTGCAGTGGAGGTATCATCGTTACCTCAATAATGCCTATATTGAAGATTATATCTGCTGGCATTGAAACTTGTATTTCCTTGATATACAGGCTGATACGTGCTCAAGAAGAACTTCAAAAATACAAAGCAGAAAACGTTCAAAATAACTCTTGAAATAGGAGAGTGCATACTTAGGGGAAATAAAAGTCTTTATAATTTGAATACAGTCAGAGTGCTCAAGTGGCAAACGTAGTTAAAAAAGGAATATTTAGACAAAGGAGTAGCTCACACTGTAAAGAAGAAATGATTAGTAGCAGGTTTTAATTTTGATTTGTACATTGTGTTTATAGTAGGCAGTGAGATGCTGGTTTTATTATCTTTGTTTATTCCTGCATTTACTCGACTGATTCTTGTATATGTTAGTCCAAACTTTAGACGAACTTAGTCCTTCATAATATCAACTTTCTTATTTGAATGACTTCCTGCAGAAGTTGGTCTATTTTATTTACTTGCAGCCTGAGAAAATTTGTGGCCGGAGGTAGTCTATTAAGTTTATGCTTATAGTTGTAGAATTGATGTCACTTTGGCAACCTTTTCTGGCTCATTTAATAGTTCGACTCACCTTTAATGAAACCCTTATGAGATGTCGTGGTATACCAGGTTATCTTTTATGTTGTTTGACTAAATGGATAGAGGCCATACATTCATTAAATAGTTCGACTTACTCCAAATCTCTAATAGATGATGCATGCTGTTGTGTTCTTTGTCATTTTTGCATTTCCACTAATAAGCAGCTCATAGATAATCATATCATACAGAACGTTTGTAAGGGTGTACCATGATGATCAAAGAGTTGTTACAACTTACAAGTGAGAGAAAAGGACAAAATAGTCCTTTCAATTCACTCCTATGTTTGGTATTATCTTGATAGTGTTGGAATAAGTACGTTGGTTCAATTTCGGACATATGTTATTTTCAGAACTAGTTATTCACTCTCATGTTTGGTATATTCTTGATTGTGTTGGAATCTTAAGTCTTGTTGTTTGGTTCGATTTTGCAAATATGTTATTTCCCTTTAATTAAATGTGAGGTAAGACTGCATACAATAGACACTTGTGGTCTGACCCTTCTCCGGACCCGCGCATAGCGGAAGCTTAGTACACCGGACTGTCCTTTTTCATTCTTAACTTCAGCAAAAAATGCCGTTATGTTAAATGGCGGAATAATTAAGGAGTTGAAAATCAGAAATGGCCATGGCTTACTGCTTAGGCCTTAGCCCACCCCATGGCTACCAATTCAATTCACCCTCCCTACCATGTTCTTCTCTATATGCACTTTTATTTTTTAAAAATATCTGCGTACTTTTAACTTCATTATTATATAGTGTACCTTACGGGGGAAATCTTTTTTAATTTGAATTTTCAACCAATCAATATAAGTATATTTAAACTTATCTAACTTTATCGTCACTTTATGGCAATCTTTAAGACCTCCCATTAAAGATTTGGTCACATCTTCAGATCGAGTGCAAGTCCTACATTGAGCAATAACTGAAACGCTGCTCAGCTAGAAAATACACTACTACACGTGATGTCATGAGATTCCTATAATAATATGTTGGAAATGTGTCATTCGTTATAACAACATTTCACTATAATAGTCTGATTTTCTCAGGAACTGATTTTTCATGTTATAATTTACTTTTCTAAACATCATTCTACCTATAACAACAGTGACATTCATTATAACGGTCCACTCTAGTAGTAACCAGAGAAATGAGAACAGAGAACACAAGAATTAGAATAAGAAACTGTGATTTATTGGTAATAGATTGTGCAAGAATCTGAAACACAATTACACCAATAAAGATGTCCCGTATGGAGAGGACAAGACTCCAGAATATAGTAGTTTTAAATCTGAAATTGCATATCCAACTAACTAGTCCTAATCACATATTTATAGATAATACACTAGGGTAAGATTAACATCAGACAACTATAAACTAGGGATGTAAAATGTTGGAGCAGTTCCAGGAAGCAGTTGGTTAACAGTTTCTCCAGGTGTACACTTCAAAAATAGCAGAAATTGCACTTCATTAAGACTCTTCAATTCTTTATCCTTTTGTCGATATTTTTTCCTAGAGTAAGTCTTAGAGAGGTGGGTCTGTATCAGTGCACCCTCCCTGAAAAGTCGTCTTGTCCTCAAGACGGAAAGAAAGAAGTTTCAGCAATGTCAGTTTCTTGAGGGTCACCAATGATTGTTGCATTGACCTCGTCAACATATTCCGATTGATCTCCTTATGTAAGCTCCATGAGAGATAGTTTCGGAGATTTGCATCTATGACTGGGTGCAAATTTCTCATGGCAACGATAAAAAAGTCCATATACCATAAGATTTCTCCTCTCGGTATCCCATGTTCGCATTTGAAGAGGTTGGGAATCGGTTGGGTTGGAAGAAAAATTGTTGTGTGAATTTTGATGTGAAGAAGAAGAAGAAGCGTTCTGAATGTTTTTTACATAGGACAATGGGTTTTGTATAGTGGGTCTGCTGGTTGGTGTCCATTGGGCCTTTTATTGCTGCAAATTGGATCTAACTTATTCTCAAATTCAAGTCCCAAACTCATAGCTCTGTAAACTGTTCTGGCTTGTGAATTCTAACATCAGATTTAAGTTCCTCCTTTAGCCCATTTAGAAATACTCTTAAGAGGCAGTGATCTGGCCCGTTTGTGACCCTAGACAAACGTTTTGTAAATTCTTGACGATACTCGTGTTTAGAACCTGTTTGTTGAATGTTATAAAGATGCTCGTCCATAATTTGAAACTCGGCAAGACCATAATCTTTCTGTAATGCTTTAAGAAGCTCTTCCCAATAAAGCAAAGTTCGCTGACGATTTATCCAAGAGAAGAGATTAAGAGCATCGCCTTCCAGATACATCGCTGCAAATGTCAAACTTTGTGTTCCTCTAAAGTATGATGGTAGCAAAAAAAAAAAATATGCTTTCAAAATCCATCCTCTATGATCACTGTTAGGTAGTTTTAGTACTGTTTTAGAATGTGTTTTAGGGAGTCTTTTGTTTGTCTTTTAGTTGTTTTGTGCAGTATTATGCGTGTGTTGTGTGTTTTCAGGTTTTAAGCGATTCATAAAGGAATAAGGTGAATCCAAAGGAAATAGGCGGTCATTGAGGATAAAAATGCATAGCTGGTCACAAGAAATGAGTCAAAGAAGCCTTGGGAAACTCGGAAAGCAATTTAAACAAATTCCGGACGAAGAAGGCAGAAGAGTCGCAGCGCGCTCGCGCCGCGATGCCCAACATTAGCACCGCGGCGCCCCACTGGCAGTGAGCAAGAATGGTTCAGATGGGAATTCGCGCCGCGGCGCCGACGACGTCAGGAGCGTGAAAAAACTAAATTTAACAAGGGCAAAAATGTCAATTTTGGGGGGTTTTCGTGATATAGATTGAATGGAACGTTTTTCTGAAGAGAGGACATTACTTTGGGAGAGAAGAAATAAGAGAACAAGGAGCCATTAGAGACATCTATTGTTCAAGTTCTTTTCCTTTTCTTTATTTAAATTCAGTTTATGTTGGATATTAAATTGATGAGTTCTTAGCATGTCTATGAGCTAATTACTTTTATTAGGGTTTTCCGTTGAATCACTTGAAACTCTATTATGATTTAATGCATTTTAATGTTCTTCTTCACCTATTAAAATCTATTCAACTTGCGTTTATTGAATGATAATTAATTAGCCATTAGTTTTCATTATCTATATGAGTTCAAATCGAGTTCTAAAAAGGGAGAATTGAATATGCTATAGTTGGTTAGATGTAGGTTTAATCTTGAACGAAAGTATCACGACTGCCTGTGTAGCATTTTAGGTTATTGATCTTAATCCTCCTATGTGGTAGAACTTATCATAGAAATATAGAAAGTTCCCATTTAGGTTGAGTTTTTATATATTCTAACCGGAATATAGAACATCTCAGTTAACCTGCTATCTTAATAAGAAGAAGAATCGTTAGTCTTGCATTAATGAATGATATAGTAGAAAGTCGAGGAGATTGGAAACCCTAATTCCTTCATTACTGAATTAAACTTCGTGTGTTTTCATTGCTATTTTATTCTAGAAATTCATGTTAGTTTGTTAATTCTTTAGTAAGAAATCATTCCTTAAATTCGTTAGCCAAATAGAACATAAGGATTAGTTAATTGGTACTTGATAAATCAGTCTCTGTGGACGATACTCGGTCTTACCGAAATTTATTACAAATTGCGATACGTACATTTGCGTAGCATCTAGAAATACCACAAACAATCACCTCCTTCAAATCTGGGAAATTCCATCTTTGTGTGTGGCCTTCACGAAGGATTTTTGGGCCAAGATGGACTCTCAATGTCTTCTTCCTCTTCATGCCAAACGAATTTTCCTCCATTACGGGTTCAATGATTGGTTTCTGCTTGTTGGGTATGGCCAGTCTGGGCTTTTAAAGTAGCAACTTCTGCTGTCAACGAATCAATCGTATTTAACTTTGATGCTATGATAGATAATTGTTGGGCAAGAGATTCAACATTGGGAGCGTCTTCTTGAGAATTCAAGAATGTGGTATTGACCATGTTAGATCGATCCGCTCTGCTACAAAACTGATAGTAACCATAGAAATGAGAATAGAGAACACAAGAACTAGAATAAGAAGTTGCGATTTATCGGTAATAGATCGTGCAAGAATCTTAAACACAATTACATCAATAAATATGTCCGCATGGAGAGGACAAGACTCCAGAATATAGTAGTTTTAAATCTGAAATTGCATATCCAACTAACTAGTCCTAATTACATATTTACAAATAATACAATAGGATAAGATTAACATCAGACAACTATAAACTAGGGATAGTAAACTGCTGGAGCAGTTCCAGGAAGCAGTGGTTGCAGTTTCTTCAGGTGTACACTTCAAAAACAGCAGAAGTTTCACTTCATCAAGACTCTTCAATTCTTTATCCTTTTGTCGATATTTTCTTCCAGAGTAAGTCTTGAGAGGTGGGTCTGTATCACACTCTTTTTAAAATTACTCTTCTATAACAGTCATACTCAAATAATGTGTAATAATATTTTGTAAGAAATATAATATGTATAAAATTTAAAATATTAGAATATTTATGTTAAGTTCTTAGACAACCTTCAACGGAAAGCTATTGAATTCCTTATGTTGAAAGTTTGGGCAATTTTTTTCGTCAATTCAAGGGTTATATAATCACTAAGAGACTGGAATTTACGAAAATCTACAATTGTTGAATTTTTATGTCAAACTTGAAATATTTAAATTCTCAACTAATTTTAAATGTGTTCAACAACAACAACAACAACAAGCACAATATAATCCACCAGCTGGGGTCTGGGAGGGTAAAGTGGACGCAAACCTTACCCCTACCTTGTGATTGTAGAGATGTTGTTTGCTTAGATTTTAATTATTATTGGTATAGTATAATTAATTATGAATTTATTAGTAATTTATTAGTCTTTTTAATTTTAAATTAATGAGATGTGAAAATCAATTGAGGTTTTAAAATTAATAAGTATATTATTTTCGTTTATAACATAAAAAATACAGAAAAATAATTATTTACATACTTTTGTTTATAACATCTAAAGGAGATCTAAATATCAAATATTAATATACATACATAACAGTACCACACTATAACAACCATGAAATTTTCGGACAAACGATACCATTATAGAGATGTTAGACGGTAGTAGTTCACTGCAAAGGTCAGAATTAAACTTGAAGGCATAAGTAAATAGACTTCACGTCCCAATAATAAGTAGAGTTTAGGCCTCTTAAATTTCGGTGGATTTGATTTTGTAGCCCGTTACAAATATTATTTTAGTTATATCAATTCATTCTACAGAGATTAGTAAGAACTAAGACGAAATGTGTTTATAAGATTGTTTTCTTGTATTTAAATTTAAGTAAGAATAAGATATTTCCAGGAACCACAAATTAAAAGGGTTAAAAATAAAATTAGTAAATGCTCTCTGAGTGAAGTAGAATGGCATGATATGTATAGTTGATAATTATAACCTTGCAAATACTAGAAGATAGAAATATCAGGAGATAATAAATGGCTAATTTTGGGTCATTAATTATAGTTGCCAGCTCATATTTCGATGATACTTGATGAGTTTTACTTTTAAGATTTCTAACATTAAACACAATGGAATAATCAATTCGAAACTTAATTTTTATAAAATTATTATGAGTTTTCATATGTTTCGTATTGAAAATATTAAATTCATTAAAATTTATTGCATTATCCAGATTTAGAGAAAGAAATAAAGAAAAGAAAGGAAGACACAAGTGCTGGAATCAGTGAGCAACTGCCAAGTGCTACTCCATTATTAAGGGAAAGTCAGATAGCTTAAAGAAGTTTTCTTTCCAAACGCTTCTAACAATAGCCTCAAATAATAGTGATGCATGCATGGACCATTAAAGAAATATATGGTGGGATGATTGAGTTCACTTGACTTTTGAGGCTTTTGGATTCGAGTTTTGAAATTATTTTTTCTGGGCCTAAAATGTCTTTGAATTATTGAATTTGGTACAAAAATTCCTTCTATTTATTTTTTCGCTCTAAAATGTCTCTGCCGTCAATCTATTGGGCTTAAATTATCCCCTTTTTAATGGCCCCTTGATAGCAAGGTCATTTTAGAGCGCAAAGGTAAACGAGGACATTTTTATACCAAATTTCATAGTTCGAGGATATTTTAGGCCGTTTTTTATTTTAAAAAGGACACTCTCCCTCTACACTCACCAGCCCACCCAACCCCCTTTGACCCATCTACAAATTCTACAAGCGAAGCACTAGAAACAACGTGAGGTAGCAAAAATCCAAGAACAATAAACTATGAGAATATTATCAATACTATTGGTATGAAAGGGCTTGTGTTACTAAAAAAAATTAACGGAAAAGAGCCTAAAATGTCCTTGAACTATGAGATTTGGTATAAAAATACCTTCCGTTTATCTTTTTGCTCTAAAATGCCCTTGTTGTCAACCTATTGGGCCTAAATTACCCTTATTTCTAACGACAGTGGCATTTTAGAGCGCAAAGATAAATGAAGGTCATTTTTGTACCAAATCCCATAGTTCAAGGACATTTTAGGCCCTTTTCCGTTTAAAAAAAAACGCTCTCTCTCTACACTCACCGGCTCACTCCACCCCCCTTTGATCTATTCTTTCTCTCTTCCATTTTAGTCTTCTTCTTCCCATCAACCCCTCCCTCCTCCAATATTTTCTCCACTTACTTAATTGTTTGCTCATTTTTTAAGAGTAAACCGTTTAATTATGTAAAATTATTTTGATTATGATCAAAATAATTAAATTAGTTTGAGTTTGAATTTGATCCCAAGTTTTTATCATTTACTTAATTATCTAATCTTCTTGATTTAACAGAGTAAAGTATTATTTATTAATTATAAGTTAGCTTATATAATTAATTAAATAATTCTTTTCACTATTTAATCTTTAAATTTTTTGATAAATGCCTTTAAAATTATAATAATTATGATTTAACTCTTGGCGTGTAGAACTTAGTATTTTGCACTTATGTTGATTTCTATACTATGCAAATGGTTTAACTTTAATTGACTTATTCTTCCACATGTTTAAATATTTTGATTTAACGGAAGGGTTCGCTCACTGGGGCAGGAGGGGTGGGGGTGGTAGCGTGGGTGCTCTTACAACCCGTAATTTGGATCGTGACATTAACACACTGTTGTTTATAATATATGAATTATATAACTCGAAGGTACATACCGTGTGAATTGTATATGCATGACAATATACAATGTATATATTTGTTAATTATTATGATTTAAAGGCATTTATCGGAAATTTTAAAGATTGAATAGTAACAATAATTATCTAATTAATTGTATAAGCTAACTTATAATTAATAAATAATATTTTACTCTATTAAATTAAGAAGCTTAGATAATTATGTAAATGATAAAAACTTAGGATCAGATTTAAACTAATTTAATTATTTTAATCATAATCAAAATAATTTTGCATAATTAAACGGTTTACTTTGAAAAAATGAGCAAACAAATAAGTAATTGGAGGAGGAGGAGTTGATGGGAGGAAGAAGACTAAAATGAAAGAGAGAAGAGAATAAATCAAAGGTGGTGGAGTGGCCGGTGAGGGTAGAGAGAAAGCGTATTTTTTTAAAATGGAAAAGGGCCTAAAATGCCCTCGAATTATGAGATTTAGTACAAAAATATCCTCCGTTTACCTTTGTGCTCAAAAATATATCTGCCGTTAAGGAGCAGTTAGAAATAAGGGCAATTTAGGCCCAATAAGTTGACGTCAGGGCATTTTAGGCCCTTTCACGTTAACTTTTTTTTTTAGTAACACAAGCCCTTTCATACCAATAGCATTGACAATATTCTCATAGTTTATTGTTCTTGAATTTCTGTTACCTTGAGTTGTTTCTAGTGCTTCTGTTGTAGCATTTGTTTTTTGTTTTGTTGGTACTTCCTGTTGTTTCTTTTTTTTAGAATGCCTTTCTCCAGTAGTTGCCATGCATGCTTCATTTTTGTAATTTTTTTTTGAATTGTTTTAAAATACATTTCTTGAGCCGAGTTCTTTTGAAAACAACATCTCTTTTTGAGTTAAGAATAAGGTTTTCGTACCCTCTACCTTTTTCGGACCCTACTTATAAGATTACAGTGAATATGTTATTGTTGTATAGTACCTAACACAAGGCCTTTATCTTCTTAGTTAATTATTCACTCGGCGCAAATTCAAATTAATAGTCAGTGAATTTCGGATTCCGAAACACTATTGTTGGGCATTAACCATATGATATCCATGAAGCCGTCATGTCCCTGTTACTGTTTTTTCTACATGTTTCTATTATGGAACACCATCTTCCAAAAGCAGCCAACCTTTGTGGGGCTGTTAGGTAAGAACTACAGTTAGCCCCCTCTACAATTTTTTTGCTCTTACATCCACACAAAATCAATTCAAAAATTACCTTCATTTAATTAATTTAGCTGTTTAAGTAAATGTAGACTGTTTTGGTCCACAACAATCAAGTAGCCAAAAAGTCATTAAACTAATTAAACTTACAGTGACAGAAATACACATCTCAACTGCAATCTACCACCCGTCTCCCAACCATTTTATTCACTACATTACTTTTTCTTATTAATTTTTCGGTATGCTCTGGCATTTTAATTATGGCTGTCTTCTACTACTATGTTTTTTCAACTAAATGATCTCAAATTTCAATCACCCTTGTACGACAGTTAATTGCATAAAAACAAAGGGGAGCTTTTTCATTTTTTTGCACTGATTGTGCTTCAAACGCAGTGGTTTTTAATCCCCCCCCCCCCCCCCCCCCCAATATGTGTGGTCTTTAATTTGCCCCCGCTACTTATTTGATGAAAATATCCAGATCTGCTTTGCAACACATAATTTATGTAATATTTTTATATTCGGAAACTGAAATTTTGCCTTTCTCGGCATAAATTCATAGGAATTAAGTTATGCGGCATGTTGTAGTACTTTTCAGATTATGTTAGTATTGAAAATTTTGCCTTGTCCAGCATAATTTGTGTGGATATTATGATACATATGTCGAAGTTAAACGTAAACTATGCCGAGTGAAATTTAAAATCATGCCGTTTTTCAGATTATGTTGAGTGTTGAAAGTTTTGCCTGTTTGGCATAATTTGTGTGGATGTTATGATACATATGTCGAAGCTAAACGTAAACTATGCCTTGCGAAATCTAAATTATGTCACGCCAAAAATGCTAAAGGGAAAAAAATTAAAGAATATAAATTTAAGGGATAAAATTTAAAGACCACTACGAAATAAGGTCATTTGTGCTAATGACCCGACCTGTTTTTCTCTTTTATTGGGAGATGCAACTATAAGTTCGTTTAGATTACCTGATTGTAAATAGTTAATAATCCATTAAGTGTTGAAATTAATTTTATGATTGTTACGTATTTGGTTAAAAGTGCTAAAACTGATAATAAACATTAATGTGTTTGATTAAAAAGTGTTGATAAGTTAGGAGTGACCAACTTATGCTAATGATGACTAACTTATGACTTTTGATTGATTTTGGCTTATAAACATTATTTTGGGCATTTAACAAACGCGTAAATATATAAGCCAATATGGAGAGATTGCCCTAGTGTTGAAATATATCGACCTCGAGAAGGCATATGACAAAGTCCCTAGGGAGGTTCTACGGAGATGTTTGGAGGTTAGAGGTGTACCTGTGGCATACACTAGGGCAATCAAGGATATGTATGAAAGAGCCAAGACTAGGGTACGGACAGTAGGAGGAGACTCGAAGCACTTTCCAGTGATGATGGGGCTGCACCAGGGATCAACTCTTAGCCCATTCCTATTTGCCTTGGTGATGGATGGACTGACGCGACAAATCCAAGGGGAGGTGCCATGGTGTATGTTATTCTCAGACGACATAGTCCCGATTGATGAGACTCGCAGCGGAGTGAACGCTAAGCTGGAGGTTTGGAGACAGACTCTGGAGTCTAAAGGGTTCAGGCTGAGTAGGACCAAGACAGAATACTTGGATTGCAAGTTCAGTGACGGGAGCGACCTTGAGACATGCGTGGAGGTGAGGCTTGGTACCCAGGTCATTCCAAAGAAAGGGAGCTTCAAGTACCTCGGGTCCATTATCCAAGGGAATGAAGAGATTGATGACGATGTCACACATCATATTGGGTCAGGGTGGATGAAATTGAGGCTCGCATATGGAGTATTGTGCGATAAAAAGGTGCTACCAAAACTTAAAGGCAAGTTGTATATGGTGGTGGTTAGACCGACCATGTTGTATGGGGCAGAGTGTTGGACGGTCAAGACTTCGCACACCCAAAAGATGAAAGTTGCGGAGATGAGGATGCTAAGATGGATGTGTGAGCATACAAGGAGGGACAAAATTAGAAATGATGATATTAGGGACAGAGTGGGAGTGGCCTCGGTGGAGGATAATATGCGAGAAGCTAGGTTGAGATGGTTCAGACACGTGCAGAGGAGAGACATAAATGCCCCAGTGCGGAGATGAGAAATGTTGGCTATGGACAGGTACATGAGGGGTAGAGGTGGGCCGAGTAAGTATTGGGGAGAGGTGATTAGACGGGATATGACGCATGTGCAACTTACTGAGGACATGACCTTAGATAGGGGGTTTTGGAGGACACGTATTAGGGTAGAAGGATAGTAGGTAGTCCAGCGTAGTCCTACCTACGCTTACAAACTGGTAGTTGTAGTATTATTATTGTAGGCTCGCTTAGCCTATCATATTGCCTTATAGTCCCTTGTTATTTGATTTATGCTGCTATGTGTATTTTGTTTGTCTTATTTACTTGCATTAGCTATTGTTTCTTTTTACTTCTTTCTTTTTCAGAATGCGTTGTCATGACTTACACACTTTGTGTGTCTTACTTTGCTTGGGCTTGTGCTTTGTCTTGAGCCGATGATCTCTCGGAAACAGCCGCTCTACCTACCAAGGTAGAGGTAAGGTCTGTGTACACTCTACCCTCCCCAAACCCCACATTGTGGGATTTCACTGGGTATGTTGTTGTTGTAAATATATAAGCCGAAATGTACTTATGACCAGTTTGACCAACTTGTAAGGACAGAGAGCGTGCACATTTTGGCTTAGCCAAATACCCTCTATTATAGTTTTGGGGTCTATATATATAGCAATATGTACGTAGTGATGTTATAATCGAATTCTCCTATATTGGAGTGTTAAGAGTAAAAACAAAAGGAAGTACTAGAAGATAAGAAAAGGGTTGCAGGATCCAACAAGAGAAGAGTTTTTCCTCCCCTTTTTTTTCTTCATTCCCAAATCTGTCTTTCTTTATATTTACTGTTGTCAATAAGTTGGGATTCTGTTTATATTCTTTATTTATTTTAAATCAATTAATAGTAACATGGAGAAACAGAATGAGGGAGTTCAAGTAGTGGAGGATGGGAGTGATTGTTTGTTGAGAAAAAAAGATGCACCTTTATTTGCCTGGCCATGGAAAAACTTGGGCAATTACAAGGCATGTATTTTTTGTTCCTTGCAACTACTTATATAAATTTATCAATCTTTATTTTGTTTTGGATTTATGATGTACTTTCATTTGTGACATGCAGTACATGTTATATGGACCATTTCTTGCAAAAGTCATACATTCTATGTATTGGAAAGAGAGCATGGAGGACATTTGGTGCTTGCATATTCTTATCTTGTGTGCTCTGAGAGGCCTAGTTCATCAGCTATGGAGTACTTATAATAATATGTTATACCTAAATCGTACACGACGGGTATCTCAGCAAGGCATAGATTTTGAGCAAATTGATAATGAATGGCATTGGTATATAATAACTCTTCTTATTCCCACTCTTTTCCCACTTTATGCATATTTCAAAAGGAGATTAATTTGTGTTTTTTTTCTCTATGTGATTGAATTCTAACAGGGACAACTTTCTTATCCTTCAAGCGATTGTTGCAGTGTTCACATACTTGAACTTCCCTTCCCTGGCCAATCTTCCCCTCTGGGATGTAAGAGGGCTTATTTCTTGTCTCATACTTCATATAGTGATCTCAGAGCCACTGTTCTATTGGCTGCACAGATTATTGCATTCCCCTTATCTCTTTCCGCTATACCACTGGCATCACCACAAATCTATAATTACACACCCCTTTACTGGTAAAGTAACTACTCCCTCTGTCCCAATTTACATGTCATATTTTCCTTTTTAGTCTCTCCTAAAAAGAATACCACAAAAATGGGGCGGAGGGACATCTTTTAGCAGTCTCATCTGATGCCGGTAGTTTGCTGGAGAGTTTGGCTAACCTTTTTTGTGTGTGTGTGGTGCAGCTGGCCATGCAACATTTCTGGAACATCTGTTGCTCTGTGTGGTTGTAGGAATTCCAACCCTGGGCACGGCATTTATTGGTTACGGATCAATAAGCGTTATGTACAATTATATTCTGGCATTTGATTTCTTAAGATGTTTGGGACACAGCAATGTCGAAATCTTTCCTCATAGTCTCTACCAGCACGTTCCACTACTTAAATATGTTATTTACTGCCCGACGTAAGTTACATAACTGAATTTTTGTTTGATGCAACATCTAATATGTGTTATCTTCAGCATCTAGATTAAGAAACCACTTCTTGATTTTCTATTTTTTTTTGTTAAAATGAATTTCCCTTCCCAATCATGTTTGACAAGTTAAAATGTTCTTCCACTTTCTTGTTGTGCTTCCTTTTGAGCAATTTAAAGTATGTCCCATTCTTGCAGATACCACAGTATACACCATCAGGAAATGAAGACAAATTTCTGCCTCTTCATGCCTCTCTATGATATGTTGGGAAATACTTTAAATACCGCTTCTTGGCACCTTCAAAAAGAAATTAGATCAAGGACAAGTGAGTTTATTCTTCCCACCTCCTTGGCAACTCACTTATGGGTGGGGTGGGGGTGGGGGGTGGGTGGGTTGTATATTATTGTCTTCCTTCAAAATAATATAATCGTTTTACAAGTTCTTTTTTTTGCATTCTCTGGCTTTAGTTTGCCATTATAATTATCTCTTCATATAGCGCGGATATATTTATAGCTGTGATGTGGAACCTTAACCTGTTCAGTTTACTAAAAGGTACAATAACAACTATGTCTCAGTCACGAATAGTATAGTTTGCCCAAAATGCTTAATGGTGGCAAATGTTTTCTTCTTGGAGAGAAATCTTTGTTGTGATCTGGATCAGGGTTCCTTTTAGGGTTTTTTATAGTTAACTTGGATTTAAGAGTAGAAGAAGGTTTTCATGTTTCATTGGACCTTTTATATTTTTCTGAAGTGGTTCCCCTTCATGAAGGTACAGATGAAAGAGCACCAGATTTTGTGTTTCTTGCACATATTGTTGATATTATGTCATCAATGCATGCCCCGTTTGTGTTCCGGTCATTCAGCTCAGTGCCCTTCTCCACAAGGCTCTTCTTGTTACCGATGTGGCCTTCTACCTTTGTGGTCATGCTTATCATGTGGCTGAAGTCCAAGACTTTTTTGTTCAGTTTTTACGACATAAGAGGGAGACACAACCAAACTTGGGTTGTGCCCAGGGTTGGTTTTCAGGTAATATGGGTTTTTCTTAGCTACTCCTTAATTTCCAGTAGTTGTTTTTCAGAATTTTGAAATTCCACACGAGCTCAAGGCCCTGCAAGATAATTTCTTCATGATGAAATTAATAATACCTGTAGAAGTGATTTGATCAAAAGCAAATGTATCTATCTGCAAGAAAGTAACAAGTTGGCACAACCAAAGAAAAAAAAAGAAGAAATGGGTTCTTTCTCCAACTTCTTGAAATATTTCAAAGATAATGCCCAACTTAATCTCTAAGCTGTTTGATTCTGACCGCATCTTTTCTGTTCCGTTTCTGTCATCTAAAAAACATATATACTATGTTGCAGTATTTCTTGTCCTTTGCTGCAGAAGGCATAAATAAGCTCATTGAAGAAGCTATTGTTAGGGCTGATAGACTCGGCGTCAAGGTCACTAGCCTTGCTGCATTAAATAAGGTCAGTCTCATTTTATTTCCTGTTTCTAATTATCTATCATCTCTTTAATGTTTAATGATTTCAGAGTCCTCAGACTTGAGGAAGCAGTGGTTTCGATATACAGTTATTGTTCATGTTGTTTATGAAAGAAACTTACCGCAGAATGAAGGTTTAAATGGTGGTGGAACACTCTTTGTCAACAAGCATCCGAATCTCAGGGTCCGAGTAGTCCATGGAAACACCTTGACAGCCGCTGTGATCTTAAATGAAATTCCTCGAGATGTGAATGAGGTCTTCTTATCAGGTGCTACTTCTAAGCTTGGAAGGGCCATTGCACTCTACCTTGCTCGTCGAAGAGTCAGGGTTCTGGTAAGATTTGTTCAATCATTAAAGTTGTTAGGATTTTGCATTATCAAGAGGAGTTTGTCAGGCTCCTAAGCAAGAAAATGGTAGCAGTAAGCACATCAGCATACATTAACAGGATCTTCCCTCTGTTCTTTTTATTGCAAGCCCCATAAGCAGTATGGACCTATTGTCCATGTTAACAACAGCAACAACAACAACAACATATACCCAGTGTTATCCCACACAGTGGGATCTGGGGAGGGTAGAGTGTACGCACACCTTAACTAGGCTGTTTCCGAAAGACCCTTGGCTCAAGAGAAAACATGACAAAAATGTCAGATAAGGTCTGAAGAAAGTAAAATAAAGTACAGTAAACAAAATACTATAGCTAAGTATTAATGGAGAGATTTTAACAGTAAATGCATCAGACTAGTACGATAATAGGAGTACAAGAAATAGTATATAGTAACAGGAAATCGAAGGGCAGGAACCCACAGGATAACACTACGTCTGCTAGCTATTGTCCATGTTATGATACCTAAATATCTAAATACATGCAGAACTAACTTAGAAAAATCTACCAGGTCGAGTTTTTTAGTTTTGGATTCGTTAATCAGATGGGTGGTTTTTTTTAACGGAAAAGGGTAAAAAATTCCCTTAACCTATTAGAAATGACTCAAAAATGCCCCTCCTTCCACCTATTTGATTAAATTTGTCTCTAATATTATTTTCAAACTTAAAATTGTCCTCCATTAATGACATAATTATAGGGCATTTAATTAAATTTTAACTAATGACATGAACTTTATTTATCGATCCATATACAATTTTGACCAAATCCCAAAAGACCCAACACATCCATGACCCAACCAAATACAAAACCCATCTTCATTTAACGCAGTCAAGCGATTAGATCATTTTTTTCACCTCCTTTTTTCAAATTAGTTTCTATATCTGCTTGTTGTGTAGTATAATTTAATTCTGGAGTACTCGTTTTGGAACTGCCTATATATGCCTTTTTTCGTTTTTAGATCAGAAGCATCAGTTAACCATCAATTGTTGTAACAACAAGATTTACACGTAAAGATAAGCACAAAAGGCTTAATTTCAATTATTAAATTTAACAACGATATTGCAGTCGAATACAGATAAATAAATTCATACTTTGAACAGAAACTGATTGTAGAATATAACCTCAAGGAATGTCTGAATATTAATAAGTTGATATTGCAACCATATACATTTTTCAAGAAATATCTAGAATGTTGTCATTAAGCATTAAACTTAATTGAAGAACACTAATAAAAGAAAGATACATAAAAATTAACATAAAACAACGCAAATATATTTCGACATAACTCAGACGAGTCGTCTGTCGTGTTCTATGCAAAAATGCTAACTTCTGACCAAAGAGAGTTTTTTTGGTCGTACAGAAATTAATTAAAAGGGAGGTAAAAATATTTTTATCGCTTTGCTGCGTTAAATCAAAATGGGTTTTGTATTGGGTGGGTCATGGTCAGGGCCGTCTCAAACATTTTGGGGGCCCTGTTCTAATTCGTAAAAGTGGGCCCTTAATATAAGTAAATATACGATTTCAATAATTAGATTGGGCTAAGACTTGCGAATTCTGGTCCTTTACAGTAAATTCTGGCTAATACTACTTAATAAAAAATGAAAAAAATAGGCCCCTAAAATTTTTCGTTTCTCGGGGGTCTGTGCGGTAGCACAACTCGCACGGGCCCAAAGACGCCCCTGGTCATGGATGAGTCGGGTTCTTTTGGAATTGAGTCAAAATTTTATATGGATAGATAAATAAAGTTCATGCATTTAGTTAAAATTTAATTAAATGTCATATAATTGTGTAATTAATGGAGGACAATTCCTGCAAGCATCTGTTTTAGATTTAGTGTTGCCATAGTCTTTTCAAAAGAAAGAACCGACCACATAGAAAATTTACGCAAGGTTTTAAGTTTGAAAATAATATCATGGGCAAATTTAATCAAATAGGTGGAAGGAGGGGCATTTTTGAGCCATTTCTAATAGGTAAAGGGCATTTTTTTATCCCAATAGGTGGAAGGAGGGGCAAATTTGATCCAATAGGTGGAAGGACATTTTTAACCATTTCTAATAGGTTAAGGACATTTTTGACCCTTTTTCATTTTTTAAATTAAACTGAGATAGGTGATTTTGGCAATGGTAAAATATTGTCATGTCAGCTAAGTGGCTGGAAATATCACCTGAGTACTAGAGTGACTTTGTTTGTGAAATGACAAAAACAAAGTGACTTTTCTGTTACAAAACAAAGAAACGAGACTTTGTGTGTGACATGACAAAAACAGTGACTTTCTGTTTCAAAACAAAGAAAAATGACTTTCTAGCACAATTTCTATTAGTTGTTATTACATGGTACAAGCCCCTTCTTCTTTTTAGTTTCCTTTTCAATGATTAGCTTTATATTTTTCATTCTAAGGGTAATTTTCTAATGCAGATGCTCACTCAGTCCACTGAGAGGTTCACGAAAATTCAAAGAGAAGCTCCTGTTGAGTGCCAGAAGTATCTGGTTCAAGCGACAAAGTACCAAGCAGCTAAACAGTGTAAGGTAATGTTTCAAAGTATATTTCCATAAATAGGTTTTTCCAAGAAACCAAAAAGGGAAATACATGTGTGCCACTCAACTGTTGGGAATCAAAGGCATTGTTCAATCATTTACTAATAGTTCAAAGGGAGAATACTAATGATTTTCTATAATTCTGTTAAACAACTTACACAAAATCTGAGCTGAGGCTAAGATCAAGATTTTTCCCAACAAAAGAATATCTGTGTGGCGGAATCCAACTCCTTCAGAAGTTAACCAAAATATTTCCACTAATATGTAATTTTTGCGGTTTTTTTGAAATGACAGACTTGGATTATTGGCAAATGGTCTACCCCTAGAGAGCAGAGCTGGGCTCCATCAGGAACTCACTTTTATCAGTTTGTGGTTCCTCCTGTAATTCCCTTTCGCAGAGACTGTACATATGGCAAATTAGCAGCAATGAGACTTCCAAAAGATGTCACTGGTCTAGGAACTTGTGAGGTATATATACTTCAGATATGTCATCCTTTTTTTGGTTGCATATTGTTAGAAAACCAGAGAAACAGTAAGCCAACAGGATAACAAGTTAGTGTGAAATCCAAAATCAGCAGATAGTACTGTGTTAGTGACAACCAAATTCCATAGTCCCTTTCCTTTTTTGGTAGCATCAGTTTTATGACACTGTTTCATGTTTCGTGTTGTGGAAACAACCTCTTATAGAAATGTGAAGTAAGGTTGTGTACAATAGACCCCATGCGGTCTGGTCCTTCCGCTGACCCCGCACGGGCGGAGCTTAGTGCATCCTTTTTTACATGTTCTTTACGAATTCGCACACTGCTTCTCTATTGCACCAAATGAGGTCTGGTCCTTCCCCAAACCCTACGTATAGCGGGAGTTTAGTGCATCCCTTTTTACATGTTTTTTTAATGAATTCTCACTCTTCTTCTGTATTGCACCAGTATACAATGGGAAGAGGTATAGTTCATGCTTGTCACGCGGGCGGGCTAGTTCATCTTCTTGAAGGTTGGACACACCATGAGGTTGGAGCTATCGACGTTGACCAGATTGATGTTGTGTGGGAAGCTGCATTAAAACATGGTTTGGAGCCATTGTATAATTCAAGATAGTAATACCATATTTCTCTTACTCTTCAAAACACACCTTCATAACCTAAAAGATTTGGAGTTGTAGCAAAGTCCATACATAGAAAGTCTTCCAATGATTCTTTCACAAGGCAATGCTTCCTTACATGTAGAACCTATTTGTAATCAAACAAAAGCTGTAAGCTGAATAAAGAAAATAAGCTATATATCATTGTAATTTCTGCAAAGATGCACTGTTAATGTAAAAGCAAATGGCATCTCAGCTGCGAGATTATTGTCAAGTTTCAAAGACGGGCAAGATTTGCTATTTATTAGAGTAAGTGGTACGTACGTTGTGTAATTTTCTGGGGATTTTTTTTATCAATACTCTATGAATATATGTATTGTTTTCATTTAATATATCGTGCTTTGCTAAACGAAGACATTCAACAAATGATCTTACTGTTGGGAGTTGATCTGCAACCAAGACAAGCACTACTTGCTCGAACCATATAGCTGAATATGTTGTACATTTACCTTAGACACATCTTTAAACAGGAAAAAGTGTCACCTGCTTGGCATATTGCTGCTCAATTTGCACAAATTCGACCAAGTGTATAGTTTATGACTAAGCAAATTCGACGAAGGATGTTTGACAGCTACACTGTTCGTACTAAGCTGCTTCTTCTGGTTTTGGACTCCAGCCATGTATCAAAACTAACATTTCATAATAGTAAATCTGAACGACACACTATGGACTGCTACATAATCAACCAATAGCAAGATTTGATTCAAATAAAAGGATAACAAAACATGTTCAACCCAATTAAGCTTGCTACAATTTTTTTTTATCTCACACTAAGGTCATGTTTGCTGGACCTAAACATTGCGTACGTTGTTTATATATCTTAAGACACTTCTTTAAACAGAGAGTCTCACCTGCTTGGTTAATTGCTACTCAATCTGCACAACATCACATTGGTGACCCAAGGGTATATTTATGACAAATCAAATACTATTACACATCTGGAACTGGTTTCCTGGATTTCACCATCCAAGCATCAAATACACAAAAATAAGGTATCCAGAAAAGAGGGAATGGGGGTAGTGAGAAGTTTTTAGTTGCTGAGTTCAAGAAATCTTTGTGCCATGGGATGTTTAGATTCAAAGAGTTGATCAGGCTTTAAAATTTCTACAGTCTCCCCATTGACAAGAAGGCATACTATGTCAGCTATTCTCTTTATCTGTTTGATGCTATGTGAAACCATCACAATGGTCATATTCTGCTCCCTCTTCAGCTTTACAAGAACATCTTCAATATTCTGTGTTGATATTGGATCCAATGCACTTGTTGGCTCATCCAGCAGCAGAACCTTACAGAAGATTGGAACATAAGGTCAATTACTATTTCAAAACTTAACGTCGATCCAGTGAAGTTTCTTTTACAAGACTGGTTAAATGTTGGTATAATTAAAATCACCTCTGGTTCATTAGCCAAGGTCCTAGCAAGTGCAACTCTCTGTGCTTGACCAACAGAGAGTTCCCCTCCAGACTTGTTGAAGAAAGACGAGTCCAGGTCAGCTAGAGTCAGCAACTTGTTTACTTCATTGTCACTTAGTTTCTTTCCTTTTAACTGCGGCCCATATCGTACATTATCTGCAACAGTGCCTGAACAATTTTCCACAAAGGTCACTTAATCAAGCAACAGTCACTACAACTTGAAATATATGTTGACAAAGGACTTCTCTTTAATAACCGGGAAATCCACGAAACTGCTCTCTACCCTTGTTCACTTTTTTTCCTTCAGTAAACATACCCTTATTCACAGAGGCGATCCAGGATTTAAACTCCATGGGTTCAATCTTAAGATTCTTAGCATTGAACCCATTATATTTTAAAGTTATGGGTTCATATTTGCTATTTATTACAAGTGTAGTAACTTTTAACACATAAATTATGATTAGGAACGAAGTTATACGGGATAAGGTCGGAGTGGCTTCCGTGGAGGATAAGATGAGAGAAGCAAGACTGAGGTGGTTAGGACATGTAAAGAGGAGGTGTGAGAATGCGCCAGTCAGGAGGTGTGAGAGATTGGCGGTGCAGGAGTTAGGAGAGGTAGAGGTAGGCTGAAGAAGAATCTGGGGGAGGTGATTAGACAAGACATGACACAACTCCAGCTGACCGAGGACATCACCTTAGATAGGAAGATTTGGAGGTCAAGAATTAGGGTGGAAGGTTAGTGGGTAGTTGAGTTTTTGTCGCTTTGTGTGGGAGCGGTAGGGGCCTAGCCTCTTCTTCTTTTCTTAGTGGTATTGCTTAGGTATCGTGTAGACCCTTACTCTTTCTGTATTACTATGTGTTGTTCCATTTGTTTTATATTTGGATATTTTGTTATTGTATTTTTCTTGCAATCCTGCATCTATTACTTTCCTTTTGAGCCAAGGGTCTATCGAAAACAACCTCTCTACCCCATAAAGGTTGAGGTAAGGTCTGCGTAAATCCTACCCTCGCCAGACCCCACTATGTGTGATTACACTGGGTATCTTGTTGTTGTTATTGTCAAAAGTTAGGGGTTCATTCCTGCCTACAAGGCTAGATACGCCTCTGCTTGTTCACTTAAACAAATAGCTTTTGTCCACCACAAAAGTTGTATACCTAACCCACACACCAAGCCACATGCTTTTACCACTGAAGAGAAAGCCTTGGGGCACGAAGGACTTGGCTATCATTATAAGGCAGCATAGGCAGATATAGGATACTGCAAGGGGTTCGTCCAAACTTCCTTTCATCGAAATAATATACCGTATATACAAGGTCAAAATTATTTCTTTTATATAAAAAGATGTTGAATCCTCTTGGCTTCTTAGTATATTTAATTATTTATAATTTGAATCCCCTTAATGAAAAATTCTGGCTCCACCACTGCACAGAAAGTTATGCACCCAAGAGGGTGGCCTAATGGTCAATGAGTATTAGGTTCAAATCACCGCGGATGGAGTTACTTTACCAGTGGTGGTGGGAGGTAGCAGTACCCTCGTGGGATTAGTCGAGGTCCGTTGACCCCGACACTACGTTTAACAAAAAGATGAGGCAGAGGCTAGAAAGTTCTAACATCAAACATCTAATGGACAAAATATCTACACAAAAAATGGATCTGTCTACAATACTGGTATAATTCCAGAAATGCAATAGCATACCTTCAAAGAGAACAGGAAGCTGAAACAGCATACCAATCTTACGGCGGAGAGTGAGCACATCCAGATCACATATATCTTTACCATCCAAAAACACAGTATTGGAAGGGGGTTCCCACAATCGACTAAGTGATCGCAAGAAGGTTGACTTTCCACTACCACTAGGGCCTATGACGCCCATGATTACACCTTTGGGTATGTCAACATTCACATTGTTCAATATAGAAACACCCTTTTCCGACACCTTTGTCAGACCCCTTACCTGAATCTTGATTTCTGGGTTCTCTTCAATCCCATTTTCATTCGCTAAAAGATGCTCTCTTGCTCCTATAATAAACCAACCACAAACAAATTTCAAGAAAAGATGAAATTTTGCATCAGAATTCTTCTTTAAATTCAAGAAAAATGGTTTCTTGAAATTAGTTTTGTACTAACCTGGTAAAATTTCCATAGTATGATGAAATATCGAACTGCAGACCAAGTAGAGGAGAAAAGAAAAGCAGTTATATTGTGTTTTGGTTCTGTGGGAATGAAGATTTTTATATGGAGGAAAGAATCAACCTTCCCCACTTTCCACCAAGCACTAGGACAAATTCTTGTCACAAGTAACTTTCAACAATAATAGTGATGTTTTGTCAATCTCCTTCTAAATCTGAAAAATAAAGAATGTTTTTAAATGACTAATCTCATACTCTTATTATCTGAGGGAGGAAAAAACTTTTCTGCAATTTGTCACATTTGAAGTATTAACAACTTGGGTATTAATTATAACGGTGATTGATTCGGCCACTTTTGTCTGTAGATATAGTGTACTTGCGATTTTAAAATCATGACGACACCATTCGATACATTGAGTCACAGTAAAAAGAGCAAGTACACATGACTTACTGTACATTAAAATAGAGGAAATGGTTGAGAAGTTGATGGAGCCACATTCCTAAATACTTGGATCGAGTGGTGTACAAGTGGATTGGTGCGTGTGTCAATGATGGAGTGGAGCGACATGCCATGTAGTTGGGCTTGTTTGGATTGGACCGTGGTACAGGAAAGTTGGTGAGTTTGCTCCAAGCAGATTTTGGCTACTACTGTCTGATTAACTTAAAATTACAATTGATATGCTCTGCGTGTGGGGCCAAATATGCCCTCCATATAGGGCTGGGTAAGTCTAATTCTCTTAGGATTATGACACGTGTTAAGATTTAGTTATGATCGACTAGGTAATCTCGTAATTAGGTTAAGTGGAGAAATCGTTTAAAATAAGGACATATGTGAATTGAGTATTTGACAACAAAAGCATACGTGAGCTAAAATATTAACGGAATGCAAATGTGCTCAATATGCATGGCATATTTGAACTTCTTTCAATTTATTTTAAAGAATCGCATATATACATGCTACAATGACTTCAAACAAGAGATTGACAGGCTTCCCTTAAACTTTTGGTAATCCTAGTTAGTTTTATTGCTAATGATACTCCTAATATTGCAATATCAACTATGCCTCGGTCCTAATTAAGAAAGTTTAAGTCAGGTGTATGAATTTTCACTATCCATCTTGTTTCATTTAAGCTCGTCTTAGTCTAATGACTAAGATTAGGTATTTTGAGAAGTAATCATAGATTAACTCACTTTACGCAAGCTATTAACTTACTGTAACACTTTTTTTTTTCAAAATTCATTCGAAACCGACAAAGAACCTAGTTTATTTCAAAAGCTCGAAGCATTGGTCCCGAATAAATCTCAATTAGATCTTTAAGTTTCCATAAACTAAGGTGAGACCTACCTTATTATGATCATTGAAGTACTTTTCATCTCCGTCAAATTAACATTTTTTACACAAATTTTTTAAGTGGATTAAATCGGTCGAGTGATCTCAGTTGGAGATGGAATTGCACGTGCTTATGGATTGAACGAGATTCAAACTATGATCAACCAAATTTTGAAGTTTATAAGTTCAAGATTCTAATCCTATTAAGTTACTGAGATCTAAATTAATAATTTGTATACATTGAATTAATTTCTTAAGACAGAGGGAAGGCAAATATATAATTTGGATCAAATCTACTAAGTTCGGCCTAAATCGTAACCAAAAGCCTAGCTCCGTCCCCGACTACGATGCATATAATGAAAAACTATCTCGCTCTGCCTACCTTGTAGAGCAAACAAAAGATCCAAAAGCGCACAATCTATGTGAACAAACGAACTTTGCAAAACCAATTTATGTAGGGAAAAAATATTTTTTATTCTGATAAATTCGTGATATTCATATACTAAGTTATTACTATGTGAGCAAGCTCATGCAGACAAAATTGACCATAGTCTCAATATATAAAAAGAAACAAAGAAAGGGAGGGAGAGAGAGAGATATATATATATATCACTTAGAAGAAGACATATATACATTTTAGTACTTGGTGCTCAAGGAGGGGAAGTTGGCATATACAACAAACAACCTAGAATCATGTTTTCTTTCCAACTATAAATTGACTTTTCCTTATTTGTCAAACTATCTGCTCTCTGTTATTCATAAAACTCTGTTCCATTTTCCCTTTTATGCAACATTTTGTTATTTTTATCAACTTTACATCATCATCTTCAAAAACTTAGGAAAGAAATGGTGCAATGATCACTAACATACCAGAAAAACAACTTTGTATTGTTCATTTCCCCAAAAGAAAACATTCTTTAGAACTTATAGAATCTTTTAGTTCTCTTTTTTATTTTTCCATGACACAACTTGCAAAATTCATCAAACGCATCATCAAAAAAACAAAAACACCCACGCGCACACTCGTGCCGTGAAACTCAATCGCTCCTTTAAAACTTTAACTACCTGCCGCGTGAGAGTTAACGAGGAAGAGAGCGCGTGAAAGGATCAAACACTAAGGACGTGTTTGGTATGGCGAAAGAAAGGAAAATAGAAGTAGAATATTTACAGAAAAAGAATTTGCTATTCCTGATCAGACACAAAAACGAAAATAATAGTATTGGTAAAGAGCGATCTGTGAGAGATAGTTGAAGGTGGGTCTTCGTAGTTTCTTGATTTAGAACAGTGAATTTCGGAGAAATAAATAGCTGCAAAGAAGAATTGAAATGCGAAGCAATGGAAGAAGAAGCTAAATTGGTTCGAATGAACAAGAGTTGAAAATCATTTGGGTTTTCCCTCTACTTTCCTGAATCTTTCTAATTAGTTTTGGCGTGACTTTCCAATAAAGGCTGTATATTTTTCTAATTTGACTCTACCCCTTCAAGCTTAAAAATCGTATCTTGCATCTCAATTTCGTGTGGGATATATTTGAACTTGAAATGGGAAGCTTGAAAGTTTACCTTTTTAGCATTTTTTTGGTCTGTTTTTAGGTTTTTCCCTGTAGTTTACAGGCAATTTGAACTTACTGAATTGGGGTTAACATATATTTGTCTGTTTTTTGTCTTGGGTGTATTTGAACTTATTAAAAATTGAGGGGTTTTCTTGGTTTTAAGGTTGGAGTTCTGTTGGACTGAGAATTTGAAAATTTTCAAGATTGTGATTTTTGGAGGGAGAGTTAGTTGAGAATTATGGATCTTTATTTGGGGTGTTAACCCCTCCAATAGTTATAGTGTTGCAAGTTGGAATTTTGGACATGGGTTTTGATTCAGCATTGCCTGAATTGCTGTTGGAGGAGTATAATCTTGTTTCCACTATGGGTTTTTGGAATTGGGGAAAACCCTAATTTTGGTGAGTGGGACTTGGATACTGACCCTGAGTTCTTGTGTTACTTGAAAACAGTGGAAATTTTGTACTCTTTGCTTGTTATGTGTTGACAGAGATGCAAGTCATGCAACCGCCACATCAGCATTCGCGAGTCAGTCTTGTTGAACTGAAAGCTCAGTTAGTGAGGAAACTTGGTCCAGAGAGGTTTAAACAGTACTTTTATTACTTAAATAGGTTATTGAATTTGAAAATAAGCAAGGTTGAGTTCAATAAGCTTTGTCTTAGGATATTGGGCAGAGAGAATATTCCACTGCATAATCAGTTCATTCGTTCCATTTTGAGAAATGCTTGTAGCGCAAAAGTTCCACCGCCAACTCACGAGACTGATGTTTTGAAGCCTGGTGCAGCAGTTGGCAGTAATGAGTCCCCAAATGATGCTTATGAGCAAAATGGATCGCATGTTTCCTCAAGCCAGGCTTCAAGTCAACCAGGTTTGTCTAATGGGGATATCCTCCCATTATCTCCTCGAAAGGCCAGAACAGGATATCGTGATTGTAGGACTGGGGATCGCGGTACTGCGCTTGGTCAAAATGGGAAGACCAATCTCGCTTTTCAACAACCGACAGCGACAGAATCAAGTTTTGATGTTATGGAAAATGGGGATACCAATCCACCTGATGCACGGAGGTGTGTGCAGCATTATCAAGGACTCTTGCAGCAGGCTGATGATGAAAGGGAGGCATCTGGTCAAGAAACTGCTAGATTTTCTGTAATAAAGAGATCACAGGAAGGTCCGATTTCAGATGACGGGAAAGAGATGCATGCAAGGAGTCAGCTCCAAGCTCCGCTTGGGGTTCCATTTTTCCCGGTTAGTGTTGGTGGAGCACGTAAAGCATTGCCTTTGGCAACAAATAGTAGATGTGTTACCTCTTCTAGTTATGGTGCTTTATTGGATAGTGTATCACTGAGGGAACGCATGGAGCAGATTGGTGCAGAACAAGGCCTTGAAGGAGTGGCCATTGGTTGTGCCAACTTGTTGAACAATGGATTAGATTCTTACTTAAGAGGTTTAATTCGATCTTGTGTTCAACTTGTGGGGGCAAGGTCAGGGCACGAGCCTATAAGAAGCAACACCAGAAAGCAGCAGACCCATATGAAGCTCGTCAATGGCCTAAGACCCGGTCATCATTCTCAGATAAGTAGTGGTAGACCTTCAGAAGTCATGCAGGAACATGGTCCTAATAACTTGATATCGTTGCAAGATTTTAGGGTTGCCATGGAGCTGAACTCCCGGCAACTTGGCGAAGACTGGCCATTGCTGCTGGAAAAAATATGTACACGCGCATTTGAAGAATAAAAGCCATGCGCGAACTTTGTTATCTTCCAGTTGAATTTGTGGTTCCTACTGGATCTAAGGGCACTGTTCCTCTCAGGGTTTCTGTGCAGCCGCAGCATTACAGCTTGTGTGGCCCTTCTGAACCAGTCATCAACTCTTGAGGTCAATGTTGTCTCTTGAAGATATAGGCACGGTGCCCGGGATATTTGTCTCACCTGCTACAGGGCTTAGCTTTGCATGTGAACACCCCATTTCTTAGCAACCACTGAAAGGGACTTGAAGAAAGGAACACCCGCGTTGGTTGTGCTGTTGTATGATTAGCATAATTCTTTCTGGATATTTTCTGCATTCTCCCTCCTGTAATTTACAGTAAAGAGCAAATTTGGCACAAGTTTTGCAGGAATAATTATGTAGCCTAGGACTTCAGTAGAACGGTGAAACTAGATGATGCAATATTTGCTGTGTATCTTCAACATCAAGATTGATTGAACCTCAATATTGACAACAATTTTTCACTAGTAGGTTTATATCTTATGATTTTTTAGCAATAGATCGATGTTCATTGGGTCTATGACCCACTTTTGTATTTTATGTTTTCTTACTGTGTTCATTGTATACCACAGAACAGTTTGATTTTTTTATTCTCTCTCATAAACCATGATTCTAAATGTTGAGTTGATATTCCTCAAACTGACTTGACCATCTGCTCGACTTTCGATAACAAACTTATTTTTTGTTCTTGGATTTGGAGCATCCATAAAACTGATCTTAAATTATTGATATTCCGGCACTGAGTGAATTGTCAATGGTGTGTTATGTAGAACATGCTTTATAGGATCAAATAGAGCTTTTTACTACTATCCTAAAGCGTCCAATTCTAATATGATGTATGCCCACTTTTTTACTTACTCATAACAATGTTATTATTTTGGTACTGCTTAACTAATCCAAAGTGCTTTGGCAGATCAGATGTTCAACAGTCGTTTTTCCCCATTGCCTCAAGATTTTGTATGAGTTCGATTAAGTTCTTGCAATATACCTAGGGTGTCAGATGGGCCGTTTGGACTGAAGTTGGGCGGGTCAAGATGGACTGGATCAATAGATGAGAACAATGCCCAACCCGTCCAAAAGCTTACATGGACTAAGATGGGCGGGTCAAGATGGGCTAAATGATGGGTCATAATCCAACTTGTCCAACTTGACCCATTACTTTTACAAATTTCGAACTTACTTTCTATGATGTTATTTTATTTTGTATGATATTTGATTTTTTCATATCTTTATTTTTAAAATAAGAATAATATTTTTCAAATATTTTTCATTTTTTATAAAAGCAAAATAAATATATAAAATAATGGGTGGGAGGACAGGGGTAGTGGGGCGGAGGGGGGGGGGGGGCTGGGTTGTGGGCTAAGAAAAGTTTCTCATTTTTTATAAATTTTTTGTATAAGTAAAATAAATAAAAAAGAAAAAACTTTAGGGGTGGGGGAGGGGGGGGGGGGGAATGGAAGTGGGGATGGGTAAGTAAATTTTTCTCATTTTTTTAATAAAAGTAAAATAAATATATAAAATAGAAAATTTGGGGGTGGGGTGGGAGGGCGGGGTAGTGGGGGGAGGGGGAGGTTGGGTGATGGGGGTACGGGGGGAGGGTGTAAGAAAAAATTTCATATTTTTAATAATTTTTTTTTATAAAAGTAAAAAAAATATGAAATAGAAATTTGAAGATGGGGTAGGGCATGGGGGGAGGGGAGGGTAGGAAGTAAGAAAAAAATTCATATTTTTTATAATTTTTTTATAAAAGTAAAAAGAATATGAAATAGAAATTTGAGGATGGAGTAGGGCATGGGGTGGGGGAAGTAAGAAAAAGTTTCATATTTTTAATATTTTTTTTTATAGAAGTAACAAAAAATATGAAGTAGAAATTTGAGGATGGGGTGGAGGGGGTAGGTGGGGGTAGGACGGGTGGTGGGGTAAAAAAATTTCATATTTGTTATAAATTGTTTATAAAAGTAAAAATAATATAAAATAGAAATTTGAGAATGGGGTAGGGGATAGGGCAGGAGGTGGGGGTAGAGGTGGGTAGGGGTGGTAGCGAGGTAGGGCATGGGGTGGAGTAGGCAAGGTAGGGGGCAGAGCTGTGAGGGTGGTTCAGTGCTTGGGTGGGAGTTGGTGTAGGGGAGGGGGTAGGGTGGATGGATAGTGTGGTGGGTGGTTGGGGTGCGGTGTATTTTTATTGTTCCGAAATAATAAAGGGTTTTTTTAAAATAATTATTTATAAACAAAAATCTTAATCTAGAGTGTAGCTCTAATCATTAAGATTGAGGATTTTCATGAGTCAAGTTTGAGCATCATCATGAGTTCATTTGTGCTGTTGATTTATGATGAGTCAATTTAGGCTAGCCCAAACCAACCCGTCCTCAAAATCATTCTTGGCCAAAACAATGAAACCTTGGGCGAGTCATTTGAGTTTGGGCTAATTTTGCCACCCCTAAATATACTGCTGCTTAATTTAGTCTCTTTTTTTTTTTTTCCCAGAAAGATTTGAAAATCTTTTGTTTTATTCATTAGTTTCATTGACTAAGTTCACTTTGGTGGTCTGATTGCTTTAATGCACTAGATGATCAATTTCTTTTTCAGAGTAAAGTAAATGAAGTTCATGCACTGATAGTCAATGATATAGCATGAATGATTTAATGTGCATTTCTTTATGATATTTCGGTAATATTTATCACTTGGTTGCATTATTTGGTGGCTTATTTTGGTTTCATTGATGCGTAATTGCTGCTATATTCTAAGTGGCTGATTTTGTCAGAGAATTAGACAGTTGAGCTGGTCTAAAAAATGAGTTCAAATCCTTCATATAAAAAAGAAAAGAAAGAAATGAGCTCATATCCTATCCTGAGCTCGAAGATCCAGTGAACCCTTTCAAAGAAAATGTGGCAGTGGTGGTGTGCCTGGAATGTGAAGAAGAACGACAGACGGGTAAAGTAATTTGTTATGAAGATGGAGTAGAAGTTGGAAATAGAGCAGAAAACTGCTGATGATTTTTCTTCCCAAGACAAACTTTACCTACCGGAAAACAGAAAGGTCAGAAGAAAGTTGATCTCTTTCCTTATCCCTCTACCTATATGTCTTTTAGCTCTGAGTACTTGAATTCTTTTTTAAGAATATGTCTTTCAATTTGACTACTTGAATTCACTTTTAAGAATTGAACAAAAATGCATATCTTCTCTGGAAATAGTAGTATTTCGTTTTTTATGTATCTGGTTATATTGGAAGTTTCTCTTCCTTATTGGTTGGCTCTCGGTCTTTAAGTTTTTATGCTTCATGAATTTATTGCTATGTACTTTTCCTAATACAACTGGCACTTTTCTTGATATAAGTATTGCTAAATTATTGAATATGGATATATGAAGTTTCACCAATCTGCCTGCTAATGATCAACCAATATTGCTGTTCTGTATTCTGTGTATTCCCAAGCTAAGGATTTGTCTGTCAAACGTTATTCCATCTTGCAATAATTTATTCAAGTATTAATCAGCCTTAAATATCTTATGCTCCTTTTCTGTAAGAGATAGGCAGACACCTGGTAATTCTAGAAGAATATTTGATTTGGGGTAGCTAGTAGTTGGAACCATCCTCTTTTAACCATGAGAATTGATGTTTGAGTCACAGTGGAGCCAAGTTGGGAAGTCACTGTTGGGCTTCACGGTAGGAGAGGTTTTGGCGGCGGTTTGGGATTTTTTTTGAGGAAGGTAAGAACTTTTATATATATATCAGCACAGAGGTAGTGCTGAATCCCATATTTACTATTCAAAATAACAAAAGTGTGTCCTTGTTCTTCTTACGAGGATTCTGTAACATCTAGAAGTGATCATGCATCTTTAGAATTCTCTTTACACCAAAAGTGAAACAAAAGAAGACATCTTTCTTTACAAATTGTACGCTATATGCATGCGGGCACTGTTTGTTGGGAGTTTTTGCTCTATGGTACTTTATAAAGCAGTACGGGAAGTATATAACTATTACAAGTATTCGAAAGGATAAACAAAGATTCAATAGTTCAACTAGTAATCTGAAAATTACAAGATAACCACAAAACTGAAATTACAATTTTGTTGAAAACGAAAAAATGGAAAGCGGTTTTCTTTGAGTCGAGTGTGGCACTCTGTCCTTAAGACAATATTGCCCCGTATGTATCCTTTATACGTCCTGGACAATTTGTCTCCCAAGATAAAACAGCAATGGAACCCTTGAGCAAAGGAAACTCAAGAGCTACCGTGAAGAATATTGAGTAACGAAATGATGCTTGGAAGTTGTAGGAAGAAACCTGTTTTTGTTGTGTATTTTCGTGAGCTTTATGAACTGTTATTTTTCTGTTCTTTGTAGTACTCAACAATGGTGTAAGGGTGTGTTTATATAGGTGAGGGAGGGGCTGAAAACTGCCTCCATAATAGCCAAATAATGGCCATTATGGAGGTAGTAAAGTCACCAACATAAATGGTGAAAGAACCAACGGATTTGGCCATTATAGGAGGAGTAATTCAGCCAAAATAAATGGCTGAATTGAGTGCTTGACGTTTCTGTTTTGACCATCGAAATTTCGAACTTCGGGGACCAAAGCGTACATCTTGAAACTTCGGGGACCAAGCTGTACATCTTGAAACACGGGACCAAACGGTACATCCGAAAGAATTCTCGGTTCAAAGCGTACATCGAAACTTCGGGATCAAAGCGTACTTACGGCAAAGTTTTACGGCCCAAAAAGATAATATCGAAGGCCCCGACGGCCCACGGCCCACGACCGTGACCGTGAACCGGACCGGACGGGACGGGCGGGCGGCGGCGGCGCGCGTGTGGTCTTTCCTCGAACCGAAGCACATCTAGGTCCTCCTCCTTTAAACACATGGGATACCCCTTGGGGTCCCAAACCCCAAACCAATTTCGAATCTTATATACACAACAATTCTTTCTTCCTCTACCGATGAGGGAGAATTACACACAATACCACACTTTCCATGCTTCAAACACCTTACTTCGTGAACCAATATCTCTTTCATTTCTCAATGAAATTTGACGATTCTTGGCCCTACGGTTATCTACGTACTTAGTAGATCATGCGTGTGTGAAGAACCGGATTCTCCATCATACGTTACACTAGTGTTTAAGCCGTTAAAGTTGGTCGGTCGCAACTCCCGCCAAAGGCAAATTTCCAACAATCCCCTCTTGAAAGAGATTTTGGCGCACTCACATGGTGTCTTTTCATTTCAAAGCAATATTTCGGCGGACCGATGTTGCATAAGGAGAGGTAGCCTCGGCTTTGAACCTTCCATAGTTGAATACCATCGGACTTACTTACTTGCGCGGTGAACGTGATGTCTTGAACCGTCGGTGTTTAGTGTAAGCCAAGACAACGGTACCAACACAACAAATTCCCTTACTCTCTTCTTCGTAATGTTTTGTCCGTTTTGGCCATGGACAACGTCTTGGATTCTTAAGTGCGTTCAATTTGAGGCGGCCCGTCCTCGCACTTAAATAGGTGGTCTCCTACAAGGTATCTGCTATACCCCACTTCACAAGTGTTAGGAACCATTAAAAGTTTCCCAAAGACCTAACCTCGGCTGTTGAGGATCATTACGAGTTTTGAAAACTTAACCTTTACCCATCTGCAGATAGCACTTAACGTCTATCGCGGGAACGGCTTTGGATTTGGTGTTTCTTTTCGAAATCACTATCCGAAGTGCTCATGCTTCCACCTTTGAAGCGATCAACCGAACCTTTACAACTTAGTTTTCCCATTGAACCAAATTACGGGATCTCCGGTTCGTAAGGTTGGGTTTCCACATTTGTATTGGTCCGTATATTTTGGGTTTTAAGCCCATTCCCCTAGACAGCGAACGTTTGATCTCTGGGTAGTCCCTTAGTTTGTAAACAAGGAAGTGACACCGTGATGATCAAGCGCCATACGATCTTATGTCTCCGACGGATCCCGACAGATATGTCCAGACGCCGTCATCCGTGTCCTTCCTAAAGCCGATCGGCTAGCCACGGTGTATAAGCTGCTTTGAAGGCACGGGTTTCTCCCAATAAGGGACGTCCTCTAATGAGTCGTGAAGTTACTCAACTTCTTTCATGCTTTGTATAAAGCGATAAACTCCGATACCATCATGAATCGGTCGATGCAAGTTTGCTTAGAGGATTTTCCAAGAACCACCATACACATTTACTTGTGGCTTTGGTGTTCTTCGGATCGATGTCCGGTTTGCATCACTTGTGTTCTCCCGAACCATTTGGACATCGAGAATACAATAATCCGTAGATAAGCGAATAATTCGGATATCGTCATATCCGACTTAACGCCTTCTATTGATCATGTATTAAGATCATCGGTGAACCTTAGTTCAACTAATATGTTTGTAGGACGATACCGGGTCGGTTGTAGTGTGTACAATACATTGAACTACACGTGACTTTGTGCATATCACTCCTTGTCTATGGGTGCACCATGATTCCAATCGATCTATGATTCATATCCATTGGTGGCTTCAACGAGACTCGTCAACTATTGACCGATCCGTTAGATGTCTTAGAAATTCAATTCCTAAGAAGTCATCTCGTGATACACATATCTTTCATATCGAGACTTTGTTTCAATATGATTTTCACTCTCGAACCGTTGGTTTTCCAGCTGTTGGCTTTCTAACTTCGAGCCAATGTTTCGTGGTCGATTCATTGTTTTGTTTTATACGAGACTTTCGGGACCAAAATGTTAACATTTCGGGGACCAAAATGAAAGTTCGGGGAAGAAGCCCAACAGTTCGACAAACCAATTTCGATCCTCTTCTTCCAACTCTCCGGTTGGGAAGGTACATTTCAACACCCATGCCATGTAAGATTACAATGGCCCTGGATGTGAAGCTACTCACGGGGAGCACTTTTTACAACCCAAAGGTTCTTTTCCGGAGGAAGATCAACCATTACACAAGTATGGTTCTATATATGGAATCTATTTCTCTCTTTAGCTTCTTTCCAAAGCGGCGCTTTTGGAGATAACAATTATTTGTTAATTGTCCATGGTTCGTTCTCAACCATACAAGCTAGAAGGACCGGAACAAGTCTTTGTCCCCTCTTTGCTCCGTCTTGGTTCAACATCTAGAATCCACGAGTTCTGCAGATACGGAATATTAAGTTCGGATAGACAAGCAACTTTCGAGTCATGAAGATACGGAACGTCTAGTTCCGGACAGTCGAGCCCTCGCGGGTTCTTGTTAACCTTGAGCAATTACTCCTTTTTCCTTTTCCAAGGAAAGTTATCTCCAAAGAATTCAGACATTCTTTGACGCCAAGAGGCGATCAACACACTCTTGTTATTTGCGGATCCGGTGGATATGCAATCTACGATCTTAGGTCGAACTTGACTGTTTCGGTAGCCCATCTTTTACCAAGTTACCCCTCATAAATTGGGCGTACGACTTCGTGCTTGGCTAACACCGTTAGAGGCGAGGTGAAAATGAACATTCGTTTAATGAACGATGCTTCACATTCTCCCCCTCTATCACTACGAATTTCTCAATCCGTAGGCTTAGTTGATTTTCAACTTCGCTTTGTAGGCTTCAACAACTTCATCTTTGCTTTTCAATAAACAAAGGATTCCATACGTTGTACCATCATCAATGAAGATCACAACGTACTTGTCTCCCCCTCTATTTTGTATAAACTTCAAATCACCCAAGTAGGTGTGACTAAGTTCTAGAGGAGCGGTGCTTCTTTCGCTATTCCCTTGACGGAATTTGGAAAGGTGATTTTGCCTCTTCGTCTACCTCACATTCATTTTGAGGGTTTATGTCGACGTAGGCAACAATCTCAACATCGTTAGCTTTTGAATGACTTGCTATTTAACGTGTCTTAATCTATGATGTCATAGATGCACGGATTACAATATATCATTCATTTGGCTATAGACATATTGTACCACTCTTAGTTATTACGGACTGTTGGACTAGTCTCAAATCGATTTGACCAACAACGTCCTTTAACCAAGTTAGGAACATGTATCACCTCTTTTAGAGTGATCTCATTCCTTGAAGTCCTATTGAGGACAACCTCTCCGACCCCTTCTACTTTAGAGGTGGCGTTGCTTCACATGAACAACCTCTTGCCGTGGTTAGGGCGTAACCGGATCATTTGTGATCTAGATACGGCCTACTCCGGTTGCTTTGGCAGACTGAGTGTCCAATTTCTTTACTGCCTTTCTTTAGGCCTTCAGATCATTCAGGACCTGGAAACTCTGGCCCACCTTACTAGGTGTCCATTACTTTTCCTAAGAAATGAATTCTGGCACCACTCCAGTCGCCCGGAGGCTTTATATGACTGAGTGTCCAATATCATCATATCAAAGGAATTTTGGCCCACTCCAGTCGCCCGGAGGCTTTGTATGACTGAGTGTCCAATATCATCCTATCAAAGATCTTCTGCCAAATAGTATGACAGGTTCAACGTCTTTAGCTTTTAGACTCCTTTCGTTAAGATTGGTGCCCAGATAATTCTTGGCGCTTACTTAAGAGTGGTAACAGTTTTCGCACAATCAGTGGATCTTACTCCCTCGTATGTGCGAACATACTTTACACACTTTAGTAATTACACTTAAAAGAACGGATCTTCTTAAGTCATTTACAAAATCCAATCTTTAAACGGAAAAGAAGATGAGATTAAACTTCTGATTTGTTAAAGCATAAGGAATATAAATTATTTTCATATTCCTCCTTACTTTAATCCATTTTTAATCAGACATAATTTAATCTTTATTCTTGACAAGTAAGAAAAATACTTATCATTTAATCCTTATTCTTGACAAGTAAGAAAAATACTTATCCCAATTTCGGATTCTGGCTCACTTCAGTCACTTCATCAGACTGAGTGTCCATTTCCTTCTCACCATTATTCGGATCCTTTGTCTGGGACAGATATAGGCCTTCTGCTACAAGATAGAATAACATCTTCACTCCTCTCCTTTTGTCCCAGTTGACATCCTCAGGCTCTCGAGATCGCTTGTTTCCACCAGTCTTGGTAGCGGTGATACCATGAACACGTTCATCATCATCACTCTCTTCTACCAGAAAACCATTTCCATATCCAGATTTGGTCACACAACTTTTGACCGACATCTTTCGAACACTAATAGTAATACTATACAATATTGTCTTAAGATGTTGGGAGTTTTTGCTCTATGGTACTTTATAAAGCAGTACGGGAAGTATATAACTATTACAAGTATTCGAAAGGATAAACAAAGATTCAATAGTTCAACTAGTAATCTGAAAATTACAAGATAACCACAAAACTGAAATTACAATTTTGTTGAAAACGAAAAAATGGAAACTGGTTTTGCTGAGTCGAGTGTGGCACTCTGTCCTTAAGACAATATTGCCCCGTATGTATCCTTTATACGTCCTGGACAATTTGTCTCCCAAGATAAAACAGCAATGGAACCCTTGAGCAAAGGAAACTCAAGAGCTACCGTGAAGAATATTGAGTAACGAAATGATGCTTGGAAGTTGTAGGAAGAAACCTGTTTTTGTTGTGTATTTTCGTGAGCTTTATGAACTGTTATTTTTCTGTTCTTTGTAGTACTCAACAATGGTGTAAGGGTGTGTTTATATAGGTGAGGGAGGGGCTGAAAACTGCCTCCATAATAGCCAAATAATGGCCATTATGGAGGTAGTAAAGTCACCAACATAAATGGTGAAAGAACCAACGGATTTGGCCATTATAGGAGGAGTAATTCAGCCAAAATAAATGGCTGAATTGAGTGCTTGACGTTTCTGTTTTGACCATCGAAATTCTGAACTTCAGGGACCAAACTGTACATCTTGAAACTTCAGGGACCAAACTGTACATCTTGAAACTTCTGGGACCAAACAGTACATCTGAAAGAATTCTGGTTCAAACTGTACATCTGAAACTTCTGGGATCAAGCGTACTTACGGCAAAGTTTTCTGGCCCAAAAAGATAATATCAGAAGGCCCACAGCCCACGACCCGTGACCCGTGAACCCGGACCGGACGGGACGGGCGGGCGGCGGCGGCGCGCGTGTGGTCTTTCCTCGAACCGAAGCACATCTAGGTCCTCCCTCCTTTAAACACATGGGATACCCCTTGGGGTCCCAAACCCCAAACCAATTTCGAATCTTATATACACAACAATTCTTTCTTCCTCTACCGATGAGGGAGAATTACACACAATACCACACTTTCCATGCTTCAAACACCTTACTTCGTGAACCAATATCTCTTTCATTTCTCAATGAAATTTGACGATTCTTGGCCCTACGGTTATCTACGTACTTAGTAGATCATGCATGTGTGAAGAACCGGATTCTCCATCATACGTTACACTAGTGTTTAAGCCGTTAAAGTTGGTCGGTCGCAACTCCCGCCAAAGGCAAATTTCCAACACTGTTTTCCATCTATTCTTCTGCCTGACAAGGCTGCCAGAACTATTCCAGCATGCCAATAAGTCTTCTGTTGATCATGGCATTGTCCATTTGATTCCTTTCATATTTAAGAATAATTGCCAGTGTTGGTCAATGACTTCACACTGCAACAAAAGGTGACTGTTTTTCTCTGGTTCTTTCCAACAATTATCCCTTTGCCTTTAGTGAATGCCATTTGATGAGTGTCAACCAGTTTGTACACCACTTTCTTGAGCCCCTCTATCAATAATTTGGAAATTATCTTTCCTATCAAAGTAATAGGTCTAAAATTTCTCAATTCCTTTCTCCGTTATTTTTTTTGGGATGAGAGCTACATAAGTTACATTGAGACTTTTCTCAAAAAATTCCCGAGAGTGAAAATTATGCATAGTCAACATAATGTCCTCCTCGAGTATTTCCCAGCAAGAATGGAAAAACCCATGCTATAACCATCAAGTCCAGGAGCTTTGTCAGTTGCACATAGTTTAATGCTTTCCAGTACTTTGTGTTCATTAAAGGGTCTTTGCATCCATTGGTTTTCTTCTTCAATGAGTTTTGGACAATCTCTGATACTAAAATTTGGCATCCACTCTTCAGACTGCGTACAATTGACCCTTGTGGTCCGGCCCTTCCCCGGACCCCGCGCATAGCGGGAGCTTAGTGCACCGGGCTGCCTTTTTTTTACTCTTCAGACTCAGTTTATAGGTTCTGATAAAAAAGCTAAAACTTAGTATCCCTTTAATGACCAGTCCATCAATAGTGTTATTCTCCTTTGAACATTTCCGCCTCGTTTGAAAGACTTTTGTGTTCCAGGATTATTAGTTCCTTCATACTTTTCCATTTTGGGTTCGTGCAACTGACCACATACATCTGCTCATTTATCGTGCTTTCGTTTGTACAGTTTCAGGAAGAGATAGAGCTTACATCTCACAGTCTCGGAAATCCACCCCATATTGCTTGCTCATTTTCAGTACATTTTTATGTTGATCGGGTCGGTCAACAACAACAACAACAAATACCCAATATAATCTCACAACGTGGGGTCTGGGGAGGGTAGAATGTATGCAAACCTTACCCCTACCTTTGTGGGGTAGGGAGACTGTGTCCGATAGACCCTCGGCTCAACAATTTCCACCAAAACAGGCCTTATTATTCAAAGCAGCTGGAAATCCAGGCCCATATTAGTTTTATGTGGATGTGATAAGTTATGTAGCATCAAGTAGGTGCAGATGCAGAATTACTCTTCTTATATCAGATTACACTAGTTAAATTCCAGGCCAAGTGAAGTTGGACCGGATTCTATTGGGTTTTACTAACTGCGAGCCCCTAAAATCTTAGCTAGTATCTGTGGACACCTACAATTTTATGCTTTACTTGATATTCAACTTTTGAATAGGATTTAACATGTGTATTCAGTGATTTAACATGTACAGCAATTGCTGTTTGGTATTTCTCTTCCGTTCTGATTCCATGTAATAGTAGATTACAACAGTCACGATGAACCTGTTCTTGGGCCCAGGTGGGTTCACGTGAACCCAGTAACTGTTGCTCAGACCCTGCATATTTATTAAGCCATCCACTAAATATATATAGTTTGCTCCGAGGAGAAGGATGATGTTTGAGTCGCTCTCCTCGTAACTTCTGAGGCAGAAATGATTCTTGATATTTTAAAAGATGACTTGAGGAAGTTACCTGGCTAGGTAAATTACTTATTTCTTCAATTTGGTGAAATTTCTCCTCTTCCTTATTTTGGCATGTAGATTAAGGTCGATTCTTTTGCATCACAATTTCTGTCTGTGGATTTGGGTTCTGATTGGAAGAAAAAAGAAGGATTTGGATTTTGCATGAAATGAGCCTAGCAACTTGCATGCCATTGTTGTTCTTGATTATCCCTTTCTGCTTTTGATATCATTTTTTTCTCTTCCTAAATGGATCAGCAGAACAACTACTTAAACTTATGCCTTGCATCCAGGACAGATATGGATATCCAGAAGGAGGAAGCAAAATTGAGGCAGTGCAAGAGTCTCCGTCAAGTTGGAATGCCAGAGTGCTGCATTGCCGCTTTATTGGCTAGTATTGGGGAATAAATACCACACCTTGTGGAAATGTGGTACAATTTCTTGGTCCTAAAGATACCCTAATCGCTTAAAATAAATAGGTATCGGATCCTAGCTTCAGTTCAACTATTCCAAGCCTTTTCCATTCACCGGAACTTCTCTGCCCTCTTGGTAAAAAATTTCCTACTGTAGAGGTTTTAGATTTAAGTGACTGATTGGATTATTTTGGACAGACCTCCCTCCCTTAATTCCTGTTTGTCTCTTTCTATATGTGAGATTTTAAGTGACTGAATTATTGATATTCTTACTGTAACCTACTGTCCTCTTCCATACCTGACTGGCATTTACAATTTCCCATAGGACACATACTTGAGTAAATGGTTGTGTTCTATTTCGTTGTATTAGCTGCTAACATATTTAACAGTTCTCTTTAAAGTGGTACTCCTCGGCACAATGAGGCTGGTGGTTATACTATGACCTTTTCATTTTTATTTTGTGGCTGTCGAATCCTGTCCAGTGTCCAGCGCTCAGTTTGTACTTGAAAAGTATATATATGGAGCTTTGAAGTTCCAGATATTCGGCTTCTTGTTGATACTGAAGTGTCCGGGCAACTGAGTGCAATGTAAAATGACAATGTCTTGGTATATAATTACGCAAAGTTCATAATACAGCACCCAAGTCAACCTCTTAGCAACACTTCTCATTTGTTGTACATTCAGCTGTATATGTTAGCATAATAGTATAATTTAACATCGCGGAGGAAAGTTGAGCTCTTCACAGTTCTTTTTCTCTCTTTAATACTGAAACATGATCATGGGGCTCTTGACAAAGATGGTATATTTACAAACCGAGACCATCATACATAAGTCTCCATTATGGTCATGCTAGCTATATGTAACTTATCCTATGCTGACATGGACATACAATAGTTTTGTACCATATCATGTAATTAAAACTACCCTTGGGGCTCAAGAAATGGAAGTTGCCATACATGTCTGGACTCTTCAGACACTTTTATTGTTGTTGAAGATGCAGCAAGTTGTCTATTGATGAGCATGTTCTGAGGAGAAGGATGAGTTAGCACTATGAGTGGACCATACAAATATCCTCCACAATGGTCTGCGCTTGCGTTTATGGTGCCTAGGTGTCACTTCTGACTCGTTTTTTCTGAGCATTTCCCACATAACCTGAACATCCTCGTATCCACAAGTTTGTATATCATCACGAAGCTTCAAAAGCCCGGCACCTGAAAAAAACAAAAGTCAAGGTACAAACGCGTAAGTGAATCTTCAATGCTACTGCTTCTGTTTTCAGAACATACAAGATATATCATTTTTTCACTTTTCCTGTCAATATTGGCTAAAGATGTAAAACGTGTAAGCTTCTCTTTCATTCCGATAAATCATAATATATCACACTATGCTGCACAAAATAATTCCAATACTTGTGGATATATGGTCTTCACCTAAAGACATATAAAGTGATAGATGCTTTGTGTTGATACTCTGAAATTTGGACCATTGAGGAATCGGATACCTTGGCTACTCTATGTGGCCATTTCAGAATCTAGAATATTACTACTATCTGCTTATCTTGAACAGGATTTTTTTTTTACAGAAAGTGACACTACGATGTCGTTTTGACTTCAGAGTATTTGAAGACACTTATCGATAGCAATAGAAAAACAGATAAAAGATTGCAGAAAACAAAGCATATATTTGGTTGGTAGAGGCTTATGTTACTAACAAGTTGGCCTGTGTTTGGGTTCTATGTGGACCTTAAGATATATTCTAAAAGAAATCAGATGAGTGGATTCTTATGGCACTAAGCTAGTGGATAGAAGGAATCACAAATAGAATCCTAAAAAATATGCTTTCCATTTTATAATATATGAAGTGATCATGAGTCATGACCTAAAGAAATGGTACTTACTACTTTAGACATGAATGGACTAAGATTGATTTGAATTGTTTGCATATTTGGTATGTTTCAGTGCTTTTTACAATTAAGATAAGACTGCAATTTTAGGTAAACAAAGCATGCCTAACATTTTTTTTGCCACAGTGTAAGCATAATCATTTCTTGTATAATGTCTGGAATTTCCTGCACAATTCTAAACATAATTCAACAGGGAATGTAGATAAATAGCTTGTTAGGCCGAGCTTCTGCAAGCCCAAAAGTGCTTAGTTTAAATTTTAAAAAGCTAAATTTAAAGAATGTAGGTGTTTAGTAGTAACTTTCATTTTTGTAATTTGACATTTAAAAACACTTTGAAAATATTGGCCAAACACAAACACTTCTCAAATGATTTAAGGGCAGCCCGGTGCACTAAGCTCCCGTTATGCGCGGGTCCGGGGAAGGGACACTTTGAAAATATTGGCCAAACACAAACACTTCTCAAATGATTTAAGGGCAGTCCGGTGCACTAAGCTCCCGTTATGCGCGGGTCCGGGGAAGGGCCGGACCACAAGGGTCTATTGTACACCGTCTTACCTTGGTTGTTTCCACGGCTTAAACCCATGACCTCCTGTCACATGATAACAACTTTACCAATTACGCCAAGGCTCCTCCTCTCAAATGATTTAACCAAACATTAATGGCTACTATCCCAAAATGTTTTTGCAAAAACAATTTTGATAAGATGTACTTCTCAAAATAAGCTAAGCTAATTTCGACAGCTTGGCCAAACAAGCTAAAAATAACACACTCCTACCCCACCAATACCCAAAAAAAGAGAGAAACATTTACAACTTCAATGAACTACAATTAGCACTTTGCCATAACTTTTTTGAGCTTATGGAGAAGTCTTAATTTTTTCCTAATGTACACATTTTTCACTTAAAGAAATAGTTTTATCAACTAAAAGAAATATAATCCATATGACTAATATAATTGAATGTGGTCCTTCTGAAAGGCGATAAAAAAGAAAATATTGATCTAATTAGCGGCAGGATTTAAACACACAATAGCATATTAAAGTCATATATGGTATATCTAAATTAAAGAATTTGGTATCTGCTACTGAAAATTTTTTGGATTATAAAGTTAAAATTGTTGAGAATGTCATAAAAATGCTTTACCTCAACAATTATGAAAGCAATTTTTTAAAATATATTTTCCGGTGCCTTCAATTAATTTCCGAATTTTTTTTAATCTATTTTATTTTCCACGTGCATATATAATAGATATTGCGTGCTGAGTTACATGAGCATATTCTCCTTCCATCTTCACAACTACACCTCCCAACTCCCACCCACTCACCGCACCGTCAAAACCAGTAACTAAAATGAAGAGAGAGAGAGAGAGTCCTTTAAATGAATAAAGGATATAAAGATGTAAATTTTCTTTGATAAAAGAAATTTCAAATATGGTCAAAGCCCCTATAGAAAAGAAAATCTTATATTTCATATGTGTAAACACAATATACCCAATATAATTTTATAAGTGGTTTTGTAGAGGGTAGAATGTAACACACATTAATTACACCCTACGTTGGGAGGTAGAGACTGTTTACCAAAGACCTTCGAGTTAAGATAGACATTTCATATGTCTATTTCCTTAAAAACTGAAATTTTATGTTTTCCAGTTCCTGTCTTATCTCACGACTTCCCCTGCAAAAGGGGTTGAAAAGTAGAAGAAAACAGGGAAAATCGTCTCAAACGAGCAGGGGCGGAGCCACCATTCGAGTTACGTTCGACAGAATTTAGTAATTTTGACTCAAACGTGTATTTATATTTAAAATTTTATTTAATGAATAAATAATTTAAAATTGTAACCCATATATAAAACAAACACATGCATATGTACCCTTAGCATGTTCGCCGAATCACAGTTGAATTCCCAAAATTCTAGTTTTTCTAAGGAAAATTTAAAGAAGGAAGAAAGTAAAGAGAAATTTCTTTCAATTCAATAAATCATTTGGAAATGATCCTTTTTCAACTGCTAATTTCACGAACAGAGAAAGAAGAACTAACCATTTTTGCGAGCTTTAACACGAGCAGAAACAGCAAACCAAACACGCCTAACAGGAAACACCATTTTATGCCACCAATCATCCATCACTTTCAATTTCTTTCTACGACACCTTCCTCCCAATCGATTCAACAATATCATTAACCCGGTCAGACCTATTTTTTCTTAAATTCTTCGAAAAACAGAAACAAAATTAGTTCCACACAATTTTATTTTGAGAGAAGAAGAAATGAGAATACTGTTAGGCTCAATGCCACTTTTCTACTTTTATATATGGAGTGGAAATTAATGACTATTTTCCCACTTTGAATGTACCCCGCCGACACGTGACAAAAACGTGACATGCTTAAGTGGGAACGCAACAACTAAACAAAAATTCTGGTGATTTTTGGCCGGTTTGACTGTGCGGTTTTTATGTGAACATTTTTATTTTTATTTTTACTTAATAAAAGTAGAGAAGATAGTCAGTTCAGTTGCTAGCATATCTTATCTGATATTTCAATTTCCCAAAAAATAGGGAAATTATAATTTTGTCGGTGGTAATAAAGCATTTGTGATTGGTTTTTAATCAGATCAATAATATTTTCAATCCAGAAAAAGGAATAAAAGGACCAATACACTAGTATTTGTATGCTTTGAGAAAGTGAATAAATTCAAAAGTGGATAAATTCTCTTTTCATTTCAATTAATGTGAGTCACGTAAACATCTTTTACAAATAAGTTTTACCGTTTGTTTCATTTGAGAAGTGAATAAATTTAAAAGTGGTTAATAGATTCCCCGTTTGTGTCAATCCATGTGAGTCATAAAAACGTATACATGTAAGTTTTATTGTGATAAAATTTATCTGTACACGATATTTTCATGACTCACATCGCTTGGAATGAAAAGGAGAATCCTTTTCTCTAATAAAAAGTTCTAATTTGTTTTAGTTATCTGAACATGATACTAGTACATGATGTTTTCATGATTCACTTCGATTGGAATGAAAGCAAAATCATTTTTCCTTATGAAAAGTTTTAGTATATTACTAATTTTTATCTGAACGTGGCATTAGGTGGAGTTGTATTGTGTTGTGCAATTGCCGTGTAGTGGTGAAAATGCACCCTTGTAACAACCGGACATCAATAAATTAATTTTTTCAAATTCATTTTCAGTTTTGGAGTTCTCAACAACAAACACCTACCCCTCTATGGTTAATTTTCTCCTTTCGTTTCAATCGAAGTGCGTCATAAAAACATTGTGTTCAAATAAGTTTCTACCGTAATAAAAACATATTTGTAAGACTCATATCGATTGAAATGTAAGGAGAATATTTTTTCTCTAATGAAAAGTTCTAATTTATTACAAGTTATCCGAACAAGGCATTAGTACACGAAGTTTTCATGAATCAAGTCAATTGGCACTAAAGGAGATTTTTTTTCTTATGAAAAAAATTGATTTATTACTAGATTTTATCTGAACATTGCCATTAAGTGAAATAAAAAGATGTCCAGTTGTTATAGGGGTACGTTTTCACCATTGCACAACACAATACAATTCAACCTACCCGCATGCACACGATTTCTAGAGACTTAAAATTATTTCTGAACAATAAAGCATAAACAAGTCATACAAATTTATGGGACAAATCTCAACCTTTATTAATGTCTCAATTATATACAAATGCACACGGATTGAAAGACTTACAAATGGATAAAAAGCCTTAGCCAAATTATGTCTACAAAAAAAGGGTCTGCCAGCGGCAGTTACAAAAGGGAGGGGCGTGAACAATTAATTACGGAAGGACATTCAAATTGACGATTGACGATTTGATATTCACTACCTCCTGCTCAAAAGTTATAGATTATGCGAAGTTCGTATGTACAATGGAGTTGTAAATGAGTAATCGTCCATATATAAACTTAAAATCTTGAATCAATTTCATACTTTTAATCTAACAAACCTAAAGCTTGGGTAAAGAATAAGGTTTTCAAAATAGAATTCAATTTCTCCAGCTCTTGGACAAGATTTCCATTAGCATTATGCATTAGCCCTCCGTCGAATACACCTCAGCAATCGGGCCAGTCTTCTTCCTCAAATATCCCTGAGGATCTTTCTAAAGTAATATTTTTAAAGGTTTTGATGAACCTTTAGATATCAGCTATCCTGGAGATAATAATAATCCTATAGATGTTGATCAAATTTTTGATTTCTCATCTCCGGGTAAAAGGCCAAGGTCATCTACCTTTCCTACTCGCTGATCGAGTAGAGTGTTTAGAAAACAGTCCAAGAAGGTTCGAGTAGCAAAAGGACTAAATGTGAAACATCTAAACCTCCTTACTCAAGAAGTGATTGTGTTTTCTCAACTGAGGAAGAACCATCTGCTCCTGAACAACCCAGTGTGCCTCAAGAAAGGGAAATCCCAGATGAAACCCCCTTGAAACAATTTTTTCCAAAGGGACTTTCCAGGACTACAAGGACAAGTACTGCTCCAAATGTTGCCACATATACCACAACATCTCAGCCAACATCCGAAGAGACACACGCCACAACATCCTCCAACAATACCAAATTCATCAGTTTAGACATGTCTGATTCATACATTGAGGTATCTGCTTTCTCAGATAAATTCTATTATAAAGTTAACCATGAAATGTGAGATTTTTACAAGAATAGAGTAATTAGGATTGAGAGAGTGTTAGATATTGCTTTCTGTACTGAATATGGTTTGGTAGAATTCTTAAAGGACAAACATCTTCTTAGTTCTATCACTGAAAAAGAACCATATGTTGATGAGATAGTAAGGTTGTTTTATGCGAACTTAAGCTCTGCTATAAATGATACCTCCTCAAAGAAATTTGGGAAGGTATATCTCTATAACAAGGTATATCTTTTTACGCCTGCTATCATAATCAGTGTATTGGCCAAAATGGTGGAGATAATGTTAGAGAAGCTGAACAGGTGATAGACAATAAGGATGAAGTAATTGAATACCTCACTAGAGGTATAATGAAGAAATTAATCCCTAGATGTCTAGCCTCCAAACTAACAACCTTGTTTTTCACCATCCATAAAATTGTTATTCACAATTGACTTCCTTCAATTAATGAGTCAATTATGACATCTGAACAAGCTACCCTATTGTATAAAGTTGGGAAAGGTTTGAAAGTTGATTTGGGGAAAATGATATTTCATCAAATTGCCAACTTGGCTGAGAAAGAATCAACTTCAATCCTTCATTTTCCCTCTCTGATCTACAAAGTAGTAACCACCCAAGGCTTTGAGCCTAAGAGAGAAGACACTTTAGGGAAGGCTCATGAGCTTTACATTGTAAACAAAGCAATTTTGAAGAGCAAGGACAGAGTCATCGACTTGCCTTGGAAGAAGGAAGCTGAAAGTGAAAATGTTGTAAGAAATGTCACCAACATTCTGGGCAACACTGGTCTAGGACAGTCTACACTGTCTACAGAATGGCTTGTGGATCAAACTGAAAAAATCAACCAACATATTTCTGAGGTTTATGCTGCAAGAAATCTCCTGATACAAGCTAGAGACCATTTCATGATGCTACTTTCTTCACAAAAAGAGGGAGATAATGATGATGCAGGGGGAGGAAACTAAAGCTGATATGATGCAGAAGTAGCTGAAGCTGTTATGCATGGGTAGAAAGTTGCTATATTTGAGAGGAAAGTCAAGAAACATTGTTATGTAGGGGTAGAAAACTGCTGGAAGCTGCTGCTGATGTATGATGAGCAAGGAGGAAGTTGAATGATGTTGCTAAACCTAAGCTGTAAATGTTTGTTCAATGGTTTGATGGATTGATGTGGATATTTGTTGACAATGATTTATTTCTATTCGTGTTTTGTATATATTGGATGATATGTGTATATATATGCTCATATTGTTTTCTAATCCTATGATTGGTATACACATGTTTGTGTGTATGCCATCACATGTTAAGGGGGAGCATGGCCTTGAAATTGTTGATCACAGATGTTGGACAACATTTGTGACAACACCATAAGTCAACTTTACATTTTAACGAGTTTTGTGAAGAAAGGTAAAAAAAGGGTGATTGTTAATGTTAGATTTGATGTTGTGACATTTGACCCAACATATCTCATGTATATTGATTTGAATGTATAAAAATGTTAGGACAAATGTTGCACAACATTCCGACCAACATTTTCAGTAATGATTTTGCCTTACTTCACGTAATGATTAATATGTAGTAAATATGACTTGGCAAGGTAAAAAAGAGTTGGTAATCACATGTGAAGAACGAGTCAAGGCTGCTGCTTTTTGTGAGGAACAAGTCAAAGTTGTTAGAGGTTCTTGCTCCTTAATCGTCTCCAACCAACCCTACCAGCTGCACACCTTTCCCTCAACATCCACAACCGATCGATGGGCTTTTTCAAGGAAGACTCTCTACTATAAATAGAGATGCTACTACAATGAATCGATATCCAGAATCAGAAAGCAAAAATATCAAGAGAGCTCTCGGGATTTCATCTTAGAAATCTGGATCACCAGTGTTGCCTGAGTGTGTTGACCACATTCTGTCCAACATTACAATTGTTGTTTAGATTCTAGATTAGTTTTGTATGGAGCGATTGTAATGAGAGGTTGTCTATGTCTACTTAGTTAGATTTTTCAGGCAGAAGTCATCTGCGACTTCAACTTTTAATTCCTTTTCGTTTTATATTGTAAATCTGTAAAGAATTTGTACTGTTGTATATAATATATATACAATACATTTGGTCATTGACCATCATAAGTTATATAATATATATAACTTATGAAAATTTAAACATTTGTGTTTTTTAAATTCCTCTTTACTCTTTAAAGTTTTTATTTTGCTAAGTGTTGTTATTGATGTCGGACGATATAACTGTCAACATTCGGAACAGAATTGACGTTCGATTTATTTCATCTCTTGTTTTTTTTGTTCCCATAGCCTTTGACACCCTTCACTTACAAATAGATAAAATGCCTTGGCAAAATTCTATCTACAAAAAGGGATCTGCAAGCGGCAATTACAAAGAGGAGGGGCACGAACAATTAATTACGGTTCCACTACCTCCTTGTATGATTATGTGAAGTTCGCATTTACGATTACATGAGATTTGTAAATGAGCGATCGTGCACATCTATAAACTTTAAATTTTGAATTAATTTCTGCTTTTAATCTAACGAATCTTAGATTCGGGTAAAGAATAAGGTATTCAAAATTGATTCCATTTCTCCATCTCTTGGACTAGATTTACAATTTTCATAAACAATACCGCTCCATATTATTTAGTGTTATGTAGAGAAATTAAAAAGATATTTAAAATCAACAAAATGACAAAGAAAGAAAAGCAACCGCCAAATATATTTAAAATTATTCTTGTGACATTTACACTTACCATGCACTTGGAGTTATGGATTTATGCCTTTTAAGAAAATGTTAAATCACTATCAAAGGATTTGACTCGTTCGAGAGAAAAAAATTAACTCGTTATTTAAAATTTAAAAAAATGTTATCCCATAAGTGGGTAAAAATATCGTTAACTGACCATTTTTCTGTCCTATTTTTTAAAAATAACTACTATTATTTTAGAGTTTCAAATTTTATAAGTAAAATTTTAGAATAATATAAATAACTATTTATGAATTTTACCAGATAAGTGACACCTAATTTGTGGTTAAATATATCATGCCGTTTAAGTTCCCCATTATTTTTTCTTTTCACATAGTGAGCAGAAAATCTAACCACGGATTCCACTGAACTGTTCACACTGCTTGATCGGCAAAATTATTTGATTGAAGGGGAAAAAGAAATAGTCAACTATGGTAAGAGAATTACATCAATCAAGCGTAGTACAGACTATAGAAAGGGCTTCGTTAGTGTCGGCAGGAGTTTGGACCACGTGGTTAATCAGTTGGTAATGAATTTTATATTCATAGTAAATTATTGGAGTCTCTATATGAGTTATTGTTGAGAAAGAAAATGATTAATTAACTGAAACAGAAAAACAGTAATTAATTTTATTTTAGGGAGCAATCTCTCTACCTCCCAAAGTAAAGATAATGTCTGTGTACACTCTACTCTTTTCAGATCCTGCTTTTTAAAATTTTACTAAGTATGTTATTGTTGTTGGAGCAAAGAAGTTTGGCCAATTACATGAGGACAGTTGAAAGGATCAACTGATGGCTTATGTTTTAGTGACAAAACAAATCGTTTGATCTATTTCTCCCTTTATTTTCTACTATATTGGTTTTAATCTTGTCTTGGTTACGTCTTAAAAAGATTAAATATATTTAGGCTTTGTTAACTTTGTTGATTATCGACAATTCTTTTGCTTTTTTTCTTTTTAGGCCACAATGTTGTACAACTTGAGGCCTCATTCATGCAACCTTAATCTATGTAGGCAAGATTAACATCGAATTTATTCTTGACTCGTTTGAAAGAAGAAAAAAAAAAGAATTAACTTTGATCAAAGTTATTTTTCTCAACTCAGTTACATTGTCGAATCATAGTCACACTGCTACTATGTATTATTCTATTATTTAGTCTCCCAAGCGAGCAATAACCTAAATATAGAATGTATATTATCCTCTTATATGGACTAAGACTTTGATGGATATATCACACTTATTCTTAGATAACAAAATTTGTGACAGACTCATCCATTTTTAAATCATCACAATTTCATAATGAATTTTTGCTTTATTACGTCAAATATTCCGTGATCGATTAGTAGAATTCATCTTTAATCAAAATAAATATTCATCACAAAACTATTACAAATATTTTTGACAAAATTCTTATTTCGTCTCAAAAATTTTGCGACGGCAAAAAAATTATCATAAATCTGTCACAAGATAGAATCTTCGGCACAATTATTTTTTCTTGTGTGTTGTAGTCCATGCCGTATTTTCTTATTGTTTATAATTTTGAGCCGCTATAATCAGAATCTACTACATGATAAGCTTCATATCAAAATAATTAAAGTGAAGTAATTTTTTTTTTTTGCCTTTTTCCTGTCTCGTCCAATAGTAGTATTACCAGTCACTACAATAATGAAATTGAATCGACAAAGTTAATTCTAAGTGTGTTATACGTAATGAATTAATGTATCGTAATAATTGAAAAGCACACATCTATATGTAGGAATCTTCCCTAAATAACACAAGAAAAGAAAAAGAGAAGGAACAAGAAAAGAAGAAAACAAAGTGTAAAGAAAAAGATAGACAAAAAGATTTCGTTTGCATTTCGTCAACTTCAACTAGCAGTTAGTGACCCCAAATAGTATCACTTTTTATGTTAAACTATTCAAAAATCTAGAAGCCACTTAATTAGCACCTAAAACTTTATGCTTCTACAACTTCAATAAGTACTTAATTCTCATCAATTTTTTTATTCCATAAAATAGTTTGATCTCCAACTAGATGGTGGCTTTGATTTTATTTTTCAGATTCCTTTTTCCCTGGATGACATTTAATTTGCTAAAATAGACTATTTTAGTGGTTTTATTCTTCACTAATCATGATTGTATGTTTAAATAATTTGAAGTGAAACCTATAAGTTATCATTAAGGCAAAAAATTAAGCACTTTATTAGGTTTTGAAGATAGTTTGATCAAGTAATGGAATACCAAAATGGACCACTCTATTCTGTTTTAGAAGTGGGAATTTCATGAGGCATGAAAACACTAGCTCACCTACCTTGAAAGAAACCCTACACCACAAAAAAATGGACTTTCTTTATGCAACATTAAGTACTACTCCTATGTAATTTCTACAAATTTTAAATTGAGAAACGGGGGGATTGAAGGGAATTTTGTGAAGTTAATATATATATATATATATATATATATGTATACATTACCAGATACAATGGAGGTAAAAGAAAATACTAGTTGCCCTTGCCAAATTTTAGTGAACTAAGTTATCTGGTACACGTGCTGGTAGAATTAGCAGATACACAGTGGAATTAAATGAGGTATAAGTAAGCTGGCCTAAACGCTACAAAATTTTAAAGAAAAAAACAAATTATTTGCGTACAACAGATAAAATTGACTTGATATTTTAAAATTTCTTTACACTGTAAGCAAATATAAATTAAACCAGTTAAACTCTTCTATATTCCGAGACTGAAGAAGACACTCCATTCCTAAGTCATTGAAAATTGAAGGGCACAACATTAATGCTCAAGTCTTGGCATTGAATCAATTGGATTTTGACTTGTTGTCCCTCCATCAATTTATAATGCCTTTGGCATCTCTTTCATTAATTGTTTATTATTTTTTCGGTATGATGAATGATGTATACAAAACGGTTCTCAAATTCGTCATAAGAGCCATTCTTTTTCGATTGATTCAATTAAGGACAAAGTTCGGCACGATTATAAAAAGATCTTAATACTAGTATATCTTTATGACTTCGTTTGATTATAGTATTTTAACGGTAATATGGACTTTTGATTTGATTAATCTGATTGTCATCTTTAATATTAATTACTAAATTTATTACTCCATTAGGCATGCTTCAAATTTTAGCACCAGTGAGAAATTGACCTTTTTATCGTTTGATACCACGGCTTCTAATATGAACCTTTTCCTAATAAAAGTTATGCATGTTGAGAAATTACATGGTATATACAAGATTTAAATTATTTTCTTATGGATATAGAGTAGATATTGAATCCCTGGCTTGTTCGTTTGTTCTTTATATTTTACTTAGGTAAAAATCTTGACTCCATCACTAGTATGGTCAGTGCCCAAAAAAAATACCGAACACCGAGTGGAAAAAAAAAGAAAGCATCCTATCCTCATTAAACTAGTGGGGAAAGGAAATGGACCATTTGTAAATCAACTAGCTTAACCCCCCATTAAATTAGAAGTGAGCCTATCCCATCCTCACCAAACTATGGGGAAAGGAAATTTACCATTTGTATACTAGCTTAACCCCCATTGTTTAAATTAGAAGTGAGTCCAACTAAAGAATGGTTCCATCCCAAAAGTGCCAAAGTACAGTTAGCATCATTCTATCCTCATCAAAATGTGGGGATAAGGTAAAGGAAATGGTCCATTTGTAAACTACCCATAACCCCTATTACAGTAGAAGGGGACCTTGGCCCTCAAGAAATGAATGTGTTCTTTTATTGACACACACTATTGCTTCTGAGACGAAATAAACTAAAGTACTTCATATATTTAGAATAAATGCAGTCAGAACTAGCTAAAATATATCAATGAGCCAATGACTTTAGATAATTTACTTGAGCAATAAAGATTGTGTTTTTCATCCTTATTTCGCTAAAATGGTTTCTGCGGTGTCCAGATTTTGGGATTCCGAGTGACAAGTAACAAAAAAAATTTCAATGGAACACGGAGGGAGTAATTCAACTTTGTTGCAACAAAAAAACAAAATTTATATCCCGTTTTCCGGTGCATCGTGATTGGATAATATATTTTACTGTTACTCAATTAATAGTTGCACCCCATACTATTCGTCCATGTTCTTCATGTATTCTTTTGAAAGTTTGTTCTCCATAATCAGCTTTTGTTCTTTGGTAAGAGAGTATCCCGACTCAAGTAAGGCTTCCACCGTTTGCTGTTCAACAAGAATAAAACCAGCAGAAAAAAGTGAATCGTTTCGTTTTAAAAAAATACGGTAGATTTTTACTAAATACTCATCAGAACCCAAACTAAATACTCATCAGAACCCAAATTGACTGTTCTATTCGCTGAAGTAGGCTAAAATTGAGTAGTCCTCGGGTTGATTCTCAACCCTACTTATGTGAAGACCTAAGCTAAAAGCACTCAATAAGTTACTCCATTCTCTAACTAAAAATAGATGGGAAGAACGAAAATAAATGGATAGAGATATTTGCTATACATAATTGTAACAAGAAATAAACTAGTTATTCAACACATAATTGACCCTCCTAGTTTTGACACACAGCATTGATTTCAACCAGAAAAACTGAAGAAGTTGTAGAACAAATGACCAAACACGAGGACCTCGCTCCATTTAACAACCTTCTTAAGCAAAGCATGTAACCTCTATCATTTTCTAGGCATGCTAGAGCTACTTTAGATCTTGTCTGCTAACTCTTCCTTTCAACTTTCAAGGAAAAATTAAGATAACAGAGATGAATATCTCTTTGATAAACTTAATATCCATGATTGATCTACATTATGGAAGATGACCCAACTATAAATAGAATTCAAGATTTTGTTTCTAATGTTAATACATCTCATTCCCCTCAACATTTTACATCCGTGTGTCCGCCAGAAAAATCAGTGTTCTGGGTCTTACAACAGATGTGGTCAAAACCAACCCCCTCTCTGCCCACTCTTGATTTTCGGTATCCTCTTCGCTTAGATTGTCTCCCCCCAAGTCCCCATAACTTACAGTAAAAAGCACATTTCATTTTCCATGAGCTAAGACGTTACATAACACTTAGTTCCTCACTTTAAATCTCGCTTTCCCTCTGATTCCTTCCGTCCCTTATCCTTATGACCTAATGAAAGTTAATGCCTAGACCACAGGGCAAATTACTATCCCCACACCCCACCCCTTCCATTTTCCATTTTTTCTCAATTTTCTTCTTTATGTAAGAAAAAAGATTTATTTAGTTCTCCAAACAACTTTTCTGCCAAATCAACAAATACGAAAAGTGAACATAATACATTATTTGTAAAATTGTACCAAGAAAAAGTAAAATCAGAACTGCCCCTGCCTTAATTCTCATGAAAAGGGAAGGGAAACAGAAAATCCTTACCTCTGGAGGAACAAAAACTGGGAGTTCTCCCTTCTTTCTTTGTCGAAGAAATCTTCTGCCAATATCTTCAGCACCTCCAGAGTCTTCAACATACTACATAAAAGTGGAAAGCACAAAAGAGTAACTGAAATTTTAATCACGCCTTTGAAAGTTGGTGTTAGATTAGAAACTTGTGTACCAATGTGGTAGAAAAGAAGCAAACTAAAAAAAAAATAGTTCTAATCACCAGTAACAAGCAACAACAATTGATGAAGCATATGTTCATTAAGGAATTGGTTTTTGTTGTAGACCTTTTTGAACACTTTAAAAGTGGAATGAACTACCAGCTTGAAAAGTTGCAATGCTTGCTGGCTGGTTTAACGAATCCGAGAACCAGTCATCATAAAGGAATACTATAGATATTGAATTTGTATCTTATCTTAAGCACTAGTTACAAGAAAACCTCCGTATGATTTTGGCAACATCTGTATTATGACTCTGATCCAAAAACAATGAGAATTGCCCCTATGATACTGAAAATAGACTGGCAAGTCTCTTACTGCATTGTTCTATGACCAATCAATAACTAAAATCTTAACTTCTTTTATAAATTCAAAATAATCCTAATATAATATCGAGTTCTCATAAACTCACTTGTTCTGTAGCTCTTCACTTTCCTGAGAAACTATAAACAATACTCTACAACAATAATGATAACAACTACACCTCAATCCCAAGAGACTTTATTGATCATATTACTTTAGTTTCAAGATTTCTACTATTAATTAAAGAACACCCAAACTTTGTAAATTGACAAAAGTTGAAGAGAGAATAAGTTGTACATGCAGAACCATGTGAATCTACTATGGATTAAAGAAACACTCAAATTTTGTAAATGTAAAGGAGTTGAGGAGAGAGTAATTTATACATATTTCTGTCTCCTGATAAGTTTTTACAGCATTAATGAACTTCTCTTAAAGGATTCACCATGTGAATCTAGGGACAACAAGAAAACCAAATACAAAAAAGCATGAACCTTCTTAGCTATACCTCAGCATGGTCATCTAGTTGTCTTTCAGGGTAGAAGGAAAATGTGGAATGACGTTTTTCTGAAATTACCATGGATTTATTTGTTTATTTAATACTCTTTATTGACATAAAAGCATCTTATAGAACACTTTGCTTTAGGAACACAGATGCAATGATAATAATTCAGCTACTTGTCTTCTTTGTTCAACTGCCCCAGAGATAATAGTGTCATTATTCACCAAATTACATCTTTTTCCATCATCTGGAAACTAATTCAAAGTGCTATTTAATCAGACAATTAACTGACTTTTTCCAATGACTTTGATAAAGAGAAACTTTTAGCAACTTTTATCTTTCTTTCCTCTGCAAAATGAGAGGGTTCTTTAACCAACTAATTCAACAAGAAAAAGCTCAAGAAGACACCTAGGAAACATGATAGAGTATTAGTTTAAAGGTTAAAGAGGCAATGAATAAAGTAAAATGACATTGCTCAAATTAGATTACCTTTATGATGGACTGGTCGTATGTTCTAGATCTCATTGCTCCATAAAAATCCAATGCTGCCAAGAGATGAACAAGAAATATGAGAGACCGCTGTATTTATATGACAATCAAGTGACATAAACAGTTTATGATCATGAACTGTAATATTTAACCAATTCTTAGCCAATTCACAGTCTCATAATAACATATGTAACAATGTGATGGTGTACGATTGCAAGTCCTTATTGTCAGAAGTGTAAACACACCATATACTTGGGCCATCTATTAGATAAAAGTTGAAATATGTCGTAGTTTCTGTACCCAAACAACGATTATAACTTATAGATAGTGTTTGTTTTTAGAGATGAGAGCATAAAGTGTGAGCCAGCAAAAACCTACAAAAAATTGTATATGTGCCAAGAGAGCAGAATAAAATAACTTTCATGGATTGTTAGTCACCTTGATTTGGGAATGTACTAACAATAGTCGCAACCTCATCCCTTGTTATGCCATCTTTCTCGTACATTCTACAAACAATATTCACGATGTCTTCTTGAGTGGGCTGCCTATATCATGAAAGAGCAAATAGTCACTACTCGCCATGAAATGTATTACAACGAATTGTTATCCACGGAGAACATCTAAATTCATTTGCAAAGGGTTAAACTGCTTACTATATTAGCATTACTATTTTTGATTGATCAAGAATTTCTTCTTCAGTTTAAGCATAACATTTATAATGATTTAAAATCAACAAGAAATGTCCAAAGTATATACATTGATCACTATTTTCCTGATCAAAAAGAGTACATACTTTAAGCACTGTCAAATATTATCTTCAGTAGCATTGTCTTATTCATAAACTTGAAAGTGAGAAGTTAAATTGTGTTATCTTAAACGCCAAATGGACCCTCAGGTAGATCATAATAAATAATAGGTGTTCCACCCTTACTATGCTCTGAAATCTGAATGTGGTCCAACAATTAAATCCAGGAAGGATTTCCTCAACTTTTTGTTGTATTATGGACCTTGTAAATGATGTGGAGACCTTGTTACATTTTGTTGGTTCACTGCAAAGTTAGACAGGAAAAGTTCTGCTCTTGTTTTTTGGATGTAACCTTCTCAGCACTATCTTGGTGCTGATGACATTAATAAAATTTAACCTCACATGTTCAAAAATAATAATTAAATCCAGGAAGGATATAACTTTTGAGGTTTCTGGACTGCACCAAACCTACAGTAACTGATATTAGTTGTTATCACGTGACTCCTATACATACTCCGAAGTTGCACGAAAAGAAGCCAATGAACGATTAGGACAAGGGGGGGACGTACCAGTAGAACTTATCCATTCTCCCATCACGAATTAGGGGAGCATACAATGTTGAAAAATCGTTTCCTGTCACAATAATAGGAATCCTGTGTGATATATCTGATTGTCTCCAGTCCTGACCTACGCTTACCCTTGTAGGATTATCACACAAATTCATCAGAGTTCCAACAACGATTTGGTTGTTGACTGTCACTTGAGTGTCACCTTCACAGGAAAAAAGCAATTTCTTTAGTGGAGAATGTCAGTTCATTTATTTCTTGGTCAAAAAGAGAGCTGAAGGATATATAATCATTTAGACCGAAGAGATGCTTGATGGAAATAAAAAAGAAAAGCCAACAAGTGTAGATGCATACATCCAAATAAAATGATATAGCTTACCAAATCTACCAAGGCCAGCATCAATGTCGTTGATCATCAAACAACTCATTTTCCCCTGTTAAGCAATATGAACCATAACACAGTTCATTAGCAGTTCACTTAAACATTATGAAGGACTCCAGAGAGAAATTTAGCAGGAAAAAAGATAACGTTTTGGTAAGGCACAAAACTCATAAACTTCAACTTCGTCAGCCACATAGATGAAGTAGAAGAAATTCTGCTATCTGCGGGATAATAATTGATTCCACAACCTTTTTAGTAATCATTCTACTGTGCAACTATTAGTAGGAAATCCCGTCAACCCCCCCCCCCCCCCCTCTTTAAGCCAGAAAGTCAAAGAGGAGAGAGAAAGGGTTTGTAATGCTACACCTTTGAACCCAAAATTAAATATGCATGCTTTTGTAACATTTGTTCATGACTGAAACAGACAATGCATGCATATGCTAAGCTGTGAAGCTACTTTTTTATACAATCTCAAAAGCATGCAATATCATGGATGTCTTATTCTTATTGTTTTCAATTTTCATCTGCCTCTCAATCTAAAATTGGTGCTTGTGTGGGTGTATGGTGTTCTTTTGCTTCTTCTTCACCTAGGAGAATGAAAAATATTGTGGAACAAAGGAAGGAATATATGTTCTGCAATATCGGAAGAGCTCATATTTATCACATATATCCATTTGGAACTTTGTTATTTAATGTTCTGAATAAGCTTTTAATTGTAACATTAACTAAGCTTTCATTTGTAACTTATAATGACTATTGGAACCATTGATTGTAGAAAATTCATGACAGCCATGTTTTCTCTTCCTTAATCTCCAGTTTTTTTAACTGTGAAAGCAAATCTAAATACACTACACATTACAAAAACAGTGTAAAATGCACCAGAAGCACACAACTGTACTAAACCTCTTTTATTGGATTTGGGGTTTGGGGGTGGGGGGAGCATGGGATACTCTTGTTATATTTCAGTAGTAACATTCTTCTTCCATTAAGATTATTAAAGCAAACGTACTCAAGGTAACACAATATTTTAACACTTTTTGATGGTTTAAAAAGACAATCAATCAACAATGTAATAGTCAGAAAAAGGAAAGAGACGATAAGACCATGGAAGAAGAAAAAGAAGACACAAAGCAGCCAGCGTGAACAACAGCAGAAAAGAGTGAATGCCAGACAAGAAGGGGAAAAGAAAGAGATGAGAAGGATGAGTGTTGGTGTCGTGGGCAAAGATAGGAACTTCAAAGGAAGATGAGAGAAATGAAATTCAGAACTGAATGAAGTTGTTGCTGTAGCAGATGGCCTGAATGCATGATTCAAGGAAAGAACAGAAAGGCAAAGAAGGATTGATTAAGGATAGGGGAAATAAAGAAACCCGTGCATGGAGAAGGAAAGGGAAACAGGAGGGAGAGAAAAAGAGCTGCTTGGATCTACAAAATCACTAATAAAGGGTGGAAAGGCGGGAGACAGAAAAAAGCAGCAATTGGTGTTGATACCAAAAATGATGATGTGCTGCAGAGAGCAGCAAAGGAACAAAAGGAGAAAAGGGAATATGACAGAAGAAGAAAAGGAAATAACACGAAAGTTCGAGAATGGAAGCAAATAACAGGTTACCGCTAACTTGGATTATAATGTGTCAGCACTGGGGGGAGAACAGAAAGAAAAAATGAGATCAATAGGGTGAAAGCTTCTTTTTGCTATTATTCTTCTCTATGAAATTCTATTCACAGAAAAAAGTAACAGAGAGAGTGATATATTACCTATGAACTGTTGTCATGGACAATGGGAAACAAGAAAATGACTATGTATGTACCAAAATTAAAACAGCTAATAAGTCATAGCATATAACATAAATCATAGCATAACCTATGTAAAATAACAGGACACAGGCATACAAACATATACATATACCGGTAATAAAAGCAGTAAAGCTTCTAACTTGGTTCTGAACCACTTGAGAAGCAGTTCTGTAACGCTCACGTATTAACTTTCCCGGTTCTCCTGTAAGAGGAAAGATGGAAAGGAAAATAAGTAAATAACTCATGTACAAGTAAAAACTATAAATAAATAAAAAAGGATAGAAAAAAACACAGCTTCTAAAATTGGAAAAGTTGCTCTTCACTTGAAGGTAATCAGAAAAAAGGAAATAAATATGATCACTATCCTAGATGGTCGTAATATGAGTCCTTTAGGAAGAGTTTATGCAAGTAAATTTTTGTGTCTCATTACGGCAATGTCATCTACCATACTAACCTGTAAAATTGTTGGATGAAGGTTAAGTCTTATGGATATTGTTAGAATAGGAATAGGATTTCATATATAGTATCCTACTAGGAAAAGAATTGTAATGGAGTGTCTATAAAATAGAGCTCAGTGTAATCATGTAGATACACAAAACAATTCAATAATATATTTTCTCGCATAATTTCTCACATGGTAGCTTCTACGATCTTGGTAGAGAATCAAAGAGCTTCCGCTGCCGGCGGACGACACTAGAAAATGTGAGTCGCCCGTCTGGCCAAAGATAATGGTAGAGTGAAGATTGTAGAGAACTTTCAGATATTTATAAGTAAAATATTCTCCTTCAGATAATAGAATATTATCACCGAACAAAAAAAATCGGTGTGAACAGTACTGCGTAAACAGTGCCGCATGAACAATGTTTTTCCGGCGTGAACAATTATCAGATTTCGATCGTCGTAATTAGGATTCCGGTGATTCCATGCTATTTCCGGCCATTCTTTTAAGAAATATTTTTACTGTCAGCATCGCGCAGAGATTCCGAACTGACCCATACCACTTTCTTCGAGGTTCAACAACTTTTCCGGCATAATTTCTAGGGTCATGCCATAATTCCGATCCTACCCACAAAATATCATCACAGTCCCGTGCCTCAATTCCGGCGATTGTTTTGCGTCCTTCTCTTCCACATCATTAGTAAGAAAGTATCCGATGTGCAATATTCCGGCAAAGATTCAAAAAAAAAAATATCACCACCGCTCCGGTGATTGCTAGCATCACATCTCTATCCAGTGGTATTGTGCAGAACCTGACACCACCACAACAAAGATCAGGTTAAAGCTTGTGAGAGACTAATTGTTATGCAAATTTCCAAATATTTCTAGGAAAGCAAATCAGTCACCGTGCAATATTTTCGGTGACAACATAGTTGTCCGCTATAAAATTACTTTTGGGTAGTGTTGCGCAAATTCCAACACCACCATAAGGTAGATCAGTCTCTTCCGACCAAAACCCAGTCAGTGGCTCCGACGAATACCCACTCACGCGCCACCACATGCTGCTCGAAGTGCCAGCTCCGGCTAGCGTGTCAGATCAACTCGCCACGCATGCATCTTTTTCCGGTCAGATCCACGCGCCGCGCATGCACTTTTTTCCGGCCAGATCTCGGTGATTTTTTTCTTGGGTTATGTTCGTCAGATTCCATCCATCTTTCAAGTCAGATTTCGCTACGTCTCTCGGTTTTGATATGTTAAACTCCAAAAACAGGGGAGTTGAAAGTTCAAGTCCTATGATTACTTCAAAACCCTTGAGGAGGAGATCAGAAAATCGCACATCACAATCCATGAAGAAGCGACGAGGAGGAGGTTGTCTTGAAAGATCTTGACCTAGGTGTAGTAATTGTAACAGGCTGGGACACATTCGTGAAGTATGCTATTCTCACCATGATGACCTTAAGGAGAGGATGAAGTTTATATGGAGCAACCACCAGGTTTTGTTGCTTAGGGGGAGTCTAGCTTGGTCTGCCAATTGCGTCGAACACTTTATGGTCTAATACAATCTCCTCGAGCCTGATTTGAAAAGTTCAGCACAGTAATTCAGGAGTTTGGCATGACTCGTAGTGAAGCTGCTCACTCAGTGTTTTATCGGCATTCCGCTCCAAATCTGATATTTCATGAGAGGACTAAACACATTGAGATTAACTGTCACTTTGTCAGAGAAAAGATACTCTCTGGTGATATTGTTATAAAATTTGTGAAGTCGAGTGATCAGCTTGCAAATATTTTCACCAAGTCCCTCACTGGTCCTCATATTAATTACATTTGAAACAAGCTTGGTACATATGACTTGTATGCACCACCTTGAGGGGGAGTGTTAGAATAGGAATAGAATTTGATATATAGTATCCTACTAGGAAAAGGATTGTAATGGAATGTCTATAAATAGAACTCAGTGTAATCATGTAGATACACAAAACAATTCAATAATATATTTTCTCCCATAATTTCACACGAATATATATATGCTCATTTAAGTCAATTATACTTTTCTGAACCAGCAATAGTAAATCTTGGTTCCTCTATGAAAATCCTTAAGCTAGGCATAGTACTCGTGATAATATGTCTAGTAAAAGATTTTTTTAAAAAGGTAGTCAAAGTTCTTTACTGACTCTTTCTGGATATGAGAGGGAGCAATATCAAAGGAGGAATGACAACTAGTCAGTTTTGCGTCCACATCTTGCATAAAAAAAATCATCAAACAGAGTCTAACATCGACAGGATTAATTTTCTTTTCTTCAAATCATACTAGAAAATACCCCAGAAAGAAAGATATCACAAGCCATTTGGACATTCAAAGTGTAAATTTCCGCCATGTCTTGTCAGTTCAAAATTATTAGTTGCAATGGGTTTTTTCCTTCTTTTTTTTTCACCAAGGGATGATAATAAATACTCCAGTTCACAGTCTAGTCAATAAGTTCCAAAGCGTGGAGTATCCTATCTATATCATTCTTGAGAAATTTATACAGTTAAAAGAAATAATTCTACCAGCTCTTTCTGATTCCAGCTCTCCTGCAGACATAATAACAGGTTCAACTCCCATTGCCTGAAAGATCAGTTCGGTCTGAAATGATTTGCCTTGCCCTTTTCCTCCCCAAATGCCTGTTACAAAAACAACATCTTAATAATATCTTCTCAATCCCCCTAAAATTCAGCTTAAAAGTTGATAGAGCACAACACAAAATCTTTTGCTGCAACTTACATTATTCATGGAGTATCAAGATCATGCAAACTACTGTGCATGACACAAACTATATTTGGTCTGGCGTTTCATGATTGAAATTCGAGTGTAAAGCAATTATCACGTTCAGGAAATATAAAAGAGTCAAAATGTCTAAGATAGTCCTACACTAGAATAAAATGTGAAGCATCACGGGTTTTCCTAGAAGGAAAAGCAGTGCAGGAAAATGTTGTTTACACATCTCTAGCAAAAAATAAAACTGGTACAAGAAGTACTTTCGCAGAATAAAGTAAGTTTAGTAAGATCCTAAAGTTGCCAACAACAAAAGGGGAAAGAGAAAACATACTTGCCTAGAATCAGGGGAACTTTCGCGTTCATAAGATGAGAAATGTAGTTCTTCACAATGTGACACACTGCAGGGATAAGATTCCACATATCATTGAAAGAGGGCCAGGAAAAAAATGTTGAACACCAATGCTTTTAAATAAGGCAGATCTACTTGAAATAATAGCACATAAACGTGCAGGCGTGAAATAACAAGACTTAAAATCCGCATAGAAGAATAAATGTTAATCCTCCAAACATATGAACGACTATACCAATGTTATGATACACTTGCAAATCAAGGAGGATTGTCAGAAAACATGTTATATACCAGGTGCAGAAAACTTAGATTAGTCTTTTGAGTCCACAATTATCCATCAAGACAGGTTTTCTATATAGGAAATTTCAATTTGCCCCAAGAGTCTCATTGAGTAGTGAGTACAACCTTAGCTGCTAAAGTAAAAGCGCCTATATGAAATGAACCAATTGCAAATCATGAATTTCTCTTTTTCGAACAATCAAAAGTCAAAAGATTCTTTAGTGGAACCTCTGCCGAATTAACCCCAAAAGGAAATCTACAATAGAAATGGTTGCCTTTCTATTGATAACTCAAAAGAGAAGCCAAATAGAACAGTGATTAATAGGGCAGCCAGGTGCATAAAGCATCCCGAGTTAGCAAGATCCGGGGAAGGGCCGCACCCCAAGGGGTATCATGTAGACAGTCTACCCTAATACAAGCATTAGTGGCTGCTTCCACGGCTCGAACCCGTGATCCATAAACAAAAAGGCATCAGAAAACCACTATTGACTCCAGCAGGAAAGGATTCAAAAGGAAACTAAAAATGCTAGAATCAAACTCATCTTGGCAGAGCAAAACACCAGTACTCATACACAAGGTACAATGGTCGCGTTGAATAAGCTGTTGGAAGATTAAAAATAATGGCGGCACTGACTGAAACTTACCGACTTTATCCTGTTCACATGAAGAAACAAAAAAAATGGGTAAGCAACTAAAATTGATTAATTTTCTCGAGAAAATAAAGGAACAAGATTGCAAAAGGGAAAATTACAGCATAATACCTTTACGTGATCTAGTTTAAAAAATAGCTAGCAAATGTATAGGTTTTGTATACTCATACTTAAATATACATACACTATACACATGATATACATATACATATAAAATACATATCCATGTATAGCTTCTGTATATTTGGGCTACTGTCGATAATTAAGTTTGGCAGATGGTACATATGTGTAAGTTTCCAATTGCAAAAACCACAAAAAGAACAATGTACCAGAAATGCCGGAGCAATATAGTAATCGCCTTGAAGGTAATTAAACGACCTAGTCACCTTCTGCCGATAATCAAACACAATATCCGCTGAAACAAAAAATTAATTTTTTTAAAACACGACACGATTTTGAAGAGATTAGGTTAATGATAAATAAAATTAGTGCAAAATTAAAGTTTCTTACAGTCTTTTCCGAGGAAATTTCCGGCGAATAGACTGTCGATGACACCAGCCCTAGCACCAACGGCGATATTCATATTATCAGCCTCGGCACCAAGCCTGTAAAGATAATCGTTGCCATCATCATCTTTGGCTTCCCATGACGACTGTTCAGAGAGTCTTTTCTTCTTGATTGGTGCATCTTGACTTTCACTTTGTTGATTAGTCGAACAACGAACACATAGAGAAGAGTAATTGGGATATTGCTTAACGGATGAGTGGAAATTGAGAGGAGCTTTGAGGAAATTTGTGTTGAAGAGGAGAGCCATTGTTTTTGAAGAATTTTGGGCCTTTAATTTTCTACTTTGCTATAGCCGTTACAACTTTAAAACGAGTTAGTATTAGCCGATCAATTTGCACTCTTTATCGGAACACTTATCAGTTGGAGGTATTTCGCGCCACATGGGACAAAAACTCGCCCAACATAGTCATTTTATCGAGTTAGTATATTAGTTCATTGACTTCATTCTATCCTTTTGAGGATTTCATAGTAAAATTTGATAAAATCATTTATTTTAGTTTTTAATGAAAGTATATTTATGTCCTAGGGACAATCTGTATTATGATAAATGTATTTTATATATATTTATATTATTATTAATGGAGATTAATAATTTGGCATTTGTAATTATTAAATTATTAGTTGATTGTTTATAATATTCTATAATATGCATTCCTAGAGGTTACATTGTTATTCATAACGTGAGATATTAATATTATAACGTAACTCTTAAAATAGCCTCGACTAATGATCATCAAGAATGGATATCGATGATATATGATAAGTCGACATGTGGTCTGCATCACTTCCTTAGAGGATGTAGTATGTCTCACCTACTACGAGTAATGGCTACTCGTGATGGACACATGGATACTTTGAAAGTATTGGTATAACCTGCTGATATATTGTTTGTTATACATGTCTAAAGTATGATCAGCGTATGGAAGATAGAAGTCCTTAGACTTGAGGTCAATCACACATTGTCTACATAATAATATACTTTGATCATGTCCTAAGCTCAAATGCCTTATACGTACGGCTTGTATTGGGTACATTACAATATGGATTAAAGGTGGTAGTTGAGCTAAGATTAGTATTCATTCCTCGAATGTATATTCGAAAGAACACTCAGCTTCTCGTTGATATTGGGTTGACTAAGTCGTTGGCCAACGCAATAGATATATCTAGAATATGGTCTTGTTGTCAACCAATATAGATTAGATATAATGATCAAGCCATTTGGATAGACACTTGGCAAATTCTAAGCTTGATCGAGTGTATCATGAATGAAAGGATTTTATCTTACCACACAGAGGTTAAGTTTATTGGATTCATGTAAACGTACTTCACATATTGAGTTCGTCTTGTGGCGCCGTTTAGGAATTCCGCGTAGACCTTAATTTGATTAGTGTCGATATGAGAAGGCGTGTAGGGTCACACTATGTCGATTGTCCTTTCGATCTAAGGATGTATTGAGAGAGTATTAAATATTCGATTTAGAATCGAGATATTTAAATGAATGGTGATTGTTTTAATTAAGTCAAAATTGGATTTTGGATTTAATTAAGAATGCGTTGAAATTTTTTGGGTCAAACCCTAATCCGGTTTGACCTAATTTTTCACCAATAAATACAGACCTACACTTCATTATTCATTACACTTGATTTTCATATCATTATTCTAAGTCGTAGAGACTCAGAATCAAAACACTCTCTCGAACCACTGCCGGATTTCCTAGCTTTTCAAAGGAGGAATACATTGAAGCTTGGAGCTTGCAATCGAAAGGGCATTCGCGTGCGCACCCACAATTGATAAAGATTCCAGATATTGTAAACATGTAAGTACCATTCAAGTCTTATGTTTACGGTTTTAAATTACTCTATAGTCAAACAGTACTACGTTTGTTGGGTTTGAAACAAGTTTTCAATATTCGTTGCGTTCAACAACCCAACAAAACCCTACAGTTCGTACTATATAATAATTCAACTTGGATGGAACACCAAATTAACGACATAATTGAAAAAGAGTTTAATTAATATATATTAATGTAAATAATTTTTACACTATCAGAACATCTTTATCTGTTATATCAAATAACATATCCTATTTTTAAGATTTTAGATCTGATTTCTTAAGGAGGCTTGACTATAAATATCTTTTGAATATGCTGATAATACATTATAAAACTCAAATTCTTTAAAAGAAAAAGTACAAACAAAACAACATAAAAAGCGAAATTGGTTCTCCGTTTTACCATGCAACATAGTACCCAGCATCCCGTTCCAATATGATTAACGAGTATGGCAATTCCAATGGCTTTCGCTCTATTTTCCTCCACATTCGTAGCAAAAATCCAGCTTACACCTGAATCCGCAATATAAAGGATACAAATAGCTATATGTAAACGCATTCATTAGTTAATTTAAACTAGTTACAATACCATCGTCAATATAATTTGTTTTTATGATATCAGGTCAACCAAAATATATCTATAGATAAACCCTCCTTCAAATATGAGATTTGTGATCTTTAAAAAAAGTTTAGTTTTATACACCATTCAGTGTAAATAACTATTATACTATCACATAATCTGAAAAATATCTACGTCTCCTTAAATGTGGAGTTTGAAATCTTGTTTTATAAGATAGGCTATCTACTAGCTAGGCTACTATAACAGGTAAAGATGACATGATCTAAAGCAAATTATCTACAGCTAGCTAAAGATGATTTGATGGTGTAAATTTTCATAACACTGACGATGAATATTATTTAAACTGATAAATTATACTAGCAAAAGGTAGCACACTAACCTGCAGGTGATGCGTCTACAGCCATCAACCTTCTCGACAAGGGAATTGCAGTGAGGGCAATTCATCCATTTGAGGTCCTCAGCAAGCAGCTTAACCATTAAGTCTTTTTCTTCCTTTTGAAACTCGTCACAATCACGCCCAGTGTGCCAAGGCACTCGGCACTGCGCGCACAATAGTCCTTTGCACCAAGGACATATGCCCTTACAGATCTCTTCAGCAGGATCAAGAATGAGCAACTTTGAACACTTTTTATTAGGACAGAACAACTCTTCCCACCTTGCAAGAGCATTTCTCGAGGTTAAAGAGTCTTCAAGAACATATTGCTTTTGCAGTTCCTTTGCATATTAGGTACTATTTGCTAGGGGTGAGCACGGGTACAGGATACCCAGATATATGACCGAAATCGACACTAACGGGTAGGTTACGGGTAGATATATTATAATAACGGATAGGTTCCGATTCCGACAAATAGAGATAGGGTACCCGGACCCGGAACCGATACGCGAAACCTATCTAATTAGATAATTTTTAAAATTTATTAGTCATTCTTTAATTTAAAAAAGGACTACATTGAAAAATGTGGCCATGAATTTAATTCTCTTTTAAAACAAGATGGATTGGGCCTCATTCCCCAGCGAATTAGCCAAGCCCAAGGCTAAATTAGCCCAGACCCGACCTAGACATGTGGCAAAACCCTTCCTTTCCCCACTTTTCACAATTTGGGTCAAGGGAAAACCCTAGCCGCGTCGTCACCATCGCCATTTATGGAAAGCTCGCAGTGTACGCTCCCTTAATTGTTTCTTTTCTGATTCACGATTCAAACTCTCTATTTTCATTGGTTGAGAACCATTATGGAGGGAATTTGAGTACCATTCAAGATTCAAATTCCCTTCGATCTTTAGGCTACCTTCATACAAGGTAAATGTTTTACCTTTAAGTAACTTTTAATTAACTTCATTATTTGTGTTTATTATGTGATTGTTAGCATGAATAGTTAAATAAGGTGTTTAATGTGTTAGTTTAGACTAGTTTAAGCTATGTTTGAACTGCTTTGAATCAAATTAATAACTAAATATTTATTAGTTAGAGCCTACATAATTGTTCATGCTGAAAATGACACCAATATGTCGTCTAAAGCTAGTATTTGTTAAGTAAACATGATTTGAATATGGATTTAAAGCTCATTTGAAGTCATGAATAGGTTATATGAGAAGAAATCAGGGTACCTGGGAACCTACCCGGAATCACAGGGTCCAGGTAGGTTTCGGGTAATGATTGCTACGGGTAGGTTTCGAATAGTAAATTTAGGAACCGATCTTTTACTGGGTAGGGTCCGGGTAGTTCAAAAAAGTTAGGATACCTGGACCCGCTCACCCTTACTATTTGTTGATTACAATGGTTGTAGGAAACGGAAAATGAGTAACTGCTAAGTATTACAACAAAATGAAATTACTACAACTGAAAACAAGAAACTGAGATTACAAACACTTTGATTTGCTGGGTTGAGTGATAACACTTTGTCTTTAGGACAAGATTGCCCCGTATATATCCTTTCTACATTATGGACAATAGTCTTCCAAGATAAAACATCAACTCAATAAATGAGCAAAGGAAACTCAAGTGTTACTTGGAAGAACTTAGTGTAATGAAATGATGCTGGAAAGTAATGGAAGAATTCTATTTTTTCGTTTGTGTGTAGTCTCAACAATTGAGCCAAAGGCTTCAATATATAGTGCATGGAGGGGACTTGTCAACTGTCCAACTAATTGTTGTTAATGGCCATGTAATGACAATTAGTGAGGAGTAATTCAGCCAAATAAATGACCGAATTAATGTGCAACGGATTAGAGCTTTAGTAAGAGTTATTCAGCCAAGTAATTACGGAATTGATGAGCAGATTAATAGAGGTTAACGTTCCAAAACCAACAGCAAAAGCATAAGTTCTCTGTCCAATTTTATCTTACCTGAAACTTCAGGGACCAAACTGTAAATATGAAGCAATTTGGGTCCAAAAAGATAATATCAATACGAAGCCCACGACCCGAGCCCGGACCGGCAGCAGCGCGCGTGTGGGCTTAGCCTCGAACCAAAGCACATCTAGATCCTCCCTCCTTCAAACATATGGATTACCCCTTGGGGTCCCAAACCCTTAGCCAATTTTGAGACTTATAAACTAAACAAATCTTCCTTCCCCCACCGATGAGGGAGAATTAGTCTATACCACATTTTTCATGCTTCAAACACCTCACTTCGTGGACCAATATCTCTTTCATTTCTCAACGAAATTTGATGATCCTTGGCCCAACGGTCATCTACTCACTTAGTAGATTATGCACGTGTGAAGAATCAAAATCTCCAACATGCGAAACCCTAGTGTTTAAGTCATTAAAGATGGGTGGACGCAACTCCCACCAAAGGAAAATTTCCAACAATCCCCTCTTGAAAGAGATTTTGGCGCACTCACATGGTGCATATTTCCAACAATATTTCAGCGGACCGATGTTGCATAAGGAGAGGTAGCTTCAACTTTGAACCTTCCATAGTTAAATACCATCGGACTTACTTACTGCGCGGTGAACGTAATGTATTGAACCGTAAGTGTTTAGTGTAAGCCAAGTCAATAGTACCAACCCAACAAATTCCCTTACTCTTTTCTTCGTAATATTTTATCCGTTGTGGCCGTGGACACTTCTTGGATTCTTAAGTGCGTTCATTTGAGGCAGCATGTCCTCGCACTTAAATAGGTGGTCTCCTACAAAGTATCCTGATGTACCCCACTTCACAAGTGTTAGGAACCATTAAAAGTTTTCTCAAACCTAACCTCAACCGTTGAGGATCATTAAAGGTTTTGGAAACTTAACTTTTACCCACACTGCAGATAGCGCTTAACGTCTATCGCGAGAATGGCTTTGGGTTTATGTTCCTTACAGAAATCATAACCCGAAGTGCTCTTGCTTCCACTGAAGTGCTCAATTGAACATTTACAACTTAGTTTTCTTATTGAACCAAATTCCTAGGATCTCCAGTCAGTAAGGTTGGGTTACCACCGTATTGGTCCTTAAAGCTTGGGTTTTAAGCACATTCCCCTAGACAAGCAAAATATATGATCTCTGGGTATGCCATTTGTCAGTGGGTCTGCTATGTTATCCTTTGATTTTATGTAATCAATGGATATTATACCCGTGGCGATCAGCTACCTAACGATCTTATGTCTCCGTCGAATATGACGAGATTTATCATTGTGCATAGAACTTCGTGCCCTTCCTAAAGCCGACTGGCTGTCGCAATGAATCATCACTGAAGGTACGGGTTTGTCCCAACAAGGAACATCCTCTAAGAAGTCGTGAAGCCACTCAGCTTCTTCTCCTGCTTTGTCTAAAGTGATAAACTCTGATTCTATCGTGGATCGGGCGATGCAAGTTTGCTTAGAGGATTTCCAAGATACAGCCCCACCACCAATTGTAAATACATACCCACTGGTGGACTTGGTGTTCTCTATATCAGATATCCAGTTTACATCATTGTACCCCTCTAGTATAGCTGGATATCTCGAATAATGCAATCCATAATTTAGCGTGTACTTCAGGTAACGTAGCACCCGATAAAACGCTTTCTAATGATCATTACTTGGATTACGGGTAGACCTAGCCAACTTTTTGACTGCATAAGCAATATCAGGTCAGGTGCAGTTTGTTACGTACATCAAACACCCAATCACTTGTGCATATTGCTCCTAGCATACGGGTGCACCACGATTTTTATCAAGTTTTTTATTTCTATCCAGTGGTGACTTCATAGGCGAACTGTCAAACACCTCAAACTTTCTCAAAACATCATCGATGTAGTGAGACTGAGATAAGACCAGTCCGTCAGACGTCTTAGAGATTTTTATCCCTAAGATGACATATGCGATACCCATATCCTTCATGTCGAAGCATTGTTTCAACATGTTCTTAGTCTTTAGGATTACCCTAGGACTGTTTCATGTGATCAACATGTCATCTACGTACATGCATATCATGACGAACGAGTCAGAGTTACCTTTCGTGTAGACACATTTGTCACACTCGTTAATGGAGAAATCCTTTGATAGTAGAGTACTATCAAACTTTTCGTAACATTGCTTCGGGGCTTGTTTCAGCCCGTACAGAGATTTGACATGTCTACAGACTTTCTTCTCTTGCCCTGAAACCACATACCTCTCGGGTTGTTCCGTATAGATTTCTTCTTCCAAATCACCATTTAGGAAGGCTGTCTTAACATCCATTTGATGTATCTCAAGGTCATGCAACGCTGCAATCGCAATGAATACTCATATGGACGTCATCCTAGACATCGGGGAGTACGTGTCAAAATAGTCAAGGCCTTCTTTATGTCGATAACCCTTAACTACCAACCTGGCCTTGTACTTATCTATAGACCCATCTGCTTTATACTTCCGTTTGAGTATCCATTTACAATCCAACGGTTTATTTCCCGAAGGAAGATGAACCAACTCCCAAGTATGGTTATGCAGGATGGAGTCGATTTCACTCTCAATAGCTTCTTTCCAGAGTGGTGCCTCTGGAGTTAACAATGCTTCAACAATTGTCCTTGGTTTGTCATCAACCATATAAGCTACAAAGTCAGGACCGAAGGTTTTATCCTTCCTGGCCCTTTTACTTCGCCTTGGTTCCATCTCTGGAGTCTCCAAGTTCTGAGAACCTGGAACACTAGATTCCGGATATTCAGCCACTTCGGAGTCCACTAAATCTAAACCATCTAGATCCTGGCAGTCAACGACTCCCGGTTCCTGAGAGCTTTGTTCATAACTTCGTTTGCGAGAGGTTATGTCTTTTTCCTTTCTAGGAAAAGTATCCTCAAAGAATTGAGCATTCCTTAATTCCATGATTGTACCCCCGTGGATATCTGTAATATCTGACTTATGCACTAAGAAGCAATAAGCACTACTGTTATTTGCATATCCGATGAAAATGTAATCTACAGTCTTAGGCCAACAATACAATGATCAAAGTGATTGAATACCGGAAGAAACAACCGGAGAGAGGTATCTCAGAGGTAGAGTTGATAAATTTTGACAATAATTTCTTTAAGTTATTGCATCACTCGTTACTGTGTGATCTTGTCTTATCTGCTGATTATCTTGCCGATAAGGAATTGTCGGATGCGGCATGCCAACAAGTTTACGATATAATCAGAGTGATATTTTCAACATCAATAATTTTTTTACCCTTAGAGGATGAGGAGCAAATTAATCTTTAAAGAGTTATTTGCGTGCTAGCTTGGGCAGTTGAGTGATTGTCTAGCAATGTTTTGATTTAATTTCTTGTCTAGCTATACCTTTGTGTGTTCTTGTTTTAGTTTTGACTCTTTTTTTTTTATGTTTATTTTCAGAATTTGCGGGTTTTGATTGATTTAATAAATTAATTTTTAATGATAAAAATTAATATCTAATAGGAGTAGCTGTATGATTTCTCCTTTTTTGAGTGCATCTCGGTGTTGTCATGCATGTTGTGCAAGTCAACAAAACACCACATTAATAGATGAAAAAGAAGTTACATATAAGGTTTAGTGTGCAATTTTTTGGGAAAAAACGCGCGGGATTTGTCTAAAGCAAACTAAACCATTAGTCTAAACTCTAAAGCTAATGGTTCTCCAAAACGAGTACGGAGATGGTTGGGTGATGGTGTGGGGCCTGTAACTTAGTGCCTTTGAAGCCGGTTTAATTTACTATATTTGCTCATAGCTTTGAAGACGCATACATAAAGGAGAAGATAATAAGGCATAATACTATTTTTAATGGTGTGAAGTCTTATGAGAAAAATTGTTTATCCTTCAACCAAAACCAACTATATCTCACCAAAGAGTAACACTATTGAAAGGTAATTCTGTAAATATAACTCCACAATAGCAGTTCATGTGAACACTTACTCTTGATATATTACTTCTTCCACCAAAAAATACGTTTGGTACCGCAAATCGTCGCATAAAAATGTCAAAAGATGAATAAATAAGTCTTATAAACTAATTTACAGACAATTCGTCCGTTGCCAAACTGGCAATTATATTGATCGAACATATGGGTGAACTGAAGGTACAATTCAAATAACACATAGTAACTGTAATAATGGCGAAGCTTGTTTTGGTTATTGTCACCATCAAATACCAAGCCAGAAGAAATTAATTAATTTTGAATACCATCAGCCAATCTAGCTCTCAAATCCTTTCTAAGAATTTTTCCTGACGGAGCTTTCGGTACAGTCTCCACGAAAAATACGCGCTTTATTCTCTTATAAAATATCACCTGAAATTTTGAAAAAGAAAATAAAAATGAAGATACTTAAAATATATAATCTTAAACATGTTATAATCATAATATTTGTACCACGCTTAACGTGACCAAGATCATGAATGTATGCATATTGCATAAATGCATAAATTCAATTTTCAACTGCACCTATTAAAATGTTGGGGAAAACAATAATACTAGAAGATATTGTCTGGAAGTAGGCCATTATGCTCGCCAGTTTATTTTCTTTTTATGTTCCAGGAATTATATATGTCGTTCAAATTAAATACGTAGATCAATTAATTAAATGAACAAAAAATTAATTAAATGAACAAATTGAAACTAACCTGCTTCGAGACGAAATCCTTGACTTCATCTTCAGTAATTGTGGATCCATTTGACCTAACAACAAAAGCCACTGGAACTTCTCCCGCTTGCTCATCTTTCATTCTGCACAACGTAATTAACAAATGATGAGAATCTAGATTATTTTCTAGCTGGATTATACATTAGGCCTTTATAGTAGTACTCTCTCCGTCTCAAATTATTTATCGTTTTCTGGTTTACACGCCCCTTAAGAAATATTAATTTGAAGGGGTAATTGACCTACTCTACCCTTATTTATGTCTAAATTATAATCTCTCTCTATTAAATGTTTTCTCTATATATGTATCATCTTCATTAATGACAAAGGATAAAATGAAAAAAAATTAATTAATTATGTCTTGAACTTCTAAAACGACAAATAATTTGAGATAACTATTTTTAGTAACCACGACAAATAATTTGAAACGGAATTACATTACAAAAATAAGTGTATTTAACTTACGGGACAACAGCAGCATCAGAAATGTTGGGATGGTTGACAAGAAGAGCTTCAAGCTCGGCAGGTGCCACTTGAAATCCTTTGTATTTGATCAATTCTTTCAGTCGGTCCACAATGAAAAGCTCGTCATCATCGTCGATGAACCCAATGTCACCGGTGTGTAACCATCCTTCTTTGTCTATTGTTCTCGTCGTTGCCTCAGGATCATTCAAGTAACCTACAATATAATATAATTGTTATTTTTATTCATTGTAGTTGGGGATATAATATAATTAAGTAAATAATTGGGTGTTCTCACTAATAGTATAAATTTTTAGAGGAGATGGTCACACTTCAATATGACAGAGGTCCTAAGTTTGAGTCTCACTACTACCACTATTAATAAAAAGAATTTTAATGTGTTTCGCTCAAGAAAAAGAATCAAGGCCGCACATAAATAGCGTGCTGGATATACAATAAAAGTGTAGTGTCGCTAGTAACTTAGATGAGATTTCGCTCGTTCCGTCCTTCGCTTCACCACCTGTCCCTCGGTGTGGTCATTTCCAAATAATTAAATAAAGTTTACGTAGTCAATGTTAGTTTAGAGAGAAATAATATCATTAATTTAATAAAAAAGGGATGGGTGATGACTTATTGAGCTAGAGAATTGGCAATGGTAGGTGAAGTTTTTACGACCAAAGGCGAAAAGTTGTTGTGTACTTCAACAGTTTAAGAATGCAATCACATTCATGGTTAACCTTTGGATGTTATCACTTTTTTTGTATATATGCCTGAATATGGCTCCCTACAATGTAAGGAATAACTAATGAAATAGAAAATAATAGTACCAATTAATAATACCAGTCAATTTGAGTCTGTTTAAATAAAAATTATATATGCTCCATTCTATTCATATTCATTTTATAAGACGAATTAGACGTTTCCTAAATCCAAATTAATAATATCAATCATATTTAGGTGGTGTGGGGGTTGGTGAGGCTTTGATGCTACTATAAATTTCTGTTTCGTTTGTAAGATCAATCAAATCAACATTATTTTTACTCTGTGGCATAAACAGGTTGTTGCCAGGTCGGTGGCCAAAACAAAAGGCTGAAAAATATATGTGAATATATTAATGGACCCTAATGCATCTTGGTCTGGGTCTACTAGTTGATGATTTGTTCATACACACTGTATACGTACATACCCAATAAAATTGGAAAAAGAAAAACGTGTATTTTAGAACTGTATATGCATGGTGACCTAACATAGAATACCAACGGAAAACTTTTTTATATTTGTTAGTGTGTGAAGATAACTATCATGAAAACAGCAAATGATAATATGTAAATATTAAATTTGACACATAACTAAAGTTGGTGCAGAATAATAAAAACATACCTTTCATGATCTGGTCACCTCTAATGCAAATCTCACCGGGTTGGTTCCGGGGCAGAGAGAAACCTGTATCCGGATCCACAATTTTCATCTCTGCATTTCTCACGACGGTACCACATGCACCTGATTTTATTTCAAAAGGTTCTTTTGCAAATGCCAAACACATTGCCAGCACCGGCCCGGCTTCCGTCATTCCATAACCCTGTCAATTAATTCAATAATATATTTCTTAGTCAATGAGTTTAAATTTGGAAATTTATTAAAAAATAATAAGTTACTTTAAAATAATAAGACACTACAGTATATTCTGGCTAGGTTGTCACTATCAAGTAACCATAAAGAAAATGTATAGTCAAAAGTTTTCAACGGGTGGGTCGGCCCGGTCCCGACCCCGGTCCCGCACTTACCCCACTATTTAAAAAAAATCAATAACGGGACTCGAACCTGGGCCCGGCCCGCTACAGTACCGCCAACCCAGTCCCACTCCATGTCCCGCCCAATAACCCCCCTTTGCACAAAATAACCGTTACACAACGACCATTTTATATTTTGGCCGTTGTGCAATGGCCATTTTTGGCCTCCCCCGTCCCGAACCCCCCTACCCCCTTAATATTTATTTTTAACCCCTAAGTTATTATATTTACATTTTAACCTAATTTTCCAACTATAAATACCTCATTTTCTCTTCATCTTTCTCACAAATTTTCCTACAATCTCTCAATCTATCTCTCTACAAGTCTACATTGTGTACTAAATATTCAATTTTATTTATTCATTTGGGAGTGAGGTTGGCAACTAGCTTGAGGATTATCCATCGAGCAAAGTTTCAATTTTCAACCTCTCGATGTTACGTCGGCGTTTGGTACATTCGTTCCTTCATTAAATTATTATTGTTTCTTTATTTTAATTAGCGCACTTACTTTCATTATCTTTAACTATTTATTAGCATAATTAAAATGGAAGGACTTAAAGGTACGTTTACGGGTAAGGGTAAGGCTTTCTCTAGTAGAGGTAACAAGGGAAGGGGTACTTCTTCTAGTCATCCTATTTCTAGACAGGATCCTATTCCTATACATGATGATTTTGTTGATACTGAACATTTTCCTGCAATACCATTAGATTTAAACGAGGAGTTATTTTCTGAAACTCAACAAGACTTTAATTTAGAAGATAATATAGATGACACACCGACTAATCTAGATGACACACCCACTAGTGCACCTCCAACTGGAACGCCTCATATTCCCCCTAGTATGAGACGAGGCCCACCACAGCGAAAATTAAAATCATATGCATGAAAATATTTTGATAGGGACGTAGAGCATCAAGTACTTAGATGTCAAATTTGTAAAAATGTTTTTAAATTTAAAATGGGAAAAGGTCAGGGTGAGACGGGGGGTTTAATGAGACACGTACAAAGGTTTCACCCAACTAGGTATGCCCAATAACTGGCTAAAAAATGTCCTCTCCATTGGGACAAGGTTCACATACTGTCCCGGACCAAGTACAAGGTCAAATTAACCCTATGATGGGAGAAATTGTAGGCCCTAAATACGATAAACATAGAGATAGGGAAGCAATAGCAAAATTAGTTGATGTGGATGATTTGCCTGTTTCATTTCCTTCCTCTCCTGATTTTATTCATTATATTAGAGACATGTATAATCATGCTTTTAACGATTTTCTTAGATCAACTGTTAGGAGAGATGTATTTAAATTTGCACATGAATATCAACAGTATTTACGTTATTCCTTATATCATTTTCCTGGTAAAGTATCTATCACGTCTGATATAGGTCATGGTACTAACGACCATGATTATTTAACGGTAACATGTCATTAGATAGATTATAAATGGTCTATGCAAAAACATATTTTAGCGTATAGATATATAGATGATAGGCACACTGATACTTTTATTTCAGAAAATATTTTTTCAGTTTGCGATTATTATGGCATAACTGATAAAATTATGTCTATTACATTAGATAATGCATCTTCTAATAATTATGCTATTGGACTTTTAAAAGATCTTTTAACTCCATCTTTTTCAAATCATTTTCATATAAAATGTGTCTGTTATATATATAACTTAGTTGTAAATGATGGTCTAACACTTTTTGCAGACATTATTGATAAAATATAATTTGCTATAAACTTTATTTTTAATAGTAATAGAATACAACGAAAAAAAAATTATAAAAAAACTTGTCACGATTGCCAACTACCTTATAGAAAAATCCCCGAAGAAGTACCCACTAGGTGCAATTCTTTATACGAGCAACTACTTGTTGCTTATAACTATAGAAGACCTATAACTTTATTTTTAACGCCCATAATCGAAATCCAAATAATATGGTTGTCGGTATATATTATCCTACAATTTCTACTATGTTATTTTATATAGTTCTAATATTTTTATTACTTAGTGAATATATGAAAAAATCAGCATAAAAGGCACTATTAAAAAAATGTTTATCAAATTTTAAAAATATTTTATTCATATTCCCACCTCGTCCCACCACGCTCCGATAATACCGGTACCCTTTTCCGACGGGACCGGAACCGGGACGGGACATCGGCAGAACCCGCCAGTCCCGCCGAGTATCGGTCCCGCCCTAACCCCGTCCCGCCGGGTACCGGTCCCGCCAGGCCCGCCCCGCCCCAGACCCGTCCGTTGGCCACCCTCAAAAGTCCAAATTAAGATGTCCACAAAGGTGTGCAGTATTCTTGTACATATTGTAACAAGTGGAATTGCTCCATTGCAAGATTTTTCAAACCGATAATCCGTCTCACCAATTTAAGGAAGAGACGTTTACCAACCGCAACTTTTATTCAGTCAAGCAAAATCCATTTGTAACTCCAAAAATAGGAAAATTTTAGAAGTGCAATTAAAATTAAAATTAAAATTAAAATTAAAATTAAAATTAAAATTAAAATTAAAATTAAAATTAAAATTAAAATTAAAATTAAAATTAAAATTAAAATTAAAATTAAAATTTTGAGTGGCTATATTGGATTTATAGAATCTTTTAAAATTTTGCTTTTTGGGAAACTAGCGTATATGCTAATTCATCAAATCATCAACTTTCATGTGCATCAAGATCCGAACTTTGATCGAGTATTTCAGGACCAAAACATTTTAAAAAAAAAATCCAACGCTATAGATATAGGTAATACTCCCCCACCTATTTTAACGGTTGTTTTTACTCTTTTCACGCTCATTAAAGAAATATAATTATACAAATCATAGTTTACTAAGTTATCCCCTATTTATTAGATGTTTTTTGAAAATTGAGCAGTATTAAAAAGAGTCAATTCTAATGTAAAGGGTATAGTTAAAAATAATTGTCAACTTTAATCTTGAATTTTAAAATTATAATTTTTTTGAGTTAAAGCTATGGTTAAAATGGGATGGAGTGAATAACATGAACATAATAATGAAACGCAATTAGCGCATACTAATTAACAAAATTACCTGACCAAGTTTAGTGTTAGGGAATTTTGTTCGGACAGCGTCTTCAAGTTCCTTTCCTAATGGTGCACCACCAGACATGACTGTCCTTACTGATGAAATATCATAATTATCAACCAACGGACTCTTAGCAAGGGCCAGAACAATAGGAGGAACAAATGGTCCAATTGACACCTTATACTTCTGTATCAACTCCAAAAACGAAACAATGTCGAATTTTTGCATAATCAAAATCGCTGCTCCGACTCTCAATCCACAGAGCAAAATAGAGTTGAGAGAGTAAATATGGAATAAAGGTAACACACACATCAACACATCCTCGCTGTGCATATACAAGTTGGCATTTTCGCCATCAACTTGTTGCGCAACACTCGTGACTAATCCCTTGTGTGTCAACATCACCCCTTTGGGCATTCCCGTAGTCCCCGAGGAATACGGCAGCGCTACAACGTCGTCCGGCTGGAATTTCACCTCAGGAAGGTCGTGTTCATCCGATTGAGTCAATTCGGAGAAATGGAGACAACCTTCTGGTGCAGAATCAATGCAAATTACCTGATTTTTTCACAGAAGTAACCATTATTTAAACCAACTAACCAGAGTAATACGTTTTTTTCGAAAATTTTCAGAACTAGTATTAACATATTAGCCATTATTTTATTCAAAAAATCCAACAAGCAAAAACTAATGCAAATTACCTTGACTTCATTTTCGATTGCATAGTCCTTCACTTTGCCCACATAGCAAGCTAGCGTTATAATAATCTTCGCGCTTGAGGCTTTGGCTTGCTTTACAACCTCTGCTGATGTAAACATAGGATTGGCCATGGTGGAAATGGCTCCGAGATACGATGCGCCCATAAAAGCGAACACAAATTCAGGGGAATTAGGCAAGAGGATCATGATTGTGTCCTTCTGTTGGATCCCCAATTTGTTTAGACCAGCAGCAACTTTTCTCGAAGTGAGTTCAACTTCAGCATAAGTGTAGATTTGATCATTAGCACCATCAATCAAACATGGGCGGGAACTGAACTCCGAAATGTTTTCGAAGCAATAAGAATGTAATGGTAGATGTTTAGGGATGTAAATATCAGGGAGTTTTGATCGGAAAATTATATCTCCTGATTGCTTTGTTTCAGTGATTAAATCTACTGATTGCTTTGTTGAGGTCTCCATCGGCACCATCTTGGTTAGTACTGGTTCGAGTTGGGACTCAAGAGGCAAACACGTTAAAAGCTAAAAAGATAGATTTTTTAGATATGGTGTACTGAAGATGAACGTGCACAGATGGATGAATATAAATATATCAGAGAAATGAGACAGAGTGTGGTTGGTGAACCGGAGTTGATGGGTAATTTGGGTTGTTCAGGGGCAACTTCTTGGAAACTTATTTAATTACTATTTTTTTGAGGGAGGGGATATGAAAATTGGAGGAGTTTGTGGTTGGTGAGAGTAGTTCATGGGAATAGCAGTATATTTGGGTAGGTGATGGGTAATTGGGATTTTTTTTAAAATGTAATATAGTAGTAACAAAAATTTGGTCAAAATTGGAATTCAAAGTTTGACCTTTTGAAGTTCAGCATTTTCCACGTAGGCTGTTCACCTACCACAACTTACCGGAACGGGGTTTGGCTGATGGCCAGTGGACTGAACCCTTTCACCTACTGATATGTACTTACCTACAATAACGTGAATTGGTCATTGGCCTTTTCACAAAAAATAAACATATTAAAGTAGGGACGGGGAGGGGCGGAACGCGGGCTCCGGCGGGCTTGGTGGTCCCGTCCCACGTCCTGCTGAAGGGGGACCGGGATTCAGGGGGGCGGGTCGAGTCGGGTCGGGATTTGATTTTTTTTTTTTTTTTGCCACTTAATTTTTAAAAATAATATATATAAACACTTCAATAATTTAACAAGATAGTTAATAAAAATATTTCAATGATGTTTTTGTGCCTTTTATATTATTTAATAGAAATATGATTTTTTTTGTAATACAATTTCATAATTACAACTTTGTGATGTTGTTCAAAAGTTGCAAATCACATAGTAAAATTGCAACTAAAAAAATTAAATAGTTAACCATACTTTTTCGAATTTCCTCACAATGTCTTAAGGATCTTATGTTATAATTGGATTTGTTGATCAAATTGTTCGACGTCGCTTCCCATTCCCTCGGAAAAGATTTCGTTGTAGTTGTAGTCTTCTTCTTCGTTGATCTCCGGTTGACCGCACCTTCTACGATCCGCTCGAATCCAATCTTTGAAAAAGAACTACAATCTCCAATGTGTCTCCCGCCAATGAATGTCTGTTTGAAATCTTCCAACAGAAAAAGCGCTTTCAAACGCTGTTGATGACGCTTGAATGTTCAACACATCTCAGGTCATCTTTGCTAGTGTCAGAAATGTCTTCTCATTTTGCCTCCAGTATTTCACCAAGTCTTCATGTCCTTCATCATTGATAATTAATTCGTACGGTACAACACCCTGCAAAACATAAACATCAAATTCGCTAACTTGTGAAGAAGTTGAACCACTAAACATTTTATTTCTAAGGCCTTGAATACAAACAGCAGAAACCGCATGTGTTTTTGTAAGGTTGAAGCAAAGTTGTAGAAGATTGTACAGAAGTCGGTTGATTATTTGCACTCTGTTGTTGGTAATACATATATACTTGTTTGCATCCATTGTTTATGTTATACGTAATTTCTTCTTTAGTTGGTTCTTCAATTGGGTCTGTTGGAAGTACTTTTATACAATCATAAATCGTTTTTACAAGTGTTTTACAACCATCTACTTTAATAGTCGGATTTAATACAACACCAATAATATAATAGTGAGAATAGGAAAAAAATTAATTTTTAATTTTTTTTAATAGATGGAGCGTAGGATGGTTTTTCCACATATTCATTAAGTAACAAAAATATTAGAGCTATATAAAATAATATATTTGAAATAGTATGATAATAAATACCGAAAAAATCTTTAGTAGATTGAAAAAAAATTCTCAATCATTATCTACAAGCATATCCCTTAGATTTTTATTATGGGTATTAAATAATAAAGTTATAAGTTGTCTATAATCATAAGCAACAAGTAGTTGGTCATACAGAGAATTCCACATAGTCGAAACTTCTTTTGGAATTTTTCTATAAGGCAATCCACAATCATGACAAGTTTTTTATACTATTTGCGTCTTTGTATTTTATTACCTTTAAAAATAAAATTTATAGCAAATTGTATTTTATCAAAAATGCTTTAAAAAAGTTTAGGTCATCATTTACAACCAAGTTATAAATATGACACACACATCTTATATAAAAATGATTAGGAAAATATGGAGTTAGTCAAATTTTTAAAGTCTTATAGCATAATCATTAGAAGCAACATTATCTAATGTAATAGTCATGTCAATTATTTCATAATAATCACAAATTTCATTAATTTTTTGTGCAATAAAACTTTCAGTGTGCCTATCATCAATATATCTATATGCTAAAATACATTTTTGCATAGAGCAATTTTTATCTATCCAATGACATGTTACCGTTAAATAATCATTACCGTTAATACTACGGCCTATGTCAGAAGTGATAGCCACTTTGCCATTAAAATGATACAATGCATAACGTAAATATTGTTGATATTCACTTGCGAATTTAAAAACACCCCTTCTAACAGTTGATCTAGGAAAACCATTAAAAACATGATTATGTGTTTCTCGAATGTAATGAATAAAACTAGAAGAGGAAGGAAATGAAAAAAGACAAACCCTCCACAGCAAATAATTTTGCCATATTTTTTCTATCTTTGTTTTTATCATAATTAGGCCCAAAAATTCTCCCAATCATCGGGTTAATTTGACCCTGTACTTGGTCGGATACACTATGTGAACCTTGTCCCGACTCAGATGGCATTGACACACCCGATTTTTTAGCCTGTTATTGATTCCACCTAGTTATCTGCTCGCCTTGTACATGTCTCAATAAACCTCTTGTCCCACCTTGACCTTTTTCGATTTTAAATTTATAAACATTTTTACAAATTTTACATCTAGCTAGTTGATTCTCTTGGTCCCTATAAAAAAAATCTCATGCAGCTGATTTTAATTTTTGTTGTGTGGGGCCTTGACTCATACTAGGGGGAATAAGATGCATTCCAGTTTCAGTTTGAGGCTGAGACTCAGTCTGAGCCTGAGGTTGAGGTGCATTAGTGAGTGTGTCATCTTGATTATCGTCTAAATTAAAGTTTGGTTCATCTACCTCATCATCTAATGGTATATCATTAACAAAAGTTGTTTCATCTATACGAGTGAAATCAATCAAATCATCAGGACTAGGAATAAGATTACTAGAAAAAGTACCAATGTCATTGTTATCCCTACTAGAAGAAGCACAATTACCCTTACCTTTATATATACCTATTAATCATTCCATTTTAATTATGTAAATAAATAATTAAAGATAATAAAATTAAGTGTGATAATTAAAATAAAGTAACAATAATAATTTAAAGAAAGAACGAAGGTACCAAACGCCGACGTAACGTCGACGTGTAATCGATGTTGAAAATTGAAATTTTGTTCGATGAATGATCCTCAAGTTAGTTGCCATCACTCCTAAATTTTTAACTTTGATATAAATGATCAAAAAAATATAACATTTAATAGGCAATGTAAAATTGTAGAGAGATAAATTGAGAGATTAGAGAGACGGTAGGAAGATTTGTGAGAAAAATGAAGAGGAAAAAATGAGGTATTTATAGTTAAGAAATAGTGTTAAAGTGTAAATATATTAACTTAGGGGTTAAAAATAAATATTAAGGGGGTAGGAGGTTTATGGGGGGGGGGGGGGGGGGGGGGTAATGGCCGTTATAGCCGTTGCACAACGACCAAATTCAAAATTTGGTCGTTGTTGCAACGACTATTTTTGCAAAGGGGGAGGGGGACTGGCGGGGCGGGACGGGGTCGAGATGGGGCGGGTCGGGACGGGCGAGACGATCCAGGCCCCGCCCCCAGTTTGAACCCCGATAATTTTTTTATGGGGGATCGGGGCGGGTAGCGGGACGGATCGGGACGAACCAAGTTGGGATCGGGCCGGGACAGACCGAGTCGGGATCGGGACCCTAGATGAAATTGTGTTCCCTGACACCTCTTGATGCAAGATACATTGAACTCTTCATTAGGAGATGACTTGAAAAAATAATTTCACAACCATATTTATTGGACACTTGCTTTGTGTTGAACCGAAGTTCTCTCGGAAACAATCGCTCTACCTATTAAGATAGAGGTAAGATCTACATATATTTTACTCTCTTCAAACCCACGTTGTGGATTTTACTGGTACGTTGTTGTTTTATTTGTTGGACACTTGAAAATCTTACCGGTCACAGGATTACAGTCTATTATGTACTTGATTGATAGAGACTGACATAAAAAGAATATTAATAATTGTTGTCCTGCTCATCAATAATTGTGTTTTCTGGTTAGATCTCAATGATAATTACTCCTATTGATACCATATTGTAGATTGGAAAGTATTAAAACTAGCTGGATTACTTATTATCCATCTGACTCTAATTATAGAGAGATGGATTTCTTGGGATGCTAGTAAATTAAAAGAATAATATAGAAAAAAAATACATTTTGACGTGGCTTAAGTAGGAACATATTAACCCTTCCTAAAAAAACTTTACAATATATTTACTTATTTCCTCACTTTTACTTGTTCATAATACTAAAACTATATTTTCATTTTTACTTATCTACTTTAACATTAAGAGAAAGACATCCTTTTTCTTCTTGTTTACCCTTAATAATTACTTCTTTCCAAATTATTTTCCAAGTCTATTAAAAATATACATCAATTAATATGAATATTATGGTAAAATATATATTTTATTTATTAATTTTTAAGGAACTTGCAAAGTTAAAAGTAGATATTAGTGACCATTGTCCTGTTGTTAGGTCTCAATGATAATTATTTTGTTACCTTAGTAATGGAAAGTAATAAAAGTAATTTTTATCATCCATTTGGTGACTCTAGTTATTGAGAGGTGGATTTCTTGGGATGTTGAATAAAGTGAAAGAATAAAAAAACGTGGGTTTAAGTAGGAGATATGTCTATAACCCTTCACAATTTTTCTCATGGAAGAATGTAGTTTACTTCCTTAAGGTGCCGTTTGTTTCATTTGGTTTTAGTGTTCGGATTTTTTTTCTGTGTTCACATCTAAAAAAAAAGATTAAACTTTAAATTGAAATTTCATGTGAACTATAATTAGTTGATCGTATATGTGTTGATTTGTCAGTATAATTTCTAAATTCGACATTTATGGATAATTAGATTATCAATAAGAAAATAATGAGTATATCTTCATTCTGACTATTATATGAGTTATTTTGACTATTATATGTTTTGATTAGTCTGTTTTCGCCGAGGTGAGGCAGTTATAGGGTATAATTATTAAATTTGAGATTTATGAATAATTAGATTATCAATAAGAAAATAATGGGTATATCTTCACTCTGATATAAATAATCATTATATCATGGTGGCAATAATTTTTTTTAATATTAATTAATTTCAATCAAAACGATTAACTAATTCGTAAGGGGCATCGTATATCCAAAAGAATGAGCAACTCCATTTACAATTCAACTTGTGGACATTGTTCCCAAGATACTCCATGAACCAAAGAAATAGAATTCTCAAGATCACTTCTCATGAATCAAAGGAGAAATCATCGTTATTGAGAATTATGATGGGATGAATAGAATTTTTAATCAAAGTTATCGAATTTAAATTATGAGAATAAGAAAAATCCTGATAAAAAATATTTCTATCTTTAATAAATTTTATGAGACGTGAGCTTGAATTAATTATATCAGCAAGCCGACTAGTGAATTGTTACAAAAAAGAAGTGAAGAAATCGCCAAGTAGAAACAAAAATAATAATAGAGAGAGATAGGTCTGATTCTCGTTAAAAGAAAAAGAAAATGCGTTTCTCGTGTCTAACAAAAGAAATATGTACTGATCTAGTAGAAGATTTTTTATTTTTTTTAAAAAATTTACTGAGTAAAAATCAAAGCAAGTCATTAAGTCAACTTATCGAGACAAAAAAGTAGTTTTCCATGTGCAAAGTTAGCGAAAAGATGTGCAAATGATTTTGGCTCGTTGTCCTCGTGGGTTATTAATTATCCATCTCAATATTCAATCTTCATAGATGTCGTTGAGTAAGTCTCCATATTACAGGCTACGATCTGATAATTTCTCTCTTAAAATAAGTTCATTTAATAGTATGTCTCCACATTCATCAATTATTGGTCTATACTTAGTCAAATATCAAAAATTAATTCAAAAGAATTTATTTCATGATCAAAAGTCCAACCTTTCATTCGTTAACCAATAAACTATGGTTCTTTTTTTCTTCTCTCCTTTTTGGACTAGTTCCTGACGAATTATTGTATTTCAGAAATAGAAGCTCGATTTAAAATCACCTTTAAGAAGAGCAATTTAGAAATTGTTTTAGAGAAATATTATTTATAAATTGCATTTTAGGAGTATTAGAATCGCAACTCAGAAAGCGGTTTACATCCAATGCTTAGACCAAATTATCACATTAGCCCAACGTTTGGTTTAAATGCCATATTCATACCTAAGTATGAAAAATGCGCATTATTGTCCTCTCTAACAAAATTTCACTATTTAACATCATCTATTTTTCATAAACATATATTTCCCTTCATTTAACCGGGTCTGACCGTTTCTCTTGTTTTGCTCTTGCTTTTGCTTATGTTTATATTTTGTCTTGAGCCGATGGTCTCTCTGAAACAACCGCTCTACCTAACAATGTAAGGTCTGCGTACACTCTATTCTCCCCAGACCCTACATTGCGGGATTTCACTAGGTATGTTGTTGTAGTATATTTCCCTTCATTATTATTTCACTGTTCAAGGCAAATTCGTGCCTGAGCTCTTTGGTAATTGACTCGAGCCCGCTAACGGCGGATTTGAGTTTTATAAAACAATTAAATCCTTCTTTCGCTGAGTTTTAACAAACAAATAAGATAAAAATAAAAGCAAGCCATATGTATTTATTGGGGAAATCCAATAAATACAGAGTAAGTCGAATACAGTTCAAGACGAAGCTTCATACTACATGTGCCTGCTCCAAAGTGTCATTTGCAACCACCTATTTTGATATTGGGATATTCTCATGGCCAATTATCTACATTTCTGAATCAAATAAGTCAAAGATAAACGTAGAGCAATATCAGCTCATGGGTCAAGATTGAAAAATAGTGGACAAGCATCCTTTTGAAAACCTAGCTGCCAAAAGAATTTCAAGGACAAACTAAGACTTGTCAAAACTTAAAAGCTCCCAACACCCGCAACGGTGACTCAGTTGATTGAGCATGAGCCTTCCATAATGGAGTTCTCAGGTTTGAAACCTCCTGCCACGAGATTTGTCTTCTGGGTCAAGCTCGTCACACGGAACTTGCCTAGTGCGGGTTATCTCTCTTATGTTGTTTGCGAGCTATTGAACATAAGCGAACACTCAAAGGGTAGCGGCTGCAGGTTCCCTCGTCATAAAAAAAAAAAAGTAAAAGCTCCCAACTCCATGTTGTCATGATAAAAACACTCTGCTTTCTTACAAAAATATACATCGGATCTCTCTTGAATAACCACAATTAATACCAAGATTGTTATTTTTAATCATACAAAAAGCACACACTAAGCTTTCAAAACATCTAGTGAAGAACATACTTACTAAAGGAACTCCACAAGTTTACAAGACTCGTCAATTCATCCCTTAAAAAAACTCAGTGAGAACAAACAGATTATATATCAATCTTGCCTTTCCTATCCTCCAATCAACTGAATCAAAATCCTAATCCGAACAAGGAATATAAACTAGCTTTGTCCTAGGAGAAGCTCGGGGGAAATGCTTCCATGAGGAGATCCCTTTCTCCCTTGATACTAATGTTTTCATACAGTTCAATGCACATTCTTAGCAAAGATGGAGAGTGAGAAAGCAATAGCTTCACAAAAAGCAGTTCAGTGTCTGAACCGTCACAACAATCAATAGTCACAAGCTCGAGCTTGTTGAGTGGGCGTTCCAAGCAGTCTGGTGTGTCCAGATATTTCACAACTGCTCCATCATCATCACCGGTTTTCCTCTCGACCTAATGGTTTAAAGAAAATACAAGTCACTTTAGCTTTCTCAAGTTTATAAATATGAAGAGCAAAAATGAACCACCAAATATATTAAAGATAATTTCTTACACAAATTTGAAGATTACTCAAATTGGGGATACTCTTAATTAACTGTAGAACATAAGATGTCTGATCCAATTTGCCAAAATCTACAACGAGGGATAGATGCCGCAGGCAGTTGAGTATAAAAGGAAGACCATTCCGAACTACGCCCTTACTCAAAAGCTTTGGAGAAAAAAGAGTAATTAGATTCACAAACGAATACAATACACTTTTAAAAGAGTCATTCAAGTGAAACAAGCAGACAATTTCTTACCTCAACGTAAAATGAACACAAATGGAGTACCTCAAGTGCAGGCAAGCTAACAAGAAACTTCTCTACTGTTGAACTTTCATCATGACTTGAATTATAAACCTCTTCTTCAAATGTAAGTTCTAAACAACTCAAATTCTTGCAATTCATAAAGCAATTTAGCACGAGATAGTAGTAGGGACAGTCACGAACATACAAGTACTCCAACTCTGGTGAAACAATGTTCAGATATTGCACACCAGCACAATAGCTCAAGATCAATTTGGCAAGAAGCGGGACCTTGATAACACAGTACTCTGAGGTCGGCACAAAGGTTATTGACTCCAAACTAAGGGTTACATCATTCTAAAAGCCAAGAAAAGTGGATGGTTTGAAGACACGGTTGGAGAGTTGCAAATATGTTAGCTAAGGACAATTAACTATACAAGGAGGCAGTTTATATTTAGTATTATTAATATCTGAAATAATAAGTGTTAGCTCCTTGACACCATTTCTAGTGAGATAAAGCAGCCAACTATCAATAGATGTAAATGAAGTCAAATGTGCTCCTCTAACATTAAGAACAAACTTGACCATGTCTCCCATATGCTGTAACAAAATCTTATCTACTACTTCTCTGAAACTGGATTCGGACTTTCCTATTAACTCATGGTAAAACTGGTTGTCCAGCACCAGACTCGGAAGCATGATCCAAATGTATCTCCAGCTTTTGGACAAAACACAAGTTCTTGTTGCGTCTTGAACAGGCAAGTGCACAAGGATATGGTCGATGGCATTTCTTGGTAGATCACTGATTCTATCTTCTCTATCTCCTTCAACAGCAGTTTTAGCTCTTTTCGTATCTGTTAGAAAGAATTTGAATATTGTTTAAAGTTCTCTCTCTCTTTAAAAATATGAATAATATTAATTACGCTTAAAATTTATAGTCCAGAAAGAAGCAGAAAAAAAATAAGGGAAAGAGAAACTTGCATACCTTGAGTCATGCTGAAATTTTTGTTATGGATTTCTTTTTCTAACCTCACTTGCAATATGTGGAATTTGAGCAAAGAGGCGTCTTGAGCTGTTAGTGAAAGGAGAACTTGGGGTTGAGTGTGGGCAGGAAATTACTCCTTAATGACAAGTTCAAGGCATACCAGTAAATAACCCCCCCCCCCCCCCCCCACAATAATAAAAAAAAAAAAGGTAAAGGACCACTCCCCCAAGTCCTCGCCTACTTGTCCATTCTTGATATAATGACAATTGTTTGCTATCAAAAGTGTACCAAACCATGGATTGTGAAAAACAAAACATTTCAATCCCCAAAGCTACCTGAAGGCTAATCATATTCATCATTTACTAAATTCTTCCCGGCACATAGGCAGAACTCTGCTAGAACAATATCACTATTACCAGAACGAAACTACAGTAGGATGTCAGAAATCTTGTATTCTACTCGGACGTCATATAATTGCTAACCTAGAAACCAAAGGTCCAAACAGGGTTTCCAAAAATTTAGTACTGAACCGAATACCGCCAAGCTTCATAATAAAAACAGAAATTGATTTCTAGACCTCAATTTTCCAAAATAGAGAATCTTAACACAAAAAAATTAATATCAAACAGAAGCACTAGTTATGTCCAAACAAGCTAGCTTAAGAGATCAGAAAGGTAATGAGAAGGGCGAAGGAAGGAGAGTATAAAATATGACTTGTCCTAAACGAATGGGCAGAGGTTTGGCAAAAAAAATTAACTAACTTTAGAAGTGAGGTCAGGGGAAAAATTGAGACTAGCTATGAAAGACAAGAAGAAAAGAATAGATAAATGTGACTAGTGGTGGCAAATGGGCGGGTTGAGTCAAATTTGGGCAGGTTGAAAATGGGTCAACATAAAATGGGAAAATAATTCAACCCCCCCCCCCCCCCCCAATGTTTCATACGGGTAAAAGTGGATTGGGTGACAAATGGGTTGGCTAAAAGACAGATTGAACCATATTTACCCATATTTCCAGGACGGTGTGTTTGTAATGAACACGATTTGCTGTACTAGTTGAAACTTCCTTTTGCACTTTGTTAGAGCTTTCGACTGTTTTGTTCCCCTTGATTTCTCCTATTTTTGATAGTTTTGAATTTCTTTTGAAGACTATTCTCTAAGCAAAATTTCATATGCCTGGCTGCCCTTCTTTATGAATTGATTGACATAAGTATGAACCTCACAAGTGCACGGTGGCTTCTATTCTCATGTAGTTATATGATCAACGATGTTTATTTTTGAAGTTGCAAAAACTATGTTTTTTACTTATCTAATATCTCTTCCGTTTGACAAAATACATCTGTTAAGTCGTTTAAATTTTATTAAGTCATTAAACCTATAGTTGTTGCTATTTTGCAGCAGGTATACTGATAAGAGTGAAATATTCAGCTTTGGGGTCATATTGGGTGTTCTATTAACTGAAAAGTACCCAACAGAACCCTTCTTCGGGGATACAACTTGCAAATCACCATACACAGAGTACTTCATAATTAGTAATTCAACAAGCAAATAAAGCTTAGTAGCACATTTTAGAAAACATGTTCAGTTACTAAATGTTCCCTCAATTTCCATATTTTACCCATATTCTTCCGTGTCAAAAATGGGCTGAAGCCCAAATTTTAAAATATCACTTCCCCGACCGGCCGGTTGATAAAATATGGGTTAATTTTGCCAGCACTAAATGTGACCAATGGGAATTTAATTTTGATGATCAAAAGAAAAAGACATTAGATTGTGATTGAGAATTTGGTAAATCGACAACATATATTCATATATCTACTAAAAGTACAAAGATATAAACTTATAAGGAGAAAAACACAAGTAATTTTCAATAACAGCACCTCAACCAAGCGAGTATAAATTGACCCTAGTCATGAAAGCAGACAAATGCAAGGAACCATAACAAACTTGAAATTACTTAGGTAACCAAAAATCACAGAAGACAAATAGTACCAAAAAAAAAGAAGCGAAGAAATGATGAAAATGGACCTTATTAGAATAAAGTTTCTCGAATATATTACTGAACCCCCCAATCGAGCGCGATGTATTACAGCTATTTGTATTGTTGTTCCGAGAAGAGCAAAAATATAGGGAAACCGGAAATGTGACACACGGCCGGAACCCTCGTCGGAAAATGGAGAGTAGGAAGGTTTTGCTGAGTGAAGAGGGGGGTTGAGTGGGGGCAAGTACGACTTGGGACAAACGGGTCAAGCTTTGGCAATAAAGCTTATTTGAAAAGTGTTTTCTAAAAAGTTGAGAATCAATTTATATTTGATTAATTAATTTAAAATTCACTTTTGAATAATAATTAAGGGTTATTTTGTAGCTAATTAAATTTATGCAAGTATTAGTAATACAAAAATAAGTGATGAGAAAATCTAAATATTATTGCAGAGATTAGTTATATAGTGTTTAGTTATGGTATAATACATAAACATGTCCTCAAACTTGGTCTTAGCTGATAAGTATGCTCTTAAAACTTTGATTGTGTACAAGTAGATACCTTAACTTATATAAAGTTGAACACGTAAACATAAATGTTGATGCGACACATAAATTTTGAAGGTGTTTAGATGATTATTTTGTAAGTTGAAGTGTTCAACTGACAAAGTGGAGGCAAGTATATGTGTCTACTTGTGCTCACTTAAAATTGGAGGGTATACTTGCTAGCAGAGGCCAAGTTTGAGGGCATGCTTATGTATTATGTCTTTAGTTATTTCACCTTCTACCCCACATAAAATAATAGATAGATTTGTTATAACTTATACATGAATTAGTTATGCAAATTTTTAAACTATGAAGTAAACATCACATATATTAAGTTTATACATGAATAACTTACCTCTTAACCAACTACAAATGTGGTATTACTTGTGCATGATTTAATACATGCATAACTCACCTCCAAACCAGCTACCAAACGACCCTTAGTGTTTGACCAAGCTTTTAGAAAGTACTTATAAGTGTATTTTCTCAAAGTGCTTTAAACAAAGATTTTTTGGGAAAAACAATTTTTAGCTTATTAAAAGTAATTTTTGCACCATTTGTGTAACGACGAGGGTATATATGCATCACTTTTTTAACGAGTTGTATATTTGATATAAACCTCAAAGTTGAGGGGTATACTTGCCCCTTTTTCCTTTTTTAAATAAGCACTTTTTGAAGAAAAAAAATGACTTCCTCCGTCTCAATTTATATGAAGGATTAGGAGTACGAGGGTCCAAACAATTAATCTTTGACTCAATTTTAAACATAGATCCCTCGAGTATCTTTATAATAAAATTTACATATTTGAAACTATATAAAAAGTATTATAAATTTGCATAATTAGATCACCTAGCATTTGTAAATTATACTAAAACTGCATAATGAGATCACCTAGTTGTAGATTAATTCCTTCTGCACCAATTTAATTAGTTCACCTCATGTCCAGAGTTGAACATCTGGAGCGTGAACAATTTAATATAGGGCTCAACATCAACATATAAGAATTGAGATGAGTCCTGCTATGATACAAAGTAAATAAATTAATTTTAAGCTTAAATCAACCGTAAAAGCTAGCTCACGAGTAAAAATTGCTCAAGATCGTATAAGGAGACCATCCGAAATGGGCTCTTCAGCAACATCCAATGCTTAGACCAAATTATCATCTAAACCGAGTCTAACATTTGATATAAATGCCAAATTCATACCCAAGTATAATACACATTATCATCCTTTAATTCAAAATTTCACTTGTTTGAACATTATAAATTTTTTCATGAACATATATTTCCTTCTATTATCATTTCACTATTTGAGACAAATTCACGCCTGAGGTCTTTGCTAATTGACTCGATTACTGGGTGAATTTAAGTGTTATAAAATAATTGAATTATATTTTTTTCGTCGAAAACATATACTAAACAAATACAATAAAATAAAGTCAAGTCATATATTTTTTTGACGGATTAACATGACTTCAATATTTTCATGTTTACTAATGTATGTGAACGGCAGACCTAGTCATAACTCATAAACAACATTAAAACTGTTTTTTCCCGTAATATTTGAAACTAATAAAGTTGATCAAACTAACCCGACAACTGGAAATTTCAAAGATCATCAAAAAAGAAAAAAAAAAGATGCTGATGATTATGAATAATGACAAACGTATTGACTATGATGATAGCCATTTTAAATACTAAATGTTGAGAGGCCTATGTCATATCATGGATTTTTTGGACAATAATTGGACATTAGGTAGTTGGATTACATTATTAGACCCTATGGATATCTTACAACAAAAATAAAATAAAGATTAAAGAGATTTTAGATATATGGTAGGAGAAGCAGAAAATCCATTCTGCTTAAATTGTGAAGGCTTACTATCTATGTGCAAATGTGAAGCGATACCCTTATCCTTTTTGTTCATATAAGATTGTGGTCCACCTAGCTGTGCTCACACCACACTCCTTATCCTCTCTCAACTTATCAAAATTCATTTTCTCCTTTCAATTTTCCTTAATTTAACAAGACAACTATATGCTATCAACTTGTTTAGGACATTCAACAAGTTAGCGTCAACCTATCTGGCACGAATTGAAATCAGTCAATAATTTTCGAATACCAAAGTTTAGTTGTCACTCAATCATTGAACATCTCTCCCTACACCCCCTTCCCCTCCTGTGAAATCAGTCAATTATTCTTGTTTTTTTTTTTAAATCTCCATTATTGCTATTTCTTGCCTTCCACCGCAAATATCTTCATATTTAAGATCACGTCAAGAATGCTTAAAAACTTTTGCTTATTGAAGGCCAAGGAGAATGATGATAGATAAGTAGACTTGAAGTTTCCATCTTTTCCTTGTTTACAACTTAGACTCCATCAAATAGCTGATCCTTGTTTAACTCAGCAAGTTCCATCAAATAGCTGATACTTGTTTAGTTCAGTAAGTCCCATTTCCTTGATGTCAAATAGTTTGAAACTCAAATTTTGGACAGTGATAAGCCTTGACTGATACTGAGTGATAAATGGCTCTTCCCACTTTGGAGAAGAGCTTATTCTAAGACGACGTATAATGGGAGCATTTTACAATGTTAGAGCAGTAATGAAACTATATTTTCCAGAATTTATGCATGTTTCAGCATGCTTTTTGCTGTGACAGTTAAAAGTGCATGGTTTAACCAATTGGTTGTCTTATCTCTCTTTCTGCACTGCATTAAAAACTTGATTCTTCTGTTGTTGGTCTCCTCAAGTAATAGCGCAAGCTGTTTGCAAGAACCTGAAATGTTAAAGATTGAAGTTTGTCAATGATTTAATGGTAAATATGACAATTGAAATTGCTTTCACACAACAGCGTTGCTTACCTGTTGAAGGGGCTTGATGAGAGCTTTGTTCTTGTAGCTTACGTGAAATTTTGCCTTAGCTAGCAGTCCCTGTAATAGAATCAATGTATCAATCTACACTGCCGCTAATTCATAATCATCACCGGGACAGGAGTAACATCATCTTTAAAGCATGAATGATTAAACAACTCTGTAAAAGTCGGACCTCAGTGTCAAATTCTCCTGATATAACATCAATGTTTATTTCAGTAATGATCTTGACGAGATCAACTATAAGTCCAGGTCGATCTGCTGCCTCTACGCACAGTAAGCTGCAAAACAACAATGTTTACTATCCTCTTTCAAGTCATGCACGTAGTGACATCTTATTTTTTAATATTAGTCTGATCATAGTGATACTGATCACAATAAACTGAAAGTAGAAGCTGACCTTCGTTCAGGACCGTCATCATAGACATGGATATGAGTTGTTATGTCCACATCAAGCTGAAAATTGGGACGATAAACAACAAAATATAAATGGTTAACGTTGGATTAAACAAGTTAAACTACTGTTTCTGCATCTATCATGTGCATTAGGGAGAGGTATTGCTGTCAATTATTAACAAAGGATTTAGAACCTTTTGATACGGTTGAAAAGCACCAAAGGCTTCACCCATAGCTAACTGAGAGCTAGATTCCTGCACCAGAAATTATGCAGTAAGAAGAAGCAGCCATAAAAGACACCACAGAGGTACTCTTAACAAGCATCCAGCGAGTGACGGCTGAAATTGCAGAGCTACCGGATGAAACTCCATCATATTGTTGATAATTGTCAATCGAATTGCTTCTAGTAGTTCTGGATCCTCGACCTTTCTACCTGTAGAACTGGAAAAATCCCCAATAACAGAACAATCAGAATGTCCAGATTCAGTTAGGATACAAAAAGTTAAAAGAAAAAGAATAGAACACTAGGTCAAGAAATGACATAAAAGTATAGAGGAATCCAACATGACTTACGCATTTGTGATGCATAATTTATTGTGCTTCCCTGATTGATCTAGATAGACATTAGCCTTGACAACATTCAGTCCAAGATTTTTTAGTGCACTCATCTATGAACACGTTGAGTTAGAGTTAGCCAGTTAGGCCAGTACTAGAGAAAGATATACTGCCAAATGGACTCCGAAAATGTCCAGCAATAATATTGAGTACTTGAATCAAGAAAATAATAAATCCTACCGTGTCAAGAAGAGCCCCAAGGCGATCACCAAAGGTAACCTCCACTACAGTTGCTTCTGGGTCCGAATCCAAATCTATTATGACTTTGGGGGTTGGGACAGCAGTATCTTGGGAACTTCCATCCTGATTCCCAGTCCCATGAATCAAAAACAAATGTCTCAATTTTCAGACAACAAAAAACAAAGGCAAAAAGTCACTTCTATGAGTTATTTGTGTATAGTTAGATACCTCAACAGCTGCAGCTGAGGATGCTTTTGGAATAATTGTACTCTCAGAAAAACCTAATCTGAAACAGCACAACATGTAGATTATATTCCCGGTCGAGGCATCCAAAAGTACTTAAGTTCCAGGATGAAGTAAATATGAACTTTTAGGAAGTGGGATAATGCTCCAGTCATAATCATTTTGCAAATTTTCCACTGCTAAAAGTTCAGCCAATACATGAGTAAAAACTCATCACAGAAACCTCATTAAGATTAACAATAGGTTCATGATTAGTCCCGTTGCATCTCGATTTTAATCAACAGTCCCTTATCAGAGAAAACAAGATTCTAAAATTATGGCTGAAAAGATAAGCATCAAATACCAAACAACAGAATTATGAAAGATAAGTAAATCAATCAGCTAAGACGGAGCTAAGACGGAGCCAGGATTTTTAATTTATGGATTCTGAACTTAATAGGCTCTGAATGAAGGGGAGTCTTGGAGTAACCGGTAAAGTTGCTGCCATGTGACCATGAGTTCATGAGTTCAAGCGGTGCACATAGCGGGAGCTTAGTGCATCGGGCTGCCCTTTTTACTAGGCTCTGAATAGATTATTTGTACATATTGAAAGAAAATTATAACACAAATACAGGCTTCAAGTCAAAATTTACTTGGTTCTGCCAAACCCATAATTATCACTGTGGCTTGTGGCTCCATATGCCCAGAAAACTCAATAAAATCAATTAACTTGGGAAAAATGGATAATTTCAGTGTTGGGATGCAACTAATTATCTATATTCCAGATAGAAACATATAACAAGTAAAATATGCTGAGGCAGGAACTTACCTCTTGGGAGCAATGCATATTCTCTGTATAGGGTCCAAACCAAAAGAACTCCTGAAGAGACATGGACTTGAAGAAATGGATAGTTTCTCAATTGCATTTAAATTAGTGTAAATCCCAGAAATGCTCCCACAAGAAGCCATAGCCACAGCCATTTCACTTCAACAATATTAATATTAAAAAAAAACTTTGAAGAAAAACTATATAAAAACTAGTAAAAAAGTTGTCTTTTTCACTCTTTGTTTCTTCGTGAAATGGTATACTACTAGAGGAAGGAACCAAAAAGAATCACGGAAATAGAAATAGAAGAAAACAAACTGGTTTTAAGAGGAGAAGAAGCAATAATCTTGCTTGTTCTTCTAGTAACTAGTAATATCCGCCATTATAGTATAGTAGTATTTTATATATAACGTGAAAGGTACATATTTATGGGCCTTGTTTGTCTTTCTTGATGAAAGGTGAGCCTTAGAAATTTACTTCAATTTTATCTCACCTTTTTGTTGCATGTGAAGCTGTGATTGTATTGAGAGAGACAAGGCAAATAACGAGTGAGCAAGATATGGATGATCCTCAAAGCTACCTCTTCATCTTTTAAATATTTTTTATTTTTGTAAATTACCTCATCATATTTTACTTTCCCACTAAAAGGGTCTAATAACAATGACACTGACACTATTGGCTGCCATACATGGGCCCTTCATTATCCTCTCCTATGACTGTCCCATTTTGATCTCTTTTTCTTTTCTTGGTAGAATACATTCACATCCCCTTAAATTTGCCCTTTAAATTTATTTAGATACTTGAATGGTAATTTGTTTCAATTGGACACTCAAACACATGATAAAATATTTTTATTAAATACTTTTGGCTCATTCTTGAAAAAGTTTCTGCCTGTTTCATAAGTATTCATTACATAGATAAATTCATCACATAAAATATATATCATTCTTTAATTATACATGTTAGCATCAGTTGGAACATGTATCAGTTTTAACGGCTTACTAAAATTAATGCATATAATTAATGGATGTGACATCTTTGAAGTGGTTACTTTATCTAGGTAATGAGCGTTTGAGAACACGCGCAAAAGTTTTTAAAAAATTGAGTCAGAACTCTAATAAAAACAATATATCATGTGTTCATTCGCTCAATGAAAATGTCATAATTCGAATATCTAAATTAAATTACTAATAAGTTTAACAGGCTATCAGCGTATTCTGTCTTTCTTTTTTATTTATTTTGCGGGTGTTTATTTTCTAGCCTAATTGGCTCTTCGCTGGCAATTATGGTTTTGGAACCTAATTTTACTACAAAGTATTTTGAGAATGCATATCTTTTCGTCCTTTTTATATCAAAGTGTTTAATTAAATATAATTTTTAGAAAGAAAGTGGTATGCAGAGATGAGGATGATGGGATGGATGTGCGGGCATACAAGGAGGGATAAGATTAGAGATGATGATATCTAGGACATAGTGGGAGTGGTTTCGGTGGAGGATAAGATGCGGGAAATGAAGTTGAGATGGTTTGTGCATGTGCAGAGGAGAGACACAAATGGCTAGTGCGGAGGTGTGAGGTTGGCTATGGACTGATTCAGGAGGGATAGAGGTAGACCGATGAAGTATTGGAGAGATGTGATTAGACGGGATATGACGCAGGTGCAACTTACTGAGAACGTGATTTAGAATGTGGGTTGTGGAGGACACATATTAGGGTAGTAGGTAGTCGAGTGTAATCCTACTTATGCTTGCAAATTGGTAGTTGTAATGTTATTATTGTAGGCCCGCTTAGCCTATCATACTAATAGGCGCATTACTACTTACCTTTTCAAAATGCGCTATCATGGCTTATTTGCTTTTGATACCGCATTTTCATACTACTTTAAATTTTTTGATCGGGTCTAACCGTTTCTCTTGCTTTGATTTTGCTTTTGCTTGTGCATATGCTCTGTTTTGAGCCGAGAGTTTTTGGGAAACAACCGCTCTACCTACCATGGTAGAGGTAAGATATGCGTACACTCTATCCTCTGCAGACCCCACGTTGTTTAATTTCACTGAGTCTGTTGATGTTGTAGAAAGAAAGTGGTAAATTATTTTTCTAAGTGATTTATGTACAGAAAAGTAATTATAACTGAAAACTGATTATTTTTCTATTGCATTTCAAGTGATGGCTGAACAATAAAAAGCGGACCAAAAAAGTGGCCGAACCGCCGAAATATCTCCTCGGTTACTTACTAAAGCCCAATTACGCTATATCAATGGTTCAACAGCCCAATTGACATGACATTTCACAAAGTTTCTGGCGGCCTGGCCCTTTGTTGACCGGAAACATCCAAAAGAGCGGAGCGGGGTTTTTTTTTTTTTTTTTTTGAAGAGAGTAGTAGAAATGGCGAAGTCCTGTAAGGGCCTTGCTGTGGAATTGGTCAAGTGCCTCAGCGAATCCGATTGCGTTAAGGTATCCATTTCTATACCTTTCTCTTAAATTCTTTACTATTAATTTATTTAGTTGCTGAAACTCGAAAGAGCCATGTGGTTTGATGATGTTTTAGGTTGAGAAGAAGAGTTTCAGGGAATGCGCGAAAGAAAAGAGTCCATGTATTCCTAGTGAGTGTGTTGGACTAAGGGAAACCTACTTCAATTGCAAGAGAGGACAGGTATACATTTTTTCCCTAAAAAATCTTCAACTTAGAAGTTGGGATCTCACATCAAAATTTGCAGCATGCTTTACTACTAGCCTTTTCAACTAGCATGTGTTATCTTCTAAGTTGCTCGGATTCGGTTCGGGTCCGATACGGTTACGGATCCGAGTGTCGGATTCGGCAAATTTAAATTTTAAGATTCGGGGGTGCGGATTCAGGTATGGATACGGGTGCGGGGATTCGGATAAGAAAATTCAAAATTATGTCGTTGCTATTGTCTACCATACGAACACAGAACACAACCTTGAATTCTTGGTTTCTTTGAAACACGAAGCAACAAAAATGAGACAAAAGTACTATAATATTGAAGGTATGCCATTTCTCTTATCTTAAGTCCGTTTTATCTTTAATTTTGAGAAATCAAACACTCAATTTTCTCCCAAATTTGTCGATGGACTCCGGTCAAAGTATCCGAAGTTGGTTGACCGTATCACGGACGTATCCCGCTTCCGCACCTGTATCGAGACAGGAATGACACCAAAAACGGAGAGTTCCCGCAACTTAGGTTATATTTACGGCTCTTCATGTATTTGTGTAACAGGAGAGTAATTACTCTTGTTACAGTGGTAAAATTGGGTGGAAAATAAAAAGGACAGGAGAAGAAGAAGCAAGGAAATTTCTGGATATTTTTTTTTCTGATTGGTATGAACAGTACTAATCGGCTATGTATAGCCTTACATACAATAAACCTAATCCCACTTTCTAATAATCATAGGGACTAATATGCAAATAAACATAATTAATTTGAAGACTATAATTACAAGGCTAGAAATGATCACTTAAATACTTTGGGGACTAAACTGAATTACATAAAACTATGTCACAATACTTTATTGTGACACCCCATCCTCCTTGAGAATAAGCTTCTTCCTTCAAAACTCAGCTATGTATGGAAACTGTGACTTCATGAACTGAAAATCCTCCCATGTAGCTTCTTCAGGTAGTAGGTTGGCCCATTGAACCAAAATCTGAGTGGTAGCTCTATTTCCTTTCTTGATCATTCTCCTACCCAACACTGCAACTCTGCAACTGGTTCTCTCAGGAGCTGGCCATCTGTTGAACAAAATGGAGGATCAATAGAAGGTATAATGTGATCCCCTATCCTTTTCTTGAGTTGAGAAATATGGAAGACTGGATGTATTTTTGCAGTCACTGGTAAGGCTAATTTATATGCCACTGGTCCAATCTTCTGAGTGATCTGGTAGGGGCCACAGAATTTTGATGCTAGTTTGAGACTCTTTCTTATAGCTATAGATGTTTGTTTGTAGGGTTGCAACTTCAAAAACATCTAATCTCCTACATTGAATTCCCTCTCAGTTCTTTTCTTGTCTGCATTAGCCTTCACCCTGTTTTGTGCTTTAGTCAAGTTCTTCTTCAACACTTTGGCCATTAGCTGCCTTTCCTTAAGCATTTGATAAGCAATATCTACTTTGGATTGAGAAATGAGCTCAAAAGTCAGCTGAGGGGGATCATACCCATACAACACTTTGAAATGGGTCATTTTCAAGGATGCGTGGTAGTTACTATTGTACCAGAATTCAACCTGTGATAGCCATTTATGCCAATCCTTTAGTTTATGGTCAGTTATGCATCTTAAGTAGTTTTCCAAGCACCCGTCGAGCCTCTCAGTTTGGTCATCTTTCCATGGATGATAGGTTGAGCTGTAACAAAGTTGAACTTGCAGAAGTCTAAGCAACTCCTTCCAGAAATTGCTAATGAACACATTATCTCTATCAGACACTATACTCTTGGGTAGTCCATGTAGCTTGTAGATGTTGTCTAGGAATATCCTAGCTATTTGTGGAACAGTGAAAGGGTGAGCAGTGGCAATGAAGGGTGCATACTTGCTATATCTATCAATAACCACTAACACAATATCTTTCCCTTCAGATTTGGGTAGACCTTCAATAAAATCCATTGAAATATGCTCCCATGCTCCTTCAAGGATATGGAGAGGTTGCAATAAGCCTGGATATGCAGTTTGCTTATCTTTGCATCTTTGGCACACCTCACATACTTGTACTACAACCTTAACTTGCTCAATCATGGCAGACCAATAGAATACCGCCTTTAGTCTCTGATAAGTAGCCTAGACTCCTGAATGTTCTCCCAGCCCTGACTTGTGTATTGTTAGAGTCAATTGTTGCCTCAAATGTCCATTTTGTCCCACCCAAGTCTTTCCTTTGTATCTCAGCACTCCCTGTTGCAAGGAAATGTTCAATTCAGGGTCAGGTTTGCACTAAGAGTGGTGATGGCTTGTAGCACTTCTTGGTCCCCATTATAACTATTCAAAATTTCCTCAATCCATTTGGGTTGTACTTGTGTTATCACCAAACATTGTGTTGTATCTGTTTTCATGGTATTGTCCTTTTGAGAGGCAACCTTCCCGGATAAGGCATCGGCAACCATATTTTCAACTTCTTTTTTGTATTGAATCTCAAAGCTTAATCCCATCAACTTAGTTAGCCCTTCATGTTGCAAAGAGTTGGTTATTTTCTGGTCTTGTAAGAACTTCATACTGAAGTGGTCAGTCTTTATTATGAAATGATGGGGGTGCAAATAATGTCTCCATCTATCAACAACTTGCAACAGTGCTATCAACTCCTTCTCATAAGTGGACATGCCTTGGTGTCTTTTGCTCAGAACTTGGCTCATAAATGCCAAGGGTCTCTTTTCTTGCATACACAACACCAATACCAGTGTTCCATCTTGTATCACCCTTAAGGTAGCCGTTGTACCTAAGGTCACCGGAGAACTATGGTCCAAACTTGCCGGTGGCGCTCGTCGGTGAGTGCATTTTTGACAAAATCAGCTCCAGTTTCTTATTTGTTTCTCGTGACTCGTCAAGTTGTGATAGGAACTGCAATTGATTGGTTTTTAAAGCTTCAAACCTCTTGCCGGTGTTGTCGACGAAGGTCGACAACTGAGTTTCCAAAGCACGCAAATCTTCTTGTAACCCTAACATTTCCGATGGTGGCACCATCGTCCCAGCTGGATCTGATACCATTTGTAACATGAGAGTAATTACTCTTGTTACAGTGGTAAAATTGGCAGGAAAATAAAGGACAGAAGAAAAAGAAGCAAGGAAATTTTTGGATATTTTTTTTTTATGGTTCTCGGGTAGGTCGAAGTATAGGAATGGGGTAGACATTTTGGTTAACAACGAACTAAGGGATCATGTGGTGGAGGTGAGGAGGGTCAATGACATGATGAGGACGACTAAGTTGGTAGTTGGAGGGTTCACTATGAACATTATTAGCGCTTATGTGCCACAAGTGGGCTTGGACGAGGAGGAGAAGAGACGTTTTTGGGAAGATTTAGACGAAGTGGTGGGAGGTATACCATCCACTGAGAAGTTATTTGTAGGAGGGGATTTCAATGGACATATCGGGTCACTTCCAGGGGTTATGACGACGTGCACGGAGGATTTGGACTCGGGGTCAGGAATGGGGAAGGCGTCTCACTTTTGGAGTTCACTAGAGCTTGTGGGATGGGGATAGCCAATTCTAGATTCCTAAAGAAGGAGGAACACTTGATGACTTTCCGTAGTTCGGTGACTAAGACTCAGACTTTTTGCTTCTTAGGAAGATTGACAAAGGTCTTTGTAAAGACTGTAAGGTTATTCCGAAGTAGGATCTTACAACCCGACATAAGCTTTGGTGATGGATTTGGAGATCAAGTTGGAGAAGAAGAAAAGGCTTGTGGATAACATGTTAAGAATCAAATGGGGGAGTTTGATCATGGCTAGTGCAAATGAGATGGAGAAGAGGTTGATGGCCAAAGGGGCTTGGGGGAGTAGTGGGGATGCGACTTGTATGTGGGACAGGACGACCAGTTGCATTCGTGAGGTAGCCAGAGAAGTGCTAGGAGTCTCGCAGTGTTATCGTGGTGGACATCGAGGGGACTGGTGGTGGAATGGTGAAGTTCAAGAGAAGGCGGAAGCGAAGAAAACGACGTATGTGCAATTGGTAGAAAGCAGAGATGAGGTGGAGAAGTGGACGAATAGGGAACTGTATAAGATGGCGAGTAAGGAGTCAAGGCTAGCGGTTACGGCGGCGAAAATGGTGATTTTCGAACACCTGTATGTGGAATTAGAGGAGAAAGGCGGGGATAAGAAGTTGTACAGACTAGCCAAGACAATGGACATGAGGGCCTGTGACTTGGATCAAGTGAAGTGCATCAAGGACGAGGACGATAAAGTACTGGTGGAGGAAGCGCATATTAGGCGGATGTGACAGTCTTACTTCCACAAGCTCTTGAACGAAAAAGGAGATGGAGACATTGTACTGGGAGATCTGGAGCATTCTGGTAGGCACGAAGATTTTGGGTATTGTAGAAGCATTAAGGTTGAGGAGGTTACGGGTGTTATTCGTATGCTGCGCACGGGACGAGCGACCGGGCCTGATGAGATTCCAGTTGAATTTTGGAAGAGCGCAGGCATGACTGGTTTGGAGTGGTTGACTGAGTTGTTTAACGTCATTTTTAAAACGGCAAGAATGCCCGAAGAGTGGAGGTGGAGTACAATGATTCCCTTGTACAAAAACAAAGGTGATATCCAGAGTTGTAACAACTATAGAGGTATCAAGCTGTTGAACCACTCTATGAAAGCTTGGGAAAGAGTCGTGGAGACGAGGGTGAGGAGAGGCGTGTCTATTTTCGAGAACCAGTTTGGATTCATGCCGGGGCATTCGACTACCGAAGCCATTCATCTTATTAGGAGGTTGGTGGAGCAGTATAGAGAGAGGAAGAAAGACTTACATACGGTTTTCATCGAGCTCGAGAAGGCATACGACAAAGTTTCTAGGAAGGTTCTATGGAGATGTTTGGAGGTTAGAGGTGTACCTATGGCATACACTAGGGCGATGAAGTATATGTATGATGGAACCCAGACTAGAGTACGGATAGTAGGAGGAGACTCGGAGCACTTCCCATTGATGATGGGCTGCACAAGAGATCAACTCTTAGCCCATTCCTATTTGCTTTGGTGATGGACGGACTGACGCGACAAATTCAAGGGGAGGCACCATGATGTATGTTATTTGCAAACGACATAGTCCTGATTGATGAGACTCGCAATGGAGTAAACGCCAAGCTGGAGGTTTGGAGACAGACTCTCGAGTCTAAAGGGTTCAGGTTGAGTGGGACTAAGACATAATATTTGGAGTGCAAGTTCAGCAACGGGAGCGACCTTGAGACATGCGTGGAGGTAAGGCTTGGTACTCAGGTCATTCTAAAGAAAGGAAGCTTCAAGTACCTCGGGTCTATTATCCAAGTGAATGGAAAGATTGATGACGATGTCACATATCGTATTGAGGCAGGGTGGATGAAATAGAGGCTCGCATCTGTAGTCTTGTGCGACAAAAAGGTGCCACCAAAACTTAAAGACAAGTTTTATAGGGTGGTGGTTGGACCGGTTATGTTGTATGGGGCAGAGTGTTGGCCAATCAAGACTTCGCACATACAAAAGATGAAAATTGCGGAGATGAGGATGCTGAGATGGATGTGTGGGCATACAAGGAGAGATAGGATTAGAAATTATGATATCCGGGAGAAAGTGGAGTGGCCTCGGTAGATGATAAGATGCGGGAAGCGAGGTTGAGATGGTTCAGACATGTGCAGAGGAGAGACACATATATCCCAGTGCGTAGGTGTGGGAGGTTGGCTATGGACGGGTTCAGGAGGGATAGAGGTAGGTCGAAGAAGTATTAGGGAGAGGTGATTTTAAGTGATATGGTGCAGGTGCAACTTACTGAGGACATTGACCTTAGATAGGGGGTTGCGGAGGACACGGATTAGGGTAGAAGAGTAGTAGGTACTCGAGCGTAGTCCTACTTATGCTTACAAATTGATAGTTGTAGTGTTATTACTGTAGGCCCGATTAGCCTATCACACTTATAAACACATTATTGCTTTATAATCCATTGTAGTTTGATTTCTGCTGCTATGTGTTCTTTAGTGTATTTTGTTTAGCTTATTTAGTTGTGTTAGCTACTGCTCCTTTTTGTTCGAATGCACTTTATATTGCCTTAATTCCTTGCTTTATATGAGTCTGACCGTTTCTCTTGCTTTACACGTTACACTTTACACTTTACACTTTACTCTTGCTTTGATTTGATTGTCTTGCTTGTGATTATACTTTGTCTTGAGCCCCCGGAAACAACCGCTCTACCTACCAAGGTGGAGGTAAGGCATGTGTACACTCTACCCTCCCCTTTTCTTCCGCCTCTTAAAGATCCGCTATCTCTATGATTTGATCCTTCGCGTATCGGCACCATACTTCTTTGATCTCCCTTTCTCATGAGCCCACATTGTGGGATTTCACTGGGTATGTTGTTGTTGTTGTAGTATTGGTATGAACAGTACTAATCGGCTATGTATAGCCTTAGAGACAATAGACCTAATCCCACTTTCTAATAATCATAGGGACTAATATGCAAATATATATAACTACTTTGAAGACTAATTATAAAGCTAGAAATGATCACTTAAATACTTTGGGGACTAAACTGAATTACATAAAACTATGTCACAATACTTCATCGTGACAATTTGTTGATCCGATGAACTTGTATAGCTTGCCTGCTTCTGCACTATTAAATTTGTGAAGAGTTAGTCATCTATGACCACTTGTGCAATTAATATCTCTAGTTAGATCTTGGCAAATGGTTATTCTTTTCGAAAGTTAACAGGTGCGGCTAGAACTATCATCATGTCTTATCCGGGGAAAGATTGATAGAGAAGTGGCTAGAGAGGATTCATATAGCCAACTTGAATTAGCTTGGGATTGAAGCACAAATGATTGTGATCAATTGATGATTGTTGGAAGTATATTAACGTATAGATCCCTGCCATCAATTCCTCCACCCCTCTACCTAGGTCTTTTAAAAATTCAACCCTACTGGTCAGATTTCACCCTTTGCCCATCTTTACTTGTATATAAAACTACATGAGTTTTGCACATAATCGCACTCACTCTCCATGCTAAAATAACTATCTATTTTCCTTAAAAGGATTGTTTTCAACAACGTTGCGAAGCACTTTCTCGCTTTTTTTTATGACGCTGGTCGGGTGGTGTCCGGACCACTTATGACCACCTCGACTATTCCACAGGTTACTGGCAATCTCCCATCAGTATAGGTACTGATAGGTATCAGGTAACTCTGCCAACCAAGGCTTAGGCAAATAGAAAGAAATCACCTACTGCTTTTTGCACTTGAGACCTCATACTTATCCTCCCACTTCATCGACCAGTAGACTACCTCATACTTCCATTTTCTATTAATGAAAATAACTTATGGTATCCCATATGTTTCACCGATTAGTAAAGAATAAATTAAATGTAAATTCTCAATTCCATATGACGAGAATATATATGTACATTTTTGCATCTTTGCTAGATTTCAAGCTCGAACTCTTGGTTTCCAAATTATAGCTGGATATCTATTACATTTTAAAGCTTGGTTCGAACGTGTCCCCAAATTCTAAATGAGCCTTACCTAAATGCATGATCAAGAAATTCAACTAGTGCCCGAAATGTTGCATTACCGCCGGAGTATTTCGGATGAGATTCTTGTTTAACTCTTTGTGCCTTTTGAAGGTACATTGAATTTGTATGATTCATTAAGTTGGAGATTAGAGTGAGCATTAATTTGAAAAGGTGCCGCACAGTTTTAAAATAAGATTAACTAAAATATTTTAGGGGGTCTCGTTTGACACAGTGCGATTATTGAGGTAAGAGCTGACATTTTATTCTATTATGGTGAAACTTCTACTAAACTTGAACACTAAATATCCTTGTATCATAATTTTAAACTTTGGTGGATTGGAAGTAGGTGAAACACGTTTTGCAAATTGTAAATAGAGAAGTATTGAAAAGTGTAGGGAGAACCTTTTCCTTTTGGTAAAAATTGAACACAATTTTGGAATGAAATAAGATGGGAAATAGGCCACATAGATAGGAACCAAAGGTGATGTGAAACATTCCATATCAAGAGAATGTACGTCATTGTTGTGTAGCACAAAGTAAAAACCATAAGGTAAATTTGAAATGGAAGTTTATGATGTGTGATTTGGATTTGGACAATGCATGCTTTGTGGTAGACAGGAGCGTCCGACTTTGTTATGACTAATAGGAATAGCTACATGTTTGTTTGTTGATTTTCTCCCCAAAAGATTTTATTTCTGAAAGTTCCATGATTGAAGAACTCCAAGAATTAATCTGAGCACCTTGTGGTACTATCATGGAAGGTGCTTCCAAGTGGCACCTTGATGGTATTCCTCTACTCCTGTAAGTTGGTCAGAACCACTTTGACATTGCCCTCCTGGGTGATCATTTTGTTTTGATCAAAGTAATAAGATTTTATCATTACATTTCTTTTCAATCGCATGAAAATTGTAAAACTGAACGTGGGAATTTGTTCTCTAAATTTAATTTTGTGGGAAGATGAAAATAGCTATATTGATAGGCTTGTAAGACAATTAGTTGTCCCATATTTTGGGGGTGGTGGTGGTGGTGGATAGTTCAACTTAAACAACTTACGAGAATTACAAATAAGCAACAACAACAAAATACCTAGTGTAATCCCACAAGTGGGGTCTGGAAAGGGTAGGATGTACACTACCTTGCCCCTACCTTTTGTGGGGTAGAGATGTTTCCGATAGAACCTCGGCTCAAAAGAAAAAGAAGTGTAGAAAAACAGGATAGAAAGGAAATTAATAACAACAAAATAGCAAGACAAACAGAGCAAATAAAGCACTAGATAGTAGTTAAAATTGAAGAATAAGATACTACGCTAATACTACTAAATAAGGAGTAGATGTGAAGAGGGGACCCCTTGCCTATCCCTTATAAAAGTACAATAATACTCGGCTACCTGCTACCGTTATACCCTAATCCTCGACCTCGATACCTTCCTATCAATTGTCATGTCCTCAGTAAGCTGAAGATGTACCGTGTCCTATCTAATCACCCCCCCAAGTTATTCTTCGGTCTACCTCTACCTCTCATAAAACTTGCTATAACCAACCTCTCACACCTCCTTACTGGTGCATCCGCGACCTTCTCTTCACATTCCCGAACCATTTCAACTTCGCTTCCCTCATCTTGTCCGCCATGGAGGTCACTCCCACCTTATCATGTATTACTTCGTTCCTAGAATTACATATAGAAGATCCACTTAAAAGAAGTTTGCACGGAAAACCAAAGAGTTGGAGCTTGAACGGACTAATTGAATCTTTCAGGCTCAATGCTTTTAGCCTATAGCAATTAGATCCAATTTCATGACCATAAGTCATCAATGTGGCTTTGTGGTTCTTTCGGATGATCTTTAAGTGCATGGGTTCTAAGAGCTCCAGAGCTGTCACACTCTTAATGCAGGAGCCACTGAAAATGTCTATGGCTTCCCAATGGAATTAGAAGAATAATCTGAGATAAGATGCTTAATTAAAGTAACAACCTGTTTAGTTCAGAATGTTTCTGGCTCTGATTATTGAATAATCAGTTTTGTGTTGGTTGCTTTTATTGGATAATTATGTGTGAATCTGATTTTGGGGTGTAATGAACAAGCATTTATTATGTATGATAAATGAAAGCTGATTTGATAGGGAATATTATTAACCATGTAAAAAGATACAACTCTAGTCCCTGAACACATTGGTTTATGAAGTAGGGAACGTGGTTAGATAACAAAATAAAGGATTATCTCAGTAACGTGTAGCTATCCATAGATCCTGGATGTAAAAATTTTAAGATGGAGAGAGCAAAAACCTGTAAATTTCAGCCTATTGTTGCTAGATTTAATCTGAACTGGAATTCTGAAAAAATTTCATGTTTGGAACTCCTTTTGAACTAAGTCTTCCTTATCTCAGTTCACTATTCAACTTTACATCTATCTCAAAAGCTGTATTCGGGGTTTTAGTTACTAGTTAGAGAGTCTGTGTCTTTAAGCATTAAAGCTGAATATAAGGCCTTCTGCTATCGTTGCCTTTTTCTCCTGACCTTTATGCACAACTAGGTGATTAGATATTGGACAACCAACATACCGGATGAGAATAAATCATATATGTACTTATCTAATACTAAATAATTTTTTTATGCCAAATTTCAAATCTAACTGCAGATTACTTCATCTTTGCCGTTTGTACTGCTTTGGCGCTGTTTGCAAGAGAGAGATCATTGTGGATTAATTTATGACTTCAGATTTGGATATTATGTTGTGGATGGGAATACTATAATGGTTTTTCTTGGCCGTAGTATCTTATGGATTTGTTTAGGTGTCTAAACTGCAAGGGTCAGTGTTGTGGAAGGTGCGCAATTCACTCTTCAGATTGTAGCGAATTCTAGATTCTTCTTAGGAATTAGAGTAATACTGAATTTTGATGATATAACATTCTTGTGTTCACTTATCAAAAGTAAAACTGATATAGCTTTTATTATACTGGAAGATCTGATACGCCACATGATTGTCATAGTAAATTATGCATGTGAACCACAGTTGTTTGTGCATGGTTGGATCCATAAGCTTAAATAATATTACATGATTCTTGTCAGTCTGATCCGTCGTGACCTTTTTGCACTGTGATATTGACATGCATCTTCATCTTATCAACACACCATCTGACCAACAATTCTCTCTTTCAGGTGGACATGAGAGCTCGAATTCGTGGAAATAAGGGCTATTAATTGGTAGGACTGGTGCAAAGTCCACAAATGGGAAGTATGATATTTTCCTAACTGGGCTGCATGTCTTTATACAAATTGCAATCTACAAATTTTCTTAGCGATAGCACATATTACAAGCTTCTTGGATACACGATTATACTTGACAGATTTGTACTTGGTGCTCCGGACCCTTAATCTTGAATAGTGTTGATATTGGATTTGAAGTTGTGGAAGAGGGTCTAGTTCTCACTTCTCATCGTGAATGATTAATTTGTTTTTCTTTCACTGATGTGCCACGGAGAGACGATTTTATCTATTTCTTAGCACAAGTTCTTGTTGGGATTATTTCTCCTCAATTGAATAAAATGAATCTCTTTGAATTTTTTCCCTTTCTTTTTTAAGTTTCCCCGCTTGTATGTGAGCAAGTTCAAAGAAAACAAGTCCAGTTTGGCCGGGATTTGCATGATTTGTTTGAAAGTGAACCTTTAAACCATAATTTTGGAAGGAAAAAGAAGAAGGAACTTTAATGGAAGAGGCATCTAATAGGTACATCTAAACTAAATGTGAGATGAAATACATAACAAGTAAATCCATCCAATCTTGAAAACAGTAAAATTTAAAAGTAAATCATACTGTGAATGTTTAAATAGTTATTTTTTCTCAATAAGTATTTATTTAAGATGAGAAGAGCATGGATACTCTATCTAATACATTATTATATTTAATAACGGCTATCAATCTTGAGGGTGAAACCAATTCAATTTTAATTTGATAATAACTTACCTGTTTATAAAAGTCAATACATGTAATATATAGAATTTTAGCATTTAATCATAACTAATTAATTTCCATTTTCACTTCATTAAATTAATTTGATGTATATATTCATGCACATAAAGTATTTACCTTCCAAGTGGTCATTAAGTGAAAAAAAGTTTATTGGCCCAGAAATAGTAGTTGCAATAGAACACAAAAACAATGAGGAAAGCGTCCGTCAACAATGTGATACTTGTTGATAATAATTGTCAAGTGTGTCGTGATGATTGCTAAATCAACAGCCGCAACTGCGACGCCTCAGTCACTGCCCATCCATGTCCAACAAGAAAATGTAAACCCTTCTCTGCAGCATGATTCAATTGCCTATCTCTCTGACTCCCTCTCAGCATTCAAACGCTGCTTCACTGAACTACCCCAACACATTGATTCCATTCGTGCCACAATTCACTCTGTGCACACAACTAATACCCCTCTTTTATCCGCGTCCCTAACTCCAGTACCATCTTGGGAATCTGATCAATCCCCTCACAATGAAGAATTGCAATCCCCTCATCATGAACAAGTGCAATCCCCTTACAATGAAGAATTGCAATCCGCTCATCATGAAGAGCTGAGATCCTCTCTGGAAAGCCTCTGCAAAGCGTCAAACGGTCGATTTCTTCGGAGTTGCATAGTAAAGCAACTCTCAGATATGAATAGATTGCTTGAACAACTCCCTAAGGCATTGAGACTCTCGAGCAATCCGGCAAGGCTTGTATTGGAATGTATGGGGAGATTTTATTTGCAATGGAGCGACGCATATACTAAAGGCTCACACATGGTTCGGGGAAGGAGGGCTGCTGTATTAGTTTTGCAGTGCTTTTTATTGATGGGAATGGATGGAGTTGAGATTGATAAAGGGGTGAAACAAGAGGCTGAGAAAGCAGCTTTAGCATGGAGAAACAGATTGATCCTCGAAGGAGGTGTACGAAAGGCTTCTGAAATGGATGCGCGGGGTTTGCTATTGCTTATTGGGTGTTTTGGAATTCCAGGAGGATTTACAAATGAGGATATCAGGAATTTGCTTCAGGTAAGTGCCATCAGTAAGATTTCTCGTGCCCTCTGGAGATCAAATGTCCTCATGCCTAAGATTCCAGGTAGTAACCTACATTTGCTATTCGATTTTAAGAAGTTTGGTTCCCTTTAATCTGTCTGATTGAATCAAAAGTACAACAACAACAACATACACAGTGTAATTTCACAACTGGGGTCTGGGGAGAGTAGAGTGTATGCAGGCCTTACCCTATCTTTGTGAGTCAGAGAGGCTGCTTTCGATAGACCCTCGGCTCTAAAGAGAAGTTATCGAAGCATGCAAGAAAGAATATGACGGCTGGATAGCAAGACACAGAGCGAAAGAAGCAACAGATATTAATACTCATTGAAGAATAAGAAGAATACGAAACTACACGATTACTACATACTACTTATAAGGAGAGGAGATGAGGTGAGGCTAGCCCCCTACTCTCTCCCACATAAAGTGCAACAACACTCGGCTACCTACTAACCTTCTACACTAATCCTCGACCTCCATACCTTCTAGGGTCATGTCTTGTCTAATCACCTCCCTCGAGTTCTTCTTCGGCCTACCTCTACCTCTCCTAATTATCTAGAAGCAAAATTAGACAACTAATGTACAGTGGTGATGGAAATGTATGGGAAAATAGTGTACCCGTAGAAGTGGTTTGGTTTGGTTTGGTTGGATTGCTGGGTTGTGCATGAAGCTTGCCTAAATCAGGATAACCTTAAAAATCATTTTGACAATATGATGGACTTCCTGGATTCCTTGAATACTTAAAGGGAGTACAAGTGTGTTGTATTTTGGAGACCATTAGCACTTGCTTGGTGCTGCTCTTTTGAAAAAAATATGCTTATTAAACAAAAAGAAAAAGGTTTAACTTCCCTTTTATTTATTAGTGTCTTGCACTATTTTATGTTGCTTGTTTTCCTCCTGCTCCTGTGCCCTTTTTTATTCATCTCAATAGCTTCAAAGGTATCTTTCCTTTCCTTCATCATGCCCCAAGGAGACACTAAGAGCTCCATCCTTTTCATTTATCCAACCTGAGACGTCAGTTTTTATTTGGTAGCACCTAGTAACTGGCCTAACAACACCACTGAGATTTTCACAAAACAGTTGTCTGAGCATCAGAATCCCCATCTTCTAGTACTTTTGGACCATACTTAGGTCTTTGAGGACAACAGCTTCCCAGATATTCTAAAGTCCTCCAACAGTTGGTCCACAATGAATCATAATCCACGGTGATGATTATATTTTTGTATAAGAACATAACTGTCATACTTTTAATTCATGTCTTTCCTGGCTTAGAACATGCATAGAACTTTTTACAAAGAACTTTTTTCCCTGGTTGAGAAATGGTAATTGTATTGAAATTGCAGCACTAAAAAAGTGCTGAAATTATGAAAACAAAAACTTTCTTGAGAAAAGGTGTCTTAGTAACAGCTGAATGTGCCAAACTTTTGGTATTTTGATTTGATTTTGAAGTCCCTTCATAGGAGAGGTAGGAAAAAGAAAGAGATTAGATAACTATTGAGCAGATACAGATCCAACCAACAAGGCATACGGTCTTGGACATTTAAAGTACATGTACAAGTGAGCAGAAAAACAAAGTGAAGTCCCTTTCTAATCTTAAAGGACTCAAAAACTTTTTTCAACAGAACAACAACAACAACAACAACAACATACCTTGTGTAATCCCACACGGTGGGGTCTGGGGAGAGTAAAATGTACGCAGACCTTACCTCTACTTTGGGAGGTAGAGAGGTTGTTTCCGAAAGACTCTCGGCTCAAAAGAAAACTTGACGAAGAAGGTCAGATACGGTTTGAAGAAGGTATAGTAAAGTAAAGTAAAGGAAAGCGCAACATAGTAAAGCGGTCATGACACAACAGATAACAGATAATACCAGGAAATGAAGGTCAAGAAACTACAGGAGTAATACGAGGCATGGCATGCCCAACTACTTACTAGCCTTCTACCGTTATCCGAGTCCTCCATACCCTCCTATATAAGGTCATGTCCTCAGTGAGCTGAAATTGCGCCATGTCCTGTCTAATCACCTCTCCCCAATACTTTTTCGGCCTACCTCTACTCCTCTTGAAACCATCCATAGCCAACCTCTCACACCTCCGCACTGGGACATCCGTGCCTCTCCTCTGTACATGGCCGAACCATCGTAGCCTCGCTTACCTCATCTTATCCTCCACCGAGGCTACCCCCACCTTGGCATGGATATCTTCATTACTAATCCTATTTCTCATTGTGTGTGCACACGTCAATCGCAACATTCTCATTTCCGCCACCTTCATCTTCTGAACGTGAGAGTTTTTGACTGGCCAACACTCTGCCCCATACACCATAGTTGGTCTAACCACCACTCTGTAGAACTTGCATTTAAGCTTAGATTGCACCTTCTTATCACACAAGACTCCAGATGCGAGCCTTCATTTCATCCACCCCGCACCAATGCGATGTGTGACATCATCATGTGCATAAATGAACAAATCATGCAAAAACTATTGACTCAAATGTATGCGATAAAGTTAAATGGGAATAGTAGTAGTGCATTAAATAGTTGCTAGTTGACTGGATAGATCCAGAGGCGAATCCAGGATTTCAAGAGGATGGGTGTACCATTGCTTTTAAAGATTGTTTTAGAAATTAAAAAAAAAGACAGACAAAAGTGCAGTAAGTTGGGTTCGATCCCTTGGCCTTAAGGAATTAAACCCAGTGCTTAACCAGTTCACCACTCAATCTTGTTTGACCATGGGTTCCTTCAGTTAATATTAGATATACTTAAAGAAATACACACATAATATACCGAATTTAGTCGAGTGACCATGGGTTCATGTGACCCATTTTTTGTACCTAAATTCGTCCCTGGACAGATCATGCTTGTAATGTTTGTGATCCTGGATGATCTAATCCACTTGTTTTTATTTGCCTTTTTTGGTGTTTTTCAGTAAGTAATTGAAGCCACTACACCAATTGAGCTAATTACGAAGTTTGTATACAGTTTCTTGTTGTGTCTTCATTTGCTTCATTATTGTTTCTTGTTATGTATTAGTGCCACTCAACCAATTGAGCTATTTTCAATGAATATCTGATCTGGACAGGGTCAATGGGCGATCAATAAAGCCCATGGCCTAGGTTGGTGACCTCCATTGCACTTTGGAGGGGTGCCTGCCTAAGGTCGGCCCAAGTGGCCGAGCCTATATCATAATGAATTTAAGAGCATGTATTCAGTTTTTTTCTGATCAAAACAAGATAAATGAGTTTATATACAATTCCTGAATAACACTATTGAATAAGTTGTTTATTAGTGTGAATAAATGCTTTTATGTGGAAATGACTAGTTTATAGGCCAAAGCATATTCTGGCGGTGATAATATCTAGCCACGGTTGAGGATCATGCTAATGTTACTTGAGACTCAGTGACACAAATACAGATGGAGAGATATTTAATATCTGAATTTGAATGGCGAAACTTTAAAAGCATTTGGGGAACTCTCAGCATCAATATTGGAGAGAACAGTGAACTAAGCTTTTTGAATGATTGAAATAGAAAATGATATGGACAGGAACAAGCAGTCAATATTGGGACAGAAGGATGTTTCCCTTTTCTTTCTTTTCTCAGTCTATGAGGCAACTTTTCAATTTAGGGAAACTCAAAGTTCAATTCAAGGACCCTTTTCAACCTTATATCTGCTTAGAAGTTACAGTCTGCCTTTCGATTGTTTGTAGTTTATTGTTTGTTGTTTCAGAGATGAAGCCTTATTATGTGATTATATCTTTATATGATTCATTTTGCAGTTTTTTCATACATTTTCTTTATCCCAAGTATTACATTTCACCTTGTCGTAGTTGCTAATTATCTGCCTGCTTAACGCTGGTTTATGTAAACTTGTGACAGAAATAATTGAGGGGATGGTGAAGCAAAATATGAAAGTTGACGCTGTTAATATTGCCTATACTTTTGGAATTGAGGACAGATTCAATCCCCGGAGACTTTTGACATCGTTTTTACTAGACTCCAAAGAGTCATTAAAGAAAATGAAGGGAAAATCACAAGGTTCACTTGCTGCTGTGGTAATTCTTCAATTTCATTCCAGCACTGATAACCCTCCCTCTCTGCTTTCTCTCCCAGTCTCCTCAAGTTAACCATGCATTTTGTTATGTTGTACAGACTGAAGCAAAAGTGAAGCATTTGTTTGCTCTGAAATCTGTCATCAGATGTTTAAAACGCCACGATGTTGATCCTTCAAAACTTCTTCCTGGGTGGAAAATCGATGAGAAAATAATGACCTTGGAGAAAGAAATTACTGGGTACAATGAGCAGATAGGTAAGAAGATGGCACAAAAGAGAAAAATTGATGAAACTGAGTCGTCTAGAAGGCCATCAAGAAGGTTCAGAAATAAAGAAGCAAAAACCTCACGTGTTCAACCATGGTTACGACAGCAAAGAGTTGATGATCATGTCGATATCAACAACACCTTGCTAGAAGGTCGAACTACTGGCCACCTTCATGGTTATACTGTGTCCTCATCGGTATTGCATGGACCTGCTGCAGGCTCGATGCGGGAAAATGTTGCTGGCTCACTTGCAAGAATTATGGGAGGTGTGGCCATGGGTGGAACTGGAGCAAGTATATCAGCAGGCACGGATGTTGTTCAGCAAGGAGGTTCATATGCTGGAAGTCATGGAGGAACTCTAGTTGATAATACACCAGGGAAAATAGGGAGTCATACTGGTCAGTTATATGGACAGCATGGGTTTGCAGCCGTGTATGATAGACTGGCCTCATGCAGCTATGCTTATAGGCCATCATCGTACTTGGAAGGCTCTACGGGGTTGTCAGACAGGCAACTCAGTGATGCTTATAGGCCACCACCATACTCGGAAGGCTCTACGAGGTTGCCAAACACCATACACAGTGATGCTAATAGGCCGCTACCACCATACTTGGAAGGCTCTATGGGGTTGCCTAACACCTTACACAGTGATGCTTATAGGCCACCACCATACTTGGAAGGTTCTAAGGGGTTGCCAAACGCCATACCTGTTGATGCTGCTGGCCGGAGCTCTGCATCTGATATCTATCAGGTTGCTGATACTGATACAGCAAGTGAATTATACATGAGCAGTGGCTTGCAAGCAGTTGATGCCATTTCATCTGCTGCGTCTGCTCATCCTTTATCCTACTTGTACTGGCCGAGATAGTTTTGCCTTGGGTGGTCATTACTTTCTACCTTAGTTTCCTTTTCTTTTTTTAATGATTTCTGTATGGCCTCTTAAGACTGTCCCAGAAATGTTTGTGTTCATTGCTACTAAAAAACTCTGGCCAATTTTGTAGGCTTAGCATAGTGATGTCTAAACTCTACTTGGAAAATTTTCATTTGTCTGGAATATAAAACCTTGCTTTTGTGCTCCATTCCGTTGAAGCTTGTACTGTAATTGCTTTTATAATTTACCAGTCAAAATGTTATATTCTCCCTTGGGGTTGGTGGTGGGAATGGAAGCACTTGTTAAGTTACTTAATAACTGCATATTGTTCACAGTTTATTACCAAAAAGAACTGCATATTGAGCTGTCAGATCTAATTTTTTTATATAAGAGCAACTAGAAGCAAGTAATTTATTTGCGTTACAAGAAGCTTGATAACAGGCTAAAAAGGAATCTGTGAAGACTTTTGCACCTGGTGAGGTTCCCGCTCCTCACGAGGAACCAAAGGAAGATCAAGCACCTAAACCAGTTGCTCCTACTCCCGAGAAGATTATAGCAAGTAAGGTACCATATCCATATGTCATTTATCAGTTCTGTTCCTTCTTAGCAATTCTTTTATCATCTTTGAATGCATTTTAAGGATTAGGAAATGTTCTTCGAGAAGATACATCGGTTAACAAAACCAATCTTCATTGTATTAGTCATGATAGAGCAGAACATTAGAAAGAAATCGACATATTGGATCATAGAAGCAACAGTACCTTCTGCGGATACAGGCTTACTTATTTGAATCTTGTAAGAGAAGTCATCAGACTCCAGCATAAAAAGAAAGTCATCAGACTCTTCCAGTGACTTGTGAGTCAGAGCTCAAATGTTAGCTCTTTTTATTCTAAAAGGAGCATGCCACGTCCACTGAATTTCTTGGAGGTTAGAAGGAGCTTATACCTATTGGTCTTGATGCACTAAATTTTTCTCATTGTTGGTAAATTTTGGTCTAAATATGGATTTTCATGATTATGGAACCGTACCTGGTAGATTGAAGCATGCCAAATAACTCTCCTGTCACGGATTTGTGAGAAAGAGACCACTCCAAAAGTGAATAGAACAGTCCTTTCCGTTTTGCTAGTTCATTAATTGTTTCTTTTTGCATGTGCAAGCTGCCATTGTGAATTCCCAAACTCGTGAGGAGGTGGCTAGACTTGAACAGGTGATACTGATTTACTGAAATTAGTGTATTTGTCATTTTCCCCCTTATGAAGACCTTGCTCATATTCCCTTTCTTTTTCTAGTATGTTTTGTGAATCTTATGATGATTTGTAAAATTGTGCAGCCATTGAAGTCTGGCCAGCTTCATGCAGATTAAATATTGGTGATTACGATGTTGCTACCAAAAATGAAGACGCCAAAGAAGACAAGATGGTAAAAGATGGCTATGATAAAGCTAACAAGGGGGAGGAGGAAAATGTATCTGAACAGAAATCTGATGGTCCTACAAATATGGAGCAGGTGCAAATTATTCTAGATAAAATTTTAATGCAAATGTCTTTCTTTTCTCTTATGTTATACTACCTATTGTTTAAGTTTGCTGGGTTATCATCTGGAACTGGTTGGTTCTTGCATTAGCTTACAAGAAGAAAAATATCATTTGGGGTATCATACATAGTTACATAACTGTTGTATGCCCAATTTTTGGAGCTGTGAGACAGGGTTTTGTGAATCGCTCCTTGTTTGTTGAATTTATAAACCTCCTAGCTTAACGTGTAATTGCAATAGTAGACTTGCCTATTTGTTTATGCCCTTTTGACTCACTCTTTATTCCTGAAAACTGCATTGTATTGTTTTTGTCACCTAATGTCCTCTGCCTTTTTTTTTTCAGGAGTAGAATCCAGGGTTATCATGTGTAATTGAAATTGAACATTTCGATGTGAGTAGGTTTATCTGTGGATGAGGAGCTCGTCTTTTTGAAGAGAAGGGGGATTAATTAATCCATGTAACTGAAGCCACTGTATTCTGTTGTGTACTGAGACCTTTTCTTGCATTTTGATTCTAAAAGACAAAATAGCTACCAACTTTATCGAATTTTAAGCTTCAAGCAGAAAGGAAGATAACAAATATACAACTCTAGCAACCAAAATAAGCGGATTTTGAAAGTTTGACAAACAAGTTCTCACACCAACTGTTTCTTGTTTCCAAAACTACCCGTGTTTTGTTTATCACTCTACCCATCTCCCTATCCATTATTAAACCTTGCTTGCTTCATTAATAATGACGGGCTGAAACCTTCGGGCAAATGCCTTGTCCTTCTCAATATGGTATCTAAACTCATCCATGGTGGTGGATGGCTAGGTGCAATACACTGTAATTGAAATATTGCAAGTGCCAGAGTCCATAAAATCCACTTTTGAACATCAAATGATCATTTGAATTTAAACTACAAATATCAAAAGGATATGTGTAGATGGACAACATAAGTACATAAATGTATGACTAACACCAGGAGTGGAGCCAATGTAATGGTAATGGGTTTGGCAGAACCTGATAATTTCGGCTCAAATCTTATATTTGTATTAAAGAATTCATCTAATACGTGCAAATCATATATTCAGAACTCAATAAGCAAAAAGAATTATGATTCAGAATTCATAAATTAAAAATCCTTGTTTGACCTCTGATCTAACACACACTATAAGTACTAACGTATTTGTATCCTTTTGTGTGTGGAGGCACTGATTCTTGCTGCAGGGACATCCTTTTTTCCTACTTTATCGAAGCGTAGAAAGATATTAGGAGCAGAATCTATGTAGAAGGACAATATGTGATTGTTCAGCATGATCTTTTTCTCTATTTTTGTATAATTTGATGTGGAAAGAGCAAATTATATTTGATAAAGGTAGAATACAGTAGATTTATACTAAATCCAACCAGATCAGTTTTGAATGTGAGACCAATCCAATTCCAACTGCAGCCCAAATTGGAGCGTCCTTCTGGCGGTAGAAATAACACCTGGTAGCCATTTGGACTTTTTTGCACAAATGTTCCTATTTCCGGGTGATCTTTAAATTTTTGGCCATCATCACTTTTGGTGCGGCGTAGTTTCAGATTTCAACTGAAATAGTTATCGTTTAACTTCAGCAATATGTTCTTCACATCCACACAAGTTATATCAAAAAGACTAAACTTTCAACATAATCTGAAAAATACACACAATTTACGTCGCTAGTTCCTACATAACTTGTGTCGAGTGAGTCAAAAGTTCGGTTTCCAAAGATAAAAATGTTACATAACTTATGTCGAGCCAGGCATATCTATATATTTTCATTAAATAAATAGCAGAGACAAAATTTAAAGACCACAGAAGTTGTATAATAATATTTGTAAGAAGTATATTATGTATAAAGACAATAAATTATCAAATATTGTTGCACATAGTAAAGACAGTGCAAACTAAAGACAAAAACTAGCTATAAATTATCTCTCTATAACATACATATGTATAAAAAATAAAATATCAAAATATTTATGATAATCACTATTAATGGCATGCACATAGTAAATTTCAAGTATGAATATCTAAAAGAAAAAAAATATTTCTCATAGTGATCTGATTTAGACTTAAAAAAATTTTCAAAATCATATATTTTCTATAAATTTGATACTTCTTTACTTGATTTTGGTAGATATAATCAGTTTATTTTGGTAGTGTGTCATCACTTATAGCCCAAATCTCATCCAGTCAAGCAATAAATGCCATCACTTATACGGAGTTTGACGCAACTCTTTCAATCCTTGAAACTTACACTGATGAAGAGATTATTGCACAAGTGATTGGAGTGGAAGAACAAGAGATAACAGATACAGAAGGTGACAACGAAAGTGTTGATGAAGAGTGTCAACCTATTGCTAATTGGAGTGAGATATAAGACTCAACTGTTAAGCTCTTGGACATCTTTCAAGGAAAAGCTATTGAATTTCCTTTTGCGGAAAGTTTGGACGAAATTCTTCGTCAATTCAAGTGTTATAATTATCGCTAAGAGACTGAAATTTACGAAACAACCTACAATTATAGAATTCTTACGTCAAACTTGAAATTGTATTTAAATTCTCAATTAATTTTAAATGCATATGTTACTTAGATTTCAATTTTTTATAGGTATGATACAACTAGTCATAAATTTATTAATAATTTATTAGTTTTTAAATTTTTCATTAATAGATATGAAAATCAATTGAAATTTTAAAATTAATAAGTATATTATTTTCATTTATAGCATAAAAATTATATAACTATAATTCTTTGCGTACTTTCATTTATAATAGCTAAATAAGATCTAAACATTAAATGTTAATATGGATCATAAAATTCTCGAGAAATTTGACTGACATAACTGTAGATGGTATGATATATATGACACCTACCAAATTTAAGCTACGACGCGCCAAAAATTAAAGACCCGAAAGAGGGACATTTGTAGGAATGACCCATTTTCATCGCACGTCCAAAAACCCAACGAGAAGAAGAAGATTGGAATTAGAAGTTCCAATAGAAAATTGACAGAAGTGCAGGATATGAACGATCAAAAGTCGGAGAAGTCACGCATTAGGGTTTCTGATTCTCTCGTCTATTGCCAATTCTTCTACACGGATGATGGCTGAACCATCAGATGTGGCGGCAACTGCCACGCCTCAGTCACAGCCATCACCGCCCATTCAATCTAAACACACAGACGAAACAGTAAACACTTCGCAACAGAATTTCACCAAACAGTCGGAATTTCAGCAACAACCAATCCAAAACCTACATTCTCAGGACTCAACTCCCAATTTCATCAAACTCTCCCATGCTTTCTCCTCTTTCCAACTCTGTTTTGCTGAGTTACAACAGCACATAGATTCCATCCGGACCTTAATTGACTCTATGCGACCCCCACACACAACAAACACTACCCCTTTATCCGTGTCATCACCTCCAGCAGCCCTAGCGCCAGAGCCAGAGCCAGAACCATCTTCGGAATCTGACCCCTCTGAAGAAGAAGAAAAGGAAGTGAAATCTACTCGTTCAGAGCTAGAAAGGCTCTGTGAAATGATGGACGGTCGTGGTATACGGAAGTACATGATAAACAATCTCTCAGATATAAATGGACTGGTTGAAGAAGTTCCTAAGGCATTGAAACTCTCGAGCAATCCGGCAAGGCTTGTGTTGGAATGTCTAGGGAAGTTTTATTTGCAAGGGAGCAAGGCTTATGTTAAGGGTTCACCAATCATCAACGGAAGGAAGGCTTCTATATTGGTTTTGGAGTGCTTCTTGTTGATGGGAATCGACGAGGGAGTTGAGAACTTGAGATTGAGAAAGAGGTGAAAGTAGAGGCGGAGCAGGCAGCTTTAGCATGGAGAAAGAGGTTGAATGCCGAAGGAGGTCTACGACAGGCTTATGATATGGATGCGCGGGGTTTGCTAATGCTGATGGGGTGTTTCGGGATTCCAGGAGGATTTAGAAATCTTCTGGCAAATCCGTTCAAGAAGAATATGTCTGGTTCCCTCACGAGATCAAATGTCTTTATGGCAAAAATTCCAGGTCCTTTTTCATGAATTTATTTTGTGTGTAAGCTGTTACAGCTTGTTTGAATGGTTGTTACCTATTGTACTATATTTATTGTGTTGTTACTTTGAATACAATGTTGTTTTGATTGTTACTTAAATTATATCATAACGTATTGTTAAATCCATCGCTATGTAACAACGAAAAGTCTCATTTTGTGTAACGACCGATTTGGTGTGATCGGGTCGTTACCTTATTCTTTTTTCTTATTTTGTTTTTACTTATTATCTATTAATCTTGTTTTATCCTTTACCCTACCTTTTTATAGTAGCTCTACCATGTACCCTATGTTTTTTTGTAGGTTTATCCTTCAAATTGTTATGTGTGACATTATGTAACAATGGAAAATGATACAATTTATCCAAATATTGTATTCATCAAAATAATATAGTACGATACAGACACAATACAATATTATACCATACATTATGAAACAATATGTAACAACCATCCAAACAAGGTGTGCCCTTTAACTAGTCTGATTGAACAAGATTACCGGTACAAGTAGTTTGATTTGGTTGGATTGCTGTACATGAAGCTTGCGTAACTTTGAATAACCTTAAAAATGTAAGTAATTTTGACACTATGATGGACTCACTTCTTTCATACTTGAAGGGATAACAAATCTGCTGTATTTTGGAGACCATCAGCCCTTGCTTGGATAATAGGTGTTACATTTAACCAGATAAATAAGCTAAAGAGGCATCTAACGTTAAGGGAGTGGTTTGGAGTAGTTGTTCTGTCAAATCGTTTGTGATATCTTTCAGTCCAAACACACCAAAAATATACTTGTTTGGGACGCCAATTTTTATTTCGTGGCACCAAGTAACTGGCCTAATACCACCTCTATATTTTCACAAACAGTTGTCTGAGCATCATAATCCCCATCTTCTAGTACTTTTGGACCATACTTAGGTCTTTGAGGACAACAGCTTCCCAGATATTCTAAGGTCCTCCGACAGTTGATCCACAATGAATCATAATTCATGGTGATTATATTTTTGTATAAGAACATAGCTGTCATGCTTTAATTCATATCTTTCCTGGTGTGTACACTTCTCTGTTCATTTCTTCTCCCGAGTATTGCTCATGGAATATTGTAGAGATCATCATTGAATCTCATGTTTCTAGCTCTTGTTCTGATTTTTTGTTACAAGTTTTCATAAGACTATTTACCAGGCTCTATATTTAGCAAAGACTACATAAATCAAAAAAATCAATTCTTGGAGAAAAAAGAATTTTCTGCTTGATCCCGCTTACTAGATTTCTCGTTTGTTAAGTTCCTGTCTTGGTAGGAGGGAGATAAGGATATCTCGTCTTAACAATGAATCAAATGAAAGTTAAAAAAATAGAATTTCACACCTTTTTCCTTTTCTGACGGACCAATCATTCCTTGAAAAATTTTTACTCTTCCTTATTATTTCTATTTTTTGTATTTATTACTTTTTTTATTTACAAATTTCTAAATAAAATTCGAAATACTAGAGGCTAACATATTTTTTTTGAGAAAATATTACTTGAGGGTTGAAAAAGTTCAATTTCATACCTTTCACAACTCAACAACGGCAACAAATTAGTAACTTCCTAACAACCAAGTGTCCTTTTTTTCTTTTTGTAATTTTTTTTGAGTTAATAATTGTCTGGCCAACTGAGGACCTTAGATTTCCATGCTTTGAAAATCTAGCATCAGTTTGATGCACAAAGTGCCCAACAGATATGGGTTAACATGCTTTCTTGAATTAATAGTTGGGGTTGGTAGTAGAGTTAATGTTTGGGGGCAAAAGTGATGTGGAGGTTTGGTGTTTAAGGATGAATTCCCGGAGAGTCTATTGCCAAAGAGATTTGCATGTTCAGCAAGTTAGGGGGACACAAAGGAATGATGCTTTTTGGGATTTGAGGTTGGAGGAATTTCCAGGATCGGGAGGTGACCGAGCTTCAATGATTACTAGATTTACTTCATAAGCAATGCGAGCCGATTGATAGACTTGATGCTTTGAGTTGGGAGTTGGGGAATAACAATTCACTCTCAGTTAAGTCCTTCTATGAGAAGCTTCTGACTAGGAAAGAGGTTAGGTTTCCACATGCCTCGGTCTAGATTCCTAAGGTGCTGAGGAAGGTGTGCTTCTTCACGTGGTTAACTACTAGAGAGATGATTTTGACGGCGGATAACCTTAGGAAATGAAAGGTTGTATGCATGAGTTGGTGGTTCCTTTGTAAGGAGACGGGTGAGGATGTGGACCATATTCTGTTACGTTGCAAATTAGCCACGAGATTATAGGAGGATATATTTAGATGGTTTGACGTTTCTTGGGTAATGCCAAGATCGGTGAAGGAATTGATGTTCAGCTGGAAGAGTGGAGTTAGGAGAAGAAGACACGAGGCTTGGAATGTTACTTCTCTTGCTTTAATGTGGGTCATTTGGAAGGAGAGAAATAGGAGAGATTTTGAAGGGGTTGAGACGAGCTTTTACTCATTTAAGGAGTGGTCTCCGGTCCCTTATTTTCTTTTGGTTCACTCAAGTAGTTCTTGTTTGTATACAAGATTGGGTGTCTTTTGGAGAGAACCATATTTTGTAGGTTTCTCCTTTTTGGGTATACGACTTGTATACGGCCAAGATGGCCTTGTTATTATAAAAAAAATGTGAAGTTTAAGGAATGACAATTTGTGCTTTTCTTGAATTAGTAGGGAGTTCAAAGAATGATGTTTGTATTAAAGAATAAACAAGAGAATATAACAGCAACTTCATAAGAGTAACAAATGTAGAATTGGGCAAAAGGAATATTCTTGAAATTGCCGTGAGTTTTGTAACGGTACGCTACTGGAGCATAAAACTTGTTCACTTTTTAAAACATTAAGGGTGTTATTTGTTCATAGAGATACATGAAGGATTTAATTTAGGTTAGGGGTATACTTCAAGGATGTTTGTGCAAAAAACTCAACAAATCATGCAAAACTATCAACTCAAATGTATGTGATAAGGTTGAACGGGCTTAGTAGAACTGTATTGAAGAGTTGCTAGTTTACTGGAAGGGCTTTTTTTTTTTTTTTTTTTTTTTGTTGAGAAAGGTAATAACTTGTATTCAAATCCACAAGATCAGCATCAAAATTGCTGAGAGCTGTAGTTACAAGCTCCAAGAGGAGCTAAAAGAGCAAAAGAAGGGATCAGCCATTAGCTGAAGATGATCAAAACATGAACAGTTTCCTACCAGATCTACTAGGTCCCCTACATCACTAACAATATCCTGTTTACACCAAAAATAGAAAAGACTAAAGCAATTCATCTTGATTTTTTGAGTGGAATTATACAGATCATCAAAATGTCTCGAGTTCCTAAGCTGGAGTAATTTGCCACCAATCTTCTGTACCATTTCTTCTGCCAATTTCTTTCCAGCTACTGAGGAGTTCAAAAGTGGTTTTGGGAAGGACCCAAGTAACTCCTAGAATACAAAAGAACATGTGCCACAGATTTGTAGTTGTCTTGCAATGGATGAATAGGTGCTCATTGCTTTCCACCTCTTGACCACATAGTAGACATCTTGAGCAAATCTGGAAACCTCCTCTGTAGCTTTTCTTAGAGTTAAGCAGGCTCTTCTAACCACTAGCAAAGTGAAAGCTGTCACCTTGGGTGGGATTTTGATCTTCTAGATGAGTTTCAGGACTTATAATATTAGTGATACTAGATGATCTAATTCACTTGTTGTTGCTTCATTTGTTTCGTTTGTGTTTCTTGCCACTCAACCCTTGAGCTAATTTCGATGAATCTATAATTCTGCATACGATTTTTTTCTGATTTAGAAAATAAATAAACAAGAAGTTTGTGTGCAGTTTCTGAATAGTACTGTTGAATAAGTTGTTTATCAGTATGAATAAGTGCTTTTATGTGCATCTGGTGGTGATAATATTTAGCTAGGGAGGAGGATCATAGTAATTTTTTACTCGAGACTCACACACAAATACAGAACGGAAAGGATATTCATGTTTGAATTTGAATGACAATTTTTTTAAGCATTTGGGTAATCTCTCCGCATCATTATTGGATAAAAAAATGAACTAAGCTCTTTGAATAATTGAAATAGAAAATCTTATGGACAGGAACAAACTGTCAGTACGGGGACAGGAGGATGTTTGCCTTTTCTTTATTTTCTCATTCTATGGGGCAACATTTCAATTTAGTGCAACTTCAAGTTCAAGTCAAGGACCTCCTTTCAACCTCATATCTGCTTGGAAGTTACAAGTTTACAATCCACCTTCTGATTGTTTGTTTCCGCCTTTCGTGGTTTTAGAGATGTAGCCTTATTATGTGATTATATCTTAATATGATTCATTTTGCAGTTTCTCATTCATTTTCTTTATCCCAAGTATTACATTTGACCTTGTCATAGTTGCTTTTTATCTGCCTGCTTAACACTGGTTTATGTAAATTTGTGACAGAAATAATAGAGGGGATGGTGATGGAAATTGACGCGGTTGATAATGCCTATACTTTTGGAATTGAGGGCAGATTTAACCCTCAGAGACTTGTGACGTCATTTTTACGAGAGTCTGAAAAGCCATTGAAGAAAATGAAGGGCAACTCACAAGGTTCACTTGCTGCTGTGGTAATTATTGAATTTTATTCCAGCACTGATAGCTCTCTCCCCGATTTCTCTCCCGAATTCCTCAAGTTAACTTTGCATTTTGTTATTTCGTACAGAATGAAGCAAAAAAGAAGCACTTGTCTGCTCTGAGATCTGTCATAAAATGTTTGAGACGTCACAGTATTGATCTTTCAGAACTTCTTCCTGGGTGGCAAATCAATGAGAAAATAATGAGCTTGGAGAAGAAACCGCAACAGGTGAGAAGAAGATGGCACAAAAGAGAAAAATTGCTGAAACTGAGGCACCTGGAAGGTTCAGCAACAAAGAAGCGAAGAACTCACATTTGCCAAATCCACGGCTACAACAGGAAATAGTTGGTAATCATGTCGATAGCAACAGTACCTTGTTAGAAGGTGGAAATGCTGGCCACATGTATGGTTATTCTCTGTCCCCATCGGTATTGCATGGACCTGTTGGGAGGCTCGATACATGAAAATGTTGGCCCACTAGGTCATGGAAGGACCCCAGTTGATAGTACACCTGGGCAAATTGGAAGTCATACTGGTCAGTTAAATGGATTGCATGGTGATGTAGCCATGTACGACAGACTGCCCTCCCACAGCTATGCTTATGGGCCATCATCGTACTTGGAAGGTTCTACAGGGTTGCCAAACACCAAACCTGGTGATGCTTATAGGCCACCATCATACTTGGAAGGTTCTATGGGGCTGCAAAGCTCTGTACCTGGTGATGCTTATAGGCCACTGTCATACTTGGAGGGTTCTAGGGGGTTGCCAAACACCTTACCAACTGATGCTGCTGACCGGAGCTCTGCAGCTGATACCTATCAGTTTGAAAATACTGTTAGAGCAAGTGAACTCTACAGGAGCAGTGGCTTGCGCGCTGTTGATGTTGTTCCATCTGCTGCGTCTGCTCATCATTCGTCCTACTTTTACTGGCCTAGATAGTTTTGCCTTTGGCCGGCATTACTTTCTTAGTTTCCCTTTCTGTAGTATAGTCAGTCTAGAAGTGATTTCTCTAAAGTCTGTTAGACGCAATTTCAGAAATCCTGGCCGATCTTTTGAAGCTTAGATAATAGACAGTGACGTCTATACTCAACCTAGCAAATTTTCGTTTGTCTGGGAAGACTTAAAAACTAACATATTAATTTGAGACAAAATGACTTAAACCTGCTTCTCTATTGTTTATTTTTTTTATTTTTTATTTTTTTTTATTATAAAGGGGTAGGGAAAGGGGATTACAAGGTGAAGAATTAAACTTTTACCAACAACGTTCTTTAAACCAACTGAGCTACTAAAATACCACTCTATTGTTTACTTTTTCACTCATTCTCCTTGAATTTTTTTGGGTCACACAACCTCAAATGTTTTCAGAAGACAATTGCATGATTACTTCCTCTTATTCATTATTTCTCCATCTCTCTCTCTTTTTGTGAGTCAAACTCTCCTTTTGCTTCAATCCAAAAGATAAAATGTTCAATTCGTTAATCCTATCAAAAGACCGACTCATTTAGAAGGAAAAAAAAAAGGGACCCGGCACTAAATTTTGGCTATGCGCGGAGTTCGGAAAAGAGCCGGACCGAAAGGGTCTATTATTTGCAGTTTTACTTTGCATTTCTGCAAAAGAATGACTCATTTATAAAATAAAAATAATCATAAGAAAAATAGAATAAAATGATGGGTATACGTGATACTACACTTGTGAAATAATTTACTTATAGAAAACTTTTATTTTGTAGGTCATTTTTCGGTATTGTGTTTGCAAATAAGACATATAATCTGACCTTAGGGATCATTTATTTTGAAGACAAGTTATGTTGAGATTAGTTATACTGGGATCAGTTATGTTGAGATTAGTTATACTGGGATCAGTTATGTTGCGATTAATTATATTTAGTTTGTTGTATTAAAAGTAACATGCATTACAAAAATAATTAAAAAAGCTATTTGTTTACTAAAATACCTTCCAACTTATTTAGTAGAAAAAAGATTTGGGGTCGTCAGGATTATTTTTATCATTTTCAATATTTTATCCTGAGATAACTAATTGTGAATTGTTATTAGACTATTTTTCTTTATCCATAGTATCAAACAACCCGTTGAAGTAATACTAAGAGTGGTACGTTGTAATGGCTTGCCAAGTGTGGTTAATCAGCTGACGTAATTTGCAGGCTATTGCGTCAGTTCGGGATTTTCCTGTGCGCACTCGAAAAAATAACAGCTACGGCTTCTTTCGTAAAAAAAAAAAAAAAAAAAAGAGTGGTACTTTGTAGAACTTACGCATTCGGGGAAGAAAATAACGTGGAACAAGTTTTTGTACTCCTATAGGGTAGCCTACCAAGGGCAATATCGTAAATGACCTTAGTTTCTCCAGGATTCAAAATCGAGCTTTCAAAAACCTTACGCAGTGAAATAGAGGGTTTTTTCTAGCATAGGCTACTACAAAGACATCCAACAAAGAAATGGTGAGGTTAACGGCGGACCTGATTTGGAAGAGTCCCCACTTCTTCAATGCCATTCGCGAACGCGAGTTAGATCTTCGAGGTTTCTTCTTCAACCCTATTTCTTTCAACTCCAATACAACTTTCTGTGGGAAAAGCTTAAGGTTTTATTATGTTCAGGCAATAAGATTCCTGTTATTGAGAACTTGGGTGCTACCGAGGTCAGATTCTTTGCTTCTATTTCTTTACTCACTGGGAATTAGTTTCTGGAACTGTTTTTTTTTGTGTTTTTTACAGGATCAATTTGACACGATTGATTTATCTGATAATGAGATTGTTAAACTCGAGAATTTTCCATATCTGAATCGACTTGGAACCATACTAATGAACAACAATAGAATTACGCGTATCAACCCCAACATTGGAGGTGAGACATTAGACATTGGAAGTATTTACTTTCCATTTTAATCATATGTCTTTTTTAATTAGGGTTTTTATTTAACGAGATTGTTCCTGCTATTTTTTTTGTGATGTTGCAGAGTTCCTACCAAAAATGCATACTTTGATTCTTACTAGCAACAGACTTACAAATTTGGTTGAAATTGACCCGCTTGCCTCTCTTCCGAAGCTCACGTTTCTTAGTCTGCTTGATAACAATATCACAAAAAGACCAAATTATCGCCTTTATGTCATTCACAGATTGAAGTCCTTGCGTTTGCTGGATTTCAGGAAAGTCAAACAAAAGGTTGGTTTGCCAGTTCCTTCCATCTCTTCATTTGAATGATGTAGGAACTCCTCAAATAGGTTGATAGTTCAGCTTGTGGTTTTAGGTAACTTTGTCCTCACTTCTATTTGGACTTGAACTATGGTTCCATCTAGAGTTCGCTCAAATATGCAAGAAATTGTATAAAAATTTATTACATTTTTTGAAGTCAAATTAAAAAAGAAATATTAATTGGTTCCCAATATTGAAGAAGGTTATAAGCCTTTTCTTCTTCGTTCCTTGCAAAAGGCTCCTTTAATGTGTTTGCCGTGTTACCTGAACTAGGGTAGTTGCATAAGATAGCACCAAGTTTGAGTACATAGATAAATGAGAGACCTTGTAAATCTGTTTTTTTTTTATCAAGTAAAAGTATTTTCATAAATATGGTCAAACTGGCCGTATACAAGGAATACCAAAAGGTAAAGAATCTACAAAATTTGATTCTCTACAAACTCCGCCCAATTATCTATACAACAAGGGGTTCACACCAAAAGAAAATATGGGAGCGGAGACTACTCCTCAACGCTATCTGTTTGCTAGTATATTAAATGGAAATGGAGATGACAGACATTACCCTCCTTGAAAACGTCATGACCCCAAGATAATATGTGCCTAAGTGAAAAATAGTGCAAGTTTACGGGTCCGTCTATGTATTTGGCCTTCTTAATATGAATTTTTAAGAAGTATGCAATGTTTATCTTAAAGCAGAGGGCATGACTAGCTCTCCACATATAGATGTTAGTACAATGTCTATTATTAAAACTTAAATATATGGTCAGAACAGTCTCGCTTGCTTGTTCTGAATTTAATCTGTGGTTCTTTGCTTTATGCCAATGATTTAAGTATTCTTCTTTTTGAGATATTCTGGGATTTGACACACAATGTCGACATGTATAATGTTAATACACACTCTTTTACTTCTCTATAATATATAAAAAACATACAGCTATTTTTTCCAGGAAAAATGTATACTTGCTCATCTCTTTATTCACTGATGCTCTATGTTCAGCTGGTTGTTTCTAGCTTCATGATAAGCTTGCTTTTGTACTCCATGCTGTTGAAGCTGGTATAGCATATGGCTTTATGATAAACAAATCCAAATGTTATATTTTCTCCTTTGGGGTTGTGGGCTGGAGAGGAAGCACCCAGAAAGTTACTTTAAACAGCTGCATATTGAGCTGTCGGATCTAATTTTGTTGCTGCAGGAGAGATTGGAAGCAAGTAATTTATTTGCGTCACAAGAAGCTGAAGAGCAGGTCAAAAAGGAATCAGTGAAGCCTTCTGTGCCTGTTGAGGTTGCGGCGCCTGCTGAGGAACCAAAGGAAGATCAAGCACCTAAGCCAGTTGCGCCTACACCCGAGCAAATTATAGCAATTAAGGTACAATACATCATTGATCAATTATTGTTTCTTCTTACCCATTCTTTCTTCCTCTTCTTCGAATGAATTTTAAGGATTAGGATAGTGGAACAGATTGTTTGGATACGTCTATATGGTGAGGGCAATTGGTGGTTGAAATATGGATAGGACCAACCTATTCACCCTCTATGTACAAGAGGTCAACAACTCAGTATCTGCTTTATGTTTCGGTCTTTGTGTTTTTGGCTAGCTTTTGAGGTGTGGTTCTCCTAAGGTTGTATCAATTTGTAACAACCTTAGACCTAACTCACACTCCAAAAACTAGCTATTGAAGTGGGAGAGCCCAAGGCTATATATGCCCCATATCAGCTCCCCATTTAACCGATGTGGGACTCAAGTCTCATTCCTTGCAATAATATTATAACAAACCGCCACGCTCCACATCCGTCGTTGCGCTAGACATTGCTAGCCATGGACGAACACTACCATACCGGCGTCACCATCCAAGGCACGAAGGGCGGTGGGTGGCTCTGATACCATTGATACAAACTTAGGAGAGCCACACCCCTAAAGCTTGCAATAATATCATAACAAACCGCCACGCTCCACATCCACCGTCGAGGACGGCTGTGCGCTAGACATTGCTAGCCCTGGCCGAACACTACCATACCTGTGTCACCATCCAAGGCACGACGGGCGGTGGGTGGCTCTGATACCATTGGGGTGTGGCTCTCCTAAGGTTGTATCACCTTCAGTTGCCACCAATCACTCCCCCAACAAAAAAGAACTCTCTTTCTACAGCTCTATGAACAATTCACTGCCCTTATAAAGCTTACAAATCAACTAGTTTCAGCAACACAACCAAACATAAAATGAAATGTTTTCTTAGAAGATACACTGGTTAACAAAAGCAATCTTCAATACAGGTCATATAGAGCAGAAGAATTAAAAGCTACATATTGACTCATAGAAGCACATTATCTTCTGTGGATGGGGGCTACTTATTTCAATCTTTTAAGAAAAACTCTTCCAGTGACTTGTGGGTCAGAATCAAGTAGTTAGCTTTTTTATTCTAATAGGAGTGCGCCATGTCCACTGAATTTCTTGCTTATGCCAATGAACCGTTGCCAAAGAGAGGCTCGAAGGAGCTTATTCTTATTGCCCTTGATGCACTAAGCTTTTCTCATTATTGGTGAAATTCGGTCTAAATGTGGATTTTCATGATTATGGAATTGTACCTGGTAAAATGAAGCATGCCGAATAACTCTCCTGTCATGGATTTGTGAAAAAGAGACAACTCCAGTACTGAATAGACCAGTCCTTTCCTTTTGCAGGTTCAATTAATTGTTTCTTTTTGCATGTGTAGGCTGCCATTGTGAATTCCCAAACTCTTGAGGAGGTGGCTAGACTTGAACAGGTGATACATAAAGTTTTGACTTACTGAAAATAGTCTATTTCTCATTTTCCCTCTTATGAAGATCTTGCTCATATGTCCTTTCTTTTTTTAGCATGTTTTGTGAAACTTATGATGATGTGTAAAATTGTGCAGGCATTGAAGTCAGGCCAGCTTCCTGCAGATTTAAATATTGGTGATTACGATGTTGCTGCTAAAAAAGAAGATGCCAAAGAAGACAAGATGGTAACAGATGGCGATGATAAAGCTAACAAGGTGGAGGAAAATGTACCTGAACAGAAAACTGATGGTCCTACAGATATGGAGCAGGTACAAGATATTTTAAATAAAAATTTAACGATTATGTCTCTCTCTTCTGTTATTTTATACTCTTGTTTAAGTTTGCTGGGTTATCATCTGGAACTGGTTTGTATTTGCATTAGCTTACAAGAAGAATATCATTTGGGGCAACATATAATAGTTACATAACTGTTGCATGCTTAGATTTGAAGCAGTGAGACAGGGTTTTGAGAAGCTGCTTGATTGTTTAGTTTATAAACCTCGTAAACTTGATGCCTATGCATTAGTAGACTTGTGTGTTTGTTAATGCCCTTTGACTTTCATTTTGTATTCTGGAAAACTGCATGGTACTGTTTATGTCACCTAATTTCTTCTGCCTTTTTTTTTTTTCAGGAGTAGACATTCAGGGTTTTCATGTGAAATTGAGTTGTAACATAACGATGCCAGTACCATTCAGTCACGCACGGAGGGGCTCTTCTTTTTTAAAAGAGGGGGGATTAGTTAATTCATGTAACTTAAGCCATTGTATTCTGCTGTGTACTGAGACCTTTTCTTGCATTTTGATTTTAGAAGACTATCAAATCTTAGCTTGAAAGCATAAAGTGACAAAAGCTTGTATTCACGTCCGGCTGGATCAGAGAGAATGTAGGAATTGGTAACTGGTGTCTTTTTCTTTATTCTCTTTCTTTCTGATAAACTAAATGAAAGTTTGTCAAAAGACAGAATATCGACAACCAAAGCCATCTTGGTTGAAGTTTCATATTCACAATTTCACATGATTAACAAATGTCTATCTTCATAAAAGAGAATCGACAAAATAAGGTGAACAATGGTAAGCTTCTTTATCTTTTAGCAGGATAAATTTTGTATCATTAAATACACGATCATCAATGTACTACAACGATCATGAGAGTTCATACATTGTTGAAAGAATTCTGTGGCATGTCTTTACATGTATGAATCAGCTATATCTAAAACTATACAAAAAAAAAAATTACTCATATACATTGAGCTATATCGTGCTGTTATTACCTTAACAGTACAGATGTGTCAGATAAATGGATATGCCGCTTCAACGGTTGGTGACAACTGGATTTCCGTTCGTATCAGACAAATGGATACTCTGGGTTGACTGGTTAGTGACAGCAGGATTTCCAGATTCATCTAAATGAATCATAGCAACATCACCAGGCTTGAAATCCCCAGAAAGTAAAGATTCACTCAGGAGATCTTCAACCATTTGAGTAACAGCCCTCCTGAGAGGGCGTGCACCATAGTTTCTGTCAAATCCTTGTTGGCATATAAGCTCCATTACTGCGTCTGATACCTCCAAACTTATTCCGAATGAAACAAGCCTATCCTTTACCTCCTGCAGCATCAGGTTTAGTATCTCGAGCATCTGAAACAAAAAGTACAAAGCCGTTACTCACAGTAGCCGATTGCTTTCTAAGAAACTCCAGAATAAAAGATTGCCCTATGTGGCCCATTTCAGTTCTCAGATCAATGCAACTTTTTAAATCAAATAGGGTACAAGATATCGAGGTATATTATATGAACCTGGGGCTTCTCTAGTGGACGGAATACCACTACTTCATCTATCCTATTCAGTAACTCTGGCCGGAAGTATGTTTTGAGCTCTTCCATCACTATTGCTTTCATACCAGCATAGGAGGCAGCTGACTCATTGTCAGCAAGCAAGAAGCCAATAGTATTCTGTTTACCCTTTATAATGGCTGTCGAACCCACATTAGAAGTCATAACTATCAAGGCATTCTTAAATGACACTCTTCTTCCCTGTTGAATCAAGTTCCATAATTAGCAATGCCAAGATCCAAGGATAAAGAAATTCTTCAATTAAAAATTTTCAAGACAAGTTTTACAATCTATCTTGTGGAATAGTTAAAATCAAACCTGAGAGTCTGTTAGGTGACCATCTTCAAACAACTGAAGGAGAATATTGAATATGTCGGGATGGGCCTTTTCAATCTCATCTAGCAGCACTACAGTGAAGGGCTTTCTTCTGATAGCTTCAGTAAGAGTCCCTCCTTCTCCATAACCTACATAACCAGGAGGCGATCCAATTAACTTGCTCACAGTATGCCGCTCCATGTACTCACTCATATCCAATCTTAGCATAGCAGATTCCTGGACAACACCAAAAGATACTTCAGTGAGTACATAGAATTCACAAAACCAAATGATAATTAAAACAGAAAAAACCAAAGATAACAAATATAACTTTAGCAACTTCATGATGAACTTGTAAAAAAGGTAGATGTATAATTCTTGATGATGAAATCTTATCCACAATTTAATCTAAAAGGCCGAACTGAGAATGTTGTTCAGATGAATTTATTTGATTCAATCTTTGCACTAAAGTCTCAAACTGCCGAGAACCAAGAGATCCAAATTCAAATTGATGACAAGATTAAAAGCATACCTACTCTCGAACTCACTCAGTAAGTTTGATTTATTTTGCCAAATTACGTGTGGAAGATGCAAGGATCAGTTAATGTAGCGGATTTTTCAGATACATAAAAAATGCTCATCTTCATTTCATTATTGATATGGATGAAAGGAATAATCTGATCTGGGCAATGGAAAAAGAGATTTGAAATAATTCAGTAATAGAGACACTAGTATGTCTAAATTTGAAGTACTTATTAGTCGCCACCAATAATTAGAAGTCGTACTCCAACAAGATTAATTGGTGGTGACTCCAATAAAATTAATTGGTGGTGTCTCTAACACTTCATTTGTCCATGCGGTAATAGCAAAAGAAGCCTAGAATGGCCACACAGCAGAGTCTCCGGCACCCTTTCCCTCTCTCTTTTCTTTTTTACTTTGTGTGTCCAGATTCCAGAACAAGCTAAAACACAATCACCAGATCTTACTATCATAGTTAAATACCTTCTTTACCCAAACAACCACTACCAGCAACCTAGAAAATGCCCAAGACCATTAGCACCGAAAAGGTCCTAAGAACACAACTGCTATCACCAATACCTATCCATTGCCACAGAAGTGGCTGGATTGCAACTTTTTGAACATTAACTTCAGTGGAAAAAACTTGGTGACTGTCTGGTGAAAATTAAGGCATCTAGAATTAAAAGATTGAAGCAGATTTCTTATCTTACATAGTTCTTCTCAAATTCAGAGAAACTAAAAGGGTAAATTTTGTTTGCCCAAATTATGCAGCCAGGAATCTTGGTCAACATGCTCTACATTTAGGTGACCAAAATCATGGGGAAGCAATTTCAATTTTAGAGTTTTAAATTTCTACTCAATTGTTTAATCTGGAGCCAGGTCTTTTTGATGAATAATGCAAAACAGTCAATTTTATTAATACTTACAGAACCAAAATAAGATGGTGCCAAAGCTTTAGCCAGTTCTGATTTTCCAACTCCAGTAGGACCACAGAAGAGCATCGCCGAAATTGGTCTATTTGGGTCCTTAAGGCCAGTTCTGGATCTCTTAACTGCCCGACAAATAGATGTAACAGCCTCATCCTGACCAACAACCCTTTTCTTAAGCTGCTCATCAAGACCAACCAGAAGCATTCTTTCATCAACAGTAAGCTGCTTAAGGGGAATGCCTGTCCAGAGTGAAGCAACTGCTGCTATTTCCTCAGGTCCAACTACTGGGGATCTACAGTAAAATCAGAGAATTTAAGTTAATTTACTTCTGATTCAATTTTATGACTTCAGAAGATCTTTATTCTACTATAATGGCCTTGCAGGAACATGGAAGTGGATACATACTCATCTTCATCAGATGTAGAAGACGAAGCTGGCTGCAAATCAAGTTCACTGTCATCACTCAAACGAGAGACATCGTCATTTTCAGTCAGCTTGCTTGCCTGGATCTGTTTGTAGAGGGGGCACAAGTTGTTGTATTTAGATTTTAGACCACATAAGGAAGTTCAATTTTTAACTTACATGCAAAATCTAGAGAGATTGTATAACATTTAAGTACAGTTACCACTTCATGCATGGCTTGAACAGCTCTAATTTCCTGCCAATAATCACTTGGTGGTTGTGAGAGTACAGATATCTGCTGTTCCTTTCTTCTTTTGTGAGCTTGCATACGAGATTTACTACCAGCCTCATCAATAAGATCAATAGCTTTGTCAGGAAGATACCTATCCGGTATATATCTTGCTGATAGTCGCACAGCAGCATTTATGGCTTCCAGACTGTATCTACACTTATGATGTGACTCATATTTTTCACGCAACCCCAACAGTATCTGGACAGCATCCGCCTATGTAATTAAGGAACAGGAATATCTGTTAGGACATTACATACCCACTTGTGCATACATATGCATAGAGTATTATTCACCTGACTTGGTTCATTAATCAAGACGGGCTGGAACCTTCTGGCAAAGGCCTTGTCTTTCTCAATATGCAATCTGAACTCATCCATGGTAGTAGATGCAATACACTGTTGCAAGAAAAAAGTTTATGCACAAAGTCCATAAAATTCCAGATTTTAAACATCAAATGATCATTTGAATTTAAACTACTAAATATCAAACGATACGCATAGATGGACAATAAACATACATACATAGATGTATAACACACATTTTAAGACATACAAGTACCAACATATTTGTATTCTTTATGTGTGTAGGCACTGATACGTGCTGTTGGGACATCCTTTTCTCCCAAAAATTAATTCAGCATCGCTGAAGAAAACACACATACATCAATGGCTACTGGCTAGAAACTTCTTCCCCTATCTACAGATTAAACAATAGTTTATTTGACAAGTTCATCACACTTTCTACGTTTAAGAATGGAAGCCCACCGTTATGAATGCAACTACATAGAGTAATGCAGAGAACCGCTAAAGGAAATTACCTGCAGTTCACCCCGGCCAAGTGGTGGCTTTAGCAAATTAGCAATGTCAAGACCAGAACCCTTATTTCCCCGTCCAACTGTGCCAGCACCAACAAGGGTGTGAACCTCATCTATGAATAGAATGATATGGCCTGCAGATTATGTCACTAGGCTTAGCCGATGATCAAAGAAATTGACCAAATTATACTTCCATTTTATGCTCACCTGACTTTTTTACCTCCTTAATTAAGGTAGTCACACGCGCCTCTAGTTCACCCCTCTCCTTTGCACCTGAAATCAATAGGCCAATGTCTAAAGACATTACCCGCTTTTTCTGTTTACAATAGCAGAAAACCACTAGTTAAGGTGATGCAGTAGCTAGAGGAACAAGAATATAGGAGATGCACATTAGATTGGCAAAATGGGTCAGAGAACCCCAAAAAAAAGGAAAGAAAGAAAAGAGAAAAATGGAATATGAATTCATTCAAAAGCCCACCATTAAGAACGCAGGAATATTTCCCTCAGCAATGTTTATCGCTAGCCCTTCGGCTATCGCTGTTTTCCCAACTCCAGCTTGACCAAGCAGAATAGGATTGTTTTTCGTTCGACGGCAGAGTATCTCGATAATTCTCTGAACTTCAGTCTCCCTGCCGATAACTGGGTCTATAAGGCCCTCACTTGCACGGGCAGTAAGATCTACACAAAATTGCTCCAGAGCATTCTTCTCTGCTGGAAACGAAACTCATTTGAGACAGTATGCCGAAAATCAAACACTACCAAGAGAGTGAGAGGAACTGGCCATACCTTTTGCTTTCTCGGCGGATCTGTCGATAGTTATTTTTCCAGGAAAGGATTTCTCACGTGACCTTTTGAATGAAATTGGCTCTCTACCATCTTTAGCAAGCTCTCCTTGAAGCCTGGAAACTGCCTCAGCCGCCAACCGATTTACATTTAATCCTAACCTGAAATTAGGTCAGTCTACCTCCGTGCAAGTCTTATATACATTACGTGTAACAGATGACAGAAGGATAATCATATTGCAAGAGAGAAGGCATATAACACTCAATTAGGAAGGTAAAGAGAGATATTGACCAAGCTGGTCGCATTGTAAATTATGAATTTGACAACAAACAAGAAATCAGTACGCATTGTTTGCTTATTTATTTATCGATAACTAAAATCAGTAGGCAGTGTCTCAAGGGCTGGTGACTTCTACTACCTTCGATTCTGCGTTCAAAAGTATGGTGAAACATATTTGCATGTAAAGTAACAACTCAATGTTATATCGATATTCAACTTGCAGCTTTGAGGGAAAAACATGAGGCAAAGAAGAATAATCATTCATGCATAGTGCATCATCGAAAAGATAGAAATTGCTTATCAGCAGGAGGTCAAAATATTAAGGTATGGTTCCCAGGCCTACAACTTGAAAAAGAACATGTACATACATATAAAACACGAGAAGACAAAAAAGAGAGGCAGATACCATTCATATGTTCAAGACATTCACAAAGGTAAGCAAACAAAGGAATATTTCTCTCTGGTATCTTCTATACCTTGGGAGTCAGAACATCACCAAAAATGAAAAGTGTATCCAGTCAAGGACGACTTTCTACTGAATCCCCTAACTCCATATTCCTAGTATTGTAAAATAAGTTGATTAATTCCTATCAAACAGTCACAGACAACATTTCATTCCTCAATTTTAGAAGCTGTTTTGGATCTCAAAATAAGCAACATTAGCTAATCTATATGTGATCGCAAGACGTTTCTGCAGATCAAAAAGCCTACTACTTTTGTTCTTAACATTTCCTCATCATCCACTGCTCGCTTGCTCAACCAAAAATCCAGCAGTTCGTATACTGAAAACAAAGAAGCCCTTTGACCATGAGAATTATTTTTTTCATCTTCATAAATTCCAAATAAATAAAGTGCTCTCTTCTCTCCTTCGCAAGAAGTATAACCAAACACAACTTCATAAATTCAAATGCCTACAAAAAGTACTAGCCAAAAACAAAAACAAAAAACAAAAAAAGAACTTTCTAGAAGTGACCATATATGTAATACCTTTTGAGCACACGACCGGCACTTCCATCATCAAGAGTAAACAAACCAATAGCAATATGCTCAGGAGCAATAAAATTATACCCCATAGTCCTTGAATACTCAACAGCAGCCTCAAAAACCCGCTTAGTACTCGACGAAAATGCCACGTCAGTAGCTGAACCAGAATCATTCGAACCCAACTTCGCTATATCATCCTCGGATTCATCATGCCATATACTCCTAACAGCTTCGCGAGCCTTATCAATAGTTATCTTAGACCCGAGAAATCCACCAGGGCTACGATCCTCTGCGATGAGACCTAGTAAAAGATGCTGCGTAAACACCATGTCTTTGCCCAAAGCTTTTGCTTCCTTTTGGGAAAACATCACAGCTTTGATTGATCTCTCAGTAAATCTCTCGAACACTCCAGATACAATATACAAAGAGCGTTTGATTTTACGTGGTATAGAGCTCGAAGATCGATGAGAAAGTGAAATTCCAAAAAGGGACGAAGTTGAACTGCTAGTACTACAAGCAGCAGGGGTGGAAGAAGGGCAATATCGGTAAAGTGAGAAAACACTTTCACATCTCCTATGAGGATATACAGAAACATAGCGACGAAGCTGAGGATTGAAGTTCACAGAAAGTGGAGATGAACACGATAATTCCATTATATTCCAACACACAAAAAAGAAAGAAGAAGAAGAAGATGATGAAATGGAAAGTCAAAAGGGGAAGGGGAGGGGAAGTACTATTTAAGGATTTACAAAATGTATACTTTGTGTATATTATGTATATAAAAAGAAGTTGTGAGATGGAAAGATTCTTTCGTTTTAGAGGAGGAAGGAGAGGTGGAATTGGAGATTGGAGAAGACAACACGTCAAAGGCAAGTTTATTGGTGAAAATGGGGAGAAAATGTGTTAATAATGTTAAATTTGTGTTCAATAGAGTGTGCCCAGAAAAAAAAAATAGACTTTTCTGTCAACATGCCCAAACCTGTCTTTTTGGGGAGTACTGAAAAGAGTACAAATTGGCTTTCCTGTTTAGAGATTATCTTGTGTGTCTTTTTTTTTATATATAGAATATTCCTGGAAATTTTTTATATCTGAAGAGAACAAAATGTTCTCACCACAATTCAAACTCACACCGCAAGATTTTAGTTGAATTTTAAGTTTACCTTCTTTGTCATCCAGCTATGTCACGGGAACATCTTTTGTGTCTTATTATACACACAGAAAATTGATAACATTATTTTTTTCTAATAATATTACACTACAACTTTAGCATCTAACAAAATTCAAACTAATTTACTAAGTAAATTAAAGACAGCAAAATTATACTCCCTCCGTTCCACAATCAATGATATTTTTAACTTATACATACCCCTTAATAAATTGTTCACTCTTAAAAGATTATGAGTGTTTTTATTAATTTATCCCTAATTAATGCATAAAAAAAGGAAAGATAATCAATGATTGTGGAACAAAGGGAGTAATATTTTTGCTTATTTTAACTATCTTTTGGATAATTAATATTTGAGCTAACTTGCACATATCTTGACTCTTTAACTATCTCTCGCCAAGGCAATAAATAGGCAAAAGTTTTATTAATTAAAGGTAGTTTAGTTAAAAAAAAAAAAGTGAGTGAACACTTATTTTGAACCGGATGGAGTATCACATAAGCTTTATCCGTCAAGACTTGAACAGATAAAAAAATCATTATTGAGAATTGTCCATTATTCTCCCATAATATTTTATTTATTTCATTAATCATTGGATCACACAGTTGAGTGTTGTTTACTTTTCAACTGCAATTTAAATTATTTTTATGATGCCTAAACCAACATGCGAAGTAATAGTTAAATTTAATTATTCAAGAGGACCCCAGTAGAAGCGTGGTGTGTGAATAGTCAATAGGGATGGAAATATCAAATAATACAATAGAATACAGTGGGAGCACGCAATCCCTTGGACAGAAGACAGGAGAAAAAGAAGCTTACGGAAAGGATGACTTCTTTGCTTAAGAATCAAAGTAATGAGGGGCTTTGACTAATCCACAAAATATGTCCATTTTCATTTCTCTAATGATCTTTAATGTTCATGTTTTTTTTTCCACTTTTAAGTGCTATTTAAAAATTTACTTTCTAATTATAGTAAGTAATTTTTTACCTTTACATTCTCTTGCAACAAGTGATTTGGTCGAATTTTAATACTCTCTTTTTTTTTCTTTTGGTATAAGTAACATGCATACTTTAGATAGAATTAGCCATTAACTTCCATTATAGGGTATTGAATAGTTCAAGTACCTGAACGCATAAAAAGAGTTTGTTTTTTCATATAATGCTCTTAAGAAATCACTTATTAAAAAAAGATATAACATATATAATTCCTAATTTCTGAATTTTAGTATAGATCCTCTTTTGCCAATCGTCTTCTCTCTTTCCATCCTTCCTGTCATCCCATTATTGGTCACCCTCGAGCCAATGAAGAGAGTTGCTTTCTTTTGACCTGATGAAGTCCATTGGTTGCTAGCATTTTCTTGTTCGTAATGCATATATTTTTTTTTTGCATTCATTGTGTATGCTAGACAAAAAAAAAAATTTAGTTGGTTTCTTAGGTGGTTGTTCATTTGTGTTTTTTTGGAGTTTGAGATAGAAGTACTGCTATACAATCATAAATAGTTTCAATAAGTATTTTACAATCGTCTATTTTAATAGTCGGATTTAATACAACACCAATAATATAAATAGTGGGAATAGGAAAAAAAATATTTTTTTAATTTGATAAACATTTTTAATAGGTGCCTTATAAAATGGTTTTTTCATATATTAATTAAGTAACAAAAATATTAGAGCTATATAACATAACATAGTCAAAATATTAGGATAATATATACCAGAAAATTATTTAGTTGCTTGAAAAAAATTATCTAAAAATTCTATAAGTTCTGAAATTTTCCCCAATCATTATCTATAATCATATCAGTTGGATTTCGATTACGGGCGTTAAAAATAAAGTTATAGGTCTTCTATAATCATAAGCAACAAGTAGTTGTTCATATAAGAAATTCCACCTAGTCGCTACTTCTTCGGGATTTTTTCTAAAAGTTAATCCACAATCGTGACAATTTTTTTTACATTCGTTTTTTCTTTGTATTCTATTACTTCTAAAAATAAATTTTATAGCAAATTGTACTTTATTAAGAATGTCTTCAAAAAGTGATAGACCATCATTTACAACTAAGTTATAAATATGACACACATTTTATATGAAAATGATTAGGAAAAGATGGAGTTAATAGATTTTTTAAAAGTCTCACAACATAATTATTAGAAGAAGCATTATCTAACGTAACAATCATTATTTTATCAGTTATACCATAATAATCTCAAACTTGATGAATTTTTTCTGCAATAAAATTTTCAGTGTGCCTATCCTCAATGTATCTATATGCTAAAATACGTTTTTGCATAGACCAATTATGATCCATCCAATGACATGTTACAGTTAAATAATCATGGCCGTTAGTACTACGGCCTATATTAGAAGTGATAGATACTTTACCAGAAAAATGATATAATGCATAACGTAAATATTGTTGATATTCATGTGCAAATTTAAAAACGTCTCTCCTAACAGTTGACCTAGAAAAATCGTTAAAAACAGGATTATACATATCTCTTATGTAATGAATAAAACCAGGAGAGGAAGGAAATGAAAAAGGCAAACCTTTCACTGCAACTAATTTTGCTATTGATTCCCTATCTCTATGTTTATCGTATTTAGGACCTACAATTCCTCTCGTCGTCGTGTTAATTTGACCTTGTACTTGGTCCGGAACACTATGTGAACCTTGTCCCGATTGAGAGCGCATTGGTGCACCCGACTTTGTAGCCTCGTATTCATCCCACCTAACTTTGTGAAAGCTTCGTACATGTCTCAATAAATCTCTTGTCTCACCCTGATCTTTTTTCATTTTAAATTTATAAATTTTTTTACAAATTCTGCATCTAACTACTTGATTTTCTTGGTCCATATCAAAAAAATTACATGCAGAAGATTTTAATTTTCGTTGTGTGGGGCCTCGTCTAATACTAGGGGGAATAGGATGTGTTCCAGTTTCAGTTTGAGGTGCACTAGTGGGTGTGTCATCTAGATTAGTATGTGTGTCTTCTAAATTATCTTCTAACTTAAAGTCTGGTTGAGTTGCATAATATATCTCATCATCTAATGGTATATCATTAAAAAATTCAGTTTCATCTATATAAGTGTAATAAATCAAATCATCATGTCTAGGAATATGATGACTATAAGAAGTACCCCGCTCTTGTTATCCATACTAGAAGAAGCACCCTTACCCTTACCCTTAAACATATCTCTTAATCCTTCCATTTTAATTATGCTAATAAATAATTAAAGATAATGAAATTAAGTGCAATAATTAAAATAAAGTAACAATAATAATTTAAAGAATGAACGAAGGTACCAAACGGCGACGTAACGTACTTGTAATCGAGGTTGAAAATTAAAATTTTGCTCGATGGATGATCCTCAAGCTAGTTGCCAACTTCAGTCCTAATTTTTGAACTTTGATACAATTATACAAATGAGCAAATAAAATAAAATATTTAGTAGGCAATGTAATTGTAGACTCGTAGAGAGAGATAGATTAAGTTGAGAGATTGTAGGAAGATTTGTGAGATAAAATGAAGAGAAAATGAGTTATTTATAGTTGAAAATTGAGTTAAAGTGTAAATATAGTAACTTGGGGGTTAAAATAAATATTAAGGGGTAGTGGGGGTTTATGTGGTGGGGTGGGAGTGGGGGTGGGCAAAAATGGCCGTTGCACAACGGTCAAAATATAAATTGGCCGTTGTGCAACGGTCATTTTTGCAAAGGAGGGGTCGGGGGGGGGGGGGTTCAGGGCGGGTCGGGGGAGGGTCTGGGGTGGGACAGGCATGGGCGGGACGAGTCCAGGTCATGTCCCGTTTTCGAGTCCCGACACCATTTTTTTTAGGGGGGATCGGAGCGGGATCGGGACCGGATCGACCCAGCCCACTGGCCAGTCTTAGGTCTAACACAACCCCAAAAACTTTCACTAACCGGCACTGAAGTTGTAATTAAGAATACACAATCCATAAATCAATCGTAACTGCGGAGGGAAGAAGTAGGAAGATATCAGATAAGTATTAGTAGTAGAAACTAAGCATGGGGACGAAAAGAGTCGGTCATTTAATTTGCCGTTTTCTGATAGTAGTCCCCGTATACGTGCAATTGCACGTTATTCCCAGACAATCTAAATCATGTATTAAATTATATTATTTATAATAATTTATATTTATTTTATGAGTTACAAAAATACTGAACTTCAATTTTTTCAAGAATAAAAAATCAATTGCTTTTTAAGAAGTAAATATGAGAAAAATATCTTAAAGACCATTATATGAATCCTAACCTTATAGTTTCAAAATTATACTGCAATATTTTTATACCGGTGGTTCTATTAGCTTTACGTTTCAACCAAAAAAAAAAAGAAATTTATATCTTCTGCTCTCGTTTTGAGGTTGACGTGAAAGCTAATTTAAGAATTTCTTGATATCTTGAAGTGAAAGAATCTTAAAACCACGTTATCATAAAATTTAGTAAGAATGTAAAATAAAAGAAAAGGAATGCACGTCTATGAAAAATTCATTACTAAAAAAATAGGGTTTAGTGACGGACAAATTTCGTAGTTGAACAATAAAATCTGTTGCTAATCTTATTTAGCGACGGATTAACGACGAATTATCATAAAATTTTGTTAGCTACGAATAATATAGCGACGAATTAGCGACGAAATTCGTAGCTAATTTCATTTTTTTTATTAGTGAAATTGGAACTCTTTTAGGCCAAAGAGTTTTTATGTACGGAGGACATACAATCATAGTTTATTTAGAATCAACTTCAAATTAGGCATAGATGCCCGGCTAGCAGTGGAGATGTAATCTAATATTCCTTTCTTTTAGATCTTGAAGTGTAAGAAGTACGTTAAATAATTATAGTATCTAATTCAAATTCCTTTGCTTTGGAAGGAAAATACTCACGTTAATTTAATATGTTATTTGTTCATGAATAAGAACAAAATATTAATTAATCAAGGATTTCTTTATTAGAAAAGGTTATATCTTGAATACAATTTCATAATCGTAGTTGGTTTTGAAATCCTAATTATTGGGGAAAGTCCTAAATATTACGATTCTATCCAATAACAAATAATACTTAAATGATTCAGAAGGATATAAAAGTCGTTTAATATTTAAAGGATATTTTGGTCAATCAACATTTGTATTCATGCTTTTAGAATAACTAGTCTCTCTGAACGTGTCTCGCACGTTATTCCCTATCAATAATAACAAATATTAAGTAATGTTATTTGAAATGACATTATTTATTTCATGAGTACATATATACTATTTGATTGTATCTACTTAATACTTCTCATTAAAATGTTGTTTTTTGGTATCCTTTATACTTTTACCTATGTGAAAAAATATATCTAAAAAAAAGACAGACCCGTGTATAAAACATCCAGCTTTAAAAGGGTCAGCTGAATATTTTAGGACTAAAATAATCCAACATTAGAAATTGAGCTAGCTAATGACCATATATTGAACTTTTTAAATATACTTTTTAGAAATAATTGTTTTGGTTGAAATCAGTTACCTGATAATATGTAAGTAGGAGTCCTTGTCTCTTAATAACTCAAATTATTAAAAAAAAAAAGCAAGGGACTACGTTGGTATAGGATACCAATTGAATTTGAAGTCCTAGTATATATGGAAGATTAATATTACAATATTATCCTATATGAATTTATCTTCTAGATAAAATTTCAACTGAAAACGGTATAAATGTCATTCAATGCATGAAGGATATTTCGGTCAACCAATATTTATAATCATGTTTTAAAAATAATATAGATATAGAATAGATAGACTAAATACAACTGAATGTCAACGGTAGGAAACCAGTTCAAGAAGCTAAAATACAATACAACATAAGTGAAATCCCACAACGTGGGTCCAGGGAGGGTAGAGTGTACGAATACCTTACCTCTACATTGCTAGGTAGAACGACTGTTTTCGAGAGACCCTCGGCTCAGGACAAGCAAAGCAGGAAAAACAGTCGAACCCGGTCAAAAATTGAAGAAGCTAAAATACAATAGTTGTATCAATATCTCTAGAGTTTCCAGCTTTAATGAAAATTGAAGAATTCTGCAGTACCAAACTTAAGGAAAACGTGGCAGATTATATTTGACATCCTAAGTCAATGGTAGAAAAATCAAAAGAAAGAGAAGCTGTCCAAAGTCCAAACAAACGTCTTCAACAAATTCTTTTATTTCTCGTTCATAAATGACTTATACATTGTCCTTTACCTTTACAAGTACAATGATCATACATTTCACCAGATCACCGAAACTATATTACTAAAGATTCTACTTTTCGACTATAATCATAGTACACCATATTTTATACTCCACACAGGTATGTGACCCCCTAAAGTAATAAGAAAGGGAGATGCTAAACTTCGGTATCATCAGAATCACTTGCACCAATTCTAGAAGGCTGCCCCAGTATATCTAGTCCTACATTATTCTACCAAATGTGATTTGTATAAAGATTCTAACAGTTCTCGGAGGAATCAACTTGACTCCATAGTTTTTCAGCATAAGCCTTCTCATCTTCTTTCTCCTTAACAACAAAGTCAGCAGCCTCAATCACTTCCTCTTCCTCCTCGGGAATTTCTTCCTGCACCCACTCGTCTGCCACTTTTTCTGCATCATTTTCTGCCTCACATACATCTTTCCGCAACTCAGTTTGCTCAAACAAAGCCTCTCTCATCTCCTGTGGGGTAGCAGGTTTGTCTGCAGGTCTGTATTTTGGTGGAGGAACAACAAAGGGTAAAACTATATCATCTAAGTTCGTCCTTTGGTTTGTCTTGCCTTGAGCATCTGGAGGGGGAGTAATGAATAAGATACCTAGTTCATAGTTAGAGACATGAAGTCTAGAACCTAAACTAGAATAACTTGAATTTCCATTAGTTTTCTTGTCAAGTAAACCAGAAACCGGGCGCCCCCATGCAGCTTCACTGAAATTGTGTGATCCACAGTAAACCCATCCGAAAGAGGATGCATCTTTCTTCGACTGAAATCTTCTTCGAGCAACCTGCTCACCTATACATTTTTTTGTTAATAAGATTCTAAGAATACCAAACATTAATTCTCACAGGCTAAACTTTAACACTGTTCTGAACCAGAGAAATGAAGAGGGAGGTTTTTTTTTGGGGGGGGGGGGGGGGGGGGGGGGGGGGGTGGGGGTGTAAGGTATGAGTCTCTGACAGATAATGATGATTAGCATGTAAAAGAAGCACTCAAAAATTCCATATCTATAATATTTTTGCTGAATTCTAAATTTATTAGTCTCCACGGCTGTAAAAACCAAAAACCTAGAAAACTAACAAGTCTTCTGATGACTGGTGAGACTTCTACAAAGATAAAAAAGACATGTCCATTTGTTCCAATAAAAACCAACACGGGTTAAAAGAGTACCACAAGATCAGATCAGCATAAACATCAAATAGAAAATTGCTCATGGAACATCAGCTTCCTAAGGCAATAAAATCACCAACAGAGACTTACTAATGCAATTAGCATCAGGATCTTCCCAGAATGTCAGTACAAGAGAGAAGCAAATAAAAGCTTAGACCACCAAAAGCAATTAGTAATTTAGGCATGAAACAAATTAACTCGGCTGTATATCTCAGGAATTTTGTCTGCAGAACAGCGACATCAGATAGTGAAGCAGCAATTGGACCATTTGTATAATAGAATAATAACTTACTTCCTCATTGTTCCTCAACAACAAAAAACAGAGGAAAAACTATCTATGCTCAACTCATCACACAGCAGTTTCAAGCAGACACTGAGTTTTGAGAAGAATGGATTCTTACGACTTAACAAAATTAAATGGCATGTGTGTAATAGAAGAATTATGTAATTGTGTTCTGGTAGCTTTTACCTTGACATGCATGGGATACCCAATTCTGTAGCCAGGACAAGGAACTGCATCATGTAGAATGCGCATAGTTTTCAACCGATGCCAAGTTTTCTGAGAAACAAATACAATCTTTAAGTTAAATTGGAGTAAATGATTGCTCAATAACTTAATAAGAAAGAGCAAATTCATTCTTCCAGTTGTCAAGCATTACTATTTTTTAAGAAAAACTTGCATCAACTAAAGGAGAGAACAAATTAATCTACCTGTGAAAAGCACAATATACGCCTGGATGCCAAGATTCCACTGCTTGAATTTTTCACTCGTTCAATGGTAGGAAAAATAATTCTAATGGATGGGTTCCTCAACTCTTGGCTCACACTCCAGCAGCCCCACTGACAGGAAAAATGATGAAACTTGAACCTAACAATAATACATTACTCAAGCTAAATCATACAATTTAGTGATAGCTACTCACATCTGGATCAGATTCCTCCGATTCAGAAAACCTCAAGGACCGTTTCCCAGCTGCTGCAGAAAATGCAGCTAAAAATTTTGCATTGATAGACCCAATTGAGGATGCACCTTAACAGAATGGCAATAATAATCAGAAATGATAAACTCAGTACATTCTGAAGGACAGAGCATGATAATCATCAAGTAATCATGAAACACTCACCAAATACAAAATCAGTCTCTAGATGTTCCGGCCATTTGAACTGGCCCAAAACCTGAACTCAAGATGCAACGGAAGGAAATGTGAAAGTCAGGATTCCAATTACTGTCATAGATAAAGATGTAATCTATCAGAAAAACTATATCTGCTGAAGTTTATGTTCTGGCCGATTGTTCCAACTTCCACCTATACATACATTTTGAAACACTGCCCAACTATAAATCTTTTGCATGCTTCTAGGTCCCACTAACCAAGAAGCTACTGCTCATTGTACACCTAAAATACCAAAACTTAGGTTCTACAGGAAAATGATGCATCTATTAATATATATGCCTTTTTCATATTGAAATTACCATAACAGGTTAAGAGACTCTTAAACATATACTGAGTAAATGGCATACATCTGACATCTCAACAGTAAAGGTGTCCACATAATGGCATAATGCTAATGAACCTTCATAGGAACTCACAGAAAGAGTTTAGTCATCAAAGATGCAGCAATCATGTGCAATGTGCCATGTTTTAACTGAACACCACCCTATCATCAGACTTACTCAATAACCAAAGATAGTTCAAAGGTGCAATGTGCCATGTTTTAACTGAACACCACCCTATCATCAGACTTACTCAATAACCAAAGACAGTTCAAAGGTAGAGGTAAGGTCTGCGTACATCCTACCTTCTCCAGACCCCATTTTGTGGGATTACACTGGGTATGTTGTTGTTGTTGTAGTAGTTCAAAGAAAAATTGAAAAACTTGTGAAAGTGATGGACAATGCATTAAGAATAACAATGGGTATCTTGAGAAAATTGTGAAAGTGATGGATAATGCATTAAGAATAAAAATGACTACCTCGTGCCTAAGATCCATAAGTTGTTAAGACCATGGCATCCAAGGTAAACCATCACTTGAGCCAAAAAAAAGTCACTACTATACTTAGCGTTGCAACAATCAAACAATTCCATCGAATTGAGTATGTATGATTGTATGTGTGTTAGCATCTACTATACTGGGAATATCAATGAACCCTGAGAGGAGTACAAAGCATGGCTTTTAGAAGCATCATTTGTCACAACTGAAACGAGGTGCCCATAAGCCCATGGTTGAAAACTATACGGGGCTGAAACTAATAAATGGTGACTAGTAATGTCCACAGGCCCAAGACACAGTCGTTATTTTTACTTGCACCAATTGAGAATCAGCTTAGGTTTGACATATATTTCCAACCTTTTCAGAAAATTACCTCTTGAAGCCGCCAGATTCCCCAACATCTCTGAAGCGATGCAATTAGTGAGCAGATTGCAGAAAAATGTTCAGCTCTAATAACTTCTGAAATGGCTGAAAAGGACGAACCCTGCAAGGTTATGATCTCAATATGACTCTACTAGACACATGACAGATCAGTTCAATAGCATAATCTAAAGGAGTATCACAGATATACCTGTGATATGTGCAGTATCAAGTGTACTTTGCTGCTGCTTCCCTCTAAAGCAGCATTAAGAACTTCATGTGGGAAAATATACGCAGAAAACACAAAAAGACCACTGTCCGAGAGTGGAGCAACCCACTTTGCGAAATTCTTTGGAAGAAACCCAAGTTGAACACATTCTAGCACACAATAAAGCAAAAGAAATGGTTCAAAATTAATAACCAGACGATTAACATAAACAGAAGAACACAAATGAATACTGAAATATATCATTATATGATTTAATAGTCTGCCACTCCTACACAATGAACAAAAAAGCAAGATGTTAATGAGAACAAAACTGAGCTCCTTTTTATAGGTATTAAGTGAAATGAGAAATTCAGCTCCTACTAAATTGTTATCATAAAGCTGAAACTACTTCTAGATATCATTCTTCAAGCTGCTTTGACCATTAGTATGTCACAGCCACCACCACTGGCATTTATAACAAACTGGCCTCTAATTAAGGAGTCGAAGATGCAGGAAATCAAACTAAAACTAGTGAAGATACTTAGAGCCTGTTTGGCCGAGCGGTTTTGAGGCCAAAAGTGCTTATTTTTTAGAAAAGGCACTTTTTTCTTTATTATTTGAGGTATTTCAATAAGTAAAACTGCTTTTAAGTAGAAGCAGTTTTTCTGCGGTTGGGGAAAAAAAGCAGAAGTAGAAGCAGAAATTTATTTTCTTCAAGACAAAAATATCCCTACCATAAATACATATTTACCAAGTATACCCCACAATCCATTAATTTCAAATTAATAATCCTTTATTTTATTTTACGGTGTATTTTTGTGCTAAATTTTAAATTATATTTTTTTTAAATCATTTTTGTGGCATAATTTTGAAATTTTATTTTGGTTGATGTTTTTTAGTATATTTAAATCACCATGTTGATATTATATCAATATTTAATATTTTCTTTGATTTATCTATGTATTATATTAATTGAAAATTTTAATATGTACTTTAAATTTTTAATCAAATAAACGTAAAAACTTAATTAATGTGTTTCCTATAGATATTTAAAATAATTTCTCTATAAATTAATCTTAATAGTAAACGTTCATTGATACTTGTCCTTTTTCATAATTTGACACTCAAAAGCACTTTTTAAGAAGATTAGCCAAACACAATCTGCTTATCGAAAGCACTTTTCAAATGAATTAGCCAAACACAAATTGCTTCTCACCAAAAGTACTTTTTCGAAAAGCACTTCTCAAGATAAGCAGTTTTTAGCCGCTTGGCCAAACAAGCTCTTAATGTTACATTTCAATACATATACCATGTACATCAGCCAATCTTCCTATTCAAATATGTATATATGAAGTGGAAAGTAGTTTACCCCCTAAAGAAAGATTTTCAGGATTAGGTATGAGAATGCTAACAGCATTTGCATCGGCTGGTATATTTGAGTCTCTCTTTAGAATAACCTCTGACATTCCATATACATTTTCACCGCAGTTCCCAAGGTAAGTTGCAAGTTTCTTCAGCCGTGCTCCACTAAGATCCACTGAAGTACGGAAGAGATGACTTAGACCAGCCACTGATGCTTCAACAGAACCAACTGACTTAAAGTGACATAACTCTGGCAAACAATCACCCTACAGTAGAACGAGTAGTGCACTTCAAACTTCACTTCACCAACCGCAACCAATAAAATGCCTCCAGGTTATCCGTTACTAATAGAAGTGGAAAAAGAGAGAAAACAATGAAAGAATACTCAACCCGTTGACCATAAACATGAGGAATTCACGAAACAGCACAGTTCATGAGATACGAAAACCCACAAAGAGCAGACCTTTTTTTTTCAAATACCAGAATTTTAAGGGTGGATTTTATCCAGACAACCGGTAAACAGATTTTCTTACGATAAACCAGAATGTAATGGGGTGGGTTTATTTAGATAATCTTCAGATGAATACCTTTTTCACCCTCAATCAGCAGGGAGCTGTTCCAAATACACGTAAAGCTAACACAATTGTGGGGAACATATAGCCGAGAAACTCAGACAACTCTACAAATATCTGTTTATTCCCCAAGGGCCAAGGCAAATGAGAAAAACTACCCCTCTTTCTACAGATTGTATGTAACAACTCTTTACTTTGAGAAACTTTATATTTCTCAAATCTCAACCTTAAGATGTACTGTCAGCTTGTGCCTACCCCATAATGCCTACAAAAGCTGGAACACACATTCGCAGAACCATGCTTGGGTGAATGGGGAGGCACAAACCTTTTCACCATTTTGGGAAAAAGGGAACATAGAGAAAAGGAAAGAGACTTTGTTGCTTTTTAAGCAAAATTCATCAGTAATTAAGCTTCTCAATTTCATATTCCATATTTATGTGCATAGATATGCAAGTGCATCTTTTCCCTTGCACATCCACTGGCAATATCTTGTCTTACATGTACTGTTTAATAACACAACAAAATATAGTCTAAATTAGGTGTAAGCTGCAAAAAGTAAGATCACTGTACTGAGGCTTTTACATTTGCTTTCTTACATTTACACACTAACTGGTAATTGCTTTGGAATCCTCTGCAACACTAGGAAAATATCATCAGTTTGACTGATAATAACAGTTCAATCAGGCACTTTACCACAAGAAAGTCATATAGCAATAGTATATCAGGCAAGACAGACAAATTCACAAGGACAGAGGGCACTTACCCCTAAGAAATGTTTTGGTTTTGATATCAAAGGAATGTGACATGAGTGGACTCCAGGTACAGAGGCAACCAGATAGCCAGCACTTCCTCTAAAGTCATAGTTTGTCAGCTCCAGGATCCAATGGGCCTGACTAGGTACATCAGCTACCAAATAGGCCATAAATCCAGCCAGTTGAGCACCAAAGTCAGATACCAAATGTCCATTATTTCCCACTTCAGAAATTGGTGTGAAAAGTGACAAGTAGTCTGGTACATCCAGGCGAGGGAAATCCTGCCACCAGATTGTATTCGTCACTCTGCACCACTGTGGCATTTGAGTAGAAAACATCAGTACATATGGACAAAAACAGTTCTTAGAGCTAACATTTAGATAATTAGCAAATATACATAAGAAATAGAGCCCTTCTTAACCTATTCTTTAACCCTCAGAAGAAGCGACATATCCTGATTACTCCTCTTCAAAGTTAAGGACAATCTCTAATCTATGGACTCTTAACTTCTACTTGGTAGCACATCACAACGTTGCAGGTGTCTAAGCAATTAGGCAAACTTTTAGAAATTAACCTTACCGTGAGCACCACAATCTTGTTCTCTTTTCCTCTTCTCAATTTATTTTAATAGGTTGTCAAGATTAATAAGTGTACTGACAAAAAGAGATACACAGAGAGGAAAAATGAATAGTTAAGTGAGTGGTTCCAAAAAAACACGTTCCTTTCAAGTTCACAAATTAATAATAGTAATTCAAAAAATGTCCTAGGAGAAAGAATGAGTTGATTCACGCAAGACAACAGAGAGAAAAGGTGATTAAACAAGCACCTGTCCTGCCACCAAATTAGCAGATGTGACCACAACACGGAGACTATCTTTCCTTTGCAACACAAGCAACTTTGGATGATGGCAACCAATTCCTGATTTCCTCAGGTCTTGACCAAATGCTATCACCTCAGGGAATGGAGGATAACTGTTATCATGAATTCACGTGATCAAAAAGTTGTCTGTTGTTACATTCCTAAGCAGTTTGAGAAAGTCAAGCATTTCTAGAACATGCTCCTGATGGCATGACAATTTGGCAAATCAGGGTGAAACAGAAAGGGGGGGGGGGGGGGGGATTATGTCAACATACACGACAACTAGGTTTGGAAAATCTGAGCAAGGCTTGGAGCTTCTTTTATCAGGGCTAGAACTCCAACACCTTTCAGTATTGTGGCAAGCGATGGTAACAGGTAGATCAGCTGGAATCTCACAGTAGGACAGAAACCTATAAGAAAAGATCCGTTCAGAATAAAAGAAAAGCACAAAGGCTACATATGGTCTGGACATATACAACTATTTCTAACTATGTAATAGAGTAATTGACTATCTTGACTATGTATCTTTAGTTGCCTTATAAGCTTCAAGGAACTCCAGTTTAAACAGAAGCTAATCAAAGTGCAACCAAGCAAGTCTGACCTACCACGGTATATCAGCAGTAAATGTTGCAATAAATAGCAGTTCAAGATTCTCAATTGGATAAAGAAGCTCCGGCAATGATACAGCATTATGATCATCTGAAAATTTTGGTGGCCCTTCACTAGCCAGTCGATTCAAAACGAACTTCTTTCCTGGAGGTGGAACAACACCAATTCTTTTCTTTTCTTTCGTTGTATCATCAAGTTGACCGACAACCCCCTTGCTCATAGACGCCGTAGATAAAGCTTCCTCTCTGACATTAGCATTGACACCATCCTCATGAGATGCTCCATCATTATTGACTTGTTCTGCACCCTTCCTATCGAGATCACATGCTTCCACCTCATTAGCAAGTGCATCATCTTTGTGGAAATCACATTCCTTAGCCTGGCCAGGTTCACCCTCGACAAGCAATATCTCTTGGCTACAAGCTTTTTTACCGGAATGTACTCCAATAATACTAGCCACTGGAAACTTAAAATCCTCATCGACTCCAATTTTATCATGACATCTAACTCCCTTTCCATAATCAAGAATAACACATTTGTGGATACGCGACACAGGATGGTTGCTACTTAATATCTCCCTACACATATTTAACAACACATTTGCTTTAGCAATTAGTGCATAACCTGCATACCCAACTGGAGCACAATCTGTGGGTAATACAATGTTTTTTCCAACTACATTCCTATCACCAACCTCCTGAACAAAGACAGCCTTTTGCAAACAAAATCCTATCGGTAACCCCATACAACAGGTCCCTTGACTTCCACAGCCAAATGAAACTTCATCACCGACGCAAATATCCACAACCTCACCTTTTGCAACTCTAACCCCATTAACAAACACCCCATTCAGCGAAACCCTAAACTTACTCGAACGGAACCCGTCACACAAGTACAATTTCTTGTTCAAGGGGTCAAAAAGAATCTGGCAATGAATATTACTGATTCGATTGTCTTCCAATATGAAATCACAGCGACTACAGTTACGGCCAATAGAGTAAGGTTTATAGGGTTGGAGATGTATGGTATCAATGGAAGAACCAGTTATTTTTTGAATTAAAGGAATTCCAAGTGGTTTTATTTGTAAATATGCTGTATTTAATACATTTGTTCTAGGTTTCTTGCATGGAAGAAGAGAAAAATCGAGTCTATGGCGTTTCGAATTTGTATGGTGACTACAATCTGAATATAATTTCATGAATGAAATAGAGTAAATAATGAACAATTGTAAGAAAAAACATGGGCAGTGAAGACAAAGAATGGAGAGGAAGAAATGCCAAAAAATGGAAAGAATGCTGAAACCTGAAGAGTACGATGGAAGCCAAGGAACTGTTCTTCTTCCTTCTAATTGAAAATTTCCCTCCAATTTGATATTTATGAAGGGATATTGGGCCTTCCAACTGCATATTGATTGGGCCTTGTGACGCTGATATGGATTATTCGCACAAATTCCTTATTTCGGATGTTCCTTTAATTTTTGGCCCCTCAAATTTGTAATCTTTAATTTTTTTCCCTATAACATTTTTTAACATGGTATAATTTAGATTTTGCAAGACATAGTTCACATTTAACTTCAGTATAACATCCACGAATATTATATCGCACAAGACAAAAATTTCAACACTTAAATAATATGAAAAACGAAATAATTTTAGATTTTGTTCGACATAGTTTACATTTACCTTCGGCATATATATCACAACATCCACGCAGATTATGTCGGATGAGGCCAAAATTTTTAACACTCAATATAATCTGAAAAATACTATTAAATTTATGCCACATAATTTAATTCCTACAGAATTATGCAGAGCGATGTAAGAGTTCAGTTTTTAAAGATAAAATATTACAGAATTGTAGGTCTGGATATTTTTATTAAATAAGTAGCAAGGTCCAAAATTAAACACCAATGCATTTGAAGGGAAATCCGTGCAAAAAAAAAATGCACTGATAAAGATTTGGGTCATTGGCACTTATAACCTACTTTGTGGTGGTCTTTAACAAATAATTTTTTGCAGGGAATAAGTATATTTTTCATATCATAATACCCCATAAGTTATGTCCACAAGTTAAAAGTTCCGAATTCCGCCAAATTGTATTGAATTTCACATGTAAGGAAATTTTGAACTCCAACATAATGTAATGGAGTTTCACTTATAAAAGCTTTGAACTCCAACACACTATAGAATTTTTTTCATGTTGTATTTAATTAATTTTATCCAATTACATTTTTTGTAATTAAAGTAATAAACATTGATTAGTTCTGATATGATGGCTAAAACTTAATTAATGACCCAAATTTTTTTGCCAACTTCTTCTCATAATCCCTAAAGTGAAAAGGTCTGAATCCCTTGGGGTTACATGCTATTGGGCTTATTTGTGGGCTTACATAATATTGGACCAATCAGATGACCCTTCAACAGATACCTGCTTCTACGGTGTTTGGTATACAACATCATGTTGAAGTGTGTAACTGTCTTAACGTGCAACTTCTTTTTTATAATGAATGGCAATGAGATTCGATCTCATGACCTCTGTCTGCTCTAATACTATGTTGAAATGCGTAACTATTGCATCTAAAAGCATAAGTTGTTAAACAGAGCACATTTTATTTGCTTAATTATATCCTCAACATTGTCATATATATTTCTAATTTTTATTACACTAGAGATATAAATATTTTTAATTGTACATATTTTTAATGCATAGTTACCATATATATTCTTAAAATTTCTTTTATTATACCATATGTATAAATACATAATTCTTTATATTTTGAGTAAAATTTTGCCTTGGCTATGTGCATATAAAACAAGCTAAGCTTGTAAGCATCTTTTTGCAGTTAGATATACATAAGAAAAGCGGCATGAATAGGAATGACCTCTCCTTTCTGTATTTGTTGTTTTTGTTTTTGTTTTTTCTGTTTTGTATCTTTTTTTTTCTCTCCTCTGGTCCATTAATTTACTTGTGATAAAAAATATCAACCAGATGGGAAATGTAGTACGGAGAAAGTCCAGCAGTGTGAACACTTTTCTTTCTTATCCTTTCCCTTTGAAAAGCACTTAAGAGTTTTTCCATCAATTTCATTGAATAAAACATGTGTTTACTTTAATTTGTCCCTATGAAATGTAGCAGAAATTATCGAACAATGACCGTACCTTATAATGCAAAAGAAAAAATTGTTGCATAGTCCACCAGCTTTTGTGCTTCAAGATTCATGATAATAGTAGTAATATTTGAGAAATTCTATTTTTTGAAGCACTTATATATTATTGCATGTGTACGTTGATTATTTTAGATAGTTACTAGTATATACGAGGTCGCATCATGCAATGAGCATTAATTAACGTGATCACTCTGAAAAGGAAAAAGTTTTGCCCTTACTGAACTGAATTATGCAAGACTAACGGAACTTTTCAGAAAATAATCCTTCAGGCCACTCAGCACGAATGGCGGGATTGAAATCCTTACAAGTTTAAATGCAAATAGACCAGATGCATAACGACCATTAATTTCAGGCATAAGTATTAACGTATATTCACCAAATATACTTCGTATATTTTATAATATTTAATGTTGTATAATTATGATAGATATAGTATCCTTATTGTATTAAGGTTTCACATTGTACACAATATATTTGTATTAATGAGAAAAACTTCCCAAATGAGATTAATTTAATCTTACATGGTATCAGAAGTCTAAATCCTCTTCTATTCTCCTCTTCTGGACAATAGCCCCCCCCCCCCCCCTTTCTTTTCTTTTCTCAGATTTTGGTCCGGCCAGTGGCGGCCAATTGTCTACCTTTTTTCTAGTATTTTCAGAAGACAATTTTGCAGCAAAAAAAAATTCTCTTCTTTTCAGAAGACTGTTTGCGGCCAATTGTTTTTTTTTTGTTTCCATCAAATCCTTTTATCTTCACCCAAATTAAGCCACTATAATGACTCCTCCCACAGCAGCCTCAACCTCCTCCGTCGTCACCCCTACCATACCCACATCATCCTTTTCACCCTTTGTTCATCCAGCACTTACCGTAACCAACATTAAGAACTTCATTCATGCGGTTCTTGATCAAGAAAACGGTCAGTACTCTCTGTGGGTTGAACTTTTCTGTATCCATGCATGTGTCTATAACGTGGTGGATCACATTGACGACTCATTCCCTCGCCCCATTGAGGTTGATGACCCGACATGGCGCCGTCTTGACGCCATTGTCAAACAGTGGATATATGACACTATTTCTCAAGACTTGCTCCTCACTATAATGAAAATCGGCGCCTCAGCTCGTGAGTTATGGACTCGGTTAGGGGAATTTTTTTTAGGACAACAAGCACACCCGTGCCGTCTATTTGGAAGAACAATTTAATAATACACGTTTTGAGAATTTTTCAAGCATGTCCGAATATTGTGAACAATTGAAACTAGTTGCGGACCAATTATCCAACGTGGGGCGCCAATTTCCGAAACTAAGATGGTCCTACAACTTGTTGCGGGCTTACCAAAATGTGAATATGATACTATTGCAACCATGACTCAACAAGCCGACCCACTACCGAGTTTTAACAAGGCACACTCCCAATTGCTTTTGGAGGAAACCAGACGCACTAAACAGGACGAACACAATCAAAAAGCGTTGGCGGTTCACCATCCAGCAACAAACACCGCCCCCGCCACCAAAGAACCAACCGCGGTGGCAGAGGCGACAGAGGTCGCGGTAATGGAAAATGAGGCAAGGGCCGCGGGAAAGGAGGAAAATCTGGGCAGGCTCTCAATGATTTTCAGCAACTGCCAAATCAACCCAGAAATAGGGCCGCTCCAGGTGTTTGGCCTAATTACCCTGGATGTGTTCCATACCCGGTTTCACAATTGCCAGCCCAACATATTGTTCATTAGCAACCAGGTCTGCTAGGTTCATGTCCAGCCTACTGAAACACTGCAAGCCAAAATCAGCAGGCCCATTTTTCAGCCAAGCAACCACATCTTCCAGTGGGCCTGGCCCCCGCTGATTTGGGCCAGGCCTTTAGCTCGTTGAATATGCAGCAGCCCAGTGAAAATCGGTACATGGATACGGGGGTCACGTCTCACCTCACCCGCTCTGCATGTAATCTTCCCAAACTGTTTCACTTAAAGTATCATCAATATATTAATGTTGGTAATGGCAATCACATTCCAATTCAGGGCTATGGTACAACCTACACCCAACCGCCTCACACACCTTTTTCCCTAAATAATGTCATGTATGTTCCTAACATTATTAAAAACTTAATATATGTCCAGAAATTTACTCGTAATAATTCCGTCTCTATTGACTTTGACTATTTTGGTTTCATTATGAAGGATCTTCATACGGGGACACCTCTTACGATATGCAATAGCACGGGGGATCTCTATCATTTTCCATCAACCTCCGCTACCAGTTCCCGCTCACACACCTCCCTCGCTGTTATATCTCTGTCAACCTGACACAGTAGGCTTGGACACCCATGAGCTCCACTTTTTAAATTTCCTTAGAAGCAATAGTTTTATTCGTTGTAATAATGGTAACTTGCCCATAATTGTGTTTCTTGTCAGTTAGGCAAACATGTTCGCCTTCCCTTTATGTCATCTATTAGTGTTATGTTTGCTCCATTTGATATTATTCATGCTGATTTATGGACATCTCTCATTACTATCTCTCTGGGTCATAAATATTATCTAGTTTTATTAGATGATTATTCTCACTTTATTTGGATTTACCCTCTAAAGTTCAAGTCATAAGTTTTTGCAAAAATTCTTGAATTTTGCATTTTTATCAAAACTTAATTTGTGAAAGCCATCAAATATTTTCAATGTGATAATGGTCGTGAATTTAATAATTCTACGTTTCACAAGTTTTGCAAAAATAATGGCATGGTTTTTCAATTTTCGTGTCCTCACACCTCTCCTCATAATGGCAAAGGAGAATGAATCATTCGCACCATAAATAACATGGTTCATACGTTCATGTTTCATGCCTCTTTCTCTCCTTTTGGATTTATTCAGTCAAACTGGTGGAATACGTCATTAATATTTTACCTACTAGCACTCTCCATAACATGACCCCAATCGAAATATTATACCGTCGGATTCCCTTCTATGATCACCTTCGGATTTTCGGTTGCCATTGCTATCCAAACCTTGCGTCCACCGCCCCTTATAAATTAGCACCTCGAACCACTCTGTGTGTCTTCGTAGGTTTTTCGTCTGATAATAGGGGCTATTTGTGATACGACTTGTCCACTCATCAAATTCACGTCTCTCGTCATGTTACGTTCGACGAGACAAATTTTCCCTTCGCAAATATTCAAAAATTCTGCAACACGGACCATACATTTCTAGACGAGTTCGACACCTCCCCCGTCATACTCACCGAGCTCGCTCGTGCCACCCCACTGCTATAGTAAACCCGCATCCACCACCTACCACTGCCACTGTGTTCGGTCAGTCTCAGTTACCATTTTTCCTGAAACATCAGAAAGATCATCAAAGATAACATTTACAGACTCTTGTATAGTTCTGGATTTCAGATTGTATACTCGATAAGCATGACTATTTTGTGAATAACCAACAAAAATTCCTTTGTCACTCTTAGAGTCAAACTTTGTCAAATAATCCCTGTCATTTAAGATATAACAAATACACCCAAAAATATGACTCACCACCATCTCCGACAACACATACATCTTGGAAATCCTTCCCGACATCAACCGATCCTCACCACATATCGCCGCCATCAAACCACCATCGACCCGTCACCCCGACACCATTCCCAATTGACACCCAAAACTTATCACTGACTTCAGTAACCCAGACCCTATCCTCACCGGATATTACTCCACATGTACCCTGCCCTGTCACCCAAACCGGAAACCACCCTGACTCTATCACCACGTCCCATAACCCAGAACCGACAACCCACCCTACCCCTTCCCCTACTCACCATTTGGAAACTCATGCCCAACACGAGATTTTCAAATCCAAAGTCAACTTTAACCAGTCTACACAAACCATATCCCCGATTCCCAAAAACCCAAAATTAGCCAAACAAGACCCTAATTGGAATGTGGCCATGCATGAGGAATTTAATGATTTAATAAAACAGAACACTTGAGATTTGGTTCCTAGACCGGAGGGGGGTGAATGTGATCCGATGCATGTGACTTTTTCATCACAAATACAGATATAGTGGTGAGCTATTGGGTCCGTATGCAGCAAATGTGATAATTCTCTATTTATTTTTCATAGATGTAGTAATATTGCTTATTTGTTGTTATATGTGGATGACATTGTGCTTACTGCCTCCTCTGATTTGCTGAAAAATGAGATCATTGCATTGCTTAAAACTGAATTTTCTATGACTAACTTGGGGAAGTTGAGTTATTACTTGGGAATATCAGTGACTAGATCTGCAGAGACTATATTTTTGTGTCAGCGTAAGTATGCAGAGGAGATAGTGTACAGGGCTAAAATGGCGAACTGCAAGATCATATCCACTCCGGTTGATTATAAATCAAAGCTTAGTGCTAGTGACGGTGATCCGGTGTCCGATCATACCCTTTACCGGAGTCTTGCAAGTGCACTTTAGTATCTTACTTTACCATGCCTGATATTGCTTATGTTGTTCAACATGTGTGCTTATTCATGCATGCCCCCAGAGAGCCTCATTTTACTGCTCTTAAACATATCATTCGATACGTTAAGGGCACACATGATTATGGTTTACATTTATATCCCCTCGGCACCAACCAAGTTGTTATCATATACGGATGCTGATTGGGCTGGATGTCCGGACACGCGACGCTCCACCTCAGGCTACTGTGTGTTCTTAGGGGATAATCTCATTTCTTGGTCTGCCAAGAGGCAAGCCACCTTATCCCGTTCAAGTGTAGAAACAGAGTATAGAGGAGTTGCAAATGTTGTTGCTGAGATCTGTTGGCTCAAAAACCTTATTTTGGAGCTTCATTGTCCCTTGTGTAAGGCCTATTTGGTTTACTGTGATAATATATCCGTCATATATCTATCTCATAATCCGGTTCAGCATCAGTGAACCAAATACATTGAGATGAATATACACTTTGTTCGTGAGAAGGTTGCTCCTGGTCATATTAAGGTGTTGCATGTGCCTTTTTCGTATCAGTATGCGGATATCTTCACGAAAGGTCTTCCTAGACAGCTATTCATCGACTTCAGATCTAGTCTTAGCGTCCGGCCTCCTCTCGCTCGACTGAGGAGGTGTATTAACGTATATTCACCAAATATACTTAAGATTTTTTGTAATATTTAGTGTTGTATAATTATGGTAGATATAGGATCCTTATTGTATTAGAGTTCCACATTGTACAAACTATATATATTTATATTAATGAGAAAGACTCACCAATGGAGATTAATACAATATTACCCGAAGCTCTCGTGATATAGTCTACTAATTGAGCAAATTGACCCCAAGTATTCAAATAAATCTCCTCGCACAAGTTTCATATCCCCGCAATTTTAGATTATAAGCCATTGGACGCAATAGTATAATTACACCTACTATTGTTTAGATAATTGTGGTTTGTATATAAAGGTCAAGCCAAAAATTCTCATCAAAAGATGTTTGGGACGGGTTGATTTCATGGATGATCACTCAACTTTTAATTTATTGCATCAAAGTCATTAAACTATTTTTTCAATTGAAAAGTCACTCAATTTTATCTAAATATATCGAAAATCACTGAATTAGTATATTTTTTTATAACCAAAAGGTAACTCGAAATTTTACTTTAGTATCGCAAAAAGTCATTAGAAGAAAATGAAGGAGACATTTTCTATGAAATAAAATGACTTAAATAAATAAATAAAAAGTTGAGTGATCATTTGTGAAATTATTCCGTTTAGGGACAAGAGTGAAAGCTACTAAACAGACATGAGCTTTTTGGCATTGGATTTCAAGTTCGTCTTTGGTTATAATTTCAAACTCTAATAGTTGCCAAATTTGGAATACGTACTTTTCTAGAACAAAGCCGCGTTTAGTTAGTATTTTACGCTTTAAGGGTATGTATAGCCTATAGAGCTGCCGCCCAAAGTCAATCTCTGTTCGTTGACGAGTCTATCTTTTCATACTTTGGTCAACCTTATAACCCAAACAAAAGTATATAAATGATGGTAAGGCCCGCCCCTTTAAGATCATCAAACTTTCTTTTGTTCTTTTTTATTTATATTAACAGAAAGGGATTCATAAGTAGGGATGGCAGGTGGTATAATTTTACGGATTTCACATCGCACCCGTCTCAGTGGGGCGGTTATGGGTATAACTTTAGCAGATAGTATACGGATATGGATATTGAAAATGTATCCGCCACGAGTGGCGGTAGGTGGTGGATTTGCAGTTATAGCCGCTTCATACCCGCCTCCCCTGCCCCACATCCAACTGCCCGTCTACCCGCCCCATAAACCCAGTACAAACTGATTTTTGGATCTTAAAAAATTATTTGGGCTTTAAGTTGAGAACTGAAATGGGTTGATGTGGTCATGACGTAATTTTGAATTACAAAGAATGTGAGTCATTTTCATTTTTTATTTCAAGTCATATAAATTGAGCTCAGGCCGATTAAGCCCAAGCCCAATATCAATTCGTCAAAGGCAAAGAAGAGAAGGGTAAAATGCCCATTTGTTCTTTTCCCTTCAAAAGGATTGGAAACCATAGACGCACACTGCCATTTCTAAAGATGGCAAAGGTCAGACGTACACTCCTTATGGCTTCAGAGTTGGTTCGTCTCAATTCGGTAGGGGCATTAATTGCCCTTACCCCTCACTCCTCCACGCCACTACAACCCCACCACCCCAAGGTGAGGTTACCCCTTTGCTATTTGCTTTTTCTGTGACTAATTTAATGGTTTTTGTCTTGATTTGATTTCAAACTCTGAAATTCTATTGGCTAATTGATTTTAGAGGGATTTCCCCATCCTTTTCACATATCCCACACTGATTGGGATCCAAAGTTTTCAGGGTTTGGTAAGGTAGTATTTGGTATTAGACATAACCCACACCGATTGAATATGCAGATAAGTGGATCCCTTGCCAGGAAGGCAATTAGGGAATTGATGGCTAAAGGGTTGATCAGGATTTAAAATTTTATACAGGCGGGTATTGGCGGGTGGCGGATATCCACATGGGTGGCGGAGCGGGTGTGGATTTAGGAATATATACGCCTAGGCGGGTATGGATGTTGAAATTGTACCCGCCACGGGTGGCGGGTATAAAATGTTCTGGCGGGTACGAGTGCGGGGGAGGGGGTACCCGCACCCGCCCCGCCCAATTGCCATCCCTATTCATAAGTTATTTTGAAAGAAAATTTAAAACACGAAATAAGTAGTACTCCCTCCATTTCAAAATGTTTATCTTACTTTTCTTTTTAGTCCGTTTCAAAATAATTGTCTCTTTCCTTTTTTGACAACTCTTTTATTCTAATTTTCCACATGACACGTTGAAGACCACAAGATTCAAGAGTGTTTTGGTACATTCCACATATCTTTAGTTAACAACCACATGATTCAAAAGTCTTCTTTATTTTCTTAAACTTTGTGTCAAATCAAAACTAGACAAACATTTTAAAACAGAAGGAGTAACATTTAACAAGGGTCGTCGTTTCACTTTATGCCATTCAAAATTCTTATTATATATATATATATATATATATATATATATATATTCTTTGTGTAATCGGAATTATAAGAAATGATTCCGGTGAGAGTGGAACTCTGATTTCGATACGAGGTAACTGTTAGAATAGATGATTTCATATATAGTATCCTACTAGAAAAATGATTGTAATGTAGAATAGGAATAAGATTTCATATATAATATTCTAGTAGGAAAAAGACTGTAATTAAGTGTCTATAAATAGAGCTCAATGTAATCATGTAGATACAACAATTCAATAATAATATTTTCTCACATGGTATCAGAGCCAGAGTCATTTCAATTCTTTGTTCACCGATGTTGGGCCCCCAAATTATATTATCCACAATCCAGTTAACAAGGTTTGGGCGGCGGGAAAGTATTAAGAGTCCAACATCGGATATGGAATTGAAACATGGACTCTTTATATGGACTTTGATAATCCTCACCCTATAAGCTAGCTTTTGGGTTGAGTTGGGCCCAAGATCTATTCATTTAAGGTATCAGAGCTTCTACGATCTTGATAGAGAATCAAAGAGCTTTCGCTACCGGCGGACGGCACTAGCCAATGTGTATCGCCCGTCTGGCCAAAGATAATAGTAGAGTGAAGATTGTAGGGAATTTTCAGATATTTATAAATAAAATATTCTCTAAAAAAAGTAGGCATAAACAATACCTCGTGAACAGTGCCACGTGAACAATGTCGCATGAACAATATTTTCTGACGTGAACAGTTACCAGATTCTGATCATCGGAACTAGGGTTCTGGAGAATCTACGTTGTCTCGGGGAATTCTTTTAAGAATTATATTACTGTCAGCATCGCGTAGAGATTTCGAGCTGACTCCTGCCATTTTTTTTAGGTTCGCTAATTTTTCTGGTATAATTTCTTTTCCCGTAGGGTCGTGCCATCAATCCGATCATACCCACAAAATACCATCACAGTCACGTGCCTCAATTTTGGCGACTGTTTTGCATCCCGTAGAGTCGTACCATCATTCTGATCCTACCCACAAAATACTATCACAGCCCCGTGCCTCAATTTCGGCGATTGTTTTTTGTCCTCTTTCAGAGCATTTGTAAGAAAGTATCCGATGTGCAATATTCAAGCGAAGATTCGAAAAAATAATAAATATCACCACGGTGCATAATTTTTTCGGTGATTGCTAGCTTCACATCTCTATCTAGTGGTGTTGTGCAGAATTCGACACCACCACAACATAGATCAGGTTCAAGCTAGTGAGAGACTAATTGTTGTGCAAATTTTTAACAATTTCCAAGAAAGCAAATCAGTCATTGTGCAAATTCCAACACCACCACGAGATAGATCATTCTCTTTCGATCAAAACCCAGTCAACGGCTTCCATAAATACCCACTCACGTGCCACCACGTGCCGCTCAAAGCGCCATCTTCGGCTAGCGCGTCAGATCCACGCGCCGCACATGCACCTTTTTCCGGCCAGATCTCAGTGATTTTCTTTTTGGGTTATGTTCGTTATATTTCAAGTCAGATTTTGCTACGTCTCTCGGTTTTGATATGTTACTCCAAAAACACGGGAATTTGAAGTTTAAGTCCTATGATTACTTCAAAACCCTTAAGGAGGATATCGGAAAATTGCACATCACAATTCATGAAGAAGCGACAAGGACGAGGTTTTTTTTGGAAGATCTCGACCTAGGTGTAGTTATTGTAATGGGCTTGGACACATTCGTGAAGTATGCTATTCTATTCATGGTAACCTTGAGGAAGAAGTTTATATGGAGCAACCCCCTGGTTTTGTTGCTCATGGGGAGTCTAACCCGATTGCGTCGGTCACTTTATAGTCTGAAACAGTCTCCCAGAGCTTGGATTGGAAAATTCAGCACAGTAATTTAGGAGTTTGGCATGACTCGTACTAAAGGTCTCAGGAGACTGAAGTATTTTTTAGGTATTAAGGTTGCTCAATCTAGATCAGGTATACTATCCGGTGATATTATTACAAATTTTGTGAAGTCGAGTGATCAACTTGCAGATATTTTCACCAAGTCTCTCACTGGTCCTCGTATTAATTACATCTGTAACAAGCTCGATACATATGACTTGTATGCACCAGTTTGAGCGGGAGTGTTAGAATATAAGATTTTATATATAGTATCCTACTAGAAAAAAGATTGTAATGCAGAATATGAATAGGATTTCATATATAGTATCCCAGTAAGAAAATGATTGTATGGAGTGTCTATAAATAGAGCTCAGTGTAATAATGTAGATACAATGATTCAATAATAATATTTTCTCCCATATTAGGGTAGAGTGATAGTATGTAGTCGAGCGTAGTCCTACTTACGCTTACTAACTGGTAGTTGTAGTGTTATTATTGTAGGCCCGCTTAGCCTATCATACTAGTAGGCGCAATATTGCGTTATAGTATCGTTTGATTTCCGCTGATATGTGTTATGTAGTGTACTTTGTTTATCTTATTTACTTGCGTTAGTTACTGCTTCTTTTTCAGAATGCGCTAGCATTGCTTATTCGCTTTTGATACTAGCATTATCATTTTCATACTACTTCAAAGTTTTTGTTCGAGTCTGACCGTTTCTCTTGCTTTGCTTTTGCTTGTGCTTATGCTTTGTCTTGAGCCGAGGGTCTCTCGGAAACAACCGCTCTACCTACCAAGGAAGAGGTAAGGTCTGCGTACACTCTACCCTTCTCAGACCCCACGTTGTGAGATTTCACTGGGTATGTTGTTCTTGTTGTTTCTCATATTTTCTCACATGGTATTAGAGCCAGACCCGTCCCAATTCATTGTTTCCGATGTTGGCCCCCCTCTTATATTGTCCACGCTCCAGATGTCCAGCCCTGGGCGTGAGGTGGTGTTTAGAGTCCCGCATCGAATATGGAATGCGAACATGGACTCCTTATATGGACTTGTACAAGCCTCACCCTACAATGGGCCTTTTCAGTTGGGATTGGGGCTGATCGATTTATGTGGATTGGGCTCCCTTTTGTGGGTTGGTAGGATAAAAAAGGGTTTTATTATTTTTTAAAAAATGCTTTGTAGGAATGTAAATTATTTGAAATAAAATAACGATGTGATAATAATAAAACATAATATTTGCTAAATGCTTAAAATAAAAATGCGATGCCGTTTTGCGAAAATAAAAAACAACATAGAATATTAGAGTAAAACTATGATTATGATATTAAAAAGCAAATGATAGTAGAAATACGAATAATAATAATAATGATGATAAATAATGATATTGCGAATAGACGACGATATTAAAAGCCTTATATATATATATATATATAAAAGTGCAAATAAATAATCAGAAGAGGGGACAAAAATTGAGTGTCAACAAGGATGATCTAATAATTCTTTTAATTAAGTTACGCCAAGATTCCATTTAGCTAGGTATACCTAACATGTTGTTGGTGTCACACAGTTCAGTAACACTGGTTTGAAAGGGTATTCACAATAACATAAGTACGTACTATATGTAGGTCACACTAGTTGTTAAAAACGTAACTTTCATGGAACTAATCAATTGAATTAAGTTTAAGCTCTACACATTGAAAATATGAAAAATATTTATATAATCGGATCAATAGCTAGTAATTGATAATCTTGTAAAATAATAGTAACTGATTAACCCGCTGTCAAATCTTATAATTCACTGATAATTACAAAAATCGTTAACACTAGCTATCGATATATATAATTTTGAATTATTTAAATAATTATCTCCAGTATTTTAGCATGTGGTGCGGCGGCTTTAGACAAACAAAATATCCATTGGAGTAACATAAAATATATCGTTAAACAAGTGGGTACACATTATTTGACCCTATAAAGTATATACCAAGTTGCAATCTTTCTCTCCATCAATTACCTCACTCATTACGAAACTAACCAGAGTGCGTTCTACTCATAGTTCTTTCCACTTTCCAGAAGCATTTCAATTTTGGACTCATCACTTCTGAATTTCTTTAGTTAATTAATATGTTATTTAGTACTATCAATTTATTTATTTTAAAAAGCTATAGATAACCTTCTATTATAGACATTTAAAAAGTATGACGAATAACTTGTTACGATTGAATTATAGTGACAGGGTAAAATTTTGTATGATAGGTTACATGCATATGTAAAGTTCACTTCCTTTAATTCATTCACCTCCTATTATTTTATTTGATTTTATCTTATTTATACCATCAATATATTTTAATATGTACTTAATTATAGTGTGTTATTTACCTGATTCTGTAAATTACTGATTCCATTTATTATAGTCATTACTTATAATTGTCGTTAAGGTGACATAATAGTATAATTATCCTTATATAAAATTAAAATTTTATTTTGGTAATGGATGGCGATATGCTTGCCAATTAAGGATTTTATTGTGAACTTTGACCTTGAGAACCAAGTTGAAGAAATTAAAATTGGGTTGTTCAATAATTTAAACACCCAGATAATAATATCATAAGTTCATGATATACATATGGTACGTTTGCCCAAATATCTTTACATATTTGTCGTTTAGATCACATTATTATTGAGCTAAAAAATGCTTATTATGTTAATTTGCTATGCAATAGAGATTTTTTCACTTTTTTCTTTTATTTTGATGTAGAATTTGTCTAAATATTATATACTTTTTCTTCATAAACTTATCAGCCTAAAAGCCTATCAATCCTATTCTTTGACACACCTTCGTCGGCTTGTCCTTTGTCATGGATGTCACATACCACTCTCAAGAACTCAACGTCCTCACTGAGGTTTTTGCCCGAATATCGTACTAAAGCTTTCGACTTTGATATCAGCTTGTTATGACTCAAGTCCATGGTACATATTCTTCCCTTGGCTTAGGCCTCATAGTTTGGTCCTTTGAGCTGTCATTACTGATTTCACTTTCTAAAATCGTGCATATCATATAAATATGTGTCATGTCTTATAAAACTTTACATTTTATCTTTCTTGTGTCAATGTGAAATTGTCTAAAATATTTTATAAATACGTGTTCGGTAAAAGCTTATCATCCTAGAAGTCGGCCAGACTTTTTCTTTGATCCGCCTAAGGTATCAACCAGCTCCCGTTACAAAATCGGTGGATGAAACTAGATTAGGAAAGGTTCTAGTAATTTTCTACCAACATTAATTTTCACCTTCCAAAATTAAAGCAACTTTGAACAATCCTCCATGTTCCACGTATTTTTTTTTTTGAATTTAGTTCTCTGTAAATAGCCTTGAATCACAAAGATAATGTCATCCACGGGGTATAGAATAAATTTTGTCAGACGGGTAAATTCGTGCTCTAATAAGTTCTACCTTTTAGAAAAGATTCAACAAACTCAAATGTATAATACTTTACTGAAATTAAATGACGACTACATCTAGTCTGAACACTGCAATTTCTTTTTTTGCTTCTGATAATTCTATAAGAATTAGTCAACACGTATGGAACAATTATCAGATTCAATTTTATTTTAAATAATATAGTCAATTTAAAATGACGAATATTTATTTCTCTCCACCATTTTTCAATTGGCAAGTTGTCTTCTTCGTTGAAAAAAAGTTGTCTTCTTCTTAATAATTCAATTTAAATTGTCAAATGCGTAAGAGTTCTCCAACTATTTAATTAAGGAATCTAGTTTTCTAGTTTATTGGTGAAAAATAAGAATTAATTAGTGGTTCCACTATAATATATACACATGCATTATAAGGAAGTTTCTCTGGTTCAAGTAGGCAGTTTCAAGCTGCAGGTAATTGTATGTTGAGTTTTTTCATCAACCAACGAGTAAAATGAGTCATAAATGAAATGGAGCATCGTCACAATGTTAACACCATCTCAAAAGGAAATCAAGACACTATTGCAACTCAATAATATCTTTTATAATCAGTAAAGTGAACCAATAATAAATAGTGTTTAAGTTTTATACACGGTCAAATATATAATTTTTTTTACATCATTGATTTTTATCTATAGGTAAGCTTTCTTAAAATATGAGATTTAAAAGCTTAAAAATAAGATATGTCACCTGTCACAACAGATAAAAATGCACCGATGACACAAAATTAATTTGCACTAACAATATATATTACTTAAAACTCTAAATGTTAATTCACGATCTAATAAAAGTAGTACTCCACTAACTAACATATTATCAGAAGTTTAAGTTCACTAACAATATCAAAAAATCTTGCTACCCTCCTTATATATAACTTAAATCCATAGTTATTATGCGAAAGTCATAAAATTCACTTAAATTTATATGTCCTCGCGTAAGCGAATTCATAATTTTAAAAAGATGGATGCACCATTGCTTTTAAGATAAGTTAAAAAGAAGTTACTCCATATAATGGAGCAAGTTGGGTTTGATCCATAAACCTTCAAGAATTAAATCTTACACCTTAACCAATGCACCACTCAATTTCTTTTAACCATGAGTTCCTTTAGATTATATTAGCCATATTTTAAAAATTATACAAATAATATACCGAGTTTAGTCAGGTGACCATGGTGTTAAGGGTTTCATATCAGATATGGAATGAGAACATGGACTCCTTATATGGACTTGGACAATCCTCACCCTACAAGCTAGCTTTTGAGGTTGAGTTAGGCCCATGATTCATTCTTTACATGGTATCAGAGCCAAACTCATTCCAATTCATTGTCCACCGATATTGGGCTCCCAAATTATATTATCCACGCTCCAGTTAACAAGGTCTGGGCGGGCGGGGAGTATTAAGGGTCCCACATCGGATATGAAATGGGAACATGGACTCCTTATATGGACTTGAACAATCTTCACCCTACAAGCTAGCTTTTGGGATTGAGTTAAGCCCATGATCCATTCTTTACGCATGAGTTTACCTAACCTATTTTTTTCATTTAAATTCGCCACTGGACTTGTAAGACAAAATAGGCAATCGTAAAATACACATATTTGTCAATGAAACAGAACAGACCAGCAGTAATCAAAGATATTTGACACAAGATGTTGGGTAAGATGATCCAATACAACTTGTTTACGTAGAAAGAAACAGTTGGTTGCTAAATCTTAGCCAAGAAAAAAATGATCAATTGCGTACTGTAACTGATAATCTGAGTGGGATTATACCCGTAAAAATCTACTATATGCGACTCATCGACATCATAGTAGTGAATAGTGATCGACCTCAAATTCATTTGTCTCTTCACGGACGTCATTTTCAGACTCAAATCATGCGCATATGCTGAAAAGGGTAAGTGAAGAAAATCAATACAAGGATTTAATATTTGGTGTACTTAAAATTAACAAATCAAACAATTTGTGATATATCCACGAATTCAAAATACTTCGATTCTAATTTCAAAGGCGGCTAAATTTTTAATTCATGGATTCTGGACCATAATCTTTTTTGTTTAATGGATTTTGAATACACATATTAAATGATTTAGTAACACAAATATAGAGTTTGAGCAAAAGCTATTGGGTTCTACTGAACTCGTACCTATAATGATGGCTCCGCCTCTGTCTAATTTTGTCTTTCAACCTTATAGTTTATCATCAACAATAACAACTAGGAGTACATTTCAGTCCCAGATAAATTGACTATCAATTATATAAATTCTCATTAAACATGATCTTTTATTGTTTATCGTACCAATACTTTTTTTTCACCATAATTCACAACACAAATGACAACCTTAGCCTGATCGTGAGAGCTCTATTACGATTCTAAAGTTTAATTATATTATTTATTACTGTTGTAACAATATTATTAGGTAGAACTCATGCAAAATTTGTACAATGCAGTGGATTTTCAAGCAATTCTATGCCGCACATACGTTTTTTTAAGTCTTAGTCGTCGCTAAAATTAACTATCTTTAACACCTCGATAATATTCTCCAATATCAATTTAAAATTAATTGACCACATATATAATTCAAAAGCAAAATTTGAAAATAATAATGATCATTTATGAAAAAAAAGTTGAAAGTGAGATTATTATTTAATTACCTACCGTGGGGTTTAATAAGACTCATAATGATGTTAGTCAATCTGATTAATTAATACGTAATGTAAGTGAAATGTCGTCTTATCTCTTAGATAAGTTCACTCTCTGTTCACACGCATTTCCGCGTTACAATTATTAAGTATAATCTACTGATTAATTATCACACCTTGAAGTATTTAAAGTTTATTGGAGAGTAATTAACGGATATTTTTTCTAAAATTCTGATGACTCACAACGAAAAGAGCTATCAAAATATGTAGTCTGTGCATATTTCTTAAGTAACATGCATAACTACGTATATATACCCACAGTACCCAGATATACGTTTTTAAAATGATACAGATTTGTAAACTATGTAAAAGTAATAGAAGTGTCAAATTGTATAATGAATTATGCATACGAGACAGATAACGAAGCTGTTAACTTTTCCATTTTCTTGTTTTCGAAGTTAAATATAAGTGATTAGGTTGTTATTTATTTTTCTTATTAATTAGTACTCCTAGGTTGACTAATTCTTCTTCTTGTTTTTGGTGATTTTGTCTCAAATCTTTGCCACTTGATGCAAGAGCGATACCCCCACGTGTGAATAGTTACTTGGTAATATTGAAGGACCAATTCAATAATATACACTTCCATGCTAAAAACTAAAATTCTTTGAAGTTTCAAGTTCAACAATATGAACTAACATTAAAGGATTACTAGGTAGTTAATTACCTTTAATGTTGTATTTTCTACAAGATATTACTCCTGCTCTTCATTCAATTAATTAATAAGTTAATAAATAAGGTGGAAACTTAGGTCCTATTATATTTTGAAATAATTAATTATAATCACGTCACATATACCCATCTTCATCTTCTTCATTTATAGTTATATTTTTAAATTTATTTTGGACCTAAAAATCTCCGTCGCCTAGAAGATATGGCACAAAGCCGTATATGGCCATAAATCTGATCAGGAATGCAACCTTACTGGTAAAATAAAATAAAACTTTCTTATGCTTACGAATTAAAGGTCTTCAACAAAAAAAATGAAAAATTCACACTTGGATTTTGGTTGTTATACAAACACATTAATTATAAATTTCCTGGATTATTGCGACGCTAGATTATAAAGTTTCTTTAGAAAAATTAGCGGGTGAGTCGTTACGGCGAATCTGATTTAATAAATTGATGATGACATATTAAAATAATCATTTGAAGGGAAAATAATAAAAAGGGTATATAACGCCATGCATGTACCGTTAGAATAATACAATATTCTTTGGTCAAACAAAGACCAGCCCCATTCATTTTCCTAGCACTCTCCCTTTCGCCATTATATATAAAGCCCAAAGTTGAAGGCCTCATTCGAAGAAGAGAAGGTATAATATAACGACCACTTCTGAGTTCTGCTTGGAAGAAGAATTCACCAAATCTTTTATTTGTTTATTGAAGTTAGTCTATAGTCTGAAAATCCAAAATAGATTACCAGTAAAGCTTTTGTTATCTTTTTCCTTTTTGTATCCATATACTACTGGAATATTCGTCTTCGTCCACCTAACTTTAGTTCATTTTGAACAATTCAAATTCCATTCTTTCATATATTTGTTCTCTTAAAGAAATTATACTATAGCCATGCAAAATTCGGAAAATCATCACCCGCACCACCACCACCATCATTCAGACACGGAGATTATAGGACATGATAGAACATCATACAGCGGTCCACTCGTCGGGACGAGCGGACCGCTGAACAAACGAGGCGGAAAAAAGAGCGCGAGATTTAACATACCGGAATCTATCGACATCGGGACTAGTGCCGGAGCTAGCGCCAAGTCCAATGACGATGCGTACGTCGAAATAACTCTCGACGTACGCGAAGACTCTGTGGCTGTCCACAGTGTCAAAACTGCCGGCGGCGGTGACGTGGAAGATCCGGAGCTAGCTTTATTGGCTAAAGGTCTGGAGAAGAAATCAACTTTGGGATCTTCACTTGTCCGAAATGCTTCTTCTAGAATTCGCCAAGTGTCGCAAGAGCTTAAGCGATTGGCTTCATTAAATAAGCGTCCAATTCCTCCAGGAAGGTTCGATAGGAATAAATCAGCTGCTGCTCATGCTCTTAAAGGTCTTAAGTTCATCAGCAAAACCGACGGCGGCGCTGGATGGGCCGCCGTCGAGAAGCGGTTCGATGAAATTAGCGCTTCCACTACTGGCTTGCTTCCTCGGGCCAAATTTGGAGAATGCATAGGTAAATTGACTAAATTCTAGTCACAACGAACAATTATTTCGTGCTGAATACTTTATCCTTTACTTTCTTGTGGTTTTTGATTTCTTGAGCTTGTTAAATTGAAGTATGAAAATCTATTTTATTAATGTTAGGTATGAATAAGGAGTCTAAGGAATTTGCTGGAGAGCTATATGATGCACTTGCTCGGAGGAGAAACATCACAACTGATTCCATTAACAAAGCACAGCTCAAAGAGTTCTGGGATCAAGTTGCAGACCAGAGTTTTGATTCTCGCCTTCAGACCTTCTTTGACATGTAAGGGTTAATTATTAGTACAGTTTTTCTATACATATCCATAAATTAAGCATCTCAGATTCAATTTTTGAGATCTAAATCGTGTGATGAATTTAATTATTGCAGGGTTGATAAAGATGCCGATGGTAGGATCACAGAAGAAGAAGTCAGAGAGGTAATTTTTGAATTCTATTTTATTTACTTTTTTGTTATTCGTAAACTCGGAATGACAGTGACAAAGTCAGTCGATCCTATATTTTGCTTTTCTAAAATTTATTTGCAATCTGCAGATTATAGGCCTTAGCGCATCTGCCAACAGACTGTCAACTATACAGAAACAAGCTGATGAATACGCGGCAATGATCATGGAAGAGTTGGATCCTAACAATCTGGGATACATTATGGTAATTTAGTGGCATTAATTAGACTAATAGTAATTTTAATTTTATAATTCGAACTTGAAAATTAATAACTGTTTATCCTGTGATCAACAGATTGAGAACTTGGAAATGCTATTACTGCAAGCACCAAGTCAAACGGTGCAGAGAGGAGGCGAAAGCCGGAACTTGAGTCAAATGCTAAGTCAGAAACTTAAACACACACAAGAGCCAAATCCAATAGTGAGATGGTATAAGAGTTTTATGTACTTTTTGCTGGATAATTGGCAAAGAGTTTGGGTGTTGTTACTGTGGATTGGAATCATGGCTGGTCTATTTACTTGGAAGTATATCCAGTATAAAGAAAAGGCTGCATACGATGTGATGGGTCCTTGTGTGTGTTTTGCTAAGGGTGCTGCTGAGACACTCAAGCTCAACATGGCTATTATTTTACTCCCAGTGTGCAGAAACACCATCACATGGCTTCGAAACAAGACCAGATTAGGTGCTGCTGTTCCTTTTGATGATAACCTTAATTTCCACAAAGTAAGTTGATTATATTACTCCTTAATTTTCGGAAAATTTAGTGAATTTTAGTTATATCTAATAAAAAAATTGTGTAGAAATGTGACGGCTCAGACCATCTATCAAGGTATTGTTTGTTATAGCCCGACCTTTAATTCTGACTCAAAAGGTGCCTTGACAGTTGAATACTTGAGCTCGGCGCCGTTTAAAACCTCTAACTTTCTCCTATTCTGATATGGGATTTGCCTAATGCAAGCTTCAGAACAAATTATTTGTTCAATCGCGAGCTAGCAATGGATTGTTGCACTAAACTAATTGGTTCTTTTGTCCCCATTGTTAAGGTGATAGCAGTGGCAATTGCACTTGGGGTTGGAATACATGGACTAGCTCATTTAACATGTGATTTTCCTCGGCTTCTGAATGCTAGTGAAGAAAAATATGAACCAATGAAGTACTATTTCGGAGATCAGCCCGAAAGCTATTGGTGGTTTGTAAAGGGTGTTGAAGGGGTAACTGGAATTATAATGGTGGTACTAATGGCAATAGCTTTTACTCTAGCAACACCATGGTTTAGAAGGGGCAGAGTCAGTTTCCCAAAGCCTTTTCACAAGCTCACTGGATTCAATGCCTTTTGGTACTCACACCATCTATTTGTCATTGTCTATACTCTACTTATTGTCCATGGAGAAAAACTATACATTACCAAAGATTGGTACAAGAGAACGGTTAGTAAAATGTTTAAATCTTTAGCACTCTTTTTAAAAAAAAAAAATCTGATTTAAGTTTCTAATTTGATGAATATTTTGCTAAAATTTGGACTAATTATTTTCATGTGTAGACATGGATGTACCTTACTGTACCACTCGTACTCTATGCTGGTGAAAGGTTGCTTAGAGCATTCAGGTCAAGCATCAAAGCTGTTAAGATTTTGAAGGTAAGTCCAATCAGACAAATTTTTGTGCTCGTAATAACTTTAAGGAAATAATTGATCTTTAGTCCCTCAATGCTTGAAAAATTTCAATTTTAATCCTTATAAGATTTGCTTAAGCATATTGAACCATCAAATAATTGAAGCGAAAACTTATGATCCATGGCTTGTGAATCTCCACAATGATAGATTAACAACTAAATCATTTAAGTACAAATGTTATATATATATATATAATTGTTCCTTCACAGTTGAGATAATAAAATAGACTAAATATATTGTGTTTCCTATAAAGGGATTTAAAAAAAAAACTTTTTTGTCAATTAATGGTTAAACATGTTTAACCAAATATCACAAGGATTTAATTTATATTTGTCACTTATTGAGGGATCACAAATGCAATTATCCATACAATCATGAATTTATATCAGTGCAAATGAAAGATTGACTTAGTACTAATTAATTGATTGTGAAATTTGTAGGTGGCTGTGTACCCAGGAAATGTTTTGGCCCTTCACATGTCAAAGCCACAAGGCTACAAATACAAAAGTGGGCAATACATGTTTGTCAACTGTGCTGCGGTTTCTCCATTTGAATGGTGGGTGAAACTTTTTTATTTTAATTATATTAAATAATGGAATCAACCCATTATTATTATTATTTCTTATACTATCGTAAACTTGACCAATTCCCGATATATCATGACTCAAAATTCATGAATTATTGGTCCCTTTTAATTACAACGTCTTCGCAGCATTTGCTGACTCTTCTGGATAATATTATAAATTTCAGGCACCCATTTTCTATAACTTCGGCCCCAGGAGATGACTATCTCAGTGTCCATATTCGAACTCTTGGTGATTGGACCAGACAACTTAAAACTGTTTTCTCTGAGGTAATTTAATTAGTCCTTTAAATAAATATTTTTAAAACTTATACTTAATTTATAGGAGATATTTTTTATTGCACACAATGACAAATTAAAATATCTAGTTAAATTTATCTGCATGTCCTTATATCATTATATGCAACAATTTTTGGCTATATGCTTAAAAATAGTAGAGGCGTGTTATGTCTCACTTTGGATGACAGCTCTAAAAGAGCCCTTAAATTTTCCTTTTTGTCGTTTTTTTTTTCCAGAAGCAAATGTTAATTTACTATGTTAGTGTTAATTATTGATCTTCCTGAATTAATTATAGTAATTGTTGGTCTTTGTTAGGTATGCCAGCCACCACCTAATGGGAAAAGTGGGCTCCTCAGAGCTGACTACTTGCAAGGAGAGAATAATCCTGAGTAAGTCCTTTTCCATTAATATGTAATCATCTCCATTACATTCACCTTTTACAGCACACTGATTAAGGAAACAGCTCTGGCCAAAATGCAGAGTCAAATTAAAATTTCCCCACCTTAATGTCCGGAGATACTACTATTCTAATACTACACGAACTTTTTCAAAAATTTAATATTGCGAATGTAATCGCGCTATATATACTCGAGGTACAATATTCTATTATTTTAGAACTTATAGTGATCGTGACTCGTAATGGATACTATGTCACACTTTGGACTGGTACATAAAATTAAGTGATTTAACAAACTCGTGATCTCTTTTGTCCTAACGAATCTGTACAAGATTTGGATGGACCATTTCTTAAAGTACTGCATGGTTGTTATTTTGTAAAATTACTGACATAGGAACAGTGAGGGATAAAACAAAAACCAATTATTGGTTGATATTACTATCTTCTCAAAAAAAAAAAATGGTTGATATTTCTAAGCAAATGGAATCTTTGCTTGCAAGATAATATTCTAGAAAAGGATTTGACATATATCTACTTGCAACAATGTAAATAATTTTTACTCTACTAGTGCAATTTTACCTTCTATGGCAGGCAGATAATTTTATTTCTAAAATTACAAATTTCATTTATTATACTACGTAATTACTTGTAAATTAATGTAAAAATCTATGTTGCTCGGACCCTTTTAAAATACAGAGTGGTGCACGTCTTCTAAAAGTAGTGCATTTTTTAAGAATCCGACGTGAGTGCACTAATATTTTTGGAGTCCTAATAACATCAGAAAAAAATCATATACATGGTCCGTGCATAGAAGTTAAACTATACCATAAAACCTTAATTATATAGCATAGCTAATGGAATTCATGTGTGATGATTGCAGTTTCCCAAGAGTGTTAATAGATGGACCATACGGAGCACCAGCACAAGACTACAAGAAATATGAGGTGGTCTTGTTGGTGGGTCTTGGAATTGGAGCCACACCAATGATCAGTATTGTAAAAGATATTGTGAACAACATGAAGGCCAGGGACGAAGAAGAAAATTCCTTAGAAAATGGGAACGGAATGTCAAATACGGCACCAAATGCTAGCCCCAATATTGCACAAAAGAGGGGTAAATCAGGTTCAGCAAGTGGAGGAAATAACTTCAACACAAGGAGGGCATATTTCTATTGGGTTACAAGAGAACAAGGTTCATTTGATTGGTTCAAAGGTATAATGAATGAAGCTGCTGAAATGGACCATAAGGGAGTAATTGAAATGCATAATTATTGTACAAGTGTTTATGAAGAAGGTGATGCTCGTTCTGCTCTTATTACTATGCTTCAGTCTCTTCATCATGCCAAAAATGGTGTTGACATTGTTTCTGGCACGAGAGTTAAGTCACACTTTGCTAAGCCTAATTGGAGAAATGTCTACAAACGCATTGCTCTCAATCACCCCGAGAATAAAGTTGGTGAGTACTAGAATTAATGTTCTATCTTTTGATTTTCGTTTCCTCTTTTTCTTCCATTACTTATTTAGATAGGATAATTGCACTGTGGATCCCTTGGTTATTGGTACATCTTGACTTTAGTCCTCGTGACACTTCACTAAGTATATTTAACCTGAATTAGTTTTTTCTTGACAACTTGAACTAATTAAAATGGGTGTTTAGTCTCTTCACATGGGAAATATGTTGTATTTGGATTATTAAGTATATTATCTCAAATATAGAGTAATAGTACAAATTCAACATAAGTAATGTGTAAGTTAATTGTCTAGTAGTTAGTAATACTTTGTGAATTTCGTGAAGATTTACAAGCACAAGGATCAAAAGTGCAAATTTTAGTTGTTTGAAGGTGAATGTGCTTAACCAGATATTACAATGATCAAATTAGCTTTTAACGATAATTTAGGGACTAAAAGCATAAATTTCCCTTTTTAGATATATATCCCCTATATATCAACTTCTACGTGTAAAAAGACCTTTAGACTTTGGTGTCTCTATGTCCTTGTTAGAGTTGAAAAAGCATGTTTAATTGATCGAGTTTTTCTTTGTGAAAGCAATTGGCACTTGGGTCATTTTCAAATTCCTGTGATGACATAAATTGTCGATGGCTTACTCGTTTTTCCTTTTTTTGACAAATTGCAGGGGTGTTCTACTGTGGGGCACCGGCACTCACCAAAGAGCTACGACAACACGCCTTGGATTTTTCACACAAGACATCCACCAAGTTTGATTTCCATAAAGAAAATTTTTGATCAAGAAAAGGACCATTAAGAATTCATCAAAACAGCTAAGGACACAAGTTGTTTTTCTAGAATCCACCATCTCCCTATTGTGTACAGATAATGCTGCACACCAACTTGATATATATTAATTGTGGTTGTAATATTAGTATATTACAAAAAGTAAGAATATTTTTAGTATATAGCTAGATGCTGAAGGAATTAAGAATGTTCTCTTGGAGAAGCAAAGACCAAGCCCGGCAGAATATAGTGGAGTTGAACCTGTTTTGATGGGTGCCACCCACCACTAAAATTAGATTTTACATTATACTTGCTTAGGGAAAGGTGGTTTATTGTTTATTTTTTGTACTCTTTTGCGTGCTGGAAGAGAGAGCCAACTAGCCACCTACTTAGTAATTATTGACCATGATATGTGGATGTTTAATAGTTTCCAGAAATAATTGTAAACTAGGCCTTCTTGTATAAAAGAGTTAAATAGTTTGGATACCATAACTGAATGCTATAAAATTATTCTTTTGAGTGGAACGTGGATGACAAAATGTTACTATCTAATACCCCTTGGCCCCTTCCCCACCAAACTAAAAAAGGCAGTCATATCCATGGAGCTTTCCTTTTACTCCCAGATGACATGTCCTCACCTATGAAAGCGAAACAAAACCTTAAGAATTGTTTGGTTTGCTTAAAAAGTATAAATCCTAATTATGCACACCAAAAAATGACTTTATAATCTCTAAATTTAAGCATCTATGCACACACTATATAAAATTATGATATTTTTCTTCTTTTTCTTTGCGAATACCAAGGAGACCGTCTTCTTTAATTATCCAGTAAAAATCGGTATATAAGCTATACGAGAAGTGAAAGCAAATGTAAAATGTAATCCCACACACAATAACTGTTGGGAATTTGTCTCTATTGTACTTTATAATGCAGTACGAGAAGTATATTACTATTACAAGTATTCGAAAGGATAAACAAAGATTGAATAATTCAACTAGAAATCTGAAATTACAATTGTTGCACAAGAAAAAGTGGAAACTGTTTTTGTTGAGTCGAGTGTGGCACTCTGTCCTTAAGACAATATTGCCCCGTATGTATCCTTTATACGTCCTGAACAATTTGTCTCCCAAGATAAAACAGCAATGGAACACTTGAGCAAAGGAAACTCAAGTGCTACCGTGAAGAATATTGAGTAACGAAATGATGCTTGAAAGTTGTAGGAAGAACTGTTTTTGCTTGTGTATGCTTCTGTATTTTCGTGTACATGTTAGTGTTGCTCAACAATGGTGTAAGGGGGTGTTTATATAGGTGAGGGAGGGGACATAAAATTGCCTCCATAATAGCCAAATAATGGCCATTATGGAGTAAAGTCACCAACATAAATGGTGAAAGACCAACGGATTTGGCCATTATAGGAGGAGTAATTCAGCCAAAATAAATGGCTGAATTGAATGCTTGGCGTTTCGTTCGACCGTCGAAATTCGATTTTTCGAAAACTTTAGGGACCAAATTGTACATATCCGAAAGAATTCCGGTCCAAACCGTACTTCGAAACTTCGGGATCAAAGCGTACTTCTGGCAAAGTTCTCTGGTCCAAAAGGATAATATCAGAAGGCCCACAGCCCACAGCCCACAGCCCGTGGCCCGTGACCCGAGAACCCGAGAACCCGAGAACCCGGAACCGGAACCGGACGGGACGGGCGGGCGGCGGCGGCGCGCGTGTGGTCTTTCCTTGAACCGAAGCACATCTAGGTCCTCCCTCCTTTAAACACATGGGATACCCCTTGGGGTCCCAAACCCCAAACCAATTTCGAGTCTTATATACACAACAATTCTCTCTTCCTCTACCGATGATGGAGAATTGAACACAATACCACACTTTCCATGCTTCAAACACCTTACTTCATGGACCAATATCTCTTTCATTTCTCAATGAAATTTGACGATTCTTGGCCCTACGGTTAACTACGCACTTAGTAGATCATGCATGCGTGAAGAACCGGATTCTCCAACATACGTAACACTAGTGTTTAAGCCGTTAAACTTGGTCGGTCGCAACTCCCGCCAAAGGCTAATTTCCAACAATCCCCTCTTGAAATAGATTTTGGCGCACTCACATGGTGTCTTTTCATTTTCAGCAATATTTCAGCGGACCGATGTTGCATAAGGAGAGGTAGCCTCAGCTTTGAACCTTCCATAGTTGAATACCATCGGACTTACTTACTGCGCGGTGAACGTGATGTCTTGAACCGTCAGTGTTTAGTGTAAGCCAAGTCAATGGTACCAACACAACAAATTCCCTTACTCTCTTCTTCGTAATGTTTTGTCCGTTTTGGCCATGGACAACGTCTTGGATTCTTAAGTGCGTTCATTTGAGGCGGCCCGTCCTCGCACTTAAATAGGTGGTCTCCTACAAGGTATCTTGCTATACCCCACTTTACAAGTGTTAGGAACCATTAAAAATTTCCAAAGACCTAACCTCAACTGTTGAGGATCATTACAGGTTTTGAAAACTTAACCTTTACCCATACTGCAGATAGCACTTAACGTCTATCGCGGGAACGACTTTGGATTTGGTATTTCTTTTCAGAAATCACTATCCGAAGTGCTCATGTTTCCACTGAAGCGATCAACTGAACCTTTACAACTTAGTTTTCCCATTGAACCAAATTACTGGGATCTCCAGTTAGTAAGGTTGGGTTGCCACTGTATTGGTCCGTATATTTTGGGTTTTAAGCCCATTCCCCTAGAGACAGCGAGAACACTTGATCTCCGAGTAGTCCCTTAGTTAGTAAATAAGGAAGTGACACCCGTGATGATCAGCGCCATACGGTCTTATGTCTCCGACGGATCGACAGATATGTCCGACGCCGTCATCCGTGTCCTTCCCGAAGCCGACCGGCTAGCCACGTATATAACTGTGAAGACACGGGTTTCTCCCAATAAGGGACGTCCTCTAATGAGTCGTGAAGTTACTCAACTTCTTTCATGCTTTGTATAAAGCGATAAACTCCGATCCCATCATGAATCGATCGATGCAAGTTTGCTTAGAGGATTTTCCGAGACCCACCATACACATTTACTTGTGGCTTTGGTGTTCTTCGATCGATGTCAGTTTGCATCTTTGTGTTCTCCCGAACCGCCTGGACATCCGAATACTATAATCCGTAGATAAGCGAATAATTCGATATCGTCATATCCAACTTAACGCCTTCTATTGATCATGTATTAAGATCATCAGTGAACCTTAGTTCAACTGATCTGTTTGTAGGACGATACCAGGTCGGTTGTAGTGTGTACAATACATTGAGCTACACGTGACTTGAGCATATCACTCCTTGTCTATGGGTGCACCATGATTCCAATCAGTTCTATGATTCATATCCATTGGTGGCTTCAACGAGACTGTCAACTATTGACCAGTCCGTTAGATGTCTTAGAAATCCAATTCCTAAGAAGTCATCTGTGATACCCATATCTTTCATATCGAGACTTTGTTTCAATATGATTTTCACTCTCAGACTGTTGGTTTTCCAACTGTTGGTTTTCCAACTGTTGGCTTTCTAACTTCAGAGAGACTTTAGCCACATCAACACCCGAATGAGGCGATCAAGAAAGTCGTGGGCCTCGTAGTACCCATATACGACAGCTCTGTGGAGCTTTTCGGGTCGAAAACCTGTTCGACGTCAGAACCGATCTCAAAACCCTAATATCACCCTCTGAAGAGAAAGGACTTTCTCTATATCTATATCTATGCAACTAGTTCTTTCACTTGCTTCCAAATCCATCCATCTTACTTACTCAAAAGCTTTTCATATCCAATGTTTCTGTGGTCAGATTCATTGTTTCTGTTTTATCTGAAACTTTCAGGACCAAAATGTAAACATTTCAGGGACCAAAATGAAAGTTCAGGAAGAAGCCCAACAGTCCAGCAAACCAACTCTGATTCTCTTCTTCCAACTCTCTGGTTGGGAAGGCTAGTTCAACATCCATGCCACGCAAGACTACAATGGCCCTGGATATTAAGCTACTCACATGGGAACACATTTTACAACCCAAAGGTTCTTTTCCCGGAGGAAGATTAACCATTACACAAGTATGGTTCTATATATGGAATCTATTTCTCTCTTTAGCTTCTTTCCAAAACAGCGCTTTTGGAGATAACAATTATTTGTTAATTGTCCATGGTTCGTTCTCAACCATACAAGCTATAAGGACTGGAACAAGTCTTTGTCCCCTCTTTGCTCCGTCTTGGTTCAACATCTAGAATCCCCGAGTTCTGCAGATCAGGAATATTAAGTTCCGGATAGCCAGCAACTTTCGAGTCCTGTAGATACGGAACGTCTAGTTCCGGACAGTCAGGCCCTCGCGGGTTCTTGTTAACCTTGAGCAATTACTCATTTTTCCTTTTCCAAGGAAAGTTATCTCCAAAGAATTCAGCATTCTTTGACGCCAAGAGACGATCAACACTACTGTTATTTGCAGATCCAATGGATATGCAATCTACAATCTTAGGTCGAACTTGACCTGTTTCGGTAGTCCATCTTTTACCAAGCTACCCCACATAATTTGGGCGTACGACTTTGCGCTTGGCTAACACCATGGAATTTGAAGTGGGAAATGAACAGTCGTTTAATGAACGATGCTTCACATTCTCCCCCTCTATCACTACGAATTTCTCAATCCGTAGGCTTAGTTGATTTTCAACTTCTGCTTTGTAGCGCTTACCCGCTTCAACACCTTCATCTTTGCTTTTCAATAAATAAAGGATTCCATACGTTGTACCATCATCAATGAAAATCACAACGTACTTGTCTCCCCCCTCTATTTTGTATAAACTTCAAATCACCCAAGTAGGTGTGACTAAGTTCTAGAGGAGCGGTGCTTCTTCCGCTATTCCCTTGACGGAATTTGGAAAGTGATTTTGCCTCTTCGTCTACCTCACATTCATTTTGAGGGTTTATGTCGACAGTAGGCAACAATCTCAACATCGTTAGCTTTTGAATGACTTGCTATTTAACGTGTCTTAATCTATGATGGCATAGATGCACGGATTACAAATATATCATTCATTTGGCTACAGACATACTGTACCATTCTTAGTTATTACAGACCTGTTGGACTAATCTCAAACCAGCTTGACCAACAACGTCCCTTAAACCAAGTTAGGAATATGTATCACCTCATCTTAGAGTGATCACAATCCATGAAGTCCTATCGAGGACAACCTCTCCAACTCCTTCTACTTTAGAGGTGGCGTTGCTTCACATGAACAACTTCTTGCCCGTGGTTAGGGCGTAACCAGATCATATGTGATTTGGATACTCTAGCCCACTCCAGTTGCTTTGGCAGACTGAGTGTCCAATTTCTTTTCTGCCTTTCTTTAGGCCTTTAGATCGTTTAAGACCTGGAAACTCTGGCCCACCTTACTAGGTGTCCATTACTTTTCTTATGAAATGAATTCTGGCCCCACTCCAGTCGCCCAGAGGCTTTATATGACCGAGTGTCCAATATCATCATATCAAAGGAATTTTGGCCCACTCCAATCGCCCGGAGGCTTTGTATGACTGAGTGTCCAATATCATCCTATGGAGGATCTTCTGCCAAATGGTGTGACAGGCTCAACGTCTTTAACTTTTAGACTTATTCCGTTATGATTGGTGCCCAGATAATTCTTGGCGCTTACTTAAGAGTGGTAACAGTTTTTGCACAGTTAGTGGATCTCTCTCCATCGTATGTGCGAACTTACTTTACACACTTTTAATCAATACACTTAAAAGAACGGATCTTTTTAAGTTGTTTACAAAATCCAATCTTTAAACGGGAAAGAAGATGAGATTAAACTTCTGATTTTTAAAGCGTAAGGAATATAAATTATTTTCATATTCCTCCTTACTTTAATCAATTTTTAATCAGACATCATTTAATCTTTATTCTTGACAAGTAAGAAAAACTACTTATCCCAATTTCGGATTTTGGCTCACTTCAGTCACTTCATCAGACTGAGTGTCCATTTCCTTTTTACCATTATTCGGATCTATTGTCTGGGACAGATATAGGCCTTCTGCTGCAAGATAGAATAACATCTTCAGTCTTCTCCTCTTGTCCTAGTTGACATCCTCAGTCTCTCGAGAGCGCTTGTTCCACCAGTCTTGGTAGCGGTGACACCATGAACACGTTCATCATCATCACTCTCTTCTACCAGAAAACCATTGCCATATCCTGATTTGGTCACACAACTTTTGACCGACATCTTTCGAACACTAATAGTAATACAATACAATATTGTCTTAAGTTGTTGGGAGTTTTGTCTCTATTGTACTTTATAATGCAGTACGGGAAGTATATTACTATTACAAGTATTCGAAAGGATAAACAAAGATTGAATAATTCAACTAGAAATCTGAAATTACAATTGTTGCACAAGAAAAAGTGGAAATTGTTTTTGCTGAGTCGAGTGTGGCACTCTGTCCTTAAGACAATATTGCCCCGTATGTATCCTTTATACGTCCTGGACAATTTATCTCCCAAGATAAAACAACAATAGAACACTTGAGCAAAGGAAACTCAAGTGCTACCGTGAAGAATATTGAGTAACGAAATGATGCTTGAAAGTTGTAGGAAGAACTGTTTTTGCTTGTGTATGCTTCTGTATTTTCGTGTACATGTTAGTGTTGCTCAACAATGGTGTAAGGGGGTGTTTATATAGGTGAGGGAGGGGACTGAAAACTGCCTCCATAATTCTGAAAGTCCAAAAGGATAATATCAGAAGGCCCACAGCCCATGACCCATGACCCGAGAACCCGGAACTCGGAACCGGACCGGACGGGCGGGCGGGCGGCGGCGGCGCGCGTGTGGTCTTTCCTTGAACCGAATCACATCTAGGTCCTCCCTCCTTTAAACACATAGGATACCCCTTGGGGTCCCAAACCCCAAACCAATTTCGAGTCTTATATACACAACAATTCTCTCTTCCTCTACCGATGAGGGAGAATTGAACACAATACCACACTTTCCATGCTTCAAACACCTTACTTCGTGGACCAATATCTCTTTCATTTCTCAATGAAATTTGACGATTCTTGGCCCTACGGTTATCTACGTACTTAGTAGATCATGCATGTGTGAAGAACCGGATTCTCCAACATACGTAACACTAGTGTTTAAGCCGGTCGCAACTCCCGCCAAAGGCTAATTTCCAACAATAACAATATCTCATATGTTTCATTAGCTTGCTAAAGAGGAAAACTGGGGGAGGGGGAGATAAACCTGAATCATGAATGAAGACAATTCCCAATAGTTTCACAAAGTTGAGTCCTCAAAACTTTTCAACTATAAGATTGATCACAACAAAAAAATAATCGAGATTGATCATTATTCCAACTACAATTTATTGATACTGAACACAATTACAAGACAATGAAAATATAACATGACAACACTTATAAGAAGATCTCTATATATATAATGACAACAATTACTGCAATTACCTTTTAAGAAACATGATACTTAAAATGTCTTTACACCATCGATACATAAAACAACAACAACATATCCAGTGAAGTCCCACAACGTGGGGTCTGGGGAGGGTAGAGTGTACGCATACCTTACCTCTACCTTGGTAAGTAGAGCGGTTGTTTCCGAAAGACCCTCGGCTCAAGACAAAGCATAAGCACAAACAAAGTAAGAGAAACGATCAGACCCAGATAAGAAATTTAAAGCAGTATGAAAATGAGAGTAACAAAAGCGAGTAAGCCATGATAAAGCATTCTGAAAAAAAGGAGCAGTAACTATCGCAGGTAAGGCTGCGTACAATAGACCCTTGTGGTTCGGCCCTTCCCCGGACCCTACGCATAGCAGGAGCTTAGAGAATCGGGTTGCCCTTTAACTATCACATGTAAATAAGATAAACAAAGTACACAAAAGAATATACAATAGCAGAAATCAAAGGACATGGGACTATAAAACAATAATGTGTCTACTAGTATGATAGGATAAGCAGGGCTACAATAATAGCTCTACAACTACCGGTATGTAAGTGTAAGTAGGACTATGCTCAACTACCTACTACCCTTCAACCCTAATCCGTGTCCTCCACAACCCCCTATCTAAGGCCATGTCCTCAGTAAGTTGCACATGTGCCATATCCCGTCTAATCACCTCTCCCCAATACTTTTTCGGCCTACCTCTACCCCTTTTGAACCCGTCCATAGCCAATCTTTCACACCTCCGCACTGGGGCATTTGTGCCTCTTATCTGCACATGCCCGAACCATCTCAACCTCGCTTCCCGCATCTTATCCTCCACCGAAACCACTCCCACTCTGTCCCGGATATCATTATTTCTAATCATATCCCTCCTTGTATGCCCACACATCCATATCAACATCCTAATTTCTGCAACTTTCATCTTTTGGATGTGCGAAGTCTTGACTGGCCAACACTCCGCCCCATACAACATAGTCGGTCTAACCACCATCCTATAGAACTTGCCTTTAAGTTTTGATGGCACCTTTTTATCGCACAAAACTCCAGATGCGAGCCTCCATTTTATCCATCCTGCACCAATACGATGTGTGACATCGTCATCAATCTCTCCATTCCCCCGAATAATATACTCGAGATACTTGAAGCTTCCTTTCTTTGGGATGACCTAAGAACCAAGCCTCACCTCCACGCTTGTCTCATGGTCGCTCCCGTTACTGAACTTGCACTCCAAGTATTATGTCTTGGTCCTACTAAGCCTGAACCCTTTAGACTCCAGAGTCTGTCTTCAAACCTCCAGCTTAGCGTTCACTCCGTTGCGAGTCTCATCAATCAGGACTATGTCATATACGAATAACATACACCATGGCACAAGTACGCCTCTAACCTCCAAGTCTCCGCCCTAGTGCAACCCCATTATCACTAGAAAGTTCTCCGAGTCTCCTTCTATTGTCCGTACCCTGGTCTTGGCTCCATCATACATATCCTTGATCGTCCTAGTGTACGTAACTGGTACGCCTCTAACCTCCAAACATCTCCATAGAACCTCTCTAGGGACTTTGTTGTATGCCTTATCGAGGTCGATGAAAACCATATGTAAATCTCTCTTCCTCTCCCTATACTGCTCCACAACCTCCTAATTAGATGAATGGCTTCTGTAGTCGAATGCCCCGGCATGAATTCAAACTAGTTTTCGGAAATAGACACGCCTCTTCTCACCCTCATCTCCACGACCCTTTCTCAAACTTTCATAGTGTGGCTTAACAACTTGATACCCCTATAGTTGTTGCAACTATGGATGTCACCTTTGTTCTTAAAAATGACATTAAACAACTCAATCCACCTCCATTCTTCGGGCATTCTTGCCGTCTTAAAAATGACATTAAACAACTCAATCAACCACTCCAAACCTGCCCTGCCTGCGCTCTTTCAAAATTCAACTAGGATCTCATCAGGCCTGGTCGCTCGTCCCCTGCGCATCCTGCGAACAACACCCTTAACCTCCTCAACCTTAATACTTCTACAATATCCAAAATCCCGGTACCTTCCGGATTGCTCTAGATCTCCTAGCACAATGACTTTATCTACTTCTTCGTTCAAGAGTTTATGAAAGTAAGACTGTCACCTCCGTCTACATAAAACATTACACTAAAAAATTTAATATTGTAGCATATGGAAATTTTCTATAAACACAAGCCAATTATGTGTTGCTGTGATGATTACTGGTTAAGTCCTTGCATAAAAATATTGAAGCATTGTGGGTAAAATCGGATTTCAACAAAAGTCAGCCGGATGGGCATGCCCGTTTGTTTTTCGTTTTTTAAGATTACTAAATTTGATTATGATATGACTCTTAAGATAGTATATTTATTTTTGGATGCCAAATTACTGAAATTGTTTGTTTTCTCTACATTTAGATGTGTATAATTTAAATTTATTTAAAATTTAAAATATAATAATAACTCAAAATATAGAAAAAACCCGAACTGCTACTTCTAATGGCTTTTGGCTGAAGAACAAAAACGACTAAAAAGTTCTTTTCCAAATTCTCAAAAAAAACGTGGTGCCCGGAGATTCAAAAAAGACTTGTAACGAGAGACTTATGGATATTCAGTGGATATATGAAAACCTAACTGGTCAATGGGACAGATGGAAGTAAGAATATTGAGTGCTTCAACATGACCTCTTTATTTATGGCTAAATAAGTTTAAAAAGTATATACTTACAGTTAACCCCGCCACTAGCACAAAGATATGCTAGTGATTATAGTGGTACTGGTACTCCATCCACTAACTTCAATCATAGATTAGTTGGTCTTTTGATGTCCCACAATCTACTGGGATACAGGCAGGCTGATGGTAACTCTTAACACACAACGTAAATATAATTTCGAAGGACTTGACATAGATGAGATGTTTCCTACAGCCCCACCAAGAATTTCTTGCACTAATTAGCAAAACTCAAGAACTGATTATGTATTTGTTCGATGAATCATGTGCATGAGCCAAAGGACGATTTTGATGCACCAGGAAAAGAAACGAATACTGACCAAAAATGAAGAGAGGGGCATTATGTTCTCAAAAATGAAGAGAAGGGGAAAAGAGTGAATAATGTGGTGAAAACCCGCAAACTAGCAAAAGGTCCTTTTTCCTCCTAATATTTGAGAATATAATATGCCTCACTATTCATGAAGTAAGAAAAAATACGAATTAAGAACTCACTAACAAGTCTTTCTAGTCTCGAGAAGAGTACCCATCTAATATCTATCCTGAATATTAGGTGAACGATGATCTGTCACCATTCTTGAAGTTAGAACTATGGTTTGATATACTCAACTTCGTAATGTAAGAATACATCAGAATTAAACTAATTGAACTTGTCTTTGCTAAGTTTTGTATAACCAGTTCATTTACCCAGGGCAAGTTCTTTTTATATAATGATTCAGTGCCCATTGTCAAGGCTTACGCTACAAGGACCATTCGCCCGAGTAATTTCAATTTCTTAGCTCAATTGTAGTAGCATAGAAGAGTTCAAAACTCTTCATTTCAAAATCTGAAAGGCATATCACAAGATATGGTTGGTAATCATGACCATCCATCATCATTAATAGTTCAAGAAGAACACATCTTATGCACATGATTAGTTACATTATGAAAGACGGCATGCTAGCAAAATTTGAGATACCAAAACATCATGGACTCTGCTTACTGAAAGCTTTGCTTGGAAAAGATTTTTCTAGTTATCTTTTCCTCTTTAGCCTCTGAAAGTTGGGCCTTATGGTCTGGCTCGAAAAAATTGCCTGACTGTTGGTATTGCTGGGTCCAAAGGGGATCAGAGGCTTCTTTGCTGAAGAGCTTGACACTGTAGGGGAAGCTGCTTTTCTTTTCAGCTGCTTTGGTACCTCCAGTCTTTCAAGGATTCGTGAAGTTTTGTCATCAAGTTTCCCAGTACTTTGAGGGGGAGATGAAACCTCCTTATGCAATTTCGGCTTGGAGATACAAGTGGGAGAAGACATCTTTGGCATCTCTAATACAACTAGCTGTTCCCATTCTTCAGTAATTTTAGCACCAGTTTTATCATCAGCCAATTTGCTATCCAGCACTTTTTCTTCTATAACCTCCACACTGTTGACTTGTACTGATAAATCCTCTATCATAGGGTCTTGCAGGGCTGTGTCTGATGCTGCAACCAGTTCTTTAGCCTTAGCAGGTATTGCCCTGAGACAGCCAAACTTTTAAGATGAAGGTTTATGACAGGCCAATGAGAATATTGAAAAGAAGTAATTAAACTCAATGCCTACCATTATGCTGATGTACATGTGATCATGTGCAAGAGCTCCTAGAACATATATCTTAACCTAAGGGGCACTTAAATGGATATTGTGGAGTAATCAACAGTTCACCTTAGCAACTTAGTGCAGTTTTCAATAGACCACCAGAAAACCTTTCAGGTCCATATTAGCGGAAGAAGAAAAGGAATGAACTTCAAGAAACAACCAATGCATATATCTCATATGGTTAACTGGTGAAATATATTTTACAGCAGATGAAGAAAGAACTCTACAGAAGAAGATAAAGGTTACCCAAATTGTAGGCTCTCTTTGACAAGCAAGTTTAGTCTTTGATGGAAGCCCCTGTTGTGCTGAACTGGATCATAATTTCTTAATTCAATCTGGAATATAATAACAAAGAGCATCAACTTAATCTGGAGAAGTACCAAAATGACTTTCCTCTATGCACCAGGAAACACAGCTCAACCCTTTCTTTATACCTAGCAAAGTGCAAATAGATTAGAGATAGAGCTACATTATTATTAATGATGAGAATGTGAAACAGCAAATCCTTCAGAAAAATAAAATGATATCCAGATAATGGAGCTTGATGTATTTATAAATGGATGAAGCTTCATCTTTGATCTCATTAATCCATCTAATTTGGCATTGCTCCCGGTAAAGAATGAAGAGGTATGGGAAGAATCAACTAAAAGCATAGGAATAGAATTTCCCCAATGAAACAGACCTTAAGCAAAGAGGCTTGCAGAGAATTTTCAATATCCTCACTGACTCGGATGCAAGCAATATTAGTGATGTCAGGGACAGGCAAGACTTCCTCTGATCCAGCAAGCCTCTGCAAATAATTATGCAGTGACATTACATAATAAAGAGTAGAGAAACATATTGTAGGATAGCTGGACGTATTAAGACAAGAATAAACCAGAGCTCGTTGGAACAATGAAATATTCTCACTGCAGGTTATAATGTGGTGACACATTGGACTTCAGTGCCAAACAGAAAACATAAAAAACGTTAAAGGAAAGAAACAACAACAACGATAACAACAATAACTAATTGCACGTTCTCATTGGTGGCATATTGCTAGTTAAACCTTGTAAGGATTATCTGTCACATGAATTTTTTTAAAAATATATGAGAAGGAAAGAAAGCACTAATACTTGATAAAAATGAAGGGAAACAGAAGCGAAACCAGATGCTGTTGACTTCTTTTTAGCAGGAAAATAAAGGCTCAGATGTTGGAGGGACTATGTACTTACTCTGAGAATCATCACTCCTTTCTCTGAAGGTAAAAGAATATAATAGCACAGGAAGGAAGTTTGCTTTGCAGTTTCGACATTACAATTTGATGAGCAAACCAAACCCTGGTCAAGGGAATGCAGTACACCACACAGCACTTGGAAAACTGCCAAATCACAAAGCCAGATCATGATCTCTTCATGAAGAGTATTTACTGTTTAATCTCAGCGACTGTGTAACAGAACATTTTATAAGCTGGGCAAGTTTGCAGTATATATGGAAATACATGGCAAGAATAGTGGTAGGCCTTCTGCTTACGTTTAACATTTAGCTCTGATTTATCAGTATCATCCAACTCAGAGAAGGCTGGGGTAACAATGTAGGAAGCACCTAAAATAATCCCTGTCAAGAAACAAAAGCAGATATTGGGTGTAGATCACCAATGATCAGAAAAGGTAACAAATGCATGTTCGAATTAGGTGCCAAACTGATTAATGATGTGCATCATCAGAATCTTCAAATGAAGTAATGAGTGCAAAGATAGGGTATCAATATAAGTTTTGTCTTTGTCAGGACTAGACATTAACAATATAAATTCTAAACATTGGCATCAAACTCATAAACTAGATGAATCATATATAATCATCTGGGAAATGGCATATCTTGTATTTTTTTAATTTTTACAATGCAAATATTACAACAGAATGTTTTTTATTTTCATCCAAACTTACCTTCATCAAGTGAGCTCAAGTAAGTTCTTTCAATAACATTGAAGTTAATTGGTAAAGAAACTTTCTGAATGTCCTGGCAACATTGGAAAGAGGGCATATAGAGGATTGTATGTTCTCCTATCTTCACAGAGCTATCAACCAAATCCAGTGCTCCAAGCTGAATGCCGGTTACTGGACAAGAAGAGATATCGGTCCGAATCATTTTTGAGTTGTCAAATGGAATGCCATGACACCTGCATGACTGTCAAAGGAGTGACAACTCTAAGAAATTTCACATGAGACGTACCGCTAACTAAAAATGGTTAACTGATGCAATTAATGGTAGGGATGTCAATAACATTCACAGTAACCCTATCTTATAACAATTCACGAAGATCTGTATTTTATTGTAACCAAATAAACTGAATTCACAAATCAACATCTGCTCGTATGGTCAGTTTTATGACAACTTCAGAAGCACCAACCAAACATTATGTGCAGCTTCTTAGGATAAAAGATACATTCTAAGAGAAGCTTCTCTAAGAAAGATAAATTACAGCTATATGCTTCATAACCGAAACAAGATCTCAGCCGCAAAGCCCATAATACAGATTGGGACGGCCAAAATGATTCTGCTTGACCACTTCTGAACTTCCTAATAAGCAAACTGGATAATCTAACACAACATTCTTCCAATATAGTATCCTTGGCACATATTTGAAATTCTACATGGGAGCCCGTCTGGATAGACATTTGGGTTTTAGAAGGGTTTTCAGATATTTGAAATTAATCCGTAATAAGTACAGAAATGAACTGATAAACTGATTTTGGATTTCAAATCTAACTTTTCTTAGGTATATCAAAACAGGTGCAAAGGATTTAACTATGAAGCCTTGGAATTTGAAAAACACAAGACAAATATCTACATTTAGCAGGATATGAAAATTAATAATGCCTTCGGACTAAGAGAAAGTAAAAGGATTCTGGCATTTGTGGGAAAGACGACATCGCAATTTGTTACAGAGAAGTTAAGAAAGAAAATACTTTCTGGAGATGATCTTTGGATAGGAAGACTAAATAAGATGATATCAAACACAGAGGACCGTAGTTGATGGCGTTCCTTCTCAATAATTCGTTCACTTTCTAGATTTGACCAAATAATCTGTTGCATATTCAATCTTCTATTAATTGATTTTAATGTTTTTGCCATTTTAAAAACTAGCACTGAAAGTTAAATGTAAGCTCTGAAGTATGTTAATATTTCCTATAGGACAAGAATATACGATCTATGTGAGGTTTCGGCACTAATGTTTTAGTATGATAAGGGAGCTACTTTTCTACAATTGCAAAAGCGACAACAAATACTTCAATGGTTTTGCAAGGTTTTGTGTGACTTCCCACTCAAATATGAGATCCAAAAGTGATATGAAAACTAAAGGGAAGACCACAATTAGTTATTAGTGTGACACACTTCTTGACAGGCATAAGTGCTTTTTGTCAATCAAAGATTTACTATTAGACATTGGCTCAAGAAACAAATATGGGAGTGCAACTATACTTATAAAAGGTATATCATCACGCAAAATTGTAAGCTTACTCAGAGAGAAAAATTGTAAACTTACTCAAGAGAAATTAAGATAATATCTCATGGTTAAAATCATAAAAAAAAGGGCAGCCCGGTGCACTAAGCTCCCGCTATGCGCGGGTTCCGGGGAAGGGCCGGACCACAAGGGTCTATTGTACGCAGCCTTACCTTGCATTTCTGCAAGAGGCTGTTTATAGAATTTAAAATATCACATGTTTTCTGACCAACTCATCAGGCGATCATAGAACAGATAAGTAGTTTAAATACATCACAAAACAAATCTAAAACTTGAGGGCCAATTACCAATCAGTTAAAGAATATAACTTAGAAGTAGGAGGAACCCTAAACAGTGAGAACACAATGATTTTACTGAAGAATATATAACCAATAGTTCTTATATCCAGCTCATCAAGACTTTCACCTTTAAATAAGAAGGCAGTCTTATGACCTATCTGGAAATAAATCAATTGTCTGCATAATGTCCTAATGAACTTTATTTATACCTTACAAGGAACGAATTCATCGATTATCTGATTGAAAGAGGTGCACAAGTTGCAGGATATCTGGTTCATTGAGCCTAAGAGATTACTCTTAAAGACAAAATGAGCCTGCAATTGTTCTTCCAAGTCCTCCTTCAGTTCTTGAAACCATTTCTTTACCAAGCCAGACAAAGCATGTGCATCTGCAGATCTATTCGTTATAAATAACAAGAAAAGAGAACTTCATTTTCCCAGGGAAGTATAGAAAGATGTTAGGGCCAAGATGTACTCATCCATTGAACTAAATAAAGGAGATTTAACCTTTATGATTCAAATTCTACTAAAACCAGTCAAGGACATTTGACCTTCATAATCCATCAGGGAAAATTTAACGTCTTTGAAACATCAAGCAAGTAAATGTTTTAGCTGCTATTATCATTACGTTAACAAGGATCCAGAGACAGAAGAAAGGACATCACGAACCACATGAAAAAGGAAAACTTATCATAGTTTCATTTTAGAACTACACGGGTATTAAAATCATTATCATTGCTGAGTAATTCGAGTCAGTGACAATTTTGTGTCTTATAATTGTAAATGTTACAACCTACAACCCGAAGAACAGAATAGGCATTTCCGAAATCTTATCTGGAAGCCTACTTCCTAGTGACTGAAAGGCTTGGAACAAAATAATCTCTATGGTAATTTAGGGAACAAAGTCGATTCTATGAATCTGCTATAGAAACCAATAAAGATAGGCCTTGCTCAATTAGACAATTTCCTATAATAACCCTCAACAAGATCAAGATGAGGAAAACCAAATTTTAAAACATATTTGAACAATTAATTATATTTACCTCAACAAGATCAAGATGGTTTTGCTCAGTGAACAATATATTTTAAAAGAATCATCTTATATACTCCTATACAGAAAGATTAAGTAGTTTTCTTAACCTGGAATATAGTTTTGAAATGAGCAGTTCTCGAGATCACCAATCTGCTTCAAGAATTTGTTAACACTTCCAGGAGTATCAACAAGATGACTTGAATTTTGCTCCAGGAAAACAAACTCTACCGAAACACAGTTATCTGCTGCATCCTGTCAGAAAAACCACCAGTTTTCAACCTGAAGCTCGCAATTCAAGAGGTTTAGACATTTTTTGGACACTGGCATAACATTACCATTTGTTCATTATCCTTATAAAGTTAGTGGTAAAATTGTACAACTAAGATATCTAATCATCACTCTGAAGACCAGAGAAAAAGGTACAATGGATAATGAAAGGAATGCAGAGAGTAGATGCCTCACCGCGAGAGCCTTTTTGGTAGCAGAGTCCATGGTTTCATATACGGAGGAACTAATCAAAACCACCTTTCTCGTAATATCTTTATCATGACCTCCCCATGAGTACAAAACTTTGTCATTTAGGATACTGCAAAGTTTTAAATCTGCAAGCGCCAAACAGTGCCCACACTAATTTTAACAAGAGCGATTGAATTGAATTAAGTGTGCGCACGTAGCAGCACAGCAACTTGAATACATTTACGTTATAGAAACCTATAAGAGGCACGAAAGAGTTACCGCTACAACATAGAGCTCCAGAGCTGTTGAAATCAGGTAAAAAGGCATCGGAAGGTAAATTGCTCACAGCATGATGGAAATTGCGGAGACTGAAGTTGCCTCGTGGACTATAAGCTACCTTACGCTGTGTATAACACCATTTATCAGTTTGCAGGAATATTTTTACAAGTTCATCAGGTAAGCATAGTACTAATTCGCATTTCATACTAAAAACGCATATACGGACGTAAGCATAGACCAATTCGTACTAGAAATAGAGAAGAAATACTATAATTACTTCATCCGTGCGTGAGGTTCGATTTTTGAATACATAGCAAAGTCCAATCCGATCAAGCAGGGGTTTCGATCTCGAACTGCCTGTACTACTAGTCGATGATGATGTCGCGTACAAATTTGCGAGCTGTAACATCGACTGGTAGAGAAGAAAACATCGGTCAGAATTACAAAGATGTATGCGATTTCAAGTGAAATTCGAAGATAATCATGCAAAAATAGACAACGCGATGCTTTGTACACGCAAATAATTCAACAGATTCAATTTGCGAGCTGTAACATCGACTGGTGGTAGAGAAGATAACATCGGTCAGAATTACAATAATAAGTATGCGATTCCAAGTGAAATTCGAAGATAATCATGTAAAAATAGACAACGCAATGCTTTGTACACGTAAATAATTCAACAGATTCAAATAGAATTGTTCATGCGTAAATGCATGTGGATATCTCACCTGCTTCAAATCGCGAAGCAATGGAGGTGATAAGCTCCGCAGATCCAAGACGAAACAAAGCATCACCATTTTCTCGATCTCTCAATATGTCACGCTACATGCACTTTTCTCCGCGCTCGCTAATTTATAAACTTGGTTTTGGCGACTAACCTCTCATCAGCCTTCTTTGTGATTGGGTTTTTGACTTTTACGGCTCCTTAAGTATCAAAATGACCCGATCCTTGAGTAACGTTCAAGTGACTAAAATAATGGCTTTTGGATTAGAAACGTTTTAATATTTGTTAATTTTTAATTGTGTTTTTAAAAGGGAAAAGTACATATTTGGATAGGATCTGAGAGAATTGATTTTAATAGTATTGTTTTTGGGTTTTCTTTTGGAAAGAAAAGATTCACTAAAAATAAAATAAGTAATAGTAGTTGCGGATTTCAGAGAAAACAATACATTAAAACCCACTAAATTTTTAAAGTAACTAAACAATTTTCCGAATAAGAAGATTATTGCAACAAGCCGCAATCATGAGCTAACTTTTTTTAATTATAGCGTCCGAGCTAGCTTGCGTGTATTTCAACTATTTCCACAGATTAGTTGTTAACTCTCACCGCACAAATATCGATTAACGTTCACCTAAGCTTGTACAAATAACAAGAAATCACACGGTATTTTCACCTCCGAGATGCGAACCTTAGACCTCCCGATTATATGGACTCATGTGGTCATTTTGCGAAAGCATCAAAGGAACCAGCACGTATACAATCAACTAGTCTTCGAAAAGTACACAGACGTGCTTTGGAAAATATAGTACTGTTAAAAGGAAGTTCAATAGAATATCATAGTCATATTTGAAAGACACTTCAAAGTTTAATTGTTATCAGGGGTCCAGAAGAGATTATTGATCTCGATTCGAGAGCAATAGGAATTCCAAAATAAAATTTCTTACAAAAAGGTTGCAATTTGCTACTTGATTTTAAGCTGAATTAGTTGACACCATTATCAGAGGAAACAAGTCTTTTGATCAGCCTCTGAAGAAACTTCTGTTGTGGACTCACTTGGAGCAGTAAGAATTTCAGATATGAACTTTATCAAAGAGCAAAGACCCCCCAAGAAGTTATGATCAATGACACCTCTTCCTTCAATAACATGAGCAAAATCAATTAACTTGATTTGTCCACCTGGATTCTTTCCTTCCAATGCAAGTCCTTTTTCAAACGTCATCAGAATTGAGCAAGAATAAAAATGGTACATGGTTTGATCCTCGAACCACGCTTTCAGTTCTAGTAACTGCGATAAAACGCCAGTAGAACCACCGTAAACAGTTGCTGCAAAAGCACAATCTGGCTGTGAATCCATGACAGTCGACGTGTTAGAAGAAACAAACTTTTTCAGGATTAACTTGACTTCCTCTGCAGGAAGGTTCTGCATTGTAGTTCTTTCAGGTTTCCAGTAACCCGATTCTTTGTTTCCATAGATTTGTATCCCCGATAACCTGAATCCTAACGGAAGGCTTGATGTTTCTCTATCCTTTTTCAAGCACTTCTGGATGTACTCCTCGGATGCTTCCGGTGCCCAGGTTCTTGAACCAATTTTAATATCCAGGATTGATGGATTGACTCGGCCTACAGAGAGATCCTGTAAAACTAAGTGGGGTTTCAAGCCAGATCCATCCGATGCCTCTATGAGCTGAGTGCCATAAAAGGTAGGGAAGAATTTGGAGATGTGTTCTGGAATCCTAGTGTCGGAAGAGAATGATGAGTAGAATTTGAGCTCATTGGACCCTCGTTCATCGCCTTGGAGAGGCTTGTAGAAACGTCCTGATTCATCCACGAGGGGGCCAAGCTTCCCCTTGCCTGCTTGGTGTCCTGCTACTTGATGTGGAGGGATCTTAAGCATCCTTACAGAAAGTGAAGCACAATATAGCAATCAAAGTCTTCTATGCAGACGTCTTTCCTGTGTGTTGTAGAATGAGTTACAGTTAAAATCAGCCCTTACGGGAACAAAAGAATACAACCTGACTGAACAGAAAAGGAAATCTTGACTTCACAAATTTCTTTACTTGCAAAAGTTCATGTAGACTGAGTTCCAGCTCCAATTTCTGGTATAGGTGTTATAGGATACAACAACAACAACATACCCAGTGAAATCCCACGACGTGGGGAGATGTTATAGGATATGACATAATTTGAATTAACTTTTATCATGATGTCCACTAAGAGTAAGGAATATATAAATAGCTGATTCCTCTATTTGTCACAGGTCCCAACTCCCAATTCCCCCAGAATAAACTGTCATTCAATCTCCTAAATATAACAAAAGGCAGTAGCAATGTTCTGTACTTTCAGAGCCAAGTAATAGCATGGACATAAACATTTAACACGCAATCTCTTTAAAGATGAAATTAGGAAACATATCGCATGCATGCCAGTTAAGATTGATCTACTCCCATAAGAAAAATACGAAGCCAGTTACTAAAGAATGAAAGCATTTCTTGAAAACACAATCACGACATGCATCTTAAAAAGATCCATTCTAATATACAAAGTAGATAAAGAAACTGCTCAAGCAAACCAACTACACAAATCAATGCCTAGAACAAGATTCTTAACGGGGAAGTCTATAGAGCTAGTTAATATTCTTACGAAGAGGAGGATTAATATAGCCTGTGTCCAGGAGACCAAATGAGTAGAACTTAGGGCTGGCCAGTGGGCCGGGTCGGCCCGGTCCTGACTAGAACCCGGGACGGGACCTTGGCTCGTCCCGCCCCCGCCCCCGACCCGCCTCAGTCCCACCCACCCCCTCCATTTTATATTTTGGTCGTTGTGCAAACGACCATTTTTGGCCTCCCCAAACCCTTAATATTTATTTTTAAACCCCTAAGTTGATATATTTACACTTTAACCCAATTTTTCAACTATAAATACTTCATATTCTCTTCATCTTTCTCACAAATCTTCCTACAATATCTCTAATATCTCAATCTATCTCTCTACAAGTCTACATTGCCTACTAAATATTATATTTTATTTGTTTATTTGTTCATTTGTATAACTGTATCAAAGTTCAAAAATTGGGAGTGAAGTTGACAACTAGCTTGAGGATCATCCATCGAGCAAAGTTTCAATTTTCAACCTCGATTACACGTCGACGTTACGTCGGCGTTTGGTACATTCGTTCATTCTTTAAATTATTATTGTTACTTTATTTTAATTATCACACTTAATGTCATTATCTTTAATTATTTATTAGAATAATTAAAATGGAAGGATTAAGAGGTATGTTTAAGGGTAAGGGTAAGAGTGCTTCTTCTAGTAGAGGTAACAAGGGCAGGGGTACTTCTTCTAGTCACCCTATTCCTAGACATGATGATTTGATTGATTACACTCATATAGATGAAACTGAATTTTTTAATGATATACCATTAGACGATGAGATATATTCTGCAACTCAACCACACTTTAATTTAGAAGATAATCTAGATGACACGCCCACTAGTGCACCTCAAACTGAAACTAGAACGCCTCTTATTCCCCCTAGTATGAGACGAGATCCCATACAATGAAAATTAAAATCTGCTGCATGAGATTTTTTTGATAGGGACTAAGAGAATCAAGTAATTAGATGCAGAATTTGTAAAAATGTTTAGAAATTTAAAATGGGAAAAGGTCAGGGTGGGACGGGAGGTTTATTGAGACATGTACAAAACTTTCACAAATCTATGTGGGATGAATACGATGCTACAAAGTCGGGTGTATCAATGCGCTCTCAGTCGGGACAAGGTTTACATAGTGTCCCGGATCAAGTACAAGGTCAAATTAACCCAATGAAGAGGGAAATTGTAGGCCCTAAATACGATAAACATAGAGATAGAGAAGCAATAGCAAAATTAGTTGCGGTGGAGGGTTTGCCCTTTTCATTTCCTTCCTCTCCTGATTTTATTCATTACATTAGAGATATGTATAATCCCGCTTTTAACGGTTTTCCTAGATCAACTGTTAGGAGAGACATTTTTAAATTTGCATATGAATATCAACAATATTTACGTTATTCATTATATCATTTTCCTGGTAAAGTATATATCACGTCTGATATATGTCGTAGTACTAACAGCCATGATTATTTAACTGTAACATGTCATTAGATAGATTATAAATGATCTATACAACGTATTTTAGCATATAGATATATTGATGATAGGCACACCGAAAATTTTATTGCAGAAAATATTCATCAAGTTTGCGATTATTATGGTAGAACTGACAAAATTATGACTGTTACGTTAGATAATGCTTCTTCTAATAATTATGCTGTGAGACTTTTAAAAGATCTATTAACTCCATCTTTTCCAAATCATTTTCATATAAAATGTGCGTGCCATATTTATAACTTAGTTGTAAATGATGTCTATCACTTTTGAAGACATTCGTAATAAAGTACAATTTGCTATAAACTTTATTTTTTGAAGTAAAAAAATACAAAGAAAAAAAGAATATAACACGATTGAGGATTACATTTTAGAAAAATTCATGAAGAAGTAGCGACTAGGTGGAATTCTCTATATGAACAACTACTTGTTGCTTACGATTATAGAAGATCTATAACTTTATTTTTAATGCCCATAATCGAAATCCAACTGATATGCTTATAGATAATGATTGGGAAAAAGTTTCAGAACTTATTGGATTTTTAGACAAATTTTTTCAAACAACTAAAGAATTTTCTGGTATATATTATCCTACTATTTCAACTATGTTATTTTATATAGCTCTAATATTTTTGTTACTTAGTGAATATATGAAAAAATCATCTTATAAGGCACCTATTAAAAAATTATTTATCAAATTAAAAAAATATTTTTTTTCTATTCCCACTTTTATATTATTGGTGATGTATTAACTCCGACTATTAAAATAGACGGTTGTAAAGCACTTATTGAAACCATTTATGATTGTATAGCAGTACTTCCACCTCCAACTCTAAAAAATTCAAATGAACAACCACCTAAGGAACCAACTAAAGAAGAAGTTTTGTCTAGCATACACGATGAATGCAAAAAAAAATATACGCATTACCAACAAGAAAGTGCTAGCAACCAACCGGCTTCCATACTATCTTCTTCTTCTTCAATACAACCTCAAAAAAGACATGTTGTTTATGCGGTTGTATTGAAAGCCTTAGACATAGAATGTTTAGTAGTATCACTACTAATCAAGTTAGCGAGTTTGATGTTTTTGTTTTGCAGGGTGTTGTACCGTACCAAGCAGTTCTCAATGAAGAAGGACATGAGGATTTGCTGAAATACTGGAGGGAGAATGAGAAGACATTTCCGACACTATCAAAGATGGCCCGAGATGTGTTGAACATTCAAGCGTCATCAACGTCTAAAAGCGCTTTTTCTGCCGGAAGATTTCAAATAAGAGAGCACAGACACTCATTAGCGGGAGATAGCTTGGAGATTGCAGTTTTATTAAGAGATTGGATACGAGCGGAGCGTAGAAGGTGCGGTCAACCGGAGATCAACGAAGAAGACGACGAAAACTACAACGAAATCTTATCCGACGGAGTTGGAAGCGACGTCGAGCAATTTGACCAACAAATTCCAATTCCAACCGAAGAACTACAAGACATTGTGAAGAAACTAGAAAAGGTGTTTATAAATATGTTATTTTTTTAATTGCAATTTTACTATGTTTTTTTGCAACTTTCAACACCACAAAGTTGCAATTTTGAAATTGTATTACAAAAAAATTATATTTCGATTAAATAATATCAGAGGCACAAAAACAACATTGAGATGTTTTTATTACACTATCTTGTTCAATTATTGAGGTGTTTATATATGTTATTTTTAAAAAATTAAGTGCAAAAAAAATATTCGGAAAACCTAATCCCGCCCCGATAAGACCGGTACCGGGAATGGGACGGGACATCGGCGTATCCCGCCAGTCTCGCCAATCCCGCCGGAGGACCAGTCCCGCCCTCCCAGTCCCGTCGGGTCCCATCTCACCAAGACCCGCCCCGAACTCGGCCCACTGGCCACCCAACTAGGACCTAAATCTAAGAATGTGGATGGGCATAAGTTATGATTCTCGGGTAGGTCGAGGTATGGGAATGGAGTAGACATTTTAGTAGACAGCGAGCTAAGGGATCAGATGGTAGAGGTTAGGAAGGTCAATGACAGAATGATGGCGATTCACTATGAACATTATTAGTGCTTACGCGCCACGGGCGGGTTTGGACGAAGAGGAGAAGAGGTGATTTTGGGAGGATTTGGACGAGGTGGTGGGTGGTATACCACCCACTGAGAAGTTATTTATAAGAGGAGATTTCAATGGACATATCGGGTCACTTCCGGGGCCTATGACGACATGCATGAAGGCTTTTACCTCAGGGACAAGAATGGGGGAGGAGTCTCACTTTTGGAGTTCGCTAGAGTTTCTGAGATGGTGATATCCAATTCAAGGTTCTTGAAGAAGGAGGAGCACTTGGTGACTTTTCGTAGTTTGGTGACTAAGACTCATATAGACTTTTTGCTCCTTAGGAAGGTTGACAACGATCTTTGTAAAGACTGCAAGGTTATTCCGATGGAGTATCTTACAACTCGACATAAGCTTTTGGTGATGAATTTGGAGATCAAGAGGGAGAAGAAGATGAGGGCTGTGGATGAGAGGTTAAGAATCAAAGGGGGGAGTTTGACCATGGCTAGTGCAAAGGAGATGGGGGAGAGGTTGATGGCCAAGGGAGCTTGAGGGAGTAGTGGGGATGCGACCGGTATGTGGGATAGGACGACCAGTTGCATTCGAGAGGTAGCTAGAGAAGTGCTTGGGGTCTCGAAGGGTAGCCGTGGTGGGCATCGAAGGGACTGGTGGTGGGATGTTAAAGTTCAAGAGAAGGTGGAAGCGAAGAAAGCGGCGTATGCGAAATTGATAGAAAGCAAGGATGAGGTGGAGAAGTGGACGAATAGGAAACTGTATAAGATGGCGAGGAAAGAGACAAAGCTTGTGGTTACAACGGCGAAAACAACGGCTTTTGAACACATGTATGTGGAATTAGAGGAGAAAGGCGGGGATAGGAAGTTGTACAGACTAGCTAAGGCGAGGGAGATGAGGGCCCGTGACGTGGATCATGTGAGGTGCATCAAGGACGAGGACGGCAAAGTACTGGTGGAGGATGCGCATATTAGGCGGAGGTGGCAGTCTTACTTCTATAAACTCTTGAACGAAAAAGGAGATAGATGGAGCCAAGACCAGGGTATGGACAGTGGGAGGAGACTCGGAGCACTTTCCAGTGATGATAGGGATGCACCAGGGATCAGCTGTTAGCCCATTCTTATTTGCCTTAGTGATGGATGGACTGACGCGACAAATTCAAGGGGAGGTGCCATGGTGTATGTTATTCACAGGCGACATAGTCCTGATTGATGAGACTCGCAGCGGAGTGAACGCTAAACTAGATGTTTGAAGACAGACTCTGGAATCTAAAGGGTTCAGGCTGAGTAGGACCAAGACAGAATACTTGGAGTGCAAGTTCAGTAACGGGAGCGCCCTTGAACCAGACGTGGAGGTGAGGCTTGGTACTCAGGTCATTCGGAAGAAAGGAAGCTTCAAGTACCTCGGGTCTATTATCCAAGGGGATGGAGAGATTGATGGCGATGTCACACATCGTATTGGGGCAGGGTGGATGAAATGGAGGCTCGCATCTGGAGTTATATGCGACAAAAAAATGCCACCAAAACATAAAGGCAAGCTCTATAGGGCGGTGGTTAGACCGACTATGTTGTATGGGGCGGAGTGTTGGTCAGTCAAGACTTCGCACATCCAAAAGATGAAAGTTGCGGAGATGAGGATGCTGAGATGGATGTGCGGGCATACAAGGAGGGATAGGATTAGAAATGATGATATCCGAGACAGAGTGGGAGTGGTCTCGGTGGAGGATAAGATGCTGAAAGCGAGTTTGAGATGGTTTGGGCATGTGCAGAGGAGAGACACAAATGCCCTAGTGCGGAGGTGTGAGAAGTTGACTATGAACGGGTTCATGAGAGGTAGAGGTAGGCCGAAGAAGTATTGGGGAGAGGTGATTAGACGGGATATGACGCACATTCAACTTACTGAGGACATGACCTTAGATAAGGGGTTGTGGAGGACACAGATTAGGATAGAAGGATAGTAGGTAGTCGAGCGTAGTCCTACTTACGCTTGCTAACTGGTAATTGTAGTGTTATTATTGTAAGCCCGCTTAGCCTATCATACTAATAGACGCAGTATTGCTTTATAGTCTCATGTAGTTTGATTTCTGTTGTTATGTGTCCGTTAGTGTACTTTGTTTAGCTTATTTCCCTGCGCTAGTTACTGCTTACTTTTTCGGAATGCGCTATCATGGATTATTTGTCTTTGATAAAAACATTTTCATACTGCTTTAAATTTTTTTCCTGACCAGATCTAACTGTTTCTCTTGCTTTGCTGTTGCTGTTGCTTTTCTTGTGCTCTGTCTTGAGTCGAGGGTCTCTCGGAAACAACCGCTCTACCTACCAAGGTAGAGGTAAGGTCTGCGTACACTCTATCCTCCCCAGACCGCACGTTGTGGGACTTTACAGGGTATGTTGTTGTTGTTGTTATCATCAATGCAAGGTCCCCTAGTGACTATAAGCTTACAAAGACATCCTATCTCCACAGAAAATTCTTGGAAATATATCAAAAGACCTCCAGTTAAATCCAATATCTCTATCGAGTTGGAATTGGACATAAAGAATTTCACAAGACAACGGCTAGATATGATATTATTCAACTCTTTTTCTCCAGAAACATCCGCATGTATGATTCAAAGAAAAACATCTAGCAGATTGTAGAATGTGAACCAAAGATGAAAACTTATCTTAGAACAAATACAACTATGAATTCGAAATACATTTACCAAAGCACTACCATTGTAGCTGTCAAAAAGAAATGACTTCTCTATTGAAGAACTGAGGTTTTCCCTTTCTTTCACTAGCTTTTGTCACAGCACTTTCTCTTATATATGCCTACAATTTTAGGTTGGTACCTACCTCTACTAAAGTTTCTTACGTTTTAAGAATAAAAGAAATATACCAACAAAAAATGATTTCCTACACATTGTGTTCATAGGCATTACTATTTTCTCATAATGATGTTACCAAGTTAATGTCATTGCACACCCTAAAAGTAATTCAATTTTCTTATTTATTTTTACATCATATTTCATATATCCCAATTTGTCTTACTTCTCAATTGTGTTCAAGAGGGGGAATCAAGATTTTTAGTTTATGGATACTAGACAACAATCATTTTTTGCTTATTGGGTTCTGAATAGATTATTTATACATAATTTTTAACACAAATACAGGCCGAACACCTAACTATAACCGTGGATCCGCTGCACTTATATTAATTAATCTTTGTAATAAGAGCTCAATTACAGTCAGAATCTTACGAGTATGTGCATGCTTTTGAGTTCTGGAAAATGTTGGCATATCAAAAAGAATATCATAATCATATATGGAAGAAGAGTAACGTGAAGAAACTTGGTGGGAAGAATTGGAGAAGAGCGACAACCCTATCAAAACGTAGCCATTAAATTATCTGAATAGAAATGCAAAACACATGCTGAATAATCCAGAAGGCAGATATGTCCCCCATTTCATTAAAATGGAATAAAACCCCAATTTATTAATGGAAAAAGTGCCTTAAAGTTTTAACAACACAAATCACCAAAGAGTGAACCAGAAACATAAATAACACGATCTAAAAAGGCAGGAATTATTTACTGAATGGAAGTTAATTAGGATCTGTATTATTAACAAGGATTGAATATACGCCAAAGATTAAAACACATTCCACTGAAATTATAATCCAATAACAAGATATTATTAAAGCTCGAGAGAAAAACAAATCAGAATGAAAATTCAACTTACAGATTAGAAAATTCAAGCAGCGATTGCGTTTCGTATTTGCTGAGATTCTTCAATTTAATAAAAGAATGGCATTCCAATTAGGTACAGGCAATTTATAGTAAATTGAGATGTAAATTCGATGCTATGGAAATTTGCTTTTTCCAAAACGTGTCATTATTGTAGAAGGACCTTATTTTGGGTCCTAGTAAAAAATCGGCATCACGTGAAATTAGAATCTGATCCTACGTGGCTTTTGCCTTTTAAAAAATTTCTGAAGTATTTAATTATTAATATTCTCTATAAAGTCAACCAGAAGATCTTTTTTTTAATACCAAAACATCTTAATTCTTAACTTAACTAACTCCAACTGTTTCTGCAATTGAGGTATATATTCCTTGCATAAAACTTTATAAAAAGCATATAGAACTACATAATTTATTTTTATTTGATGCGAATTTCAAAAATTATAATTTACAGCCTAGATTTGATTAATAATTTATTTCCTTCTAAAGGTTGTTTCTTTTTACAACAACATACCCAGTGAAATCCCACAACGTGAGTTTTGGAGAGGGTAGAATATACGCAGACCTTACTTTTATATTGGTAGGTAGAGAGGCTAATTCCGAAAGAACATCGGCTCAAAAGAAGCATAAGTAAAAAAAAAAATGGTCAGACACGAGCAAAAAATTTAAAACAGTATGAATGAAAGTAACAAAAACAAATAAGCTATGATAAAGGCATAAAACATTCTGAAAAAAAAGAAGCAATAACTACCATTTGTAACTAAAGGTTGTTTCTTCTTAATTAACAAAAAAACATGTCCTTTTATATTTAATTTGTTAATAGGCATTACTATTTTCTCCCAATGATATCAGAACTTTAGATGTAATTGATAATTGTTACCCCCGTTATTTACTAGTAATCATTAATGCCAACTAATGTCTTGTAGCTCGACATAATCATCTTGAATTGAAAGAAATTGTAGAATATAAAAATGAGTTGGAGTTTGATGATGGAATGAAAAGAAATAGTAGAATATTAAAATGAGTTGGAGTTTGATGATGGAATGAAATAAATAAAAGTATATTTTATACTAGGGCGGATGACCTCATATGTTACAAGTGTTAGGATTCGAGTCTCAAATCCTATCTAATTAGAAAACAGTAAATAAGCGAATAACAAAAACACACATTCATAGTGGTCCACCTTCAATGCGAGAGCTACGTCCACTTTGCTGCTGCAGATTTTACTATAATCAAATAGGGAGTTTGAGTTTACAATTCTCTCTTTCTCCCTTGCTCGACACCAAAGGAAAAAAAATGGCGCCCTAGTCTATATATAGCGAAAACTAGGGCGAACATAATACAAGCATGAAATCCTCAAAATACCCTCCAATAAACAATCTTACATTATAAAATTTTCATGGGGGCCCTACTCCCCCGGGAGGGGGGGTTTACCATTCCCTTCCAACCCCCACGACCACATGTCCGCTCAGGTCGATCAGCGTTCCACACTCTACGTAGGGTCTTCATAGTGTCGACGATGAATTAGGCTCCACAACTCAACAACAAGTTGATGACAGTTTGTTAAGGTAATAAAAGGTGACCTTTTTCTAATGGTTTGTTAAGAAAAATTAAACTAAATTTGACTTCAATAAGGGCAGCCACGTTAGGAGAAATTTAGCTGATAACATTCTTAGTCGTTCGGGGAAATGGATGACATTTTGGGTCTAAGTCAAAGTAGCGACGGCTGCAAGCTGGCCAAAGAGGATCATAAACACCAAACTTTGCTTTGGCCAAAGAGAAAACGTTGAAGCAGCCCTTATTTGTTCCTTTAATTCTGCTGCAACGGAAAATGAGTGAGCTTTAAGGGCTTCGATCAAACAGAACTTTCACAAATTATGAAGTTCTCAATAACCTCAGAAACTTAAGTGGCAAACACGGAATTTAAGAAAGAAAATAAGAACTCCCTCTGTTCCAATTTATGTAGCAATATTTGACTTGACACGAAATTTAAGAAAGAAAAAAAGACTTTTAAAATGTGTAGTCCAAAATAAATTTTATATAAATGTGTGGGTATAAATCATCTCATAAAGTTAAATTGTTTCTAAATATAGAAAATTGATATTCTTTTTGGGACAGACAAAAAAAAAATAGTGTCACATAAATTGGAACAGAGGAAGTAATATATATTTAAATTCACTGAATTTTGGTAATCTGCAAACGTCTTGGGTCCTGAATTTGAAACCGATTGCTCGACGGTTGACTGAGTGGGATAAGAAAATCAGATAAAAGAATAAAGAAGTTGTGCACTTGTTTGGATGCGAGGCAAGTGGATTGCAAAGGTTTCCTCGGGCCGAACAAAGACCGGTCATCGAGTGCAAAGACCGAAGGCCGAAGGGAGCATCTTAAATCACCTAGATGGCTAGTTTTCTTAAAAGCATCATTTCAAATGTTGCATCGCTGCTTTAGAAATGTGTTTTGACTACTCGGCATATATGCATCAAGATGGTAGGCAGAAAGAATAGTTCGGGGTACAGCAGGGAGTATGGTAGATTTGCCCTAATAGAAAGCAAAGTATAAAAGGAATCGGGCAGACTACATGTTGCCTCACAGTTTTGACATAACATTTATCACATCCCTGATGCAACGACAAAGGAGGTCGGTTTATTCAGAGTTGTATAAATTTAAAAAATTAAAGTTAAAAAGAAAAGGAAAAAAAAAGAAGAAAGAGAACAAAATTTCTCTCGCCTCCTGAAGTCTCACTCTCCTAAAGTTACATGTGAACACCACATAAAGCTAACTTAAACTTTCACCTCTCTATTTCCTTAGACAGCAATTGTCTAATTGGTGGACTTCAGGCTGAAAAAGCCCCATCCAAATTGGCAACTGCCACCAGTTAACTCTGTCGCATTCTCACTGTTTCCCAGCAGCTTTCCTAGCAGGGATAGCAGAATCCTCATCATCTGACTCGACATCTCCATACTCCCACATTGCAAGTCTCTTTTCCCGTGCTTCTGTTTGATACTTCTCCAATTCATCCAGAGTCTGTTGTTTGTCCTTGGGCTCCCACCTCTTCCTTTTCTCCATCCTAGCTAGTCCTTCCTGAAAATTTTACAGGTCCCTCATTACAACACCGCCAGCACAAAAAAAAAACTCAATCCTTCGGGGGGGGGGGGGGGGGGGGGGGGGAATGGAAGCACTAGGTTTCAAAACCCAACTCTACCAGATAAAAGATAGTCTAGCTAAATGAAATTTGAACAGCAGAATGCAAAGCACTGCTTCACAATGATACTGTAGGGAGTAGTGAACAAAAGACCCAGTGGCTATTGAAAAACTTGCAGAATCCAAAAGTAACAGAAATGAGTAAAATAATTAATATAATTTTGACTATAATTTCGAACCTTAAGCAAGGTAGCATTTACGCTGACATCACTTTCAGGATCAACCAAAGTCACCAAAAAGACTGTCCCTGTTCCTTGACCTTTAACTTTTCCACCTGACGTGTCTTTTTCTTCGATAACAGCTCTAAATTCCTTTGGCCCACTTAGAAGAAGCTCACTTAGCCGGTAAGCTGCCTCCTGACCATAATCATCGTCTAGCCCAGGAACTTTAACATGAGCAAGACTGCAGAGCTGAGCAAGACCCGCACTGGAGGACACAGATGCATCAAGAGGCCGCAACTGACTGTAAGAAACAACTTCTTGGTTTCCATAATCAACGTAGAAAACTTCAAACTTGTCGTTGGAAGATCCAACAGCACCGCGAGGGGCATTGACAATCTTAACACATTTTGAAGGGGGGGAATCAGAAAAAAGAATATGATATGACAAGCAAAAATATAACAATAAAATCACCTATATCCTTCCGGAAGACATGAAACTTCTTTAACCTACAGTAATGACCCAACAAAGATATGCAATGGATTCTCTAAAGAAAAAGTGGTTAGGGGACAACTACATGGAGAACAAAGTTCAATTCATGAGTCAAGCACAGCAGCAAGACGAAGTAATGTATTGCTAGGACATTGCATGAACAGGGATTTACTTTTAATATATATACATATACATATGTATAAATATATATACATACATATATACATAGTGTACTTTGTTTATATTATTTATCTACGTTAGCTACTGCTTCCTTTTGTCAGAATGCGCTACCATGACGTATTGGATTTTGTTATCAACATGTTCATACAACTTTAATTTTTTGTCTCTGACCGTTTCTCTTGCTTTGTAATGGTTGCTTGATTGTGATTATGCTTTGTCTTGAGCTGAGGGTCTCCCGAAAACAACCGCTCTACCTACCAAGGTAGAGGTAAGATCTGTGTACATTCTACCCTCACAGACCCCACGTTGTGTGATTTCACTGGGTATGTTGTTGTTGTATATATATATATGTATATATGTGTATGTATATATGTATATATGTATATATGTATATATGTGTATGTATATATGTATGTATATATATTATATGTGTATGTGTGTAGTACCAAAATACACTAGATTAACTTGTACAATTTATTATGTGATGACAAAAAAAGTAATACAGTTTAAGCAATTGGTTCAATTGATAGATGGAAAAGCACACATTCTAACTTTCTTTGATATGAGAAAAGAAGTGTAATTTTTTCAAGAGAAAAGTAGCAAATTGTAATTTTGAAGATTTAACGGTTTGACTTCATACAACTAGCCAAACTAGTAATTTCCAATCACATTATAGCATACACAAAGTTAGGGTACTCAGTAATCAAGTCAATATCTTACTGTTTAATTCAGAGCCTTATGGAACTACATAATAAATAAAATAAAGAGTAATAGGATTATTGGATCACTTACCATTGCTCGGTTCCATGAATTATCAGCACTGAATTGAGCAAGAACAATATCACCCTTCTTCGGATTAAAGGCACCAATTACAGGAGCCTCCTGAAGACTTAGAGAAGCAAGTTGCTTCTGAATGGCGGCTACTTTCTGGTCAGAAACCAACTGAACATAAAATTTGCCCCCACCCAAAACTTCGGTGACTGTGACCTGAGAACATAAACGTGTAAGAGTATAGAAGTCGAACAATACTGAGAAGTACTAGATCTAGTTACTTTACCTTCACCTCTTCTTTTTGGCGCCTTTCTGCTGCTCCACCATTACTGGCAACTTCCTCTCCCTCAACATAATTCTCCCATATCTATATCGAGGTACTTGTTAATAAATAGTAAAGGACAAATCCATGTCTAATAAGTATAATAGATCTTGCTCTTGCCTTCAATTTCTGCCTTTTGGCAGCCTTTTCAGCTTGCATTAGGAGGTGAACATCTGGGATTCTATCAGCTCCAAAAGATGTTTGAAGCCTTGCTAAACCAGCTTCCAGTAGTGTCACTGCCACATTGGATCTCGATTCCCATAATGTGCCAATGAAAGTCCCTGTTCTATCAACTGTTTCCACCTCGATCTATGTAGAAGGAAATAGGAAAGAAATAAGAGAGAAATTCAAATGTAGATCATTACAATGTAAGAAAGAAACAATGTTACCTCGACATCCCTCTGCATTATCTTCCGCCTCATCAAGGCAATGGCTTCCTCAGAGTAGGGTTCATCACGACCTGGGCATCTCACTCCAGAAATAGAGAAAGCAATGCTGCAAGTCTCCTTGGGAATGAACAGTTTGAATCTATGACCACTGAGGACATATTCTACTACAGCAGACATCCTCCTGTTACGCTGCAAGAAAGGCAAAAAGTCTCTAGCTTTCTTTGACGATGCCTGAAAGTAAAACAGAAAAAGTTAGCAATTTCCTTAGCGCCACATAAAAAGAGAGAATCAGTGACAATGATACTAACCGTTAGCAAATCTGTTACATGCATCACTGGAGGTTCTTTAGGAGAATGGATGCCCTTTTTCCCATTAGTAGCACGTGATTCTGCTGACAGAAGGGCATCATAATAGTTTGAACGTTCTTCAAAATCACGATGTCTAACAACAGTAGCAAAACCGCGGGCAACCAAAAGATCAGCAACATTCACTCCAGGCAACTGGTTGTCTACAGCAGATGGAGCGGGTGATGCATCATCTCCATCCTTGGATGCTAGGAATACAGTTCCAAAATCCATCACCCTTGAATCTGCGCCACTGGCGGGAGCAGCAGGTCCATCTGCCATGCTGACCTTCCGAGAGTACTCCATTGAAACATGCACCTGCAAGGATATAAGGTTAGTAAATCATCTCCTTCTGATTCTGTAACTCTGAAATCAGAAGAGGAGATATCAGAAAAGATAGCAATACCTGACTTCCAATAAGGCGATTTCTCAAAAATTCCTTCGCTTCACGAGCATAGGGAGCAGGCTTTTCATCTCTACGAGGATTCCCCATTTTAGGAGCCCTAATACTTGAAAGATTGACTCTTCGTTCTGCTGATGGATCTCCAAATGGCAATGAATCATCAGCTATAACAAGACAATCTCCGCTGACAACCTCAACCACCTAAAAAAAAGCCAAGCACAAAATATTAGAACAGAGAGAGGGAGAAAGATCTAAAAAGAAAAACTTAAACAACCCTTTGACTCATAGCTACCTTTCCTGTGAAATTTTGGTCATGAATAGCCTTGGAATTTGTTGCTGGGGCTACATAGTTTGTCCAGATTCTTAAGCGAGTCTTTTTGGCCTCAAGCTCGGCATTTTTCAGCTTCTTCTTGGCTTCAACTTCAAGCATGTTTGCACTCCAATCAACGTATTTAGCATAACCCTATGCCAAAGGAAAGGGAATGTCACTAACTTTAGATTAGATTGACCTTAAACGTTTTAAAACCAAAAACATACTATACATTTCCTTTTCTAGAATTAGGAGGAACTAGCTGATCACCATCAAGTAAGTTAACTGATTGCAAAATTAGAGATGAACGAAATAAACAATCTTTATGCTACTACTTCAATTTCATTTAAAAAAGGGAAGTAAAGAAAGTTACGGCCAAGAGAAAGTTAATACATTTAGGTGAAAGTGGATCCCTTGCTAATCCACATAAAGAAACCAAGAGATGGTACAAAATGAGACTATTGTAGGAAGCAGGTACACATAATGCACACAGATGCATAATGTTGAAGACTGCATTTGTACCATTAATGACCAGCAAAATGAGAGGACTACTAACTGCGTAACTGAACAAGATATTGAAGCATATCGCAGCATAAAAGAAGAGCCTTCAGAATTAGAGAAAATCTATCAGTAAATAAATAATCTTTACAAGAGACAACCAACAAGAAAGGTCCATCTAAGCTTATAACAGTTTCCAATTTCCTGGACAAACCTATCATAAAAAGACAGTAACTGTTCCAGTTACATTGACCTTTTAAAAAAAATTAGTTTCTTATTAGACAGAAATAATTAGAACAGACAAGAAAAAGTATCAGCAGATCACGTGCATTTTCAATAAGCTCCAATCCCAGGTCCTTTGCCGATTCTCCATCAGGGTAGTACACTGAGCCAATTAGATTGCTATACTTGTCAACACCCTCCAGGACAATTCGAACCTGTATGTTAAACTACATTAGAAAAAGAATAAACAGGAAACACAAATCATTAAGAGTTAACAATTAAAATCTCACATCTCTATTTAAGACACGAGTTTCGGTAAAATGCTTTGCTTCTCTGCCATATGGATCAGGAGCAACTTCTGTTACAGATGCTGCTGAAGATGCCAGCCTCTGCGCTGATGTCGGAGTTGCACGAGGTTCAGTAGTTGATTCTCCATTTGGTTCATCAGAGGTAATACTAGCATTGATAATAGTCTCTGATGGTGCTCTTCTTCCCATAGTTGGTGCCTGTTTATTGAAACAAAAGGGTAAACGAACTGGTAAAGTAAAAAAGAGCTGGTCGTAAAGAAAATTTAACTTGTATTGCATTGACCTGTATTCCCGCAACGAACACTTGGATAAACTGGAAGTCTGGAAGCAAGTACACTCGCAATGTACTTCCATCACGAACCTGCTCAACAAATGCTTCTATAAGCTTACCTTTACTTTGCTCCAATAGGCCCATTGCATCAAAGTTACTAACATCACCGATTGCAGATGGAGGTAGATTCCTAATAGATGCCTCAGAAGCACCAGGTGCCTAAAAACAGCAGTATGCCAGGAATTACTACGCATGCAAAAATAAGAAAAAAGCACCAAGCTTGAAATTTCACAATATATGGAACAGTGAACTAAAAGGACAACGATTCTATGCAAAAGATCCACCAGCCAACACAACCCACAGTGACAGGAGCTACCCATAAAAATTACAGTTTAGATTAGATCTAGACATCTAGTAGCTGGTCATTCTACTTGAAAGAATAACAAGTAAAAGAAAATAAAACAGGATAATCTGGATACCACCCACTGTCACAGCACATATCCAGAAGTGCTACCATCAAAACTCAATACATTTTAGAATAAATCTTGTAGCTCAAGGTGTATTGCAGACGGAAGCAGACCACAAAATTGGAAAACAAACATGCTAAAAAAACTCAAAAATTTAAGGGACTAAAAAGGAGAAGTAAACGACTTCTTAGTGTTCCAGTCTGCAGAAAAAAATCATCTTCCCTGGCTCAACCTATCCCATACAAAAGAAGATAAAATGGTGAAGTTCACAATATTTATCCAGTAATAAAAACACATTAGAGACAGAAACACACCCTACTCCAACGACCTAAACCCTGTTGCTTGGCTTGCTCTTCAGCATCTTGCAGCGGTTTTAAATAGGGGTTAGCATCTTTCTGTTGACCCTGCTCCCTGACCTGGTTCCATCAAAATTAGTCATTACATGAAACTAGATATATTGGGAAAAGTCAGCTGATAAACAAAGAAATTAAGACCAATCAAACCTTGGCCCAGCCTGCAGCAACAACTAGCATGGAAACATTCTTGTCACCAAGAAAAACAGTGCCATATTCTCGCCCTATGGAAGGCACAGTATATTCCACCTTGAATGTGACCTCCTAAAGAAAAGAAAGGATGCATTTCAGTCTTAGATAAAAAAGAGAAGATATAAATACATACATGCTAGAATGATCAATGCAAGAACACCTTTCCAATGCAAAGCTTCCTCAAGAAGTCTCTGCTTTGCCATGCAAATGGCTCGTCCACCCCACCACGACGTGCCTACAAGCGGAAAGCTAGAATGAGCAATAAAAGAAGAGATGCAAATAAAGGAGCAATTTGAAGATATGGATCATAAAAAAGGCAAGGGTTCTTAGTGCATGTCATACCAATCGTGGAGCCATTAAAGATGCTAAGGTAATACTTTTTTCAGGGGGAATTTCAGCCTTGGAACTACCCATTATCACCAAACTGTCGCCAGAGGGAACGGCTTTCACTCTTCCCTTCAACCATCCTGTTGATGCCATTTCAACTGCCAAATGCCTGAGAATAACAATCCAAGTTAGGAAGAAAATTTAATGGAGGCAGGAATCATACTGCCCACACCAAACAAAGAGATCTCATCGTCCAGGTAAACATGCAGAAACAAAAGAAGCCACAGTCACACTTTTCAAGGGCCCTCTTTTGGCACAGAAACAAAACCTTTGTATGAGTAAGGCCTAATAACTACCGATATTAGTAGAATGATGGGATCTTACGTGGACAAAGTAAAGGAAATCAAAACCTAAAAACAAATTTTGTTATTGATCTCTGCAAAAGTAAAGCTGTTGTAACTGCAATATAAAATAACGACCTATATCTCAGCCTTAAAAACACAACTGGAAATAAAATATGATGCAAAGCTCATGCCTAACCAACATACCATAAAAGTAACTAAATAAACATAATACAATTTCAAAAGAATGTCAAAGCAGACACGTAAGAAAAATCCTCCCCAAATATGACACAAACATTCCCGGACTCGATCATACTTTTAGGACTTTCTCGGTTATAAATGGTGAAACATAAGGAATCTAATTCAAAGCATGACATGATTTAAGGATCGTGGAACTTAATGATTTTCACAATACATCAAATAATGTTACTATAATCAAGAAATCGTACTTGAATCCATATAGCGTTTTCTTGAATATCTTGAGCGAAAGTCCTTGAACTTTCTAGTTCAAGAGTAATTGCTTTCTCTTTGTGTTCCTTCTCACGGTACTTGATGAAAATAACCGTAAATTGCAGTTGCAGTTGAGAGAGAACCAATTTCTTAAGGCCACTTTATACTCCAATTACACACAGAGTGGGTGTGTATGACTAAGCTACTCTTTTCTTGATGTGTAATAAAGAAGCCCTAATGAGCTATTTATAAATGTAGGAGGATTGCACAAGCGTGAAACGTGTCATGCTCTAGACACTTGTCTAAATCCATCGGTCGCCTTATTGTACACTTATGCATGAATACTACCTAGTCATGAAATAGTCACTTAATTTCACTTTCCATCATAGTGGGGATTTATTTAATTGCCTTAGAAAATTGCCTCATAAGTTCTAACCAATACACTTTAATTATCCCTTTTGTTTATTAAAAAAGAAAAACACGTGGGACATATATCTTACATTTAGCGCATGTGACATCATTTTCTCAAGAGTTTAATAAATTCTCTTACATTATGTGAGAGAACCAATTTCTTAAGGCCACTCTATACTCCAATTACACATAGTAGGTAGGTATGACTAAGCTACTCTTGATGTGTAATAAAGAAGCCCTAATGAGCTATTTATAAATGTAGGAGGACTGCACAAGCGTGACACGTGTCCAGGGGCGGATCAAGGGAGGCGGGAGAGATTTCACCCGAACAACCTTGCCTCAAAGTCAACTTTCTCTCCCTTTTTACTAGTAGTTGAGGGCAAAAAATTACACTATATATATAAGGTAATTCTTTTATTTTTATGTACATATATAGATTATGTATCCCCTGAACACAAGATTAGAGGTTGGCTCAGTGGTTTACGGGGTTCAAAATTTACCTTGAGGTTCCAAGTCAAAACCTAAGCACTGCATTTTATTTTTCGAAACCCCTTGTGAAATTCTAAATTCGCCATTGCACGTGTCATGCTCTAGACACTCATCCAAATTCATCGGCACCTTATTGTACACTTGTGCATGAATACCACCTAATCATGACATAGCCATTTAATTTTCCACTTTTCATCAAAGTGGGGAATTATTTAATTGACTCATATGTTCTAACCAATACACTTTAATTCACTTTAATTATCCTTTTGTTTATTAAACCAAACTTAAACACGTGGGACATATATCTTATATTCTCCCACCTAGCGCATGTGACATCATTCACTCAAGAGTTTAATAAATTCTCTTACATTATGTGCACAAGTGGGCTGAAATCTTTATGTTGGTTATATTAGTTGTCATTATTAAGTAATGAATGAGTATGAATCAAGGCGGTTGTATATCACTTTATTTGACATAGTCCTTCCATGAACTACAATACCAATCATTTACTTAACAAAACCCTATAAATGAGGAATATATTATTGGTCCAACAATAATGCTTAAAAAATCCTTATTAAACCAGTGCTTGTCATCGTCATTCTCATCATTATCTATACAAGAGAAAACATGTAACAACATAAACATTTACATAAATGAACTCAAAGTACCAATTGCAAAAACATAATAAAGTAATTGTTTGTTATCAATAGTGCCCAATTTTTCAACATGTACTACAAATGTTTTAGGCAATAATCCGCTCATCAAAGGATCGTCAATCATAAGTTTGGGGCTAATACGTTACACGTTATGTATGTTTTTGACTTCTTTTTTAAGAGCAAAGTAGTTTAATTCCATATGCATAGCAGTTAGCACCCTTCTTGTTTTTTTAGAAGACAGTTGTGAAATAATCAAAATAAACTTCAAGTGGTTTGACTTATTGTCAGTCGCCCAAGTCCCGAAATAAAGTTTCACAACCAATTAGCCTGACATTGAACTCCAACCATGCCACAAACTCAACTTCCATCGTGGATGCAACAATGACCAGACTATTTCACACTCTTCTAGGCTCATGCAGCTAATAGGAATAAATAACCAAATGTGTATTATGTTGTATACACACAACCAACATAATCTAGATTTGAATCCACATCAAGATGATCTTGTTGGTTTGGAACTGGATTCCACCTTGCACATGAGACTTGAGAACGACTCATAGTCCGATGGGAGAGGAACGGGACAAAGGCCATGGAAAGGAAACTGAGGCTGACACACTTCCTGCGCTTTCGAATTCAAAGCAAGTCCACTCTTCTAGTGGAAGCGAGGCAGCTACCTCTTTTCACTCATGCTCGTCTTCTTTTTTTCACCTCCTTCGAGAGAAGTGCATTTCGGGTCACTCACTTCTTCCGAAATAGATTTCTGGAAAGAAAACATCAGAAATCTATTTCTAGATCTTTTATAAGTGAACATATAATTTTTCATTACTTGTAAGTATCTTAATACTTTGCAGCTTTTCAGTGGTTCATTCCTGATTTACTTTGATAGTTGTCCCACATCCCAACAACAAATTGACGTCTGGCCTCGTACATATACGAGTATATATTAGGCTCCTAACTATAGATGCATAAGGAATATCTTTCATTTGCATTCATTCTAATTCGAACTTTGAACTATGCATGAGACTAAACTTATCTCTTTCTAAATTCGAACGAGACTTGATGAGCACTTGTTCATTCTAAATCTCTCTAACCGCTTATTAATAACACCCCAACAATCCTTATGATACTTCTCGCAGTATTTCTATTCGATCACATATGATACCTCTTTATACCTTTCAATTCAAAGTTGTTAAGAGAGTAATTTCTTGATGGCATGCATCATACCAAGATCATTAGTAGCAAGCAAGATGTCATCAACATACAGGACTAACATAATAAACTTACTTTCACTGACCGATCAACAATGTTACACCCGACTCTTTTGCAATCTTTAGGTAACAAGGTCCCAAACTTCAGGTAAAAACATCAAATAACATTACTTTAATCAAGAAAACATACACCAATCCTTATAGCATTTTCTTTCTTTTGCACTTGATCGTTCTACTTGATGGAAATAATCGTGAATTGCAGTTGAAAGGGGATCAGTTTCTTAAGGCCACTTTATATTCTAATTACACATATAGTAGGTGTGTATGACTAAGCTACTTTTTTATTGATGTGTAACAATGAAGCCTTAATGAGCTACCAATAGATGTAAGAGGATTACACAGCATGAACTGAAAGTATGTATGTCCTAGAGACAATCAGTATTAGGGACAAATGTACTTGAACACATTCGTATTATTAATAAGATTAATATATTTATGGCATTTGCAATTATTGAATTATTATTTGATTGTTTGTAATTATTCATTAATGTGCATCCCTTGAGCTTACGTTGTCATTAATAGAGTGAGATATTGATGATAGAGCGTAACTCTAAAATAGCCTCGACTAATGATCATCGAGAATGGGATATCGATGATATGTTATAAGTCGACATATAGTCTGCATCACATTCTTAGAGAATGTAGTATGTCTCACCTGCTACTAGTAATGGTTACTAGTGATGGACACATGGATACTTTTGGAAAGTATTGGTATACCTTGCTATAAACTATTTGTTAGACATGTCTAAAGTGTTATCAGCGTGTGGGAGATAAAGATCATTTGACTTGAGGTCAATACGCACATTGTTTACAGAGTAATGTACTTTGACCCTGTCCTAAGCTTAAACTCCTTATAGGATAAGATACGGCTTGTGTTGGGTGCATTATGATGTAAACTAAGGTGGTAATTGGGCCAAGAATAGGATTCATTCCTCGATTGGATATTCGAGAGAACACTCAACTTCTCAGTGATGTTAGGTCGACCAAGTCATTGGCCAATGCAAGAGACATATTTAGAATATGGTCTAGTTGTCGACTAATATAAATGAGATAAAGTGATCAAGCCACTTGGATAGACACATGGCAAATCCTAAGCTTGATCGAGTGTGTCGCGAATGAAAGGAATTTATCATCTCACATAAAGGTTATGTTTGCTGAATTCATGTAAACGTACTTCACATATTGAGTTCGTTGTACGTCGCAGTCTAGGAGTTTCGTATGGACCTTAATTGAATTAATGTCAATATATGAAGGCCTATAGGGTCACACTATGTCGATTGTCTCTTCGGTCTAAGGGTGAATTGAGAAAATATTAAATATTCGATTTGGAATTGAGATATTTAAATTGATAATAGCTATGGGATAATTTCTATTAGATATAAATTATTTAATTAAGTCAAAATTGAATTTTGGATTTAATTAAATGTGTTGAATATATATTAACGAAAACGAGGGGCGTTATTGGACGTAAGGCGCCGCGGCGCCTACTAGGCTGAGCCGCGGCGCCGACCCGGCAGTGGGCCCAGTCAGACTGGCCCACTGCACCTTGGTTTTTGGAACAGGCTTGGAGCTCAACCCTAATCAGATTTTGACCTAAAAATTACTATATATACAGCACTACCCCATTGTTAATAATCTCGCTCATTCTAGTAAACAATTCTAGATTTAGAGTCTAGGATAAAACTCTCTCAAACCTCTATCAAGATTTTCTGGCTTTCTTGACGGAGGAATACACCGTAGCAAGGTGTTTGCAGTCGAAGGGGCAATCGTGTGTTCACCATTTAGTAAAAGACTCCATATTTTTATAACATGTAAGTGTTATGTTCAAGTTTACTTTACAGGTTGTATTGTCATATAACCATACAAGAAGGAATTGTTGGTGTAAGAAATAAAATGTTAAACTTCTGTTGTGCTTTAATTATGTGTTGCAAACACATGTCATGCTCCTACACACTTGTCCAAATTCGTCAGACACATTATCGTATACTTGTGCATCGATACCATCAAATCATGAAATAGCCACTTAGTTTTTCACCTTCCATCAAAGTGCGGAGTTATTTAACTGCCATATAAAATTGCAAAAAATTTCTAACCAATACACGTTAATTAGCCCTTTTGTTTATTAAATTCAACTTAAACATGTAGGACATATATCTTACAAATACGAACCAAACACTTACAGAGTAGCAAATCTTCAAACCAGTGATTTGAATTCATTACGCATGTAAAACAAAAGCATCACATAAAAACTAACGAAATATCTGAATGTTTGCATCGGCGATACATTCAATTGTAAAATTAAGTTAATTTGATATACAGAAACAGATGAGAGCATTAATTAAATGTGCACGAACTAATAGCTATACCTGAATGATCAGCGCTGAACGGATCGATCGACGGAGGGAAAGAGAGAAAGCAAAGTAACGTACGGATCTAAGAGCAAATCAGCTAACAAATCATGTAAAATTGAATTTCATCAGAACGACGGTTAACGAATCCGACGACCGGCGAGAATGCAGAGGCTGTGTACGGAGGCGAACGGTGGAGCAGATCGAGGAGAATTTTATTTTAGATAAAAAATCCTAAGTAGAGTGAACATTTATATGTGAGCGGGGGCATACAAGAGAGGAAGTGAAAAAAAGATTCACCTCCTTTGTCGGGTAAAATTACCTAAATTGCCAGACTATTTTGTGTATTGTATCGTGGTTTGTAGGATGTCAAGTAGATATAATTTTGCGGATTTGTACGGTAGCAGCTTTAGTTGGGATGGGTACGGATATAACTTTGATGGATAGTAGACAGATATGTGGAAGTGGTGAATTTGCAGTTACATGCGCATTATATTCGCATGTCCGCCCCGCATACAAGCTCCGTCCCAAATTCACCCGCCCATCTTATATCCACCAATTATAATTTTATTTATACAATTTTATATTTATTTAAAGCTCAAATAATTTGGTACACATAATTTTAGCAGTCCATAAACCTAATAATAATGAATTTTGAAGATATTCACTTGAATGGTGAAGTGAGTGTGAATTTAAGAATATAACCACATTAGGTGATGGATATAAAATTTTCTGTCAGGTGCGGGTGCAGGGAGGGTTACTCGCACCCGCCCCGCCCAATTGCCACTGGTTTAAGATCTAGTAAAAGAATATTACCTCGGGTTTTCTAATTTGGTTAAAAGAAGGGTAGTTGAAAAAACTGACTGTTTAACCCAAAAAAAAATGACTATACTTGACCTGATAAGGACAGGAGGATCTTCCATAGTTATGACGACGACGGAGTGCCACGTACAATTATTCTGCTAATAAGCTCCTGCCATGTCACTGAGGGACGTTACTTTTGCCAAGTCAGCAGCAAGCCATGGGCTATTTTTTCTTTCTTTTTTACAATGATTAGTGGGGTTTGCTAATTTTTATTACTACTACTCTCTCGTTGCCAAAAGATTTTCCTATTTTTCTTATTAATTTATCTCAAAATATCTTTTTATATTTAAAAATAATTTAACTTTATAATATGATTTACAGTCACACAAATATCTAAGGCTTATTTTAAATCACACATTTCAAAAATGTTCCTTTATTTTTTAAACTTCATGTCAGGTCAAACTAAGCCAATCTTTTTTAGACGGAGGGAGTGCAAATTTTTGCACGGATTCCATTCAAACGCACTTGTATTCAATTTTTGCTCTTTATATTTGTAGTTTTAATTTTTGTTTCTGCTGATTATTTCATAAAAATATTCAAATATGTCTCGCTCGACATAGGTTCTATAATATTTTTATCTTCAAAATTTAAATTTTTGTCTCGCTCGGTACAAATTCTGTAGGAATTAAGTTATGCGATATAAGTTATATGATATTTTTCAGGTTATGTTGAGTGTTGAAAGTTTTGCTTTTTACGGCATAACTTATTAGGATGTGATGATACATATGCTGAAGCTAAACGCTGACTATGTCACTCGAAATCTGAAGTTATGTTTGTTTTCATATTATGTTGAGTGTTGTAGATTTTGTTTTGTCCGACATAACTTGTGTGATATTATGATACATATGTTGAAGCTAAACGCTTGATCGACATGTGATGTTATGATTAGGGATGCCAACGAATCGGATCTGGACCGGATCCTACTAGATCCAGATCCATTTTTCATACCTGAATTCAGATCCATCGGGTCCATAAAAATTTGATCCAAATCTGGATCCACCGGGGCCACGGATCGGATCTGGATCTACATGTACAAATTTTTGGCTTGCATAATATTCTCACATGTTGAAACTTTTATGACAAAATGAAACGCAATCTGACTGAAAAAAATGATTGAGTTCATTCAATCAACCTACACAAACATGATACCATTCTTCCAAAATACTGAACAAAGTTTTAGCATCACAAGAAAATAAAGACGATTGACTTCATTAGTGATGATGAACATGTTGCAACTTCGAGCTAATTTTTGGAGGCTTTAGTGATGCTCCACTTGTAGTTCTACTGATTGACTTCATTAGACAACATAAATTAATGTCAGTCATATATCAAAAGTCCCAGTTTTTTTTTTGCTGATCAAACAAACGAGAGAAAGATACTTAAAGCTTACGGCTAGCAGATTCAAGAAAGAGAAATATAAAGATGAGTGATAATTTTTTATTTTTATAGAAATGAAAATATGGGAAACTGCAGAGAGCATATAGGTAAAAGAAATGAAACTTCAAAGACAAATTATATGGTTGTGTGACTTGTGCCTTATCATGGTTCAACCTTTTACCAATACATAAATTATGAAGAAAAAAAAATACTTATAAAATTACATTCTAGGTTACGGATATATTTAATAAAAAATTGATCCACGAATCAGATTTGGACCGGATACGGATCTCAAATACAAGATCCAGATCCAGATCCGATCCGTCAGAAACGAATTCAGGTCCGATCCGGATCCGTTTGGTCCAAAATTTGAAGATTCATATCCTATAAAACGGATCTGAATCCACCGGATCCAAGATCCACTGCCATCTCTAGTTATGATACATATGCTGAAGCTAAACGCTTGATCGACATCTGAAGTTATATCACGCCAAAAGGGGTGAAGGGCAAAAATTAAAGACCACAAATTTGAGAGGTAAAAATTAAAAATTACCCTGATAGGGACATTTGTGCGAAAACCCTTTTCTATTATTATTATTATTATTATTATATATATATATATATATATATTATTTTTTTGATAATCCAGGTTTCCAGGCTTGCGCCTGACTACTTCACTGGTATTACCCAGACGTCCTGGAGATGATGGGACCGGTCCTTCAGCACCCCACCACCAGGTAAATCGCGGGATGTGCACACATGGTCAGTGTCTGCTTGCGTCCAACGGATAAATGCTACAAGGTTGACCACCCCACAGGCCCCATCCACAAGGCTTGGCGGAGACCGAACACACACTGCAACATGACCGCGCGACTTTTTAGCGCCCAGGCTTTATCACATGTATGTGCCCCGGAGGACGATATCCGGAGGGGAGAATCGAACCCTTTTCTATTATTGTATGGATTGTGAAAGTCGAGAAACATGATTCCCTAAATAAATGTGTCCACTTGTGTTGAAGTTTGGTACAACAATTACGTGTAGTGCTTGAATTATCTTTTTCTTTTTCTCAAACCTAATGTAATTTATAAATTTTAATCTTACACAGAAATATTACGCTCATATAACCCACAAATAGTTCCAAAATCTGCCAATTTAAAGGCAGTGTCATCGAATAACATTTCCAAACATATAAATCTTCTTTAGTCTTCAAATTCAATGGATTAGACTTTAAGTTCTAGGTTATTTTATTATTGTTAGTTATTTTTCTGTTTCTTTGAGTTTTTATCAATCATGGGTTTTTAATCATCCAGAAATACATAAATTTTATATAATGATCTATATATAGGTAAAACTATAGTTTATATTTTCTCTTAAAAAGTCATGATAGAAAGAGATGAAGTTCAAGAAAAACTAATCTCTTTATGTTGATATGTGTATTTTTCATTGTTTATTTAATATATTAACTATCTATCGAGCTCTTTTCCCTACTTTTCAAGAGCCACATTTTAATACTCTCTTTTTTAAAAAAAAAAGATCTTTAAAAAATGCCTCAACAACAACGACTACTACAAAAATAATAAGAAAAGGGGGAAAACGCACACAAACGTAATCTCTCTAGTAATTTTCCAAATAACCTGAGTTCGACGAACCACAAAGATGCCTAATTTTCTAAATATCCTCATTGATAACCAATTGAACTGCCCAAGCGGACTCAAAAAAAGCCAGGAAAACTAATTAATAACTCCATTAATTAGTTATTAATCAGAAAACTAATTAATAACTCCATTTTGAACCACAAAGATGCCTAATGAATAATCAGAAAACGAATTAATAATTCCATTTTGAACCACAAAGATGTCTAAGTATCTTTAAGTAAAAAATCAATTTTTTTAGCTATGAACCAAAATTTTTTGTACCATTTTCATATAATCCTAGTCTCAATGACAAGATAAGTTGCTTTTAAGAAAGTATTATTAGCTGACCAAAATGATTCATTTTCAAATGGTTGTTTCTTCCCTTTCTTCTGTAATTTTTTTCTCTTTTCTATTGAGTTTGATTGAAAAAGTTAAGTTTTGTCATTTGTTTGCCTAAGAGTCAAACCCGTAATTTTGGAAGAACCAGATAGAAATCGAAGACGCCTACTGTTATACTCTATTAAAGAAAGGATAAGTATATTTTATGTTTTAGTTATAGAGTTTATCATAGTGCAATTTTGGTATTTTCTATACGGAAGAGGGTCAAAAATATCTTTAAACTTCCAAATATTATGTACCGTACCCTTCATTATACTTTTCATTTAATTGGATCACTAATGATGCGCTATGACTCGTAAATACCCCTAATTTAGATGGTTGCCCACGTGGCAGCCTCAGAATGAAATAATTCTTCCCCTTTTAATTTAACCCAACCCCTAAATAAACATTTCACCCCTATCACTCTCTCTCTCTCTCTCTCTCTCTTTTCTCCCGTCGCCGACTTAACTCAACACCCTAGCTTCAACTCTGTCACGACTTTAGTGAAGTGGGATAGGTCATTGGCTTCGAAGGTAGAGCTACTTGTTGAAGTCGAGAAACACGATTCTCTAAATAAATTTGTCCACTTGTGTTGAAGTTTGGTGCAACAATTACGTGTAGTGCTTGAATTGTCCTCCCCTCAAATCTAGTGTAATTTACAAATTTTAATCATACACAGAAATAATACGCTCATATTCTTACCCAAATAGTTTCAAAATCTGCCAATTTAAAGGCAGTGTCATCGGATAACATTTCCAAACTTATAAATCTTCTTTAATCTTCAAATTCAAATGGATTAGATTTTAAGTTCTAGGTTATTTTATTATTATTAGTTATTTTTCTATTTCTTTAAATTTTTATCAATCACGGGTTTTTAATTATCCAGAAATACTTAAATTTTATATAATAATCTATATATAGGTGAAACTATAATTCATATTTTCTCTTAAAAAGTCATTATAGAAAGAGATAAACTTCAAGAAAAAATAATCTCTTTTTGTTGATATGTATATTAAAAACATCATTTTTTATTGTTTATTTAATATATTAAGTATCTATCGAACTTTTTTCTCTACTTTTCAAGAGCTTTTTTTTAAAAACATAATTAGCATTTTAATAGTTCGGCAAGGTCAATTCCAAATTTATCATCCGTGTCGAAATTTTGAAATATAAAATCTACAATTTACTTGATTAATTTATTCAGAAAGAAACCTGCCAGTCTTTCCAACCCTCTTTCAAGTCCTCTTTCAAGACCTATGGATTAGAAACGACAGGTATAGGTTGCTCAATCTGTCCAAACTCATAAGGCATACCAAAATAATAACCTTGGGGTAGATGTTTCCGAATGCATATTGCTTCGGATTTAATCCTTGCCAATCGGTTAAGGATATCTGAATTTATGTCTGGCGGCTCATCATTATTTACTTCGAATAAATCTTCAATGTATCAGTTAGCTCTTCGACTAGCGACCTCAGCAGATACATACTTGTCTTTCGATGGCAAAGACTGTGGCAATAATTGTTCCCATAATAGCGTCGCTGCCTAAATATTTATCCCATTTCAGCCGTTCGTTCCATTTGCTGTCTCCTGCGTTTCCTTCGCCGCCGCCTTCATTTTTGTTCCGGTAGGCCGAAAAGATGGAGCGGCAGGCGCGAGACCTGTACATCATGGAGCAACGGAGTATCAAGGATGACATGTTAGCGTCGGTACTTTTCAAGAGATACAATAATGTTTTCTCTTTTTTTAAAAAAAATCTTTAAAAAGTGCATCAGAAACATAATCTCTCTTTGGTTAAGTTTTGTTTTTTCCCCTTCTTTCTTTCTTTCTTGTTGGGACATCACATTCTTTATCGGCGGCCACTCCACTTTACAATAACTCTTTTTCCATCCTAAAAATTATCAAAGCTAGATTAAAAGTCCATAAAATCTAAAAAAATTGATGATTTTTAAAAAGAAATTCCAATGAATTCAATACACGACATCATTAAGAAGGGGAGAGAATCCAAAATACAACTGAGTTTTCAAGCTTCAATTTCATCGACAATCCATCTCTGGACAATTGAGAATTTACCATTTGCTAATTTTTTAATTAAAATATGTAAAATTATTTGGTAAAGCTTATTTTAAGATAATAATTCACTTACTAGTGTTGATATATTTTCTAACCTTAGCCGCAAACAACTATGTAACAAAAACGTGCTTATCTATTTATAGAAATACAAGACAGAAGAGTGAGAAGATAGATGTTTAAAAAAGAATAGAGAATGATTGACACCAAAATTCTAATACCTAAAAAATTTGCTTTCGATTCAAGAAACACATTAGAGATCAAAATAGGAAGAAGAAAGTAATATAAATAGAAAATCATATCAATTAGCTAAAAATAAGATATCAACAACTTAGCAGAAAAAAAGATAAAAGATAAAAAAGATCAGAGAAGAAAGATGAATAATCAGAGAATAAATTAATAACTCCATTTTGAACCACAAAGATGCCCAAGTATCTTTAAGTAAAAATTTAATTTTTTTAGCCATGAACCAAATTTTTTTGTACCATTTTCATATAATTTCAGTCTCAATGACAAGATAAGTTGCTTTTAAGAAAGTTTTATTAGCTAACCAAAATGATTCATTTTCAAAGGTCTATTTCTTCCCTTTCTACTGTAATTTTTTTTCTCTTTTCTTTTAGGTTTGATTGAAAAAGAAGCTTTGTCATTTGTTTGCCTAAGAGCTAAACCTGTGATTTTGGAAGTATCAAATAGAAATCGAGGACGCCTATTGTTATACTGTATTAAAGAAAGGGTAAAGTATATTTTATATTTTAGTTATAGAGTTTATCATAGTGCATTTTTGGTATTTTCTATACTGAAAAAAGGTCAAAAATACATTTGAACTTTCAAAGATCTTTTAGGCATACCCTTCGTTATGTTTTTCATCTAATTGGGCCACTACCGTTACATTATGGCTCGTAAATACCCTAATTTAGGCGGTCGCCCACGTGGTAGCCTCAGAACAAAATAATTTATCTCCTTTTAATTTAACCCGACGTCCTAAATAAACATTTCACCCCTATCACTCTTTTTTTCTCTCCTATCGCCGGCTTAACTCAATACCTAACTTCGACTTTTTCATGAGTTTAGTGAAGTGGCATAGGCCGTTTGCTTCTAAGGTAGAGTTACTTGTTGAAAAAAAAGTGAAATCATACCTTCAAAGCCAACGACCTATTCCACTTCAATAAAGTCGCGATAGAGTAAAAGCTAGGGTTTTGGGTTATGATGACAACAAAAGAGGAAAAAAGAGTGATATGGGTGCAACATTTATTTGGGGGGTCGAGTTAAATTAGAAGTGGATTGATTATTTTGTTCTGAGGCTGCCACGTATGTGACCATCTAAATTAGGGGTATTTACGAGTCATAGTGTAAACCGTGGTGGCCCAATTAGATGAAAAGTATAATGGAGGGTACGATAAACAATATTTGAAATTTCAAAGGTGTTTTTTTTATTTTTTTTTATTTTATAGTTTTCCGTTTAGAAAACCCCAAAACTGCACTATAATAAACTCTATAACTATACGTACCCTCTCTTTAATAGTATAATAGTAGGCATCCTCGATTTCTATGTGATTCTTTCAAAATTACAGGTTTGACTCTTAGGCAAAACAAATGAGAAAACTTAACTCAAAAGAACAGAGAAAAAACTTACACAAGGAAAGAAATAACCCTTTGAAAATGAATCATTTAAGTCAGCTAATCAGACTTTCGTAAAAGCAACTTATCTTGTCATTGACAATAGGTTATATGAAAATGGTGCAACAAATTCTGGTTCAGGACTAAAAAATTGATTTTTTTCTCAAAGAAGATACAACGTTAATTAGGCATCATTATGATTCAAAATGGAGTCCCTATATTAAGGGTCATTTGTATTATGGTTATTCATCTTTCTTCTCCAATCTCACAAGCATCTCTAAAATAGAAGGCATTTCCCACTTTCAAAGTCATTTCCCCTAAAAACATGGATATGGAAAGTAGTATCTACCCGAAATGAAAGTCCTAGCACTATTCTTTTTATCACCAATAGCGCATTAATTCGTATATATCCTTTGCTAAAAAACTCAATCCATACATTCTTTTATATACTTTCCTATTTTCTATGACATATTTGTTTTCATACATTTAGGACAATACCTTGAAATACTTTTCATTAAAACACTTGTGAGCACTGTAGATCATTTTGGATATGTGTTATATGCTATCAGTGTTAGAAGATTAACCAAAAGTCGTGGTGGGGATGTGTCAAGTTGAAGTGGTAACGGGATGCTCCAAGCTAAGAAACCGCTCGCAAGCACCAAACACATTGGGTTGTTGCTAAAGGTCGGACAATACAACTGTCTTTACAAGATACTCAGGGCGCCCAAGTGAAAGGAATGCAAATCTCCACTTAGCAAACTCTTCATCTAGACCTGCAATGTATTCTGTATTCGCACCTTCACTTGAGCTAGTGTCTCACCCTCATAGATAACCAAGGAAAAAGGTTTCCCTAGATACTGAATTTGCAGTTGGTATGCACTCCCTCCACTGAAGTGATAGACACGAATCAGACGATTGTTTTCTTCTTCAAGAATCTGAAAAGAACCATCAAACTGTGCTGCAATAGTCTGATCGAAGCTCGAGGTGGACTCACCCGGCGATTTCTGGTGCATATCATCCACTAAAGATTCAGCATCAACTTCTTCGTCCTCCTCCTCGTTGGGTAAAAGAAATGGAACATCCTGCAACTCGTCATCCTCCTCCTTGCTATCCATCTCGAACCCAAACCATGGTAACAATGGCTCACCATCATCGCCGTCGTCATTACCGCCACCGGCATTGTCCAGAAAAATATTAGTCCTTCTTTGTAGCCAATTCAGTAAAACAAGAATTTTTGACAGATACCAAATACGAAACTTGGTAAGCACAATCATAATCCATAGTGGTAACCAACCCTAGCATTTTTCACCTTTGATACTCCTAAAATTATACTTTCGTTGCCTCAATTTGGTTCCAGAAAAAAATAATCCTCCTCCTAATTCCTTGGTGATGGACCTGGTAACTCTCTTTACCTTACTTTTTTCTCTCATTTTGGTTGTTATTTAATTTATTTAGTTTTTTTTTTCAGCTGACCCGTTTGTCCATCAAGCATTTGTTGTTAAGCTACTTAATTTGGAGACGAGCTATAGAAAAATTTATAGCTTTGGAGAAAAGAGCTCTCAAATTCCTTGTATAACAATTCAAACATATTTCTTGTCGTTGGAGCTTTCTCTTTTTTCAGCCCAAAAAATTTAACATGTGGTTAAGCATGAAAAATCTTCAGAATGTCTATGTTTTATTTTTTATCAGCTTTTATCGTCCCATAAACCAGTAGAAGTAAAATATGTTATCCTACATAGGAAGAACCATACTCTATTTACAACTCGTGAGAATTTGGTACTTAGAGAAGTTAAGAAGTGAAGACAAATATTGATCATGGGATTGGGATTGATGTTGCGTATGAGAGTGAGGGTGTGTTGATAAAGCATGATAATTTTTCATCGAGCCAGGCTATTGTGGACTCAAAACCTTTTAGGAATTTGATGAAAAACGATAAAAATATGAGAGGCTATCATATTTTGGAATTTATTCACTTTTGGATTGTCTTCGTTCTTACAGGGGTGTTGTACTGTGGTATGTTTATTTTTTCTTAATTTACTGATAATTTTTATGTTTTAGTTCTTTAGATTAATTATTAAGTGAAAATTCTAACTCTTAATATTATTTTTTTATCAGGATTTTTGTGATGGAGAAATGCATGTGTAACATGCAAGGATCAATGTGGCATTCTAGTGTGAATTCTGATATTTTGTTTTTAGGCATAACCGAAAAAAATTGTATTGTCTAGTTTTAGTTTTTTGGAGCTGTTGGGGGGCTATTTTTGTTTGCGGGATATAATTGTCTTTTAATTTAATGAAAGTTACTTTTGGGTTACAATTATTCTATTAACTTCTTCTTTCACATAGTGAAGGAACAAAATACAAACATGATATCACATACAGTTTGTAGTAATCTTATCAACTTGCGCATTCAAACATTTACTCCATCTTATTTTGTACCGGGTTAAGTCCAAAATTATAACTATGTAGTGTAGGCTTGGGTTGATTCCAAGTTGATATCCAAAGAAAGGGAGCTTCAAGTACACCGGGTCTATTATCCAAGGGAATAGAGAGATTGATGACAATGTCACAAATCGTATTGGGTCATGGTGAATGAAATGGAGGTTTGCATCTGCAGTATTGTGCGATAAAAAGGTGCCACCAAAACTTAAAGGCAAGTTCTATAGGGTAATGGTTAGACCGACCATGTTGTATGGGGAGTAGTGTTGGCCGGTCAAGACTTCACACACCCAAAGATGAAAGTTGCGGAGATGAGGATGCTAAGATGGATGTGTGGTCATACAAGGGGGGATAAAATTAGAAATGATGATATCAAGGACAGTGGGAGTGGCCTCGGTGGAGGATAAAATGCGAGAAGCTAGGTTGAGATGGTTCGGACATGTGCAGAGAAGAGACACAAATGCTCCAGTGTGGAGATATGAAAAGTTGGCTATGGACGGGTACATGAGGGGTAAAGGTAGGCCGATCAAGTATTGGGGAGAGGTGATTAGACAGGACATGGCGCAGGTGCAACTCACTGAAGACATGACCTTAGATAGGGTTATGGAGGACACGTATTAGGGCAGAAGGATATTAGTTAGTCTAGTGTAGTCCTACCTACGCTTACAAACTGGTAGTTATAGTATTATTATTGTAGGCTCGCTTAGTCTATCGTATTGTCATAATCCCTTATTTACTTGTATTAGCTATTGCTTCTTTTTGTTTTTTTCTTTTTTAGAATGCGTTGTCATGATTTACGCACATTATGTGTCACTTTGCTTGGGCTTGGGCTTGGGCTTGGGCTTTGTCTTGAGCCGAGGGTTCTCGGAAACAGTCGTTCTACCTACCAAGGTAGATGTAAGTTATGTGTACTATCTATCCTTAATAGACCCCACACTAGGTTTGTTGTTGTTGTACTCAATAATATCTATTAAGACCCCACACTAGGTTTATTGCTCATTTTCGTCCCTCGGTTGGCTAGGGTTTTCTCGCACTGCATTTTCTGTTGATGCTTCGTGATTTTTTTGGTTCTGTGTTGATTGAATTTGCTTTGTATCAGTGTTTAACATGAGAAATTCCACATTGATTGATGGCCCATACATCTACTCCTGAAAACGTTAACATTGCTTCAAATGAGGATATACTTCGAACACGGCTTCTCGTATCTTATTTCATCCTAACGATTATACACATCCATGTCATCCTTTATATGTGTAATCGTCTGATCTATTTGCATTTTCGCTAGTTTCTGAGTTGTTTGATGGTACTTGCTATGGCAGTTGGCTTAGATTTCTTTTGATTCCCCTATGTATTAGAAACAAACTTAATTTTATTCATGGAACCTATGAGAAACCATCTCCAGACTCTCATGTCCTTTTTCAATAGCAAAGATGCAATCATTTGGTTGTTGCTTGATTAGGTAATTTTGTGACCAAAGACATTCATAAGTCTGTTATGTATTCTGAATTTGCTAAGGTCATTGAGTGAGTTAGAATATAGGTATGGAAAGGGTGATGGGGCATGAGTATTTGAGTTAAAAAAGGATTTAGCTCACATTTCTCAGGATGCACTTGATATTGCATCTTATTTCTTAAAATCAAACAATTGTGGGATGGACTCTCTCTTCTATTTCTCTAAACAAATGCAACTGTCGCAATGGTGTTAAATCTGAGGAGGCATAGTCCAAGTTAGGAGTAACACCCACATTATGAAGCCATAAACGCAACGTATAGTATCCTTTTCAGTGATGGAAAGCGAAGACAAGTGTCCACCTCTTCTCATTTCCCCTGAGAATCAGCTTCCTTTCAGACTTCTTGCCATACTGGTGCCTCTAAGCATTAACGGACTCCCAGAGTGAACTTTGATTCAGAGAAATCAAATCTCTTTTGCAAATACCGTAAGAGACCTAGGCATAGTATAGTATTGAGAAATGCCACAGGCTTCATGGTTTTCCACCTAACTTCAAGTTCACCAAGAATCCTGTTTCTAAAAAGGTTGCTGCCAATGCTGCTTTTGAATCTCCTGGTTCTTCATCAGAACAACTTGTTCCCTTTACTGAGAGTGATCAGCTTAATGCCACTCCTGATTTGACCAAAGATGTATAATCTCAACTGAGTAATCTCACATCACACCTATCTCATCTCATTCACTCATGGCTTCTGCACATTTTGTTGGTAGGATTGCCACTCATAGTATTTTTCTCAAACCTTTTATGTTTTCACAAGTAAATAGTTTTGAATGTTTACTAGACGCTGGAGCAGCTCTGTTGAGTCTTCATAATTAAGATGGGAATTTGTAACAATATTAATATTAGATTTTGGAGGAGCAACTGACAAGAGTAGTTTTCTGCTGGTTGAGAGGGTGGTGTAAGGGAAAGTTGCTAGTATGATTAGTAGTACCGTAAGAAGAGAAGACGAAACTAGGTTAGCCACTAATTGTTTGTTTGCACAAACTAAGCTAGGATTAAGAAGATTGAAAGAAACTTGACTACTATATATAGGAGACAACCATAGGCTTCTTAGTTCCATTCCTTAGGGTTTATTTTTACCTTATTTGTGTTGGATTAGGATTTCCCTTTTCTTTTCGTTTTCGGATTATTCATGTTCATTAAAGACTACGGACTGCATTAATTTTCCAAATATCCCCCTTGATAACCAATTGAGCTGCCCAAGCGGACACGGACTGCATTAATCACTTGTCCTTAAGTTGTTGATTTCTCAGCTATCATATAAGTAATAACAATGATTTAATTAATTAGTGATAATTAAGCTTGTTAAGGCATACCGCTAAGGTTTTGAAAAAAGTGTTTACAATATACATAAACTTAAGTATATATCTTCTAAAAAATATTTTTTGATGTGGCTGTTAATCTTGAAGTGGCTATTAAGAAATATACAAACAAGGACAATTCAAACATGTCATTAAACAGATCAATGAATCTTCAAAGCAGATAAAAGATTGTCTAGAATCACTAAGTCAAGAACAAAAAGAAAGAAGCTTTGTCAAGATTATCGGGACCAGCCCTTACCCCAGCCTAGAGGCCCATTATGTTTCCATCCTACTTTCGTGGCGGAGCTAGACATTTACATATTGGTTGGACCAAACTCAATAATCGTCGCAAAATCCTATAATTGTATTTAGATTTACACTAATAGCTTGTTTGGAACTTTGAATGGTCATTATATAACATTTCAGAACGCATAGTATCGTAGTGTTTTGATGAAATAATATGTTTGGATAGATTGTGTCATTTTCCATCATTTCATAAGGCACACAACAACAAGGCTACACAACAACAGTACGAACAATAATGTTACAATATTACAAAGAAAAAGTATGGTACATGATAGAGTTGGTTGGATAAAGAACAAAATAGGATTAAGAAGTAGTAAGTAAGGGCAAGATAAGAAGAAAAAAGGTAACGACGTGATTATACCAAATTATCGTTACATAACAACGAATTTAATAATACGATACAATAAAATTAAACAACAATGAAACAAACATTATATTAAGAGTAACAATATAATAGGTAACCATCCAGACAAGCTGTCAATATGTAATTTTAAAAAATCCAAACTTCACTTACTAATACCTAATATCATAATTCTAAAATATAGAACCAATAAAATTTAAATTATGACTCTTTCATCTCTATAGTTATTGTACTTCGTTTATACGGTTAATCTTTGATTTAACTATACATAATCTTATGACGTTTTGACCTCCCGGGGAAGCAAAAGAGTTTATTATTCTAATATGTCAATGTTTGATCATTAATTTAATTTCAGCTTAATCTTAGCAGTAAAATTTACACTCGAAGTTTTGACTAGAAATGCACAAATCAAATAGTAAGAGATTATTCGCTTCTCTCTCCAGTATACCGAATTGTTCTCTATTTTATGCTAATTACTAGTGAATTTGTGGAGCGCGGTCTTTAAAAAAAAAAAATACTGTGTAATTATTATTATATTTTTCTAATGAAATGGATCAATCTTTACTCATTGATTAATTTTATATTTTCTCTATTATTCAACTTGTAACACTAACAGTTATTTAAATTATATTTTCCAGATGAATACCAAATAATAAAAGAAAACTCAACAAATTCAATATACAAATTACCCTCCTTAGTTTTGACCTTCCCATCTCACATGTCAGAGTTTCATGTAATTTTAAATTCTCTATCTTAATTATTTCAGAAAATGTTATTCTTCCTTGAGTAATCAAATCACTTCTCCTTTCACTTCTTACTAATCTTATAAAACCTTTTAAGAATCAGTTTCTATCTTATATTCAACAAAATATATCATATGTTGTAATCTGTAGTACATATATTTTTTCCTTCTTTCCTTTTCTTTCTAATATTCATAGTCCTTTAGAAAATGTTATATTTCCTTGAGTAATCAAATCAATTCTCCGATCACTTTATATTAATATTATAAAAGAATTCAAGAATCACTTTATATCTTGACGTATTCCTCATTGCTCATTTATTAATACTATTTACCTTATTTAAACTAAGAAAAAAACTTTTAATATAAACATCAAAAAATTATTCCTCTGTAAATGATGGAAAAAATAAATGATGAATATTCAGAGAAGAATCGAAATTTCACTCTTGAGGAAGAATGTGAATAGAGACAGTTTACTTTACTAAATTATTTTTATTTATCTAACTCAGCATCTTTGTAATTCTTCAAGTAGTAATCTCGAAGGGTTCATATTAACAAACCATCTGTAATGATCAGAACTGTAATTTTACATATCATTAAACAATTTTTATATGGATTAAACTGTATTTTGAGAACTATAAATTAATTTTACATTCTCATATTTTATTATGGGGCTTATTAAAAATTGATCCGCATGGCAGAATACATACTTTCCTAAGCAGCATCAGCATGCGTATCCATTGGATTCCTTCCTCGACCTGCTTTCATTTTCGAAGATATCCCGACCAGTAGACACGAAAAGTTAAATTCTATATTGAAGGAGAAAGATGAACTATATTTCAAAATAATGTAATTAATATATTTTTAAAATAAAAAGGAACAAAGACAACTTGAAATCACTTTTTAAAGAAACCTTCTATTCATACCTTGATGAAGCCAAACCAAATGCTCTTATCAGTGGCTATTGCACTACAAAAGTATAGCATAGCCATTACGGCTCAAAACAATTTTTTTAAATAGAAACAAAACAAAAAAATTATAATAAATTGCATTTAGGTGTGAGTTTAAGGTGTCATAAACTTGTAAATAATTGGGGTTATAAACATAAAAGGCTTTGTTATGGATATTAATAATATTAATTAAGAGTTATGAAGATGAAGAGGTTTATAAACATAAAAGGCTTTGGAGTTATGGAGATTAATAATATTAATTAAGAGTGAAAATTATGAAAATGAATAGGTATGTATTAAGAGTGAGTTATGAAGATGAAGAGATATTTATTATAAGATGACTTTAAAAAGGAAAATAATTGAAAAAATGAAGAGAAAAAAAGCCAAAAAAGTCAAAAAAAGATGAATGGGATCTTTGACAAAAAAAGAAGTGTCACATCATTCTTCTTTTACTAGCTTTACGATAGGTGCAAGGGGTTATCTCCATCTCCTTCTTTATAAGTTATAACTTATAACTAAGGCTTCACCTCTATAACATTCAATAAATAGATTGAAAACATTTATCACATCCTTTATGGAACGAACGACAAAGGAGGCCCGTTTATTCAGAGTCGTATAAATTAAAAAAATTAAGTAAAAAAGATTAAATAAAGAGAACAAAATTTCTCTAACCTCCTGAAGTCTCACTCTCCTAAAGTTACATGTGAACACCAACATTAAAGCTAACTCAAACTTTCACCTCTCTATTTCCTTAGACAGCAATTGTATTGTTTCTATAATTGGTGGACTTAGGCTGAAAAAGCCCCATACAAACTGGCAATTGCCACCAGTTAACTCTGTTGCAGCATTCACTGTTTCCCAGCAGCTTTCCTAGCAGGGATAGCAGAATCCTCATCATCTGACTCGACATCTCCATACTCCCACATTGCAAGTCTCTTTTCCCGTGCTTCTGTTTGATACTTCTCCAATTCATCCAGAGCCTGTTGTTTGTCCTTGGGCTCCCACCTCTTTCTTTTCTCCATCCTAGCAAGTCCTTCCTGAAAATTTTACAGGTCCCTTGTTAAAATACCGCCAGCACAAACAAAAAAATAATCCTCAAGTAGGGGGCAGAGAAGAATGGAAGCAGGTGTATCAAAACCCAACTATACCAGATAAAAGATACTCTAGCTAAACTTCAAGTTTTATCGATTGGGACGACATAAATGGAATTTGACTAAAATAATGTCGAATCATAATTAAAGTAAAAGTGGCTATAACTTCGAACCTTTAGCAAGGTAGCATTTACGCTGACATCACTTTCAGGATCAACCAAAGTCACCAGAAAGATTGTCCCTGTTCCTTGACCTTTAACTTTTCCACCTGAAGTGTCTTTTTCCTCGATAACAGCTCTAAATTCCTTGGGCCCACTTAGAAGAAGCTCACTTAGACGGTAAGCTGCCTCCTGACCGTAATCATCATCTAGCCCAGGAACTTTAACATGAGCAAGACTGCAGAGCTGAGCAAGACCAGTACTGGAAGACACAGATGCATCAAGAGGCCGCAACTGACTGTAAGAAACAATTTCTTGGTTTCCATAATCAACGTAGAAAACTTCAAACTTGTCGTTGGAAGATTCCACAGCAGCGCGGGGAGCATTGACAATCTTAACACATTTTGAAGGGGGGAAATCAGAAAAAAAGAATATGATATGACAAGCAAAAATATAACATAATAAAATCACCTATATCCTTCAGAAGACATGAAACTTCTATAACACACAGTAATGAACCAACAAAGATATGCACTGCATTGGCTAAAGAAAAAAAGGTTTAGGAGACAACTAGATGGTGAACGAAGTTCAATTCACGAGAAAGTACAGTTTAAGCAAATGGTTTATTTGATTGCTGGAAAAGCACACATCCAAACTTTATTTGATGCGAGAAAAATAGCAAGTGTAATTTTTTAAGAGAGGTAGTAAATTGTAATTTTGAAGATTTAACGGTTTGACTTCATACAACTAGCCAGATTAGTAATTTCTATTTACATTATAGCATACACAAAGTTAGGGTACTCAGTAATCAAGTCAATATCTTACTGTTTAATTCAGAGCCTTATGGAACTACATAATAAATAAAATAAAGAGTAATAGGATTATTGGATCACTTACCATTGCTCGGTTCCATGAATTATCAGCACTGAATTGAGCAAGAACAATATCACCCTTCTTCGGATTAAAGGCACCAATTACAGGAGCCTCCTGAAGACTTAGAGAAGCAAGTTGCTTCTGAATGGCGGCTACTTTCTGGTCAGAAACCAACTGAACATAAAATTTGCCCCCACCCAAAACTTCGGTGACTGTGACCTGAGAACATAAACGTGTAAGAGTATAGAAGTCGAACAATCATAACACAAAACTAGTATTCACAAAGAATCCAGATGGTAAATTATGGTAAACAATAATTTACTGAGAAGTACTAGATCTAGTTACTTTACCTTCACCTCTTCTTTTTGGCGCCTTTCTGCTGCTCCACCATTACTGGCAACTTCCTCTCCCTCAACATAATTCTCCCATATCTATATCGAGGTACTTGTTAATAAATAGTAAAGGACAAATCCATGTCTAATAAGTATAATAGATCTTGCTCTTGCCTTCAATTTCTGCCCTTTGGCAGCCTTTTCAGCTTGCATTAGGAGGTGAACTTCTGGGATTCTATCAGCTCCAAAAGATGTTTGAAGCCTTGCTAAACCAGCTTCCAGTAGTGTCACTGCCACATTGGATCTCGATTCCCATAATGTGCCAATGAAAGTCCCTGTTCTATCAACTGTTTCCACCTCGATCTATGTAGAAGGAAATAGGAAAGAAATAAGAGAGAAATTCAAATGTAGATCATTACAATGTAAGAAAGAAACAATGTTACCTCGACATCCCTCTGCATTATCTTCCGCCTCATCAAGGCAATGGCTTCCTCAGAGTAGGGTTCATCACGACCTGGGCATCTCACTCCAGAAATAGAGAAAGCAATGCTGCAAGTCTCCTTGGGAATGAACAGTTTGAATCTATGACCACTGAGGACATATTCTACTACAGCAGACATCCTCCTGTTACGCTGCAAGAAAGGCAAAAAGTCTCTAGCTTTCTTTGACGATGCCTGAAAGTAAAACAGAAAAAGTTAGCAATTTCCTTAGCGCCACATAAAAAGAGAGAATCAGTGACAATGATACTAACCGTTAGCAAATCTGTTACATGCATCACTGGAGGTTCTTTAGGAGAATGGATGCCCTTTTTCCCATTAGTAGCACGTGATTCTGCTGACAGAAGGGCATCATAATAGTTTGAACGTTCTTCAAAATCACGATGTCTAACAACAGTAGCAAAACCGCGGGCAACCAAAAGCTCAGCAACATTCACTCCAGGCAACTGGTTGCCTGCAGCAGATGGAGCGGGTGATGCATCATCCCCATCCTTGGATGCTAGGAATACAGTTCCAAAATCCATCACCCTTGAATCTGCGCCACTGGCGGGAGCAGCAGGTCCATCTGCCATGCTGACCTTCCGAGAGTACTCCATTGAAACATGCACCTGCAAGGATATAAGGTTCGTAAATCATCTCCTTCTGATTCTGTAACTCTGAAATCAGAAGAGGAGATATCAGAAAAGATAGCAATACCTGACTTCCGATAAGGCGATTTCTCAAAAATTCCTTTGCTTCACGAGCATAGGGAGCAGGCTTTTCATCTCTACGAGGATTCCCCATTTTAGGAGCCCTAATACTTGAAAGATTGACTCTTCGTTCTGCTGATGGATCTCCAAATGGCAATGAATCATCAGCTATAACAAGACAATCTCCGCTGACAACCTCAACCACCTAAAAAAAAGCCAAGCACAAAATATTAGAACAGAGAGAGGGATAAAGATTTAAAAAGAAAAACTTAAACAACCCTTTGACTCATAGCTACCTTTCCTGTGAAATTTTGGTCATGAATAGCCTTGGAATTTGTTGCTGGGGCTACATAGTTTGTCCAGATTCTTAAACGAGTCTTTTTGGCCTCAAGCTCGGCATTTTTCAGCTTCTTCTTGGCTTCAACTTCAAGCATGTTTGCACTCCAATCAACGTATTTAGCATAACCCTATGCCAAATGAAAGGGAATGGCACTAACTTTAGATTAGATTGACCTTAAACGTTTTAAAACCAAAAACATATTATACATTTCCTTTTCTAGAATTAGGAGGAACTAGCTGATCACCATCAAGTAAGTTAACTGATTGCAAAATTAGAGATGAACGAAATAAACAATCTTTATGCTACTACTTCAATTTCATTAAAAAAGGGAAGTAAAGAAAGTTAATACATTTAGGTGAAAGTGGATCCCTTGCTAATCCACATAAAGAAACCAAGAGATGGTACAAAATGAGACTATTGTAGGAAGCAGGTACATAATGCACACAGATGCATAATGTTGAAGACTGCATTTGTACCATTAATGACCAGCAAAATGAGAGGACTACTAACTGCGTAACTGAACAAGATATTGAAGCATATCGCAGCATAAAAGCAGAGCCTTCAGAATTAGAGAAAATCTATCAGTAAATAAATAATCTTTACAAGAGACAACCAACAAGAAAGGTCCATCTAAGCTTATAACAGTTTCCAATTTCCAGGACAAACCTATCATAAAAAGACAGAAACTGTTCCAGTTACATTGACCTTTTAAAAAAAATTAGTTTCTTATTAGACACAGAAATAATTAGTCCAACAGCAGTAGTATGCCTATCACGTACATTTTCAATAAGCTCCAATCCCAGGTCCTTTGCTGATTCTCCATCAGGGTAGTACACTGAACCAATTAGATTGCTATACTTGTCAACACCCTCCAGAACAATTCGAACCTGTATGTTAAACTACATTAGAAAAAGAATAAACAGGAAACACAAATCATTAAGAGTTAACAATTAAAATCTCACATCTCTATTTAAGACACGAGTTTCGGTAAAATGCTTTGCTTCTCTGCCATATGGATCAGGAGCAACTTCTGTTACAGATGCTGCTGAAGATGCCAGCCTCTGCGCTGATGTCGGAGTTGCACGAGGTTCAGTAGTTGATTCTCCATTTGGTTCATCAGAGGTAATACTAGCATTGATAATAGTCTCTGATGGTGCTCTTCTTCCCATAGTTGGTGCCTGTTTATTGAAACAAAAGGGTAAACGAACTGGTAAAGTAAAAAAGAGCTGGTCGTAAAGAAAATTTAACTTGTATTGCATTGACCTGTATTCCAGCAACGAACACTTGGATGAACTGGAAGTCTGGAAGCAAGTACACTCGCAGCGTACTTCCATCACGAACCTGCTCAACAAATGCTTCTATAAGCTTACCTTTACTTTGCTCCAATAGGCCCATTGCATCAAAGTTACTAGCATCACCGATCGCAGATGGAGGTAGATTCCTAATAGCTGCCTCAGAAGCACCAGGTGCCTGAAAACAGCAGTATGCCAGGAATTACTACGCACACAAAAAGCTTGAAATGGAATGAAACTATAAGAATACATAGGCACCAAAAAGGGAGAGGTAAACGACTTCTTAATGATCCAGTCCACAGAAAATATCATAAAGCTTGGAAAGATATTGCTGTGAAGTTAACAATATCTGTTTTTGATCAAGTGAAAAGGTGAAGTATATTCGTCCAATAACAAAAACACATCAGAGACAATGAGAAACGCACCCTACTCCAACGACCTAGACCTTGTTGTTTGGCTTGTTCTTCAGCATCTTGAAGTGGTTTTAAATAGGGGTTAGCATCTTTCTGTTGGCCCTGCTCCCTGACCTGGTTCCAACAAAATTGATCATTTAATGAAACTAGACACAGTGGGAAACAAGTCAGCTGAGAAACAGAGAATTTAACACCAATCCAACCTTGGCCCAGCCAGCAGCAACAACAAGCATGGAAACATTTTTGTCACCAAGAAAAACAGTGCCATATTCTCGCCCTATAGAAGGTACAGTGTATTCCACCTTGAAAGTGACCTCCTAAAGAAAAAAAAAGGATGCATTCAGTCTTATAATACCAGAAAGAGAACAACAACAACAACAACATACCCAGTGAAATCCCACAACGTGGGGTCTGGGGTAATACCAGAAAGAGAAGTTATATATAAATATATACAAGTTAGAATGATCAATGCAACGGCACCTTTCCGATGCAAATCTTCCTTAAGAAGTCTCTGCTTTGCCATGCAAATGGCTCATCCACTCCACCACGACGTGCCTACAAGTGGAAAACTAGAATGAGCAATGAAAAAAGCGATAAGATACAGGAGCAAGTTGAAGATATAGATCATCAAAAACGTAAGGCTTATTAGTGTGTGCCATACCAATCGTGGAGCCATTAGAGATGCTAAGGTAATAGATTTTTCAGGGGGAATTTCAGCCTTGGAACTACCCATTATCACCAAACTGTCACCGGAGGGAACAGCTTTCACTCTTCCCTTCAACCATCCTGTTGATGCCATTTTCAACTGCTAATTGCCTGAGATTAACCATCCAAGTTAGGAACAAAATTCGATCGAGGCAGGTATCAAAAGCAAAAAGCGCAAAAAAGTTTTAAGGTACACATTGGGGCTTTAAGCGCAAAGAGCAAATAGAGTGTGGGTTTTAATGAAAAAAAGCAGGAAAAAAACAAATATATATATATTTAGTCCAAAGCTAATAATTACAAGCATGATTAACAAATATATGGATAAAGAAATTGAATTTTTTTACGATAAGCTAAAATATCAATTGTTTAGTGTCGCCTCTTCGAGAAACGCAAGGAAAATTGTCTTAGAGCCGACACTGAAGCAATCAAGTCGAGGCGAAGCGCTCAACATGTTTTGAGCCTCAGGGCTTAAGAACGCGCATCCAATTAGACATGCAGAAAAAAAATAAGCCACAGCCACACTTTCCAAGGGCCCTCTTTTGGTACAGAAAAATTGAAACTTTTAATATGAGTAAGTAAAGTAAATCAAAACTAAAAATACAGTATTGGTAGAATAACGAGATTTTACATTCACAAAGTAAATGAAATAAAAGAAAACAAATTCGGTTATAGATCTCTGCAAAACTAAAGATTGCTAAATAAAAAAACCACCAAATCTCAGCCTTAATAATGCAAGCGGTAATTAAACAAATATAATAAAGTTTCAAGCGAATGTCAAAGTAGTCTTCTCTATAAACATGAACAAAACGCTTACTTGTTTGTAGTAGTTATCAATGTGAATACGCTCTAAACACATACGTAAATCTTCAAACCAGTAATTTGAATTCGTTATGCATGTACAACAAAATAATCAACATAGAAAATAACGAAATATTCGATTGCATCAGCAATACGTTCAATTGTAAAAGTAAGTTAATTTGAATGCGGAAACATGTACGAGCGATAATTAAATATGCACGATCCAATAGCGATACCTAAACGATCAGCGCTGAATGGATCGAGAGAAAGCAGAGTAACGTACGGATCTGAGAGCAAATCAGCTAACAAATCATGTAAAATTAAATTTCTTCAGAACGACGGTTAACGGAATCCGACGAGCGGCGAGAATGCAGATGCTGTGTACGGAGGCTGACGGCGGATCAGATCGGGGAAAATTTTATTTTAGATAAAAAATCCTAATTGTAGAGTGAATTTATATGTGAATGGGGGGGCATACATGGGAAATGAAAGCAAGATTCACCTCCTTTTCGGGTCAAATTACCTAAAATGCCATATTAGTTTGTCTATTGTACGGTAATTTGAGATCTAGTAAAAGAATACTACCTCGGGTTTTCTGATTTTGTTAAAGAAGGTTAGTTGAAAAAACTGACTGTACTTGGACCCGATTAGGACCAGGCGGATATTTCGTAGTTATGACGACGACGGAGTGACACGTATGACTATTCTGCCAATAAGATCTTGCCATGTCACTTAGAGGCGTTACTTTTGCCAATTCAGCAGCAAACAATGGGCTCTTTCATTCTTTTTTTTTTCTTTTTACCGCGATTTGTGGGGTTTAATCTTTTATTTACTTATGTAAATCGAGAAACACGATTCTCTAAATAAATGTTTTTCACTTGTGTCGAAGCACGTTGGCAGGTGTATGGTACAATAATTACGTGGGTGTTTGAATTGTCTAATTTACAAATTTTATTATTACACAGAAAATTTGTGTTCGTATTTGGTTTCAGTCTTTTTTTTTTTTTTTGGGAGGGGGGGAGAGGGGCGTCCACAAATAGTTTTAAAATCTCCCATTTTTTATTTTCACTAAGGCTCCGCCTCTCTATCTTTACTTCATTCTTTTTTTAATTTCTCGTCAGATATTCTATATCCGAATGCGAGCCCAATTAATTCAAATTTGTTTAGCGTACTCTCGGTTTTAACCCAATTAACTTCTCTGGATCTAAATTCAGTTTAGCTCATTAATTACCATCCAATACAGTATAACTTCCTTTTTAAAATAAATAAATAAATCAGAGATTTTTTAATTCTCATAATTATCCTACACGGATGAATTCATCGTAATTAAATTAGTTTTACGCTGAAATTAATTTACTACAATCCTCATCTTTATCACGGGGCTATTATCCGACCAAAATAAATGTCGCTAAATCCGGAAAGGATGCCTCTACGCCATTTAACATTATTGATTATATTGATACATCTTTATGTAGTTAAGGTTAAACTAAGCATCACAAATCACAATGAAAGAATAATCAGTATATAAAATACTTAATCCCTTTTTGCGCTTTCTCATAACTAAGCTCATCCTTTGATTCGCTTTCTCATAACTAAGCTCAGTTCTTTGAATCAAAGGTTGAATGAAATCAAATCTCTTTTAGATATCAAAATTTAAATTAGATAGGATAAATAAATGGATCTATCTTTCTATTATGTAATCCTGTTCTCAGCGAAACTAGTAAGCAAGTCCAAGCCCACGTAAGAAAATCTATTGGATCTATCTTTTAAACATGCAGATGAGTGTTTGTTGTCAATCTCAATCCTTCAATTTTCGAATTGGAATAAGGAATTTCATGTTCATAATGACACATCACTTTATGCTATTGAATATATGTTAGTGCAAAAGGGTTATTTAATCACTCCATCTACTTTAAAATCTAGTGAATTGTCTTAATAAAATGACACATTACACATATTAGAGCTGGCAATTTCAGTTCATATTTAGAAAATCAGCCCATTTTACTCACATTTTAATGAGTTGGTTCACTTGTATTTCAATTGGGTAAATATAGGCTTCGATCTATTTTTCGCCCATAAGAATATGAGCAAATATGGGTAAAATATGTATATACATATATGGAGTCACTAGACTCGGTAACATATCTTTTACCTAAAAATATGAAGAAAAAAAAATTCTTAACAAATTTGAGAGAAAATATTTTTTGTATACCTCCAACTAAGCCTATCAAATGGGTCGGGTTGGGCCATTAAAACATGAGCCACACAGGGGCCGATTCAGAGCCGGGCTTGGGGAGGAGAAAGGATGCCCGGCCAGCCCCCTACCTGGATAGGGGTACATCGTGGACTTACTGAGCGGGGTCGGGTTTTATTTAATGGGCTGGATTTTTTTCATGAACCTATTATATTCTAAAAGTTATGAATTCATATATACTATTTTCTTATAATTTTAGTGAATATTTACATAAAAATTTATGCTACGCGTTAGAAGTATTGGATCGAGACAAAAGTATCGTAATATATAGTGGATCCGCCCTGTTGTAGTGTAATATATAATCATAACAACACTTTATATATTAATATAATAAGGAATATTTATACTTTTTAAATTTTTTTCTTTTTTTTTATAGTAAATACTGACATATTTTTAGTACATAACCATGAAAACTAAAAATAGCAAAAATATATTATAACAACTCGCGTACGACATATGAGTTAAGGTGAGATATTTAAACAATGGAAAGTTTTTATTGAACTAACATAAAGTTGCACACTTATTTCAAATAGGGTGATAATTTAATTATAGTTGCAAGTAACTTCTTTACTATTACGAAACATAGATGGAATTAAAGATTTGACTCATGAAATAGTTTGAAATGGGTCGGGTCGGTGCCCCAGTGGGCCATCACCCGGGCTTACTAATGGGACGGGCTACGTGGTTGTCCACCTTATCCGGCCCAGCCCCCAAAATGTTCACCTAGTCCCCCTACCCCTCTTAGCCGGTTCTGTTCTCGGCCAGTGGCGGGCAGGGCTTACCAGGCTGGGTCTGGGCCGACCTAGCCCACTTGACAGGTCTACCTCCCACCCCACCGCTTACACTTACCCCCACTCCCTTGTCTCTTACCTGCCTACTTACTCAACCCCCTGCCTCTACGCCACCCCTTACTCCCCCTCCCACCTACCCTCACCCGACTTACTCTCACCCTCCGGATTTTTATTTCGTATATTTTATTTTACTTTTATGAAAAAAATTCCTAACCCACACCGCACCCTACCCGCCCCCCTCCTCCTAATTTTCAATTTCATATATTTTATTTTATTTTTATAAAAAGTGAGAAATTTTTTCTTACCCCCTCCCCGTGCCCCTCCCATCCCCAAATTTTCAGATTTGTTTTCTTATCCCAGCCCCCCAAATATCATATATTTTAATCATAAATATATATATAAAAAATTAATTTGAGTAAAAGAAAAACTTATAAATATTATACTTGAAGTAATATTAAACTTATATAATATAGGCTAACTCATAACCAACCCACCTATTTATCACTCAATTCATTTTTGTTAACTCATTTTCAATCTGCCCAAATCCAACCAAACTCGCCCATTTGCCATCACTACACATAACTTCATTCTAACAGAACATCTCCGTTAAAGCCGAAGAAAGTTGGGTCATCTCTGAAAAAAGACTATCATCAGAGTGACGATATGTGTTGTTGCAAGTAGAATAAAGTTTTGGGACAAAGTTGTTGAACGCACAACAATGCCTCCAGTTACATCATTCTGATATTTGTCTACATCTAAATGCTTCAAACATCAAACAAACTATAGAAACAACTTCAAGCGGTTTTGAACATAGGTTGCTCCAGCACATGTTCTAAAACTGAATCTATCGCAATTAGGTAATTGTGATCATCAAGGCAGCAACAGCAATATTTCGTTTAAGGAAGAAAATAAATGAAGCTAGCACGCAAATATTGTTTCTACGATTATCTTATCTCCAAAAAAAAAAAAAAAAGACGGAGTCCACATCTAAAGCAACTTTGTAATACCCCTTATATAGGAAATGGATAATCCAGAATTGAGACAGCATATCATCAAGGAAACCCAAAAAAATTCAGCAGAAGAGACACTCTTCAGCTTGAATAAATAACCCACTAAAATACAAAGTTAAAATCATTTTTAATAATAATAAAAAAATATACACATTGTAATCCCACAAGTGGTGTCTGAGGAAGGATAGAGTGTAACTTAAGCAAAACAGTACACTAAGCAAATAACAAGAGAATATTTTTTTTAATCAAAAAGTAATTAGAAATTTCAAAAAATTCAGAACCATAAAACAGAGAAAGAGGCCTCAGAGAGGAAGTAGTAGACAGAATTTTCTCTTCCTCATGGCCCAAACAGAAACGGTGATTCATACTTTTCATAGTTTTAACCGCTAAAAATGTTGGTCTGAGTTACACAAGGTTCAAGCACATGGAGGTTCATATCAAGCCCTCGAGCATCAACAACCTTCAACCCCACTACAGGGATTTTGGGGTGTCTGGAATTGCATCATTTGGCCCAATCATCAATTGGTGGCCGCTGCTTATGATGATTGGTGACTGATTGATAAGCCATTGCTAAAGCTAAGGCCTGGACATAAACGAAACAAACAAAGTCAACGAGTGCATGAAAGAGTAAGCAACACAATCAGAAGTTCAAAGCTATCCAATTCTTGTTAAAGTCCAGAAATCCCATGACTCAACAGCAAAGCAAAGATGATACATTTATCCAAGACCAAAACAATATAGCACATATGTCCTTTAGACAGCACTAAAAAGGGCACTCTGGTGCACTAACCTCCCGCTATGCGCGGGGTCCGGGGAAGGGCGAACCACAAGGGTCTATTGTAAGCAAGTCCTTTGCCCATCACTACTACACTAAAAAGAGGATCATAACTAAAGACCACTTACAACATGATCACGGTCTGGAGGAGCATATATTCCAGTGGTGATTGTTGTTCTCCTGCGAGTATCATTTGACGGTGCATCGGATATCTTTTTGAATCCTGTTGGAACAACTACTACTGGGATACCCACAAGATTGCCAACACAAACTTTCTCCCAGTCAGTTGTGTTTCCAATAAATGCGTCAACTTTGAAACTTTCTCTCACTTGCTGAATCAATTTACCTCTAGCTCTTTGAGACTGGTGAAGTATCATACAAGTATTAATCTTAGTGTTGACAAATTTTGAACAACTGTTTAGAAGTGGATTAAGACCCCTCCATTTCGTAACTAAGGCAAACCGAATTTGAGATGCCTGAAAGAATTTAATTATTCAGTTTTTTCCTATATCGATGGTAAATTAAACAGAAGTAGAATTTTAAACATCTAAGCCGAGAGAAACTTTGTAGATCAAGACAATTACCTGAACATAGTCAACAGCAGATATGGCACGTGCTCGGCGAAGTTCAATAGGCCATTGATCAGGCTTCATATTCATCATCCAGATTTGAGCGCTGCCATTTGTCAAAGTGAGCCAGGATCTCAACATCCATTGTGAAATTGAGGATGCCTTGGACAGAATCAACAGTGTAACTCAGGTTAAATGGGACCATATTCACTCCCTTTGATTGAAGTACGTGAACAACCTATCATCGCCGTCACAATGCAATCCAGTTAAGACATTCATCAAATAGGATAAAGAATCTAATTAACTCAGCCACATTCCAATATTGGAAAATAGTTACTTACTTCCATCTCAGCATCCTCAAGATAACCGACAGTGAGCTTTGTGATATCAACTGACAATGGATCACCAAAGGGTATGTCTCTGGATGAAACATCATCTGGGTCCTTTCCCCGAATGGCATCAGAACAATCACACAATCCACGGAATTTCTACAAAACGGGCCTAATTTATCCTGACAAACAAATTAGATTTTAGTGTATTGGTACTAAAAACTAATGTCAGGAAAAGAATTGCATTGTGGAAGAAACATGAGTACCAAGCTTTCAGCTAGGCTCATAACACCCGTTCGACCAACAGCTCCAAAAGTGGGTCGCAGTGCCGTCACGCCACATCGAGAAGCTGGAATAGTAATAGAGCCAGTAGTTTCTGAACCGATTGCAAATGGAACTAAACCTGCAAACCAGTCTCTCTCTCAAACAATACGTTTTGCCTACTAATCAGTAATAAACCAGCAAAGGACTATCATTTCCCCATTTCATTCTTTCAACAGGGCGTACGAACTGACATCAGATATCAAGCAGAATTGTCATATTTGCAAATATAGAAGACAGGATGCCTCGATCGGAATCTAATCAGGGATAGTTCAAATATACCTGCTGAGGTGCAAGAAGCAGGCCCTGCTGAGGTGCAAGAAGCAGGCCCTGCTGATGATCCCGTAGAATATTTCTCGATATTCCAGGGGTTTCTTGTTCTACCACCAAACCAGACGTCATCATATGCTAAAGAACCAGTTACTAACTTTGCAACAAGAACTGCCCCTGCAGATTTCAGCCTGCATCAACCGTATCTACATTAATATAAATACACGCACAATATAGAGTGGGCTTCTAGATCTGGTCCTATATGTTATTGATTTCATGATTTATTATTACCTCTTATAAACCCAAGTTTCAATATCAAGAACTTGGTCTTTAAAAGATGTTGAACCCCATGTTGTCTTATAGTTAGGTACTGCTATGATGTCCTTCAGACCATAGGGAATCCCATGAACAGGACCTATATAGAAAAGAAGATGTTATGCGTGTAATCCCTTTGAGCAAGAACAGACAAGTTAGAGAGCAAGAATATTTTTAAAAAGGGTTATGAATCCTGAGGCTATTAGTGACACAAGCGAAAGAGATCAAACAAAAATTGGAAAAAACATTTTTCGTATTACTCTCCAATTTCATAAAGAAGTACCAAGAAATATTGTTTCAAGAACCTACCTATGCCATAAAATCCTAAAGTAAGTTTCTCTAAATTAAAAAGATATCAGGGAAATTGATTCAGAGCATGAGGTGAGAAGAGAAGGAAGCATTGGAAGATTACTCGGGCTGGAAAAGGTAACTGTAGGAAATGAGCAACCTTAAGTGCTTGAAGGATAAAGTAAACCATAACAGCATCAAGAAAAGATCAGTGAAGAAACTGGAGAACATATTTAGGATTTCCCTAATTATGTGTAAAGATTCGATGGTCTAATTTTGATATGGCTGATAAATGTATACTCATTTTCTTCATGGTACTTACTATGCTCAGATTTTATTTTTCTTTATGGCGAAGTTGGATGCGTTACCATTTTTTTCAGCTGTAAAGGTCCATGACATCTTTTAAAATGAAGTTCCTATTGTCTCTTCGCCACAAAATCCCCTTGTCCCATGTGTATAAATAAGAACTCATATAGAAAATCAAAAAATTTGAATAGAGCGGAATGGATATGGAGAATTCATTATTATTGAGGCATAGTTCATTGATTGATTGATGGAAAATCAATAAAGGTAAATAGGAAATACGTGACAGAGGTTAGTGGAGAGGAATTGGGCAGACTGTTACTCAAATATTTGCCTTCAGCAAGCAGTTGATCAGCCTCTTTTGCCTGTTCGTATGCTAATTCTTCAGTAATTGTAACGACGGATTCAAGGATGTGACCGTACCTGTGACACCCCAGAAGACACATCATTATGAGGACTAGATAATCAATAACAAGAAATAATTGGAAGCAGAAGTAGTTTTAACACCTCTTCAGTCTCTTCAAGGAAATTCCAGTCAGCTCCACCGATGTGACTAGGTTTGCTTTGAGAAGTTGCCCAAGTTCAAGAATCTGATACAACAGCATAGATGTATGAATAGAAGGAAAATGCCATAAATTCAAGCGCATAAGAGATTTAAAGTGAATAACACGGAGCACTTACACTCATGAATGTGACATCCTCATCACTTTTTGGTCTTTGTACACCAGCAGGTGAAGGATAATTGAGGTTGTTGTTTGGTTCATTTTCTAGTTGTTGGACCTTCCATGCAGAATTGAAGACTAAACAAGAAGGGTTTTGCAGACCTCCATCAGTAGTGGCAACTAACTTTCGGTTTGATCTGATTATAGGTATGTTAACAGTCATTTGCTCCCTTTTTGATTTCAAGCATCTGAAAGGAATGAAAAGTAGCGCCAATATAGTCTTGCTTTATATTCTAGTTCAGAGCAAAAGGATAACCAGAATAATTAAGCTATCACAACAATACCTTGTTCTTACTCAAGAAGCAAGAGTCCAACATTTTGAATCCACATTCACAAACTGGAAGATGTTTGGCCTCTTCCGAGCATACACCGGGGTTTTTAGGACCCAACTTCCCTCTTTCCTGATTACGTTCAGATATTTAGACTAAATTCTAAACTGCAAATGATAGTTTAGAAAACGAATATAATTTGATGAGGAAAGGAAGGATACAAGCCGCATCGACCACTTTGCTATTGATAATTGCTTCGGGTTTAAACTTTTCAATAATAGGCTGGAGATGAGATTCTTCATTTACCATTTACCTTTAGTTCATAATCTCAATTATGATAGTGATTAGTAAGGGATCAGTAGGATTTTCTACTTTTATGTTATGCACGAGCTATTATTTGCATTATCCACATTAGCAGCATGCCAGCAATGGAAATGAAACAAGATAAACAAAAACTTCGCCGCATTCTTCTCTAGTACTCCTCCTTCCAATTAATGTCACAATTTGACTAGGCACAAAGTTTAAGAAAGAAGAAAGACTTCTAAAATTTATGGTTTAAAACATAACTTGGATATTTATGTGAATATAAATCATTTCAGAGTAAAAAGGAAATTTTAAAGTTAAGTTATTTCTAATTATAGAAAAGTGAAATTTTGTTACATAAATTGGGACGGGGTAAGTAACATCTAACAACAAAGTGATAAACACAGACCAATGTACTTATGGTGGCATAGAAAGTCAAAGTAGGATGTGAGAGAGGGTACCATAACTGTGGAATTGCTGCAAGTAAAATCCAAGCATGCTGATGTGTATGAAGAAACACAGTTATTATTTAGCAACAAACTAAATACAAGTATACGAACATGGGTACCTGCAACAACCGCCGAACTGAACATGCCGGAAGTGGGTAACACACGTCCCTTTTTACTCGCCGCGTTATTCTGATTCCTGACCTATTCAGCAAGAATCAACTTTCTCCATAGTAAAGACATTAGATCGCCGGCGACGGCGCAGTCGGTACCTTTACTGTAAAATGAGTAATGGAAATCGTTACTATATGTAAAGAATTTATCAAAAAATACATATGCATAAAATTACTGATGCGCGAAAATTTGGCTTGCATTTCATTTGCACTGGCTTAGGTTAGTTCATTAGCTAGTTCAACTTATTAGGAGCAATTACATTACCACTAAACAGTGATCTTCGTATAAACTAAATATATGTAATTCTCAATTGAAGAGTATGAAAAATTTAATTACATTTCACTCCACTCTCTCTGCTCTTCTTCTTAGAGCTTCATTTTCCTCCTCTTTTTACTGCTATTTGGAGCCCTTAATTATAATTACCACCTTCTGGAATATATTTTTTGCTATCAATGAACCTCATTTGATTCAATACAGTTTTCTAATTCATCAATATAACATTTACAATGCCATCAGTTGGTTATAACTTATAACTCTGGTGTTGCTTATCTACGCATGGTATTTAAGTATTCAACTACATCGAGAAAGCATATTAGTATGAAGTGTGAAAACCTCTTTTGACAAAAAAGAATTTAAATATATAAATATTACTATTGTTATCCTTATTTATGTCTAATTTATAATCTCTCTATTAAATATTTATTTATTTTTTATGTGTCATCTTTATTAATGATAAAAGATAAAATAAAGAAAAAATTAATTAATTATGTCTTAAACTTGTAAAACGATAAATAATTTGACATAACTATTTTTAATAACCATGATAAATAATTTGAGACGAGTGAGTATAAAGAATAATGTATGTAGGAGTTGCGACAATCATGATAATAGTAATAGGAGATACAAATGATTGAAAGAGGCATGGTGTATGTTGTTTGTTAATCATATTATTATGCTAATTGACGAAATTAGCAAGTGTGTCCATCAGAAGTATGAAATACGAAAAAGAAGCAACACTTAATATGTAATCTAGGGTATTACATTGCCTATTTGTTAGTATTACATTGCCTATTTGTTTTCCATTTTTTTGTTTGATTATATGTAATCTAAGGGTACAAATCATTGCCGTCTTTTTATTTTCGTTTTCCATATTTTTGTAATTTTTAGAAGGTTTCTAATTATAGATATTTTGTTTATTGGATTTTGGGTGTTTCCTATTTTTATAAAGTTCACATCACCTTGGGCAGGCTAATTGCTTACTTCAAAAATTAATCAGTTAAAATTGTTTCATGTATTGAAAGCTTATGAACAGTGTCCAGTTAGAATTTAAAATTGATTACACCCATTTACCTTCTGAGTTTTTTGGTTCCGGTCAAAATGTTACTATTTACTACTACCCCGTTGAACTATTGGTATAGACTAGCCATCGAAGTTGACATAATCCTGCTTCAGAAGCCTTATCCAAATGGTCCATAATTGGAGAGACCCACAAAACGATCTTGCGGATTGTCAGGAACCGGGTTGGGAGTAATATCAATCAACCATGGCTAACTTTTGATACGCTCATTAACTATTTTGTCAAAACAACACCGATCATGGTCCGAGTCTCAATTGAGTGGTAACGTAAAGTAACTGTAACTCAACTTCGGTCCTGTCGGAGTTAAGTTGGTTCAATATAACATTCCAAATCTAAGGCATTCTTTCTAAGCACACAGGTTTATCTCAGTATGGGCGCGCCGCGCCCTCTGTGAAGTACATAAAGCTCTTCCAATAAGAAGAATTTAAAAAGGAAACCTCAGTATGGGCATCTGAAGTATATGCAACTCTAGTCTTACAATAAGAAATTAAACAGAATTTTGAAGTACTTAGTAAAAGAAACAAACAAGAATCTCTTCTTTCAAAATCTATGATATAGAGGATACTTGGATCATCTATATCCGGATAAAAATTGTCTCATATACACTACTGAGATACATGCTTGATTTGAGGGGAAGCAAATTGCTGGAAAAACTTGCTAGCCTTGGTCATCAAGAATTTGAGAAAAGAGGAAAAGGAGAAAGAAAACAACAGGAAAACAACTAGCTCAAAAATCTAAAAGAAGTCTGACTGAGGCCACTAGTCCTTATCACATCCTAATTGTCACGCCTAGTCCTCCGACGAGGAGCAGCAGCAGCATCCTCACTCTGCTCTTCCTTCTCCTCAGTGGCTTGACTATTGGAAGTGGAAGTTTCGGCTCCATCAGTTTTCTCAGTCACTGTCTCTGCACTTGCTCTAGCCTGCATATGTACACACAGCACATACATTAGATTTTAAAAAGAAAAATAAAAAAGGTAGGTTTGTTTATTTTTTATTTTTTAAAACCTGAACGATAGGGGTGTTAAGTGCTTACCGGCTGCTGCTGCTTCTTCCCACCGAATATGAGCTTCAGTAGAACTGAGAAGACAACAACTACGACTGAGACGAGAACACCAACTGTGAGATTGGGCTGTTTCTCAGCTTTCTCGAGAAGCTCCTACAGAATAAAGTCAAAAATGCATTAGGCACTTGCAGCAAAACCAAACCCTTTAATGCTTCAAGAGAGTTATTCATTCACTTACCATTACTTTGACCTTGTGTTTACTCAAGAAGGGTATGTCAGCTACCTTGTAGAGGAGGTCAAATACCACTTTCTGCAAAGTATCCCCACATATTTCAAGTTGTGTGACATGAGAAAAACTCAAAAGCATAGGAATTGTATGGTGAAGAAAGTTTAATCCTTTACCTGGTATCCTTTGAGGCCACCAGATTCTGCTTCTTCCACAGCTTTCTGTTTCTCCTTCTCTACATCAAATTTGGGTTTCCAGGCAGTCTTCCTGTATGATTCTGCAACTTTTTCATCACTTGCTATCAAGATATTGTCAAACAACATGCCATCTTGCATTGTCCAGATTTCAATGCCAATAGCTGCAATAGGCTCAAAGTTTGGTTTGTCAAGTTCAAAATGGTCAGGATTTGAGATATCCCTAGGCTTCCATATACCCTTGTAATTGGGGTTGTCAATAAGTGGAGCATGCCATTTTCCCTTGTAAGCAGGATTTCTCTTCATTGGTCTTTTCCACTCCCCACATCCAGGAGCTGCTTCACATTTTGGGTTGTCAATCTTTGGAGCCTCCCATTCACCATCCTCCTCATCATCCCAGTCCTCAGGCTTTGTGGCCTCAGGATCATCAACCTCCTCAGGCTCATCATCCAACCATCCTTCGGGCTTCTCAGCTTCCTCATCTTCGATCTCCATTGGTGCATCCTCATCCCAATCATCTGGTTTCTTAGCATCCGGGTCTGGAATCTTGGCTCTCTCATCCCAGTCCTCAGGCTTCTTATCTTCTGGGTCTGGAATGGTCTCAGCTGGAATGAGTGGTGGCTCAAAATCATCACTTGAGAGAAAGTTAGCCTTCTTCTTTTCTTCCCCATCAACCAAGATCAGAACATCATTGTTCGGCTTCAACACAGCAGTGTAAACATGGGTTAGTTTGTCAGCTGGTACAGAAGGTGGAAACTTGAGGTGGTGCTCAACGTACTCCCCGCTCTTAGGGTTCTTATGTTTCAAAATGAAGTGCACCTTGTTTGTGGATCCACATTTATCTGGTCCAAACATTATAGTATAGGGAGACTCATTATCAAAACCCTTCGCGGTCCAACCTGCTTCCTGGGGGCGGAGATATTTTAGGTAAGCACCACCACATTCATGTCCATCCTGGAGGCGAACCTCGTATTGAAGGACCACTGTTCCGTCTTTGAGGTCAACAACATTGTCAAGCTCCTTGACAATAGCGTACTTCCTAGCCTTCTCACTAACTAGAAGTCCATAATCATCATGCCCCTCACTCTTGGCATGTTTCCACACACCTGATACATAATTACATATCTCTATTAGACTTGCCCAACTTCCAAGATCAAAGATTTGACATCACATCGTTAATGCAAACAACAACATACTGAGTGAAATCCCACAATGGGGGGTTTGGGGAACATCGTGTTTGCACAAACATACAAGACACTGTTTTACTTCATAGATATATTACTATTTTATAAGTACTTTCTGCATCAGAGATAATACTTCAGCTAACATAGCAGACTAGAGAGTAAAAACATAGGAACTTTAATTGGCTTCATGAAAATTTGGGTTTCATATCATATATGTCACGAATAATAGAAATATTTCAATGCTGAGAAGAATGCATAATAATCTGTCAAATGGCACGTAGATTGCACCTTCACACAAGTCGTTGAAAGCAAATTTCAAAACCAACTTACTTTTGAGTTTTCAAGAGTAGAGTACTTATGCTTAGAAACTAAGATAGGATCACTTACACGCACTGAAACCCTATCAGTCTATTACAACTAAATAATTTTACATAGTTACGAAACATGATAAGCATCCATAAAAGCTCACAACGTTTTCGCTCCCCTGTCACCAAGCAAACATTTCAAATGAGTTATGCTCCTTTAACCATTGCTACTTCATCTAGCCTTAAAGTTGCATAATTACTTCCCGAACTCCTTTTTTTATTAAACTCCGTCAACGAGTTATAAATGAATCAGTAGTAGTGTCGAGGACATTGTAGCAGCTAACCGCTCCACTTTTAATATTCCTTAATCGTTGTTTCTTCCTTTACCCTTAAGTTGCAAAATACTTACCAACCTTTTGATTCTTTTATTCTACTCAGTTAACAAATTATAAATGAATCTGAAGGAGTGCCAATGACATAGTAGCAGCTAATAATATGAACAGTCAATGCAAGAGAGTGCAGTGATCCAGAAGTCCCTATATGATTTGGTGACTAGCAACAGAGTGAAAAGCAAACGAAATAAAACGATGGAAATACATTAGAGATCCAGGCAAAACCTCACCTGAATACTCCTCTTTCTCAGATACAATCCATCGCCCATCGAATGCTTCATCAAACGACTCGTAGAACTTCTACAGATCAGCAAAAACACAAACAATCACATCTTAGACAACACAATACAATACAATACAGATCGCCCAAACAATCCAGTAAAAAATGCAAAATCGCAAACATAAATTTACCGATATTAATCTTACCACATCAGAAGAAGCGTAAAGCTGAGAGAAAAAGCAACAGGCCAATAGCATTAGCGCATATTGCGCACCGATCTTCCTTTTACTTTCTTCCATAACCACTATGGACTATGCGAAGAAGATAATATTCGAACTGTATCAGAGATCTGGAAATTTGGAAAACCCTATGTGTGTTTCCACTTTCCACTATGGATCAATGAGAAGACAAGAACACTCTAGAAACTACAGAGGAAGAGAGTGAGAGCATAGATCGACGAGATATTCAGAGAGAATAAATAGATCTTGAGAAAAAAAGGCATCGACTTGTTGTAGCCAATGGAACTTCATGACACGTGAAATGAACCAATGGCTGTTCGCCACGTTTGCATCCGCACCGAGGTCGGGTGCGTATAGCAAAATTAAGATATACGGTTGAGATTGCTTTCAGCTGCCCCATTGGTCACTTTTGACTCTTGTTTTTGTTTTCCTTTTTAATTTATGTGTAACTATTTTTTATCTTATGTTTGTGAAGGGGAAAGTCTCGAAGGCGAAATACTCACATGTATTATAGGTCTCTTGGCCAGGTGGGATATAAATTGAGGTATATGCGTGAGTGGCAGTCCTGCAAAGGAGAGGACCAACGGGACACGAACTCAGCAACAACTCTTGCAATATTTCAGCAAAGACTGTCAACACACGGATTCGAACCCGCGACGTCGGAGTGGTTGTACCCCAATCACCTTGCCACTTACCAATTCGTATGTGCCCCTGAGGACTATTTTTTATCTTATCTAAATCTCCATTTTTCATAGAGTAAGGTGTTCAAAGCTTGATTTGGACAATTAATGAATCTTTTTAAAAATACAGCCTGATGCACTAAACTCTCGCTATGCGCGAAATCAGAGAAAATGTCGAATCACAAGGATAAATCTTTTTATTTGCTAGAAATTTGGTACTTAGACAATAATTATATTTTATTTAAAAGGAAATCTAGTCAATTATATTAATTTTTTGGATTTTTCTTGTTTCAATTTCTTCAAATATTTTGGTTAAATGTGCTCTAAATTTGATTATTCAATCTGCTAAAGCTATCGATAGAGATTTTGGTAATGCATATATCGCTACCAAAAAAGAAATAAAATGTACAAACATGTAGCCAAATAGCCAGTGAAATTCCACAATGTAGGGTCTGCGGAGGGTAGAGTGTACACAGACTTTACATCTATCTTAATAGGTAGAATGATTGTTTCCGAGAGACCCCGGCTCACCATGGATTTTAAATAAAATGTACAAACCTGTGATTTAATATAATAATCTTATTTGACTAATTTTATATCTCATGCATGATATGTAATTGTTCACTTTTTGTTAATTTAAAATAATTTTTTTACGGAAAAAGATGACGACTACTCTCAATCTCTGATCAATCTATGTTGATGCTAGAAGAGCTATTTCTGCCACCCACCCGAAAGAGACAAGGAAGACTAATCGACATCCCGTTCGAACCTTTGATGCATGAGTTATATACCAAACACCACCGATCAATTCAGCTTTGGGGCCACCCACATGTGTTATATGCTTCCAAGCTTAATCAAATAATATTACAAAGATATGAAAGAGAAATCCATTTTATTTGATAAGCAAACAATATGCAAAGTAAAATGTATAGGATTCTAATTTACCAATATTTTGATTTTTTTTTTAAACTTTATCTTTCTTCGATATTCACCTTGAATTGAATTGAATTTGAAAAATAAAAAAATATTTATTGACTTAACAATAAGCATTTTTCAAGTAATTTTCAAGTCCATTTAGTGAAAACATCTACTAATTGATAACTAATATTCACGAGTAAATCTCCCCTAAAAGAAACCTTTGATTTCATGAAAACATTCCTAGATTAGCACCGAGGAATTACCGTAGGTTTTGCTTTAATAAGTGCATGTTTACTTTATGTTAGTCAACTTAACCTAAAGTAGTTTTTTTCTAAAAACACTTGAAACCTTAGTTAAAGCACAAATCAGCTGTTTTAAAATTGGTAAACATGTTTTTTTTTCAAATTGATAAATCAAATACAAATTATTAATGCAATTTTTTGTCCTAAAAACACTTTTTACAAATAATATCTTTCAATATAAGCAGATTTTGAAAAGTTGACGAAAAAGGCTATTAGAATTCAATACTACGAAGTCGACCGTCATTTTTTTCTTAATTTTTTATTATGACGTTGTAATCCTGGTTTAGTCATTTGTAGCAGTTTTATTATGATTTAAAATGATGTTGATTATTTTAAATTTGAAGATATTTATGTGAAACATCGCACCCAGAAAAAATAAATATGACTTCAAAGGTAATATATGTGAAGTTGGATAGAGCGTTTCAGGGGTCGTTTGGCCGTGTGTGTTATGTAGAATAATATTAATATATAATTTTAGTACAATGTTTGATTGCAAATTTAAGTCAAGTACAACTAATAGCAGTATTACTTATACATCTTATTTAGTATTATTCTTATACATAGTAAATTACGACATTAACCATACAAAACTATGTTGTTAAAAAAATAATACAAATACTATTTCTATACATTTTAGTGAGTATTATTTTTAATATAACAAACCAAATCATCGATGAGAAATAATAACATTATAATCAAATCCCAGTACTATTTGTCTTCAAACCAAACCATCCCTTAATATATTTTATTGGAAAGACACATAACATACTTGACCTTAAATAATACATTACTTGTTGGGTTAGGAATCAATAGAGATAAGTGGTGGTCTTGAAATTACGACTTTCCAAAACTTAATTAGGCATTCAGTAGCCTAACATCTAATTATTATTTTATTTATTTTTCTTTCCTGTATGAAATTGAGATGAAGAGATGGGCTTCTGTCAGATTCCACAAAAATCTGTCAGTATGTAATTTTATTTGGAACGATTAACCAAAATTCGTGCCTCAGCATACTTACACACTCACGTCTATGAGCTCTATGTTGTTTAGTTATTTTAAATGATTTAATTAAAATGTGGATTTATCATTAACCACATTTTTTTTGTTTTCGTAAAGACACTTAAATCTACCAAAGGTGAAAATAATAGATAATTTCCTTAAATTAATTACTTTAATTAATTATCAAATAACAATCTATTTAATAGTTCGATTTCACTAATCTAAATCATACACGCCTTTGTTATATTCTTTAATGCAGCATAAAATCTTATTCTTCACTCGTGCGGTGCATAGTTTGGAATGATAGGATCTCTTTACTCTTAATTAGAAATTTCTAATTTGAACTTTGTGAATAGGAAATTTTTGGTAATGATCATTTTATCTAGTTAGTGGTCTATCTGGCATGAATCTTATTTGTTGACTGATTTATGTAAATGCGTCCTTTTTAGAGTGTTATCTAAAGTCTACATATTAAATTATACACTGTAATCTAACATTTCTCATTAAAAAAAAAATGTTCAAAATAGATCTCTAGACAGTGATCTAAAAGTTAAAAAAACTGCAAAAAAATAAAACTAAATTAAAAAGATGACCATTTACTAAACATGTCCCAAAAAAATAAAGAACAAACGTTTTTTAATTTAGCTAGACTCTGAATTTAGTTGTTTTTTGTAGAATAGTGTAATTCTCCTTAGTTGGAGGCTTCTCATTAATGCAATATTTATAGGTGTTTATAATTTACAAACCTAATTGGAGAAGGATATCTACTTTACATAATTACACTAGAATAATAATTACAAAATATATGGAGAATATTAATATATTTTTTATCACATCCTCTTAGTCGGAGCGGGATGAGGTTGGACGCTGAGACTGGATCTGAAGTCAAGGAACAAATGTTGAGGAAGTCTCTTAGTGAATATATATGCGCGTACCGATATGAAGAAGGAACATGTAACACCCTAACATGACCCATGACAACGTACTCACGAACAAAATGAAAATCCATCTCAATATGTTTGGTTTGTTGATGCTGAACCGGGTTATGAGACAAGTAAACAACAGATATGTTATCACATTAGACAAGAGATGTCTTACGTAAGGGACAATGAAGCTCTAGAAAAAGGCACATCTCGGCAACAACGTTCGCAACGCCTCTATATTCTGCTTCTGCACTCGAACGGGATAGCGTGGCTTGTCGTTTGGCAGACCACGAGATGAGATTATCACCCAAAAATACACAGTAACCAGAAGTAGATCGACGTGTGTCCGGACAGCCGCCCCAATCGGCGTCCGTATACGATATCAGTCTGGTCGGTGTAGATGGATCAAGATGTAATTTGTAGTCAATAGTACCCTTAACGTACCGAATGATACGTTTAAGAGCGCTAAAGTGAGGCTCACTTGGAGCATGTATGAACAAACACACCTGCTGAACGACATAGGCAATATCGGGCCTAGTGAAGGTAAAATAATGAAGTGCACCAACAAGACTCCTATAAAGAGAAGGATCTAGCACAGGATCCCCGTCATCGACACTGAGTTTCGACTTTGAGTCGATTGGAGTGGGCATGATCTTGCAGTTAGCCATTTCCTGTAAACAATTTCCTCGACATACTTACGCTGGTACATGAACATTGCATTTTCGGATCTGGTCAATGAAATCCCCCAAAAATAACTCAACTTACCCAAGTGTGTCATAGCAAATTCGGATTTGAGCAGGGTAATGATTTCGTGTTTCAGCACATCAGATGAGGCAGTCAGAACAATATCATCCATATAGAGCAAAAGGTATGCAATGTCATTACCTCGATGAAAAATAAAAAGTGAGTTATCATTTTTGCAGCACACGAACCCGATCTGCATGATGTAAGTGGCAAAGTTTTCATACCAAGCCTGGTGGGCTTGTTTCAAGCCATAGAGTGACTTTTGAAGACGACAGACATACTGAGGAGCCGAGCGATAAAAGAAGTCAGGAGGTTGATGCATATAGACGGTTTCTTTCAAATCCTCATGTAAGAACGCATTTTTTACATCAAGTTGATGAATCAGTCAGTTCTTCCCCATAGAAATGCTCAAAACAATATGAATGGTGGTAGGTTTAACCACTGGACTGAAGGTCTCACCACAATCAACTCCCTACTGTAGCCCCGTGCCATTTGCCATAAGTCTCGCCTTATGGCGTTCAAGCTCATCACTATCTCTGAATTTGTGATGATGTAGCCACATACACCGAATCGCATTCACCCCCTCTGGTTTTGGGACAAGATTCCAAGTGTGTTGTGTAGTGAGCGCATCAAATTCCTCACGCATGGCCGCATTCCAATTTGGGTCAATCTTGGCTAATTTTAGGTTTTTAGGTAGATGTGAGATAGTTTGAGTGGATAGGTTAAAGTGGACTTCTGGTTTGAAAATTCCGTGTTGGGCATGAGTTTTCATGCGTGGGTCGAAATCGAGACAGTTTGGGTGACAGACAGTGGGTTGGTGTGGGACACGGTATTTTTCGACACGGGACAGTGGCAGGGATGGGGCAATGGGCTTGGTGACACGGGAGCAGTGGCAAGGGGTGGGGCAGTAGTCGTCTTGATGGGAATAATGCGGTCGAGACATAAGTAATAGGTCGGCTGGTGGTCGACGGGATAAGGTAGGTAGTCGATGGGGGCTGGGGCAGTGATGGGAGGGGATGGGTGCCATGATGTATTGCGGTTCTAATGTGGGGGAAAGTATATGAATCATCAAGGAAGGCGTAATCAGTGAATTGAAAATTTTGGATTGCAAATGGGAAAACGTTCTCGTCGAATGTGACATGGCGAGAGACTTGGATATTATTTGTGGACAAGTCATAGCATAAGTATCCCCTATGGTTTAACGGAAAACCTAAGAAAATGGAAGGGGTAGACCTAGGAGCTAATTTGTGAGGAGGCCGTGGAGGCGAGATTCGGGTAGCATAGACAACCAAAAATCTAAAGGTGATTATAAGAGGGTATTCGACGGAAGAGAATTTCGATTGGAGTTTTATTTTGAAGAGTTCGTGTTGGTAATATATTAAGAAGGTATGCCGCCATATGCAAGGATTCTTTCGGCTTTACCATTTTGAGGTGAGGTATGTGGGCAAGAAAAGTGAAACACCTTGCCATTATCCGCACAAATTTTATGGAAAGGGGAATTGTCAAACTCACGACCACTGTCACATTAAAATGTTTTGATGTTTTTCTCAAACTGGATTTTAACATATGCTTGAAATTCAAGAAACATTTGGTAAACTTGGGACTTATATTTTAGAGGATAAACCCAAAGAAAGTGAGAGAAATCATCCAAAAACACCAAATAATATTTGTGACTTAGTTTGCTAGTAATTGGAGAGGTCTATAAATCCACATGAATAATATCAAAAGGAGAGAATTTTACGCTTAGTGATGAGTGAAAAGAAAGTCTAACATGCTTCCCTAATGGACAAGAGTAGCTTGGGAAAATTTCCCTTTATTACATTTAATTAAAGTGTGACTCATAAGAAAATTAAAAACGGGTGCTCCCGGGTGCCTAAGTCTATCGTGCCAAATTGATGGAGAGATTGTAGCTAGAGAGGTATGTGGATTGACATTGGGAGCAGAATTGGATGAGAATGTATAGAGGTCCTCCACACTATTGCATCTCACAAGAGTTGTCCTCGTACGTAGGTGCTTAACAGAAAAACCAAAAGGGTCAAACTCAATAGATACGGAATTGTCACTAGTAAACTTCCTAACATAAATTATTTTTTTATGATGTTAGGCGCGTATAGGATATTTTTTTTTAGGGTAAATGGATGGTGAGGTGGTGGTGTTTGTGTGGTACCATAACATTGAATTGGAATGCGATTTCCATTTCCGACCAAAATACATTGAGGATTGCGCAAATTAAACAGTTAAGGGAGATTACCAGAGTTATGAGTGAGATGGGATGTGGCCCCCGTATCCATGTACCATGCGTCATCGGGCTACTGAAGATTCATAGTATTGTAGGCCTGACTTAGTTCGGTAGGGGTCATAAGACTGTATGACTGCTGTTGTTGTTGGGTTGTAGAGAGGTGGGCCTGGTGTGGCTGACCCGTGTGAATTGGGCCAGGAGATGGGCCCATAATGCTCGGACTCGGACTTGGGTGCTGTTTCGGGTTGGTTAGGTAAGGGCAAAGGGTGAGGCCTAAATTCCAAGGGTGGGCCACGACATTTGGTTGGCCCACAGATATGGAGATTGGGTCTGCCGTGGCTGGCCATCGAAATTAGGTTGGCCCCCCTCGACCCCTTTGGTTGCCGTCGCGATTGTTGCCTCGGCCTCTGCCACAACCTCGACCATCGTGCTGATCGTGGTGGTCCGCGTGTTGCGATGGTCCGATAGGGGGGCGAAAAAAGAAAGAATTTTAGGGTGTTCGTGTTTGGCTCTGATACCATGTAGAATAGTGTAATTCTCATTGGTTGGAGGCTTATCATTAATGCAATTTTTATAGGTGTTTACAATTTACAAACCTAATTGGAGAAGGATATCTACTTTACATAATTACACTAGAATAATAATTATAGAATATATGGAGAATATTATATATTGTCTACCAGTTTTGCATGTTGCCTTTGCAATTACACAAGTGACATTCTTGAATGAAAATTCGGCAAAGATAACAAGTATTTGAAAATTGGAATGTCTTTTCTTGATCATAGTCCTCTATCATGCGCGCCTTCGATCGGTTTCAACAATTGATCGACGTTTAATTTCTCCATATGTAGGTGCATGACAAGCATAAGATGATCAATTAATATTATTATTATCATATTCTAGGATGAAAATAATGTAAATTTTTTGGAACATAGAGGCATAATGAATTTGCTAAACCAGGAAAGCCAAGGGTTTCCTGGACTCAATCCTGAAAGTATGTATGTCCTAGAGACAATTATTATTAGGAACAAATATACTTGAACACATTCGTATTATTAATAAGATTAATATTTATGGCATTTGCAATTATTGAATTATTATTTAATTATTTGTAATTATTCATTAATGTGCACTCATTGAGCTTACATTGTCATTAATAGAGTGAGATATTGATGATATAACGTAATTCTAAAATGACATCGACTAATGATCATCGAGAATGGGATATCGATGATATGTTATAAGTCGACATATGGTCTGCGTCACATTCTTAGAAAATGTAGTATGTCTTACCTGCTACTAGTAATTGTTGCTAGTGATGGACACATGGATACTTCTGGAAAGTATTGGTATACCCTGCTGATAAACTATTTGTTATATATGTCTAAAGTGTTATCAACGTGTGGGAGATGAATGTCCTTTGACCTGAGGTCAATGCACACCTTATTTACAGAGTAATGTACTTTGACCCTGTCCTAAGCTTAAACTCCTTATAGGATAAGATACGGCTTGTGTTGGGTACATTATGATGTAAATTAAGGTGGTAGTTGAGCCAAGAATATGATTCATTCCTCGATTGGATATTCGAGAGAGCACTCAACTTCTCAGTGATATTAGGTCGACCAAATCATTGGCCAATGCAAGAGACATATTTAGAATATGATCTAGTTGTCGACTAATATGGATGAGATAAAGTGATCAAGTCATTTGGATAGACACATGACAAATCCTAAGCTTGATCGAATGTGTCGTGAATGGAAGGAATTTATCATCTCACATAAAGGTTATGTTTGTTGGATTCATGTAAACGTACTTCATATATTGAGTTCGTCGTACGGCGCAGTCTAGGAGTTCTATATGGACCTTAATTGAATTATTGTCGATATATGAAGGCATATAGGGTCACACTATGTCGATTGTCTCTTCGATCTAAGGGTGTATTGAGAAAGTATTATATATTCGATTTGGAATCGAGATATTTAAATTGATAATAACTATGTGATAAATTTATATTAGATGAAAATTATTTAATTAAGTTAAAATTGGATTTTAGATTTAATTAGATGTGCTGAATATATAAACGGAAACCGAAATTTGACGTGTGGCGTCGCGGCGCCTGACTGGCAGCATGCCCAGTTCGGCTGGGCCACTGCACCTCGGTTTTAGGCCAGATTTGAGCCTAGTCCAAATTTGATTTTTGACCTAGTTTTTTGCTATATATACAGTACCTCTCATTTGTTAAATGACACACAAGAATTACACCAATTCTATAAACTTTCTAGACTTAGAGTCTAGGACAAAACTCTCTCAAACCTCTGCCAAGATTTCCTGGCTTTCTTGACAGAGGAATACACCGTAGCATTGTGCTTGCAGTCGAAGGGACAATCGCGTGTAATCTCTAAGTAAAGACTCCAGATAATACAACCTGTAAGTATTCGTGGTTTATGTTACAAGTTTTTTTTATTGTCATATAACCATACCAGAAAAAATTATTTGGGTAAGTAAGAACAAAATTTTAAATTTACGTTGTGTCTTATTTATGTGTTTTTGAACCCAACAAAACCCTACAAATCCCTCAAGGTTGTTCTTTAATTAAGCTGCAACGTAGAAGCATAACTCTATGAGCAGCCATCGAGGGAGAGAGTTCAGAAATTTCTGGATTCCCATTAATGACATCTCTTGCATATACTCGATTGTTTCTAATTAAATTCAAAGTGTGTAAAAAAGATGCATATATAACGAATTAAAGAGGAGCTTGAGAGTTTATGTGGAGGTAATGGTACCTAACTATTTATAGGGTAATTTCGGGCCAATTTACTTGATATTTAAAATAATATGTTTCGAAATCAAGTAAATATATTAAAATGTCAACACCGTGTAGGGGTATACTTCTTTTATTTTTTATTTTCTCACATGTATCCGATCCCTGCATTGGAGCCCGATTATATTAAGATTAGCGACGTGTAGGGCCCATTCGGGGGAAGCATTTTCTACCCAATTTTTTTTACTACCCAGAGTTCAAACTCAATATTATGATTAGGAAAGGAACAATCACATCCACTACACTACTTCCTTTAGCGGTGGGTAGGTGTAAACGTTGCTCTTTCTATCCCTCAATTTTTTCCGTCTTCTTTTTGTTCTTTAGTAAAGAAAGTGTTATTGCTGATGAAATTGGACTAAATTGCCTCCAGAAGTTTAATGCTAATGAAAATAAATTGAATTTACTAAGAAGTTACATGTTAGGTCCCTTCAGGGAACGTCCTGAGAAAATGCTAACAAATTAGCACCTAAAGAAAATGTAATTCCAGGCAAACATTACGTGTCATTGATATGGATAACATTGGACTACTCTTTTTCCTTTCTTCTTAGTTCGTCTTCTTCCTCTTGTTTTCTGTTTTTAAAATTGACACTTTAAAAAGATACGGGAAGAAGATTTCTGCGGAGTATGACTATTTTATTTCTGGCCAAACCTCAATATAAAACAGTTGTTTATTATGTGTAAATATTTGTAGTATATAAATGTTATAAAATGTTTTAAAAGTATAAAAAGAAATTGGGTCATTTGTACGTTTCCCCCTATTTCGTGTTAGTCTTTAATTGCCCCTCAAAACAAATAATTTTTTCGCGGGGTATAATTTTATATTTGTCCATCATAATATCTCACAAGTTATCTTCTGCGCCCTTTATAAATCTTATCTCCCGCTAGGCATAAATTCGATTTTGAATGACAAAAAAATAAAAAAACCAACCCATTTGAAGGGAAAATATTAAAGACTATTCCATTTGAAGGGAAAATCGTGCAATTTCTTCAAAATATTGAAAATTATTTTGTTTTTAAACTCTTCGTTAAATTAAATCACGTCATATAAATTGAAACGAAGTGAAGTCTTATTTATGGCCCAATGCTTAATACTTTGTTGGTGATTATCTTAGGAACCAGTTTGTTTGTTAAGAAGCTGGGTTGGTCAGGGATCTTGATCTTAGATGGGCTTTCAGTGGAATCAGGCCAGCCCATTTCATGTCGCAATCTATCAGGAAGATTCGCACAAAGGCTCATATTTTGGGGAGGTCTTTAAGTTTTGTCCCTCCAATTTGTGTTTTTTTTCCCCAGCATGTTTGGTGCGGCATAACTTAAATTTCACTCAATAAAGTTTACGTTTAGCTTCGGCATATGTATTATAATATCCACAAGTTATGTCGAACAAGGCAAAACTTTCAACACTCGATATAATCTAAAAAACGAAATAAGTTTAGATTTTGCTCTACAAAATTTACATTTCGACATTGAACATAATTCGAAAAAATATTACACAACTTATGTGTATGTTATGATATAAAATGGTACTTTTTTCCCAATAAGAGCATGACACATGCCTTTTAAAATCTGAAAAATATAGCTAATTTTAACGGGAGAGGGTTAATTATAACTCTAAAGTGTGAGGCATGTACTTAGGAAGAAGTATAACAGAGTACAATAAAATTTAAGGGAGTTTGGAGAAGAGTTAAAGCGGTGTTGCGTAAAATTTCAGATTTGAGCTTGAGGTAAAAAATGAATATTTCAGATTTGAGCTTGAGGTTGAAGATGAACATTTCAAATTTATAACTTTTATTATGGACGAGACAACGTTTATTGCATATACCATTAAATTATTATTAGTAGAAGGCCTTCATTAAAAGCAAAAATAAAAGGCAACGTTTATGCATAGACCAACAACATTTATACATTCACTGTTGATTATGCCTTCATGAATGTCTTATAAATTACACCCGCTTAATCTGCCTCGTATCTTTACCACAAAGAGCCAAGCACCCATCAAATCCTAGAAGTATCTTTGGCCTTCTCAAGAATTGGGATTGATGGTAGTTGAAACTAGTTAAACCTAGTTAATGAGGTGCTATGTGTAACCCTTTTCAGTTGTATATTCTAATATGTTATTAGAATATACAATGTAACTAGTTTCAACCCCCACCACCCTCTTCGCTTATTATACACCAACAATATATTATTAAAATATATAATGTAACACATGTTTTTTCAACAAAAAATATTTTCTTAATAAAAATTAAACTAATTTTAAATTTTAAAACTTATATCTTTGACCAATATGTTGTCATCCTGAAATTAGTGAAAGACCACTATAATGATCTAAACAATGACAAATAATGAGTAAGGTTCATAATGTGTTGAAAAACAATTGTGATGATCATAATTATATGTAATAACTTGAAATTAGTGATATAATTATATGTGAACATCACATATTTTTTTAGCTATGTTGCAAATGGTTACTATACTACATATGAACTAGGCTTATATTGAAATTGATGACATGATTACATGTGATCAATGTGAAATGTTCTTTCTGTATTGCAATTGGTGAAATAACTACTCGACCAACTTGTAATGTTGAGATTAATAGCGAATGCCTTGTAATTTTACATTGATGTTAGTGTTTATGTTGATAATGACATTATTCTTTTGTTAAATATTCATTTAAATGTCAACAACGACAAATTTCAAAAATTAATTCATTAATTTAAAATATAATTAAATTGTAAGTTGCTTACGAAACTCGTAGTCGCTTCTAATAATCTAATAACTTGGTCTAGTGGTTATGTATAACCCTCTTCCGTTTTTGGTGGCTAAAATGTGACATGAATAAGATTCTAATAATTATTTCTGGCAGTGTAATCATCTTCCTTTGGACGAACAACTATCGTAATTTAATTCAAAACCATGTCAAATCTTAACCAAATTAATTCAAACTTCAAATATGAACTCCCTCGACGTTCAGATTCTTTTGAGATATCACCCACTCAAAATAAAGCTCATTTACGGTACTTTGAAGTTTGAACACATCAATAACTGCTACATTCCATATAACAACTAATTCCAAGTTATTAGAATATATATAGCCAATGCAGAAGTTTAGTAGAAACTATAGGATGCTCATAAATATGTTATAGACCTGAATAAGATTCTAATAACTATTTCTGGTAGTATTGTCTTCTTCCTTGGATGAACAATTGCTATAATTTAATTCAAAATTATGTCAAGTCTTAACCAAATTGCTTCAAAATTCAGATATGAATTCCCCTATAGGTTCAGGTTCTTTTGGGATATCACCTGCTCGAAATGAAGCTCGTTTGCGGTAATAGATTGAACAATCGTCTTCTTCAACCTTGAGAGTTACAATAAATCGATCAAAAACCATGTCAAATCTCAACGAAATTGCTTCAAATTTCACATATGAATTCTCCTCGATGTTTTGATTTCTTAATGTATCACACATTCAAATGGAGCTCGTTTGAGGTAACCCACTTTTTGAACTAGAGCTTCGAAGCTTTGTTAATGATCGTCAATGACTTCTAGCTCTTTCTTCACGTTTTTCAGCAACCAAAATGTATACATACTTCAGCTTTAGCTTCCTTCAAAGAAAGAGAAAGAGAAAATGATTATTTCGAAAGTTTAAAAACCTAACCCCAAAGTTTTTTAAAAAACAAACAGGCCCCGCATGTTTACTAATCCTACCATTAGTAATTCCTGAACCGAAAAAAAGAAGAAATTAGGAGTCCTACCACTTACATGAAAACTTAAAGGGTCTTGTGACCTCATTTTTTTTAGTATCTCGAGGTGCCTGAATGATTTCTTGATCTGTATATAGTCCTCTCCGCCTTCCGTTTCAGCATCCTCTAAAATATTCTCCGTATGGCAAAATCAGAAATCTGTAAAGTAAAGAAACTTTTGAACCGCACATGCCACTATATATAGTTAAAGCTTTTGTTACGTATATATATAAGTTTTGGACGACGGGATTTCAATTAAATCCAGTGACGGAACATCATCTAATATATTCTCAGTATGGCAGAACCAGAAATATGTAAAGTAAAGAAACTTTTGAACCGTACTTGCTGCTACATATAATTAAAGCTTTTGTTACGTATATATAAAAGTTTTGGACGACGGGATTTCAATTGAACCCAGCGGCGGATCTAGGATTCTCACTAAGGGGATTTGAAAAATAAAAATACAGTGCCTGAGATTTGAACTTGAAACCTTAAGGTAAATCTTAAACCCTAAACTACTAAATAAACCTCTTATCTTGTTGTTAAGGGTATTCAATATATATATATGTATATGATGAATCATTTTTGGCGAATGAACACCCTCGAGGGCCCCTAGATCCGTCCCTGATCGAACCCCTTCATTAAAATTAGCTCTGCTACTGTCCATTAGTTAGCTGCATGATAGTCAGAAAATTAATAGAAATTAAAGGGGTAAATGAATATTGTATTAGGAACTGTAGCTTCTGGCCTGACGCTAGTGGATTTGATCTGAAATTCAGCTGTGTGCTTCTCCAACACTAGGAAAGCCAGAGTTTCCTGAACTCAATCTCTCATGGCTGCTCTTTAATTAACTAAGCAGCAGCAACAACAACAACAACATGTCGAAACTAAAAGCCCCGTAGTTTGCTTGAATAGAAAGATGACCTAAGGCCATAGCTAAGTTATCGTTATCGGACACGTGTAATCCACAGCTGCAAGAAATAGAAGCGTTGATATATGAGCAGCCATTGAGGGAGAGAGTTCAGAAAACGCTGGATTTCCATTAATATCGTCTCTTGCATAACATGTACGTACAGGGGCCTGCAGGCTAGTGGCTACTCACTTCTGAATTAATCTTACAAAGTGTGTGTGTCAAAAGACGCATATACATATATAAGCTTTGCGGATGGCTGCGTCTTGCTGTATATGTATGCTGAATATATAAGGATCGCAAGAACTGGACTGATCGAGGGTAGCTAACTATTTATAAAGTAATTTCGGGCCAATTTACTACTCAATTTATTTTAAGAGATACCATCATAGAGAGAATCGTCTCCTCTTCTGTGTCTTTGAGTATTGACAATGATATCCAATTTTGGACTGACTTCCCCTCTCTGATTATTATATAAAAACAGCTCTTCAATTAATTTATTCTCAGTAATTTGTTGTGAATAGTCTGGTTGACACTTCCACATATACCCTAGTTATTCTCTGACATAACTAACGTCGAAGCTTAATAGACGAGACTTCCCACATACCTCTTTTTATTTGTTAGGATTTAGGACTTAGGAGTAGTACTTTATAAAGGAATTTAACTTAATTTTACATGTATGCTAATATTATGAAGAGTTTTTACACCATCGATATTAAATGTATTTGTACTTAGCAAGTTGTCTTTGTTACTTTTTAAGTAATTAGCTTTCACTCATTACTTATTGTGAACCGTTATTTGTAATTCATTTTATCTGATAATGTAAAAAGTCTGATCTATAGAAGTTAAACTCTTTTTGAAAAGGTTAAAATAGAAAAATTCTTAATTTCTTACTTGTCCTCAGTTCATGAGAAGGATACTTAACAGGTATGCTTAGCCTTCATTACCTAACATTGAAAAAACAAATAATACTTAAGCTTGCATTGTAACTACATAAGTGGTCCAATTCCCTGCTTAAATCTCACTTAAGTAATTGTTTTTGAGAACGCTAATATACAAACACGTGTTTTCTTAAATAGTCACAAACCCCTTTTCTATTATGTGTTTTATGAATTTGATATTACTAGGCCAATCATAATATAATCATGAATTGTTTTCTTAATAAGTAACCTTGGAATTCTTGTTATGGTTGCGAAGCAATTGTCTTGTTATTAGAAATATAGGCGTCTAAATTTATGCATGGATCGTTGTTTTTCCCCCTTTTAATTTGTCCAATTATATATATTCGTATCATTAAATTGGCATGCAATATAGTAACTCATGTACTATCCAAAGGGGTGCCAAAACGATTAGAAGCATCACAGACAGTCACATGGGTGATTAATTGCCATATATTCAAACAAAAATATGTTGGAAATTTGTCTTTGGTGGAAGTTGCGTCCAACCATATTTAATGACTTAAACACTAGGGTTTCGCATGTTGGAGACTTTGATTCTTCACACGTGCATAATCTACTAAGTGAGTAGATGACCGTATGGCCAAGGATCGTCAAATTTCGTTGAGAAATGAAAGAGATATTGGTCCATGAATTGATGTGTTCGAAGCATGAAAATGTGGTATAGACCAATTCTCCCTCATCGGTGAGGGAAGGAAGATTTGTTTAGTTTATAAGTCTCAAAATTGGCCAAGAGCTTGAGACCCCAAGGGATAACCCATGTGTTTGAAGGAAGGAGGACCTAGATGTGCTTTGGTTCGAGGCTAAGCCCACACGCCCGCCCGTCCGGGCTCGGGTCACGGGCCTTGGGCTTCTTCTGATATCATCTTTCTGGACCCAAATTGCTTCATATTTACAGTTTGGTCCCTGAAGTTTCAAGTAAGGTAAAATTGGACTTGTGATTTTGCTGTTTTTGGAACGTTAACCTCCATATTTGGCTGAATAACTCTCACTAATGGTCTAATCCGTTGCACATTAATTCAGTCATTCATTTGGCTGAATTACTACTCACTAATTGCCATTACATGGCCTGTAACAACAATTATGTGGGTAGTTGATAAGTCCCCTCCATGCACTATATAATGAAGCCTTTGACTCACTTGTTGAGATTACACACACAAACAAAAAAAAATAGAATTCTTCCTACTACAATCCAGCATCATTTCATTACTCAAAGTTCTTCAAAGTAACACTTGAATTTCCTTTGCTCATTTGTTGAGTTGTTGTTTTATCTTGGGAGACTATTGTCCAGAACGTAGAAATGATACATACAGGGTAATCTTGTCTTAAAGACAGAGTGTCATCACTCGACCCAGCAAATCAAAGTGCTTGTAATCTCAGTTTCTTATTTTCAATTTATTGAAATTTCAGTTGTTGTAATTTTATTTTATTGTAATACTTAGCAGTTACTTATTTGCCGTTTCCCGTCACCATTGTAATCGACAATATATACTCCTATATGGATGGCAAATCAGGATTTTGTAAGACTTAATTATCAATTAGCTAAGTTAGAGAATGAAATATCAAAACAAAACAAAACAAAAAAAGCTTTACCTGAATATTACAATCAAACCATTTTTTTGGTACAATAATCAAACCAATACCTGAATTACAATTGAATATTACGCTCTTCTTTCTTTATTACCAAAGGAAGAAACCAATAAAGATAAAAAAAAAAACTTTTCTTTTGGACTATATATACCTTCCCCTTTCACCATGCACATACTGTATTTTCATCAAATCTTATTACAAATCACAAAATAGTAGTTACCTTAAAACTTGAAAAGTTGCTAGAAGTTACAAGAAGTACCACTTTAACCAAATCAACCATCCAACGATGGATGTTTGGATGAATTTAAATTCTATATACCGTAAAAATATATATACATGCAATTATGTTACTGTTAAGATAATTATATATAAATCTCTATGAAATAATGACAGATAACCTGATAGCAATGAACAATAAGTTAATTAAACTATATTGATCGCGTGTAAAAGAACTTTTACACTGTTAATGCATATACCTTGAATCCTGTTTAGTGTTGGTCCGCTTTCCTTCCTTCATCCCATGCATACATATGGTTTTTCTATGTAAAATTGATCAAGAAAAAGGAGCAAAGGCTTCAAGAGCCTCGCAAGCTTCCAACATTTCAACGCCGCATACATATATATATATATATATATATATATATATATATATATATATATATATATATATATATAATCATGTTACTATTAGGAAGCTGGAAGCTGAAATATTGGAAGCCTTTGAGGGCTATTGAAAACTTCTCCAATTGAAAAAAAAAACATCTTTTTTTGTTCTCACTGCTTGGCTCTTTGGGAGAACTAGCTAGATTTATATTGCTAGATCCTAGGCCTAGAGAAATAATTGGACTTGGTCTAATATTCGGTGATCTAATTTACCTGACATCACACATTCAGGATTACTTTATCTAATCACTACTTTAATTTAATGACCAAGTAAAACAAGCCAGCCCTACGTGTCCCCATTTGTCATTTCCATATATAGCTTAATTAAAGCTATCCTGATTCCCAATTTACATGGGGAAAATAGTGGAGTAAATCCAGAAGGTGCTCGTTCATCAACTGAAGAGTCAAAAATATGCTCTTGAATTTTTTTTCCCACTGAACAATACTTGCTTAATTACATACTCCAGCCGTCCCATATTAATTATCCATATTATTAAATATATTTATCCCAAAATACACGTTAATTTATAAAATCAAGATAGAATTAATTAATTTTTTTTTATTTTATTTCTCATATTATTTGCTATTGAAAGTAATTAATGTTGATTAGAATACAATTTATTTAAAAAATAAAGATAATATAATAAAATACATTTTTATTTATAATTTCTTAAATGAAATGGAAAAAGTGAATAAGTAATATGAGACGAAGGAGTATTAGTTTCTCCTCTCCGTAAGTTGAAGATATATTCTGGATTTTAGTAGTTGGCCTGGAATCCACTGATTTATATTTATTTAAGTTAACCTGCAATAGGTATTTGCCACCATAGCATACTTTTTACACAACTGTTGATCGTCCTCGATTTTGGATCACATTTGTATATCTACGCACGCACCCTCAATTCACACTTCACAGACAAGCTTTTTTGTTTTACTGGTTTTCTTTTTGGATTTAAGCTAAACCATACAATACTTATAGTTTAAATTTTCCTTTACGCTACAATTATGTAAGCACCATTTAATGGGCTATATTAGGTTGTTAGTCTTTTCATAATTGCCATATTAAACTTTCCGTTTAACACTTATTTTTTTATTAAAAAATAATTAACTTACACTTCTCAATTCTATCGATAAAATAATTCTTCTCATTTTATAGTTAATTAAAATGATTTTTTATAGCAATATTGCTATGGTATAGTTAAAGTTTCTAGTTTTAAATTTATTAAAATCATACAATCAATAGTATATATTTACACTCAGAAGTTTTAAAAGTATAGTATCTTATTTAAATGTGCCAATCAAATTATAACACGTAAATAAAGGAGTGCGATATAGTCCATCGCCATCCTCGCAACAGTCATCTATCCTTATGTCACCAATAATTGCATTGCATGGAGTGGATCTCTTGATCAAGTCTGGTTCTTGATCTGGTTTGAAGTTTGAACCGTTACTTGTTTTATGGTATAAGGGAGAATTTCATAAAATGCCGCAAAGAGCCAATTACGACAAGTATATAACAGAAAAAGATAAACTCAAATTCAATAAAATCAGGTATACATGCTCCTGGCCTTAATTTTACCGCCCTAGCTTTTATTAGTTTCTCCTCGAGTGTCATGAAAAAATGAAAGGTTTTCTTACACAATTTTGTACTTCTCAATATTTACACCAAAGTAATAGTCTTTTATGTACTTTTTAATTGAGGCAAAGAATAGTACTGTGTTCAATCCTGTGATTTCATAAAGCTGGCAAAAGTCAAGTTTCCCTTATTACATTTAGACACGTATTAATACATTTTTAAAATTCCCATATCTATAGTCCAATTCTAACAAACTCTGGATTGCTTAGACCGACATAAAAAAATGTCCTTTTTAACACTTTCACTAATGTGCATGATATCACAAATTTGTCACTGTATTCAAAACACCTACAAAATTGATGTTGTGCCATGTACGAAATTTGAACTCTAAACCAAGAGAATTTAGGCTAGATTTCCAGGATTTGCCAATTCTGACAAGGCTTCAAAATACAATCTTAAGAGATATTTCAACCTGAAGAGAGTACTTCTTCTGGGATATTCATTGAAAGGTTATGGAACAGGCAATAAAAGTTTGTTGTTCAGAGTGTTGGAAACAAAAGGAGTAGAAAGAAGAAATGAATTTGGGACTTTGAAGAATGACTTCTTAAACAGATATTATATGTATAAATATAAGCAATTCCATTCAGGATAGAGCTACTTCAACTGTAGACTCCTTATATTTATAAAGCTTAAGAGATGAGACTTCTCAATTTTAGACCTCTATATATTAGAAACCATCTACCACAGATATGACAGTTGTATAGTACTGGTTAAAAAAGGGAAGAGATCCATTTTATTTTAAAGAAAATACAATTAGTCAAAGGTTCATTCTTCTTAAGGAAGACAATTTAACCCAAAACTTGCTGTCATCTGTCTGATAGATCGTAAACATACTACATCTGCTGGAAATGCATACATATAGGCATTTTATTTTATAATGCTACGATGCTATATATACAGCTCTTCAAAAAGTTGAGAATACGTCGCCACATCAACTTCAAACTCTCCAAATGCGAATATTGGATCATCACATGCTGGCGGATATATAACACACCTACATGGATCCAAAATGCATAAAAACTCACTGCAATTTCTGATTGGGATTCACCCCAACAGATTTCAACGTCTCAGCATGAGGCTCCCTACAGTGACACCAATAAAATAAGAAAATTAAAGCACATTTCACGCTATAATATATATATATATATATATACACATATATAAGAACAAAGAAAAAGACAGGGGAAGCCTAGCTACTGAATTTTCCTTTGCCCTATTCTAATAATATAGCAACTGATTCTGTACTAAAGATGCCTATCATTTAGGGCAACAGATTAATTCGTAAGGGGGACAAAGCGGACAATATGTAGCTTAATTGGGTTGTGACAAATATGTCATCAGGACCGAACGCTCGCTCACTACGAGGGAAACAGATCTCCGCCCCGTCATGAAGCTTATCCGGGAGATTTTTTTTATTTGCATTCACGAATCACACCTTTTGAAAAGAGACGCTAAATTAGTGAAGGAAGAGTTACCAATAGTTAGAAACTCGATCGGGAGATGTTTCTGCTGCTTATACCTACTAATGTAATTTGCATTGATGGACAAATCTTCGTTAAGTACTAGAAGCATATACCTAGCTAGGACATCCCCACGCATGGGATCAGGCATGACAGATTGATTATCAAAATCCTGGACATGAGCCACCTTTCGGAAGAAAGATTTCTTTATGAAGCTGTTTCCATCATCCACTACATTTTCCGGTTCAGCGATTTCCGGTACAGTTTCCCTCCTTGATTTTTTCACAGACACATTGGGCGCCCGCTTCAGCTGATGTGTGGCTGTCTGTACCCCAAATCCCACCGACAGCGCTATTAGCCCCAGCGCCACATACACTGGAACGAACTCTCCTTTCAGTCCCCTGTTTTAAGTTAACATCAAGATATTGCTTTTATTCCTAAAAATGAAAAATTAGCACTTTTAGTACGTCAAATATCACTAAATTATAATTTTGATCTGTGATTAAGCATAATTTAATTTATAGGTGGACTTTTGATCCATTTCAATTGTGATTCTTCACAAATTTAAGAAATTATTAAGTGCGAAACCACTCCATTATCAATGTGTAAAATTGTACGTACTGCTACTCAACATACATATGAGAGCAATATAACTCCAAAAATAATCTAAGTATCATATATTTTCACTGTATAAAGTGAAGAAAGACTCACATTTTTAGGGAGCAGTAATCGCACATCTTTAGGGACCAAACACACATTTTTGTCGATTGAAGGTTAAATGTGCATAGACAAATATTTCCAAGGATTAAAACCAAACATTAATTTACCAATAAACGAGGTACCAAAAATACAATTACCCCTTTCTAATTTGTTTATAATACTACAAGTGCTATTAACCAAAATTTACCTGGGCTTAGCGTCTGGATGCTCAGCAGTACTGGCATATGACCTCCGTTGGGTAATATTAGATTTTGCAAAACCAGAATTTGCGCTAATACGAGTAGCTATAGATTTCCACAAACTCTACAAGGTTAACGAAAATTTTCAATGAATGTTTATTGCTTAACACACATTGAAAAATCAAAATGTAACCCGAGAAACTAATTAAGTAACTGGACTTACCGAAGACCTGAATGCCATGATGAAATATCTGAGTAGCAGTGTGAAGCAGTAGCAAAGCAAAAGGATTAGAAAAGGGACGTTAATTTTCTGTTGAGAGTTTCTTCCTCTATATATCGACGGAGCCATCGATGAGCGACACGAAGGGATATGCATGCATAACCAAGGACACTCATCGAAAGCTAACAAGTCCACGTTGCGATAGTCGGTGACTCATGCAATTATGTTTTATTTTCTATGTTCTGTTTGGCTGACAAGCTTATCGACTTCCGCATATTATAGTGTTACAACGTTAGAATATAGTAAATCTGGTTGACTGTAGTTCTACCTTAATGCAATATATATAAAGTATACAATTATAGTATTAATGAAATTAAAATTTTTATTTTATATTAATTATATTAAAATATTAATTACAAAATATATGAATATGGGGTGGTCGAGGCGTCACTGCCGCATAGGTCTTTCAGTCGGTGGAGCCTCCGCTCCAGAATTTTTCCTTTTCTTTTATTGATTTCAAATATTAAGATATGTATTAAAAATATCTTCAATCTTATCAGTGAAAGTTGTAGCCTAGCGGTTGAGGGCTCCCTTCAAAAGTCTTTTACTAAAGAGAGGTAGTGTGTTCGAATTCAATGAGTAGTGAAATCCATTTTTTTAAACACAAAATCATATTTGGCCCCAAGTCCCAACCAGTCGGCCCAAGTCCCAAATAGTCGCCCCCCCCCCCCCTCCCCCTCTTTAAACAAAAAACAAACTTTTTTTTCTTTTTAATTTAAACACAAAAAAAAACAAATTTGACCCCGAGTACCAAGTCTCAACCAATCGGCCTCCCTCCATCTTTAAACAAAAAAACAAATAACCATTGGGTTTCAAAACACATAGAGCATTAAAAACACCACATGGCAAACAACCATTTTTTTAATATTGATTTATTAGTTAATTTAATTTTTCATGTGAATAAAAAAGGGCATCTTTTTGTTTCTCGCACTGGGCCCTTAAAAGTATAGCAACGACCCTGATATTCACTATCACACCCCCTCACTCAGACCGGGAGGATGCCAGACGCTGAGACTGAATTTGAAGTCAAAGGACAGTTGCCGAGGAAGCCCCTTAGTGAAGATATCTGCGTACTGATACGAAGAGGGAACATGCAACACCCTAATGTGACCCATTGCAACCTTCTCACGAATAAAGTGAATATCCATCTCAATATGTTTGGTTTGCTGATGCTGAACCGAGTTATGAGACAAGTAGACAGCAAATATGTTATCACAGTACACCAGAGATGCCTTACGTAGGGACAATAAAGCTCAAGAAGGAGATTTTGGAGCCAACATAGCTCAACAACAACGTTCGAAACGCCTCGATATTCTGCTTCGGCACTCGAACGGGAAAGCGTGGCTTGCCGCTTGGCAGACCATGATATAATATTATCCCCAAAAATATGCAATAGCCAGACGTAGAGCGACGGGTGTCCGGACAGCCTGCCTAATCGGCGTCTGTGTAGGAAAGTAACCTAGTAAGTACAGATGGATATAAATGTAGTCCACAGTCAAGAGTGTCATTAACGCACCGAATGATACACTTAAGAGTTGTAAAGTGAGGTTCCATAGGAGCGTGCATGAACAAGCACACATGTTGAACAACATATGCAATATCTGGCCGAGTGAAGGTGAGACATTGAAGAGCACCTGTAAGACTCCTATAAAGAGAGGGATCATTGACCGGATCCCCATCATCCGCACTGAGTTTTGACTTTAAGTCGACATGAGTGGGCAAGATCTTGCAGTTTGCCATTTTAACCCTGTAGACAATATCATATGCATACTTACGCTGACACAAGAACATGACATGTGCGGATCTGGTCACTAATATCCCTAAAAAATAACTCAACTTACCCAAATCTATCACAACAAATTCGGACTTGAGCATGGCAATGATCATGTGTTTCAGGGTATCAGAAGAAGCTGTCAGAACAATATCATCCACTTATAAAAGGAAATAAGTTGTGACAGTACCTCGATGAAAAATAAATAGGGAGTGATCACTCTTGCTGCACCGAACCCTATATGTATGATGTATGTAGCAAATCTCTCATACCAAGCCTAAGGGCTTGTTTCAAACCATAGAGTGACTTACGAAGACGACATACATAATGAGGATCCTCCGGATGCACAAAGCTAGCCGGTTGATGCATATAAACGGTTTCTTAAATCCTCATATAAGAAAGCATTTTTGACATCAAACTGGTAAATCAATCAATTTTCCCCATAGCTATTATCAACACAGTGCGAATGGTGGCTGGTTTAACCACCGGACTAAACGTCTCACCACAATCAACTCCCTCGTGCTAACTAGTACCATTAGCCACAAGTCTTGCCTTATAGCGTTCAAGCTGTCCACTATCTCAGAATTTGTGACGATAAAGTCACATACAACGAATCACATTCACCTCTTCTGATTTCGGAACAAGATCCAAGTGTGCTTATTGGTTAATGCATTAAACTCTTCACGCATGGCCGCATTCTAATTTGTGTCAGGTTTGGCTAATTTTGAGTTTTTTTTGGAATGGGTGAGATAGTTTGAGTGGATAAGTTAAAGTGAACTTTTGGTTTGAAAATCCCGTATTATGCACGGGTTTTCATGAGGTGAGTAGGGACGGTCACGGGTGGGGCAGAGGGGTTGGGAGGTGACGGACTGGACCGAGCAGTGGGGCGGGGCAGTGGTATGAGCAGGGTGACGGGTATGGTTTGGGCAATGGGGGTGGGGCAGTGTTTCGGCCAGTAGCTGGGCAGTGGGTTGGGGCAATGTGCTGGGTGATTTCGGGCAGTGATTGGGCAGTGCCGGGCAATGGGGTGGGGTTAACGGGACGGCCTAAGGGTGCATATTTTGTAGTGCGTTTTGAAGTAAAGGGCAGGTGTCCGAGTCATCAAGGAAACTGTAATCAGTGACTCAAAATTTTTGGATGTTGTCAAACGAAAAAATGTACTCAACAAATGTGATGTGGAACGGGACTGTTTGACTGGGCCCAATGCCCGAACTGTTTCCAAGGACGTGGGTTGGACCACTGAGTCGAGTACTGGGCCTGCAATTGATAATTTGTGAAGCTTGGTGTTGAGGAAGATGAAGCATGGGAAGCTAGGGTATCGAAAATTTAGGAGAGGAAGAGGGTGTAGAACTGTTGTATATCAGTTGTATACCAGGGGTATACGGCATGCTGGAGAGAAATAGAAGGTAAGAGGGTTGTATATCACTGTTACGTGTTGTATATCACTGTATACGAGTAATATATGTGTTATGCAGTGTATATCAACAATATACAATGTGTATATCGACTGTTTCTGGTAGGAGTTGGCATGAGAAGAGAAGACGAAAATAGGGGGCTGTCGTATATCGGCAGTATATCAGTGGTATACATGTCTGGTTGGGGTGATATGTGTCTCGGGTTGTTGTATATCGCCTTATATTAGTGGTATACAAGTTTCGTTTTAGAAGAAGGTGAGGGATGAGAGGTTGTATATCACGGGATATATGAGGTATACATGTAGGTTTTGAGAGAAGAGGCTTGTATATCATGTAGAAGCAGGATATACTAGTTTTATATCACGAATAGGCGATGGTATACCGGGCTGTATATGGTTGAATATCACCGGAAAAAGGGAGGCGGATGAGAGGTATACGGTGGCCGAAACTAGTGTTAGGGTAGGGATGTATTTTTGGCTCTTGATGCCACGTAGAATAGTGTAAATCTCCTTGATTGGAGTTTTCCTAGTAATGCAATATATATATATAATATACATTTATAATTCTAATGGAATTATGATCTCTATTTTACTAGTAACAGACTGAGAATAAAAAATGCATAACTCGCCCGGGGTCGGTTCCTAGGAACCCACAATATGATGGTCAAACCAAGAAATCATGTATCATCTCATATAATCATCTTCTTTGACTATAAAGGACGTTAATATCACACACAATTTAAACACCTAAGGTATTTGGGTAGAATTAGGTAAATTTCTCAATCGGTAGTAAATCATCCTGATTTTTTTAAACTACTAGGAGCAACTTATTTTAGTACTAAAAGGATAAGAAGGGATTGCTACTTTCATCTCCAACATTGAAGCTGTGGGTTGGACACTTGGACTGTTGGAGTCGCAAAAAGCAGAGTGAGGAATAGGCACTCCTTGGGAAGGCCTATAAAAAAGATAGTACCAGAAAAAATATATATATTTGGCGCTCTTTGATAATTTAGGAAGGACCTCAATCTGCGCGTAATTGGAGGTATAGTGAATATTGAATCTAATCATATTTTCATTTCATATCCGATATTAGACTCTTAACATTTTTTCGCACGTCCAAATCTTATTAACTGGAGCGTGAATAATATAATCTGGGTGCCCAACATCGGTGAACAAAGAATTGGAATGACTCTGGCTCTGATACCATGTAAATGAATAGACATTGAGCCTAACGCAACCCCAAAAAACTAGCTTGTAGGGTGAGAATTGTCCAAATACATATAAGAAGTCTATGTTCCATACCATATCCAATGTGGTAATCTTAACAAGCACTCTTTCTGTCTTGCTTTGCTTGCTTGCAATGAATGAACGTATATCAATGCCTAACGCCTTAACCACCAAAAACTTAGGTAAATATAAATTTAACAAAAAAAAAAATAGTTCGTCCCTTTACATTATAAAATAAAACTTCATTCGTCTCAATTTATGTGACATCATTTGATTTGACACGAATTTAAGAAATAAAAAAAGAATTTTAAAATGTGTGATTCAAAACAAGTCTTATATAAATGTGTGACTGTGAATTAGTTTATAAAGTTAAATTATTTTAAAAAAAGAAATTATGACATATAAATTGTTAGAAAGTCTTCCATTAAGAAAAGGCAAAGAAAGATCACATGCCATTGGAAAGTAGACCAATTGCATCAGTCATTCAAAAATACTCACAGAATAAGCTGTATTACATTTTCATAGTACTTTTAACTCGAACATGCACAACATCAAGGATCACAAACATGTAAACTTAACATCTACGGATATACATATACTATATGGGTTTACTCGTAGTTCTTCACCATCTTCGGATCGTATTACAGAATTAAGATTAAAATCTAAGACACAGCCAAACTCCAATACAGTACAAAGCCTATGATTTACAACGTTGGATCCACTCCTATAGTTTTCAAGGTCTCCACACCCTGCTTCCTGCAATACAAATTGCTACATAAGTGCCAATATTATTCCATATTTATGCTAAACGAAAAAAGAAACTGAAAAGCAATTAGTAAATTGGCACAAATAATTATAATATGGATTATAATATTCACTAATGTCCGATCATTCCTAGCGCCACACATACTGGCACAAAGTTTCCCTTCCGGGACCTGCCATTATCAGAGGCAAATTTAAAACAAGTTCTGTGGGTTCAATTAAATTCCAGTACATCTGTCTCAAATTATGAATATACATGAGGAAAAATTAGAATATACAAATACTCTCTCTTTTCCAATTTATGTCATCACTTCCTTTTTAGTTTGTCCAAAAAAATGTCATATTTATATAGTTAAAAACAATTTAACTTTAAAATTTTCCTTTTACCTTTAATAAAATGATTTATAACCACACAACCGTGTAAGGTTTATTTTAGACCACACATTTCAAAAATCACACATTTCTTTTTTAAACTTTATACCAAGTTAAATGGTGTCACATAAATAAAGACGAAAAAAGTATAATTTAAGATCACGTTCATTTTGAATCCAATGACACTAAATTTTGAATTTCTCCTATAACTATATCATCAACATACATAAACGGTAAAATCAATCAGAAAGATATGTAAGAGGAGTAAGTTATTGAGTGGATCGATAATTACTTGGGCATACCCTCTCCAAGTTGGAGGGTTGAAATTGTTTTAAGTGATAGCGAATATATTACCATATATTCGTCGTATATTTTGTAATTAATATTAATGTGTAATTATATAAAATATAGATTTTCATTCAATTAAGATTCCTCTTGTACACACTATATTTTACATAATTACTAATATTAATTATAGAATATACGACGAATATATGATATTATGAAGTTTTGAAATGGTTGCTTTAAGTTTAAGTGACCGATCATGGATTTTAAATAAGAATCCGACATGGAGAAATTGCTTTTGTTTTAGTTTAATCTAGCACTAAGATATAATAATGAGCATACAAGAGCAACATTCATGATCACCAATTAAGTCATAATGGAAATTAGAACTTACAGCTAATCTAAAAGCCATTGAGGTAATAATTTATGTAGATCCAAGTATGTTAAAAATTTGATCGAGCTTGGTGTACGATCACATTTGTGTCCATTTAATAGTTGAGGGACAGAGGATTCGGGAGACACCTAAGACGTAATAGGACAAGGCCCCTATAAATGCGAGTTGGGCACGTGTCAACTAGAAATGAGTCTACGTCATTGCTATGGACATGGAAGTCTCCTGAAGCTGCTAAGTGATCTTAATCACATTATTATAATTATAACTATAGTATCCACAACTGAAATTCCTCGCCCTATTGAAATCATGGGCTTGAATGAGTTTTGAGCTACGTAGTACTATTTGGGTTGATTTAATTCGCACGATTTCTCCTATTTTAGGTGTTCTTTAATTTTTGACACGCAAATTATCGTCTTTAATTTAAGAAATGATTGAAAATACTATTGACATTATATACGAATCTCAACCGTCAAAAAGGAAAAAAAAAATCGTAAGACAAGATTTCATTGAAAAATATGTCTATTTGATCAAACTTATATAAAAATTATGTTTTAAGGGCATAATTTATATGTAATTATGCCTCCAAAAATATCTCTGAGGTTGTGGGATCGAATTCCAACAGAGTAAAAAAAAATCGTAAGATAAGATTTCATAGAAATTATGCTTATTCGTCCAAAGTTGTATAGAGATTATGCCTTAAGGGTCATAGTTTTTATGTAAATATGATTGAAGCAAAGTTTCATTGAAAAATTAAAATTATGTTTTGTCCCACTAGTTATATAGAAACTATATAACTTTAGCCGAACAAATATAATTTATATGAAAATTTTGTTTTGCGAATATTTTTTCTTTTTTACTTCTACAGAGATTCAAATCCAGAATTTCTGATCTAATAGACTCATGAATAAAAGATACTTTGAGGGTAAAATTAAAGACCAACCAATTGAGGGACAAAAATTAAATACCAGCCCGTACGAAGGAAGTCGACGCAAATTTTTGATCCACTGGTCTGGACTCTGGAACGACAAATCATATGTAGACCTACTAGTGGCTTATGGGCTTGTAGTCTAGCAATGTTCAAATGAGATATGGTGGGTTGAAACGAAACCCAATGACATATTCTGGATAAAAAAGAAGTGAGTGATTTTAATAAATCTTTTCTAAATAAGCTCACACCAATCATTTCAGTATTGATTAATACACATTGACCGAACACTACTCTTCTGCTTCGAAATGAGCTGTTACCGAAATTCTTTGAGGATCATTTTTATCTATATACATTAGTATTTCGATCTAAATTATAATAAGAGGCTCAAACAATTTTTTCTGGCTTTTTTTCTTCTAAATTAATAAATATTGATTGATCGTATATTTTATCATAGTTTTGTGATTTAGAGTATAATTACCGACATCATCATCTCCATCCTGTAGGAATTATAAGATAAATCTAAAGATGTCTTCGACATTCGTGATCACATTTTAAATTTCAGATTAAATCTATTTTTTTTTTCATAATTCACATAAAATCTAATGGTCAAAATTTATTAAATTTGATGGAGATTAAAATTATCCGCTTTAAAAAATTTAGATAACCAAGATTGTGCAAGAATATATATTTTTAATGTTATTAGTGCGTTGAATTTAAATTCCTAAAATTATTACTAGTAATTATATTATGTGACAAACTTGTTTTTCGTCTAGCAACTTATTTGAGGTTGGGAGGAAAGAAAATCACTTTGTCCGTTCTATAAACTGGAAATGTATTTGATATGTGGAAAAGGTATGAAAAGTAATAAAGTATTATATATATTAGGGGCGGGTATGTTACGGTATTTGAAACTTCGGTACGGTAATTTCGATTTTTAAAAATACTATATCATTATCATATCAAATTAATTCGGTATGGTTCGGTATTTTTAAGTTCGGTTTCGGTATTTTGCGGTACAGTAAATCGGTAACCATAGATTGTTCGACTTTGAAATCGTAGAGAATTATGACTTCGGCTATTCAAAAAACATCTTAATTATATAGTACTAACACCTCACACATGTAAAAATATTTAAAAGAACGTACAAGCAATCTTCTTCGTAAATTAATTACACAAAAGAAGACATTCCAATCAAGATAGGGTAGTTAAAGTTCCAACGTTTAAACAAACATTTTTGTACTAATACTAGTTTATATATTTGTTGGTATTATAATACTAATATATATGAATTGTATATGTAACTCTATACTTCGGTATGATATTCAGTATTTCGATAATTTTTTATAAATACCGAATACCATTTTTTTTAAAAAGCATACCAAATACCATAATATCAAAATTGCGGTATAAAAAATTTCAATTTCAGTATGGTAATCGGTATCTACCATACCATATCCACCCCTAATATATACTAACAAGTAGACGTCGTTTTCCTCGTGTGGGAGAAACAATTTTTTGGCTCTTTATTAACGTTATTTTAGTTTTATGACCTTTTTAATTGAGTTTTTTTTTATTTTTTATTTTTTTTACGTATAAGAGATTTGAAAAATATATATAAAAAATCTAAAAAAATTATTTTTAAAATTTAAACTATACGTGTTAGAGATCTCATTTCATCACATCGATATTAACGATGAATGTAGTTTTGAACATTACCTTACAATAATCATGCACCTCAAAAGATCAAAAGGGACAAACATATAGAGACATATGAAAGAGAAACTATTTTTTTTGCCATTTAAAGCCAAACAATTTAAATAGCAAATCGAGAAAAACTTTGAAAAAGACAAGGGAATCAATGAAGAATTTCTGCAACTACTTCAATAAACATTAAACTACACAAACAACATCATAGTATACTACTATCATGTCGTATACATTTTCCTTTAAAAATAATTTCCTCTCTTCGCTGGTTTCTTGTCATTCGGAGATACCAATGCTTTTTTGCTCCACCATTCCTCTCCTTCCTCTGGAATTTCCACCGAGTTTTTTTTATTGTGTCTGATTTGTTTATTGAAGTTAATGAAGATGGAGTTGTGTTTGGTTATAGTTTTTGAAAATAATATTTCGTTGTTTGAGTGCAGTGAAAGTGAAAATAATATTTTAGGTGCTTTCCAATTGGCCAAATGGTGATTTTAAAATAAAGGGAAGAAAAATTTCGAAAAAAGTGAAAAATTCTCATGGCCAAACCGGTCCTAATATTTTATGATTCGACAAAGTGCAGTTTACATGTTTGTTGTTATGTGCATACTAATAACTGAGATTTTGGGTGGTGCAGCTGGAGTGAGCAGATACTGATGAATTTGGTGGAGGGCTCGACAGTTGTTTTTCAGAGGATTGTTGATGTTCCACCAGGATATCATAAGGTATTCCTTAAATTTTTATGTGATGATTGTGTAATGAGCTATAATTCTGTGCCAAGTTGACCTAGAAATCAAAAGAAAGGGCGTCCGATGAGATGTTTGAAAATTGGTTTCATCTTTGTCATACAACATATCTATAAGGGCCTAACCAAGTTCATAGAGCTAGAATTTTGGACATCTTAAAGATATGGATGAACAAGAAGAGTCCGTTTCAAGAATCATAGGGAACTTTATGATTGAGGTCTTAAGTCCATGGTCAGTTAGTTGATATTATTAGGTGCTCTTTTTCAATTACAGTCTAGTCTAAGTGCTTTAAGACTTTATAAAGTGGATAACTGATAACCATTTTTCACCTATGCAGTACAAATTCTTGGTTGATGGCAATTGGCAAGTCGACCAGGAACAACTTTGTGTTCAGGATGAGTATGGTGCAATCAACAACTTAGTATTTGTTAAGGAATCAGATTCCACACCTTCTGCCTTACCAAGACAGGATACACTGTCGAAGTTGGTCTCGGGTTTTGCTAGAAATATGCATCTAGAGGTCAATGCTGACCAGAAAGAATTTCTTACTTGATATGGTTCATGACCCTCAGTTGTCTTTTCCATCCCTCGTTATGACAACTACTCGTAATGATTTCATCCGACCATTTCCCTTTACATTTTTGTATAATTTCTTTGTCATATTAACCAGGCTTCATCATCACGCGGACTAAGCTTAAACCAGTCATGCAGTTGTCCGACAATGAAATAAATGTTTCCCGCCATCGTCTATTCATATTCTTGTCATCTTCCCAAGTATATGAGCTGATTCCAAATTCCGGAAAGGTTTGGAAGTCTTTATCTATGCTTCCCCTTATATTGTGTCTTTACTTAGTAATCTCTCTAATTAAATTTACTGACTACCTAATTGTTAAGAGTCCACATCGGATATGGAATGTGAACATGGACTCCTTATATGGATTTGGTCAATCCTCACCCTACAAGCTAGCTTTTGGGGTTGAGTTAGGCTCAAGATCCCTTCTTTACATGGTATCAGAGCTAGATCCATTCCAATTCTTTGTTCACCGATGTTGGGCCCCAAAATTATATTATACACACTTCAGTTAACAAGGTCTGGACGTGCGGGGGAGTGTTAAGAGTCCCACATCGGATATGGAATGGGAACATGGACTCTTTATATGGATTTGGGCAATTTTGAGTTAGGTCCAAGATCCATTCTTTACACTAATTAGTGATTCTTCACTGGTAGGTCTTTGCATTAGAATACTGAAGTGGCTGTGAAACAGGCTTTTCATGTCATGTATGAACAGGTTCGGTTTTCTATGCACACTATTGACTGTCTTCTTGGTTCCTCTTGCACGTGTCAAAGACATCTTTGTCCTCAAGCTGAAAGTTGTAGATAACTACAAGGATTTGTTCAAGCAAATTCTGAAAGTTGTAATTTAACTTGGAGATTTGCATATGAGCTACCTCGAGTTCATATCCTAATTATACATTTCGATTATGGACTTGATTAATCAACACACTAAAGGTTTTCACTTTATTAAAACTACTTTATTGTATATTTTGGGTAAAATGAGTGAAGGTTGTTTACAATGGTTTGACCATGCTCTACTAGACCTTCAAATGCACCAGTTCGTAAATGTTGCACTATGATGATTGAAGGTGTTCGATAAAAGAAAAACTTTTTAATTTACAAGGTACAATCTATTTGGATCGAAAGTGTCAATTTCAACTGATTTACAAGGTATGGTTTATTTGGATCTGAAGTGTCAATTTCAACAATTATTAAACTAAAAAAGAAAAATTTCTTGATTTCTAAATGGTTTGCCATCTGAGATGAATATATTGTTTTGATCTGTTTTTCGTTAATCATTATTGAATAGTTACTCACCTCTCAGCCCTACCAGTGGCGGGTTGCTGTCCGAAGGACCAAACATGACTTCTGGGACATACAAAATAGACTTAGAATTACATGGAGGAATATTGTCTCAAAAATCATTCAGTTTTTCAGAATATATGTGGACTTAGCAAATAACAGAACATAATTGAAACAAACGATCCATGTACACAATACAACCTAGTATGGGTTAAGACTAAGTCGTGTAATTGTGTTGCCACACTTGTCCTATTGTTTCGTGGTTCCCGTGAATCCTCTTAGTTTTTAGAGATTTGCATGTAGTGGAAAATATAGAGAAACCAAGTTCATTGAGTATTGGAAATGGGTCTAAATGGAACATAATGGATATTAAGAAACCAAATAGTTTCGGATCAAATAGTAGTTGTTTCTGTCGTGTGAAACCACTTTGTTTTACCCTCTGAAAGCTTGCTTATATGGCATATTCCATCAAGTGATTTGTGGTTACAAGACCTTCCTTGTATACAAGGTACGAGGATGTATGTATGGCACCTTATCCATTTCTGTTTCAAATGTTCCTATATTGGAGGTTGTGGAATATAGCCGTCTAATATTCATTTGCCAACTTTCTCTGTGATGGGGATGTGAGTCAGTGAGTGTCTTTCATTTAGTCCATAGTGCTTAAGAAAATCTATTCCATGGGTTAGTTTCATTAAAGAAAACATAGGAAAGGAAAAATATTATTCAGTGCTGGCAAAAACTGCCAAAAGTATGTCCATGGATATTGGTTCATTGGTTGGGCATCTATTCATTTGTATCAGTTGAAAAATTTCTAGTGTCTAGTGGGAGTTCATGTTGTCCTACGAGCACTAAAAATTATGTTTCTGTATCTCTAATGATTTATTTTACATTTTTTTCCTTCATTCAAGTTACATGTTGAATTTGTGTATGGTTGGAATTTTTTGAAGTTCACTAGTTAAAATACATGTTTAGGGGCTTGCAGTGATGCCTCTTTTGGATGAACGTAATGCCATGATTTTGGGAATGCTTACTGCTTCTGATTTCATTTTGATCTTGTTGAAGGTACTGTAGTTGCTAAGCACTGCTGGCAACAAGTTTTAAAATTTTGAGCTATGAATTTAAATGCTGAAAACAGAGGAGAATATTTTTGGAGGAAATATTTTCTGGTTTGGTTCTGATTATCTTAGTAATTAAAATTCATATTTTTAGTAAACACTCGGAAACTTCCTTTTTATATGGCTAATAATTTGCTTATCCACAGAGAAACACCCCACCCTCTTCATGTCAAAAGCATTTGGTCTTTCAAGCACAGCAAGTAGTGGAGAGTGAATCATATGTCACACACTTATTTATCTTTGAAACGAAGTGACTATCTATCATAAACCTGCAGATGGATGTTCCTTGCATTGTGCGGAGAATCAATATAGTATGGCTTAGTGATTTAATCACAAGAAAATATTGCATTTCTTTTAAATTCCATCTACTATGCATAACTCTGTGTAGTTAAATTCTCCTGTCGTTTGCCTTTGACTTTTCATTCTTTAATGTTAATTTGATTCTTAGAATTGTTGTTTATTACATAGTGCATTGTCATCTAGTGCATCTATGCTTCTTTCCTATAGGTCACGCCTAAGTTTTACTGTCTTTTGCAGCTCCACGAAAGTCATTCAATGCTGATCGTTGATGAGCTTGAAATGCACACGGTTTCAACTTGGAAATACAGAAAATTCCAACTGCATGCAGCAGTGTCAGGGGCTATGATACCTCCAAACAGAAGGGTGTTACTGCAAGTATGTAGTCTTACGCTTAGCTGGAGTAATAGCTAACTATCCTTCTCTTCTAGTAATTGTTATGTGGAATATTAATGTTTTTACATTTGCTTTTGCTTATCATGTCTTTCTATTATTTTTTATTTTGGGGGGTGGGGTGGGTGGGGGTTACATATTTGCTGGTTATCTAACCATGAGAAATTTGTCTTTCTTTTCTCTCACAACAGATATTATCTAGAATCTTATTTCTATTCATTCCTCCTTATTTCTCTGCAATCACGGGCTGGTCCTGACGAGTCACTGAAAGACGTGGCCCTAACATTATTACAAAATAAGATATCTGCAATTCGAAGGGGAGCCTTGGAGTAACTGGTAAAGTTGCTGCCATGTGACCAGTAGGTCATGGGTTCAAGCCGTGGAAACAGCCTCTGGCAGAAATGCAAGGTAAGACTGCGTACAATAGACCCTTGTGGTCCGACCCTTCCCGGACCCTGCGCATAGCGGGAGCTTAGTGCACCGGGCTGCCCTTTTTTTTTTTTAAAGATATCTGCAGTTCCAATTTTACATTCACCAGAAGACGGGTCACACTCGCAGTTGTTGCATACTGCATGCCTTGCAGGAATATTGAAGCGTGTGTTCGCCTATAACTTGCTTTCACTTATGCAGCTTTTTTCCCCTCATAATGTTTTTACAAGGGCTTATGTTTGGCTTTATTTATTTTCCTCGGAAACCTTAGACATATGCAGGCATTTTAGGCACTCTCTAGAGTATCTGCCTCTTCTACAGCAACCAGTGCGCAATCTTCCATTAGGCACCTGGGTGAGAGAAGTTGGAGGCAGCTGTGTATTATTGACATTACACAACAGAGATCTCCTTAGTTCTGCTCTTAAATTATTAATAGAAGGTACACAATCGTATTTTATGAGTAGTACAAAGTTGTCAAGGGTAACTTCCTAACAGATAAACAGAGTTCAGCCTGTGCTTCTGCGTTTTCTTCCCGTGTTTACTGAAACCTGTGCATCTGATATTCTTTCCATTTGCACGTGCATGTTAGTGTCTTCAGAATCACATAGGAATTGTTACTTGCTCTGGCTTTTGTATTGCACGACTACAAGTTCAATTTAAGGATTCAATGGGCTCCTAGCCTATAAATTCATAGCTAGATTTTCACAAACTCATGGTTTAGTGATAATGCAGTAATTGCGAGTTAGTTTGCTGGAAAAGTTAAGGGTGCAGAATTAACTTTTCTGTTTTTTTGTCTTTTCTATCCCCCCCCCCCCCCCCTTTCTTCTCCGCTTATTCCTCGTCTATATGCTAGTGGGGATTCGTATGTACTAGTATTAAACATGTGATACAGTCCTGATCCTTCCACTTCCACGTTCCACATCTCAATTATAGGAATTGTTTAGTTTAGTTAGAAAATCCTTCCTATTGTTTTTGGGATTTTACCCTCGCCAGAAGTTAGTGATTACCTTAACTAACATTTCATTGATAGATATCCAATAAATGTGTACTAAGCACATCGTTCTCTTGCTCTAACAGGTGAGATAAGCTCAATACCTATCATTGATGATAATGGAGCACTTATAAATGTGTACTCTCGGAGGTAATTCATGTGCTTCCGATGGTAAATTCTTGAGATATTTTATTTTCAGCATCACTGAAGTTGTTTTTCTTTAAAGCCTTGCGGATTTTTTATTTGACTGTCTTTACGCAGTGATATAACCTCTTTGGCAAGAGGCAATGTGTATGCTCGCTTTCGGCTTGACCGGATGATAATGACTCAAGTAAGCGCCTTGCCCTCCTCCGCCATATCTTGTTTCCTCAAAATTATCATGATTTCTAATATAAGTGAGGTGCTATTTGTCTCCACAGTCGGTTCTTTGGCATGCAAAATTACTCTTATGAAGATTAAATGGTAGTCATACTTGCATGGTATATGAAGCTGCTTAAACTATTCTTACCTACCATTTTGTTTTTGCAAAATTACTCGTTTCTCGTTCATCTTGATTATTTCCAGCTATTATGGGTAAAGGTACTTGGGAGTTTTTTTTTGGTAAACAGTGTTGGGAATTGTTGATGTTCATTATAGGTATGGAGATTCTATCACTTTGTGTGCAAATCCACACAGAAAATAAGTTTTGGAAGTTGTAATCCTGTTGTTACCTAAGCTTTTCTACTTTTTCCGGCATATGATGCAATAATTTGAAATTGGCTACAGGTCCTGGAGGTCCTTAGATGAAGCATCCCATGGTCATTGTAGGACATGCACACGATTTAATTCACTGTAGAAGATAATGGAGCTCCTTTCAGATCCAAGTTTGTACCGCTTCTTTTTTCTTTCAAACATTTTTCTTGTGAGCATCATAATCTTTAGTTTGAACGTCTTTTCTTTTTGTTTTGTTTCAGTTGTGCGGCGGGTTGTGGTTATTCCCAATAGCCGGCATGTAGAAGGCATTATCACTTTGAGAGACTGTTTAATCTTCTTATAGGTTGAAATTCTTTGAACAATTTCACAGGTATTTAGATTTTACTTGTGAAATTGTTCAAAGAATTTGTATGAAGTATTGTTGACTTATTAAACGAACATAAAGGTTACTTTTAAGAAAAGTAGTGAACTGGATCCAATTATCCTTTTGGTCATTATTTATGGTTTGTGCTAATCGCATTTACAATTTTTGGCTGGTGGGAGTAAACTAGTACCATGACTTTGTAATGACTTCCCAATTGCTCAAAGAGAAAAGTTGTCACCATGTTATTTGTCCGAGTGGAAGAGATGTTTACAATCATGACCAATAAAGCATAATCCAGTGGTGCATTTTGCCTGTGGTAACTCTTGGCAGAAAACATCAAACGAAGTTTGTATAGTCGAGGGAAAAAAAAAAGAGAATACAGAAAACCTGGACTAAGATGTAACTCAAGAATCTTCCAAGTATATAACTATAGTATAGTTGAACCAATACATCAGCAGCTACATTTCAACCCCAAGTATGGGGTTAATGTTATATGAATCGGCACAACTCATGTTGCTCCGTTTAAGCATGTCTATCTTCAGTAATATTGTTTCAAATTGAGTTGCAGCCAATTTAAGATAGAATATATCTCGTCGCTTTGAGGGTGTAAGTCATCCCATTCAACTGAATCAAACTACAACCAGCACTCTTCTTGATCTTAGCAGTCTCTTCTTCTCCTTATATTAACTAAGTCATCCCACCGGCCAGCGTCTGCAAAGACATTTGCCAAGATCGAATAAACCTCACCATCTTCAGGTTTCACCTCCATCACATTTTCAGCAGCTTTCACTGCTAGCTCAACGTGCCCATGTATCCTACACCCACCAAGCAAACTGCCCCAGACAAACACATCACCAGCCATTGGCATCGCTTCTATCATCTCCTTAGCTTCTTTAATCAACCCTGCACGTGCCAGAAAATCCGACATGCATCCATAATGTTTTAGTTCTCGACAAACACCATAAACCCCTTCCATATCTCCGAACAACCTCCTAGCTTCATGAACAAGACCGGCATGGTTACACCCCACCAACACCGCCAAAAAGATAACCCCATCAGGCTTAACACCAGTCTCCACCATTCTTGAAAAGTAATCGAATAATAATTGGCCATGGCAATGCATTGCTAATCCAACTAGCATAGCATTCCAAGTAAACACTTTCTCTCCAAATTTGTCTCGAATATCTCCCTAGCAATCTCAATACAACCACATTTGGCATAAAGATCTACCAAGCCAGTACACAAGTACGAATCTATCTGACCCCCTTCTTTTTAATATAATCGTGTATCGTCTTCCCCTTTTCCAGTTCCCCGACTTGTGCACAAGCTGAGGGAGCAGATACCAACGCAACGTTATCAAATCTTACATTTAATGTAACCATTTGATCGAATAGCTCAATTGCATCTTTATACTGGTTCATTTTTGCATATCCAGCCAAAATGGTACTCCAAGAAACTGAATCTCTCACAGGCATTTCGTCAAACACTTTCCGTGCTTTTCCAATCTCACCAGCCTTAAATACCCATCAATAATTAAATTATAAGAAGCAACATCTCTACTAGAACTTTCATCAAACACGTTATGTGCATCACTAATACTACCACTCACAGTATACACATGAACAAGATTATTACATACGAACACGTCAACTAAAAACCCAAACTTCAAAGCTTGACAATGAAGAGTCCTACCCAGAAACAAAGAATTCAGTAAAGCACAAGCTTTGAGAATAAAAGGGTAAGTATGGGAATCGGGGCGGACTGAATTTCGGCGCATTTGGAGGAGACCTACCAAGGTAGATGTAAGATCTGTGTACATCTACACTCCCCAGACCTCACGTTGTGGGACTGCACTGGATATGTTGTTGTTGGAGGAAGTAAAAGGAGTTATTTGGGTTAGAGAGAAGTGTGTTGGCTGGAATTATATTGTTGTAACAGAAAGTTGATGGGTTGAAAATGGAGGTGACATAGTGAGTGGAATGGTGATGGGTGGGTTGTAATGGGAGAGAAGGAATGAAGGATTAGAGTGAGGGTAAGAGTGGAATTAATGAAAGAGAGGAGGTTATTGGTAATGGCTTGAGCATGAACTTGCTGAATTTGTGAAAATGTCTTGCATTTAAGTATCAAGTAGGATAATGATTGCTTGCACCTTATGTGAAACATGGAAGTTATTGTTGGTGTTCATTGTGGAAAATCAAAATCACAAAAATATTCGTGAACGGCAGGATTCGAACCTGCGCGGGCAAAGCCCACATGATTTCTAGTCATGCCCGATAACCACTCCGGCACGTCCACCCATGTGCTGATATTTGTCTTAAAGACTTTACGTATTTTACAAATTTCACAACTATATTTCACTTTAAGAAGCACTTGAATAGAATGAAAGAAAGTACTAGTATACTGACATAGCAAAGAAGGTTTAGTTAAAAAGAGTACGAGAAAACTGACACATAAGAGTTGGATAAAAGAAGTAAAATATAGAATTACTCGAGATCCACTCAAATACAAATCGGACACATAAGAATTGGATAATAGAAAAAAAAGATAGAATTACTCGAGATTCACTCAAATACAAATTACTATTATGATAATAATTGATAACAAAAGTTTCAATTTATTTTCTTTGCTTGATGTGCATACTCTAAAGTGTAAAGCCGCAGTTCATTAAATAAGATAACATGTTGTCATTGTCTTGTAGATCCGTAGATCATGATCACTATCAAGATATAGTCAAATATACAATACTTATAGACAAAGATATTCAGTTTGGGGAAAACATTTGCTTGCCTCTCAAAGCAAGGAACTAGATTAGTAAAACTTTCATGTATAGTTGATAATTTGATAAGTATTTGAGCAAAAAATAGTAATCAAAGTAATTACATGAACTTTTTTTTTTCCAAAGAAGGTCTATTGATAGCCCGTGGTCCAACTGTGATATTCCTATAGGCCTCTAGCTCCAAATTCCAAGGAGCAAACATCTCAAAAATCCCTAAACTAACATAAAAATCGGCACAGTAAGTATATATATATATATATAATTATTATTGTGCATACTCCAATAATAACTTTAAAATGATAGTAAAATCTATAAATATTTAAATGTGAATCTAATTATAATTATGTATTAAAAAGTGATTGTAAAACATTATAAACTTCAAATTTTGGATGTGTCCATAAAAGCTCCATTATCCAACTCAAGACAGCTACATATTTAATCCCTTTAGCTCCTTTATCTATCAATAATTTCACTTTCGAAAGGAACATTATGGAAAATGACAAGTATTGTACACTTTCCACATTTAGGCCCTTTTTTTTTGCTGGCATAATGTCTCCTTCCCACTTAATGGATTATAGTGGCTTTCAGTCTCCACAAGATTCCTTATAACCATTTATAATTTTATATTTTTTGGGTATTAGAAATGGACGGTGCAAAAATAATTGTACTCTATGAAAGGAAAGGCAATCTGCATCATATTCTACTTTTAGTAGGTAAGAGGGACCTCATTTTTCTTCTTTCAGCATCCTTGGGCCTCAGTTAAATTGCTTTTAAGTTTTAACCCAACACTTTCCACTTGCATTCCACTTGTCAGCTAACTTTAGCTCGTCTCCATTCCTTTAGAATGATTTGTTTATCCTTTTTTTTTGCTTTTCTCCACATGTAGAGTGAATAGATTTCCTTGCTTTTATTAATCTAATTCTCTGTTATCGGGTTGAGATGAGATGAACCTAAATGGAGAGATATGGATAGTGAAGATTTATATGACTAACTCTAATTTGCTTGGATCGAGACATAAATGTTGTTGTTGATACTGCTATTGTATCAACATAGTAAAACCAAGATTATACATGATATTAGGACACAAAAATAATGTAGGTTAGCAAGGATGATTGCGTATTATTTGAGCCATGTCGTGGATTGATGAAGGATCGAGTCTTCCTCTTTATTACCCTTTTATAATATGGCAACATCAATGAGACAACTACCACACAGTACTACAGAGGTTGTCTGTTTATATAAGCGCTTGAGATGAGACTTAGCTGTAATTAGTGAAATCTTGATGGACCCTCCCATTACGAGCTTCATCGAGCTCACTGCCGCAATAGACGCACCAAGCACATAACGTCTAGGGACTCAATAACCAATTATCACACTTATAATTAGGCGCACATTTATGGATTATCACCAAACCCAAAACATCAAATATAAATAAAATGTTTATAATGTAAGTCCATATTTTTTTCACCATTGACTCTAACTTGCTCGGATTGAGACATAATTGTTGTTGTTATTATTATTTAATTAATCTAAATCTTTTGAAAGAGAGAATATAAATATCCTTAGTGGTGGATAAGTAGGACGGCCTAATACGAAAAGAATATTTACTAGGATGAGGGGACCATAAAGATTTGTTATTTCTCTATCTTTCTAGCCCTTAGATTAAGACATGGTGGACAAATTCTTGGGTTCCAAGATTGTTATATAATAGGACTTGGAGAAACAAGAGAAACAATCAACTCAGCTCCTAAAATTGGTTGCACCATCAAGGCTGTGAAGCACAAGAAGATGTGGAGAAAGAAGAAAAAGAAGGTTTTAGATGGAGTACTCGAGGATGATTATGTTGATGATCACTAGGTCACACCCTTTGGTGCATCGAGTCGATGCCAAAGGGCTAAAAGGCAAGTCATAGAGGCAAAGGGAAGGCAACGCCTTTCTTCCAGGATTTTAATTCCTTTTTTTCAGCTTCTTGTATTTTCATATTACTTCCATCATGGATAAGTTTGGGTTTGCGAGTTTCACATGTATGTGATGTTAGTCTATTAGCTTTGGATTGAACTACTGTTTAACCAAGTGTCCCTGTTCAGTTTGTTGCTTTGCTATTAATTGTGTAGGAGGCAATGCCTTCATTTCAAGAAATTCAGTCTGTGTTCTTAATTACTTTACTATTTTATCCAATGATAACGCGAAAGTGTTCTGCAGTCTAGTGGCGCTTATTAAATATACAGCCAAAAATTGAACATTTCCACCGAGGATTTAAGTTATATACTCTGACAGGATAAAAGAATCATACACTATCAGTTCAATTTAACTGACTATCAGGTTTTTAGTGTATTTTCCTCTGCACCAGTAAACGCTACCATGTAAAACATCATGCTTGGATTTTCAGCAGGACAAAATTGAAGCCACGCCAAGAAGATTAATCTCTTCAAATTGCAGTAGTGGAGAAATACTATGGCCAAACTATTCATATTATTTCACAAAAAGAAGCGAGTAAACGGAAAACTTATCTGTTGACTAATACATCCAACTTTTAAGTACCTATATCAACTTGGCAGTTCTAAACCAACTGTAGCTTTTTAGCCCTAACACAGCAACCTTCTGTAAGCTTTAACCTCCACGTTGATCGGCTTAACACAGTTGGCACGTGAGGCATAGAACAGGTGATTGATGACGATCGTAAACTATAGTTCTGTAAGAAATTTTTAAAAAATAGTAGCACGTTATTAAAAATCAGTAAGTCTAGGTTAATTATCAAAGGAATACCTATACAAAGAAGAACAAAAACCAAGTTTGTGTTACTTACAAATTGAAGCAGGCTTGACATTTTACTTCCTGCAACAGTTGAGTTATAAAATAAGAGTGTGCAAAACATAAAGGATGTGTCGGATTAAATGATATGTAGAATATCAGTGGTTATATATTTACCACAGGACAAGCAGTTTTTTGGATTAAATGCTTAGCTTATGTTTATTTGTCCCGAGCTCGCCAGGAGGGTTAAACAAATCAATATCATGAGGCAGAACCTGAGGAAAAACAAATCACTATATGGTTGAGAGACATCAATACAATGAGTATTAAGATGTTCAATTGTTCAAACAGTCACTGACCATTTTGTGTAGGAGTTCTTGAAGTAATCAGGTGTAACAAGTTGCTGTCAGTCAACGAAAGATGTTAGAACCACTAACACATATTATCAAACACATTGGCGGAGACACACTCTAGTAAGATGCATCATTGAAAACTTTTATATATATATATATCAAGCCAACACCATGAAAAAAAGTCAAAATACATGCTACATCACTTTTGGAATAGGGAACCAACAGTCTTAGACCTAAACTCTGTTTGTTTCATAATGTTTCGTATTATATTATATCGTACTGTATTGTTTTGATAAATATAATGGTTGGATAGATCGTATCGTTTCCCGTCATTACATAATGTCACACATCAGTAATTTGAAGAATAAACCTACAAGAAACGTAGGGGACATGGTAGAGATGATATTTAAAAGTAGGATAAAGGATGAAATAGGATTATTAGATACTTAATAAGTAAAGACAAAATGAGGAGAAAAATAAAAGGTAATGATGCGATCACACTAAATTGATCATTATACAAAATGAGATTTTTTGTCGTTACATAAAAATAGATTTAACAATACGATATAACAAAATTTAAGTAACAATCAAAACAAACATTGTATTTACAATACAATACAATACAATACAATACAATACAATACAATACAATACAATACAATACAATACAATACAATACAAAATCATTTGCCACTGATCAAAGAGAATAGATTATCTCTCGGCAAATCACAGAATTTAGCAATGGTTTATAGGAAGTTGTCCGCATAATTTAATTCAAACAAATGTTGAATTTTGTATTCGCGTGTCCGGCACCAACTTACCACACGCAATATCATAAACTAAAACAAAAAAGGAGAATGAAAAAATCGGTGGTGGGGTGTTGAGAAAAGACAATACTGACAGGAATCAGGATACGTCAACATTTTGATGATTCATGACTATGAAACCACCAAATCTACGAAAAAATTAAACAACTCATCCACAAAAATTAAACATAAAGATACATACTCATCCTCATAGAGACAAGATATTGAAAAGTCACTGTTATATAAATTATACATATATCACGCATGGATGAATAACATATTATTATTGTATGATTCGAGAAAACGGAAGGCTTACTTCCAAATCTCCCTAAGAGAAAATAAAAATCTAGGGTAAAGAATGGATCACCCCAAAAGCTAGCTTATAGGGTGAGTATTATACTATTATTTAAGTTCATATTCTCATTTCATTTTGATATCATGTAGGAACATGACACATGAACCTAACTCAATCCAAAAGCTAGCTTCCCATTCAATTTTCGATGTGGGACTCTTAACACCTAACACAGTGAACTTGTTTGACTCTTCTTCAAGTACGCCGCCGAGAGCAGTATATAAAATTTTATTTCGGCCCAAAATACAATAATTTGTTTTCTATATTTGCCGTGTAAATATATGGAAAATAAGTGAAGTTTTAACAAGATTTTGGCTCGAAATTAAGGAAATAAATAAGACAATATATTGTCCATAAACGTCTACCCGAAATTATAATTCTTTCAAAACATTAAAAGTCTGTAATGTAATATAAAATCTTTGCTATGTGTATCACATATTAACTAACACAACTAAAGTATGATGAAAGAAATGAAAAGACAATACATTTTTCTCCTCGACTGGTGGAATAATTTTGTTCCATGTAAAATCCCAAGAAAAAATAGTACTTGGAAATCATTAATTTGTTGCAAATTAAGGTTTAATTTTCGTAATAAATTTAACATTTTGTTGTTATAGTGATTACAAAAACATCTTCTGCTATTTATAACTTGAAAATGTTATTCACTTTTAATAATCATTTTTAGCATAAAATAATAACTTGCTCTTTAAATAAAGCCGGCACATCATAGTATAGGCAGGATTTCTTTTTCAGGATAAGTTTATCAACTCAATACTCTGCATCCTCAGCAGAAAGATGTCACTTCACGAGTATAAGAAAAATCTAATCTAAGGGTGAAGAACATGACAAAAGAATAAGTCAAACCATGAAATGGAGCAAAGTGAGTTAAATCATCCATATGCAAAAATGGTAAGGTATCCACTGTGTACGTAAATTAGAATTAGTTTACAGAGGATATTCCTATAACTCTGGACAGAGATCACCAAATGAAGACTATTCTCAATTGCCAACAAAGTTATTCTGTCAGGCGAAGAAGAAAACTCCCGTTAAAAATTTCTTCAATATCCATCCAAATGGGGGCATCAATAAGTATTCTATTTTTTTTTTTTGACAAGTAAAAATTGAGTATGATTTTGACAATCATATCACCAATAAGACTAATAACCTAATTCATTTTCATCACCATCATCATCGTCCTTAGCATCAACTGATTTAACCTCAAATGTGCAGCGACCTTCCAAGATCATACCACCTAATCGAGATCTAGACTCTTTTTCATGGATTCATAAACGAGATAAGTAATGCTTGCTGCTGGCACTACTTTTAGAAGATTTGGAAAAAGTCCTTTATAAAAGCCCCTGAGACCTTCGTGCTGAAATGTTCTCCGGAACACATCAGGCATTCCTTTGTAAGCAGCATCAGTATTTGTATGTTGGGCTTGCATTCTAGCAAGAATTGAAATTGAGTGTGAATAGAAAGACAAAGTAAGCACAAATAGTCAATCCAAAACGTAAAAATCAAGTCCAGTCAAACATGAAGATTTACCTTGTTCTTACGACCTGCAAAGGATAAACACATGTTGCTCCAAGCGCTCCGGAAATTGTCCCACAGCCCAGTTGCACAAGAGCGCCAGGTTCTGTAATATCAAACACAGTTAGAAAAATGCTAATTTCACTTCGTTGGAGAAAAGTTAGTAGCAGTTGAAGAGTTACAAGCTATACCACTATCATGAAGAATATAAATCTTGGACAAATCCTTCAACGTCTCATAGGCAGCCAAATCAATGCCTGCATAAGGTATAATTCCAAGAAGAGATGGTATCAGCCCTCTATAGAAGGCCCGAGGCCCCTCCTGAATCCATATATCTTTTGATAGTTTTCCCAGGTTGGGAACCTTCCCACCTTCACATGCATGAGTTTGTAAGCGAGTCTTAACAAGATCCATGGGATAGATAGTAGTCTGTGCTACTGCACCAGCCAAGCCCCCAGCCACAAGACGTCCAGAAGCTCCAATATCACCCTGTTCCTCGCCCTTGGTACTAGCAATAACATTTTTCAACATTTCATAAGCATAAAACTTGATTGCACTTTCAGGTGCAACCTTCATCACATTTAATCCGTTGCCCCTAAAAAAACTCAATAAACCACCTTCCTTCCATATGTTTCTGACAGCGGGACCAATAGAAGCACGAGTAGTCTGAACTTGTAAAACCACCTTTAGCCGATCAAGGGGAGCTGTAGTGGTACGAGAAATAGCTCCTGCAACTCCCCCAGCAATCAAATATTTAGCTGCATGAACATGCTTACTGATGCCATCCGGTATGACAGTCTGTTCACCAATATCTACAAGACATACCCTCTCCCAGTACTGGTAAATATTCTCCAATGTGGCCTCATGTGGATAAAGTAGAAGAAAATTCCTCCATTCTTCAAAAGTGATAATCCCATTATTATCCTTATCAACATGTTCCACAAAACGTGCAAGTTCATCATCATCTATTTCTATCCCTGCAAAAAAATGAAACTGCCCTCGCTTATAAGAGGAAGACAACTAATGAAATGAAATGAGGCTTGGGAACACTGCATGGCCTGGAAACATATATCCAGAAGAGATGAATATTCGCAATAGCAATATAGTTAATAAGTAAAGGTGAAACTTGGTTTGTAGATTCAAAAGGCACTCCAATTTATCACCCAAACCCATTTTGGCCTCTTATTGAATAAAGATGAAATTAGAAGAGATATTTATCCTATAAACCAAGCGGCAAAAGTAAAAAGCCAGACAAAGAGAACTTGTTCAGAGCATTTACATAACAGGCGAAACTTCATAATGAAGTAAAAAGCTCTATAACATGAGTCACAAAATTTCACAAGGCCAACTAGCACTCTAACAAGGAGTACAAATATTTTCTATCACTAAAGGAGGACAGAAATATAAATTCCTAGAAAGAGCAGGGAATTCAATGATGGAAAGATTGTTTGAAAGGCTATATTTGATCAGTATCATTACCTATTTCTTGTAAAAGATCAATCTCAATCTCCACAATTAGTCAGGAGATTCAGAAACAGCAGGCATAATATCCATAGATATCACTTAGTTATACCCTGCATATGTGAGGTAAAGTATTCAGCTCAACTTTGGACCTAAGCCTTGACCTAATTGTGCAGGCCCCAGTGCCATACTACAGCAAGTTACATACTTATAGTCTATATCCTTAAACTTCATCTACACTTGACTCCTCCACCAAAGCAGGAACAGATAATGAAGAGTTGAAAGAAAGAAAGAAATTCAGTAAGAGAACGGGTCTTCCCATAACACTGAAGTAGCAGTTCCAACTAAGGGTGGCCAAAGGGCCGGGTCAGCCCCGACCCCGATTTAAAAAATAAAAATAAAAATTTCGGTCCCGGGACGGGACCTGGGCTCGTCCCGCCCGGACCAGGCCCGCTCCAGTCCCGCCACGGTCCCACCCGATCCCTCCCCTTTGCACAAAATAACCGTTGCACTAACGGCCATTTTGCAACGGCCATTTTTGCCCCCCCCCCCCCCCCCAAACCCCTTAATATTTATTTTTAACCCCTAAGTTATTATATTTACACTTTAATCCAATTTTCCAACTATAAATACCTCATTTTCTCTCCATCTTTCTCACAAATCTTCCTACAATCTCTCTAATCTCTCAATCTATCTCTCTACAAGTCTACATTGTCTACTAAATATTCAATTTTATTTATTCATATGGGAGTGAAGTTGGCAACTAGCTTGAGGATCTTCCATCGAGCAAAGTTCCAATTTTCAACCTCTCGATTACACGTCGGTGTTTGGTACATTCGTTCCTTCATTAAATTATTATTGTTTCTTTATTTTATTTAGCGCACTTAATTTCATTATCTTTAATTATTTATTTGTATAATTAAAATGGAAGGATTAAGAGGTATGTTTAAGGGTAAGGTAAGACTTCTTTTAGTAGGGTTAACAAGGGCAGGGGTACTTCTTCTAGTCATCCTATTCCTAGACATGATGATTTGGTTGATACTGAACATTTTCCTCCAATACCATTAGATTTAGACGAGGAGATATTTTCTGGAACTCAACAAGACTTCAATTTAGAAGATGATCTAGATGACACATCCACTAGTGCACCTCCAACTGGAACGCCTCCGAATTTATTGTATTTCTAGAGAAATTTTTTCAAGCAACAAAAGAATTTTCCGGTATATATTATCATACTATTTCAACTATGTTATTTTATATAGCTCTAATATTTTTATTACTTAATGAATATATGAAAAAACCAGCTTATAAACAACCTATTAAAAATGTTTATCGAATTAAAAATATATTTTATTCCTATTCCTGCTATTTATATTATTGGTGTTGTATTAAATCCGACTATTAAAATAGACGGATGTAAAGCACTTATTGAAACTATTTATGGTTGTATAGCAGTACTAACACCTCCAAGTCCCAAAAATCCAAATGACCCACCACCTATTGAACAAGGTAAAGAAGTGTTGTCTGGCATACAAGAAGAATGCAAAAAAGTATATACGCATTACCAACAAGAAAGTGCTAGCAACCAATCGGCTTCCATACCAACTTCTTCTTCAACACAACCTCAAAAAAGACATGTTTCTGCGGCTAGTATTGAAAGCCTTATTCAGAGAGTATTGATTATCAGTACTAATCAAATTAGCGAGTTTGATGTTTTTGTTTTGCATGGTATTGTACCGTACCAAGCAGTTCGCAATCAAGAAGGATGTGAAGACTTGCTGAAATACTGGAAGGAGAATGAGAAAACCTTTCTGACACTTTCAAAGATGGCCCGAGATGTGTTGAACATTCAAACGTCATCAACAGCGTCTGAAAGTGCTTTTTCTGCGGGCAGATTTCAAATAGGAGAACACATACACTCATTAGCAGGAGACAGCTTGGAGATTGCAGTATTATTCAAAGATTGGATACGAGCGGAGTGGAGAAGGTGCGGTCAACCGGAGATCAACGAAGAAGAAAACGAAAACTACAACATCTTATCCAACGGAGGTGGAAGCGACGTGGAGCAATTTGACCAACAAATACTAATTTCAACCGAAGAACCACAAGAAATTATAAAGCAACTAGAAAAGGTGCTTTTAAAAATGTAATTTTTTTAATTGCAATTTTACTATGTTATTTGCAACTTTCAACACTACAAAGTTGTAATTTTGACAATTGTATTACAAAAAAAATCATATTTCTATTAAATAATATAAGAGGCACAAATTTTACTATGTTATTTGCAACTTTCAACACCACAAAGTTGTAATTTTGACAATTGTATTACAAAAAAATCATATTTCTATTAAATAATATAAGAGGCACAAAACAGCCTTGGGATGTTTTTTATTACACCATCTTGTTCAATTATTGAGGTGTTTATATATGTTATTTTTTAAAATTAAGTGCAAAAAAAAAATCCCGCCCCCGACCCGATCCCGCCCCGCCAGGACCGGTCCCCTTTTCCGACGGGACTGGTAACGGGACGAGACATCGGCGGATCCCGCTAGTCCCACCCCTCCCCCCGTCCCACCGGGACCCTCCCCGCCCAGTCCCGTTGGCCAGCCATAGTTCCAACACAGTGGGCACAAAAAAAGCATAACAAGACTAATAAATAAAAAACCTCTGAAGTAAAATTTAAAAAAAATTGGTAGTGATTGCCACTTTCAAACATCAAGGGACACAAAATAGCTAAAAGGCCAACTAATCCAAGAACATTTTGAAGCCCAATATCATCTGCAGAACCTTATATTACTATGTTAAAATTTTCATACAGAAATTGATCAATATCTATGCCAGAAAAATCTTAAGCACATTCTTAAAACAGTGACATCAAAAGGGGTCCAGGAAAATGCAGGCTGGACTTAACTAAGTGTTTAACACATTTAGGACGTCTACTAATGAAATATGCTTTGGAGGGAACCATGTAAACTTTTAGAGAGAGAGAGAGATGACTTATGGGTGATAGTCATAACAAGATAAAGGCGCTAATTTCTGGACGGTGTCTCTACAGAAATGGGCCCAACATAGTACTGATGGTTATTTCGCAGCAATAGCGGGCCATATTTTTTTCCTATTAGATCAGAAAACTCGGAAAATGGGTGACAAATAAGAAGGAAATCAGCAAGAAGCCTCAGTGCGAACACCTACAAGCAATTCGGTGAAGGTGGCCATACTAATGGTGGCAGTGACTGATATAAGTGCATGTGAGATGCCCTCTGTAAAGTTGCATAGGTTCGGTGTAACTTAGCATACGGGCAATTGAAGAGTGAAGTGAAAATTCCAAAGGTCTCTGAAGCAAAATGATTAAATAGGATGTGCAATACTTTCAGAACAAGACCCTCCTCTAAGTGAGTGCAGATTTAGTTCATTTTTAGCACTTTAGATGCGCTAGCTCCTGTTCAAGACCAATCACTAAGTCACCATAGATAAACCACTCTCTCCCCCACGCCCCGCCCCACCCCAAACTGGGTTGACAACTCTTGCATCCTTAGGCAAGTCCAAAAAACCTGGCACCTCCCTCACGTTTGCACCATGTGGCCTTCCTGCTTGCCAATCTCCATCATTCCATTCTACACTGTGTTTCCTTCCTTGCTTGAATTTGAACCAAGGCTTCAATGCCAACAAAACAGAACGGGAAGGGAACTGGGAAAGTAGTTGTACCGATGTAAAAGAGGGAAGGAAGTTCCTCTTATTGATTCCTTTTCTCTTTTACGCTGGGAAATAGTTCTAGGAGTACCAAATTCAGCTTTTCTCCCATTAATTAGGACTTCAGATGGCTCAATTAATAACTGAACTGATACTGACATTTCTCAAAAAAGAGGTACAACATAACTTTAAAATGAGAGTTAGCACTATGAGTATATGACAGAAACAACTCAAGAACTCCGAGCAATATAGCCCTTTGAAAAAGCACTTTATCTCCTCTCAGTGCAATCAAAACGTAGATCCTACTTGAAGTTATGAGATAGTACAAAGTCTCATATATCCTGACATACATACACACATGCAGGCATTGCACATGCATACGAATATCTAGTGTTCTTTTTGGGTAGTCTAGGCGAAAGGATTAGTACACGTCTCCACGCGCTATCTAGCCATGTGTAAAGAATTAATGAATTAACGCATAGAGAAAGATGATAAGAGCTTAAATAAGGACAAAATCTAAATGCAAAACAAAGATGCATAATAGCATCAGTCAACTACTGCAAATGGTTACAAAGTCACCACTCACTAATGGTATACAAGGGTTATCAACCATTGGATTCAACAACAATCCTTTTGTTCTCTTGCAAACCTGTGTTACTTTTTATACAAGATGGAAGATGAACAAATCTGTAAAAGTGCATGAGAATCAGAATATGATGTAATATCATCCAAGACCAGATAACATCACACCTACTTGATAAACACAAGGGACTATAACCTCTCACATAGCACCCATCCACTCTTCTTTTATTTTTGTACCAGCTTTCCAAATGGAAATCTAAAATTGACTACTCATCCCCGAGATGTAAAGGATAAAAGTTTGGCCTAGTACTGAAAGAAATGGATCCCAATAAACAGAAAATCAGGGGTGCCTGTCAAAACAGAATTAGCAATTGAAGATGAAGCGCGTAAAATTTCAGCTAATGAATTGAAGCTACATTAAGATTATGTAGCTAATGAACTGAAGCTCATGCATAAAGCTAGGCATGTTCCCAGGTCCGTAAGGTTCCTAAATCACAATGCTAAAAGACCACAGAAAAGTGACTCTGTAGCATCAAAGAATCATGTGCCCAACAAACTAGAGCATATCATATTCAAGGTAATTAGTATTAGAAAAAATGAGGAGCACCGAGCATGACATCCTTTTGAAAAGAAGGTACCGGAAAGAGCCATAAGGAACTGTCAATGATAAGGAACCGGGGACAGATGACTTACTATTGCAGTCTTCCAACATTGTCAGAGAGTGGTGGGAACTGGGAAGTGATATGCGGAATGCATGAACCATTTCCCCAAATACAACTAAGTTGGTATTGACTAAGAAGCATTGTGTGTGTGTGTGTGTGTGTGTGTGGGGGGGGGGGGGGGGGGGGGGGGGGATTTAATTATTTCCTAATAGATTGTAGTTTGGCAGCATAGTTATGATCCATAATATACTCCATATGTAAATGGCGGAAGTGATTGCAAGTTAGACGGCGAGTAAGTTGGATGCTAGAAAGAACGGGTTATGAAGACAACTATTTGTATAATTTGGTTGAGGAATAATCAAACTTTTGAAGGAGTTGAAAATCCAAGAGTTAAAATTTCTCTTTTGTTTCATTGATACTTCTCTTTTACTAAAGACAATACACCTTTTTGTATAGGTAGCTGGCTAGATTTTTGGATACTTAATTATTGACCCAATGATTTATAGGCTTTGTATTATTGACATCATCACGGCATACTTTCTTTCTAAGTCAAGACGCACGCACTCTCACATCTTCATCACATCATCTTGGCGATACTAATGAAAGAAAATTAAAGCTCACAAAAAAAGTGCCTGTCAACAGTTAAGAGATCTCAAGGATGGAAATTCTTAACAGATATGGGTGTGTTCGGTATGGAGGATTTTCTTATTTTCGCATGTTAGGTTGGTAACAATTTTTGAAAAACATTTTCTCTAGGAAAACAAGTTCCTTAAAAATGAGGAAAATGACTTCCCTAGTTGAAGTAGGGAAAACAAGTTCCACAAGTGGCAATCCATATTAATTGTGTCCTCCCCACCCTCCAACATACGTTATCTTCACCCCCATCTCAGTAGCCCACATCCCCACCCCCACCTCCGATTGTATTTGTCTAGATCATATACCTTTTAGGATAATATTTATGCTTACGTACCGACACAAAAAAAAAAGTAAGAAACCCATTTATTTTCCTGAAAAACATTCTCCTTCATACCGAACACACCCTAAATGTAATATATCATGCACTAATAGCTACAGGTAATTCTACATTCACACCAAGGCAGCAGTACTAGTAAACAGGGCAGCAATTTTATCAATTATGATTAAACCTCCGAACAAGGAATTAAAGAGCGAGTCAGCAAATAGTAAATACCAGCTTTTACAAGGGCATCCCAAAGCTCCTCAGGCAAGATACATCCATTATGCTCCACATCAATAGCCTGAAAAATCCTATACAGCTCCAACTCCTTATCATTCATATACTTCCTAAACTCCAAATAATCCACCCTCCCATCCTTATTTTTATCACACTCCGTCAACAATTCCCTAGCGAACTTATAATCCGCTGGAATTTGCATAGCAAACAAACCCTTTTCAATTTTCACATGATCCAAGTGACCTACATTGTCCGAATCAAAGAAACTAAATAAACTTCTAATTCTAAGGTCTCTCTCTTCATTAGTCTCCCTTAGTGCTGATAAAACATGGTCTATTGAAACCGGGCCGGGCTTCTTCACCGGGTTGCAGCAACCGGGCCGGTCCTTAGTCGCCATTGCCGGACTATTCACATGCTCCGCTGCAGCTCCAGACATACCCAATTAAAAAAAAATGTGGGTTTCTTCACCGCATGGAAATTATAAATAATTTTCAGATCTAAAAGAACAAACGCAACAGTGCTATTTGTGTAGTGAATCTGTAAAGAAGCGAATAATAGATGAGAGGTTGAACTTAGAAGAGAATATTTGTGAAGGATCAAGGAAGATCCGAGGAATAGACCCGTTTATTACACGGGTCAAAAAAAGAAGGGAACAGTCAAAGTTGAAAAGAAACTGATTAATTTATTTATTGGGTACGTACTGTTTAAACGACAGTTAAAGAAAAGAAAGCGTCAATGGCCGGTTACAGACACCCACGCGGACAAAAAAACCAATTACCCCAATTTCATATTTCAGTTAGGAGGTCCAATGGGCGTGTTGATGAATTGTGAGTGGCCGGTGGTGATGAAGGTGCAGATAGCTACTGGTGAGGTCTAATTTCAGTACGTGTGTGTGTGTGAATTTTTCCCCCAACGGTGTTGGAGGAGGAATCAGGGACTATGGTCAATTTATATGGATGGGATGGAATTGGCACGTTTACATCGCGGGTTGGGTATGAGCCTGACGGTCTATTCATGCTTTCATTTTCATGCTCATGTTATTCCAAAATCGAAAAATGGTCAAAATTGCTTTTCAATAATGAAATTATAATAAATTTGCTTTTCGTTTGATTTAGTTTTAATATATTATTATCCAGTTATTATTAGAATATTGTACTTAGTTCATGTTAATTCTTCGATTATGAGAATAATAAATTTGTCTTGTGTGATAAGAAGATTCATTAAAATTTAAAGGTACGTTGTACAGAGTGATGGTTAAATCAACTTTGTTATGTGCAAAGTATTGGTCAGTTAAGAACTCATGTCCATAAAATGAGAGTTGTGAAAATGAGGTCCCCAGGGGCACAAGCGAGTTGGTAAGTGGCAAGGTGATTGGGGTACAACCACTCCGACGTCGCGGGTTCGAATCCGTGTGTTGACAGTCTTTGCTGAAATATTGCAAGGGTTGTTCTTTGGGTTCGTGTCCCGTTGGTCCTCTCCCTTGCAGGGCTGCCACTCGCGCATATCCTTCGATTTACATCTCACCTGGCCAAGGGGCCTCTGGTACAGGTGGGGGTTTCGCCTTCGGGACTTTCCCCTTCACAAAGAGTTGTGAAAATGAGTATGTTGAGGTGGATGTGTGGACATATCAATAGAGATACTATTATAAATGAAAATATTCGGGATAAGGTAAAAGTAATTTCTATTGTGTACGAGATAATGAGATGATTGAAACTGAGATTGAGATGATTCGGATATGTGAACATGTAACTCTAGCCACTATAACACACTCGAAAGGGGAGTGCCTAACTTTCATGGTACATCCAACTTGTTGTTCCACCTCCTTTGTGAAAAAATTGTGCTTCGAAGTTCGTACCATGCAGTTATGGGAAGTTAGCTCATCTAAATTCCCAACTGTCAGCCTCAAAAATACCTTCTAGATAATAGATCATGATAACTTCAGGCTCCACCCAAATGCAAGGGAGTTGTTTCCAAAGCGATCACAATCTTTTTCATACTTTCTTTCGATCTTCACGTTGTGAAAATATATAATTTTAGGTATCCTCAAATTTTGGGGTGATTTGAAATTTCTTTATAGCTTGTTTGGCTAAATTTTTATAAACTTAAATGTACTTGTTTTGTTTAAAAGAAATTTATTTGTGGGTTTTTTATTAATTAATTATACATATTAAGCGGATTTTTTTAACACAATATACACTATCAGAAATTGGGATTTTTTCCACTGATATTTAATGGGAAATTTGTGCTATAAAATATGATTTTTCACTTCATTTCCACAGAACCAGCTCACTTGGAAAACGCATGGTGAGAAACAGGTTCCCATTAAAATGTTGGGAAATTTTTTGTTTTTCCGTGTGAAAACACTATTATTTAGTTTTTTCCACCGACATTTGATGAGAAATAGCCACTGGACATTTTTCAGTAAAAAAATAGAAATTTTTTAGTAATGATATGATCTAGACCAAAATTATTAGTGGGTTCTTGATTAATTATTTATACGTATTAAACAGATTTTAACACAAATATATGATCTGGACTAAAACTATTAGTTCTGCCGAATCTTTAATCAACATGCTAGCTCCATCCCTCTGCTTAAGCAAAAAAGTCACCTTCAATAGCCTTCTTGTTTTATCCTTTTTTTTTTCCTGTTTGACACGCAAGTGTAGACTCTTTGGACTACAACTGATCAACATTGAATTTCCAGGTATTTGATGCTTGAAGATGCACTAAAGCCAAAGTGGTCGCAATTATTCATTCCGCCCGATTTTGCAAGTATTATACATCTGATTTTCATGAGTCTATTGTCCCAAAAAAATGTCCCATGTGGAGTATTATTTAGGAATCGTTTGGACATGATTTAAAATTATGGTTTGAAGTTAAATTTTTGTTGGACATGTAATTTGGGTTTTTTAAATTGTATTTTTTCTCATTGACATAAAAAAGTTGCAAATTGTAAAAATCATCAAAACTTTCATAATTCTATATGCAATCTTACCAAATGAGCAAGTCATAGTTCATAATAAAATTAATACGTGGCTCTAAGGCCTTTCTAAAAAATACAACATCAATTGATCAAACTTTATTTTAATAAAAAAGAAAATTGAACATGAATAGTAGTGTAACTACTCTTTAATATAATCTTCCCACAAGGTATGGACAATCTCTACACGCCGAGCATGCATTCCCCGATCAGATGACCGAGAAGACGAAGCTACATTGTCACTTTGAGCCGGTTGTCGGTCAATAACATTAGCAACCGTATCATCATGTTGATATTCCGTGAATATTTCATCACTCATTTGGTATTCCTGCAAATGGTTGGTCTTCAGTTGTACACTTTTAGGGGTCGTTTGGTAGGGTCTTTAAGAATAATGATGAATATGATGTATTAATAATGCTGGTATTAATAATGCTGACATTAGTTATGCTGCATTATTTTTTATTCACTGTTTGGTTTGGTGTATTAATACATTTGCATAATTTCTAAAAGAATTGCTTCTTTACAAAAATACCCTTCACATTCTTTAGCTTTGTACACCATTTAATTTCTTCTCTGAAATCCATTGCACTGTTATTTTACAAAATTATTTATAAGAAAGATTTAAAATTCTTATCACTGAAATAATAGTCATCACTGATTATTAGTAAGACCAATTTAAATTGAGTTTTATACATAAAATTAACTTTTCACCAAATTTTTTTTCTTTTACTACAAATAGGTAAGAGTACTTAAACATAATAAACGAAAAATAAAAAGTCAAAACGAATTTCAACTGTAATAGGAAGAAAGATCAACTTTTAATTATTCATTTACTTATGTATACGAATTAGCAGTGAAAAAATAAGGGTACTTAAACATAATAAACCAAAAAGAAAAAGTCAAAATGAATTTCAACTGTAATAGGAAGAAAGATCAACTTTTAATTATTCATTTACTTATGTATACCAATTAGCAATTTTTATTTCAGAAAAAAAAAGATAATTAATTAAAAAAATAGTTAAATCGGGGGCAATTATGTCTTTAATCATGTTTATGCATGCATTAGAAACCTTTGTATAGCTAATACCATGATTTGCTATGTATTAGTAATGCATAGGATAATATCAAATAGAGTGTATAACTAATAATTGCATTAGTTATACATTGGTTGAAAAAATGTACCAAACAAGGTATTAATAATACACAAAGCTAATGCAAGCATTAATTTTTATGATACCTTCTACCAAATGACCCCTTAAGTCATGATATAGTCGTACCTTTGTTTATATATACAATATAAATTATGTATTGGATAATTATATCCAATACAATATAAAGTTGATCAATTGGTATATATCTACTAATTTATGGATTTTTTTTTTACAAAATATAAACTTATGGGTCAGGTTTTATATTTTTTAAAAATTTAAAATCCTGATTTGGAATTCCAAATCACACCTTTTTGGATGGTTTGTGATTTTAAACCATGACATGAAGTTGACGTTGAAGTTTAAGTTATGTCAAAATTGCATAAACAAACGTGATTTAAAATCAAATTATGAAACTATGGTTTGAAAACGAATGGTCAAACGCCTATTTAGTGTCACAGTAGTATTTACTTTTGAGTTTTAAGCTATAAAAAAAATATTATCAGTTCACTTAAATGATACTAATTACAAGGAATGTCAAAGCTTATATCTTAAACATTTCCAATTTTGCTCTCTTTTCTCCCTTTCCCCCCATGTAGAATTCCTTTTCATTAGGATACTTGTATCCAAAGCAGTACGTATCTATAGGCTTATAAAACTGAAACTCAACAAGAACATTGTGTCTGTATAATACTGTTTATTAAATCCATTACAGAGGCCAAAAGCAAGCTTGCCTACAAACTGCTTAAATAATAAAACAACTATAAGTACAAACTTTTTTTTCATTTACCAAAAAAAATTTGCTCTTCATCAATATCTGCGTCTATTACTTCTCAAGACACCTCGGGCAAAATACCACCAAACAAAAAAAAAGGAAGAAAGGTGGGGCGGTTACCCCTTCAGCTCTAGGCAATTAATTTTTAATATTTCTACTAACACCAATATCAATTGGTTGCATTTCAGTTAACAAAATGCAGATTATCTTGTATCTGAACTCCATCACAATCTTGTTTTAAAAAACAAAAAGAAATCGAGTTGATTCTGATATCGGTATACACTGACAGTTTAAAAGTTAATCTCACGCCTCTCAGCGAAAAACTTACCACTCACAAACTGATCAGGGAGCAAAGCAAGCCAGACTGCAGTATCAGCAGCTTCTTCTGGTGAAACATGGCCTGCCCAGCCAGTCATAGCAGTTTTCACCCAACCGGGGCAATAGCAATTTACATATATTTTATGACCTTCTGGCCGTTCCTCGAGTATCCTTGCTATTAACCTGGTGTATGCATTAACTGCTAGCTTTGACAATGAGTAATCTGTGTGCACATGAGGCCATCCACCTGATTCCCAAGTCCCGTCTTTTACTTGTTCCAAAAATGTGTTCATAGTATTATCGATCACTTCCTCGGATAGTTTGTCCACATCTTCCAATTGTTGTCTCACTTCGACATTTGAAATTCCCTGGTAGCATCAAGCAAAAATAGATCATTTTAATATGGTAAATAAGATAATTCCATCTTATATTATAAATCTCAACTACACCTTAGGTGGTCGATTTTGGAAACAGGTAACTATATATCTTTCTTGAGATGGCTGGTCCTGAATTTGGTTTTGAACAGAAGAAGTTGGTGCTTTGTATAAATAAAATCACCTTCACAAAGTAATCATATACACACAAAGTGACAAAACAGAAGTCCTAGATCTAGCTCTCATGCTAGCACACACTATAATATGGTACCATCGACAAGATATTCTGAATTAAAATTTCATCCTCACTCAAAAATTAAAGGTATAAAAAAAAAGTCGCATGTTTTGCCCATGAAAGAAAACTAATCAGAACCAAATGTGAGGGAATGTGTAAAGGCATTACAATTAAGCAGGTAAAAATGTATTCTATGTAACAGTTTAAGCTTTGGTAGCTGATCACACACATCAATTGTTTCTAGCAACTGCAAATGAAAAATTGCCTTGAAGAAACAGGTACTACTCCGAAAAACTTGAGTAAATGCTAAAAGAGCAAGCAAGATGAACAACGATCCGAGGATGATGACAGGAAAAAGAATGAAATGTCAGAGCTGTTACTTACATTTCGTTTGCTATTAAGTCTACCCAATCGCGAAGTCACACTAACAATACGAGCACCCGCAGGAGAAGGCCTCATTAACGGAATCAGAGCTTGGATCATATTTTTGGTGCCAAAGTAGTTAGTTTGGATTACCATTTCAGCATATTCCACAGAATTATCTTTGCCGAAATTGAAATTAACTCCTGCGTTGTTGATCTACAAGTCCATAATTATCATTAGCTGAAAGTGGACAATAATTCCCAAATAACAACAAAACACAAAGTGGCAATCACAATGAACGAATGAATTTAATACCAGTATATCTAGGCCACCATATGTTTCTTTAATCCAATCACTAAATGCTTGGATTGATGCAGGATCCAGAATATCCAATTGATGAAATGCCACATTTAGACCTCCTTCTTGCAAGACTTTCACTGCTTCTTCCCCAACAGCAGTCTCTCGCGACGTAAGAACTACAGTAACGCCATGTGATGCAAGTTGATGAGCAATCTCAAATCCAATTCCTCTATTTGCACCAGTCACCACAGCAATAGTTTCAGATGACCACCATCTGAAAGCAATGAACAATTCTGACTGAATAAGCATCATCCAAATGGACGTGTTACCCTGACAAAAATAAATTGCGGCCAAATATAACCATTCTAGAGGAATCTAGGGCAGGTTCTATGGGTTCAACTGAGATCATTGCTTCTGATTCAAACTATACATAGATATGAATATTTATTTATTGTTCATTTTATTTTTAGAACTGTAATTTATTGTATTTTCACCAACATAAAGTTTTTAAATGTATACATACAACAAGATCAAGCACGTTCTGAACTCACAAACTCTAGATCCTGGATTTGTCTCTGCTCGAGAAGCTAAGACAGAGATGCAAGAAATGGCATCATGCATGGTCTTACCCAAATGTAAAGGGAAAATGAAAACTGTAAATTTTTTTAAAATAATAGTATTAAAGAAGAGACCTTTGGTGATCAGAATAGGGAATAGTACGGAGAAGAGAGATCTCTTGGCGTCTTTTCTCCTTTCTTTCCTTTGCCCTTTCCTTTTTATCCATTATTTTAGTTTCCTCTATGTGATTCTGCTTCCAATAAGTTCAATCTATCTATCCTGCAGCTGCATTAATTCATCCCCTAATTTGGCTTTGGTTCGAAAATTGTTAGAGAGAAAGAAAGGTAGCTAGGAGAAGAGATGTAACAGAAACACCGAATTTCTTCCCATATATTTGGAGCAATCCTCCAGCGTTCGTTTCGACAACCTTTATTGGTCCAAAACTATACATATAAAAAATTGAATATATATCACTCCCTCGGTGGCATTCTAGGCGAATGTGTTATTATTTGGGGATTATAATTTTTTCAATTTTTTAAAATTATTTTAAATCATTAATTGTGTTGACTTATAATGTTTTTTATATAGTTTTTAAATATTTAAATTTGATTCTAAAATATTTCAAGAATCTATCCCCAAATAATTCATAATCAAAATTAAGTGTTTCGAACCTTATATACTGAACTCCTTCGTATAAATTGAGATAGATGGAGTAACATAAGTTGTTCTAGTAGAACAAGGGGGAAATTGTAATAGTTGAGTGTTGCAATAGTCTTAGCCCCACTTGATACAAAATTTAAAGTTTACCTATCTCGAGTAAATGTACAATATAACTGGATTCTGGTCTAATATTTTATAAATATTTAATAATTTTATTATAAATAATTAGTAAATCATATATATACATGATCTTGAAAAAAACTACCGAATGAAGATTCATGTAAGTATACCAAGATCCGCCATTTCAATTCTAGGTGTAAATATTAAAAGAGGTTAGTTTATCGATATATTCATCTAGATGATATTTTTTATATCAAAAAAAAAAACGTTGGCCAAAGCTTAATAAGAGGATATTTGAATTGACTTTTTGAAAGTAGTTTATAAGCTAAAAGTTAAAAGTCATAAGTTTGTCTTATCTAATTTTTTATTTTTGACTTATTTTTATATCTTTCTAACACAAAAATATATACTTAAAAGCACTTATTATCTCAACCAAACATCTCAAAAAATAGAAAAAAAATTTAAAACTAAAAAACACTTGAAATAAGTAAATCCAAACACCATGTAAGATAGCGTCTCTTTGTCCATCTCTCCTTAATTTGGGTGTGCCTAGGCGGGGCCGGAGCCAGGGTTGAAATCTGAAAATACCCTTTGTTTCCCGTGGGAACAATTCGGGTGAACAGTGTTCGTAGGCCACGCCTCGCATTTGGTTAGGCAAACCGCCTTCAACTTCTTTGTTAACCCCAAATATCGATATCAAATTCGAAATCCCATTGATCCTCAAAGAGCTTAGCTAAATTGCTGCAGAGAAAGAATGGCGAATTTAGGAAGGGCAATTCTCTTCACCACTCGAATCCTCAATTCCTTTAACAGGACATCTGTTGCAACCTCCATACTTCCATCTCACAATCTTTACAGGTCCAGAAATCTACCTTGTCTTGCCCATTTATGTTGTTATATAATCTGTTTTTTTTAAATATATAATATTTGCTTTCTATATGCTCGTTTAGGCCTTTGGATGGAACATTTTCGCGTTTTATTTCTTCCGACGAGGCGATATCGATCTTTCTAACGAAAAGAGTAAAAGGGGTTTATGTAACAGGTGATTTTGAAGTTTTTACTATTTGTCATGTTATTGGTGTTTTATTTTGTATAGATATAGGCTTATTTATCGTAGTAAACAAAGAGGGTACCTGGAGCTAGACCTTGTTCTTGGCAAATGGGTGGAGGAACATATACAATCCATGGACGAAAATGGAATTAAGTCCCTTGTTCATGTCCTTGACCTGGTAATTTTCTTTGTTTTTCCCTTCTAAAGCTTTATGTTTTTTCTTCATTTTTACGTATTGAATTTATCGTTTGATATCAACATTTGACCATATCTTTTGCTGCTAATGTGCTTAATTAGATCGTGTTATGTTTTCCTTATCTAAAGGAATCAAGTATTTGAGGTGAATCATCTAGTAGTTTCTGTTCAAGCTTTATTTCTTTGCTATGATATTTTAGCCCTTATGACATTTTATAATGAGAATTAACCCAAAAGTTCAACGAAAATGATAGATTGTCAGGAGTCATCTCATCACCAATAAAAAGAGTAGAATATATCAAAGTCCTCCATCAGTAGATTTTATTAGCATCTGTTATCGCCAACTTCTTTATATTCAAATCTGTTTTGCCCAATTTCTACTCTAAGTAAACCACAATCTGCAGCTTGGTTTCAAACGCCCAAACTGGCGCTCGGGTGATCAAAGCCTAACTGCTCTAAAAGAATGATGTATTTGGTATGGCAAAAATATTTTCCGGAGAATTGTTCCAGGCAGATATCACATACACAAGATACTTTTACACCAAGTGTGAAAGAAGATCTTCCTAGCAAAAGTTTTGAATTTCCAACAGTATTGAGTATGCAAGCGTATACTTATTTGTTTTGTTGCATTGATTTGTATATATGTCTAGTGTGTGGTTAAAGCGGGATGTTATAGAGTCTGTCATTTTTCAAGGACCTGGAAAGGGGCTTTTCCAGGTAGCGGAAATGGAGGTCTTCATTTTTACCGTGCTTGAACGATATATATTGATTCACATGTGTCGTTTCCCTTTTTTTTCTTGACTAGCTGCAAAAATCATATGCTTAGTAGTTTCATCAAATGCAGTATTGGCGATTTTCTAGGTTGTGCACCTATTTCGTTCTCGTGGGATAACATGTTCCTCTATTTTTTTCTCCTGAATGGAGTGGGTTGAGTTGAGTGAGAAGAATGGTAAGGTTGGCTTTAGGGGTTAGGAGGAGCGTAGTTTTGCTGAGGTGGATCCTTGACTATTGAGCGAATTGCCTTGGGCTAATATGAGGTTTCATGCTTCTTGGTGTTTTTAGTTCTAGTAGACAAAACCCAGTCCCATGTACTTCACTTATACGAATATTTCACCAGTGAGAGTAGATGTGTTAAGCTCTAAACTAAGGACTAGTGTTTTACTTTGATCTGCAACTGAATCATGAGAACTCATTTAAATCACATTCAGTGGTAGGAAGCCCGTAATCTGGTACTTTTAACTGCTTGGCCGGCATTGAGCTTAATTTTTTTATGCACTATTTCTTACGAAGGAAAGTACTACACCATATGAGTATTTGCTTCTTTTGTGTTCTTATTCTGCCACCCTCTAATTAAGAGAGTAAAATATTATGCATATCCCTTGTTGCATGTAATATCTAGATAATAGGACATATTTGTTAGACTTATTTTTTGGGGCCAAATCAGAGTTTAATTGCTCTCCCAGGATAACTCAGAAACATGTTAGCGAAAGGAAAACCAAAATGGGGAATCTTAGTAGCTCAGTTGATTGGCTACCTGAACTCTCACCTTGTTGGTGAGGGTTCAATTCCCCACCTTGTAATCCTCTCCTCCATTCCCCTTCCCTACCCCCTATGTAATAAAACAATTAAAAAAAAAGGAAAACCAAAAAACTAAGGCATAAAAGGGAGACTGGGAAAAAAGGTTGAAAGAAGATGCGCGAAGGTTGGTTGGGAACTAAAATGTGATCAGTGCTCTGCTGGTTTCTGTATGATATATTCAGCAATCATAGAATATATGCACAAACTTTGATTTGACATTAACAATCATCCCAGATATAAAGTTCAAATTTTGTTCAAATGCCACATTGTATTCTCGCTGTGATCCTGTCGATGATTTCCGTCTCATCCTTTGCCGTCCAGTTAATATCTCTCTCAATCCTCCGTGCCTTCCCCCCCTCCATCAAAAGAATGGGAAAAAAAAGCAACACAGATAATCTGTTTAAAATTTAAATGCAGTAGAATGGTCATAGCGAGCCGATTCTCATTTGTGAAGATGAACTAGGGCTATCTTATTCAGTTTTATTCTATTTATGCCTGTAGGAGAATCCAGATTTGTGGAAGTGGCTGACTGGTCAGGAGCAACCCCCAGATGCAATAAGCACAAATCCTGTGAGCCATAGACCTTATGGAATTGCTGCTTTATCGAATTGGTTTTGTTCGAATGTATACTTAATCTGATTATTACATGGGTTGTAGGTGTTTTCTGCTGTGCGTGAAAAGGTTATGAACAACCTTTGACAAACATGCTTCTCCTGATACTCGTGCTGTTTCAGGAAAACCTTGGGTGAGAGGGTGGGATGATATCAAGAGAGCCCGAGATGCGCCTATAGCTGGGAATCAGTAGCTCTTTTTCTTGCTGGGAAGGTGTCAAAGAACAATTAATCTGTAGTCTTGTATAGGGACTCGTGTTATTACCATGGATGTGTATGAATAAATATAGCAACTCAGGTCTGTTTCAATAAGGCCTCAGTAATGTGCTGATAGATGCTGAGTGTGTTAAGCCTGCAGGCGGCAGGTGCACCCATGTGTTATTGCTATGATAAAACTTGTAATGTAAAAGCAGTTCTTTGGTCTATACGTGAAAGTCGAAGTCCTAAATTCCACCATTTTGGTTTGAGTTATTAAACTGAATGTCACTTATTAGTTATTACTTATTGGTTTTTGTTCCAATAAATCTAATTATAGAGCATTCTTCTTCATCTTCTCCTGTAGCGAGCCCGGCCGATATTCATTTTTCTTTGACATGGCTTTTGATGTGATTTGCATGTTGGCTCTTGAAAAGATTCCAAGATCTCAGTTACTATCTGAAAAACGTTATGGGCACCAATGGGATTACAAAACATAGACACGTGAAGATTAGCTATACTTCCTAAGTTCCTATATTTAACTTCAGTGTCATGGTCTAAACGTCAAGAGTCAAGTTTGGGTACCTTCAATCATAGGCTAAAATACTCATTAAAATGTGAAGTTTGTGTCGTATTTTATGTGATTGTGAGATATAGCTACAACTTATTAATAATTTAGTATTAAGTCAATTATTTTCATTTTCTTTCTAGTAGAAGCAAAATTTGAAAAGAATATAGTCAATATACAACTGGCATGTTTAAATTGATAAGAGAAAGGAATGTAATTTCTACATGTACTAACTATTACTGCACCACATATAACAACTTGATTCTATGTGGTGTTTGCCGATTTGTACAAGTAATTAGTTGTTTCAAAATATTAAACAACCAACCAAGAAATATGTTCAATACTAAGAATTTGAAAATGTAAGGCAACTTATTAGAATAAGTTATGTCTATATATGTTATTATAGAATTTCTAATTATGTTAATATAGGATTTGTATTCCTATTAGAATATGGTTACCTTTTACCCTATTAGACTAAGAAAAGGAGGTTGATGAATGAAAAGCATAAATAATTCTTCCATTATTATTTTCTCTCTAAATTCTCGTTTCTATCTCGATTTTAACATGGTATCAGAGCCATGTTAAAAAGAACACAAACTCCTAAAACAATAAAAGGTGATGGTAAAGAAACCGGCAATACCAACAAAGGAATTGCCGGTGAAGAAAACAAAATCCAAAGAAAAATAATTTCTCTTTACGACATTAAGTCGAATGATAATCCTGAAATTATGGTGACACACAGTCCAATTGAACGGGGGAAATTATGAAGAATGTGCTAGATCCATGAGAACAACCCTAAGAGCAAGAAAAAAGTTATGCTTCGTCGACGATACAATTAAAAAAACGGATGAAGAGTCACCGGACTTGGAAGATTGGTGGACTCAATGTTGGTGTGGTGGATTCGCAACACCATAGAACCGACGCTTCGCTCAACAATTACATACAAAGAGGAAGCGAAAGAATTATGGATGAGCATCCGAGAGCGGTTCGCTGTTATTAATGGCCCGCGGATGCAACAACTAAAGGCGGAACTAGCGGAGTGCAAGAAAAAGGGAAGGACCATAGTGGATTACTATGGAAAAATCACTAAGTTGTGGGAAAATTGACAAATTACGAACAGATCCCAACTTGTACGTGTGGAAAGTGCAATGTAGGAACGGTCCTAGAAGCCAAAAGAGAAGAAGAAAAAGTGCCTCTTTTTCTCATGGTATTCGATGAGGGAACGTATGGAGCTGTGAGATTGACAAATTACGAACAGATCCCAACTTGTACGTGTGGAAAGTGCAATGTAGGAACGGTCCTAGAAGCCAAAAGAGAAGAAGAAAAAGTGCATCTTTTTCTCATGGTATTCGATGAGGGAACGTATGGAACTGTGAGGTAGGTTAGGTCTATTTATGGCAATATAGGATTTAATAATTATGTTAATGTAGGATTTATAGTCCTATTAGAATAGAGTTACATTTACCCTATTAGACTAGGAAAATAAGTATTTTAACTCTATATTATGATAAATGAAAAGCATAATTTTTTTTCTAATTATTCTTATCTATTCTAAATTCTCGTTAATATCTCGATTTTAACAAAACTTTTCTCAAAGATAGGTAAAATTGCAGCACCGATATAATTTTGTTTTCTTAAATATTTTTTCCTTTTCTTACCTAATTTGTGCTACCTTATCTACTCTTTCTTGATATGAACCAACAAAAGGTAAAGGCAAACCCAAAAGGGAAATCCCGCTATCACTGCCTTCCACTAATAAGAGAAAAAAAATGTTGTATTCCGGAAAATCCATTAAATTTTCCGCTCTACTCCTCCTTGTCGCGGCGTTTTCTCTGTGCTTCACTTTGATCAGTGCATCAGAATCCGGCGACCCAATACCAACTCCATGGCCGGAACAATTCCATTCGATTCTCTTCATGAACAACACCAAGGGAAATCTCCAGATCGTTGATTTGTGGTACGATTATCCTAACGGAAGGAACTTCAACATAATTAAAAATCAATTGGGAAAGCGCCTTTACGATTTGGAATGGGATAATCATACTTCCTTTTACTACACTTTGGATGCTAATAAAGAGTGTAAGGTCAGGAATTTCCCTGTGGGAATACTTAGACCAACTTGGCTACAAGGCGGGAATTATCTGGGACAGAGATATATGGATGGATTTCTATGCAATGTGTGGGAAAAAGTTGATTTTATTTGGTATTATGAAGATGTTGTTACTAAGCGACCCGTTTATTGGGTTTTCTTCACAGGTATACTTAAATTAGAAGTTTTTAAGCAAACATTGATCTGATTAGATTCTTTTATTCAATTAATTATTGCTGTATTATTTTGGAACTTAGGTTATAGATAACATTTTGAATCGAATGTGTTCGAGTCAAACGGTTAATTTCACGTTTCGGTCACTGAATGGTACACAAATGTACTAATAAAGTTACAAAGCAATCTTGTTTGCACGTAAAGGTCAGATTATCCTTTGAAAGCAATTGAACTATACTCACTGTAAGGGGCCATTTGGTTGGGAACAAGATATTCTAGGATTAATTTTCTCATGATTAGTTATCTCACCCTCCCCCACAGTGATAACACTACAATCCTGGGATAACTAATCTCAGTATTGGTTATACCACGATTTTATCTCAACCAAACGTGGATAAACTCATCTCAAAATTAAATTCCGGAATTAATTATCTCTTATCCCTCGTACCAAACTAGCCCTTAGTAATACTGGAAAACTAGTTTTGTCGCAACTACACTAACTGTGACATAAAAGTCACAAAATTTTACTTGCTATATCAGTAAAGTCCTCTTGATATGTTTAATGTTAATAGTATATAAAATTCAGTTCTACAGAAACTTGATGTAACAAAATAATTTTGTTATTTATAATGTTATCATAAATTAAGTTTAGTAATATCAAGTAAAATTAACTCCACTCCAGAAGTAGAATTGTTAACGAATAGTTTGTTTTGGTGCAGGTATGATAGCACATGTAATGACATTTGAAGTAGGAAAAGTGTTAGAGGATCCAAATTGGCAAGCTCCTGTTTACTGTTTCAACGAGGCCAAGGAAGAAAATATATCTCCTCTTAGTTTAGTTACTGATAATGATGTTTCAATTGGCAGACTCATGGGAGCAGCTATGGGTGTTTCTTTACGGCTCTAATTCTTGTTTGCATTTCCATGTACTATCAAATAATTTCTTCTTGATGTTGTTTCTTTGGACCTCATATAAGTTGGTCCTGAGCTACAATTTTTCAAGCATTACGTATTTTGCTTTCACTTTAATCTTACTTATTTGGACAAATAAATGCTCCCAACTGATTCTATGGGTTTTGGGGCTCAGATAATTGTTTTCAAGATTGGAAAAGGATAGACAAAAGAGGGGAAGAACAAAACATTCAAAGTGTTTGGTGTAATAGAAAATGTTTATTCAATGTTCGGTTATCTTGAAATCTGTCAGAATGGATAAAAAAGACTCATTTATGGGCGAAAGTCATTTTTTTTCACGAATATTGGAATTCTTATATCATTTCACATGATTCATTCAATGCTTAGATATTTTGGTCAACCTTTAATACTCAAAAATATCATCCAAGCATGTACATTTTACATCTTACACAATTATCGTACTTTCACTTACTTTTATACCTTTTTAAATGCTAGAGAATGATGAAAATATTTTCCTCCATACAAAAATGCATTAGATAAGATTCGCTAGTGCAAGTTGGGCCTTTCAAGTTCACAGACTTTTCCCTTGAAAGTTGGATTTGAAATATATTGGATAATGAATGTGTGATTTGGGAATATTATGAGGTTTGGGGTGTAAGAGTTCACTATGAGCTCAAGCCCGTTCGTGCCTCAAATTTTGATGATGCACTTATCCTTTATGTTCTCAACCAGCAGAGGATGAGTCCGTTTGGCATCCAAGAATGTTTTTATACATATCCCCAGCCGAAGTGCATAGACAATCGATTTTGGGACCACCATTTAAGTCATGTCTACAGTGCATAACAATTTGCAAATCTATCAACATCAGAACAATTTCAAGCATGGGGTATGTGTAGTTTTATATGCAAGTCTCATCCAAGAGTAATGTTATTGATATGATATATATACACCACTCACCATATGCACGTCTTAACTTTATTTAACATTAATGGGCTAGTTATTGAAAGGTTTCTTGGAAGGTGAGGTTGAACGTTGTGAAACTAATAGAGGAATCGGCCTTTCCCATTTACACTTGGAGGAATTCGTACATAGGGAATTTGAATTATATTAGACTGACTGATAATATTATAGCTATATTTCATGTTTTGCATAGGGCAGTTTGTTTAACAGGACAAATTATCAATTTCATATTTCCATCACTATAGAAGTGGAATTTAGAGAATGAATGGATAGAATAAACAATTGTATATAGAACTTTAATACAAAATTTGACAATCTCGATCTGTTAATCAGAAGACATTTTTTGGTCCACTTGAATCTAGGAAGTGTTGTTGACATAGAAGTATAAAGCAGCAAGTGCAACAACTCCAACTCCAACAGCAATAGGCAGTATGTTCCTACACAATCATCATCGGATTATGTTGATTGTATTCAAATTAAAGAAGAAAATGGATAAAGAGAAGAGGTAAAGTTCTTAAAGAAAAGTCCTTACCCTATAGCCTCATCCCTCTTTAACTGTTCTTTCCTGGCCTTACGAACCTCCGTGGAATTAGCATCTTTGGTTACTTTAGGTTCATATGCCCTGAATCTTCTTTTCGGAGCTCCACATACTGCAATCACAAATCAAACCATTACTTTACTAAGATCTAAAATCAAATTTGACTATTCCCATGAAATGAAGAAATGCCACTAGGTATTTCATAGCTAACGGCTAATAGACGCTAATTGAAAAACTAAGCAAAGAACCACAAAGGGGTGTGGCGGGATGGATATGATCCCTCGACTCTTAATTAGAGGTTTCGGGCTCGAGCTACGGGAATGGAGACTAGGGAGCGGTTCCCCTTTAATGAGTCATATTAGCCGGACCAAGGAACCAAATGGTTATATCAAGAAAACAAGAATTGAGCTAACAGGAACTAGGAAACTTTTGGACAGTCGAAATAAAAAGTACACATTTAAGTATTTAACAAATTTAACAATGTTATTCCATTAGGTTTACTAGTGGAGTTATGTAGTTAAACATAAAAACCTTGAAGCTACAGAAATTGAAGAAATACAACTTTGTTGGTGCAACTTTAGCAAGTAATATTATATTACTTTTTCAGATAAAGTTATAGTATCTGAAATTTATTAAACAGGGGAACCAAAAATGAAGATAGGTAAACAACCTTTCAGAGGAAAATTCTGAAGAAACAAGCTCGGAGTTATTCTCTTAAAAAAATAGAATAGAAACATTGTCAAGAAATAAGTCAAACAAAATTTAGGGAAAGAAATTCAGTACGATAGATTCGAGGTGTTCAACACACACAAAAGATGCCAAACTATACCAAATAAGAAGGGGGAAATACTAGCACAAAGAAAGTCCCTAGACAATTGAAGAAAAAGAAAATTGGTGAACTTTTAAACGTTTGTATCTGGATAATGGATTAATGGTCACAAAGAGTTGAGCTAACAGGGTGTTCGTTCCCACTTGGAGATCAGTTTTTTCGTTTTATTTTCCCTAACTCCCATTTCCAATATTTTCATTTTCTCTTTACGAATTGTTTCATTTCTCTAAATTCCCTAATAAAAATTAGAAAGAAGCTACAAGAGGTTGCTCCCCAATTTTCTTTTCATATAAGGTTCCACTTCAGATAACCTTCCAAATACTATACTTATCATAAAACACAAATTCTTTAAATAATTGTGACAGCAAAATTAGTCTAGAAACATGCATCTTTTCTAAGGTACGGCTTATTATTCAAGAGGCTTCCACTTTGCCGCTTTTCCCCGTCCGAGAATCTCCATCTGCTCTAAGTGGGCGCGAGCTAGAATCCTTATGTCAGCTTGGTTGTTCAAAAGACACTTCAAACTAAACAAAAACCCGAAGCTCGTCGATAAGATAATACTACTAGCTATTGTGAACATGGAGAGAATGCATTCTATTTTGCATAATCACAATCAAGATAATGGCAGGCATTGACATACTGACTTTTACAGTTAAAGTATAAGCTCGACGCAATGATTATAAAGTTAGCATACCAGGACAGAAGTACTTGTCGGGTTGTTTCTCAAAAGGAGTTCTGTCATTGTAAATATACCTGCACCATAGTCATCACAAAAATGTAGATTTACAATTAGTACTATATGCAGAAAAAAACATGAAGAAAGAGTCTTGACTACTACATCCAGAATGCAATGCCGCAAGGCAAGAAAGTAGCAATCAGCAAATTTAGGACGAGTATTGTAAGTTCAATTGAATAATTGAATTAAGCTCATTGTTTTTGCTCCAACTAAGTACACACACAAAAACACAAATGTAAAGAATGGTATTAGAGCCAGACTCATTCCAATTCTTTGTTCACCGATGTTGGGCCACCAAATTATATTATCCACGTTCCAGTTAACAAGGTCTAAGCGTGCGGGGGAGTGTTAAGAGTCCCACATCGGCTATGGAATGGGAACATGGACTCCTTATATGAATTTGGGCAATCTTGAGTTAGGCCCAAGATCCATTCTTTACACTAATTAGTGATTCTTCACTGGTAGGTCTTTGCATTAGAATACTGAAGTGGCTGTGAAACAGCCTTTTCATGTCATGTATGAACAGGTTCGGTTTCTATGCACACTATTGACTGTCTTCTTGGTTCCTCTTGCACGTGTCAAAGACATCTTTGTCCTCAAGCTGAAAGTTGTAGATAACTACAAGGATTTGTTCAAGCAAATTCTGGAAGTTGTAATTTAACTTGGAGATTTGCATATGAGCTACCTCGAGTTCATATCCTAATTATACATTTCGATTATGGACTTGATTAATCAACACACCAAAGGTTTTCACTTTATTAAAACTACTTTATTGTATATTTTGGGTATAATGAGTGAAGGTTGTTTACAATGGTTTGACCATGCTCTACTAGACCTTCAATGGATCTTGGGCCTAACTCAAACCCAAAAGCTAGCTTGTAGGGTGAGGATTGTCCAAATCCATATAAGGAGTCCATGTTCTCATTCCATATCCGATGTGGGACTCTTAACAACAAAGTAAAAGCATATACATACAATAAGATCAAATACAGTCAAACCTCTATATAACAGTCATCTTCTATGATATAATTTCACTAAAACGACCAAGTTTTCTTTGAAACCGATTTTCATGTTATGTTATACTCCCTCGTCTCAATTTATGTAGCACCGTTTGACTTGGTACAAAGTTTAAGAAATAATGCATACTTTTGAAATTTGTGATCTAAAACAAACCTTAGACATTTGTCTGATTATAAATTATTTTATTAAAGGTAAATACAAGAATATTAAAGTTAAGCTATTTCTAATTATAGAAAGATGACATTTTAAAGGAACATACTAAAGATAGAAGTGTGCCACACAAATTGAAACGGATAAAATATTACTATTTCCATCCCAATTTATATGACACGCTTTCTTTTTCATCTAGTCACAAAAAGAATGGCATATTTCCTTATTTGATTAACTTTAAACTTTACTTTTTACGCTTAACCAGATAATTTAACCTCACAAATATCTTTGGCTTATTTTAAACCACAAGATACGTCATTTATTTTTTAAAATTCGTGTCCAGTCAAACTACATATAAATTGAGAGTGAGAGAGTATCTATTTTCTATAACTAGATTTCAAGATGGCAGCTAAAAAATATCGGGACAAATGATACTACTATAGAGAGGTTTGGCAGTGTGCTTTGAATTCACTGACTCTAGATCTTAAATTCACCTCTATTGGAACAAAAGGACTTGAGTAGAAAGAAGCCAGGGGTTATTAGTATATTTACCCGCAATCCCGGCAAATATAGGCCTGCTTGGAGGTAACGCGCATGGAAATTCTAGGGGCAGTAGCAGGAGCTACACTAGAGTATGATGGAGGTGGGAGCAAGAGATGAATCGATGGAGAAAAAAATGAAGATTTCAGTGCTAAACCATTTGGTGCCTGTCTAAGGCCACTGTTACCACCACTAATTGGGGCTAAATTAGCTGGAACTCTACTGGATGCTTGCAGGGCCATTTCTAATAATTTTCTCTCTTCGAGCTCTACTCCTTTATAGTTTCTTTTTGTATGCTAGTTGTTTGTTGAAATGCCAAAAAGAAGAAAGTAGTAGAGGAGGAGATTGGAAATAAGTGGTGATGTTTCAGTGGTAAAATTTGCGTTTGCGTTAAGAGGTAATGGGTTGATGCGTATAGTGTCTCCAAAATTGTACGTGGAACGCGTGGCTGTCATGCTCCCCACACAATACTTTTTGGACCCTTCTGATCATCGATTCCTCTCTTTTTTTTATATTCAGCTTTATGGGTCTATTTCTAAAGATATTAATCTCGATTTTTCAGTACTATTATCAGTAAATCGCGAGATATGCCTGAATGATCAGAGTTTGATAACTGAGCAACTAATATCACCTATAAAGTCCTACCAGAGAAGAGAACAAATTGCTCTCAGCAAGGTTCGAACTCACACTGCACACCTCCAACTGAATTTTAAGTTTCCTTACTTTGTCATCCAGCTACGCCCCGGACCCTCTCTTCCCTTCTTTATTAGACCTGATCGGTCAATATGACATGCTATTGAAAACGTCATTATTTATATTTAAAATATAAATTATGAAAAACTTGACTTTTGTAATTACATTTTTTTTTTTGAGGTAGCATGTATACAGTAAGAAATAATGATACGGGATGAAATGCCATTTTTCGACGCTTTTTTGGCAATAAACATGTAATTTTGTGATTTTACCGTTACAGCAATGATTTTTATGACTTTAATGTTACATTAAAAAAAAAAAAATCTTATGGCGCCAGTGTTTAATGATTATCCATAAAATTAACCTGAATTTTACTAGTGGGCATTTTAGTTGACCCAAAAAGGGATTTATAAGTAGTGATCTTAAAAGGTACTCCATAAAAGAAAGGATAAGGTCCAAAAATTTGAAATAAGGCAGGTTTAAACTCAAGAATGAAAAAGAATAACACTTTTTTGAAGTATAATTGTCACATAGCCAACTTTATGGTAAATAATTTATATTGGGATATCAAGAAACATACGGTCCAAAATTTTATGGGATGTGTTAAGATTTAGTCCCTCTGTCCATTTTTACTGGTTCTATATTATTTGGCACATCCCTTAATTAAGGAGACCTAAATAGAATAACAATTTTATTATATAACCTCTAATTAGTACTAATTTATTTAATGGTTGAAATCAATCAAATATACTTTAAAGTTGTGCAGCAGCTAACAATTTTTTTGGAATTTTCAACTCAATAATTAATAATAAGGATAAAATAAGTATGAAATTGTAAATTATTTATTAGTTTTTCAAATTGAACAATTAAAAGTGAACATCTATTTTTAGTATACAGACCAAGTAAAAATAGATTGGGGAAGTATTTCTTAAAAAATTGATCACACTAATATGCCCTAGTATAGTTCTAAAAGCACATTAGCAGTAACAATATACTAACTTTTATAACATTTTAATTGGAAAATGCTAGATTACAATTACGTACAGGATTTTTTTCACCACACATAATCACTCACTAGTAGACAGTAGTTCTCCTTGACGGACAAAGAAAGTAAATATAATCATGATTTGGTTTCTAAAAGACCAATATGCTCCGTTTTGGGAAACTTAGTGACAGGAGTATACACTTCATATACACGTGTATCCGAGTTCAAGTTTTAGTATAAATTTACCATAGTTGATGAATTATTGTACAAGTGTAATTAGGATTTATTGTTATAATAGAAATAAGACTTTCCATTTATTGTTATAGTAGGAATATAATTTTTCAGAATTAGTGATTGTATATTGTATATAAATATCTCTTCATTAATGAGAATAATCAAGGAGCTTATTTCTTTCATGGTATCAGAAGTCTAGGGCTAAAATGCCTTCTCTCAAAAACACGTCCGCTGCCCTTTTCTACAGTCTCGGATTCCGTGATTCATCCTCAATTTTCGTGCAATTTCTCCCTCTCTTCCCAAATTTTCTTCCAACTCCCTAATTCATCTATTGTTCTTTCGTTATGTCTACATCAAAGAACATGTTTCATCCCTGCCCTTACAGTCTCCAACATCAAGAACCACATCCCTATTGTTCTTGAGATGGAAACGTCCAATACGCGACGTGGGTGGAATTATTCAAAGTTCACGCACGCTCGCATCAAGTCCTCCATCACATCATCCCCTCGGTCATTGGAGAGTAGAAGGTCCCTACCCCCGAGGATGATCCTACGTTATGGACGACCCTTGATACTACCGTTCTCTAGTGAATTTATTCTACTATCTCTACAGACCTCTTGTAGATGATTATTGAACCCGACGCTACGACGATGGAAATTTAGAATACGGTGCGCAATATATTCCAAGATAACACAAATTCTCGTGCTGTCACGCTTGAGCAGGAATTTTCCCATGTCAACATGAAAGATTTTTTGTAAGTCTCAGCCTATTGTAAAAGGCTGAAGGAATTGACGGATCAACTCTGAAACGTTGGTGCGCCCGTTACCAATGATCGTCTTGTTCTTTAGATGGTTGCAGGCCTATCTGAGGCCTATAATGGAGTTGGGACACTGTTTCGTCAAAGTAATACTCTTCTGCCATTTTATCAGGCTCGTTCCATGCTCACGTTGGAAGAAGCCGGTTTGTCTAAGAAGGCGGCTACCGGCGCAAATTCCGTCATGATGGACACGTCAGACAACCCTCACTCATTCTTCGAAAATTCGGGTCAAAACTGAAAAAAGGGCCAAAATCATAAAAATAATGGCAAGAACATCGGTGGCAGTGCGGTGGTAACATCAGCGGGGGTGGTGGCCAGAATAGTGGCTGCGACAACAGTGGGGCTTGGAACAGTGGACCGCAGGCCAACTGGCCGCAGCCTTGGGCCTCCTGGCCGTGGGGTTGGGCTAGTGGTCATTGGCCCAATGACCCTTATTATCCACCAACGCCATATCTTGGAAACTGGGCCCAATTCCAATCGGCTTCAAGGCCTAGTTTCCCAAAAAGTGCATCATGATACAGTGCTAGGCCGGGGCAGCAGGCCTTCACTGTTGTAGGCCCGGCTCCAGTCCTGACACCTACGGATATTGAGGCCAAAATGTATACACTCAGATTACATCCCCCGGACCCGAATTAGAACATGGACACCAGAGCCACTTCTCATATGACGTCCGCACAAGGTAATCTCTCGTCTTATTTCAATTTGAGCAAAAATCGTGGCATTATTGTTGGTAATGGCAACTCAATTCTAATTCGCGGTTATGGTCATACGAATTTGTCTCCCCAACATCCACCTCTTGTCTTAAAAAATGTTCTTCATGCCCCTAACTTAATTAAAATTTGGTGTATGTTCGAAAATTCACCACTGATAATTGGGTTTCTGTTAATTTTGATCCTTTTGGATTTTCTGTGAAGGATTTCACGACAGAGATACTTCTATGAGATGCAATAGAAGGGGGAGTTGTATCCACTCACCACCATTTTCACGAGTCAAGCCACACCTTCTACCTTTGTCGCTCTTGATCCTTCCTTGTGGCATGCACATTTGGAACATCCAGGGTCATCTATTATTTCTTCTCTGCATAAAAATAATTTTATTACTTATAAGGGTACGTGTAGTACTCCACTTTGTCATTCTTGTCCATTAGGGAAACATGTTAGATTACCATTTGTAGCTTCTACTTCTCGTACTGTACTTTGATGCACTTTGACATTATTCATAGTGATTTATGGACATCTCCCGTTTTAAGTTCTTTGGGCCATCGTTATTATGTCTTATTTTTTTATGATTATTCTAATTTTTTGTGGATATTTCCTTTATCCAAAAAAATCAGGTTTTATCCACCTTCTTAAAAATTAGAGCATTCATATGTACCCAATTCAAACGGAAAATTAAAAATATTAAATGTGATAATGACAGGGAATATGATAATGGACCGTTTCGAGAGTTTTATGACACTAGTGACATATCTTTTCGGTTTTCTTGTCCACATATGTCTCATAAAATGGGAAGGCTGAGAGAAAAATTCATTCCATAAATAATATTGTTTGTGCCTTGCTCGCCCATGCTTCATTACCACATTATTTTTGGCATCATGCATTACAAATGGCTACATATCTACTTAATATCCTCCCTCATAAAGGCTTAGCATATCAATCCCCACTTAAAATTCTTTACAATAAAGATCCTTTGTATTCTCATCTTAGGGTGTTTGGGTGTTTATGTTGTCCATTTTTTCGTCTACTACAATTAACAAACTTCAAGCCCGTTCTATCGCTTGTGTGTTTATGGGTTATCCATCTAATCATCGTGGTTACAAATATTTTGATTTATCCTCTAACAAAATCATCATTAGTCGCCATGTTATCTTTGATGAAACCCAATTTTCATTTACTAAATTGTGTAGTTCCGTGTCTAGTTCATAAATTTTTTTTATGATGGAATCTCACCGTATATTATCCATCATTTGTTCGAGATGTCCTGTGACCCGAATCCACCTGCAGACCCACTGCCTGCTGGCCCACAAATTACCGATCCAGAGTCTCGCCCCAGTCCAGTGTCTCGGCCCAGTCCTGGTAATGGTACTGTTCCAGCGACACGGCTCACTACTCATTTCGATCCGATATCTATTGCTCACCCAATTGTTGGACCATCAGGCCCACTGCCTGCTGGCCAGTCCACTACCAACCCGAGAAATGCCCAACTCATGTCCAATTCTACCTCACGTCAAAGGCCCGTTACTCGTATCCAAAGGGGTATTATTAAATCAAAATGACATTTTAATCTTACTTCTAATGTCACTAAATCTCCCTACTACGTAACTCAATGTCTGCCCTTCATGACCCGAATTTAAAATTGATCGTGGATGATAAATATAACGCTCTTATTGAAAATAAGACGTTGGAGTTGGTGCCCCGTCCACCTGGTGTTAATATTATTTGGTCTATGTGGATTTTTACTCATAAAGAAAATTATGACGGTTCTTTTGAGAGCCATAAGGTTCGTCTTATCGGTGATGGTAAAATACAACAGATTGATGTGGATTGTGTAGAGACATCTAGTCCAGTGGTCAAATCGGCAACCATTCACATTGTGCTCAGTCTAGCTCTCCCGAAGGCATGACCCATTCACCAGTTGGATGTGAAAAATATTTTCTTATACGGTGATCTTAAGGAGACAGTTTACATGCATCAACCCTTGAGTTTTAGGGACCCCAATTATCATCATCATGATTGTTTGTTGAAAAAGTCCTTGTATGGGCTTAAGCAGGCCCCACAGGCTTGGTATAAAAGGTTTGTAGATTATGTGTCTACTATTGGGTTTTCTCACAACAGGTTTGGTCATTCATTGTTCATTTATCGGCGTGGTACTTCTCTAGCATACATTATGTTATATGTTCATGATATTATATTGATTGCCTCATTGGATATTCTACGCAAGTCTATTATGTCCCTTCTCAGTTCAGAATTTGCTATGAAAGACTTGGGGGCCTTAAGCTATTTTTTGGGCATAGCAGTCACTCGTCATGCATACGGTCTATTTTTATCTCAGAAAAAGTATGCGGCATAGATTATTGAGAGAGCTGGCATGCCATCTTGTAAGTCTACTTCTAATCCGGTGGATACCAAATCGAACATGAGTGCTACGTTTGGTATCCCATACGAGGATCCCACCAACTATCACAGTCTTGCAGAAGCACTTCAATATCTGACTTTCACGAGACCTGATATTACTTATGCAGTGCAGCAAGTGTGTTTGTTTATGCACGATCCATAGATTGAGCACATGCATGCGCTCAAACGCATTATACGATACATACAGGGCACACATGATTATAGATTGCATTTATATATGTATGTCATTTCTACTCTTGTGTCTTATACATATGCTGATTTGGGTGGTTGTCCTGATACCAGACACTCGACCTCTGGTTATTGTATGTTTCTAGGTGATAACTTGGTCTGCAAAATGTCAGGCTACATTATCGCGATCCAGTGTAGAGGCCGAGTATCGAGAGGTAGTCAATGTGGTGTCTAAATCATGTTGGCTGCGTAATATTCTATTAGAACTTCACTTTCATATTCAGAAATCTACCTTGGTCTACTGTGATAATGTTAGTGAAGTTTATCTTTCTGGAAATCCGGTCCAACGTCAGCGCACTAAGCATATCGAGATGGATATTCACTTTGTTCGCGAAAAGATAGCTCATGGACAAGTACGCGTCTTGCATGTCCCTTCCAAGTACCAAATTGCTGACATCTTTACTAAGGGCCTTCCCTCGATTCTATTTGAAGATTTTAGGGACAGTCTCAACTTACGACAACCGCCCACTATGACTGCGGGGTGTGACAAAAGGAGTATACACGTGATATACACGTGTATCCGAGTTCAAGTTTTAGTGTAAACTTACTATAGTTGAAGAATTTTTGTATAAGTGTAATTAAGATTTATTGTTATAATAGGAATATGACTTTCCATTTATTGTTATAGTAGGAATAAGATTTTTCATAATTAGGAATTATATATTTTATATAAATACCTCTTCATTAATGAGAATAATCAAGGGGTTTATTTCTTTCACTTAGGGATTAGGATCCATAAAATTTGGTCGAATCATTATTTTACCATAATTTACTATGATATAGTCTCACTCAATTAATTTGTATTCAGTTTACTATTTGCTTAGTACATCTATCTAAGGGTCAGTCGCATAAATGCCCTATTTCGGGGTGCTATTTTTTTGCACTACATAATTAGAATTTCGCAAAATATAATTAGCGTTTAACTTCAATATATGTATCATAACATCCACACAAATTATGCCGGATAAGGCATAATTTCCAACACTCAACATAATATGAAAAAATATATAATTTCAGATTTTGACGGCATAATTAGCGTTTAACTTCAACATATGCATCATAACATCCACACAAACTATGCCGGATAAGACACAATTTTCAACACTCAACATAATCTCAAAAATTACATTAAAATTATGCCGCATAACTTAATTCCTACATAATTTATGTCGTGCGAGGTAATTTCAATTTTCGAAGAGAAAAATATTATATAGACTATGCCTTGCAAAATAGACCTAGATATTTTCATAAAATAAACAGCAGGGCCAAAAATTAAAGATCACGGATATGAAGGACAAAAACTAAAGACCAGTGCGTTTGAAGGAAATCCGCGCAAAAAAAAATGAAAATCAAGGTCTTACTCAATCATGTGATATATATATATATATATATATATATATATATATATGTAATGTATTATACTAGTATATAGATCTTTTATGTTAGAACATCTTCGGTAACTGATTGATTGACCTTCTAAAAAGAGTGACAATCAAATTTGATTATTGATATTCTGTCAAACCTTTACTTTCCAAATTAAGATTTTAACAGAGATACTTATCATTAGCCTAACTTATATATAAAAATAGAGGGTGTACATTAGAAAACTCACAAGTCATACATACTACTACCTCACTACTACTTTTTTTGAGTTTGTAATTTGTAATTGAAAGATGGCAATGTCCTCAAAAATCTTTTTGATCTTCCTCGTCCTTATTGCCATTGCATCAGGTACCCTCTTTTTCCTACAATAAAATGTTATAGCCTGAATCGATCCAACATTTAAACTTTTTAGATTCAGTCTTTAAGGTCTTAGCACTAAATTTGTATTTTAAAATAATGAATTTATATATATCATTTTTCATAAATTTTGTGATTTTTACACATAAATTTATCCTACACAACGAAAAGACTAGGTTTAGATAAACCCAATGCTACAATGATGTATCCGCCTCTATTATAACCTTAGTAGGTATTATTATTAGTTTTCGTATTTATAATTAAGAAAATTGAATTAACTTGTGCGCATTGCGAAGCATTATACTTATATTTCTACAACCTAACTCTCCAAATAAAACTAACAAAAACATATAATTTCTCACGGAATTTAGGTCGAAAATTTTTCAGAAATTTACTAGCTGGAAAAGTTTTTAAAAGACTTTCGATTAGAAATACCAAATTTCTGAAAGAATGTCGGTTGAAAATTCCAGTTAGTGGCAAAATCACCTTGAATCAAGGGGTGTCAATTGTACGGTGTAAATTGGTACCCCTTCGCGAAAAAATATAGTGCATAACTATGTAAAATAAAGTCATGTAAATATATTATTATATGTTAAATCTCAATGACATTTTTATGTATTTAATAATTTATTTATACTTTGATTTTCGTTAGTGAATTTTTTTGACTCTATCAGTGACTTTGTGTATATATGACAGTTTGTGTAGCACAAGGACGTTGTGGAGAGTCATGTACAGTGAGCTATAAGGGGATATGCAGAGATCATCGAAGCGATCCTCAATGCAAAGCTTATTGCTCTGAACGATTCGGAGCTGTTAAAGTGTGTGAAGCAAAATGTATTGATGAGGACGACTATATCTTTTGCCAATGTACCCTATCGATAGACGCATGTCCCCAAAAATAAGGATATTTGTTTTCCTTTTCTCTTTTTATTTTTCTTGAAATGAAATGAGGATTACTTATTAATTTCCTGTCTTTTATTAATTTGAATAATGAAATTAAAGGTGTCTCTTCTTCATATTTATTCGTCTTCTCCTTTTTTTTTTTTATCATTTATTTATATTTAGGTTAAATTGGTGTCCACTTCAATTGATCATGAATTTATGGACGAGCGTGTTTGATAACAAAGATTTCTTGCAATAGTATTGCATATTACTACAAATACTCTATATTATGAGAACATAACAAAAATGATAACTTATAATTGAGGGTAAGTTCAATATATTCCCTTAGGTATGTTTTAACGGTCATGGTCTTTTAACTTTGCCAAAAGTTAACACGGTTACTGTCCGTCAAATATTTATCAAATCCTATATGTTAGATTTGACAGTTGGAACTATAGAAAATAAGAAAATTAGCATGAACTCACATTTAAATGTTCAAATTTTATAGTTTCTGCTATTTTTATTTATTTATAGAGTGTGGCTCAACCCTTTGAGGTGTGCAATTTATGTTAATCTTTTTAATATATTTTTAGTGTCTAGTGCAGCTTTATGTGTTGCATATTTTGAAATTGGTGAGACTTTCATGATATTTATTATTATATTTTTACTTGTTTCCGTCAGATTTAGCAAATATAAATTACTACTTCAATATTTGACAGAGACTACAAGCATTAATTTTTGACAACTTAAAAGATCAATATTATTTAATGCCTACTCAAGTGATTATTTTGAACCAATCCTCTAAACATAATAATAAGAAGCAAGAAGAATCAATTTATATAATATTATTAAAAGGAGAAGAAAAAAGTACCACATTAAGTCAAGTGTAGGGTTGTTTAACGGGCGGATTGGATGGATAATTGCGTTTAACTGTTCGACTTATCGGTTATCGAATTTTAAATGTATTAATCTGCTAGCCAACTGATAAGAAGTCAGTTGATTCGGTATTGAGTTAGCAATCGGCTGAATGTAAGAGAATATGAAAATTAAAATCACATGTAGTCCGACGTCCAGATTATGAAAAAAGATACTGATTTACCCTCAATAAATGTATAGGAATATAAATCTTGGATTCCATATTTGTACCGAAAAAAATAATCCTTTGATTATTTTTATTAATGAATGACTTTTTTCTCAGACACTTTCCATGATACTCCTTCTTCCAATTTTATTTGTCCACTATATTAAAAATAGTTATCCAATTTTACTTGTCCACTTTAGAAAATCAAGAGATAACTGACCACTTCATACCTATTTTATCCTTATCATTTATTATTGGATTGACAAGTTCAAAAAAAATTCAGTGCTTGCACAACTTTTAAAATATATTCTATTTATTTCAATCATTAAATTAATTAATAATAATTAAGGGTGATATAATGATTCTATTTTTGACTCCTTACTAACCGTGCAAGTTAAAATATGACAATTAAAAAATGGGGGGAGTACTATGCTAGTTAATTTCTAAATTCAGTTTTGCTTTCCAGATAAAGGCCTTGTTAAGTACGCTATTTTCCATCAAATTATTCCCCTCCCAAATTTCCTTCCACTTTGGTCCATCAAAACCAAACAAAGGGGATTCGTTTTCATATTCATCCCTGCTTGCTTCCAAAAGCGATCCGAAATCTGAAACTCCTGCAACACTATCACCATTACAACTTTTGCTATTGGCTCTCATTTAGGTAATCCGCCCCTTCAACCTATAAACCCCCCCCCCCCCCCCCCCTTTTTTTTTTAAATTTTCTTCTGTTTGATTACATACTCTTTACCCGTGGAAGACTGTTTAGCTTTATCTATGGGAAGTTATCATGATCGTCATTTTTTCAATTTTTATACTCTCATTGTAGCGTACGGTGTAGATTTCTGCTATCAGCAATACCATTTAAGGGACAGTCTCAATTGCTGAAATGAAACGGTTGATGAAATTGTAGTGGGCAAACTAATAAGTAAGGTATCACTCCCCCGTTCTATAATAAGTGATTTTTTTAGCTTATGCACACCGTTTAAGAAAGTGTTCACTCCTGGAAAATTAGCAAAAATGCCTAGAAAAGAAAAACTACTTCATGATTCTTGATTATGTAAATATGGATAGTTTTAAAAAAATAAGATCAATTTCTTCTTGAAATCCTAAAACACCACTTATTTTGAAACAAAATAAAAAGCCTAAAAACCCACTTATTATGGAACAGAGGGACTACTTTGTTTTTGTTTAGAAAAGCTCAGTTATGATTTGTTGATCTATAATGCTTGAGAATATCGGATAAAGGGAATTATTAAGAAGTTTCATCTCATTAAACTTTGACGATTGCTATATAAAGGCTACCCAGTGCACAAAGCATCCTGCGTTAGCTGAGTTCGGAAAAAACCGCACCTCAAAGAATGTGATATAGATAGTCTACCATAATACAAGCATTTGGGGCTTGTTCTCTTGAGAAAAAGAAAAGTTTTTTTTAGAAAGGAGAGTTATTGGTTTGAAGAATAAGTTGGGTTGAATTTGGATGTTGAAATGGGAGTTAGATTTTGTTGGAACCCATTCACATATCTGCATAAGACATCACTTTAAGGTCTGAACTCGTTTTTCAGCTTATTTCGGATCCCTGAAACCCCTAAAAAGCATACTCAATTAATACCCTCTAGAAGAAGTAAAATATTGGTATTGGATCTTGCTGGCTGGTTTATAACGATACCTAATTGTTTAGTAACTATGCATTGGTATATTAGCGATAAGGGTGATATATGATGCTGGCATCTATTCCATGTTAAGTTTTCATAGTCAATTATGCTTCTAAAATTTCTTTATTTGGTTCAGTAAAAAACTTACTACTATATGATATGACAAAAACAATCCATTTAGTTAATGGGTGATAGGGGATAAACTTCCTTTGGTCATCATTTCTTTGTTGCTTTGTGGCTTCTTCGTAGTTTCTGTATGATGTCAATTTTTTTATGTCTTATTATTTGCTTTTTTGTTATAATTAAGTCTATGTTGTATCTATATATTTCCTAGATAAAGTACTGAAGTGAACATATTGTATTCGGCAATGACCAATTAATTTTCAGTGACGTGTCTTCGCTACAAATTATAGAAATTTGTAGTGTATGGTTGAAAATGATTATCTAATGTATAGTTTGCTTAACACAACTGGAAACCGGCCTCAGTACAACAACAACAACAACATACCTAGTGAAATCCCACACCATGGGGTCTGGGGAGGGTAGAGTGTACATAGACCTTACCTCTACCTTGTTAGGTAGAGCGGCTGCTTCTGGGAAACCGGCCTCAGTAAAACAACAAAAACAGCCTAGATTCCACGTCAACACTTTTCCTGTACTTGCCAAGTAGACACTTGTTAAGCCTATAGTTTGTGGAATAACTGGAGTTGAATTTGAGATATAACTGGAGGTTTTAAAATAGGTTGGTGAAAGGCTGATGAAGCTTGCTCTATCCTTGCGAGTAATAGTGTGGCTGGATAGGATCATCATTGGATAACTTTTAGTGGGTAATGCAGTAGAAAACCAGCTAAAAGAAAACTTAGACATGAATGAATGAACTCTCGTTTTTCTAGACACAATTTTTTTTCCGTGACAGTAAGATTCTTTTTTTCTAATGAAGCAAGAGGTAGAAATATGCATTTTCATCTTACTGAAAAGTGCAATACAAGCATAGGGACCAAATTTTATTAGAGTCAAAAGCGTTGATTTTTCTGGCAGTTGTATGACTGCATTTGTTTGGGATTGATCTGCATCTGGTGATCTGAACCCATGTATTTATTGATACTTTTATGGAAGTTTTCTTTTTTGGGATGTGTAAATATCTTGCTGCATTAGCTTATCAAAGAGATATGTCTAGTAAATTGATAAAAGTTGGGAAGTCAATAGATATAGATATGGAGAAGATCAAAAGGAGTGATGAGGACGTAGCAGACTTGCTTATATGCACGAGTTTAGAGAGCTACTACAGAGATATAAGGACTTTTTCTTTTTCCGATTCTTAATATGAAGATCTTCACTTGTTATTAATTTCAAAGGCACAACTCATAGCAAGGTTGAGATTTGTGCTTCTCTCACATTGTTTATTTTGTAATTTGTTTATGAGGTCGCTCTATGAATGACATTAATGTTTTGTTAACAGTTAACACTTCAATTTTGAAGTCCTTCTCAAAAGAACACTTCAACTTTGTAGTATGCGTTTTTAAATGTGGTTGGAAAACTGTTGGCTGGTTCCCCATAGTATTAGTTGGTTTCATCAATTTGAGGTGGTTTGCCGAATGATTCAAAATTATAAGGAGGAATCACTACCAATTTCTCATTCACATTAATATTCCTTTTGGTGCAAGGGGAGCTAAGTCATGCTTCTTTACTTTGTAGGGTTGGTGTCTTGGTTGAAGCAAAAATCGAGTAACAGAGGGAAGTTCTGATATGGTGAGTTGCATTGATATGAAAATTCTGTATTGAATGCGTAAATAGATGCTAATACTTTTGTGTTGGTATTTTCAGTCAGCGCTCTTTAATTTCCATTCCTTTTTGACGGCGGTGCTGTTATGGATTTGTACATGCGCTTATGTAAAGATGCATTTTCCGGCGCTTCTTGAACAAAGAACTGGGTAAGTCTACCTTATTCTGTAGCTAATACAATTTTCTTTACTAGGTATTAAGTCGTGGTGCCTGTAGCTCAGGTCAGAGGATATGCAATTGATGTCAATTTTACCTATGTTTAACCTTGTTATGCTTATACTGCTACATTCACCATTTTTTAACATCTTCGTATATTTGTTTTATTGCCATTGTTGGCATTCAATTGGATGCAATAGCCTGAACAGGCAACCCAGTGCTCAAACTGGGTGTATATGGACAGAAAAAATCACTTTAACCACTTTCCCCCATCCGTCCTCTGTGACTCACCCCAATCTCCATCATTTAATGAGTGGTGGGATGGTACAGGGGAGGCTGGTAAAGGATGGAGGAAATTTGCCATGAAGTGAAGAGGAAGTGAAAGTGGCACATACATGTCAGAACAGAACTTTTCTACAGACATCCCCTTCACTGTACTGGATAACTGTTGTGACACTTAACATGCAAGAACATCTTTTCTTCACTTCTTCATTTATGAACTTAGCTTCTAAAGTTGAAGGTTTTAACAGTCTCTGTACTTGGGCTCAACATTGTTACTGTTGTTTTAATGTGAGAATACCTCCTTTTCCTGAAGTATTTTTTTGATGTATATGCATTATGACGAGGATTTAATTGTTCCCTGATGTAGTTTGTTAAACTTTTCATGATATGACGGTTACACTTACTTGTGAGAATGGTTTTTGGCTCTAACTTTTTTTCTTTGTTAAGACACAAATGGGAAGTGGACCCGTCTATCCTATACGTTATAAAAAAGGACTCATTCGTATAATTTGGTGTTTCTTATTGAATAAAATGCTACTATATTCACAAGAATAATAGAAGTGCAATTTTTATTGGGTTTACCGTGTTTTCCAGATTTTTATGGGCTGTACCTTTGATCCTAACGGAGGACCAATCAATAAGTTTCTCTAGACAAATTTTCAGTTAAAAGTTGCTACACTACACTGTTAAAGGAGTCAGGTAATTGGGATAATACTTGGCCTTGGAAGATGATTTGGAAAACGAAAGCTCCAGTGAAGGTAGCTTGTTTGGGATGGACTGCAGCCCGGGGAGCATGTTTAACTCAAAACAATTTGCAGAAGAGGGGTTTTTCTTTATGCAACAGATGTTACTTATGTGAAGATAACTTGGAATCAGTAGATCACCTATTTCTTCACTGCAGGTTTTCTAGACAATGCTGGGAACTATTTTAAACCTTCGGGGCATCTTATGGGTAATGCCTAGAGATGTAAGGAGTTTATTAGATAGTTGGAAATTTCAAAAGGTTCCTATAAGACTGAAGCAAATTTGGAAGACCATCCCACTTTGCATTTTTTGGACCCTATGGCTGGAGAGGAACAAAGCATGTTTTGAAGGACGTAAAATTCACATCTAGAGTCAAGAATCAGTGTTCGCATAATCTATTTTTCTGGTGTAATAGGAATATGTTAGTTAGTATGGACCAATACATGGATTTTCTGGAGAGAAAGAGTGATAGCTTGTCTGCTTGATCTTTGTATGAACCTTGCTTCCTTTTGTACCAGTTTGGTACTTTATTAATAAAATCTTACCTTATCAAAAAGTTTCTCTAAGCCTCATTCTGTCAGTTTAGCAGCTGAAGAACGTATGTATTTGTGGCTCTCCTTTTTACATCCTAATTTGATACTACTTATGGCAGGTTTCGAGGCTTCTTTTGGAAGGCTGCTAGAATAGGTAAAGTTATTTCCTACCATGCTGGTAATGTTGGTACTTAGAAGCTGTCTGCATTGATTTGCTAACTTTTTTTTAAATAAAAAAAATATGACGCCCTAATTCATTTTTTCTTATATAATTGAAGTTTTGTTAGTTTGTTAAATAACAGCATATGTATTTCTCTTTAACCTAATTGCTTGCACGTAGTCCCATTAAAAACACAAGCGAACAATGAGCATTGGATTTAATGCTGAATTGCTGCTGATATGAGTACCTGTTTGAAACTTAAGCATTATACCTCAAATGAATGGATATTATTGCATAACACGGCTAATCATTATTTATGTGTATGCATAGGTGATTGCTGTCCCTTTGCATATCAGCCTCATCTTTAAATAAATTTCTTTAGAAGCTTCATCTATGTGATGACATGTCATTTACGCGCCTAATTGTCTTCATGGCGGTTCTTGTTTCCTTTTCTACTCCTACTCTATGCTAGGAACTTGTCATAACATCTCTAAATTTTCACCTATTTCAAAAGTCAAAAGGCATATGAAAGTTCTGCTTATTAAGTTGTTTGAACTTCCCTCTCTTTCTTGAATTTTCAACATTATATGTAGCTAGAGCAAAATGAAATGAATTAAATAGTATAGATATTGCAAACAATTTGCTGTCTATTCTAGGACTTGTATATGGGGAAATAAGGAGAAAAGAAAGTTGCCGGTGTAGAGAGCAAACAATAGAAAACGGGGAAATCATTTGTTCATTGTAGACTTGTAGCATAGTAAATATGACATTTTGTCCATTCATTGGCCAGAATGCTTTGATTTTCCAAGGTGTTACTAACTGGCATGCTTTAACGTGGCAGGTGAGAGGTTGAGTCCTTGGGTGGCTGTGGGCTGCTTGACAATGGGTGTTTCAATAATCTTCTTTTAAGCAAACAGTTGCTTGAAACAAAAATTGACCTTGAGCTGGGAGCTAATTTACTGCTTCAACTTGTTTTTGCATCAAATGCCGTCTTTGCTTGTAAGATGGTCTTGTTATGAGGAGGGTCGATGTTATCGATTCTGGCTTTTGTAACACGCTTGACTTGATACCTTTATCTGCCAACCAATCCAAAAATTCGATGCTGCATTACATCGGTTGATGATATGCTATGTATACCTTAATCTACATTATCTATCAGTTGCAAGTAAATTGGCGTAGCCTTATAGTTGCTACAATTGGTACTAGAACTTGCTTGTGACCCCAAAACCCTGCCACAATGAAAAAGGATTTAGTTTTAAGTTGTCAGTGTATTTTGACCTTTTGTAGCAAGCAACTAAGTTCCTAGAACTTGCTTGTGATCCCATTGTCACTGCATTGATTGCTGCTTGCACATGATGTGTTAATTGTTGTTCTTTTGACTCTGTTCTTTTTTGTCTTTTCGTTTCTAATTTTGCTTCTTTTTCTGGTAATTTGGAACTTGAAATAGAAAGTTAGCCTAATGCCTCTAACATGACAAAAACTAGCCAAATTATCCACAAGCAAAGGACTTTCCATTCTTGTATAGTTGTATTCTTCAACTTCATTCTTTCTACTCTACTAAATTGGTGAAACTTCTGCTTCAATTGATTAATTTGCCTCAACGTGCGCTGAGTAGTTGCTGCCATTCTTCCCAAGAGAATCTGTTTCCAACTAATTTCCCATATTGGCTATACAATCATTAATTTTGGTTCAGTAAGGTATTAATGTGATAATTGAAGATAGTTGGGTGCGTTCAGTTATAGTCATAAGTAGTTCAACTTTAACATCTCTAAGAGAGTGGAAGAGTGAAAATGAAACCAAATTGTGTCGATCAATTTGGGTGCGGAGAGCAAAATCATAAAATCTTAGATTCTAATCCTAGCGAAGGCAAAAAACATTAAGTGATATCATTTGCCTAAACCTTGGTACGTAATACATGTGTTGGTACCCGATGGAATAGTATGAGTGTATGACAGACACATAAACTGGGCGGACATCACGGTCATAAAGTAACAAATGCTCTTAAAAACATTTTTCTGTAATCCGAACACACAACTTTTCTTAGCTTTCCGAAGCTAAATTCTTTTCGTATTGATAGAGCTAGCGATGACAACGTTCTTGTCTATTTTGTACCGATTTAAAAAAAACTCTAGTGCCTTCAGCATAACGTCACCTCGTCAATCCATAGAGTCCAATAAACATATCTTGTGTTGATACGAAAAATGGGATACCCAATAGCCGAAGACAAGATTCATATGAACAAAATCAGATTCAAACTTCCCTTGGTTTTCTCATCTTCTTCCTCCTTTTGAGGAGGGTCCGCCACGAATTGGATGTGATCTATGTTAGATCTATAGTAAGTACACCAAATTTCTCAATGATTATTCTTTGAATATATCCAAATGCAATCCAATTCGTATTTACACTCATAGGTCCTAGATAGTAGATGCAACACATAGAACATGAACATTGAATGCGAAAGGGGAATCAACGAAGTGGTCTCAAAGCTACTATGAGGTAGGCAAGTAGGTGAAGTGAAACTCCCACCTCCCACAACCAACCCCTGCATTGTACTCTTATATCTTTCCACAACTTACTTATGAATTCCAATTGCCTAAATAGTTTAGTATTAGACGCAAATTCAACATATAAACCGTCGATAATAGCTCATGTTAAAAAATGTGTGTGTATATATATATATAAAGACATGAACTCACCTCCTTTAATCACGATTTTTACCTTTATCTAGCGATTTTTTTTTGTATAATCATTCAGTATATACCCACTAACCCGACTAATTCCAATTGAACGTAGGGTTCATCAAAGAGGAAGTGCTCTCTAAAAATTCTTTTTATTTTGTAGTTCAGAACGGAGAGGTCTTATCAATCTCACGACATATTATATTCCAACACCATGCGAGCTAGATTACAAGTAATAGATACTTATCTCTCTACGGTTTTAATAGTATATTTGATCCCTTTAAAATACATCACGCAACTACATCCACAGCGGTCCCATTTGATTTACTCATTCAGGCAAAGTCTTAATTTTTCTAACTAATTCCCCATATGACTCTTTTTAATTTCCTCCTCCAAGTTAGCCATAAACTAAAGTAGAACATTATGTTATTTTGTAAGTTGGGTTCTTCCTCTGTATACTTCTGCTCCGCTAGTTATAATAGGTGCAAGAAAGTAAGTGATCACGGAGGGAAAAGTTGAGGCAGTAGCGAAAGAGCTACACGACAATGGAATTTGTAAAGAATGTATGTTGGGCCTAACTCAATCCCAAAAACTAGCTTGTAGGGTGAGTATTGCCCAATTCCATATAAGGAGTCCATGTTCTCATTACATATCCGATGTGGACTCTTAACACTCTCCCGCACGCCCAGACCTTGTTAACTGGAGCGTGGATAATATAATTTGGGGGCCCAACATCGGTGACCAAGGAATTTTAATGGGCTTGGCTATGATACTATGTAAAAAATGAATCTTGGGCCTAACTCAACAAAGAGCCAAAATCTAAACCCCATTTTTTCTACCCGCAACCCCCTCCCCCTTTCTCGGTTTAATCAAACCGACGGAGGATGCCTCTCAATTCCAGAAAGCAACAATTGTGTTTTCTCAATTCCCGAAATCACCAATTTGTTTCCTTTCTGCATCTCAATTCCAGAAAGTAACAAGTTTGTTTTCTTTTTGCCTCTCAATTCCAGAAAGCCACAATTTTGTTTTCTCAATTCCAGAAATCACTAATTTGTTTCCTGTCTGCCTCTCATTCCAGAAAGCAACAAGTTTGTTTTCTTTTTATATCAAAATTTCTGATTCCTTTTCCTACCTTCAGCCCCCCTCGGTTGCATTAAAAATCGGAGGTTGCCTCTCCGTTCTCGAGAACAGATTTTTGTCTTCCTTTTCTTCCGTCACAAAAAATAATCCACTATAATGACTTCTCCAGGCCCTGCACAAACCAATTTGGGCCAGGTTTTTGGCACATTGATCCGTCCGCATCCCGATAATGCGTGGTATATGGATATGAGCGCCACATCTCAACTCACCAATAATTTCGTTGATCTTACTCAACTGTGAAATTTAAATACCCCACAATCTATTATGGTCGGTAATGATAATCGCATTTCAATTCAAGGATTTGGCCACACTCTAACCCCACCACCGCATCCCCACTTCTCCCTTAAAATGTCCTTTATGCCCCGAACATTATCAAGAACCTAATATCTGTTTGAAAATTGGACACGGACAATTCCGTCTCAATTAATTTTGACCCATTTGTCTGTAACGGAACTCCGTACCGGAAAACTCCTTACGAGGTGCAATAATGAGAGAGACCTTTATCCTTTCCTATCCACGTCCGCGGTCAGTATCAACCCTCCCACCTATCTAGCTGTCCTCATCACTCCTCCCGCTGCTCTCACAATAATATCTTCATCCACGTGGCATTACAGACTTGGTCATCAGGGTGCTCATGTTTTTTATTCCCTCAGAAACCGAAATTTAATTCACTGTAATAAAGAGAACCTTTCCCATAGTTGCTACTTTTGTCATCTAGGTAAACATGTCACACTACCATTTACGCCATCTCTAAGTATTACTTTCTCTCCATTCGATACAATTTCATATCCGATGTGAGACTCTTAACACTCCCCTGCACGCCCAGACCTTGATAACTGGAGCGTGTATAATATAATTTGGGGCCCAACATCGGTGAACAAAGAATTTAAATGGGCTTGACTGGGGTTGAGTTAGGCCCAAGATCCATTCTTTAAAGAATTCACTGTGAAACAAAATTACAGCAGGAAGGAAAATCAGTTACACAAGAGATCATCCAAGTAAATTGCGATAACAAAATCAATGAAGAAGAGAAGAACAAGATTTCTCTCATGAGAGCTCTTATTGAAAAGCAAGAACCTTCTTCCAAGGTAATTGTATTGTAGTTATTAGCATTAACTCTTTCCCACATTGCTTTTGTTCCACATTGGAAAAAACACATTTGTATCTCATGTAATAGACCCTATATAAATGGCTTTACTTGCTTTTCTTTTACTTGCACTTTTAGCTCTCAAGAATAGTATTATTCTATTATCTTGTTACTGCTTTGTAAGAATTCATGTTATGAATAAAAGACTTTCATGAATTCTATCATGGTATCAAGGCCAAGAGCGCAAGTTAATATTTTTAGCTCGATCGCGGATCCAACTTCGCGATGAGTTAATTGGGGGTTCGCACGCAGCACGCCGCTGGTATCAGTTACATTTTTTTTGGCTTGTTCTTGGCTTGTTTTGGAAGCTCGTGCTCGTTTTGGCTTGTTTTGGCTGCTCGTGCTCGTTCTGATCTTGGCTTCCGCATCTGGGTTTCGTCTTCTTGGCTTCCGCATCTGATTGATTTCGTCTTCTTGGCTTCCGCATATGATTGGTGAGATCTGCCCTTTATTATTTTGTTGCTTGTTATTTGGGATTGTTGCTTATTATTTGGGATTTTTCTGTTGAAAATTCATAATGGCTGGAGGTGATGATTCTTTGTAAACTATTGGTGTTCGGTTAGATGGAAAAAATTATTCCTATTGGAGCTATGTCATGGTAATTTTTTTTGAAGGGAAAAGGCTTTGGGATTATATGTCTGAAAAAGCCAAATGCCCTAAAGTTGGAGATGAAAAATTTGATGAATTATTTAGGACTTGGGAGACCAATAATTCAAAGATTATTACTTGGATTAATAACTCTGTTGAACAAAGAATTGATGTTCAATTGGCTAAGTTCAAAACTGCTAAAGAGATTTGGGATTATCTGTCAAGATTGTTTGTGCAGAATAATTTTGCTGTTAAATAGCAGTTACAATCTGAAATTCATGCACTAGTACATAATGACTTGGGCATTCAAGATTATTTCTGTGCAATGACCACTTTGTGGGATCAGTTAGTTATGACGAAATCTACTGAATTGCAAGCATGCGATGCTTATATTAAATGTAGAGATGAAGACCGTCTTGTTCAACTATTGATGGGTCTTCGGTCAGAATTTGAGAATTGTCGTTCAGGCTTGTTGCACCGCAAACCCTTACCATCTGTTGAAGATGTGGTAAATGCACTTATGGATGAAGAAACATGTTTGAAGACTCTAAAAGGGGTACATAAGGCTTCTACTTCTGTACTGGCAGCTCATTCGTCTGCACCGGTCCTTGAGCCCATACACACCAGTATAGAACATCTATCATGGGTAATTGTAATTATTGCAAGAAACCAGGACACTGGAAGAATCAATGTCCTGAGCTACGGAAAATGTCAGGTTCTAAGCTTCTACATTCGGGACAAGGATAAAAACCTTCTCAACAGAAGCCATATTCTGGGGGTCAATTCCAGAATTCGTACCCACCGACTCATGCTGCCTTTGTGCCCTCTCTTGATCACCCAGCTTCAGAAGCCTCTGTGAGTCACAGGACTGATTTTGTAGCTGACCAATTTCAGAAGTTCCTCGCCTTCCAACAGTTTCATAAGAATTCTCAGTCTTATGCTCTTTCTGCTCATCACCATCTATTGGTTCAGGTATTATTTCTTCTTCTTGGATCTTGGACTCTGGAGCTGGAAATCATATGTCTCTTGATTCTTCCGTCTTTGTATCTATGTCTTCTGACCCCCCCCTTCCACTTCTGTTGTGACTGCTGATGACACACATATGCCATTGACAGGCATTGACACCATTCATACATCCACTATATCATTACACGATGTTTATTGCATTCCAAAATTACATATGAATCTTGCTTCTGCTGGTCAAATATGTGACTCTGGATGTTTTATTGGACTTTTTCCTAATTCTTGTTATGTGCAGGATCTAAAATCCAAGAGAGTGATTGAGACATGACGTAGAAATGGAAGAAGTCTCTATGTTTTGGATGAGCTGCATCTTGCTATTCATGCAGCATCTATGCCTGTTAATCTGTCTTCTTTTCATTTAACACATTCCTCTTCGAAGTTTTATTTGTGGCACTCTAGACTTGGTCATGTATCAGGCTCTCGCCTGCGTTTTATGTGTAATACTGGTGTTCTTTGTGATTTACAATCCGATGATATTTTTTATTGTAGTGGATGTAAACTTGGAATGTTTTCTGCTTTGCCTTTTAAACTTAGTACTTCTACTTCTTCTGCACCATTTGATCTAGTTCATTCAGATGTTTGGGGGCCAGCACCTATCCCTACTAAGGGAGGCTCCAGATATTATGTTTTATTTATTGATGATTATACTCGTCATTGTTGAAAATACGTTATGATTTTGTTCATACTTATGATGGGTTTCAAGCCTATGTGAAAACTCAACATTCTGCCATTATTAAATATTTTCGGGCTGATTTAGGAGGTGAATATACTACTGGGGATCTTTCTGGTATTTTCAAAGCTGATGGTACAATACATCAGTCTTCTTGTACTGATATACCACAACAAAATGGGGTAACCGAGAGAAAACATAGGCATATTGTTGAGACCGCTAGATCCATGCTTTTGTCCGCTAGTGTACCTAGTGAATTTTGGGGAGAAGCTGTCCTTACATCTGTTTATCTTATTAATAGGATCCCTACCTCTCATAATTCTGAGATTTCTCCGAATGCTAGACTATTTGGTCACACCCCACTATATTCCCATTTGAGAGTTTTTTGTTCTACATGTTTTGTTCTACGTCCACATGCAGAGCGTACTAAGTCTTCTTGTGTCGCCATTTGTGTTTTTCTTGGATATGGGGTTGGGCAGAAAGGTTATCGTTGTCATGATCCAGTTTCTGGAAAATTGTATGTGTCTCGTAATGTTTCCTTTATTGAGCATGTTCATTTCTTTTTCATCCCACCTACCTCACATGGCATGACAAAATCTGACCTTATTGATATTGATCCCTTTGATGCTGATTGCCCATCTGATTCTACATCTATATCATCTGTTCCTTCTCAGTCTTCTGGTAGGTCCCATGATATTGATACTCAGCCCCCTCCTACGCCTATTTCAGAACCTCTTGTGGTTGCAGATCCAGATCCACCTCGCTATCCTAAACGTACTGTGCAATCTACTCAGGTATCCGATTTTGATTATTCTTGCTATGCTCCATCATTCGCTTCCTTTCTAATTTCTATTAATTCTCCATGTGAGCCTACCTCCTACTCTGAGGCAGCTCGTGATCCTCTTTGGCAAGAGGCTATGAATGAGGAACTGACTACTTTGAACAAAACTAGTACTTGGGATTTGGTTTCTCTATAGACTGGTAAGAAAACTATTGGTTTTCGATGGGTGTACAAGATTAAGATCAAGTTGATGGTTCTATTGAGCGATATAAAGCTCGTTTGGTTGCAAAGGGTTTTGCTCAAGAATATGGTATGGATTATGAAGAGACTTTTGCACCTGTTGCAAAGATGACATATGTCCGGGTTCTTATTGCAGTGGCCTCTGTTCGTCATTAGTATATTTCACAAATGGATGTTAAAAATGCTTTTTTGAATGGGGATCATCAAGAAAAAGTCTACATGGTCCCTCCACCTGGTGTTTCATATAGTCCAGGACAGTGTGCAGGCTTAAGAAAGCTCTGTATGGTCTCAAACAAGCTCCAAGAGCTTGGTTCGACACGTTCTCCACTGTAGTATCATCTCTTGGGTTTATTTCCAGCTTTCATGATTCGACGTTATTTGTTAAATCATCCCATGCAGGTTGTATTTTGCTTTTGTTGTATGTTGATGACATGATCATTACAAGTGATGATATTGATGGTATTGCAAACCTAAAATCTACTTTGTCTCCCCATTTTGAGATGAAAGATTTATGCCATCTACGTTACTTTTTAGGCATTAAAGTAGCTTATTCTGAGAAGGGATATTTTCTCTCTCAGTCTAAGTACTCTGCAAATATTCTTGAGCGGGCCCGTATCACAAATACTCGTATAGTTTACTCTCCTCTTGAGGTTAATGTTCGATATACACCTACTGACGAGGATTCTCTTCCTGATCCCACTTTATATCGTTCAGTTGTATGGAGTCTGGTGTACCTCACCATTACTCGCCCTGACATTGCATATGTTGTTCACATTGTCAGTCAATTTGTTTGCTCTCCTAAATCTGTACATTGGGTTGCAGTTATGCGTATTCTTTACTATCTTCGAGGAACGATTTATCAGAGTCTCTTCTTTCCATCGACCTCATTCTTGGAGCTTCGTGCATTTTCTGATGCAGATTGGGCTGGTGACCTAACTGATCGGAAATCAACTATTGGTTATTGTGTATTTTTAGGAGATTCACTCATCTCATGGAAAAGTAAGAAACAAGTTGTGGTTTCTCGCTCTTTAACTGAGGCAGAGTATCGTGCTATGGCTTCTACTACGTGTGAGATTGTATGGTTACGTCGGTTATTGGTTGATATGAATGTCTCTCTTTCCTCACCAACACCGATGTACTGTGATAATAAGAGTTCTATTCAGATTGCGCATAACACAGTCTTTCATGAACGTACCAAGCATATTGAGATTGATTGTCATATTATTCGATATCATCTTCAGCAGGGCACTTTATCCTTGCCATTTGTCTCATCTTCGATGCAACTTGCAGATTTCCTCACAAAGGCGCATACCTTAAAGCGTCACCGGTTCTTTCTTGGAAAACTCTCGATGCTTCTGTCTACACCATCCCGAGTTTGAGAGGGGATATTAGCATTAACTCTTTCCCACATTGCTATATAAAGGACTTTACTTGCTTTTCTTTTACTTGCACTTTTAGCTCTCAAGAATAGTATTATTCTATTATCTTGTTATTGCTTTGTAAGAATTCATGTTATGAATAAAAGACTTTCATGAATTCTATCAGTAGTAACTTTTTTAGTTTCCTTCATTTTGTTTAAACATACAACATCATGATTTTTCTATGTTAAAATGATCAAGTGCAAGTGAATTTTTGTTAAGTTTATCACTTTTGGTTAAGGGACTGAGCTATTATCTATTAAGGTCTTGGAAAATAATTATCTCCATAGGCGAATTAGAATTTAAAATCTATAAGTTCAGCCTTATTTTTAGCATTGAGTCCTTTTTTATATATATAATTATGGCGTCATGTATACTATTTGTTACTCTCTCCGTCCCAATTTATATGATATAGTTTGACTAGGCACGTAGTTTAAGAAATAAAGAAATACTTTTAAATTTTGTGGTCTAAAATAAGCCAAAGATATTTGTGTGTTATAGATCATTTCGTTAAACGTAAAATATAAAGTTTAAAGTTAAATTGTTGTCAAATAAGGAAATATGTCATTCTTTTTGGGACTGACTAAAAAGAAAAGCGTGTCATATAAATTGGGACATAGGGAGTATGTTTGTAGTTGCTTGCCGTTCGATATCTGTTACTATTTGTTGTTTCTTGTACTTTGATTATCGTACCGTTTTGTTGAAGTTACTGTTCCTTTTTCTAGAATGCTTTATTATGCATTCTATAATATCCTGCCATGGTTTCTTCACTCCCGTTATTTCCTTTTCTGACCTACTTTGGTATGTTTTCTTTTGAGCCGAAGGTTTATCGTAAACAATCTCTCTTTCTTTGGTTCTCTATCTCTCAAAGGAGTAAGTTCTGCGTACACTCTAGCCTCCCTAGACTCCACTTGTGGGATTAAACTGACGTGGTATATTGTTGTTGTTGTGTATATACTATTTGTTAAACATTTAATAATTTTTTATGTATTAATTTATGCTCTGCGTCGAAAATATCGGGGTTAGATGAATCCGGTGTCACAAGTCCACCTCAGCTCACCTCTTGAGCTAGCATTTTGTAGTTAAATTAGGCTTAAAGTTTATTTTTCTAAACATGATATCAGAATCAAACTCATTTATGTTCTTGGTTTATCCAACGTTGAGCCTCTATGTTATATTATTCATGCACCAAGTGTTCATTTCTGGACGTGCGAGAGGTATTAAGTGTCCCGCATTGGTTAAGAAAATAGATTGTTGCCTCCTCATATGATTTTAAGCCATCCTTGGTCGTCTCATGAGCTAACTTTTTGGATTGAATTAGGCCCAAAATCTATTTTCTTATCTAATTTTATATTTCAATTGTTCTAGGAAGTCGATGATTTTGCAATAAGAAGGTTTCTTCGAGCAAGGGATCTAGACGTGGACAAAGCTTCAGCAATGTTGTTGAAATACCTAAAATGGAAGAAAAGCTTTGTACCAAATGGTTTCATTTCACCTAGTGATGTTCCAAACGGGATAGCACACAACAAAATGTTCTTGCAAGGAGTGGACAAATTAGGACGCCCTATTGCTGTCGTTTTTGGTGGCAGACATGCAGAACAAACTAGGAGGCTTTGACGAGTTCAAACGTATGATTATTATTTTTTCTGATTCCATTATACTTGGCCTGCAGCTTAAGTTTTGGTCACTGAAATGACTTTTGAACCAATCGAGTTTCTTATAGTCAAGTCTTTATTTTGATTTACAGGATCTGTGGTCTTGGCTTTAGACAAATTTTTTTCAAGGTACACTATCTAGTACTTCTTCCGTCCCATTTCAATTATCGCCTTAGTTATTTTCACATTTATTAAGAAAACAATATATACAAGGTATAGTTATTAAGTTATCTCTATCTATTAAAAGTAGATTGATTATTTTCTCTTAAATAACCTGCATTCTGTTTTAATATTAGGAATATAGTTGGAAATAAATTAGTCTTGAATTTCTATAGTGACAATTTCTTTTGGACAATATTTTTGAGTTAAAGTGACTTTTAATTGGGACAGAGAGAGCATCTAATATAATATAATTGGCATTTTTTGTCTTTTTAAAGAAGCATTACAAGTTTGTTGAGACATGTAATCTTGAATTTCTTTTAATTATGTAATTTTTTTCATGAATCAGGACATCACCAGGAAGGGAAAAGTTTGTAGTAATTGGGGATCTCCAAGGTTTTGACTATGCCAATAGCGATGATCGTGCATACATTGGGGCTCAATCCATTTTACAGGTCTACTTATCCATTTTCATTTGATTTTTACCTTCTCATCAGACCTCCTAAAAGATAACCATAAGTAAATCATTCACGATAGAATTACTAACCTGAAAAACAAGGTACCTACAAGATAATCGTATGTAGATAAACCATTCACGATAAGAAGAATTAGACTAGTAACCTGGGAAACAAGACAACTTTCGCTATGGCAGAGCTAAAAGGAGGCAACGGGTTCAATTGAGTCCCTTAGTCGGGAAACCTGTACCGCACAAATAGGACAAAAATGATCTTTTTTTTTTGTTATATATGAACTGTTGAATCCCCTTTATATAAAAATTGAATCTAGTGTAGTGGTAAAGGGGGTTCACAAATTATTTTAGGTCATTAGTAAAATAATAGTGTAAAAACTCTTGACACTTCCAGTATATTTTAGTGAAATTCTTTTCATTTCCCCTTTTGTAATTGTCATAGGAAAAAGACTCACCATATTATAGTCCATAATCTTGAAACTTTACTGTTAATTGCAGGACTGCTACCCTGAGAGACTTGGAAAACTGATTGTGGTTCATGTTCCTTACCTATTCTGGACAATGTGGAAGATTGTGTATCCTTTTATTGATAACAACACCAAGAAGAAGGTGAGCCTCTAAAACTAAAATGGTTGTAAAAAATGTTAAGTTCTAGTCAATCTGCTTCTGTAGTTGAGGATCGATAGCTTCGTTATATTTTTCATTTGAACCTATATCATCTTCACTAAATTAGTTTCCATCTTTATTTTCAGATCACATTTGTGGAAAATAAACGACTCACAACAACTCTACTTCAAGACATCGATGAGAGCCAGCTACCAGAGATTTACGGGGGCAAAATGCCATTATTCCTATTCACGAAGCCTAAGCAAGTAGTTACACATCATTAGTCAGAGCTCCTTTTCGAGGTAATGCTCTCGATAAGAAGACAAAGTTTGTAATGTGATTATATATTTGTGTGCACTATGCATTCATAAACAATTAGCTTTTACATAAAAGAGATTGAAATATTCTCCCTAATTGCCTCTTCAACTTTCATCTGATTTTTTAGCAGACTGGAAGTCCTCAGTCTAGATTCTAAAGCAATTGAAGATAAGGTTATGCAAAATTCACTTTAAACCCTCTTTTCTTTGTCGTCGTGAAACGGTTAAATGTCTTTGTACGTCTTCTGTATTTTCTACAAAAGCAAGAGTAACCGCCATTAAACTGGGTTTCCACCTATTTTAGTGTCCGGCCATTTCTAGCAAAGTGTAAAGGATATAGTTGTTGCTGATTTAGAGTTTTGCTGGAATGTATTGTTGAGGTACATAAAGTACGCACGTGATCTAAACTCCGAAAAAAGAAAGTATCTCGCTGAATCTTCTCTATCATTCATGTGGCTTGCAACATATCTAAAATTACATCCCCAGCTTCAGGGGCTTCTCTTCTATTGGTACAACACATAGCCTTAAAAGGGCAATCATTTTAACCCTTTGTGACCTGATTGAATGGAGGATAATCACTTAAACTTGAATGAGTAAAAGCAATAACCAAACATCGTTGACAGTTTCATACTAACAAGTAACAACACTCAATTGACTACTACTAAGTTAATCAAAGAAATTGCTTTGCAGTGTTAGCAAAAGTCAGGACATCTGTTATTTAATTTGCACAAACTGGCACTGCACCTAAGAGTCAAATTGTTAAAGGAGGAACTGACTGTCACTCGGGCACAAACATAAAAGACAGCCTACTGCCTAGACTCATCTTTTACCTAAGAAGAAGATTAAAGGAGCTTCTTTGTATTGTCTTAAGTTAAACAAGTCTTTCTCGTCCACCGGGAATATCCAGATATCTGTAAGTTTGGAGCTATGATTGGCACTGATTTTAACTTCATGCAGTTTACTTCTAACAGACAGAAGGATGAAGCTGCTCAGCTCCAATCCATTATCCACCTATCGTCTTAAGTTAAACAAGTTATTCTGACGGAATCCACTTTCATCATGTTACTTCCGACAGACACAAGAATGAAGCTGCTCAGCTCCTCCCCATAACCACTAGCAAAATGATGAAAGCGGATTCCATCACACACAAGTATTACCCTATTCGAAAGGTGAATCTAAAATTTCTAGATAATGGGTGCACTACCAAAGAAAGGTACATTTTAATCCAACAATGGAAAATCATGACAAGTGCAAAGATGTTTGAAATTTGAACGTTAGTTACAGGACTTTATTCTAAGAAAAAAAAGGTCACTGGGGGTTACTCAAACTCTCCTTTTTTTCCTGAACAAAAATAGTTATTTTTCTTCTTTTTTTATAACCCAGAAATCCCCTCAAGGGCAGCTGATGGTTCATGCACAGTTCGAAACTCGGTAAATAATAAGCCTAGTCCTCTATCGTTATTCACTCAAATATCAAACTTTTGTCTATGACAGGGTTTGAACTCGTGATGTGAGTCTTCTAATCCACAAACTTCTTATAACTATACCAAAGCCATGAGGGCTATCAAAACCAGCTTAAATGAACTAACAGACCAACTTGATTGATGAATCCAAACCGTCAATTTTATATCATTATGTCAGTTTCAGGGTGTGAAATGTGAATGGTGGTTGGCCTTTAATTGGTAATCCAACTTTTTTCCTTTCCTTTTACAAGCCCCCTTTAAATTTTGAAACAGTATAACTTTTTCACTAGCATCCCATTTCTTTGTAGAGCAGTAAAACATTTGACAGTAAGACATACTAGATGGATCTGTGCTAGAAGCTTCACCCTCAAACTTCGACACGAAACATATATATGCCAATTTTACCCTCAAATTGAAGGACCATTTTAGTTTAAACTCTCCTTCTATCTAAATCAAAGATTGAGCTAAACAGACTAAAAACTGATCACCCATATTAATGTCCTTAGAACCCATATTCGTGTTAGGATTTGGTTTGAGCACAATCTCAATATTATAGTTACGGAAATGCTCCTTCAACAACAACATACCTAGTGTAATCTCACAAGTGGTGTCTGAGAAGAATAGTGTGTACGCAGATATTAACTCCACATTGGGAGGTAGGGAGCACTTTTGTTCTCCGTTTGCTTTTTGATACGAAACTGCTCTTACCGTTAGTTAAGTGGAGCAAATATGCCCCTGAAATATGGGAATTAGAGCAATTATGCCTTCTCTTTGTTTCATAACAGCATGTTTCATAAGGTAGGAGGAAGTTTGTTCTTGATATTTCATCTCACAAAAACAAAAGAGTTGAGACTATATATAGGAGTGATTAAGTCCAATAGCGACTTACTGTTAAGAGTCCCACATCGGATATGGAATGGGAACATTGACTCCTTATATGGACTTGGTCAACTTGTAAAGTGAGGATTGTCCATGTCCATATAAAGAGTCCATGTTCCCATTCCATATCCGATGTGGGACTCTTAACACTCCCTCGCACGCCCAGACCTTGTTATCTGGAGCGTGGCCTGACTCTGATATTAATAGTCCTACATCGGATATGAAATAGAAATATGAACTCCTTATATGGACTTAGACAATACTCACTTACAAGCTAGCTTTTGGTGTTGAATTATGCCCAAAATTCATTCTTTACGATTACTAACATTATGATAGCCACCAATGTCTCTTGGTAATTGTCAAAGACAATTGAAAACTCTTTAATGGATAAATGGCTAATCATAAATTAAGGTAATAAAGAAATAGTTAAGAGGCTAAAGAATAAAGGTCTGTTAAATTGGTCAATAATAACTGTAGTTTCAACGGTAGAGAAATGGACCATATTGCTCATTGACAGAGTCATTTAAGACTAATCAATTGTTGGAAAACTGATATTTGAATACTTACTTTTGAGATACTATATTATATTTTTCAACATTTTTCATTTTATTGAAGATAAGATAGACACTATTATCTCAAATCTATATATATATATTAATAAAGCCAAGACATAGGCCCGATGACGTAGCACTCTCTTATGTCGAATTTTCGTAACAGCCACCTCTTAATTACGGCCACTACGACACCTGCTGGAAATCATAAATTCCCTGAACCGTTGGGTGTACACATAGCCAAAGACCAAAGTTTCCAAGAACTCCAACGGTAGAAGCAGGTTTGACACTAACTTTGCGTGCAAGCAAATGCAAAGGTTTTTCCTTCTTCCCTGTTTTTGATTTTTATTTTTAAAATTTGGCCATATTAGGAGCAGCCGTTATGCACTGAACAATTGTCGTTTTATAAATTCTTTACTGATTTTACTAGGGGTGTTCAAATCGATTCAAACCAAAAAATCGAATCAATCCTATTAAATAATTGATACTTTTTTGGGTTTGTGTTTTTAAAATTTTTAAAACCATAATATTTGGTCTGATTTTATTTTATTAAAAACAAATTGAAGAAAAAATCTAACCAAATCAAGAAATTATATACACAGTTTTTTTTTAACTATATATAATGCAATATATCAATTTTCATAAATAACTTTTTAAATATTTTGTATAATTTTTATCATTTTTTTTCCATTAATTCTATCTTTATGACTTAACCACTTTGTTTGTCTTACTTTGCTTGGGCTTGTGCTTTGTCTTGAGCCGAGTTTCTCTCGGAAACAACCACTTTATCTACCAAGATAGAGTTAAGATCTGCGTACACTCTAACATCACAGACCCCACATTGTATGATTTCACTTAGTATGTTGTTGTTACCATTAATTTTATCTTTATTTGACTAATGGACTTTAGATCATAAGCCCAGTTTTTTAAAAAGAAAGACCGAAACAAATCATTTTATGTGAAAAAAATTAACTATGATGAGAACTTTACCTAGAATTTTTTATATTTCTTAATAATTTATTTACCTAATCAAAGCTTATAGATATCAAGACATTTTCTCCACGATTCAAGAAAATTATTGCCACTATAATAAACGAACAGTAAAAGATTATAAGTTTGCAAAGAATGATTTTTCCCCAAATAATAGGAAGAAAAAATGAGAAAAATATTACTCTAAAAATTTAATCAAATCGACAAGAACCAAATCGATAAATATGTATTATATTTGATTTGATCTTAATAATTTAAAAATCTATTAAATTGGTTTAAATATAATTTTAACCAAAAATCAACTAAACCGAACCACAAATCCCCCTAGATGTTACCTTTTTCCGTTGGTTGTCTCAAGGAAATTCACTTTCTTGAAGAAAAAAAAAAACTTCATTGAGTATCACTGAATATTTTAGAACAGAGTCAACAGAGTAATAATTAATGTGGTTGTAATTTTATTCTTTATTGTTTGTGAGTTGTGACAATATGAGACAATTGCAATTCGCTGGACTGGAAATAGCAAGGTTTTAGTACTATGTTTTTGTTACTATTTTTGCTGCCTTCGCTCAATCTTATTTTGTTAGTAACTGAGATCATCCGTGCTAGCCTATTGAGTGATTTTGAGTATTATTGATTTCATGACCTCTCACTAACGCTCGCTGATTTTTGTTTCTATTTATGAAATATGAAAATTGTGAAAGATAAATTAGAACATTGTATTTTCAGATTATAGATAAACTATTTGTATAATTATATTTTTAGGCAAGAAATAATTCACATTAGTGAAAGAGTTGCATTTATTTTTTAGATGTTAATGTTGACTTTGAACTCTACCTGTCTATATATTGAAACACTTAATATATAAAAAATAAAAATAAAAAAAGTAGGAGGGAAACATAAAACCAAACCTTCGAAATAACAAAATTAGAACACATCAAAAGTTACAGTAAGGTTTCGAGTTGCGCAAAAGGAAGAGTTGTATAAACTGTAAGGCAAGGAGAGTTCCGGTCTCTATAGAGTATTGCCAAGCCTATACTTTAAAATTCTGAGAGATAATTAAAAGTTCTCTCTTATTGGATTAGATGCAAACAACAACTAAACTTTAGCTATCTCAAAGAGGTTCAGAATTCCATCCAGATATTTTTGGCAATTGGCTCCAGTTTATTTGTAAAGTTTATATCTTTTGTATGTATATTACATTATTATTACTTAGTATAGTCATTTGTAGTTTTGTTTGAATAACCAAAAAGGAACTTACACGTTAGAAGTTCGATAGTCATGTAATCCTAACTTTATGTGCTTTGAGTAGAGACAATTATTTACAAAAGTACCTCCAAGAACAAGACTTAAGCACACATGTCTTGAAATTTGTGTTGCAAGGGCAAGAGGTGGTATTTCCCTGATCATTTTTTGTTGCTAATTAAAAAGTGTGTATTTTATTTACATGTATAATTAACAATATATTACAAAGAAGTATATGTGCTACGTAAAGTAGTGTTATGAATTAACCTTAACGTGTGTTATTTTTAACTGCTTTCTTTCTTAATAAAATATAGAAAGGTAGTATCTGACCCGCAAGGGTAGTCAAGTTGGTGTAGCAGTAGAGCGCGGGACCGCAAGGTCACGAGTTCGATCCCCTGCATAAACCTTCTTGGTTGAGCCTGTCACACATGGCTTGCCACGTGTGGTTAATCGGCTGACGTAGTTTGCAAGCTATTGCGTCAGTCCGGGGTTTACCCTGTGCGCACTTGAGAGAATAGCGGCTGCGGGATCCTTTGTCAACAAAAAAAGAAAGGTAGTATCTGAATTCATTACATAGAAGCTTGGAATACATAGTTATTATACCGCGCAAAGCGCGAGTAAATTTACTAATTAGCCTATATGAGTCAAAAGTTAAGCAATTAAGAATAGGGAAATCACATTATTTACCTCCTCTATTTATTAGGAAAAAAACATTTAGACACAAATTTGGATCGTCTATGTAACCTCCATGACTAGTTCGAAGTGCAACCAAACCATTACCCTCCTTAAGTTACGAGGTGACATGTATGCTTAATTTAGACAAACACTTAAACGGTTCTTTCTTCAATTTTTTTGTTTATTTTTTTTTGTGTTGTCGGGGTGGTCGAGGAACAAGAAAATTATCTTAATCAAGAGAACCAATTAATTATTGCCAATTAAAAAGGTGGAAAGGAAATTAAGAGTTATTACAAATATTGATATAGTAGAAAATCCTTATTGGTAACTAATTCATGTGAAGCTCAGGTATTTGCGTAACTTCTAGTCTTAAAATTTTATTACTCCATACATTATAATTTAGAATATAGTAACTAAAAAAAGCTAAAATTGAAAAATAAAATACTTCCTCCATTTCAAATGTTTGTTTTACTTTTCTTTTTAATTTGTTTAAAAAGAAATATCTTTTTTTTTTTACAATTCTTTAATTTCAATTTTCACATGACATGTTTAAGTCACAAGATTAAATGATATTTTTAATATATTTTATATATCTTTAATGAACAACTATAAAATTCAAAAAAAAATTTACTTACTTAAACTTTATGTCAAGTTAAAATTAAATAAATATTTTAAAATTGAGAGAGTAATTAAACATCTGAATTTAGGATCATCATGCCAAATCAGAAGAGACAAAATAAAATAAAGTCCAAAGAAGCTAAAGCTGGATATTCAGTTTTGCGAATCTACGCAATGACTCTCTCTGCACCACAGCTCTCGATCATGGCCGTGCCACAAAATTTTATAGAAACCGTACACTGCCCTATTAATACGTGTCATCATTTCATATGTCAGATTTATAGTCCTAAGGTTAACCAGATCGTTGTGGTTCTGCCAGGAATATTTTATGCATAAATAAAAATATTAAATAGTTTATAAAGATTATTTTGATAAAAAGACATAATTTCCAAATTTAATATAGTTAGTTACTCCATATGGAAACTTTTGTAAATGTAAATATTTCGAATAGTCCTGAAATAGAAATAAGGCCTAAGCATATAAATTCAGACCAGTGAAGTAGTTGAAAGACTAATTTAAATTATTAATGGTTGATGTACAATATATCAATAAAAAATACCCTATCAACATCATACAACGTGTGGATAATAAATGATAAATACATTATTCTCCAAAACAAAAGAAATAAACTCCTGGGAGGATTAGTGTATTATGGATAAATTGTGTAACAATTATTAGTGGTGGAGCAATGATTTGAAATTTATAAATAGGGTACCTGTCATTAATTTATAGCTCATTTTAATTATTGAAATCGTAATTAAATATTTATATATATAAATATAAAATCTAAATAAAAATTAATATTAAATTTGTTTTAACCCATACATAATATTTGTAGCTCCGCCATCTCAATTACCTGAGTTAAATGTACATAGTCTTCGTGGACTAGAATACTATCTTGATTTTCAATCATTACAAATCCATCATCAACTCATAGAATGCTTATAGCAATCACCAATATTCATACATCCGCAAATATATAGTATTACTACATTTGAATGGCAGTTCTTTTGATATTATTGGGAAAATATTATATTTATTAAATTGACACTAGCATTGGTACGAGATTTCTTTTTCATCAAACCATTGGATATTCCACCCGCACTTACTTGATTAATTCAGATTTACATGGTAAGGAGAAAATGCTCTCTACAAAATTTCTAATAATGTGAATGAAATTATGAAATTTGTTGTGTTTGGAAAGTGTTGGATATATAATTGCAGTACGAAAAGTAAATAAATATTACAAGTGTTCGAAAGGATGAACAAACAACCAATATTCAGAACTGCCGCAAGCTTGTTGAGTCTTGAATCTTGATAACCTGAAATCAAGAAACACTAAATTTGGATTGTTACAACTGTGGCTGAGTCGAGAGATGGCTCTCTCTGTCTTTAAGACAAGATTGCCCCGTATATATGCTTTTACGTTAGCGGACAATAATCTTCCAAGATAAAACAGCAACTAATCAACACTACAAAACAAATAGGTTGATTCTGACGAAGAAAACAAACACGAAATGACTTGCTGATTTAGAGAAAAATGAAGGAAGAGTTTATGTTGCTCACTTTTGGAGGGGTGATTAAGAGGCCCTTTAAGCCCAGAAGCTCGTGAACGGACTGGCGGGCGGCGGCGGCGGCGCGCACGTGGTGCTAGCCTCGAACCCAAGCACACCTAGGTCCTCCATCCTTCAAACACATGGGTTACCCTTGTTGGGTATTTTTGCTCTATGGTACTTTATAAAGCAGTACGGGAAGTATATCACTATTACAAGTATTCGAAAGGATAAACAAAGATTCAATAATTCAACTAGAAATATGAAAATTACAATAGAACCACAAAACTGAAATTACAATTTTGTTGAAGACGGAAAAATGGAAAGCTGTTTTTTCTTTGAGTCGAGTGTGGCACTCTGTCCTTAAGACAATATTGTCCCGTATGTATCCTTTATACGTCCTGGACAATTTGTCTCCCAAGATAAAACAGCAATGGAACACTTGAGCAAAGGAAACTCAAGAGCTACCGTGAAGAATATTGAGTAACGAAATGATGCTTGGAAGTTGTAGGAAGAACTGTTTTTTTTTTTTTGCTTGTGTATATTTCTGTATTTTCGTGCACTGTTCTTAGTGCTCAACAATGGTGTAATGGGGTGTTTATATAGGTGAGGGAGGGGCTGAAAACTGCCTCCATAACAGCCAAATAATAGCCATTATGGAGGTAGTAAAGTCACCAACATAAATGGTGAAAGACCAACGGATTTGGCCATTATAGGAGGAGTAATTCAGCCAAAATAAATGGCAGAATTGAGTGCTTGGCATTTCTGCTTTGACAGTCCAAATTCTGGAAACTTCAGGGACCAAACTGTACATCTGAAAGAATTCTGGTCCAAACTGTACATCTGAAACTTATGGGATCAAACTGTACTTTCTCTGACCCAAAAAGATAATATCAGAAGGCCCACAGCCCACAGCCCACAGCCCATGACCCGGAACCCGAAACTCAGAACCGGACGGGCGGGCGACGGCGCGCGTGTGGTTTTCCTTGAACCGAAGCACATCTAGGTCCTCCCTCCTTTAAACACATGGGATACCCCTTGGGGTCCCAACCCCCAAACCAATTTCGAGTCTTATATACACAACAATTCTTTCTTCCTCTACCGATGAGGGAGAATTAAACACAATACCACACTTTCCATGCTTCAAACACCTTACTTCGTGGACCAATATCTCTTTCATTTCTCAATGAAATTTGACGATTCTTGGCCCTACGGTTATCTACGTACTTAGTAGATCATGCATGTGTGAAGAACCAGATTCTCCAACATACGTAACACTAGTGTTTAAGCCGTTAAAGTTGTTCGGTCGCAACTCCCGCCAAAGGCTAATTTCCAACAACCCTTTGGGGTTCCAAACCCTTATCCATTTTTTAGGCTTATAACAAGAACAATTCTTCCTTTTTCCACCGATGTGGTAGATTTGTCCCACACCATATTTTCATGTCTCAAACACCTTACTTCGTGGACCAATATCTCTTTCATTTCTTAACGAAATTTGACGATCTTTGGCCCTACGATCATCTACTTACTTAGTAGACTATGCACGTGTGAAGAGACAAAGCCTCCAACATACGAAACCCTAGTGTTTAAGTCATTAAATATGGGTGGACGCAATCTCCCCACCAAAGACAAATTTCCAACCGAAAGTACCGAATGTAACAGCCTTATTAGATTACAGAAAGATTACTAGGCTTAGCTCCTGAGCTCCAGTTGATCACCTTTGGCATATATATCGTCGGACTTTGAACTGTTCAATGTATCTGGCGCTTCTTTCTCTGTACGTACGTACGTACTTCTCCTGCATATTAATATTATACTTTAACTTGCCAAGTAATAGTGTAATTCTTAAACACCCCTTACTTTGTTCCCCTTCTATTTCAATCCTTTCTTTCATAGTCCCCGCTTGAGCAAAAAGTTCGATTTTTTATGAAAATTTTCTGTAGTGATAGTGTAGGATGCACCTTCATCATATTTAATATTCAGCTAATTGAACAGTGGCGTAATAAGTATAAATAGAATTAAATATATATTTTAAAACCTACTCTATATATCTCAATTTAGAATTAATAACGTCTAAATTTTGATTTCACCCTTGCTCGTTTTAGTCATGGACTCGGAATAATAGTTGCTCGGGTACATTAAATAAACCCGATGCCGCCAAAAATTTCACCCCAAAATTAATATTTTGCCCGTAATCATAGTCGGATAAGAACATCATTGTGCTCATCGTTATTACTGAACATGTATGTGAGATTTTCACCTCATACGACTCCTCAAATGTCATAAATATAAATCGATCGTGAGAAATAACACTTGATTTGACAATAACTTTATTTCATCAACATCGCCAATTATATTTCTTTTTATTCTCTGAAGTAAATAAGTAGATCATATCGAATTATAATTGCTTCGAAACAAGAAAATCAATCTGAACAGGGAAAAGTGATAGCAAAACATTACTATAAGAACATGATAGAAAAAAAAACTTAATTATTGAAACAATACATATAAGTTTAAAATTTTAAAGTTAAATGCTAACGGGTTGTTTGGTAGTTGGTTAGAGTTATACAAGTATTAGTAATAAAAGTTTAGTTATGAGTGAATTAATCTATTTATTATTTCATGCAAGAATTACTTATGCATGGTTTAGTTATTCAATCTCTATCTTGCATAAAATAAGGAATGATATAAAAAAAAAAAAGAGAAAATATTCATATTAAATAAATAAATATGAAGTCGAAGAACCGAATAGTTATAGTAAGCATGAAGGGGCTAAACTAAATGAAATATGTTCTTTTTATACATATGTTTAAAAAGCACTTACCTAAATTTCAAATTACATAGATTTTCTCATATTTATACACGTATTTTTATGTGAATTTCTAAATTACAAATCAAACATCATTTTAGGTATGTTGAATTTTATACATAGCAAAAAAATACTTAGACAAACTTTTATTCATAAATAACTTAGCTTCTTTTTAGCTATCAAACGGCCCCTTAGCACTTTGTTAACCTTCAAAATAAAAATGTGCCTAGTAATTTAACTTTTGTACAATGATAGTGTAAATAAAGTAGTTTCACTAATAAATCAACTATTTTCTCTGTTCTAATGTATGTGACATTTTTTTTTTGTTATGTCCTAAAAAGAATGTTAATTTTACTATATTTAGAAATAATTTAACTACAACGATACATTTATATAAGACTAGTTTTGGACAACACATTTTAAAAGGTTTTCTTTATTTCTTAAATTTCGAGTCAAGTCAAATAGTGTCCCATAAATTGAGACGATGAAGTAAAAGATAAATGTTTATATATAGATCATATAATTATCCATAACAAGCTAGTTGATTAATTATGGTGCATAATTTGTGTGACGGCCGTAATTAGAAAGACTTACTAAAATAAGAAAAGTCCCAAAAGTCGTCCCCAAATAGTTTGAACTAGATAGTCTGACACTAGTTGGTTCTCAATTCCTTAAAGCCTATAATCTAGTCTGATTGGAACTAGGCTAGTACCCCCTCTTCCTATAAAGTAAATACATTTCAACAGTCCTATCGTACCTTCTCTCAGTATGCAAATGCGAAAAGCACATTGCTATTCAGTTATCTCTGAACCTATCCCAGAAAAACTTACAGAATATGGAAAGCTTTTATTTATCAGTATAATTAACTAATCGGCCTTATCTCTGTTGCAAGTTGTAACTTGACTTATTTTTATAAATATTAAATTAGGAGATTATGAGAACGTATTTTTTATGCCATCTGATAATATATGGAATATATTTTTACATTAATGTATATAAGTTAAGTGCTTTATACAACGAGGGTGTACACTATTAGTAAATTTTATCTTATATTACTCCTAAAGGTTAATACCATATTCACCGGATAGTTTAAATAATATGCACTGACAGTATAGTTATTAGGTCATTTTTATCTGTTATAATAAGTTAAGATATTTATTATTCAAAATTTCAACTCTCATATGTTAAGGAGACTTACATGTAGATATATAATGTCAAAAGTTATTTACACATGTATAATTTTTAAACTCTTATCAGATTATTAATTATACTTATCAAATGGTTTACCCATAATAATTTTAAGTTATGTACACTGTTATATAAGAAATTTTTATTCTATCATATTATCTAAAAAATATTTACAGGTAACTAAGCTGCCTTAAATTATTGTATATATAATCTTGAAAATTAAATAAGCAATGTCACTTGTTACCACATGTAACCTGATAGTATAAAAATATCTAACATTAAGGGGGTCGTTTAATGTGCGGACTAAATTATATCAGAGTTATGTCTTGGAATTATAATTCTTGGACTAATTTATCTCATTTGAGAGGTGAAATAAAATATTTTCAAGTTTGATAGGATAGAGTGGGATATTCGATCCCAAAATTAAGCGTGGGATCAAATTTATACATACTTTGTTTGATTGAAAGTATAAATTTATCTTAAAATTAGTTATATCTTTAATCAAACAAAATATAAATTTAATATTAAACTTAATAGTGAAATATCCCACTTTATCCTATTAACCTAACGAGCCCTAATATGTATATAACTTGAATTCATCAGTGATTACTTAATGCTGTTAAAAAAAACACTGTACACTTCAAGTTAAACTTATAAGAAGCAACAGTTTTCCACCCTCAATCCCATTTAAACTAAGTGTGTGCTTTGTTATAGCTAGTTCCATATTCAACATGGACCCAGAAGCTTTCTCAGCGAGTTTGTTCAAGTGGGACCCTAGAGGTGCAATGCCACCACCAAGCCGGCTGTTAGAACCGGTGGCGCCACCACAACCTCCTCCGCCTCTGCCACCGCCACTGCCACAACCACTGCCGACCGCATATTCCATCAGGAGTACGAGGGAGCTAGGAGGACTAGAAGAGTTGTTTCAAGCGTATGGTATACGCTATTACACCGCCGCTAAAATAGCGGAGCTAGGATTCACGGTGAACACGCTATTGGATATGAAAGATGAGGAACTTGATGATATGATGAATAGCCTCTCACAGATTTTTAGGTGGGACCTACTCGTCGGTGAAAGGTACGGTATCAAAGCTGCTATTAGAGCTGAATGGCGGAGGCTCGAGGAGGAAGCGCGGCGGCGCGGCCACATTCTGTCCGACGGCGGAACTAATGTCCTTGACGCTCTGTCACAAGAAGGTTAATTGTAGTTGTTTTAATTTGAACTTAGTTACTACCAAATTCAACTTAATACTAGTGTTAAAGCAATTGGAATTAATTGTCACTCTTTCTCGGAAAATTACACTTCTTAGATAGGTCGAATTTTCTTAAACATATACACACTATATGTTTAATCTTCTGCTTCTGTGTGATTATTTCATATTTTTAATCTCTTTTATGAAAATCCTAAGTCTGCCACTCGCTAGACAACTACAGCCTGCTCGGTCCTTGTTGCATTTTCTGTATTTGATGGAGTAATTAGATTGATTTACATGTACTCATTCGTATGTGATGAATATGTGTAAAGTTGAGCATGTAGGTAAGGTATGTACTTTTTTTTTTATCTCCACATGATCTTTATAATTATTGTGACAATTGTAAGTAGGGTTATCGGAGGAACCAGTGCAGCAGCAAGAGAGAGAAGCCGCAGGAAGCGGTGGTGGCGGGACATGGGAAGTGGTGGCGGCGGCAGGTGGCGGAAGAATGAAACAAAGAAGGAGGAAGAAGTCGGCGGGGAGGGAGAGAAGCGGAGCGTCAGCAGATGACGATGATGAAACGGAGGACGGACAAGAAGATGAAGAAAATATGAACGAGGGTGGTGGAGGAATAAGCGAGAGGCAAAGGGAGCATCCGTTTATCGTAACGGAGCCTGGTGAAGTGGCACGTGGCAAAAAGAACGGCTTAGATTACTTGTTCCATCTCTATGAGCAATGCCGGGATTTCTTGATCCAAGTTCAGAATATTGCCAAGGAACGAGGTGAAAAATGCCCAACTAAGGTCACATTCTTTTCTCTTTCTTTTATTGAGGATAATTCATAAAAAATGAAATAAATAACTTATAAAAAGGCAGATTACATGTTATAACAAAGTTTCATAGTGTATTATTAGGGGGAATGTATTTCATACTACTATTTTGTACATAAGTTAATTAAATCCTTAGTTTAGTACTAGTAACCAATTACAAGTTTTATTCCGTTTTAATATTCAACATTAAATTGACTTCGACAAATATAGGTGCTAATCAATACTAATGTGATATAAAGGATGATATTTCCATTTTATTAGTTTTATATGACAGTTTTTTGTTTTGTTTTAATTCATATATATATATATATAGAGAGAGAGAGAGTAGACTCTTATCTTCTGTGACATTATTAGTATATGTTTCACTACCATCCTTTCGACATTATAAGATATCTAAGTTATACAAATTACAAGTAATATTCTTTATATTGTTTCCAAAATATTTAAAATATAAAATTTCTTTAGATACTTAATATTCTTACAATTTGTATTTTGAGATTTAAGTCAATTTACTTTATTATATTGTCTTAATCAATAAATGGAGCTGAGTATGTTCGTTCTTTTTTATTTACTTTTTTCTTTTGAAAGGATAAAGTGTGAGTAGTAGTAGTTGGGAAAAAGCTTGTGCGTAAAAATGAATGTTAGTTCAGAGGACCTCGTTAGTTGGAGAAGAAAACTAGACAGCTTGTACGGACTGATGGGCTGAACCATAAGGCTTGAATTTCAGCCTCGGCCCATTACTCCATTTGTACTTCCTCTCAACTACTCAAGTATCTCCACCTGTAAGCTTGTCCTTGCCACATCGATAATCTACATATTGACCACGTCAGGAATAGTAGATTCTCATTAACTTCCAACATTTTTTAGTTTGCCAATTTACAAGTGGTGTTACTATTCCAACATATGTTAATTAACCAAACAATCCTTAATACTCTCAATCCAAAATCAACTGTTATATTCTATAATATTTGCATCGATGGAAGGTAGCAAATACCGAGTGAAATAGATAAGATATACACATAAGCTAGCCTACACACGACAATTGTAAAATAAAAAGTTAATCATTTAATAGTAATCTATGGTTGATTCATGAGTGTGTTGAAATTGTAGGTGACGAATCAAGTGTTCAGGTATGCAAAGAAGGCAGGGGCAAGCTACATAAACAAGCCAAAAATGAGACACTATGTGCATTGCTATGCACTTCATTGCCTTGATGAGGATGCTTCCAATGCTCTGAGAAGAGCTTTCAAGGAGCGAGGAGAGAATGTTGGGGCATGGAGACAGGCATGTTACAAGCCCCTTGTGGCCATAGCTGCTCAACGAGGCTGGGATATTGATGCCATTTTCAATGCACATCCTCGACTCGCCATTTGGTATGTCCCCACCAAACTCCGCCAGCTCTGTCATTCTGAAAGAAGCAACGCTGCTGCGGCTGCATCTAGCTCGGTTACTGGTGGTGGTGGCGTTGCTGATCACTTGCCGCATTTCTAAGTTGTGCTTCTGATGATGGCACTTTACAAAGTAGACTTACTGAGTTTAATGTCTGACTTTGCCTCCATATCAACTTACCTACTGTTTTCTACTACTGATGTAATCCTTTTCGGCTTAAAGATCAAAAGTTTCTGCTTAACATGGGTGTGCCTCATTTCAACAACTACGTCTTAATCTCAAATAAGTTAAGCACTATATGAATCCTCATTTCTTCATTTGAGCTCAAACCATATCGTCATCATACTAAGGGTCGTTTGCTATGAGGGATAAGTGATATTTAATTTCGGAATTAAATTTGAGATGAGTTTATCCCATGTTTGGTTGGAACCAATTTGGTGAATTTTCGATTGTCTCTTCGCCCTTCGCCGCATTGATGTCACCAACATATTGGATTTCTCGTTCTCTTTGCTTTCACCACCGCATACATGTGTTTACTATTCCAAAAAATAAGAGATAGATATAAATAACACTGGCCTTTTTATGGCGCTATTCCTTAGACTTACTCAAGTAAATCTTTAGCTTAGGATCTTGAATTGGAAAACTATGAAAAAATGATTAGAATTCAGATCGACATCTTCAATAGGATGGTTCACATAACCAAAGAAACTTTAGAAGCACTTCATTCTAAAAAAGAAACTTTAGAAGCACTTCTCCAGATTGTGCTTCTGCTAGAGATTCTCCTGGTCTTTTAAGGGAGTATGTTGTGCAGAAAGGCATTGCCCCAGTCACCATATTTTTTCTGTAAAAGTTTCTATGTATTTGTTTTCGTTTTTTGCATGTGCACACTGTCCTGGACCTTAAGTAGAAGCATTTTAGTTGATGATTTGTGTACTTTTCATCACCTTTGGCGTCTTTTAGCTCAAACCCTCATTCCACCATTGTTTCATGCACATCTGGCGGTAAAACCTAGGGAGTTGTATTGAAGCAATGCCTCTGATATGGTAAAATAGATGGCGGAGGAACAATGGATGGCGAAGACGACATTGTGAAACTGTACATCAACCTATGAATACATGACACATGTCTTCAAGTACATCTTATTATTAAATTGTTGTTATCCATGATATATATGTTTACCTTAATTTATAAACTAACCATGATAAATTAGTATGCATTGGTGTAAACATTGAAATTCAGTAACTTTTAATCAGATATATGCGAGGCATTTGGTTGCAATTTGATAATTCTCGTGAAGAGGCGAATTTTCCTTCTTGGGTTAATGTTGGCCGTACCGCTGGGTATTTCCTTTATTGGTATATCTTGATAGCCATAAATTAATTAAAACTTTTTTTCTATTGTGAATGTAATTGGATTCATTCAGTTAAATGAGGTTCTACCTTCTTACTAAAAAAGGAAGTACTGCTAAAATGGTGACATAGGGTGGGAGTAAATTTTTACCTGACATGTTATTTAGGTATTGGAATTGCAAGAGTGATGCATTATCATTTTGTATTGTACCTTTTATAATGGCTAAATCAGCATCCTTTTAAATTTGCAGTTATATTTCATTACACTCAAACGATGATATGTTACAATTGATTACCTGAATACATAATAAGGTGTTTCTTTTGTTGGATATAATTATTGGAATTAAAGCAGTACGTGAAGTAAATAAATATTACAAGTGTTCGAAAGGATAAACAAACAGTCAAGATTATAATTGCCGCAAAGTTGTTGAGTCTTGAATCTTGATAACCTGAAATCAAGAAACACTAAATCTGGATTGTTATAACTATGGCTGAGTCGAGAGATGACTCTCTGTCTTTAAGACAAGATTGCCCCGTATATATGCTTTTACGTTAGCGGGCAATAGTCTCCCAAGATAAAACAACAACTAATCAACACTATAAAGCAAATAGGTTGATTCTGACGAATAAAACAAACATGAAACGACTTGCTGAAGAATGAAAAATTTAGAGAATAAGGAAGAGTTTCTGAGCCCAAAGCCCGAGCCCGGACAGGTTGCGGCGCGCGTGTGGGCTTAGCCTCGAACCCAAGCACACCTAGGTCCTCCCTCCTTCAAACACATGGGTTACCCCTTGGGGTCCCAAACCTTTATCCATTTTTTAGGCTTATAAAAAGAACAATTCTTCCTTTTCCCACTGATGTGGTAGATTTGTCCCACACCATATTTCCATGCCTCAAACACCTTACTCCGTGGACCAATATCTCTTTCATTTCTTAACGAAATTTGACGATCCTTGGCCCTACGGTCATCTACTCACTTAGTAGATTATGCACGTGTGAAGAGACAAAGCCTCCAACATGAGGAACTCTAGTGTTTAAGTCATTAAATATGGGTGGACGCAACCCCCCACCAAAGGCAAATTTCCAACATCTTTTAGACACTTTAAACCTAAATTTTGGAAAAGTTTCTTCAACTGTTCTCAAGCATTCACTACGTAGTTAAGTTAATTACTTAAAATATGTCAGCATCAATTAGAACATGCTCGAGGTTTTACGTATTATTGAGGATAATGTGCATAATTAAAGGGGTGATATATTTTAAGTGATTTACTTATCTACGTAATGAGTGTTTGAAAACAAATAGAGAAGTTTTTTAAAATTTGAGTCGAAAGTGTTTGTAACAATATTTTAGCATGTGTCCGGATGGTTATTTGAAATAAGTCATAATTAATTCGAATGTTCAAATAAAATTTTACTTGCCAGTTTAAAGTATAGCTGGCAAGTGGGCCGGGCTCGGGTCTGGCGGGCAAGGTTTGGTGGGGTCGGGGTCGGGGCGGGACGGGCGAAGGGGGGCGGGGTTGAGTCTGGCGGGGTCGGTTTTGGCGGGACTTGCTCCAGTCCCGTCCCGATACCGATCTAGTCGGAATCGGGTCGGGGCGGATTCCGGCGGGTTTTCCTTTTTTTTTTTTTTAATAACATATGTATAAAAAAAATTCAATAAACAAGACAAGATAGTGTAATAAAAACATCTCAAGGATGTTTTTGTGCCTCTTATATTATTTAATAGACATATGATTTTTTTGTAATACAAATACAATTGTCTAAATTGCAACTTTGTGGTGTTGTCCAAAAGTTGCAAATTACATAATAAAATTGCAATTAAAAAAATTACATTCTCAAAAAAACATGTTCTAATTGCTTGATAATTTCCTGTGGTTCTTCGGTTGGAATTGGTATTTGTTGGTCAAATTGATCCATGTCGCTTCCACCACCTTCGGATAAGATTTCGTTGTAGTTTTCATCTTATTCTTCGTTGATCTCCGGTTGACCGCACCTTCTCCGCTCCGCTCGTATCCAATCTCTGAATAATACTGCAATTTCCAAGTTGTCTCCGGCTAATGAGTGTCTGTGGTCTCCTATTTGATATCTGCCTGCAGAAAAAGCACTTTCAGACGCAGTTGATGACGCTTGAATGTTCAAAACATTTCGGACCATCATTGAAAGTGTCGGAAAGGTCTTCTCATTCCCCCTCCAGTATTTCAGCAAGTCTTCATGTCCATCTTCATTGATAACTTCTTGGCATGGAACAGAACCCTGCAAAACAAAAATATCCAACTCTCTAATTTGGTTAGTAGCGGTACGACCGCACATTCTATTTCTGAGGCTTTCAATACTAGCCGTAGAAACAGCATGTCTTTTGTGAGGTTGTGTTGAAGATGAAGAAGATGGTATGGAAGTCGGTAGGTTACTAGCACTTTCTTGTTGGTAAAATCTATATATTTTTTTGCATTGGTCTTCTACGCTAGACAACACTTTTTCTTTAGTTTGTTCAATAGGTGGTGGGTGATTTAGATTTTTTGGACTTGGAGGTGGTAGTACTTCTATACAATAGTAAATAGTTTCAATAAGTGATTTAGTACCGTCTATTTTAATAGTCGGATTTAATACAGCACCAATAATATAAATAGTGGGAATAGGAATAAAATATTTTTTTATTTTGATAAATATTTTTTTAATAGCTGCCATATAAGCTGGTTTTTCCATATATTCACTAAGTAATAAAAATATTAGAGTTATATAAAACAACATAGTTGAAATAGTAGGATAATATATACCGGAAAATTCTTTTGTTGCTTGAAAAAATTTCTCTAAAAATACAACAAGTTCAGAAATTTTTACCCAATCACTATCTACAACCACATCAATTGGATTTTGATTATGAGAGTTAAAAAATAAAGTTATAGGTTTTCTATAGTCATAAGCAACAAGTAGTTGCTCGTATAAAGAATTTCACCTAGTGGATACTTCTTCTGCAATTTTTCTATAAAGTAGTCCACAATCGTGACAAGTTTTTTATATTCTTTTCTTCGTTGTACTCTATTACTTTTAAAAATAAAGTTTATAGCAAATTGTATTTTACTAAGAATGTCTTCAAAAAGTGATAGACCATCCTTTACAATTAAGTTATATATATGGCACGCGCATTTTATATGAAAATGATCTGGAAAAGATGGAGTTAAACTATTTTTTTAAATTGTAATAGCGTAATTGTTAGAAGAAGCGTTATCTAATATAATAGTCATAATTTTATCGGTTATTCCATAATAATGGTACACTTGATAAATTTTTCTGCAATAAAAGTACCAGTGTGCCTATCATCTATATATCTATACGCTAAGATACGTTTTTGCATTGACCATTTATAATCTATCCAATGACAAGTTACCGTTAAATAATCATGGTCGTTAGTACTACGACCTATATCAGACGTGATAGATACTTTGCCATTAAAATGAAATAATGAATAACGTAAATATTGTTGATATTCATATGCGAATTTAAATACATCTCTCTTAACAGTTGATCTAGGAAAAGCAGGATTATATATATCTCTAATGTAATGAATAAAACCGGGAGATGAAGGAAATGAAAAAGGCGAACCCTCCACAGCAACTAATTTTGATACTGCTTCCCTATCTCTATGTTTATTGTATTTAGGGCCTACAATTCCCACCGTCGTGGGGTTAATTTGACCCTGTACTTGATCCGGGACAATATGTGAACCTTGTTCCGATGGAGCGGACGTTTGCGCACCCAGTTTTGAAGCCTGGTATTGGGCATACCTAGCTGGATGAGCACTTACTGCGTGTCTAATTAAACCCCCCGTCCCACCGTGACCTTTTCCAGTTTTAAATTTTAAAACATTTTTACAAATTTTACATCTAGCTACTTGATTCTCTACGTCCCTATCAAAAAATATTCATGCATCTGATTTTAATGGTCGTTTTGCTGGACCTCGTCTCATATTAGGGGGATTAGGAGGCATTTCAGTTGAAGGTGCACTAGTGGGTGTGTTGTCATCAACATTAGTGGGTGTATCATCTAGATCATCGTCTAAATTAAAGTCTTCTTGAATTCCATAAAATAGCTCCTCGTCTAAATCTAATGGTATTGTAGGAAAATGTTGAGTATCAACAAAATCATCTTGTGTAGAAATAGGATGACTAGAAGAAGTACCCTTGCCCTGGTTTCCCCTACTAGAAGAAACATTCTTACCCTTAAACATACCTCTTAATCATTCCATTTTAATTATGATAATAAATAATTAAAGATAATAAAATTAAGTGCGCTAAATAAATAAACAGACAATAATAATTTAATGAAGAAACGAATGTACCAAACGCCGACGTAACGTCAACGTGTAATCGAGAGGTTGAAAATTGAAACTTTGCTCGATGGAAGATCCTCAAGCTAGTTGCCAACTTCACTCCCAATTCCCAAATGAATAAATAAAACTGAATATTAGTAAACAATGTAGACTTGTAGAGAGATATATTGAGAGATTAGAGAGATTGTAGGAAGATTTGTGAGAAAGATGAATCGAAAATGAGTTATTTATAGTTGAAAAATTGGGTTAAAGTGTAAATATAATAACTTATGAGTTAAAAATAAATATTAAGGGGTAGGGGGGTTGGGGGAGGGGGGAGGCCAAAAATGGTTGTTGCCCAACGGCCAAAATCTAAAATGATCATTGGTGCAACGGTTATATTTGCAAATGGGGGACTTACGGACGGGCTCGGGGCGGGCTCGGGTCTGACGGGCCTGGAGCGGGCTCGGGACGGGTCGGGACGAGACATTGTCCCGTCCCGGTTCGAGTCCCGCTACCATTTTTTTTTTAAAACTAATCGGTGTCGGGGCGGGGTCAGATCGGGATCGGACCATCCCGACCCACTGGCCAGCCTTAGTTTAAAGGGTTTCAGGTGTGTTCGGCCTTTTATTATTTATCTCGCTTTTCTCTTGCGACACAGTAGGGTGAAAAAAGAAAGAGTAGTGGTTAGGCTTAGGTAGATAGATATGTCATGCCGATATGTTTGACAATATAGTATATGGAGTAATAATTGGTGTTTAGGGGATATCGTGTCCGACTCTGTCAACTTTGAAATCAGAACCTTACATTAATCTTTGAGGAAAGAAGAAATAGACCTTCAATTTTACCCTGTGAAAAATCTCTTATCTTGTCTGCAAGCAGAGGCTCAATAGACTGTAATTATTCATAAAAAGCAAAATTTGTACTTAGAAAAATAAGGCAATTGAACTGTTACGAAAAGTTAAAATACACTACTAATAGGCATGTCTGAATAATTATGTCATCCCCAAGGTGAATTAATTCTATTATTCCCATCGGTCCCAAATTGAATTTGATATATTTGAAACAATAAGAGACCATTTATCACTTTTTTCTATCTAACTTTTCTGCTCTAATCAGTGAAATTTTAATTAAGTGAGACGCTTAAGGGAGATATAAATGGTAGTTCAATAAATACCCTTATGATTTACAAGGTTATAAATGGCTTTCTCAATGGGAAATGTGCAGAACTTTGAAAGACTGATACTAACAGAACAATATTCGCAAAAACCAATTCACATAGTTTCATATAGAGTCGTTACTCGTTAATATGGGCTGACCCAACTCAACCCATGATTTAATAGGGTTGAGCTAAGATTTTGGAGCTCATTTAAGAACGAGGCTTTTCAGCCCGACCCGAAAAAGCATGTTGGCCCGTGGGTTGGAGCGACGTTATTTCGGTCGTCCTTGAGCTTGAGCGATGTTGGGTATAAATATTATTATACTAATAATAAAAAAACATGATCTAATACTTAAAACAACAAACATTAAATTTAACACATGTGACGTACATTTTTATTCCCAGAGCTTATGCTTTTGCACCCGTGACTTACGCCTCAAACTTTAGGGCGTACGTCCTATGGATCTACGCCTTTCATTTACGTCACGGAGCGTTTTTGGTACACCCCCGGGACTCACGCCAAAAATGCCTTTTGAAAACACTATTTGAGAGGTTAGCAAGTAGTAACACTATGTGATATTGTCTTGTAAATATTTATGTTAGCATTTTTAAATTCAAATTTAAATAAAATGAATTATCAAAAATATGTTGTGGGATTTCACTGGGTATGTTGTAGTTGTTGAATTATCAAAAAAAAATTCTTAAAAAAGTGAGTTGACCCCACCAGGGCCGCACCCACGAAGTGATAAGTTGAGCTGGCTATTTTAAGACCCATAAAAAAGATATGTCGGACCGGCTTGGCCCGTTAAATTCCAAAGCTCGCGTAGGCTAGCCCTGATGGACTGAGCAACCCGTTTTGACAACTCAAATTTCATATAGAATTTAAGTTATATATACACACAAATTTAGTGTAAAGAATTTTTGATACTAATAGGACACTCAAAAAATATAAAAATTGTTAGAAGACAAATATGACTCCATCGAGAACCCTCTGATGTAAAGGCTTGCTTTAAAGATGAGAAGGAATTTATGTACTCTTATCTATTCTATTTTACTAATTAATAAAGAAAGTAAGGACTAGCTTGGTGAACGGCCCCACCCATATTGATGTCTTGAAGTAAAGGCAAATTAAAGTCGAGATGAATATCATGATTCACGAATGTTGGGCGGTTTACGTGTTTTATTCACTTCGAAGTTCGATCGTTGAATCATATATATGGCTCTTTTCTTTTCTTTTCAATATACATGATGAAGTCGTCAACCAAAGCCGAAATCCATGACTTATTTGATTGCTTTGTTCAACTTTTCATACTTGGTTCTCTTTTTTCTCTCTATAAATCTAATTATATTACACTATAGTAGAAGCTCTATTAAGCTAGCTAGAGTTATTTAAACTAAAATATAGGCATCTTCAACAAAGCTTCTGATCATGATGAGAACTCCATGCACGTTTCCATGCAAAAAGGGAAAGCTCAAATCATTATCTTTCAAGCTTTGGAAATGTCAATAGGTGAGTTTAGTTTCCAACTAACAAAGGGGAAGTTAAGTATATATATTTTTCTTTCTTTTTCAGTTCAGGCCCGGGCATGTTCTTTTCCTCCTTTTGATAAAGGATATTATATTCACATTAAGGTACTTAATACTTCTTTCATTTCAATTCACTTGTTAGTGTTTGACTGGATACATAATTTAGATAAAATATAAATTAGAATTTATAGTGTCTTTCTACCTGAAATAGACTATTAAGGAACTACTTAGTTTCACATAAAATGAAATAGATAATCCTAACTACATATATAGTAGATGGTAGCCTCTAAAATGACCCTCTGCTAAGTTCTCACTCGATATACAATCTTGGCTTTGACTCAAAATCAAATCTACGTTCAAAGAAGTTGATTTTATGAACTTTAATATAGACGTGCGTATACAATAAATTATAAAAGAGAAAGTAGTTCTAAAATTTCATGACTTGATCAGGTCCCTCTGGACGAGACGCCAACCCATTTAGAGGGAGGGGGGTATTGTTTAATTAGCAGTAGTATCGATAAAATAATTTGTCCTTTAATTAACTAGAAAGGCCCGTTTGCTTGGTTGTTTTCATCTAATGAATGTTTGGATCAGAATTATTGGTGTATTTGTTTTTTTTCTTTCAAATAATCACTTATTTCTCGCATGAAGAGATTTGATATAGAATCTTATACTTTTTATGACATTATATTCGCGCATAGTGAAAGTTTAGTGCATCGGGCTGCCCTACGTTGTTCACTTAAAGATTCATGTAATTGTGACATTTTACCAGCCAATTAGCTATTAATTAGATTGGATATAAATAAGATAATTCTAGCTACATGTTTAGATGCAGAAAAGATGTATGCGGAAAAAATAAATAATCTTAATCATCAGATCTTTAAATGTAAAGATAATATAATGAAATATGTATTCATATCTACACATCTTAATATCAGCATTAACATTAGGAAAGTTCATATGAGTAAATTTTCGTAATATTAGCAAGTTTTCATGTAAAAAATTGCGCACATTCTTCATCATCTAATTTCAAAAGAATTTCCAAGAGAATTTAATTAAAACTACATTCCCTTTTACTCAGCATCTACCATTATTTAATTAGAATTAAATGAAAGTGCGGCGTTCCACAAATCTAATACTCCTACTAACCCAAGTGAAAGGAAGCCACAACTTAATTAATAAATAAACTTGCATGTGCACTCATTTTAATTTACTACTTCTAAATTCTAATTACCTACTTCTCCTTGCAAAAGAGCAACTTCGCTAGCTACATATGAAGTGTGTTTGGTACGGAGCAAAATATTTTTGAAAAATATTTTTTAATTTTTTAATGTTTGATTGATTAAAATATTTAAAAAAATATTTTTCTTAGAAAAATAAGTTCTTACAAATGACGAAAATAACTTTCCTAATGGAAGTAGGGAAAATAAGTTTCACAAGTGATATTTTCAAATTCATTGTCTCCTCCCCATCCACCCAAACGCTCCCATCTCCACTCCTTGACCATCCCACCTCCACCACCCCCGAACCCCACTCCCGCCCCCATCCCACCCCATAGTGTTTTTTCTAGATTACCTATAGGCTATAAATGCTTTTGAGATAACTTTTATTTGCTAACCTATCAAATACTAAAAAATAAATATGAAACCACTTATTTTCTAAGAAAACATTTTCTAAAAATATAATTTTCATGAAAAATCTTTTCCTTCGTACCAAACACACCCATAATGGAAATTCTACTCTTCTATTCGCTATATATAGCCTCCTTAGGCATCATTATGCATGTCCCATTTTCATTGAATGCCATATATATATATGCATTATGACCAGTATTTTCAGAGGCATTTTTGGAGCGAGCCCCGGGGTGGGCGTAACAAAAATGCTCCGGGGTGCAAATGAAAGACGTAGATCCATAGGATGTACGTCCTACAATTTGGAGCATAAGTCGGGTGCGAAAGCGTGAGCCCCTGGCGTAAAAGTGTATGCTCCGGGCGTTAAATTTGATTTTTTTTTTAAATTAAAAGTATTTTTGCTATAGATTATAGCTTTTATTATTGGTGTAATGATATTTATACTTTATGTTATCATGTTTTCATGTAGTAGTGATTTTTCCTAAAAATATATATATTATGTCTGAAATTGATAGGATAGATATTTCATAACGCTATGTTGCTGAAGCAGTTTTTTTCATTTTTTGTCGTTGCTATTACACTTTTCATCCTTCTCTTTCTTTGAGATATATAAATAAAAATCAGTGCAAATATTAGTTGAGGGTGGGAATAACTAATAGATGTGGAGATTAATTACGAAGTGGATGAAGATTTTATTTTAAAGATTATCAAGGCTATTACGGAGTATTATTTTTCGTGTTGTTACTTTTCTCATATAATAATTCTAATTATTTTCTTTATATTATTGGTAATTTATTTACAGAATTTTAATAAAAATTTTACTTTTATATATTTTTTAGTAATAAAATTATAAAATTGAAGATACATGAGTCATACGCCTCGTAGATCCATGGGACTTACGCCCCGTGTATCGGGGCTTACGCCTCGCCTTGTGTTGAGTAAAACGCCTCGCCCCGCGCCCCCGCCTCTTAAAACAATGATTATGACTACTACATTGAGACACATGGCTATGAATAATAATTAACGACGCTAAGTGTTTTGCATATTATACATCATATTTTCTATTCACGCATAGTTAATCCTTCAATAAATCTATACACCAATTTTAGTTTATTTTATAAACAAAATGGATAACTTAGTTATATATAGATAAAGCATCCAAAAGAACAAAATTACCCTCGTCTTTTTCATAGAAGCCTATGAAGGTGATCAAGTATTCTAGGGTATAATTGTAACTCGTTGCTTTTTAATTTTAAAATAAATATTTTACATGATATCTTCTATAACAAATTTTAATGAAATGAAACAAACAATCAACAAGAAATAATGTCATTACTGATCATTATATTACTAAATCCCTATTATTACTCCATCTGATCCAAAATATTTATTATGTTTTTCTTTTTAAAAGTCAATTTGACTAAATTTAAAAGTTAAATTAGATTATATCAATTTAATATTTTAAAATTAAAATTTAGATATTCGAAAACTATACGAAAAGTACTATAAGTTGCAATTCTTCTCATATTAATGTGATGAAAAAATATAGCTTAAAATGCTGGTTAAAGTTAATATAGTTTGACTCTTAGAAAATGTAATATGACAAGTATTTTAGGACAGATAGAGTAATTCCTAAATTATAATAAGCCCAGTATAACTTTTGTTTTCGAACCAAGCGACCCTAGATGAATATTTATTGATGCGTTATCCTATATACATATTTCATAAATTGGGCAGGAGTGAAGAGCTAATTGAATGCTTAACCTTGAAAACATAAAATATCACCGTGCATATCGACTACATATAGTTCATAGCAATTCGCGGAAAACAAATTAAGCTGAAAGACAAAGGTAAATTAAAAGCCCCACTGTGAAACCATAAAATACTCACGAAAAGTGACTATATATCTCATTTAAAAGCTTAAATGGTTAGAAAGATTGAGAGTGCACACTATATTTATTTAATTTTATTCTCAACAGTGTCATTCACGTGTGGGCCTGATTCTTTTATGAAACTTCATTTTGATAACGAGCAGATAAGACTCAAATTCATGACCTGTGTCTGCTTTGATCCATCGTCATTGGCATGGCATCTCCTAGTAGAGTATATTGAAGTTACTTTCCGTGTTCAAACTCTTCCCAGTTACTTTCATGATCAGGTCCACAACTTGAACTAGAATTTCCAAAATCCGATGCAGGAAACTTCACAAAAACTTCTTCATTTGATGCTGGCAATTCAAATGATGTGTTACACGATGATTGCGAAATATCAAAAGAACCTGATGATGAATACGACTGATTAAAACTTGGCGAGACATCGAAGTTCAAATCAGTAGTATTATTGTCACTACGAAGTAGCTCAGCATATTGATGAACATTAGGGTTATAAGACTGAAAAATAGAAGGGAAAAGATGATTATTTGATGACGTGGCAGCTGGAAAATATTGTTGTTGAGGAACAATATTAGGCAAGTGATTATTATTTTGAGTAGTAGAAGCAGTAAGGTATTGGAATTGGGTTTTGCCTTGAACTCTTTCAGGGAAATTGAGTTTAGCTTTGTTAACAGCCTTTGAATTTTAGAGCAGCTTCATCATAAGCAAGTGCTGCACCTTCAGCAGTCTCAAATGTACCAAGCCAAACTCGGGCTGCTTTCTTCGGGTCACGTATTTCGGCGGCCCATTTACCCCATGGTCTTTGCCGAACTCCTCTATACCGTCTACTTCCCGAATTCCCTTCACATTTACATAAATAGCATTGATGGTATAAGATGAATTTTATGTCATCCCATTAAAAGATAATTAAATGTAACCGTCTAGGAAAATTTAATTAGTAATCTGAAAAATAAGGCACATAATTACCTTTCTACAACAATCAGGACATTGTCGAGAGAATGAAAGGCACAATTAAAACGTAAACTCTTTTCATAAAATCATGGATCCGCTTGGGACTAGAATAAATAAATGGATCAGCTAATTAATTATTATCATCTTGAGGAAAACCCTTGTCATCCTTTACGATGAAACTGATAAATGAATATTGTTAACTAAGGAGATAATAAAGTAAATAACAATGTTCTCTCTAACCGTTTAAATTTTTAAATGGAATAATTCGCACACTTTAACATGATATAATAGCTTGAAGGAAGATCGAGCTTCTAGGTTCGAATCTCACTATCACTTATTAGTGATCATTAAAAAGAAATTTCGTATGCTCCGCTATGAGAAAAACAATCAGGCCTGGTTGCCTGCACGTGAGGGGGAATAATAAAGTAAATAAATATTTGCTTTCTCTAACCGTTTAACCCTTTAGATGAGATGGTACACATATTTTATGAACAGAAAAATATATTTTTTTTGTTTCAAGGAAAAGGGGCCGAAAGATTTTTTTTCCGCTCTTAGATAAATTAGTGTGGTGTTAAATCATATTTTCTGAGTAGCTAGTACCTTGATCTTGAATAGACGATTGAGATTGATTTTGCTGAAGTGTAGCAGTGGATTGAGGAATTAGGGTTAGTGGATTAATAACATGCAAGGAGGAATCAACAGAAGAAGAAGAGTTTCCAATAACTTTGTCTTGCTCAGATCGAGCTGCTGAGTATATTGGCAAAATACTATGAATATCCTCTTTCTCTTCCCTTTCATTGGAGCCTCTTTCCATTTCGATCTAACAAAACTTTCAACACTTTGGCCTTTGTGATAGTGACCAAATTGGAAGTTAGTAAATGAGTATATATATTAATTATGTAGGTGATCTAAAAAGAATTGTAAGGTTGCGGATGAGGTGAGGATAAAGAGTAGCTATAGGAAGGAGGAAGAAGATATTAGGGTTTGGTTTACTACTCTTGCTTTTTATTTACCAATGTGAATACTAGCTAGCTTCAAAATACCAATGTGGAAAGAGTTGTACTCTAGACGGTCCTAGCTACTTTATTTTGCTTTGGAGATGAGCACTCTTCTTTTGTTTTATTCATATGCGATCTTAATATTATATAGATGATGTAATTTAATTATGAACTGAATTTAAGAAAGAAATATTTTGTATTATAATTAACATGTATATGACTATAAGATTCTTAAACTTGTAATCTAAAACAAGACTTATATTATAACTAACATGTGTGTGACTATAAGAAAAATTGTTTCGATTAACTTAAAAAGTAATAAAAACTAGCTATACTTAAGTTTGGGTAAAACCAGAAGATCGTTTTCTTTCTTGGCATTCGATTGAAAAACCTTTTTTGCAAAAAAATCGAACAATTTTTTGAAAGAACTCTTCTTCGATCTATATCAATGTTTGCCCCGGTGTGTCATAATTTGATAGTGATATGGTTTGAATGGACATAAATAGTAAATTCCAATTTGATCTGTTATTTCATTAGAGTTGATGGTAGAAGAAAATACAGAGAAATTTTTAAACAATTTACAACAGAGTATCACATGAAATCAAAGTTTAATATCTAATGAATTTAAATTGTTAAATTTTATTTAAATTATATTTAATTATACTATTAATGAAAATTGACAAACAATTTAGTATTAGATAAAGTAAGATTATTTTATAAATTACTCTGAGAGTATTTCATTATTTCAGAGTATCTACACGGTGAGATTTTACCAGGAGAATACAAAACAAAATTTGCAAGCCAGAATTTCTTATATTTCACATTTTCCTGATTTTACCACGTATTTCCTTTCATAGCTAAATCTAATAATACACTTGATTTATCATTCTACTACCACCGATAATCGAAGATCAAAGTATATCTATTTTTTCTTTCACTCTCAAAATGAAACATTTTCTCTACAAAGGTTTACATTATCATGGCATTGCTATATTTGTTTCTGCAACTTCAGCTCATTGGAGTAGAGGAAGGAAAGAAAATAGAAAATATTGGCTTATTTGTTGGGATCTAGTTGCAAAGTAATTCGTGATAATGAACAACTGGAAGGTAAACTGCAACGTCCTTAATTCCAAAGGAGATTGCAATTTTTATTTTTTTGCAGTATAAAAGGCAATGGACTTTCGTTTTTTATCAACAAAATCAATTACAACACGATGCTGAAGAAATATATCAGCTTAATCTTCTGGGTAACATGAAGGAAGGTGTAACCGGAAATCTAGAAGCAAAATTTCAGTCTTGGGAAGGCCAGCTATAAAATGGCAAATAGCACAGGGGAATAGACGAATCAACATATGTATGTACATTTCTTGTATGATCAAAAAGTCGGTTGTATTTTTCTGAACCGCATGTATTCCAATAATTGAGAAGGTAATTCTGCTAAAAGCGATTGAACGACTGAGACTTCTCCATCTGCAAATCAAAGCAAAGGCATCAGATCATACAGCAGAAACCTACTTGCATTATTCTCTTAAGTTCTTAAGAATGTATGATTATCCTTTTCTATATTAGGAAGCTTCACTGAGAAATTTATAATGTGACCTACTTTGTACATCTCGGAGGGGAACAAATTGTACAATATCGCGCACAGCAATACGTCCAGTTGTAGATTCTAGCCTCTCTCCTTTATCAGCATCTAATATCTGTGAAAACGATTCACGCGGGGAATCATCCAACACAGTTAATGGAAACAGACGACATAAGAATCAGTGCTTGCTGATGAAACAACTTGTTGCACTTGCATACCTCCATTTCTTCGAAATCTGCTCCGCCAACCCCAACAATTAAAATTGACAATGGCAAATCCGCTGCTTGAACAAGAGCATCCTTTGTTTCCTGGAGATCTGTTATCACTCCGTCCTGGAATTCTTTTTATAATATAATCAGAATTGGAAGACATAGGACACTCGGTCATAAAAAAATGTCCTCGATGAAGTTAACCCCAACTCAAATCAGATAGACAAAGTTTGATTCCCAACAAAAGTTCAAGTTTTGAGGTTTCTCTACATTTTTATGCATCTCAGTGAAATTTATAAATGTATATGCATATAAATATATACCTATGACCGTGAAGGGATCAATTAACTATTACTCTGATTGGTATAGCTCAAGAAGGTAGCAGATGATGGTTAAAATTTCACTTGAAAGGTCTAAAAAAGATGTTCATCAGGAAAATAGACAAAAATATAGAACATTGAAAATGAAATGTACCGTGATTATTAACAAAACGAAATACTTCCGCACATTGTTCGTCAAAGACTGACTTGCTATATGTGCAGCAGAAGTAATCACTGGTCCAAATAAAGTTGGACCTGCAAGTGAAACATTATGAAGGGCACTCATGTATGCCATCATGATACCCTGGATTCCTTCAACCTAGAGTTAAAAAACGGATGAAGTTTATAAAAAATAAGACACAGAAAGCTAAAGCAAGTCTATAAATGTTTAAGTATATAAGGCTCTCCTAGAAGTACCTCACAGTAACTACTGCTACCGTTTAAGTTGAAGCAATGAGAGACTGGGCCATCAATTGGCCGTGCTCCAAAACCCCAAGCAGGAAAACGTTTATCTGTATCATAAAACTGCAATACCTCTCCAACATCCAGGACTGCCTGAAATTGGGATTCTGATTAAATATCTTACTTTATATGAAGGAAATATAATTACAACTGGGAATATTTTCTTACTCTCTGATAAGCATTTGGTCGTCCTGAAGGGTCAATATAATGCAACGAATCCGGGAGGCGTGGATTTCCATTGGAAGCTGACAAACAAAAAATCAAGCAAAAAAGAATACAGGCTCAGATGTGTTAAGCAAGAGCGCAAACATTAACATACATCTTTATTTTTTATAACCAAGAATTTTTTAAAATAAACATGATCAGTGAGGATTCATATAACCGATCCCAACTTGTTTGGACTGATGTTCAGTTGTTACTGTGATAACCAAGAAATTCATTGTGACTTAGCTGGCCCCATCATCCGTTGGCCCACAGGTCCGAAACTCGGAAAAGCATGGACCCACCCCTCTACCCGGTTTGAGTTGTTCGGTGCATTTATTATTTCTGAGTAATCTTCTATACATACGATACAGAAGATTACTGAGAAAATGTAATAATTTTTCCAGGGTCTTTTGCACAAAGGGGGAGGGGGGTCAGATGATTTTCACATCCATAACATCTTTCAACTAATCCAAGCATTATTTTCATAATAATAATAATAATAGAATAAGAGTTGCCAATGGAGAAGGCATCAACCCTCAAAACCCTTTGATGCCTCAATCCAGCCCCCTGTGCATCCTAATAAGGAAGAGGTTGGAGTTTGTCTAAACAAATTGTACCATTGATGAAGACGACAAATATGAATTCCATGCTTAGCCATGGAAACAAAGAAAGATGTGCGATAATCAGGTGTGTGTCACACACACACACACATATGAATTCCACAACCTTCTCCGTTGATGAAGACAACAAATATGAATTCCACTCTTAGCCATGGAAACAAAGAAAGATGTGCGAGAATCAGGTGTGTGTGTGTGTGTGTGTGTGTGTGTGTATATATAAGGTTGTAGGATAGCAATGTATTCATTTTTTGATTCACAAAAATACCTCTGCCAACATTTAACCTTTTCATTATTAAAGAGGACAATATTGTCTTTTCAAATAGAAACCTCCCATCTCCCGCCCTCTTCATCTGTTTCAGTGAAAAAACCTCTCTCCCTCTTCTTCTTTAATCTAGTTGCTCCATTAGCTCTAGCCAGCAAGAAAAACCCACCTATGTCTTCTTCTCCAAAACTTAATTAGAGTATGTATGAGGGGCGTCAATGTAAAATAAAAATATTCATCTTAAAATAAAATGATTAAAGAGAATCAGATATATCATATTGGTGGCAACTACAAAGATTAACAAAAAGAGATTAAAATCATTAACAAGAAAAGTTTTGGAGAGATTGATATCTGGGTTAATTCGAGAGTTGGGTTCATTGTCTAGTTTTAGCAGGATGATTCCAAACATTAGGACTCTGAAAATGATTGCTTGCCTCACTGATAATTTCCATATTGATAAAATGGACCAACAATGAGAATTTGAGGATGATTTCACTGGGTATGTTGTTGTAATGAGATTTTGAGGACGTTAATGGAAGATGCAGGACTTGAGCTCCAATTGTGAAAATTGGAGATGGAATGGAGAATTGCAGAGAGGAGTTAGGATTTTTAGGGAAATGTCAAAAATGTCCCTATTTTTAATGTGTTTGTTAGAAATAGTAAGGACATTTAAGGAAAAGACAAAATGGGTACATTGCTATCCTACAACCTTCATATTGTAGGTTAGCAAAACCCATATATATATATATATATATATATCAATGCACAACCACATACCTGTAAAATCAATGGCCACCATGAAGTTGAGTTCATAGCCGGACGCCAAGTAATCAAGGAACGTATACTGTATTTTCTCAGAATAGCTTTCCACGAAAAGTTGACTCTTTAGAACCTGGATAGGAATCCAGTGACTGTCATGATTAAATAAACTTAACTAGCAGTCGTGTTATCTGATTGACGAGTTCTTTACCTTGCTTTCTTGTTTTGGTCCCATAGCAGTTGGTACAAAAAGATTTGCACCAATACCAGCAGAATGCAACTTTTCTAAATCTAATAGTGACTTCTGAATCTTTCTGACAATCAGTAGAAATACAGTCAGCCTCCAGTCTATAGAGGTCAGAAATGAACAAGGGACGAAAAGGCTTACCCAAGTAAACTATGCTTGCCGTTGCTATTGAAGTCATAACACTCGATAATCAATGGGTTCTCCTGCATTAATTCAAATGGTTCTGAATTGAATCAAAGAACAAACATTGTGCAATGCAACATACCATCTCGGGGAAAAATATATTATCAATCACATCCTTGAAAACAAGTGAATTCTTAAAGTACAGGCCCCCGAAGTCAGAACACTCGATAATCAATGGGTTCTCCTGCATTAATTCAAATGGTTCTGAATTGAATCAAAGAACAAACATTGTGCAATGCAACATACCATTTCGGGGAAAAATATATTATCAATCACATCCTTGAAAACAAGTGAATTCTTAAAGTACAGGCCCCCTCAAAATCAAAACCATTAAATACTTTGATGAGTAAAGTTTGTTTGTATTGCACAAGAGGGCAAGATCCTATAGACATCTCCAGCATCCCATCAACACAAGATACAGCCATTGCTAATGCAATCATACAACAACATCATACCCAGTATATTAAAAAAGACGGCTGATTTCAAGTTTTAGAGAATAGATAGGTGAAATCTTCTCAGTGAGCAAAAGATCTGCCAAAAGTGAGTTTGAAAGTTCCATCATTTAGAGTATAAATTTGTTTCTTCTGCACAGAATTCATATGGAAAGATACTAGCAATGTTTTCTGAACTTGCCCAACAACAACATACCCAGTGAAATCCCACAACGTGGGGTCTGGGGAGGAGGGTAGAGTGTACGCAGACCTTACCTCTACCTTTGTAGGTAGAGCAGTTGTTTACCCTCGGCTCAAGCCAAAGCACAAGCACAAGCAAAGCACGATAAACGGTCATACCCGGACAAGAAGTTTAAAGCAATATGAAAATGATGGTAACAAGAGCGAATAAGCCATGATAGCGCATTCTGGAAAAAAAACAAGAAGCAGCAACTAACGCAAGTAAATAAGATAAACAAAGTATACTAAAGAGCACATAGCAGCAGAAATCAAACGACAAAGGACTATAAAGCAATACTGCGCCTTCTAGTATGATAGGCTAAGCAGGCCTACAATAATAGCACTACAACTACCAGTTTGTAAGCGCAAGTAGGACTACGCTCAACTACCTACTACCTTTCTACCCTAATACGTGTCCTCCACAACCCCCTATCTAAGGTCATGTCCTCAGTAAGTTGCACCTGCGCCTTATCCCGTCTAATCACCTCTCCCTAATACTTCTTCGGCCTACCTCTACCCCTCCTGAACCCATCCATGGCCAAACTCTCACACCTCCGCACTGGGGCATTTGTGTCTCTCCTCTGCACATGCCCAAACCATCTCAACCTCGCTTTCCGCATCTTATCCTCCACCGAGGCCACTCCCACTCTGTCCCGGATATCATCATTTCTAATCCTATCCCCCCTTGTATGCCCACATGCTTAAAAAAAAGCCAGCACATTGCACCTATAGCTCATAACACCTTTTTTTGATAGTTTAGCTCATAACGATACCCTGTTTGCTTGGAATAGCATATAGCTCCCATGCAAAAACGAAAATTTCTTTAGATGATTTCTTACCCTCTTTTTGAGGGTTCTATTTGTAGGGGATTATCCTAGGAAACATAACACATTCTTTAAGAAAATGCAAAATTGATCACTCAAAAGAGCATTTTATTGTACCTTACTGCCAATTTGTTGAATATTCAAGAACACCGCTTTCCAGATAGGTGAATGATCATTTTTTATCACTTCTGTTTTGCAAATTGGAACGACAATTCCACTTTCTGTAATTTTGGATACCACCAGAAATGGATCCTGCCAAAAGCAGAAGAATAATGTACATCAGCATCATATGATTCAAAATGATAAAAGATAATACTACTCTGATGAGTTCGTACACTTTTTGAAAACAAATCCTTTGATTCCAATTCTGAGCATCTTAATCTCAACTCTACAGTAGTCTTTGAGCTGATACTTTCTTCAGCAAAAACAGTAAGCTTGCCAAACTTCTGTGCATGTGCTTGACCAGAAGATTGTTCGCCACATACAAGGTCCACGGTGAGGGATCTGTCCGACTTTGTGATAATCTACAAGGAAATATGTTTTACATTCATTTGATTAAAAAGGGCAGCCCGGTGAGCGGGGTCCGGGGAAGGGCCGGACCACAAGGGTCTATTGTACGCAGCCTTACCTCACATTTCTGCAAGAGGCTATTTCCACGGCTTGAACACATTACCTCCTGGTCACATGGCAGCAACTTTACCAGTTACTCCAAGGCTCCCCTTCATTTGATTAATAGGAAAAATAACCTGGCAAGCACAGCAACATCACTAAAATGGAGAAAACCAGGTCTTACTTGAATCCTAAGATGATTGGAAAAAATAGTCTTAAGCAAGTTCCACAGAGATGAGACATAAATAGGTTCAGGGCTTGTAACCATTATCCGACAAAAGAAATTCATAACCTCTTGAAAGATAAAGCAAACGGTACAAATGGAAAAGGAGACACAACAATATAGCTACCCACGAATAGAAAATCCATTTTGAATAGTGGCAAAAATATAATTGCACCCAAGTAGGTATTGGCAATTGGACTAATGAACAATCTATTCCAGGTCTCAACCAAATAGTTAATGCATATCCATAACCAAGTACTATACAAAGTAATTAGTAGAAAAGCCTCAAGGTGAAATGTGTCTTCTCTTTACTGTTCAGTCAGCAGACCAATAACAGCCTCGATTGTGAACCCACTGTCTACACTTCAAGCAGAAAACTGTGGCAATAATACAATTTCAGGAACAGAAGTTGTGATTAAAAAAGGATGCACACCTGAGCCAATATGCAACTGGCCTCACCAAGAAAGTCCTGCTCCTCCAGTTTAAGCATCTGCATTAATTATATAAACTCCCATGATTTCGTAGGATCTTTTCTGTGAAAGCACTTGAATGAGCATTAAAAGCATATGATTTTATACCTTGTATCCTTTTATATTTTTTCATAAAATATATAACACATGATTGTATCTTGTACTCTCTAATAGCATTAGAAAAGACAATGGATTAGATATTCGCCATAATAGGCAAACAAAAGCAAATTCAAAAGTGTATGATGGGTGCTTTCCATATAATCAGCTTCAAGGTTCATGTAAAACTTAAATAGCTACGCTATCTATTCCATTTTATATGACATTCTTTACTTTTTAGTTTGTTCCAAAGAGAATCTTTATATACTTGGAACTCTATAATTTTAAACTTCCCATTTTACACTTAGGCATGCTCTTATAACCATAAAAATGTCATGGCATATTCAAGCCCACAAGTTCTAAAGATACTTTTGGTATCTGTTAAAAGTAAGTTTATCTTTCTTAAACTGTGTTACCAATCAAACACCACCATACGAAAATAGAGAAAAGGTCCTAATTTGTCTCTGAACTATCTGGATATGCTTAGTTTTTCCATCCAGTTCACTTTTAGCGGGGGACATATTACACCAAAAGTCTAACATAGGGCAAAGTTGCTATATTTCAGATGTACAGGGGCAAATTTGATCCTTTTCCCTATAAAATAAAATGGAGGGAGGATTAATTAACTAAAAATGAGAAAATACATCGAAACCACCCCGAACTTAGCACTTCTTCAAAAAGACACCTAAATTTTGCGGGAGTCCTATGACCCCCCTGGACCTGTTCGAACTAAAATAAATACACCCTTATTGGCTCAGTGCCAGTTTCAAAGATGAGTGTGAATCTCACGCACCAATCCTATTTTGCCACGCAATCTCTTCTTTTTATGCTATTTATGTGTCTAATTTGTTATTCAACCCTTTGAAAACTCAACATACAAAAATAAAAAATCAGAAAAAAATCCCCAGACCCCCGTTTCTCTTTCTTCAGTAGCCGAGCCCCAAATTTCTTATGTCCCCCATTTTCAAAGCTCCACCTTCTCACCATTCTTCTTCTCCTATGTAATCTTTATTACTCCTTAATAGTGTTTTTTAAGATTTATCTAGCCTTTTTCATGAATGATGCACTATCAATTAATATGAATTCCTGATCAGCGACCAACTTTGGTCATACAAAATGCCCTTTTGCCATATACAGGGAGAACTTTTATTTCAGCCATATTTGAAGAGCTCTAATCACCAAATTAATTTTCTTGTATTGAGGCGTCTGTTGAAGGTGTTAAATCTGTGTTCTTAGATTATAAGGGTGAGAAGTCTGGTGGAAGGTGATGAGTTTTTTATGACAATAATGGATTTTCCGGCAGAGGATCCGAGGATGGTGAGGAAAGACGGAGAAAGAAAGAAAAGAAAAAAGAAAAATCATTTAATAATAAGAGAAAAGGTACAAAAAAAGGGATACAATTAAGAAAGAAGTTGCCGGTGGTCGGACTTGAACTTCCGGTGAAGGCAGTCATGAGCAGAGAAGAAGAAGATATATGAAAAGAAGGAAAAAGAAAAAAAGTAAAAAGTAAAAGCAATATAAAAAAAGTAGAAAAGTGTTTTATATAAGAAATGCTACAAAAATTACTAAAATTTAGTCTTCTTTGTTTCCATTTCACACTCCTTAGTAGAGCAAAACACACTCTCCATGACAAGTAGGCAAAAAGGGTGTATTAATTACAGAAAAAATGGGTTCAGGGGGGTACTAGGACCCCCACAAAGTTGGGATGTCTCATTGAGATTTCGGCTATAGTTTTTTTTTTTATCTCATTCAAAATTACAGGTTCACCTGATATGATGACCACTGGTAAATTAGTGTCGGAACAAGTAGAAACTGTAATTATCATTATCAAAATTTTAGACGGAGCAACATAAATACCTTGACATCTTGATTATGAAATTGAGTGTCAATATCATACACACGAAACCTGAAATAAAGGCAAGCTTGTCATATAAATGTACTAGCTTGACAAAAACAAGGAAATGGAGTATCAAGACTCACACCAAATTCTGCACTGTCTCAAAATAATAAGCCATAGTATATTTTGTGATCCACTTTGGGTTCAATGAGTTCAAGACTACTTCAGTACGGCTAAGCTCTTTCAATGAACCATCTTTTTCTTTTGAATAAAGGACTGCCATAGGGTCACTCTGTAACAAACAAGTTCTCACTTTAGTAACATGTTAATATTTTTTCAAAACGTACGTGGAATTTTATTCACAAATGCAGCACCAAGAAAGCGATGAAACTGGACAAGATGTATGACTTAACCCCTAGAATCTGTAATGTCGAAAACTAGTAACATGTCTATATTAAGAAAAATGGACTATGATGCTTGAAGATACAAGGGAGCTCATATTGACAAGGCATAATTTATACGATTAAAGAAATACCATTTATCAACAACAAAGGAATAAAAGAGAATTACATAATTTATAAACCTAGATTTTTTTACCAAAGTCCAATGTAATAGTCTCCAGAGAACTATGAGTGAAGCTTAGCTGATTTAGCCACAATGAAAATAAATTATACTTCTTAGATAGGTGGAAGTTAGTTCTTTTAAGTATTATAGAAGTAGTAAGCACAATATCCAAATACAACTTAGCCAATCAAACATCAAAAACGAGCACAGAGCATAGACCACATAGAAGTCAAGTAGTTCTAGCTGGTGCAGTAGTGCAAACCCAAAACCCGGTGTTCTGATTACGGGCTTGTCCAGCAAGCAATTTTTTTAGGAGCTACCCATACAAAGTAAATCAAAGACAAAAGATGATAACAAGCTAGCAGGCAGTACTCGTACTACATGAAAATAACCTCTATGCTTGGTACCAGTTTCTCGAGTAAAGTTCCATTAACATTTATGGTTTACAGGTCGTCTTTAGAAGCTAGATTTGGAGAGTGAAGAACATAAGGTCAGACAGATGATATTCAGGAGCGTTCATTGTATGTATTAATATTGACAGCATCTGTTGGGGAAAAAAAACTTTGAGGCAAAGATTTATATTTATACTCATATCAGGGAAATGAAGCAATTACTATTCAGCAACATTATTAAAATAAATAAACAAGAAGCAACTGCCATACTCAACACTAACAAAGATGATGCTTCATCTAAGAGTACTCCAGTTGTACTGTATCACAACACATGAAAGTCAGCATTATCATTTACGTTATCTAACGAAAGTCAAATAAGTAACAAACCTTGGAAAGCACATCACGATCACGCAAGCTGGTAGCAGATAGAGACAACTGAAAGTGTACAATAAAAGAAATATATTAAGAGATATTGAAAAGTGAAGAGCACACCAAAGCACTATAATGATAAGTAGTTTGTACGTAGTGATATAATTGCAATATGATGCAGCATAGTAAAACAGCAAATGAAAAGCTAGACTATCAGTGTATATATGGATTGGATGAGGTAGCTTGCTTCGCAAATAACCGCACTGCGATAATTATCTATTCATGAGAGTATTAGGTAAAAGAATATATTACCATTCTATCACTTGAGCTGAATAGGTACCAAAATACTTTACATTTCCGTCTCATAACGTGTTGTCATTGAAATGGACAGACTTGTTGAGATCCCCTATTTTGGTATCGGCTATTGTTTAACAGTGGCCATTAAATCTCCTTAAAATTGTATTTTTAAGAGTTTCTTCTTATTTTTTAATATTAAATGAGTGGGAGAACGTCGAAGATATTTTATGTAAATATCTCAAATAATAATATTAAATTGCATGACTTTTCATTTTTAGTGGTTATTATGGTGAAGGTGGCCACAATTTCTTGCTTAAATCTTGAAAGAATTATCTTATGATCTACCCACTGATTAACCCAATAATAGGTCAAGCTATTAACTACTAACTGATCTCGTGTTCTTACATCTTCATTGCCCCAATAAATTCTTATTTATTCTATGTAAAATTTCTACGCCTATAAATAGGAGTCTTTCTTCCTTGTGATGATGCATTAAAAGTATAGTAATGTGCATCAAAAGTGAGAAATGATTGCAAAAACAGTTAAGAGACAGAAAAAGGCTAAGCCTCCAACATATTTCCCATAAAAGAGAGGATATTACTTGTTGAAGAAAGTTTTATTTGTAGATGAGATTTGGACTAAACTACTCCAGAATTTGTTCTCTTACAACATTGTCTGGCTGCTAGTTGTTTATCCTGGAAGGGACAAGTTGAAAGTATTAATGCTATACCAGTGAAAATATAGTGCAGTAAACGTGGATCTCCTTAAATAGAGCATGATATTCGTGTTTCAGCCTAAAAAATTTGCTCCTTTTCTTCTTTTTTCCAATTGTACTTGTATTCACCAACATGGACAGGCACCAAGTTCCTTCAGAAATAATCTAAAAGAAAGTCAACCACTCACAACAAGTACCTAGTTATAGTCCGAGTTCGGATGTAAGGAGTCCATGTCCATTATCACCAATTAAATTTAGAGAGGGACATCTAATCAAGCTAGTGACTCAGTAAATCGCGGAGTAAGTTTCTCAAACGCTCAATGCTAATTCAACTTGGAGTCCAATGTGCTCAACCGAATTTTCTTACCCAGCGTATCTTAATTCAACCACAAACGGGTAATGACAATGACAAATATAGCAGGCCTGAATCTCCTTAAAGAGAGCAAGATATATACGTCTCATCCTAACGAATTTGTTCTTTTCTTCTTCTTTTCAATTATACTTGTATTTTCACCGACATATATAGGTATCCAAACTCCTTCACAGATAATCTAGAAAAAAGTCTACTACTCACAACGATTACCTAGTTATAGAACGAGTTCTGATTTAACGAGTTCCTGCCTATTTCAATCGTCAATTAAATTTAGAGAGGGACATTTAATCAAGCTAGTGAGACAGTAAATCGCGAAGCAAGTTTCTCAAACGGTCAATGCTAATTCAACTTGGAGTCCAATGTGCTCAACGGAATTTTCTTACCAAAGTAGCTAACTCAACCACAAACCGGTAACGACAATGACATATATAGTCATTGTAAGCGTGAATGTCCTTAAAGAGAGCAAGATATATGTGTTTCGCCCTAACAAATTTGTTCGTTTCTTCTTCTTTTCAATTGTACTTGTATTTTTCACTGACATATACAGGCATCCAAACTCCTTCACATATAATCTAGAAGAAATTCAACCACTCACAACAATTACCTATCTATAGTACAAATTCTGCTTTAACGAGTCCCTGCCTATTTCAATCACCAATTAATCTAGAGAGGGACATCTAATCAAGCCAGCGATACGGTGATCACGGAGTAAGTCAATTAACAGTCAATGCCAATTCAACTTGCAGTCCAATCTGCTCAACGGAATTTCATAATCAAAGTATCATAATTCAACCACAAACCGACAAACTAACTCCTCAAAATTACACTCGTTAACAAAACATAGAGAATATGAAATGTGCGTATAAGCAAGTAACATTGAATAAAATTCAAAGTAAAACAGAGAGAAAGAAAAAGTCAAGTGCCTCGATCTGAGAGTAGAGGCCTTGGTAACCGCGAGACTTAAGGAAAGCATCGATGGCTTCGTTAGGAGCGTTGGCTTGATTTCCGTGGTAAATTCCGGTACCGCCGACTGCCGACTGTCCGCCGGCAACGTCAGAGCAGCAATTTCCCATCGCTGCCGCCTCTTCTCCTCAATTTCAAAGAGCTCCAAATACAAGTGCTAGCTATTTCTCTCTCCTTCGCTGTGTGTGTGTATATATATATATGGTAACGGCCGTTCAGCTATGGATTTTGGCAGAATGAGACAGAACTTTGTGGGCCAGCCACGTGTAGGATGACAATACTAAATTCAGATCTGATCCATTTTTCATACATTGATCCAGATCCATGGGATTCATAAAAATCAGACCCAAATCTAAATCCATCGAATCTACCGGTCCACAAATCCGATCTGAATCCACATGTAAAAGATATTTAAGAAGAATAATATTTTTGTTCTAACTGATTCAGAACAATATTGTTGATATAGGTAGTTGTTTGCCATTTGTGTTTGTCAAAGTGATTAATCAATGGTAGAAGTGCAAGTTAAGGCTGCGTACAACTGATTCTTGTGGTCCGACCCTTTCCGAAACCCGCGCATAGCGGAATCTTAATGTATCGGGCTGCCCTTTTTAATTCAATCTCGAATTAGTTGTAATTTAAAGCATCTTTTGAGGTAGGTTTTTTTTCTGTTATGATTATTATGGAACAAGAATGATATATCGTAACAATGTAGCTCTGATTTGTGAGCGTCTGTAACTAATCAAAAAAAATATAAGCTTCTGTAATTTATCAAGAAAATTATGAGCTTCTGTAAATATATGGTAGTTTTCTAAAGTATGGCTTTTAAGAATTTCAGCATCTTACAATGTCTATCACCGTAGTTAGGGTTGGTGAAGTAGGTAAAATAGGAGAAGTGATTCACCCAAACAGGTGAACCATGAAAACCCAATAGCTCTCGGTGTAGGCTGATCGGGGATATACACTGCTCAGATAACATTCTATGCATTTTATCACTTATAATCTTTCTGTTGTTGGCTGATTTTCCTTTTAAACGTGCACAATTAAAGTGTAATTACAAACTCTCGAGTAATTTTTGTTAATTAGTTGTGGTTCTGAAATCAAACACAGAAATATGACTAGTGATATATAAATTATAATCTTGCATTGAACCTTTAAAGCTATAAAATACCATATAGGCTGATTGAACCTTCAAAGCCAGAAAATCCAAATATTTAAGATTTCCTAAAGGCACTTTCCGAAGCCACGGGAATTGCAAGGATGTCTTTAGAAATTATGAAAAAATTTAAGAAAATACTTATAAAATTACACTCTAGGTTATGGATATATTTAATAAAATATGGATCTACGGGTCGAATCTGGATCGGATACGGATCTTAAATACAATATCCATATCCAGATCCGATCCGTCAGAAACGGATCCGGATCGGATCCGGATCCGTCGGGTCCAAAGTTTGAAGATCCATATCCTATAAAACGGATCTGGATCCACCGGATTCGGACCGGGTCCAAGATCCACTGCCATATTTACCCACGTCCCACTGACTTGTTTCCTATCTGTTTTAACAAAAGCGTGTTATTTTCGAATTAAAGAATGACTTCTGTTTCACTTTATTACGGTAGTATTAACATTATTCGGTCTCTTAATTTTTTGTTTCTCGATTTCCATTATCGTCTATATTTTTTGGATTTCTATTATCACATTATTTCATTATTATCACGGTTCTTTTTTCTCAGAATTCTATATATTATTTTTTTATTAATTATCATATCTTCTTTATTATCGCATTTCCGTTTTAATCTGCTTTGAAATGCTTTTCTTGAGCCGAGACAGTCTATCTACTTTCATAAGGTAGGAATAAGATATGCGTACACTCTATCTTTACCTGATCAATAAGGTATGCGTACACTCTATCTTTACCTGACTCGTCTATAGAAGTATGTTATTATTGTTGTTTTCGTTAGGTGGACTTTCAATTTTAGAAATTGTAAATTCAAAGAAAAATAAATAGATAGTTAACTAAATAATTGAATGGATAATTATTAAAAAGAGAAGTTGGTAGTTCATCTTCATTCTAGTTTTGTCAAATATAATATAGAATCGGTTTTCCAACTAACCTAACTTTTTGATAACAAAAAATAAAAGAAATGGAATTCTTTTTCTTCCAAAATCAAAATTTCCTAATGCTTCATAATTTCAATGCAATTATATTTGGTAAATGTTCTATCATAAAAGATAGGTATTTTATAATAACTCAATGTGTTTAATTTGTTCTGAAATGGTGAGAAAATTAACTTGCCGAATATTGTTCATAGTAAAAGTATGTACACAAAAACTTTTTGAAAATAGCACAATAAATATGTATAAGGTAAGAAAGTTAACATAAAAGGTTACTCCTAATATCTTAGATCAATCTAAAGAAATATGTTACTTGATTGTATTCATCAATAATGTACAATATATGTAGTACAAGAATATCTAAACTAGATAACTAATCAATCTAATTATAATAGAAAATATAATTCTACCTAAAATAGAAGACCAAATTACAACATGAATATAATTCTACCTAAATTAAGAGATATACAATTAATGAAAGAATATTCGAGAAATATTCTATTACACCCCCGCAGTCGAAGCGGGAGGTTCACGAACACTGAGACTGACTCAAAAATCATCAAATAGTATGCGCGGAAGTCCTTTGGTGAAGATGTCGACAATCTGATATCTGGAAGGAACATGAAGGACGCGAACTTGACCACGAGCCACTATTTCGCGAACGAAATGAATGTCCATCTCAATGTGTTTAGTGCGTTGATGTTGGACGGGATTGCCGGAAAGATATATCGCAGTAGACCAGTGTTGCCTTTTGAATCGGGCAGTGAAGCTCAAGTAGAAGGTTACGGATCCAACAAGACTCAGAGACGACGTTGGCGACACATATGTACTCTACTTCGGCACTGGATTGGGATATTGTAGATTGCCTTTTGGAAGACCAAGATAATAGGTTATCTATGAGGAAAACGCAGTAACCAGACGTGGAGCGTCGGGTGTCAGGACATCCACCCCAGTCAGCATTAGAATAAGCAGCGAGACCAGTGAACGAGGACCTGTATAGATGTAATTCGAAGTGAAGTGTACCTTGGACAAATCGTAAAATACGTTTGAGGGCATGCATGTGCGCTTCTGTCGATTGTGCATGTGTAGGCAGATTTGTTGCACGGCATAGGATATGTCAGGTCTTGTGAATGTGAGGTAATGCAGGGCCCCAGTCAGGCTACGATAGTAAGTCGGGTCGAAATATGGGGGGCCGGAATCAGCGTTGATCTTGGAATTGGTCTCTATTGGCGTGTAGGGTGGTTTGCAAGATGTCATACCTGCACGGTCAATGATCTCTTCGACGTACTTTTTCTGACACAGAAATAGGCCATCAGAATGTCAAGTGACAGAGATTTCCAAAAGAAATAACTCAGGGGGCCCAGATCCTTCATAGCGAACTCAGAGGAAATGAGAGACATAATGGACCAGCGAAGAGCATCAGATGATGTGGTGAGGATGATGTCATCAACATATAATAATATGTAAGTCATGTTTGTACCCTTGTTGTAGATGAACAGGGAATGATCAGATCTGCTGTGTGAAAAAACGATAGAGGAGACATAATCAGTGAACCGCTGGTACCATGCTCGAGGAGCATGTTTCAGTCCATACAGTGATTTCTGCAACAGACACACATAATCTGGATGAATAGGATCTCTGAAACCCATAGGCTGATGCATATATACAATTTCATGAAGATCCTCATGTAAGAAGACATTCTTGACATCAAGCTGATGAATGGGCCAAGACTTGGATAAAGCAATGTTGAGGATGGTCCGGATGGTTGCGAGCTTTACGATCGGCCTGAACGTTTCATCACAGTCCACTCCCACATGTTGAGACCTGCCATCACCTATAAGACGAGCATTGTACCTCTCAAAAGAACTATCATATTTCTTTTTATGTCTAAAAATCCACATAGAATGAATAATGTTGACATCAGGTGGATGGGGTACTAGGTCCCACGTCTTATTATCAATAATAGCATTATATTCGTCAATAATTGCGGCTTTCCAATTAGGGTCGGATAAGACATCATTCGGATTTTGAGGGACAAGAGAAGGGACAACTGAAACGGATAGATTAAACAGTCGTTTAAGTTTATGAATTCCGTGCATGCCACATGTTTCTATGGTCTGAGAGCATGTCTCGGGACGCGGGATGAGAGGGGGTGTGACGCGGGACTGTCGGGAAGAGAATGAAGGGCAGGGGTGGCGGGACTGGCTGGTCGATGCTCAATTTGCCGAGAGGTTACTACGGAATCATCCTGAGGTGGGCTGTTTCAGGCCACCATCGGCAAAACCGGGTGGGCAGTGTGTCCCGGACTGTTCCAGGTGGAGGCGGTTGTCGGGATCTGGGACGACAGACTATGTAAATGATGAACTAGAAGAGGGTTCATGCCATCATCTAAGAAGTCGTAAGAATGTTGAGGTGGCGAGTATATAGAGGTAAAGGGAAATTGAGACTCATCAAATAGGACATGACGTAAAATAATAATTTCACGGCTCGACAAGTCATAGCACAAGTAACCACGATTATTGGCGGGGTAACCAAAAAACACACACGGGGAAGACCGGGGTTGGAGCTTGTGAGTGGTTGGATGGAGAGGCTTACAAAGACATCCAAAGATATGCAAGTGTTAGCAGGAGGAGTTCCTACGAAACAGAACTTGAGTGGGCGACCGTTGAGCTAGAGACTTGTTTGAGATTATGTTTAGAAGATAGGTGGCCATGTAGATTGTGTAATGCCAGAATTGAGGGGGAATTGAGGCGTGAGCAAGTATGGCACGAATTAGGTTGTTTAAGGTCCGAATTTTTTGTTCGGCTTTACCATTTTGGAATGAGGTGTGAGGGCAGGAAAAACCAAAGGTAAGACCATTTTTGGAGCAAAACTGTTTGAATTGATTATTATTGAATCCCATGCCATTGAAAATATTTAATGCTCTTTTCAAATTGTATTTTTACGAAAGCACTAAATGAAGAAAAAAAATAGGGTAGACCTGAGATTTATTGCCAATTGGAAAAGTTCATAGAAATTTGGAATAATCGTTCAAAAACAACACTTAATATCGATGGTCAGCCGTACTTAAAATAGGGGACGTCCATAAATCACTATGTATGATATCGAAAGGTAGTAAAGTACAATTTGTGGATGCAGAAAATAGCAATTTAACATGTTTCCCAAAAACATATGATTCACATATAGGAGTTCTAGAAATACGGTTGCAATTAATAAAATTATTTTTCCTAAGGGAGCGTAAAACAGAATTCCCGGATGTCCTAATCTAGAATACCATAAGGAAGACGAAAGAGCAGCAAAGGTTGATGGAACTGAGGCTGGATTGTTGACGGCGTTTGAAATAGGGTAGATCTCCGGTGATGTCACATCTCATTATTCGTCTCCATGTCGTAAAATCCTTCATAGAAAAACCAAAAGAATCAAAGTCAAGGGAAACATTATTATCAGTTGTGAAACATCGTACAAAGATTATATTTTTAATGAGTTTAGAGACACAGAGGACATTTTTTAAGATTAGTGGTGGATGTGGTGGGGATAAAGATGAATGAACAAAACCGCAAATGGGAATGCCTTGTCCACTACCAACAATAATATTTCGATTTAAATTACTCAAATTGGAATAATACGAGAGAGTACCTTGTGATGCCGTCATGTGAGATGTGACGCTTGTGTTCATAGACCAATTTTTGTTTGGAGAGTTGAGTGACATTCTGTTCATAGCTGCATCAATGTCTGTCGGTGCATAAGTTGAGGGTGGGGGCCTGTGTTGTGTAGGCCTGTTGTGGACGTGGGCCCAATATGCCAGGGTGGGCATGTCGGTTTTGAGGTGGAGTCCATGAGGATATCGGATACAGGCAATGAGGAGAGGCCCATAATGGTGGGGCCCACATGGCCACGACAGAGGCTACTGCCACTGCTGCGGTCGTTGCTGGTTGTTTCCGTCGCCGTTGTTGCCGGAATTTCATCCGTCGCGGCCCTTGCCGGACTACCTGCTCTGATGGTTGTTGTGGGTAGATGCGGGCTGTTGCGGATCCTCGGGCCGACGATTATAGTTGCCGGAGTTGGAGGCCATGTCATCGGTGGAGGGCCCGACGATGGTGGTGAGGACAACGTCGGCAATGATGGCTTAAGTGGTGATGCGCTTGATTTTTTGGGTTTCCTCAAGATTAAGCTTCGAACGGGACTCATAAAATGGAGGTAACAACGTGCATTGTTGAAGGATGGTGGCAACACCGTCATAGGATTCGTTCAAGCCTGCAATAAGTTGCATGACCAATCGTTGATTAGTGACTGGTGCGCCGACATTGAAGAGTTGGTAGGCAAACATCTTGAGTTCTTGACAATATGCATACACGTTTGGGAAATCGTCCTGATGAACGTCCTTGAACTGATTTTCAAGGTATAACGCTTGTTGAGTTTTGTTGTCGTGGAAATACTTTTCAAACGTTCCCACGTTTGGCGGGCAGTGACATTGGTCTAAATGATGATGTGCAACAGATCATTAGAGACTGTATCGTATATCCACTTAAGGACGGCTGCGTCCAAACGAGACCAGAGTGCATCATCAAAAGTCGAATAGGTCTGTGGACTTCGGTGTAAGATGGATGATTTGGTCGATAACTTCGTAAACACGATAATGGATCTTAAAAAACTTAGCCCACGAGGAGTATTGACCCTTTTCCATCTCAAGTGTGATAGGGATGAAGTTTTTGATGTTGTTTACTGCAAGTGCATGATGAAATTTGGTTTTGTCAGCCTTGGAAGATGAAATTTAGGAGGAGAAGGGAGAGAGAATGGCTAGAAAAAAATACTAAGGTTCCGTGGGGGTGGCGGCCGAGAGCTATGGTCGGTGGCGGTGGAGGTATTTTTAGGCTACTGATACCATAAAGAAATATGTTCCTTGATTGTATTCATCAATAATGTACAATATATATAGTAGTACAAGAATATCTAAACTATGTAACTAATCAACCTAATTACAATAGAAAATATAATTCTACCTAAAATAGAATACCTAATTACAATATGAATACAATTCTACCTAAATTAAGAGAGATACAATTAATGAAAGAATATTCGAAAAACATTCTATTACAATCGATACATCCGCTTATAAGATAAATAGCAATTGAGCATATATGCATTGAAAAACTTTCTATATATTTATTATCTAGAGATAAAGTCTTGCATAAAAATAATTTACTTTATGTCTTACACACGGAGACACTGGTTGATCCTACCGACATGTGCAAAGAAAGGTATATGTATAATTTTACTATTTTCGGCATTTAATTATTCAGATATTTATTGTGAAATGTGTTATACTTTAAAGAAATCACTTTTGTTAAGAAACCATTTTTCCTTTAATGTAAATTTTTAGCGTGAATTCAAATTTCAATATGATACTGAATATCGAGTAGGGAAACAAAAAAAGTTTATTACCGTAGTTTACGGGTTACAAAATAATTAATACTAGGTGAAATTTACACCCACACTCATGTCTTTCTTTATTAACATCTTCTTAATCTAATAATTCATATGAGTATGCTATTTACATGCATAAATGAAAAATGTCCAGCGCTAGCTGACCCCACATGCTGATTAATTATTGTATTACTTTAGAAATTAAGACCATGTGGATTGACATGTAAGCATTGCAGAACTTTTAGGAAGCATTACTTTTTAAGCTGCTCCACGTTGTTGCATGTAATTATAGAAAATCGACGACTTCTCTGTCTCCCCCTACCACTTTTCTCTATAATTTAATTTGGATCAATGATGTTTAATAATCAAGTCTAAAAGAAAGACCCACGAAAGAATATTGTTTTTAAAGAGTTTGCCACCATACTTTCGTGAAAGCACTATTTTCATGGTACTCTAAAAAGAAATATGCACATAATGATCATAGAATGACCATAATAGTATCTTACCCTGTCTAAACCATAAATAGATTCAAGTCACGTGGACTAGGCAGAATACTCGTGCATTTACTTTCTTTGTGAAGGGAAAAGTCTCGAAGGTGAAACCCCCCACCTGTACCAGAGGCCCCTTGGCCAGGTGAGATGTAAATCAAGGAATATGCGCGAGTGGCAGCCCTGCAAGAGAGAGGACCAACGGGACACGAACCTAGCAACAACCCTTGCAATATTTCAGCAAAGACTGTCACCACACGGATTCGAACCCGCGACGTCGGAGTGGTTGTACCCCAATCACCTTGCCACTTAACAACTCGCCTGTGCCCCTGGGTGCTCGTGCATTTACTTTCTAGTTGATGCTTGTAATCTATTCTCTGAGCTGGTAAATCAAATCCAAATATACGCTTATAGGCACCAGCAGACATCACAACTTTCTTATGCTGCAAACCGGCAACTCCCATTACAGCAGGCAGAAGAATGTCGGGTATGCAACTCTTTAGGCTTCCATGAATGTTCTCCATCTGTATCGGTCCACAAGACAACTGCATGATCACTACCACCAGTAACAAAACAGTCCTCCTCCCAAGGTATGAACACTATGTTGTTAATAATACCTTTGACATGGGACTTCTCCGCCAAGAATTTCACTCGCATATTCTGTTAATACACCAGGATATGAGAGCAGAGGAGAGATAAAACCTAAGAGTCCTTTGACACAACAGAGTATGCAAGACATACAATCAAACACGATATAAGCAAGCGCAAGGCTCGAAAGTATGTTATTTGTGATAATGGCAAAGACAAGAAAAACAATGCACCTATAGTCCATCGAGTTTAGGCTGGAGGAACGGCATATAAAAATATCAGGTTTACCTGATGGGTTTCCATGGTTTTTTATCTTCAGTGGAGGGAAGAGATCTCAAGATTTTTTCTATGTACTTGTATACTTGACAGAGGACATGGTACATCCCTATTGGATGTTTACTTTTTAACTAAAGTCTAAAAATCAAACATGCTGCTACATCTGTATTTTAAAACAAATTTTCGAAGCAAAATCGTGCAAGAGGAGAAAGACATAGATCCTTGAACCATATAGTAATCTCCAGACTTTCCTAAGATTTTAAATCATGATTTAACGCATGTTCAACAACAACAATATACCCAACGTAGTTCCACAAGTGGGGTCTGGGGAGGGTAGAGTGTACGCATACCTTATCCCTACCTTGGGAGAGGTACAGAGGTTGTCTCCGGTAGACCATAGACTCAGGATAAAGCAAAAACAAAGCAGATCACAAGGAAAAGGAACAGTAACTACAACAAAACAGTATGCTAAGTGGATAACAAGCGACAATAGATAGTATCAGAAATCGAAGGATAAGAAACTGCATGAAAAATAATAGGGTTACCAAGTAAGGAAGGAAAAGTGAGACAACAGTAGTTTTGAATCCTTGCCTGCTTTGAATCCACATCCACTTCACAGTCTAATAGTCCACTTAACAGCATTCCCAATACCAGGGACTTGTGTCATCCTTATTGAAGCATATATTCCGAGGTGTCTTGAAAGCAAACCCTCATTCATTAAACAAAGAAGATAACCAAGATTTTATGGTAGCAAACCCAAAAACTCCTAGGGGCCAACAATAGTTTTTTCTCATTTTTGTAGCCTTGCTGACTTGAACCCCCAAGCTCATGGCTGGAGGTGGCGAGCCCTCTCCATTAAGACTAAGATTTTATCAAGGGCTTATCAATAATGGTATAGTATGATAGACACCTTTTGTACATGTAAATACATATACACACACTCGTGCACACAAAACTGAAAAGCTACTATAACACAGAGACATTGAAGTTCATTATTCTAAAAAAAAATCAAGAAAAAGAAATTTGAAGGCTTTTGGGACAAAGCATTGATTTTGGAGATACCCCACGAACGAATTCTTCAGATATTTGATCAATAACCTTTAACATGTGTAAGATGACTAATATTTTATACAATAACCAACCCAAAAACTCCTAAAGACCAACATTGGGTTTCTCTCACTTTTCTCCCCTTGGTGACTCGAAGCCCCAACCTCACGAGTTGAGTCCTTCCACTAAGACTAAGACTTTAACAGTCAAGTTCTCAAGAATCACAAAGTGGTATACAGCAGCGGCAGAGCCAGAATTTTCACTAAGGGGATTCAACATCTAACACATATACATAAAAAGATAATTTCGATCCTGTATATACACAACAAATTCCATACCCTAGTTCCGCCCATGTGACAGAGAAAACATTAAATATTAGTAACCATAGACAAAACAATAAAGTAGATCATTCAAACAAAAAAAAAAAAAAAAAAAAAAGGGGGGGGGGGGGGGGGGGTGAATTAGAGACGGGACAAAGCGGTCCCCATAGTAAGCCAAGTAGGAAACTTAAAGCTTTAACCAACCCAAAAACTCCTAAGGACCAACATTTTTCTCCCCTTGGTGACTCGAAGTTCCAACCTCACAGGTTGAGTCCTTTCACTAAGACTAAGACTTTAACCATCAAGTTCTCAAGAATCGCGAAGTGGTGAGCCAGAATTTTCACTAAAGTGAATTCAAAACATAAAGAAGTAAAACATGTTGGGTATTGATATTGGTGAATGGGAAATAGTGGAAAGAAAAGTGGGAGTTCCCTCTTGCTTTATAAAATAAGCATTTGTCCCACATCGGTAGTGGAAAGAAAAGTTCTTCTACTTATAAGTAGAAGTATTCCTTCTTGTCGCTAAAGGGTTAAGAAGAGGGTCTCCCCTCGCGCCGTCGTTGTCGCTCGGCTCGGCTCGGCTTCGGCTTGATTGATAATCTTTTTGGACCAAATTTTCTTTAATTTTTAATTATTATTTAATTAAATTAATTAACTTATCCAATCCTACCCGTTAGTGACCCAGATCCGCTTGTCTGACCCGCGACCCGTTTTCTTTACCACATTTAAATTTCCCACCAGTTTTTAGTGGCTGTTCAGAAGGATTGCAAACCTTCAGAAACAGTACTTCCATGGCTATAAATTCGTTTGATTCCTCAGAATTTTACTTACGAATTTTCTGAACAACACAAACTTCTTCTTCTTCTGCACAAATAAATTTTGTGTGATATACTGCCGTTGAGTGGTTCGACGCTACCTGAATTTGGAGTACTACTATTCTGGTAAGATAATCGTTCTATCCTGGGAGGGGATATTCCATCAACCTCGAGTACTGTGAGGGGAATAATTTCCTTAAGGACACACTTTGAACTAAGTGGGCTCGATTATATTCGAAAAATTATTCTTATTTTTCAACACTGATTCTGTTTATTTTCAGATATTAGTATTTACTGATTTTTTGGAATACAGATTAATAACAATGTTAAGGAAATTATATTGTTAGATTAATCTGTATTCTGTTTTGGAGACTAAAACCTGTGTGGTTTTCTACTCCGTATGAAAGTTCATATTCTGACTTGAAAACATAAAAATTTCATTGGAATATAAAGTTCATGCTTGTACAACGATTTGAAGAACATAAAAACTTCATCGTTGCTGTATTCTGGTTTGGAGATTAGAACTTGTGTAGTTTTCTACTCCATATGAATATTAGTATCCTGACTCGAAGATATAAAAACTTCGTTGGAATACTAAAGTTTCATGATTATACTGCGATTTGAAGAAATAAAATCTTCATCGTTTAAGTCTGTGATTGAATTGCGATTCTGGTTTTATTAACTAAAACAGTTTGTCAACTATTCTGTGACAGACGAATAATGGCAATTGAGACCGGAACTACCTCTCGCAAATCCGCACCGCCGGTTACTACTCTACAACCCGTACCGCATTTGTGCCACCGGCCGAGTAACCTGCGAAGTTCACCGGTGCCAACTTTAAAGGATGGCGACAAAGAATGTTCTTTTGGCTTACCACCCTTGGTATGCAAAAGTTCACCAAATGAGGACCCTCCCGTACTGCCGCCGACATGCACGACAACCAACGAGTTCATGGTTACCGAGGCTTGGAAACAGATCGATTTTTTGTGCAAAGGCTACATTTTGAGTGCCTTAGAAGATGACTTGTACAACGTCTACGGTGCAGTAGAGACTTCCAAAGAACTATGGAGTGCACTTGAAAAGAAGTACAAAACTGAAGATGTTTGCTTGAAGAAGTTTGTGGTTGCCAAATTCCTAGACTACAAAATGGTGGATGGAAAACTGTTGGAACCCAAGTTCAAGAGCTTCAACTTATCTTCCATGACCTTATTCTTGAAGGTATGGTAGTAAATGAAGCATTCCAAGTGGGCATGCAATGATTGAGAAGTTGCCGCCCTCATGGAAAGATTTCAAGAATTATCTTAAGCACAAAAGAAAGGAAATGAAGTTGGAAGATCTTGTGATCCATCTCAAGATCGAGGAAGATAACAAAACCGCTGAGAAGAGGTACCGTAAGACTTCACCAATTGAGGGGGCAAACATCGTTGAAGATCTTTGCTCGAAAAAGAACAAGAAAAGGAAGAGGCCTACGGAAAGGAGAAGGATTCCAACAAGAAAAAATTCAAGGGCAAAATCGCTTTAATTGTGGGAAAGTGGCTACAAAGCCCCGATTGTCGTCTCCCGAAAAAGAACAAGGGAAAAGGACAAGCCAATATGGTGGAAAAGAATGATGATATGGATGATCCGTGTGCAATGCTATCGGAGTGCAATTTGGTTGGAAACCCAAAGGAGTGGTGGCTTGATTCTCGGTGCCACTCGACACGTTTGCGCTACAAAAGAAGCATTTGCAACCTATGCTCCCATTGGACCCGAAGAGGTACTATTTATGGGAAATACTTGCAATGACCAAGGTTGAAGGATATGGGAAGATACTTCGAAGATGACTTTAAGCAAGGTCCCGACTCTTAACAATGTTATGCACGTTCCAACAATTCGGAAGAATTTAGTTTCACCGGACTACTCGTCAAAAACGGGTTTAAGTGCGTGTTGGTTAGTGAGAAAATTGTAATAAGTAAGAATGATTTGTTCATAGGAAAGGGCTACCTCACCGAGGGCCTTTTCAAACTCAATGTAATGGTTGTTGACAGTATTAATGAAAATTCAGCTTCGTCTTACTTATTGGAGTCAAATGATTTATGGCATGTTCGTTTAGGACATGTCAACTACAAAACCTTGCGCAAATTGATTAATTTAGAAGTATTGCCTAAATTCGAGTGTAATAAATCTAAATGTGAAATCTGTGTTGAATCTAAGTTTGTTAAACATCCATATAAGTCTATTGATAGGAATTCATATCCTTTAGACTTAATTCACACAGATATATGTGATATGAAGTCAATACCATCTCACGGTGGGAAAAAGTATTTTATAACTTTTATTGACGATTGCACTTGATATTATTATGTGTATTTGCTTAATAGTAAGGATGAAGCAATTGATGCATTTAAGCAATACAAGAACGAAGTGGAAAATCAATTGAATAAAAAGATAAAAATGATTAGAAGTGATAGGGGTGGAGAGTACGAATCTCCTTTTGCGAGAGATATGTTTAGATTATGGAATTATTCATCAAACTACGCCCTTACACACCACAATCAAATGGAATTGCGGAAAGGAAAAACCGAACATTAAAGGAAATGATGAATGCCTTACTAATAAGTTCCGGTTTACCGCAAAGCTTGTGGGGGAAGCTATCCTTACAGCTAACCGAATACTCAACAGGGTGCCCCACAACAAAACACAATCTATTCCATATGAACTATGGAAAGGAAGAAAACCCAACTTGAAATATTTCAAAGTGTGGGGGTGTTTAGCAAAGGTCCAAGTTCCTTTGCCCAAAAGGGTAAAAATCGGACCAAAAACTGTGGATTGTGTTTTTATTGGCTATGCTACAAATAACAAAGCTTGTCGGGGTTTTTGGTTCACAAATCGGACAATCCCGAAATTCATGTCAATACGGTAATTGAATCAGATAATGCCGAATTCTTTGAAAACATTTATCCGTATAAAACTGAATGTGAGTCGTCAAGTGAAAGATCTAAACGACCGCGGGAAGAACCAAAGGAAATTACACCAAGTAAAAAGGATGCAAGGCATAGCAAACGTCAAAGGACATCTACTTCCTTTGGACCAGATTTTGTGACATTCTTGCTTGAAAATGAGCCTCAAACATTTAAAGCAGCGATGTCTTCTTCTGGATTCAACATTTTGGAAAAGGCAGTCAATAGTGAGATTGAATCAATTTTGAACAACCATACATGGGAATTGGTTGATCTTCCTCCTGGAAATAAACCTTTAGGATCAAAATGGATTTTTAAAAGGAAAATGAAAGCTGATGGCACTATTGACAAATATAAGGCAAGACTTGTGGTCAAAGGTTATAGACAAAAAGAAGGCCTTGATTACTTTGACACATACTCGCCGGTAACAAGAATAACATCTATTCGGGTGTTAGTGGCACTGGCGGCCGTATATGGTCTTGAAATCCATCAAATGGATGTCAAGACAGCTTTCTTAAATGGAGAATTGGAGTAAGAAATTTACATGGAACAACCTGAGGGCTTTGTGGTTCCTGGTAAAGAAAGGAAAGTGTGCAAACTTATTAAGTCACTTTATGGACTAAAACAAGCACCCAAACAATGGCATGCGAAATTTGACCAAACAATGTTGGCAAATGGATTTAAGATTAATGAGTGTGACAAATGTGTGTACATTAAAAATACTCCAAATCATGAAGTCATTATTTGTTTATATGTTGATGACATGTTGATAATGAGTAGAGATATTACCGATGTAAATGTTACGAAGCGTATGCTGGCTAGCAAATTTGATATGAAGGACTTAGGAGTTGCTGATTTGATCTTAGGCATCAGAATTCATAAAACTCCACAAGGTCTAGCATTATCGCAGTCTCATTATATTGAAAGAGTACTTGACAAGTTTAAGTATTTAAATTTCAATGTTGCAAAGACTCCAATTGATGTAAGTTTTGCACTTCAAAAGAATGAAGGTGAAAGTGACTCACAATTGGACTATGCACGAGTTTTGGGAAGTTTGATGTATATTATGAGTTGTACACGACCAGATATAGCATGTGCTATAAGCAAGCTGAGTCGATTCACGAGTAATCCCAATCAAACTCATTGGATGGCAATGAAACGAGTCTTGGGGTATTTAAAATACACTCAAACCTATGCTTTGCATTATAATAAATATCCCGCAGTAATTGAGGGATATAGTGATGCAAGCTGGATCTTAGGATCATTTGAAGTTAAATCCACGAGTGGATATATTTTCACCGTCCGTTGGTGGAGGAGCGATGTCTTGGAAATCATCAAAACGTATACATGCATCGCCCGCTCTACAATGGAATCGAATTTATAGCTTTAGACAAGGCGGTGAAGAAGAAAGCCGAATGGCTCCGGAATTTCTTAGAAGATATTCCATTCTCGGCCCAAACCTTTGGCTCCTATATGTATACATTGTGACGATCAAAGCAATAGGTAGGGCGGGGAGCGTAATGTACAACGGAAAATCTCGTCACATACGACGAAGACACTATACCATTAGACAACTCCTCTCTAGTGGCGTTATCACGATTGACTATGTAAAGTCAAGAGATAACGTGGCGGATCCGCTTACAAAAGGCTTATCTAGAGAGGGAGTTAGTAGATCATCAATGGGAATGGGGTTAAGGCCGAGGACAAGTCATCATGACGGTAACTCTACCTAGCGGATGGAGATCCCAAGAGCTAGGTTCAAGGAGATCAAACAAAGTTGTGACTGACGGTTCAACATTGTCAAATAACTCAACCCATTCTCGGATGAAGACAATGTTCGAGAAATAAGGATAAAACCTTATGGCTTGTTAATGAGTTAATAAAGCATTAAGGTTCTTTAATGATTATCTAAATCTGGCAGTGTATGACCAGATAATGTGGCTATAGGACCACATGTTTAGAAATCACCTATGTGAGTGTTAAGTGTAAGCCGCTTTAAAGGGAAATGACAGTGTAAGCCGCTTTAAAGGGGAATGACAGTGTAAGCCGCTTTAAAGGGGAATGACAGTGTAAGCCGCTTTAAAGGGGAATGACAGTGAAGGCCCATTCTCTACGCACTCATGAAACCAGGAGGTGTTCATGGCTGAAACGAACACAACCGTGAGAACCATAAACGGTTGAGGGTTGATTGTGTGACTTATGTTGTCTAGGTATACAACAAAGTTCGACGGTTCAAAGATATCAAATCTACCGATTGATCGAGTATATCCGATATAAGTTCACTACGGAAAGTTCAAAGGGAAACCTACTTATCCAGATGCAGTCAATTCTCGCTTGTATATCACACTCGTCCGCGCATTCCTTTATCTTATAGCCATTCCCCATTCATGTGGGGGATTGTTGGGTATTGATATTGGTGAATGGGAAATAGTGGAAAGAAAAGTGGGAGTTCCCTCTTGCTTTATAAAATAAGCATTTGTCCCACATCGGTAGTGGAAAGAAAAATTCTTCTACTTATAAGTAGAAGTACTCCTTCTTGTCGCTAAAGGGTTAAGAAGAGGGTCTCCCCTTGCGCCGTCGTCGTCGCTCGGCTTCGGCTTCGGATTCGGATTCGGTCAAATGATCTGATTGATTGATAATCTTTTTGGACCAAATTTTCTTTAATTTTTAATTATTATTTAATTAAATTAATTAACTTATCCAATCCTACCCGTTAGTGACCCCGGATCCGCTTGTCTGACCCGCGACCCATTTTCTTTACCACATTTAAATTTCCCATCAGTTTTTAGTGGCTGTTCAGAAGGGTTGCAAACATTCAGAAACAGTACTTCCATGGCTATAAATTCGTTTGATTCCTCAGAATTTTACTTACGAATTTTCTGAACAACACAAACTTCTTCTTCTTCTACACAAATAAATTCTGTGTGATATACTGCCGTTGAGTGGTTCGACGCTACCTGAATTTGGAGTACTACTATTCTGGTAAGATAATCGTTCTATCTTGGGAGGGGATATTCCATCAACCTCAAGTGCTGTGAGGGGAATAATTTCCTTAAGGACACACTTTGAACTAAGTGGGCTCGATTATATTCTGAAAAATTATTCTTATTTTTCAACACTGATTCTGTTTATTTTCAGATATTAGTATTTACTGATTTTTTGGAATACAGATTAATAACAAAACATACAAAGGGATTCAATATCTAATACATATACATAAAAGATAATTTCGAATGTAATTTTTCGACTAAGGGTTGGTGCCCTAGCTCCACCCATGTGACAGAGATAACCTTAAATATTAGTATCCACAGACAAAACAGTAAAGCTGATCATTCAAACAACAACAAAAAAAAAAGGTTGGGGGCGGGTTATGAAGATAGGGATGAGGAATCAATTGCGCAGAACTATGCACTTGTGGCAAGATCGGGGAGGGGGGCAAGTAGGAAACTTTATTCTTTAATTTTCATCCATTATTAAAGTTGAAAAAAGAACATTAATAGAAGCTTTGTTGGTTCCAAAAAAGATTACCTTAGAAGTATAAAAAGAGATACTTCTGCGAAAGAATTCGACTTCCTTAGTACGTTGTTCAACGAGATCCAACAGTGCTTCTTCTTCCCACGTTGTTTTCCCCATTTCTTTGTCTTTGGTTTTCCAGTAAGTTCAAGTTTCGAGGATACCCGCTTTAAGTGTTGTAGTGGGGTGTGATTGTGTACGGGATTAGCAACATTTACTAATAAAAGTATAGTAGTAATTAATCATATGTACAGGTCAGATAAACAAAAGATATATGGTATACAAATAACGCATGCTCATACACTTCTATTGATTTGGATACAATCTTAATAAACGTTTTAGCCACAATTTGAAGCGAAAAAATTAACACATTTCAAATATAATATATACGTCTTAATTTAAAATAAGTTTTACTTCTCCGTTTAAAATTAAGATAAATACTTCAAAGTTTATAGTAAAAAGTTCTTACTAGAGATAAAAATGAAATATCATTGTAAAATGTCACATTTTTACCATATCGTCTTTTCTCACCCTTTTGTGTTACTACAAAAATGAGACATGTCAATTTTCAATTTTTTTATTAAAGGTTTAATATTCCGTCAGCCCTTTAAACTTGTTAGTGTATTTTATTAAGACATTCAAACTAAATTCTTTTTAATTGAACACATCAATTCCGAATAAAGTATTTCAATTTGATATTTGTGGATCAAATTTTGAAATTACTTTTGCTTGTGTTCTTATTCGGCTATTAGGTCGTAAATGCCTATTCTACTTGACGTTGATGAATACAATTAAAGAATATTGGTATAAGCTGCATTCTACTATATCGTAAATGCTCATTCTACTTATGTTGTGTGTACAATTAAAGATTGACATAAAACGCATTCTACTTGACAATGATGCATACAATTAAAGAAGATCTGCATAAACCACATTCTACTTGACATTCAACAACAACATACCCAGTAAATCCACAATGTAAGGTCTAGGGAGGGTAGAGTGTACAAAGACATTACCTCTACCTTGTAGGCAGAGCGGTTGTTTCCGAAAGACTCTCAACCCAAGACAAAGCATAAACACAAGCAAAGCAAGAGAAACAGTCAGATCCATATAAGAAATTTAAAACAATATGAAAATGATGATATCAAAAGCGAATAAGTCATACTAGCGCATTCTGAAAAAAAAATTAGTAACTAACGTAGGTGCATAAGATAAACAAAGTACACTAAAGAACATACATCAACATAAATCAAAGGACATGAGACTATAAAATAATATTTGTGTTTACTAGTATAATAAGCTAAGCAGGATTACAATAATAACACTACAACTATCAGTGTGTAAGTGTAAGTATGACTACGCTCGACTACCTACTACCCTAATTTGTATCCTCAACATCCCCGTATCTAAGGTCATGCCCTCATTAAGTTGCACATGCGTCATATCCCGTCTAATCACTCCCAATACTTATTCGGTCTACCCCTACCCTCTTGAACCCGTCCATAGCCAACCTCTAAAACATTCGCACTGGGTCATTTGTGTCTCTCATCTACACATGCCTGAACCATCTTAACCTCACTTCCCGCATCTTATCCTCCACCGAGATCACTCTCACTCTGTCTCGTATATCATTATTTCTAATCATAACCCTCATTGTATGCCCACACATCCATCTCAACATTCTCATCTCCGCAACTTTTATCTTTTGGATGTGCGAAGTCTTGACTGGTCGTCTGCTGCTATTGATATGTCCGCTCCCATTGACTCTTTTTGAGGCCTTTCAGAAAAGATAGACACAAGGAACGAGGATTGCCAAAACTATGATGAGACATTCAGTCCAGTTATCAAGATGGCATCAAGGGTGTGTTGGGGAGGCCAGGGAAGATGAATTGGATCGAGAGGTCAGCGAAAGTCCCTCCAACTCAATCAATATCAACAAGATGCCCAGCAAGCCACCCCAACCCTACCGCCAAAGCTTGACTTTACTAACACTCCACCCCATACAATATTGCTGATCTAACAAACACCCTATAAAACTTGTCTTTTAAGTTTTGATAACACATTTTTATCGCCCCATATAACATAGTCGGTCTAACAAACACCCTATAGAACTTGTCTTTTAAGTAAATACATTTTTATCGCACGAGACGGTCTAACAAACACCCTATAGAACTTATCTTTTAATTACTTATCTTTTAAGTAAATACATTTTTATCGCACAAGACTCCAAAAGCGCCAAAACTTTGAACTTTTGGAGTTGAATTGTCTAATTGAAAGAAGCTTAAGGGGAATATCCTGACAGGATTGGCTATGTACAACCTTTATTAAATTCCGAATAATATAGAAAATCACACTTTTCAAACGTAGGTAAATTTCATGATCTTCAAAACTCGTGGGTTTGAATTATGGACATCAGAAAAAGAGATTTAATAAAGTTCTAAAGAGAAGGGGCCCAAAAGAGACAAATGTAAGTCTTTAACTTGAATTAGGTAGGGTCTCGGCCACTTGAGGCGACCTTAGGTGGACGCCCCTCCCAAGTGCAATGGAGGTCACTAACCTAGGCAATCGGCCTTCATAATCACCCATTGACCCCGTCCAAGCAAGTATATTTATAGTTGTTCCTTCCCATTATTTTATACTGGTACAGATCCTTGTATCTCCTTGCCTCGGCCGATGTGGGACAAATTCCCTCACTCAGCTTTTCCATATTTGCTCTCTTTCTGAAATAATTTTGTAGATATAGCTTCTACCCATTTTCATTTGTCGCAGCTATGTAAAACATCAGAAAGTTACCATGTGGCATGTGCATTGATCGTCTCTTTTTTTTAAAATTATATAATTTATGAAAAACACTGTTCTAGTTTTGGTTTTAAAACAAATCAAATAAAAATGAGATTCTGCCAATAACAAAGAACATCATATGCTTGGAAAGCACTTTAACTAATAAGTCCAATGCCAAAAGATAAATTTATAAAATCTATACCAACGAGAGAAAACAACCCCTTCACGTATGAATTTCCTAACAATTACCTTAACTTTTAATTTCGTATCACTTATCCAACCAACAGCTACATTTTATTATCAATCTTCACTACCAAAAAATTCATCAAAACGCTATCCAATATGTTTTTCAAAAGATATTTTTTACTCACAATTAATACCAAAAAATAATTTTTAGAAAAATGACTTCCGTTATACCAATCCCACCTTATTAGGTAAAAAACTTCAGTATTTAGTTGCCAAAATCCTCAACAGTTGGTCAGTGACCGTTACTTGGAAATTTTAGTAACCCAGGGCAGAGGGGTCAATACACCTTTTAATAGATGCCTTAAACGATAGGCAATAAATAGAGCACCAGTATTTGGTCATTCTCCCTTCTCAGAAATGGCAACCTCTTCAATGAGAGAATCAAGCAAGGCTGTAAATTTATCCAGCAAGAGCAATTGCAATTAGACAGCAATGCACAAATGTACTTAAAAAATCTGAAAATTAAGTACCCTTCTCTTAGAAACTCCTGTGCTTGAACAAGAAAGCCTTTAAAATCCAATGCCCCAAGAAAGAATTCATACCTATGTTTGGAAGTCAATCACCCATCAATTTGGTAAACCTCTTCACAAAAAACAAGCACTATACTCCAACAATGCACAAGACCCAATACTCAATTTTCCATCAATAGCCTATCCCCCAAGCTCTTTATACTGTCCCCTTTTGTGCAATGTTAGCTCACCCTGATTGACCTCTGAGACAAATCTCAATGGCATCAGGCTCAACAGAGATGAACGAAAACACCCCACCATTAGCTGATGGACAGCAAAAACCCACTGAAGACGAAAAAAGTAGAACACCAAGACACTCGCGATGGACCAGGCAAGAAACGCTTGTTCTCATACAAGGAAAAAAGGTCGCCGAGGGAAGAGCTCATAGGGGGCGCAAAACCACTTCTATTTTTGGATCAGACAAGGCGGAACCCAAATGGGATTCGGTCTCCTCTTACTGCAGACAACATGGAGCAGACAGAGGATCTGTTCAATGCAGAAAACGCTGGAGCAACATGATCAGTGATTTCAAGAAAATTAAAGCATGGGAGTCACAGGCAAATGGAAGCAGCGAATCTTATTGGATGATGAGTAACGATCTAAGGCGAGAGAAAAGGCTGCCAGGTTCTTTTGACAGAGAAGTCTATGATGTCTTGGATGGGAAGGAACTCACAACAGACGCATACCAACTAGCTCTGGTAACAATAACCACAGATGATAAATATGACTATGGGATAGAAACAGTCGAAGAAGAGGAAGAGGAAGAGGAAGAGGAAGAGGATGACGATGTTTCTCATACAGGAGAATATATCATGGCAGATGATGTTCTGCATCCAGCCATGGAGGAAATTGGAAGCAACCCACTGAAGGAAGGTATCGTCAAAGATAAAAAAGCTAAGTCCATTCCCTCTCCAACGCCTATATCAGGTAAATTGTCCTTCAAAACTTGCTTTGCTCTCAACCAGAACTTCAGTACAGAATTTAGTTGACTTTTATCATCAGAACTTATCTGAGATTGTTGGACAACAACTTTCATGATGACAATTGCCCTGTTATTATGTCATGGTTAGCACAATCTTTTCGTAATTCTTTTATTTAATCTGTAGCACAATTCTGGATTTATAATGTTGGAGGAACTTTTTATTCTATAGAACAATATTTATGTCCTATTAATATTTTGGAGGTACTAATTCTATCCTGGTGGCATAAATATTTGCTGACAACTCTATGACCTTCATACAAAAGAGCAATATCAAAATTAACTAACCAATAAAACCACCCAGCAATTCAAAGCTTGACTTCAAGCAGTCCTCTCTCACACAGAATTCTGTCCCAAATCTTTTTTCTTACTTGATTTGTAACAGCCAAAGTACAGTTTGCATTTTAACAAATATTCGGTTAAAATAACCATAGTTCCAGTAAGCTAGATAGCATGAGTGGTACAAATAAAGGATCAGAAACTTAAATAAAAGAAATCAATTGACCATTTTTCAGATAACTCTAATTTAATAGCACATTTCAAAGTGCCGCCATTTAAATTAACTTATTAATAACAGATTTAGTTAAATGCTACACAAAAGATTGGAACAGTAAAGTACAATCCTCTGTATTGTTCTCAGGTACAGCTGAAGGAGAACAGCCTGGATCAGATTTCTGGAATAACCCCGTGTTTCAGAGCGGAGTGAAGAGAAGAAGACAATCAGCAGATGGTTGTGCTGATAGCAGTCTGGGATATAAACTGCTGAAAACTCTGGAGCGAAACACCAATATGCTTCATGCACAACTTGATGCTCAAATGGAAAATCGTCAAGTGGACAGGGAGCAGCAGAAGGAACACACTGATAGCTTAATTGCTGCTCTTAACAAGGTAGCTGATGCACTAGCAAGAGTTGCTGATAAGATGTAGTGGACTACTAGAAATCCTAATATAATGACAATTTAATAGTAGGTTTTGATTTACTTATCAATTATCATTGTTCTTGACAGTATAAGATTTTATTTACATCTGCATGCGACTACGAATGACGGTCTATTCTGTGATGAATTTAACTAGCACCAGTCTATCTGAAAAACTTTGATGATAATTGGACATAAGAAAGCAAACACTTAGAAAGAGAACTAAGTGTACTTCTTTCCTTTTTTTCTTTTTTTGGGTTGTACTAGAAATAAATAAGATGAAAGATATTCCAAAAGAAAGGTTAAGTGGTCCTCAATTAGACCATTAGAAACTCAACGACGAGTATCTATTTCTTAAAATTAAAACACAAGGGGAGAGGCTATGTTGAAAAGCTTCACTAGAGAATTCACAGGTTCAACCTCATCTCTAAACTGGATTGCTAGATAATGAATTCTACTCCCTCTTCTCCAATTTATATGTCATTATCTCCAGTTTTTATACACATGCTTAACACCATTCCACTAACAATACTATCATACAGTTTTCATGACTTTAAGAAATCAAATTCTCTTAACTGTTCAATTCTCAACTTTGATGTAATGTTTTCTATCAAACTAATTTTCAAAGCATTATTTTATAATTTTTTCACTTTCACTAATATAATACCTAAGTCAATTAATAATATGCTCTTGATGTTCCCAATGCACTTGGAATGAAAATAGAAGCATTTAGAAATTGAAGGAAAGGATTTCACAACAATCAAGCATTATTTGAGGGGGAAATGTGGCAGAGCTGCTGGCAGAAAACCGCAACAGTTTAGGACGAAACCAAATGAATCAAAGCCACCAAATGATGACTAAATTTACATTTCATGATATATTAATAATATCGACAAAAATTTTCCAAGTCAGAGGCAGAATTTAGATACATTGTAAACTATTATACAAGTTAGAAACTGAGGAGTGAGATAACATATTCATAATAAACACTCGATGTACTTCCTAATATATAACCAGCAGCGAAGAAACATGGCCAAACAAATGAGTTCTCACTTGCCTTTCAATCCTAAGCAGGAACAGCCTCAATAAGCTTTGCGAAGTAAAATTGTGTGCCAATCAAGCCTCTCTTCCTAATCTTCCACCCAGCTTTTTGCAGTGCCTTCTCCACATCAGCCTCTGCATGTAGATAAGCTCGTGTAGCCTTTGAAGGCCCAGGGAACAACTCTCCGATTCTTTTTAACAAATCATAATAGAATGTCTTCGGGGCGAAGCTCAGGATCAAACGATTCTCAGCCAATGATGCAAGATGAGCAATCATACCATCAGCCTTACTTTGTGGGTAATGTATCATAACATCTAAGCAGACCACAGTGTCATACTTCCCATCCAAACTCTCCAAGTCCTTCACTTCAAATTTTGGCATTACCAGTGCCGGGGACTGGTCATCCTTAGCCTTGAACAACTCCTCTTGCGCCTTCATTAAGATTAAGAGTATTGTTCAGTTCTCAACTCCACAAAAGCCATTATCCTAATAACAATTACACTTCTAAAATAAGTTTCTTTCTTTAAGACTAATCAAAGCTCGTCTTAAAATCCAAGATATACTCCAAAGGATAATACAAAAGCTGCAGGTGAAAAGAAAAGGTACGAGCTAAGATATTGCATTTCCCACACTGTAATTTAGTTTGTTCAATCTAAGAGAAGCATAAATAAATTTCTTACTCCACCACTACTCAAAAGGTGATGCAACAGCATAGGCAGATCCAACTATCTGGACCTTCGACTCAAAGTACTTCTATGGTCTAATTTATGTAGCACACTTTCCTTTTTAGTCTGTATCAATGTCACCTCTTTATATTTAGAAGCAATTCAATTTTAAACTTTCCACTTTACTTGTTTTAGACTACAAGTTCAAAAGGTTTTTCTTTCCCTCTTAAACTTGATACCCAGTCAAACTATACAATGGAGATGGTTTATTTTAAATATATATGAACATTTTCTTAAGATTATTACTTATAATAAAGCCAGCTATGAGGAATAGTGGCTACAGCAATAGTCTAACCACGGAAGTGGATTCAGAATTTGAAATTTATGAGTTCCACAAGGACCTCAAGTTATTAATATAATAATAATCATTAGGTTCACAGTGAAATATTTATAAATGTTTAGTAGATTTTTCTCTCTCTATATATATATAACGCGGGTATGGGCAAAAGCTACTGGGTTCACTGAACCCGTTACCGGGCTTCTAAATCCACCACTACACCACAGATGTAAAATTTTGAATCTGCAACAAGACTAGATCGTTATCGAACAACTAAACTCCAAAAAAATACTATTCGACAAAGATTACCTGTTTTTGGGCTTCAGCAACCATGGAAGCTGAAATATCACTAGCTGACACAACAGCACCTTCTTTGGCTAACGGAATTGATAAACACCCGGTCCCACAACCAGCATCGCATATAGTAACTCCCTGTAGAGATCCCTCTTCCGTCAACATTTTCATCACATTCTCAACAGTTTTCGAATGTCCCAATCTTATATCCAACTGCACTTTATTCACATCATCCGTATCACCATATATCTTCTTCCACCTCTGAAACCCATTATTGTTGAAATACTCTCTCACAACCTCCTTGTCACCGCCGCCGACCTCCTCCGCCTGAAGCTGCCGCCGACGCTCAGGATCGGCAATAGAGAGAATAGCGGCGAGTGCCGCTACGGAACTACCGCCGAGTACGGCAAGAGTTGTTCCGTCTAATGGAGCGGTGACGGCGGAGATGTCGGTGGCGGTGGAGAGCGGTGGAATGGCGGAGATGGTGAAGTTCCGGCGAGTGTTTGGCTTTGTGCATTTAGGATGATGGGTTGAGTTAGTGTTTAAGGCGAAGTTAACCGGAGAAAATAGTGGTGAAGAGAAAGCCATAATAAGTGAGTGAGCTAAATTTCCTCCTGGTCGGAAGGTGAGTTGAGTCTAATAGAAATAGTGTGTAATCTCGCGGGATAAGGATAGGATTCGTTGCCATTCGTTCTCGTTGGGTCCCGCGATCAGCATATTCAACCTTGTAACAGTATTAAAGTAAATATACTTAATAGGGGTTTTGGTTGGAAACAAGTTATATCGAAATTAGTTCTTATAGGTTATAACGATAAAAATAAAATTATAATCAAATTAATTATATCGTAATTTTATTCCAATCAAATATGGAATAAAGTCATCTTAAATTTAATTCTAAAATTAAATATCCTTTATCATTCGTACCAAACAAGCCCTTAGAATTTAAATTATATTTATCGTTTCTAAACAAACTTCTTATACTATCATGTTATTAAAAAAAAGTCGATAGTACATTTATAATTTTAAAATAAAATATTTTAGATGCTATAATATATAAAGCTATAAAAGTGACATGATTTTGTGAATTCTTTTTAAATAATTTAAACTCCATAATATCATAGTAGGATTAGCTAAAGATTAGATAAAGTTGATGTAAATAGAACAAAGAGCTAAGGGATGGTTTGGATCACATACTAATTAGGTAGGAATTATAATATAGGGAATGATATACATTGCCTTGGTGACTAATATATGTAAATTCAGCTGCCTCTCCTCACATCAACGAAATGAAGCCTGTTTATTTTTACTATATGCTGACTTGCTTTTATGATGGAGTGTTATAGCAAGTTGAAGTTGTAACAAATGATTAGGCCAAAACTAAAGTCTTTATTCTGCAAAATTGATTAGCAGCTCGATTTATCGACTTGAAAGGGGCACATTTTGTTGACTGTTGTTCCTCTTTCTTTCAGATACTTGCTCATGTGCAATAACAGGTTCAGAGGCTGGAGCAATGCACTACACTGCACCGTTAACATTCTCGATATCTTCTTCTGTCAAATGCATCTTGCTTTTGTCTCGTCTAGGGTTTCTTCGTGTTTGATCTGGTTGCCCTCGCTGCAAAATAAACAAGATTTTAACCAAGATGACAATCACTATAGTCAATGCCACTGTCCATGGAAAGGCTCTTATCATAGGCGATCCGACATGAAGTCACATAATTGTGCCTAATATAGTACCTATACTATGATAACATGGGCGGAGCTAGAGACCAGCAACATTGGTCCAAACACTGTATTTATCTTAAATCCATTTAATAAATAGTACGAATTATTAATTTAGAACTCAGTAACTTAAAAGAGCTAGAATTCCCATAAGCTTCAAGTGACATGATTAAGCAGCCAAAGAACTAAACTTACTTCGGTCTTGGTTCCCATCATCTAATGCACCGAGCCTCCTCATTAGTTCAATGAACTCCGGTTTCTTCATGTATTCCTCTACAAATATGTGGTTGTTCTTCACAAAAACTAGCTCAAAGTCATACTGCATTTAACAAAAGAATGAAAACACACTGTCGAAACAAACCGAGAAGGCGAGAAACAACTGCATGGTATTCCTGAATGCTAACTATGATATGTCTTCCTAGGTGCAATCCTTTAGATATTAATAACTATGACTCGTTTGCAATACATAAATTATCTCCGCCTTACTAGAAGGTCTTGTGTAATGTGTAATATACTCCCTTATTTTGAGAGTCATAACTAGCATTAGAGTGCTCTCAATCAAGAAAAATGTCACCTAGTCAATATAATAGAGAACATACCATGATCCGATTTTAAGAAAGAGGATATAAGATCCCAAAATAAAGGAACTTATAACCCTGTGGTTTCCCGCTTTCATTTAAAGAAGAAGGGATCTATATAAAGTCAGAAAGCAAATGACCTGTTGGTTCGGAATATATCCAACTACATGCTAATTACCTCTTCAGCCAATGCCTTGAAGACGTGGAAAGGGACAATCCATTCAGGGCAATCAACAGCGTCCTACAACCCCAATATTAAGTGTTTAATTGTTGATAAGCAGAGAAGTCACATATATTCACACATATACGCAATCAAACGATATTCAATCAGGATCCTAACTTGGTTTTCAGAATTTAATAGGAGGGTGATAAGATCCCAAGCATAGTACATATAATCTTTATCAAGTCATGTTAAGACGGAATTCCTCACCACTTACAGTTCTTTCATACAGTTGCTTTACATACAAGTACAATTCCAGTGTACTTACGTCCCTATTGTCCGGGGCCTGCATTTCATGATGCAGACATTGATTTACAGGACGACGGATCTGCTCGTTAAGACTTCATCGTATCAGCTATTTGGTGAGCCCCACTTCCTTCGGGGCGTTGTCTTTAATTTTCAGTAGTCATGTCATGATAGACAGTCAGGTATGCTGGGGGCCTTGTCCCGATAGCAGTTCAGTATTTCAGACTCATGTCAGAGGTTTCACAGACTAGTATGTTATGTTATGTTTGGTATTCAGTTATGTTTAGACTTGGGCTACACTATCATGTTTTCAGACTATTTCTGCACTTATGTTTTAAAATAATATTTTCAGCATAATCATGACATCACATGTTTTATTTGGACAATTTATGTTTAACTTATATTCTACTTCAGTACATGTCCCATGTTGATTCAGCAAGTCATGTGGTTCGCTCGGTCACATGCAGTCAGGCATCGAGTGTCGTGTTACGTCCAGGCCCAGGTTCAGGCGTGACAGTAGCCTTCAGAAGTTCGATGAATAATATTTAATAGTGTTAAACTGCAGAACATCTAAATAATGGTTAAAACATCTTTCCACATTATAAGTGATCAAATAACAGACGGCATGTTTTCTATAAAGTCTTATAAATAGTTCAACAAAATACAAATAGCTTGCTGAAAGGAAACTCTGACTTGCAGCGGTAAGTGCAGAAAAAGCAACAAAAATATATTCATCCAGGATGAACTTACCGAACCATCGGCAATATCAATGCCAACATAATATCCAACATTTGCTTTATCCTATTTAATGAGATCACCGCCCTGGTGTAAACAGAAAGATATAGAAAATAAGATGCATGACTACTTGTTTCTTTCCACCTAGAAATTTTAACAGATAATTGGGGTATACAATATGCTAGAAGTACCTTCCCGCAAGCAAGATCAAGAACTGCATCCCCTCTTTTGGCATAGAGTTGAATCAAGACACTCTTGATCTAACACGCCAGATAACCTCATTAGCAATGAATTATGCAGAATAACCATGCCCACAGATAAATAAGACATACCCAATTGTTAAGTTTCTTTAAATGGATGATGGGACTTGCTTCACACTCTTCAAGAGTTTGGTTTGTCCTCGCACTGTAATGATCAGCCACCTTCCTGGCAAAGATTTTTGTGCTCTCATCTTCCAGAAAATCAGTGTCGCCTGACACCAGTTAAAAAAACTTCAAATCAAACCGCAATATAAAACCAGCTTCTGACTTCTTTTATCCAAAAGATTACAACTTCCTAAAGTTTTGCATCACAAGTTCAATTTTTAGTGCGTAAAACATTGCCCCTAGCAGTTAAACAGCTTCTTTTTTTAAACTAGTTAAAGAACTACCCTGCATATTAAATAAAATTGTGACATTACACCAATTGTAGCAAAATACTTTGGCAGCTAAAATAACAGCAAAGCATCATTCTTATTACTAATGCAAAAATGAACAAATACGATGTTTTCGTGTCTATGCAACAAATAGTAATAAAATCAAATGAGGTTTCTATTTAAAAGAAAAATATGAGAAAATTCTCGTATGGGTTATGCTTAAAAACTGTAAATTCACTAATTTTTTGGGTACTAATACAACAGTGAGAACAAAAATGATGTATCCATATCTATACAATTGATAGAGATTTGTTTTACAATAGAATATAAGAAAATCACCTTCAGGGTTGTGCTTCTACAGAAGTAAACTTTCTAACTTTTTTCATATGAAGGTGGTTTTCGAGCCAGCTTTCGCATGCCTCGACTATTCCACCGGGCACCTACTACCCGCTAGCACATGTACCGGGTAACTCTGCTTACCCAGGCTTGGAACTCTTAACTTTATTGGGTATTAATTCAACATTGTATAATTATGTTGTATCCAAATTATACCAAGAATTCTTGGTAAATAAAAATCAAGTCAGATATTTGTTAAAATTTATAACTAAGAAAAAGAAACTTCTGGGTAGAGTTAAAATAACAATAAAGACTCTAATTTTATTGGTATTACTATTAATGCAGCACTGAATAAATATATTGTATCCATATTATACCAAGAAAATATAATGTAAAAACAAGTTGGATTTCTGTCAAAGACAAAAGTCCCTGAATGGGCCCTATTTGGCGGGCTCCAATGCGAGTACTGGTTACCGGATGGGAAATAAAAAAGTAAAGAGAGAAAATTACCTTCTGGCTGGGTTGAGCTAAAATAACAGTAAAGACACTAACTTTATTGGGTATTAATGCAGCAATGAACAAATATGTTGTATGATTGTATTCATATTACGTAATAAGAATCAAGAATGGACAAATATGTTTTGTGTTAAAAGAAAAGGAGAAAATTACCTTGAGGGTTGTGCTTAAATTTGGATTGAGGAAGTCCAATAGAACTTGAAGATGGAGACTCTGAGTAACCTCGCTTCATGATTCAACAACACCTATCTTATTTTGATAAATCTGAGAAGTACAGGGGTCTAAAAAGAATTTTTTCTGAATTAACCATCTACAGGGACTGAAGGGGAAGCGTTTGATTTATGTTTATCTCAGGGAGATTGTATAGTTCATATAGGTCTTAACTATTTCAATGGTTTTTGTTAGGAAAAAAATTATGGGCAACTTTTTGTTTCAAATTAAAAGCCCTTTTGAGTTTTCCGTTTTCCCCTTTCTTTCTTTACTCTGTTTTTTACTTTTTTTCAACACAAAACACTTCAACTCGCTTTAGTTTTTTTTTTTTTTTTTTGACAATTTGGTTTAACTTTTATCAATACTTGTGTATGTAGTCAACAAAGTAGAGAGAAAAAAATTAAAATTGTTTTGAATTATGAAAAGGTATTTTTTTTTAGGTACATGCTAAAAGGGAAAGTGTGTTACCTAAATTGTGACGAGGGAGTAATTTCTTAATATTATTTATAAATTTTACGTATTTAGAATTAGCACCGGTAGAATAAGTATAATACTTCTCCGTCCCAATTTATATGAAGGTTGATCAATTTGGAGAGTCAAACAATTCATTTTTTACTACAATTTGCTCTAGCTTTTTTCATATTGTGAATTATTTATTATATAGACTTGTAGTAATTTTTATTTAGTTTTCAAATATGTAAATTTTATTATAAAATAATTGAATAATCTATGTTTGAAATTGAGTCACTTAAAAAGTTATTTGACTCTCCAAACTCAACAACTCTCGTATAAATTGGGACGGCGGAAGTAATAGACTTATTTGACTTCAAAAGTATAAACTATAAAGTAGTAACAATTACGTAGTAAGTAATTGAATGGATTGAAGTAGCGCCTCAATGTAACTACAGTTATACATGTTACGTGTTTTAGGTCGATCTACAATAGTCCTAGCCAATTCGATATAAGATAATTTAAACAGAACCAATCAGATTTTTCAACGAGCCTAATCTAGTTTGTATTTTAGAAAAACTGCGGACATGTTCTCGCTCTATAATTTGATCGTGTTATAGTTAGAAATATGTCAATTACACATTAGAGAATTGATGAAAATCGAGGCCAGTACTTTCTAACCAAGAAAAATAGGTGTACAAGATGATAATTGATGTGGTGGTATTTTGAGTTATTGTGAGCTAGGCCCTCATAGTATGGATGAAATATCACGTAGATTCACAAGCTATCCTTTAAAAAAAAAAAAAATACATTGAGACACAACGTATAACCGTATATATAAAAGTAAAATACATTTTTATTCGAATGTGATAGTGATATCAGATTGAGGTGAATTTTAAATACTAAATATACTTCATAATAACACGGGACAAATATCCAAAACTAGCATCGGGACGATGTCGAACCCTAGGATATTCAACCCAGCACACATCTTAAGGGACATAACATATCTTTGTTGCATCATTATCTTATTTGATAGGCATTAACAACCACATTATAGTACTAATCTGTTTTAAAAAAATGATTAAGTTCGAGCTCAGGACGATCAAACACATATAATATATTATTTTATGTATAATAAAGTATCAAACTGTTATTTTTTTAAAGTATAATTTATTTAATTGGAAATCATACTAAAATTCTAGAAACTCACAAATTGTAATAATATTTTTCTTTAAATATCATTAAAATATTTTAAAAGTGGTTTACAAATTAGCTGTAGAAAGGGGAATTGTTGTAGAATAGCTCTTAAATTTATTATAGTTCTGAAATTATTTCTGTAAAAAAACTCCAGCCATTTCCAGCTGTTTAAATGTCCCCTGAATACAACAATAATTATTTCCACCAAATATTTAATAAGTAGTGGAGTAGTAATATTATTATTTTGATCCAAATAAAACAAAACATTCAAGAGTGTATATAAAAAGAGAATAGTGGTGGGCAACCAAGAATGGAATTCTAGACAGTTTAAAATTCTTGAAGAAGGGAAAAAGGAGGAGCATTATTTTAGTGACAACCATGAAATATCGCAGCATTTGTCCAGCAATATTTGTGTCCTCCATTTTCGGTCCTCTCATAACATTAAACCCACCTTACTATTTTCATATTCTATCTCTTCCTGTTTTCTTAAAGATCACACATTTAATTTCCCATTTCCAAGAATCATTTTTTTTTTTGGAATCAAGAAATTGATTGTGGTCTGAAAAAGATGCAAGAAGGGAAGATGTTATTCGCCAGGCTCGACGATTCTCCCATTTTTCGTCAACAGGTAAAGAGTTTCAGAGCCTTTCTCATTATGTTTTTTTCCCCCCACTTGGTAATGCATTTGATTAGTTGATGAAATTAATATAACTTGCACCATTGATCCAGTAGTCACCGGAATATTCTATTTGAATGTTATCAGCTTAGCCTATTAATGGTAGCAACAAATCCAGTATGTTGCAGATGATAATAAATTATTTAGTGTTTTTTTGTATCTGCTAGGATTTGCACCTACCTCATTGACCACTAGGCCACACCTTAAATGCTATATTTGCAATTATTTCAATGCAGACACTTTGTTTTTTTTCTTCTTCTCCTTTTTATTTGTTATGAAATTTACTTTTTCCAAGTTATATGGTCTTAAAAGTGAAAGATAGTAAGTTGAGAACATGTACTTGTGGATTGAGCATTTTATTGGACAGTTTGTTTGGACTGTATTTGGGCTTTGAGGAACCTGGTTTGCCTGGAATAAACCTGAGACTGTGGGATAATTTGTGGTATAGCCCATGGTTAGATGATAGGTGTAGCCAACTCCTTCAATTGAATGATTCTACACATCTGTTTGATAATGATATGCCAACAGTTAACTGACATATAATCTAGGGTTACTATCTCTTATGATAACTAGATCTTACACGGTTACACCTCCGCAAAGTAAGTGTGCTCATACACAACTGGTCATGTAGGTATAAGGTATTCTATGTGATATATACAATGTGAGTGGTATTCATGTAACATTAGATGTACACATGCTCAGTATAATTTGCTTATAATTGTTGATGTTCTTTTACCATGAGTTGGGGTCCTTAAATTTTGTTCGTGGTGGTGGAACAGATCCAATCATTGGAGGAAAGTTCTGAGACTTTGAGGGACAAATGTCTAAAGTATTATAAAGGATGTCGAAAGTACACGTAAGTTTCTTCATCCTGCTCTATCAATTTTTTTCACCTTTGTTTTCTAAAACTATAACTGGAAAGGTTGTCAGAACTTAGCTGTCCATTTTAATCCATGTACTTGCAAGCTGTAATCTAGACTCTCATTAAACCATCCTCTCACAATATACTTCTTAAAACCTTAAGTCGCGGGATTCTCTTTTTTTCTGGGCTACACATATTTTGTATTAGTTGCCTAAATGAATCATTTGACAGTTGGCTTGAATCAGTTTCACATTTTTCAGCTATGAATAGTCTGTGTATTTCTTTCCTGCTTTATCTTTCGAACATTGATCTGAAATGACAGCAAAGGACAAGCTACTATACATCTGGAGGCTCTGCTTTGCCACTATGGTTCACTAAGTTATAGTATTTCTTGAAGTTCCTTGGCAATTATTTGTTGTTTCTTTCTGACTGTATTTTTTATGTCTTTAAACTGGCCGTTATAATGTAAAACATATCTGTATCTTCTACCTAGTGACCATAGAGGTTATTGCACCATTTTTGGGCTGTGCTTATGGAAGGAGTGTTAAGTATTCATACAAGCTTCATTTAAAGGATGTTACTGAAAAACAAAAAAAAATGTCAGTATCTCAACTAGTTCTGTCTAAATTTTATTTCCACGGTAATCCTAATATGCACTAGCATTTTGCTATGAGTTCATTTGTTCTTGTTTACTATATACAGAGAAGGGCTTGGAGAGGCATATGATAGAGACATTGCTTTTGCTAGTTCACTTGAAACCTTTGGAGGAGGGCGCAATGATCCCATTTCTGTTGCATTTGGAGGTTTCCAATTCTCTCTTTACCTTTTCAAATCAGATAGTTTGCTATTTAATGTTCTGTTTTTCTCTCTCCTCTAATTCTTTCTCCAGATGTTAAGGCCTCATCTTACAGCCACATACTAGCATATGATCCGTATCATGATTATCAAATATCTGGTGCAGTTTGGCTTCTCTTAAGTACCAAAGAGGGTAAAATACATAAGAAGTTATGGCACTCATCTAGGAATTAAGAAATAGTTTGGAATAAGGTGAAACTTCTATGAAATAGTCTTGTTTAATTTACACATTACTGCTGTTACATTTATAAAAAATAAATAAATTACACATTCCTGAAAATAATACAATATTGGAACATTCTCTGATAACATAATCAAAGGCACATAATACACAGATCCATTTGTGGGAGTGGCAATCAGTTTACGGCTAACTACCTAAGCAAAACATAGTTTGCTGGAAATAAACTTCATTAGATCATTGTCACATTTAAGAAAATGACAACAATTTAAGAAACATTAGTTAAAAAGATGACAATTCTTAAGTTTCTGCTGTTTTAAAAGGTTTAACTTTAGCAGAAAGATTCTACTGTCCAAGGATTACTGGAATTACATGTTTACCAAGTGAAGTTGAGTTTAGGAGCAAAAATGTTACTACCTCGGGAAAAAAGGGTAATAATTGCTAAACTTTAGAAGGTTAATGGCTAAGATTGGCATATTCAGCTGCACTTATTTAACTCAAGTGCATTCATTTACAATTTTCTCCTCTTTGAAAAAATCTCTCCTCTTTGAAAAAATCTCTCCTCTTTTCTTCTTTTTTTTTCCGTTTCCACATAAAGCAGCACTTATTTTCAACAAAGAATCAAGACAGTCTTACTTTCCCAATTATACTGATAAATGCAAGTTGCATTCATAGGCCCTGATATGGCCAAATTTGCTATCGCTCTGAGAGAAATCGGAACGTATAAGGAAGTTCTTCGATCACAGGTAGCAGTTTTCCCCCCATATCTGCACTTCAACTATTATGCTGTTTATGAAATTATTTGTGTTGTTGAGAGTCATTATATCTGCATGGATGTAATCCATAACCTAGTATTGGTCCACAAATTGTATTGTAGATAATGTGACCACCTAGTGTAAAAGTTTAAACTATTACATAGAGGACAATTCTATTTAATAGTTATTTTAACATGCCCTCTCACAGCAAGCATGATCTGTTACCATGTTGAATTGTGTGACTACCACTTAAGCTGTTAGAGGGGAGATACTTTTGTTTATTTAATGCTATCTTGACACATCTGATGAGTTCTTCTCAAGCCAACTTGAATTTAGGAGTATTATTTCTCTTCTAGACTTCCAAGTCTAATTAATTTTTTCATTTTTTTCATTTAATATCCTTGCCTTGTTGATTTCATTTGAATGACATCTTTTCTGTGTCTTGCTTAGGTAGAGCGTGTATTAAATGATCGATTACTGCATTTGGCAACCATTGATCTTCAAGATGTAAAGGTACACTCACCACTCTCACTTGTAATTCGTTTTGTAGAGCAAGTTTATGCAGATCTAGAAAATCTGGTCTTTTGGGTACTTCAAATAACTCTTACTTATGAAGCACATTTACTAGGATGTTTTCACTGCCCATTGGTGTAACTGTGTAAGTACTTTTCCCTATTTTGTCAATATATTTTTATTTTCATCTTCCTGGATGCGGATAGAGGAAGCATCCAAAAGAACAATAAAGTAATGAACCAAAATTGGTCAATCAAAATACTTTGTAGATGATCTGATATGTAAGCTAATAAACTTGCATAAACTTTATTTTCAGCAGTATGGATTTTTGTAGAACCTGTTCTACTGGGCTAAAGTGTAGGCTTGTCCACATTAATTATTATATGTTCTATTTATGAGAGAATGAAAAATAATAGAGTTAGGATTTCTTCAAAGTAAGCGTTGAATATACGCATATATGGGGGTGGTGTTTTAACCTCTGTTGCTTTAACCTGCCCAATGGTTGGTTGGTTGGGTGAGTGACAAAAATGGAGTCGTTATGATAGGCTGAGTTTCTAACGACCCATATATGATCTAACAAAACTCAATCTAGTCCACCCAATTGTCAACCATCTTTACATCAGAGTTATCCAAATGTATGTACATATCTCTCTTCTTGCTCCTTTTGTAGTTCAACCACTCGTAGTGTATTCTCAAAGATCTAACACATGCATTTTGATGTTATTGAATTTTCATTACTTTCAGGAAGCTCGGAAGCGTTTTGACAAAGCTAATGTTGCTTATGATCAGGTGGATACAATGTCTCTTTAGTCAAATCTTTTATCTGTCGTGTTTTGAGCTGCAGATTCTTGGATAATTACCCACTACAACAACAACAACAACAACAACATACCCAGTGTAATCTCACAAGTGGGGTCTGGGGAGGGTAGTCTATACGCAGACCTTACCCCTACCTTGTGCAGGTAGAGAGGCTGTTTTCGGTAGACCCTCAGCTCAAGTAAAGCTGGATAATTACCCATTCAAATTGAAAAATATACTGACTTGTAATGGAGTGACTTTCTGTTGAAATTGTACCTAATTGTTCTCTGTTTTTTAGTTGTACTTACTCTTTTAGAATGCCAGACTCAACTTAGAAATTCTAAATACCATTTCAAAAGGATAGGGAGGCTGTGATTAATAGAATATCAAATAAAAAAGTCGGGAATTACTAGTATTAGAAAGTTGAAAGCAATATATTTATGTATTTAATATGCTAATAATTCATCTCATCTTGTTTGCCAACGGATGCTTTTTTCTGTTCTCTGATTGGTCAGTATTCCTAAATCCTGTAATTTTAGTGACAACCTTGATTTTTCTTTATTTGGTTCTTTATTTTTTTGATAAAGGTAACAACTTGTATTCATATCCAAAAGCAGCAACTGAAAAGTGCTGAAAGGTTAATTACACGCTCATAAAAGGAGCCAAGAGGAAACTGTCAAAAGCTAGTCTAAAAACTAGTCAGGCTGTATCATTACAATTTGCCTATAAAATCTATCAAATCCCCTATATCCCCCAGTAAATTCTGTTTACACCAAAAATATAAGAGACTAAGACAATTCATCCTAAATTTATGGATGGAGTTGTTTTTGTCTTCAAAAAGTCTTAAGTTCCTCTCTTTCCAGGCTATCCACCAAATGCAAGCAGGGATTAGCTTCCACCAGTTCTCTTCTCCATTTCTGTTGCCTATCCCTTGCCAACTGTTGAGTAGTTCAAAAGTAGTTTTAGGCATGACCCAGCTAACACCAAGAATACTAAAGAACATGTACCACAGATTTGCAGTTGTCTTACAATGAGTGAAAAGGTGGTCGTTTGTTTCCACATCTAATCCACAAAGTAGACATCTTGAGCAAATCTGAAAACCTCTTCTTTGTAGCCTTTCATGTGTTAGGCATGCTTCCCTAACCACTAACCAAGCAAAGCAGGACACCTTTAGGGGTATCTTGATTTTATTTGGTTCTTTATTTTGATGTACTGTAAAATGATTGCTTTTATCATCCAGGTTCGAGAGAAGTTTTTGTCATTGAGAAAAAGTACTAGGATGGATATAGCTGCAGCCATTGAGGAGGTAACAAACATTGGTTCTTCTTAAAATCCATAAACACTATCATTTTATGTTGTTGATTGATCAGGTAGTTTCTATGGTAACCATTGTCTGGCAAAATCTAATTTGGTAGAGTCATTCCAGGAACTTTACAATGCAAGGTTGACCTTTGAGCAAGCCCGCTTTAATCTGGTGTGCACAATTCTTTGGCAGTCGGTATCAAATAGTGATGCAATTAAAAGCAATGTATTTAATTTTTGAAATATTTCATAAGTTCAGGTCGGTGCTCTTTCTGCTGTTGAGGCCAAAAAGAAGTATGAACTTTTGGAAGCTGTTGGCAGTATGATGGACTCTCATCTTCGGTATTTCAAACAGGTCCTTTACCTTTTTCTTTTTGAGTCGAAAGCAGGTTTTAAAGTGGCGAAATGTTATGCTTGTTGATATTAATGAGTGCATCATGCTGAATTTGAGATATTATGTGATGCACAGGGGTATGAACTTTTGCATCAAATGGAGCCGTATATTAACCAGGTTAAATGCTAGTTATGAAGCAATTTTTTTCTAAATATTTCCCTTTTCCCATGAGGACGTCCAACTTGCTTGAGGGAATGGCTGATAATGCTCTATCTTCATGAAATTGAATTGTTGGGTTCATTTCGTAAAACTAAATCTTTTATTTTCATTTTCAACTGGAATGGAAAATATTCCTTTTCATTTCTCTTTTTGGCATCTTTTAATAATTGTTACATATATTTTGAGAGGTTTTGAGGTCTGTGGTTCTGTTACAGGTCTTGGCTTATTCGCAAAAAGCTCGAGAAAGTTCCTTGTATGAGCAAGCAGCTCTCAATGAGAGGATGCAAGAGTACAAAAAGAAAATAGATCAAGAAAGGAGACGTTCGTTCAATGGGTCTCCAAATGGTGATGTCACACAACCTTTTTCCAGGAGTTCTCACAAACTTATAGAAGCCATCATGCAGTCTGCTGCTGAAGGAAAGGTATATCGTACAAACTATTAGCAAATAACATTCTCTTACTGCTTACAATATTCAGTATTCCTTTCAAAATTAAAAATATTACCTTTCATTTCTTTAGCTAAGATTTCAATAGTTTAGGTACAAACTATAAAACAAGGATACCTGTCAAAGCGTTCTTCTAATATAAGAGGTGACTGGAAGAGAAGATTCTTTGTTCTAGATAGCAGAGGAATGCTGTACTACTATCGAAAACAGTTGAGCAGACCGTCTGTAAGTCATTGAATTAGATGTTTGTCACAAGTTCTTCTAGCTATATAGTATATATGCTTGCTCAAATGTGGAGGATGCAGTTTCAGGGTTCTGCCAGCCCACTCCTTTCAAACAGATGTTCTTCCCCAGAACCAGGATCAGGACTTCTTAGTCGTTGGCTTTCTTCTCATTATCATGGAGGTGTACATGAGGAAAAAACTGTTGCACATCACACAGTGAACCTACTGACATCAACGATAAAAGCGGATGCAGATCAGTCCGATCTGAGATTTTGCTTCAGAATAATCTCACCAACAAAAAATTATACTTTGCAGGTAAAATCCTGAGGATCATCATAGACGTCTAATAAAAAATAACCTTTTAGTAAAGAAATATCTTTTGGCTATTCAGGCAGAGAGTGCCGCGGAGCAAATGGACTGGATAGAAAAAATAACAGGAGTTATTACTTCGTTGCTAAGTTCCCATACACCTGAAAGGGTAAACTACAAAATAAGTAGATAAGTCTTCCTTTCCTTCTTTTTGTTGTTATATCTGATAATATGATATTTGGTGTTCAGCATTTCTCTGGTAGCCCCACTAGCGAAAGTAGTTCTATAGGAAGTCCAATTGATCATGATCAAAGAGCAATGGAAGAGTACACATCTGGGAGAGATCTTACTGGTAGATCTTTCATTCGCCCATCCAAAAGTACAGTGCACATACTCAGCACGAAAAGAGAGAAACCAGTTGAAGCACTAAAAATGATACCTGGGAATGATAAATGTGCTGATTGTGGTGCTCCTGGACCAGAATGGGCTTCCTTAAATCTTGGAATTCTTATATGCATTGAATGTTCTGGTGTTCACCGGAACTTTGGTGTACATATATCCAAGGCAAGTCAAATTAGTTATATTTTGCACCTAAGTTTTATTGTGCATGTATAAGCAGAAACTTAACCTTCTTAAACCTCTCTCATTCCATGTGGGAATAAAAAGGCCTGCTGTCAAGTTAACCATGCATATCTTGTATAATCGTCTGTGAGAGCTTTTACAAGTCTGTCTATACTCTTTCTATGGAAAAATTAAGGGAAACTAACTGAAATACCCCCAAAAATGGGTAGAGGCGGGTACATAGTTTGGTTTCATGGGGTATAGGTGATCTTTCCCCAAAATTAAAGGAGACCCATTTCAAAAGAAGAAGGGAAGCTAGAGCTTTTGCAGATATGAAGTTATTTTTGAAGTACCTAGAAACATGAAAAGATAGGCAGCGAGGAGTGATCTTACGGTGACAATTAAAATACTAAATGAAGTCTGATCTTATTGTGCTTAAACTTTTGAGGGTTGTACTTCATTATTCTCAACCTTGTCGTCATTGTAAAATCGTTTTTTCATTTACTTTTGAGTTTTTAATATATTTTCTTCATTTATATTCTCCAAAGTTACACTTGTCAAAAGAAGAAAGTTTGGTTCTTTTCATCCTCCAGTTAATGTCTTAGTTGTATTTAGTGCAAGCCGCAAATTAAGTTATGATCTAAATGGCATAACTTGTGTACAAAATATGAATATCAGTAAACCAGGGTAAGTGAAAGTGAGAAAAGAAGACCTTAACTGCATTTTATGTTGAGTTTCTGCAGCATATCCTAAGAAAAAGGTCATAAAATGAGACAAGAGAATCATGTTGCTGAATGATAATGCAGTCCTCTGTCCATTTTCCCTTTTCTTGTTTAGATTGGGAATAGTTTGTCCTTTGTTAAGCACTTCACTTGCTTTAAGAGATAATAGTTTATAGAGCTTTGATAGATGATCATGCAAGAGATGAAGTTTCCTTTTCTGAAGTCATCTTAGAGCTGTCAACTATGAATGTAGGTAAGATCTCTGAAACTTGATGTTAAAGTGTGGGAGCCTTCAGTCATAACGCTGTTCGAGGCACTGGGCAATGTGTTCGTGAATTCTGTTTGGGAGGAGCTGTTGCATGCAAGAAAAACATTTCAGGCTGATGAAATACCAATGCGGTAAGATTTGAAATTTGAGCATGATTAATTGGTTTTGTCACAAGTTCATAGTTGAGAAGTCCAATTTTTTTGCTGTAGGTTTTTTGAGTCGGAAAAACACAAAGAGTTCTTTGGCAAACCCAGTTATGCTGATCATATTTCAGTAAAGGAGAAATTCATTCATGCAAAGGTACTTCTCCCAAATAGTTAAGCTCTTTCCTTTGCTATTTCTTCAATCTCTTCAAGGGGCAAAGAAACCAAATTTGTATCAAACTATTCCAATATGTAATAGTTTTGGTATAATTTCAAAGCACAAGACATAACTTATGTGATACCACTAAAGTTACAAAAATTGCGCTTGCAGTTTATGTTAGAATCATGACATGATCCTGAAGACTAAAACCATCCTAGGCAAAAGAATATATTGAAACTCTTTTATTCTAGGCTCATTTGAGACTCGTCTTTGTTTCGTTATCTTGGCATTTGTCGTTGTTCTTTTCGGAAATTCAAAGGATCTTAGTTATTTAGATATTTGGTGATCATGTATTTTGTGACTACTAAATTGATGTAGTATGTTATCTACAAGTTGTAGGCTACAACTATCAACATCTTTTACTGGTATATAAAGTTGTATCCCTCTATGTTTCAAAAATGTTCATTTTTTCTGTTGTACTACTGTTTCGGATTTGTACCCTACACTGGCATCCATTTCTGCATTATACAGACATTATGCATATGTAAGTAATCTCATACAGTTAGACGCCTTGCTCGTCTCAAGCTCTCAGCACAGTCTATAGAGACCTTCTGTGGCATTTTTGTGCGCAAATGAATATATATTACTAACGGTACTTCCATATGTGCAACTAGTCTGCACGTGGTAACTGAAAAAACTCTTTCTAAATAGTTCACATCTCTATAGCTTTTCTGGTTAGATGCGGTTTAATGTATCTTTGCTATCTCTGATTCTGGTTGCAGTACGCAGAAAAACGTTTCATTCACAAGGTGAAGGACACTACACACCTTTCGGTTGCAGAACAGTTGTGGGAAGGTGTCCGTGCAAATGACAAGAAAGCTGTATATCGTCTCATTGTTGCCTACCAAGCCGATGTTAACGCAGTCCATTGGGAAGAAGCATCACCTGGTACGTCTCAAAATCTAGAGACTTGTTCAGATTCAAACAAAACCTGATTATAACATCTTTTTTTAGGCAGTAATAGTTCAAGCTCATTTGATCCACAAAGTGAAAGTGAAGAGCATTGCATTGATGAATTTCTAGATGGCTGTTCCTTACTTCACCTAGCTTGCCAAACTGCTGATATTGGCATGGTAGAGCTGCTTCTGCAGCATGGTGCCAGCATAAATGCTTGTGATTCACGAGGTCAGACCCCACTGCACCATAGCATTATGAGAGGAAGAACTGCAATCGCCAAACTGTTACTTTCGAGGTAATTCTTTGTTTTTAAGCTCACTACTTATTCTTTTTTATCTTCCCTGAATGAAGTATGCCTGTTTCTCTCTCTTCAGTTTAAAATGTTCGTGAACAAACCAATATCTGGATATTCACAAAATTTTCTAAGGAGGGTAGTTCTGATTGGATCAATAATGAACTTAGTTCTGACTATGTTTGAACCATCAGTGATCAGACTAATGATCAGGATCATCTTGTCCTGTGTAACCAACTACAGCTGTATCATTTGTATGTTTTAAATCAACCTTGTTTGACCAATAGGATTTCTTGCGAAACAGGGGGGCCAACCCGCGCATTGCTGATCTTGAAGGCAAGACTCCATCTCACCTTGTCTCAGAATTAGCCCTCGATGATGTGGAGATTCTTGCCCTCCTGAAAGTTGCAAATAGATAGCAGCAAGACAAAGGTCACTCGGAGAGTCGGAGGTAGAGTTTCCACATCCCACAGAGTGATGTTTTATCTTCAAAGCAACGAAGGTTTAATCTATATCGGAAAACAGCTTGCTATGATATCTGCAGCCCTCATGGAATGAAAGAGAGAAATCTCTTTGGGTTGGCAAATTGGAGCCAAGAAATGATATAACACAGTGCCAAGTTACGAAGGATGTTTAGTTTGCTGCTTCAACATGCACATAATTTTTAGCCCTTTAGTTTCTCTCTCTAATTATTTGCACATCTCGAGGGCCCAAGGTGAATATGCAGACACGATCCATTAAGCTACTATATATGTACAAGCACTATTTAAATAATGTTGTTTTATTTTTATTTTTATTTTTATTTTTATTTTTTTGGGTAGTGAAAGGTGAAATGGTGGATTCGAACTCTCACCAATAAGGTGAAAGTTCAGGTACCGACATTACTCCAATTTTTTTTATAACATTCAAACTAGCCCAAAATCAACTAGAGTATGAATCTGTGATTATCATAAAGAATATTAAATCACAAATGATACTACATATAATTATTAATCTTCTTTATACCGCACTCGTTTAAATTTTTTATTCATATTAAGTGATGATAATAGTGTTTTGGTTTCATTACTCTACTTTAGTATATTTAATTAAAATGGAAATTCTGGTTGACGTGATCTTATGAAAATATTACTTCCTAATTTATATGATATAGTTTGATTGGGCACAAAATCTAAGAAATAAAAAAAGATTTTTAAATCTTGTGGTTTAAATTAAGTCGAAGATATTTGTGTGATTATAGATCTTCTCGTTAAAAGATAAAGTTTAAAGTTAAATTATTGTTAAATAAAAAAATATATCATTTTAGATTAAAAAATAAAGTGTGTCATATAAATATATATATTGGGACAGACGAACTATGTTTTTTAAAAACAAATACTATCAATTTTGCTATATTTTTCGCTATCAATTCGCCGTTATGATGATACATATATTCATTATTTGAGAACTATTCTTAAGAGGAGTTAATTTGATACTATCTTTTTCCATACAAATTTTTTAATTCAACTTTTGAGATTTCTTAATCTTATTGTAATTGAGTGAACCTTTTTTTATTTGTGTGATTCTTTGATTCAATTAATTTGACGACGCAATATTTGTCATTCATTGATCTTAGATTTGGTTCAATTTTTTAATTGAATTATAAAAGACCACACTAAAGTACTCAACAGTGTCACACCAAAAATATGGCATCCAACAAATCTGAATTTACCGCCGATTCCAATGACGATCGCCTGAAAGTTGGTCTTATCACCGGCATTACAGGGCAAGACGGTTCCTATCTAACCGAATTCCTCCTGGACAAAGGGTACGAAGTTCACGGACTAATCCGTAGATCTTCCAATTTCAATACCCAACGCGTTAATCACATCTACATCGATCCTCACAATGTCCACAAAGCACGTATGAAACTCCATTACGCCGATCTCACCGACGCCTCTTCGCTTCGCCGTTGGCTTGATACTATTCAACCTGATGAGGTGTACAACCTCGCTGCTCAATCACACGTGGCAGTTTCATTCGAGATCCCTGATTACACCGCCGACGTTGTCGCTACCGGTGCTCTACGGCTACTGGAGGCTGTTCGGTCCCACATTTCTGCTACTGGTAGGTCCCACATCCGTTATTACCAAGCCGGATCGTCGGAGATGTTCGGATCTACTTCTCCGCCCCAATCTGAATCTACGCCGTTCCACCCTAGATCTCCTTATGCTGTATCTAAGGTTGCGGCACATTGGTACACCGTTAATTATCGTGAAGCTTACGGGATCTTTGCTTGTAATGGGATTTTGTTCAATCATGAATCACCTAGGCGGGGCGAGAATTTCGTGACCCGGAAGATCACTCGGGCCGTGGGTCGGATCAAAACCGGGTTGCAAAGTAAGCTGTTTTTGGGGAATCTGCAGGCATCTAGGGACTGGGGTTTTGCTGGAGACTACGTAGAAGCAATGTGGATGATGCTGCAGCAAGAGAAGCCGGATGATTATGTGGTGGCAACGGAGGAGTCTCACACGGTAGAGGAGTTTTTGGAAGTGGCATTTGGTTATGTAGGATTGAATTGGAATGATCATGTGGTGATTGATAAGAGGTACTTTAGGCCTACAGAAGTGGATAGTCTAAAGGGAGATTCGAGCAAGGCGAGAAAGGTTTTGGGATGGAAGCCTAAAGTTGGGTTCAAACAATTGGTGAAGATGATGGTGGACGAGGATGTTGAGTTGGCGAAAAGGGAGAAGGTTCTTGTTGATGCTGGTTACATGGATGCTCAACAACAGCCTTGAAAACACATTAATAAGCTTTCTGTAATTTCACTTTCATTTGCTACTTATTTTGCTCTAGTTGGAATTGTATTGAAAAGCGGCACCATGTTATTTTGTATTGTTCTTGTTGTTTGTTCAAATACAAACATATATATGAGTCGTCTTATTGGATCAAAGTCAATTTTAAGCTTTGAAAAATTATATTCAAATTAATGTCTACTAGTTATTTGAATTTTGCTGCTTCAATGTTGGAAATGGAATTCGATCATATAAACATAGAATTTGTGTCGAAATTCAGATAAGCCAAACTGTAGGTCAACACAGTAATACACCAACACAATGACATATATATTACTATTGGTCCTTCCGCATGTGCAACTAGTATGTGTGTGGTTACTGAAGAACTTTTTCTAATTAATTCACATCTCTATAGGGTATCTGGTTATATGTAGTTTAATGATTCTTGTTGCAGTATGCAGAAAAATGTTTTCTTCACAAGGTGAGGGACATTACACACCTGCTTTCAGTTGCAGAACAGTTGTGGGAAGGTGTCCATGCAAATGACAAGAAAGCTGTATATCATGTCATTGTTGTCTACCAAGCCGATGTTAATGCATCTGGTGAAGCATCACCTGGTACGTCTCTAAATCTAGAGACTTGTTCAAATTCAAGCAAACCTCACTATAACATTGCTGATATTGGCATGTTGGAGCTGCTTCTGCAGTATGGTGCCAGCATAAATGCTTGTGATTCACGAGGTCAGACCCCACTGCATCATAGTGTTATGAGAGGAAGGACTGCAATTGCCAAGCTGTTACTTGCGAGGTAATTCTTTGCTTTTAAGCTCACTGCTTATCCTTTTAGCTATTCCCTGCATAAAATATGCTTGTTTCTCTATCGTTAGTTTAAAAAGTTTGTGAACAAAGCAATGTCTGTATATTCACCAGAGTTTCTAGGAGGTAGAGGTTAATAGCATGTGCCTAAACATTCTATAAATTTTTATCTGTTGAAGTCATTTGGGGTCCACAACTATTGTGCCGATATTCAAAATATTTATATCTTGCATATACCAGGGGAGTGCTTTATTGGGTAACTCCACCTATCTCATGGGTAGTCGGACTTCTGATCCCAACTTAAGTTTAGTTCATGAAGCTGCCTCTGTGAGAATTAGTTACACGGACCGTAACTTTCACTTTGTACATTATGTGAAGTATCTCAATGCCGAACTATGTGCTTTTGTAGTCAATGAAATGCTTCATTACATATATATGTGTGTGTGTGTGCGCGCGTCAGTGCATGTGTGTGATTCTTTTAGCTTTTGGTGGTTTAACCACTATTATGAAATGTGATAATTTGGTAAATGACAATCAAATATTCATGTCTTAGTTTCTTGATGGATATGATTAAATAATTAGGAAAAAACTCGTATGAGGTTGGCTCGACTTATTCGGGTCACCTACTAAATAGCTGAATCTTTGCGCACTTCCTGAGTTGGGGAAAGATCGAGATGTATATTCTTCAGGGTTTAACTCTGCATATTTCGTACCAAAGACACCCTTAACTCATTATATACAGCTAAGAAGGAAGCCAGATCTGCACTAAATCATATGGTAGTGATATTCTATTCAGGAACTTGTGAAATTGAAGCTGAGTTCTAGTTGAAATTGAAAGAATACAAGCAACTGTAAATTAGTGTCTTATAAAGAGTATGTATTTCAATATATTCTGTCACTTCTTTGAGGGAAAATAGTTAGGACGGGCATAGACACGATCATCTAGTCCAGCCGAATTTGCACTCCGGGTGATCAGATTCATGCTTGAGGATGCAAGGAGGTTATGATAAAATATCACATGGACACCAGAACAGCTTGAATCAACACACTTCACTATTTAGAATATTATTTTATAAAGCTTTCACCCTAGCCATTTCACAAAAGTATCTAACCTGCCCACCTTGATCTGCCGGCTGCTACAGTTTAAAAAGATTTGTCGTCACCTCTGCCCTGCCATGCCATCCCAGTTCAGAAATCTCTACTCTATAAATAGGACACTGTTATTTTGTTTGGAACAACGCTTGATGAATTATTCCTTCTCTTTTTTCTCTCTTAGTCTCTTTCCCTCTTATTCTTTCTACCTCTTTTTTTTTGTTTCTCTTCTGTACTTCCCTTCTCCTCTTTCTCATATCTTCCCCTTGTCTTTCCTCCAGCTTTTTTTGTACTATGTTAGAGTTGCACTTCCAACTCTTTGGTGAGTGATACTTGGCTCGAATTCTTGGTTTGGTTTTGCCAAGGAGAACTCCATTTCAGCTTCAGTCAAATAAGAGTTTGTATACAGCTCATGCTGCAAGCTATTCCGCGTCACTTGTTATATTTCTTGTAGCCCTTAGTTCTTCTCTCTAATTATCTGCACAGCATACAGAATTAGGCAATAGAATTAGTCGTACATAGCACTTGTTAGTAAATTAGATTGAGGGTTGCCTTTGCTTTATTACAGGCAGCACTCACATGTTGATCAATCATCAATGTTTGTTCCGGTTGTAGTTTAAAATTTCCATAGAGTGATTTCTTTTTTATTTCCTTTTTATCTTCTATGTTCCTTTTTTTCCCCGATCCTCGGTGAGGTCAAATTTTGGTGGCTTCATGTTAAAGGAGAAAATAAAAGAAATTTTATCAGTGACTTGCTGCAATATACAACAACAACAACATACCCAATGAAATCCCACAACGTGGGTCTGGGGAGGGTAGAGTGTACGCAGACCTTACCTTTACCTTGGTAGGTAGAAAGGTTGTTTCCAAAAGCCCCTCGGCTCAAGACAAAGCATAAGCACAAGCAAAGCAAGGGAAACGGTCAGACCCGGACAAGAAATCTAAAGCAGTATGAAAATAATGGTAACAAAAACGAATATACTTGTTTAATATGCTAAAATTAAGGATATGGGAAGCAGCAGTTCCTTAATGCTGTTTTTTTTTTTTTACTGGAAGTGAATGGATAAATGAAACATTGTGAGTACATCACAATCAGACTACTGAGCTTGCTTTTGAACTTGAAATAGATCTTAATAGTCTGTGATTAGCAAATAGGAAATATACACACTGGGATAAACTTACTCTTAAAAATTGTGTGTATAATGAATGATGCAGCTATGGCCAAAAGATATGACTATACTTTGTTAGTTATGAATCGTCAGCGATTTGCAGAGACAACTTGGGCATATGTTCATCAAAATATTTTTCTTCTTTTTTCCAGTGACAAATTGTCAAGCCTATACATAAAATATTAAAGCCTTACAAAACGTATACTCATTAGATAGTGAGTCAAGGATCTACAGCTGGCAAGAGACATCCATCCTAGGTTCAACACTGGGAATGTAACTTGAGAAGTGCATCAGAGGGGTTGAAAACTACACAAAAACTTAACACTCCTCAACATCCTTATCCAATAACCTACATAAGACAGAAAGGTTAACTGTGAGCAACCAAGTATTGTTTCTGATATAAAAGCCTTGACATCGGTATCTGTATTCAATATGTATATTACGTACAGTTACTCCAATGTGCATATCAAGGTTTCCTCGCATTGCTTTCCCTCAATAGTCGTAGGAGAAAGCACATAGAGAGGGGACGACATAAGCAGAGTGACCATAGAACTGAAGAATAATGTAGCAAGTTCCTTTGCTTTCTTGTAATATAGCAACTTCCAAGGAAAGAACTTCACTTATCTCCACATGTAAGCTGCAGTGGTACAAACATTTGGTCCTTTAAATGGAAACAGCCTATATCAGATAACATGAGAATAAATCAAACCAAACAAATGAATGAACCTTCTTGGAAGTCCACGGGTTGCAGACATTCTTTTCCAATCAGGCAAATAAGTTATGCTGAAACTTCATCATTTGTAGTTCACCTGATTTTAGAAACCTCAATAGAAACAATAGTCTAACCACTCTAACCATGCAAATCTGGTTGCACGGTATGAAAAACAATGTGAACCCACCAAATTCTACCAACAAAAAAGGTAATAGAAAGAAAAGAAAAAGATGTCATGAATATGGCCAATAAAACTTCAAAGATTCATCGAGCTAGTATCATCCTAAAACAATCCTCAAGGTCTTTGAATGTCAATGTTATCATAATTCGTGTGCTTGATGAGAAAATGCTGACACACCAAAGGCACGGTGCATGTTAAAGCAGATGAGCCATCTTTTTTTCTTTTTAATAAGCAAGATTTTGTTAACATTCAAAACCCGCATTACTAAATACTGGATTACATATAGAGATTTCGTAAGTATAGATAAAATCACGGCCCTATTTCAGTAGTAAATTTAAAAATCTAGCAGTTCGTACTTTATCAAAAAAATCTACCAGTGTGTAGGCTCAAGAAAGAAAAGCATGCACGTGAGGGGCGTGTTGACAATATAATTAAGTAAATAAAAGTGTGCTCTCTCTAACTGCTTAAGCTCCACTGAAAATGTAGCAGTGGACTGCTGTACACACCTCACCTCTAATTTTACATCAGAATACGTTCTAACGGACCGCACTGTGCAATATTACATGTGACAATAAGTTGATAGAGCAGGATGAAGAAACCTACGTGTACTTTCAACATCCTTTAGACATTTGTCCCTCAAAGTCGCAGCTCCTCCAATGATTGGATCTGTTTCACCACGAACAAAAATGTAAGGACCACAACTCATGGTAAAAGAACATCACCAAAAGATAAGCAAACTTTACTGAGCATTTGCACATCTAATGTTGCACTACCATTCACATCGTAAATATCACATATAATACCAACTTGACCTAGCTGTGTATGAGCACACGTACTTTGAAGAGGTGTGGGATCTAATAAGAGATAGTAGCCCTAGATTATATGTCAGTTAACTGTTGGCATGGCATTATCAAACAGGTCTATAAAATCTTTCATATTGAAGGAGTTGGTGCTACATCTAGCATCTAAAAAATAGACTGTACTTCAGCTAAAGCAAATGTCATCCTTGCATAACTTGTTTCTCCTTAGTTCCTTACAATACCCTTGGGCAAACTATCTCAATCCTCATAGTCTCAGGGTTTATTCTAGGCAAACCAGGTTTCTCAAAGCCCAAACACTGTCCAATAAATTGCTCAATCAACAAGTAGATGACGTTCTCAACTTACTATGTTTCACTTTTAAGACCATATAGCATAGATAAAGTAATTTTCATAAAAATGACAAAGGAAAAAAGATAGAAAGGCTAAGTCTCTGCATTAATATAAGGGCCAAAATAGCATCCAAGGTATGGTCTGGCTAAAGAGAAAGCACTAAACAGCATTACAAAAGAAAGATAACAAAGGTCTGATTTCACACATCCAATTTCAACTTCATGCATGATTTTTGTAGCACATCCAATTTACGATTTGATGCTCTCCAGGAAAACAATAAGTACAACGAGACCAAACAGGATGCCTGGATATACAGGAATTAAGTTTTCTTTTTTTTTTTCCCCATCTTTTCCTGAAAGGAGATTCATTTAATTAATCAAAGTCAGGTTACCTTACTGTGATCGGGATGCTTTCAGCTTGATGTGGGTGGTTTGCCATCAAGCATCCATAGTCAGAAATCGCAGAAAGAACGGAACAGTCCAGCATACAGTATTCTTGTTGAGCTAGGCTTGAAGCTGACAAGCAACTTATAAGGCTGATTGCATTGGAGTGTTGCTTAAACTTTCAGTATGTCCATCCATCTGACAATGCGTGATTAAGTCATTTGAAGTCATGGAATTGGAGATCCAGGAAAACTTTACCATGGTCTCCAGAGCAATAGGTAATATTTCAGAATATCCTGCTTTATTTAATCCATGGGCTAAAGTACTGCACATGGAAAGACTAGGTACAAAACCTTGCTCTCCTATTTCATTAAGTGATGCCAATAGTGCAGAAATTTCTCCCTTCTCACACCAAGACCCCACTAATGTTTCACTTACATGTCTTTTCAAAAGACCTTTATCCAAAAGTTCATTCCAAAGACTGAAAGCTTTTTGTAGATTCCCTTCTCTGTAAAGTGCATCAACCATCGAGCTGTAGACTACTTCATCAGGCTGAATTCCCCCTGCCACCATCTCCTCAAATAGTGAAAACACCTTCAATTTTACTCCAATTCTGTGATAACCTTGTATGAGTGAAATGTAAGTCACGATGGTTGGTGTTAGTTTCCTCCCTTGCTTGCATCTTTTGGAAAAGCTCTTCTGCTTCTTTCATCATTCCGTTCTTGCAACAGTAGTCAATTAAAATGGTGTAAGTTACATGATCAGGTGGGATGTCCATATCAGACATACCCTTCACCAACTCCATTGCTTCACTCAATCTTCCTAACTTGCAAAACCCATCAATCAATGTGTTGAAAGTAAGAGTAGATGCAATTCCCTTCTCTACCATTTCATGGAATAATGACAATGCCTTCTCTACCTCTCCTGCCTTGCAGCATCCGTGAAGAAGAGCATTGTATACGTAGGCATCCGGTTGAAAGCCCCGTAAAGACATTTCATCTGATAGGCGAAATGCCTCATTTAGATCACCGGCTTTGCAGTAAACATCAATGATTGTGGAATATGTCACACGATTTGGTGCCAAACCCTTTCCAGAGATACCATCAAACACTTCCCTAGCTCTTGATAGGTCACCTGACTTGCAAATTAAGCTATTATAAGTGACGATGTTTGGTCTAACACCCTTCTGGCTCATTTCATCAAGAAGTAGAAAAGCCTTTTCCAAATTACCCTGCTTGCAGAAACCAGAAATTAGTGAGGTATAAGTGAACACATCAGGAACGAGACCCTTATTATAAAGTTCAGATAAAACATCCATGGCATCTGACAATTTCCCATTCTTTGAGAGGGCATTTATAAGAACACCATAAAGCTGAACGTTTGGCAGTCGTCCTATTTTAAGCATGCGATTCAGTACTGAAAATGCTTGTGATATATTCCCATGTTTGCAGTACTCGTCAATGATAGGCGTAAAAGTGGCATAATTAGGCGCTACACCACGATCTAGCATCTCCCAGAAATACTGTTCTGCAACTTGCATATCCCCTGCCTCTCTATACCAAGATATAAAAGGCCAAAAAGTATATGAATTCGGTCTCAATCTTCTCTTCTCCATTTCAACGAGACACATTTTTTCTTCATCTATCCTTCCCACCTTGCAGAGCCCACTAATAATTGAATTATAACAGAAGATATCAGGTAATATGCCTTTTTGCCACATATCCTGCACAATATGTTTTGCTTCTTCAAATTTACCATCCTCTACATAGCCTTTTATGATTGGGGTATAGATGACAGCATTTGGTCTCACACCAGCTGCAATCATCTTCTCCAGAACAAGAATCGCTTGACAGAGATCTCCAGAGTTGCAGAAAGCACTAATCAGCACACCACAACTATAGGCGGAAGGTACCAAGTTTCTGTCAGTCATCTCAACCAAAAGTTCAGAAGCCTTATCCGTGTTATTCCTGCGACCATAGCCATCAATTAAATAGTTGTATGTTTGCACATCAGGGAATATGCCCATTTTAATCATGTCATCCTTGATAGTTACTGATGTTGGGTATTGATATTGGTGAATGGGAAATGATTGGAAAGAAAAGTGGGAGTTGTCCCACATCGGTAGTGGAAAGAAAAGTGAGAGTTCCCTCTTGCTTTATAAAATAAGCATTTGTCCCACATCGGTAGTGGAAAGAAAAGTTCTTCTACTTATAAGTAGAATTACTCCTTCTTGTCAGTAAAAGGGTTGAGGGGGCAAGGACCCCTCGCGCCGCCGTCGTCGCTCGGCTCGGCTTCGGCTTGATTGATAATCTTTTTGGACCAAATTTTCTTTAATTTTTAATTATTTAATTAATCATTATTTAATTAAATTAATTAACTTATCAAATCCTACCCGTTAGTGACCCTGACCCGCGACCCGGCCGGATCCGCGTGTCTGACCCGCGACCCGATTTCTTTTCCTTATTTAAATTTCCCACCATTTTCGGTGGCTGTTCAGAAAGGTTGCAAACCTTCAGAAACAGTACTTCCATGGCTATAAATTCGTTTGATTCATCAGAATATTACTTACGAATTTTCTTAACAACACAAACTTCTTCTTCTGCATAAACAAATTCTGTGTGATATACTACTGTTGAGTGGTTCGCCGCTACCGGAATTTGGAGTACTACTATTCTGGTAAGATAATCGTTCTATCCTGGGAGGGGATATTCCATCAACCTCGAGTACTGTGAGGGGAATAATTTCCTTAAGGACACACTTTGAACTAAGTGGGCTCGATTATATTCTGAAAAATATTTTTATTTTTCTAACACTGATTCTGTTCATTATTCAACTATTATTGTTTACTGATTTTTTGGAATACAGATTAATAACAATCTTAAGGAAATTAAATTTTTAGATTAATCTGTATTTTGTTTTGGAGACTAAAACTGTGTGGTTTTCTACTCCGTGTGAAATTTCATATTCTGACTTGAAGACATAAAAACTTCGTTGGAATATTAAAGTTCATACTTGTACAACGATTTGAAGAACATAAAAACTTCATCATTGCTGCATTCTGGTTTGGAGATTAAAACTTGTGCAGTTTTCTACTCCATATGAATATTAGTATTCTGACTCGAAGATATAAAAACTTCGTTGGAATACTAAAGTTTCATAATTATCGCAATTTGAAGAAATAAAATCTTCATCGTTTAAGTCCGTGATTGAATTGCTATTCGGTTTTATTAACTAAAACAGTTTGTCGATTTGACAAATGACAAACGAATAATGGCAATTAAGACCGGAACTACCTCTCGCAATTACCGCACCGCCAATGTTACTCCTACAACCCGTACCGCTATGCCACCTACCGAGAAACTCGCGAAGTTCACCGGTGCCAACTTTAAAGGATGGCAACAAAGAATGTTCTTTTGGCTTACCACCCTTGGTATGCAAAAGTTCACCAAATGAGGACTCTCCCGTGCTCGCCGCCGACATGCCCGACAACCAAAAGTTCAGGTTATTGAGGCTTGGAAACATGCTGATTTTTTGTGCAAAGGCTACATTTTGAGTGCCTTAGAAGATGACTTGTACAACGTCTACGGTGCAAGTAGAGACCTCCAAAGAACTATGGAGTGCACTTGAAAAGAAGTACAAAACCGAAGATGCTTGCTTGAAGAAGTTTGTGGTTGCCAAATTCCTAGACTACAAAATGGTGGATGGAAAAACCGTTGGAACCCAAGTTCAAGAGCTTCAACTTATCTTCCATGACCTTATTCTTTGAAGGTATGGTAGTAAATGAAGCATTCCAAGTGGCCGCAATGATTGAGAAGTTGTCGCCCTCATGGAAAGATTTCAAGAATTATCTTAAGCACAAAAGAAAGGAAATGAAGTTGGAAGATCTTGTGATTCGTCTCAAGATCGAGGAAGATAACAAAACCGCTGAGAAGAGGTACCGTAAGACTTCACCAATTGAAGGGGAAAACATCGTTGAAGATCTTTGCTCGAAAAAAGAACAAGAAAAGGAAGAGGCCTTCCGGAAATGAGAAGGATTCCAATAAGAAAAAGTTCAAGGGCAAATCGCTTTAATTGTGGGAAAGCGGCCACAAAGCCCCGCATTGTCGTCTCCCGAAAAAGAACAAGGGAAAAGGACAAGCCAATATGGTGGAAAAGAATGATGATATGAATGATCCGTGTGCAATGCTATCGGAGTGCAATTTGGTTGGAAACCCAAAGGAGTGGTGGCTTGATTCTCGGTGCCACTCGACATGTTTGCGCTACAAAATAAGCATTTGCAACCTATGCTCCCACATTGGACCCGAAGAGGTACCTTGTTTATGGGAAATCGCAACACCAAGGTTGAAGGATATGGGAAGATACTTCGAAGATGACTTCCGGCAAGGTCCCGACTCTCAACAATGTTATGCACGTTCCAACAATTCGGAAGAATTTAGTTTCAAACCGGACTACTCGTCAAAAACGGGTTTAAGTGTGTGTTGGTTAGTGAGAAAATTGTATTAAGTAAGAATGATTTGTTCATAGGAAAGGGCTACCTCACCGCGGGCCTTTTCAAACTCAATGTAATGGTTGTTGACAGTATTAATAAAAATTCAGCTTCGTCTTACTTATTGGAGTCAAATGATTTATGGCATGTTCGTTTAGAACATGTCAACTACAAAACCTTGCGAAAATTGATTAATTTAGAAGTATTGCCTAAATTCGAGTGTAATAAATCTAAATGTGAAATCTGTGTTGAATCTAAGTTTGTTAAACATCCATATAAGTCTATTGATAGGAATTCAAATCCTTTAGACTTAATTCACACATATATATGTGATATGAATTCAATACCATCTCGCGGTGGGAAAAAAGTATTTTATAACTTTTATTGACGATTGCACTCGATATTGTTATGTGTATTTGCTTAATAGTAAGGATGAAGCAATTGATGCATTTAAGCAATACAAAAACAAAGTGGAAAATCAATTGAATAAAAAGATAAAAATGATTAGAAGTGATAGGGGTGGAGAGTACGAATCTCCTTTTGCAGAGATATGTTTAGAATATGGAATTATTCATCAAACTATCGCCCTTACACACCACAATCAAATGGAATTGCGGAAAGGAAAAACCGAACATTAAAGGAAATGATGAATGCCTTATTAATAAGTTTCGGTTTACCGCAAAGCTTGTGGGGGGAGGCTATCCTTACAGTTAACCGAATACTCAACAGGTGCCCCACAAAGAAAACACAATCTATTCCATATGAACTATGGAAAGGAAGAAAACCCAACTTGAAATATTTCAAAGTGTGGGGGTGTTTAGCAAAGGTCCAAGTTCCTTTGCCCAAAAGGGTAAAAATCGGACCAAAAACTGTGGATTGTGTTTTTATTGGCTATGCTACAAACAGCAAAGCTTGTCGGTTTTTGGTTCACAAATCGGACAATCCCGAAATACATGTTAATACGGTAATTGAATCAGATAATGTTGAATTCTTTGAAAACATTTATCCGTATAAAACTGAATGTGAGTCGTCAAGTGAAAGATCTAAACGACCGCGGGAAGAACCAAAGGAAAATACACCAAGTAAAAAGGATGCAAGGCGTAGCAAACGTCAAAGGACATCTACTTCCTTTGGACCAGATTTTGTGACATTCTTGCTTAAAAATGAGCCTCAAACATTTAAAGCAGCGATGTCTTCTTCTGATTCAGCATTTTGGAAAGAGGCAGTCAATAGTGAGATTGAATCAATTTTGAACAATCATACATGGGAATTGGTTGATCTTCCTCCTGGAAATAAACCTTTAGGATCAAAATGGATTTTTAAAAGGAAAATGAAAGTCGATGGCACTATTGACAAATATAAGGCAAGACTTGTGGTCAAAGGTTATAGACAAAAAGAAGACCTTGATTACTTTGACACATACTCGCCGGTAACAAGAATAACATCTATTCGGGTGTTAGTGGCACTGGCGGCCGTATATGGTCTTGAGATCCATCAAATGGATGTCAAGACAAACTTTCTTAAATGGAGAATTGGAGGAAGAAATTTACATGGAACAACCTGAGGGTTTTGTGGTTCCTGGTAAAGAAAGGAAAGTGTGCAAACTTGTTAAGTCACTTTATGGACTTAAACAAGCACCCAAACAATGGCATGCGAAATTTGACCAAACAATGTTGGCAAATGGATTTAAGATTAATGAGTGTGACAAATGTGTTTACATTAAAAATACTCCAAATCATGAAGTCATTGTTTGTTTATATGTTGATGACATGTTGATAATGAGTAGAGATATTACCGATATAAATGCTACGAAGCGTATGCTGGCTAGCAAATTTGATATGAAAGACTTATGAGTTGCTGATTTGATCTTAGGTATCAGAATTCATAAAACTCCACAAGGTCTAGCATTATCGCAGTCTCATTATATTGAAAGAGTACTTGACAAGTTTAAGTATTTAAATTTCAATGTTGCAAAGACTCCAATTGATGTAAGTTTTGCACTTCAAAAGAATAAAGGTGAAAGTGACTCACAATTGGACTATGCACGAGTTTTGGGAAGTTTGATGTATATTATGAGTTGTACACGACCAGATATAGCATGTGCTATAAGCAAGCTGAGTCGATTCACGAGTAATCCCAATCAAACTCATTGGATGGCAATGAAACGAGTCTTGGGGTATTTAAAACACACCCAAGACTATGCTTTGCATTATAACAAATATCCCGCCGTGATCGAAGGATATAGTGATGCAAATTGGATCACCGGATCATATGAAGTTAAATCCACGAGTGGTTATGTTTTCACAATTGGGGGTGGGTCAGTGTCTTGGAAATCATCAAAACAGACATGCATCGCCCGCTCTACAATGGAATCGAATTTATAGCTTTAGACAAGGCCGGTGAAGAAGTTGAATGGCTCCGGAATTTCTTAGAAGATATTCCATTTCGGCCCAAACCTTTGGCTCCTATATGTATACATTGTGATGTCAAGCAAAGCAATAGGTAGGGCGGGAAGCGTAATGTACAACGGAAAATCTCGTCACATACGACGAAGACATAATACCGTTAGACAACTCCTCTCTAGTGGCGTTATCACGATTGACTATGTAAAGTCAAGAGATAACGTGGCGGATCCGCTTACAAAAGGCTTATCTAGAGAGGGAGTTAGTAGATCATCAATGGGAATGGGGTTAAGGCCGAGGACAAGTCATCATGGCGGTAACTCTACCTAGCAGACTGGAGATCCCAAGAGCTAGGTTCAAGGAGATCAAACAAAGTTGTGACTGACGGTTCAACATTGTCAAATAACTCAACCCATTCTCGGATGAAGACAATGTTCAGAAATAAGGATAAAACCTCATGGCTTGTTAATGAGTTAATAAAGCATTAAGGTTCTTTAATGATTATCTAATTCTGGCAGTGTATGACCAGATAATGTGGCTATAGGACCACATGTTTAGAAATCACCTATGTGAGTGTTAAGTGTAAGCCGCTTTAAAGGGGAATGACAGTGAAGGCCCATTCTCTACGCACTCATGAAACCATGAAGTGTATATGGCTGAAACGAACACAACCGTGAGAACCATAAATGGTTGAGGGTTGATTGTGTGACTTATGTTGTCTAGGTATACAACAAAGTTCGACGGTTCAAAGATATCAAATCTACCGATTGATCGAGTATATCCGATATAAGTTCACTACGGAAAGTTCAAAGGGAAACCTACTTATCCAGATGCAGTCAATTCTCGCTTGTATATCACACTTGTCCGCACTTTTATATTATAGTCATTCCCCATTCATGTGGGGGATTGTTGGGTATTGATATTGGTGAATGGGAAATGATTGGAAAGAAAAGTGGGAGTTGTCCCACATCGGTAGTGGAAAGAAAAGTGGGAGTTCCCTCTTGCTTTATAAAATAAGCATTTGTCCCACATCGGTAGTGGAAAGAAAAGTTCTTCTACTTATAAGTAGAATTACTCCTTCTTGTTAGTAAAAGGGTTGAGGGGGCAAGGACCCCTCGCGCCGTCGTCGCTCTCTCGCTCGGCTCGGCTACGGATTCGGATTCGGTCAAATGATCTGATTGATTGATAATCTTTTTGGACCAAATTTTCTTTAATTTTTAATTATTTAATTAATCATTATTTAATTAAATTAATTAACTTATCCAATCCTACCCGTTAGTGACCCTGACCCGCGACCGCCGGATCGCGTGTCGACCCGCGATCCGATTTCTTTTCCTTATTTAAATTTCCCACCATTTTCAGTGGCTGTTCAGAAAGGTTGCAAACCTTCAGAAACAGTACTTCCATGGCTATAAATTCGTTTGATTCCTCAGAATATTACTTACGAATTTTCTTAACAACACAAACTTTTTCTTCTTCTGCATAAACAAATTCTGTGTGATATACTACTGTTGAGTGGTTCGCCGCTACCGGAATTTGGAGTACTACTATTCGGTAAGATAATCGTTCTATCCTGGGAGGGGATATTCCATCAACCTCGAGTACTGGGAGGAGAATAATTTCCTTAAGGACACACTTTGACTAAGTGGGCTCGATTATATTCTGAAAAATATTTTTATTTTTCCAACACTGATTCTGTTCATTATTCAACTATTATTGTTTACTGGTTTTTTGGAATACAGATTAATAACAACTGCTTTATCCATCTGGCCGACTTTGCATTAGCCCATTTATGATAGAATTGTAGGTCATTATGTTCAAATTCTTTCCATCGTGCAACCATTTCATCCTTTATTCTAAATGCCTCGTCCACCTCGCCCTCCTTCATGAATCCATCAATTAACGCAGTATATGCAATATGATCAGGATTTTGACCTACTTCACACATTTCATCCAAAATCCGTTTTGCCTCCCTGGACCTCTTTTTCTTACAGAAGCCATTAATGAGTGTGCTATAGGTATAGATATCCGGAACCAATCCCTTTCCTTCCATTGACTTCTTTAGCTCCAATGCTTCATCAACTGCATCCGTCCCACACAAGCCTCTGATAACCACATTGTATGTAACCAAATTTGGACCACACCCCTTCTCTCCCATATCATGAAGAAGTCTTTTAGCTTCCTTAACATTGCCAACCTTGCAGTAAGCATTGATCACATTGGTGTAGGTGTAAACATCAAGAATCATCTTGCTCTCCACCATTCCCTCATAAACCTTCCAAAACAGTTCCATTTTATTACCATTTAATAATTCATGCAACGATGTATTACAACACAACAAACTAGGGGAAAAGCCTTCATTTTTAACACCCAAGAACATAGAAACAGCCTCATTTAACAATTGAGTACAACAATACTTTGTAACCATATTAAAATTTTGATTTTTTTTATTTCCCTTCCGATATTCGATATTTGAATTGAAATTCTATAAATTTTGATTTGTACCGGTAAGTCTCACATTATTAGGGGTAAAACTCTTCTTAAAATCTTGAATTTGCATGCTTGTGAATCAATAAATCATGACCTTGTCTTTTGCAAAATGTGTTAAATGTGAGGGCATTTTATTTCTGAAACTGTAACGCGGGGGAAGGGATTTCAATGGAAATGGTGAATTGGAGAGTACAAAGCAAACACCACATGTATGGTCTTGAGATGCCATTATTTATGAGTCCTTTTCACTTCCATGATGTTAAAACATATGTAGTCCATCAAGTCAACACAGTATTCATCTTTTCTGGAAATTAAAAAAAATCACCAATTTCCACTTGTGGAACCTCATGAAAAAAAGATAATAGTAATGTAATTTATTAAAAGAACAAGCATAAGAAAAATACTAGAACATACTTTCTTAATTATATTAGATTGACTAACTTTGTGTTTAAGTGTGAAATTGGTTTGAGTGTGAAGTGGACAATTCAGTGATCAAGAAATTTTAAATTCGAGTCATAGTGTCACGAGTTGAATGTCATGATATTTTCACTAGCGTCATCAAGTTGAAGCTCATATTCTTCTGTTAATTATGTAAAAAAAAAAAAATAGAACAGATAACGGCATTTTCGACATAAATCATGAATATGTATACATAAAAAGGATTACTTAACTTTCAATAAGTATTAAATTACGAACTCGTAAATGTGTCAAAATTAAATGTTGGATCAGCCTCCGAGGTACTGAAATAACTTGATAAAAATAATGAGTCATGAATCCACCTTAGTACTACAAGTTTTCAAGACTGAAATAATCGGGCTACATGCTCCTGAAACCTGATGCATTATGTCATTATTGCCTCTGCATTCTTCATGTTCTTAAATTCAGCCCAATGTTCTTTTTTAGATGATAACTTTTTGGCTCATGAAGGGAACAATGAAGCAACGATAAAATTATCTTCGTGTGATCTATAGATACGGGTTAGAGCTGTGGAAGCAGCCACTAATACTTACATTATATTAAGTTGTCTACATCACACCCCTTGACGTGCGGTCTTTCCCCAAACCCTGTTAACGCAGGATGTTTTGTGCACCGGACTGTCTTTTATCTTTTTCTTTTATTTTGAGCTGACAAGGCATGTTGTGATTTCTAAAATTGGGAAAAACTTTTATGATATGAAAAAAGAGCAAATAATTTCTGGTTGGAGCTTATGAAAGATTCTACAACAGTTTAGCTCATTTTAGGCCAAACCTTGGCTACACATACTCAACATGTAACTAACCATTCTGTGAATATAAGAAAATAATTTTGATAAGATCAAAATGTTAGGGACATGACCCAATAGTACTGAGGCCCACTCACCATATTGGGTCGCCATTTACCCAATACTTTATACTGACTATGAAACGGGTGAAATTTTCTTCCTTTCTTTTTCTCCAATTACAACTTATCTAATTTAAGTTGACTAATATTTGTCCATTCCTCCTAGAGAAGAAGCCTACAATCTTTTAATCAGTGGTAAGGATTACACGGCGTAATTTTTGACAAAGAAATTAATGATTAAAAATGTTAAGAGGTTCCCTTGGTCAAAGCGTCTCATTATCATGGTCCAACCAATTGAAATGAATAATCTGTCAAGCGGTATTGGTATCTAAAAGTCATTCAGATTAGGACTAATCGATATCAGTTACATCAATCAATTTTATATACTTCTGAATTTAACTTCCACTTTCTCATTTTCAATTTCTCATCTTGAAAAAATTCGTCAAACTAAAGTGATATATAGCCAATACTTTTCCACTGGGTGCTCTATTTTACTAGTACAAGTTATTGGAAATTTGCCTTTGGCAGGAGTTGCGTCCAACCAACTTTAATGACTTAAACACTAGTGTTTCGCATGTTGGAGAATCGGTTTCTTCACACGTGCATAATCTACTAAGTAAGTAGATGACCGTAGGGCCAAGGATCGTCAAATTTCGTTGAAAAATGAAAGAGATATTGGTCCACAAAATGAGGTGTTTGAAGCATGGAAAAAGGTGGTAAAGAGCAATCCTCCCTCATCGGTGGGGAAAAAAGATTTGTTTAGTTAATAAGTCTCAAAGTTGGCTTGGGGTTTGGGACCCCAAGGGGTATCCCATGTGTTTAAAGGATGGAGGACCTAGATGTGCTTCGGTTCGAGGATAAGCCCACATGCCCGCCGCCGCTGCGCGCCCATCCCGTCCAGTCTCGGGTCGTGGGTTGTGGCTTCTTCTGATATTATCTTTTTGGACCCAAAATTATTTCAGATTTACAGTTTGGTCCCTGAAGTTTCAAGTAAGTCAAAATTGGGCAGAGATGGTTTCTGGAACGTCAACCATCACTCAATTCAGTCATTTATTTTGGCTGAATTACTCTTCCTAAATGTCAATCTGTTGCACAACAACTCACCATTTATTTTGGTGAATTACTACCTCCATAATTGTCATTACTTGGCCAGTAACAACAATTATGTGGGCAGTTGGTAAGTCCTCTTCTCCAACTATATAATGAGGCCTTTGCACAACTGTTGAGACACAGAAACATACAAACGAATCAGATTCTTCCTACAATCTTCTAGCATCATTTCATTACTCAAAATTCATCAAGGTAGCACTTGAGTTTCCTTTGCTCAATTGTTCATTTGTTGTTTTATCTTGGGAGACAATTGTCCAGGACGTAGAAAGGATACATACGGAGCAATCTTGTCTTAAAGACATAGTGCAATCACTCGACTCAGCATACCAAAACTGTTCCAGTTTCTTGTTCAAGCTTATTGTAATTTCAGTTTGTTGTAATACTTAACAGTTACCTATTTCCATTTCCTGCACCACTGTAATCAACACAAGTATGCACAAAGTCAGTTACCTTACGATGAAATTATCTGATAATTTTTTTAAAAAAAATATGAAGCTCCCCTCAAGCAGTAGCGAAATTAAGATATTCACTAAATATTTAAAATATAAAGAAATATAATTATACGAAAAAACTAAAAAAAAATTAACATTTTTTCTATATAAATATAACATATAATTTTATTTTTTTGTATATAGCGTAATTAGTAATTACCGAATGGATTCAGATAAATTCTTGAGCCCCGACTCTGCTCTTGGTTTCGCGGATAAGGATTACAAAAGATGAATCAAGAATATATAGATAAAAAAGGTTCACCTTAAGAAAATTTTGTATTACAACCAATCATGAGAATTGTATTACAATGAATTCAACTCGTTGACGTGCCATTACTTACCATTTTCTAAATGACCAAAGAATTTTAAACATCTGGTGAACAACTCAACCACCATAATAATAGATAATAACAAGGAATTAAGTCAGAGGAGAATTAAGAAAATAGTTTCTATTAAAAAAAAAAAAAGTGGGATCTTCAAGTTGACTAAGCACACGTGTTAGTGTTTGTCTATGTTTTCTTTAATTAGTATTGAATCCATATCTTGTTTATTGAGTATTTAGAGATAACATTTAAAATTAAACATGGCTTCTGCTGGTGGACTGTCTTGTCTAAATAAAGAGAATAGTGTATACCAATGATGTCATAGTATTAGTTGTGGCCTGTGGGAGTAGCTTGAAAGGAAATTAATCAATAAAAGAATATATTGTTACGTATTTGTCGACAACATAGGCCAGGAAGAACTCTGAACTTGCTGTTTTTTAATTATTATATTAAGTAATTAATCAAATGCATTTCCATTTTGTTGGACAATTTGGCCAATGGAAAAAGGTCAAAGAATATGACTTTAACGGATATAGTATAATAATCAACAGCCCACCTATAAGATCTTTTTTTTTAAAAAAAAAAATATATGATTGCCTTTTCTTGCAATGCGAAAGTTACTCATTTATAATGTCACTTCTTGCCTTATAATCGGAGGGAATTTTGTTTTTTATGACTATTTGAAATTATATTCTATGTATGTTTTAAATACGATAGAAGGTCAAAGGTGTCACAACATATATTTCTTGTCGTATAAGTCAATATAATATATTTTTTCACAAAAGAAAAATGGATACCTTGTAACATATGCATAAGGAGAATAGTGATCGATAAAAAAGATAGTAATAAGAAAAACATCAAGATAATGATAGTCATACAAATTCGTACGATGATAATATTAAATTTTTTGAATTTAATCGATTACACATCCTCAATCGTTAACCAACACGTTAAGATATAACATTTCAAATAATAAATGCAACTAAAAGATTTTTAGATGAAATGGCTATCAGGTTTATTTTCAAGATTTCAATGGAAATTTTATTAACCACATAACTTCGATCTTAACTAATGCGCTAAAATTTATTAAATCTTTTAAATGGTGAATGCAACACAAAGTCTTTCTCAAATAAATCAAGTATATATGCAGCAGGCATATTAAATTGGGAAAAGAATGTGTGCCCCCCTCAAATCAAAATAGTTACCCGCCCTTACCTCCATTACTTTCGTACCCCCAGAAAACGTCAAAACTATTTACCCGAGATGTCCCTTAGGGAGGGTTTCTCATTAATACAAATATATATAGTGTACAGTGTGGAACTCTAATACAATAAGAATCCTAGGTTTACCATAATTATACATCACTAAATATTTACACAATATATGGAATATATTCTAATTATGATGTCGGGGTTGTACAAGGATTCGTACACGTAATACACCCCCTCAGTCGGAGCGGGAGGAGGCCGGACGCTGAGACTGGATCTGAAGTCAAGGAATAGTTGTCTCGGAAGGCCATTCGTGAAGATATCCACGTACTGATACGAAAAGGGCACATGCAACACCTTAACATGACCCAGAGCAACTTTCTCAGTTCTCACGAAAAAAATGGATGTCCATCTCAATATGCTTGGTTCGTTGATGCTGAACCGGATTGTGAGATAAGTATATAGTGGATATGTTATCACAGTACACCAGAGACGTTTTACGTAGTGGACATTGAAGCTCCAAAAGAAGGTTTCAGAGCCAACAGATCTCAACAACAATATTAGCAACTCCTTTATACTCTGCTTCTGCACTCGAACTGGATAATGTGGCTTGCCGCTTGGCAGACCACGAGATGAGATTATCCCCCAAAAACACACAGTAACCGGATGTGGAGCGTCGTGTGTCCGGACAGTCTGCCCAATCAGCATCCGTATATGATAATAATTTGTTCGGTGCGGAAGGGTATATGTGTAATCCATAGTCAAGTGTGCCCTTAACATATCGAATGATACGTTTAAGAGCAGTAAAATGAGGCTCCCTGAGGCATGCATAAATAAGCATACTTGTTGAACGACATAAGCAATACCTGGCCTGGTGAAAGTGAGATACTGAAGTGCACCTGCTAGGCTCCTATATAGAGTAGGATCTGTCACTGGGTTACCATCCACTGCACTGAGTTTAGATTTAGAGTCAATCGAAGTGGATATGATTTTGCAATTTTCCATCTTAGCCCTGTACACGATCTCCTCTGCATACTTACGCTTGCAAAAAAAAATAGTGTCTCTAGATCTAGTCCCTGAGATTCCCAAAAAATAACTCAATTTCTCCAAGTTAGTCATAGCAAATTCAATTTTTAGCAGTGCAATTATCTCATTTTTCAACACATCGGTAGAAGCAGTAAGAACAATGTCATCCACATATAATAACAAATAGCCAATGTTACTGCCTCTACGGAAAATAAACAGAGAATTATCACATTTGATGCATGTAAAACCAATGTGCATAATGTACTTTGTAAAACGATCATACCACGCTCTAGGGGTCTATTTCAAACCATAAAGTGACTTACGGAGACGACATACATATTGAGGGGCTGCTGGATAGACAAACCCGTGCGGCTGGTGCATGTAAACAGTTTCTTTTAGATCCCCATGGAGGAATGCATTTTTCACATCAAGCTGATGAATCGGGCAATGCTTACCCAAAGCAATGCTCATGATTGTACGAATGGTAGCCGGTTTAACAACCGGACTGAATGTCTCACCACAATTAATGCCCTCCTGCTGATTAGTATTATTTGCCACAAGCCTAGCCTTATATCTTTCTAAGTCACCACTATCTCTGTACTTGTGACGAAAAAACCACACGTAACGGATTACATTCACCCCCTCCGGTCGAGGAACCAAATCCCAAGTACGTTGTTTTGTTAAAGTATTAAACTCATCACACATGGCCGCATTCTAATTTGGGTCCAGTTTGGCTAATTTTGGGCTTCTGGGAATAGGGGAAATAGTTTGGGTGGACATGTTAAATTAAACTTTGAGTTTGAAAATCCCATGTTGGGCGCGAGTTTCCATACGGTGTGAAGGTGCTGGCTGGGTAAAGGTGTCGGGTCGGGTGCACTGTTGTTGTTCGAATTCATAGTTGGTTCAGGTCTAGGGTTCAGAATATGGTATCGGTGAGAGAGGCGGTCTGTTTAATCAGTACAGTGACGATTGGTGGTGTGGTTGTCGATCTAGGTAGGTCGAGGTCGGGAGCAATTTCTGGGTTGGGTTTGGTCGTTGATCCCGATATACTGGGGACGATAAAGTGGGGTACGACATCGAAGGTGGGAGTGCCCGGTAATGGGGTTAGGTGGTTGGTTGTCGGTGGTTAGAGTGACTGCGGCTTGGTGGTGATACTGAGGAGATGACATAGGTACGGGAATGGTGACCGATGTAGTTTCTGAGACGGGAGGCCGACTGCCGGTAGTGGTGGCAGTCGGCGGTGACGGTGACGGTGACAAAGGTGGGACAAGTGACTGAGAGTGACGGGCAGTATCGCCGGTGGTGGCAGTGGTGGTATGTAGAGACGGAGATGCTTGGTCAGTGGTAGCAGTACGACTGAGTTCTGTGAGTATGACGGGGGAGATGCCGGACTCATCTAGAAAGGTATAGTCCGTATTTTGGAATTTTTGGATGTTTGCAAACGAGAATATTATCTCGTTGAACGTAACATGATGAGAAACGTGAATTTTATGAGTGGATAAATCATAGCACATATAGCCCCTATAATTAGAAGGAATACCTATGAAGACACACGGGGTAGTACGAAGTGCTAATTTATGAGGAGCAGTGGAGGCAATATTCGGGTAGCACAAGCAACCGAACATTCTAAGGTGTTCATATGAGGGGATCCGATAGTAGAAATTTTTGGTGGGTTTTTTGTTGTGAAGAGTACTGGTAGGTAAAATATTAAGGATATATTCTACTATTTTGAGTGCATAGACCCAGAACGATTGGGGAGAGAGGCATGGAAAAAAAGAGGTATGAACCATGTTGTTGATAGGATAGATGATTCATTTGGCTTTTCCGTTTTGGGGTGAGGCGCGGAGATAGGAGAAACGGAAGACTATGCCATTATTGGTGTAAAAATTATGAAACGCGAAATTATTAAACTCACGACCATTATCACGTTGGAATGATTTGATGAATTTTTCAAATTGTGTTTTGATAAAGTTATGAAACTCAAGAAACTTGGTATAGACTTCAGACTTGAACTTTAGAGGGAAAATCCATATAAAGTGAGAAAAGTCATCTAACAACACAAGATAAAATTTATGACCCATTGAACTAATAACAGGAGATGTCCATAAATCTGTATGAACAATATCAAACGGAGAAAATGTAACACTTAAAGGAGACTGAAAAGGAAGGCGAACGTGTTTGCCTAGAGGGAAAGACAAACATTGTTGGGCAGGTTTTCCACTTGAACAACGAATTAAATTATTGTTCTGAAGAAAATTAAAAACATGGGCTCCGGGATGTCCAAGTCTATTGTGCCAAGTAGACGGAGAGATTGTTGCTAAGGATGTGAGAGGAGTGACTTGGGCAATTAGAGATGTAGGAGGGGTGACACTGGCAGCGAACGTGGATAGGAAAGGATAGAGGTCCCCTTCACTATTGCATCATGTAAGGAGTTTTCCGATACGTAGGTTCGTTACAGAAAACCCAACGGGTCAAAATTAATTGAGACGAAATTATCTATAGAAAATTTTCTAACAAAAATTAGGTTCTTGATAATGTGTGGGGCATAGAGAACGTTATTTAGGGATAAGCGAGGATGCAGTAGTGGGGTTAGAGTGTGGTCAAAACCTTGAATTGGAATGCGGTGATCGTTTCCAACCAGAATGGATTGTTGAGTATTTAAATTACACAGTTGAGGCAGATTACCAGAATTGTTGGTGAGGTAAGATGTGGCGCACGTATTCATATACCACGCATTATCGGGCTTTCGAGGAGTCAACATGTCAAAAGCCCGGCCCAAACTGGATTGGGGAAGCCCTAGAGCGGACTGCTGGGCTCTAGGATAGTGGGCCGGAAGACTGTGGCATGTTGTTGGTGCGCCCAGACTGTTGGGTCGGTGATGGGATGTAGGCATTAGGGCCTGATGGCTGAGGCCTAGCGGTGTTGTGCCGACGAAGCAGCCAATTTGACATGTGGGTTGCAGGTTCTGAGGAGCTGCTGGAGGCCCAGGCCCCCTGTATGTGCCCACTGCTGCCAGAAAATCCACCAAGGGTGGTGTCCGCCATAGGTTCTGCCGGTAAAAAAAGTTCGTGGCGTGGCCGACGTGGATGGGAGGCAGAATTGGCTGTATACGAGGTGTATATCGGCTTTAGAGAGGCTGTATACGGGCAATTTCAGTCGTATACGAGGTGTATATCCGATTTTAGAAGCTGTATACTAGTAGTATACGACCTGTTGGAGATTTATTAGAGGGAAGAGGATCGTATATTGGTGATAGTATACTAGGCCGTGGAGGTATAGATTGTTGTATACGAGGTGTATATCACCGTATATCGATGGTATATCGGTGGTAGATGGCCGGTTTGGCGCCGGAAAAAAAAGGGGGATGGCGGCCGATTTAGGGGTTAGGGTAGGAATAGAATTTTGATTGTTGATACCATGTAAGATTGTATTAATCTCCCTTGGGGAGACTCTCATTAATACAAATATATATAGTGTACAATATATCACCCTAATACAATAAGAATTCTAGGTGTACCATAATTATACATTACTAAATAATTATACAATATATGAGATATATTTTAATTATGGTGTCGGAATTGTACAAGGATTCGTACACGTTAATACTCTTGAAGCTTTGGAATGATAGGGAAATCTCATATCATTCTCTGTGTGCCCCAATTCCGATCAAGCCTGATCTCTAGCTGGAACCTAAAACCTAACATTAATTAAAGCATGCTTGCTGTTGCTGTTGCTGTTGCTGTTGCTGTTGCTGTTGCTCTAATTATTCTGCTAGCGTTATCTTAATTAACACCAGTTGTCATCACTTAAACCACCAATTAAAAGATTACTTAAAAGGTGCTTAATTAATTAACGAGAAAGCTACAGGTTGTCTTAGGTGAACAATCTGATTTCGCGGTATCACGTAATCAAATACTAGTAACCTATTGATTATTGGTGTTCACATAAATCTTAAATCCTCTCTTGTGTTTATTAGTTCTCTAAACTTTCCTTCTCTTTCTTATATTATGTTTTAAAATTATTATTAGTTCATCCATTTCATCTTATATGTTTGGTCATGCGAAAAAAAATCATTATTTCAACTGTAACTTGTTTTTTCGTTGCAATTTCTTGATCTTTTATAATTTTATCTATTATTTTAACTTTAAATTGAAATATATAATTTAAAGTAGAGAACTTATTTGAGAAATATTCCAAGTGAATTGATGAATTTCCTTTTTAAAAACAGTTAACCTTTTTTTTCAAGTGAAATTATAACTCCAGAAAACTTTTTTTTTTAAAAAAAAAAAAAAAAACTTCAACCTCAAATCACTACTATTTTTTTTTATTTCAATCAATTACTGTCCCAACGCAACAATGATATAAGAACTTATGATATTAAACCTGTCATGACATTATTATAGCAGTAAGAATGGGTTATTAATAAAATAAAACTAGTAAAATTAAAAGAATCTCAATATGAAACATCATCATTCTTTTTCAACGTTATAAAAAAGAGTGATATAAAAGTAGACTTTGTGGAGTACAAAAGGGGAAGGAGAATAGGAAGTGTTAGAATCGACCTCATTTTTAGTTATTGTTTGAAAAAAATGTTACTCTCTACCTTTAGTAATTTTTTCTTTTGCTGAGAAAAATAGCTCTTTAATTTTAATATCTCATATATATATCTCTTTTCGTGAGTTTGACATCAATGGTTTATGACTACTCTTTTATTTTTTCCATTCCAAAATAGAGTAGTCGGCTGATAGCTGCCCAGCTCAAGCCGAGGCATAGCTCTTTTCTCCTCCTCTAGCTATTGGTGAGAAGTAACTGTACGTCATATTCTTTACAGGTTACTATTATAAATTTTTTAAAGATATTTCTAACAATTTTAACATCCACTTCTAAATTCTAATTAAATTAAGACACATAAAATGAAACAAATAAAAAACAAAGTTATTTATTACTCCTATATCCTTATTTATGTTTGAAAAGTAAAATAATGGTTATGGCTTGATAACATCCTAGACAGTGCAACGTCATTTAATTATAAGTATTTTTTTATTCTTAATCAGATATTTCAGTTTTAAATTTTATCGAACAAGAAATTATTTTTGTTGGGATGTGTTTTACTCTCCATGTAAATTTTATTGTTATGTAATCTAATTTAATCAAGCTTAAATAAGCAAAACATCCTAGGCAATGCATGATGAGAGGTACCTTGTAAAAGAAAGCCCCGTTACGATCTTTTTACCAAAGTGGTCACGCAAGCTCCGTGACACGACGTAACAAAATTTTATTCCAAAAGGACCATCTTCAACTGTTTGGCGCCATATGATTCGCACATGTGTGCACAAGCCGACATCATGAAACGTGGCTCACTTCTATTGCAGCCTATAAAGCGGGGTTCGTTTCTTTAGCAGCTGTACTATCTTATCTCTACATTTCTCTTTTCTGTCTTTTTCCTAAATATAAGCTGTAATGCAATCCCCTTTCAAGTCCGTAACTGTAACTACTTTGCTAAAAGAACGAAACGGATTCTTGAGATGTGCCGTTATATATGAGTGTTGTCCTGACGGTCCACAAAATTTAGAATGAATTGTTTTTAGTTTATATTTGGAATGTATAATTCCTCGAAAATTATAGTGAAAATTATAGTGAAAACAAAGCGCTAAATGATATTGTTAACACTCAAAAATATTTTTAAGTGTTTTGCCGAATCAAGTGACAGCTGAAAGTAAAAACACCCAATCAATCAAAAACTGATTCTACATATCTTCATTTTATCTTTATCGCTTTTACTGCACTCTAGCTGTATTTATATTTCTTACCACTTAGTTTATTCAATCACCGTCCTAACGCTTTCTGAAGTAGTTGGGGAACCCATTGCTGGAAGTTAGTGTTCTGCTTCCAGACGAAATCGCTTAGTTAAGGAATCAATTTGTCATCCGATTTCGTCAGTTGATTGACGGCAGACATTTCAGACGGAACAAATTTGGCACGCCCAGTGGGACAATAGGTTACTCCATAGCGAAGTTTGATTCTCCAGGTCAGGATCACGCTTGGCGTATGCGCCTAAGGTCTGGTAAGAAAATGAACCCAGAGTCCAGTCCACATCCTAAACAAAATCCTCTCAGAAGGAACAACAAGCCACCATTTCCCTCGGGTATGCCTACATAAGTTGATACTCCCCCCCCCTCATTTCCTCTATCAACCCAAGTTGTGGGCGAACTTAGCCAACTTGAAGGTCCAACTGTCATGACCACATTATTCATTAGACAACATATTGACTTAGGCATCCACGACATTATGTACCAGATTTCCAAAATGTTGGCTGACATTGTCAAGCCAATGGTGCGTAATGAAGTTCATTAGGTGAGGGAACTGGAAGCCAATCGACTGCATCTAGGAGAATGTTTAGCTACTTCTGCTATGTCGTACTCTCCTGCAAATGACCATACAGTACAAGCGACCAATGTTGGCCAGCCGAATTGGCAGCCGGTGGCCCCTGGCTATGACCCTGCTCGGCTATCTGGTGACGTTGTCTACAGTGGGACACCATTCCAGCAGTCACAACCGGTACCCAATCCATACCATAAAGGAAGCACAAACTTTTCAAAACTGCTGATGTCTGGGGAGAGCAGACATGGAACACTGTTCCACCTTATCCTCAGGCTCCGTCGGTTGTTCTATGAGCTCAGGTTGCAGGCTTTGGTGGCTATTCCCAACAACAACAATGGGGATATACCCCACTTATTGGTAATGTCCGGCAGAATACCTATAATTTTCAAAACCCTACTCAATAAGGTACAAAATGGAGGCCTCCAGTTCAAAACGCCTACCAGCCAGTTCCAGCTGAGAATCGACATGGGACTTCACATCTGATAAACCCTGAAACTATCATGAATACCATGAAGAGGTACTTTGGCATCCAACTGAAACCTTGGACATGCATGTTTACAGGAAGCTCTACCCCGATTGGGTAGATCGGATAGCACCATTGCCAAGAGGCTTCAATATTCCTGATTTTGCCACCTTCTCGTGTGATGACGACAAATCTACCATTGAGCACATCGGCAGATTTACCGCCCAATGTGGCGAGGTTGGCTAGAACGAGTATCATAAGCTGCAGTTGTTCCCCGTTTCTCTAACCGGAACAACATTTGCCTGGTACTCATCCTTGACCCCCGACTCTGTACAGAGCTGAGCTGACATGGAGCATTTTTTCCATGATTGATTTTATTGGCCCCAACCTCAAGTCACTGTAACCGATTTGATGAATCTCAAGCAACATGTTGATGAGTCGGCTACCAATTATATCGAGAGATTCAGAAGGAAGGTTCGGAAATGCATTGTACACTTCCCTGAATTGGAATGCGCCCACATGATAATCAACAACATGCTTCTTCAACTAAAAGAGAAATTAGTGGAACAATCCTGCTCTGACTTAAACCAGTTAGCCGAGAAGGCTATCCAAATAGAGCAGTATATCCAAGAGAATGAGAAAAGAAGAGCTAACCGAAATCGAGGCTCCCATTTGGTATCCATTATTGAGGCAGATGAGTCTGACTTAGAATCAGCAGATTACACGGCAGATGCAATGGTAGTCGAGATTGTCAAGGGTAAGGTTTATTCTTGCCCAGCCTTGAAAGCTATGAAAAGCAAGGAGACGAGTTCAACTAATGACATGGTCGGTTACTCGTTTAAAATTACAAAGGCATATCAGATCTTTGATCATCTGCTTAAAGATAAACAGATTCGGCTACTTGATGGTCATAGGATTCCGCCTACCGCAGAGCTCAAGGATAAGAAGTACTGTAAATGGCACAACTCATATAGCCACACTACCGCTAATTGTGTGGTTTTCAGGAAGGCAATTCAAAAGGGTATCAATGAGGGGAGGTTCAAGCTAGCCGATAAAAGCATAGCTGAAATGTCTGTTGATACTGTCTCCTTTCCCGCAATACCGATATCTATGGTGTCTTTTGCTAAGCCAGATCAATCAAAGGATGCCAAGGGAAACAACCGACGAAAAATATATGGATCCCAAAGAAGCTCACTGGGAAGGATGAGGCCACAAAGATCTCTATGTTTGATTGGCTAGGCAGCTTACGTGACATCTATGAGGACACGGATAGGCAGACAGCTGGAAGCAGGTTTTCGTGGCCGCCGTTATAAACCATAGCACATTGCTCGGGAACCTCACAAATAGTACTCGAAATTCAAAAGGGACCCAACAGACATTGCTCGGGATCCTCACAAAGATTCACCTGCAATCAGCTGAAGGACATAATTTCATTATTGTGGATACCAATTACTTCACTAAATGGGTAGAGGCATAGCTGATGAAAAGGATTCACCAGACATATGTCATTCAGTTTATCCAACACCAGATCATATATAGATATGGTATTCCTGAGACGATTACAACCGATCAAGGAATGGTGTTCACTGGTTCTAAGGTGCCGCCTTTATTGAGAAATTTGGGATCAATATGATCACATCATCGCCTTATTATGCACAGGAGAATGGACAAGCTGAGGTAGCTAACAAGCTTACGGTGGACATAATCAGTAAAAATGTGGATGATAGACTGGCAGTATGACATCTCACTTTGGATGAAGCTATTTGGGCAACCAGAAACTCTAAGTCTACAGCTATTTGGGCAATCAGAAACTCTAAGTCTACAGCTATTGGGACAACACCTTATCGGCTAACCTATGGCCAAGATGCAGTGTTGACCTTGTATTAATGTTAAGTCATTACGGGTAGCCAAACAGAATTCTTTAAGCTTAGAAGAATATCAGCAGGCCATGCTAATGGAGTTAGATCAGCTAGATGAAAATCGACTGATGGCACTAGAAAGAATCGAATTCGGTAAACGGAAAATGGCCAAAGCATACAACAAATATGTTAAGCCTAAGAGGTTCGCCGAAGGAGACTTGGTTTGGAAAACCGTGTTACCGCTTGGAATGAAAGATCGTAAATTTGGCAAATGGTCGCCAAATTGGGAAGGACCCTTCGTAGTAAGCCAACGGATTGCTGGCAATATGTATCGACTAATAGACATGCCTGATGAAGAGCTTGATAGAAACGTAAACAACAAATACTTTTAAAAGTATTACCCTTCGATTTGGGGTATGCATGAGTAAAAAATAGCGACAGACCAGCTGCCTGGCCGCACAGAAGAAACTAATTCCCTTCAATTTGGGGAATACATGAATGAATGATAGCCACAGACGGACGACCTGGTCACAATCACATAAAAGGGGGAAAAAGTAATTCCCTTCAATTTGGGAAGGCATGAGTAAACAACAGTCACATACCGTCTGTTTGGTCATAAAAATAGACCATTCGATTTGGGGTCAATTAAACTAGGAAGCCAAGTTGGTTGGCATTTCACTAGCTAGAGGTTGCGCTACATCATCAGTTACAGAGGTCTCAGGATTAGCCGAATCTACGGCTGCGTGGTCGTCTAGGGTAGTCGCAGTCTCTTTCTCATCCTCAGTCGCACCAACGGATACTACCTTATCCGTTCCTACTTCTTCTGGGACTCCCATTTCCGCATCGAACAAAGGCAAAACCACTAGCTTGAATATCGGCCGCTAGAGTGTCCTCTGGCTGTTGTTCGGATTCTGATAATACCTCTTGAGTTACAGAAGCAGCGATGACTTCGGGTTGCAAGTCCATGAGGATGTCGGCTGACAACTGAGCAACTGGATCAACTGGCAAATGAGTAGTCATAACCGAAGAATAAGTTCCCTCAGATACCACTTCAAAAAAACTAGCATGAAGTGTTGGCGTTGTTTGAGCAAGTTTATTTTCCACGCAGTCCACTCATTCTCCAGTTGAGCCAACCGTTCACTGCTCGCTTTTTTATTCAATTCCCAAACCACATGTTGGTTACCAAGTTCTCGGATCTTGTTATCCAAATGAATGCCCTGCCGAAACAAAGAAGAGCGGGAGGAATCTTAGGCCTTAATAGTCGACTCCAAGGCGCCTTTGGCCGGAGAAATAGCCTTTATCTCCGTCTGGATCCTCTCCAAATCGACTCGCAGTTTTGACAGCTGCTCATACAAGTCATTCTGCTGCCTTTCTGCATTCACCTCATTGAAAGAAGTCTGAATGTGGTTCTTCTCTTGTCGAAGAGACCACAAGTGTTGCAGAGCAACGATCGCCTCATCATGGCTATCTTTGGCCATTTTGTGTAAGGCAAATAAGTCATTTAGAGCCAAAGCCATGTCATTATAGGTGGTTGCCAAAATTGGGGAGTCTTTTACTTCTTTTGACAATTGGAACAGAGAAGCCCTCAAAACATGGAACTCTTCTTTGCTGGTCGGGATTCCTCTGGCAAGAGACTCCTCAACTCGCTCTCGATGAATGCTAACATGCAAAGATGGTGAAGGTGCAATGTCGACTGAGCCAAAATATTGCAGAAGCACATCTTTAGGGATGATCTCGGCTGGCATTTTCGAGTCATCAATTGGGTTGGTTTCAGTCGAGGGATTATCTCCAATCGTCTTCTGTACAGAAAAGACAGATTCATAATAGAGGTAAGGGTTTGGAAACAGTGAAGGACCAAGCATAAGAGAAAGGGTATACCTTTACGGCTACATCAACATAAAAATCTTCGGTTGCCTTGACAGGAGAAATTTTAGCCTTAAGGACAACCGATAATGGATCATGCGGATGTGTGGAAGCATGAGCTGAAGAGGACGACCCTCCAATATGAAGAGGGCCATCGAACGCTTTCTGCGGCCGTCTGCGTCTTGTTAGTTGTGGTCCCTAAAGGGCAAACAGAAAACATAAATATTGAAAGATAGCTGATACGAAGGTATTTAAGCTAGACAAGGGATATACCTCGATTTCATCCTCTTCCTCAGCAGAAACAGTAACTCTGGTTATGTGGGATTCTACCTCACTATGATCTCGGATGACAAACCATCCGCTTTGCTTGGGTTGCTTAGGAACATATCTCCTGGGTGATGAGGATTCATTGTTAGAAGTGGTCTCCAGATCGACAAACGCTGGGAGGGGATTGCGTTGTTGAAAGATGCATAAGAGATGTTAGCCGAAAATTCACATGAATAATCTGGCCGACACATATGTAGAAAGCAATTTACCTTTTCTCTTTGTTTGCTGCAACCTGATAGAAGACCTTGAGGCAGCATGTCTAGCCGATTTAAGGGGAGCAGCTTTCAGAGGGGCCTCTTTTGTCCACGGTTTAAAGGTTTCTTGGGTCTTCTTTTTCTTTGATAGGACTAACTGATCACAATAGACATCTAGAGGAGACTGGAAGAATTTCTCCTTGGATGTGTTCCACCAATCGTCAAATGCAACAATAGTATTTGCTCTCGAGGGAAACGGTTACCAGTCAAATAGGGCGAACCTATTAAGACTGTGATTGGCTATTTTCCTTGCATGTTTTGCATTAAGAATGCAGCGTTGGGTTGAACAAACAATACTGCGGTGAGGCCATGGTACGTGCTGAGTTAGACCGAATTGCCTTGCCACAAAGTTTGGTCGATAAGGCTCCGTGGTCAACTTATTATTCCTAGAGGTGGGCTTCAAGCCACCCAATAGATCCCTAGCCGTAAGAATATGCCCCCATGTGAGGGCCATAGTTCTCCGCTGAAAGAATGTAAGGTTGTCATCAGCTACTTGACGGACCCAATCGGGGGTGGCCCATCTTTTAAGGACCGGTTGCCAATCTGTGTAATGGTCTCGAGACAAACCATTCAGGGTGGAGACTGCAGTAAAAGTGTCCTGGGGTACGAAGGGTATTTTCCAAAGATTATCGGCTAGCACCGACGGGTTTCTCTCCTTAAATATCTTTTTTTGGGAGATGTGGCTGACACGCATTGGGACTACTTTCCTTCAAACGTGCGGCTGAAATGCATCGGAATTCAGTTTTGGAAGCCGAGACGCCTCGGTTGAAAGGAAGAAACTTTTCAGAGAAAAATCATCATTGCATGCATTTAGGGCAAAAATGATTGAAATGACACCCGCGACTGCCACACGAAATGACGACTATTTTTTAATACATCAACTCAACAACCGCACTCGAGTTGATGTAGGGGGACAATTGTTAACATTCAAAAATACTTTTAAGTGTTTAGCCGAATCAAGTGACAGCCGAAGGTGGAAACACCCAATCAATCAAACAATTGATTCTACATATCTTCATTTTATCTTTATCGCCTTTACTGCACTCTAGCTGTATTTATGTTTCTTACAACTTAGTTTACTCAATCACCGTCCTAACGCTTTCTGGAGTAGTTGGGGAACCCATTGCTGGAAGTTAGAGTTCCGCTTCCAGCCGAAATCGCTTAGTTAATGAATCAATTTGTTATCCGATTTTGTCAGCCGATTGACAGCATACATTTCGGACGGGAACATATGCTAATGGAAACAAAAATTAACATAGGATGCTTTGAACTTTGAAGAATGGGATGATTCCTGATATAGTGAAGAAATTAAATAATTAAAAAGAGGAACCTAACACTAAAACAGTAAAAAAAGAAACCTCATATGCTCACTTACCATTTGAGTAGAATAAAACGATCTTGTAAAATTTTCATGCGTTAATTTTTATTCATAGTGTGAAAATATAGAGTAATATAACTAAAGTAACATTTAGAAAAATTGCATAGCTAAATCTTTCAAGAATAAACGCTTAATTACATTCTTCGATAACTATGTAAGTAGTTTCTCGTTCTTCTTCTGGTTAGTACTCAAGGGTGTATTCAATTAAGATTTTAAAAGATTATTTTGGGATAAATAAATCTAGTGAATTTTAAAAGACTATTTAGGAATGTAATGACTTAACAGATTTTAAAAGACAATCAAAATTTTTTATGTTTGGATTTTAAAAGATTTATCATAAGATTTATAAAGATTTGAAAGGACCACATGAATTTTCTATGTCAATTTCTCTAACATGTATTTCAGCGAACAACTTGCATGCATAGATTTCTGAGACCTCTTCTAACATTTCATCGTCCGTACAATCTCAAACGTCCCGATTGTTTAGGTCCCATAACGGATGCAAATGCATTATTGACTCCAAAGATAACCTTCTAATTATTATTGTTATTCAATTTTATATCAGAAACATGTTATCAATATTTTAATCCGTATGAGTGGACTTCTGATGGAACATAAAGTACACCATATGCATCATAAGTACAAGAATTCGTCATATGTGCTTTAGTGTACTAGCTTGTTTCTGTTTGGTTTCCAAGTTACTCATCCTAGTGTGCTCTCTATGCACCAATTTTTTTTTGGTTTGAGCTGGATCGAAGCCAAACCAAAAGATTGGTTAACTTGTTTTCATCTTTGCCAACCTTCGATGATGCCATTACCCAACAATCCTTTCAAAAGACTGGAATTCAGAAGTCACACAAAATCTGATGGGTTTGGGTGGGATTTTTTATATGGTTTGATATTTATACCTCCCACTAAAAAGTCACACAAAATCCGAATTGTTTAAAATCCTGATTGTTTAGCAAGTTTTTGAATACCAAAAGACTTTTTGTTACTTCTTTAAAATCCTGATTGAATACCACTAGATTTGGACACCCTCTTTAAAAAATTCTAATAGTCTTAATTAAATACCACAAGACTTATTTATATTATTTAAAACTCTTAATTGAATACCACAAGACTTATTTAGATCAAAATAGTCTTTTAAAATCTTAATTGAATACACCCCCTTAGCTTCACCAATTTGATCAACAACAACATATTTCCCCTATCTTTGTGTCGATAGAAATATTGTTTCCGAGACCCTCGACTCAAAATATCATTTTCGAAAAATTGTTTAAAAGAAAGCAAGAGTAAACACTAACATAAAATTATTGAAGAAATACAAGTATATAACAATATAAATATTAAGAATAATCAAAGTAAAAGAAACAACATTAATAATAAAATCTAATCATAAGATAATGCTAGCATATATAATTGTAATAATTCTGATAAGGGAACATACATATGCTCCAAATTAGGACTCGAGAAAATACTTTACTACATACTAATTATCTACTTTAATTCTGGGTTTCATATTTTCATGTCTAAGATCATGTCCTAATTTTGAGAAATTCTTTTAATTTGTAGTCACTATTGCTATATAGTTGTACTACCAAACATTTTCATAAATTCCAAAAATTAGAAAAAAAGAAAGATGAAAGCATATTAGAAGTCAAAGAAAAGTGAGGGGGGAGATTGGAATAAAGAAACATAAAAATGGTCTGCAGGTTAGGGGCCAAAACCAGGGAAGATTATGGAATTGTGCAATTGTCCCTAATACTTAGTGCAGAGGGCACACTGGTTTATTAGTGGACCCCGCTTAACTTCGATTATTGTTGGCTCCACAGCGCATTTCCTAGTCATGGAATTCTTTTCCCGTCGTCAATTTTCCTCCACCGATACCTTCATGCTACCTCCGCCGCAATAGCAAGTTATCTTTATTTCGAATTTAACTTTTATAAAATATGTCTGAGAAAAATGTTCTTCAATATTTGATACGTAGATTATGTTAACTATATTTAAAAAAAAAATATGTTTCTGTGTTAAATTATCAACATGCATAACATTTTTCTTAAGTAATTGTCGAGTAATTTTTAAATTATGGCGATAATAGGAAGCCAAAGATTGTTAGTTCTCATAAATTTAAGGAATTTAATATGTACAAAAGTATATTTATTGATCAACTTTAAACCTTTCCTAAAGCTTAAGGGTTTATTTATGTCATTTTCTACTTCTTTTTTTTTTTTTTAATGTAGGAGTTCTTTTGTAATTTAACAGATAAAGTATGAGTGATTTATCTGTATAAAATAAATAAAAGCGGATTAATTGATGGTCTTTTATGTTTGACGATGATTATCTAAGAAATTAACTTTATATATCATTATAAACATTTCACACGCATCTTTCTCCCTTTGATAAACTTGTGAGTCTTTTGCTACGGGTAAATTCTGCTTATCCTTTCGTTTGATCTTTCTACTTTAATCAAATATTATCTAAACTCCTCCTAAATATTTGGAGGGAGATACTTTGAATTATATTAGAGCATTGATGTTTCAAAATTCAACTATATCTTAGGTATGAACGTGGTATTCATTGATTTTTCAAACGTCCTAAAATATGTCTTGTGATTAGGTATATATAAATTCTTATTTTAATCCATTTTTGTTATAAGTTTCTCAACTAGATAATTTCTATAATTGACATTGGATGATAGTTCACACTTGGAGTACAATAATTCAGCGATTATGTCTAGAAAACTCTATATCACTAGTCCTCCCATTGCCCCTAGTTACTTTGTGTGCTTTTCCGGCATTAATTACAACTTAGTTAAAATATCTTTCTTTTAGAATTATTAAGAAGTTATGTAGCTAGTAACAGTTTAATCATTATGTTTTGTTTTTAGACTAATTAACTCATGTTTTGATTGATGCTTTAAAATGTAAGGTTATGATCAATCTTCCAAGCAAGGGCAAGTACTAATAAATGTCTCGAGAAAACATGAAGAGCTAAAGTTTCATGGAGCTAATTAACACTTTTTATGCGTCGGGCTTTTGATTTTGTACGTCCTATATATAAACCTTCTTTTAAAACTTTATTTAGTATTTGGCAACATTTTACACATGGGTTATAATGCCTATATTTTTACTTTTTTTTTTATAAGCGTTAGTATGTCTAGATTGTAAATTATTTGTACATTGATTTGCGGTTTTATTGCATCTTACTTTATTTTCATATTTTCTGTTTCCTTTAAGTTTTTGTATTTTAAAAATATTTAACAAATATTCGCAACACTTTATGTGTCGTTCCCTACCGGTTTCATTAATTTGACAATGACATGAATCAGACTAGTGGTCTCAATATTTCGCTGATCGAGTATGCACATTATTGTCAAGTTAAGTCGATCTTTAACTCTATTTCTTGAGATATTTTCGGCACGATAACACAAGGGGGGGGGGGGGGGGGGAGTAAGTGTGTTCTTAAATTAAATCAAACAAGCCAATAAATTGATTAAACTTCAGCAATAATCATAAAATCAACCTTCTTTTAATTTCTAATGTTGCGTCCGGTAATAATTTTGGGACCCAAGTAATTTGGATTCACATCCGAAAATGTCACATGGGATAACATATAACACACACTCTCTCTCAAAGGCGGAATCCAAAATCTCTATCTAAAGATGAAGACGTATTTATTATTCCACTTTATAGAATCGTATAATACACAAGTTGCATGTACCATTTTTTTTTCAATTTTATTGTAATTGTTTTCTCTTTGAATTAAATGACTACATTGGTAGTGTTCAACTTTACGGTTTCACTTTATTTCCTTAATGCTTATTGGCTACTTTTAATTAGCTAATTCAAACAAACTCTTTATTTTCAGTAAAGACGTTTTTTTTTTACGTATTCAGCCAATTCATTTTTAACGTAATTTACAAGCCTGCTCCAAAAGAAGAAGAAAAATGTCTAATACATAATGATCTTGTCACTTAAAGACAAAAAAAAAAACTCATTGGAAAAAGTCAGAAAAACGGTTAAATTACTCCCCTTTTTTATCATTTCAAAGAGAGAAAGAAATGCCATACAATTTCCTTAAAAATCCGTATTTTCTTTTTTACTAACAAACTTAAAGCATATTTAATTAGTCAATGATGTTAATCAAGTACAATTGTGTAAAGTCAAGTAAATATCACAATAAGAAAAACTGCATATATTTATTTCTCTTCCTATCGATTAGTTCCATCAATTTCTATTTTGAAATATGGCAAACAGGAAAATTGAAAAGGATACAAGACCTCATATAAATTTTTTGAAAGATGTACAGCTAAAACATAAATATACCTTGTAAGTAGGGACTTATTGATTACTCTAATTTATGATCACAGCTTTTATATGTTTGCCCCAAAATAGCTCTTCAATACTTCTTCAATAAACCATCACTAACATGCACACATTATTAAAAAAAAAATCTAGCTTTACACTTTACGCTAGCCGTCTTCAAAACATCAAACTTAGTTGTATATAAATATAACTTAAAATTATATACACCGATAATGTTACTATTTTTATCAAGTAATTAATTAGCTCTTATCATTAAAATGTATTCATAAGTTATTGAATTGTGAAAATATTTTTTGTATCACCATAAAAATTAAACTCCATACATATTAGCCAAGACCTTCAAGGATGCATTAAGTGGTCAACGAAGTGCGTTCAGAATTAAGAGGTCTCAGTTTCAAATCTTATTAGAGTAATAATAAAAATTACTAAGTGATTTTTTTTTTCATATACTCAAATCTTACCTAGATTATCTTGGTGGACAATGTTATTCAGAACCTATTATTGGTAAGAAATACTATCATAGATACCTCATAGAATAGTCAAAGTATACGCATGTCTTTATTTTTATTTTGATACTTATGGGCCTCTTGAATTCTCTTTTTTCCTATTTCTTTCTAGTATTTGTTTTTGTGGAATATGGCTTTTATTATTTGTTTTCTTTATTATTGATAGGAATTCTCTTGTTAAGACCCTATGAATCGATTAAAACCTCAGATTCATACTAGAACCACGATGATTCAATAAAAAAACCTAACCTAAATCAAATCAAGGATTCCCTGAGTAAGAATCCTCGGATCATCACTTATTCCCTGAATAAATAGAATGACTAAAAATTCAAAGAAAGGTTTTGCTTTTGGTCAAATATAAATAGGGGTTGAAAGAAAAGAATCTTTCGATTTAGAAATTAGAATTCTTTGTTTGAAAATTTTTTAGAGCCCGGCCACGAGGTCTGAATATTAAATATGAATCATAGTTGAAAGTCCGACTGAAATACAGTTATAAAAAAAAGACTTAACCGAGTGAGATGTATTATTTACCTACAACCACCTAGTCACCTGCTAGTGTGGGTGTGGCAAGGCTATTTGCTTGATTTATTTCTTAATTAGGATAAGCCCTTCAACCAAACACCAAAGCACCATGCATTGTTTGGGACAATTTGGCATCCTATAACATCTAATCTATATCATTGTGGAAAATTAAAGGTTCTGAGAATACTAGGGGTAGCACTTTTTTATGTGGCAAAGTTAAAAGGACTAAAGATTTTAAAAAATAAAAAAGTAATGACAAAAAAGAGAACTTCCATTGAAAAGTAAGGTCAAGGCTGAACGGAAAAATTTCCACCAAATTGTGCTTTATTTTGTACTTTGCTTGTGAACGAGCGGAAACTACAGTAGCATAAAAGAGGGAGACATCTTGGTGGTTGGGTTCGGGTCAAGTAAACAAAGAATAATTTACATTAATTACAACAACCACAATATACGTAGTGTAATTTTATAAATGGAGACTAAAAAGGTAAGACACATACTTTATCTCTATCTTGCAGAGGTAAAGAGGATGTTTACGGAAGATCATTGGCGTAAGTGCAGTAAATCAAAATAGTTATATAAAAGGAAATGCAATAGTGAAGAAAACATGACAACGAATAAGAAAAATAGTACATAACGTTCAGAAAAAAGAACAGTAACAACTGTGAAAGTGCGATAACCGAAGCAACATATATCGAAAACCACGTGTAAGTCTCTCTTCCTCTTCCTATACTGTTCCACCAACCTCCTAATAAGATGAATGACTTTTGTGGTCGAACGCATCAGCATGAATTCAAACTAGTTCTCAGAAATAGATACACCACTTCTCACCCTCATCTCCACGACCCTCTCCCACACTTTCATAGTGTGGATTAGCATCTTGATACCCCTATAGTTGTTACAACTATGGATATCACATTTGTTCTTATACAAAGAGATCATTGTACTCCACCTCCATTCTTCGGACATTCTCGCCATCTTAAAATGACGTTAAACTTCAGGCAGTCACTCCAAATCTGCCATATCTACACTCTTCAAAATTCGATTGGAATCTCATCAGGCCGGTCACTTCTCCCCTGAAATGGAAAATGCTAATTTTGTCATACTAAAATAGAATGAGTATCATATAAATTTTTCCGTGAGAGAAGTAATATGATAACTAACGGCAAAAGTTGACGTCTTCAATCGCAAACCCAACGAGAATACGACAGCCCAAACGGCTAATCGTACACGCCGTTAATATCTCCTTTATGAATTGTCCCCCCAGACAGTGTTTTGACCACCGGCTATACCCGGTTGAAAAGACAGAAACCAACGGGCTATAGCAAGTTTCGCCAACTCGGGTTAGAATTTGACCGCGGTTGAAATGATTGCTGCAACCGTTTAGACCCCTTTGGTTATCAGAAAGGCTCATTGCTTTTCTCTCTCTCCCTCTATCCTTTTTGAATAGATACACACGCATATACAAAAAACAATTGCTGATATATATAGAGAGAAACTTGAATTTGAGTGTTGATTGCTGTTTTTAGGGTCTGTTTGGTTACCAGGTTTGCATGTTTGAGCAATTAATGCTACAGTTCAGTGCTTTTGTCTGGTGAATTTTGGAGAAGGAAGTTTATGTTTGTTTGGAATTGATTAGTGTGAGAGGTAATTGGAGATGAGAGATCTGTGTTGAGAATTACTATACGGAAATGGCTACTTCGGAGGTATCGATTAAAGGTTACAGCGAGCCAAGTGATGGCTCAAGGCCGGTTTCGGATACTGGCAGGAGTACTTCCGGTGTCGGAAAAGGTAATTAGACTGGAAATTTATGAGCTGTTTCCGGCGAGTTTTCTTATTTGTTTGTTTTTATAGTTGATGCTGAGACGGCGTTGTATACGGAGCTTTGGCGTTCATGTGCGGGTCCACTAGTGACGGTTCCTCGCGAGGGTGAGCTGGTGTACTATTTCCCTCAAGGTCATATCGAGCAGGTTTGTTTTCTGCCTCAGTTTTATGGAAATCCTTTATCCAATTTCAGTTTCAATTACACTGTTGAACATGCATTACTGTGATACTCTGTTTTTCTGGTAATGATGTTTGGATTATTACTATGATCCTTTCCGTTTTATGTGGTGTATGGGGTTAAGTGTTGAGGAATTTAGTTCTAGATGTAACTAATTTACATAGAGCTTTCTGTAATCGAATGTGTTTGTATGATAGGTGGAAGCATCAACCAATCAAGTGGCTGACCAACAGATGCCTCTGTATAATCTTCCGTCTAAGATCCTATGCCGTGTGGTTAATGTCCTGTTGAAGGTAATGATTTCGTTAATGCTGTTGTGTTAATGTGCTCCAAAGGGTTCTTTAGCTTACAGTCCTTTTTACAGGTTGTACTATGTTGGTGTTTATGTATTGACTTTTGACTGTGTTTTCAGGCTGAACCGGATACTGATGAAGTGTATGCACAAGTGACTTTGATTCCGGAGTCAAATGTAGGTTTACTATTATGTTTATATTTAACTTTTTTCTTTTATTTTTCAATTTTCAGGTTTGTGATATCATGTTGAATAAAGTATGCCCAGCTATTTGAATTTTGAATTTGTAGTTGAAAATCTCATCTAATATTCTAAATTGACTGTTGTAGCAAGATGAGAATACAGTGAAGAAGGAACCTATGCGCCCTCCTCCACTACGATTTCATGTACACTCTTTTTGTAAGACACTAACAGCCTCTGATACAAGCACTCATGGTGGGTTTTCAGTCTTGAGACGGCATGCTGATGAATGCCTCCCCCCACTGGTTAGAAGAATATTTTTTTAATGTGTTCATGGTCCCGTTTTGGGGAAATGGAGTGGCTAATGGTTTTTAATTTGCATGTTTAACAGGACATGTCTCGGCAGCCTCCAACGCAGGAGTTGGTGGCCAAAGATTTACATGGGAATGAGTGGCGCTTCAGGCATATATTCCGGGGTATGATCCATAGCATAATCTTAATCACCTCATGTCCATAAAGCTTACCACCTCCACGCCTGTGTGGCCAATTTATGCCCTCTGAGAGCTTAGGTGGAAGGCGAAGAAGGCTTCCTTCCGGGGGTGGGGTGGGGGGGCACATAAGTTGCACCTTCACACAGCACATTCTGCCCTATTAAGTGCTATTGTTGGTGGAACATACCAGTTGCATTCTTGTAATCATGCAACCAAATGAAAATTGCTATAAACCTAATGTGACACTATTAAAAATATTAAGCAGATGATTATTTGCGATTTCGCAAAAGGGAAATCTGAAGAAAGTAGAAGGATGTACAGGAAATTAAATCTGAACAATACTTTAGGTGTTTAAGGAATTCCACTGTCTTTGGTTTCATATCAAGTTGATTACCTATATAATTAAATCAACAAAAAAGTATGATAACATAGTGTCACAACTCAAAAAAGAATAATGTTAGGAACATACATTTATTTTTCTTTTTCTTCATCCGGACGGTGCTTTGGAGGGGAGGGGAGAGTCAGCAAACAAAATTCTGCATCTGTAAACACCGACTTTGTAGATTTTCTCTTCTCCTTTTCTTCGTATTAGGACTTGTCTTTCAAAGTCTGGTAGCCATGCTTCTTTATTTATCGTGCACTTGTATGCCGTTATTGGAGGGTGAGTTTCTTTTTCCCGCTATGTAACCTCTGCTGTGTTTCTCACCCAAGCATTTGAACTCCAGGCCAACCAAGGAGGCATCTTCTTCAGAGTGGTTGGAGTGTCTTCGTTAGTTCGAAGAGGCTTGTTGCTGGGGATGCTTTCATATTTCTTAGGTTCGATTCGTGAAACCCTCTCTGATTTTATTTGTTTCATAATTAGAGTCTGACGTTTAGCATTTTGCTACTTTAGAGGTGAGAATGGGGAGCTTCGTGTTGGAGTTAGATGTGCCATTAGACAGCAGGGGAATGCTCCATCATCAGTGATATCCAGTCATAGCATGCATCTCGGTGTTCTTGCGACAGCTTGGCATGCCATTCAGACAAAAACGATGTTCACTGTGTATTACAAACCAAGGTACCTGGTCTGAATGACTGACTAAGCACCGACTTAATGGGCGTAACTAGAGATCTTTGATAATAAGTTAAAGATTTAAATGGTACATTTAGTCTTTCTCCAGAGGTTGGAATCAATAGCTCATGTTGTTTTATTGCTCGTCCTCTATGCATTTGGGAAACATGTTATAGTCTTTCTCCAGAGGTTGGAATTAATAGTGCATGTTGTTTCATTGCTTGTCCTCTATGCTTTTAGGTAACATTTAAGTTTAAACCAGTTGCCCAGTAGAATAACTGGCTGCTTCATATGTTTGATGGCTCCTAATATCAATATCTTGTATTTGTAACTCCATTTAATTTTTTGGTTGGCATCTTTTATGTCCATTTATGGGGGAAACCGGGAAAGCAGGGTGAGAAGTAGTTTCTTGAGTTATTGTTGGTTTAACACTAAATGATTATCCTTCCTTCCAACTTACTGTTTATGTTACAGGACAAGCCCTGCTGAGTTTATAGTTCCATATGACCACTATATGGAATCCATGAAAAACAATTACTCTATTGGAATGAGGTTTAAGATGAGGTTTGAAGGTGAAGAAGCTCCAGAGCAGAGGTATGCTGCCGTTTAGTTTATATAAGTCTTCTTTTTACTATTTAAATATGTGAGTTGCTGGTTGTAATCTTGACCGTATTGTGGACTTTTAAATTGACAGGAACAAATGACAGCCATTTGGTGACTGGCTGTTGTCAATCCTTTAGATTGTCTGATTTAATTTTCTGTAACAGGGTATTTTCTATTCAATTCTCTGATTTAATTAACTTACAATGTTATAGGTTTACTGGAACTATAGTAGGCATAGCAGATGCTGATCCCAAAAGGTGGCTTGAATCTAAGTGGAGATGTCTGAAGGTAGTTTCTACTTTATTTTCCTGGTTTGACTGTTTCTTGAGCCGAGGGTCTCTCAGAAACAGCCGCTCTACCTGCCAAGGTAGAGTTAAGGTCTGCGTACACTCTATCCTCCCCAGACCCCACATTGTGGGAGTTCAATGGGTATGTTGTTGTTGACTGTTTCTTTTACCTCATATAACATTGAAATATCATTCATTGATGGTTTTTAAAGGTTCGATGGGATGAAAATTCTATCATTCCAAGGCCAGACCGAGTTTCACCCTGGAAAGTAGAACCAGCTCTTAACCCTGCTGCACTTAATGTACCTCCAGTTGCTAGGCCAAAAAGGCCTAGATCCAGTATTTTTCCCGCATCTCCTGATTCATCTGTCCTTAGTAGGGAAGGTGGATATCTCATCCTGATCTTTTCTATTCAGTATGCTGCACTGCTTTTAATTCTTGTATTCGAGCTAAGTAATTGCCATGTACTTTCTTTTTTTGTTAAAGGTTCATCCAGAGTAACTGCAGACAATTCCCAATCCAGTGGGTTTTCGAGGATCTTGCAAGGTCAAGAGGTATCGACCTTTAGAGGCAGTTTTGCAGAAAGTAATGAGTCAGACTTGTCTGAGAAACCGATGATATGGCAACCATCAGTGGATGATGAAAAGAATGATATTCATTTCGCATCAAAGAGATATCTTTCAGATAAATGGTTACCTTTGGGGAGGCCCGAGTCATCTCTCACAGATCTATTATCAGGTTTTGGAGTGCAAAATAACTCCTCCCATGGGTTCTGTTTACCCTCTGCGGACCAAGCAGCATTTGGTTCCAGCTTGGTGAAGCGACGAGTACAAGACCAGGAAAAAGATTTTAGCTTACTGGGAAAGCCATGGTCTCTATTATCTTCCAGTCTCTCTCTTAATCTGATGGATTCAGGCTCAAAAGCTCCTGGCCAAGGGGGTGAGACTCCCTATCAAATGCGAGGAGATGTTAGGTACAGTGGTTATGGCGAGTTTTCAGTCCTTCCTGGTCATAGAGTTGAGAATCAGCAGGGAAGCTGGATTATGCCTCAACCAGTGTCGCCTTACATTCAGCTCTCCTCTCATTCAAGAGAAATGATGCATAAACCCACTGTAGTAAAGCAGCCTGAGACTGTGAAACCCAAGGAGGGGAACTGCAAACTATTTGGCATTCCCCTTACAAGTAACGTTTGCAGAGATCCTGTTATGATGCGGAAAAGTTCATTGATCGATTCAGCAAGTGACATGAATATTGGTATACACCCCCATCAATCCCCTGCCACTGATTCTGATCAAAGGTCTGAGCAATCAAAGGGATCAAAGGTGGACGATGGAATTGCAGCTAATGATCATGACAAACAATTTTCTACTTTTCATCTTGCTGCTAGAGACAGGGATGGCAAAGGTCATAGTAGTTCAACGAGGAGCTGCACAAAGGTTTAAATCTGGTCTTTCGTCACAACATTGGCTGTTGGCTGTAATGAAATTTCTAATGATTTATTTTTGCCTACAGGTTCATAAACAGGGTACAGCACTCGGAAGGTCAGTGGATCTTGCAAAGTTCAACAATTATGACGAATTGGTTGCTGAACTGGATCAGCTTTTTTATTTTAATGGTGAACTCAAGGCTGCGAGTAAGAGTTGGCTGGTTGTATACACTGATGATGAGGGTGACATGATGCTTGTTGGAGATGATCCATGGCAGTAAGTACTTACCCTCATTGCTTTTATACACAAAGTGATGATTTTGTTTCTTCCTTTTGCACTGCTTCCTTGTGTAGTCTTTTCTAGATCAGTGCTGTGTGTTTTTGGTGTTTGTTACAATTTTTTACCAGCTTCACATTGAAACAGGAAATTTTGTGGTATGGTTCGCAAGATTTTTATCTATACAAAAGAGGAGGTGCAGCGTATGAATCCGGGGACCCTTAATTCTAAAGGTGAAGACACTTCTCCCCTCGCGGGGAGGGCTCAGAAGCTAATGAAGTGAAGAATCTGCAACTTCCTTCTGAATCTGGGTAAGAAGAATCTTAGGTTTTCCTCCGAAATCGAGGTACTCAAAAGAAATCTACTTAAAGAGCAAGTGATTCTTTTCTGCTTTAGTTTTTTGGAGACATTTTCCCTGATAATTAGGGTGGGAGATGACTCCAGCTGCTTCTTCTAGTTGCTTAACTACCTACTGTTGCTTTGTATTTGACAGGTTTATAAGATAGCCGAGGAGATGACTTTTATCCACCTAGGTGTTGCTTTTTGGGGGATTTTTGAGTATAACCTCTATAATATCAACTCCCTTTGACTTCTGGACGGGACAGTCTCCATATAGATGCAGCTTCAGTATTTGCAGTTTTGGACCTCTTTTTGGAGCCAATATCTGGCCCCTTATCTATCTATACATAGTATATGTAAATTATAAGCGTGGTCATTAACCTTGCTTTTGCCAATCCCCCACTCTGTAAATACCCCATTTACCAATTTCTCTAGCTCTAGATGTAAGTAAGGTGTCATGATTCACCAAGTACCTGCCTTGCTGTTGATTTTTATGTGGAAGTGGTATCCAACTGCTTCGGGCAGACTTAACATATTTTGTATCAGCAATTATGGTAATGCGTTAGAAAAGAAGTTTTTTCTGGGTGATCATCTGTTCATTCTGCAATTTTGGTCATAAGAATTGATTACAGGAACATAAGTTTTGGTCATTGACCTATCTAGTCGTTCCTTGCCCATTGTAGACACAACCATTTTGCCAAAAGTGGGGCAAATCAAGTAGTTGTATTAATGTTTCAAATGACATTTGGATCATAGGATAGTGGGAAATCAAGATTTGATCTCAGCAGGACATTGTAACTTATTGATTTAGTTGTTCCCTTCTGTACGCGTACTTTATGTAAGCCAGGTTAACCAGATCGTTTAGATTGGGTAAAATGTGAATCATTTCACTTTGGCTTGTTGCTTGTTTGGCATTTCTAAACCCATTTATTGATGATTTCCGCGGGTTAAAGTTTTTTGGCTTCTTTACTGTAGGATTTAAGGGTTTAGACATGGACTGAAGATTCATGTCCTATTAGGTGAGGTATTTTTAGAAGATGTAAATTGCAAGCTTACCAAGACTCAGTTGTATACTACGTGAAAGAACACGAAAATTCAACCTAATAACCTTATGAGTAGCGTGGCTTAAGAGCATTGTTAAATCATTGTGGAAAAAGTATATCATCCAGCGAATTTTCATGGCAAGAACTCAAAAGGTGCTCAACTACAGTTGCTTTCTGTCATGATCACTTAAATACAGATCCTATTATTTGTCTGACAATCATCGTTGCAAATGTTATTCCATTCATCGGGTTTTGATTAAGCAAAGTTGAATTCAATGGAGTGGTCATACATTCATATCGGTGAATTCTCACTCTCAGCTGCAGATCTACATCAGGATTGTTGGAAAAAATAATTCCAAGTCGTAAGAAATCAAAATTGATTAGGATTTGGTGTTTTTAATTCATGTCTAGTTAAGATTTATAGTCAAATTTATATAGGGATAGATTTCATGTTTTTGAGTTAAAGTAGGTCTCTTACTAATATAAACAGGGATGCTGCTTACTATTTTCAGTATGTGAAAGAATTGTAAAGCACATTCAAAGATTCATAGAGATAATGAATATAAATGTTTTCCTTCAGGAATTCTAGCCCGAGTTGCTAAGGTATGTAAAATATGTCAGGATAAAAAAGGATCATACAAGGAACTTGCGACTGGAAAATCATAGCATTCAGTTTTGGAGCTTCTCTAAGCATACGTTCGACGTTTCTCCTAAAGAAAACACAAATATAATTGGCTAATACATGAAAATATCAGTAAACTACAAAGGAGCATATGAAGTCTTGAGGTTTAAAAGCTAGAGCCTGAGGTCCAAAATCTTGGATAGAACCTCTCTTCGGAAACCACAACAGCTTATATCATCCCATGGAAACCAGCAGAGTCCAGCAACACCGCTTTGATTTGTTCCGGATGGACGTCTTGACCTTCTTTGGATTGCTGCGTTTCAATACAATAAAAAATGACTCAATATTTTGGTTAAGGATCAGAAACCGACAAGTTTCCTTTAGCAGCAAATGTGAGCAGTGGATGAAGCAATAACAAAGGATATATATCCTCTCAATTGAAGATATGGGAAAGGGAAAGGGTTCAATACTTGAAACATCTTTTCCTTGCTCTTCAGAGAGGGGAAGTATCAACAAGCGGGAAAAAAAACGCACAACTCATGGAAGACTCATTGACGTGACATCTATTACATAGTATGCAACATCAAGATTTGGGGTGAAGTTGGTTGCTTTATTTGACATTTTATAGGTTGGGTCATTCCAGAAAGATGTGCGGAGCTGATGGGATTTCAATTCTCCACGAACAAACCTTTTTGCTTACATGAAGCATTTTTTTAATCCTAAAGTCCAAGATGGATGTTCACAGAAAGAAGGTACCTCAGCTCGGAAGATATCCAACGCAAACCCATTGAAGCAGCTGATAACAGCCTGTTGAATGTCCAGTCCAAGAGTGTCCAGAGCCCTCATTGTTGAGAGTAAAAGGCCTGGTCTGCGGCTGCAAATCATATGGATATTCACCGCTCTTCCTTCTCTTGCCCTTACTTCAACCTACAAGTACAAAAAGATCTACATGCATCATCTCAAACCTCTAGCGTAATGAATTTCAATACTATGATGAAGTTAGACAGTAATTGCTACAGTTAAAAAAATATTAACCTATTCCGATGTCAAACAGAAAAGAAAAAAATGAGAAAAAAACTCCCAGTATCAACATCATCAACATTTATGCACATCTAATGAGAAAGAGATGCCAATATTAAGCTTATTCAGCAAGAACATTTTACCCTTGCAGGTTGTCCAGTAGGGCTAGACAGAGGGCTTGCAAATGAACTCAGACAAAGTTCTTCCTTGATACGACCAGGTAGAGCTGGTGCTGTTGGCGTTAAAGGATAGAAGCTTGTTGTCGGAGTCAATGAAGAGTTTGGTGGAGTGGACTCCAGTTCATTATGCAGGTCATTGATCTTCTGTAGAAGCTCCTTTAAGTACTCAATCGCATCTCCTAAGATTGAAGCCCTGTCCATCTGCCAACATGCAAACAAAATCACAATCTGATTTAAGGTAATTCACCTTGCACAAAATTTGCTTAAGTTTCTCCACCATTTCAAATTGTACCCAAGATGAAGCTTCCATTATCAAGCAGTCAATAAGACGAAATTTCTCAAGCTTAAAAACAAGTGCATAGATTCTGTATAATTAATAGTATCAGATTCAAGTTGCAAAAGATGTTTGATAAATTAAGGACTAACCAGCAGGAGTCAACTATTTGATTTTGATCACTACAAGTTTGTCCTGAACAAATTTTCCTCAGTAGATTTGCATGAACCTTCGAGGTATTTTAATAAGTTAGTACTATATAGTATATATAGGCTGATTTTAGGAGCTCTACAACTATTTTGTCATTACTAGTAAATCAGCTACAAATTCTGGCATCAACAATAGCTGATCAAGCTATATGGCTATCTAGGACTATTGAGTACTGGAACAATGGTGGAAACTCAGAACAGATCCCGGGCCCTCCCCTGGTGGCGAAGGTAGTGAGGGAGCTGCCAAAGAAAGTATTTCTCTGCAAGTGTAAATCACTGATTCAAGGCCTAGTTGAACTACTGCTATTCTCACTAGTCTTTATTTCCCTTCTCATCCAGCTTGAAATCGGTTCTTACGTCGGTCACGTTACAGGCTTTAAGAAAGCACTACATGGCCCACAGCTTCGAGAAGCTGAGAGGCTAAAGAAAAAGTCAAGACGACCAACCTCATTTAAGAGTCATTACACCCCAGTGGGTGAAGAGGTTGATGTCGGGCGAGCAATTGATATTATCTTGGTTGGACGAGGGCAGTTTCCAATCCCTCGTCAAGGGAAAAAGAGTGATTTCTTGTCCAAATAGCCACTTATTAAAAGTTGAATTCTGGGAGCTCAAACAATTAACAAACAAAAGTTAAAGATAACATCCATGGTACAACAAGCGAGTGAACTACTACTAGATAACACTCTTAATGAATTACTGTAGGGGAGGTACCTTTCAAGAATAGTTCTACTCCATATTCAAAATCAAGATGCTTTTCAAAAATCAGTTCACAGAGTCCATGTGAGTGAATTAAATGCTACTCGTCTTAAATTATTTATCATTTTTTTGTTTTATACGCCCTTAAGAAATATTAATTAAGAGGGGTATTTGACTACTTTTATCCTTATTTATATCTAAATTATAATGTTTACTCCATTTATGTGTCATCTCCAAACGAAATTTTACTAAAGTAAAATGAGAGGTAAAATGAGAAAAAAATAATTAATTGTGCCTTGAACTTCTAAAATGACAAATAATCTGACACAACTATTTTTAATAATCCCGATAAATAATTTGAGACGAAAGGAGTACTATATCAATTGTACTTAATTCACAAACCTTTTGAACTATGCAAAACTTAAAACTTGCTAACCATAACCACACAAGCTACCTTAAGAAAAGCTAAATAAACAACAATTAAATAAATACATAAAAATTACACTTTTTTTTGTTGGACAGAAGGTCTCCTGATGATTGTAAATGACTAAAAACATGTTAAATTTATAATCGAAATTCACGAGAATTTTCTGGTAAAGAATTTTCATACCTTACTAATCTTTGGAACAACAGATCTCAGCATGTAAAGCCTATCATTGAGTTTCTTCCTACGACGTCGTTCAGCCATCAGATTCTTCGCCGGAAGCCCCTTCTTCTTTCCTTTCTGATCAACACCAGTAACAGTACTAGTTGCATTTGAACTATTTCCACCATTTTTATTACTAACACTATCCTCCACCTTATTATTAGTGTTGTCAACAAAATCATCAGAATCATAATTCAAAGTTGACCCATCAATACTCACATCTTCAAATTCATCCCCATAACTGTACTTTCTCTTCCTTTCATCATTCAGTTCATTCACTTCCTTATTGCTTGAACACTGACCAATTTCATTACCCAAATTACCCCCACCATTGTTAGCCAAGTTCTTCCTAAGTGCAGCCCTTTTTTGGAATAGAGTTGGTTGTGCTCCAATTGAAGCGAAATTATCAAGGGGCTTTAATAACTTAGACCTATTAAGAAACAAAGAGTTGTCGTTCGCGGAATTATCACCGAATGTTGGGTTTAAACCAAATCCAGTAGTAGTTGTTGTTTGAGATAATTGGAGTAGATTTGAAGAAGAAGGGAATTGAGGAAATGAAGTTAAATTGTTTTGACCCATTTGGTTTTGAGAGGTAAAATCATGAAACCCACCACTCAAATCGAAGGTGTTGTCCAATGGGTTGTTAGATAAAGCTCCGAGCAAAGGAGGAATGGTGGATTTTGGGTTAGGCAAGAAAAAGTGTACCTGAGATGGGTCAAGATTGTTAAAAACAGAAGCAGAAGAAGGTGAACATGAAGAGGAAGAATCAATAGGATGATGAAGAAGCAAAGTGTTCGTCTCAGCTACTACTTGAGTGAAATTCGAAGGAAAAGAAATGTGGCCGCCACCGTTGTTGTACCAGTCAACATCTTCAGGATCAAGCATGGATTTGAAAGATGAAAGTGCACCCATATCCAGTTCATCTTTGTTCTCATTGTTGTGATGAACCCATGAACCGGGTTCTTCGTCTTCTTTGCCGCCGTCCATCCAAGTCATACCATTCACTCCAGATAACATTTTTTCTTTTCAAGAATAATCGAAAGGGTCTTAGGTAGAACAACAAGAACAAGAAAAGATGTTAAAGAGAAGCAGAAGAAAAGGAAAGACTGCAGAGAAGAAAGGCAAATGGCTTTATAGTTTATACTGTGACACTTCATAGCTAACAACGTTACACACACACACACACACACACACACACACACACACACAGAGTCTGTTACTGTGATATGATTACTATTATTATTACTGCTACACTTTCTGTTCTGCAAATCTACAATATTAATACTGTTCATATTAAGCTAGTTTTATCATGAAAATTTTGCCAACTGTTTGAGTTTGGAATTATTGGTTATTTTGGCTGGATGTTTGAAGGTAATTACAGATGGAGGGGAGGGGAGGGGATAAAGTTTGGCATAAATCTAGGCTTTATTATGTAATTAGCACAACAAACTAATCATGAACAAACTGCCAAATCTTCAATAAAGTTGACAGCAATTTGTCCTCTTCCACTCTACTCTTTTATTTTTGGTTTCCCTTTATCTCCTCAATTAAATTTAAATATATCGAAGTGGAAATTTTTATTAGAGAATTTAGAACATAACGAAGTAAATATAGGAAGAAAAGGCACCAATATCTATTATATATGTAAGTAATTTTAACAGTGTATACACATAATAATTTTTTGACAGACCCCGCTATATTGAGGAATAAAATGCTAGTTGATACAAGTCATTTCATATCTATGACTCAAACTAAAAGTCTCTATTTCAAAAGAAACGAGTACTAATCACCTTTGAGATTTAATCCACTTTTGATATTTGCTTACCCCCTGAAAACCTTTTCCATTTTGAATGCCCTTTTCTTTTTCTTTACTCTATTTTTGAAGAAAATATTTATTTCTTCTAAAAATAAAATTTGTAACTTTAGTATTTGATTCAGTTTACACGCACCAAAAATGATCTATTAAATAGGTGTAAACTTTCATCAATACAGAGATCAAATAATTTTACCTACCAAACTTAGATAGATAAGGAAGAATCACGTGATATTTATTAACATCAGACCAACATGTATGATTTAACGGTCAGATAATTTTATGATCTTTACAATTTTTTTTTATAAGAAATCTTTATTTTTACGTAAAGGAGATCCGATCACAAAACACAATTTTTTTTTACAAATTATTCTTTTATTCAACTTATAAAGGACTATGCTCACCTATTTCCTCAATCTTTAACACATCCTTTCTTGTAAATCATTTCATAGTTAATGGGGATGGGCAATTGGGCTTATGTAATGTTAATGGCGTCATTCTTAATCTTGATGATGAATTTCGGATAATGTTAAAAATCAAATCATTGAACTTCTCTTTGGCAAAAAACATGCATTAACTACTCTAATGAGAAGTTATGGATACTACTATTGTATAAGGTAATATTAGAGGCATTTGGCCCGTGCTAAATCCGTGCCAAAATTATATTTAAAATTTATATATATTTATATATACATAAAAAATAATTTTAATCTTATATATAATAATGTTTTCTTAAATATATATATATATATATATAGTAATTTTCAACGTTTCCCCTGTGTTATCCTTGATCTGCCCATTATTGAGAAGCCCCATACCTTGGTATAAGATTCTTTAATAAAGACAATTTCATATTTAAAATTTGAATTAAATATAAAGAAATAATCACGACTCCACCACAATTCTAGTAAGTACACTTCTAATACTTGCTTTTGGCCCCTCAAAACCTCTTCCGTTTTGAATGCCCTTTTTATGTTTTTTTTTTTTTTTTTTTGTGTAATTCTAGTGTATGATAAAGTTTACATGCACCTAAAATGCTCTATCAAATTGGTGTCAACTCTCATCAATACAGAAATCGAATAATTCTATCTAACAAACTTATACAGATAAGGAAGAATTTCGTAAAATTCATTAATCTCATTCAAGTAGGATTTAACGGTCAGATAGTTTTGTGATCTTTATAAATTTATTTTTGATTTTACATCTTTTTTTCTTCTTCCTTTATTTTTATTTTTGAAGAAAATGTTCATTTCTTGTAATTTTAGTGTTTGATTCAGTTTACATGTACCTAAAATGATCTATTAAATAGGTATGAACTCTCATCAATACATATGTCGAATAATTCTACCTACCAAACTTAGACAGATAAGAAACAATCACGTGATATTCATTAACCTCGGAGTAACAGATAGGATTTAACGGTCAGATAGTTTTATAACTTTATAAATTTATTTTTAATTTTATATTTGTTGATAAGATATCTTTATTTTTACGTAAAGGAAATTCGATAACAAAACACATTTTTTTAACAAATTATTCTTTCTTATAAAGAATTATGCTCACCTATATCCTCAATCTTTAACACATCCTTTCTTGTATCGTTTCATAGTAAATGGGGATGGGCTTATGTACTGTTAATGGAATCATTTCATAATTGATGATAAATTTTCGGTTAATGTTAAAAAATCAAATCATTGAACATCTCTTTGGCAAAAAGCATGCATTAACTACTCTAACGAGAAGTTAGGGATACTACTTTATAAGGTAATACTAGTGGCATTTGGCCGTGCTAAAATTACATTTAAACATGTATATATTTATATGTACATAAAATATAATTTTAACCTTGTATATACGTAATAATTTTTTATGAGCCCCTTGTGTCCTAGATCTGCCCATCATTGAGAGACTCATGTTAAGGGTAAGAAGTTCTTTAATAAAGACAATTTCATATTTAAAATTTTTAATTAAAAATGAAGGAATATTTACGATTCCACTACAATCCTAATAAGTATACTTCTAATACTTGCTTTTGGCCCCTCAAAACCTCTTCCATTTTGAATGCCCTTTTTTGTTTCTTTTTTCTTCTTTCTTTATTTCTATTTTTGAAGAAAGTGTTTATTTCTTATTTTTTTTATATATAATTTTAGTGTTTGATTCAGTTTACACGCACCTAAAATGATTTATCAAATAGGTGTGAATTCTTATCAATACATATGTCAAATAATTCTACCTACCAAACTTAGACAGACAAGGAAGAATCACTTGACATTCATTAACCTCAAACTAGCATGTAAGATGTAACGATCAGATAGTTTTATGATTTTTATAAATTTATTTTTAATTTTATATTTTCTTAAGAGGTCTTTATTTTTACGTAAAGGAAATTTGATAAGAAAACATAATTTTTTTTACACATTATTCTTTTATTCAACGTATAAAGGTCTTTCACACATCCTTTCTTGTATATCATGAAGATTTCATAGTAAATGGGGATGGGCTTATGAACTGCTAATGGAGTCATTTCATAATTTTGATGATAAATTTTCGGTTAATGTTAAAAAATTCAATCATGGAACATCTCTTTGGCAAAAAACATGCATTAACTACTCTAATGAGAAGTTATGGATACTAGTTTATAAGGTAATACTAGTGGTATTTGGCCCGTGCTAAATATGTGCCAAAATTACATTTAAAATTTATAGTTGCAGCTCATATATTTATATAAAATAATTCTAACTTTGTATATACATAGTAATTTTGGACGAGCCCCCTTGTGTTATTCTAGATCTGGCCATTTTTTAAAAACCCCAAATTAAGGGTAAAATGTTCTTTAATAAAGACAATTTCATATTTATCTTTCGACTTTAAAATTTCTAATAAAAATGAAGGAATACTAACGACTCCACCACAATCCTAATAAGTATACGTCTAATACTTGCTTTTGGCCCCTCAAAACCTCTTCCATTTTGATTGCCCCCATTTTTTCTTCTTTCTTGTTCTATTTTTGAAGAAAATATTTATTTCTTGTATTTTTTTTTTGTAATTTTAGTGTTTGATACCTACGCACACTTAAAATGTTCTATCAAATAGGTGTGAGCTTTCATCAATAAAGATATCGAATAATTCTACCTACCAAACTTAGACAGATAAGGGAGAATTCCGTGAAATTCATTAATCTCATTCTAGTAGGATTTAACGGTAAGATAGCTTTGTGATCTTTACAAATCTACTTTTGGTTTTATATCTTTTTTACAAGAGTTCTTTATGTTTACGTAAAAAAGTTATGATAATAACACACAACAAGTTTTTACAAAATTATTGTTTTTTATTCAATTTATAAAGGGCTAAAATTGATGTCATGTGACCAGGAGGTCATGGGTTTAAGCCGTGAAAATAACCTCTTGCATAAATGTGAAGTAAGACCGCGTACAATAGACCCTTGTGGTCCGGCCCTTCCCCGAACTTCCTTTTTTTAAATTTTTTTTATAAAGGGCTATTATCCCCTATTTCCTCTATCTTTAACACATCCTTTCTTGTAAATCATTTCACCATAGTAAATCTTTAAATTGGGGATGTGATTATGTACTGTTAATGGAGTCATTTCTTAAGCTTGAATTTTTTGTTAATGTTAAAAATTCAAATCATTAAACTCTTCTTTTGCAAATAGTGTGGGTTACAACAATTGCAGGAAACGGAAAGTAAGTAAATATTACAAATTGCTAGAAAGGATAAACTAAAGATTACAACTGGAATCAAGAACGATACAAACTCCTTGTGATTTGCTGAGTCGAGTGATGACACTCTGTCTTTAAGACAAGATTGCTCCGTATATATCATTTTACGTTGTCGGGCAATTGTCTCCCAAGATACAACAACAACTTAACAAATGAGCAAAGAAAATTCAATGTTACTCGTGAAGAACTTTGAATATAGTAAACTTGCTAGAGAGGAAGAAGAAGATTTCAGAAAATTCTGTAGGTGTTTCTTAGTGTTCAACAATTGAGCCAAATGCCTCAATTTATAGTGTAATGAGATGACCCCTCAACTAGCCAACTAATGACCTTCAATAGCCATGTAATGACACTTATTGAGGGGTTACATTTAGCCAAATAATGGCTGAATTCATGTGCCAAATAATGGAGATTCAATGCTCCAAAACCAGCCCAAAAGTCAGAACTTTTCATCTATTCGTCGTAGCATTCTGCCTCCGAAGCGCCGCGGCTCCAGTGGCTGAACACCCAATTAGCGCCGCGGCTCCAGTGGCTGAACACCCAATTAGCGCCGCGGCGCTGTCTGGGAGGCGTCGCGGCACTCCGGCGCCTCAGCTCCGACGGGGCTGCATCGCGCCCCTTCGCGGCGATTTCCGACTCGTTTTATCTTACACTTCTTTCTTCGTTTACCAACGTGGAATACTTGTCATTTGGCCAATAACCGTCCATCATTCTATGTCTCAAACGTCTCACACGTCTCACTTACGTACCAATATCTCTTTCACTAATGAAATTTGCGATACTTGGTACGACGTGTGCACGTATGTGAAAACGATATTTCCGACATGCGAAGCTCTAATTATTCGAGTCATAAATAATGGAATAAACTTAATTCACATTAGTAAATTTTCAACAAATAGCATGCATCTAACTACTCTAATGAGAAGTAAGGAATATTTCTCTATGAGGTAATATATTTTATTCTTATTTCATTATAGTAAGTCAAGATGGGACTATAGTCTATCAATTCAGCACCAATTATAAACATAGTTTCCTAAGTAGATACTTTTCTTAGAGCATTTATTATGTGTCTTACGCTATTATAGCAATATCATTATATATCTTGTCCTGTATATCTTATGTTTTTATTTCTTTACATTTAAATTCAACAGTTTAGCACCTTAATTCTGAATATTGTAGTGCATATCTTGTGAGTCACTGATACTACTGATTATATGAATTGATATATGTGTGTCTGTGTTATGCGTATATTAAATATATGATTTTAAATTATATACAATGTAATTTTTTTATTATATATTATCGATATAATTTAACTTGTTATTATAAATTTATATTTTTATCTTCATGTTCTTATATCATGTCTGACGTGAAGAGTTGCTTATTATTATAAATCAATTTATTCTAATGATGTAATTTTTTATATATTAAACTCTTAAATATGCATTGTATTTTGAGATGTTTGCTCCAAAAAAAACTTGATTTTACCAGAAGCCTCGGATTTATGTTTTACGAATGAAGTGACCTGAAAATGCTATACTTTCGTAATGTAATACCCTTATACAGTTGGGATTAATAGAGCTTCAAAGTTCAAACTGAACATCGTAGATTAGGTGAAAACTAACAAAAAAAATTGACGTTACATTATGTTGAAATGTGATGTGACTAGGTCCCTCGATTTGAAGTTTTATGGGAATTTTCATGTTATAAAATTGGATGCACCTTCATTGTTTCATTTCTCTTTGAATTTCCTCTAGCCTACTTGGATTTATCCTGTTCTCATTTTCTTCTTTTTAGTTTTTTTATTTTTTTCCACTTCTTTTTAGTTCACCACTTACGTATTTATTTTTAAGGGGGAAAATATAGAAAGAAAAAAGAAGCTAGATTTCCTTCTCATCCTATTTTCGCACTTTCTTTTAATTATTTTTAAAAAAAATTATTATACATCGGCGAAGGGATGAAAAAAGGAGGGAATAACAAGGTGGATTCAAATCTACCGGAGAATCTAGAATTTTAAGGTTATTGGTGTTCTACTACTATTAAATTAAATGTGAAGGCACTACAATAAAAATTTATCCGCATTCAATATTTTGCATCAAATTAATGTACTTTATTTTGATCAACTGTTGGAAATTTGTCTTTGGCGGGGAGATGCGTCCACCCATCTTTGATGAATTAAACACTAGTGTTCCGCATGTTGGAGACTTTGTCTCTTCGCACATGCATGATCTACAAAGTGAGTAGATAACCGTAGGGCCAAGAATCGTTAAATTTCGTTGAGAAATGAAAGAGATATTGGTCCACGAAGTAAGGTGTTTAAGGCATGGAAATGTGGTGTGGGACAAATCTACCACATCGGTGGGAATAGGAAGAATTGCTCTCTATATATGTCTCAAATTGGTAAAGGGTTTGGGACCCCAGGGGGTATCCCATGTGTTTAAAGGAGGGAAGACCTAGATGTGCTTGGGTTCAAGGCAAAGCCCACACGCGGGCCATCGCCGCCCGCCCGTCCGGTCCGGTTCCGGGTTCTCGGGTCACGGGTCACGGGTCGTGGGCTGTGGGGCTTTCTGATATTATCTTTTTGGACCAGAGAACTCTGGCAGATGTACAGTTTGATCCCTGAAGTTTCATATGTACAGTTTGGTCCCTGAAGTTTCAATATTTATAGTTTGGTCCCCAGAGTTTCTGGGAAGGTGACGGAAGGCAGAAAGCCTACCGTTGGGATTTTTTTTGAGGCATTAATCAGCCATTACTTGGCTGATTAACTCCTCTATTAACAGCCCATTAGTTGGGCAATTGAGCACCTCATTCATGGCATTAAAACCTGCTATTACTGCCCTCCTTTGAGGGCCATTACGCCTTGTTTTTCAATTGTTGGACAGCCCCTCCTCATGCTATAAATTGAGCTTCATTTGGCTCAAAACAATAAGAGAAAAACTAGCCGAAACAGCTTGAAAAACAGATGCTTATGTGACCGAAATTCAGAGAAAAATAGACGAAAAACAAATTGAAAACGAGACGGGAATAACACAAAGAATACAACAGCGTTTTCTATCACAAAAGAGCACAAAAAAAGTGAGCAAAAACTGCTCGAAACGGTGGCTGAAAATCAGTCAAAAACGGTGACCAAACCCTCACGTATACACAACATATACACTACGAGAGACACACTATATACACAGAGACAAAAGAGAAGAGTATTGAGAAACTCTTCCTTCCTATTCCATATCTTCAGCAAGTCGAGTCATCTTTGTTTTCTTCGACAGGCTCAACCTATTGGCTTTGTAGTGTTGAGATTAAAGTGTTGTTTTATCTTGGAAGACTATTGCCCGCTAACGTAAAAGCATATATACGGGGCAATCTTGTCTTAAGGATAGAGGGTTGTCCTCGACTCAACACACAACGTTGTAACCATCCAGATTTAGTTATTTCTTGATTTCAGGATATCAAGATTGAAGACACAGCAAGCTTGCGGCAGTTCTCAACGTTGGCTTTGCAAGGTGATCAAGATTCAAGACACAACACCCTTGTGGCAGTTTTGAAGATTGACCATTTATTTATCCTTTCGAACATTTGTAATAGTTATTACTTCCCGTACTGCTTTATAAAGTACAATAGAGACTCCCAACATCAACTACTTAATTAAAGTTAAAATACACGTTAATAATGAGTGTTCAAGCACCCATGAGTTACTACGTGGGCCCATCCCTGATCAGACCCTCACCAATAACGTGAAGGTATGTACGCAATTAACTAAACCACATAAAATTTATCATTATCGCATTTTCTCAAATTCAAAAAGCAATTTTAATACATTTTCTCCATGTTCTATTTTATTTTTGCGAAATTGGAAAAAGTAAATAACTTTTGGATCAAAATAGCAGGGAGCAAGTGGTAACCCTAGAGATGGCAGTGGATCCTGGACCCGGTCCGGATTCGGTGGATCCAGATCCATTTTATAGGATATGAATCTTCAAAATTTGGATCCGACGGATCCGGATCGGACCCGGATCCATTTCTGACGGATCGGATCTGGATCTGGATCTTGTATTTGAGATCCGTATCCGGTCCAGATCCGACCCGTGGATCCATTTTTTATTAAATATATTCATAACCTAGAATGTAATTTTATAAGTATTTTCTTAAAATTGCTAAGCACATCCTTGCAAGTTTAATTCTCAAAATAAGTTTAATTTATCCCCGCGTTAACTCAAAAACCAAAAAATAAAGAGGTAACTTCGATAATAAAATCAATGTTATATTAGTGAATGACTAACATCTCCATAGACAAGTAGTTAAAATTATATTCACTTCATTTGTGAAGATTCCAAGCACATGCAAGTTCTGCATTGTGGAAATACCAGTCAGCATTTTCCACAACTATTGTCATTGTCCAACATTTTCAATTAATAGCTCACAATCAAAATGAGACAACGACCAAAATATATCAAAACGAGACAACGAACAAAATATCTCATATGAACATTTCAAAATTAAAACACAGTAAACTGTTAGCTAAGTAAAAATCGTTTGTCAGTTCAAAAAAAAATCTTAGCAAGGTTATATTCTTCGCAAGACAAATTTTTTTACATGTGGATCCAGATCCGATCCGTGGATCCGGTGGATCCGGATTTGGATCTGATTTTTATGGATCCGACGGATCTGGATCCGGATCTGGATTCAGGTATGAAAAACGGATCTGGATCTGGATCTAGTAGGATCCGGTCCAGATCCGATCCGTTGCCATCCCTAGGTATCCCCCTCCCTCCCTTTGTTTTTTCAAGAATGGAAGCTATATCTCCTTGAAGTAAATGCTTTCGAGGTAAGTTTGAACAAGTTAGCTTTTATCTCTTTTATTTAATAATGTAATAAAATATTTGCATCAATTTAAATAGTTTGAATTGTTATTCAAGCTTTTCGTTCTTTAGATGTTTGGTTTTGTGGTGAGACTCGCTAAACATCTATCAAACCTCTTAATTTCTCTAGAAATAGAAACTTTGTGCCTTATAGTGAAAATCTCTTGCTATTATTATTAAGGAATGCACTTTTAGAAATAACAAAAAACAACAATAATTACAATAAACTAATTGTTATCATCATTTCTATTATAATTAGGTCCCTACATAGTTTTTATGCTTTTCTTTTCTAGGGCTTCTTATAAAGTTTGAGTATATCGCATTTAAACTAAATGATACGTCTGGCTTATTTCACAAAATAATTCAAATATTCATTTTTCTTCCTATTATCAAACATATTATATACGCAAATAGTCAAATGGTAAAAAGTTATATGTATTAAATATTTACATCAAATTAATAAATGCAAGACATGTGACTTTCATATACATATTTAACACTTAATTATGGTTAAGTTATATATATTTTTATTTTAGTTTTTTAACTATTAAAGTTAATATACTTAATTTGATATAAGTATTTTTTAACATGATTTTTTTTCTTAGAAAGATGGGGAAGAAATTAGTCAAAAATAGAGGAGGTGTTGGGGAAAATAATTAAGGGGGCAGAGCCAAGAAACCCGTGAGGCCTTAAATTTTACCGCACCCAATTCCCAATTATAGACTTTAAATTCTGATGGGCCCCCAATAAAAGAGTCCATTTATATCCAGCAATGCTCACTTCTCATCTTTTTCATTGTCAGGATTTGGTTGCTCAACCCCATTGTCCACTTGTCCATTTTCACCTCCACACCTTCTTTCTTTTTTCCATTGTTGTTTTCTATTTTTTCGCTATTATTGTTATTTGATTCGCGACGGATTTAGTAATGCATAAATTAGTATTTTTGTTGTTAAAATTATATACAGTCGGACCTCTTTATAACAAACATTCTCTATAATAACATTTTACTATAATGATCAAATTTTCTTTGAAATTAATTTTTAATTCCATGTTATATTATATATTCTCTATAATAACATTTAATTACAATTGTATGAAAGTATTCGGACAACAACACATTATAGAGAACTTTGATTGTATAATGCAAGAGTTATGTCTTGTTGGATCTTTGATCTGACGGTTAATATATCAGAACAAACGATGCCTAAGGGTATAATAAGCGTTTAGTGTTCTTTAATGAGAAAGGTAATATACATTTTCGTATAAGCTATGCATATATTATTTATGAGAAAAGTAAAGTAACAACTATGTGGAAATTATGTTTCCAATAACACCAACCGAACTAACCCGAAGGATATAATAAGCGTTTAGAGTTCTTTAATGAAGTTTAATTTTGAGAGATGATGGATATATGACTTATATGGAGGAGAATACATCACATGCTTCGATACAATAACTCAAATATAATGATATCGTAAGTTACATTATTGGAGACTTTTCCTTCATAGTAGGGCAAATTTTTAATTAATTGGTAAATCTAATGACCTGTAATTTTCTCTTGATGGTGTGCTCATTGATATTTGTATGGAGTATGGACCCTATCTAAAGAGCAATAACATATAATAGTAGAGTTACACGGTCGAATTCAATATGAAATTTATATGGATTTTTGGCGACCTTCAGTTGTCACTGAACTCCTAACTCATTTATACTATTTGGTTTGCATCTTATTATGCTTACATATTTGGTGGATTTATCAATACTTATACAAAAGTTCCGAGTAAAACTTGTTGAAAATTTGCCTTTGGCGGGGAGGTGCGTCCACCCATATTTAATGAATTAAACACTAATGTTCCGCAGAAGCTTTGTCTCTTCACACATGCATAATCTACTAAGTGAGTAGATGACCGTAGGGCCAAGAATCGTCAAATTTCGTTGAGAAATGAAAGAGATATTGGTCCACGAAGTAAGGTGTTTTAGGCATGAAAATATGGTGTGGGACAAATCTACCACATCAGAGGGAAAAGGAAGAATTGCTCTCTTTATAAGTCTCTAAATTAGTAAAGGGTTTGGGACCCCAAGGGGTATCCCATGTGTTTAAAGGAGGGAGGACCTAGATGTGCTTGGGTTCAAGGCTAAGCCCACACGCGCGCCGCCGCCTGTCCGGTCCGGGCTCGGGTCTCGGGATGTGGGTACTTTCTGATATTATTTTTTTGGACCCCAAATTGCTTAATATTTACAGTTTGGTCCCTAGAGTTTCTGAAAAGTTGATTTTGCCGTTTGGCCTGTTTTTTGGAGCATTAACCAGTCATTACTTGGCTGTTAACTCCTCCATAAACAGCCTTCCTTCAATGACCATTAACAACCCTCTCTAATGGCCATTAACAACCTTGTTTGTGGCAGTTGAGGAGTCCCTCCTCCATGCTATTTATTGATGCCTTTTGACTCAATTATGTAGCACATAAGTGACGAAAAACAGTGAGTAAAACCACACGAAAATACACCCAAACAGTCACGTAAAATAGTGAGGAAAGACACACATATACACGAGATATACACAACAGAGACACACTATATACACAGAGACAAAACAGAAGAGAAAGTCAGTCCAACAACGTTGGACGAAAACAGAAATTCTTCCTTCTTTTTCCATTTCTTCAGCAAGTCGATTCGTATTTGTTTTCTTCGTCAGACTCAACCTATTTGCTTTGTAGTGTTGAGATTAAAGTGTTGTTTTATCTTGGGAGACTATTTCCCGCTAACGTAAAGGCATATATACGGGGCAATATTGTCTTAAGGACAGAGTGCAATCACTCGACTCAAGACACAATTGTAACCATCCAGATTTAGTGTTTCTTGATTTCAGGTTATCAAGATTCAAGACTCAACAACTTTGCGGCAGTTCTGAAGATTGGCTATTTGTTTATCCTTACGAACACTTGTAATATTTATTTACTTTCCGTACTGCTTTACAATAGTAACCAACAAAACTTTTACTGAATTTTATTGAATCCGTATAATAAATTGTGCATCTGTCCAGAATTAGAGAAAATCTATTGACAATGACAAAGAGGGCTCATTTTCATATTGGATCTCATGTTAAGTATTGAATTTTGCTAAACTTGTACATTAAACTGTAAATCCCCCGATTAGAGAGTGTCTATTGACAAAGGCAAAGAAAAAGACATACGACTCCTTTTCATATTGGATCTTATGTTCGTGGAGTGAATGAAATACATGTATTTACATATATTGTTATGCATAATCATAGTTGGTACATACATAAGAAACATTTTTTTTTAACATTAGTGACACACAATAAATAGTGATAGTAACAAGTTCAAAACATACTACAATTGGGTGGGGTGGGGTTGTGGGTTGGGTGAGAGTGACAATTGAGGAACAATTAATAAGAGCTACAATTCAGATGCCAAGTTTGTCTATGTTTGATGAGAGAGCTGTAGCAGCAGCAGCTTTTACAATTTCTTCCTTTTCCTCGTGAATTGGGACATTATATTACTGCTGCCTGCTGCTATTGCCACTGTCCTTTTTTAAAAATATTGTCCTCAATTTGTCCAATTTCCGAAATAAATGGAGGAAACTATCATCAAAGATGAAAAATTCAAGTAAAAAACGCATGCAAGGTTTGCCTATTCAATCAAATTTATAAACAATTTAATAAGAAGGTAAAATAAAGATTGTATAGAAAATTTTCAATTCAATAAAACTTGTGAACAATTAGCATAAGTATGTTTACCAATATGTCAAAATTTGTGAACAATTAAGTAAAATGAAAATTATACTAAAATTATGTCCGTCCGACATAACAAGACAAAATTTGCTAACCCGACATGACGTTTGAACAATTTAACAAGACATACTGAATGAAGATTGTATCAGAATTATGACTTACCCAATATAACTTATGAACGAGATAATATTTGTCAATCTGATAAAATTTATGAACAATTTAAATAAATAAGGAGAATAAAGAATGTATTAAAATTATAGCACGTCCTACATGAATTGTGCAAACGTAATTTCCCATTCTAATGACCGTGTAGCACTGATATTATTTTTGGGGGGAAAATCTTAAATGAGGACAAAAGTTAAACAACAACGTCAAATGATTTTATTTGTGCAAATTTCCATAACGAGGCAAAAGATCGGGCCCAATAGTATCAAATTCGGGTTGCAAAAGCTGTTATCTGGGCTCCAGCCCAAGTTAACCAAGTACTACTATGTTTGGTCCATTCACCCAAACAGAACGACATTAGTAGAGGCCCAACGATATTTTTTCACTTTGGATATTATGGTCCTTAGTCCACACGAGCAGCATGATTATCAGATCTTTAATTCTTTATATTATAGCCACCCTTTTTTATGTAATGTGCTTGCCACTTGAGATGGCTAGACAAACAAAACTGTACAGGTGTTTCCTCTTTCCTTTTTTATTAATCAAACAATATTTGCATCTCCTAATGCTCCAATTAGTCCTTTTTGTTTTTGCATTTTCTGTATGTTGAACTTTAATTATCCTGTTGTGCTTGAATCAAGTAGACTATTGCTTTTCTGTATTAACTTTAGCTTATTTTTCTTTGGGTCTTACTAAGAACGCCTCTTAATTAGAGATTAATTATATGTGTACCTTGATTTGCTAGGTTATAGGTCTAGTGGGTAAACTTAAATTCATTTACTTTGTCAAATTAATAGAGTACAAGAGTTTTTATGCATGTATTTATTCAAGCCTAATTTGTAATGATTAAGTTCATTCTTAATTAATTTGCATCAACATATAAAAAAAACTACATATATTATTATTACTCTCCCAAACATCTTTATGACATTCCTTCGATCGTGTGGCATTGTATCCAAGCCATTGATCATTAATTACATTAAAAAAAGTAGCATCATAAGAAAATAGTCACACGCTAGGAAAAGATATGTCACCTTTTTCGTCTACACGATTATAACTACTACTTCTTCTTTTTTTCCTTTTTTATATATATATATATATATATATATATATTCGTAATACTATCATTTTCTCCTCTCTTCTTCTACTATTACTAGATGACGACAAGCCCGTGCAAGCACATACCCAACACTAAAAATGAATTAATTTAGTAATAAAATTATGAAATTGTATTAGATAAAGATAATTACAAATCAATTAATTTAAATAGCATTTGTTATGGTTCTATATTATCAAATACTTTGACTAACGGTTTGAGCATTAGCATTGCAGAGCTTTCTATCTTCCACAGTTGAAGTAAAGAGTTCAATTTTTATTAGTAGCGTAGCAATCTTTTTCATTATTTAGTTCCTCTCTTCCGATGTAATAAATTTATAAAAGAGTACAGATTTACTATATCTTAAGCCTTTTAAAAAAAATATGTGTATAGCCATTTCAGTGTTTTCTTTGAGTTCAATCTAAATCCTCTTTTTTCTTTTAATTTCATGAGCTTATTATAATTCGATGTCGAGTACACTTCTTATATTTTAAAATCAAACATGTATGCCCTCTATACTATAAAAATTATACATATGAACCCCCCATATCATAAGGTATATTTGTCACTAAGTATATTAAAATATTAATTATTTGAAATATCATAAAATAATAAATAAGAAGCTTTTATGTATTTATTTTTTGAATGTATTTATCCACACATTTGATTAAAATAGAGAAAAATATTTTAAAAATATGTATCTTTCAAAACTTATAAAAAAAAAAATGAACACAACTTAATTAATATAAGATATACAGACTATTAGTAATAACTTTCCCACATTGTAAGTTATTTGGATTCTTATCAATAAATATAAAAACCTTTTAAATATTTACACATTTTTGTTATTCTATTAATTTTATACAATAACCAAATGTGCAACAAAAAGTTAATTTTAAGTTATCGCTGAAAATTTCTTATTGAATAAAACAAAATTAAAGAACTTACTTTGATATTTATGAGTATATTTTATGCTTAATATGAAACAGTAATTGATCCCATAAAAAAAGAGTTTTCAAGGAGTTGCACATAGAATGTCAAAAAGACGGATTAACATGTAAAGGTTATTGATTGAATGCATGCCTTATGTAAAATGACTAAGATGCACTCAAATTGAAATTTAATCTAAAATAACTAACATGTCATCCTTTTGGTACACTCATTCTTCTAATATAGTACTCCTTCCTATAAAAAAAATATCCGCTTAATCTTTATTTTTTGAGTAAAAAAGAATATTTTTTTATCAAATCAAGAAATAATTAATTTTACTTTTTAGATTTGTCATTATTAAATGTTATGTGATCAAATCTCAATAACTATTTAATTAAAGATATTTTAGTCAAATAACATATTATTATCTAGAAGTTAATGTTTTCTTAAGAGGTGTTCAAATCACTAAGTGAACATTCTTTTTGACCCGGAGGGAGTAGTACTTATAATTTTTGTATTATTAATTTAGAAAATATTCAGATTTGTCATATTATTTGAAATTATTCAATTTTGCTCTCTATTTAGACTGTTGATCCATTAATTTTCTTGTTATCAATAAATTATTTCGTATTTATTTTTATTAAGGTCCAAATTTAATTGAACTCTTGACTAAAGTTTAAATTTTTTTCAAATAGAAACACTTCTAATGATCAAGGGCTAAAATAAGTTTTTTCCTGAAATTAAGATTAAACCTAAAGTCTATCGAACGCAAAATCATTTAATTTTGGATGATACAGTAATTTTTCTATTCATTTTGACATTAATAATATTTCTAAGGAATGTATCAAGTAATTAGCTTGTCAATAATGATAAGAGTGAAATCCTTAATTACAGTTTTCATCAACCAAAAAGCACCAACCGGAGCTCGGAAGCGGGAAACAGAATACCATGGCTGAACAGCAACTTATTAGCATGGGCTTTCCGGTAGACATCGCCGCCGAAGCTCTGACGGCAACCGGCGGCGATATTATCAAAGCCACCGAATGGATTCTCAGTCACGGCCATAACAATAACCACAAAGATCCCCAAGATTCTTCTAATAATTTCAACCCAATATCTCCCTCCTCCACTGAATCTCCTACTACTCCACCATTCCAACCCAAAATCGATCGATTTTTCACATTTCAATCCAAACCCATCACACCCACTTCAGTATCAACGCTTAAACCCATTGTTAACACTAAGTTGGTAACGACCCATGAAGAAGTTGAAGAAAAAGAAGATGAAGAACCTCCATTACTGCGTATAACAAAGCGTCCTAAATTAGTAGAACCCGAACAAGGAAGAAATAAACGGCCCCCACATGAACCTTTATCCGAACGAATGCGACCTCGTACACTTAACGAGGTTGTCGGGCAAGATCATATTTTAGCACCAAAATCCCTTCTTCGATCAGCAATTGATTGCGGTCGTCTTCCTTCAATACTTCTGTGGGGTCCACCAGGTACCGGTAAAACCTCCATTGCTAGAGCCATAGTTAACACTTGCTCTTCTTGTGAAGTAAATACTTATCGGTTTGTTTCTTTGTCGGCGGTTACTTCGGGTGTTAAGGATGTTAGAGATGCTGTTGATGAAGCAAGAAGAATGAAAAAGAAGAGCAATAAGAGGACCATTTTGTTTATTGATGAAGTTCATAGGTTCAATAAAGCTCAGCAAGATTCCTTTTTGCCAGTAATTGAAGATGGTAGTGTTGTTTTCATGGGAGCAACTACTGAAAACCCATCATTTCATTTGATTACACCCTTATTGTCCAGGTGCAGAGTTTTGACTCTTAACCCCTTAAAACCCCACCATATTGCTACGCTACTCAGGCGAGCCGCGGATGATTCTGATAAGGGGTTGTCCTGTTGCATGGGAGAGATAATGAAAATTGAAGTAAATGATGAATGTATAGAGTTTCTTTCAACAAACTGTGATGGAGATGCAAGGGTAGCATTAAATGCCTTGGAAATTTCAGCTACCACTGCTGCTGCACGGACGCGAATGGCAAGAAATGCTGATGAGTCTTGTTTGTCTGCAGTTATAACTCTGGATGATGTAAAAGAAGCAATGCAATGTAAGCATTTGGCTTATGACAAATCAGGAGATGAACACTATAATCTTATTAGCGCGCTTCATAAATCTATGAGAGGAAGTGATGCCAATGCTTCCATTTATTGGCTTGCGAGAATGTTGGAAGGGGGTGAAGAGCCTCTTTATATAGCACGTAGGCTGGTTAGGTTTGCTAGTGAAGATGTGGGGTTAGCTGATCCGTCGGCTCTTTGCCAGGCTGTTGCTTGCTACCAAGCTTGCCATTTTATTGGCATGCCCGAGTGCAATGTTATCCTTGCTCAGTGTGTTGCTTATTTGGCTTTGGCTCCAAAATCTGTTGCCGTGTATAGAGCAATAGGGGCAGCTCAAAAAGTCGTAAGGGAATCAGTTGGACAAAATGAAGGAGTGCCCCTTCATCTTAGGAATGCACCAACTAAGCTAATGAAGGATCTTGGTTATGGAAGGGAATACCTTTATCCTCCTGACAATCCAAGCTCATCCCAGACTTACTTGCCACCATCTCTTCAAGGTTATATGTTTCTTGATTGGCCAAATGTTGCAGGAAATGATCGATGAAATTAGCTTCTTTTGCTGATTAGCACTGTTTCTTCTCTCTTTTATCTTGATTTCTCTGGTTTTTGGGAATTGTTAGTGATAAGAGAAATATGGTTTCATTTTGGTTGAAGTTTTGTAGAATCAATGCATCCCCTCTTTTTCTGTTTTTGTTGTTGGGCTACGTCTGGAAACAATACATATTTACTTGATGAGATCTTGTAAGGTTTACTTTTGCCGCTTCTATCTCTATTTTTATGAGGATTGTTCACTTGCTATCTCAAAAACATAAATTGAATTTGGCCTGGATGGAGATGAATAATTTTTTCATATTTGATCTATGTCTCCAATGGTTGAGCTTTAATTCCACGCTAAACTAATGAAATAGTAATAGTTATGACGTGATTGTTTTGGATGATGCCCGAATTCGGAGCTCCTCTTTTGTGATGTTATATGATTTAGGACGCTTCGAAGACTGATTATTAGGTAAGATATATCTTTCTTAACTGCTGTGTTAACCATCAACCTTACGGCTTAAATATCATGTCTTTCTGAGCAAGTAATGCGGAGTAGCAGTTGCTGAGTGAAGACACAATAAATTGAGATGAACCTAGGCATTGTGATATACTCTGTCATCTGGGAGGAAAAGATATTAACTGCCATATGTCTTGAACAAAGTATACGTGAAGTTGATAGCTGAGATTGACCATACATAAGCCAATTGATAACTAACGACTCAATCAAGCTTTTCTCTGAGCTGTCTTTTAGGGACTGCTTAGCAGTGTGTTCCTGTTACTTTAGAAACCAGTCTCTGATTATTATCAATTTCATGTCAAAATAAATGATTACATGTGCTATCATGTTGTCATCGAGAAGAATGCTACTTGGCTTGAGATCACAGTGAACCACAGGGCTTTTACATTGATGATGAAAATAATATAATGCAGAAGCCACGTCTATTGCAATATTTATTCTCTGAAGACTGTTTACGCTATTGCATTGTATTTGTCTTTCTGATTCTTAATGTAACCACTCCTCCAAGCTCCCATTTTCCACAAATTGATACACTATGCTTTAAAGTTATTTCCTTTGGAGTCAATGCTGGAGCATGCAGTTATGACTTTCACCAGGTTTTTGATGCCGAATATTTCTCAAGGCTTGGCATTCAGCCATGAAGCTTTTAGATGCACCATGTCTTTGGAGGTAGAGTACCTTGACTGCAACTGGGCAGTCGGTGCACTAAACACCTGCTATGGGTGGGGTTTGGGAAAGGGCCGGACCACAAGGGTCTATTTTACGCAGCCTTACCCTGCATTTCTGCAAGAGGTTGTTTCCACGGCTTGAACTCATGACCTCCTAATCACATGGCAACAACTTTATCAATTATGCCAAGGCTCCCCTTCCCCTTGACTGCAACTGGATTTTCATTTAATGAATGAAGAATTCCTTCAAATGAATTGTCTTGCATGTAAGTGATTCGGAGGCCAAACACTTTCCCAGGGTGCTTGGAATCATGCCTGAGAAATTGTTGTAGGAAAGGTTAAAACCAGCAAGATTTGTTTAATCTCCAATCTCCATTGGCAGGGAGCCCATAAAAGAGTTATAAGAGATATTAACATGTGCTAAGAGATGACAAACCAGTCGCGCTGGAATTGTGCCACTTAGATTGTTTTCACCTATATAAAGCCTCAACAGCTGTTTGCAATTTCCAAGGGATGGAGGAATGGTTCCATTTAAAGTATTTCCAGAGAAATAACAATAGATTAGTCTCATGATGTTGCCTATTGAAGATGGGATCTCTCCTGTCAATCTGTTTGAATCCAAGTCAACAGTTCCCAAGTTTGAAAGGATTCCTATAGATGCTGGAATGCTACCAGTTAGACGATTTTCTTGCAAGTAAAGTATATTTAGGTTCACCAGGTTTGCAATTTCTTTGGTTATGTTTCCGTGAATCTATATTCTGTCCCATGTGTAATCTTGTCAATCGGGGGGACAGGTTGGTTACTGAGTTTGGAAACATGCCTCCAAAGTGGTTGTGGTCTAGAAGAGATTACTCACTTCCTGAGGAATTTCTCCTCGGAAGGAGTTGTCTAAAAGGTCAAGAGAGTTTAGGAAGGAAAGATTTCCATATGAGGTGAGGTGCTTCCAGCTAACCTCATGCCTTTGAGATTCAAGTGAGTTACTCCTTGGTGTTTGAGGCACATGTAACTCCAGGCCAGTGGCAGAAATGTGAAGAACCATTCCAAGAATCCAAGATTGCTAAAGAGTCGTCAGTTATATAGGATTTGAACTCGAGCAACGCTCTCATGTCTGTCTCATTTCTTAGAGTGGCTGCTGCAATGCATCTTGAGTTGAACCAACATATGAAATTGATAGCAGAAAGAGTAAGCATGAAGATTAGATTTACGCTTATATTCTGAACCTTCATTGCTTTCTCAGTTTTGTTTGATAGACCTGTGCTTGCAGGTTGGACATCACAGTCATATATATATATATAGCACTCATTTCAAACACGAAATTTGATTGTTCCTTCTTTATTCTAAACCACTTGTTAAAATTTTGTTTCATTGACCATTATAATTATTTAAAGTTTTCATTCTAAATTTTCCAATTTATTCCTAATTGGATTCATTGGCAAGGCATCAACGAGGTCCCTTAGTTAAATTCATTAATCTACTATACATTATGGGAAAACGAAAACAACAATTTGGGAAGAACAAATGATATTGGTCAAAATCTGTGCAGAAAAGAATACTCTTACTGCATTTAAGAGTTGATTACAACAACAAAAACCCTGTGTGGTCCCACAAGGTGGGATCTGAGTAGGGTAGGATGTATCCTTACCTCTATCTTTGTGAGGTGGAGAGGTTGTTTCAGGTAGACTCTCGGCTCAGAAGAAAGTACCAGTCGCAGAACATTTATGAGTTGATTATTATCATAAGAGAGGCTAAGAACAGGAATTTTTCTGCGACGTAGTTACAATCACGTGCATTGCTTCTTGTACTACACTTCAATTCGAAATGATAAAAGATTAATTCATTCCAGTAAAACATATCCTGCTAATTCTTACAGCAGGTATTCTAGTTTGCACTTTTTCCCCCATTAGGCCAAGACATGCTAAAGTCAATGTGGTGGCTTTATTTATTAAATCAATTAGGCTACAACATATCGATTTCAAAAATAAAACAAAACGTGACTCGTGAATTCGATGGAGAGAATAAAAGACTCAACAAAAATGCCTTTTCATTTGTACAGTTGGTGACTTGTGTAAACATGTTACTGTTGTGTTTTTTTCTCTTAAGAATCATCCCACCTGTCACTTGGATTCAATGCCTTTGAAGTTATCAAATCTGGAGATATAAAAATCACTTAGTGACAGCGTGCAATATTATTCTAAGGGGTCATTTGGTTACAAGGATTAAGGGGTTAACCCAGTATAAAATTTGGAATTAAATTTGTCCAGCGTATGGTTGTGTGCATTAGCTACAGACAAGTAGAGAAATATATGTTCATAACCTAAATCCTTAGTTGTGATTTGAGCCAAACAGTGTAATAAGACAGCAGGAAAAAAGTGCTGGAAATAATGACAGTTGACTATCACCTATCATAAATTAGAAGAAATGCTTCTACATCTCTCACTACAATTTGAATGAAATCCACCAAGTATATAGTGTGTAATCTTGGATGATCTGCACAGAAAGGATGCTGCCTTCTCAGCTTGGCAGAATATCATCACCTTGTCACCCCAAAAATTACTCACAAGTTGATTCATAAGCACAGGAGGCCAAGACAAACGAAAGCAACATTACAAACAACAAATTGCAGAGCTAAATGAAGAAATGATCTACACAGGGATAGGCTCAGGAGCTGGATCTGAGGGAGCACCACTACTGCCATTGAGGACAGTCACATTGCCATCTGAATCCACGTCCACGATTACTGAATCGCCTTCTTTGATCTCACCTGCAAGCATCTTCTCCACCATGCTGTCCTCCAGCAGTCTCATAATAGCTCTCCTTAAAGGCCTTGCTCCATAGCTTGGGTTGTATCCTTCCTCAACCACCCTGTCTCTAAACCTCTCTGTCACTTGAAGTTCTATCTCCTTATTTTTCAACCTTTCGAAGACCTCCTTAAGCATGATATCAGCTATTTCCTTCACCTCTAGCTTGGTGAGCTGACGGAATACAATCATCTCATCCAATCTGTTCAAGAACTCTGGCCTGAAGTACTGTTTCAACTCCTCGGTCACCAAGCTCTTGATACGGTTGTAACTACTATCCTTCTCGTCATAATCTAAATCAAAACCTATACGACGGCCTCCTTTTTCTATCACACTGCTTCCAACATTCGATGTCATGATGAGGAGTGTATTCTTGAAGTCGACAGTTCTGCCCTTGCTGTCTGTCAATCTTCCATCTTCAAGAATTTGAAGCATCATGTTAAAGACATCAGGATGAGCCTTCTCAATCTCATCAAAGAGCACAACAGTGTAAGGTCGACGCCTCACAGCTTCAGTTAATTGACCACCTTCAGTGTAACCGACATACCCAGGGGGTGAACCAATGAGTTTAGAGACGGTGTGTCTCTCCATAAACTCACTCATATCAAGCCGAATCATTGCTTCTTCAGAACCAAAGTAGTATGCTGCTAAAGTTTTGGCCAGTTCTGACTTCCCAACACCAGTTGGACCAGAAAAGATGAAACTGGCAATAGGTCGGTTGGGATTCTTGAGTCCAACACGAGCACGTCTGATAGCACGACTAATGGATTTTACAGCTTCATCCTGGCCAATCACTCGGTTATGAAGAGTTTCTTCCATCTTTAGGAGGCGATCAGATTCATCAGTTGAAACCTTCTCTACAGGGATGCCAGTCCAGGAAGAGACAATGTGCTGAATATCTGCCTCTGTCACTACGGGACCTGCATCTCCTGCCTCAGATTCAGCTTTGCTCATCTCTTTGTTTTTGTCTATCAAAGCTGAGATCTGTGCCTTAAGATCCATTTCTCTATCACGCAATTCCCCAGCCTGTCCAATGCATAGAGAAGTAAGGAATTATTTATCTCGCATGTGTTGAATTGGCTAACAAATTACAATTCAAAACGATATAGGAGAACCAAAATTGAATATCTTGCACATCTCAATGCTTTCAATAAGAAATTAACCAGTTCAGTGGAATGCAAGGTAAGGCTGCGTACAACAGACCCTTGTGGTCCGGCCCTTCCCCGGACCCGCGTATAGCGGGAGCTTAGTGCACCGGGCTGCCCTTTGCCCCTTTTTAGTGGAATTTTATGCACAGGATCAAGAGGAAACCAGGCACCTTTTCAAAATCTTGACCGCGGACAGCTTCATTTTTCTCCTTTATAATCTGACGAAGATCTTTCTCCAGCTCTCTTGCTTCCTCAGGGAGCTAGATGGTATCAAGAAAACGGGTCATGGCTCCGTTAGGAAAAAAGGGGGCAGGACAGGGTAAGACAGAGAGTACTCTATACCTGTGCATGGCGAAGTCGAACACGGGAACCAGCTTCATCAATCAAGTCAATTGCTTTATCAGGCAGAAAACGGTCACTGGCACACAAAGGTTCAACTCAAAAGCATATTCATGCTCCAATTGAGATTAATCATGGAACTCAGAAAATTCTTTTGGAGTTTCAGGAGATAAAATTTAGTTGGTTATGAAATCCCAAAGTCAAAATGTACCAACAAAACAAGGCGGGAAGAGAATTTGGAAAATGAGAATATGACTAATACCTGATATATTGGTGAGAAAGCTGGGCAGCAGCGACTACTGCCTCATCAGTGTAACGGAGTTTGTGATGAATCTCATACCTCTCCCGAAGCCCTTTCAAGATCTGTATGGTTTCATCCACAGAAGGTTCAGGGACTTTAACTGGCTGGAACCTCCTCTCCAGTGCAGGGTCTTTCTCAATGTGCTTTCTGTACTCATCCAGGGTTGTGGCTCCAATACACTGACAAGTGAAACCAAGCAAAATACTTCTAGTTACTCCAGCAATTAGTATTTGTTATGTCAACAGATTTACTTTTGAAATTGTTTTGTAGTTCTACTAGGATGAACTCTGATCAAGATAATATTGAACACCAAATTTAAAAGTAGATTTCATAGTTCTCGTTGAAATTTCCAAGGGAGGATATACTACAGGTCAAGGAGGATAACTAACCTGTAGCTCGCCTCTAGCCAGGGCAGGTTTCAAGATGTTTGCAGCATCAATTGCTCCCTCTGCAGCTCCAGCTCCAATCAATGTGTGCACTTCATCAATAAACAGTATTATTTCATCACTTTGTTTAATTTCCTCCATTAGTTTCTTCAATCTTTCCTCAAACTCTCCACGGTATTTTGTCCCAGCAACAAGCAACCCCATATCAAGTGTTATGACCTGATCATCACCCATAGCAAGTTACAGACTCACATAATGACAAGGATTTATAATTTATTTCAAAAGAAGGGAATACCATATCAAAATAAATACAAATTAAAAAATTCACAAAAATACGGCTATCACTATGACTTCAGTTAGACTCAGAATTAAAGTAAGAGGGTAACTTTCTTGATCCGGAAAAAAAAAGTAAGAGGGTAACTAAAACCTGTTTTTCTTCAGTGCTTTATAGCTGAGTCCATTAACCAGTTAGTGAAGGAAATATGTGAAGTGCACTCAAGGCGGTTGAAATTTGAAAACATGTTAGAACAAGTTAGCGGAACATTCATGTGTTTCTGTAAATTTTTGGTACACCTACCAAAAATATTGATTAGCATAGATGATTGGATACTTTGTATCATGTATTTTGGCCTGTGCTAAAAATAGGGAATCAGATAACAATATGGCATTTTCTACTTTACGTACTTCTTGAGTATATATCTCTGTCTTTGGGATTTTTACTTCCAATTTAATAAATTACCCACTCAATAAAAACAAATTCTAAGATATTATACAAATGATTTTTGAAATCTTTCTATCTAAGAATGTAGCGCAGTTTCTAGATCTGCCATACAGTTGAGATAAAATTGAAAAAGAAAAAGAGAAAATAAAGCACAAGAATACGTCATGTTCTGCAAATTTATTATACACCTCGTTACCTTCTTTCCCTCTATTGTTTCAGGGACATCACCATTAGCAATTCTTTGAGCTAGACCTTCAGCAATAGCAGTTTTTCCAACACCTGGTTCCCCAATAAGACAAGGGTTGTTTTTTGTTCGCCGACCCAAGATTTGAGTGACACGCTCGATTTGCGCCTGCCTTCCAACTACAGGATCTAGTTTCCCCTGAAAAAACAATATGACCAGATCAGACAAGAAGAGACCCAATCAATCACCACAGTATAACAAATATCTTTCTAAGTACCTCTTCAGCTAACTTTGTCAAATTGGTGCCATACTCCTCCAACGTAGGCATCTTTTGGCCAGAAGTTCCACCTCCAACACTAGCACCAACAGCCTCATTACTCTCGCCAACCATCCGTATGACCTATTTATTTATTATTTTTTTAAAAAAATGAGAAACTGATTACAATGAAGTCAAGCAATTTAAATACCCTCCTCCCCATCAAGAGTACCAAACAAAAGCGAAGGTACCCAAAGGAAGCACAAATTACTTGCCTGTGTGCGAATGTTACTGGGGTCAGCGCCCAAGTTTTCAAGAACACGGGCAGCCACACCTTCACCTTCGCGCAACAATCCAAGTAGCAAGTGTTCCGAGCCAATGTAATTATGTCCTGAATCAAAAAACCAATCAACACAGACAATAACCAAATGATTTTCAGAATTCAATGAAGCTTGTGCACGGAGAGGACTAGATAGGAAAAACAGGAAAAAAGTAACTTTAGAAAATCATGCCTATGACAACTACATTAAAATAGCCCAAAAAAGAGTAACATTTTTTTCTTTGCATGACCGTAAGACATTCAAACAAAAGACTGAAATGGTCAGATAGGGGTACCTAGTTGGCGGGCTTCCTCCAGAGAGAGTTCTAGAACACGCTTTGCACGAGGAGTAAAAGGAATCTCAACAGCAACAAACCCACTACCCCTTCCAATTATCTTCTCTACCTCCACACGAGCATCTTTCAAATTAATTCCCATGGATTTAAGAACCTTAGCAGCAATACCAGTACCCTCACCAATAAGACCCAACAAAATCTGCTCTGTGCCAACAAAGTTGTGACCTAGTCGTCTGGCCTCTTCTTGTGCAAGCATAATGACTTTTATTGCTTTCTCAGTGAAGCGCTCAAACATTGCTTTTGGGACAAATCGGCACCCTCGTGGCCGTCTGACAAAAGTTGTAGCTGCCACTTTTGAATGGAGAGTTTGTCCAGATTTTACAAGTAGTGTATCTATTGCATTGCACCCTCGCAGTCCTGAAAAACTGTTCAGCCTTGACGAATGACATTTTACATTACATAGCATTCTAACAGTTCTTTCTTTATTCCCGGATCCATTGCATCGTCCAGTCCTTTCTCTGGCAACTGAAGATGGGATGCTTGTTGACTGAACTAAAGCTCTAGCCATAATGGACCTGCAACATGACATGATAGCATATCAGAAAAGATCACTATTGCCATTTGGCAACATACCAAGGTTCATATTATACAGCAGAATAAGGATACAATAAAAAAGAATTCATAATTAGCAGACATCAAGAAAACCATCGCCAACCATTAACCATTGAAGGTTACTTTTTTTAGGTGACATGATGTAGAGAAATAGGACCATTATGGGAATGCCAAACTTCAAGAACCTGCAAATGCATGTTGCCTATTTTCACAAAATATTCAAGCAACATACAACTGGCGCACGAGCTTAAAATTAAATTCAAAGGTCATCATAAAAATTAATCCATAAGAAAATAAATAATAAAGCCTCCAAATAAGAAGACCTGGAAAACTACGCAGCCACTGAGTGGTAACTGTTTTATCCAGGATTAAGCACCCAAACTGCAACGACCAAAGTTTATAAACTAGTAGAATCACGGAACATCAAAAGCTGTATATTGAATGTAGGTTTTTATCCCTATCCTATATTTTAACTTGGTTCCAATCAGAATATAGAAAGAAACACTCTAGGATATAATAGAATATTTCTTTTAGGACTCTAGACATTAGTAAAACAACTCATGCCCTTAAAAAACAAGTTTCATTAAGCATCCCAAAAGACCAAGTGGTTTTAAACACTTAATGAGTAATTTAGTGAATCAGTGAAGTGGAAATTCTAATACCACAAAGTCAACCAGCACCACATACAACAACAACAACATACCCTTAGTAATCCCACAAGTTTGGTCTGGGGAGGGTAGGGTAGGATAGGATGTACCTCTACCTTTGTGGGGATAGAGAGGTTGTTTCTGATAGACACTCGGCTCAAAAGAAACATAGAACCAGCACCACATCAAGTGCTTAATTAAAAAACTAAAAATGGTTAGCTCATATCCCTTTCAAAGAAAGATGAGCTCAGAATCCACAACAATACCAATCTATAAAAGAGTAACCCCAGTTACAAGTTACAACCAAACCTCCTAAACTTTGAAAGAAAATACTACAAACAAGTACAAGCAAATGAAATCATCAAAATAAGCTAAAATTACAGCAGATATTAAGAAGACTAACTGAAAAAAGCTCAGAACAACTCAAATGAACAAAATCAGCTACAAAGTTTCAATTTTTACCGCTCCATCAACTAATGCTTGAATTCAACCACAACACACACACACCCAAAACCAAATCTTGAAAGAACCCTAATACCAATCTCTCATTTTCATCAATAAAAATAGTACATGCAATTATTCATTAGGTCAAGAAAAGCTCACCTTCAATAATAGAAGATACCCAAAAGATTCTGAAAATTTGAAAAGAGATAGAAAGAAGAAAGGGAAAAGAAATACAGACACCAAAAGGTCGGCTGTGGATGTAAATATAAAAGCTTCGTCTACTCTCTAGTCTCTAGGCTTGTTTTTTTTTTTCATACGCTACTCCATTGACGACTAGTGCACCGGCATTACACACCAAAATATCTCTCTTTTTCATATCGTCGCCGTTCTTTTCTTCGTTGAAATCGCCTACGCAGATCTCTACCGTTGGATTTGAATACAATCTTACTGGCTGTAAAGGAAAAGGATATATGGCCCCACACTGTTCACTTGACGTGTCTGCTGGCTGATCTCAATTTTTGTGATTCCTCTTTTGCCCTTTATGATTTCTTAATGCTCTACCATTTATGCTTTTTATTTTCTTTTTTAATCTGTTTTAAAAAGTATTTTTTTATATTTAGTACTTTTTCTGTCCTAATTTATGTACTAAAAAAATGTCAAATTTCTATATTTAAAAATAATTTAACTTTATGAGAAGTTATAACCACACATATATAAAACTTGTTTTGGACCACATATTTCAAAGAAAGTTTTATTTTCTTTCTTAAACTTTGTGTCAAGTTAAATGGTGTCACATAAATTGAGACATAGGAAGTAGCTTCTTAATTTCAACATCCCCGCGACATATCTAAATACAGATTAAAAGAATATTTTAATACATTTAGGTTAAGATCACAAAATTTAAAAAATTTATTTACTTTCTCAAACTTCGTCCACGATCAAACTAATGCAGATAGAAAACTTGTAATATTGTTTTATTTAATCATTCCGTATATATTTGTGAGTATGTTTTAGTTTTGTTTTTGTAGTCATCTGGTATCCGTAATCGACGCATAAAGATCGTTTAAAAAGCGAACTCTATTAAGAATTTCTTCATTTACAACGCTTGAACCCTAAATTTCTAGTTAATGATGGGGAAAATCCTACTCATACCCTTTTCAAGACTCTTGGAAGATTTTTTTTCTCTCTTTTTTTTGGACAATTTCCTAATTAATTGGAAAAAGGATTAGATTGGGAAACTTGGAACTAGTAGGTCCTCTCATTTTAAGACTGCTTATATTTGGACTGACATTAACCCTTGTTTTGTCTTTTTAGTTTATGATTCAAGCTCTTATTGTTCACGTCAACCACGCTTTTCCTCCTTTCTTTTTCTTTCTTTTGTCTAGAAAAGAAGAACAAAAAAAAACAAATATAGCAAACACATGGATTAAATGATTTTGTATTTTAATAGTCAGACACAAATAAAGTAGTTGCGTAGAAGTTAGAAATTACAAGTGGAAACAGGGGAGAAGTATTCAAGATCTTCATTTGTTTACGTAACGGTAAAGCCAACAAGAAGTTTAAAATGTAAGAATTGGCGACTACAAATGCTAAAAACAATCCATGCTTCTACATTGTCCAAGACCAGAACTAGTACAACAACAAATGTGTCAAACATAAGAATTAACCTCAAGATAAAACACAATATGACACCCATAACAATGTGGCAGAGCCAATAAACATCTGTCCATAAGGTGGTGTAGGGACCAACTAACGCGCACCTCAACTATTCCACCAGTAGTTATGTAATAACTTTCCTTCACGCCTTCTATGGCTGGAAAACAGATATTTCTGATTTCCTAAACTTATTGCTAGAATACACTACAGAGCATCGATACTTAAAACTCTTACGCCTCCATTTGTGCATGTTTACAGATTAAGCCGAATACACTACAGAGCGTAACTCCTTAAAACTCTTATACGCCTCCACTTGTGCATGTTTACAGATTAAGCCAGCATGCGAAACTTACATGTTTTACCTTTATTTGCCTGATATTGGAACAACATGATCATGGGGAAGACTTTGAGCTTCATGCTCCATGTGTACAAAGACCAATCCCCGTGTGAGGTTGGTCAGGCCAGCAGCACATTATTAAACTCAGGATTCTAATTCTTCAATCATGGAAGATTGTCTTTGCGTAGGGCTTACACTTCCACCTCGACGAATTTTGAGTGCATCTAAGGCCTTTTGTATTTCCATGTTCATAGCACTGTCCACACTACCAGATGATAGTTTCTTGTGTGCTTTCTGCAGATGAAGCTTCAATGAACTGCTGCTCAAGCCAGCGTTCTTTCCACATATGGGGCAAACCTTCATGCTTGGTTTCCGCTGTTGCCACTCCATAGAAACCTTACCATGCAACTTGCGATCTAAGTCCAAAAGAATCTTTGCAAAGCCATCATTAGGATGGGCTCGGCGATGAACTCGTCTCAGTGTATTCCATGCCTTCAACAAAGTAAACTTCCTGCACCATATAATATTTCCATTATGAAATTTCTTGCATCATTCCCGGAAAACAAATTGCATCACTAACCCACTCGCCCGGTTCTAATAGCCAACGTGTCTAATTGCTTCTAAAACTGATAACAAGTCTACTAGAGAACGTCCTATGCTGAATACTACTAAGTTTTGAGACTGGGTCACACAGAAACATTTTTGTTCTTTACATATCCGTCATGGCTTGTCTTCTTAAATAATAAGCAAGTTAGCTAATTCAATTTGTTAGAAATTCAGCTTCACATTATGTAAGTTAATTCATAAGCCATTCATGATATCATTTTGAACTTACTTCCTGAGCATTAAATAAGCAAGAACTACTGTAGCACTCCTGCTTCTCCCTTCAAAGCAATGAACCAGAACCTTCCCGCCGTTTTCTTCGACATGGTCGATAAAATCATGTGCTTCTTCAAAGAGAGCACTGATGTTAGAATCTTCATCATCACATATCTGCCCATACAAGAAAAGTATCAACAGACATGCAACCCTCTGTTACTCTATATATAACAAATATAAGAGTCGGAGAGCATCAAAGTACGGTTAAGAATTTCTGAGAAAATAAATCATATGCCACAAACAACCGAATACTTCAGTTGCTGATATAAAGCATCAGTAAGAAACTTCTTTCGATTTGTAGCTTGTACAGTCAACGGGTTTTTTAAAAGAACTACTTCCTCCTGCGTCAAAATTCGAAGGTTTTAGGATAATTATTTTATACTAGTATGTAAGAAAAAGAGGTTCATCTCAGTAGCCGCACAATGAAGACTCGGAAAAATTGGGAGAATCCTAGCACTTTCAAGCTTAGGAGAGACTAAAAGCTGTCAGAGCTGTATCAAACACAAAGGCTTATCATAAAATTTAAAGCCAGATTTTAGCCAGCATAAAAAATATAAATCCAACAAAAGCAAGAAGGCTAAGAGGGAGTTTTGAGCACTTACAGAAAAGTTTTTATATTCGAACAAATCAGGAAACTGGGAATCTGACTGCCCGGTTTCATTTGCACACAGACATAAAATATGTGTGATTCCTAAATGTTGCAGTGTGTACACAGATCTAGCAGCAAGTGCGCCACCAATAAACAGACTGCGTGAGATTGCAGATGGTTTTTCCGTATTTGCAGCATCAGAAATCAATGATATCCTCTCCAGAATGTGCTCAAGCCTGACCTATAAGTTGTAGAATGTAGAAAAGGATTACAACAAAGATAAATTACTCAGGTACCAAGTGTCTTAAGATACATCCTGAGTATCAGTCTAGTACCTTCAGCTCATAAGCATCGACCACATAATTACTATCACTTCCTTCAAAGAAACCTGTATTAAAATTGTTTTCCTGGCACAATTTAATTGCATCACTTTTAAGCATCTCATTCCATTGCTCCAATTCTTTATTTAATTCTGCATCCACCTGAAAAGAGAGGCAAAATGCCTGTAATTGAGAGAAGGAGCTTGCTCAAGACTTAGGGTTTTCTTTTATTAGAAGGAAATCTCCAGATAAAAGAGCCATGCTTCAACCAATGACAGGAAAGTTACATTAACCAGGATATGAAAGAATTTCGTGCCACGAGATAAATAAATTTATTAAGTCATAACCGAGAAAATGTTTATGAAAGCAACTGTAGTAATAAACAAGTTTAGTCACAGAATCACGTAATTATCAAGAGGATCTTTTTTTATATAAGGAATTATCAAATCAAACTACTCTTCCATGAATCACCAAACTTAGCACAAATACCGTCCTTTTCCTCCATTAATATTAAACTTGCCACAAAAGTAAGTCTCTTTGGACTAATCAGACAACACGTATAAAAAATACTTAAATACTAATACTCTAATGCAAACACCATCCTTTTTCTATGTTGATAGGAAACATACCACACATCCTCTGGCACCAAAGTAAGTCTCTTTGGATTAATCAGACAATAAGTATTATAAATACTTAAATACTAATACTCTAGATTTTAGTACCCAAAGGAATATTATTCACCATCACATAACTGAAGACCGGGAAACGAATTTCTTGTCTAAATTTGAAAAATCACTGAATAAGCTTATCAACATCTTTTCTCTTTCTTGTTGGAGTAAAGTCATCTTTAGTGTTTTGTCAAGAGAAATTTCAATGTACATCACAAACCTTAGCAAATTTGTGAAAGTCGCGGAGTTTTGATGTGAAACGGACACTACTAAGTGGTTCACCACTGCCCTTATAGCACTTCCCCTGGCTATCACGTGAATTTGGAGAAACCATAGAATCCAAACTGTCTCTGCATCCAGAAGATGAAGGTCTAGGAGCTATTCTCTGACATTCTGATTCATTCGAATCCAAATAAGTATCACTTGGCGCACGTTCTTTGCTTGGTGTTGAAGGGCAATGCCCCACAAAACCAGCAGACTGTGATGGCGACTCAGGAATTACTATGTCTTCTTTCTCAAGATCGCCAGCAGAAGCTCTGTTGATAACACCAAGAAATACTCGAAAGACGCTATCCAGTTTCTGATGAAGGGTGAGAAGGAATATATGAAATCCCTGCAAGTCATGCAGAGCTGCTCGAAATCCAATCCGAAATTCATGCCCTATTGAAGCCAAGTCAGCTGCCTGATTGTTGTTCATTGCATCAGAAGCCTCTGGAGAAGATCCTAATTTTCCTCCTGTAATCTCGTATAATAATTTTGAAGCATACTCAGGACTGTTAATAAGGAGCTCAACCAGCTTAGGATAATTTTCTTGATCACCTGCACGCTTTCCTGCAGGTGGCCTTCGAGGAACCCCAGAGTCTATTGCTACAATGTGAAAATATGGACATGTTGACTCATTTGAAGTTTGACTTGCATTCAGATTGCAGGATTTTGGAGATTCTGTGATGTCAGAAGGGTCGGAACTCTGTGATATTAATCCTGGGTTAGGAGTGCTTATTCTGCTATCTACAGAATTAGCTCTTCTTTCTTTCTGAAGTGCCCGAATCACTCTCGGCCTATATCTATCAATCGCAGAATCAAATGCTGCCGCCAATGAATCCAAGTTTGCAGAATTCACTTTATCAGCCAACAATAAGTTCGCAGGGTTTCCGCGCCATCTTAGATGGCGACATGGAAGTCGATCTTCATTTCTTATGACAAGATCCAACATCAAAACCCTACCTAGGGCTGCTGCAGTCCTTTCTCCTGCTTCCCGTGAATCAAATGCATTTGAGCTCTCCAATAGAGGGGACCCATGGATGTAACTGAAATAGCAAATCATAGAGCCAATGTAAGTATCAAAATACAATTCTAGGATCATATAGCATTTCCTTAGACAAAAACTAACTATTTCTTTTGTGATAGTAAATGGGGAAATGTAACACAAGGACTTCCCAAAGTGGTACTTGTCCTAGTGCACCGAAAAATTGTCATATTATCTCTAGTACCAGCAAATCCCCAAAACTGTAGATTATCTAACTTGGTAAAACAGCAGCATACCCAGTGTAATCCTACACAGTGGGGTCTGGGGAGGATAAGATGTATGCAGACCTTAACTCTACCTTTGTGGGGGTAGAGAGGCTGTTTCCGAGAGACCCTCAGCTCAAAAAAACATAGTCAATGCATAAATTCAAGGAAAATAAGACAGCAAGATATCACAATAACAAAACAAATAAAGCAACACATAGGGATACACACAAAAGAGTCTGGATCTATGTGAACCTAATAATATTACTCCCTCTGTCCCAAAAAGTTTGGCCTACTTTCCTTATTAGTTTGTCCCAAAAAGATTGATATCTTTCTATATTTAGAAACAATTTAACTTTATGAGATGATTTTCAGCCACACAAATATCTAAGACTTGTTTTGGACCATACATTTCAAAAGTCTTCCTTTATTTCTTAAACTTCGTGCCAAGTCAAACTAGGTCAATCTTTTTGGGACGGAGGGAGTACAAAGAAAGGGAGAAGAGGAGATGGAGAGGCTAGCCCCCTACACCCCACACACAGTGCGACAAAACTCAAATTATCTAACTTGGTCTTTCTCTCATTTTTCCTACTTTTGGCTTCATCATCTTTAACTATTTCCTTTTATAGTTTGTTTTCATAATCATCAAGTTAAATATTCCACATTATTTTTTCAGTAATATATTCAAGCTAAACAGTAAGAAACATATATGCATATGCATCAAATGCACATGTTATATGTGTCAGCATACATTGGTAGACCATACATACAAATACAAGAATGAACCAAATAGTTGTTTCTCATTCCACTAGAAGGCAGCAGCGGAGAGAAAAGATTGCCCAATCCAGCAACAGCTCCTCGGTTTGGTTTATACTTTCTAAGCAAAGCCTAATTTGATAATATTTACAACCTAAAAAGAGCGAAAATTATCTATCAATAAATTCGCTTCCCATAATAAATAACAGCCTCTTGATTATATTCTCATAATTTTTCGAATTGCATTCATCTAAATTACCATCCTTCTCAGGCACCAATCCACCAGCAAAGAGATGTTAAGAAATAGATTAGTTAATGCAAATGTGCTTTAATTCCTCACAAAAAGATCAAGTTGCATACGCACTTCATTAACGTAAGGCACCGGCTTAGTTCAAGAGCTTCCACAAGTTCTGAACACGTCATTTCCACAATCTCGTCACCTTCTGATATAGCTGCCTCTTTTGCTTTTTCTGCACCTTCCTTAATGTGTAGCCACTCGGGACTACAGTTATGAATAACCCTGGCCTGCAATATTTGGAAGCATAGTTAATGATATGGCATACAAAGTCTCACTAATAAAACATATAAACAATTATAACGGAAGTGAGAAGGAACGACTTGTGGAGTTTGGACACCTAGCCACTTTGCAAATTCATAGCCCATACGTTCTGATTGTGTTGCCATCCTTGAAGAGGATATCTTTATAACAGCTGCAGCTTCTTTTGGAGAAGCATCATCATTTTCAGGTTCGTTAAATAGCGCAAAAAACACAACACCCCCAGAATTTACAGTCACCTGTGTTCAGTTGACATGAGCAAATAACTGTTAAGAACACAGCAATAATGTCAGATGCTCAAAGTGTGCACACAATGTGTAGTTGACTTTCCCTTTGCCACTCATTTGGTGTTTATAATAATTATAAAAGTTGATTTCATACCATAAGTTTACTTTCTAAAATTCCCTCACATACCAGAAAGTATGTTGTGTTGAAAATGATGCATAAGATTATCAAAATCATGAAGTTCCTTAGTAAGAGAAAATTTTAAGGAACTTAAAAAGAAAAAAGAGTCTGATAACTAAGCTAATGCTACTACTTCTTTCTTTTGAATAAGTAAAGGCCATTTCCAGTCAATTCTAAATCTTTTTCAGACAATCAGGTACTGAGGAATCATAATGTCAAAACTGAAATACCTCTAATGGTTTATTAGGGTCATCCTCGGACTGTTCGGTACTACTATTGTGCTCCGTGTGGTGAAGAGAAGACAGCATGTTCCATGAAAAGGTGCTTGACTCAATGTCCAAAACCGCAGCTTTGCCAAGTCTCTCCCATAAACTTACTTCTGTTGTTTGCTCAGATGGTAGAGAATCAACCTGATCAAGACTCGACTCTTCTGCACTGAATGAGAATTATACTGGAGCTACATTATGGTTGTAGTTTGTACTTTATACATTTATAAAATTCAACGAGTCCATCCAATTGTTTGCACAATAGACAGAAAGAAGAATTAAAAAGTAATTCGTAATCTTTTAAGAATATGGGCCCACAACAGCAGCTAAGACTTTGCTCTCATCCGAAAGTTTGATTTTTTTCTTGAAACAAAGGAGTGTTAGAACATGTGTCACTCAAATATCTCAATATTGAAAGGGAAAACACAGTTCCCATTCTTCCATTTTTTTAGGAAGTGTCAACATGGTTCTAGACTCGCATGCAAAAGAAACTTCATCCCTCAGCTTGAAGCAACATAGCAGCTACCACTGGAGAAAAGAGCTTTTACCAAACGTAGGTACTTATTTTCACTTGATTTCCTTGTGAAGAAGAAGATGAAAGACAGATAGGAGATCGTTTCTCCTGTTCCTAGTCCTATCCTTTCTCCATTTCATTAGGCATCTGTTCCTTTTTTGGGCCAATTTAAAAAATAAATGACATATATCTATTTTGAAAATTCTTTAACATTCTAATTTAGTCCTTAACGACATGCTCTTCGGGAATTGAAGTAGCATCTGTAGACAACAAGATACTATGGGTACTTTGATTTGTGTGTGTTATATATCTTTGCATTATGCATCAAAAGACTATATTTCTTTCTTTATTAAACTCCATGACGAATTAAACACCATCATATAAAATGAAAAGGGTGTAAACAATATTTCACCTAGGCACCACTGACTGAAGACAATAATCTAAAAGCGCAATTCACAAATTGTGGTCTATAACTAGTTATAGTTCTTGGCAGACTAAACTAGAGTAAAATATAACAACAATTTTCAAGGAAGAAAGACAACTCAAATCAGGTTAAAAGAACCAAAACCACTAATCTCAAATCCCATTTAATGCTTTTTCTTTTGCAGAGGACTGATGGGAAATTTGTGTGCCTCAATACCACCAAAACCCAACTCTCAAAGCTGTGCTGCCCGATACAAAATTGTTGGACTAATAGCTTGAGTAAGCATCAATGTCACCTTTCTTGGATCAATACCGTGAATAAGCATTAATGTAAAGGTGTACTTAGTAACCTATCCTGCTCAAACTCTCCAAAAACATTGAAGTACATGTGTCAAAATTCTCCAAAGATGTACTACTTTTGGAGAATTTGACATGCACCCGTCTGCATTGTTGAAGAGTCCGAACAACATAGCTTGTAACCACTAACCAGTTATATCAGGTTAAAATTAATAAGACATTGCATAAACAAGGGAGGAACCTTAATGGCATGCTATCAGCTCGTCTAGGGAAACCCGAAGAGCGGTACTTGCTGCTACGCTTACGGACCAGCTCAAGCCATTGGGCGAACCGATACGCCGGCCCTGCCGTGATATCCCCCAACATATACAGCACCTGCAAATTGCAATAGTCACCACCCTTCAATAACCCAATCCCATTACTTAAATAAACCTTCAAAATCAATAATGAAAATAAAAACTGACCCGAGAAGTGACAGTGAGGGGCAACGGAGCCTCAGGCTCGTCAGATCCCAGATCGAAATCTTTCTCTTCTTCTCTCTGCATATACATAAGTTCTTACAACTTATAAGATCGCTATAATAAACAATACAAATCGATAACCCAGATCTATATACTGCAAGTACAGTAAAACTAATGATTCATGTATGTGGGTATTATATTTTTTTTGTGAAAAATGAAAAAAAGGGAGATGGGTGTGTTGATTTTGTATAGAAAAGGTAATAATGTGAAGGAAAGAGAGAGCGTGCCCGAAGGGAGTACAAGTCTTGTTGATTCTCATTGGCCATTGTTTTACTTTTGTTTATTGATTTTGTCGCTTTTGTTGGGTCGTTGAGAAAATACGGTTGAAGATCCAGCAGAGATCGCTTTTCATGGAAACTCAGGTGGGTCGCACTTTGGGAATCGACACGACAGTGATGAATGATGACACACTCAATCCACTGTTTTATGTTGTTGTATGTAAGGTTCAACCACATAATTCTTTTCTATTTTTTGGTTAAGTAAAATTTGAGAAAACAAATACTCTGAGATGAAACTATTTACTGAAAACCTTATTTGAGAAGCATTTTCATTAGTATTGTAAAAGTTGTTTGTGTTTGGCCCATCTTTTCAAAGTGCTCTTTAGCATTAAATTGCGATAAAAAAAAATATGTTAATGTTCAGTTTGCAAGTTTCTTAGACTTAGAGAAGCATAAGAATGCTTCTTTGATGCTCATTTAATAGCATTCATAAAATATTATTTTTTTATATTTAACAAGTAATGTGGTGGAAGGGAAGTAATCAATTAACCAAGATCTTAGGTTGAGCTCCGAGAATGAAGAAGAATTATATTGTGTGAATTCGAATTAGTGAAACTTGTAATACCAAAAAATGGATGGCTAAACCAGAAAAAAAAGTTTTCTTTTGTTTAGCATTCTTGATTTCACCATTTAAGTTTCACAATTGTTTTCAAGAAAATTGCCTCCAAGATTGCTTCTCTTTTTTCCAAAGTATCAACTCCTATTTATGAGTTAGTATTTCTTGAAAACATAAATTCTCATAAGATTAAGCCCTTAAATAAATTCGTGGATTTTAGAATATCAAAATTAACTCACATAATCTAACATAAGATTTGTAAGTTCATTTTAAAGTTCAATGTCATAAACCATTGTGAAGTTTAAAGAACTCAAATGAAATATTGAAACATACTTTCCAACAATGACCTGTTAAGTAGCATTAGAATCCATAACGTGTATTAAGCTGATATACAAAATGGGAAGGAAAATGAAGTTGGAATATGTTTTTTAATACAAAACATTTTTAAATCTCAACTCATTTAGAATATCTAAACACCAACTCTTTTGATGCCATCAATATAAACTACTTAACAAAAAATCAATTATTTAGTCATGGAATCTTTGGTTTAATTACAAACACTCTACACTTGCACTACATGCTAGCTAAATTATGAAAAAACTCCTATCTTTTTTTTTCCTTTTGAAGGTCCTTAAATCTTCCATGCCTGAACTAATTAAACATTGAGACTCACAAATTTGTTGTGTTCTTGCAGTCTCCAGTAATCGTTTTTCATTCTTCTAACTCACTATCTGAGGACTAACACTTGATTCTTCTAATCTTCTTCTTTCTTTCATCTTTGTAGTGAGAGGTGACAGAGCTATTTACAATTTGGCATGTGATCAGTAAACTTCAGGGAGTGGCCTGCCTTGAAGAAATGACTTGAATAGCACAAGTGATCTCTCTGGTTGTGAGAAAGGAGCCTCATGTGAAGCACCTCTAATGGTGGCAAAGGAGAGTATATTATCATAAACATGTGTCCATCCACCAACCTAACACACCAAAAAAAAAAGAAAGGAAATGACATTTTCCCTGAAAAGTAGTCTTAAAATAATCTATCTTTTTTCGCGATATGGACCCCATGAAAAGATTGTTTAACTTTTAATTATTTTTTTTGCAGTTGCATGGAAGTATCCATAACAAGTGGAATCAGTAACCTGGAAAGTAAGACGAGTAACCTTCTAATACATGTTAAATTGTTACCTGCTGTCCTGCAAACCAAACTCTATATGGGACAGTTGTGTTCAGCCGCATCTGCCTTGCTAGTTGATGAACAGTTTGGCGGCTTCCAATCAGTGGAACAACAGAATCTTGATCCCCACTGTTTGTAAAGATTTTAAGAGCATCGGTCTTAGATGCAAATGAATTGCCGAGCTCACACGAGGAATTAAGTGCAAGAAGGGACACTAAGTGTGGCTGCATATGTACCTGTATATTAAGACTGGAATTCTTTCTTTGACAAGCATTCCTATTATGGAGATGGTCGGTATCTCTATGTCAAGCAGTTGATAGTCCAAAATGCTGTGAAGCAATGAGAGGGAGTTTGATTAATCATAATGTAAGAAGTTATTTCTCCTTGAAGAAGCAACTACAGAATAAAGCATTGACATGAACTTCCTAACAGAGTACATTTTTTCCATAAATGTAATTTAGCCGCTCGCCAAAAATAATTATAACCCGCTAGCCAATATACAATAGTTATGTATAAAATATGTATTTATACATTAATATACAAAAAAATATAAATTTTCCAGCTATTATTTTGGTGCGTGGTTATACAGTGGAAAAATCCCTTAGATCGGTTTTTCTGGCATTCATGTGCTGAGAAAGAAACAGACATTTGTCTGCTATCTGAAGCTGCATGAGAAGTATATGTTATTTATAGGGAGAGTTTGCAACTTCGCAAATTTTATTGTACAAGAGGCAATGGCCAATAGGAAACTCAAGATATTAGCACATGGTGATTATTTATACCCCTGAGAAGTTGAAGCCAGTGAAATGATACACTTCATATTCTGCTATGAATTTAAGTTATATACACTAATAGTGGTGAATTTTAACCTATGATAGCAATTTAGTTACCATTTTTCGAGGTTACCGATTAACTTATGGCCTGATTGTGTAAATATTTTTCATTGTCACTGCTATTCGGATAATAGCAAAGCAAGAATGCTTACCTGCTGCAAACAGCCCATCTGTGTACTCCAACAAGCTCGGCATGAAGGACCCTTCTCACATCTTTTCGGTTCAAGTAATTGACTACTTCATCTTCCACACATACATCTAACTTCTCGGCGTTTTCCTGGTAATTAGTATCACTTTAGATACTCTATTTAGTCGGATAAGAACATGAGAGAAGCCTAACAAATAAAGGAGAAATTAGACTTACATGAGGACTTATAATCTTGGATTGGGAGAGCACAGAAGAAATACAAACATCAAGAGTAACATCATACTTGTCCACGAACTTACTGGTTTCTCTACTTACTAAACTCATGACTCTTGAACAGATTGGCGATACAGAATCCCTGTAGTACTCGCTAACATATCGAGAATAGTTACAAGCAGAACTAAACATTCTGTATGTAGGATCTGATATTAGACCATGAGACCAGAAGTACTCCGCCCTCGAATTAAAGTCAGTAGCGAATTCCAGAACCGGATTACCTAGCTGCAATGAAATGAAAAAAGAAATAACAAATGGGATTAAACAGAACTTTTCGTCTAAATATCTCCATGACATGTAATTCCAAACAAAATGCTACATAAGCAAATAAAAATACTTATGATCTGCAACTTATTTTGAAACTTTTGGATAAAACTTACTGCAACTCCTTTTAAATTGAACAACTTCTCCTTCTTGTTAAATGCCATCATGAGCTTTGCCAGTTGAGGTACATAATGTCCTGTAATAAAACAAATGTGATTAAACAAGGAAAAAAAGAAGTAAAAATAACAAATTATTTTCAAACTATGGCACTTACAAGGAATAATATTACCTGCATAACTTTCACCAGTTAAAAACAAATTGCTTTTGCTATACTGTGGGAATTTATGGAACCAGCGTAGCAAGAATACAACATTGTCCCTTGCTTAAGAATACAAAAAAAAAAAAAAAAAAAAAAAAGAGAGAGAGAACAGCTTTAGAATGCACAGACAAATAAAGCAAGAAATTTAAAATTCACAAAGGAAAGTTCAATTAGGACAAAAAACAAGGATAACAAAATCAGAAAGATTCAAGAATCCACAGTTTGCTAAAGGAAAAGTTAAACTTTTCATTTCCATTAAGTAATACTACCTATCATATTACTCAAGATCAGCAATCACATGCTCATCATAAAAGAAAAAAAAAACATAAAAAGGAACAAGCTTTTGGAGATGAACCAATAGTTGGAATCAGAAAGTATGCATGTTAAATTAATAGTACCTGTTACTTCATCATTTACTGTCTTATAGGAAGAAGTATTAGCAGAATAAGAGAACCCAACTCCAATTGGACTCTCCAAATACAACATGTTTGCCTCTGCAAATAATTTCAAGAAAAAACATATCATTTTCTACTTCTCAGAACTATGCATTTACCAGAGGAAAAAAATGGGAAAATTTTCTTAAATAAAATAAAATGACATCCACTACCTTTGTTCCAGCTGTGTTCATTCTTAACAAGAACTTGTCCTCTTGGTCTAAATGGCCCATTTTCAGAAAATGCACCAACCCCAACTGAAGAACATCCAGGTCCTACAAGGAAAAAAAATGCAAATACTCAAAAACGTTTGAAACTTTATCAAGAAAAAGAACACCTCAGAAACAAGAATGCCTTGAAATCAAACATTTTTGTTTGAAATTGTGTACCTCCATTCAATCACAAATGCAAATACTCAAGAAAAGTTAGAAACTTTATCAAGAAAAAGAACCAAACAACAAACCCCACTGACAAGAATGCCTTGAAATAAACATTTTTGTTTGAAAATTGTGTACTCCATTCATCCACAAATACAAATACTCAAAAAAGTTTGAAACTTTATCAAGAAAAAGAACACCCCAGAAACAAGAATGCATTGAAATCAAACATTTTTGTTTGCAAATTGTGTACCTCCATTCAATCACAAATGCAAATACTCAAGAAAAGTTTGAAACTTTATCAAGAAAAAGAACCAAACAACAAACCCCACTAACAAGAATGCCTTGGAATAAACATTTTTGTTTGAAAATTGTGTACTCCATTCATCCACAAATACAAATACTCAAAAGAGTTTGGAACTTTATCAAGAAAAAGAACACCCCAGAAACAAGAATGCATTGAAATCAAATATTTTTGTTTGCAAATTGTGTACCTCCATTCAATCACAAATGCAAATACTCAAGAAAAGTTAGAAACTTTATCAAGAAAAAGAACCAAACAGCAAACCCCACTAACAAGAATGCCTTGAAATAAACATTTTTGTTTGAAAATTGTGTACCTCCATTCATCCACAAATGCAAATACTCAACAAAGTTTGAAACTTTATCAAGAAAAAGAACACCCCAGAAACAAAATGCATTGAAATTAAACATTTTTGCTACCTCCATTCAACCACAAAACTAAAGGCTTTGAAGCTGGATCTGTTTCAGCTTCAACAAAGTAGTAAAAGAGATATCTTTGTTTCTTATCATCAACAGTAACATATCCTGAAAATAGTTGAAACCCCACTTGAGGTTGTCCAGGCAATTTAATGATCTTGTCTGGATGAGGCAATGCAGACACAATTCCTACAGAAACATAAAGAAGAGAGAGAAAAACAGCCATAGCCATTGGTTTTGAAGACTGCAAATTCATAAGGAGAAAAGAAGAAGAGATTGAGAGTGAAGTTAGTAAAAAAGAAGAGCTATATATAGTGTAGGCGGGGCAGAGCTGCAACTTCAGTTTCGACATAATTCACTAATTTTAGCTCAAATCTTATACTAAATATATTTAAAATTTTATTTATTTGGAGCAAACTTGAATTTTACGGCCTCAATTTATATAATTGAAGCAAGTTTGAAATTTATTTTGAGGCTAATACGTGAAATTATAAGAGGTGATATATGTTAAATTCTTAACTTTTATAGGTAATAAATGTCAATAACAGAGAAAAACAAGAGAGAAATTGAAGAATAACTATCTCAATTTGTTCATCTAATACATCATACTACATAGGTATTTATACATAAGAAGAGTAAGAGATAAAAGGCAGAAAAATATCATATACTTAATGTAAATCCTACTAAATATTCTACGTAATATTCTATAGTTAATGCTACACAATATTCTACAATAAATATAAAATATATCTAAGTATATTTTCATATATCTAGAGTATCTCTATTTATGTTTCCAATATTCACAATATCATGTCCATCATGCTAACATCCCCTTCAAATTGATGCTGGTGAATCAAGAAGCATCAATTTGCCTACTAGAAACTGATGACGTTGTCGTGTCATGAATTTTGTGAACACATCAGCTATTTGAAGATCACTAGACACATGTGAAAGAGTAATGACTCCCTTATCTACAGCTTCCCGGATATAATGACAGTCCAACTCGATGTGTTTGGTCATTTCATGATAAATCGGGTTTATGGCAATCTGAATGGCACTTGTGTTGTCAGCGTGGAGAGGAGTAGGATTAAATTGAGGAAATCCAATCTCTGCAAGTAGATCCTGAAGCCAAACAATCTCGGAGCAAGCAGCAGACATGGCTTGATATTTAGACTCTGTTGAAGATTTTGAAACGCGAGCTTGCTTCTTGCTCTTCCAATATATCAAGGAATCCCCAAGAAACATGCACCAACCTGTGACGGAGCGGCGAGTATCAGGACATCCAGCCCAATTAGAATCACTAAATGCATCAAGTCGAGTTGGAGAACCGCTAGAAAAGAATAATCCACGAGTAGATGTGCCCACGAGAAATCGAATGATGTGACGAACAACCACTAAATATAGATGACGGGGAGCCTGCATTAATTGACTCACTTGTTGAACTGCAAAAGAGATACCAGGCCGAGTAATAGTAAGATAATTTAGGCTCCCAACTAATTGCCGAAACAAAGTTGGATCTTCTTCCTCACGTCGATACTTTACATTCAATTCCACTAGAGTATCTACAGAGGAAGATTCTTGAAGACTAGCCAAAGCAATCAAATCCTGAGTATATTTGTGTTGGTTTAAGAATACACCTAAAGAATCATAATGAACTTTCAACTCCAAAAAGTATGTAAGAGTACCAAGATCTTTCATATGAAAAGAATCCTTAAGGTGCTGCTGGAGGCTAGTGATTAATGAAGAATCAGTTCATGTAATAATAATGTCATCTATATATACCAAAAAAAGAACACAACTTGTAGATGTTTTACGAAGAAACAAAGATAAGTCATATTTGCTCTGCTCAAAAGAGAATTGAAGCAAAGTAGACCGAAACTTGTCATACCAAGCTCTGGGAGCTTGTTTTAATCCATACAAAGACCGCTTCAACTTGTATACATCTGATGTAGGTGATGAGAACAAATCAGGTGGAGGTTTCATATAAATATCTTCTTTGAGATCACCATGGAGAAAATCATTTTTCACATCCATTTGATGAAGAGGCCAGTTTTGTGAAGCAGGAATGGCAATAATAGTTTGCATCGTAGTCATTTTTGCTACTAGTGCAAACGTCTCCTCGTAGTCCACACCATACTCATATCTGTTACCAAGGGCAACCAATCGAGCTTTATACCAATCAAGAGTTCCATCAGAATGAAGTTTAATGGAATAGACCCATTTACATCCAATTGGGCGGACATTTGAAGGACATGAAACAATGTCCCATGTGTTATTTTCTTTAAAAGCCAAAAGTTCTTCCTCCATTGCTTTCTGTCAACATTCATGCTTGGAAGCTTATGAGTAATCAGTTGGAATAGAAATGTGGATAAAGTAGAAGAAAAACCATATCAATTAAGAGTACGAGATACTCTGGTAGATCGCCGAGTGGGGATCAAGAGGAGCATAAGAAAATTTAGGTTCTGGTTGTGGAGCAATCTCAGGTGGCGGATCAGTTTCGGGATGGGGTAAAGTTGGCCGACGTCGTTCATACACAAATACAGGTTTGAACCTCTCAGAAGAAGATGACAAATCCTCAAAAGTAGGAAGAAAACGAGAAACAGAAGATCACTCAACATGAGTAGGAAAGAAATATTGATTCTCAAAGAAAACAACATTTCGAGAAACACGAAATTTGTTAGAACTTGGATCATAACAAATAAAACCTTTATGCAAAGTACTATAACCCATAAAAGCATATTTAGTAGATTGAGTAAAAAGTTTATTGCGTTGAGAAGGAGGCAGATGCACAAAACAAACACAACCAAATGTATGAAAATTATGATAGCTTGGATTTTGGTGATAAAGACGATAATATGGAGACTCAAGATTTAACCCTTTATATGGAAGCCTATTAATTAAATAGACAACAGTAGACAAAGCTTCTACCCAGTATTTAGATGGGACAGAGGACTCAATCAATAGAGTACGAGTGACATTTAAAAAATGACGATTTTTACGCTCAGCAATCCCATTTTGTTATGGCGTATATGGGCATGAGCGTTGCGAGACGATTCCTTTCTCAAGCAAAAAATTATTGAATTCATGAGACATATATTCTCCACCAGAATCAGATCTTAATATTTTGATACAAGTAGAAAATTGAGTCTCAATGTAAGCCAAAAATGTCTTAAATATGGAAAATACCTTAGATTTGGAACGGAGAAAATACACCCATGTAAACCGGCTATAATCATCAATGAATGTCACAAAGTACTTGAAATGAGCATGAGAAATAACTGGTGAAATACCTCAAACATCATTATGAATGACATCAAAACATTTTGAAGCACGACTGCCAATATTAGGAAAAGGAATAGTTTTACTTTTGCCTAATTTACAAGTAGAACAATCTAAGTAAGCAACTGAAAATTGATTTTTATTTCCTAATAAAACTGAATTCGATAAATGAGACAACACAGTAGAATTTGGATGTCCTAAACGCTTATGTCAAATCTCAGTCTTACTAGTTGTAGACGAACAAGCAAAAGAAAGAACACAAGGAATGGAAACGTGTATACGAAATAATCGTCCAACTTTAGGCCCCTTCGCGATTATCGTCCCCGACACCTGATTTTGCACAAGACAACCATTACGAGAAAAATTCATATCACAATTGTTATCCATCAATTGACCAACTGAAATAAGACTAGTGGAGAGCTTAGGTGATACAAACACATTTTTGAAAGTTTAAGTAATATCCCCAACCTTGGTAATGGGTAAATTACTACCATTGACAACCTTAATTTGTGAGGGACCTTGATACTCACGGACATTTTTTATCATACTAGTTGAGTTGGTCATATGATTGGAAGCGCCAAAATCAACAAGCCAAAAATTAGATGTAATATCATTACCTTGTAGCCCCAAAGCTGAAAAGGCTAACACAATCATTTGTTGTACCATTTCAGGAGTAAGAACTTGTCCTACTGAAGATGAATTATCAGTAGTGAAATCATTTATCCCAACTTGAAAAGCATTGACCCTATGGTTTTGAGGGCGTGTGGGACACTCTTTGATCATGTGTCCTTATTGTTTATAATAATTACAGAACTTCTTGCCATAATTGCTAGCAATATGACCATATTCCTTGCAACTGTAGCATTGAGTTCTAGTCATATCTCTGTCATTTCCTTTTCCTTGGGCAGCAAATGCAACAATGACAATATTTTCAAGTACGGCCTGCGACATTTGAGAGTAATTAGCAATTTCATATTCTAACTGAAAGCGTCTTGCGACATTGTCTTGGTTGTAAACCTTTTGTAAATAATCCCACATGGCCTTAGCAGTATTGTACGACATGAGATTAAGAACTATCAGAGGATCAATTGATCCTAAAATCCATGTCATCACCCGAGCATCTTTAACCTTTCATTGACCTAACTTTGTAGGATCAGTAGGTGCAAAATCACTTCCATCAATATGGCCCCATAATTATTTTCCGGTGACAAATAGTTGAAATTGAAATTACTAGGCAGAATAATTTTTTCCAGTGAAATAAACATTGAAGGATTCAAACTGATGTGACGTCATGTTCTTAACTAGCTAAGAAGACCATAAACACAATGATCCAAGAAAATAACTAGAATGACCAAGACCAAAAGCCCTAGATGTGTAGGAGTGACTCTTCATGAACAGTCAAGAGAACAAAGAATTTCAAAAAAATCTGGGGAAAAAATCACAGATGAAAGAACTAAGACTCAACGGTGAAAAGATGGTTATGATACCATGTCAAGAACAGAAAAAAACAAGAGAGAAATTGAAGAATGACTCTCTCAATTTGTTCATCTAATACATCATACTACATATGTATTTATACACAAGAGGAGTAAGAGATAAAATGCAGAAAAATATCCTACACTTAATGTAAATCCTACTAAATATTCTACGTAATATTCTATAGTTAATGCTACACAATATTCTACAATAAATATAAAATATCTCTAAGTATATTTTCATATATCTAGAGTATCTCTATTTATATTTCCAATATCATATCCATCATGCTAACAATAAATACATGAGAACAACAACAACAACATATAACTGTGATTCTACATGTGGAATTTGGAAAGCACGGGGGTAAGCAGACCTGATATCCTACATGATGGACACATGAATATGTCTAAAAACTAATATAAACATTTTATCGTGTATTTAAGTGTTCAATCAAAATATGTTATAGTTTGAACGTTTAAATAAAATTTACTGACAAATTTAAAAGTTTTTTGATAATATTTTACCAATAATTTATCAATAATCCGATAAGCTACATCTTTTTAAAATTGATAGCCCATAAATATAAATTCTAATTCAGTTGCTTGTGTTAGACATAGAGTCATGGACTGGTAAGTTGGGGGAATTAAAGAAATAGCATGCCCAATCCAACATATGAATATCATAATAAAACTTTTACTCCATTTGTTTCATAAAGATTGATGTTTTTTATTTTTTGAGAGTCAAACTTCCTAATTTTAATCGTGTGTTAGAACATAGAATTTTTAATTCTGGATGGTTTTGTGTCTATTACCAATTCTTGGTTGATCCATGATTTATGTTTCATCTTTGTTTCCTTTTCGTTTGTTTCAAGAAATCTATCGATCAATTCCGATTCTAAAATTTACATATTTAAAACTACGTAAAATTATTATAAGTCACCATAATTAATAATTTAAATTTTTTAAAAGACATTTTAAAAAATTATGGTCAAAGAACAATTTATTTGACTCTCAAAAAATGAAAAATATCAATGTTTTTGAGACGGGGAGAATATCATTTATTGTCTATAAGTACTGTAGGCATGGAAATATATATATATATATATATATATATATATATATATATATTTATCTAGCTTACCGACTTACGTCAGACTATTACTGGAGATAATAGTCCCGATCCCTCAACACTACTATCAGTAAATCGCGGGATGTGCTTGAATGAACAAGGTTTGAGAATAAAGCAACTGATATCACCTACAAGTTCCTACAAAGAAGAGAACAAATTGGTTCCAACTGGATTCCAACTCATGCTACAGACCTCCAACTGAATTTTAAGTTCACTCTTTTGACACCCAGTTATACTCCGAGGACGTTTAGGCATGGAAATATATTGATGAGAGAGAGAGACATGTTTGAGAGATCAAAATGACCGGAGTAGAATTTTTTTTAATTAGGTGGTGGTCCTCACTTTGCCTTACACGGGGCTTGAGTCAGCACTCAGCAAAGAGGGAGGGATTAGTTTCTACTTTCTTGAAAGTGAAAGGTGCTTGGCACTCCCAGGTCCTAGCTCACTGAAAATTTACTGTCTTGTTAATTTATTCCCTTCCTTTCATAGAATTTTTTGTCCATTTTAAGGACCTGTGTTTTTGAATTCGTAAAACATTTAAAATCTTATTTTTACTTTTTTACTTTTATAACATCTAAATAATTAAATATTATTTGCAAAAATTATAATTAAACACAACTACATTTTCAACTTCAACTTCAAAAAAATTTTAAAAAGTGAAAAAAATTTGGTTTCTATGGCCAAATATTTACTAAGAAATGACACCTTCTTGTATTTTTTTTTTTTAAGTTAAACTTCTCAATTAATCTTTGACGAGAAGCTTACATTATCAAACAAAACATTATAGTATATTAAAAAATACACATTTCTGAAAAGATATAGCTACGGAAATATTATAGGAGTAACATATATTTAACATTATAATTTTTTTTAAAAAAAAATTCGTGTTCAATCAAATAAATTTAAAGTAATAAATTAAAATGGATCTATTAGTATAAGTTTTAGGTTCCCAAGACAATGAGTACAAAGTTAAAAACCAGCACATAGTAGGTCACCTTTTTGGGCAGGTAGCTAAAACACAAGGAAGGCATGTTTTTTTTTTTTTTTTTTTTTATATCCAGCTTGTCAGTTTAAGACTATTTCTGAAGATAGTAATTTCGGTTTATCAGCACTATTATTAGTAAATCGCAAGATGTACCTGAATGATCAGAGTTTGATAACGTAGCAACTCATTCCTTTCTTGAAAAGCCCAGTAAATGTGTGAAGTATGACAAAAATTATGGTAACTTTTTTATTTTTAGCTTCATCTTCAAGTAAAGAGCATGACAGAATCATACTCTTGCAATAACTTGTAACAGCCTTTTTCTTTTATGTCACCTCATATTTTCTTATTATTCTAAGAAATTATCAGGTGTTTTACCAATAATAGCAACAATTGTCTAGATAAATTACTGAAAAATGAGAGCAAAAATTCTTCAGTTCCATAAACATTAGATAAAAACTAAGGAAAATGAGATGTGGTCCACTAAGATTAGATTCTTGTTCAGTGAATATAAAAGCTTCAAATCAAATACAGCAGAGTCTAATAACATTTTCTTTATGTACGTATTAGGTTGAAGGGATTATGGTCTTTGGCCCTCCACAAGAAAAAGGAGGCCTTATAATAATAATGAAGTATCCAAAAGCATCATGCTTTGTCAATTCACTTTTAACATACATTCACAAGAACCCCATTATAGCTTCTACTTCCCCATTTTTCTAACAACCTTTACAAAAGTTGCACTTAAATCATTCTATTTTGCCCACTTGCATAACAACCAAAAGCAGAGACAGATAGACATAAATATCTATATATACACTATAATTTTTCCATAAAAATTATTCAACTCAGGGCCCTTTCTATGGTCCAATCTTTCTTCAGCGACAAGCCAGAAATTTTAAGAAAGTAATTCAACAGATACGAGTGTACCACAACTAAGATTTTTGTGCCATTTTTACATTGCATTGCATTAGATGTTTCAAGTTAAGAAGATCCAATAATTTTATTTATAGAAAATATTTTTCTACCTATACATACAATATAATTTTTCGACAAAAAAAATTTCAATTGAATCTCATTCCGAGTTTCCGACCATGCAGCTCTACCCCTACCTCTCCCCGAGATCAAAACCATGCCCCACCCTCTCAAGAAAAAGAAAAGAACAATTTGAAAGATTTGAGACCTTGTGTAGATCCTTTGCATGAAAATTTACAGGGAGATATTGTCTTCTTTTCAGTAGTAAAAAATAATACAGTTTAGTGCCCACTCGGAAATTAGCTGTTAAGTGTTAACACACTTGAACTCAAGTCAAAGACACCTTTTGGCCCTCTTTTTTTTCTTTTGGCAATTTTCAAACTCTAACCTTCCCTAACTAACTTAAGAATTGTAGTGCACCTAATTTAGTGACTTATGTAATAATGCAAGGTCAATGCTTCACTTTATGACTTATCAGTCCGCTTTAACTAAATGTGATTAGCAACATAAAAAACAAAATAAGTAACCTATTACATCAAGTTAAATTAGAATAATAGTGTCAAACTTTTTACAAATTCTGCATATATAATTTAAATCCTACTCATTAACCTACAATGAGAAGCTAAGAGTTGGTATGCTTGGAAACTCCTTCTAGGTGATATGACCATTTGACATTTTCCCCAATAAAATATGCATAAATGATACTGCTATATTTTAAGAAAAGATCAACAGTAACACCAGGTTTTAGCGCCTATAACCACGCTAGAAGATTGATTAATCGGTTAGCATGTTTGGCCAAGGTTCTTACCCCAACTTATTTTGAAAAATATTTTTTTAAAAAAATATTTTTGGCGAAAAATAATTTGTATTTGATCAATTAATTTAAAAAGCATTTTTGAATAATAATTAGTGTATGACTAAGCTTTAAAAAAATATCTCTAAGTGTATTTTTTTTCAAACGTACTTTTCAAAAAAGTGCTTTTGAGCAAAAATTATTTGAGCAAAAGCTATTCTTTTTAGTTTCTGAAAAACTGATTCTATTGCTTCCTAGAAGCACTTATTTCCTAAAGTTTAACCAAACACGTCACCTTTTTAAAATAAGCATTTATTAAGAAAAAAATAAATATTTTTAGAGAAAAATAAACTTGATCTAACAGGCCATATAACTTCAATTGTGTTACACATATTGTATGTAGCGTGAAAGACACATAAGATTGTAATTTCCAAAAAAGACATGCTACATCTTTTTGCATGCTCAAACGTGATGCTCTTTTTTTATGAATTTCATGCCAGCAGCAATAATAATGTTTCACAGAAATGTTTAGTCCACTAGACACCTATATTTGACTCACTCATGAATTTCACTTCCACTTTGCTTTTAGCTTGTATTCTTCCTTCTGCTTGAACACTGAGCTTTTAGCAATTTTCCCAAGAAAAGAAAACACATGGAAAATTTTGTGTTTTTAATTAGTTGTGTCCTATTTTTACAGTCTTAACATCCCTTTTGGCTCATTTTGAAAAAAAAAAAGAGTAGATCATTTATTATGATGAAAACGATGTGCAAGGAGTACTAGCATATAGACGAATATGGTTAAATCCCTCACCTAATTGTCAGATATATTTTTGACACGTCTTGTATTATTAATGAAAATTATTTGATATAACAAAAATTAACATTTCAGCTCAATTACACAGACGATATCACTTTTGCATTAACATACCCAGTAAAATTCTAAAATGTGGGTTCTGAAGAGAGTAGAGTAAAATTCTAAAATGTGGGTTCTGGAGAGAGTAGAGTATACGCAGAACTTACCTCTATCTTGGAGGTACATAAATTATTTCTGATAGACCCTCAGCTCAAGAACTATATTTGAGGCAGAGAGGTTGTTGCTGATAGACCCTCGGCTGCTCAAGAACAAACAGTTCAAAGCAGTTCGGAAAAAGAAATAACGAAAGTGAAGACACTTTTGCATTCACTCAATTGATTATACAAACATGAAGCAACTAATTACAATTTATCTGTTCTCAAGTTCTACCATTTCAAAATTCCAGGAAAACAAACCGAAAGAATAAATCAGAAGATGACGAAGAAATAATATCTATCTGAATTGTAAGCCCAAAAAGAAGAAAAAGGGAAGAATACAATCCCTAAAAGAATAAGATATCAAACAAGTACATCGATGCACGTCCATCATGGAGATGCTTCGGACTCTGCAGTTATTTCGCCATTATTAGGTTGGTCAATTTCTTTACGAGAAGCTTCCCACAGCTGCTGTTCTATCCCCAGCTTCCTCAATTCTATTAAACCACTTTCAACTGTGAAAAAGATCACCATTCCGTCAACAAAGTTGACGATCTTAATTAAAGACCTCAGAAGCCACTTCATTTATTGCATAATGAAAAATTTAAAAAGATAAACGGACAAATAATGTTGTCCACAAAGGTATATCTCAAGTCATCATTCTTTCCTCTGAAAGCGTCTTTTTTTAACCCTGAATCCCTCATCATGCCAACCATCTATAAGCTTGAAAATATAGAAGGAATTACAAATAGGTGGCAATGCCATATCACTAGGTAACAGCTTCCAGCGAGCAATGAACTCAATCTGGAATAGGTTACGTCAAGCCCTATCAGTGGGAAGGGAGAGAACAGCTACGATTCTTTCAGCTGCTAGAATAGAGAAAAAACGAGACAGCACTTCTGAAAATGAAGTCTATGGCACCATTGATGTGAAGTCTAGGTAACACTAGCTTTGCGGGTCCAATGCTAACCAATGAACGTGATTATCAATTATAGCTTTACATAAAAAAGCTCTTCCACCAAGGCCAATATGAAGTCTAGGTAAAAACTAGCTTTGTGGGTCCAATCTAACTAATGTCAATCATAATTAGGCGACAAAGTAATGCCAATTTTAGTTTTACAAAATTCAACCCTATTACATGTGTAGCTTTTACGTGGTAGATATTGTTCAGAATTTTTTTCTTTTACTTTCCTTGAAACTGTTTAAATTGAAAATTTCCTACCATAATTGTCGGTCGAACTTGTGAGACACTATGGGTGTGTTCGGTATGTTGGAAAATGTTTTCCACGAAAAATGAGTTCTTGAAAAATAAGTGAATTTCTTACTTCTTTTCTCATGTTCGGTTGGTTAGTAAAAAATATTTTTCGGTAATTACTAAATACTCACCAAGCCCCATCCAACCCCAAGCACCCACCCCACCTAGCACCCAACCAAATCCCACCACCCTCGAACGCACTTCATCTTCACCTACCCCTACCCCACACCATCACACCCAGCCCAACCCCATCCCACCTCACCGTTCCACCTAACCCCATCCAACCCACCTACCACCCAACCAAATCCCGCCCCCACCGCCCTCGAATGCACTTCATCTTCACCCAACCCTACCCTACCCCACCACCCAATCAAATCACCCCCACCACCCTCGAACGCACTTCAATCTTCACCCACTCCTACCCCACACCCAGCTCACCCCACCGTTCCACATAACCACCTACCTACCCCCAATTTTCTATTTCATATATATATATTTTTGGGAGGGAAGGGGTCGGGGAGTAGGGGTTCGCAACGGGGGGTGGGGGGGAGTGGTGTAGAAAATTAAAAAAAATTACAAATAGGATGGTGGGAGTGGTAAGGGTTTGGTGGTTAGGGTGGCTGGTGGTAGGGTAGGTGGTTGAATGCCATTATGGGACTTGTTTTCCCTACTTTCTTTAGGGAAGTGACTTTTCTCATTTTTGAGGAACTTGTTTTCCTAAACAAAATAATTTTCAAAATTTTACCAAACGACCATGAGAAAATTAGAGGAAAATGTTTTCCTCCATACCGAACACACCCTATTTTGTTGTAACTTTTCCCAGTATGGTACATAAATGAAAATTACATATTACCAATAAAAAAAGAACTTGTGAATTTTCAAAAGACTTCAATTTCCATGTTAAATATAATTTCCTTAGATTTAAAATAAAAAAGTTCCTTTAGAAGTGTTGAGAAAAATAAAAGAAAATTATAATAGGAGACAAACCTTGTGGGAAAGTGGGGTGTAATAGAAAGACCAATTTAGCCCCTATGCTACTCAAGGTAGCATTCATAAAATGGGGGCATCCAGAGGGTTAAACTATAATTGATCAAAAGACTCGGCTATTTATTGCAGGAGTTTGGGGCTTTGGTCTTTCATGTAGTATAAAATAACTAACGAAGTTATTTATGCTTAAAACTTGATTAGACATAACAGGATTTTAGGTACATGGATTTTCTAGGAAGAAACTTTTTTCAGTAAAAGGAATTTCCATGCAAGGCTCGTATAGAACTATTAAGTGGCAACAATGGAATGTGAAAGCTTAGAATGAAGACCATTATTTGAACTTTTATTAGTAGTATTGTATTCCTTTATTCAAGGAAAAAGTCGAGGAAGTGAATTACCATCAACTGCATCATGAGTGGTTGGTGTCTGTCCACTACGACCAATCCAGACCTGAAGCCTCTCTTCTGCAATATCTTCTTCTACACAGTGCACTTTGGCTCTCCTCCAAAAGTATGTAAGCCAAGCCTGCAATTTTAAACAATGGCTCATGTGGTGGAACTAGCGCAACTGACATTGGTCAAGTGGAAGGATCAAATACTCCTCAAGACTTGGTATCTTGTACTAGTTTCAACATTCAACTAAACCATGGCCTCTATTCAGATCTTTATAGATCTAACAAAATTTCCATCCAGTAAAATTGGTCTCACCAGGAGCATTTATGTAAAAAAAAATCTTTTGAAAGGTAAAGGAGTACGATATGTATAACTTCATTATGCTATGAGGGGGACAATGAAAAAGCTCAACCTTCCCAGCATGCCAATTGATAAACAGGCGTCAATACAACAGATGAAGAGGAAATGGCTCCAGAATAAAATAACTAAATCACGAAAAAGACAACAGACCTCCTTGAAAAGAACATCTTCCGACTCCTCTTGGCTTAACTCTGCAACCAAAAACACACAGGTCTAGATCAAACCCTCGTAAAGAACCGCAAGAAAGAAGGCACATGTTATATCATAGCAAATCAACATGTCAACATCCTCCAGCTTTAACAAGCCATGACCTATATACCAAACACCCTAAAAAGGAACAAAAACTGAAACTTCATTAAACAATTTTTGTTAACAAATTCTAAATATAGAAATGTAGATAATTGATCTACCGATCCTAGTTAAGGAGAATATTCAAATAACCATCATATCGAGGTATTCCAAATCAAACATGTTCAAATTTGTATCAAGTGGATTGAACATGTTCCTTACCATATGCTTCCATCAACTTGGGGTCAGCAGATGATTTAGGATCTGCCAAGCAACAAAAGCATTAAAAACAGAGTAAGTGTTATTCTATTTTCTTTTTTGAGAATTCTATTTTCAAACTAACAAAAGATGGAGTAGGGGTTGGAACATAAGAGAACTGCACCAGATGGAACAGCTAGAAGACTAGCAAATTAGTCATTAAGGAAAGTACACGTGCCAAAGGATGTTCAGTGAGCAGTCAAGTAAATAATAGTCTTTAGGATTGCAAACAACCCAGAAGAGGCCAAATGGCCAATGTAAACCATCCTTAAAGTCCTCATCCTCAACTGAGCACTTTTCATATGCAGGTTTATATGGCTAGAAGACGATAGTCACCCTTTGGAAAGGGCAACAGGTATTTGCTCTAAGCTGATCACTATGCCCTACTGCAAGTGCCAAGAAAATATGCGTGAACTCTAGGAGTTGCAAACTTAGACGTGTAAAAGCATACAGCAGATAAATGTGAGATGAGAGTATAAACTAGACAAAATCAGTTCCATCCATTGATTTTGTCTACAAATTCACACAAAATCATAAGTCATACCAGAGGACTGCCGGACTACATTTGAGCGCCAATGTTGTGCCAATGCAAGAATAACAGCATCCTCAACCTAAAAGCAGAAAAAATGTTATTTACAGAGCATACTGCACAGCTTTTGCGACATATAATAGACAGGAAACAAACAGACACCTTGAGGGAAGCTAATTCTCTTAGAGCCATCTCAACTGACAGCATACTCTCAATATTTCCCTCTCCAGATAAGTCACTAATGTCACGAGCGCGTTTGCTCCGATCAGAATCATCGCCATCTGCTCAACACAAGAGAGATTAAAATCCAACTTAGATGCAAAGAGAGAAACATAAGAAGCAGAAAGAAAGGCACATCTTGGAGTTTATGCAGGACGGAAAATTGCAAGGGAAGAGCTAAGCACCATTCCAGGATTCCTCCCTGGCCCTCTGCCCAGCAGAAATCGCAACTTCAAATGGAAGAGGTGCAAAAGATGACCAATGTTCATGCTTCGCCCCTGCTATATCTGCACAGATACCTAAAACCACAAAAGTTAGCCACATCAACTAATTATCAACCCCCCTTAAAGAAACCACATGACTAAACAGCCTCAAATCACCCAGGACGAACACGCTCATAAAATAAAGCATGTAGCCAAATCTTTTTTGGTTTCATGAGTAAGATTGATCATGAAAGAGAATAGGCTACTGTTTTGTTCATTACGAGACTCCCACGTCATTCATTTTTTTGAGAAAAATCCATAATTGGTCCTCAACTTATCACTAACTATATTCCAATTCCATCCCTAACTTATCTTGCATGTTAATTTCATTCTAAACATAAGACATGATTTAAAATGGTTCCTAGGATGGTCAGCCGACCTATTTCAACTAGAGGTGGCTTCATTTCTTTTGTGAAAAATGTTACGAGTCAGGTAGCTTATCTTTGTGATTATAGCAATTGACTGGGTCAAAAGTTTTCGTAAGGCAAACTAAGCGGACCATGAAAAATAAGATATTCAAGCACCCAGGTAAGTGGTCAATGGGTTCAAAACCAAGCAGAGACCAAACAAAAAAACCACTGGTTGATTCCAACTCATCTATCTACACCTTGGTGGAAGCTAGCAAGTAACCAGTAGATTAATAGAGGTGGGGGCTAGTTGGCCAGAATACCAACATTAAGTAAAATCAAAATTAAGATAGTCAAATGAAAAGCTAAATTGCCCACAGATTCGAAACTTTAGGGAGCATGAGCCTGCTCCTCCAATCTCCTCTTAACTTAAGTACCAGGCTTTCTTCACGGTGGGGTAACCCGCATATTGCATGTTTTCGAGATATGTTGTGAAAGATTCCTACCTCGCCATGTATACCTCATAACAGAACAATGCACCTGCATATTCCTGGTAATAAAAAGGAAGGAATAAAGGGAATACAATTTGATATCCTTTCTGGATTTGCTTCATTTTGGATAACTATGCTTCAATCCCAAGCAAGTTGGGGTCAGTCATATTTGTCCCCAGTGTCCGTCTCGCTCCATTAAAGTTCGTTTTAGTCCAATATTATAAAAATTAGAGATTTTCAACATTTTCTAAGGGCTCTAAATCTCTGGAAAGACAAAGACTCCTAGCACATTGGACCTAAAGTTAACGTACTAATATAACTAACTCAATGCCAACCAATTGGTGTTGCCTATATACATCCTTTTATTATATTCTATTCTGCCCTTTTATTTGCTAGATCTGCATGGATTCCAAGAGATTGTAGGTCATTCAAGGCAACTTCTTCCATGTGATTACGTATTCTCGGCTCCCCTTTTAATACGTTCAATCACAATGGTGTCACACCTGGGACCAGTGCATCTGGAGGTCGATGTAGGGCAAATTTGATGCTCCTTGAACCTTCTCTAACTAAAAAATGTAATCTATTTCTTACGCCAACTGACTAGGACGGCTTTCTCAACTTCATAGTTGCTACATTTTAGACATTTTCAGTTATCATGGTATTTCACTACTTGTTAAGCCATGAAACGCGTGCTCCTATATAAGCAAATGAAAGATGTCTTGATAAAAAAAAACAAATGAAAGATCTCAGAGCAGTAACTATACATAATACAACTACTAATTAAATCCACAAGAAACATGCTGATTAAGTAAATTACCATATTGCACAGCTAGGCCCCAATATCGAGAAAGCCAACATCTCTTTAGAACCACCTCCTCCTAGAATGTCAAAAGGACAACAGAGATCAAAGTGAGGAAGACTGAGTAGTGAGTAGCATAACTTGAAGCTAAAGCTGAAAATTTATCTCATCAGCGTTCAAACAACAACCATCTCTTCATGGGTCAAAATCATTCTCTGTGTCATCGTTCGAAGAGCTTTTGCTTCAGATTCAGCTTCCTGAAGCTGTTCCATTGTATTTGCAGTGTCATCCTTCAAGTTCTGAATAAAGCGAATTTGCACAAAAAGTAAAAAGAAAGATCAGTGACAACAAAAACACATGGCACCCAGAGAGTAGCATGAACTAACTTCGATTTCAGTACGAAGTATTGTAATTTCGTCATCTCTTCCATCCTTAGTTTGCTGTGCAGCTTTAAGAGCAGCCTGAGATAATATAGCAGGAGAAGAACAGTATCGTCAAACCAAAAGCAATAGAAGTATAAACATTAAGCAAGCAAGACCGATTATTATCATAATTCCCAATAGACTTGTCTAGACACGTAAATTAATGCTAAAGACTAAAAAGTTTGACAAGCAACAGTCTTTGACGCATCAGTGACACAGTTAAGTAACAATGTTTGTTTTTACTACTTGTATTCACAGTTCTTCAAGCTACCTCTCTCTGGCGAAGTGCTTCTTGCTTCCTGTAGTCATTATGCATACCATCAGAAAAAGTTTGTTAAGCAGAAATATGGAAGGGGAGAAAACATTACAAATTGTACCTGCTTAATAATTTGGCTTCAAGTGATACTCCTTCTCCAAGAGAAGCAACCTGTAAATAAGGAATTGCAATAGCTTCATACAACTGTTAAATCTAGAAACTAAATGAAGACCAAACATGACCTCAACAACTAGAATCCCGTTCTATAAAGCCATAAGTGATATATGTCTCATTGAGTAAAGACCAGTTAGAGTTATTATCATTAGTTGACTGAAACCGCTGTCGCACAATAATCAGCTGCACCCCTTTTGTTGGTGTTTATAATAACTTAACATTTAAAAAAATGTCCTGGGAATATATTTTAGTTATAGTAGGTAAAATTGGGATCACCCTCAAGAAACTACCATCCACAGTGTAGACCATTACTATTGGTAAATTACCTGTTTCTCCAACAAACGAACCCTAGCTTCAGATTCTTCACGTTGTTCTTCTGTACGACGTAGCTGTAAATTGCATCAGCCATTGTGATCCAAAAAGTTACACCCTTGCACAAACTATTTTTCAGCTATCCTTTTCATGTAGAAAGGTTAAAAAAAACTAACCTTATCTAAAATAGCATCGTTTTCTTCTTGAAGCATATCAAGCTGCAAAGAAATTAAAAAACTCTCATTTGAATGTTAACAGAATTGTCATTTATCCAATACTACGCGAGCCTCAAGGGATGATGAAGACAAGCACCAGAATGGACAAGTCTGACCTATTTTAGAAGCCATCCAGATACCATCTTCACTTAGATGACATACCTCATCACGAAGCGCAGAAGCCTCGTGCTCATTTCCTGAATCCTTCAAATCAATGCGTCCTAATTCTGGTGTGAACCTAAAATTAATCTCTAATACAGTTAAAGATTATTGTCGCTTGCCGCGATAAAAAAGAATACACATTGCATCAAGATATTATACAGATTAAGGGGACAGCAATTATAGTACAACTTTCAAATATGTCATATTGTTATTTGCCAGTCCTGTATGTCACAGGAAGAAGGTAGTCTAACATATGGGATTGAGGGGCAGTCGATTGATAGTTGATTGATTGCTCTTGAATATCACTGGAATAGTCCTTAATTCTATGTAGTATGTCATGGATTCAATACATAAATTATGTTTATGTCCAATCTTTTACAAGTTAAACATCATAAGCAATGTCAATCGAGAAAAAGACGATAAAAACACCAAAAGTTAGCAAAGATGAGAACTAGACAGAAACTCAACGTCAGGTCAGAAATTCACTATTTCAATATCAATCCAACTGTAATCTGTTTCTAATTCGAGTTTCAAAATGGACAAGACAAAAGTAGCAATCCATCTTTTTTAATGCAAGTATTAAATAAGCACTGGAAAGTTGAAGTTACATTGTATACTAGTTTCGTCAGATACTAATTTTGATGATGTAGTTTAGTCAAACACTAAATGAAAATATTAATAGATGTTATCAGAAGAAGAAGAATTGTTACCTTTTCTCTCTCAAGCGATTACTAGGAGGTTCTATTGGCGGTATGGAAACTGGAGTTCTCAATGATGACCTACTTGGTGGCACTATTGCTCCAGTTGTAGTTGTTGTTGCTGAGGTATGAACAGACATCGTGGAGGGTCTTCCAGTAGACGATGAACGAACAGAAGGAGTGTGATCCATAAAGTTCCGACCTAACTAAACATGATAGCATCTAATTACCATCAGAAAAGGAAACTTAAGCAAAGTATTTGTATGATAAGTTATAAATCATTAGTCCTTAACAAAAGAAAAAGTTACAAGTGGAAATGTCTTCCATAAAATGAATAACAGATCACAAGAGTCGCCAGACTTGATACTTTTGCAACACAAAAATCTCTTCAGATAGAAGCCAATTTTTCATACCCTTTTGTTGAATAATAAAAAGGCAGCAAAGCATCCCGCGTTAGCAGGGTCCAGGGAAGGACCGCACCCTAAGGAGTGTGATGTAGATAGTCTAACCTAATGCAAGCATTAGTGGCTGATTCCACAGCTCGGTGACTTATAGGTCACAGAGACGGCTTTATTGTTGGTCCAAGGCTTCCCTCCTCTTTTGTTGAATAAAAGAAGCCAAGTTTTAATTATAGCCCACACCCAATAGCATGTGGCTTCATGACTTCTTCTTACACACACACACACACACGGATTGTGTAAATACTGGCTCACAAAACGAGAAGTAAACTTCTGATTTTAGAATGCGATATATCAAAAACAAAATTATTTCATTGAATCCTGAGCCAGTTAAGAAAAGTCAAATCAAAACCACACTAGTTCACTTTCCCTCCTAGTCAAGCAATGTTAGCATATGTTTCCAGTCAGAAGAGTATTGCCTAAGAAAAGGGTTGACCTGCAAATATTTTTTTCCTCCTCTAATTCACTCTTTTTCTTTTTTCATCAATAATCTGATTAACCAATGCAAACAAATCCCGCTAAATCAGGCAACAACTACTACGAATAATTCATAATCTCACATCAAATCATTCAATAGTCGATAACTAACGCAATTCAATTAAAAAAAGGCGAATAAAAATTACCGAGGGGGAAGGAGATCTATTAGGATTGGCTAGTGAAATAGCAGACAAACCACTGCTCTTGCTCTTGCTATTACTCCGATGATCGTTAGTGGAGAAAGCAGCCGTAGGAGGCCGAAACCCTAGATCATCATCATCCTCGTCATCATCAGCCCTATTAGAAGAAGCCATAACTTGTGCCAAACGCTGCGCAGCGGCCTTGGCGGCGACATTCTGAGTCCTCTTTATAGTAGACATGCCTGTCGCCGTAGGAGGCAACCGAGCACGTGGATGAGCCGGCGATCCCGCCGGCGAAGATGAACCTGTGCTGCTTGATCCTCCACTCCACTGCCGCGCGTACACCGGACTTCCCGTCCTTCGCCGATCCATCTACTCTGCAACCGTATGTAATTGTATATACACGTATAGATGTGTGAATTTCGAGAAGCTTCTAGATTTTCTCGGATGGAAGATCGGGAGAAGAAAGAGATTTGACGGATTTAAAGACGGCGTCAAACGTCAGTCGGGATAAGTAATAAAGAGAAAAATGAAACGCGTATCGCGGGAGAGGCGATAATAACGGAAGAAATTACCGTTCAAAACTTCAGTTGCCGTCTGTCCTTGAGCTATTTGTTCTTTTTATTTTGTGGACTCTTTAGACAAAATAATTCTTCAAACACAAGGCTAAACTAGAAGATTTAAAGTAGAGTGAGAAAATATTTATACTATTGAATTAATTTAACATGTACCGTCAAATCTCTTTATAATTGCAATTTGTTATAATAATATTTTATTATAATGGTCTTATTTTCTTCGGAACCAATTTTTATATTATATTACTTATTTATAACATCATTCTACATATAAGTGACATTCATTATAACTATACTTTTTGTAAAATTAACTCTATATAACAGTCATACACAAATATTGTGTAATAATATTTTATAAAAATATATAATATAATAAAAACAAAATATTAAAATAGTTATGTTAATCTTCATTAATTTTCAATACATATGTTCCTTATTTTTAAATTATTTATCAGTATGGTACAACTAGTTATGGATTTATTGGTCTTTTTAAATTTTTAAATAATGAGATATATGAAAATCATTGAGATTATAAAATTAACAAGTATATTGTTTTCATTTGAAGCATACAAAGTACAAAAAATATAATTATTTGCCTATTTTTGTGTATAACAGCTAATCTAAACATCAATTGTCGGTATACCTACGTAACAACACCTCACTATAGTAGTCATGAAATTTTCAGATAAACTGTTATTATAGAGAGGTTTGACTGTAATAGCATAATAGTTATAATTATTGTATCGGATAGTTCCAATATAATGGACTAATTATTTTTTACCAAATTATAACAGATTAAATTTAGTTTATAGAAGTTTTCCTAGGAATTTGTTTACATACATTGAAATATCGTGACCCAATTGGAATTAAGATTTTGTTATTAAGAATTTAAGACATTTGGAATTTGGTCAAGAAGAAAATAAGAAGAAGATATTGGAAATCCAGAAGGCAAAAATAGAATGTGATGATTTTTACGTAATCATGGAATTACGTGAGAGCAAAATGACAATAATAAAAAAATAAAAGCTAGAAGTCTAAATAAACAATAAAGAAAAGTTGAAGGTCATTACCAAACAAATAAAAAATTTGGAGTTATGGGTTTAATAATTGCAATAATCCAACTCATCTTGATTTAAAAATAAAAAAATATTGTTTTTTAAATTCAAAATGTCAAGAGGTAAAATGGGCTTTATCCTATTATTTAACTGTAGAATTATCATCGTAGTATTTTCTTTTTTTGTCACTTAAAATCATGCTTTACTCAAAATGTCCTTTAGGTTTGTTATTTTGGTTGAAAAAATAATGATTTTGGTGATTCGAAAGAGTTTGTTTATTCAGAGCTCTAAATGAATTGTTCATATTTTATTTCAATTTTTTAATAAATATTTTTTGCATAAATTTCTACAACTAATTAATAAAATTGTCAAAATAAGAAACTCAATGGATTTTAGTTTTCCTTGTCAAAATTTGTTGAAACAATTTGTTTATGTACGGACATCAGCTAAATTTTGGTAAATGGGTTTATAAACCCATACTAGCAAAGACAAATAAGTTAACCAAATAACCCGCAAGGGTAGCCAAGTTGGTGTAGCAGTAGAGCGCGAGACCGCAAGGTCACGAGTTTGATCCCCTGCATAAACCTTCTTGGTTGAGCCTGCCACACATGGCTTGCCAAGTGTGGTTAATCGGCTGACGTGGTTTGCAGGTTATTGCGTCAGTCCGGGGTTTACCCTGTGCGCACTCGAGAGAAGAGCGGCTGTGGATTTCTTCGTCAACCAAAAAAAAAAAAGTTAACCAAATTATGGTTGAACAGTTTACCCAGCCAATAAAATTATCATTCGGTGTCGATGATTGTTATTTATTTTATTCGTATTTTCAATAACAAATCTCAATTGAAGTGGTAATATTATCAGCTACAGTGAATGTAATTGAAAGAAATAATTCCCTTGATTATTTTCATTGATTGAATAGATATATATACAAGTTACATATTTCCATAATAGGAAAATCCTTTTACTATTCTACTTCTAAGTCCTTATTCTACCATAATTCTAACTATACAATTATGGTAAGTGTATAACACTAATTAAGGTATCCTTTTCATTACAATATACTACAATATACATTCCTAATATACCATATATACTTTTGCCCGTGATGGGCTGTTTGCACACTGCCGAGATGGGCTTCTGCCCGTGATGGGTTGTGATGGGCTGTTTAACAGTTATAGTGGACTAATCAAACTTTTGCTTTTTGAGAAGTTTAGGAATTTCAATAAAAAGTTATTCTTATATTCACATAACACAATATCCAATATGTTTTTCTTATCGCACAAACTATTTTTCTTTAAACATTGAGTTGTTGTCTGTTTCAACAAGAGTTCGTGCATGCTTAACGCCTTGAATTATCCTTCACTGATTCTTTGATTTTTTTTTTTTATTCGTCTGAAATATATGCATACAACCTATATAATATTCATCGTTCAATAATTTTAAATTTTGTGATTTTGTAATAATTGTCATGTATATATGTTGTTATAACTAGATGATTAAAAGTTTCATTCCTTTTTCTTTGTATGATATACTACTAATTTTAATATATTTTCTTGGTTTAAATACCTCCCATTATTGTCACAGTTGGCAATACAACTAGGAAACAAAAGACTCGTGGAGGTTATTAGAAGCATTGTGGGTAGGATTAGACAAGTAATTATTCGACTAATAAAATACAATTGTAAATCTAATTAGCAACATTTTGGAATAATAATAAGAACAGAGAATGAAAGAAAAGTCATCATCATTCAGATACCCAAAACAAAATGTTGCAAAAAAAAATGCTAATTAATAGCAAGGGTGCAATCCAAGAATATGAATTACAATCAGTCCATGAAAATTGAGCTAATTAAACTCACTCTCATTTTCCCATCCGATTTATTTGTCTACTTCTTTTCAACAAGTTTTTCAATCAAGTCACAAGCATCTTGGACTGTTGCAATATTCTCAGAGTTCTCTTCTTCTACTGCAATCCCAAATTCCTCCTCCAAAGCCATCACAATCTCCACCTGCTCGTCCCAAACACTTATAGGGTCATTGGTCTTTCTATCGAGAAAATCATATTATATACTTCCTCTCTCCCAATTTATGTGACACTATTTCCTTTTTAGTTTGTCCAAAAAAAGAATGTCACTTTTTTATATTTAAAAACAATTTAACTTTATTGGATGATTTATAGTCACACAAATATCTGAGACTTATTTTGGACGACAAATTTCAAAAGTCTTCCATTCTTTTCTAAACTCCGTGTTGGATATTTTCAGCAAAATCAAAAGCTATCATTGTTGTGATGCCCCTTCAAATTTAGGGGGAGTCTGTTAACATAATTCATATTTATTTTGAATTTGAACAGACGCAACCTTTCCCAATAGTCACCATTGATGCCTCTTGGAGGTGTCTGTTGGTGATGAAAAGGCATCACCAATGGATGCGAACTCTCTATAAGTATAAGTAGTAAAGACGTTTTATCATTAAAAAACAGATATGAAAAAGAATCAAAACTTCAGTTGAAAAAGAATCAAAACTTCAGTTTTCTTTTCTTCCCTAAGCATCATCAGAAACTTCATATTGTGTGTTCTTGGTTGGATTAAGGGAGTACAAACTTTGAATTCAACATTGTTGTTAGGACTTCATTGTATCCTGAAGGCAATATTTCTGTGACCTATTGTACTCGCCAATTTATTAGGAAGGATCAAAATAATTATCTAAAAGAATCTGCATAAGAGTCTTGAAGTCAGAGAACAACAATTCGGTGTCTGTGTTTCATCCTGTTAGTACAATTTTTTTACAACACTCCGTGTCAAGTCAAATGGTGACACATAAATTGGGACGGAAGGAGTGTATAAGATCAACTTTTTTTAATGTACATATATTGAATTATTTTGGTGGAAATCCTACATCTGACACTGATTATATATGTACAACGAATTGCAAAAGAAAATAAAGTGAAGATACAATATACTCACAGTGTCAAGAGAGTCCGCACCGAGATCCTTACTGAACATACTTTCAGGGCCGACTTCAGTCTCTGCAGGTAAAGCCAATTGCTTCCTCACTATGCTTATCACCTTATCCACTGTCTCTGCCTTTGCCTGCTCATACATTTAGTAAGTTGAAACTGATTAAATCAATAAATATGGCATAACCTAATTATAATCTAATGGTTTTATGAAAAAAAATTCATATAATAGGTGTGAATCTGATTCTCATCAACTTTTCTCCCTTTCCCTTTCCCCTCCCCAATATCACCATGTAGTGTTTTTTTTAAAAGAAAGTGTCAAGACATGACTAGTCTATTAGTCAAGATAGTCCTAACTTGGCCAGCCAAACATGATGCCCAAGTTCCTTTTTTTTGTGGTGTTTTTTTTTGGGGGGGGGGGGGGGGGGGGGGGGGAGAAAAAGTGAAACTAATGTAATGCATTTTTCTGAATGATTAGCTTAACTTTTTTTTTAAAAAAATTATGTAATTCGTGTTGAAAATTTAATTATGTGGAATTGAGTTTTTTTCCGTCTTTAGTGACTTAAACGCATGGGGCCCGCACGTCGGAAACATCATTTCTTCGCACATGCCTAATATACTAAATGAGTAGATGATATTAGTGTCAAGTATCGCCAAATTTCGTTAAGGAATGAAAGAGATATTGGTACACAAAGTAATGTGTTTGAGATATGAATAGATGGATTGTCTTGGCCAAAATGACAAATCTCCCACATAGGTAGAAGATTGAAGCATTGAGCACTATATAAGCTCTATTTTTTAGTAAGGGTTTGAGACCCCAAAGGGTAACCGATGTGTTTACAAGAGGGAGGACCTATGTGAGCTTGGGTTCGGGGCTAAGCCACATACGCGCGTCGCCGCCCGTCCGGTCCGGCTAGGGCTCGGGTCATGGGTTGTCTTTCGGAATTTACTTTTTGGTCCCTAAAGTGTTTCTTATTTACTTTTGGTCTCTAAAGATTTCGGAAACGTTGCAACGACCCTCCTCTTCACCTATAAATTGAACATTACTGTTCAGTTTAAAGGCATAACAAAATAACAACGAAAACTCTTCTGTTCTGTTCGAAATATACAGAAACAGAAACACGCACAAATCCCCTCCTCTTCAGCAATTTGTTCTATATTTCTTTTCTTGCTAGAATCAACCTTACTTGCTTTGTTTTGTTGATTGTTATTGTTTTATCTTGGGACTATTGTCCATTACCGTAAAAGCATATATACGGGATAATTTTGTCTTATTGACAGAGAGTTATCTCTCGACTCAACCTTCCTTCTTGTTTAACCTTTCTGACACCATTTTTATCTACAATTAGAAATCTCCAAATTTGATTTTGTATATTTGGATACGTTATACTATTTGGCTATGTTTGAACCCAACAGTTTGATGAGTAATTTTGAATTCAATATCTTGAATACTTAAGTCACAAACGGGTCATAATTAACCTAACTCATTTAAATCTGAACGAGTGGTACGAGTTACTAAGAATGAGTAGATTTAGCCACATATAAATTTTATCAAGGCCAATGAATGAGGTATGTAATAAGTATAGCTGATTTTAGCTCATATTATTCTTTAGAGACTCATATTTTTTATACAAATGCTAACTACAATATAACATCGATGACTTCTCTTTTGAGTCGAGGGTCTATCGAAAACAATCTCTACCTCATAAAGGTATGGATAAGGTCTGTGTGCATCCTACCCTCCTCAAACCTCACTTATGAAATTACACTTGATTTATTGTTGTTAATGTTGCTAACTACAATATAAAAGTGTTAAACATAGCAATATACATGTGATATACACTGAATATACAGCAGTGTATATCACATATATATCACTAAACAGAGCAGCAAAATAGAGGTGCAGTCAGTTGGGCCTCTCTGCGCGGTGGCCCAAACCGGCGGTGCGGCAAGGCTTTTCGGCCTCTAGGCGGTGGGCCGATCGTCCGGCCCATCACGGGATCACGGGCGGTAGGAAGCGAAGCAATGGACTGGACAAGGCAGTGGGCCTCGGTAGCAGTAAGCCCATTGCGGAAAGGAGGTGGTTGTTGTATATTAGGAGTGTATATTGATGTAATATTGTAGTGTAATTACTACCATAATTAGTGTTATACACCTACCATAATTGTATAGTTAGAATTATGGTAGAATAAGGTTTTAGGAATAGATTAGGAATAGGATTCTCCTATTTTGTAACATGTATATATATCTATTCAATCAATGAAAATAATCAAGGGGATTATTTCTTTCATGGTATCAAGAGACTAGGTTTTACAAAAAAAATTCTCTCCCTAAATTTTTTTGACCTTTCGGCCGAGACACCCCCCCTCCCCCCCCTCGGGTTTCTCTTCCAAAATTCGTCTTCCGCTCTCACAAACATCTCTTAAATTTCCCCTCCTTCTTTATTCTTATCAATATGTCTAAGAACAATTTTCACCCTGCCCTCACGGTTTCCAATATCAAGCAAAGTGTCCCTATTGTCCTTGAAATGGAAAACGTTCAATATGCAACGTGGGCGGAGTTGTTTAAAATTCACGCTATATCTTATCAAGTGCTTCCTCATATCATTCCTCCCACTAGACCCCTTCCTGTGGAGGACCAGAAGTTATGGATTACACTTGATGCTACCGTTCTTCGGTGGATATACGCCACTATTTCGATGGACCTTCTACAGACAATTATTGAGTCAGATACCACGGCTATGGCTGCATGGAATAGATTGCGTGACATATTCCAAGACAACCAACATTCCCGTGTCGTCACACTCGAGCAGGAATTCTCTCTCGTTCGAATGGATGAATTTCCGAACGTGTCTGTATATTGCAAGAAACTAAAGGAGTTGGCGGATCAACTCCGTAATGTTGGCGCACCAGTAACAAATAATCGTCTAGTTCTACAGTTGGTTGCCGGTCTTTCGGAGGCCTATAATGGTGTTGGCACTCTCCTTCGCCAAAGCAACCCTCTTCCCGACTTCCATCAAGCCCGCTCCATGCTTACCTTGGAAGAAGCCGGTTTGGCTAAAAAGGAGGCTACCGGAGCGAGCCCAGTTGTCATGATGGCAGCCTCTCCTAATCCTTCAGGTTTTGTTAATAATTCGGGCCAAAACCATAATAATGGTGGCGGCAAGAATAATCGCAAGAATAATAACAAAAACCGCGGGGGCAAACGCGGTGGTAATGGTGGAGGTTTTGGTAGTCAGCAAAACGTCGGTGGGTCCCATCCAATGAACGGTGGCCCACCATCCCCGTGGGCCCGGCAGTGAGGCCCATGGCGGTGGAGCGATGGCGGTGGACCGTGGGCCGGCCGGCCATACCGGCGAGCGGCGGGGAATACCGGCGGCCGGTGGGGCGGCCAACGATCCGAGCCCCAATACCCGGCGGTGGCGGCCCGGCGGCCGGTGGCCCGGCGGCGGCGGTGGTAGCGATTACGGGCCAGGTCCGGCACGACCGGGAGTTCTTGGACCCCGACCTCCGCAAGCCCATCATGCGGCGAGCCCTACTCGGACCGATATCGAGGCCGCGATGCACACGTTGGGATTGACTCAACCAGGACCAAAATTGGTACATGGACACGGGGCCACTACTCACATGACTTCCGACTCGGGTACTCTCTTATCTTATTCCAATTTGAGCACCCCTCGGGGATAATTATTGGTAATGGCGTTCTATTCCAATTCTAGGGTATGGTCGAAAACATTGTCTCCCCCCAATCCACCACTCCTCTTGAAAAATACTTTACATGCTCCTAAATTGATTGAAAATTTAGTGTATGTCCGAAAGTTCACAAATGACAATTCTGTTTCTGTTGAATTTGATCCTTTTGGTTTCTCTGTGAAGGATTTCAAGACGGGGAGTCATCTCGTGAGGTGTGATAGTAGGGGGGATCTATATCCTATCATGCCGGTTTCGGTCCATCGAGTCGAGTCCCTTGCCATCGGCTTTTGCGGCCATCTCTCCTTCCATGTGGCATGCTCGTACGGGTCATCCGGGATCTTCTATTTTATCGAGTTTTAGATAAAAATAGCTTTATTTCTTGTAAGGGTACGAGTCGTACTCCAATTTGTCAGTCTTGTTCATTAGAAAAAATTGTTAAGTTGCCATTTGTAGACTCCAATTCTCATACTTCTATGCCATTTGACATTATTCATAGCGACTTATGGACATCTCCTGTTCTTAGTTCAATGGGTCATCGATATTATGTTCTCTTTTTAGATGATTATTCTAGATTTTTGTGGACGTTTCCAATTGCGAATAAATCACAAGTGTTTTCCGTCTTCATAAAATTTATAGCGTTCATTCGTACTCAATTCGAAAGAGAAATAAAAAATATTCAATGTGATAATGGGAAAGAGTATGACAATAGGGAGTTTCGAGAATTTTGTGCTACTCATGGGATAAATTTTCGGTTTTCATGTCCTCATACATCTTCACAAAATGGGAAAGCCGAACGCAAAATTCGTTCCATAAATAACATTGTCCGAACTCTCCTAATCCATGCCTCCATACCTCCATATTTTTGGCATCATGCTCTACAAATGGCCACTTACATTCTTAACATAATTCCGTCTAAAGGTCTGACATATTCTTCCCCTCTCAAAATCTTATATAATAAGAACCCTTCTTATTCTCACCTTCGGATTTTTGGGTGCTTGTGTTATCCGTTATTCCCATCCACCACAATTAACAAACTTCAGGCTCGGTCTACCCCGTGTGTGTTTTTGGGTTATCCGTCAAATCATCGTGGTTATAAGTGTTTTGATTTATCCTCCAAGAAAATCATAATCAATCGTTATGTCATTTTTGATGAAACTCAATTCCCGTTTACGAAAGTTCATACTCCCGAACCTAAGTCATATAATTTTTTGGATGACCAAATATCCCCGTATATTATTCGGAATTTTTTGGACATCTCCCGTACCCAAAATCCTCCGGCGGGTCCCCGCCCGGCCGGCCCCCGATGCGTCACGCCCCAGAAAATACGCCCACCGGAAGCAGTTCCGGCTATTGGGCCGTCCATTGGTCGGAACCGGTCCAAGCCGATTCCAAAGAAGCGATTCCGATTTGGGCCGGCGGAGCCCACCGCTGCCGGCCGGTCCGTCCCGAGCCCGAGAAAATTCCCAAAATTCCCTTAATTCTTCCTTGAGTCATAGACCGGTCACTCGTAGTCGGCGGGGTATTTTTACACCTAAAAGATATTTTAATTTACATTCGATGTCTCTAAATCCCCCCCTTGCCCCGCAATCCCGTGTCCGCATTAAATGACCCTAATTGGAAAATTGCTATGACCGATGAATATAATGCTCTTATTGATAATAAGACGTGGGAGTTGGTGCCCGTCCATATGGTATTAATATTATCGGGTCTATGTGGATTTTTGCTCATAAGGAAAATTCGGATGGGTCCTTTGCTCGGCATAAGGCGCGACTTGTTGGTGATGGTAAGACTCGGCGAGTTGGTATTGATTGTGGTGAGACGTTTAGTCCGTGGTCAAACCGGCTACCATTCGCATTGTACTTAGCTTGGCTCTTTCAAAGACTTGGCCGATTCATCGGTTGGATGTCAAGAATGCTTTTCTACATAGATATCTCAAGGAAACGATCTATATGCATCACCGTTGGGTTTCGGGGATCCCAACCGCCCTCATCATGTCTGTTTGTTGAAGAAGTCATTATATGGGCTTAAGCGGTCTCCACGTGCACGGTATACACGATTTGCCGAGTTTGTTTCGACTATTAGGTTCACTCACGGCAGTCGATAATTCTTTGTTCATCTACCGCCGTGGTTCGTCATTGGCCTATATTCGTTATATGTGGATGATATCATCTTGATGCGCCTCCTCCGATGCTTTGCGTCGTATATCATGGCCATGCTCGATTCGAATTTGCTATGAAGGACTTAGGGCGTTGAGTTATTTTTTGGGGATTGCCGCCAAACGTCATTCATGTGGCTTGTTTCTGTCTCAACGGAAGTATGCTGCTGAGATCATAGAGAGGGCTGGGATGTCATCCTGTAAGTCCACTTCCACGCCAGTTGATGCAAACCCAAAGCTAAGTGCCACGGCGGGTGCACCATACGAGGACCCGACCCGCTATCGCGATCTTGCGGGGGCCCTCCGATCTTACCTTCACCGGACCGGATATTACATATGCGGTTCAGCAGGTGTGTTTATTCATGCATGATCCCAGAGTTGAGCACATGAATGCAATCAAACGCATCATTCGGTATATTCAGGGGACACTAGACTATGGGTTGCACTTGTATCCGTCATCTACATCTACGCTTGTCTCCTACACGGATGCTGATTGGGGTGGTTGTCCCGACACCAGACGATCGACTTCGGCTACCGTATGTTCCTTGGCAACAACTTGGTCTCCCGGTTCGCAAAACGTCAGGCCACTCTATCACGCTCAAGTTCCGAGGCAGAATATCGAGGGGTAGCAAATGTGGTCTCCGAATCATGTTGGCTACGTAATTTGATTTTGGAGCTTCATTGTCCCATTCAGAAGGCAACCTTGGTATATTGCGATAACATTAGTGCCATCTACCTTTCAGGTAACCCCGTTCAACACCAACGCACCAAGCACATCGAAATGGACATTCACTTTGTCCGTGAAAAGGTTGCAAAGAGTCAAGTTCGCGTATGTCATGTCCCGTCTCGTTATCAAACTGCAGACATCTTTACAAAGGGTCTACCAGCGGTTCTCTTTGAAGATTTTAGGGACAGTCTCAGCGTTCGAAAATCGCCCGCTATGACTGCGGGGGTGTGTTAAACAGAGCAATATACATGTGATATACACTGAATATACATCAGTGTATATCACATATATATCACTAAACAGAGGTGCGATCGGTTGGGCCTCTCGGCCGGTGGCCCAAACCAAGCGGTGCGGCAAGGCTTTTCGGCCTCTAGGCGGTGGGCCGATCGTCCGGCCCATCACGGGATCACGGGCGGTGGGAGCGAAGCAATGGTGGACAAGGCGGTGGGCCTCGGCAGCGCAGTAAGCCCATTGTGGAAAGGAGGTGGTTGTTGTATATTAGGAGTGTATATTGATGTAATATTGTAGTGTAATTATTACCATAATTAGTGTTATACACCTACCATAATTGTATAGTTAGAATTATGGTAGAATAAGGTTTTAGGATATATCTATTCAATCAATGAAAATAATCAATAGGATTATTTCTTTCAAAAAGAAATGGAGAAGAAGATTTAACTTACAGCTGCAACATGGAAGCGGGAGGTTCCGAGAGAAGGGAAACCAGCAGTCCTTCCCCAACCTACAGAAACCAACTTCACACCTCTGCTTATCTGCACAGTTATGTAATTTGGCCCATAATCAGGAGTTGAATGAACTAGTTCATGGACTAATCACATTTTCGGTTATTTGTATTTTTGGTCAACTGACCCATAGTTTAGTGATTTTACTGTTACAAAAACTAGTTTTATGACTTTAGCATTACAAATAATTAATTTAGTAACTTTACTGTTATAAAGAATATAAGATTTTGTGACATTAGTGTTACAAAAAAATAAGTTTAGTGACCATCGGTGAAATTAACCATAATAGTGATATAGCAAAAGTTAAGTTATTAGTACCTGAGATGCGTTGAACACCTTATTGACTGAACACCCATATTTGAGATAAGTAGCTGAAGCACTAGCCATTTATGAACAATGAGAAATACAGAGGAGAAATGGAGGGGCTTAGCTGTACTGAGGAGGGTATAAGTTTGTTTCAAGATTCAAATATGATTTGAGATATTTGAACATCCAGAAAAGAAGAAAAAGGCATAGCACTTGCACAGTAATATTAGTAGTATTATATTACATATAAGTTGACAAAGCGTAGCATTAATTTGTGTGGTGGAAAAAGGAAATTAAGAAAAGATAGGATATATATTCGGTGAGTGGTGAATATTTACTGGACCGGCCTGCAAAACCTATCCAAATTACGTTATATGTTGCTTTCTTATGTGACATAGCGGGGATGATTGCTAGCTAATGTTTTGTTTCCATTCTCCCTTTCTCAACTTGACCACCAATTTGGAGGCGGAATTAGTGTGTTGGTCGTTAAACTCAATAGATTTAGTCTAAATTTTATATTTGTCATAAAAAATTCATCAAATATATATAAATTATTAATTTAGTACCAAATAATAAATTCACAAGTTTCAAATGCCTTTGGATAACGACTTAACTCATTCTCCTCCTAATTTTGTAAAGCATTTGTTTCAAATCAGATAAAGACTACGTTTGACATGATAATAAATGCTTCTATTTAATTGATTACTGTGTATGGTTAATACTAATATAGTATGTGTTATTACATCGAACGAGAAGCCGCTTTTATCGTTGCAAATATAACCAAAATTTGCAATGTAATTGACAAATATTCAAATAGTCATAATATAACAAAGCGACAACTCCCCCTTCTTCTTCATTTTTTGATGGCAATACTAGATGGTTTTGAAGGCATATTTCACAAAAAATCGCTCGGAGTGATTCTATGTATGGTTGATCTTTAAATATTGTTCCCGATTTTTACTTTATTGTGAAAATAGGCTCTGTTTTTATTTACTATGCAAGGTAATATGGTATATGTGCTCTTGCAAAAGAAGTCGGCATATTAATTACAAGCTTCCATACAAGCTAATGTCCAAGTAAACAGAGAAATCATGACGATCTGACGTAATTTGTGAGTAATTTAACATGATCGACATGTTGAATATAACATGAAATCTTATCGATTTGCCATGATTTATATGTCACAATTCTATGATGTCTTTTTTTCCCCTTTAGTAACTTTGAAATCATAAAAAAAAAGAGGTATCACGAGGAAAATTGAATAAATAAATGAGAAGAGTATCATGGGTTAAATAGAATAGGTAAGATTGTATTAATCTCCCTTGGGAAGTCTTTCTTATTAATACAAATATATATATAGTGTATAATGTGTAATTCTAATACAATAAGGATTCTATAACTACCATAATTATACATCACTAAATATTCCACAATATATGGAGTATAATATATTTGTACACGTTAATACACCCCCTTAGTCGGAGCGGGAGGAGGCCAGACGCTAATACTGGATCTGAAATCGAGGAATAACTGTCTAGAAAGACCTTTCGTGAAGATATCATCATACTAATATGAAGAAGGCACATGCAACACCTTAACATGACCGAGAGCAACCTTCTCACGAACAAAGTGTATATTCATCTCAATATGTTTGGTTCACTGACGCTGAACTGGATTATGAGATAAATATATGGCGCATATGTTATTACAGTAAACCAAAGACGTCTTACGCAAGGGACACTGAAGCTCCAAGAGAAGGTTTCGGAGCCAGCAGATCTCAGCAATAATATTTTCAACACCTCTATAATCTGCTTCTGCACTGGAACGGGATAAAGTGGCTTGTCTCTTGGTAGACCAAGAAATGAGATTATCCCCTAAGAACACATAGTAGCCGGGAATGGAGCGACGCGTGTCCGGACAGACTGCCAAATCAACATCCGTATATGATAACAACATGGTTGGTGCTGAGGGGTATAGGTGCAATCCATAATCAAGTGTGCCCTTAACATATCGAATGATACTCTTAAGAGCAGTAAAATGAGGCTCTCTGGGGGCATGCATAAACAGACACACCTGTTGAACATCATAGGCAATATCAGGTCTGGTGAAGGTAAGATACTGAAGTGCACCTGCAAGACTCCTATACAGAGTAGGCACAGACACTGGATCACCATCAACAACACTTAGCTTTGATTTAGAGTCAACTGGAGTGGGCTTGATCTTGCAGTTCGCCATTTTAGCCCTGAACACAATCTCTTATGCATACTTACACTGACATAAAAACATAGTATCTGCAGATATAGTCACTGAAATCCCCAAGAAGTAACTTAACTTTTCCAAGTCAATCATAGCAAATTCGGTTTTAAGTAGTGTAATGATCTAATTTTTCAGCATATCAGAAGAGGCAATAAGGACAATATCATCCACATATAAAAATAGATAAGCAATGTTACTACCTCGCTAAAAAATAAATAGAGAAGTATCACACTTGTTGCATGCAAACCAAATCAGTATAAGGTATTGTACAAAGCGTTCATACCACGCTCTGGGGCCTGTTTCAAACCATAAAGTGACTTACGGGGATGACAAACATAATGAGGGGCTGCAGGATGGAAAAAACCTAGCGCTTGGTGCATGTAAAAGTTTCTTTTAAGTGCCAATGTAAAAATGCATTCTTCACATCAAGATGATGAATCGGCGAATGCATGGCCATTGCAATACTAAGAATTGTGCGAATAGTGACTGGTTTAACAACCGGACTGAACGTCTCACCACAATCAATACCCTCATGCTGATTAGTACAATTGGCTACAAGTCTCGCCTCATATCGCTCAAGGTCACCATTGTCTCTAAATTTGTGACGAAATAGCCACATGCAACGGATCACATTCACCCCCTCCGATCGAGGAACTAAATCCCAAGTGTGCTGGTTTTTTAAAACATTAAATTCCGCACACATGGCTACATTCCAATTAGGGTCTTGTTTGGCTAATTTTGGATTTTTGGGAATTGAGGATATAGTTTGGGTTGAGAGGTTAAATTGGACTTTGGGTTTGAAAATCCCGTGTTGAACACGGGTTTCCATACGTGCGTGGGGCATGGGCAGTTTGGTCATTTACAATGGGTATCGATTCTGGAAGAAGGGGACGGGTCGGGTTTGGGTTGCGATTTGGGTACGGAAGCATTGGCGTAGTGTCGGTTAAGAGTTGCAATAGAGTTAGGTCGATAGGTTGGGGGTTTGGACTGGTGGTGTAGGGTGACAGCGTGCAGTAGGGTGGTGCGACTGGTGGTAGGGGGAGTGGTGGTGACGGGGTTTGTGGTGGTGAGTTCTATATCTGGTTTTCGGTGGTGTGACTGTACCGGTGAGATGACTTTGTTTCTGGACTGGGACCGTGTACTGGAATTGCAGTGGTGGGTGGCGGTGGCACAAAGGATGACGGTGGAGAGCACCGACGGGGGGAAGTGGCGGCGACAGGTTGTGTATTGGAGACATCCGATCGACTGCCGGTGATGGTAATGGTAGGGGCAGCGATGGAGACACGGCGGTGTGACCGTCAGTGGTGACTGTCACAAGTGGCAGTGACACTGATAGAGATCTAGACACCCCGCCGGTGGTGGCGCTGCGGTGCTGCGATGGCAGAGATGGGTGCGCGGTGGTGGTGGACTGACACAGTTCATTGAGTATGACAGGGTTGATGTCGGACTCGTCAAGAAAAGAATAATCCGTGTTTCGGAATTTTTGGATATTAAAAAATGGGAACACTGTCTAATTAAACGTGACGTGACGAGAGACTATATTTTGTGAGTAGACAAGTCGTAGCACATGTAGCCCCTATGATTATGAGGAAAACCTACGAATACACACGGGGTGGTACGAGGTGCTAATTTATGAGGGGTGGTGGAGGCCAGATTTGGATAGTACATGCAACCAAAAATTCTAAGGTGATCGTAGGAAAGGATCCGACTATAGAGATTTTTGGTGGGGTTTTTGTTCTGAAGAGTACTAGTATGTAAAATATTAAGGATGTATTATACCATTTAGACTGCATAAACCCAAAATGATTGGGGGGGGGGGGGGAGAGAGACATGGAAAAGAATGGTACGAACCATATTATTGATTGTACAGATGATTCGTTCGGCTTTTCTATTTTGGGGTAAGGTGTGGGGACAATAGATCCGAAAAACCATGTCATTAGTAGAGCAAAAATTATGAAATGCAGAATTATTGAACTCACGACCGTTATCACATTGAAGCGATTTTATGTCTCTTTCAAATTGTGTTTTGACATAAATACGAAATGCAATAAACTTGACAAATAATTCAGACTTGTATTTAAGCGGATAGATCCAGATAAAGTGAGAAAAGTCATATAATAAGACGAGATAAAATTTATGACCAGGAAGCTGGTAATGGGAGATGTCCATAGATCTGCATGAACAATGTCAAAGGGAGAATATGTAACACTTGAAGAAGACTGAAACGGAAGGCGAACATGTTTGCCTAAGGGACAAGAAAGACATTGCCGGGCAAATTTTCTATTATGACGACAAATTAAATTATTGTTTCTAAGAAAATTAAAAACAGGGGCTCCTGGGTGTCCAAGTCTATCGTGTCAGGTTGATGGAGAAATTGTTGGTAAAGCGGTGGGAGGAGTGACATGGGCAATGAGAGATGTGGGAGGGTTGACACTAGCAACAGACGTGGATAGGAAATGATAGAGATCACCCTCACTATTGCATCTCGTAAGGAGTTTCCCGGTACGGAGGTCCGTTACAAAAAATCCAAACGGATCAAAGTTAAATGATACAGAATTATTGGTGGCAAATTTCTTAATGAAGATTAGGTTTTCGATAATGTTAGGAGCATATAAGACGTTATTCATGGAGGAATGAGGATGCGGTGGTGGGGTTAGTGTGTGGCCAAACCCTTGAATTAGAATGTGACGACCACTTCCAACCATAATAGATTGTGGAGTATTTAAACTTCACAGTTGAGGAAGATTACCAGAGCTGTTGGTGAGGTGAGACGTGACACCCATATTCATAAACCACGCATTATCGGATTGTTAATGAGTCAATGTGACGAAAGTCGGGCCCAAATTGGATTGGGAATGACCAGGAACAGACTGATGGGTTCCAAGAAATTGGGTCGGAGATTGAGTGCCCGAGATTGTGGGAGAAGTCATTATAGAGTATTTTTGGTGAAGGAAGAAAAAGGTAGATAAAATTTATTATCGGGTAAATGAAAAAAGAAATAGACAACAATTTTTTGTGTATGATTGTTTCCTTCGAGACTCAAGCATGAAGAGCCAGAAACAATTGTTTAAACAAGTTTCAGACACATTGAACGAAGAGAAAGAGGACAACCAATGTGTTTAATTATGTTTGCTGACAAGTTGGGCGAAGAGAAAAAGGACAACCAAATTGTGTTTGGTCCTCGGGTAAAAAACAGAGAAAGTGTCAGAAAGAAAAAATGTTGTGTTCTGAACCCGGGGAGCAGTCGCCGGTTGAAGAAACCGAGGGAGGCTGTGGGTGAAAAAAATATAGAGTTTAGGTTTTGACTCTTGATATCATGTAAGATTGTATTAATCTTCCTTGGTGAATCTTTCTCATTAGTACAAGTATATATAATGTACAATATGAAATCCTAATATAATAAGAATTCTATAACTATCATGATTAGAGTTTCTCCCCCTTCGTCTTTATTTTGGTGTGACTGTTTTTCTATCATTATCCGGTGATCAAGAAGAGAATGCCGTAATGGAATGGGCGAGGCCGAGATTAGATTGACTTCCCCTCATCCAGTTCCTAGTTTTTAAGCTATTGATGAATCTAGCTATGAGGGATTCCTCATCTCATAGATCAGGGTCGAAACGAAAGAAGACATGATATACTTTGATACCTCAACTTGATTTGTTGATTGCTTCTTTGGTGGATTAATTCTTGAAGACAAGCATATAGACAGTGACACAGATCCATTTCTGCTTTCATATCCGGCTAGTTTGGTTGCACTTGGGCTTAAAAGCGACTTTCCAATATTAATCTTTAGGCAACATGATAGCTAGTGGTATATATAACACGAAATTCTATCAATTGGTCATAATCACTTGCATGCCATCATTTTAAAATTTATAATATTTCTTTTGCAACTTTGAAGACAGAGATATAATGAGTGAAATGACACGTTGATTACGTGTCTATAAATGAACGCAGGCCGATGGGAACTTCAGTTTGTAACTTTTGATGTGCAAGGGGAGTCATTGGCACAAATGGCCCTATTTTGGGATGTTCTTTAATTTTTGTCCTTTTGATGCGGTATAATTATAATTTCACTCGTCATAATTAATATTTATCTTCAACATATGAATCATACATAATCTAAAAATTATGCCAGATAAGGTATAACTGTCAACACTCAATATAATATGAAAAAAATATAATTTCAGATTTCGATGAGTATAATTAGCTTTTAGTTTCAACATATGTATCATAATATCCACACAAAATATGTCGAAAAAGACATAATTTTCAACACTCAATATAATTTAAAAAATTATTATAAAATTATATCGCATAACTTAATTACTACATAATTTATGTCGGGTGAGTCAAATATTCAATTTTTGAGAAAAAAAAAGTTATACACTATTACTAAATTAGGCTTTGGCAACAATTGCACCGACCTAGCAATATATGTGAGGCAGGTCCAATCGGTTGTTCCCCAAGGCGAATCCTTTTCCTCTCTTGCTCCTCGAGAGCAACAAAATCCCCAATTCAGCGAAATAGCCGACTCCGGAGAATCACAAGAACAAATCTAAACAAGTTTTTGTTGTTTCCTCTGTTTTTCGAATCAGGTATTAAACATTTTCGGAAATTCCTTATTAGGTTTTCGATTAAAATTGATTCATATTCATTTGGATAGGGATATTAGGTATTTGCGAAATTCATATCAGAATATGAGCTTACCTGCACAAAACAACAATAGAAGGAATAACAACACTAATCGGCCTAGAAAGAATCCTGTTCAAAGTGCTCGCCGTGAGTGGGTAGCTCGGGGATCCACTAACACCAACACTGGTTCAGCTGCCCCTCTCACCACTGTTGTGGGCCCTGGGTTCTGTGTGAATGGTTCAACTGGTAATGGAAGAGAAGACAAGGATAATGTGTCAGTTGCAGTTAATCGGAATCAGACCTATGGGGAACCCAAATACAATAGGGCGCCGTATGCGAATCGAAGGAGAGAGAGGGGAAGGGGCAGGGAGAACCACAATCATCAGGAGAACAGGGTGGAGAGGATGAATCACGGAGAACACAAACGGCTGAAGGACCCTAATTTGCCTCAACTTGTGCAAGAAATTCAGGAGAAGCTGTTGAAGGGAAACATTGAGTGCATGATATGCTATGATATGGTGCGGAGGTCTGCGCCTGTTTGGTCATGTTCCAGCTGTTACTCGATCTTCCATCTTAATTGTATCAAAAGATGGGCAAGGGCTCCCACTTCTGTTGACACGTCTGCTGAGAAGAATCAAGGGTTTAATTGGCGTTGTCCAGGCTGTCAATCAGTTCAGCTCACATCATCCAGGGACATCCAGTATCTTTGCTTTTGTGGGAAGAGGCAAGAACCCCCTTCAGACTTGTACTTGACCCCACATTCATGTGGAGAGCCTTGTGGCAAGAAACTTGAGAAGGAGCTTCCAGGGCATGGTCTGAGTGAAGAGGATCTTTGCCCTCATGCTTGTGTCCTACAATGCCATCCTGGTCCTTGTCCACCTTGCAAGGCATTTGCTCCAGCTAGAAGTTGCCCCTGCGGGAAGGAAGTAATTACCACTCGCTGCTCTGATCGGAAGTCTGTTCTTACCTGCGGACAGCAGTGTGGTAAGCTTCTTGACTGTGGGCGTCATCGGTGTGAACAGACTTGCCATGTTGGTCCTTGTGGCCATTGTCAAATTATTGTGAATGCCTTTTGCTTTTGTAAGAAGAAAACGGAGGCTGTTCTTTGTGGAGACATGGGTATAAAAGGAGATGTCAAGATGGCGGACGGCGTCTTTTCGTGCAATTCAGCTTGTGGAAAGAAGCTTAGCTGTGGAAACCACGTTTGTCATGAGCTCTGCCATCCAGGGGCATGTGGGGACTGTGCCTTGTTGCCAAGCAAGGTCAAGACGTGCTGTTGCGGTAAAACCAGCTTGGAAGAAGAAAGACACAGTTGTTTAGATCCAATTCCACCCTGTTCCAAGGTCTGTGGTAAAAGCCTCCGGTGTGGGGTCCATCATTGTGAAGCTGTGTGTCATTCTGGTGACTGTGCACCATGTCTCGTTCCTGTCACTCAACGATGCCGCTGTGGGTCAACCTCTTGGACGGTGGAGTGTTGCAGAACGCAGGCAGAAGATGACAAGTCCATTTGTGATAGACCTTGTGGGCAAAAGAAGAACTGTGGAAGGCATCGTTGTAGTGTACGATGTTGCCCTCTTTCTAATCCGAAAAATTCCGTCACTGGTGGTTGGAATCCTCATTTTTGTTCAATGCCGTGTGAGAAGAAGCTTAGATGCGGGCAGCATTCTTGCGAATCACTTTGTCACAGCGGTCACTGCCCTCCCTGCCTTGAGACAATTTTCACTGATTTGACTTGTGCTTGTGGGAGAACGTCAATCCCACCTCCGCTCCCTTGTGGCACACCATCTCCTTCGTGTCAGTTGCCATGCTCAGTTCCTCAGCCTTGTGGCCATCCACCTACTCACAGCTGCCATTTTGGAGACTGCTTGCCATGTACTGTTCCTGTAGCAAAGGAATGCGTTGGTGGACATGTAATTTTGAGAAATATACCTTGCGGATCGAAGGACATCAGATGTAACAAGCTTTGCGGGAAGACCAGGCAGTGTGGCTTGCATGCATGTGCTAGAACTTGTCATTCTTCACCGTGTGATGTTTCTGCAGGACCCAGCAACGGCTCGAGAGCATCTTGTGGCCAGACGTGTGGTGCTCCTAGAAGGGATTGCAGGCACACATGTACTGCTCTTTGTCACCCCACTTCGTCGTGTCCTGATGTTAGATGTGAGTTTCCTGTTACTATTACTTGTTCTTGTGGCCGGATCACAGCAAATGTTCCTTGTGATGCTGGAGGTCCAAGTGTTGACTCTGTTTTCGAAGCTTCTATAATCCAGAAGTTGCCTTCACCTCTTCAACCTATTGAAACAAATGGGAAGAAGGTTCCTCTTGGTCAGAGGAAGCTCACTTGTGATGATGAGTGTGCAAAGATGGAGAAGAAAAAGGTTCTTTCTGATGCTTTTGGTATAACTCCTCCGAATTTGGAGGCCCTCCATTTTGGTGAGAATGCAGCTGTCTCTGAAGTGCTGGGAGATCTTCTCAGGCGTGACCCTAAGTGGGTTTTGTCTATAGAGGAGAGGTGCAAGTTTTTGGTTCTTGGCAGGAGCAGAGGCGGGGTTAATGCGCTCAAAGTTCATGTTTTTTGCCCAATGTTGAAGGAAAAACGGGATGCAATTAGAGTGATAGCGGCAAGGTGGAATCTTTCAGTAAATGCAGCTGGTTGGGAACCCAAGAGATTCATCGTCGTACATGTTACACCCAAGTCTAAAGCTCCAACACGTATACTTGGTGCCAAAGGTTGTACCGTCAGTAACATTGCTCAGCCTGCTGTTTTTGATTCTTTGGTGGATATGGATCCAAGGCTTGTTGTGGCTTTGTTTGACTTGCCAAGAGATGCAGATATTAGTGCGTTAGTTCTCAGGTTTGGTGGTGAATGTGAGCTTGTCTGGTTGAATGACAAGAATGCCTTGGCTGTTTTCAGTGATCCTGCCCGAGCAGCAACAGCTATGAGAAGGCTAGACCAGGGGTCGGCTTATTGTGGTGCTGCTGTAGTTCCTCATAGTGGTGTTGCATCCGCAGTGACATCATCCACTACTAATGCTTGGGGAGTCTCTGGAGGAGCTAAGGATCTTAAGGGTAATCCATGGAAGAAGGCTGTAGTCCAGGAGTCTCATTTGAGGGAGAGTCCATGGGATGCCGAAGAATGGGCCAAGAATCCCACTGATTCAGCAGCCCCTTCTGCCTGGAGGCCGAATGAAGCTCCGCCTACTGCCTCGTCTAATAGGTGGAGTGTCTTAGAGCCTGAAATTACTTCCAGTTTCCCCAGGGCGTCTATTACGATCAAGGAACCTGTTACTGAACCAGGAGTGGGTGGTTCAGTTTTGCCCCCCAAACCTCTAGATGTGGGGGTCGACTACATGGCAGATGTAGTGGACGATTGGGACAAGGCTTATGACTGAGCACGTGGAAATGCATATGTTTTTGCCGTCCAATTATTTCTTCTATTTTTTCTTAGTGCTCAGACAGGAGTTGGTTTATTAATGTGTAGTAGTAGCTCCTGTTTCAAAGGGAGACTGATGTTCCTTTTTGGTTAAAAAAACACAACTCCTTTAGCCTTGGTGCCAAATTCCTCCTGTTTCCTCAATGAAGGAAAAGAATGACGGGAAACATGTTGGTTGCATTGTTCAGAATGAGCAGTTGTTATAGGCTCACATTGGTGTAATGTGCCATCTGGTCAGTGTTTTAAGAGGCTGCTTGTTACAAGTGTTGTCTTTGAAGCTCTTGATAGTTGATGGTTATAATAACTAAACGCTGCTTATTATTAAAAGAATAAAAGCCAGACTTATTGAGCTTTCCTTAATATGACTTGTGTGTCGATAAAATGAGTTCTTTTCAAGCCGTGGAAACAACCTCTGTCAGAAATGCAAGGTAAGACTGCGTACAACAGACCCTTGTGGTCCGACTCTTTTCCGGACCCGCGCATAGCGGAAGCTTAGTGCAATGCCCTTTTTTTTTTTTCCAGACAATGTTGATGGGTAAGTTGATATAATCATTTTGGTTAAGTTTTGACTTCAATGAAATGACTGATTCAATTAGTAAAATGCAAGGGTATGGCCTGATGGCCATGTTAATGGTCCATTTCGACACAACTGAAAGGCAACGAGTATCATATCTGGCGTAACTGAAATAGAAAGGTGAACACCCCCGTAATATGGCTTAGTTTCGATTATTTTAAAATCACGCTTACACATCTTATACTAAAGTATAAATTTTACAGTTGTACTCTCTATGAGGTTTATATCTGTAACTGTATAAATTTTATACTTGTACTCCCTATGAGCTATTCTTAAGAGCTTTTCAAAGAACGAAACTACATAACACTAATGTCTAATTCAATACAACTTTGCCATAGTTGCCGGTGTGGGTTCTTGTCCCATTGGGAATATAAAGAGATAAATGAACCCAAGTTTCTTTTGAATAAAATTCTAGACGACTTCAAAAGCCTAATTAGTATATTTAGAGAATAAACTTTTATTTTCAATTGGGCTAAAAAGGGGATATACTGAGTATAATATGAATGTGTTTAGTTTAAATTAAATAAAATTTGAATAAACTTTCATTTTCAATTTTAACCTTAACTTTCTTAAAAGACCTTTGGGAGAACAACTTTGGAAAGCCCAAATGTGTCATTTTGGTGTTTACTCCCAATAATCCCGGGATTGTTATCTCACATGTAAGTAGGCTATTACGGAAATGGAAATACGTGCTTCGCAAAAATGATACGAAAGAGGTGTAGAAAAGAATACAAGTGTATTCTGCATCTGCACTAATATATGTACACAATACATGAACAGTGATCTGCCAGTTCCTGGCGTTCCTCAACAAATACAGGGGGACATCAAATATAGGAGCGATACAACTGCTACTCGATCTCTGTGTAACCAAAAAAAATCTGTGTACTTTGTCATTAAACAGGTCGGTGGATGACCAGAGTAAAAGAGTCCTTAGGTAGTAAAACTATGTCACATCTGCAAATAATCTTGCTTTGCCCTTATTTGCACAGGCCATCATAGAGGCTTGCTCCAATTGCTTGTTGTTTCTAGGACTTCTGCAGGTTTCGGAACTTTAAAGATCTTACTAAACCTCCTCTTCGCCACAGGTCAATAATCATGTAAGACGCACTAGCTTGTCGTGTGAACCTTTTGTGCGTGTATGATAACCTACCAACTAAGAGAAGCAGCAAAATGTGGTTTCAATGTGAGTTCCAAACTGTTGCTACAACTACTATTAATTTGATACTGTAAAACAACTAATGGGCCAAATCAACAAGGCTAGAAAAGCAGTGAACACGAAGATACATCAGGAGCTGCCCTGGACATGACATAAACTAGAACTCCACCATCTATAATGCATTTTGTAGAACTCAGACGGATACACATTTTTTCCTACGTAGAAGAGACAATAAGGAATTAAAAGATCCACACCTATTCCATGTTTTACAGAGAAGCACGAGTAGAAACAACATAAAGGTACACCTCTGTGAACAAACCTTTTCTCTAGTTTCAAACCCTTCCGATAACAATATAATAGACAAGTGAAAACATCTAAAATTCTGAATCCACAACTATATATAGCTTGAACCTCATATTTCCGAAGCAATTTTTTTCTCTAACATTATTACCTTTTTCTGTACTTATTTAAACTACTACTCATCACATAGTGTCAGATCATTAATTCCCTTTCAGAGGCTTAGCTTCACATATGAGGTTTCCTTTCACAAAAATCCCAGAAATTGAATGATAGAAATGCCTATATTTGGCGAGATGAAACAGTCGAGAGTTGTACCTTACCTGATCAACAATTTTTTTTGCCAATGACTCATGTAGTTGGACGTGTCATAGTAGATGACCCACGTCCCATGGGAAGAACACCTTGAACGCCCTCATCTATTTCTTCCACTTCTAATGAGGCTGCACAAACAGTTCAATTTGTCAAATGGAAAAATGTAGATAACGAGATGACAAGAGTTGCCTAGAACACATAATTACCCATGAGTTGAGAAACTTCCTACAGAGTAGAAGGAAAATGAATAAACAACTGTTACTCATTGGCCACAAAGCTTTTAGGACCAATTGAAGAGAAAAAAAAAAAGGTTAGGCAATGACATGCTATGATAATGTCCTTCAAAGTATAACCATTGTTCCAGCTTGAAGTGGAAAATGCTATGATCAAGATAAGCGAAGGCAGCCAAAAAGAGGGCAGTAAAGAAAGACACTCAAAGCAGTTCAAGCCCCATTCAGAAATCCATTATTTTACCAGAAACATCTTCTCCAGCCTGAGCCCCAGCAATACCAATGCAAGAGTACAAAGAGTTCTCATCTATCTTCAACTGCTCATAGGCAACATATACGTCTTCAATGGTAGCAGTTTCATACAACAAAGTGAGATCTTTGATGCAAGAGATGTCCTGATAACAAACAAAAGAAAGATAGAAGCAGTTAAAGATCAAAGATTAACGTAGCTAAACAATAAAACTGCAAAACTTTTGGGCTTCCACGTGATGTCTCTCTGTTCATGGATAAAGTAGTACATTGAAAACAATAAACCAAGAACAAAACAATACCTTCCTAGGTACAGAAGGTGCTTGTAAATGAGATAACAATCCAAGCCAATAGGCATTTGATTTAATTTCTGCTTCATGTCGCATAAGCAGTGTTCGTCTTGCCTATACAGAAAAGAATTTGTGTAAACCATATGAATTTAGTGTAGACAATATGATGTCTAACTAACATCTACATTATTTATGTAGCCTGGAAGAGAAGAGGCAAATTAGATCAGACTCAAAAACAACATCAATCTTACTAACTAGTCAATCACATGCGAGAATCTCAAAATTCCAGTATAAAACCTAGGGAAATGACTCATATGTAGTGGCTGAGACGTGAAACAGAATGATTTTTTGTTACAAATATTCATGAGGAAAGAAACTAACCCGGTCCAACTCCCTCGGTACAATCCTGTTGCTATGCAGACCTCTTAGGACATTCTTGCAAGCATCAACAGCTTTGTGCACCTGTAAGCACATTGATCAGTTTTGAGAAAACAAAACTGAACTATTATATCGTCTAGTACAAGTAGAAAAGCATTGCACCTTTCCAGGGGTTGAAGTCACTGAGATGACATACCACCCAAGCTTCAACCGGTCAAAGAGGTTAAGTTCAAATGAAACATCATATGTCAGTCCAAGAGAGTCCCTAACTGTTGTGAAAAGCCTGCACAGATAAATTTGTTATACCGTAATATAAGCACAACAGTAACAACATTCCAACTGAGGTAGCAAAGGGTGACATGTAAGAGGTATTTTTTTGTGTCATCTGAATATGGTTATCCTTTTAGTTTATTTGACAGCTTGATACCACCATAGTGGAAGTAAAAGTACAGTTACTTCCCAAGTAGTTTGGTTGCAAGTACATTTTGCTCTATTTGGGCACGTCCACTTCTAGTACTCAAAAGATTATCTCTTTAGATAAATAAGGAGCTCTTTCTCTAAGTCTCACACTTGCTTCTCAAAAAAAACAAAAAAAAAATCTCACTTATCCTCCAGAGACATACAAATTTTTAAACAAGCTAAAAGACTCCTAGCCATAACCAATCACCAAAAGCGTAATCCGAATTAGTTGGTATCACCATATAGATCTTTTGCTTCAACTATGTACTGTTCTTCACTAGGTTAGCACGAATTCCGAGAGATTGCACGTCTTCTCATATAATTCAAAATCAAGAGCAGGAAAACAAATTAGCATTCTCAAAAATTAGAATGAGTAAACTAAGTTATTTTCATAATCTACCTGGAGTTTATGATCTCAGCCAATAGACCCATCGCAATGGCAAAAAACAGAGGATGATTACGGATTCGTCCTTGTAGGTTCGTGTCGCTTTGTTCCAACTCCTCTGGAAAGAAATTCACAGGTTTGCATTATGTTGATGACTAACAATTATACCATTCATGCAACATTATTCGTTAACTTCTTCATTCTTAGGAAGCTTTGCAGATTAAGACTGATGTATGAGAATTCGATCTGAATTATGTCAATGCAGAACCTTGTATATCGTGCATGCTGTACCATGCATTAACTAGTTCATCTATAAGGACACATTAGTAAACTAAGATTTGCAAGAATAGCATTACTACAGCGGACTTCGAACCAATGTAGTGAAAAGAATGGCATGTGAGGATAAAAAGACAAGCAACTAAAAAAGTCGAGCAAGACAGTCACTCACTAGTTCCTCAAATGGTTACTACATGCACATTAGTAGAGTAAAAGAGCACTTCAGAGTGGAGGGCAACTAGGAAATCAGAACAGCCGTAGACTATAATTTTTATTTGTTACTTTCATATAATACCTTGAGCTTCATCTCTTTTTCTTCCACACTTCAGACAACGGTGTTCTTAACTCATCTTTCTTTACTATCCACTTTTTTTAAAACTAAAAATATAAAAAGTTCAAACTCATCCTCTTACTACAATTGTGAGACACAAGCCAGAAAATGGCCAAATGCATCCCCAACGTATTACCAGATTTTCAACTATTAAAGCAATTTCAAAGCTCCAAATGAAAGAAAAAACAAAAACCCATCATTCAAAAGCTACCAAATATCAACAAAAAAACTACAGAATATTGTTTCAATGAAACTTGTTTGAGAGCATTAGACACCTAAAGGATTCCTACTAATTTCTGGACCAACTTCTGCAAATATTTTGGTTGCTATACTTCTATTTAAATTCTCTACCGCTGTATACGTACATACTGTTTGGTTTTGAAGGTTACTTAGAACAAACCATCTATTGTAGTTTGTACAGCACCTAAGTGCCCAAATTTTTGGATCTGTTTTATTTATGAAATTCTTAATCGGGAAGAAAAAAACTTTGCACTAGCTTTATTAGGAAAAAAAATAGAGTCGCTGGAGTTGAAGAGGAAGATGGCGGAACCGGATAATTTCTGAAATAAAAATTCATATATATGATATCTCAGTGGTGATGGAGCTGGCAGTATAGGTTGTGTCCGAAGGGTAGATTGTGTTGGAGGTGGTGGTGTCGCCGGTTATAATGGTGGTGGAGAGATGGCGGCGAGGTGATACTCCCTGCATTTCAACACTTCTCCCTGCCACATCAACGCTCAGGGAGTAAATATTTCCACTTTGAAATTGTTCAGGGGTGTAATAGGACCCCCGCAAAGATATAGTGTGTAGTTGGTAATCTGGTAATATGTTGGGGTGGCATTTGGCCATTTTCGCAGACACAAGCTTTGATAGTAACATAGGCACTTATACTTTGAAAAGCACTTCAAGCTTCACCAAAATTCATACTGAAGATCATAGAGTTCATCTATCATGCTTTGATAAATTTTTTAATTTACACAAAAAACGGAATGAGGAAGTCTATTGTGTTTATGAATCCACAGAAGAAAGAAATGCAGTTAGAATGTCCATCCCGACCATCTATCACGATGCTTTTATGAAACATCATTTTTTTTCAACTCTAGACATGCTACAAACGAGAGAAAATCTTTCTGCAACCGTGGGTTCTTTATCAGATTACATTTACAAATTTTCATCAGAATTATTTTGGAATAAGTTCAACAATTTGACACTTGTTGCAACAATGAATCCAAGTATATGGTGAAAACACTCACGGTCATTTGCAGATAGATTGCCAACAGACTCAAAAAGATCGTTCCCCTCAAAAGTAAATCCCCAGCGGTTTGGTGCAGGGCCGGCAATATAAGCACACGCTCTCTCATCTGTATCCTTCAAAAATACCTGGTAATAACCAACGAATTTCAGTTTAAAAGGAAAAACGAAGGAATGAATTGGAATTATAAAAGCTTAAAACATCTTGGGCCCACAATGAATTGAGATTTAAAACATAGGAGTAACATATATCACAAGAAGCCACCTAGGGCCAAGATGATCATCCAAAGAAAGGCAGAAAAAAAATATGTATGTCAGAGAAATAATCTTTTCTTACTTGCTGATGCTGCAGACTAAAGGGAGCAGCATTAAACAAGATTGAGCTGTATTGCTGTGCTTTCTCAAATCCTTTTGTTGGTTTGACAGTTCCCAAATAGTCAAGAATGCATGATTCAATATCTTCCTCTGAGAAGTCTCCAACCATACTCACCTGACAAAGGGTAATTACAATCAAATGAAGAGGAAACACAGTCAACAAACATGGAGGTACTATATGTTCAAACGAGCAGAGCAATAAATTGACAAAAACGCTTATCGAAGTTCTTTTTGTAAAGAAGACAAAGCTCACTTCCATGTTGTCACTGACGAATTGATCCATTACAGCTGCTCTTACACCTTCCAGAGTTAAGTTTTGCAATGAATGGGGAGTTGGTTCAACAAAACGCTCATCTCCATTTAGCATAGCTAGCATGAGCTTATGGGCAGTTGAGCGTTCTAAACTCTTAGGGATAGAGCGGTAATATGACATGTACAACTGTTTAGCTCGGTCAAATGCATCATCCAGCCAAACGCTATGCTGCATGTCATACACATTCAACTAAAGTGAGAATATTGTTTAACAACGCAATAGCAAGTTAGTGTTCTCAATTGTACAGATGATTAGCACAGTGGTCACACACAACTTTACCAGCAAATCATAACATTGAACATCTCATCGCAAAGTTTCAAATTAGAAAACAAAGCGGTCCTGATATAATAGCCTAATAATTGCAATAAAACCTTGGCAACATTCCACGGTGAACCATTTTCCCATCTAGGTAACGTCAAAAAGGCGCCATTTTTACCATTCTAAAAAAAAGGCGCCATTTTTATTTTCCGGGAAACAAGTGGGGGATGATAAGCAACATTGTGAACAACTGCAGAAACTGTATTTAGTATTAGTAATGATAGTATGAACTACTTAATATGTTGCCTTTGTTGAAATTACCTCAAGCACCATATGAAGTAACTGGAAAGCAGCACGCATTGCATTGTCTCGTAAAGTAAACCGGAATTCCATGCAGATAAATTCTTCTGTTGACTCCAGTGAGCAATTTATTAGGTGATTCACACAGAAAAGCTCTACCTGGAAACACATCGTAAAAGACCACAAGAGTTGACAGACGTCATTTCAGACAATGTCTATGCAGATTCAGCAAAGAATTTAACTCCATGGCACCCAACAATACTTCCATTGCAGATGCAAATATGTGCAAAAATAAACAATCTATAAAAGCATGCAAAAAATTTCACAAAAAAAGAAGGTAAGATTGGCTAGAAGAAAGTGAAAGCACACCAAATGAATAGGAGAAGTTATCTTCAATTACACACTTGGTCCAAAGAATATAATATGAGAAGCCTCAATTAGTTCACAAATTGTCAAGGGCATGTAGAAGTATTGTGTATACTAAGTCTTTGATTAAGATTGGATATTAACTAATTTAGGTTACTAGTTGAGTAAGTGCACAATTAAGACTAATGATACATCTTATCATAAAAAAAAAGTAAGACCTGCGGTACAAGAACCTGGAAGAATTTGCCAGAGCAAAGAGGAACTAAAAGAGCTAGTATCATCCTGATGCAGTATCATTATTCTATTTTACAAACTTTGATCAACACAAAGGACATATTTAGAGTCCTGCTGTTTCTCAAGCTTTTCACAAGTGCAGACAAGATGCGGGCAATTTCATCAAGAATTATGGATCCTAACCTGTTCTCTTGAAAAGTTTCCAACACGGCCCCCTTCACTCAGAGTTCGAACACCCACAATCACGGATCCCTTTTCATGAGAACTTTCAGCTGCCCGTCCACCTCCAACGATAAGTCTCATCACCCCACAATTGGCTTCATCTTTTGTAATCTATCAATTTACAACTAAGAAATCAAAAACTAGAGCAACTAGCAAGCAAGAAAAACCAAGAAAACAGGATCACCTCTCTTATTTTTTATTTTTTTCATTTTGTTGCAAGATCTCAGATGCTTCTCAACCGTAAATAAATTATTATTTATTTGGGTACACCAAAAAATGAGCTTATGAACTCTATTAGAGGAATTAAAATAATCCTAAACATTGGGTAATGTTAAAATTTCAGACTTTTGAAGGCAATAACAGGATGAACAGTAAGGTCAGCGTACATCCTACCCTTCCCAGACCCCACTTCGTGGGATTACACTGGGGATGTTGTTGTTTTAACAGGATGAACAGTAGTCCAAATATAACTCGAACATGGTACAGGGCCATACCTTATAATTTATAGGAATACCATTTGAAAGACGTCTTTGAACAATCCCAGTTTCATTGTCATAGGATTTAGTGATATTTGAATTTGTCTCCACTGGGACAAAGGATGGGCACCTCTCCAACCTCAGTTCTTCAAGGTGTTTTGACGTGATCAACTCTGTCGGCACCTCAAGCTGAAAACATCAAAGAGAAAACAGTTTATAGTCATACACAAAAAAATCTACCTTGCCTTTACATTTTGAAAATAGTTTTAGGTAAGAAAAAGAAAACAAAAATTCATACTACTTGGACTTTGTTAAGAGAATACATTTGAAGTAAATGGCATCAGTTAGTGCCTGAACTATCAACTAAGAAAGCCCATTGCTCCACAAACAAAATAAGCGACTGAAAGCAATTAAAAGACAAGAGAATTTAGAAAATCCACCTCCGGCTCTGGCTCAATTGGTTCCTTCAGACCTGATTTGATAGCAGTTGTAACCTCCTCTGGAGATATTCTGAATTCATCTTCTCCTCCTCCTTCAACATGCACCTTTGTCGGAACACATGCAACAATTGCTGCAGGAAGGGGTGCTGATGGTTTTCCAAAATCAGAAATATATTCCAACACTTCAGCACCAGTGGCATTTACCTGAAATGCAGTTAGGTAATCGAAAATATTGTTAAGAACTTCAAGTACCAAGAAGCAGCAGTTTTGAATGCTCAGGACATATCAAAATATGGTTGGCACAGTGGCATATTGATGAGATTAAGAGATCATTTATGTACCAAAGGAACAAATAAAAGCAGGTTCAGCAGGTAATAATAATTAACGCTTATTCATCAAATAAACCTCAAATGACTGTGACTGAATGCAACATGCTGAGACTGATATGGAATCTCCAAGATAATCTAAAAGACACGTGGAGAATAAAAGTCCACTGCAAGTATTGAAACACCAACTGAAAAATTACCTCCTCCAAAGTGATGGTTCCGGCGACAGCAAGCAAGCTTTCATGCCCTTGGCTTTGATCCATAACAGTATGGCCAAGTGCATCACTCTCCATAACAAAGTCCAGATTTTCCACTGATGAAACATTGTCGATCATAGCAGCTAACTGTTCACTATCTTTTAGCAAGGCATCTGTATAACGAGCTAACTCACCCTTTGTGACGCCGAATTCTTTCAGCCTTCGGACCTTTACCATATATAGGAAAACATCATCAAAGTTGAAGAAAAATAATAGGCATGAAGACGAGAAGACGAGAAGACCAGAATATGATCAGCATAAAGAAAAATGAATATCCCCATCAGAAAAAATGAAAAGAGAAGAGGCATCAAGGAATTGCAAGAGCAGCCTTGATCCATTTTTGAAGAAAAGCACAGAAAAAGTTGTAAAGGAAAGATATTGTTTTAGTGTGTAACCGTCTCATCTAAAAAGCTTAAGCTGTTAGGGAGACCAAATTTTTGTTGACTTAATTATATCTCCAACACACACCCTCACGTGCGGGCTTAACACTTTTTCATGAGCCAAGCACGTATAAATTATTTTTAATAGTGGGTAACGGTGAGACTCGAACCCAGGACCTCTGACTGCTCTGATACCATGTTGAAGTGTGAGACCATCTCATCTAAAAGCTTAAGTTTTATAGAGACCATACTTTTGTTTATGTCTTCAACAAAAACAAACATCAGCAACATCATAATCAAGAAGAGTACAATGGCAACAAGAAGGATAACAAACAAATTATCAAGAGAAAAACCGAAAGCAACTGATGCACTGAAGCATATAGCAGAACTAACCTCCTGCACAGCAACTTTGATTGCATTCTGCCAATTTTTAGGTTCCGCAGTCACTGTGAGAGTGGTCACAGTACACCCTTCCCTACCAGAGTCACTATGATCCAGTTCAACTGAGGTGAATGGAGGGTTTGAACTCTGAAAAGTTCTTCGAATTAGCAAACAAAAAAATTGAAGAAATTGAATTTCAGCTGTTGCATTGTACAGAAGTATCACACACCCCACACCCCCTCAAAAAAAAATTAACTACCACAGCAGTTTGTAGATAGGAAAGTCTTCTTTGCAACTCTAGTATACTGGACATACAATCTTCTCGGGAATAAAAGTACCTTTTATTTAACAAGATAGTCCCATTCAGGAAACCAAAAACCGAAAAAGTATAACTAGTACCGGGAAAATATGCCTTTTTTTCTGTTTGGACATTTAGGTTTCTTTTTAAGGACATATTGTCCTTAGCCATGTAATCCTCTTCTTTGCTCTTTAATAAATCTTTAAATAACTAAATAAAAACTTGTACCAAAAATGAATCTGCTTGACTATGGACCATCGGAAAACTTTCTTTTTATGGAGTACGCTGCTTCATTACTGGCATCAAGAAGATGCAATGGTTGCAAAGAAGTGCTGTTAGCTCCAGTACATTTGTCTATGCTAGAGCAGGGACCTAACAAAATCCATTAGGGGCAGTGGCTGAACAAAAATATGTGAGACTATGCTAACATAGTGAAACTGTCAGCTCTAAATACAAATAAACAGTTCGATGTGCAAGGAGAGCTACAAAAATCCAGAAACTGTTCTGGGAAATTTGCAGGGGCATTGGCAAACTCTGAAAAATACATAAATAAAACAAGGATGAGCCAATGGTTGCATCATCAGCCTCCTTTCTTCATGTTTAATCAACCATCCTCTCCATGTAGTGAACCCATTTTAACATCATAGCACCAGTCTCTTAGCTAATTTAGCACAATAAAACTTTTAACAACCAGGTTTTAACCAATTCCACTCCAAAGCATCAGCTCATTGTGTTAGGACCTTCTCCTTCTAGATGATGAAGGTGAAAGGAAAAAGTAGATCCCCCTTGTTTCCCATAAAAAATTATGCAGATGAATAAACTATTTTTCCATGTTAAATAAATCATAAAATAATTTAAAGAATCGGATATTTTTTCTTGATCAGATTATAAATCAGCACGTTACATTGTAAAGAATATTTACATTACAATTCTTTTCGACTTAGCTGTGAATTCTATATTCTTTTTTTTTCTTTTTGGACAAATAACATTGAATTTTACATCCTTCCACACTGATAAAACCATAAGAATAAGTATATAGGCTGATAAAATAACTGAGGCATAACTGGAAGCATATTTTTAAGATCACAAGGTAGAATGTAACGGAGGGTAATAGGAAAAAGAGAAAAGGATAAAAGAGGGAGACAAAAGTTACGTAGATGCACCTTGTACCGAGTGTTGATGCGGAAATGTAAAGCAGAAAGAAATATCCTCTTCATTAGCACATTCCTCAAATTTCCATATGTTCGGACCTTGTTCACAGGAATCTAGGAAAAGAATAACAATAAGAGAAAAGGCAAATCAGAGAATGAAGATACAAGAAGGGAACGCATATAGGAAATTGAGAAAAAGCATGCTAGGAAGAACGAACATGATATAAACCCCAGGCACCACCATAATGCATAATTTGATGAAAACAATTTGAGATGGATTGAACAATATCAGTTTCACATGATCATATCAGATTGAGATTTATCCTTCCTATTGTCAAAGAGGAGAATGAACATTGCTGCGACGGCTGGTGTATCACTTGTATGCACCCCAAGGGTGAGAAGGTAACATTACTAGGATTTCATAGACAAATAACAACAAAGATCAAACCCAGAAACTGAAAAATTATTGCTACAGATGGCACCACCCCTAACCCACCCACTCACCGCCAAAAAAAATTAAAGATAAACAGGACAGGGTGTTAGACTGTCTGATGGTTGCATAAAATCACAATAGAAAACACCTGCAGAGCTTTACAGGTTGAAGTTACACCAGGGAAAGAAGGGAAAAAAATTCCACACATAAGACAATCATTCTGATTTCCCTAAAGCAATTGTTCGTTATAACACTGCTGAATAAATTTAATTTTACATTCCCTTTAGAAAAGATAAGACTCCACCATAAAGGAAGAAAGAACCTCTAGAACACCCAAAAAAAGTCACAATTTGATTGCAAAAGTAAATTCCATCTTGACCTGGTAGGTTTCCCTAAGGTTGAAATACTGAAAATAACAGAACAAGAAATTCTCTAAGCTGTTCGACTTCAATTTGCTAACATGTTTAAGTAACAAAGACACACCATCTGCTAAAACATGAAGAGAAGGAAAAGAATGCAAGAAATCTTGGGAAAAGCGAAAGTAACTGAGGCGTACAATTATCCGTTCACGGCTAGACAAAAGTAACTTTCTTTTGTTTACAATTCAATATATGGTCATGTCTAGTGTGATCAGTTAGGAAGCTACAAATGGTTCCAGGAGAGAAATATTGTAGACTCTAGTAAGTAATAATTGTAAGGAGAAGGAACATAACAATGACAATGATAAAATCCAAATAGGAAATTATGTGACACGAGTTGAACACAGTATTAGGTCCATTCATACCTTGCAAAACATATTAATTGAGAAATTTTGCAGTAACTCATGCTGAAATATCTGTGCTGTTTTAGCATCATCGCTGTGTCCAGGAAGAGACCAATTATGCTGAACTGGAGGCCGCACTGCATGCCTCTCCTTCCGCAACGCTTTGGACTGATCCAAGGAAACAGATGACCTATCATGCGTGGAATTGCTTGAAAGTCCAACTGTTAGCTTGGGAACTAGAAAACTAGCCATTGCACCAAAAGCACTCGGACTAGGTGCTGAATTAGACTCATTATCCATTTCGGTTTGCCCAAAAACATCCTGCAGAGATACTCCTCTGTAAGTACTAGATATACTTGCAGGAAGTTTCTATAAAATGACACAAACATTTCCATGTGCTAAGGAACATACTTCAATATGGGAAATGGTCTCTGAAATGTTATCTATATCTCCCACAATGTATAAGGTGGCATTTGCTGGAAAGTACCAACGTTCATGAAATTTTCTGATTTTATCAGTATCCCATTTCTTGATCTGCTCTTCCAGCCCAATAGGGAATCTTTTGCTCAGCTTGTTCTCGGAATGCAAGTGTTGTAACAACTGAGATCAACGAAGCACGGGAAGATATTAGATATTTTAGTAGTATGAGAAGTTCAAACTAATGAACTACATATAAAAATAAAAATAAAAATAAAAATTACCTGGCAATCAACACGGTATTCTATAGTATTCATCATTTGTAGCTCTGACAGTATTGCACGTCTTTCTTTTTCAACTCGTGAAGCAAGAAACTTGGGATGGAAAGCGATCTATATTTTTCAACAAAAAAAAAAGTTAAAATGATCAGCCATAAGCTTTTTTACTAAGTAAACCCAAAGAGGAAGCACGCATGAGGGATGGGATTTTATCATACAGTCAGTTTAACTGACACAAGATTCTAGGAGAAGTGAAGATTGCTGCAATAAAAAAAGCAAATGAAAAACAACTACAGGTAATACCTCATTCAGAGCATCTAGGACCACTGGAAGACAATCGCCTTCTGAGCCCTGGAAGGAGAAATTTTGATCAATCAAACTCATGTGGTGTAAACTAACTAAAAGCAACAAAAATAATATGTGGATAACATAGACAGTAATTGAGATCACCTGTGAGTTGTTACAGGTGAAAAAGCAGTAAATGGAATAAGTTAGTCTCCATGCACTTTGCAAGTCTAGTGAAAGCAGCATTGACCAGGTCACTCTAGTTGGTTATATTTTGAAAAGGCACTCTAGTAGGTTATATTACAATATACATTTGATATAATGCCTCATCACAAGGCATTAACATTCTTGAATTCCGCTTCTTTCTATTCCTTCTGTTTCCTTTCCTACTAATATCTTCTATTTTTATCTTCATTTTTTTCTTTTTTGCTTTACATTTTGTGTGTGTTTTTTTTTTTTGTGGGGGGGGGGGGGGGGGGGGGGATTAGAAAGGATGAAGTTGAATGTTCTAAAAAGGAAAAAACTGATAACAGGTGTGAGTACTGTATTTATGAGATCATCTACTTGATCATGAAATAAACAAGCACAAATTCAAAGTCATAATGACATGACAACTTGGCAAACCTTCGTGCTAGTGGGTGAATGGATGTGGAAGACCGTATGATGAAAATCTGTGTAAGCATTTGATCTTGCCCCGGTTCCCAAAAGTTTCTCGCGCTTCTTACTTCCAAGAAAAGCAACATGTTCAATCATGTGAGCAATTCCTTGCTCATCATCTTCCTCATCAATTGATCCCACATGAACTTCCATGTGTGCTTCGAATCTGAACTTAACAAAGACTAGAGTAAGCAACGGATAAGGAGACTGAGGGAATCACATGATTATTTTAAAGCTTGACAACAATCAAATTTACTTATCAGACAGGGATGCGTGTGTGTGGGGGGGGGGGGGGGGGGGGGGGGGGAACCAATATTTTATTCCCTTAAAAGAGGATAGTCTAGGTTTGTATAATATACTTTTATATGGCAATTTACTCCCATGGTGACTCGAACCCACAACCTTAAGGCTGGAGGTGCTTTCTACTTGAGCCATCCTCTCTTGTCTAGGGTTGTACAATATTTTAATTTGGTTAAATTGGTTTTGGTCAATTCGTTCTTCAGACAGTTTTGATCTAAGAATATTCATCTTTCAGACTTCCTTTATGGCAGTTTTAAAATCATCAGTGGATGCATTTAAAGATCAATCCTATTTTAATATATTCTTCTGGTGCAAGACCGCAGTGTGATTTGTACAGTCAGGATAATCTGAAAGATGAGGGTGGATAAGGTAAGATTAAAGGAAGTATGTTGATGGGTACACAGACTGTGTAATTAGTCTTCAGCGCCAACTTGGTGTGCTGTTATAAATACCTTAATTTATCAAAAAAAAATGAAAGGTTAAGAAAAATCTATATTGACAATGTGCTTTTCCCAAATTCAAAGAGAACATCCATAAACAGCGGTTATTCACAAGAGGGAACACGAGATTTTTGGAATCGTTATAACATAATCAGAAGCATATTGATGCTTTCAAAAATAATAGGAACATACCTATTTGGGGGAACTTTATTAGGTAGAATGAGGTAGCGAAGTCCATTTTTGAGCTGCCCTCTGTACAGTTTCGGGTGAGACGGAAGTTCAGATCTCAAAAACTGTTCAAACTCTGCTCTCTCTACTTCAGGATCAAGCATATCAAATCCTTGTTTCTCTAAGACACCATCTGGCCATGCTGTACTTGCTGCATGAGGTTCATCTGGGCCAACAGTTGCCCGTGGAACCTGCAATTTTTTGACCTGGAAATGATATTCTATGGCCGATCAGAACTAGACAAATATAGTCGAATAATTTGAATTTAAAATACAAAGCTAATCAAAACTGCACCTTTTAGTTCTTAAACTAGTGTTAAGCAGCAAAGAAATAACAAAATAATACTGCAATATACATATAACATATCATAGATTAACAAGCCCAAAACATCTCAGAATGCAACATCCTTATAGGTGCACCAAAAGAGTTTAACCAGAGCTAAGAACATGCTTAGCTCATTCGTCACATGGAAAGTATCAACATCTACTGATCAACCTTTGATTGAGCTAGACAGTCCTGCATGAACTGATTGTATTCCCTGTTTGCCGTTGCCATCATGATAAGTGGAATTGGGAACATTTTGGAGGATTGGGATTTACTATTAAGAAACTATACTCCATGATCCTTGCACAATTTGACTTCTTCACTGTAAACCTTCAAATTCCAACCAATAATCTCAATGCTAAAAGCAAGGTCAATTAGACAAGCTCAACAGGGATTTTATCTATTTTAAAAAAAAAAAAAAACACATCCTTAATAAACCCTGACAATATTTGGCTGGGCATTTAATCGTCAATAAACACAATTGCAGATTTATCATGTGTTTAAACCATCATATAACAACTTAAAGGCCACCACGAACACTGCTGAGGGCTAACTTACATTGGTATGAGGCTGCTTTGACAGATGAAAGCTAGACTTGTCAAGAAAGACTCCATTTTTCGGTCTTTTGACAAGAATCTGCTTGGTTTGAGGATAGAGAAAGCACGAAACAGGTTGCCTCCGGTTTAATATATTGGCTCTGTTTAATTGCTCCACATTCTGATGAAGACATCTTGCCTGCACATTCTGCAACTTAAGAAAAATAAACTAACAGAGCTGATAAAGAATTAACAGAAGATACATCACTGACAGAGGATGCGACTAAAGAATTCAATAAAAAAGACAAAATTAACCAGGAACCAATGAGATAAAATATACATTCATTTCCCTCAAGTTTAAAATATTTTGACTTGTCTTCCATGTCCAAAAGAGTTTACCATCATCTTCATTTTCATTTCAAAGTACATGTCATAAAGTAGCCACTTATCACTGAAGTAAGTTGGACGACCAGCCCTCAACCCAATAAGTGGACCAAACTACTGCAAGACCATGCAGAAGCCAAAATGGTTTCAAAAGCCTTATCCTGGCACGTATATCACTGGCTCCTGCAGTTTTTGAGTTTTTCTCTCTCTGATACGGAAAAATAGGCTTTTATAAAAAGAGGCATGAACTTGTGATGCCTTATAAAGAATTAGGTAATCATTATAATTCTCCGTCAATGGTAAATTGACGCACTAATCATTATATCCATCTAAACACTTTTTTGATATTTTGAAAGTTATCACAAAAATATGGAGATCACTATACACACGCTGTAAAGGGAAATCAGAACTATCAACCTCGTAATGAAACCAAACAACCTTCAATCACATTTCATTGAAGTCAAGGTAGGAAATGACTAATATGTCTAAGGTTGTGGCCTAGTGGCCAATGAAGAAGCAGGAGAACCATGAGGTCTTATGTTCTAATCTCAGCGGAAGCAAAAAGAACAAATCCCACAAATGGGGTCTTGGGTCATCACTTGCCAAATGTCCTAATATTAACATTGTTATCAAGTTTTAGAACTCAAACCCCCATGTATGTGTATGTGTTCCGAACAATCAAATTTTACAAGTCAACCAGCTATTGCTGATTCTTGAGAGTGCACGTGTATGTGTTCCAAATAGGGCTGTCCAGTGAGCCGGGTCGGCCCGCTCCCCGACCCGACCCCCCCAAAAAGGATGAAAAATGTCGGTATCGGGGTTCGAACTCGGGACGGGACTAGGGCTCGTCCCGTCCCGTCCGTCCCCCCCCCCCCCCCCCGAAATTAACCGTTGCACAAACGACCACTTTCGATTTTAGCCATTGGCAATGGCTAGTAACGGTTATTTTGTCTCCCCCCAACACACACACCCCATAAACCCCCCTACCCCTTAATATTTATTTTTAACGCCTAAGTTAGTATATTTACACTTTAACCCTATTTCTCAACTATAAATACCTCATTTTCCTCTTCATTTTCACACAAATCTTCCAACCATCTGTCTAATCTCTCTCTACAAGTCAAAATTGCACACTAAATATTGTATTTTATTTGATAATTTCTATCAAAGTTCAAAAATTGGGAGTGAAGTTGGTAACAAGCTTGAGGATCATCGAGCAAAGTTTCAATTTTCTATCTCGATTACACGTCAACGTTACGTCGATGTTTGGTACATTCGTTCCTTCTTTAAATTATTATTGTTACTTAATTTTAATTATCGTACTTAATTTCATTAACTGTAATTACTTATTTGCATAATTATAATAATGGAACGAAGTGAACGTTTTTCTGGTAGAGGTATTAGGGGTATCACGGTTAAGGGTGCATCTTCTAATAATCCTAATTACGATGATTTCACTCATGTAGATGAAACTGGTTTTTTAATGTTAATATTAATATACCATTAGATCATGAGGTATATTTTACGTCTGAACCAGACTTTAATTTAGAAAATGAATTAGAATATAATTTAGATAACACACTCACTAGTGCACCTCCACCTCAGGCTCAGACTGAGTCTGAGGCTGAAACAGAAACTGGAATGGCTCATATTCCCCCTAAGTATGAGTCGAGGACAAAAACAACGAAAATAAAAATCACATGCATAAGATTTTTTTGATAGGGACATTCCTAATCAACTAGCTATTTGTAAAATTTGTCGTGAAGTTTATAAATTTTAAACTGGAAAATATAAAGGTGGGACAGGAGGTTTAATGAGACAGGTAGAAAACTCTCACAAAGCAAGGTATAACCAATACTTGGCTGAAAAATTGGGTGTGCAAATGCCTTCTAAGTCGGGACAAGGTCGCATAGTATCCCGACCAAGTACAAGGCCGAATTAACCCGATGACGGGGGAGTTATAGGTCCAAAATATGATAAACACAAAGATCGAAAAAATTTAGCAAAATTAGTTGCTGTGGAGGTTTTGCTTTTTTCATTTTCTTCCTCTCCTGGTTTATTCATTACATTCGAAAAACATATAATCATGTTTTTAACGGTTTTCCTAGATCAATTGTTAGAAGAGATGTTTTTTAAATTTGCGCATGAATATCAACAATATTTACGTTATGCATTGTATCATTTTAATTAGGGGTGAGCATGGGTACAGGGTACCCAACTACCCGACCGGAACCGACACTAACGGGTAGGTTCCGGGTAGATATATTATAATAACGGGTAGGGTCCGGGTAGTAAAATTAGGAACCGATCAATGTCGGGTCCGGTTCCGATTCCGGAAAATAAAGACAGAGTACCTGGACCCAGAACCTATAAAATATTAAATATTTTTACTTTTTTGAGAAACATTTGGACCACTTTTAACTTTCTCCAAAATTGTTTGTTGCACGCCTGCACATTGATTTTCACCCATTTATTCTAGAATGTTCTTTGTGCCCTAAGAGAAAACACCCAAAACTCTCTCAATAACAATGTCGTTTTAGCTACACCACCGAGCTTCATTGTTGTCGTTGTTGAAGCTTTCTCTCATGTACTTTCATCGTTGTCGTTGTTGAAGCTTCACATTTGCCTTTTTCTCTCCCTTGGTTGTGTTCACGTCGTTCCTAAAATGCATATGGGTTCATATCTAACTCTTCAATTTCTTTTTAATATCTTATGCTTCTATTCTATTTCAGGTGATACTCATCTTCAATTTGTATTACTTTTTTATTTGAAATGTAAATCTATTTTTAAAATTTGTGTATATTTTTGTAGTTGTGAAGATGAAATTTAGGAATTTACTAGTATAATAAAGCTTTTCTTTTGTATCGAAGAGCTTATGAACACGAAAATAAGTTTAATTCAGATATTTCCAAATTTATTTTGAAATCAACACATTCAATTAATTGAGTATCAAATTTGGCTTGCAATTTTAGATTTTGGTTACAGAATTAAATTTTCTAAAACTTCTTATAATGGTATTAAAACTCCAATTGCAGGCTAAAAAACTATTGGATGAAATTATTTTAGAACTCTTTTTTATTCTCATAGGCTAAAAAACTGTTGTTTAATCTGTGTTTTTTTATTTACAGGGTACCCGGGAACCTCCGGGTAGGTTTCGGGTAATGATTGCTACGGGTAGGTTCCGAGTAGTAAATTTAGGAACCGGTCTTTTAACGGGTAGGGTCCGGAAAGTTCAAAAATGTTAGGGTACCCGGACCCGCTCACCCCTAATTTTAATGGCAAAGTGGCTATCACTTCTGACATAGGCCGTAGTACTAATGGTAATGATTGTTTAACTGTTACATGTCATTGGATAGATCAGAATTGGTCTATGCAAAAACGTATATTAGCATATAGATATATTGATGATAGGCACACTGGCGCTTTTATTTCAAGAAATATTCATGAAATTAGTGAATATTATGGAATTACTGATAAAATTATGACTATTACATTAAATAATGTTTCTTCTAATGATTCTACTGTAAACATTTTTAAAAACTCGATTGACTCCATCTTTTCTCGATATTTTTCATGTTAGATGTGCATGTCATATTTATAACTTAGTTGTAAAGGATGAACTAAAACTTTTTAAAGACATCCTTGATAAAGTACAATTTGCTATCAACTTTATTTTTAAAGATAATAAAATACAAAGACGCAAAGAGTATAAAAAAACATGTCATGATTGTGGATTACCTTATAGGAAAATTCCAGAAGAAGTTGCAACTAGGTGAAATTCTTTGTATGAACAATTAGTTGTTGCTCACGAGTATAGAAGACCTATAACTTTATTATTTAACGGCCATAATCAAAATCCAAGGATATGCTTGTAGATGAGGATTGGGAAAATATTTTGAAACTAAATGTATTGTTAGAGAAATTTTTTCTAGCTACTAAGGAATTTTCTGGTATTTATTATCCTACTATTTCATCTATGTTATTTTATATAGCTCTAATATTTTTGTTACTTAATGAATATATGCAAAAACCAACTTACTCTCCATCTATTAAAAAAAATGTTTTAAAATTTTTTTAAAAAAAAATCCTATTCCGACTATTTATTTTATTTGTGTTGTATTAAATACTACTATTAAAATAGACGGTTGTAAAACACTTGTTGAAACAATTTATGAAAGTTTAGAAATATTTTCAACACCAAGTCCAACAGACCCAACTGAAGAACCAACTTACGAACCAACTAAAGAAGTTATGTCTAGCATACACACTGAATGCAAATATATATATATATGTGTGTGTGTATTACCAAGAGCAAAGTGCAAATAATCAACCGTCTTTTGTACTATCTTCTTCTACTTCACTGCAACCTTATAAAAACATGAGGTTTTTGCTTCAAGTATTCAAAGTCTTAGAAATAGAATGTATAGTGGTTCAAGTTCTTCACAAATTAGCGAGTTTGATGTTTATGTTTTGAAGGGTGTTGTACCGTACGAATCAATTGTCAATGAAGATGGAATGAGAAGACATTTCCGACACTATCAAAGATGGCCCGAGATGTGTTGAATATTCAAGTGTCATCAACAGATTTTGAAAGCGTTTTTTCTGTTGGAAGGTTTCAAATAGGAGAGCACAGACACTCATTGGCGGGAGACAGCTTGGAGATTGCAGTTTTATTCAGAGATTGAATTAGAGCGGAGCGTAGAAAGTGCGGTCAACCCGAGATCAACGAAGAAGACGACTACAACTACAACGAAATCTTATCCGAGGGAGCAGAAAGCGACGTCTAACAATTTGACCAACAAATTCCAATTCCAACAGAAGATCGTCAAGAGATTGTGAGAAAATATGAAAAAGTATGATTGAATATGTAATTTTTTTAATGACAATTTTATTATGTGATTTGCAACTTTTGAACTACGAAACAAAGTTACAATTTTGAAATTGTATTACAAAAAAATAATATTTCTATTAAATAATATAAGAGGCAAAAAAACAGTTTCGGATGTTTTTATTTCACTATCTTATTCAATTATTTAAGTGTTTAAATATTAAAAAAAAGTCCCCCAAATCCCCCTTCCCGACCCGACCTGTCCCGTCCCCCCAAATCTCGTCCCCGATAGCGGGATGTGGGACGGGACGGGACCACTTCACGTCCCCCTAATACGCTGTCCCGCCCGTCCCGGTCCCAACCCACCCCCGTCCCCCTAAATCCCGTCACGTCCCACTGGCCACCCCTAGTTCCAAACAATCAAATTTTGCAAGTCAAACAGCGATTGCTGATTACAACAACAACAACAACATAATTTCTTGACCATTAATTTCTTTTTTGATGAGCGAAAAATCATCTGGAGCCAATATTTTCGGCCAATAGCAGCCTTCTAAACTCGGGATAATGGTCCGCCCCTCTACCATTCTCCACTTAAATACTGGACTTAGTTGGCTTAGCACACCGCTCAACCTTTTCCAACTGAGTTAACCCCTGCGCGCAATTTATCTATACGAGAAACTAGCTATTGCTGATTGTTGACCATTAAAGTTGAAAGCAACAAAAGTCAATCGAGAAATAAAAAAAAACCACAAAAACAAGAAATACTATCATACCTTATGGTGGATGAAATAAGTTCGATTTTGAGATTGCCTACAAGAAGGCAACTTAATACTCTTCTTCCGGTGAACCCAATTAGATTGAGATGCTACCAACGAAGACGACGATGAGTCGCTATATAAACTCTTGACATGAATTGGAGCTAGAACAGGCTTAGTATTGAATACAACAGATGTTGCTTGCATATTTTCTTCTTGAGAAATTAGGGTTTATGGGGAAGATGAGAATAGGGAGAGAGAGTGTCTGTTAACTGTGAAAAAAGAGGGAAGTGAAAGATGAGCCTTTCGTTTGGAGGGTATGGTCCAGGCGGAGTAGGCGGTGTGTTAAACTGTTTAAGTGGTGACCGTTTGGCCAAGCTAGCTCAGATTTTTTTTTCTTGTTTTTTGGTTTTATTGTGGGGAAAAAAAAAACATTTGGTTTGATGGATTGAGGTGGTATAAAAATTGATATTGTATTTAATATTTATTTTGTCTTTTAAATGTAAACAACATTTTTACCTCTCAACCGTCAAGATAAGTGTAAGGTATGTGCTATATTCTTCTGACCCCATTTTGTGTAATTTCACTAAATATATTATTGTTGTTGTGTTTTGTCTTTTAAATCATGTATAATTATGGTATAATTTAATAAACTAATTATTATATTATTTTATACCAAAATCAATTTGATATAATAATACTATGATTGAGTTAACATTGACAAAAGCATTCAAAATAGCAAACATATCCTTGTGGATATCCTCAAACAATTATATAGTTTTAAATCAAACGGACGTGAATGTGATTCATGAAGCGGACGTAGACATGAGGCTTGACACACAAGTAATCTCCGAGATAGGAAGTTTCAAGTATTCGGAGTAAGTAATCTGAGGTAATTTTGTGATTGACGAGGACGTCTCACATTGTATTGGGGTGGAATAGATGAAATTGAGGTTCGCATTTGATGTTCTGTACGATAGAATGTATCGCATGTACTTAACGGTGAGTTCTACAATGTGATGGCTAGATCGTTTATGTTACATATGGTGGAATCTTGACTAGCCAAAAACTTTCATGTCCACAGTATGAGAGTGACAGACATGAGGATGATGAGATGAATGTGTGGGCATACCAGGAGAGATAAGATTAAGAATTAATATATTTGGAAAAAAAGTGGGAGTAACCTCCATAAGAGGACAAGATGGGAGAAGTGAGACTAAAATGGTTTGGGCATGTGAAGAGAAAATGTGTTGATGCCCCACTAATGAGGTGTGAGAGATTTGTCGTAATGAGCTTTAAGATGGGTAAAACAGGCCAATGAAGTATTGGGATGAGGTGATTAGGCAAGTCATGACACAAGCTTAGCTCATCGAGAACATGACCCTTGATAAGAGGGTGTAGATGTCGAAAATTAAGGTAGAAGGTTAGTAGACAGTCGGGCATATTTCTTTTCCATGCCCGAATTATTAGTACTGCTTTTGTATTTTCTTATTCTTAGATTTCTATTACTACATGTTGTTTCTTTAGCCTTTATTATCTTATTGTTGTTTATGCTTATTGCTACTGTCTCTGTTTTTCTTTAATCTTTCTTTGAGCCAATGGTCTATCGAAAATAACATATTTGAGAAAGATAAGGGTAAGGTATGCGTACACACTGCTCTTTTCATACCACACTTATGAGATCATACTTGATTTATTATTATGTGTATAGTGATCACCAATATTTGGCTAGAAATCTTAACAATCACCGCAATATATTGTTGAGGCAAGTCTTGCCCAATATCAAATAAAAATTTCAGGCAATACGCTAGGATTTGCTCCAAATTGTGGTAGAACGACTATTGTTGCCCAGCTCTTTAAACGAGGTTAAGATTTAAATAATGGAGCTAAATTTTATTTGTGAAAATTAACTAATTTCTAATTAACGGTGTAAAAAGTGGTTGTTTCCCCGATTCTTCCCATTTAGCTCAATTGTGATTCAAAAAATTGAGTGGATTTCCCTTCATACGGGTTGGTCTTTAATTTTTGCCCCTCAATTAGGTGGTTTTTAAATTTCCCCCATATTTCTCATTTAATGAAAGTTTGTGAGCCAAAGTACCCTTTATTCGCTGGTCTACTAAATCAGAGATTCTAGGTTCGAATTCCAGCAGAGTAAAAAAAAGAAATAAAATCCGCAAGGCAAGATTTCATTAGAAATTATGCATAATCGGCCAAAGCTGTATAGAAACTATGGCCCTTTAATTTTCAACAAAAACTTTGTCTTCATGCATAATTTATATGGCATAGTTTCTATGCAACTTTGACTGAATATGAATAATTTTTAATGAAATTTTGTCTTGATTTTTTTTATTTGAGATTCGAACTCACAACCTCAAGAGTATTTTCGAAGGCATAATTACATAGAAACTATGCCCCTTGAAGCATAATTTCTATACAACTTTGGCCGAATAAACATATTTTCTAATGAAGTCTTGCCTTGTGTTTTTTTTTTAACTCTGCTTAGATTCGAACTCACAATCTCAAGAATATTTTCAGTTATTTTTTTAGGCGAAAGCAAAAATTAAAGATCACCAATTTGAGAAGTAAAAATTAAAACCACCCTAAAATAGGAATACGGTCAATCATGCTAATTGCCCCGTATATTTTTTGTTTTAAACCAGCAAGCCCACTGTAAGATGATATTAATCTCCCTTGAGGAGTCTTTCATTAATATCAAGGTATATATAGAGTACAATAGTCATCCCTTATACAATAGGAATCCTAAGCCTATACAAAAGAGGAATCCTAAGCCTATACAAAAGAGGAATCCTAGTCTTACCATAATTATATTTACACAATATATGAAAATATTCTAACTATGGGTAGGGAATATATTTACACGTTTACACACCCCCTCAGTCGGAGCGGGAGGAGGCCGGACGCTGAGACTGGCTCTGAAGTCGAGAAATAACTGTCTGGGAAGTCCTTTGGTAAATATGTCTGGCTTACGGATAGGATGATGGAACATGTAACACTCGACATGGCCTAACGCAACTTTCTCACGAACGAAGTGTAGGTCTATCTCAATATGCTTGGTTCGCTGATGTTGAACCGGATTATGAGAAGATAGATGGCAGAGATGTTATCACAATACACAATAGATGCCTGACGCAAAGGACACCGAAGTTCTAACAAGAAATTTCGAGCCAACAAATCTCGCCTACTACATTTGCAACGCCTCCGTACTCGGCCTCAAGATCGGAGCGAGATAGGGTAGCCTCGTCACTTGCGTACCAATAAATCGATTATCCCCTAAGAAAACACAAAAGCCGGAGGTGGAGCGTCGCGTGTCCGGGACACCCCGCCCAATCGCATCCGTATATGAAAGCAACTCGTCCGGTGCGAGAGAGGTATAGGTGCAAACCATAATCAAGAGTGCCCTTAATGTATCGAATGATACGCTTAAGAATGATGAAATGAGACTCTCTCGGGGGCATGCATGAATAAGCACACCGCCGAACAACATAAGCTATGTCCGGCTCCGGTGAATGTGAGATATCGAAGTGCACCGCAAGGCTCCTATACGTAGTAGGATCGAGACCGGAGCACTATCCATAGCAGTGAGCTTAGATTTGGAATCAAGCGGAGTAGGCACCTCTTTGCGTTCGCCATCTTAGCCCCGTACACAATCTCTTCGCATACTTACGCCGACACAAGAACATATGATTGCGGACACTCCGGCCACCGATATCCCCAAAAAGTAACTCAAACTTTCCCAAATCGGTCATTGCAAATTCGGACTTGAGCAAGGCAATAATCTCATTTTTCAATCCGTCGGAGGCAAAGTAAGAACAATATCATCCACGTAAAGTAATAAGTAAGTCGTGCTACTACCTCGATGAAAAATGAAAAGTGATGTATCACTCTTGCCGCATACAAACCCAATCGCAAGATATACCGGCAAAACGATCATACCACGCACGGGGGCCCGCTTCGGGCCATATAGTGACTTACGGAGACGGCACACATAGTGAGGAACTACCGGATGGGTGAACCACGGTGGCGATGCATGTAGACCGTCTCTCTCGGATCCCCATGTAAGAATGCATTCTTCACATCAAGCTGATGGATCGGCCAGTGTTTGCCCATGGCTATGCTCAAAACTGTGCGGATGGTAGCCGGTTTGACAACCTAGCTGAAGGTCCCACCACAATCAATGCCCTCCTGCTGATTTGTGCCATTAGCCACAAGACGGGCCTTATACCTCTCAAGATCCCCATTGTCTCTGAACTTGTGACGAAATAGCCACATACAACGAATGACATTCACTCCCTCAGGTCTAGGTACTAGATCCCACGTGTGATGTTTAGTTAAAGCATTGAATTCCTCATACATAGCCGCATTCCAATTAGGGTCTTGTTTGGCCAATTTTGGGTTCTTTGGAAGTGGAGAGATGGTTTGGGCAGACAAGTTGAAATGGACTTTGGGTTTGAAGATTCCATGCTTTGAACGAGTTTCCATTGGATGGGTAGGGACAGTGGGTGGCAGAGTGGTGTCTGAGACGGGGGGTAAAGTCGGATAAGGAGAGGGTGGGGGCGAAGCCGTTGGAGGTGTCGTGGCTCCTGGATCGAGAGTCGCGGTGCTAGAAGGTTGACAGGCTTCTCTGAAGTTTGGGTGCTGCGGCTCTGACGACGAAACAGAGGATGTGAGTTGTTCGATTATGAGGGGAGAGATGGCAGACTCGTCAAGAAATGAGTAGTCATGTTTTTGGAATTTTGGAAGATTCGAAAATGGGAATGTGGTCTCGTCGAATGTGACGTGACGAGATATGTGGATCTGACGAGTCGACAAGTCATAGCATAGATAGCCCCTATGGTTCGGCGGGAATCCTAGAAAGACACATGGAGTGGACCTAGGAGCAAGCTTGTGAGGGGCGGTGGAGCTAAGGTTGGGATAGCACAGACAACCAAAAATCCGTAGATGATTATAAGAGGGGATTCTATGGTAGAGGATTTCGGTAGGGGTCATATTGTGAAGAGTGCTAGTAGGGAGAATATTTAGAGTGTATTCTGACATTTTAGCAGCATAGACCCAGAAGGGTGGAGGGAGGGAGGCATGGATCAATAGGGTGCGAATCATATTGTTAATGGTGCGGATGATTCTTTCAGCTTTACCGTTTTGTGGTGAGGTGTGAGGGCAAGAGAAGCGAAAGACCATGCCATTATTGGTACAAAAGCGGTGAAACATAGAGTTATTGAATTCACGACCATTATCACACTGAAATGATTTTATGCCTTTTCCAAATTGTGTTTGAATGAAATTGTGAAACTCAAGAAATTTGACAAACACTTCCGATTTAAATTTAAGAGGGTATAACCAAACGTAGTGTGAAAAATCATCAAGCAACACAAGATAGTATTTATGACCGAGAGAACTAGGGATAGGAGATGTCCATACATCGGCATGTATGATATCAAAAGGAGCAAATGTAACACTAGTAGATGATTTAAATGGAAGACGAATATGTTTGCCTAAAGAGCAAGAAACACAATTTTGGGCAAGTTTCCCATTACAAGCAATGAAATTGTTGCCTCTAAGAAAATTAAAAATTGGGACTCCTGGATGACCAAGCCTATTATGCCAGGTTGAAGAAGAAACAGCCGCTAGAGTGACGGGAGAGCAAGATTTGGCAGCGGAGGTGGAAGTGAATGGATAGAGATCCCCCATGCTATTGCATCTCGTAAGAGGTGTCTCCGTATGAATATCCTTTACAGTAAAACCAAAAGGGTCAAAATCCACAGAGACAGAATTATTACGAGTAAATTGGCGGACAGATATGAGGTTCTTAATCATGTGTGGGGCATATAGGGTGTTTTTGAGGGAGAAGGGTGGATGAGGAGGTTGTGTGTATGAGGTACCATAACCCTTAAGCGGAATGCGTTGTCCACTACCAACCGTAACATATTGAGGATGCTTTAAACAAAACAGTTTAGGAATAGTACTGCAGACTGGGTGACGTGAGATGTGGCGCCTGAGTCCATGTACCAAGTATTGTCAGGTTGTTGCATAGATAGGGTGCTGAACGCCTGACCCAACTCAGTGGGTGTCATACCGGAGGAGGGCTGCGGGACCTGACCTTGCATAAAGTGGGCCTGCTGTGGGGCTGGAGCGGGGCCTAACAAACCGGGGTAAGAATACGGATTGTATGGCTCGCCGGTACCGGAATGGACTTGGCACCGCGCTCGAAGCCGGGGTGCCGCGGCTCTGCACTGGGGCGCCGCGGTGCTGTAGACGAACTGCTGAGGAGTCGCGGCCAGTTGTTCTGCGATCTCTGTTGTTGTTGCTGCTGTTGGTTCTGTTGACCGTGACCCTTGCCACGACCACGGCCTCCTCTACCGCCGCGACCTTTTCCACCCTTGCCGCCGCGGCCCTGCCGCTGTTGGGAGTTGTCTGGTGGCGTCTGATCTTGGGGTTGCGTGTCGACAGCTAACACCTGCCGGGCGTGCTCATCCTGCTTAGCACGACGGGTTTCTTCGAGCAACAATTGTGAGCGAGCTTTGTTAAAACTCGGTAGCGGATCTGCATGTTGAATAATGGTGGCCAAAGTATCATATTCGCCCTTAGTAAGGCCAGAAATAATTTGTAGCACCATTTTATTGTCAGTGACAGGCGTGCCGATGTTGGAGAGTTGATCCGCTAGAAGTTTAAGCTGCTTGCAGTACTAAGAGACATTGGAGAAGTTTTCAAGACGTGTTTTGTTGAATTGTTCTTCCAAATACACGGCACGAGTGTGCTTGTTGTCCTTAAAAATTTCCTCCAAACGATTCCACAAGTCAAGGGCTGTGGAGTCAGATTTTATGATAGTAAGGAGCAAATCCTGAGAGATACTTCCATATATCCATTGTTTGACGCCGGCGTCAAGACGATGCCAGATAGAATCATCAACCTCCGTTGGGCGCGGAATAGTGTCATCAATATGGTCAAGCACGTTATAGAGACATGCATGATTGCGAAAAAGTTCAACCCGGGGAGAATATCTTGGTTGTTTTCTTGATCAAGAATAATGGGAATATGGTTCTTGATGTTGGAAACAGTAAGGGCGGGATGAAACGGGGGTGATGACTTTGTGGTGGGATTTGTGGAGGTAGAGGCGTCAGAAAGTGTGGAAGAATCAGGGATAGCCATTTAGAGAAGAGAAGAAAGGAAGAACAAAACCCGAAAAACAAGAAGAAAATCGGGAGGGCCGCAACGTAGAGAGAGGGCGGCGGCTGTGGAAGAGAAAGGTTTTTAGGGTTTTGTTTATTTGGCTCTTGATACCATGTAAGATGATATTAATCTCCCTTGAGGAGTCTTTCATTAATATCAAGGTATATATAGAGTACAATATTCATCCCTTGTACAATAGGAATCCTAAGCCTATACAAAAGAGGAATCCTAAGCCTATACAAAAGAGGAATCCTAGTCTTACCATAATTATATTTACACAATATATGAAAATATTCTAATTATGGGTAGGGAATATATTTACACGTTTACACCCACAATATCTATTCTAGCTTGTTTGCTTTACCATCAGTATCCCGATGGGCAATTCGGAGGATTGCCCTATTTGAGGGTGGTCTTTAATTTTTGACCTTCGTTTAAAAATATGATCGAAAATATCTTTGAGGTTCTGAGTTCGAATCTTGACAGAGTTAAAAAGAAAAAAAAATCGCAAGCCAAGATTTCATTAGAAAATATATTAATTCGGTCAAAGTTATATATAAATTATGACTTATGTAATCATGCCTTCGAAAATAACTTTGAGATTGTGGGTTCGAATCCCAGCAGAGTAAAAAAAATGGCAAAGCAAGATTTAATAAAAGTTATGCCCATTCGGCCAAAGTTATATAGAGATTATGCCTTAAGGGGCATAATTTCTATGTAACTAGCAAAGTTTAATTACATAAAAACTACGACCCTTAAGATATAATATGTCTATAACTTTGACCGAATAGGTATAATTTATATGAAAATTTTACCTTGTGATTTTTTTCTTTTTTTGACTCTGGTGAAATTTGAATTAAAAATCACTGATTTAGTAGATCCGTGAATAAAGAATATTTTGATTCACAAAATTTCATGAGAAATAGGAAAAAATTAAAGACAACCAAGGGCGAGCCACGCAATTTTTTGTATCACGGTTGATTACATTTACGATCCATAAATTTCAAATTTCGCGCGAGCTTATCTTATTTTCGTCAAGTTGAAAAACACTTCCCCATCGGCTCCCAACTTGCTCCTCTCCGTATTTTCTTCTGCGGCGAACTCGCGGTGATCTATTTGTCCGGTAGAATCGAGTTGTCATACAATTGCACACTGCGTCTCAGTTCTACGTGATTCACTGGGGGAAGAATCTCGTTGGAATTTCTCCAATACTATAAGTAATTCAGTATCAGCAAATTTGAATAAGAATACACTATTATTTTGCACCTCATAAGTTATAGGATTATCGATTTGCTGATTGCATTGTAGACCGCATTTGTTTTGTCTATCGAAGAAGAATTATGGATAAAAATTGGTAAATCGTTGAATTAATTGTCTGATTAAGCTAAATTCACAAGCATCAAAAGCATAGCTATCATATTAATTATGTGGATATAAGTGATTCACGTATTATCTAGATGCTTGACCTATCAACTATTCAACCAATTACGGAATGTACTGTTTTTTTTAGTTGTGTGATTCTAATCAAGCGTCATGAGTATTGTGCTGTTTAGGCGGTCAATACTGCAAGCTTTAACTAAAGTTTGTGATGATTTGCTCATCATTTCTGTTGGAAATTTGCCTTTGGCGGGAGTTGCGACCGACCAACTTTAACGGCTTAAACACTAGTGTAACGTATGTTGGAGAATCCGGTTCTTCACACATGCATGATCTACTAAGTACGTAGATAACCGTAGGGCCAAGAATCGTCAAATTTCATTGAGAAATGAAAGAGATATTGGTTCACGAAGTAAGGTGTTTGAAGCATGGAAAGTGTGGTATTGTGTGTAATTCTCCCTCATCGGTAGAGGAAGAAAGAAGTGTTGTGTATATAAGATTCGAAATTGGTTTGGGGTTTGGGACCCCAAGGGGTATCCCATGTGTTTAAAGGAGGGAGGACCTAGATGTGCTTCGGTTCGAGGAAAGACCACACGCGCGCCGGGTCGTGGGCTGTGGGCTGTGGGTCTTCTGATATTATCTTTTTGGGCCAGAAAACTTTGCCAGAAGTACAGTTTGATCCTAGAAGTTTCCAGATGTACAGTTCGGACCAGAATTCTTTCAGATGTACAGTTTGGTCCCTCAAGTTTCCAGAATCTGGACAGTCAAAGCAGTTGCCAAGCACTCAATTCAGCCATTTATTTTGGCTGAATTACTCCTCCTATAATGGCCAAATCCGTTGGTCTTTCACCATTTATGTTGGTGGCTTTATTATGGAGGCAGTTTTTCAGCCCCTCCCTCACATATATAAACACCCCCTTACACCATTGTTGAGCACTAAGAATGAAAAAAGAGAACACCAAAAACAGTGCACGAAAATACACAACCGAAATAGTTTTCTTCCTACAAACTTCCAAGCATCGTTTCGTTACTCAATATTCTTCACGGTAGCTCTTGAGTTTCCTTTGCTCAAGGGTTCCATTGCTGTTTTATCTTGGGAGACAAATTGTCCAGGACGTATAAAGGATACATACGGGGCAATATTGTCTTAAGGACAGAGTGCTACACTCGACTCAGCAAAAACCAATTTATATTTTTCCGTCTTCTATAAAACTGGAATTTCCAGTTTTTACTTGTGTACCTATTGTAATTTTCAGATTACATGTTGAATTATTGAATCTTTGTTTATCCTTTCGAATACTTGTAATAGTTAAATACTTCCCGTACTGCTTTATAAAGTACCATAGAGCAAAACTCCCAACAATCTTAAGACAATATCTGTATTGTATTACTATTAGTGTTCGAAAGATGTCGGTCAAAAGTTGTGTGACCAAATCTGGATATGGCAATGGTTTTCTGGTAGAAGAGAGTGATGATGATGAACGTGTTCATGGTCTCACCGCTACCAAGACTGGTGGGAACAAGCGCTCACGAGAGCCTGAGGATGTCAACTGGGACAAGAGGAGAAGAGTGAAGATGTTATTCTATCTTGTAGCAGAAGGCCTATATCTGTCCCAGACAAAGGATCCGATTAATGGTGAGAAGGAAATGGACACTCAGTCTGATGAAGTGACTGAAGTGAGCCAGAATCCGAAATTGGGATAAGTATTTTTCTTACTTGTCAAGAATAAGGATTAAATGATAAGTATTTTTCTTACTTGTTAAGAATAAAGATTAAATGATGTCTGATTAAAAAAAATAGATTAAAGTAAGGAGGAATATGAAAATAATTTATATTCCTTACGCTTTAACAAATCAGAAGTTTAATCTCATCTTCTTTCCCGTTTAAAGATTGGATTTGGTAAACGACTTAAAAAGATCCGTTCTTTTAAGTGTAATAATTAAAAGTGTGTAAAGTATGTCGCACATACAATGGAGAAAGATCCACTAAGCGTGCGAAAACTCTTACCACTCTTAAGTAAGCGCCAAGAATTATCTCGGGCACCAATCATAACGGAAGAAGACTAAAAGCTAAAGACGTTGAGCCCGTCATACTATTTGGCGAGAAGATCCTTCATAGGATGATATTGGACACTCGGTCATAAAAAGCCTCCGGCGGCCGGAGTGGGCCAAAATTCCTTTGATATGATGATATTGGACACTCGGTCATATAAAGCCTCGGGCGGCGGAGTGGTGCGAATTCATTTCATAGGAAAAGTAATGGACACCTAGTAAGGTGGGCCGAGTTTCCGGTGTCCTAAATGATCCGAAGGCCTAAATAAAGGCAAGTAAAGAAATTGGACACTCGGTCCCGCCAAAGCAACTAGAGTGGACCGAGTATCGAGATCACATATGATCCGGTTACGCCCTAACCACGGGCAAAAGGTTGTTCATGTGAAGCAACGCCACCTCTAAAGTAGAAGGGGTTGGAGAGGTTGTCCTCAATAGGACTTCATGGATTGTGATCACTCTGTTGGTCAAGCTGGTTTGAGATTAGTCCAACAGGTCCGTAATAACTAAGAGTGGTACAACAAGTTTATAGACAAATGAATGATATATTGTAATCCGTGCATCTATGACATCATAGATTAAGACACGTTAAATAGCAAGTCATTCAAAAGCTAACGATGTTGAGATTGTTGCCTACTGTCGACATAAACCCTCAAAATGAATGTGAGGTAGACGAAGAGGCAAAATCACCTTTCCAAATTCCGTCAAGGGAATAGCGAAAGAAGCACCGCTCCTCTAGAACTTAGTCACACCTACTTGGGTGATTTGAAGTTTATACAAAATAGAGGGGGAAGACAAGTACGTTGTGATCTTCATTGATGATGGTACAACGTATGGAATCCTTTGTTTATTGAAAAGCAAAGATGAAGTTGTTGAAGCCTACAAAGCGAAGTTGAAAATCAACTAAGCCTACGGATTGAGAAATTCGTAGTGATAGAGGGGAGAATGTGAAGCATCGTTCATTAAACGAATGTTCATTTCTCACCTCGATCTAACGGTGTTAGCCAAGCGCGAAGTTGTACGCCCAAATTATGAGGGGTAGCTTGGTAAAAGATGGGTTACCGAAACAGTCAAGTTCGACCTAAGATCGTAGATTGCATATCCACCGGATCCGCAAATAACGATAGTGTTGATCGCCTCTTGGCGTCAAAGAATGTTGAATTCTTTGGAGATAACTTTCCTTGGAAAAGGAAAAGGAGCAATTGCTCAAGGTTAACAAGAACCCGCGAGGGCTCGACTGTCCGGAACTAGACGTTCCGTATCTTCAGACTCGAAAGTTCTTGTCTATCAGGAACTTAATATTCCGATCTGAGAACTCGGGGATTCTAGATGTTGAACCAAGATGGAGCAAAGAGGGGACAAAGACTTGTTCCAGATCCTTCTAGCTTATATGGTTAATAATGAACCATGAATAATTAACAAATAATTGTCATCTCCAAAAGCGCCGCTTTGGAAAGAAGCTAAAGAGAGAAATAGATTCCATATATAGAACCATACTCGTGTAATAGTTAATATTCCTCAGGAAAAGAACCTTTGGGTTGTAAAAAAGTGCTCCCCGTGAGTAGCTTCACATCCAGGGCCATTGTAATCTTACATGGCATGGGTGTTGAAAACAACCTTCCAAACCGGAGAGTTGGAAGAAGAGGATCGAGAATTGGTTCTTTGAAGCTGTTGGGCTTCTTTCCGAACTTTCATTTTGGTCCCCGAAATGTTAACATTTTGGTCCGAAAGTCTCGGGTAAAACGAAACAATGAATACGGTCACGAAACATTGACTCGAAGTTAGAAAGCCAACAGTTGGAAAACCAACGGTCTTAGAGTGAAAATCATATTGAAACAAAGTCTCGATATGAAAGATATGAGTATCTGAGATGACATCTTAGGAATTGGATTTCTAAGACATCTAACGGATCGGTCGATAGTTGACGATCCGTTGAAGCCACCAATAGATATGAATCATAGAACCGATTGGAATCATGGTGCACCCATAGACAAGGAGCGATATGCTCGGGTCACGTGTAGTTCAATGTATTGTACACACTACAACCGACCTGGTATCGTCCTACAAATATATTAGTTGAACTAAGGTTCACCGATGATCTTAATACATGATCAATAGAAGGCGTTAAGTCGGATATGACGATATCGAATTATTCGCTTATCTACGGATTATAGTATTACGGATGTCCAGCGGTTACGAGAGAACACGGTGATGCAAACCGGACATCGGATCGAAGAACACCAAAGCCACAAGTAAATGTGTTTGGTGGTTCTTGGAAAATCCTCTAAGCAAACATGCATCGACCGATTCATGATGGTATCGGAGTTTATCGCTTTATACAAAGCATGAAAGAAGTTGAGTAACTTCACGACTCATTAGAGGACGTCCCTTATTGGGAGAAACCCGTGCCTTCGGCGAGTTCTACACCGTGGCTAGCCGGTCGGCTTTAGGAAGGACACGGATGACGGCGTCGGACATATCGTCGGGGATCCGTCGGAGACATAAGACCGTATGGCGAGTTGATCATCACGGGTGTCACTTCCTTATTTACTAACTAAGGGACTACCCGGAGATCAAGTTTTCTCGCTGCTGTCTAGGGGAATGGGCTTAAAACCCAAAATATACGGACCAATACGGTGGAAACCCAACCTTACGAACCTGGAGATCCCGTAATTTGGTTCAATGGGAAAACTAAGTTGTAAAGGTTCGGTTGATCGCTTCGGTGGAAGCATGAGCACTTCGGATAGTGATTTCTAAAAAGAAACACCAAATCCAAAGCCGTTCCGCGATAGACGTTAAGTGCTATCTGCAGGTATGTGTAAAGGTTAAGTTTTCAAAACTCGTAATGATCCTCAACGAGTTGAGGTTAGGTCTTTGGGAAACTTTTAATGGTTCCTAACACTTGTGAAGTGGGGTATAGCGGGATACCTTGTAGGAGACCACCTATTTAAGTGCGAGGACGGCCGCCTAAAAATGAACGCACTTAAGAATCCAAGACGTTGTCCATGGCCAAAACGGACAAAACATTACGAAGAAGAGAGTAAGGGAATTTGTTGTGTTGGTACCATTGACTTGGCTTACACTAAACACTGACGGTTCAAGACATCACGTTCACCGCGCGAAGAAGTAAGTCCGATGGTATTCAACTATGGAAGGTTCAAAGCCGAGGCTACCTCTCCTTATGCAACATCGGTCCATTTGAAATATTGCTTTGGAAATGAAAAGACATCATGTGAGTGCGCCGAAATCTCTTTCAAGAGGGGATTGTTGGAAATTTGCCTTTGGCGGGAGTTGCGACCGACCAACTTTAACGGCTTAAACACTAGTGTAACGTATGTTGGAGCATCCGGTTCTTCACACATGCATGATCTACTAAGTACGTAGATAACCGTAGGGCCAAGAATCGTCAAATTTCATTGAGAAATGAAAGAGATATTGGTTCACGAAGTAAGGTGTTTGAAGCATGGAAAGTGTGGTATTGTGTGTAATTCTCCCTCATCGGTAGAGGAAGAAAGAAGTGTTGTGTATATAAGATTCGAAATTGGTTTGGGGTTTGGGACCCCAAGGGGTATCCCATGTGTTTAAAGGAGGGAGGACCTAGATGTGCTTCGGTTCGAGGAAAGACCACACGCGCGCCGCCGCCGCCCGTCCCGTCCCGTCCGTTCCGGTTCCGGTTCCGAGTTCCGGGTTCTCGGGTTCTCGGGTCACGGGTCGTGGGTCGTGGGCTGTGGGCTGTGGGTCTTCTGATATTATCTTTTTGGGCCAGAAAACTTTGCCAGAAGTACGGTTTGATCCCGAAGTTTCCGGATGTACGATTCGGACGAGAATTCTTTCGGATGTACAGTTTGGTCCCCGAAGTTTCAAGATGTGCGTTTGGTCCCTCAAGTTTCCAGAATATGGACAGTCAAAGCAGTTGCCAAGCACTCAATTCAGCCATTTATTTTGGCTGAATTACTCCTCCTATAATGGCCAAATCCGTTGGTCTTTCACCATTTATGTTGGTGGCTTTACTACCTCCATAATGGCCATTATTTGGCTATTATGGAGGCAGTTTTTCAGCCCCTCCCTCACCTATATAAACACCCCCTTACACCATTGTTGAGCAAAAAGAATGACAAAAGAGAACACCAAAAAAAACAGTGCACGAAAATACACAACCGAAAATAGTTTTCTTCCTACAACTTCCAAGCATCATTTCGTTACTCAATATTCTTCACGGTAGCTCTTGAGTTTCCTTTGCTCAAGGGTTCCATTGCTGTTTTATCTTGGGAGACAAATTGTCCAGGACGTATAAAGGATACATACGGGGCAATATTGTCTTAAGGACAGAGTGCTACACTCGACTCAGCAAAAACCAATTTATATTTTTCCGTCTTCTATAAAACTGGAATTTCCAGTTTTTACTTGTGTAACAATTGTAATTTTCAGATTTCATGTTGAATTATTGAAATCTTTGTTTATCCTTTCGAATACTTGTAATAGTTAAATACTTCCCGTACTGCTTTATAAAGTACCATAGAGCAAAACTCCCAACAATTTCTATATGAGCATCATTCATTGCTCGTTCCGACTATACTCTCAGCACTGATCCATGCTTGTTCTGATTAGAAAGTGCTAGTGTTGTCTGTTTTAGTATGATTTGTATGTTTTGAGACACATTAAATATCTGATATTTTATAGAACACTAAATGTGCATTTCAGTTACTAAGTATTATGTGAGAGTTGTATCTAATATGGTGTCACTTTGCTCTCATATTCATCTTGTTTTGGCAGTCTCTTACGTGTGGAATATTGTCCAGTTTTTGCTAGTACAAATCCACAATGGAACTAGAAGTTGCTGATGTCACAAATAACCTGAACCCTTCTGTATGTTCCCTATCTCTTAAAGCATTCTAGCATCATATATTTCCTGATAGAAGTTAATATTGCTGTTAGGTGGAGGATAATGAAACAACACAGACTGACAGTGAAGTTGCAAAGGTTGTAGAAGAAGAAACCGCAGCTGCCACATTGGCATCTGAACAGGTGGAGCTGGAGGTTGCTAATATTCTTGAAAAGATCAACCGTTTCACTAACCTGGTATAATTTAGATCTTTAATGTTTTATACCTCGGCAAATAACTATGATATTGACATAAGAAAGGAAGAAGAGGCAGTTGAATGACTTGAATCTAATCAAGCAAATGATGGACTTGATTTTGTTAATAACAGTGATTGTTATTTAAGTTTGACACATACTCTTTTATATATACGTGTGTGTATTGGTTGACACTATTCTTGTTGTCACCTTGAGAAGTTCTCTGAACTGCTGGATTCAGGGAAGTCCATGCTGAAGGAACTGAGTAATGAGTTTGAAGAACGAATAATTTCGTAAGTGTGGAAGTGGAAAATTAACTAATTAGGACAAGGTCGGCCACAAATGCTGACACATCTTTATTTGCAGAATACACAAGGAACAGATGGAAAAGTGGCAAGAAGAGATTATGGAACTGCGCTTGCTTGATACTTCAAATGAGGAGGCTGATGCTCTTTTGCTGGATGCTAAATATCTACTTCAGAATGTCCGGGGTGAATCCTGAGTTATTTGCACTATGCTAAAGCTTCTCAATAGGTAATCTGTTCACATTATCCTGCGGTAATTGACTGTTCTGCATTTCTAGTGCTTTTGTCACCTAGCTCGGTACTTCTGTTAATACTAAAAGAACAAAGACAGAGCCTTACATGATTCAAAAAAGGAGCAAAATAATAGCTTTTTGTAGCATTGCTGTACATTTTGTTGTTAACCGGTGTTAAAGCTGCTTAGTATTTCCCCGACAAACTTCATATTACTAGTTTTCTGACTGAGAGGAAGTCTATAATAGATATCACAAATTCGGTACGATGCTTTTGGTGCAAAAAATTACTGAATTTCTTAATGTTCTTCATTTGTTATTTTGTGCTCCAATCTATTGTTCCTTTTGCTATGCCTGCTGTGAGTCTGCTTCATAAGTTCTTCATAGCAAGCTTGTAGTCTTCTTAATTTTTCATTCCATCTATTACTTTAATCGCCTTATTTGATTTTATATGATCCAAGGCACCAAGGTCTGTAAGGGATACGCAAAAATCAACCATAATTCTGTTAGAACTTTAATGGAAAAGCACTTATAAGTGATTTTCGTTATGCTCTCAGGTAGAGAGTGGAGTGGGGTTTCCGAAGTTAAGAGCTGCAGTATAAACCAAAGTAGCTTTTTTCTGTTTGAGATTCAAGATATATGATTTCATCTTCTTAAAAATATGGGAAAACAGATGAATCTTATGCCACGGAGGCCTAAATAGAAACATATATTCCCTGCTTTCAGGGAGAACATAAAATTGTCAGTTGCAATTTTGATCGCATTCACTTTTGATCTTCGCAAAAAGTTGTCAAACATGGATAAAACTGATCTAACCGCCCAATCAAAATTACACAATCACGAGAAGAAAAAGGATTAAACAAGGAAGCAATTGAAGTAAAAGAGGAAAACTGAGATAAACTCTTCTAAAAGGATCATAACCATCTACTAATATTGTCTAGTAGAGTCATATTTACATAGAAACAAAACGTAAAGCCCTCCCAAATGGTAGAGCAAGAGAGATGATAGAACCTAAGCGATCTATATCGGCCTCTAGAAAATGAAAACAACTAATTTTGAGTCAATACTTCTAAGAGTCGCCGACATAGATAGGTTGCCCGGAGATTAATCCAAGGCGTGATCTAGAGTGTTGCTTGGTCATGACCTCCCTTGCTAGAACTGGCCAGTCAATTACGTTTCTCTCAGACTCTTCCTCCTTAATCTTCTTCACTTGGCTATGCATAATATGATGATGATGGTGGTCACCTTCTAGGTTATGTTCAAAGAATCCGTCTTCTTTCTTTGCCATGTTGTTGTTGTTCTTCTCCGTATGAACTCACCAAAATAGGCAGTCTTCAGTTGTTAAATATACATACGATATATACATATACACGTGTATATCCTATGAAAAATTGTAAATTGTATATACTCTTTTATTAATGAAAATAATTAAGTGATTATTTCTTTCAGCAGTCTTCTTCATACCAAAGGCTGATATGGTTGCCTATTAATATAGATTTGATGAGTTTGGCACCCAAACACAACCCCCAAAAGTTTTTTTCTTTTTCTTACCTTTTATGGTTGGAAGTTTGGTCGTGATTCATGAGTCGTATGAAGGGAGGGAAGTGAATCAGAAAATTGGTGAAAATTGGAAACTTCTTTGGCAGATTGGATAGATACAGAGTTTGAGACTACTGTTTAAGACCATATCCATATGCATGAATTTCTGACCCAAAAAATCAAGTAATTTCAACCCTACGCGTTAGGTAAAATACTCCCGTGGAATATTAAATCATTAACATCACAAGGAAGGCATGATTAGATTTGATATACTTTCACCTTCTGTACATTCAATATGTGTTTTTAATGTTTTTTTATTGGAAAACTGCACAAGACTTTTTATGAGTCTTTTCCTTTCAGACAATAGAACACATTATTCATCTATCTATAAGTCAAAAGATACGTGCACTAACACAGGTATGTTCACTGTACATGAATAATGATATTATTAGTGAATATTAGTAGAATATTAACCATATATTTATAATTATTAGTGTTGTATAATTATGGTAATTATAGGATCCCTTTGGTAGTAGGATTCCACATTGTACACACTGTATGTTGGAAATTTGCCTTTGGCGGGAGTTGCGACCGACCAACTTTAACGGCTTAAACACTAGTGTTACGTATGTTGGAGAATCCGGTTCTTCACACATGCATGATCTACTAAGTACGTAGATAACCGTAGGGCCAAGAATCGTCAAATTTCATTGAGAAATGAAAGAGATATTGGTCCACGAAGTGAGGTGTTTGAAGCATGGAAAGTGTGGTATTGTGTTCAATTCTCCCTCATCGGTAGAGGAAGAAAGAATTGTTGTGTATATAAGACTCAAAACTGGTTTGGGGTTTGGGCCCCCAAGGGGTATCCCATGTGCTTAAAGGAGGGAGAACCTAGATGTGCTTCGGCTCGAGGAAAGCTCACGCGCGCGCCGCCGCCCGTCCGGGTTTCGGGATATTATCTTTTTGGGCCAGAGAACTTTGTCAAAAGTACAATTTGATCCCAGAAGTTTCATATGTACAGTTTGGACCAGAATTCTTTCATATGTACATTTTGGTCCCTGAAGTTTCAAGATGTACAGTTTGGTCCCTGAAGTTTTCAGAAAGTCAGAATTTGGACAGTCAAAGCAGAAACGCCACAGCACTCAATTCAGCCATTTATTTTGGCTGAATTACTCCTCCTATAATGGCCAATCCGTTGGTGTCTTTCACCATTTATTTTGGTGACATTACTACATCCATAATGGCCATTACTTGGCCAGTAATAACACTTATGGAGGCAGTTTTGCTGCTCCTCCCTCACCTATATAAACACCCCTTGCACCATTATTGAGGCACACTTACAATACACAAGCAAAAACAGTTTCTTCCTACAACTTCCAAGCATCATTTCATTGCTCAATATTCTTCACGGTAGCTCTTGAGTTTCCTTTGCTCAAGTGTTCCTTTGTTGTTTTATCTTGGGAGACAAATTGTCCAGGACGTATAAAGGATACATATGGGACAATATTGTCTTAAAGACAGAGTGCCACATTCGACTCAGCAAAAATAATTTCCAGTTTTTCTTGTTCAACAATTGTAATTTTCAGTTTTGTTGTTGAATTATATTTTCAGTTCTTGTACGTTTGAGCAGTTATTTGTAATTCTCATTTCATGCACCTTTGTAACCAACAATTTTAAGACAATATTTGCTTACTGAAACTGCTACAACATGGCTGAAAATATGACTGATGTTGCTGCTATCTCGTCGCCTCTCCGAGCAACGTAGTCGCCTTCCCGCCATCGTTGCGCTCGCCCAAGGCAAGTAACTATGCCGCCTTTTCATCGCCGTTCTGCTTCTTTGCTCTTGTTCAAGGCAGTAACACCGCTGTCTTCCCGACTGCTGGAGCTCCACCTTCTTCATCACACCACCATGATCGCCCTGAAAAATTCATGGGATCAGAATTTAAGAGATGGCAGCAAAAGATGATGTTCTACTTAACGGTAATGGGCATGGCCCGGTTCCTTACGGAAGATCCTCCACAAGCTGGAGATAAAATGGACTCTTCGCCTGCTGAAACGGGTGAAGGGGGCCTTGGTATCCATGTCGTCAACGGCATGAAGATGGTTCGTGATGCGTGGAATCATAGCGATTTCATGTGCAAGAACTACATATCGAATCGCTTGCGCGGACCCTCTCGGACGGATGGTCTATTGCACCGTTGGCACTGCCAAAGAGCTGTGGGATAAACTGCAAAAGAAGTACAACGCACAAGATGCGGGTACTAAGAAGTTCATCGTTGGGAAATTTATAATATTCCAAATGGTGGATAGTAAGACAGTGATGTCCCAAGTCCAGGAATTCCAGATGATTATACATCACTTGGATTTGGAAGGACTGAAACCAAACGATCAGTTTTTGGTTGCATCGCTGATTGAAAAGTTATCTCCTTCGTGGAATGAGTTTATGAGTTACTTGAAACTCAAGACAAAGGAGATGACCTTTGAAGAGCTTGTTATCAAGCGCAAATCCGGGGAAGATAATAAGAAGACCTTGCCAAGGTGTAGACAACCTGCTGAGGCGAATGCGAATCTGGCTGAGGCCAAAGGGAACTCAAGCAAGAAGCGGAAGTTCCAGAAAGACGGCAAAGCCCCTGCATCGGAGATGATCAGAGGTAACTGTCACCACTGTGGAAAACCTGGTCATAGGATTAAGGAATGCCGCAAGCTCAAGACTGAGCAACAGCAGAAAGCCAAGTCTAAAGGCAAGGCGCAATCCAACGTCGTCAAGGACACGGTCCTGGATGACATGATTGAGGAATTCTCGGCAGTGGTGCTAGAAGCCAACTTGGTTGAGAATCCGATGCAGTGGTGGATGGACACAGGTGCTACTAGGCACATCTGTTCCAACAAAGATGCCTTCTCCATGTACACACCAGTCCCTGACAAGAAGCTGTTCATGGGCAACAACGCTTCTTCTGACGTGCTGGGGGTTGGAAAGGTGGTCCTGAAGATGACTTCCCGGCAAGGAACTTACTCTGAAGGAAGTGATGCACGTCCCAGAGATTAGAAGAAATTTAATTTCTGGACCTTTATTGGTTAATACTGGTTTTAGGCTAGTGTTTGAATCCAATAAATTTGTACTCACTAAAAATGGCACATTTGTGGGGAGAGGCTTCGTCTGTCTCTTCAAAGTGAATGCCATGTCTGTATCGCGTCAAGGAAATAAAGTTGAACCTTCTTCTTATTTGCTTGAGTCTTCTAATTTATAGCATCATAGATTAGGACACGTAAACTACAAGTCTATTCAAAGGCTGGTAAATATGGAGTTGTTGCCGTCTATCGACGTAAACCCTCAACATAAGTGTGAGGTGTGCGTAGAGGCAAAACTCACTACGCTTCCTTTTCGATCCGTCGAAAGGAATACCGCTCCTCTAGAACTTATTCACACATATATATGTGATTTGAAGTTTGCACAAACTAGAGGGGGGACAAGTACTTTGTGACATTTATAGATGATAGCACAAGGTATTGTTACCTTTACTTGTTGAAAAGTAAGGATGAAGCCTTTGAAGCGTTCCGACGTTACAAAGCAGAAGTTGAGAACTAACTGAGCCTACGGATTAAATCCATTCGTAGAGACAGAGGGGGAGAATATGCAGCGCCATTTGAGGAATATTGTGCCCAAGAAGGCATTATTCATCAAACGACGGCTCCATACTCACCTCAATCAAACGGTGTGGCGGAACGTAAGAACCGGACATTAAAGGAAATGATGAATGCCTTGCTTATCAATTCCGGTCTTCCCCAAAACATATGGGGAGAAACCGTCCTTACCGCTAATACAATTCTTAACAGAGTCCCACATAAGGGTAAGGACAAAACTCCATATGAATCATGGAAGGGAAATAAATCCACCTACAAATATTTTAAGGTGTGGGGTTGTTTGGCAAAGGTTGAAGTACCCAAGCCAAAGCAGGTCAAGATTGGGCCTAAGACTGTAGATTGCATATTCATCGGATATGAAAATAACAGTAGTGCTTATCGCTTCTTAGTGCATAAGTCAGATATTCCAGATATCCACCAGGGTACAATAATGGAATCAAGGAATGCTCTATTATTTGAAAGTACCTTTCCTAGAAAGGAAAAAGACATAACCTCTCGCAAACGAAGTTATGCACAAAGCTCTCAAGAACCGGGAGTCCTTGACTGCTCAGATCTGAATGGTTCAGATCTAGCGAATCTCTAGGTAGCTGAACATCCGGAATCTAGTGTTCCAGATTCTCAGAACTTGGAGACTCCAGAGATGGATCTAAGGCGAAGTAAGAGGGCCAGGAAGGATAAATCCTTCGGTCCTGACTTTGTAGCTTATATGGTTAATGATGAACCAATGACAATTGCTCAGGCGTTGTCAACTCCAGAAGCACTGCTCTGGAAAGAAGCTATTGATAATGAAATAGGCTCCATTCTGCATAACCATACATGTGAGTTGGTTGATCTTCCTCCGAGAAATAAATCGTTGGGGTGTAAGTGGATACTCAAACGGAAATACAAAGCAGATGGGTCTATAGACAAGTACAAAGCCAGGTTGGTAGTCAAGGGCTATCGGCGGACAGAAGGCTTTGACTACTTTGATACCTACTCCCCGGTATCCGGATGACATCCATACGGGTATTCATTGCGATCGCACTTTGCGTGACCTTGAGATACACCAAATGGATGTCAAGACAGCCTTCCTAAACGGTGATTTGGAAGAAGAAATTTATATGGACCAACCCGAGGGGTATGTGGTTCAAGGACAAGAGAAGAAAGTCTGTCGACTTGTCAAATCTCTGTACGGGTTAAAACAAGCCCCGAAGCAATGACACGAAAAATTTGATAGTACTCTACTATCGAAGGGTTTCGCCATTAATGAGTGTGATAAATGTGTCTACACAAAAGGTGACTCTGACTCGTTTGTTATGATATGCATGTATGTAGACGACATGTTAATCACAGGAATCAGTCGTAGGGTAATCCTAGAGACTAAGAACATGTTGAAATAATGCTTTGACATGAAGGATATGGGTATCGCAGATGTCATCTTAGGGATTAAAATCTCTAAGACGTCTGACGGACTGGTCTTATCTCAGTCTTACTACATCGAGGATGTTTTGAGAAAGTTTGAGATGTTAGACAGTTCACCGATAAAGTCACCAATGGATACAAATCAAAAGCTTGATAAAAATCTTGGTGCACCTGTATACCAGGAGCAATATGCATAGGTGATCGGTAGTTTGATGTATATAACAAACTGCACCCGACCTGATATTGCTTATGCAGTCAATAAGTTGGCTAGGTTCACCCGTAATTCGAGTGATAATCACTGGAAGGCGTTGAATAGGGTATTACAATACCTGAAATACACGTTAAATTACGGGTTACACTACTCGAGATATCTAGCTGTACTAGAGGGTACGGTGATGCAAAGCGAATATCGATATAGAGAACACCAAGTCCACCAGTGGGTAGGTATTTACAATTGGTGGTGGGGCTGTGTCTTGGAAATCCTCTAAGCAAACTTGCATCGCCCGATCCACAATGGAATCGGAGTTTATTGCTTTAGACAAAGCAGGAGAAGAAGCTGAGTGACTTCATGACTTCTTAGAGGATGTTCCGTGTTGGAACAAACCCGTACCTTCGGTAATGATCCACTGCGACAGTCAGTCGGCTCTAGGAAGGGCATGGAATGCTATGTACAATGGCAAGTCTCGTCATATTCGACGGAGGTATAAGACCGTTAGGCAACTGATCACCACGGATATAATATCCATTAATTACATTAAGTCAAAGGATAATATAGCAGACCCATTGACAAAGGGCTTACCCAAGGATCAGATGACTTGCATGTCTAGGGCAATGTGCTTAAAACCCAAAATATAAGGACCAATACAGCGGTAACCCAACCTTACTAACTGGAGATCCCAGTAATTTGGTTCAATGGAAAAACTACCTTACTAACTGGAGATCCCAGTAATTTGGTTCAATGGAAAAACTAAGTTGTAAAGGTTCAGTTGATCGCTTCAGTGGAAGCATGAGCACTTCGGATAGGGATTTCTGAAAAGAAACACCAAATCCAAAGTCGTTCCCGCGATAGACGTTAAGTGCTATCTACAGTGTGGGTAAATGTTAAGTTTTCAAAACCTGTAATGCTCCTCAACAGTTGAGGTTAGGTTTTGGGAAACTTTTAATGGTTCCTAACACTTGTGAAGTGAGGTATAACAGGATACCTTGTAGGAGACCACCTATTTAAGTGCGAGGACGGGCCACCTCAAATGAACGCACTTAAGAATCCAAGAAGTTGTCCATGGCCAAAACGGACAAAGCATTACGAAGAAGAGAGTAAGGGAATTTGTTGTGTTGGTACCATTGACTTGGCTTACACTAAACACTGACGGTTCAAGACATCACGTTCACCGCGCAGTAAGTAAGTCCGATGGTATACAACCATGGAAGGTTCAAAGCTGAAGCTACCTCTCCTTATGCAACATCGGTCCGCTGAAATATTACTGGAAATGGAAAAGGCACCATGTGAGTGCGCCAAAATCTCTTTCAAGAGGGGATTGTTGGAAAATTGCCTTTGGCGGGAGTTGCGACCGACCAACTTTAACGGCTTAAACACTAGTGTTACGTATGTTGGAGAATCCGGTTCTTCACACATGCATGATCTACTAAGTACGTAGATAATCGTAGGGCAAGAATCGTCAAATTTCATTGAGAAATGAAAGAGATATTGGTCCACGAAGTGAGGTGTTTGAAGCATGAAAAATATGGTACTGTGTTCAATTCTCCCTCATCGGTAGAGGAAGAAAGAATTGTTGTGTATATAAGACTCAAAATTGGTTTGGGGTTTGGGCCTCCAAGGGGTATCCCATGTGTTTAAAGGAAGGAGGACCTAGATGTGCTTCGGTTCGAGGAAAGCCCACGCGCGCGCCGCCGCCCGTCCGGGTTCCGGGATATTATCTTTTTGGGCCAGAGAACTTTGCCAGCAATACAATTTGATCCCAGAAGTTTCATATGTACAGTTTGGACCAGAATTCTTTCATATGTACAGTTTAGTACATGCAGTTTCAAGATGTACAGTTTGGTCCCTGATGTTTTTAGAAAGTCAGAATTTGGGCAGTCAAAGCAGAAACGCCACAACACTCAATTCAGCCATTTATTTTGGCTGAATTACTCCTTTTATAATGGCCAATCCGTTGGTGTCTTTCACCATTTATTTTGGTGACATTACTACCTCCATAATGGCCATTACTTGGCCAGTAATGGCACTTATGGAGGCAGTTTTGCTGCTCCTCCATCACCTATATAAACACCCCTTGCACCATTGTTGAGGCACACTTATACACAAGCAAAAAAAGTTTCTTCCTACAACTTCCAAGCATCATTTCATTGCTCAATATTCTTCACAGTAAATCTTGAGTTTCCTTTGCTCAAGTGTTCCTTTGCTATTTTATCTTGGGAGACAAATTGTCCAGGACGTATAAAGGATACATACGGGGCAATATTGTCTTAAAGACAGAGTGCCACACTCGACTCAGAAAAAATAATTTCCAATTTTTCTTGTTCAACAATTGTAATTTTCAATTTTGTTGTTGAATTATATTTTCAGTTATTGTACGTTTGAGCAGTTGTAATTTTCGTTTCCTGCACCTTTGTAACCAACACTATATATATTGTATTAATGAGAAAGGCTCCCCAAGAGGATTTATACAATTCTACATGGTGTCAGAACCAAAATTTCCTCCCTATCCTAAACCTTAAACCCCCCTATTTTTTTCGGCACCGACTCCAGCGATATACAATCAGTATACGCTGATATACCTTTGATATACAACCTCTTATACCTCCCTATTTATCCACATGTTGTATACCAACGGTATACATTGTTACACCTCTCAAATTGGGCAGGTTGTCCAGACACGTGACGCTTCACCTTCGGCTATTGTGTATTCTTAGGGGATAATCTAGTTTTATGGTCTGCCAAGAGACAGGCCACACTATCCCGTTCGAGTGCAGAAACATAGTACAGAGGCGTTGCCAATGTTGTTGCTGAGATCTGTTGGCTCCGAAATCTACTTTTGGAGCTTCAGTGTCCTTTGCGTAAAGCGTTTATAATCCATTGTGATAACATATCTGCTCTTTCAACGAACCAAACCCACTGAGATGGATATACACTTTATTCGTGGGAAGGTTGCTATCGGACATGTCAAGGTATTGCATGTGCCCTCTTCATATCAGTATGCAGATATATTCACTAAAGGACTACCTAGACAAGTATTCCTCGACTTCAGATCCAGTCTAAGCGTCCGGCCTCCTCCCGCTCCGACTGAGGGGGTGTATTAGTGAATATTAGTAGAATATTCATCATATATTTTATAATTATTAGTATTATGTAATTATGGTAATTATAGGATTCATTTAGTATTAGAATTCCACATTGTACACATTATATATATTGTATTAATGAGAAAGGCTCTCCAATGGAGATTAATACAATTCTATAATGGATCTAATTTTTAATATATTATAGTAGTAAGTAACTCATTTTTCTTCATATCATTAAGTCACTATTATTATTATTCGCAATTAATGTAATTATTTTTTGTGTAACTTGATATTTTAAGATTTATTATACGTCTTGTGTATAAAATTAAATCATGTAATAAATTTACGCTAAGTGTTATACGAATAATATGAAAATTAAAAGCTAACTTTGTAATAGGTTTATTAGCACGTGTACATAGGCACATATTTACTATATTTTGTGTTGTATAATTATGGTAGAATTGAGATCCTTATTATAGAATGATTCAATATTGTACATATATATATATATATATATATATATATTTGTATTAATAAGAAAGGCTCCCCAAAGGAGATTAATACAATGTTACATGGTATCAGAAGCCTAAACTCTCTTCTATTCTCGGATTTCTCGGATTTTGTTCCGATCAGTGGAAGCTACATGTCCTGTCTTTGCAGACAATAACCGCCCCTCTCCCTGCTACCTGTCTTGTCGTTGCATACAATAGCCCCGACGTCCCCTCCCCCACACCAAATCACTCCACCCACCTCTTTGTCATCCCCTGACATCCCTCACCCACCGCCAGTCGCAGTCGCATCCACCCATCGGGTTCCCGATAAGGGCAGTCCGATCGGTTACCCAGCACACCAACAAAAAGACCATTGCCCCTCACCCAATGGAAACTCGTGCCCAACACTGGATTTTCAAACCCAAAATCTAGTTTAACTTATCCACACAAATAATTTCCCCAATTCCTAAAAACCCAAAACTAGCCAAACTTGACCTTAACTGAAATGCAGCCATGTGTGAGAAATTTAATGCTTTAATGAAACAACACATGTGAGATTTGGTTCTTAAACCGAAAGGGGTGAATCTGATCTGTTGCATATGACTTTTTCGCCACATACAGAGACATTGGTGATCTTGAGATATATAAGACAAGACTGGTGGCTAATGGCACCAATTAGCATGCGTGTATTGATTGTGGTGAGACTTTCAGTCCGGTTGTTAAACCGATCACGATTCACACAGTTATGAGTATTGTTATGGGTAAGCACTGACCGATTCATCAGTTTGATGTAAAAAATGCCTTTTTACATGGGGATTTAAAAGAAACCGTTTACATGCACCAACCGCCTGGTTTTGTCCATCATGCAGCCCCTCAGTATGTATTTTGTCTCCGCAATTCACTTTATGGCTTAAAACAACCCCTCGAGCGTGGTATGATTGTTTTGCACAATATATTTTGTAGATTGGGTTTGTATGCGGCAAATGTGATAATTCTCTATTTTTTCCCATAGAGGTAGTATCATTGCATATTTGTTATTGTATGTGGATGATATTGTGCTCACTGCCTCATCTGAGTTGTTGAAAAATGAGTTCATTGCACTGCTCAAAACAGAATTTGCTATGACTGATTTGGGGAAGTTGAACTATTTTTTGGGGATTTTAGTGACTAGATCTGCAGACATTATGTTTCTTTGTCAACGTAAGTATGCATAGGAAATTGTGTACATGGCTAAAATGGCAAATTGCAAGATCATGTCTACTCATGTTGACTCTAAATCAAAGCTCAGTGCTTTGGATGGTGATCCAGTATCAAATCCCACTCTCTACCGGAGTCTTGCAGGTGCCCTACAGTACCTGACTTTCACCACTGATATTGCTTATGTTGTTCAACATGTATGCTTATTCATGCATGCCCCCTTGAGAGCCTCATTTTACTGCCCTTAAACGTATCATTCGATACGTTAAGGACACACTTGATTATGGATTACATCTCTACCCTTCATCACCGACCATGTTGTTGTCATATATAGATGTTGATTGGGCAGGATGTCCGGACACACGACGATCCACCTCAGGCTATTGTGTGTTCTTGAGGGATAATCTCATCTCTTGGTCTGGCAAGAGACAAGCCATATTATCCTGTTCGAGTGCAGAAGCAGAGTACATAGGTGTTGCTAATCTTGTTGCTGAGATCTATTGGCTCCGAAACATTCTTTTAGAGCTTCAGGATCCGTTGCGTAAGGCGTCGTTGGTTTATTGTGATAACATATTAGCCATCTATCTCATAATTCGGTTCAGCATCAGCGAACCAAGCATATTGAGATGTACATCAATTTTGTTAGTGAGAAGGTTGCTCTCGGTCACATCAAAGTATTACACGTGCCTTCCTCTTATCAGTATGCATATATATTCACAAAAGGCCTTCCTAGACAACTATTCATTGACTTTAGATCCGGTCTTAGCGTCCGGCCTCCTCCCTCTAAGACTGAGGGGGTGTATTAGCACGTGTACATATGCACATATTTACCATATTTTGTGTTGTATAATTATGGTAGAATTGGAATCCTTATTATAGAAGGATTCAACATTGTACACCTATATATATATTTGTATTAATAAGAAAGGCTCCCCAAAGGAGATTAATACAATCTTACAAAGTTACTTAGTAGTTCTTTACAAATTTATTTTTACCTTATATCTTTTTTATAAGAAATCTTCATTATTATACATCAGTGATTTGAAAATAACACACTTATTTGTAAGTAGTTCTATGAGACCTTTTCTCGTAATTAGGAAAAGATCAACCCGCGAACTAAGCTCCCGCTATGCGCGGGTCCGGAGAAGGACCGGACCACAAGAGTCTATTTTTTCGTAATTAATAATCCATACTCTTTTATTTGATGAAAGGCATCCTAGTCTTTTGGATTGGATGATGCTCTTATTTCTTCCCCTTTCTCATCTGTAATTTAAATGCATGTACGGTTTACTTCAGGTGTGAACGTTGAAAGGAACATAAAAAGGTCAAAATAACAAAAAGTACTTTATGTTTCCATTGATTTGTTCTTATGATAAGATAGACGTGTATTTTGGCTGGTGACATTGCTCTAGATGGATTGAGAAGTTTATGCGGTTGGGTTTGCTGTGGCCTGTGGGCAAGTCCTTTTCAATTTGCCTGTAGCTTCTATAACTCTTGACGATAGCGTGTGAATGTAAACGATAGTTGATTTTTTCAGTTTTCTCATTTTTATATTTGTTTAATCAAACAAATAACTTATAGGAGTGAACCAAAATAGAAGCCCAAAATCCTGAATTCCATTAGCATGCGTACCAAAACAGAAGCCCAAAATCCTTAGACGGCGCAGCTTTTCTAGGTTAATTTTGGCCAAAGACAAAAACAGGACCAATTATAAATTTGTAACTACATGGGCTTTTACTAGTCGTTTGTTCTAGAAAAACAAAAAAAACGCCATAATTGGGGCAGATGATTTATAACAATGGGTTATTTGTTGACTTAGGTCCTCTAAAATAATGTGGGCTGAAGAAATGGCGAGGTCAACATCTAATTGATTGAGTGCCTTTCTCTCCACTCCATTTCGAGAATATAGAGTTATCAGCATTTTCCAGAAAGTGTGACACGCACATATGTAAAAAGTCAAAAGAAATTGGAGGAGCACTTTTTCAAAAGAAAAATTAAACGGGAAATTAAAGCAGTGGTTAACATCACTAATAATTCCATGTGATAGCATTTATTATTGATCTTAACGAATCCTTAGCTGAGTATTCACTCGTCGTGGATTGATACCACACCAAGGGGAGAAAAAACGACACGTCATGTGCCAACTGCCAAGCTGATGAAAATATCCAAAAAACTTTACCTCTTCACTTCTTTGAGTACACTTATTTTGCTAAGGATTGGTACAGGTACATGACAAGTTGCTTGTGACTTAAATAGGAGGTCCACAATAAACACCTTTTAAGCTTTGTTATTAGTGGGGGTCCTGTCCTTTAAATTCAGCATCATATTCTTGTTTGTTATGAAAGGGTAGGACTTAATAACTTATATTATATTTGTATTAGGAAATTCGTTATATATTTATATAGAAAAAGATTTACGTATTGTAGCAGATAGCTTATCTCATTTTCAAGGTTTCAAATTTCATATTTTAAGGAAGCTTACATATAAATATCCTTTTGATAACCCGATAGTGTAAAAAATTATTTCCATTGATTGTATATAACTTAAACTCATTTATAAATATTTTATTACGAACCTAGTAACTAAAATTATGAGTTCGACATCAAGTTAAAAACCTATAAAATTCAAATTTTAGTCCCGGCTTTGGTTATTCAGTCAAAAGTGTCTTCTATGTCCAACTTGCTATACGTTATTGCGTGTTTTTAGTCATGGTCTTCCTCATGCTTTGCATGCAATAAACCAATTCTCTGTGTGTGCCAAACGTGCATTTGTTGGAAATTTGCCTTTGGTGGGGAGGTGAGTCCATCCGTATTTAATGACTTAAACACTAGGGTTTCGTATGTTGGAGGCTTTGTCTCTTCACACGTGCATAATCTACTAAGTGAGTAGATGACCGTAGGGCCAAGAATCGTCAAATTTCATTGAGAAATGAAAGAGACATTGGTCCACGAAGTAAGGTGTTTAAGACATGAAAATATGGTGTGGGACAAATCTATCACATCGGTGGGAAAAGAAAGAATTGTTTTATTTATAAGTCTCAAAATTGGCTAAGGGTTTGGGATCTCAAGGGGTAACTGTTTGAAGGAGGGAGGACCTAGATGTGCAAGGCTAAGTCCACACACGCGCCGCCGCCGCCCGCCCGTCCGGTCTAGACTTGGGACTTGGGCTTCTTCTGATATTATCTCTTTGGACCCCAAATTACTTAATATTTACAGTTTGGTCCATGGAGTTTCTGGAAAGCTGAAATTGGGAACGACGGAAGACAGAAAGTTTCTGAGAACGTTAAAACTCCATTAATCTGCACCTTAACTACTCCATAACAGCTCCTTTATGTTGCACATTAAATCAACCATTACTTGGCTGTTGAGGAGTCCCTCCCCCTATGCTATATATTGGAGCTTTTTGGCTCAATTGCAGAGACACAAGATATATACAACACAGAGACAAACAGAAGAGAGCACAACTGAAATTCTGTCCACAAACAGTGAACAGAAAACTCAAAACTCTTCCTTTCTTTTCCGTTCTTCAGCAAGTCATTTCGTGTTTTGTTTTCTTCGTCAGAATCAACCTATTTGCTTTGTAGTGTTGATTAGTTGTTGTTTTATCTTGGGAGACTATTGCCCGTTAACGTAAAAGCATATATACGGGGCAATCTTGTCTTAAAGACAGAGATCCATCTCTCGACTCAGCCACAGTTGTAACAATCCAGATTTAGTGTTTCTTGATTTCAGATTATCAAGATTCAAGACTCAACAAGCTTGCGACAGTTCTGAATTGCCTATTTGTTTATCCTTTCGAACACTTGTAATATTTATTTACTTCCCATACTGCTTTACATATCCAACATCATTTTCTGCTACTTGCATCACTGTATACGTTAACAAGCTTATTAACAATGTTAATTTGTCACTTCAAAGTTCAAACCATTCGAGGATGATATTTGATCCTATGTAATGTAAAAAATTGCACACATGGAAGATTCTCTACTATTCCAAAGTTAAATGGCAATAGGCCCAAAAGGCTATTCTGTACTATCTAATTGCTTAGATTATTTTGGAGTCAACATGTAAGGGATTATTAATGTTTCAGAGGAAAAAATAAACGACAAAAGTGAAATCAGTAAAGACACACGAGATGAAAATTTCTCCGCATTCAAGGGTGTGGGGCGGCCATTGATGAAGCTGAAATAAAGAACAGTGGAGACCCGGATTGGATTCATTCAAAGGGATATAGCTAGGTGGTTTCTCCCATATGACTCAATCGAGGTAGATAGAATTACTCTGAAATACATGTTGGTACGATGATGTAAGTGTTAGTATTCTGTGTTCAAAACAGTAAATTAGAGTATATGAAATAAACTGGAAATTGATAAATGAGAAGAAATAGAAACGTCAATTAAATATCTAAGTCCACAAAATTCATTGTGTGTTCTTAAGAAATTAATCCCCTTAAAGTAACCCATGTGTTGGATTATTTTCTCCCATGATAGAATGAATATACCAGCGGTACCTTAAACGCCAATAATTTCATCGAACTTGAAGGCATTACTTGAGGTGTTGGATTATTTACTATACAAGCTTTTTACTATTCACTAACTTACTTACCAAAAAAATTCATGCACTTTTGGTGATCTTACATGTTGATTAGTACTCCACATTCACTGTTCGAAAGTGTCTCAACTGCCTTAAATTGTACTCCTAGTAAAACAACAAGGGTGGGAGGTGGAACATCGACAATGCCATTCATGGTTTAATCAAATCTTAATAGTAAACCTGGTCGTGGAGCTGCGACAAACACTAAATCCAATTATGGTTTAGACAAGATAAGTAATTTGGGTGCTATCCAATTGTTTACCCCAGTGATCAAAATAATACTTTTAAATTTTGATATCACAAGTAGTATCAACTTATTATTAAAATGAGTCTCGGACTGGTATAGCTTTAGGTTCACTTTCTATCGTAAATTTGTTTTGTACTATTATTTTTTATGTGGTGTTGATCTTTGTAACCCTCTAGGCAAATAATCAGTTTTGCTGAAATTTTCAAAATTTACTTATTTTAAAATTACTTTACAAAAAAAACTTTTAGAAGGTAGCAACTTATGTTTGACTTATCTTTTTGAAAAAAGTTTGGTAATATTAGAGCAATATTTATGTCTGGCCAAGGTCTCAAAAAGTACTTACGGGAAGTTATTTTTTTCAGCTTCTAAAAATAGTTTTGTAACTACTCAAAAAACACATATTCTTTCTTAAAAGTTTAGACAAATACTTCAATTCTCTAAAATAAGCATTTTTTGTTTCTCAAAAACTTAGCCAAACAAGCTAAAATTCTAATTGACAAAACACGAGATAGACACTGAGTATAAGAACGACTTTTAACATATTTGACCGCTCGATCAAAAATAGTTATATCTGCTAGCCAATATACAAAAATGTACATTAATTATGTATAAAATAACTACATTTTTTGTATACTATAAGTCTATAAATAATATACATTAACAATCTATTATTTTAATGAGTGACTATACAACGTAAAAATTCAATATAAGAAAGCAAACATAAGACCCTGGTAACGTACAAACTAATTACTTGACGTGACAAATATTTAGACTGTATTTACGAAATGTAACTATAATTTAAAAAATTACAAAACGTAACTACTATATTTACCAAACGTAGATGTTAGTGTTGATACAACTATTTTATATAATTTCAACTGATACGATATGCGCTGATGCATTTGATACTGCATGATATAGTTGAGCTTGATACCCATTTGATTCTCGCTTGATTTCGCGCTATACAACAATTGTAGCTACCTTTTATAAATACACAAATTATATTTACATTTCGTAAATACGCTCTAAATGGTAACTATTTATGAAATTTTATCTTTTAAAAAATATACGGGCCTACGATAGAAGCGAACAATTCACTAATGTGCTAAACTATTATTCCCTCTGTTCCAAAATATTTGTCATCCTTACTAAAAATATCCGTCTCAAAATATTTGTCATTTTATTTAATAAAGATAAAATTAAATAGTTTTTTCCATTTTACCCTTGCATTAATTAACAATATTTAAGAGGTTCGATCATGGATAGAATAAATATTTATTGATGAGAGATTACATGATGGAGTATGTTAAGAGGGTAAAATAATCAAAATACCATTATTATAATTTTTTTTTATGGAGCATGTAAATAAAAAATGCAATACGGAGAGAGTATAGAATATGGTATCACATTCAGTCGAGGTGCCACCTTGGGCAATGCTGGGTTCGAATAATATCCAACTAGATTTTCGGAAGGAAGCATCCTGGTTCGAGTTGTAACCGTGTTTAGGCCGAGAGATCCAACGAAAGTTGAACCCAACATTACTATTTCTAGTCACAAATACCGAGTGCCCATTCAAGTTCCCTTCTCTCTATACACTTCTATTCTATCCTACCAAAGCGACTAGTAACGCGTCATAATATATATTTTATTACATTAATAATGTGGGGGCCATCCATTTGTAGTCTTTTCATTTTCTTTTTTCACCATGTGTACCAAATTATATTTGTATTTGCGCCGCATAAGACTATTCGAGCAACCGCTCGTTCGAATTCGAAATCTCTAATTAAAAAATAGCAGCTTCATCAACTCTAATAAACATTTTATTATTACTAGTACTAACAAATAAACACGGCCTTCTCAGAAAATTACAAGAACATAAAATAATGATTGACCCACGTTCAATTTGCCCACTTTCTCCGAGTCATAGTCCAGTGGCAAAGCCTGGGCGCTATAAGGCGCTCTGGCATGAGACAGTGTGGGTTCGATTCCCCGCAAGCACGAAGAAACTCTGCATGTTGGGGAATTTGACCTTGTCTCATTGATCAGTTGTACGCTCCTAGAAAAACTGATCACCGGAGCATATCCTGCGATTTAACTGGTAATAGTATTGAAGGACCAGTACTATTACCTCCAGAATGTCCGGATAATACCAGTGAAGTAGTAAGGCGCAAACCTGAAATCTGGATTATAAAAAAAAAAAAAAAACACGGCCTTCTCAGAAAATTACAAGAACATAAAATAATGATTGACCCACGCTCAATTTGCCCACTTTCTCCCAATTGGCCCCTCCTTAGAAAAAATTCTATATAAATCACTATATTTCTCATTGTCTATTAAAAGGAGTGGACACACAGATTTTTAGCATAGCTTCCCATATTATTATCCACACAACAAACACCATACAAATTATATGAAAATTACTAAATATCTGTCTCTTCCTCTTTGTATTTTTAGCTTGTTTGATGATCTAATCTCTCAAATACCTGCTCTTTCCCTGTTTTATAGACTATATACACATTAATTCCAATTGGGTTTCTTTTTTCTCTCTCAATAACGGCCCTAATATATTGGTATATCTTCCATCCCCTTCTTGTTTTTTGTGGAGTTCTTTCGATATGGCAATGACAAAGACCTTATCTATGATCTCAAGAACCGGAAGAGATTTACAGAGATACAATGATGGATGTCGTCAAGTTGTTGGGTGGGTATTCTTTTTGGATTGTTCTTATGATTTTGTCTCTTAAATTCTTAATCCTTCATTTTTTTGGTTGGATTTCAAGAAAGTTGAAATCTTTTTACGTGGGGTTGTGTTTAGTTTTGAAATCAATTTCTGTGTATGTTGGATTTTTTTTTAATCAAGAAAGTGATCTGATTTTTATGTCAATTTTTACCAATTTTGCAGATGCATACCGTACAGATATAGGAAAACCAGCCAATCATCTACAGTTCAAGGGACCCAAATTGATGATTTGGAATTTCTATTGATCAGCTCACAGAAGAGTTCAAGATGGATGTTCCCTAAGGTACATATTTTAACCCAATTTGTCTGTTCTTTTTGGCTCCCTATTTGGAGTATAATAAATGATATGCTTAATCATTCTTGGATTTGACATTCTATTTTGCAATGAAATTACAGGGTGGTTGGGAAACTGATGAGGCATTAGAAGATGCAGCTTTAAGAGAGACCTTTGAGGAATCTGGTGTAATTGGTGATGTTGAGGTTCAAGAATTTTTAGGTACTTGGAGCTTCAAGAGCAAAAGCCAAGGCACATTTCATGAGGGACACATGTTTCCTTTGCTTGTCACAGAAGAACTAGATGATTGGCCTGAAAAAACTGTCCGAAAACGCCTATGGGTAAGTTTCAAATATGCTTATCTGAGCTACTATGATCTCGAATCACTTTAATTCGCATAGTTTTTTAATTGGCAGTGTATCCTGATGTTATATTTGATTCAATCTTGCAGTTGAAATTTAGTGAAGCAAGGGAAGTATGTTTTCATTCCTGGATGAAGGAAGCATTAGATATCTTTGCTTCTAAGCTCACAAAGAGAAATAAAGAAGAAGAGCCTCAGACATGCCCTTTTGATGAATTGTCAATGTTTTATGAAGAACCAAGAATCAACATTGAAGCTAATGATCCTTTGACCTGTGAGGAGGAGCTGAGAATTAGCCTTGTAGCTAAGCATTCTTTAGGTAAGCTAATGTTCAATGAAGATTCGAGATCAAAGCCGTTGTTGTTTAGTAATGTAGGCAACTCAATGTTCAGTGAAGAAGGAAAAATGAGCACCAAAGCCCAGAAGATGTTCAATGAAGAAGTGGGAAATAGCCATGTAGCTCCCATGTTTGGTGAAGGTAAAAGAATAAGCATTGCCGCTTTCAGCTAGCAAACAAATGAAGGAGAAACTGAAACCTGAATACTTCTAAGAACCGAGGATGATTAACCAGGACGCTTATCTAGAAGAATTCTTGACGAGGTGGGAGCCAAGAATCAGCTTAATGTAAAGGAGAAAGACCGAACCTTGGAACGCTGTCACCCCGAGTTTTGATGACTAAAAAAGTGCATAAAATTGGCATTATTGCCCACAATCTACAAAGAAAGGAGAATCATCTAGGGATGCAGTTACAGGCAGCAGTATTATATATGGACCAGAGATAAGAATCCTTCAATCCCTGCCTGATAGAATTCTCATATTGTCAACCAGATAAGAAGATTGAATTAGCAACTAATCCAGTTTCCCAAACTGCAGATATATGTTATGTTTGATAGAGAGATTTAGAGGTTAATTGCAAAAGTTTCTAACTTCATTCTTCAATTCATTCATTCTTTGTTAGCTTTTGTGATTACTTAGTCGAAAGAATGTACATGATCGTTTAATTCTAGGTAAAGAACACCAAAATTGAACCCAAAAAAATTGTCTCTTCCGTTTGGAACTATAAATTCTTTTCTAGTTTGTTGGCGTAAACCTGTTCATTCAATCATTGAACTATATAATAGTGGATATAAACTTCTTCACTTGTCTGAGCTGTGGACAAATTTATTACTGTTGGCATGGATCGGTGAAGAACTTGATTTTTCAGGCTCTTCTACCAACCATATATTAGTTTTATTTTAAACTCTAGAAAGCGACTGGTTCAACATATTATTGCCGACATGATAGAAAATAACGAAGCCGATTGCAGTTGACTGTATGATAACATATAAGGTAGTTGCCTTGAAAGAGAGCAACATGTTGCATGGTTTAGAATTATTTGTTGGAAGCATCCATAGGTCGTGGAGTGTTGGAGAATCATATGATTTCTTTAATGATGTTACGACATGTTTGTTGGGAGTTCACGAGGAAGACATACCCATCATGCACCAAAAATCTCTTAAAAAACTAGTAACTCAAGATATGGTTGATGAAGTACTAATAGAAAAAGAGAAATAGCGGTTCCCTCCTTTCACTTCAACTGCCTCTCACCTGAAATGTAATAGTAGTGATTTTGTTAACATCTGAGTAGTTTATCTTACCCGATCTTGAACGTATGTTTGCCGGGTGCAAAGCCAGATCTAGATTTAAGGAGTTTGGAATGAGTATACATTTTAATTTTTTTTCATATGTATACATAGTTTGAAGCGAAAGTAATGGATTCAGTTGAACACATAAAATTCACCTTATATTCCCCTTTGTAAAAGGGGGCCACCATTTACACGCCGGCGAAACAACCCTTGTTTGGCTTGGTCATATGCACCATGCTTGTCACCACCCTCACTATAGAAGAAGATGATCTACAACAGGTCAATGTCCATTTATCAATTCATCTCATTTTGATCAGTTTAAATTCAGTTCAATCCGCCCATTTGACACTCCTAATCTACGCTTCATTAAGACAAGTTGCAAGAGCTTAGTAATAAGAATTGGTGAAGTTTTAGATCAGTTTATTCTGTAGTTTTGCGGTGTGATTGTGACGAACTTTTCTTATTTATTCGACCGAAGTCATATCCTTTACCTTGTTGATGAAAAAAAAATCCTTTACCTCGTTGACTACTAGTGTTTTTGTCAATTCACACACTTAGACAAAGAGATTTAAATTTCATAGCCCTTTTCAAATGTTATTTTATTTTACTTTCACAAGAGATCAATACTCTAACAAAAGTAGAAACGTCATAACGTTTAGGGGCCGTTTAGTTACAAAGAATTGGGAGTTATCCAATGTAAAATTTCGGATTAAATTTGTCCAGTGTTTGATTATGAGTATTAGCTAAAACCATAATAAATTCATATCAAAATCTTGGGAGGTGGGATTATAATTGTGACAACTTTATTTGAACCAAACGACCCCTTAGAGAAAATGAGATCTCTTGGCCTCTTACAATTTGAATAGAAGAAAATGACCTTTTCAGATCTCTTACATGAAAAAATGAAGATTTTTTGTAAAAGGATCGTAAAACTAAAAAAAGTTTGTAAAAGGTCAAAAAATTATTTCTCCCGACCTCTGAGTGGGTATATTTTGGTAATTAAAGTGGCTCATATTAGTGCAAAAGCTAAGGTCCATTTTCGCACTTCAAATTCAAAAACTCAGAAAGAAGTGGCAAAATCGCCATTGAAACCCCAACACACCATAATGGGAAAGTGTAAAGTGAAAATTGACTATGAAGAAATGTTGCAACAACAAAAACAACATACCTAGTGAAATCCCACAACGTGGGATCTGAGAATGTAGAGTGTACGCAGACCTTATCTCTACATTGGTAGGTAGAGCGACTGTTTTCAGGAGAACCTCGGCTCAAGACAAAAGCATAATCACAAGTAAAACAAAGCAAAACAAAGCAAGAGAAGCGGTTAGACCCAGACAAGAAATTAAAACAGTATGAACATGCTGATAACAAAATCGAATACGCCATGATAGCGCATTCTAACAAAAGTAAGCCGTAGCTAACGCAGCTAAATAAGATAAACAAAGTACATTAAAGAACACATAGCATCAGAAATCAAACTACATGGGACTATAAAGCAATATTGCGCCTATAAGTGTGATAGGCAAATCGGGCCTACAGTAATAACACTAAAACTATCATTTTGTAAGCGTAAGTAGGACTAAGCTCGACTACCTACTACCCTAATCTGTGTCCTCCACAACCTCCTATCCAAGGTCATGTCCTCAGTAAGTTGCACCTGCACCATATACCGTCTAATCACCTCTCCCCAATACTTCTTCGGCCTACCTCTACCCCCCATGAACGCGTCCATAGCCAATCTCTCACACCTCCACACTAAGGCATCTGTGTCTCTCCTCTGCACATGCCAGAACCATCTCAACCTCGCTTCACGCATCTTATCCTCCACCGAGGTCACTCCCACTTTGTCCCGGATATTATCATTTCTAATCCTATCCTTGTATACCCACACATCCATCTCACCATCCTCATCTCCGCAACTTTCATCTTTTGTATGTGCAAAGTCTTGACTTGCACCTCACGTGATCCAAGTCACGGGCCCTCCTCTCCCTTGCCTTGGCTAGTCTGTACAACTTCTTATCCCGCCTTGCTCCTCTAATTCCATAACAAGCGTTCAAGAGCCACCATTTTCGCTGCCGTAACCGCTAGCTTTGACTCCTTCCTCGCCATCTTATACAGTTCCATATTCATCCACTTCTCCACGTCATCCTTGCTTTCAACCAATTTCGCATACGCCACTTTGTTCGCTTTCACTTTCTCTTGAACTTTACCATTCCACCACCAGTCCCCTCGATGCCCATCACGGTTATTCCGCGAGACCCCTAGTACTTCTCTAGCTACCTCCCGAATATAACTGGCCGTCTTGTCCCACTATGAAGAACTGCGGAAAGCTCAAATCTTAGAAAACCAGGTACTCTTTTCATTCCAATTTCACCGTCTCTTTTCTGTCAATGTTAACTGCCACAGCTGATTTTTTAGTATACAGGTCCGATTGGCCAGTCATGGAATTCAAAAAAGCGTCGCAGATTTCCGAACAATCACTTCTAAACTACAATCCGAGAAGAAAAAGCATAACAAAATAGACTACTCCTCCGCCACTTTGCGCCGTTCCAATCGATTCAAGGTAAATAAATCGAAGGATAACAAGGTTGATGTAAAGAAGATTAAGGTTGCGGAGAGTACTGAGAAAGCGAATAAACCAAAGAGGCCTTTGTGTGCTTACTTCATTTTCATGGAGGAGTACAAAGAGAAGCATCCAAACAACAAATCTGTTGCTGTTGTGGGTAAAGCTGCTGGAGAGAAGTGGAAGTCGTTTTTTGATGAAGAGAAAGCTCCTTACCAAGCTAAGGCAGAGGAAATGAAGGCTGAATACCTAAAGAACGTGCGGGATTATAAAAATAAACAACAGGCTGGTGTTGTTGAAGAGGAGGAAGATGATGATAAGTCAAGGTCCTGTTGGAAATTTGCCTTTGGCGGGAGTTACGACCGACCAACTTTAACGGCTTAAACACTAGTGTAACGTATGTTGGAGAATCCGGTTCTTCACACATGCATGATCTACTAAGTACGTAGATAACCGTAGGGCCAAGAATCATCAAATTTCATTGAGAAATGAAAGAGATATTGGTTCACGAAGTAAGGTGTTTGAAGCATGGAAAGTGTGGTATTGTGTGTAATTCTCCCTCATCGGTAGAGGAAGAAAGAAGTGTTGTGTATATAAGATTCGAAATTGGTTTGGGGTTTGGGACCCCAAGGGGTATCCCATGTGTTTAAAGGAGGGAGGACCTAGATGTGCTTCGGTTCGAGGAAAGACCACACGCGCGCCGCCGCCGCCCGTCCGGTCCGGTTCCGAGTTCCGGGTTCACGGGTCACGGGCTGTGGGCTGTGGGCTGTGGGTCTTCTGATATTATCTTTTTGGGCCAGAAGTACAGTTTGATCCCAGAAGTTTCCAGATGTACAGTTCGGACCAGAATTCTTTCGGATGTACGGTTTGGTCCCCGAAGTTTCAAGATGTGCGGTTTGGTCCCTCAAGTTTCCAGAATCCGGACATGTCAAAGCGAGTTGCCAAGCACTCAATTCAGCCATTTATTTTGGCTGAATTACTCCTCCTATAATGGCCAAATCCGTTGGTCTTTCACCATTTATGTTGGTGGCTTTACTACCTCCATAATGGCCATTATTTGGCTATTATGGAGGCGAGCTTTTTCAGCCCCTCCCTCACCTATATAAACACCCCCTTACACCATTGTTGAGCAAAAAGAATGACAAAAGAGAACACCAAAAAAAACAGTGCACGAAAATACACAACCGAAAATAGTTTTCTTCCTACAACTTCCGAGCATCATTTCGTTACTCAATATTCTTCACGGTAGCTCTTGAGTTTCCTTTGCTCAAGGGTTCCATTGCTGTTTTATCTTGGGAGACAAATTGTCCAGGACGTATAAAGGATACATACGGGGCAATATTGTCTTAAGGACAGAGTGCCACACTCGACTCAGCAAAAACAGTTTCTATTTTTCCGTCTTCTACAAAACTGGAATTTTCAGTTTTTCTTCTGTAACAATTGTAATTTTCAGATTTCATGTTGAATTATTGAAATCTTTGTTTATCCTTTCGAATACTTGTAATAGTTAAATACTTCCCGTACTGCTTTATAAAGTACCATAGAGCAAAAACTCCCAACAGGTCCGAGGTTAACTATAATGATGAAGAGGATGAAGGTGATGATTGAAGTAATGTTAATAGTGGATGATGTGAAGAAAATGGATGTAGAATGTCAAGAAGTAGTTGCTATTTTAGTATTCGTAGTATTTTGTTTTCATGGTTTATTTGGGAAAGACAAAGACAATCGATGGAGCTGTCTTAAGAGCTCTAGTTGTTCATGTACTAATCTATTTTGTTGGTACTTAATGATTATTCAACTAGGACTTGTACCCCAACGAATTAACATTGTGCCATTATCCTTTAGTATGATAATGGTCTGAAATGAGCTTAAATGAAAAAGTGAAGATTAATACAGCTAATTTCGACTTGTTTGAGATTGAGACGTAGTTATTGTTGTTGCAGGTGTTGTATTGGGACTTTCTAAAGAAGATATGTTAAGAAAAGACCACTAGTGCACCTATGTTGAGAGTGAAACTTTGCTTAATGCCTATCCTTATACTGGAAGCTTTGTCTCGGCGTTGCAGCAACAGGGAGTACAGGGCAGCTATACATGACCTAAGTGGTTGATAAAACAGCGTCCCCTCATTTCACTTCATCTGCCATAATAAAACCTGAAATGCAATGATTTTGCTAATACCAGAGTAATTTATCTAGTCCAATGAACATATAACAGTTGGTGCTGTACCTAATTCTAACACAATGTTATATGAAAAAACAAGAATCAGCATTTAAGAATTAAGCTAATGGTTTGACTTGTGAAGAGCTGAGAATTAGCCTTGTAGCTAAGCCTTTTCTAGTTAAGCTAATGTTCAATGAAGAATCGAGAAAAAAGCTGTCAATCAATGAAATTAGTAATGTAGCCAACTCAATGTTCAGTGAAGAATCAACGATGAGCTCCAAGCCCAAAGTATGTTCAGTGATGAACTGATAAATAGCCATGTAGCTTCAGTCTTTGTTGAAGGTAAAAGAATAAGCATTGCTGCTTTCAGGAGAAACCTCAAGACTTCTCAAAACCGAGGATGAGGAACCAGGGATGCCTATCCAGTCGAATAATCGATGAGGTGGCAGCCAAGAATCAGCATAATATGAAGGAGAAAGGAAGAACCTTGGAACGCTCGATAGAAATTTGCTTTGTAGAACACAATCACATGCCATAAACACGAACTCTTGTATCAAAAGTTATAAAGCTCATCTAGTAGATAAATACACAACAGGACCTCTTGTAATGTTTACTTAAAGAAGTGCAGAAATTGGCATTGTTGCCCACAATCTGCAAAGAAAGGAGAATCATTTATGGATGCAGTTACAGGCATCAGTGATTTTGTGGGTTAACTCCTCAAGCATGAGTAATATCATTGTAATAACAAACAAATATGACTTTACTAGGTAAGTTTCATAACTTGAATATCATACTCTTCAAAAATATATTATTGCCGACACGAGTAGAAATTAATGAAATCTGATTGCAGTTGACTGTATTGTGAATTTGCAGGGTTGCAACTTGCAAGCAAATATGTAGAGTAGATTCGAATTAATGATCCATCAATAAATAAATGTAGGTAAAAATGGTGTATCTGAAAGGTTAAACAAGAAGAAAGGATGAGTCGAGAGATGTCTCTCTGTCTTTAAGACAAAATTACCCCGTATATATGCTTTTACGGTAATGGACAATAGTCTCCCAAGATAAAACAACAACAACCAACAATACAAAGCAAGTAAGGTTGATTCTGGCGAAGAAAAAGAATATAAAACAGACTGCTGAAGAGAGGAAAGGATTTATGTATTTTCGTATGTTTGAACTGAACATTAATGTTCAATTTATAGGTGAAGAAGAAGGCGTTTCTAACTGTTGAAGTCAGACTAGTTCCGGATAATCAGAAACTCCCGCGTCTTGTTGATTTTGAGCATTTTGTTTATAACTTCGTTTGCACGAAATTAACTCTTTTTCCTTTCGAGGAAAGATATGTTCAAAGAATTGAACATTCCTTGATTCCATGATCGTACCCTCGTGGATATCAGGTATCTCCAACTTATACACTAAGAAGCGATAAGCACTACTGTTATTTGCATATCCGATGAATATGCAATCTACAGTCTTAGGTCCAATTTAGACCTGTTTTGATTTAGGTACTTCGACCTTTGCCAAACAGCCCCACACTTTCAAATATTTGTAAGTGGGTTTCTTTCATTTCCATGATTCATATGGAGTTTTATCCTTACGCTTATGCGGAACTCTATTGAGAATTGTATTAGCGGTAAGAATCGCTTCTCCCCACATGTTTTGAGCTAAAATAGAATTGATAAGTAAAACATTCATCATTTTCTTTAACGTACGGTTTTTGCGTTCGGCAATACCGTTAGACTGAGGCGATTAAGGAGCGGTCGTTTGATGAACAATGCCGAATTGAGCACAATATTCTTCAAACGGTGCTACGTATTCTCCCTCTCTATCACTACGAATTGCCTTAATCCGTAGGTTTAGTTGATTTTCAACTTCTGCTTTGTAACGTTTAAATGCTTCAAACGCTTCATATTTACCTTTCAACAAGTAAACATAACACTACCTTGTACTATCATCAATGAAAGTCACAAAGTAATTGCCTTCCCCACTAGTTTGCATAAACTTTAAATCACATATGTCGGTGTGAATAAGTTCTAGAGGAGCAGTGTTTCTTTCGATTGAATGGAAAGATGATTTGGTTAATTTTGCCTCTACACACACCTCACATTTATGTCGTAGGAAGGCAACAATTCCAACTTTACTAACTTTTGAATGAATTTGTAGTTAACGTGTCCTAATCTATGATGTCATAAATTAGAGGACTCAAGCAAGTTGGTAGAATGCTTTATTTCATTAGATGAATGGATTACAAACATATCATTCATTTTGAAGAGGTTGTCACATGCGAAGCCCCTTCCTACAAATATAACATTCTTAGTTATCACATATTTGTTGGACTAAAAAACTAGTCTAAAGACAACCTTGACCAACAGTGGCCTTGAAACCAAGTTCTTGTGGATGTCAGGGACGTGCATCACTTCCTTCAGAGTAAGCTCTTTGCCTGAAGTCATTTTGAGGACAATCTTTCCAACCCCTTGCACTCCAGAGGTAGCGTCATTGTCCATGAACAACTTTTTACCCGAGATTGGGGCGTAAGAAGAGAATGCACTCTTGTCAGAGCAGATGTGACGGGTTGCACCCATGTTTATCCACCATTGCCTTGGATTCTCCACCAGATTCGCCTCCAGCACTACAGCCGATAAATCCACAATCATGTTGTCAAGGTTCGAAGGATCATCCTTGTCTTGCACAACGTTAGCCTTGGTCTTGCCTTTGTTCTTGGCTTTTTATTCTGCTCTTGCTTCAGTTTGCGACACTCTTTGATCATATGGCCAGACTTTCCACAGTGATGACAGTTTCCTTTGAACTTCTCTATTGGCTTTTGCCGTCCCTGGAACTTGCGCTTTTTGTTAGCGTTCCCTTCTAATCAACCAGATTTGTTTTTGCCTCCATTGGCTGTTTTCCCTTAGATATAGCCCTTTTATTGTCCTCATGTATTTGCAGTTTGGTGATAAGGTCTTCAAACCCCATTTTTTGTCTTTAATTTGAGATAACTCATGAACTCGTTCCATGAGAGAGACAATTTCTCAATCAAAGACGCAACCAGAAACTGCTCATTTGGCTTCATTCCTTCCAAGTCCAGATGATGAAGAATCATTTGAAACTCCTAGATTTGGGACATCACTGATTTACCATCCATCATTTGAAATTTCAGAAACTTTACAACGATGAATTTCTTAGTAACTGCATCCTGTGCGATGTACTTTTTCTCGAGTTTTTTCCACAACTCCTTTGCCGTCTTCACGGTGCAATACACAATATAGAGTGTATCCGACAGACCGTTCAGAATGCAGTTTTTGCACATGAAATCACTATGATTCCAGGCATCTAGTGTTAACTTCAGGGCATTTGTGTTAGAGTGAGTGTCTATTGCATCCCCACCAGAAGGAGGATCTTTTGTCAGAAAGCGTGACAGGTTCAACGTAGTAAGATAGAACAACAACCTTTGTTGCCATCTCTTGAAATTGGTACCTAGAAACTTTTCTGGGCGTTCGCTTTGGAAACTGGCAGGAGCAAGGACAACAACATTCTCTTGAGTAGCAGCAGCAGAACCAGAAGCAATGTTTGAAACAGACATCTTTCGAACACTTAGAAAATTTTGTCTTAAATTGTAGGTAAAAATGGTGTATCTGAAAGGTTAAACAAGAAGAACGGCTGAGTCGAGAGATGTCTCTATGTCTTTAAGACAAAATTACCCTGTATATATGCTTTTACGGTAATGGATAATAGTCTCCCAAGATAAAAAAGCAACAACCAACAATACAAAGCAAGTAAGGTTGATTCTGGCGAAGTAAAAGAATATAGAACAGACTGCTGAAGAGATGAGAGAATTTCTGTATTTTCGTATGTTTGAGTTGAACAATAATGTTCAATTTATAGGTGAAGAAGAAGGCATTTCTGACTATTGAAGTCAGATTAGTTGCAACGTTTCAAAATCGTTGCAACGTTTGGTTATCTCTGAAACTTTCAGGACCAAAATGTAAATAAGAAATATTTCAGGGACCAAAAAGAAAATTTCGAAAGACAGCCCGAGACCCGAGCTCGGACCGGACGGGCGGCGGCGGCGGCGAGCGTGTGGAGCTTAGCTCCGAACCCAAGCTCACATAGGTCCTCCCTCTTCTTATCCCAAACCCTTACTCAAAAATAGAGTTTATATAGTGGTAAATCCTTCCATCTTCTACATATGTGTGACATTTGTTATTTTGGCCAAAACAATTCATCTATTCATGTCTCAAATACCTTACTTTGTGTACAAATATCTCTTTCATTCCTTTACGAAATTTGACGATACTTGATACTAATATCATGTACTCATTTAGTAGATTAGGCATGTGCGAAGAAACGATGTTTCCGACATGCGGGGCCCACGTGTTTAAATCACTAAAGACGAAAAAAACTCAATCCCACATAGTTAAATTTTCAACAATAAATGTAATCTTATTACATTAATATATTTTAATACTCAAATACTCAAAATGACTTGGAGATTAGTTTATAGATGACCCAAGATTTAATGGATTCACAACTTATTAAATCAGATCTTTTCCTTGATTATTTTACTCTCTTTTGATCTTTTCTTGTCGTTTTTCCTTTAAAAATTTAAGTTTCAAACACATTATTGTATTTTCCAATCTTGTTTTTTCCCTTTATAGTTGTAAGTCACCAGCCTCGATCATACAATTATTTAAATTCCATCCAATATTCTATAGTTTTGCAGTGTCACGGTGACTAGCTTTTCTTATGAATCCAATTCAAGACTTGTTTTTATCTTGATTTCTCATGTTTTTGTGAATTAACATATATGGACATGTGACATGTCAGAAGCAAGTAGACATATTCTAACCAAAAAAAAATCGAATTCTTTTATTTCTTATACTTCATTTGCCCCACCTTAAAAAACAGTTGTACTTTATAAAGAAGTAGGAATATAAAATGTTTTTTTTTTCAATTATCATTTTTGTACGTAATTTAGCTGGGGTCATATTTGTCTAACATCAACGGTCCTCTTTCTCATTTTAAATGGCCAAACAAGCTACTCCTTACTTGGCTTATATTTTTGTCTAAAAAACTAACGTCCATGTTTTGGCATTTCAAATTCATAACTCAGCCTTTCCCCAGGGTATAAGAAGAAAGACGAGGGAAAATCACCATTGAAACTCTAATGGGAACGCTAGGAATGAAGTCTGACTATGAAGAACTGCGAAAAGCTCGAATCTTGGAAAACCAGGTGATTTTCTGTCAATGTTAATTGCAAATAGCTGATTTTCATGGGTACAAATACATTGCCAGTCTTGGAAGTCAAAAAACCATGGCAGAGCTTCGAACTAAACCACAATCAGAGAAGATATATTGTAACAGAGTGAATCCCTTCTATGGTAAGTGGTCATGTAAGAATGCATTTTTGACATCCAACTGATGAATGGATCAGGATTTTGACAGTGCTAGGCTAAGAACAATCCTGATAGTTGCTGGCTTAACCACCAGACTGAATATTTCACCACAATCCACGCCAATCTGCCGAGACCTGCCATCACCAACAAGACGAGCTTTGTATCTCGCAAAGGAACCATCAGAATTCTTTTTATGACAAAAGACCCACATAGACCGAATTATGTTTGCATTAGATGGACGTGACACTAATTCCCACATCTTATTTTCAACAAGAGCATCAAATTTGTCTAACATGGCAACTTTCCAATTCGGGATTGATAAGGCTGCTTTGGGATTTTTTGGAAGTGGTGACAGTTGGACTGAAGCTGTTAGGTTAAAATGACGCTTTGGGCGAAAAATTGCGTGCATTGTACGGGTTTCAATGGTCCGGGGTTGGGGAGTTGGGTTGTCGGGTATGCTAGTGGGCTGAGTAGCTGACCGAGTTTGGGCCAAAACAGTGGGCTAGAGTGTCTCGGGAAGGGGGACAGAAGCCTCTATTTTGTGGTTGGGCTGGAACGTTAGGCAATGGTGTTTGGGTTGGTCCCACACTATTTTGTGTGTTTAAATGGTGATTCAAAATCGGATATATTCCGTCGTCCAAAAAATCATATGAAGGTGAGGATGTCACGTGAGATTTAGCACACGGGAATGTAGACTCATAAAAAATAACGGGACGAGAAATAATGATTTTCTCATTTGTCATATCATAACATTTAATATCCCCTGTGATTTTGTGAGTATCCCAAAAAATACACAAGGAGTGGAACGAGCCTGAAGTTTGTTAATAGTTGTGGATGGAAACAAAGGATAACACAAACACTCAAAAACCCTCAAATGTGTAAAAGATGGGAGGCGGTGGTACAACATTTGTGTAGGTGACACATTGGAGAGCAGTTTACTAGGAAGAATATTTATAAAATATGTGGCCATTTGAAGTGCATGGTGCCAAAAATTTGGTGGTGTGGACGAATGCACAAGAAAAGTGCGAACCATATTGTTAATTATTCAAATTTTTCTTTCGGCTTTCCCATTTTGTGGTGATGTATGTGGATATGAAAGACGCAAAGACATCCCATTTTGGTGACAAAAATTATTAAATTGGGCATTTATGAATTTCCCCATTGTCACATTGAAAACATTTAATGGATTTGTCAAATTAAGTTTTGATAAAAACACTAAATTATTTAAAAATGGTGTAGGTTTGTGATTTATTTTCTAAGGGAAATGTTCACAAAAAATTCGAATAATCATCTAAAATGAGCATATAGTATTTATGATCTGCAGAACTCAAAACTGGTGATGTCCACAAATCACAATGCAAAAGATCAAATGACATAAGGGTATGTGAAGTAGATGATGCAAAAGGAAGCTTAACATGTTTTCCAAACACACAAGTTTGGCAAACAGAAGAGTCCAAAAGTTTGTTACAAGAAAATAATTTATTCTTCCTAAGATTATTGAAAACTGGTGTCCCAACCGATTGTGTCATATAATAGGAGAAATAGTTGCAAAGGTTGATGGTTTGGTCATGCAATTGTTGGAAACAGTGGTGATGAGATACAAGTCCCCCGTGCTATTACATCTTATTAGTGGCATCCCCGTCTGAAAATCCTTCATAGAAAAGCCAAACGGATCAAAATTCACAGAAATATTGTTGTCAATCGTAAAACGTCGAATATATATCAAGTTTTTAATAAATTTTGGTGCATGTAAGACGTTTTTCAAATATAATGGTGGATGTGGAGGGGGTAGTTTTACCTGACCAATACCACGAATTGGAATTTTATGTCCACTGCCGACAACAATTTTTTTATTATTGCTCATATTAAAATAAGACGAGAGATTACCTTGAGATGCCGTCATGTGAGATGTTGCCCCTGTGTCCATATACCACGACTCATCTGGAACATTCAGATTCATGTTGTTCATGGCTTGTTCAATATCAGTGGGAGCATAGCCTACAAAAAATGGTGCTTAGGCTGCAAATGGATGTTGTGGATGAGAACCTAGAATTGCGGGTTGTCGGTTTGAAGATGAGGACCTGGCCCACGACGAAGTTGGTTATAGGCATGGCGGGGCAACCCACTGTGGGGCCAGGCCTATGGTGGGTACTGCCCCACTGGTTTTCGACTTGCTGGTTGGGCCGCCACTGCCCGGACTGGTTGATGCCGCCGGCTGGTTGGCCGCCTCCCCTACCTCATCCCTTTGCACCATTATTTTTTCCTCTATTATTCTTACGGTTTGAACCCCATTTTTTATCATTATTGTTGCGATTTCCATTTCCATCCGAACCAGAATTTTGTGGCTGAAAATCCGCGGAAAATGAATTGGTGGAGATGAGAGTAGTTCCGGCGGTGGCTGCTCCAGAGGATGCCTGTTTTGCTTTTCGTGTTTCCTCGAGAATCAACCTCCAACGGGCCTCGTAGAAAGGAGGCAATGGATTTCTCTGTTGAGTGAATGTAGCAACTCCATCATACTGTTCATTCAACCCTGCAATCAACTTTAAGAACCAACCGTTGATTTGTTACCGGCGAAACAACGTTTGATAGTTGGTCTGCGAGCACCTTCAATTCTTGACAATAGACGGAAACGTTGGAGAAATCATCCAATTTAACATTAGTAAATTGGTGTTCAAGATATACAACCCTAGAAAGTTTGTTATCTTGAAATATGCTTTGTAAACGTTCCCACGCCTGTTGAGCCGTAGAGTTCGGCTCTAGTATGGTATGTAAAAGATCGTTTGATATAATGCCATAAATCCATTGAAGGACTATAGCATCTAAACGGGACCATAGTTTTTTGTCCACCGCAGGGGTGTCCGATGATGACTCGGTAGGGATGATATGTTCTATTACCTCATAAGCGCGGCAATGAATTTTGAAGAATTCCGTCCAAGAGGTGTATTGCCCTTTTTCCATTTCAAGTGTTATGGAAATAAAGTTCTTGACGTTATTTACGGCAAGAGCAGGATGGAAGTTTTGTTTTCGGCCATAGATTTCTCCACGCAACAAACAAAACAAGACCAAAAGAAGAAGAGAATAGTGTTTTGTGTTTGGTGGAATTAACTTTGAGAACCCTAAATGTCGGCTAGGGTTTGTGAAAAGAGAGAAAGAGAGAAAAAAATTAGGGCCGACGGGTGGGGGGTTTTGTAGTATAGGGTTTGGGTTGAAGTGGTTTAATATTATGGTTTTTAGAAAACCCTAGGGTTTGGTTATGTGTTGGCCGAGAAAACAAGAAAGAAAGAAAAAAAATCGGTTGAGAGGTGAGGGGAAAAGTTTTTAGGGCAAAATATTTTTGGCTTTTGATACCATGAGGGAAATTTATTCCTTGATTTATTTCATTCACATAGTCAAATATGTATACAAGTATACAATGCTAACATTAAGGAAGACTAATCTAATCATCCTAAATTAAGTTATACTAATTTACAATCAAATTCTAATCATAATAAATTATGATATTACATAATATATGATTTGAGATAATCCTAACAGGATCGGCCTTGCTTAGGTCGGTCTTACAAAGCACTTCTCTTTTTTCGTAAACTAGTTTGCTGGCAGACTGATGAGTCTAAAATTTCCATACAGGCCAGACATATTGTTCAATTTGTCATTCTAGCAATGGTGTTGTTTGCCGATGTTGTCTTAAGACTCGATATGGTGAAGGTGAGGCAATAGCTATGCATTTTAGAAACTGAAAGTGACCCATGATGCATTGTCATGTCTAACAATCTGTTACTCTTTTGTTCTTTTTTATAAAAGGCATAACACTGGGAACTCTGTGAAATTGATCTTTGCTTTCTAGCTTATGAATGTCGATAATTACTAAAACTGTGCAAATGTGTGATAGAACTGGAGGAGGTGAGAGCAAATAAAGAATGGATATGTCCTCGTTGCAATGAAGAAAAAGACATCAATCCATAGTGGATATGTAACAGGTACTTAGTGGTCACATAGAAAAGGACTAGGTGCTTATGAAGTTCTTTTGATACTGATACTGGCAAATTTTCATTTGGTTTTTTCTTGCTCGTGCGTGTTTATGTTTTTTTTCAGCCGACATTGCCTGAAGAAGCGAAAGATGGCTCCAACTGGGAAGAACATCATTCATATTCAGAGGTTTGTGTGTCGTCACTAGTTTACTTGAGGTTTTGTTTGTTCGTATCTGTTATAATAGTGTGCCTGGAGAGTTTTTCTAATTTCTTGTTGGATCTTTGGATAAAACAGCTAGAAAGATGGGGTACAAATCAGTGGCACATCTGTTAATGGATCAACTTCAGGGAGCAGTGAAGGGGATATGATAAAAGCTTTTTAGTGAATTTTGTAAACATCTTATTGGGTCTAATTAGAAGAGCTACATAGGCAGTTGAATTAACTTCAGAATGTAAAGATGAATGTTATGAAGACCAACAACCGATCGTAATGGCTCGGATCCTCATTATCTAAATATGTAACTGGTGCGACCTAAAATGTTTTTGTTTTTGTTTTTCACCTGTTGTTTTGTGTCTGCTATGAGTTCCGACTAATCTAGATTTGCAAAACAATGAGAAAGGATAAGACCCTTGTGTCATTCGGAACAAAACAAAATTAAGTTGTGTAGCTAAACAATTTACCTTGATGGAACATAATTATAAAAGGGACCTATATGTTTATATAACTTTATGAAGAAGCGTTGACAAAGGATCATGAGGATACCAATGGGTAGGATACGTTAGAAAGTCTTTGAGATGACTTGCAGGATAGTTTTTTTTTGTAAATTTGTCTTGTGTCTCCCGAAACTAACGTTCATGTGTGGCATCCACTTGGCTTGCAATAAGTCTTGAATGCGATTGACAGCCAACGGCAGGAAGTGATCATAAAGACTATTTTTACTTTGTATCTCATGCAGTTTTCTACTTCCAAAATCATACCAATAGAAGTTTTCGTATGTAACTAGGAAAATCAAGTGGGAGTTGCATGGATGATGTACAATCCTCTTTCCGATAATTGGAATTATTTTGGTTAATTTATGTGAAACTCACATTATGTTTCAGGATATATTCAAAGCTTTTGTAGTTTGACAAAATCCTAACCTCTATATCTACTTCAGCATGAGGCTAGTCTCCTTCCCCAAAATGAATTCAATTATCATTGTGATAAGATGCCATAGTATATTTTTATCTATATTTGATAATTACGTCAAATTAATCGATGCAAGACATATGTTTTTTGTATAAATATTTATTATTAAAAAAATGAATATTTTTTAGGGAAACAACACCAAATATCCCTAAAATACAAAATAATTACCCGCTCCATGTCCCTTCTAAATTAATTCGCTTCTTACTCAACCGTCCGAAACTATTTACCCGACATATCCCTCGCACAAAATCATTCCTCCATAATATCATCATACTATATTTATATGTCATGATGGTATCATAGATGATTAAGAGAAGAACTGAAGTAGTCATCCATGATATCATCTCAGTATATTTATATACCACGATGTCTCATTGAAAGACTGAACAGTCCTCCGTGATACCATCACAATATGTGTATATAAGAAAATGGTATCATAGAGGTTTTTTTTTTGAAAAAAATGTGTCTTTTTATAAATGAACATGATCCACATAATACTATCTCGGTATATTTATATACAATATTGGTATCATAATTTGGGACATCTCGGGTAAATAGTTTTCATTTTTTCTCGGGGTACGAAGTAATGAGGATATGAGCTGGTAATTATTTTGATTTGAGGGGCACCCACATACTTTTCCCTAATTTTTATGATCAAATAGGTCCTTATTTTATTCTTAAAAGCTTAACCAAACAACTCAACTTCTAATTACTTTTGGTTCCAAAAGCCTGGTCAAACAAGCTATTAGTTGGCTTATATTAGTCTAAAAAGATCAACGTCCATGTTTTGGCAGTTCAAATCCCAAAAACTCCCTTTGTCCAGGGTTAGAGCCGTTAAAATGGGCTTGGCCTTTGAGGCCAGCCCAGCCCGCTATTGGGTAGGGTTGGACTAAGATTTCTTAAGGCCATTTAAAACTGAGGCTTATAAGCCCAACTCAAGTCAGCTCGTTGGCCCTTGAAGCTTGACTGAGGCTGGGTCGAGGCCGGCCCGTGGGTCAAAAAACTATTTAGATTAATTAAAAATGTAAAAGAAGATTGTGAAAAAAAAAACTAGGAATAGTGATTACCGAATAAGTCTTAGTATCTTACACAATAATTTACTCATTTAAAGTTAAATCCTAATCACCAAGTTAGAAGTTGTATTCATGATTATAATTTAATTTTAACTTGAAATTTAAAAGAAAATTATGAAAAAGAAATAAAAAACAGAAATAGTGATTACCGAATTAGTGTTAGTATCTTACACCGTACTTTTCTCATTTGGCATTAAATTCCTAATCACCAAGTATACCCTAATACTAAAATTTCTAATCACAAAGCATATAAGTTGCATCAATCATGAAATTGTCAAAAATTTGTTGTCACTAGAAATTAGTTGCAGAGCTTTATCAAATTCAAAGTGATAATACTTTAATTGAATTTAAATATTATTAATTTCTAAAAGTAGTTATTTGATTATGTTTAACTAATTAACTTTGTATATGAATGTAAAAAATGGAGATGTTAATTAAGATAATTTTATCACAAATATATTCAAATGTGTTTGACGATGTATAGGTGTTGAATATGATATAAGTTGTCCTAGAATCATGTACTTCCATATAAATTTAACATACTTATAGATTCGAATTTAGATTGAAAACAAATTTTCTTATAAAAGATATTCATAAGAAGGGCTGGCCCGCCTCAGCCCACGGCCATGTAGGGTTGGGTTGGGTTAGCCATTTTAAGACCCTTTCAAATGAAGTGTTGGCCTGCCCCAACCCATCAAATTCCTTGACCCGCAAGACTTGCGCTGGATTGGATTGGATTGGACTGGGCTGAGCTGGCCCGTGGAAGAAAGACGCGGGAAAATCGCTATTAAAACCCTAATGGGAAGGTTAGGAATGAAAATTGACTATGAAGAACTCCGAAAAGCCCAAATCTTGGAAAATCAGGTCTCTTATCTCTCAATTTGAGTATCTATTTTCTGTCAATGTTAATTGCTGTAACTGAATTTCCAGTGTACGGGCTCGATTGGCCAGTCTTGGACTTAAAATCGTAGCAGAGCTTCGATCCATCACTTCAAAACCACAATCAGAGAATTTTTTTTTAGTACTCCTTGTGTCCCAATTTATGTCACTTTTCGCTTGTCGAGATTCAAATTGTATGAATTTTTACCGATATTGTATGATGTATTTTTTTACCAAATTGATATGAGAAAAGTTGCAACTTATACTACTTTTCACGTAGTTTTCAAATATATAGATTTTAATGTTAAAATATTAAATTAATCTAATCAAATTTAGTCAAATTAACTATCAAAAAAATGAAAATTGTCACATAAATTGGGACAAGTAGCATCATTTTTCTTGCACTCATAGATAGGAGAGTGAGTTTGAATTTTTGACATGAGAATGTCTCCTTTTTGTCTTCCTTTTGAAGAGGGAGATGTTGAAGATGATATAATGAAGAAACCCGCTAATGTACCTTGGTTGAGAGTGAATGATCTTTTACCGGAAGCTTTGGCTCGGCGCTGCACCAGATTGAAATTTGGTGTTCGCTGTCATTCCTGCTGGTTTTACACTCTCTCTTCTTACCGAACTTTTTGCCTTTCATTTTGCAAGTCACAGCTTTTGATCACTAATAACTGTTTGATGAATTGACTGACGGAGCAAATTGTTAGATATTCTTTTTTCCTTAAGACGGCCTCTTGGCTTGCTGTTTGCTAGGATTAAAGCCTTTTAACCTTGAGTTTACATGTCATGTCTGCTCCTGTTTGTCAACACATTTTTAGTATCGGCCCAAGTTTAAATGGGTTGGTTCATAACTCGTTTGTTGACTTGACCTAACGGAATGAACTTCAAATTACCCATCAAGCAATTACTAGATCAAAAGGCGTCAAAATTGTGTAACTATAATACAACCCAAACACACATACATACAAAAACAAATTTTGGGAGATTGGAATGAAAGTACTTAAGCTAATAATTTAAGAAAAATATGTTAGCTTTCACATTTTCTCAATAAGCGAAAAAGGATACAACATTAGGTCGTGTTGGGCGGTTGGGTTATGACATGTTGTTTGACCCATCTTGGCCCAACCCCCTTTGAACCAAGTAAACTTTAAGCATTTTGGCCCCCAAGTTTGACCTAACACTCATAGCTTGTCCTTGTGTACAATAAAATTGCTCATTTCTCACACGAGATTAAGTTGAAAATGATAATTTGTGAATGCTAATGCTGGCAAAAGGAATTGTGTGGTGAAGAAGATTGTAAATGTTGTGGTGATTTGGACATGGATCAACCTTGCTTAGGTTGGTCTTAGAAAGCACTTTTCGTTTCCGTAAACTAGTTTGCTGGCAGACTGATGAGTCTAAAATTTCCATACAGGCAAGTCAGATTGTTCAATATGTCATTCTAGCAATGGTGTTCTTTGCCGAGGTTGTCTTAAGGCTCGATATGGTGAAGGTGAGGCAATAGCTATGCATTTTATAAACTTAAAGTAGTTACTCTTTTGTTCTATTTAATTGAAGGCCTAACAGTTGGAACTCTGTGAATTTGATCGTTGCTTTCTTGCTTATGAATTTGGATAAGTACTAAAACTGTGCAAATATGTGATAGAGCTGGAGGAGGTGAGAGCAAATAAAGGATGGGTATGTCCTCATTGCACTGAAGAAAAAGGCATCAATCCATATTGGATATCTAACAAGTACTTAGTGGTCACATAGAAAAGGACTAGGTGCTTATGAAGAGGTTTTTTTTTTTTATATTGATACTGGCAAATTTTCATTTGGTTTTTTCTTGCTCGTGTGTGTTTATGTTTCTTTTAGCGGATATTGCCTAAAGAAGCGAAGGATGGCTCCAACTGGGAGGAACGCGCTCAGAGGTTTGTATGTCGTCACTAGTTTACTTCAGGTTTTGTTCATTCATATCTGTTGTTATAAACGTGTGGGCTGAGAATGTGTCTAATTTCTTGTTGGGTCATTGGACAAAACAGCTAGAAAGATGGGATACAAATCTGTGGCACATCTATTAATGGCTCAGCTTCAGGGAGCAGTGAAGGGGAGATGATAAGCGTTTTAGTGAATTTTGTAAACTTTGTGTTGGATTATTTGAGCCATAGGCAGTAGAAATTAGCTTCGGAATGTAAAGATGAATGTTCTGAAGAACAATCTGCCTGTTACCGTGTTACGTCTCGGATCCTCATTATTGAATTCACCGTGCAACTTCTCTTTTGAACTTATATCTAAAAGATGTAATTGGGGCGACGCAAAATGTTCTCTTTTTGGTTTTTTATTCGGTATTCGATTGTTCGGATCCATTTTTGCGCCCGTCTAAGGCCTGTTTAAGTAAAACTTTTTGATTCTGTGTTTCCCATGGATGCCATTACTAGGAACTACTTTTGTTGGGAAAGCCTCTACTTTGGCATGTAATAGTAATTTAGCTACGCTCAATGATAACGCTACTCATATGGTTCACCGCGACCCTACTTTTTGTTATCATGCAATAATTAATATAATCATCTTATTTCTATGCTTCGCAGACCTCACTTTACGTGATTTCACTGGATAGCGAGAGCTTAGTGCACCGAGCTGTTCTTTTATGTTTGTTGTTATCTTATTTCTACCCAAAAAAAGGCCCATTTGGGGGGAAGATGTGACATAAAATATTTTCTCACGGAATGTCAGCCTCTTATATCTTTGTTATGTTATACTAACTTATAAGGCTTAGAATAAAAAAGATTAGTGAATTCTTATCATCTCTATAAGTCAAAGGCTAGAATCTTAAGTAACCATCTCCAACCGCAAATATATAAACTTTTTGATACCGCTTAAAAAAACTTTTCTTTTCTTTTTTTGTTGCTAAACACCATAAATTAGAAAATAAAAGTCCTTTAAGCTTTTCAAAAATTTGGCCAAATGGCATACAAGTCTTCATAGGAAATTGAAAAACTCACATCCAAGTGATGATTATAAATATAAATTTTTTGTTTTTCTACTTCAGTATGAGTCTAGTCTCCTTCCCCTTAAATGAAACAAAGACTCAAATGGAGTCAATTACAATGGTTATAAGATTTATAGTAAAATTTTATAAATTAATCAATGTAAGATATATGTATATTATACAAATATTTATTCTTTAATCATAATTATTACTTTAATTCATTACTAAAATTAAATTGCTTGATTTTGGTATAAACAACAATACATATAGGAATCGTTTGGTACACGAGATCAGATAAAATGTCACAGAATTAATTTTGAGATTAAATTTATAATGTGTTTGGTTGACGACATAAATTTATCCGTCCATCAAACATAATATAAATTTAACGAAAAATGGTCAAAATACCCTTAACGTATTAGAAATGATTTTAAAATGCACTTCTTCCACCTATTGGTTAAAAAATGACGTTAACATTATTTTTAGGGCTAAAAATGCCCTTTTATTAACCGAACCATGACATGGCATTGTCCATTCATTTACTTAAACATTTGTCCTGAACTTATTGGTCCACTTAGACTTTTGACCCAACCCAAAAATCCAACCCATACATTGTGAAAACCCGAACCAACAAAGTAATCCAATCTTTAATAACTTGATGAAATGGTTCTCTTCAAAGTTGCAAGCTTGTCTGCCATTTCAACCCTCTTCCCAACCATTTTCCATTTCTTTCTCCAACTAATCTAATATTAATCCAATAAAGAACATCCTAACAAATGATTAAAATCTCAACATTACTATTCAATAATTTGCCATCAAACTATAGGTTCATCATACTAAGCAACAACAGTTAAAGTAAAGAACAAGCATAAATCGAAAGATTCAAAACCCAACTCAATGAAGAAAATCTCCCAATCCCTCAAATTAATACTCCCTTTCTAAAAAAATTGGATAAATTTTCAATTTTGACCAAAGATTTTTATTATATTGACGCGCTTGATCTTCCCTTTATCTGCTTGGCAAATTCCATCGAACAAATGATGTGATTTTATAGATAACTGATATTATGATGTTATTGGCATTCTTCAAATTAATATATTTCGCCCGCTTGAAAATGAAGATTGTATAATAGTTAGGTAGGTTATTAAAAATTGGATTACTTTGTTGATTCGGATTTTCATAATGTATGAGTGGGATTTTTGGATTGGGTCAAAAGTCTAGTTGGACCAAAGTTAAGGATAATTGTTTAAGTAAATGACTGAACAATGACATGTCATGGTCCTGTTAATAAAAGAGCAAATTTAGCCCTAAAAATAACATTAAGGTATTTTTGAACAAAGGAGGATATTTTTAAATTTTCTGATACGTACATTTTTGACCATTTTCTGTAAATTTAATTCCGAATATATCACCTAATTGCATCAAACTTGTGATTATTATATCTCAAATCCAAAACTATAATTGTAGAATAATTTAGCCCGCGAACCAAATTGTACACGGGCTTCCTACCTCTAGATTCCGGCCGGCGATGCCGGCTATCCATAACCCTAATTGGATCTACACGGCTTCGAATGTCAATCCAAACTGCAGTTTCTCGACTTTCAGCTTCCCTAAAACCCTCGCATTCTCAAGCTCCTTATCTCCATCTCTCAATTTCGTCTCCACTAAGCCTAATTTGTTCTCCGTTTACCCAAAACGACGGCGTTTTGTGACCGTTAATGCTGCTGCGAAGTCGTCCAGCTCCGACCTCTATTCAGTTCTTAATGTCAGTAGAAATGCAACGCTCCAAGAGATCAAAGCATCTTATCGCAAACTTGCTCGCAAGGTATACTCCTCTATTTCCTTAGTGTTTTTGGCGTCGTCATTCGTAAGTTATTATTACATTATTCATTGTTGTCGCTTAAGCTAGCTAGCTGTTGGACATAGATTTAGTTGAAACTTGAAAACGGCTTAATTACATAGATAGCTCCTTAAACTTGCCAGCAAATTCGATTTAGACACTCGAACTAAAGGCTTGTTCCGATTGAGCATCGGAACACATAATAAAGTGTTCTTATTAGACACTTTCGGTTCAATTTTTTTTTAAAACTTTTGTATGTGTTCTCAAGTGTCCATTACGTAAACAAGTTAAACACTTAAAATATGTCTCCTTTAATTCTATGCACTTGCCTCAATAAGCCGTAAAACTTCAGGCCTATGCCAATTGAGGCTAATATGTATACTTAAAGGACATTACTTATTTTATGTGGTTACCAAGCCACCTAATAGGCGCTTGAGAATACGCGCAAAGGTTTTTTAAAAAATTTGAATTGTAAGTATCTGATAGGAACACTTTATTATGTGTTCAGACGCTCAATTGAAACAAGTCTTAGTTCGAGTGTCTAAATGAATTTGTTGGCAAGTTTAAGCGGCTTTCTATGAATTAAGCCTTGGAAATTAAGTTTTTTGGAAGTTGAAGTTGTGTTTGAACATGCAATTTACTTGAAAAAAAAATTGAAGTGCCAGTTTTTGGAACTTGAAATTTTTTCTTCAAAAAAGATCAAATTCCATGAACAAACATTTTTTCATTTTTTAAAAAAATAAAGTAAAATCTATGTCCAAACGGCAACAAGCTTTGTGCTTGAATATCTTTGATAAACACATCTCCCTCTTGTGGCAAATGCTTCTTTGCTTCTTAATCATTGTGTTTACTTGGAAACAGTATCATCCTGATATGAATAAAGGGCCTGGAGCTGAAGAAAAGTTTAAGGAGATTAGTGCTGCATACGAGGTAACATACTGCTTCCTTTCCCTCCAACACTGTCCTTCGTTTTTCATTAGAGCAGTTTATGTTGAATTGGTAATATAATGAAATTGGTGAAGATCAAGTATTGGTCTTTTCTTTCATTGTTTTCAATTTGACTACAAAGTGTATTTTCAGGTATTATCAGATGATGAGAAAAGGTCTTTATATGACAGTTTTGGCGAGTCAGGGTTGCGAGGAGAATATGATGTGCCTGGTAGCGGTCCGCAGGGGGTTAAGTACCGACCTTTGTTTGTATTTTCATATATATATATATATATATATTTCAGTTTATCTTCATGATGGCTGGTATTTATCCCCGTATGATTATCTGACCTCTTAGGTGGATCCTTTTGAAGTATTTTCCGAGTATTTTGGTGAATCAAGTGCCTTTTTTGAAGGAAGCGGTGGATCCAGAGGCTTCAGCTTCGATTTCAAGAATATGGGGAGGCAGGATCTTGATATTCGGTGAGTATTGATGCCCTTTTACTTCTGAAATTGAGGAAAAGAAAATAGAATAACTTCTCCATCAGCTTTGGTTTGATTTTATGTTCGAAGTAATTAAGGACGAGAGAAAAGAGTTTGATTTGGTCTTCCATCTTAGTCTATTTTTTCATTAGCTGAATATGTGTTTATGAATTTATTCTTGTCTTTCAGTTATGACCTTGATTTGAGCTTTGAAGAGTCTATATTTGGAGGGCAGCGAGACATCGAAGTACCCTCTCTTGATGCCTGTGATAGTTGTGACGGGACTGGAGCTAAATCTAGCAGTTGTGTTAAAGTCTGTTCTGACTGTGGCGGAAGAGGAGGAGTGGTGAAAACACAGAAAACACCTTTTGGAATTATGTCTCAGGTATTTTCACATACTAGCATGAGAAATTAGTAATTGTTGAATGCTATGGTAATCACTTTTTTGTTATTCATCTTCTTTTCATCTTACAATCTGAACTGATTTCTTGTTTGAAATGCATTATTCTGTCTTTTTTTTTGGAAAAAAAATTCACCGAAAAGTTTGGAAGCTTGTATTTTTTGTTGGTTAATGGACATTAGTGTCATCACAGAGGGATTTCTCCGTATGAAAACTTTAGAATTTGTTCTATATACAGATTATTTGATGTTCTCTTGTCCCAAAAGCATAGTTCTACTTCCTTTTTATCTCATCCCAGAATAGTGTCCACTTATCATGGGAAGATTAATCCAAAATTCCCTTTGTCCATTTTCTTAGTCTGGTTTTTACTTGGCACAATCATTAAGATGACGGTTCAAATAGTGCACTCAAGGTTGTGGTTAGTTGTCAATGAAGTGGGTGCAAATTTTGAGGACCGCTGAGACAAATAATAGCATGACAAAGTTACACGGTACTTGTGCTGGTGTAAGGTAGTAGCCTAGTAGGTACCTGATTAAATCTGTATTTTGGGGGTCTAGAATAAGAGAAAAGTTTAAAGAGAACTCATTTTTAGAACTACCTTTGATCTTAGGCTCACAGCTGGTAGGTGCGTACCCTTGAACCTAGCCCTCTTTTGGGGCACAAGCATTGAAAGACGGCACAAAGCTTAATACATGAATTGAGTCTGTTTCAAAGTTGTGTTAAGATTGAAAGAGGGTCCCATGAATTTTCTTGTGTTTATAAAATGTAATAAAAATTTCTTTTTAGACGGACTGGACATTATTTTGGAACAAAGCAAAAAGAAAAGTAAGAAAGTTAAAATGGCACAGAGGATATTTTCTAAAACCTGAAAAGCTTTGTGAGACTCACTTATTCTTCTCCATATAATTTTATTCATTATTTGCTCTTCAATGAGTGCAAACCCTTGTGGTCCGGTCCTTCCCCGGACCCCGCGCATAGCGGGAGCTTAGTGCACCGGGCTGCCCCTTTAATGAGTCAAAATTCAATATATGACCGCACATTTAGTTCCACATAGATTAAGTCATTAATATTTTAAAGTGATAATTAAATCTGGTGGAGGTATCATTCTAACATTCCACAATCTATTTTGTTGTTTTCTGAATTCTCTTTTTAAACAATTGCCAATAACGACATGCTATGCCAAACCTTTTACTTCTAATACATGATATGATTCAGATATTTCAGGAATCAACTGGTATATGGAGTATTATTCATCATCTCGTTTACTGTTTTAAACTTTATCACCACTGGTTAATCATGGCAAAGTTGAACATGACCCTTGTACTATTCATTAACTCATATGATGCTACTACTGTCATTCACCTATGGCAAGTAATTTATACTACTGTTTCAAGATAGTGGAACTTTCAAGGAAGATAATATTTTGCTCTGCTCACTACATTTCTTACTATTCTGCTCAATGTTTTTTTTTCCCGTTTTAAGCGAAAAATAAGAATTCTCTCTGCACATCCGGCCTGTGTATTATTTTGAACAACTTATTGCTGTCTACTATTTTAGTCGGCTGATCCTTCTTGACTTGCTTTCTAGACGCTGATTCATGTTTTTAGGTATCTACATGCGTGAAATGTGGAGGTAATGGAAGGATAGTAACTGATCATTGCCGAAAATGTGGTGGCCGTGGTCAAGTACAATCAAAGCGAAGTATCAAAGTGGTTGTTCCACCAGGAGTTCATGATGGAGCCACGATGCAAGTTCGAGGAGAGGGTAACATTGACAAGAAAAGGTCATCCTTAATTAAAGTTCCTAAGTTCATGCGGTTAAGCAGATTTTCCCTATTTCATGTAAAAACATAATGTTTTGACCAAAATTGGTCAATTCATTAGAAAATCTGCAGTATATGCAATTTGAACTTTCAGTTTACTTGAACAAATATGTCGTATCATGATTGTAAGGAACATATTCCTCTGAGTCTAAGTGCATGTTTGATTTGTCTGCTCTGCTTTACATGTTGCCTGTACTGCTTGTCATTAATTATCAATATTGGTGTTAATGTCATGCTTCTCCATCTCTAATACTCTGATGTATGTTCAGACTTCAGTCTCGATCCCTTTTTTTTTTACAAGTAACTATAAGACTTCTATTGATCTGTAGCAACAAAGTAGAATGACGCAGTACAAAGGACTTTGATGTATGTCCCAAATTTTATGTCCCAATCTTTGATCTTATGTGGATACTTTCTAGATTGTGTATGCTCTTCGTTCTGATTTGCTGTTAGTATCTTCTGTTTCATTCTGTGTTGTGAAACAAGTGCATTAGGATTTAGGTCATAAGACTGCAGAAGATTTTGAGGAAGTCGCCTGGGTTGACTCTATTTCTTTGTATGAGTTAACAGGTGAGAAGAAAGACATGCTTAGAAATCTGGCTGCCATTGAACTTAAACTAGCTGCTGCCATTGAAAGAGAAGAGAGCTCCGTGACTTCCACACTTAGCTCTCTTCCGGCGTCTGAGTCACCAAATGAGGCTTGTCCTCATTGTAATAGCTATAAACTTCTTTAAGCAAAAGTATGAAGTCCAAAGGAACATGGGCTAAGGAGCTAGCTTAGTTGTTTTACTTATTAATATGCCCAAACTTCTTAAGTTTTTTCCTCACTTTTTTTAATCAAGTAATAAGTTTCATATAAAGAGGGTGTTAAAAGTGCCCGTACACAAGAAGTATACTAAAAAGTAGAAAACCTCACAACCTTTTCCTCTCACTGAGGTTGGAAAGTGCAACTTAACTTTTTCCTTTTCTATCTCTGATTCCATTTCTCTTTGCTAAATTTTATGGTTCTTTGGGGGGTGGGGAGGTTGTTCGAAAGGCTTCCGAGAGATAGATGCGGATATGCTTTTCTCCCTTTCACAATCATCTTCACAGCTTAACTTGGTCTTCTTTGCAGTAATATAGCTGGTAACCTCTATTTGGTCATCCATGTTCAAGAAAAACATGAAATTTGGAGGGAGGGTCTCAACCTGTACTCAAAAGTAGACATTGATTTTACTGAGGCCATTCTGGGGACAGTTAAGAAGGTACTAGAAGCATTACGAAAAGAGTATTGTTTTTTTAATCCTTTCAAAAAGGCACAATTTAAAGATTTAAGCTTGAATTGATTGCTAGCAACTTCTTATTCTCTTTTCAGACGTTCCCCATACTGTTTCCCTGCCATCCCCTTTCCCCAAACAACTCCCCTTCGTGACGTTGGGTGTCTTTCTTTTCCTCATATAGACTCCTGTTTGGAATGCTACAGGTGACAACTGTAGATGGTATAAAAGATCTTCAGATTCCTCCTGGATGTCAACCTGGAGAAAAGATTAAAATGTCAAAAATGGGAGTGCCGGACATGAATAGATCTTCAGTAAGAGGGGATCATCTTTTTCTAATAAATGTTCAAATCCCGAAGAATCTCAGGTTTGAATTTGTTCATATGAGCTTTCAGATACACCCGTATTTTAATTTGATCAGTTTGGATTGGATAAGTTGCCACTTCTATCTTTATGAAAAGGGCTCCTTAAACCAAAGAGTTCTCTTTCGTGCCGAGTTTTTCTTTGGATTTTTGTGTCATTGTCTTCTCCTAAGGTCCTTTGCTAAAACCTCATCAACACGAGGTCCTGTATGAGCCATCAACTTTCTTATGTGATTAATCAACATAGGAAGTAGAATTTTGAGGTTGGAATAAACTGCAATGTTCCTTTAGTAAGTTAATGTGAAAAGTGGTTTAGCTTAAGAGACAAAATATACACCTTAGCTTCTTCCTTAAAGAATTACATCGTCAAAATTTGTTTAATCTGATCAATTCAGGATCTATCTTTTAATGTGAACGTGCTTAGTTTGTGATTTTTTTTTCCCTTGTCACCTGAAATATCTTATAGGCCGATCTGAAAAGCTCTTCATCTCTTGCTTGTATTTCTTTTAAATAGAAAAACAAGAAGTATTCAGTTTAACATAGGTCTGCTTGATAAATCGGGACTCGTGAAATAATACTTTGGACTCATAAATTTAGTGTAGCTGTTTTATTTAATTACTATAAGTTGTGATATAGTAATTGGGTAGGATATCATCAAATCTGTGTAAGATAATTGGCTCTAAGCAGATTTGAAAGAGAACCAAGCTCATGTGCTCAATCTTATTTTATGAAGTAACATAGAGTTTGAGTTGGATAATTCTGTTGAGCAGGAGAAACATAGTGAGCATCTTCACTTTTTTGTTGCCTTCACCTAAAATAGTTCGCTGATGTGTCTGTTCAATAATATGTTCTCTTCTTCTATGTCAGTAATGCAGAGCGCACCTTAGTTGAGAAGTTGGCTTCACTTAGAGCAACATCCAAACAGTATTCAGTCTCTTCTGGTGGTAAATCTTCTTATTCTTTCTTTCTCTCTTGCAAAGAGTCCAAAATTTTTGTTTGATGAGAGGAAACTTTCAGTCAGATAACTATATCACAAAACAGAAGAAAAAAATTTCATTAAGAGAGCGTGTCAAAGGCAGTCACCTTAGCAAAGTTTGATCACAGATCACCTGTGCAGGCATGACCCAAATAAAGGTTATGACGATTGGTGTAAGGAGGTATGGAAGGAAGTGAACATGCTAGACAAATTTTAGTACTGACAACTTCTGGCTCTAGCGAAGCCTTCAGTTTTCTTTCTCTCTCTTTCCCATGTAATTTACTTACTGGGTGAGCCAAATACACCTCATCCACTCCCTTCAAAAAGTAGGCCGTTCTCTAGAACTCTTCCCACAATCTTGTAGATTATTATTTTTCTCAACGAACACTCTTGTAGATAAAACAGTGATGAATTATGAGAAGGAAGTGGGACTGGCAAAGCTTGAATCAGTGTGGTCTACCATTTGAACCTAAAAATAGGGAACCATGCTAGATTGAACCCTTCAGAAATAATTTCAAAAAGCAAACTAGCCTCATTTCTTTAATGCACTCAAGTATGCAATGTGTCAAAGCATGCCATCAACCCTTGCCTTTTATGTCGTTTGATGCATTTAAGTTAGCGAAGTTATTTATTTCTAGTATGTCACATTACACCATGTTCACTAGTTTCTTCATTACCAAGAAATAATTTGGATGGGAATCTTGCTTCTGCAGGTGAAAGTAGAGGTGTTGCACGTTTGTGGAAACCGATCAAAGACTTTCTGAGGTGCATTGTGTTCTGCAATCATATCGTCTTAAGATTATGAAATATCAATTTAGTTGCTTTGGCCGAGTTGTTAAGGCACTGCCCTGCTAAGTAAGTGGGGTTTCCCCGTGTGAGTTCGAATCTCACAGGCGACGTCTCAAAATCTTTTCCTTACAAAAAAAATTATTTTTGAAAAATTAATTAGTTTCTCCTTATTATTCTGCTGGTTTAATATTATCACAACTTGAACCGATATTTATGAATCAACATACATGAAAAGAAAGAAGAAAATGTAAAAGCAACTAGATGAGAATCAAGTCCAATCAAAGCTATGGAAGCTTGAGAAGGAATACCAAAACCTATTCCACTCGAGTTTTATGGAGTATCTGCATACTGATAATATACCCGTCTGTATTTTATTTAGTTTTACTTATGGTCACTTGTAGGATTGGGCGATCTAGTCGAAGATTTGCATCAATTGGCACCGAAACGACAGCTTTTGGGAGCTTGAACAGACCGTTACCTAGTTTTCCTCTAATGACATCACTTTCTGCTGTTTTATTTGGAACATGTATTTTTGCTTTGGTTAAAGTTTTTTGTTGTAAAATTTTGCAGCCGAAACTACTAGTAAAACGGGAAATTAAAGAGCAATAGTTGTGACAACGTGCTGCTTGCCTCATGCAATATATGAATTTGACATGATGGGGCAAATCTTCATTTTATCTATCATGCATTTTTCACTTTTTCGTTTGTCGTCCTTATGTCTATGTTGTGTATACCTTCTCGTCATAGTAGATTATGCAGGCCACTGACTGGTCAGATTGCTTAATGTTAATGGTTAGCACCTGAGGTTATTGAATTTCCCTGAGATTGCGATATAGATGGCATCGATGACTTTGCTGTTATGTAAATGATCCAGATTGCTACATTTTGCTAGTTTTGATATGGCTTAAATCCTAATCTAGGAAACAATTCCTTTACGCTGCATTTTTATTTTTTGGTTATACTACTACTTCCGTCCCAATTTAAGTATTTTAGTTTGACTTGACACGGAGTTTGAGAAATAAAATGAGACTTTTGAATTTTGTGGTCTTAAATTAAAAATGTGTGATTTTTTTAAATCGTGTGGTCTTAAATTTGCCTTAGAATAAGAAAAGTTACTAAATATATAAAGAAATACTCTTTTTGGGACATATCAAAAAGAAAAGAGTCCAACAATGATCTGGGAATCCAATTGCCCGAATGTGACTGGTCACTACTAAGAATATATATGAACTTCATTTATCATATACTTAAATACCCTGGTCCACCCTCTAAGAATCTCAGAACTTTTTGTTGGTAATATCTAGTTGAAACGGCATAATCATCAAAGCAGACTGTATCTTGCCATACATTTGTTAGTTATTAAGTATTTCGTATATAGCAGGACTGTAACCCTCCTCTCAACTCAATCCCTTACGTGATCCTCATAACTCACTATGAAGTCATAACCAAAGTAGAAAGATAAGTTCAGCGTTTACCCATGGTATTCGTGTAACTGATACTTCCCATTAAAAAAATATTTTTGGAGTAGAGAGTCCCAAATTCTATCTTTCATGAAGTGATATGATCGTATAATTACAATCACTGCCCTATTAAACATCAGATAGGTTTCTGCTTCTTAGTACATGTTTGCTTAAGACAAAATTAATGGAAGGTGTTGAAGAACTGTTCCAATGACCTTTTCGAACTCTGTCTGTAACTCACTAGAGGCTCGAAAAACAAAGAGAAGATGTGTACGAACGAGATATCCAGTAACAAGAAGAAGGAAAAGGATTTCTATTTGAGGGTCTCTCCAGCTCTTATTTGTACCTTGTAGTTTTTTTTCCTACCCCATGTGTCTCATGTCCCATATCTAACTTCGTTTTCTATCTGATAGAATATACACAATGTGTTCTTTTGATATTATTAGTGATCTTGTACATCTGTAATTATGGTAGTATTCTTTTGTATTAGGTAAGTGTATATTTGATTTCCGTAATTATAGCCTAGGATGACTATTGTATATCATGTATATAAACCGTTTACATTAATGAAATCATCAAGAAATTATTCTCTTTCATGGTATCAGGAGTTTAGGGCAAATTTTTTCCTTCTCCACAAAACTTCCGCCGCCCTCTTGGTTTCGGCCATCCCTTCGATTTTCTTTCCGAAAAACTAATTTTCCTCTTGTTCTTCAATCATGTCTAACACAAAGAATACCTTTCATCCCGCCCTTGCAGTCTCCAACATCAAGAACAACATCCCTATCTTCCTTGAAATGGGGAACGTCCAATACGCGACGTGACAAAACTTTTTAAAATTCACGCAAGGTCTCATAGAGTCCTCCATCACATCGTCAAACCGGAAAAAGGCAATGAGAAGGTGCCTTCCACCGATGATGAAATAGAGTCGTGGACAACTCTTGATGCTACGGTCCTCCAATGGATTTATTCCACCATCTCTTCGGACCTCTTACACACAATTATCGAACCCGATACCACGACAATGCAAACTTGGAATAGGTTGCGTGATATATTCCAAGATAACAAAAATTCTCGTGCCGTAACCCTTGAGCAAGAATTCTCACATAAATATGGAGAATTTTTCTAATGTCTCAGCCTATTATCAAAGGCTCAAGGAATTGTTGGATCAACTCAAGAACGTTAGCGCGCCCGTCACAAATGATCGTCTCGTTCTTCAGATGGTTGCAGGCCTCTCTGAGGCGTATAATGGGGTTAGAACTCTTCTACACCAAAGCAATCCTCTCCCACCGTTCTACCAAACACGTTCTATGCTCACCTTAAAAGAAGTAGGGTTGGCTAAAAAGACTGCAACCGGAGCCAATTTCGCCATGATGGTGGCCACGTCCCGTAAAACCGATGACTCTCAATCATTCTCCGAAAATTATGGTCAAAACCATAACAACGGGGGTGGCGAAATGGGTCAAAATCGTGAAAAAAAATATGGTGGCGGACGTGGCAGTGGCAAGGGTGGTGGTCGCGGAGGCAACGGTGGTGGTAGTGGCGGACGTGGAGGGGGCAATGGCGGTCAGCATGGGGCCAGGCCACAACATCCCTGGAAGCAGGCCTAGGCCAGCGGGCAGTGGCCATGGGGCTTGCCTTGGGCCAATGGGCAGTGGCCTATGCCGCCCTGTCCTTACCCTATCACAAAACTGGGCTAGGCCCAGTGGACGGCAACAACAACAGTAAGCCCATAATGGGCCTTGGCCTCGAAATCACTCGGCTTGGCGCAGCTTGGTCTTCTTGGGCTTCAACCATAACAGGCTTTCGCTGTTGTGGGCCTATATGTATCTCCTACACACATGGATATCGAGTCAGCAATGCATACACTTGGGTTAAATCATCTGGATGTAAATTTGTACATGGACACCGGTGCTGCTTCTCATATGACGTTCGCGCCTAGTAATCTCTCGTCTTATTTTAATTTGAGCAAAAATCGTGGCATAATTATTGGTAATGGTAATTCAATTCCAATTCGTGGTTATGGTCACACAAATTTGTCTCCCCCAAACCCACTTCTAGCCTTGAAAAATGACCTTTATGCTCCTCAATTAATTAAAACTTTGGTGTCTATTCAGAAATTTACAACTGATAACTCAGTTTCTGTTGAATTTGATCATTTTGGATTTTCTGTGAAGGATTTCTGGACGGGGATATATCTAATGAGATGTGATAGCCGGGGCGAGCTCTATCCCATCACCACTAAACAAGCACACTGTCAACGTTTGCCGCTTTAGCACCTTTCTTATGGCATGCGCATTTGGGTCATCCGGGAGCGTCTATTTTTTCCTCCCTGAAAAATAATAAATTTATTGAGTGTAATGGTGCTCGTAGTGCTAATGTTTGTCCTTTTTGTCCGCTTGGGAAACATGTTAAATTGTTGTTTGTTGCCTCAAATTCTAGTACCTTGTTGCTATTTGATATTATTCATAGTGATCTTTGGACATCTCTCGTCTTGAGCTCTTCATGCCAGCGTTATTATGTTTTATAGTGGATGATTATTCTAATTTTTTATGGATATTTCTGTTATCTAAAATGTCTCAGGTTTATTCCACATTCCTATCATTTAGAGCATTCATCCGTACTCAATTTGAACGAGAAATTAAGAACATTCAATGTGATAATGGAAGAGAATTTGATAATTGGCTATTTAGAGAATTTTGTAAGGTTAGTGGTATATCTTTTCGATTTTCATGTCCACATACATCATCACAACATGGGAAAGCCGAAAGAAAAATCTGCACCATTAATAATATTGTTCGTACATTACTAGCATATGCATCATCACCACCTTCATTTTGGCATCATGCATTACAAATGACAACTTACCTTCTTAACATACTCCCTAGCAAAGGATTAGCATACCATTCCCCACTCAAAATTTTTTATCAAAAAGACCCTTCGTATTGTCATCTTAGGGTGTTTATGTTATCCTATATTCCTCTCCATCACCATTAACAAACTTCAAGCCCTCTCTACCATTTGTGTATTTTTGAGTTACCCATCTAATCATCGTGGTTATAAATGTTTTGATTTATCCTCTAGTAAAATCATCATTAGTCGCCATGTCATTTTTTATGAAACCCAATTTTCTTTTGCTAAGTTGCATAATTCCGAGTCCAAGTCTTATGTTTGGATGATTGGCTATCACCGTATGTGGTCCACCATTTGGTCCAGCCCACTCCTCGGAACCTGGACCAGCAGGCACGGTCCAGCCAAATTCCTGCTGGCCCAACACTCACTTGTCAGACTTTTCTGCCAGCAGGCCCATTGCATGCTGGCCCAAATAGTCTCGGTCCAAAATTTCTGCCAGGAGGCCCACTGCCTGCTGGCCCAAATAATTCCAGCCTCTAGCCGACCCAATTCCTCCCAACCCGAATCTATACCGACATTGCTACACCGACACTGATCCAACGCACTTCTATTCCGGGTCAAGGGCTCGTTACTCGTAGCCAACATAGTATTTTTAGATCAAAAGGACAATTTAATCTCAACTCTAATAGCACTAAATCACCCCTACAACGTAACCTCATGTCTGCCCTTCGTGACCCAAATTGGAAAACGGTCATGGATGATGAATATAATGCTCTTATTGAAAATAAGACGTGGGAGTTGGTGCCCCGTCCGCCTGGTGTCAATGTGATTCGTTCTATGTGGATTTTTACTCATAAGGAAAAATCTGATGGTTGTTTTGAGAGGCATAAGACTCGTCTTGTAGGTGCTGGCAAAACTCAACAGGTTGGCGTGGATTGTGGAGAGACATTTAGTCTGGTGGTCAAATCGATAACTATTCACATTGTTCTCAGTCTAGCTCTCTCAAAAGCATGGCTCATTCATCAACTGGACGTGAAAAATACGTTCTTACACGACGAACTCAAGGAAATTGTATACATGCAGCAGCCCTTGGGTTTCAGGGACCCCGATCCTCCTAACCATGTGTGCTTGCTGAATAAGTCATTGTATGGGCTAAAATAGGCTCATCGGGCCTGGTACAAAAGGTTTGCAGATTATGTGTCTACTCTTGGGTTTTCTCACAGCATGTCTGATCATTCTCTGTTCATCTATTTTCACAGTACTTCTATGACATACACTCTGTTATACGTGAATGATATTATATTGAATGTTTCATTTGAAAAACTGTGCAAGTATATCAAATCCCTTCTCAGCTCCGAATTTGCTATGAAAGACTTGGGGCCTTTGAGTTATTTTTGGGTATAACTGTCACTCGGTATGTAGGTGGTCTATTTCTATCTCAAATGAAGTATGCATCAGAGATTATTGAACGGGCTGACATGTCATCCTGTAAGTCATCTCTTATCCCGATTGACACTAAACCAAAGCTGAGTGCTACTTCTAGCACACCATACGAGGATTCCTCCCACTATCGTAGTCTTGCGAGGGATCTTCAATATCTCACATTTACGAGGCCCGATATTACGTATGCAGTGCAACAGATGTGTTTATTCATACATGATCCGAGGGAAGAACATATGCACGCTCTCAAACGCATTATGCGTTACATTCAGGGCACTCTTTATTATGGATTACAATTATATCTATCATCGGTATCTACTCTCATATCTTATACAGATGCTGATTGGGGTGGATGTCCAGATACCAGGCGTTCGACATCTTATTATTGTATGTTTCTCGGTGATAACTTGGTCTCTTGGTCGGCTAAACGTCGGGCTACTTTGTCGCGCTCTAGTTCGGAGGCCGAATATCGAGGGGTTGTCAATGTGGTGTCTGAGTCCTGTTAGTTGCGTAGCCTCCTCTTAGAGCTTTATTTTCCTATTCGGAAAGCTACCTTGGTCTACTGCGATAATGTTAGTGCGATATATCTCTCGGGAAATCTAGTCCAACATCACCGCACTAAACATATCGAGATGGATATTTACTTTGTTCACGAAAAGGTAGCTCGTGGATAAGTACGTGTCTTGCATGTCCCCTCACGTTATTAAATTGATGTCATATTTACTAAGGGTCTTGCCTTAGTTACGTTTGAAGATTTTAAGGACAGTCTCAGCGTACGATAACCGTCCGCTATGACTGCGGTGGTGTGATAGAATATACACAATATATTCTTTTGATATTATTAGTGATCTTGTACATCTGTAATTATGGTAGTAATTTTTTATATTAGGTAAGTGTATATTTTGTTGAGAATATAATCAACTATTAAAAGTGTGTTCTATCTAACAGCTTAAGCTCTTAGATCAGATGGTCACACACTTTATTATGGTATCAGAGCATACCAAAGGTCCTGAGATCGAACCTCACCGCCACCCATTCTCAAAAAGAATTTCCACGTGCTTGACCATGAAAAAAATCAGGTCAGCACGTGAGGGAGCGTGTTGAGAATATAATCAACTATTAAAAGTGTGTTCTATCTAACAGCTTAAGCTTTTAGATCAGATGGTCACACACTTTAATATATTGACTTCCGTAATTATAGCCTAAGATAACTATTGTATATCATGTATATAAATCATTTACATTGAAATCAACAAATGATTATTCTCTTTCACTATCTTTTATTTGTTTTTACTGCTTCAATCAAGAAAAAATGTAATCTAGTACAAGTTCAAGCTTTGGCACGTTTACAAGTAACGTACCAAAGATTATGTTGTGCTTAAACATAATTAGTAGCTGTTAGTAAATTAGCTAGTCTAGGAACTTGTTCGAGTGGATAGTAATCAAAAAGGGGTTCCATGTACTTATTTTCACTTTTTAGTTGCATGTGAAGGATATAATGGAAATTGGATGGGGTGGCCGACAGTGAAATAGAAACAAAGGCTGCAGCTCCAACAAAAGAAATATAACCTTATACTGTAAAGTTTAACCTTAACAGCTTATCCATATGATTAAAGAAAAAGGAGTGAAGTCCCCGGGCATAGCTGAATGACAAATAAGGAAAGTTTAAAATTCAGTTGGAGTCATGCAATGTGAGTTCGAACTTTGGTGAGAGTAATTTGCTCTCTGTTAGGGTAGGACCTTGTAACTAATATCAGTTGTTCTGTTTTCAAACTCTGGTCATTCAGGCACATCTCGTGATTTACCGATAATAGTACTGAGGAATCGGGACTACTATCTCCAGAATTAGTCGGGCGTAAGTCGGGAAAATTAATATAAAAAAAAAGGAGTGAAGAAGTAATGATAATAAGGAAGAAAAGTGAAAAAGGGAAAAAGAAACAGTAACAGCTTGACACAGTTGTCTGTACGAAGGTGTGGCAGTTATCAAGGTTGGCAATTAATTTTCATAATATATACTCCTCGATAAAGTGTGTCATCGTTAATTTATTCTCCACCTAAGTTTAGTTCCTCATTATTAGCTTTATTAAAATCCACCTCTATCTAATATGGTTGGTAACTAAGATACTTCCATCTAATCCACTCAGTTTATTTTCCTTGTGTTATCTAAGATCTCAATCCTTCCCATTAATTAAGCATTAGCTTTCTCATATTTGGTTAGTCAAAATTTTGATTTTTTTTTCTACAAAACCAAGGTTTCTTAAATATGGAAAATGATTTTTCTAGTGGAAGTATGAAATACAAGTTTCATACATAACATACCACATTAAGGGGTTGTTTGGTAGCTGATTAGAGTTATGCATGTATGAGTAATACAATGATTAGTTATGAGGAAATATATATATTATTTTCTGCAGGATTAGATATGCAGAGTTTAATTATTTATATATTAGTTATTCCACTTTCTATCCTACATAAAATAATACATATATTCTCTCATAATTTTTACATGTATTAATTATAAAGATTTCTAAATTATAAATCAAACACTATTTTAATTTTATAAATGAATAAATTACCTCATAACCAGCTACCAAATATAATATTATTTATATCATATTTTAATACCTACATAACTCACCTTCAAATGAGCTACCAAATATAGCGTTTGGAAGTATTTGTTGATGCCATAGAGCAGTTGATATGATTACGCTTTAGTTTATGTCAACTTTATTCACCTGCATCATGCTATTACTAAATTTTGAGTATATGATTCGTGTCTCTTAACTATAAAATCATGCTTCCACCCCATCCCAAAAAATAAAGCGGCCCCACCCCAGCTCATTCTCTCTACCAAAAAAAAGAAAAGAAACACAAGTGTGTTGTTATATAAGTAAAGAAAAGAGGCCCCAGGGGCAGAGACGAGTTGGTAAGTGACAAGGTGATTGGGGTACAATCACGCCGACGTCACGGATTCGAATCCGTGTGGTGACAGTCTTTGCTGAAATATTGCAAGAGTTGTTGATGGGTTCGTGGCCCTTTAGTCCTCTCCCTTGCAGGGCTGTCACTCGCGCATATCCCTCGATTTACATCCACCTGGCCAAAAGACCTCTAGTACAGGTGGGGATTTCGTCTTCGGGACTTTTTCATTCACAAAGAAAAGAAGTGGAAAATGATGGATAGCAGTTTGCAACTGCATTAATATTCCTCATTAATGTCATCAATAACAGTTGTATTCCCAAAGGAAGAAATTGAGAAAAATATGAAAAACGAAATTAAGAAAGGGAAAATAGAGAAATTTCCTAATCTTTTTCTATTTTTGGGTCAATTTAGCTCTCATTTGGCCATAGATTTTGTGAGCATATTTTGAAGATTTGTTTTCAAATCTTTGTTTGGCCATAAAATTTTGACAGATTTTGAAAACAAATCCTCAAATTCCAAATTTTGGCTCAAACCTGTTTTTGGCCAAGATCTATGGTTTGGCCTTTTCAAAAAAATTAAAAACTACCCCAAACTTTTGTATGTTATAAAAATTCCCATGTTTATGACCCAACTAATTCTATGCATGCTCGTCGTGAATAGATTGTTCGTACAATGTGAGAAGATTATATTAAAGAGAGCTAATTACTAATGTTGTATTTTTTTCTTGCACGGATAGATCTGTGTTGTAATTTCAATTGTAGTAGCTAGTAAACTATATGTGTGATTGTAATTTCAAATATATATTATCGAGAATACATATATGTGTATATAATTTAACTAATCTTACATATAAACTAATAAAAATTCTAAAATCCTTTAGACTAAGACCTTAATTTTACTACTAAATCTAAATTAATTACTTAATTACATGTAATCATATAGAATATAAATTACTCATTATCGTATGGCTCTGCCTATAGGCTTTTTCTCTTTTTGAACAAAACACGAACATCTGAGACATCAATTGTCCATAGTTTGGACAATTTTTTTTGTTTATGGCATAGGGATCAATATTTATAGGATATTATGATCGGATGAGATGCCGTGTAAATGTCGAAAATAAGAAAGGGATCACTCTTCGAACAGTCGCTAACCGTTGCGCCTTCCTACATATGAAATGACTATTTGTAGTGCTATTGTGTTACCGTCTTTAAGTTGAGCAGAGTGTGTATCATTTACGACATATCACTAAATAATTTCTATTCATTTCAAATATGAAAGAGTTTTCAATTATTGTGGAAGTCATAATGCTCCATGTAAGTCAAAATCGAATAAATTGTAGTTACCAGCTTACTGTACCACACCAACAAAAATCGAACTTAAATATAGCAAGTAATTTTTCGGTATTGAAAATGATATAGTAATATTTTTAAAATAAAAATCTACCATCCCCTACCATCAATACTATTAATAATGGTTAAAAACACATAACAAGTATCATTTTTTTAAAGTTTTCTGTCTGAACTATCAGATGTGAGAGTTTCTTACATAAACTACCACCAACTAGTTAACAAAACACTCTTCAACTGTCGCTTTTCTCTCACACCTGATAATTAAGGCAGAAAACTAAAAAAAATATACATGTGTTTTTAACCCTTAACTCATTTGTTTTTATATAAGATTCAATACTATTTATACCGTGTTTGATTGCCATTGAATTTTTGCAGTTAGCAATATGAATAAAAAAGGGTAGCTCAATGCATAAGACATTTTACATTAGCAGGGTCCGATGAAGGGCTGCACATCTCAAAAAGTGTGACGTAGATAATCTACCATAATGTAAATATTAGTAATTGCTTTCACGATTCGAATTTGCAACCTATAGATCACACGGAAATGATTTTATCATTACTCCAAGGCAATATGAATATAGCTTATATTGTAATGTCTGAATTATTTACCAGATTGAACATAAGATAACTCATAGAGAATTTAGCTTTACAAAAGAAAACATAAAAGAAAATAATAACTTTGATTTCATCTTCTTGTTTTTTATTTAATGTAAAAAACACATTTGTAAACACATGAACTACATTCTTATTTTTTTTCCTTTCACATTTGTTCTTATTTCATTTATAACATGTAAAAATAATTTAATTGGCAACAACCTTAAAAAGGCGGGAAAAGAAAAAAGAGAACCCAAGTTCAAGAAATTCAAAGAACAGATAGTCCAAGTTGCAGGAAACTGCTTTTTTCATAAAGAAAAATCAAGTAAATCTTTAAAAGCTTTTTATCCAATCAAGAAATTCCATGAACGCCAAAAAAGTAAAAAGAAAAAAGAAAATGTTCAAAAACACATTTGAACTATGGATTTACAAATTTTCTATCATAAATTATTTATCAAAATACACCTTAATTATTAATTGTTCACTTCTCCTACCTGAACAATGAGGTAGAAAAAATGAACAATTAATAATTAAAATATATTTTAATAAATAAATAATGATAATTGAGACAAAAAAAACTCAAACACATAATAATTGAGATAAACTCAAGAAAATGTTACCATTTAGGGGTATTTTTTATCATTAATTAAAAAAACCCATACATTAATAAACGAAAAAAAGAAGAATTCTAAATAAAATGTTGGACTCCTCACTCTTTTAGTAGCAGCAGAAAACAATCCACTTTCCTCCGGGGCATAGTCCAGCGGCAAAGCTTGGGTGCTATAAGGCGCTCTGGCATGGGACAACGTGGGTTCGATTCCCCGCAAGCACGGAGAAACTCTGCATGTTGGGGAATTTGACCTTGTCTCATTGATCGGTTGTGCGCTCCCAGAAAAACTGGCCACCGGAGCACATCCCGCGATTTACCTGGTAATAGTGTTGAAGGACTGGTGCTATTACCTCCAGGACGTCTGGTTAATACCAGTAAAGTAGTCAGGTGCAAGCCTGGAAACCGAATTATCAACAAAAAAAAACAATCCACTTTCTTTATACTTATTACACCCATCAACTGTGTTAGCTGTTGACCATACCATACTCAGAAAATACAGCTAGGATTTGTTTTTCAATTTTTCCATTTTACACCCTGGATGTCCTAATATTTCTACTTTCCCCCCACAATCAAAAACAAATGAAAAAAGCAACCAGTCCCCTTTCAAATACCAGCCAACAACAAAACCAAAAACGCTTAAGCCACAGTATATATCTGTTGAAGAACAAATTTGTCTCTTCTCTCCTTTTCAACCCTTCATGGTATGAATGTATTGTTCTTCATACACAATGTTGGTTTTTTCTCGCTTCTTTATGATGCTCAAATCATCAATGTTTGTGTTTTTTCTTCTTTTTTGCAGTATTTTCTGTATAACTAGTTGTTCTTCAGATCTGAACTCCGACCGTAACGCTTTACTCGCGTTACGCGCCGCCGTGGGTGGCCGTACTTTATTCTGGAACACCACTAACACAACCCCATGTAACTGGGCTGGTGTTTTATGTGAAAACAACAGTGTTACTGTTCTCCGGTTACCGGCGTCGTCACTTTCCGGTAAGCTTCCGGCGAACACCATTTCCAATCTTACTCGCCTTCGTACAATTAGTCTCCGGTTCAACCGTCTTTCCGGTCCGTTTCCCTCTGATATTTCTCAACTTGTTGAGCTTCGAAATCTTTACCTTCAGGATAATGAATTCACTGGTTCTATTCCTTCTTCATTTTTCACTCTTCACTTAATGGTACGCTTAGATCTTTCTAATAACAATTTTACTGGAGAGATTCCATCTGGGTTTAACAATTTGACCCGTTTGAGAACACTTATGCTTGAGAACAACCAGTTTTCCGGGTCGGTTCCGGAGCTAAAGTTGCCAAAACTTGTACAATTTAATGTATCTGGTAATAGCTTAAATGGGTCTATCCCGAAGAGTTTAGAAGGGATGCCTGTTGAGGCTTTTTCTGGTAATTCACTATGTGGGAAGCCACTTGATATTTGTCCTGGTGATGCTACTCAACCTGCTATAGCTACTGGTGGGATTGAAATTGGTAATGCACATAAGAAAAAGAAGTTATCTGGTGGTGCAATTGCTGGCATTGTTATTGGATCTGTAGCGGGGTTCCTTTTATTGTTGTTGATTTTGTTTGTGTTGTGTAGAAAGAGGACTGGTAACAATGCTAGGTCAGTTGACGTGGCAACTTATAAGCATCCGGAAACTTCTGTTTCCGTGGAGAAGCCGCCTAATGTGGATGCTGAAAGTGGCGGTGTGAATAACGGGGATTCAGTGGCAGCTGCTGCTGCAATGACGGGAAAGGGAGGAGAGAGTGGTGGAAATGGGTTTAAAAAGTTGATCTTTTTCGGGAACTCAGCTAGGGTTTTCGACTTGGAGAATTTGTTGAGAGCTTCCGCGGAGGTTTTAGGGAAGGGGACGTTTGGAACAGCGTATAAGGCGGTTTTGGAGATGGGTACTGTTGTAGCTGTTAAGAGATTGAAGGATGTGACTATATCTGAGATGGAGTTTAGGGAGAAAATCGACATGGTTGGAGGAATGAATCATGAGAATTTGGTGCCTCTTAGGGCATATTATTACAGCAGGGAGGAGAAACTTCTTGTCTATGATTACATGCCTATGGGAAGCTTGTCTGCACTTCTTCATGGTGAGTCAAAGTTACTATTGTTGTGGGCACATATTTTACAGTTCTTGCAACTTTTGATCCTGTTATGGAACTCGTTATTATCTGAATGCTTTGCTTGCCTTAGTCAGTCGATTTGTCAGTTTGACTTGTTGCTTATTCTACTGTGGAGATCACCTAACTGAATGAAAGATAAAATTTCTTTCTTTAGCATAACTAATGTGTATCTGTTCAGCTAGCTTTTTGCAACTCTATGAACCTGATGCCTTTTATTACACCATTAATCATCAGGGGTAAAAAGTGCTTCCCCCCCCCCCCCCTTTTTCCTTGCCTGTCATATCATAACTTTTATCCAACAATATCCTTAACCTGCACTAACTGGAGCTATCATGTCTTTTCACCTTCTAGAGCATTATTGCTAGGGGACTAAATGTTCTAAAACTATAAGGAATCTATTTGTATATGAATTTGAACAATTTTCTGCTACATTCTAAAAACATGTAGTTGGATTATTGATAGTCTCCTCTAATTGCTCAATAGATTTCATCTCTGCCGTGTTTCTATTATAGCCTATGAAATTCCAAGTAAGATGTTTTCTACAATTGTATTCGTGCTATTTACTACCAAGCTCTGTTATGTTCCAGGAAACAAGGGGGCTGGCAGGACACCACTGGATTGGGAAGTCAGGTCAGGCGTTGCCCTTGGTACTGCCCGGGGCGTTGAATACCTACACTCTCAAGGTCCAAGTGTCTCCCATGGCAACATTAAATCATCCAATGTTCTCTTGACCAAATCATATGATGCACGAGTCTCAGATTTTGGCCTAGCGCAGCTGGTTGGACCTCCAACTTCCCCAACTCGAGTTGCTGGATATCGTGCTCCAGAGGTAACTGACCCACGCAAAGTTTCCCAAAAGGCAGATGTGTATAGCTTTGGAGTATTGCTTCTGGAGCTTCTTACTGGGAAGGCACCAACTCATGCCCTCCTGAACGAGGAAGGCGTTGACTTGCCAAGATGGGTGCAGTCCATCGTTCAAGAACAATGGACTTCAGAAGTTTTTGATCTCGAGCTCCTCAGATACCAGAGTGTCGAAGAAGAAATGGTCCAGCTTTTGCAGCTTGCAATAGATTGTGCGGCTCAATATCCCGATCACAGACCTTCGATGTCCGAGGTCTGTGAACGGATTCAAGAGCTCCGTCGCTCAAGCGTGAGGGTTACTCAAGAACCATCTGATCTTGTCAATGAATCTGATTGAGGTGATCATTAGTCCTTTACATGTGCAGTACTTGAACTAAAGAAGCATCATTTGAGCATATTAAACTTTTATGTTTATCTGTTGGTTAGGGCATATCTTCTTCTTTCATAACCATTTAACAATTTATGCCCCTTTATTTTCCTAGTTCTCCATTGTAGTGGCCCTTTACATTTTCCTTTGCGGGGGGGGGGGGGGGGAATCTCTGTACCATTTGTTCTTGTTGTGGGTGGATAATGGTTGCTGTAATTATTACTTTCAGCCTTTACTTTGCTTTTACTTTAACCAACTTTGTTGAGAACTTAAAATACATACCTACGTGTATTTTCATAATTTTTTGAATTAATTAATTAATTATATCCAAATATATCTTAACCCATAAGGAAGAACTTTCCCTTATAAACACAATAATATAGTGTTTCCTCACCAATGTGAGACATTGTTTAGAAATCTCCAACAATCTCCCATCATTTCCAAGCAATACTTAATAACATGATCTTACTCTTAAATAGAGTTGTCTCGCGATTGAACCCCTATATTAGTGAAATGTCTTTTAAGTAATTAGGATGACATGGTAGACTATGCTTTGAACTAGCGATCCTCCTTTATTACTTAATTTCAAGTCACACATAAGATATTTTATTCCCAATACATATAGAAGTTACAGACACTTTTATGGGCATGTGTCCTGTATCTTTTTCATGAGCATTACGAAATCAAGCCTATTTGATTTCCTAAAGCGGCCACACTTCAAGCTCATATAGGTGGACCTTTCACATACTACATAATATAGTACACTTGTGGAAATCAATTGAATAATAGATATGAGCAACTTTATTCATTTACGATCAAATGTACATATTAACACAAGTATACTCGGAGAAATATAAAATATATCACACATCTTTATTGCATAAATATACCACTAAAGGTTCATTAAGAGCAAAAATTTGTTCATCCTACATACACATTATGGAACCAAGCACAACTTGGGATGGTAAGACAAGTGCTTGCAACTACAAAATGATGTACTTCGACTCATTGATCTTAAGACTCGAGGGTTTTATCGAGTATTAACTCGAGGTTCCACCATTGGTAGTTAAGAGTATAGGTGTCTAACCCATCCCCTTTGTAGTTTTGGTGACTAAATCCCTCGTAAGGACTTTTGTCAAGGGATCTGCCACATTTAGAGATGGCAATGGATCTTGGACCCGGTCCGGATCCGGTGGATCCAGATCCGTTTTATAGGATATGGATCTTCAAAATTTGGACCCGACGGATCCGGATCGGACCCGGATCCATTTCGACGGATCGGATCTGGATCTGGATCTTGTATTTGAGATCCGTATCCGGTCCAGATCCGACCCGTAGATCCGTTTTTATTAAATATATTCATAACCTAGAATATAATTTTATAAGTATTTTCTTAAAATTGCTAAGCACATCCTTGCAAGTTTAATTCTCAAAACAAGTTTAATTTATCCCCGCGTTAACTCAAAAATAAAAAAATAAATAGGTAACTTCGATAATAAAATCAATGTTATATTAGTGAATGACTAACATCTCCATAGACAAGTAGTTAAAATTATATTCACTTCATTTGTGAAGATTCCAAGCACATGCAAGTTCTGCATTGTGGAAATACTAGCCAGCATTTTTCACAACTATTGTCATTGTCCAACATTTTCAATTAATAGCTCACAATCAAAATGAGACAACGAACAAAATATCTCATATGAACATTTCAAAATTGAAACACAGTAAACTGTTAGCTAAGTAAAAATTGTTTGTCAGTTTAAAAAATTCTTAGCAAGGTTACATTCTTAGCATTGCAAATTTTTTTACATGTGGATCCAGATCCGATCTGTGGACCCGGTGGATCCGATGGATGGATTTGGATCTGATTTTTATGGACCCGACGGATCTGGATCCGGATCTGGATTCATGTATGAAAATCGGATCTGGATCTGGATCTAGTACGATCCGGTCCAGATCCGATCCGTTGCCATCCCTAGCCACATTCTGATTTGTACGTACAAAGTTCACAGTTATAACACCATCACGAATGAGTTGTTTCACATAACTATGTCGTAAACCGATGTGCCTTGATTTACCATTATAAACTTCATTGTATGCTTTAGTCAATGTAGCCTCATTATCACAATGAATTGAGATAGGTGACATTGGCTTTTCCCACTAAGGCAAATCATACAAAAAAATTCTTAGTCACTCGGCTTCCTTGCTTGTAGACGCTAATGTTATAAATTTAGATGTCATAGTTGAATCTGCAATACAAGTCTGTTTCTTGGATCCCCATGAAACTGAACCCCCACCAACTATGTATATCCACCCACTCGTAGAGGAATGATCACTATTAGATATCCAACTTGCATCAGAAAACCCTTCTAATACACAAGGAAATCTATCATAATGTATTCCACAATGAATAGTTCTCCTAAGATACTTAAGTAGCCTTCGAATCGCATGTCAATGAGCATGACTTGGATTATGAGTAAAACGACTCAGTTTTCCTACAGCAAAACCAATATCAGGTCTTGTACATGCCATGACATACATAAGACACCCAATTACCTTAGCATACTCTAATTGTTTCACAGGTTCTCATGTATTCTTAGATAACACTTCATTGTGATCAAGAGGTGTAGATGCAAATTTACAATCAAAGTTGTTAAACTTCTTTAACACCTTTTCAATGTAATGTGACTGAGTCAAGGCCAAACCACTAGTATGTCTAGTAATTTTAATGCCTAAAATTACATCCGCTTCACTCATGTCTTTCATAGAGAAATTAGCAGATAAAAACTCCTTTGTGTCCACCACTTGTTGGAGATCAGTGCCAAATATTAACATGTTATCCACATATAAACAAATGACAACTCCCTTGTTTCCAACTAACTTACTATATACACTCTTATCGGCATCATTGATAAGAAATCCATTAGAAAGTACAACTTGATCAAATTTTTGGTGCCATTGTTTGGGAGCTTGCTTAAGTCCATACAATAATTTGATCAACTTACACACTTTGTGTTCTTGACCAGGAACAACAAACCCCTCGGGTTGTTCCATATACACCTCCTCATCTAATTCACCATTTAGAAATGTGGTCTTCACGTCCATTTGATGAATAACGAGACAAAAAATTGAGGCTAATGCAATCAACACCCTTATTGTTGTTGTCCTTACAACAGGAGCATAGGTATCGAAGTAATCAATACCTAACTTTTGAGTGTAACATTTGGCTACTAAACGAGCCTTGAACTTTTCTATAGTTTCATCTACTTTCATTTTCCTTTTTAAAATCCACTTACAACCAATGGATTTACAACCTGGTGGTAGATCAGCCAACTTCCAAGTTCTATTACCCATAATCAAATCAATTTCATCATTAATTGCTTCTTTCCAAAAGGAAGCATCTAGAGACTTCATTGCCTCCTCAAAAGTGACAGGATAAACTTCTAAATTATAACAGAAAGGTATGTAAGTGTCAACGGAAGATTGATCCCTACTTCCTTCAACGAGAAACATAAAGAAATCATCTCCGAAATCTTTAGCTTTTCGCGCCCTTTTACTTCTTCTTGGTTCCACAACTTCCTCATTAGTTGAGTTGTTATCAACTAAATCATGCTTTTTCTGTAAATGAGAACTAGATGGTAACGTTGTGTCATGAGATCTAGGAATATTACTAAATCTATTTTCATCAAAAATAGCATCCCTAGACTCAATTATAGTATTAACATAATATGAATCATTAGGTTCAATAACCTTAAATCTATAGGCTTTACTGTTCATAGCATAGCCTATAAAAACACACTCAATTCCTTTCTCCCCAAGTTTCTTTCTTTTGAGCTCTGGAACTTTAACAATTGTTCTACATCCCAGACTCTAAGATGACTTAGGTTTGGTTTTCTCTTGTTCCAGAATTATATGGGGTAGTCTTACTTCTCTTGTTAGGTACTCTGTTAAGAATATAACAGGTTGTATGGAAGGCATCACCCTAATATCCATGTCCTAAACCCGACTTGGATAACATGACATTTACCATTTTCGTTAAGACTCTATTTTTTCTTTCGACCACACCATTCTGTTGTGGTGTATAAGGTGCTGTAACTTGATGCACAATTCCAGTTTATTCAAAGAATGATGGATTATAATATTCCCCACCTCTATCCGATCTAAGACACTTAATAAATGTTTCACAATGAAGTTCTACATTACTTTTAGACACTTTAAAATTTTCAAGTGCTTCACTTTTTGAATGTAACAAATATACATAACAAAATCTGGAATAGTCATCAATAAAGGTAACAAAATAACGTTTTTCGTCCGTTGTCACGTTGTCACTCATGTCACATAAATCACTATGAACTAAATCAAGCAATTTCGAATCTCTTTGAACAGAAGGAAATGGTAATCTAGTGATTTTAGTGAGCATACATATTCTACATTTTACAACATTCTTGTCAATTGAAGGAATTAGAGATTGTAGAGTCATGTCTTTCAACTTTCTAAAATTTACATGTCCTAAATGATAATGCCATAAAGAAGAAGTATCAAGAGAGTCCAAGACATAAACAGAAGAATTCATCACTTTATTAATGTTAACAAGGTTCAGTTTAAACATACCACAATGTAAATAACTCTTTCCTACAAACACCCCACCCTCAGAGAGTACAAAGTTTCCAGCTTCATTTTGAACCCATATTGGTTTAAAATACTACCAGACATCAAATTCTTACTAACTTCCGGAGCATGATAAACATCATTCAAAGTTAAACTTTTTCCAGAAGTAAAATCTAATACAACACCTCATTTGCCTAAAACACTAACAGGAGATTTGTTTCCCATATAGAGAAAATTTGAATCTTCCATTGGTTCATAGGTCTTGAAGTGAGACTTGTCCTTGCAAACATGTCTTGTAGCACCCGAATCAACCCACCAATCATTGTCATCTTGGACCATGTTGATTTCAGAAATCATGGCAGTGAAATTTTCGTTGTCATCTGCAGACTTTCGGTTCTTCTGTCCTGAACTCGAACTGCTAGGATCCTTCTTATTTGGGCAGTCACATTTCATGTGAGGCCCACCACAATTCCAATAAGCGAACTTCTTTTTCTTGTTGCTGTCAGTTTTGTTCTTGTTGTTGTTATGCTTGTTTGAATTGAACTGCCTTTTCTTGCCTTTTCCCTTACTAGATTGGCCTTCCTCCACAATGTGGATATCCTGATCTTTGTTTTCTTGTTTCCGTAATTCTTCTTCTACACGAAGATGGTTAGCCAATTCCTCACGATTAAGATCCTTTTTTTATGTTTAAGGCTGTGTTTGAATTCCCTTCAAGTTAGGAGCAGTTTGTTTATTATACTAGATACAACAATAGATTCATCCATATTCATGTTATGTTGTTTGAAATTTCCAAGGATGCGTTCAATCTCATAGAATGCTCCATTACTGACCTTTTTTCATTATAGAATAACTGTTAAATTGGGCAACAAGAAATTTTTTACTTGTTGCATCTTCACACATGTACCTTATCTCCAATTGATCTCACAGATCCTTTGCATAAGACACGGTCTGGTAAGAATCGAACAAGGGATCAGTCATCCCGTTCAGAATATGGCCTTGACATATGTATTGATCATTCTCCCATTTTGCCCTGTGCGCGTCTCTGCAATCTCATTCTCCTTTTCTTCTGGTTGTGGAGTAGTCAAAACATAAGCAACGTTCAATATGGTGAGAAGAAAGTGCATCTTTTTCTGCCATCTTCGAAAATTACCACCATCAAACTTGTCCAGTTTGACAAAGTTTGATATCATCTCCCTAATACTAGCCATGAAAATAATTAGTCTTAAGATTGTTAGAAACAGATTGCAGAAAATGTAGAAAATGTAGAAAACCGACTTCACAAGCGAGTACCAACTCTCCCCTTAAGACTATTTCACCCTCATAGAATGCATCGAAAATGATTAAATGTCTTAGGGATACTGAGAAGTCTAATCAAATATCATTTGCACTAAAACAACGTTTGATTCCTACTGTATTGAGAATATTTCTGATTTTTGATTGATTTTTCTGATGGGAATTTGGCAATCTGTTTATAGATAGATGGTGCATTTTCATGGTGCCTCTTGTTATTAAACCAATGATTAAGAATGGTATCTTTTCATAATTTTCTGAATTAATTAATTAATTAATTCGGTCCAAATATATCTTAATCCATAAGGAAGAACTTTCTCTTATAAACACAATAATATAGTGTTGCCTCACCAATGTGAGACATTGCTTAGAAATCTCCAACAGAAACAGCCTCTGGTAGAAATGCAAGGTAAAACTGCGTATAACAGACACTTGTGGTCCGGCCCTTCTCCGGACTCCGCACATAGCTAGAGCTTAGACACCGAACTCCCCTTTCTAACCATGATGAAAACCCTAGGAAAAGAGGGCATGTTGCTCTAGTGGTCCACATTTTTAATATAAAATTGTGGGTCCCATTGGGAGAGTTAGCAGACACTGAAAATTAGTGGTCCATCCATAAATTTGTTGGCATCCAAAGCAATGAAAGGATTTTCATACCTCTCAAAGGTCTTATCATCCTTGGATCTTTTTGGCATTGGGCCAATGACAAGCTGAAATAGCCAAAATATAATCAAATAAATAGATAAGAAACAAAATCGCGAAGTAACTTATTTCAATCTCTGAACCCTTTTTTTGGTGACATTCCCATTATGTATTGGTTTGCTCTGTCCTTACTGGCATTTTGATTTGTAAATTGTTGTGGAGCTGTTTTTTAACTTCAGTGTCCATACAATTAAATGCCTAGGCATGTGCTATCACAAATAAGGTTTCTCCCTTGGGCTTTGGGTGGACCACCCATCACTTTTGAACATGTCTTTGCCCCAATCAACATTTTCATACTCTTATCCTAGAAGGTATTGCCTAACCGTCAACGAAGTGTGTAAAAATATAGGAGATTAGGACTTAAAAAATCAGAAGAAACAAAAATCGTTAAAGTATTTCTTCTCGTATGTTTAAATCTTGTTGGACGTAGTTATACAATATATGTACTAATTCTATGTACTAACGAGATGTACACAAGTTGTCCAGAACACCACTCATCAAAATATTTAATAATCATACTCATGCTAAATTATTACTTCTGGACATGCCTTTCCTCAATCACCATTATCAATTTTTTTATCGTTAAAGGTGGCTTTTAATCATCAATGAAGTGGGTTAAAATAATAGAAAATTAGGGCTTAAATTTCTTTACAAAGGAAATATATATATATATATTGTTTTTACTTCTTAGCAAATGGTTGGTAAACACCATATTTTAGCTTGCACAAACATATAAAATATAAACTATGTAGCAAGAAGGAAAATTTTGATTTAGGTATACATAAGAATATTTTCATCCACCCCATACTACATGTGCAATGTCACTTATTATAAGTCAAAGCATGTTATCTTCAAGTTGATTTATCAAATGCTAATATATTCGTATCTTTTCAATTTTCGAAATAAAAAATGAGGTCCAAGAGTACCAAATGATCATAAGAACTTGGATTTTTTGTAATGTTATATTGCTTAATACGATCATAAGGTTTAGGTTTTAGGTATAATTTGTTATTGGAGCATTATAATATGACTCTGTTTTTATCCTGTAGTGTAAGAACCTCATCCACCTAATTAAAGGCTGTAGCAAATAAAGATTGAAGTTAGGTTGATTCAAAAGAAGATGATGATACAAAACAATCAAAGATACATACGAAGTTAGATCGAATATGTGCAACTTGTCTCATTTAGTTTTGATACATATAAATGCATGTACTCACCATTTCGTTTTTCTAATTTAAGATTATGTAAGACATCTTTTTCTTCTTATTTTTGTAAGAAATCAACCTTGGGCCTTTTTGTTAATTGATTCTCCGACCATTGTAAAATACTATTATAGCTAGTGAACAAGTACCTAAACTTATCATTCTAAGTAAAATAACATATAACGTAGCTGTTTATTATTTTATTTTACTTTTTGGCCTTTCTGTTCCAGTTCTGGATTAAGGGTGGACAAGAGGACAAAGGTTAAAGGTTTATTAATACTAACCACAATTACCAGTAGGACAAACTAGACGGTTGTGCCATTATTAATAGGACAAAGTACAAACTCGATGAGTGCGCCAATATTAATGTAGTATAAGTAGGTATGTACTTGGACTATTTTTTTTGGTTGAATATAGTAGGATTATTTGAATGAAAAATCTTGGCAAACTCTAAGCATGTGTATGTTTTTAGAGACCTTCATTTTTTCTATTATAATATAAAATTGTTAACATGAAAGTAGAAGTTGAAGAGGGTGTTTGAACAAACTTACGAGTCAGATATATGCATTTTCTAGCTTATATACACATGTTGATTAACACCAAAGTGCTTGTAAGCCACCAACATGTAAGTACTTTTCTGCTTATCTAGACATTTTGATCTTATAAACCAAGCATTATAAGTCAAAATCAATGAGAAGCCATAAATTGATCTTGTAAACCAAGTATAATATTTTTTGTGATCTCCATAGACCATAATATCCTTTCCAAAACATAATCCTTAATTTAATTTTTATTTCGTTTTCGTCATTCACCCTTTTCTCTGTACCATACGTTTAAACTTAAATGTTTTGAAAATACGGTTTAGGACATAACATCAAATATAATTATACATGTATAGAAGGATTATCATGAACATGAATATAATCCTATGTTATGAAAATTCATGATTTCATGGATAAATGTGGCTTGGGGAAGCACAATGACGTTCTCACACGTAGATAGAAGCTCTACATATCTTAATCACTCCAAAACTTATCTTAAAAGTCTAAACTTGGAAGAAGGAACCCAAAGCTTGAACTTTAATTCCTTTAGTTGGGTTTTCTTGAAAAGCCTAGGTTAGAAACAGTGAATTTCGCTTAGGAATTGATAGTAATCAATTAGAATCGCATGGAAATACATGAAAATGACTTACCTTGGTTTATGAGATGTTTGAGAAGAGAGAACCTTCATTCTAGGACTTGGAAATTGTGAAAACTGATTTTTTTGAATCAAGTCTCGTATTTATATTGTTTGTGTCAAAAGAAATCGACGGTTGATTCGACGGTCTGTCGAATTTTTGATGGGACGTTTGACGGTCTGTCGATTGTTCGACAGTCCAGATTGACGGTCCGTCGATAGTTTGAAGATCCGTATAATCAGACTGTATTGTTATTTTTTAAAAAATTCCAGAGAGTTATAAAATCTGGAGTGTGGAGACGGTGAAAATTGGCGGGCCATCAATAATTTGATGGTTCGTACAATTGACCAACATGCCGTCAATTTAACAGTGAAATTGACGGTTCGCTTTGACAGGCCGTAAAATATTTTACGGTCCATACAACGTAGCGTCAAATTTTTGGACTGCCGAACTGAATCTGATTTTCCAACATAACTCTCCATTTTGGTTTCTTACACTCATGGATCATGAATAAGGCTTTGTTTGAACGTACGGGGTGTTACAATATCTCCCCCTTGAAATCATTCGTCCTCAAATGATGGGTCATGGTTAAGAATGAGACTGGACATAGCATGAGTAGATGAACGTGAAGAAACATGACATGGAACATAAAAGTGAGTGACATGTAAACATAATCATGGGACATGAGTACTGAATACATTAACGTGAAATATGAGACATGGATACGCAAGTGACATACATGAATACTGAGGGTATTTACCTTGTTCTTTTTATGCTTGCTCCTCAAATAAATGTGAATATCTGAACTTTATGTCTTCTTCGGCTTCCCATGTAGCCTCATCAACATTCTGACTTCTCCACAATACTTTCACAGTTTTCACTGAGGCAACTTCCTTGGTTCTCAACTTTCGAATTTGACGATCCAAAATAGCTACGGGAATCTCCTCATAGGTCAAACCATTCTTAACTAAAATGGAGTCGGTAGGAACAACAATGGCGGGTTTCCCATACACTTTCTCAACATAGACACGAAACACAAAATGTACAACAATTAAGTCTTATGGCAATTCAAGTTCATATGCCACTTGGCAACTCTCCTTAAAATCATGTAAGGTCCGAATATCTTGGACTGAACTTCATTTTCTTTCCAAACCTCGTGACACCTTTCATGGGTGAAACTTTCAGGAATACCTAATCATCAACTTGGAACTCTAAATCTCTACGCCTCACATCTGAATAGGACTTCTGTCGACTCTAAGCCATTTTCAAACGCTCCTGAATCACTGACTCTTTTCGTAGTCTAATGGACCAAGTCTGTCCCTAACAACTCTGCTTCACCAACTTTGAATCAACCAATTGGTGACCTACACCTTCGCCCATACAGAGCTTTAAGCGGTGCCATCTGGATGCTAGCATGATAACTTTATTATAAGCAAACTCAATAAGAGCAAAATGATCATTCCAATTATCTTTAAAATCGAGAACACATGCCTTCAACATATCCTCAAGGGTCTGAATAGTATGTTTTGCATGTCCATATGTCTGAGGGTGGAAAGTTGTGTTGAGATTTACCTTGGTACCCAATCCTCTCTGTAAAGACTTCCAAAAGTGAGTTGTGAACTGAGCACCACGTTATGAAATGATGGACACCGAGGTCCCATGAAGCCTGACAATTTCTCGGATATATAACTTAGCATAATCCACTACTAAATCTGTGGTTTTGACTGGAAAAAAATGAGCTAATTTAGTCAGTCGGTCCACTATCACCCAAATCGAATCATGCCTTTAGGCTGAGCGAGGTAGACTTGTTATGAAATCCATATTTATCATCTCCCATTTCTAAACATAAATATTAATATTATATGCCAACCCACCAGTCCTCTAGTACTCGGTTTTCACCTGCTGACAATTCGGACACTTATTATGCGCTTCTGTCATGATTCACTCCTTGAGTCTGTCTATATTTGGAACACATAATCTATCTCGGTACCTCAAAGTACCATCATCTCCCCCTTGTTCAAAAGACGTAGTCTTATGCTTGTGAATCCCATGTTTCAGTTGTGTCACGACCCAATCTGGAGGGCCGCGACGGGCACCCGGACCCCACCCGCCGGGTACCGCTAATTGTACAACCAACTTCTATTCATAATTAACATACGGACAAAATCGAACAAATTTATGGAAACTCTTAACCAGAAAACCAACTTATATATATACATACCCATACCAAGACCGACAAGGCCATACAAGACCACTACACACATGATACCTGTCTACAAGCCTCTAAGAAATACATAACATTACCAGGACGAGACAAGACCCCACCATACTCATAAGCGTATGCAGAAATATTGTACCACGACCAGACTGCAATTCTGAAACAAATAGAGTGCTCCAACATCGGTTGAACCAGCAACCTACTAGCGTGAACCGTCACCTTCTTTAACTGAACCTGCATGCATGAAACACAGCGTCCCCCGACAAAAGGGACGCCAGGACGACTGATGTACTGAGTATGTCAGGCATGAATAATAGCATAACAGGGATATAACAAATACTGAAATAGAAACAGACGACGAGCAGTAAATACCTCTGAGGGCCCTAAAACATATGCCTAAATATTATGCACAATGCAGTATACATATCCACCGGCCTCATCGGGCACCTTCCTTATCAAAATAGCCTCTATGGGCACCATACCATGTAATGATTAATGAATGTATGCATAATGCAAATGTGGTTAACTAATGTCCACACAGGAATCCTCTCATAACCACATCTGTGGGCATCAGGTTATATCGTATTGTCCACACATGCATTCAATGAAGACAATGACAAAAAGATCAATATAAGGCCTGAAGACCTTGTTTATAAAATCCATAAAAGCAATTTGGGCATTCATCAATCTGAACAACATGACACAAAATTCGAAATGACTATAATGAGTTTTGAAGGCGGTTTTTGGAATATCAACTTCCTTAACCTTAAGCTGATGGTACCTTGATCTAAGGTCAATCTTGGAATAACATCGAGTACCCTGAAGTTGATCGAATAAATCATCGATTTTAGGAATAGGATATTTGTTCTTAATGGTAACCTTGTTCAACTGTCGGTAGTCAATGCACATACATATAGGCCCATATTTCATTCGAACAAATAAAATTGGTGCACTACATGGTGAATCACTTGGTCTAATAAATCCCTTATTAATGAGATCTTTCAACTGGGCCTTTAGATCTCTTAACTCTACTGGAGCCATTCTATATGGCGAAATAGATATCGACTTGATGCCGGGAAGTAGATTGATTTCAAATTTGATCTCCCTATTGGGAGGAACTCTGGGACGATCTTCAAGAAAGACTTTCGGAAACTCATTGACAACTGGCACAGGCTGGAGATTTGGGGTCTGGGTATTTGCATCCCTAACCCGAACTAGATGGTAAATATACCCATTGGATATCATCTTTCTAGCCTTAATATAGAAAATAAATCTACTCATGTGTGCTACTGAATCACCATTCCACTCTATGACTGGCTCACCTGAAAAATTGAACTTTACAATTTTGGTTCTACAACTCACCGTGGCATAACATGACGATAATCAATTCATACCTATGATTACATCGAAGTCTATCATTTCTAACTCTACTAAATCGGCTATGGTAATACGGTGATGAATTTTAACTGGACAACCCATATATACCCGCCTGGCTATAATTGACTCACCAACTATGGTGGATACTTCGAAGGGCTCATGCAACTTTTTTGGTTCTATTCTAAATTTCTTAGAAACAAAAATGGTTACATAAGACATAGTGGATCCAGGATTCATAAGGGCATAAATGTCGAAAGTGAAATAGTTAATATACCTATGACTACATCTGCACGGGCCTCTGTATCTTGACGATCTGATAATTCATACAAATGGTTTGGACCTCCGTCTGTATTATCGAACTTAGCTGGACCACGCCCTGATTGGGCCTGAGAATTACGAGGGACTGTAGAATTTGCGAACTAAGCCATATTATCTCTTGTACCCGTTGATGGGCAGTCTCATTGAAAATAGCCTCGCTGGCCACATACAAAACAAACATTCATACTTAGGCGACACTCCCCTAGGTGCCTCTTACCACACTTAGCACAAACCGGGTTATTGAAAGAACTTTGACCCACACTGGTCTGTGATTGAGAGCATGATACTTTGAAGTTCTACTTCCTGTTATCATTCCTGAAATTTAGGGCTGGTGCACTGGCTGAAGACGGAGCAGGTTCGGGTGACCTGTTCTTGAAGTATTGTCTGCCTCCACCTCCCCCATGACTGAAGTGGCTGAAGACTTGGCTCTTCTATTAAACTCTCTGTCCTTTTCTTTTTGCAAGGCTTTCTCTTTCTTCAACCTGCTCTTATTACCCTGTACGAAAGCAACTATCTTTGAAATAGTTATCTCCATGTTATGAACTGTGATATTAGTTGCATCGTACAAATGGGGATCAAAACCATACAGGAAACGTCTAACTCTAGCCCTTATGGCTGGAACCATATGCGGAGCATACTTTGTCAAAGAGACATACTGGAGGTAGTACTCCTGCACACTCTTGTTGTCCTGCTTAAGCTTTTCAAAATCCACATCATTTGCCTCTCTGACCTCTATTGGCAGAAAGTGCTCAATGAAGGCATATGCAAACTCATCTCAAGTCACTGGAGGTGCATCTTCCCCACGGGACTGCTCACATGACTCAAACCAAAGGTTGGAAATATCCTACAACTGATAAGCTCCAAATTATGCTTCCTCTACCTCAATTAACATGCATAATATGGAAGATTTTCTGAATCCCAGCAATGAAATTCTGAGGAACCTCGGTCTTACTTGACCCTTTGAACATCGGAGGGTCCATACGAAGAAACTCACGAGTCCTGAAACTGGATAACTCCCCATTAGTTCCTGTGCTTGGAGTTGTTCCTTGTCGTTGGGCTTGAGCAGCCACAAGCTGGGTGAGCAGCTGCATGGCTCCCCTAACATTTGAATCAGAAGAACTGGGTGGCGGAAGTGGGATCTCGGCATGCCATATGGTATTGGGTGGGAGCATTGTACCCGAATTAGCTTCTGAGCATCCTCCTCACAAGCCGCATTAATAGCAGCCCTCTTGCTGGTAGCTAATTTCCTCTTCGCGTGCATTTTTTTGAAATACGTAATACGCACGAGTTAGGAGGATATCCTGATGGTATAACTCTAAATGCACGATCTAGAGTATGAAAGAAGTGAGACAATCTTAGATGTCTTAGTGGTCAACTATTTATATATGTGGGGCCCTTACACACATAAAAGTGACTCCATTAGACATGGTTTCATATACTCCCTAAGACACTTGAACCTAGTGATCTAATATCAAGCTTTGTCACCCCCCCCCCCGAACTATGGCCTAGACAGAACACGGCACTCGGTGCCTTACTGCATGTGATCGAGTGAACCACGTGGCTTGCTTGTCAACATAGGCATCAAAATATGCTAAAGAAATTATTTAAAACATGGTATTAAAATAATAGTCTGAAAATATAATAGCGGAATTATCTGAGTAAAATATGATAAGTATGAAAATATTGTTGATATGACTGACATGATATGATACTTGACTAGTCCAATCTATAAAACCTTTATAACATGAGTCTGCAAAATTATTTACCAGGACAAGAGCCTGGCATACCTTTGCTAATAAAATATAATCATAAAATAACTAGACTGGCACCCTGAATGAGATGGGGCTCACCGAAATAGCTAATATCGAAGCAAACTCGTCTCCCTAAAACTCAACACCTGCACCGTGAAGTACAGGCCCCATGCAAAGGTACGTTAGTACATTTGAATTGTACTGTATACAATGCAATTGAAATAATAAGGAGGCACATGAAATAATAAGAACATGAACTGAAACTGAAAACATGAACATGAGCAAAAATCTGAAAACTGTATATTTGTGGGAGAGCATTAGCAAACCGACATGAGCCATCACGTGTGAATGTGGAGTCTGATCTCTGCCCGATTAGCTAAGTCATATCGTACTTTGCCAGAGTACGATACATGAACATGAACATGATGGATTCAATAATTCCATGAGGGGTAATAAGCAGGTATCATCCTCTGGCGGAGCGACCCTTATCCTTCGTTGGCATACATAGTTTCAGACTATCTGAGCCTTCTCGGTAATTTGTGCAACTCCCAAAACGTGTACTTGAAAATAGTTGGCTTGAAAGCCCATGAATTTCACGAAATAACTTGAAATCATAACTTATAAATTTATTATTTAGCATGTGAAGAAATACATAATATAACTTGTATAAATCATGAGAAACATATATTACTTCATGAAATTTAGTGATAATAATCATAACTTATATTTAAGAACTCATGAAAATCAAAACATGGGTTCATGGATTACAAACGGATTCATAAGAGTCACAATATCATATCATGAATGTAAGTAACGAAGTCAAGGCACAACATGAAATATAATTATTTCACGAGAAACATATATGACTTCATGAAATTGAGTGATAATAATTATAACTTATATTTAAGAACTCATAAAAATAAAACACATGGGTTCATGAATTACGGACGGGTTCATGACAGTCACAATATCATATCATGAATGTAAGTAACAAAGTCAAGACACAATATGGAATATAATTCTACATGTATAGAAGGATTATCATGAGCTTGAATAAAATCCTAGGTTATGGCAATTCATGATTTCATGGATAATTGTCGCTCCAAAACTTATCTTAAAAGTATGAACTTGGAATAAGGAACCTAAAGCTTGAACTTTAATTCCTTGAGTTGGGTTTTCTTGAAAACCCTAGGTTAGAAATAGTGAATTTCGCTTAGGAATTGATAGTAATCGATTAGAATCGCATGAAAATATATGGAATAGACTTACCTTGGTGTATGAGATGGTTAGGAAGAGAGAACCTTCATTCTAGGGCTTGGGAATTCTGAAAATTGATTTTTTTGAATCAAGTCTCGTATTTATACTGTTTGCTGTCGGAAGAAATCGACGGTTGATTTGACGCTCCGTCGAAATTTTGACGAGACGTCTAACGGACTGTCGATTGTTCGACGGTCAGAGTCTGGACCGTCAATATTTTGACTGTCCAAATTGACGGTCCGTCGATAGTTTGACGGTCCGTATAATCGGGCCGTACTGTTATTTTCTGAAAATTTCCAGAGAGTTATGAAATTTGGAGTTTGGAGACGGTGAAGATTGACGGGCTGTCAATAATTTGATGGTCTGTTCAGTTTACCAACAGACCGTCAATTTCAACAGTAAAATTGACGGTTCGCTTTGACGGATCGTAAAACATTTTACTGTTCGTACAATGTAACGTCAAATTTCTGATTTCTTACACTCGTGGATCACGAATAAGGCTTAGTTTGAAGGTATAATGCATTACAATATTGTTAAGTTATTAATTCTTTATGTTCGTCTGATATTTAACTTTTGGATGATATTAGTACTTTTATTGTGTAGCAAGAACGATATCTAGTGCGAGACATATCTCATATTGTTATGCAATGGAATAATTGAAAAAATTATATATGTTTCAGCCCAAACAAAAATATTACTTCAATTTTACTAAATTAGATTTCTAGGTAGTCACTTGTAAATAAAATGTTAGGCTGGTCGTTGGTATATACTTTCTAGTTGTTGTATATTATAAAACTTCCCCAGTTAAATTTGAAAGTGAATGCATTTTACCTTTTACAATCTTGTTACACAAAATTTAAATGAAATTGATACAAATCAAGTGAATGGGCCGTTCTACTGATCTATACAGATGGGGCAAATGAACTGCTATCCAACTTTTCCACTTCCGGTAGTATAGAATATATATGGGCCATTCTACTGATCAATACATATACGGGCTCAATGTACTAAAAAGGCCCAACGCAAGAGCAAATGAAAAATATAGAATGACTTGTCCAAAAATTGTTAAAATGTAAGATAAAATAAACTGTCTGATTAATCAAGTAAAAATAACTAGTATAAAAAAAATTAATTTAGTAGTATCTTCACACCCAATAATTCTCAAATTTAAGCGTCAAGCCATTTCACTGTTTGGCTAGTAAAAATCAAGGTGTTTACTATCATAAAGGAAAAAATCACTAAAAAAATTATAAAGGAAAAAAGCAAAGTTCCAGTATTATCATAACATAGACGTTTGGACACTTTTTAATACTATTTTCCGGTACAATTTGTTACTATTGAATCACTGATGGGGCAATCGGACTTAGATGGATTGATGCTGAATCTCGAGTTATAATTTATTTATAAGGATTTTCAGCTATTGAATGAATATTGTGAGATTGTAATAATTTTCCTCGAGGAGTATTCTCATTATTACAAAATATATATAGTGTGTACAAGAGAGAAATCCTAATTCGGTAAGGATCCTAATATACCGTAAATATACAGTATTCATAATTACACAATATATGGAGAATATTCGCTAATACACCCCTCAGTCAGAGCGAGAGGAGGCCAGACACTGAGACTGGATTTGAAGTCAAGGAATAATTGTCTGGGAAGTCCTTTGGTGAATATATATGCGTACTGATATGACGAAGGCACATGCAACACTCTGACATGATCGAGGGCAACATTCTCACGAACAAAATGTATATCCATCTCAATGTGTTTGGTTCTCTGATGTTGAATCGGGTTGTGAGAAAGATATATGGCAGATATGTTATCACAGTATACGATGGACGCCCGACGCAAAGGAGACTGGAGCTCCAAAAGTAGATTTCGGAGCCAACAAATCTCAGCTACAACATTGGCAACGCCTCTGTATTCTGCTTCGACACTCGAACGGGATAGGGTGGCTTGTCTCTTGGCAGACCATGAAACTAGATTATCCCCTAAGAATACATAATAGCCGGAGATGGAGCGTCGCGTGTCCGGTCACCTAACCAATCTGCATCCGTGTAAGATAGCAACTTGGTCGGTATAGAGGGGTATAGATGTAATCCATAATCAAGTGTGCCCTTAATGTATCGAATGATACGCTTAATGGCAGTGAAATGAGACTTTCTAGGGGCATGCATAAACATATACACCTGCTGAACAACATATGCAATATCTGGCTTGGTGAAAGTGAGATACTAAAGTGCACCTGCAAGTCTCCTATATAGAGTAGAATCGGAGACTGGAGCATCATCCATATCACTGATCTTGGACTTTGAATCAACCGGAATGGGCATGATTTTGCAATTTGTCATCTTAGCCCTGTATACTATCTCCTCTGCATACTTACGTTGACTCAAGAACATATAATCTGCAGATCTGGTCACTGATATACCCTAGAAGTAACTCAACTTGCCGAAGTTATTCATAGCAAATTCGATTTTAGGTAAAGCAATAATCTCATTTTTCAACCCATCAGATGAGGTAGTGAGAACAATATCATCTACATATAGTAGTAAGTAAGCAGTGCTACTACCTCGATAATAAATGAAAAGAGAGTTATCACACCTGCTACATATAAACCCAATCTGCATAATATACCTGGCAAATCGATCATACCACGCGCGTAGGGCCTGTTTCAGGCCATACAGTGACTTACGGAGATGACAAACATAATGAGGGGTTGCTGGATGGATAAATCCAGATGAGTGGTGCATGTAGACTATTTCTTTCAGGTCCCCATCTAAAAATGCATTTTCACATCAAGCTGATATATCAACCAGTGCTTACCCATGGCTATACTCAGAACTTTGCGAATGGTAGCCGGTTTGACAACCGGGCTGAATGTTTTACCACAATCAATACCCTCCTGCTGATTTGTGCCATTATCCACAAGTCGTGCCTTATACCTCTCTAGGTCTCCATTGTCTCTGAATTTGTGATGAAATAGCCACATGCAACAGATCATATTCACCCCCTCCAGTCTAGGTATCAAATCCCACGTGTGTTGTTTCGTTAAAACATTAAATTCCACACACATAGTGGCATTCCAATTAGGGTCTTATTTGGCCAATTTGGGGTTTTGGGGAATTGGTAAAAGGGTTGAATTAGGCTTGGGGTTTGAAAATCTCGTGTTTGGCACGAGTTTCCATTTGGTGAATGGAGGCAGTGGGTGGGTTGGTCTGCCGGTGGCTGGCTGGTGTCGGTTTTGGGTCCTGCTGCGGGTGTGTGGGTGGCGGTATGTTAATGCGGCGGTTACTGGTAGATCCGATGGGGTCGATAGTGTTGGGGTCACGGTCGGAGGCGATTGTGGTGGGGTTGGTAGCATCGGGTAAGGGGAGCGTGGTGATTTAGGGTGGTGGTTCTAGTCGTCGGAAGCTGGGTTAGGGTCGGGTTGGTTGGAAATGATGATCTGGGAAGGTGACACAACAACTGCTGGTGTGGGTCGGAGTTGGGTGGTCTGCAGGGTGTGGACCGGTGTGGAGACATTGTGAGCAGCCGATGAAGACTGTGGTGAGGACGATTCCGGCGGTACTGCTGCTGGTCGGACGACTGAAGTGGTTGTAGTGGGTGGCAGAGAAGAGATTCCAGTGGCGGACTGATTGATTTGACTAAGTATGACGGGAGAGATTTCGGGCTCGTCAAGAAATGAGTAGTTTATTTTGCAAAATTTTTGGAGATTCGAGAATGGGAATGTGGTCTCATCGAACGTGACGTGATGAGATGTGTGGATTTGACGAGTGGACAAGTCATAGCACAGATAACCCATATGATTTGACGGGAAACCGACGAAGACACATGGAGTAGTCTGAGGTGTTAATTTGTGAGAGGTGGTGGAGGCAAGATTGAGATAACACATGCAACCGAATATCCTTAGGTGGTTGTAGGAAGGAATCGTGCGGTATAGAATTTCGGTTGGAGTCATGTTGTGATGGGTACTAGTAGGTAGAATATTTAGAATATATTCAGACATTTTGACGGCATAGACCCAGAAGGACGAAGGAAGAGAGGCATGAAGCATGAGAGTACGAACCATGTTGTTAGTGGTGCGGATGTTGCGTTCAGCTTTACCATTTTGAGGTGAGGTGTGGGGGCAGTAGAAATGAAAAACATGCCATTATTTCTACAAAATCGGTGAAACGTAGAATTATTGAATTCACGGTCATTATCACACTAGAATAATTTTATAGATTTTTCAAATTGTGTTTTTATAAAAGTGCGAAACTCAAGAAATTTGGTAAACACTTCCGATTTAATTTGAGTGGGAATATCCATATATAATGAGAAAAATCATCTAACACGACCAAATAATATTTATGACCAAGGGAACTAGACACATGAGATCTCAACAAATCAGCATGAATAATATCAAAAGGAGAAAAAGTAACGCGGGTAGATGATTTAAACGGAAGACGAACATGTTTACCTAAAAAACAAGAAACACAGTGCTCGGCAAGTTTCCCATTATTACATTTGATAAATTTATTGCCTCTAAGAAAATTAAAAATTGGTGCCTGGATGGCCAAGACGATTATACCAAATGGATTGAGAGATAGCAGCGAGAGAGACTGGAGAGCAGGATTCGACAGCGGAGGTGGATGAGAATGGATAGAGATCCCCCGTGCTATTGTATCTCGTAAGATGGGTCCCCATACAAGGATCTTTCACAGTAAAACCAAGTGGGTCAAACTCAACAGAGACAGAATTATTAGTAGAAAAATTGCGGACAGAAATTAGGTTCTTAATGATGTTAGGGGCATACAAGACATTTTTAAGGGAAAATGGGGGATGTGGTGGCTGTGTGTGGGAGGTACCATAGCCCTGTATTGGAATGCGATGAGCATTGCCAACAGTGATGTATTGAAGATGCTTTAATGGAAACAACGTAGGAATATTACCTGCAGAGCGAGTGAGGTGAGATGTGGAGCCCGTATCCATGTACCAATTTTCATCGGGTTGTTGCAAGTTCAGACTTCTAAAAGCCTGGCCCAAATCAATTGGGGGCAGACCGGTTGGTGGCTGCATGTATTGGGCCTGAGTGAAATGGGCATGTGGTGTCTGGCATGAGCCTGGCCTGTTTGATGAGGAGGGGCCCAACAGTCCCTGCTGAATGTATGTGTATTGGGCCGGTAACTGGGCAGGTACTGAGGCCCAATTTGACTACTGAAAGTGTGACGCTGGGCCAGTCCAGGCACATTGTGGAGTGGGTTGCGGCTGTGGTGAATAGTGTTGTTGGCTGCGGCCCTTGCCACACCCTTTGCCTTCTCTGCCGCCGCCGTGGCCTCTGTCTCCCCTGCCGCCGCGGTTCTACCGCAGCTGAGTGTTTTTCGGAGAAGGTGGGCCAGCGGTGATGTTATTTTGGGGAGGTGTTTCGACTGCTAACACCTTTTGGGTGTGTTCGTCCTTCTTTGCACGACGGATTTATTCTAGCAACAATTGCAAGCGGGCCTTGTGAAAATTGGGCAAGGGATCAACATGTTGTATCATGGTGGCCAAAGTGTCATAATTACCTTTTAGAAGGCCTGCAACAAATTGTAAACCCATCTTTGTTTCAGAAACAGGCGTGTCGACGTTGGATAGTTGATCCGCCGCAAGTTTCAAATGTTTGCAATACTCAGTCATGTTAGAGAAATTTTTAAGACGTGTATTATTAAATCGTTCCTCCAAATACACAGCGCTAGTGTGCTTGTTATCTTGAAAATTTTCCTCCAACCGAAGCCATAAATCGCGGGCTGAGGCGACGGATTTCATGATAGTGAGAAGCAAGTCCTGAGAGATACCGCCATATATCCATTGTTTGACAGCGGCGTCAAGACGAAGCCATGTAGAGTCGTCAACCTCAGGTGGGCGAGGGAAGGAGTCATCTATATGATCAAGCACATTGTAGAGACATGCATGAATACGGAAAAGTTCAACCAATAGGGAGTACTGACCTTTTTCTTGATCAAGAATGATTGGGAGGCAGTGTTTGATGTTTGTGACTGTGAAACAATGGATATATTCTCCATATATTCACCATATATTGTGTATTAGCGAATATTCTCCATATATTGTGTAATTACACAATATATGGCAAATATATGAAGGTTATTCGCTAATAAATATAAAACATGACATGCGGTGACTAAAAAGATATGTATGTAATACGACGATTGTGCTTTTGTGCTATAATTGGAGTTAAAAGTTAATAGTATTGTCTAAGTATGGATCGAAACAAGTGATTGTTAAGAGTATCACATCGTAAATGAAATGGGGTTGAGTTAGGCCCAAGATCTATTCTTACATGGTATCAAAGTCAAACTCATTCCAATTTTTTGTTCACTGATATTGGGCCCCCAAATTATATTGTCCACACTCCAGTTAACGAGGTCTAGGCGTGCGGGGGAGTGTTAAGAGTCCTACATCGGAAATGGAATGGGAACATGAACTCCTTATATAGACTTGGACAATCCTTACCCTACAAGTTCTAGCTTTTGGAGTTGAGTTAGACCCAAGATCTATTCTTACAGTGATATATAATAAGAATTTGTATATTGCTAAATAACTTCTATCCACAATTGATAGAAGTCATTTTCCTCTCATTTCGTAAAAGTAGTTCTAATTGTATTCCTATTATTAGCGGTGATAATAATGTTAGAATAGTACAAGATGGTATTATTATATTTATAGATGCAAATTTATAAGTGAAAATGAAGAATATAAATATTGGTATGGCGACTATGGATAGCTGCAAATGTTTGCTTTAAGCCTTTACCTATCCGATTTAATTTGTAAGGAAAGTCATAAATATAAAGAATGGATCTTGGACCTAACTCAACCTCAAAAAGCTAGCTTATAGGGTGAGGATTGTCCAAGTCCATATAAGGAGTCCATGTTCCCATTCCATATCCGATGTGGGACTCTTAACACTCCCCCGCACGCCAGACCTTGTTAACCGGAGCGTGGATAATATAATTTGGGGGGCCAACAATCGGTGAACAAAGAGTTGGAATGGGCATAGCTCTGATACCATGTAAAGAATGGATATTGGGCCTAACTCAATCCAACCCTAGTTTTTTTCTTTCCCCTCGGTTTCTGCGGCTTTACCTCAATTTCCCCAACCGGCGACTGCACTGTGTCAGAATTTCTTTCTTTGGTTTATGTCCATTACCTAAGAAGGAGCACAATCCCTTGTCTTTTTTTTTCTTTACTCGAACAACAAACAAAGTAATTGTTCAAACTGCTCCTACTGCCTGTCTCTTTACACGAGAAACAGTAATCTGCTTACTTTTTCTTATTTCTGCCTCCCAAGTATTATTTGGAAAGAGGGATGCATCCTTGCCAAGACCTGTAGGCCTTAGTTTTGACTTTTGATTGCTTATTCTCTGCTTTTCCTCTTCCTTTTTCGAGAAACAAAAGCCACATAACTTTTATGTTTTTTCTATCTTTTTGTCCTTTACTGACAATAATTAAAATTTAGTCCTTTATCCGAAAACAAATCAATGGCTTCCTTGACCCGTCAACAGCCCGATAATGCGTGGTATATGAATACGAGCACCACGTCTCATCTCACCCACAATTCAGGTAATCTTCCTCAACTGCGCCAGTTACCAGCTCCACAATCTATTATGGTCGGTAGTGGTCATCAGATTCCAATTCAAAGGTTTGGCCACACCCTTACCCCACTACCGCATCCCCATTTCTCTATTAAAAACGTCTTTTATGCCCCAAACATCATCAAAAATCTAATTTCTGTTAGAAAATTTATCACCGATAGCTCTGATACCATGTAAATAATGGATCTTGGGCCTAACTCAACCCAAAAGCTATATTGTAGGGTGATGATTGTCCAAGTCCATATAAGGAGTCCATGTTTCCATTTCATATCCGATGTGAGGCTCTTAACAATAAATGCTAACATCGGCAATTCGAGAAGCTTTGGAAAGATTTTCCTAGAATGATCGGTTAAATGTCATATTTTATCTAATGCTAAAAATATTGTGCAAATAATACAAGAAGATTGACGCATCAGGAAAAATAAGTAAATAAGTGGTACTTGTGAAGATATATGAGAACCGATAAAATCCTACGATAATATTGTATATTTACATAGAACTTAGAACGTCGAAGCTCATAATTTAGTTTTCATTTCTCCTTTAAACAATAACACTTGGGATTCTACCTTCCCAAGTTGGGTGCAGGGTAACTGGTAAGTGATGCAATAGTATCATTTGAACTTTGAATGTTCTTATGCACTAATAGAGTAAAGATTTTTATGGAAAAAATACAAATAAAAGAAAATCTTTTTGACGATTCAAAATATCTAAATATTAGAAAATGATTTCATCGAATTAATCAATTATTAATTTGTGAGAGAAAACATTTCATCATACTAAACACAAACTTTTTTGGGTGAAGATCACATAAACTATTGCTCCATAGCAGAAATGTTTGCTACCCGTTATTCGTAAGAACACCTCTTACTTTAGCAAATGCTATTTTAACCCCTAATATTTATAGTAATTAGTGTAGAATTTAGCAAATAAATCTATTTACTTATTCTATAAATTGGTTTCATGAACTTAAAAATGCAAACTTCCAAATAGTCGTCACCTAACTTGTAATTACCGTCTCATTTGTTTTGGATAATAATATGCAATTGTTAATTCTTTAAGAAAATTGTCTACTCGCTAAATTCAAGATATTACTCCTTCTATCCCAATTTACGTGATGGTGTCTGAATTTTGAGAGTCAAATAAATTATAATTTGACAATCTATTTTTTATATGTCTTTTTTACATATTTTGAATTAATCATTGTAACTTATAATACTATTTATGTAGTTTTCAAATATATAAACTTTATTTCGAAAAAACTAAAAAATTATATGTCCAATGCACGCTCAAAATTAAGAATTTTAAATCTCGCAAAACGAAAAGCGTCACATAAATTAAAATATAGTGAATAATAACAATTCCGCTTAACTCAATTCATGTCGTATGTTTCATTTTATTTCAATGTCTCGATCTCTTATATATATGTCATACCCATGGGAAAATGTTAAGAGTCACACATCGGAAATGGAATGTGAACATGGACTCTTTATATGAACTTGAACAATCCTCACCCCAAAGCTAGATTTTTTGGTTGAGTTAGGCCCAAAATTTATTCTTTACATTGTATCAGAGTCATACTCATTCCAATTGTTTATTCATCGATGTTGGGCCCCCAAATTATATTGTCCACACTCCAGTTAACGAGTTCTGGGCGTACGAGGGTGAGGATTGTCCAAATCCATATAAAGAGTCTATGTTTACATTTCATTTCCGATGTGGACTCTTAACACTCCCGCACATCCAAACCTCGTTTTCATTCTTTACAGAAAATAAAACAAGTGGAATCATCTAGATGGTCATGAGTTAAAAAACAAGCAAATAAATAAAAGAGCAAACTTTTTCTATGTTATATTAGTTATTTATCTTGGTGTTTATAATCATTGGAATTGTGCTGTAATTGACAATTTGCATCATACAAGGAGACGGACATGAAAAATTGAATTCATGTATATAGTCTATTGAATAGAAATTTCTCACTGATCACTAGTCTTATTAGACTAGTATAATTTTTGGTGATAATAATAGAGATCCGAGGTAAATCTATGGGTAATTTATGAGTTCACGAGAATTAATAAGTTTTATCTAGATTTTATTGATATATATAAATTAATATCATCATAGGAGCCGATAAACTTCAATTCTTGTATGTACCTTTGATTGAGACACCCAATTGTGAGTATTCCAGTAATTATATTCACGAGACATACTTAAGTGCGTATTATATTTCGTTTGGATGCTTATATTAACTAATCTCTTAATAAAATTTCTTGCTACGTGTCTCATTGAGCAAGTGGAGTAGTTTTTCGGTTGGTGTTTCAATATAATTCATTAATTAATTCCTAGTGTGAGTAAAAGCCCATAGTTTTGGGTGCCTTCTGAGTTTGGGACCACGTTTTGGTAAGGCATTTTTCAATTATTTTGTACACTTTTTGTTTCTGGAAAAGAATTTGAATTGCAATTTTTTAAAGGACGTGTGTTTCAAGTAGGGGTGGCCAGTGGGCTTGGGCGGAGCGAGCCGGGACCAATCGAAGCGGAACAGGGGAGAGTCGGGACGCGGGCTCTGACGGGCCTGGTGGGCCGGGATTGGCAGGACAGGAAGAGGTCCCATCCCGTCCCATGTCCCGCCGAAAGGGGAGTCGGGATTTGGCAGGACAGGACAGGTATGAGTTGTGGGATTCGGGGGATTTTTTTTTTAAATTGAATTCCGAACACTGAAGAAAAGGAAAAATTAGAAATCGATTTGGGGGAAAACACAAATTGATTGGGAAAATGGACGTTTTCCTAAAAATCGGTGACGACAAATCATCTTGCGACAGTTTGACCGGATACGTCTTGAAAAAAATACGTAAAATAAAGAAATTCGGGTAAAACGGACGTCCGAGCGCAAAGTTATGACCATTTAAAGTTGCATCAATTTACAACTACTTTCTCTCCCTACATTTTATGTCAATGCTTCCGTGATATGTTAAATAAGTCCATGCCTCATTCGACTTCCATAAAAACTTCATAGATTGACTTAAATCTAACCACTCAAAGACAAATGTACCATTAAATTCCAATAAGGCTTCATAAATTGGTGTTCATAACATATCACATGTTGTTACTTTATTTGTTCATAATATGATTATTGCATGGTGTTCTGTAAACAATTCTTACATGTTATTCAAGTTTCTCGAGTCCTCGTAAGTTCTACGAACAATTATCTACACTATATAAATGATAGCAATACTGAAGCCAATAATTTAACTCAAAAGAATTGACAAGTTCACTATTCACAATTTACAGCTTCAGAAATGATCGGAAGATTTGCGAGAAAAATGAAGAGAAAATAAGATATTTATAATTGAAAATTTGGTTAAAATGTAAATATACTAACTTATGGGTTAAAAATAATTATTAAGGGGGTATAGGGGGTTTATGGGTGGGGGGCAAAAATGTCGTTGGAACCGTTGCACAACGGCTTTGATCGTTGTTGTGACGATTACTTTTGCAATGGGGGAGGGGGATCGGGGCGGGGCGGGACGAAGTGGGACGGGCACGGGCGGGACGACCCCAGGTCCCGTCCCGATTTCAAGTCCTAACACCATCAATTTTTTTTTTAAGGGGATAGGGTCTGGATCAGGTCCAGCCCACTGACCACCCTTAGTTTCAAGTAGGGCTGGCCAGTGGGCCGGGACGGCCCGACCCCGCCCCGAGCTAGCCCCGGTCCCGCCACGACCCCGCTAAAAATAAAAAAAAACGGGGGCGGGACTCGAACTCGGGACGGGACGATGTCTCGTCCCGCCAGACCCGAGCCCACCCCATGCCCGCCCAACCCGACCCCGCCCCGAGACCGTCCCGACCCCGACCCCGCCCTTTTCCCCCCTTTACAAATATGGATGTTGGTCCAACGGTCAATTTAGATTATGGTCGTTGGCCAACGTCCATTTTAGCCCCCCCCTACCTCTTAATATTTATTTTTAACCCATAAGTTATTATATTTACACTTTAACCCAATTTTCCAACTATAAATAACTCATTTTCTCTTCATCTTTATCACAAATCTTCCTACAATCTCTCTAATTTCTCAATATATCTCTCTACAAGTCTACATTGTTTGCTAAATATTCAATTTTATTTATTCATTTGGGAATTGAGAGTGAAGTTGGCAACTAGCTTGAGGATCTTCCATCGAGCAAAGTTTCAATTTTCAACCTCTCGATTACACGTCGACGTTTGGTACATTCGTTCCTTCATTAAATTATTATTGTCTGTTTATTTTATTTAGCGCACTTAATTTTATTGTCTTTAATTATTTATTATCATAATTAAAATGGAAGGATTAAAAGGTATGTTTAAGGGTAAGGGTGCTTCTTCTAGTAGGGGCAACCAGGGCAAGGGTTCTTCTTCTAGTCATCTTATTCCTACACAGGATGATTTTGTTGATACTCAACATTTTCCTACAATACCATTAGATTTAGACCAGGAGCTATTTTACGGAACTCAAGAAGACTTTAATTTAGACGATGATCTAGATGATATACCCACTAATGTTGATGACAACACACCCACTAGTGCACCTTCAACCGAAATACCTCCTATTCCCCCTAGTATGAGACGAGGTCCAAAAAACGACCATTAAAATCAGATGCATGGACATTTTTTGATAGGGACGTAGAGAATCAAGTAGCCATATGTAAAATTTGTAAAAATATTTTAAAATTTAAAAGCGGAAAAGGTCACGGTGGGACGGGGGGTTTAATTAGACACGTAATAAGTGCTCATCCGGCTAGGTATGCCCAATACCAGGCTTCAAAACCGGGTGCGCAAACGCCCGCTCCATCGGGACAAGGTTCACATACCGATATTGTCCCGGATCAAGTATGTGGTCAAATTAACCCTATGACGGGGGGAATTGTAGGCTCTAAATACAATAAACATAGAGATAGGGAAGCAATATCAAAATTAGTTGTTGTGGAGGGTTTGCCCTTTTCATTTCCTTCATCTCCGGTTTTATTCATTACATTAGAGATATATATAATCCTCGCTTTTAACGGTTTTCCTAGATCAACTGTTAAGAGAGATGTATTTAAATTCGCGCATGAATATCAACAATATTTACGTTTTTCATTATATCATTTTAATGGCAAAGTATCTATCACGTCCGATATAGGTCGTAGTACTAATGACCATGATTATTTAAGCGTAACTTGTCATTTGATAGATTATAAATGGTCTTTGCAAAAACGTATTTTAGCGTATAGATATATAGATGATAGGCACACCGGTACTTTTATTGCGAGAAAATATTTATCAAGTGTGCGATTATTACGGAATTACCGATAAAATTATGACTATTACATTAGATAACGCTTCTAATAACAATTACGCAATTACACTTCGTTAAAAAATAGTTTAACTCCATCTTTTCCCGGACCATTTTCATATAAAATGCGTGTGCCATATATATAACTTAATTGTAAAGGATGGTCTATCACTTTTTGAAGACATTCTTAGTAAAATACAATTTGCTATAAACTTTATTTTTAAAAGTAATAAAGTACAACGTAGAAAAGAATATAAAAAAACTTATCACGATTGTGGACTACCTTATAGAAGAATTCCACAAGAAGTATCCACTAGGTGGAATTCTTTATACGAGCAACTACTTGTTGCTTATGACTATAAATTACCTATAACTTTATTTTTTAACTCTCATAATAAAAAGCCAGCTGATATGATTTTAGATAGTGATTGGGTAAAAATTTACGAACTTATTGTATTTTTAGAGAATTTTTTTCAAGCAACAAAAGAATTTTTTGGTATATATTATCCTACTATTTCAACTATGTTATTTTATATAACTCTAATGTTTTTATTACTTAGTGAATATATGGAAAAACCAAACTTATAAGGCAAAGCCTATTAAAAAAATGTTTGTCAAAATTAAAAAATATTTTATTCCTATTCCCTCTATTTATATTATTGGTTCTGTATTAAATCCTACTATTAAAATAGACGGTACTAAATCACTAATTGAAACTATTTACGATTGTATAGAAGTACTACCACCTCCAAGTCCCAAAAATCTAAATCACCCACCACCTATTGAACAAACTAAAGAAGAAGCGGTGTCTAGCGTAGAACACCAATGCAAAAATATATATAGATTTTATCAACAAGAAAATGCTAGTAACTTACCGGCTTCCATACCATCTTCAACACAACCTCACAAAAGACATGTTGTTTCTGCGGCTAGTATTGAAAGCCCTCGAAATAGAATGTGCGGCCGTACCTCTACTACTAACCAAATTAGCGAGTTGGATATTTTTGTTTTGCGGGGTTCGTACCGTATCAAGAAGTTATCAATGAAGACTTATTTGAAATATCGGAGGGGAATGAGAAGACCTTTCCGACACTTTCATTGATGGCTCGAGATGTTTTGAACATTCAAGCGTCATCAATCTGCGTCGAAAGCGCTTTTTCTCGCAGAGATATCAAATAGGAGACCACAGACACTCATTGGCGGAGACGACTTGGAAATTGCGGTATTATTCGAGATTGGATACGAGCGGAGCGGAGAAGGTGCGGTCAACCGGAGATCAACGAAGAAGATGATGAAAACTACAACGAAATCTTAACCGAAGGTAGTGGAAGCGACGTGGATAAATTTGACCAACAAATACCAATTCCAACCGAAGAACCACAGGAAATCATCAAGCAATTAGAACAGTTTTTTTTGAGAATGTAATTTTTTTAATTGCAATTTTATTATGTAATTTGCAACTTTTGGACAACACCACAAAGTTGTAATTTAGATTTTAGACAATTGTATTTGTATTACAAAAAAATCATATGTCTATTAAATAATATAAGAGGCACAAAAACAGTCTTGTGATGTTTTTATTACACTATCTTGTTTTGTTTATTGAGTTTTTTTATACACATGTTATTTAAAAAAAAAAAAGGAAAACCCGACCGTACCCCGCCCCGACCCCGCCTCGACCAGATACCGACGGGATCGGGATCGGGACGGGACTGGAGCAGGTCCCGCTAGACCCGACCCCGCCAAGCCCTGCTAGACCCAACCCCCTGGCTCATCCCGCCCCGACCCCGAGCCCGGCCCACTGGCCACCCCTAGAGAAGAGTATATGCGTATTGTAAAAATAAAAACGGACAAGGGTCAAATATGTCTAGTCTCAAAAAAGAGTTATATTTGTCATTTCTCATACTTTTATGATATATTTATCCTTTTCATTTTACTTTGAGTATATATTTATCCTTATACTATTAACTCTCTTGTCATCACTTTCATTATCCTAAGTGGCGCCTATGTAATGACGCCTGCGTTGAAATTGATTCCCACAAATTTAATTCAGTCAAATTTAATTCGACCCATTATTTTAATCCTACCTGTGAGAGAAAAGCACCAGAAATATTTCCAAACCCAAATAGATCTCATCTTTAACTTCAGGAAAAACCACGAAACAGTGCTAAAAGTACCAACACATATCTTATTCGAGTCTTTCATGACCGCCTTTACAACTGCATCAAAATCGTTCGTTTGCTTTGGATTGTCAACAAAGACGTTCCCCGCTAGTATCACTTGTTTGCTACAAATTTCATCAATATTTCCAGCCTTTCCAAGCTTCCTTGGCAGCTTTCTCCTGTTTCTCCCTCATCGTGAACAGCTAAACAACCACCGTAACCGATATGAAAACCGCCAAACCAGCACCGATAACAGTCAAAATGATTCGATAAGAAACCTTGTGACTGTAATAACCGTTTAAATCACCTCAACCATCACTCAAAGGATCACCACACAGCCCTTTGTTTCCAATAAAACTTAAATCAGGGCTTTTCTGAAACGGAGCAAAAAGTAGGTATTGGACCAGTGAATTGATTGCTCGAAAAATCAACCTCTGCATGCCCTTCACCACGAATTGATTATCAGATATATTTTCATGGTGAATCGTGGATTTGAAATCGTTTAAGTGCGTTTTTTCCTGAAGTTAGAGATGAGAGAGTGTCGATTTGGGTTTGGAAATATTTCTGGTATGTTTTTTTTTGTCTGGTTAAAATAATGGGTCGAATTTAAATTTGATTGAATTTAATTTGTGGGAATAAATATTTATGCAGGCGCCACCGCCACACATGATAATGAAGCTGTGAGAAGAGAGTTAAACAGTTAAAGGGTAAATATGTACTTAAAGTATGGTAGGAGGGATAAATATATCAAAAAATTATGACGAATGACAAATATAGGGCAAATTTGACCCCTTTTCTGAATTCCGAAATAAAAATAAAAGGGGTCAAAAACAAATTTATATTTGTGTCTCTTCACTTTCCTAAATTAAATAAGGAAGATAGATTTTTGTGCTTTTCCTTCCCTAATTCCAAACAAAGGTTATTACGTATTTATTTTTCATTAGAAAATGAAGAATATCAACATATATTTTTTTTTTAAAAAGGAGAACAATTTTCTTCAGAACTTTTGGTTAGTAGAAAAATGATGAAAGTATTCAACTTCCATAAGTTAAGAAAACAAAAGATTTATGTATATTAGTTTTATCAAGACAAATGTTCAAGTAATCATGAAAATCAACTTAATAACCACAAGATGAATTAAACATATGAAGTTAAGTTATTTCCTTGTACTTCCTTGATTTTGTGGACAATCGAATGACCCAAAACTTTCAAATTCAATATCACAACATTTATTTAAATTATTTATATACTGTGTCCTTATTTTATTTAGTATTTTTATTTGTAATAAAAAAATAAGTAACTGAATAATACATTATCATTATACTTAGTTATTATAAAGTTTCAATGTATAGTGGCGCTTAATGCAAAAAAAATAGAATAAAATTAACAAGTTAATATAATGGACGAAAGTTGATGCGTGCGTAAAGTAGTTTAAGAATTTCATATCAGAATCACAAAATTATAGAACTAAGGAGAAGATCAAAAGTACAAAATGAAGAAAATATTGATAGAGAAGAAACTATTTTCATGTCAGGTACTCAAATATTTTATTTTAGCAAGTGAGTGTCTTGGTGTTTTTATTATATGAATATCTTTTAGAATGTTTAATTTTTTTCACCCTTTAAGTTATTATGTCATAGAACTTCTATTGTTGATCTTCTTTTTCAGTTTGTTCGTTGTAGAATGGATGATGAGATAAAAAACACAAAATTATAGAACTAGGCGGTAAATCAAAAGCACAAAATGAAGAAAATGTTGATGTAGAAAGAACTATTCCCATACCAGGTACTCAAATATTTATTTTATCAAATGAGTGGTATTTTGGTACTTTTACTATATGAATATCATTTAGAATGTTCATTCTTTTCACCCTTTAAGTTAATATGTTATAGAATTTCTATGGTTGATCTTCTTTTTTCAGTTTGTTCATTGTAGAATGGATGATGAGATTAAAAACATAAAATTGTAGAACTAAGGAGGAAATCAAAGGCACAAAATAAAAAAAATATTGATGGAGAAGGAACTACTCTCATGTCAGGTGCTCAAATATTTATTTTTGCGAGTGATTGTCTTAATACTTTTATTATACGAATATCTTTTAGAATATTTAATTTTTTCGTTCTTTAAGTTATTATGTCATAGAACTTCTATTGTTGATCTTCTTTTTCAGTTTGTTCGTTGTAGAATGGACGAGGAGATCAAAAACACAAAATTGTAGAATTGAGCAGGAAATCAAAAGCACAAAAAAATGAAGAAAATGTTGATTTAGAAGGATCTATTCTCATGCCAGGTACTTAAATATTTATTTTAGCAAATGAGTGAGTGTTTTGATACTTTTATTATATGAATATCTTTTAGAATGTTTAATTTTTTTCACCCTCAATAGTGAAATAAATGGAGAAACAACACTAAACACCTAATTCCATGCTTATAACTTTATATATTGCTCTTCCTATTTTAGAACATGATCCTGCTGTTGAACAGTCCAGCACATCTAAATTATTACTTGATATTATTTGGGGTTGGACTTGTCTTTTTATTATATTTTATTTCTATAAAAAAATATTTTTTATTTATTTATCAACTAGTGACGAGAGTTCGAGCTTTGCCCGGGTCCAACATGACCAAAATTGTATTATTTTATTATATATATATATATATATATATATATATATATATATATATATATATATTATTGTTAAACTTGATGTTATTTCAAACTTTTTCTAAATATAAACTTTTTTTTCGCTAAAAATGTGTGTTTTTCTGATAGCCACATCTTTTTAGAATTTTATTCCTTATGTTCATTTGTGGTAAAATCACAGTATTTTTCCTTTCTTGACAAACTTATCTATTTAGATGATATTTAAATATGTTATTTATATATATATATATATAATAAATATGCTATTAAATGTATATAAATTAATAGTGATGTAGATTATATCTAAAGTGAACATTTTTACACCTGTAAATACACATAATGATATTAAAAAATTATAACTATATAAAAATTAATTGAGTACTTAATTTGAATAGCTAAAAATAAAAATAAAATATTTGAATCTATTAATTTGGACATAAAACTCTTAACTTACACTTGAACAATGGCTCATCTTTGAATATGTATTCTATGCAAGAATGTTGAATATGTATTCAATGCTAATGTTACTCCCTCTGTCCCAAGGTGACATTTTTTTTTAATTTGTTAAAAAAATATCATATTTCTATATTTAGAAACAATTTAATTTTATGAGATAATTTATAATCATACATTTATATAAGATTTATTTTGAATTACATATCTCAAAGATATTTTTTTCTTTTTTAAACTTCATATCAAATCAAATAATGTTACATAAATTAGAACGGAGGAATATATGTTTGTCTTATTCTAAAATGGAGTGCAACTACAAGTATGAAAAAAGGAAGATAACAAAGCAGCTACCTACTGGAGATTAATAGCTACACTTATGAAACTTGAGGTGGTACCCACACAAAGCACAATAGTAAAGTAATATAAAATGTTTGGATTTGAACTAAAAAAAAAAAAGATAAAAGAAAATGTTTAGAAGGAGTGACTGAATTGACAATTGAAATATAATGGGCTCAGGAAAAACGTGGGTCCCATGTGCAATGACATTATCAATCTTTAAGGCTATCTAAAATTCTAAAGGTCCACAAGATATTTACCAATTTATACAAATAGAATCAATGAAATAAATTGAAGTATTAAGGGCAAATTAGTCACTTTAGGTACATGGAAAAATGTAAAGCAACTACAGTAAATTCATTTTCTCATTTACTCGTTAATTGTAAGAGTTTGTGCTGAGTCCCTGCGGCTGAGTCAAGAATATCTATTAATGACGTACATAACCTTGTTAACTCTAATTGTATAAGTGGGAATCGGAGGGCTTTTCCGTCCATTGACATTGACCGAAAGCTCCTCTCGTTCCCGCTTATTATTATAGTAGTAAAGTAATAATATGTGCTCCTAAGAATCTTCTCACATCTTCATGGCATGGGTGAGTTTAAACTTTAAAGCAAAGTTGTGAAAAAAAAGAAGTTTAAAGCAAAGTCATGGGTGGCACGCCACGTGTATGAGATTTAAAATATTTTAAAATAAAATAATTTTTTGAGTTAGCGGTCACGTTGTCATGTGAATTTATTCTTAAAATATATGATTATTTCCATTTTTGTAGCTTGTCCTTCCATTTGGGAAGGGCAGGTGTTCATTATTTTAGTACTTTTATTATATTTAATATTCTCCACCCTGTCCATGTAAATTAGTTTATTTCCATTTTCATGTGCTTAGTTGAATTATTAATTCGTGGATCTCGTTTGAATTCAAAACCTCTTTGTTTTTTGCTTCTTAAATATTATAAATAAATAAACTTTTGATGGGTGGGGTATTCAACAGTATTGCCAATATTTTTTTTATCGATTTGGAGCATTCAACAAAATATGTAGCGAACAATTCAATGAGCCTAACTTTTTTATTTATTTTTTGGATGGAATTAATTATATTAATATTGTTAGTGTTATTATTTTTAAAGACAGGTTTATCAGAATTTCATATTTCTAAAACATAACGGGTCATTTGCACTTTATTTTGTATTGATCTTTAATTTTTGCCCCTCAAATAAAAGTTATGTCTTTCGGGCATAAACTTTTTATGGAATCGACATAAATTGTGTTATTGCGTAAAAATTTATGCCTCAGAAGACATAAATTTCATTCTAGGGGCAAAAATTAAAGACATGCCTATTTGAAGGACAAATCATTAATTTCTTGAAACCTTGAAACATAATATTGAAAGATGAAATAATTTTCCTTAGAGATTCCTTTCATTATTCACAATATATATAGATGTACAAAGGTTGATTCCTAATATGGTACGAATCTTAACTTACCTTACAAAGGTTGATTCCTAATACAATTAGAATCCTAAGTTACCTTAAATATACATCTATCATAATTACAAAATATACGGAGAATATTCGGAGAATATTCGCTAATACTCCACCTCAGACGGAGCGGGAGGAGGCCGAACGCTAAGGCTGGATCGTAAGTCGGTGAAGAGTTGTCGTGGTAGTCCCTTTGTGAAGATGTCTGCATACTGATAAGAGGAAGGCATGTGTAATATTTTGACCTAACCACGGACAACCTTCTCTCGCACAAAGTGGATATCCATCTCAATATGCTTAGTCCGCTGATGTTGGACCGGATTATGAGACATATAGATGGCAGATATGTTGTCACAATAGACTATAGACGCCTTGCGGAGTGGACACTGGAGCTCCAAAAGAAGATTTCGGAGCCAACAGATCTCAGCAACTACATTAGCAACACCACGATATTCTGCTTCAGCACTCGAACGGGATAGTGTGGCATGCCTCTTGGCGAACCATGAGATAAGATTATCCCCAAGAAATACACAGTACCCTGAGGTGGAGCGACGTGTGTCTGGGCATCCTGCCCAATCTGCATCCGCGTAGGCAAGTAACTTGGTTGGGGCAGAGGGGTATAGGTGTAATCCAAAGTCTAGTGTGCCCTTAACGAATCTGATAATATGTTTGAGGGCGGCAAAATGGGACTCTCGTGGGTCGTGCATGAATAGACACACCCTTTCGAACGCATATGCAATATCGTGCCTAGTGAATGTAAGATCGAAGAGCACCCGCTAGACTCCGATAAAGAGTGGGATCGAAAGCGGCGCACCGTCATTGACACTAAGCTTGGATTTGGAGTCCACCGGAGTTGGCATAATTTTACAATTTGCCATCTTGGCCCCGTACACTATCTCTTCGCATACTTACGCCGACACAGAACATAGTGGGCCGCAGATCCGATTACCGATATACCCAAAAAATAACTTAACTTGCCCAAGTCGGTTATAGCAAATTCGATTTTGAGTAGAGCAATGATTTCATTCTTCAAACCGTCGATGAGGCAAGTAAGAACAATGTCATCGACATATAATAGCAAATATGCGGTCACGCTACCTCGGTGAAAAGTGAAGAGAGAGTTATCACACTGCTACGACAAAACCAATCTGCGAGAAGATACCGGCAAAACGATCATACCAAGCGCGGGGTGCTGTTTCAATCCATACAATGAGTTCCCGAGACGACACACAAATCGCGGAGTCGCGGATGAACAAAGCCAGGAGGCTGATGCATGTACACAGTCACTTTCAAATCCCCATGAAGGAATGCATTCTTGACATCAAGCTGATGAATCGGCCAATGCATGGCCATAGCAATACTGAGAACAGTCCGAATAGTGGTCGGTTTAACAACCGGACTGAATGTCTCACCACAATCAATACCCGCCTGTTGATTAGTGCCATTGGTGACTAGTCTTGTCTTATACCTCTCTAAGTCACCATTGTCTCTGAACTTGTGCCGAAATAGCCACATACACCGGATAACATTCACACATTCGGGTCTAGGTACCAAGTCCCAAGTGTTCTGCTTGGTTAAAGCGTTAAATTCCTCGCACATGGCCGCATTCCAATTTGGGTCCAGTTTTGCTAGTTTTGGATTTTTTGGAATGAGTGATAAGGTTTGTATGGAGAGATTGAAGTGAACCTTGGGTTTGAAGATCCCGTGTTGTGCACGAGTCTCCATGCGATGAGACGGCAGTGGCGGTGGGTCGGGGCTGGGAGGTTGCTGGTGCACTGGTTCTGGACCAGTGGGCAACAGTTCGGCTGGAGTGGTTTCTGGTGACTCGACTAGGGGCCGTTGGGGTGGTGCCGGACAGTGGCGAGACTGTCGGAACAGTGGGCTGCTATTGGTATAGATTTTGGATGACCGGGGATAGACTTGGTTCATCAAGAAAAATGTAATCGATGGTCTGAAATTTTTGGAGATTTCAAAAAGGAAAGGTTGTCTCGTCAAAGGTGACATGACGGGAGACGATGATTTTGCGAGTAGCAATGTCATAGCACAAGTAACCCCGATGATTAGGAGATAGACCAAGCAAGACACATGGCAGAGTGCGAGGGGCAAGTTTGTGAGGTGCAGTGGAGGCCATGTTGGGGTAGCATAAGCATCCAAAAATACGTAGGTGATCATATGATGGTAGCCTACGGTATAAGATTTCGGTAGGGGTCTTGTTTTGGAGTGTGCTAGTTGGTAAAATATTAAGAAGGGATTCTACCATTTTGACAGCATAGACCCAAAAAGGCGGTGGTAGGCAGGCATGAAACAGAAGTGTGCGAACCATGTTATTGATGGTACGTATAATTCTTTCAGCCTTTCCGTTTTGGGAAGAAGTATAGGGACAAGAAAAACGGAAAACCATGCCTTGTTTAGAACAGAAATTGTGAAATGCCGAGTTATTAAATTCACGTCCATTATCACATTGGAATGATTTGATAGATTTTTCAAATTGTGGTTTAATGAATTTTTGAAACTCGAGAAATTTTGTAAAAACTTCAGATTTGAATTTCAGTGGGTAAATCCAGACAAAATGTGAAAAATCATCCAAGAATACTAGATAGAATTTATGACCCAAAGAGCTAACAATCAGAGATGTCCACAAATCATCATGAACAATATCAAATGGAGAAAAAATAACATTGTTTGATGACATAAATGGAAGACGAGTATGTTTGCCTAGTGAACAAGAAAAATAGTGTTGGGCAATTTTTCCATTTTTACATTGAATACGCTTAGAAGTCCTAAGAAAAGTTAAAACTGGGTCTCCGGGGTGTCCGAGTCTGTTGTGTCAAGTGGAGGGAGAGATTGCCGCAAGGGATAAAGGTGCTTGCGGTCTGACAACGGAAGATTGAGTGAATGGGTAGATGTCTCCCACACTATTGCAGCGTGTAAGAATTTTCCCCGTATTGAGTTCCTTCACAGAGAAACCAAAATGGTCAAATTCGACAGACACAGAATTATTGCTAGTGAATTTTCTAACAGAGATTAAGTTTTTAATGATGTTAGGTGTGTATAGGACGTGGTTTAGGGAGAGGTGGATGTTTGGTGTGTGTGTTACCTTAACTTTCAATTGGAATGTGATGATCATTGCCGACAGTAATAAATTGAGGACACTTTAACTGACGTAGTTGAGATAGGTTACCTGACGACCGGGTGAGGTGAGATGTGGCTCCGGTGTCCATGTACCAATTGTCGTCGGCCGTTGAAGGTTCACGGTGGTGTAGGCTCGGCCCAAATCGGGCCCGGGGGCCGGAGCCACGGGCCGTCGCTCGCCGCCGTTGTTCTTTCGGACCGCAACCAAGTGGTGCATCTCGTTGTCTGCTTGGACATGCTTTGTGATGGCCGGTTGCTGCTGGCCGCAGTGTTGCCATCACGTCGCCTCCCGAGGGAAGGAAATTTTCTGGTTTGGCCGAGAAAGGGAGGAAGAAAGCGGATTTTTTTTTCTGTGAAATCAGAAAAAATGCTAATTTCGGCCGAGAATGAGGAAGAGAAGGGATTTAGGTTTCAGGCTTTGATACCATGAAAGATGGAATAATTTCCCTTAGGGATTCCTTTCATTATTCACAATATATATAGTTGTACAAAGGTTGATTCCTAATATGGTACGAATCCTAGCTTACCTTACAAAGGTTGATTCCTAATACAATTAGAATCCTAAGTTACCTTAAATATACATCTATCATAATTACAAAATATACAGAGAATATTCGGAAAATATTCGCTAATAAATACCAGCATTTGTTGCATTGACTTTTTGCCAGATACACAGTTTGGACTTTGGAGAAAATGTTTACATGTTTAGCCAGTCTTCTGTAAATTCACGAGCACCTTTTTTTTAATATTTATTTTAGATAATTAAGATATTTGATCTTTTTTATTTTAAAAAATAAAAATTTTGAGAAGTACGATAAGATACTTTTATGGGTTGAAGCTAGTTTATGGGTAAGCTTCCTACTTTATACTGTTAAGGTGGAGAGTTCAAACCATATCAAATAGCATAAAAAGTTAAAACTAATCAACACTTAAAAAACTTAAAATAAAGTTTCATACTAAAATATTAGTATAATATTTATGTATTTACATGAATGCATTGTGAAGTGAACTTTTTATCTTTTATGTGGATGCTAAAATTCGGAAGATTGACCCAATAAACTACTTCCCTAATACTACAAAATTAATTCTCAAATTGTTGATTACATACAATAACTATCTCCCAAAGTACATATTGCGTCCATTGGGCATAACTTATTGTAGCATTTTAAAATAAAACAATTATTTGTCAGCATATTTGATTACTTAATTTAGTTAACAGAAAATTAAGCAACGCGGTAATGCTTTTGATTAATGTAAAAGCAGCGTGCTAAAAGAAAAGTTGTCGTACTTTCGTCTAATTAAGTGGGAAAGTATATGATTAAGTTGTGAACACTACAACATTATATTAGTTATACATCATTCACATAGTTTAACGATTTTATAACAAAGATGCAAGCTTTGTTAAATAGTGCAACCTTTCGGTGGTGTCCTTAAATTTACTCTCTTCGTCTCAAAATATTTGTCGTACTCACTAAAAATATTTGTCTCAAAATATTTATCATTTTATTTAACTAAAATAAAATGAAGTAACTTTTTCCCATTTTATCTTTGCATTAGTTAATAACATTTAAGAGGTTTTATCATTGATGAAATAAATATCTATTGAAGAGATATTACATGATGATATATGTTAAGAGGGTAAAATAGTCAAAATTATTTTCATAAATATTTTCTTAAGGAACGTATAAATGAAAATTGTGACAAATGTTTTGGGATGGGGGAATAAGATCTATTCAAGGGATTCCGAATTCAAGCTTTGCTATTAACAAATTAAACAAAGAAAAGCTATTCTAAATATGCTTAGGCATGCTAATTTAAATTAGACAGACAATTGACTTTGTATATCGAATAATAATAACAATTATATTTTAAGTCCAAACAAGTCGAAATTGGCGATAAAATCTATATTAAGTATAATTTGTGTTCAAAATAGTAAATACAAATTATGAAATAATATGAAAATAATTTAAAAAGAAAATCAGAAACGTTAATTAAATATCCGAACCAAAATTTATGTGTCTCCTACTCTCCTTAATGAATTTAAGTCGTTCAATGTACTCGTGGTTTTAGATTACTTTCTCTCATGATAGAATGAATATACTTATTATTAGAGTAGTGGTACCTAGGGATGGCAACGGATCGGATCTGGACCGGATCCTACTAGATCCAGATCCAGATTCGTTTTTATACCTAAATCCAGATCCGGATTCAGATCCAGCGGGTCCATAAAAATCATATTCAAATCCGGATCCATCGGATCCGCTGGGTCCACAGATCGGATCTGGATCCACATGTAAAAAAATTTGCCTTGCTGAAAATGTAACCTTGCTAAGATTTTTTTTTGAACTGACAAACGATTTTTACTTAGCTAACAATTTACTGTGTTTCATTTTTGAAATGTTCATATGAAATATTTTGTTCGTTGTCTCGTTTTGATTGTGAGCTATTAATTGAAAATATTGGACAATGACAATAGTTGTGGAAAATGCTGACTAGTATTTCCACAATGCAGAACTTGCATGTGCTTGAAATCTTCTCAAATGAAGTGAATATAATTTTAACTATTTTTCTATGGAGATGTTAGTCATTCACTAATATAACATTGATTTTATTATCGAAGTTACCTCTTTATTTTTTGGTTTTTGAGTTAACGCGGGGATAAATTAAACTTGTTTTGAGAATTAAACTTGTAAGTATGTGCTTAACAATTTTAAGAAAATACTTATAAAATTACATTCTAGGTTATGAAATATTTAATAAAAAATGGATCCACGGGTCGGATCTGGACCGGATACGGATCTCAAATACAAGATCCAGATCCAGATCCGATCCGTCAGAAACGGATCCGGGTTCGATCCGGATCCGTCGGGTCCAAATTTTAAAGATCCATATCCTATAAAACGGATCTGGATCCACCGGATCCGAACCGGATCCAGGATCCATTGCCATCTCTAGACTGGTACCTCAAATGTCAATAAATTCGTCGAACTCAATAAATGGAGCAAATCACACGACTCTAGATATTTTTGTTTTGAAAACAAATTCGGAGAATAATTTTTTGAGGAGAAAAATAATTCATATTTTAGAGTATAAAATTCCGAAGCAAAACTTCTGAATTTATAGACGATGAAATGATGAGATGGAGAGTTGTAATCCAAAATGTGCATTTTTGATTAAATCCAAAAGCTACATTTTCTCATTTGTCATTCACATTTTAAAATCCCAACACATTTTTCCATTTATACTTATAACTCATATCAAACTCAACATACTAGCAAACTAAAATTTATTTTTCCAACTAGTAGATATTATGTGATTCATCTTTTTTTCTTTATTATATCGAAGAATTTTTGCCCTTAGTCTGCTAACTCCATAAAGGGCCGGTGGGTCAGTTAAAATTGTATTAAATCTTTAAAAATATTTTTCTTTCAAATAATTTAATATTTAATGTCGATCCCTTTAACACCTTAATTTACAATTGATTTGGCACAACTTTAAAGAAAATACGAATAGAATGGTGCCACATGTCCTGGTGGTTTGTTGTTTTGTATTGAGAGCCAGATGTTACCGAAAGACTTGTACTATCCACGCTACAGCGCTACTCAGAGATGTGAACATTAATTATGAGCAAAAAATAAAGAGGAGTGACTAACAATAAAAATCGTTCAAATCAAATGAGCTATAAATGAAACAACCATAACTTATTTTATACAAAATTCTGTTCTGACTAACAATAAAAATCGTAAACTGTTTAGTTAACTAACACATGTTCACGAATTACACATGCACCTACATTCTCGATTTTATATCAACTTAATATGTACAAGATACATCTTTACCTACACTATTTTCACTAAATTATAGTTAACTAACACACGTCTAATTTAAGTGATGCACTTTTATTTTTAATTTATCTTAAAAAGATAATATTTTTTACTATATTTTATTATTAATGAGGAATTTATACACGTAACAAATATCTATATAAGAGTTTCCCAATTTAAACTTTAAAGTGGGTATCCAAACGTGATGAGAAAAAAATAATACTATTAAGGTGAACAGTTCACGCGTCGCGGAAAAAAATAAACAGATGGTAGTCTCGCACGGGAGGGAAAAATAGGTAAAGAGGATGCCATCTGATATATAAAAAGACAAAGCAATGACTTCATTTAAAACCTTTCTATTATCCTATTTCCCTCACATTTCTCCTTTCCTCCTCCAACTCCAAGCAAAACAAAGCAGAGAGCTCTATACAATAACACCTCTTGCAATTCTCAATATTTATATTTCAACTACTGTTATCGATCTAAATTCCTCAAGTTGGAGTTTAATGGAGAGAGATTTCATGGGTTTGGCTGTGAAGCAGGAAATCATTGAAGAACCTACAGATCCAGGTACTCATATTTTGTGTTCTCCTTGATATTTCATGTTGTCAACTTCCTCTTCTTTCAACCATGAATTTATATTATCCAGTTAGTTCATATTTATATGGGTCAAAAAAACTGTTTTCGATAGACCTTGCTCAAAAGAAGTAATCAGCGCAAGATTGCAAAAAAAAAAACAATTAATCACTGTTTAAAATTACCTCTGTTTTTACTCATGTTAGAGATATAATTATATAAATATATTCACTCTAACAACTTCACCTTTAGATGAGATAATCACACATTTTTAAAGTGGTCCCCAATCCAGCTTGACCGCAACTCATTATAAAAAAAAAATTCACATGCATGACTTTATTCGGTATGTTATAGAATTAAGCGGGCACGTGAGTAAGCTTGTTAGAGATATAATTAAATAAATAAAAAGATAATGATTTCTTTTTCATCCAACTATCAATTATTTTATTTTCCTTACTTAACTATCACCATATATATATATTAAACACACCTAGTTGATGAGTAGATGGGGATAGTTCATATGAAAAGGGAACAACTCTAGTTGGCCTAGTCAGCTTTGAGTTGTGTTTTAATATATAAATGATGATAGTTCAGATAGGAAAAGGGATCAACTGATAGTTGGGACATGAAACTCGCGAAAAAGTGATAGTTCAAGTGTATTTTTGACTCGTAAATAAAAATATGCTCTCTAAAATTATTCGTCAAAACAATTTTTTATATCTTTTTTTATTGTAGGTTGACATCTATATTACTATCTTTTTTATGAGCCGTGAGCAACGTACTGTGGTCCACGTTGAGAAGGAATACTTCAAATGGGAAATTAAAAATGTTGCTCATATTTGTTGTGGAGTGGGTTCTGCAAATGGTGGAACCTTTAAACGAGGCATTGTTTAGCGTAGTCCATGCACCTTTTTGTATGCATTGTGTGAGCTGGATATACATTACTAACGTGCACCTGATGTGCTCTTTAATTATTTTACTTGTGAGGAATAAAATTTAAATTTAGATGAGTTGTGTAACCCCACAAGTCATCTTCTTTCAGGAATAAATTATGGTGGGATATTAACAAGAACATGATTAAAGTAATGAATAAAGCACTTTTGCTCCCCCAATAGAATTAAGGTAGTATTAAAGAAAGCTCAACTGGTATGGCTGTATGTGTAATACTATATTGACCAGATGGTTTTCCATGTTCTTTACTTCATCTTGCATTAGTATATACAATATTGTATACTATTATATTGCACGTGAGATGCTTAGTAGCCTGTATTTAAATTCTGAGAAGGTTAGAACATGTTCACCCCCCTTTTCAGCTGCACTTTGAATTATTTATTTGTTCATATTGTCTTATTATAAGGGAAAAAAAGTTTGGGGAAAAGTGTGGAGGTTATAACAATATATAGGTTCGTGGGTCGGCTTCTCGTCTGTCTTTTCTGAATATATACTTCAGCTACTTTACTTAAGGAATTGTTTATTATTAGGTAGCTACTTAATTGCATTTGTGTATTGGTAGAGTTAAAATGTCTAATTAGGTATTTCTTTTACACCAGAAAGCCTATTTGTACACCTAGTAAATATAATGTTGGATGCAACTAAGATGGTAATCTTCTTCTCTTGTCTTGTGATTTTGCAGCACCTGCGAGAAGTTCAGCGATGCAGTGGTCATTTTCGAACAACATCTCTGCTCATCCTCAATACCTCTCTTTCAAAAGTGGTGAAGAGGATAAACCAAAAACTGGTTTTGAGTCTCTTGCATCAACTGGATTGGTGACTATAACCACAACTGAAGCAGTCGACTCGAGTCATCGGACATACTCTGGTATAACACAGGTTTGTTATTGATAACCTGTATCTTAATTTACCACCTAAAATGCCTAGATGGGATTGCCAAATACTTTCTCACTTGCTGTTTTTACATTAGTTGTTCCTCTAAATGTCAGAAAAATATGATGCTTGAAAAGCAAGGTGGAACACACTACACCACGACAACTTTCCCTCCTCATCACTTTGATGCACACTCCATGCATCGATCTCATGGAGTCAGAGTGCTCCCAGTTGCAAACCCAACAAATCAGATTTCTGTATCTATGACTATGCCTGGTCACAAGTCTTTTATTTCTCCTGTTGGACAGAATCTGATAACTACCGTAAATCCACTCGCTGGTGCGGCGGGAGGTCCGGTTGCTAGCCCAATTTCAGCTGTTCCAACTAATAGCGCTTTCGTGGGCACCACTGATTTAAGGTATGTTAGCAAACATTGATATAAAGTGTCTATTGAGAAAACTTTTACTGAAGGGAGATGCTGAGTTTGTTGTGGATCTCTATTGGCAGGGGTGCACCTACGACTCCCCCAGGTCCTGCCCAGTTGACCATCTTTTATGCTGGTTCTGTTTGCGTTTATGACAATGTTTCACCAGAGAAGGTAAACGCGCTAGACCTTTAGGTTCTCTCTGGTGTTGCTCTTGTGAATTTATTTTATGTTGACTATCTTAACAATTATTTCTTCTTCTGGATTAGGCTCAAGCTATTATGTTGCTTGCTGGAAATGCGCCACCTGTTACACCAAATGCAACAACATCTACTCTATTTCCAGTTCAGGCGCCTATACCTAAGTCCTCTTCTATCGACTCTTTTGTTGTAAACCAGTGCCATAATACAACACCTATTCTTGCCAGCCCCATTTCTATGACATCCCATGGTGGCTCGCAATCTGCGGGAGTGTCTAGTAATACAAATGGAGTAACTATTATCAAATCAATAGGAGTCCTGCCATCTCCTTCTCTTAAACAAGAGCCTTCCAAAGTTGCCAGTTCCATTGGATCTCGTCCTACCACCATGGTTCCATCAGGTATATCCTCCTGCTGTCCAAACTGAATCGCGAATCGTCAAGATTCTTGGCCAATTTTTTTACTCGTACGTTATGTCAGCATAATGATTGTGCATTTCTCATCTGCAGCTGTGCCGCAGGCACGCAAGGCATCATTGGCTCGGTTCTTGGAAAAGCGCAAGGAAAGGTATTTTGGGGCTTGTTTTCATTTAATTCGAGTGAAGTTGTGCTGTTTATGGCAGAGGATTGCTTTTCAAATTTCCCCCCTTTTTTCGGTATTTCCTTTTAAGTGTGAAAAACTCCGCGTTTGTGTTAAAAGTTTGTTGTGTTCTTGAATCAGGGTAATAAGTGCATCACCTTATCCTCCCAACAGCAAGCAATCCCCAGAACGTAGTGCTCCTTGATTTGGCAGAAGCCTTTCTATGAATTCTTCAGGCTCTTGTCCTCCCCACACAATCAATTTGGTCAAGTAGACGTGAAACGCCAAAGGTGGCAAAATAATGTAGACACAGGAGGAAAGACTGTACCAGAAAGATTATCTAAGCTACTTATAATATGTTCGTTTTGACCTCGATACCTCAGTTTTTTCTTAGATATGATTATTCTAGGTTGTTTTTTCTTGTAATTGTTATCGGAGCCTTTTCTCTGATGAAAATACTACAAGCTTGTTGTAGGTTTTCCATTTTTGCCAATGTAAAGAAGCAATTTTCCCCCAAAGTTGTGTCTTTATTCTTCTGTTTGCGATTTTGTACATCTGATGCTTTTTCGTGTCGTTTTCTTATCCCCATCAGTGTGACAAGTATAATTTGTGATCCAAGATCGCAAACTCTACTTGTCAAATGTAGTCAACTCTCACAAAAAAAATTATGTCAATTGTGCGAGGCACAAAACAAAGTTTTTCTGATATCCGATTGCCGATTGGTGTTTTTAACTCAAATGAACTATCAGAGTATGAAATAATATTGAGATAATTTTCCAAACCTTTCTAACACACCTCCCTTCTCTGTACAGTCATGTGAGGTACAAAATAAAATTTCTTAAATATTGGGTTGCCTATTGGTGTGGGTACAAACTGAACACTGGGATATCAAATAATATTAAGATATCGAATTGTTTCAATGTAGTTCTAGTAGAGATGAAAAATGCAATTGTTAATTATTTGAGGCTCTAGTGAGATTAATTTGAGTTTGGGTTTAGTGTCATCAGAGATTTAAAGTGTTGGTGGAGATGATGTTGCTGCTGCAAAAACAATGACCCTCGTCTTGAAAATGCAATGGTGAATCTTGATCATTTCACATAGTTTATAGATAGATTTGATCATTTTTTCTTTATAAAAAAGGCTTAGATATTGAAAACCTTCATTATTATTATTGAACAATGACATATTTGACCCAATATTGTATCGTCATAGATATATTAACCCCAATTATAAATAGATCGAAATTATGGATTATTTAGCAAAGGTTTAACAAATTTGAACTTTTTACAAATGTTTTAAAGATGTAATTAGAGGAAAAGCCCTCCTTCTTCAAGACCTAAAGCATTTTGTCGAGCTTTGCAAAACGAACCCTTCAATCCGTCGCTTTCTTTTTTCAAGAACTTACTATTTTCCTAATCTTGGGTGCATCGGTTAAATCTGTAAGCCTCCGCCAGCAATTCGCCCTTATAGAGTCTGATGTTGAGTTGGATAACAGTGATACCGTGGAACCTGACAGTGATCCTCCACAACAGGTCTGTCAAGAAGGGGTTAGGTGGATGCAACTTCGGCGTGGTCAATGAGTTTCTCTTTGTTGTCTAATTGCAGATGGGAGAGTCTTCAAGTGAAGTAACAGATGAAAATCGAGATGCTGCTCAAATATCTAAAGCTAAAGCTCTGGATGCAATATCTGAAGGCACGCTAGTATTACTATTTACCTAATTTTGTAATGACGATCCCTTGATTAGGAAAGTTACACCTTACTGGAACTGTATATTCCTGGCAGGCAAACTGAATGAGGCCATAAATCATTTAACTGAAGCTATTTTGCTCAATCCAAGTTCTGCAATATTATACCCTACAAGAGGTTAGTAGCTGGCCTATTTACCATCTTAATGTTAGTTATTTTGGCTTTGTATCATGTTATTAGTGTGGTCTTTTGACGAATACCAATGTCTATGCAGCTAATGTCTTCATTAATCTGAAAAAACCCAATGCCGCTATCCGAGATGCTGATGCTGCTTTAAAGGTGTTTTAGAAGCTATTTCAACACATGTTTACATTAGCTAGAAAGAAATTTTAGGTTCATTTATGCCTGTAACTGTATTTTTGAGTCCTAAGTCCTAATGACACATCATTTCATTAAAGGTCAACCCTGACTCAGCAAAAGGATACAAAGGGGTATGGCTAGAGCAATGTTGGGCTTATGGAAAGAGGCAGCTAAAGATCTTCGTGTGGCATCCATGATAGATTTTGATGAGGAGATTGCCGAGATACTTAAAAAGGTTAAATATTCAAACTTGTTGTACATTACACCTTCTCCCTGATTTAACCTAATCGTGTGACCCAAATGTTGCATTCATGGTTCACACAGTTTTCTACTATATGTAGTTTAATTTCATTGTTTTTACTTAACTTAAGAGTTAAAGAGAAGGAAATAATCCATAAACTTTAAATGGAAGTTCTTTGGCCTGGAAATAATGGCAGGTTGAACCTAATGCTCACAAAATTGAAGAGCACTGCCGGAAGTATCAACGGCTGCGAGAAGAGAAGCAATTGAGGAAAAGTGAGTGTGACAGGCAGCGGCGTCAGGCAGAAGCAAAGGTGTTTTTTAAATGTGTTGAAAGCAGTTAGTCACTAACAGGCTACTTTTCTTTATTATTGACATTACAGTTTGCACTGCAGGCAACTTATGAAAAGAGTAAAAAGAAAGAACAGCAAGCTGAACATGAAGCTTCTGTAAGTTTTCTTGTGTAGATTTTTGTTTTCCCACTCACATGGTGTGATTTTTTGGAGTAAGAATTATGTTCACTGTTTGCGCTCTTCCATGAGCTTCAGCCGGTGGCATCTGTTCATAAATTAGTTTGTACCTAAAGCTGACATCCTTGTTATAGATACATCCTTTGATGGTTATTGACAGTAATCATTTCTGAGCTCCAACTGCCCTGCTTATCCCCCACTCTAAAGGTGTAGACTTGACAAACAAAGAGCTCAATTAACTTCTATCTGTCATCTTAACTTCATTCATTTGTATTTTAGTTTTCTGTTTGTCTTGTGCAGCCTGTGTTATCTCCTCCTACCTAATTTCAGCTAACATCCAGTTGGATCCATTTTCTTTATTGACCCATTACCTCATGTCTCTTTTCTTTGAGGTAGGGTGTTGGTTGGGCGGGGTGATATTGTTGACAAAAAGTATGACATTACCTTATCTAATATGCTACTACACACCGTTAAAAATGAGATTCTTTGACTTTTACATTTTAATCAATGCTTCAAGTCAAGACGCACAATATGACTAGGGACTAAATCTGGATTATTGAGTTGGCCTGCTATTTTCTGACCTTTGACTGTTCCCTTTCTGTGCAGCCCCTTTATTTACTCCGTTTCTAGATTCATTTCTTCTTCTAATGAGTCACTCTTTTTTCAAAAATATGATGCAGGATCCTGACTTTGCTTCTGATTTGAATGATGGTATGATCTTCGTTTTTCTAGTTCACTACTCATTTGACATTTGATGGTTGCATTTAAGTGTATCTAGAATTCTCTTTTTGTCTGTCATGACTGATATTTCATTCTCGATAGTAGTCATGTTATAGTAGTGCCCAGCATTTGTTATTATTATATTGACTATGGAAATATGGCATTATTCTTCATTTTCAAAAAAAGAAAAGAAAGAAATATGGCATTATTCTTTTGCCAGTATACAGTTGCTTATAATTAACATATCCATCAGTCTCTTCCTGCGATTATCCAGGTTTTGTTTATATACTGGTATACAAACAATGTAAAACAGAAGTGATAAGAATATCAAGACTGATTACAATCATCAATGATGCAAAATACCTAGCATCACCTCCATAGTCGTCCTTCTTCATTGAGCTAGTTAGCTGCCATCTATAATCAGCTGTAATTTGTAAAAACTATCATATTTTACTAAGTGAACTGGTAAATGACCACCTCAAGGTATAGTAAAAATTGATAGCTTAAATGCTGGTTCGGAAAAAGGGATCATGTGCAGATATTCATGTAAATATTTGTGCTATATGCACCCAATTGCGTGGCAGTTCTCATTGTCATGGGAGAAAGTGGAAAAAGCTCTGTTGATAGTTGGGTGGGGGTGGTAGGGTTTGAGATATGATGGTGGTTATATGCTGTGTGAAGTGAAAAATGAGGGAGAGATGCTGCTGGTGGCAGCTGGAGATGTTTTGGGAAAGCTCTCGAGTATTTAGTTATATAATGAAGCTACAGGGCCTGTAATCTTTGCTTTTCCTGAATTCTTTTATGCTAATCTCTTCTATAAAACTTGTTTTACTCTCATTTTCCATGTGCTATTTGTCATTTGGGTTTTCAATAACAATATGAAGAATAAACGTGTGTTTTATGCTGCCAAGTAGTGCAGCTATCATTTGCGAGGTCTCGAATGAGGGACAAGTGTACATATTTATGCAATAATTTAACTTGTCTATTATATGCAGGAAAACTTATCGGTATCATTCTGTGAGTGAACTAGAGACAGTTAAATGCTGCTTCAAGAGCATCACGTCTAAGCGTCCTTTACTTTACTGCAACATGGTGTGCACCATGTCGTTTTTTTTCTCCATTTTATACAAGTTTGCCGGGGAAATATCCAAAAGTTGCATTTTTAAAGGCTGATATTGACGAGGCAAGAGATGTGGCTTCAAAATGAAATGTCAGTAGTGTTCCAGCTTTCTTTTTCATAAAAAAAGGCAAGGAGGTTGACAGGGTAGTAGGTGCTGACAAGAATTCACTGGAAAAGAAGATTGCCCAATATGCAGGCTAAACTTGATCGACATTGATGGAATTTAGTGCATTACTCTCTTTTCAAATAGTCTGTTATGTGGCTTATTTTGTGAATTAAGTGCCTTTGTTGATTGAAACAAAAAAGGCACAGTTTCTTAACTTTCTTTCAATGGAGAAGTGTTTTCAGGGTTTACTAAGTACACCGTTGTCAACATTTCATCTGATGCAACTTGATTCAGAAGACTTCTGTAGTTTCCTGAAAGTTTCTTTTCATGAATCTAAGCAGTTATTTGAATAGTTGATCCTTTTGGGGTGTGTTTCGTATGAAGGAAGATGTTTTCCATGGAAAATGTTTTCCTAGAAAATATTTTTTTTGGAAAATAAGTGGTTTTCTCACTTATTTTCTAGTGTTTGTTATGTAAGCAATAAAATATTATCTTAAGAGGATTTATACGTAATCTATCAAAATACTATGGGGTGGGATGGGTGGGGAGTGGATGTTCGGGGGTGGAGGGGGTGAGATGGTAAAGGGGTGTTGGGGGTTGGGGGCATTGGGTGGGTGAGAATGAGACAATAAACTTGGAATGTCGCTTGTTTTCACTACTTTCATTAGGGAAGTAATTTTCATCATTTTTAAGGAATTTATTTTCTAAGGAAAATATGAAAAAGAGTCACAGTGAAAAAGTAGAAAAGGCATACGGTCTTGGACACTTAACCAAGTTTTTTCCTGCTTTTGGCCTCTCGTCGAGACCGGCCTAGCCTAACCAACCGCTACAGCCCTCTCCAATGCTCTCTTCGCTGGTTGCTTCCCTGCCGGCGAATTTTATGTTGTCGTGAGGCTTTGGTTAGGGCTTTTCGCTCCTTTGACCAACCAAACATGAAAAAATTGGAAAATATTTTTTAGAAAATGTTTTCCTTCCTACCAAACACACTCTTGATGTAGGTTAATCTTCTTATGCTGTATCTGTTTTGTCGAGATTTAATTCAAACTCGAGCAGTATTTTCTTACTGTCGGACTTATTTTTGTTGATATTTTTATATTCTTTCTTCTGCTTCTTGAAAGGGAAGTTCAGAATACCTTATACCTAGTAGCTGTCAAATGACTTATAGATGCATGCTCCACATGCATATAATTTTTCAAACAGTAGGCGTTTTATTTGGCAACTGAAAATAATTTCTGATACCAAAAAGCCAGCAATTGGTTAAAAGAAAAAAAAAAGAGAAAAGATGGTACAATTAGAACCATCGTGAATCTGCAGATCCATTTGCTAACCCCTTTGGAAATATTATCTCAATGATATTTCAAGTACTTCGTACAGTGCCCAATAAATTATTGGGGGTTCTTTTAATTGTTTCAATACCTGCGGGATTATTAACAGTACATTTTTGGAGAATGTTAATAAATTTCAAAATCCATTTCGCCGTCCAGTAGCGACTAGGGGTGGGCGTATATCGGTTCATATCGGTTTTGTATCCGAAAAATATGAACCGAAAAAAAATCTATTTTTAAAAAAAAAAAAACGAATCCAACTTTAAAAAAAAAAAACTGATATATTAGGTTTATATTGCCGAACGTATCAGATTATATCATTTTTTCTAGTGGGCCGGGGCAGGTCGGTTCATGGAATTTTTTGTTTTTAAAAAAAAATTGAATTTCCAACACTGAAATTGGCATTCACACCTACATTACCACGAAATTTCGACGTTGGAATGTATTGTATATCGTGAGATGTTTACTAAAGAAAAAGAAAAATTAGAAACCGATTTGGAGGAAAACACAAATTGATTGGAAAAACGGACATTTTTGTAAAAATTGGCGGCACCAAACCGCCGGCCACGTCTCGAAAAAATACGCAAAAAAAAAAAAATCGGATAAAACTGACATCCTACCGCAGAGTTATGACCATTTAAAGTTTACCAATTTACAACTACTTTCTCTCCCTACATTTTATGTCAATGCTTCCGTGATATGTTAATCAAGTTCATGCCTCATTCGACTTCCATAAAAGCTTCATAGATTGACTTCAATGGCTATGATTCAAGAGATAATAGTAGCCTAAAATAAAAATAAGATTAATTACATATTTAATTCGGTTTTTCGGTTCGGTTCGTATCCAAAATTAAAAAACCGATTCGGTTTGGTTTTTCAAAAAATCTTTTTATTTTTTTAACAAAAACAGCCGGTTCGGTTTGGTTTTTATTCGGTTCTCCGGATTTTTTGCCCACCCCTAGTAGCGATGACTGTCTTTTTGATTGGTACCGCAGTCGCCCTTTGGTTGGGCATTGGTGCAACATTACCTATTGATAAATCCCTAACTTTAGGTCTTTTTTAAAAATTTTAATTGATTCAATTGTGAAATAACACTATATGTGTATCTAGGGAATAGTTTAAAGTAGCCCTCAGGGGCACAGACGAGTTGGTAAGTGGCAAGGTGATTGGGGTACAACCACTCCGACGTCGCGGGTTCGAATCCGTGTGGTGACAGTCTTTGCTGAAATATTGCAAGGGTTGTTGCTGGGTTCGTGTCCCGTTAGTCCTCTCCCTTGCAGGGTTGCCACTCGCGCATATCCCTCGATTTACATCTCACCTGGTCAAGGGGCCTCTGGTACATGGGGGTTTCGCCTTCGGGACTTTCCCCATTCACAAAGGGAATAGTTTAAAGTAATATAATCCCCCCCCCCCCCCCCCCCCCCCCCAAATGTGCAACTTTGGCTGGAAAAAATTCACTAATGAGTCATCTTTGTGAGACTTCTAAAAATATGCAAAACACATATGTGAATTTGTGAATTGCGATTTGTTGGAAATTAATTGAGATAACGTATGGTCTGGAAGATGTTGTTAGTTTAAATCGCATTTTAAAAATTAAATTTATAAATCATATTTTTATGCAATTTGTTGATCGTATTTCTGAGTGTAATTGTAAATCACATATGTGATGAGATTTCTGTGATTTGATGTGGTTTTTCTTGGGGTGTCCAACGGGGCGGGACCATGGGACCCGACGTGATTGGGGAAGGGCGGGACCGGTCCTCTGGCGAGACTGGCCAACGTTCTGTCCCTCATCCCGTCGGAAGATGGGATCGGTCTTGGCGGGGCGGGGTCGGGGTCGGGGTCGGGATTTCTGTTTTTTTTACACTTAATTTAAAAAATAACATATATAAACACTTCAATAATTGAACAAGATAGTTTAATAAAAACATCTCAAGGCTGTTTTTGTGACTCTTATATTATTTAATAGAAATATGATTTTTTTGTAATACAATTTCAAAATTGCAACTTTGTGGTGTTGAAAGTTGCAAATCACATGGTAAAATTGCATTTAAAAAAATTACATATTTAGAAACACCTTTTCTAATTTTTTCACAATGTCTTGTGGATCTTCGGTTGGAATTAGAATTTGTTGGTCAAATTGGTCGACGTCGCTTCCAGCTCCGTCGGACAAGATTTCGTTGTAGTTTAAATCGTCTTCTCGTTGATCTCTGGTTGACCGCACCTTCTACGCTCCGCTCGTATCCAATCTCTGAATAAAACTGCAATCTCCAAGCTATCTCCCGCCAATGAGTGTCTGTGCACTCCTATTTTAAATCTTTCTGAAGAAATTGGAAAAAGAAAATAAAGTCTCTCTTTCTACGATCACCTCTAAGCGCTTTCAGACGATGTTGATGACACTTGAATGTTCAACACATCTAAGGCCATCTTTGCTAGTGTCGGAAATGTCTTCTCATTTTCCCTCCAGTATTAAGCAAGTCTTCACGTCCTTCTCCATTGAGAACTGCTTGGTACGGTACAAAACCCTGCAAAACAAAAACATCAAACTTGCTAACTTGATTAGCAGTGGTACCACTAAACATTCTATTTCTAAGGCTTTCAATACTAGTCGCAGAAACATCATGTCTTTTATAAGGTTGTATTGAAGAAGAAGAAGAAGACGGTATAGAAGCCGGTTGGTTGCTAGCACTTTCTTGTTGGAATGCATATACTTTTTTGCATTCATCGTGTATGTTAGACAAAACTTCTTATTTAGTTGGTTATTAGGTGGTTGTTCATTTGGATTTTTTGGAGTTGGAGGTGGAAGTAATGCTATACAATCATAAATAGTTTCAATAAGTATTTTACAACCGTCTATTTTAATAGTCGGATTTAATAAACACCAATAATATAAATAGTGGGAATAGAAAAAAAATATTTTTTTAATTTGATAAATATTTTTTTAATAGGTGCCTTATAAGATGGTTTTTCCATATATTCACTAATTAACAAAAATATTAGAGCTATATAAAATAACATAGTTGAAATGGTAGGATAATATATACCAGAAAATTCTTTAGTTGCTTGAAAAAATTTCTCTAAAAATCTAATAAGTTCTGATTTTTTTCCCAATAATTATCTATAAGAATATCAATTGAATTTCATTTATGGACGTTAAAAAATAAAGGTATAGGTCATTTATAATCGTAAGCAACAAGTAGTTGTTCATATATAAAATTTCACCTAGTCGCTTCTTCTTCGGGATTTTCCTAAAAGCTAATCCACAATCGTGATAAGTTTTTTTTATAGTTTTTTCTTTGTATTCTATTAATTCTAAAAATAAAGTTTATAGCAAATTGTACTTCATTAAGAATGTCTTCAAAAAGTGATAGACCATACTTTACAACTAAGTTATAAATATGACACACACATTTTATATGAAAATGATTAGGAAAAGATTGAGTTAATATATCTTTTAAAAGTCTCACGGCATAATTATTAGAAGAAGCATTATCTAACGTAATAGTCATTATTTTGTCAGTTATACCATAATAATCGCAAACTTTATGAATATTTTCTGGAATAAAATTTTCAGTGTGCCTATCATCAATATATCTATATGCTAAAATACGTTTTTGCATAGATCAATTATGATCTATTCAATGACATGTTAAAGTTAAATAATCATTGTCGTTAGTACTACGACCTATATAAGAAGTGATAGATACTTTGTCAGCAAAATGATATAATGCATAACGTAAATATTGTTGATATTCATTTGCAAATTTAAAAACATCTCTCCTAACAGTTGATCTAGAAAAATCATAAATGCAGGATTATACATATCTCTTATTCCAGTTTCAGTTTGAGGTGCACTAATGGGTGTGTCATCTAGATTAGTGGGTATGTCATCTAGATTATCTTCTAAATTAAAGTCTGGTTCAGTTGCAGAATATATCTCATCATCTAATGGTATATTTTGAAAAAAATCAGTTTCATCTATATTAGTGTAATCAATCAAATCATCATGTCTAGGAATAAAATGACTAGAAGAAGTACCATTGCCTTTGTTATCTCAACTAGAAAAAGCACTCTTACCCTTACCCTTAATCATACGTTTTAATCATTCTATTTTAATTATGCAAATAAATAATTAAAGATAATGAAATTAAGTGCGATAATTAAAATAAAATAACAATAATAATTTAAAGAAGGAACGAAGGTACCAAACGCCGACGTAACATCGACGTGTAATCAATGTTGAAAATTGAAACTTTGCTCGATGAATGATCCTTAGGCTAGTTGCCAACTTCAGTCCCAATTTTTGAACTTTGATATAATTATACTAATGAGCAAATAAAATAAAATATTTAGTAGGCAATGTAGACCTGTAGAGAGATAGATTGAGAGATTGTAGGAAGATTTGTGAGAAAGATGAAGAGAAAATGAGTTATTTATAGTTGAAAAATTAGGTTAAAGTATAAATATAATAACTTAGGAGTTAAAAATAAATATTAAGGGGTATGAGGGCCAAAAATGGCCGTTGCACAACGACCAAAATATAAATTGGTCATTGTGCAACGGTCATTTTTGCAAGGGGAGGGGGTGTCGGGGTCGGGACAAGCCAATGTCCTGTCCCGGTTTCGAGTCCCGACATCATTTTTTAAGGGGATCGGGCCCACTGGCCAGCCTTAGGTTTTTCTGGTATTTTTTAGTTAATCTAACAATTATATTTTGTTAAATCTATAGTGGATACGAAAAGTAAGACAAACTTAAGGACTCTAAATTATTTTCTTAGGTATATATTTAAAGGACTATGTTGAACCTACCCAAACTCAAAGAAGTCGGCTTCTCTTTCAAACTCCTCGAATCCAAATTGTAACAGGTGATTCCTATTAACTGTTTGCTTGAATTGTCATTGAGATGCATGTTGATTTTTAGGAAAATCTCTTCATTTTAGTCTTCACAATCTCAATCCATCATTAAACGGGTCTATAAGTGAATCACTTGTATTGATATCAGAACTGCAACTGTTAAATCTCCTGGCATTCATGTAAATCAAAATTAGCTTTATATTGCAGTTCTGTAAAAAGTGTGCAATAAATCTCTTATTGCTGATGCTGTTGGGACTCTTTATGGTATTAGTTTTTAAGTCTTACTTTTGTTTGATATAATACCTAGTAAAAATGACTTCTTTCATTATTTCACAAGCTCCCAACAACTTATGAGTGAAAAATAAAGTAAGATCACAAAAAAGAGAAATGTTAGTGAACTCTTTGCAGCTTAAACATGGAGATAACTCATGTTAGTTCTTGCTGACTAGGCTAGTTTTAAATAACCTTGGGCTATGACCCTCATGTTCGTCATTCTTGTGCTCTTGCGGAATTGCAGTTGCTTGGTGATTTGCCATATTACTAACTCGGTTAGAAAATGGGATATAAAGCAAAACCAGGACTCTGTGTTAATACAATCATATTACTTTTTCTCCCAATTTGGCTAGTTTTGATAATTTGAGTTCTGCGCTATGATGACTGCAGGATGGGGGAGCTGCTGGTGGAAAAGCATGCTAAATACATTATAACAGTTGAGAAGGTACTCGTTTGTTTCATGTCTACTGATTTTCCTCTGCCTTTCATCCAATATTACTTTTTAGTATTATATTGTCTTTTTGCATGCATCTTTGACTTGACACCCAATTGAGTACAATTCAGAAAACTCTGCGCGCTAACCAAACTACCAACCTTGGAGACTACCTTAGGGTGTCTGTCGTTAGTAGTGGAGTCTGAAAATCTGCTTACGGGCTATATGATTGAGGAGTGAGGAATAGACTCTCTGATTTGATATCTAGATTTCTGAGCTTAGGTGGTTGGGCCACCCTGATCCGATCTGTCACTCACATACCTGTGTACTCTAAGCAAACAACTAGGCCCCTTTCAATGTGTTTAATACTTTGAACAAGTTAAATAGGATCTTCCTGTAGGTAGATACTCTTGAAGCCAGGAAAGTACACGGATGGGTGGAGAAAAGTTGTGAAGGAGAAACATAATGGGTCGCAGGTGTTAGTTCTTCTCGCGATACCTATTCTGCTCTACTTGCTAGTATCGTTCGGGTTAGAGTACTCTAGACAAGTATTTTAAGAACTTCCAGCGTTTGGATTGTCTCAATTGTCAAGTTCAAAATTATGGTTGTCATATTTGGAAGGATATCAAAGCCAGCCTTAAAGAAGTGGAACATGGTGTTGTTTGGAACATAAGGAATGACTCTGGGATTCCCTTTTTAGTCTTGTATGGGTTCGCTTTATAGAATTTGTGATATGATTGACTGCGGGATTGATCCTTGAGATTTAATCCCTCACTGTCAGTGACACCCTTGATATATACTTGATTGAGTGGGAATATTAGAACTTGCGTTTCTACTGTTTTGGTTTCATCTATCATCAAACAAGAGAAATATAACTTTGTGCAAATGCCCCCTATATCTCCTCCCACTATTCTCACGCCTATGAAATGGTTCCTTTGTACATATCCTTTATGGCATAGGAGTTGCTTTCTTTTCCACCACCCACCAATGCTTTTCTTGTCACTGTATCATTTGTTTTCTCTAATATGTTCCTGTATGCCTTCAGAGGAAAGATGATTTTGAATCTGTGGTGATGGAGCATTTGAGACTAAATGGGGCATATTGGGGATTGACAACTCTGGATATCATGGGCAAGCTTGCTGCTGTGGAGCAAGATGAAGTAATTTCATGGGTCATGCAGTGTCAACACGAATCTGGTTTGTTTCTTGCACTTCTTTCTTCCTTTCTAGCAATGATTTTTTTGTCGGTGTTTCCAAATGTTGCAGCTATATATACACTCTGCCTACTGCTTTTTAATGGATGTTGCTTTTCTCTTTTTTTTTTCTTTTTCTTGAGAGGTTTTACTTTCATGTTTTGATCTACTTGGTCTGTATGTGTAGGCTCACTTCTCTATTTGTATAATATGCAGGTGGATTTGGTGGTAATATTGGACATGATCCCCATGTGCTGTATACACTTAGTGCTATTCAAGTGTTGGCGTTATTTGATAAATTACACGTCCTTGACATTGATAAGGTGTCGAATTGTATCCTACTTCATATCTTCTGACATTTACAATTGTTTCGGAGGCTATGGGTACATATATTTTAGATCTATGTATAACATCCACGAACTCTGCTGCAATGCTAGCATTTACTCAGTTTCCGATCTTAACCTCACAAAACAAAAAGTGTGGTCAAATTAACATTGAGAGTACTAATTACAACAGTAATGTTCTCAAAATTGCAAGTGTGAAATACTATTAAGAAGTTTGGTGTCGGTAAGTGGTGAACTTAACTTTTCAGCCAGATATTGCAGGCCTGCAAAATGAAGATGGATCATTTTCTGGTGACATATGGGGTGAAGTCGATACACGGTAGTAACTTCTCACTTTGTTTGCTGTTATAAATTTAGGATCCTTTATTTGATTTCTCGTTTTTAAAATTTACTTATAATGCCAAGGATTAAGCCATATTTCTTTTTAAGGAAAGGCATATATCTTGAGATACTTGTGTTTTGTTTTGGAACGTAAGATCCTTCTTTTGATAATTGAATATATAATGACCTAAATATACTTTATGTAGGTTCTCTTACATTGCGATCCTTTCACTCGCGTTGCTGCATCAGTTAGATAAGATTGATGTTGGAAAAGCAGTGAAATATATTTTAAGTTGCAAGAATGTGGATGGTGGATTTGGATGCACACCTGGAGCAGAATCTCATGCGGGGCAAAGTATGTCACATATAGAAGTCATGCATTTTATCATACTTACACTGGCTTCTAATTTGAAAAGCAAATGAGAGCTCTATTCTAATGTAAGGTCTAACTATATTGATTTCAGAGTTGGAAAACATTCACACCAATTTTTTTTTGAATTTACTGCTACTAAAGGATTCAATTCCCTACTTGTTCTATTTAATTCCTGTAGTATCAAAGCTTGGCTGCTTGAAGGGGAGCCTTAGAGCAACGGTAAAGTTGTCAACGTCTAACCTATAGGTCACGGGTTCGAGCCATGGAAGCAACCACTAATGCTTGCATTAGGTTAGGCTGTCTACATCACACCCCTTGGGGTGCGGCCCTTCCCCGGACCCTGCTAACACGGGATGCTTTTGTGCACCGGGCTGCCCTTTTTAGTATCAAAAGCTTGGCTTCTCATTATCCACCGAGTTTTGAACAGTGCGCCACTGGTCCTAGTGATTTCTCGGTTATCAAAAAAAGAATATATCCAAGCCGGAATTTCACCACAACATGAGTTCATGACATCATTATCACCAGCCAAGACAATAAGCTCTCACCTGGTATTACTTGGCAAGAACCAAAAGATAAATGATAAGTTAAAAGATAATGTCATACTGTTGAGTACTACGCCAAGTTGCCAGCAGCTTTGTCATAGTTACGAGGGAATGAAGAGTAATTTCATCCTTCAGTGGGCAAGATCTGCATATCAGATAACATATGAAGGTGAAGTTATCAGTTTTTTGGTCCTACTTTGATGAACAGCTAATAAACATAATCTGAGAATGCTTTGGACTTTGGAGAAAAATCCTTCCTTCTTTCTTTCACATGAAAGGAACAGGTTGCCGATAAGGAATATGTTCCTTTTCTATGAATATGGTGTTATGACAGTTAATGTCATAATTGTTAGTGAAAAGGAGCAGAGATTTTGGCCCTTCGTTGGTTTTCAACTTGTGTGTTCCACTTAGTGTCCATCTTTCCAGCAGGCTTCTTATTATTATGCGCGGGAGCTTAGTGCACCGGGCTGCCGTTCTTCTTTCTTTTTTTTTTTTTAAAAAAAAAAAAATTCTGCATAACTGTAAGCAGTTTTGACTATGCTACCATTGCAGTTTTCTGTTGCGTGGCAGCTCTTGCAATTACAGGGTCTCTACATCATGTTGATAAGGACCTCCTTGGTTGGTGGTTATGTGAAAGACAAGTCAAATCTGGAGGTCTAAATGGGCGCCCAGAGAAGCTTCCTGATGTTTGTTACTCTTGCTACATAGAAATTTCTATCAACAAGTAAGTTTTGAGTTTTATTGATATTCATGTTGTTGCTTCTCAGGTCTGCTACTCTTGGTGGGTTCTTTCCAGCTTAATTATGATTGACAGGGTTCATTGGATTGACAAGGGGAAGCTTGTAAAATTTATTTTGGACTGTCAGGTTACATCCAAATACAACAACTCCCTTTCATTTGAAGTTTGACATTGGATACTATATCTTTGTATTGTTGTCTGACATATTCTTAAAGCATGAGTTATAATCCTTTCACAAATGTAGGATAAGGAGAATGGTGGAATTTCAGATAGGCCAGATGATGCAGTTGATGTCTTTCATACTTACTTTGGAGTCGCTGGTAAGGAGCATATGACATTTTGTATTGTGAAATGGCTAATGTGTATTTACGATGATTCATCGTGGTCTGGTGAAATGGCTAATTTTGCAGCATTAGTTCTTTTCTATTGTTGACGACAATTTAGACCAACCTTTAGTCCTTTGATTATTTTTCTGCAATGCAGGCCTTTCGCTTCTTGAATATCCAGGAATAAAACCTATAGATCCTGCTTACGCCTTACCTGTTGATGTTGTAAACCGAGTTATGCTTGGCAGATATTCTCTGGGTTTTCTCCATACTAGCTCCTGACAGCCTTTTTTCACACAGTTATCTTGATATGGGATTTTACCAAAAACAATTTCACTTGAAAAAGCTGCACAATGGCTCTTTTAGAAAGAACCAAACCAGAGGTGGATCTAGAATTTAAACTTGATGAGTTTAATCTTTATAGTTTTTAGCATATAACTTGTTAAACTTTTAAAATTACGGGTTCTGATTTAACATTTGTTGATATGTTAGTGATTTTTTCGCGTATATAATTATATTCCTTGTTCAAATGGCCCATAGCTCGAAGACTACATCCTAAATCAACCAGCACCATGTAATCAGTATATATGGTCCTCAGATGAAAAGGGTGCACTGGAAAGTAAAGTTAAGTAAGCTTAGTGCAATATATTTAGTGGGATAATCGTTTTTCTTGTTTCTGGCATGGTCATCTTTGATTAGAACGTGAGCTTGAAATGGTGTTGGAAATTCGAAAAACAATTTATTCACCTTCGGTGTTTGCACCACACTAATGAATGCAATACATATGTCTTTGAGATAAGCTTTTGTCTCTTAATCATGACTAGATGATACGTATACTTATCTTAATCTGTAACCATTAGTGTCAAATTTCTTGATTAATATAAACAGAGTTTGATTAATTACCGCCACGTCGGATTACGGCAGCATTGGGAGGCTGTGAACCCTTCATACCCAATAAAAATTGCAGTCAAAGTTAGCAAGTCCGGATCAAGAGTTGCCTAAATTTTTTGTAATATAAGGACTTGGTCACTGTTATTACTCGTAAATTACGGAATATTCTAGACACGGATAATAAACGAAGAATAGATTCAGAAATAGGAAGTAGTTACGGACAAAGTACATTTGAATTGAATGATTAAGATTTTGTAACTGCCTGAAAATACGGTTCCAAATAAAAAATAGCAGTTACATTACATCTTACATTCCCCCTATATAAATGAACTTCTCATTTCCTCATCATCACATTCATAACTGACACAAAATTTTCCTCCTTCCATTGAGAGAATCAAGAAAAAAAACCCATGGCATATTCCAAATCATTTTGTATTGTAATTTTCTCATGGGTTTTTGTGGGTTTATCCCATGGCATTGATCTTGATAAAAGTTTGGTCGGCGCGTTTTTGGCTAGTGGTATTGGTGGTGGTGTAAATGGGGTTATTTCTGCAATGCCATGTGTGCAAAAACTATTACCATGTCAACCAGCATTGGCATCGCATACGAAAAATCCTCCAGCAACTTGCTGTGTGCCGTTGAAGGAAATGATTACAGAGGATGCACAGTGCCTTTGCAGTGTGTTTGGTAACGCTGATGTGATGAAGAGTTTGAATGTAACTGAAAATGAAGCTTTAGATTTTGCAAAAGTTTGTGGTGCTAAACCTGATCTTTCCCTTTGCAAAAAAGGTATCAATTTTTTTTTTCTATATCAAGTTTTTGTGTGGTTGCATGTGTTCTTATTCTTTGTTTTTGCCGGTCTAAGATCTGTTATTCTATGTGTTCAATTGAACGTTTGATTGATACATACTTTATTGGGAAAATGGTCAAATTTGCCCTCCAACTTTCGATTAAGGATCATAGCTGACCTCTGTTAAAGTATGGGGTTAAATATACCCTCCACATTAGTAAAGTTGTCACATATGCCCTCTGTTGGACGGAAATCTCATGTGGACGCCACATGCGATCCACGTGGACGCTACGTCGGATCCACGTGGAGGACAATAAACACATGGCATATGGGACCCACACCAAACCTCACCCACTTCTACTCCCTCCGTTCACCGTCTCCCGCTCCTCCGGCGAGGAGCTCCAGCTCCGGTGAACCGGAGCAGCCAACAACCGCCAAGATACGGGTCGGGTCATCTCAACAACCGCCAAGATACGGGTCGGGTCATCTCAACAACCACAAAACGACCCCTTAAACATCCGGCAGAAAAACTAAAAAGCTCAGAGAAAAAGAATGAGGAGTTGCAGAGGGTAGAGTTAAAAGTTCAAAGGGCTATTGTTCCTCTCTGCAATACCTATGATTTCAATTTTTACGGGGTAAAAAAAGAAGAAGAAATGCAACAGCCCTCTTGCACTTAAACAGTACCAAACGACCCTTTTAGTGAGAATCATATTGTAATAATAATAATTGTAGCGAAAATTCTGAGGCAATGATGATGATTTTCTTCTTTATTTCTCTGGGCTAATCGATTAGGGCAGGAGAACAATCAGACCCATATCTTGGCGGGGTGACCCGGAAAATGGTGTTGCAGCCATGGCGGTGATTCCAGTGTCTCTTGCCCTATCGTAAGTAGATCAGAGCCTCAATGTTTGATTTTTCTTAAATGCAGTTGGGAGATGACTCGACCCGTATTTTGGCGGGGCAACCCGGATAGCAGGTAACCTGCAAACATAGTGTCTTTCCACTATCTACACTGGCAACATTGAATGCTCCGGCGGAAGTATTTAAAAAAAGAAAAAAAAGAGATAATTGATGTCATGTGTCATGTGTTTATTGTCCTCCACGTGGATCGCATGTGACATCCACATGGGATTTCCGTCCAACAGAGGGCATATGTGACAACTTTACTAACGTGGAAGGTATATTTGACTCTATACTTTAACGAAGAGCAAATATGATCCTTAATCGAGAGTTGGAGGGCAAATTTAACCCTTTTCCCTACTTTATTTATGTCGTTTTTATGTCTCAAACAGAAAGTAACATGAGTTGGGCCCTAGAGAAATTACTATGCCTCATCATAGTCATCCACGCTTGAAACTTATCTTCATATCGGAATTTAATATATTTTGTGACTTTAATTTCCGTATTCACCTAATTTATTTTTTTGATTTTTTACTTGTCATTAGTCATCATGAACACTGACATTCTTGATTAAATATGCATTGCATTTGGTAAAAGTTGATTGAAACAAAGCACAGTACATGTGAAAAATATTATTCTCTCCATCTCAATTTATGTGATGATGTTTGAATGGATACGAGGTTTAAGAATGAAAGGAAAATTTATGAAATTTGTGATCCAAAATAAGCCATAAATATTTGTGTGAATGAAAAAAATAATATATCATACTTTTTGGCATTAACTAAAAAGAAAGAATGTTATAGATAAATTAAAACAGGGGAGCACAATATATTTTGCATAAAATTCTGTTTTTTAGCAATTTAAGGATGAAATAAAGATCGATTGTTAATCAAATAGGTTTTATTGCCTATTATGCTTTGCGCTCTATCTTGGACGTAATTTCATTTTCTTGGATGCCAGTTACTATAATGGGAGGAATTCAAGTTATATACACCTTCATTAAATTGTAATGAACTTTTACAAGTCATATTTATCTGTTCATGTGCTGTAGCAGATAATGACTTTTTTTTTTCCTTTCAAAGTAACTAATTTACATTATAAAGAAACTTAAACTACTTTACACTGATAACATGAGTAATTTTTAATGTGGATTATAGCCGCTACATCACCTGGTTCAACTGCAGCCCCATCTGTTCCCACTACTCCTTCAGAGTCTAACAGTAAGTATTCTCAACGTTAATCTCTCTCGTCTAATTTCAAACATATTTAGAAAAATTGTCTTTAGTTAATGTTCACAAATATTTAAAACAACATTCATATTCATATATTGACATAAAAAGGAGTTTCAAATGGAGGTTGCAGCAATATTCACCCTACACATGTGACATGTCGTAAATATGAAAGTGATAATAAACCAAGTGTTTATATGTTAAAATCAATGAAAAGATAGTCGTCCTCAACTTATCTCATTTTTTGTGATTTTTGGAATATAGACTAAGGTCATTTTCAATCAACACAACGTCGTTTTTTTCAGTTTCGACTTCCAGTAACAAAACTGCAAGTCCACCAGAATCAAACACATCAAGTATACCATCCAACTTTGGAGGATTTATTGCCGTTGCATCGTTTATGAGTTCACTAATAATGTTGTTAGCATTTTAAGGACAGAGCAGGGCTAATTTGCTTATTAGAAAGACAATGCCTCCAGGATTATCGCCTTAATCATTTTACTGTTGTAGTTCACATCACCTTAATCTTTTTTCTCGAATGTCTGATGACATGTGTGATGTTTACAAGTTGTGTTTGATTTGTTTTTGACATGATTGTTAACAGTACGTTCTATCAGATGTGTTATACTTTAATTAAGCTTTGACATAACCTTTAATTTTCTCTTTGAGCTGGCTATATCTACTGTATTTATGATCTAAATATTACTTCCTCCGTCTTAAATTAGATTCCTTATTGTGCTTTTCAAGCGTTAAATTATGTAAACTTTCATCATCTTAAAATATTTTTTTCATCAAGTTGACATGAGAGAAACGTACAATTTATTATACTTTTTATATAATTTTTGAATATTAAAATTTTAATTATATAATATTGAGCTGATTAATCCATTTTAGCTTCGAAGATTAGTCAAAATTAACTATCGAGAAACAAAATATGATAACTTATTTGGGACGGAGGAAGTTGACACTATCAATATTTTAGAGAAAAAAAAAACTTGAAAACTCATCAGGACTAGGTTGAAGCATTTTCATTGTAGTCCAACTACAACAACAACAAAAAGAAATTGAAACATCATTCTACAGTATGAGATCTTAATTTATTTCCTTGAACCTTAAACATTTACGTAATATATATAGATTTTTTTACTTGTAAAATTGCTATGATACACAATTTATTTTAACTACTAAATTCTATGTAAAATATTTTTAATTTACATTAAAGACATCACTATAAAAATTCTGGCAGATCCATGCATATCTCATCTTATATATACATTAACTACGGAATTGCGGGTCTCTTTATTAGCTCTTATTTGTGATGCACAATTTTCTGGAATGTAAATAGTGGTTATGATCGATTCGATAGAAAGGAAGGAATAGTCTGTATTTTTCGTAAATTGACCCATTCTAAGTCAAATAAATTATGATGAGACATACTTGCTGACTCAATCTTATTTTAATGTCTACAATTTGACTTTATAAATCTGATAGATGAAAGCTTGTATATAAATTGACCCATTCTAAATCAAACAAATTACGATGAGACATGCTTGTTAACTTAAACTTATTTTAATGACTAGATTTGACACTATATAAAGCCAGTGACTAGGATTAATGTGACTAACTCTCTCACCGCCTAAAAACCGAAACAGGATCAACCAGAAAATACAGCACACAAAATAAACGTCACAATTGCTGCTGTCAATTAATTGCACACAAATTTTGAAACTATTCATCAATCACTTAAAATATAGTTGCTTCTTTTACTAGTTCATTATACTAAAAATAAATTTTTATTCATTTATTCTAGCAAATTAAGAATTTATATTTTTCAGTTTTACTTATCATTGAGTACCCAAACTCCTCAATCATTGCTTTGTTGACAAGATTTTAATTACATTAATAAGGATAATTTAATAAAATAAACTCAATAAAAAGTTATAAAAGGGAAAGTAAGAAGTAATGAATAGCAAAGTCCACTATGGTGCCACAAATTTTCAATCAAACAGGATCACATAAAAAAAACGAGGTAAGTACTAAATAGAAAAGTTAATTATGAGGACAGAAAATTGATGACAAACCCATCTTGACAAAATCATAATAGTGCCTCGCTAGCTTACATCAAATTTTATCAGCTCAATATATATTATTTATAACTTGATCAGGCATTCCTTTTCTATATAAACATGAAGCACGCATGAATATATTTCCATAACATAATATAAGTTCGTTTCTTTCTGAGATATATGGAAAGGAATAAATTCCCAAAAAGTAACTCAAGGCCCCCAAGTATTTCATAGTAAATTCAGAACTGAGCATTGTCATGATAGACTGGCGTAATGCATCAGAAGAGACAATCAAGATAATATCATCCACATATAATAGTATATAAGCCAGTGAAAAACCACGACGATATATGAACAATGAATTATCAGACATGCTGCGAGAGAACTCAATAGTCGAAACATAGTTGCAAACCTCTTGTACCAAGCCCGTGGAAACTGCTTAAGCCCATACAAGGACTTCTTCAATAAACAGACATGATGAGGATATTTGGGATCCCTAAACCCCAATGGCTGATGCATATAGACCGTCTCCGTGAGATCATCATGTAAGAAAACATTCTTCACATCTAACTGATGAATGGGCCATGTTTTCGAAAGAGCCAAGCTGAGCACAGTGCGAATGATAGCCGGCTTGACCACCGGACTAAATGTCTCACCACAATCCACACCAACCTGCTGAGTCTTACCATCACCTACAAGACGAGCCTTATGCCTCGCAAAAGAACCGTCAGAATTGTCCTTATGAGCAAAAATCCACATAGACCGAATAATATTAACACCAGAAGGACGGGGCACCAACTCCCACGTCTTATTATCAATAAGAGCATTATATTCGTCGGTCATAGCAATTTTCCAATTCGGGTCATTTAAAGCAGACACATGATTATGGGGTAGGGGTGATTTAAGAACATTAGAATTTAAATTAAAATGTCCTTTTGATTTAAAAATACCCCGTTGAGTACGAGTGACTGATCTTTGACTCGGGGGAGAATTGAGCGGATTTTGGGAATTATCGGGACATGTGACGGACTGGCAAGCAGGCAGTGAGTCTGTTGGCCCAACACAAGAACTGGAAGCTGGAGTAGGAGACGACGAGGACTGGGCTGTGACTATCGGCCCACTGGAAACTGGGCTGGTAAGATGGCCCAGTTGCTGGACCCGTAACTGGAACAGTGGACAGTGGTGAAGATACGGCATGTCCAGCGGGCAGTGGGCCCGTTGGCGGAGTTTGCGTGCGGGATAAGTCTGAAATATGGTGGACAATATACGGGAAGATATCGTCATCTAAAAAATTATACTAACTAGGCACAAGACTACTCACGTTAGCAAACGGAAATTGAGATTCATAAAAAATAACATGGCAACTAATGATGATTTTATTGGACGATATATCAAAACATTTGTAACCACGATGATTAGACGGATAATCCAAAAATACACAAGGGGTAGAACGGGCCTGAAGTTTGTTAATTGTGGTGGACGGAACCAACGGATAACATAAGCACCCAAAGACCCTAAGATGTAAATACGAAGGAGTCTTATTATATAAGATTTGAAGCGGGGACGAATATGCCAAACCTTTGGTAGGAAGAATGTTAATAAGATATGTAGTCATTTGTAGAGCATGATTCCAAAAAGAGGGGATACGGAAGCATGAACCAATAAATTTCGGACAATGTTATTAATGGAACGAATTTTGCATTCGGCTTTCCCATTTTGTGAGGACGTATGAGGACAAGAAAAATGAAAATTAATTCTACTATTTGCACAAAACTCACGAAACACCCCAATTATCGTATTCTTTTCCATTATCACATTGAATATTTTTTATTTTCCGTTCAAATTGGGTTCTGGTGGATGCTCTAAATTTTAAGAAAGTGAAAAAACGTTAGATTTTTTTGCTATCGGAAAAGTCCATAAAAAATTAGAATAATCATCCAAAAATAGAACATAATAACGGTGACCCAAAGAACTGAGAATAGGAGATGTCCATAAGTCGCTATGAATAATATCAAATGACATTAGAGTACGAGAATTAGAGTCTACAAATGGCAATCTAACAATTCTCCCTAAAGAACAAGATTGATAAATCGGAGTACTACGCGTACCCTTACAAGAAATAAAATTATTTTGATCTAAGAAAGACAAAATTGAGGACCCCAGATGACCTAGACGAGCATGCCACAAGGAAGGAGCAAGGGCTGCAAAAGTAGATGGCAAGGCTGGATACGAGAGACCGGAGGTAGGCGTGATAGGATAATGATCTCCCCAACTATCACATCTCATGAGAGGAATCTCCGTCTTGAAATTCTTCACAGAAAACCCAAACGGATAAAAAATAACAGAAACTGAATTATCAGTGGTGAATTTACGGACATACACCAAGTTTTTAATTAATTTAGAAGCATGTAGGGTATTTTTCAAGATAATAGGTGGATGGAGGGGGGGAGACAAAGTTTTATGACCATAACCACGAATTGGAATTGAATTGCCATTACCCACAATTATGCCACGATTGTTGCTCAAATTGGAATAAGATGAGAGAGTACCTTGGTACGACGTCATGTGAGTAGTGGCTCCGGCGTCCATGTACCAACTTGGGTCCGAGGGATTTATTCCAAGTATGTGCATTGTGGCTTCAATGTCGGTAGGTATGGGGCCCACTGCATGATGGGCCTGTGGAGGCCGAGGCCCAAGCACACCGGTCTGCTGCCCAGGTCCAGAAAACAGCCGATTCACCGAGATAGGACCCGAGAAACTAGGCCTGGGCTGGTGGGAAAACTGGACCCAGTTTTCGGGTAATGGGCTAGAAAATAGCCATTGTATGGCGTATACGGACTGGCCCAATTCCACTGCATATGGGCCACTGCTGGGCCTAATTTTGCTGTTGTTGCCCACTGCCCCGAGGGCCACCACCGCCGCCACTACTGTTATGGCCGCCACCACTGTTGTCGCCTCAATTCTTGCCATTATTTTTGCGATTTTGACCCTTTTTGCCGCCGCTGTTGTTGCTGTTTTGGCCGGAATTGTTGGAGATGGATGGAGAAAAATTAGACTCGATCATCATGACGACAGGCGGGGCCCCAATGGCCACTTTCTTTGCTAATCCGGCTTCTTCGAGCGTGATCATGGAACGGACCTGATAAAACCGCGGAAAAGGACTGCTCCGACGCCATTATAGGATCAGATAGGCCTGCAACCATTTGAAGTATGAGACAGTTGTTGGTGACGGGCGCACCAACATTGCGGAGTTGGTCCGCCAATTCTTTCAACCTTTTGCAGTATGCTGAAACGTTGGAGAAATCTTCCATATTGATGTGGGAGAATTTCTGCTCAAGGGTAACAACACGAGGATTTTGATTATCTTGGAATATGTCACGCACTCTATTCCAAGCATCCATCGCCGTAGCGTCTGGTTCAATAATCGTTTGCAATAGGTCGCTAGATATAGTGGAGTAAATCCACTGAAGAACGGTAGCATCAAGTGTCATCCATAACTTAGGATCATCCTCGGGTTTTGGCACCTCCGTATCCGTAGGAGCCGCGGGGATAATGTGATGGAGGACTTGATGCGAGCGTGCGTGAACTTTGAACAGTTCGGCCCACGTCGCGTATTGGACATTTTCTATTTCAAGAATGATAGAGATATGATTCTTGATGTTAGAAACAGTAAGGGCAGGATGAAACGCATTTTTAGCCATAATGACAACGTAGCACGTGACGTAGGGATTGAGAAGAAAATTTGGGAAGAGAGGAGGTTCCACAGGCATGGAATCCGAGAGTAAGAGCTCGGAACCCGAGGAGAAAGAGTTCGAGATTTGGGAGAGAAAGAGACCTAGACTTCTGATACCATGAAAGAAATAATCCCCTGATTATTTTCATTAATGAAATAGTATATATACAATTTACAATTTCCATAATAGGAAAATCATATTCCTATTCTACTTGTACAATAATTATACAATTATGGTAAGTTTACAATTCTAAAATATATACAAAATATTCTACATAAAACTTAACCAAAACCGAGATATACACGATGTGTATACCGTGTATATCTCCTAAGTATACTAGTGGTATATTTAACATATAGAACATCCTTTAGCTCAGTTGCTTTATCACTTCGATTGGAAGACTCCTTATGATCTTCGTTTAATTTCTACTCCTTTTGATCTCTCTTAACAGTAGAAATAAACTTAAGAACTTTGTTCCTTTGTTTTAATTAATTGTACATTTCACAGGTTGCAACTTAAGTACTTATTTTACAATAATTTGTCTACATTTATCTAAGTTGCGTGGACTCTCCGTTTTTGGTGCCGTTCCCATCTCGGTACGTGGGATACGGATGCGGTAGCGGGATACATTCGGGATACGGTCAACCAACTTCGGCAATTTTGACCCGAGTACATCGACAAATTTGGGGGAAATTGAGATTTTGACATCTCAAAATTAAGATAAAACGGATTTTAGATAAGGAAATGACATACCTTTAATATTATAGTGTACTTTTGTCTCATTTTGCTGCTTCGTGTTTCAGAGAAACCAAGAATTCAAAGTCGTGTTCTAAGTTCTGATGGTAGACAATAGCAGCGATATATCTTTATAGCTCTATTTTTTTATAATTTTGAATTTTCTTAGCCGAATCCCCGCACCCATATCTATACATGCATACGCACCCCGAATATTAAAATGTAGATTTTCGTGAATCCGACACTCGGATCCGTACCCGTATCAGATACCCGCACCCGAGTCCGATCAACTTGGACATTTATGTTATATGTGAATCTGTGATGTTTGTACTTGGATTCTCTGTTCTTACCTTTGGTGGGTTATTTCCTTAAGCCTGGAGTGATTCTGGTGCAGATTTGATTAAATGATTAGTTGAGATAGTCTCTAAAATTATCTTAAGAAAAATTAGTATCAAGGAAGCGAAACTTGGAGGAATGTCTCAGAAATTATCTCAAACTACTATGGTGCGACTTGGTATGACGCAGAAGTAATTTGAGTACATTTGTTCCAGCAAATGATTGACTATGTATATATATATAAAAGAAAATTAAAATATATCCATATAATAAGATCATGCTCATTCTTAATCACCGGCTTTAAATTTTGAATTCGCCTCTACGATTGTCTTTTACTTGATTCAATATACATTGCATTATTAAATATGATAGGAACAATGTGCTGTACATGTTTAAAAGAGGTGCTATATAAAAAGATCTCTACACAATATATTTTACAGAATGTGTAGACAAGTTTTTCGAAACTGAAGAAACTATGGATGAATGATTAATTTTTAATCATATAGATTTTGTTGCCTGCTTATTCTTGTGTACTATCTGAAGGGCTTTGTTGGGTTCAAAATACATAAGTAAGACATAATAAAAGTTTAATTTTTTTTTGTTTCTTACTTACCTCAACAAAGATTCTGGTATGGTTATACAACAATGGAACATGTAACATAAAACATTTACTTACAAGTTATGAATATCTGGAATCTTTTTCTACTGTGAGGTGCACACGCGGTTGCCCTTCCGATTGCAATCTCCAAGCTTCAATGTATTTCTCTTTCGGAAAGCTAGGAAATCCGGTAGAGGTTCGAGAGTATTTGATTCTAAGTCTCTAAGGCTTAGAATGTTTTTCAGAATTGGTGTATGAATAATGAAATGAATGCCTCTATTTATAGTTGAAAAATAGGTTAAAACCGGATTAGGGTTTGACCTTGGGCCTTGCCCAAAATTCGAGGCAGAGGCGTCGCGGCCCTAGGGTATGGGCGCCGCGTCGCTCGACATGCTGCTGCACTGCATCGTGGCCCTAGGGTATGGGCGCCGCGGCGCTCGAATCTATTTTTGTGCATTCTTAATTAAATTCAAAATCCAATTTTGACTTAATTAAAATAATAATTATTCATTTAAATATCTCGATTCCAAATCGAACATTTTAATTACTCTCTCAATACATCCTTAGATCGAAACGGACAATCGACATAGTGTGACCCTACATGACTTCTCATATCGACACTAATCAAATTAAGGTCTTCACGGAACTCCTAGATGGCGCCGGAATACGAACTCAATATGTGAAGTACGTTTACATGAATCCAGTAAACTTAACCTTTATGTGGTAAGATAAAATCCTTTCATTCATGACACACCCGATCAAGCTTAGGATTTGTCAAGTGTCTATCCAAATGGCTTAATCATTGTATCTCATCTATATTAGTTGACAACTAGACCATATTCTAAATATGTCTATTGCGTTGGCCAATGACTTAGTCAACCTAATATCACTGAGAATCCGAGTGTTCTATCGAATATACATCCGAGGAATGAATCCTAATCTTGGCTCAACTACCACCTTCAATCCACATCGTAATGTATCCAATACAAGCCGTATCTCAACCTATAAGGCATTTGAGCTTAGGACGGGATCAAAGTACATTACTTTGTAGACAAGACGCGTATTGACCTCAAGTCTAAGGATTTCTATCTCCCACACGCTGATCATACTTTAGACAAGTATAACGAACAATATATCAGCAGGGTATACCAATACTTCCAAAGTATCCATGTGTCCATCACGAGTAACCATTACTCATAGCATGTGAAACATACTACATCCTCTAAGGATGTGATGCAGATCACATGTCGACTTATCACATATCATCGATATCCCATTCTCGATGATCATTAGTCGAGGCTATTTTAAGAGTTACGCTCTATCATTAATACATCACTCTATTAATGACAACGTAAGCTCAAGGGATGCACATTAATGAATGATTACAAACAATCAACTAATAATTCAATAATTGCAAATGCCAAAATATTAATTTCCATTAATAATAATATGAATGTGTATAAAGTACATTTGTCCTAATACAAATTGTCTTTAGGACATAAATATACTTTCACTATCTTGGTCACAATTTCAGTTCTCTTCGGGTGCCATTTACAGTGGTTTCAGTAGTTGATGATTATTAGCACTAATGAGATTCCATGAAATTTTCTGGCGACTAACATGAGTTTTATCTGCACTATTATATTCTGTCTCGTCTATTTTCAAACATATTTGGATAAATTGTGTCTATATATACCTGTAACATGTATTTGAGACTGCTTCCAGAAAATGTTCAGAAATGATTCATATATTGACATTTTAATGCTTTCATAATTTATGGTTAGTTGTCTTTAATCAAGAATGCATTAGCATAAAAATAGTTTCAAATGGAGGCAGCATCATTTACGGCTCGTGGATTATCATATATGGGACTATTCAGTAAGGGGAGTTTAAGGCTCTGGTTAATATATGCTTCATAACTTGGATTTCCAATAGGAACTGGGAGGATGGGAGGAGCGATCCGAAATAATAATGGGGAATGGATAGTTGGCTTCACCGAAGGAATGCCACTAGTTACCATCACCCACGCTGAGGTTGCTGCACTATTAGGACTGGCAATAGCTGTGCAACACAACTTAAAACTGCTAATGGTGGAATGTGATTCAACTGAGGTAATCCATATGATTATTAATGGAGAGGAAACTTATGATGATAAAGCTGGAGAATCCGCACACCAAGCATGTCTTTAAGGAACAGAACCAGCTCGTTGATGCTCTAGCAAAGGAAGAAGCAAGGCAAGGGGTTTTTTGGTGCTACACAGATGTTGCTAGTTCCTCCGGTGTATGCGAATAGATATTTTTGGGCAGACATTGAAGAACTACGTTTACTAAAACTTTTAACTCTTGTAATATTAACAATTTGACTGATCGTTTTGAACAATCTCGGAGCTCGACTCCGACTATTTCTACTTTTGTTTACCAAAAAGAAAAAATGCAAATTTGACACTTAGAAACACTTAGAAATACTTTTCAGTATTATGCCTACCATTTACTTTCAATCAGTTAAACCGCGTTGGCACTTTTTAGTTAACAGAACTTTATATTTTCAAGATTGCCGGTGATTTTGCATGCTTAGTTACTAATATACCTCCTAGGGGTGTAAGTGTAGGATTTATATATTATAAAGAGGGTAAGTATTTAATTTTAAAGTATAGAAAGTATTCGAAACTAAATCATATTACATGAGTATTTGGTGTAATTAACCATTAAATCTTTTTTCTTTTATTCTTGGGTCATTCGCACAAATGCCATATTTTTGAGTGGTCTTTAATTTTTGCCCTTCAAATTTGTGTTCTTTAATTTTTGCCCTTCATTATTTTTGACACGGCAAAATTAACGTTTAATTTCAACATATGTATCATAACACTCACACAAACTATGCCGGATAAGGCATAATTTCCAACACTCAACATAATATGAAAAAAACATAATTTCATATTTCGATGGCATAATTAGCGTTTAACTTCTAACATCCACACAAACTATGCCGGATAAGACATAATTTCCAATACTCAACCTAATCTAAAAATTACTATAAAACTATGCCGCATAACTTAATTGCTACATAATTTATGCCCCGCGAGGCAAATTTCAGTTTTCGAAGAGAAAATATTATAGAGACTATGCCTTGCGAAATAGATCTGGATATTTTCATAAAATAAACAGCAGGGGCAAAAATTAAAGACCAGTGCGTTGAAGGTCAACCGCGCAAAAAAATGTTTATTCTTGTTAGATTGTATTAATCTCCCTTGGGAGTCTTTCTCATTAATACAAATATATATAGTGTGTACAATGTGAAATTCTAATACAATAAGGATCATATATCTACCAACACTAAATATTACAAAATATATGGAGCATATTTCATAATATACGTTAATACACTCCCTCAGTTAGAGCGGGAGGAGACCGGACGCTAAGCCTGGATATGAAGTCGAGAAATAGCTGTCTAGGAAGGTCTTTCATGAAGGTATCCGCATATTGATACGAAGAAGGTACATGCAACACCTTAACATGACCGGGAGCAACCTTCTCACGAACAAAATGGATATCCATCTCAATATGCTTGGTTTGCTGATGCCGAACCTGATTATGAGATAAATTAATAGAGGATATGTTATCACAGTAAACCAAAGACGCCTTACGCAAGGGACGCTGAAGCTCCGAAAGAAGGTTTTGGAGACAACAGATCTCAGCAACAACATCTGCAACGCCTCTATACTCTGCTTCTGCACTCGAACGAGATAGAGTGGCCTGCCTCTTGGCAGACCAAGAAATGAGATTATCCCCTAAGAATACACAGTAGCCGGAGGTGGAGCATCGCGTGTCCAGACAGCCTGCCCAATCAACATCCGTATATGATAACAATCGGGTCGGTGCTGAGGGGTGGAGATGCAATCCATAATCAAGTGTGCCCGTAACATATCGAATGATACGTTTAAGAGCAATAAAATGAGTCTCCATGGGGACATGTATGAATAAGCACACATGCTGAACAACATAAGCAATATCAGGCCTGATGAAAGTAAGTTACTGAAGTGCACATGCAAGAGTCATATAAAGAGTGAGATCGGGCATTGGATCATCATCAACACCACTAAGTTTTGATTTAAAATCAACCGGAGTGGACATGATCTTGCAATTCACCATTTTAGCCATGCATACTATCTCCTCTACATACTTGCGCTGACACAAAAATATAGTATCGGCAGATCTAATCACTGATATCCCAAAAAAATAACTTAACTTCCCCAAGTCCGTCATAGCAAATTCGGTTTTAAGTAATGCAATGATCTCATAATGCTACTACCTCTATGAAAAATAAACAGAGAATTATCACATTTGTTGCATACAAACCCAATCCGCATAATGTACTGCGCAAAGCAATCATACCACGCTTTAGGGGCTTGTTTTAAACCATACAGTGACTTACGGAGACGACATACATACTAAGGGGCTGCAGCATGAACAAAATCAGGTGACTGATGCATGTAAACAGTTTCTTCCAAATCCTCATGTAGAAACACATTCTTCACATCAAGCTGATGAATCGACCAATGCTTACCCATAGCAATACTCAGAATTGTGTGAATGGTAGCCGGTTTAACAACCGGACTGAACGTCTCATCACAATCAATACCATTCTGCTGATTAGTGACATTGGCCACAAGTCTCGCCTTATATCTTTCTAGATAATCAATGTCTCTATATTTGTGACGAAAATGCCACATGCACCGGATCACATTCATCCTCTCCGGTTTAGGAACCAAATTCCAAGTGTGCTATTTTGTTAGAGCATTAAATTTCTCACATATGTCCGTATTCCAATTTGGGTCTAGTTTGGCTAATTTTGGGTTTTGGGGAAATGGTTTGTGTGTGGATAAGTTAAACTGGACTTTGGGCTTGAAAATCTCATATTGGGCACAGGTTTCCATTAGGTGCAATGGGGTAGTGGGTGGATATATATTTTAGTGGGTAGTCGGTGGCAGGTTACTGGAGGCAGGGACGAGGTCGGGGTGTTGGCTGGGTGGCTCGACGAAACAATGCAATAAGCGGTGTGTTTCTGGGGACGACATCGGGGTGTGGGATGGTTACGATCGGGGTAGGGCGATGTAGTGTAGGGTGGTCGGTGTCGGGGTAGATGATGGCGATATATTTGGTCTGGGTTAACTTTATAGCGGTGTGGGTGTGTCGGTCGGGATTTCGACACTAGGAGAGCTTTCGGGAACTAGTTTAGATGCAGGGTCGGTGTGGGTTTTCGAAATATCGGCTACAAGTTGCGGTGACACATTCAGCGTAGGTTGGGGTTGCCGGTGGGTGTTTGGGACGATCACCGGTCGAGAAATGGTGGGCCGATTGCCAGTGGTGGTGGTGGCAATCGGTGATGTCTTATATGGGGACGGAGATGCAGATATGCTGCCAGTGGTGGCAGCGGTAGATGGCAGACATACTGGACTGACAGAGAGGGTGGCTGACGGACTGTCGATAGTCGCAATGGCAGGCAGAGGTGGCGAAGATGGGGTGGTGTTGGTGTTGGACTGACCGATAGGATATTGAGAAGAGGCAGTGGGTATAGTGGCAGCCGCCGGAATAGTTACAACGCCGCCGAGGGCTAGGCGAAGAATCAGTGATGTGTTGGACTCGTCTAAAAATCTGTAATCCGAATTCTGGATATTTGTGAATGGGAAGATTGCTTCGTCAAACGTGATGTGACGTGAGACAATGATTTTGCGGGAAGACAAGTCGTAGCACAGATATCCCCTATGATTGGGCAGAAAACCTAAGAACACACAAAGGGTGGTGCGGGGTGCAAGTTTATGTGAGGCTGTGGAGGCAAGATTCCGGTAACACAGGTAACCGAAAATTCGTAAGTGCTCATAAGTTAGGATCCTACGAAATAGAATTTCGGTGGGTGTTCTATCTTGGAGAGTCTGAGAGGGCAAAATATTTAAAATATATTCGACCATTTTTACAGCATAGACGGGGGATGGAGGCATGAAATAGGATCGTACGAACCATGTTATTGATAGTGCGAATGATTCGTTCTGCCTTGCCATTTTGGAAGGAGGTGTGGGGACAAGAGAACCGGAAAATCATGCCATTAGTAGAGCAAAATTGTGAAACGCAAAATTATTGAACTCACGACCGTTATCACATTGAAACGATTTTATGTCTTTTTCAAATTAGGTTTTGACATAGACACGAAATGCAAGAAACTTGGCAGACACATATGACTTAAATTTAAGCGGATAGACCCAGACAAAGTGAGAAAAGTCATCTAATAATACAAGATAAAATTTATGACCCAACGAACTAGGAATTTGAGATGTCCATAAATCTGCATGAACAATGTCAAAGGGAGAATACGTAACACTTGAAGAAGACTGAAATGGAAGGCGAACATGTTTGCCTAAAGGACAAGAAAGACACGGTTGGGCAAATTTGTCATTATTACAACGAATTAAATTATTATTTCTAAGAAAATTAAAAACAGGGGCTCCTGGGTGTCCAAGTCTATTGTACCAGGTTGACGGAGAGATTGTTGCTAAAGCGGTGGGAGGAGTGACATGGGTCGTTAGAGATGTGAAAAGGTTGACACTAGCAGCAGACGTGGATAGGAAAGGATAAAGATCACCCTCACTATTGCATCTCGTAAGGAGTTTTCCGGTACGGAGGTCCGTTACGGAATATCCAAACGGGTCAAAGTTAATTGATAAAGAATTATCGATGACAAATTTTCTAACGGAGATTAGGTTTTTGATAATGTTAGGAGCATATAAGACGTTATTTAAGGAGAAACGGGGATGTGGTGGTGGGGTTAGTGTGTGACCAAACCCTTGAATTGGAATGTGATGACCTCTACCAACCATAATAGGGTGGAGTATTTAAACTTCATAGTTGAGGAATATTATCAGAGTTGTTAGTGAGGTGAGACGTGACGCCCGTATCCATATACCACGCATTATCGGGCTGCCGATGAGTCAATGTGATGAAAGCCGGACCCAAATTGGATTGGGAGAGGCCTGGAGCAGATTTCTAGGCTCCAGGAAATATGGTCGGATTACTGTGGTCCATTGACAAGCCTGGGGTGGACTGGTAGGCTGCCTGAAATTGGGCTCAAAATTGATTTCCAGAACTTGGGTTGTTAGGCTGCCAGAGATTGGGTCGTGGCTATTGCCCCAACTGCTGCTGGGCCGCGGCTGTTGAGTGCATGTCCCTGAATGATAGGCAGTGATGTGTCGACACTGCCATGAAAATATATGTATATATATATAATTTTTTTCAGGCAAGAGGTGAAGAAAAAAAATTAAAAAACAGGGAAAGAAAAGACAGTTTCGTTTTCGGGTGATGGGAGGAAAGACTGTCAAAATAGCTTTTATCTTCTAACACGACAATCCCCCGGAGAAAGAAGAAAAGAAGGGAAAAGAAGAAAAGGAAGACAAAGTCTTGTCTTTTGTCAGAGGGCAGTCGTCGACAGAGTGTTGGCAGAAACGAGGTAAGGCGTGAAGAAAATAGGGTTTAGGTTTTGGCTTCTGATACCATGTTAGATTGTATTAATCTCCCTTGGAGAGTCTTTCTCATTAATATAAATATATATAGTGTGTACAATGTGAAATGCTAATACAATAAAGATCATATATCTACCAACACTAAATATTACAAAATAGATGAAACATATTTCATAATATACGTTAATAATTCTTACTATGGTGGCAGAAAATACATAACACACCACTTGTCGCATCACTTGCTTACATTAAATTTTGTCACTTATACAACCCCTGTTTCCGTGGATATTAATTCATGAGGGCCTATCACTTCAATTTAAGGCTGGCCAGTGGGTCGGGTCGGCCCGATCCCGCCCCGACCCCGACATTTTTTTTAAAAAAAAATTGGCGGTATCGGGACTCGAAAAGGGACGGGACATGGTCTTGTCCCGACCCGTCCCGGCCCGCCCCGATCCTGCCCCCGATCCCGCCCTAAACCCCCTCTTTGCACAAATAGTTGTTGTACCAACAATCATTTTACATCCCCCACTCCCCCTACCCCCTTAATATTTATTTTTAACTCATAAGTTATTATATTTACACTTTAACCCAATTTTCAACTATAAATACCTCATTTTCTCTTCATCTTTCTCACAAATCTTCCTACAATCACTCTAAATCTCTCTACAAGTCTACATTGTCTACTAAATATTGAATTTTATTTATTTATTTGGGAGTGAAGTTGGCAACTAGCTTGAGGATCTTCCATCGAGCAAAGTTTCAATTTTCCTTTCGATTACACGTCAACGTTACATCGGCGTTTGGTACATTCGTTCCTTCATTAAATTATTATCTGTTTATTTTATTTAGCGCACTTAATTTCATTTACTTTAATGATTTATTAGTATAATTATAATTGAAGGATTTAAACGTATGCTTACGGGTAAGGGTCAGACTTTTTCTAGTAGGGGCAACAAGGGCAAAGGTACTTCTTCTAGTCATCCTATTTCTAGACAGAATCTTATTCCTACACATGATGATTTTGTTGATACTGAACATTTTCCTACAATACCATTAAATTTAGATGATAGAGCTATTTTCTGAAACTCAAGAAGACTTTAATTTAGACGATGATCTAGATGATACACCCACTAATGTAGATGACAACACACCCAATAGTGCACCTTCAACTGAAATGCCTCCTATTCCCCCTAGTATGAGACGAGGTCCAGCAAAACGACCATTAAAATCAGATGCATGGACATTTTTTGATAGGGACGTAGAGAATCAAGTAGCTAGATGTAAAATTTGTAAAGATGTTTTAAAATTTAAAACTGGAAAAGGCCACGGTGGGACGGGGGTTTAATGAGACACGTAGCAAGAGCTCATCCAGCTAGGCATGCCCAATACGGGGCTTTAAAACCGGGTGCGCAAACGCCCGCTCCATCGGGACAAGGTTCAGGGTCAAATTAACCCCACGACGGGGGGAATTGTAGGCCCTAGTTACAACAAATATAGAGATAGGGAAGCAATAGCAAAATTAATTGATGTGAAGAGTTTGTCTTTTTCATTTCTTTCGACAAGCAGAGATGTCAACTCTTATTTCATTTGTTAATTCCATGCCCGACTCACTGATCAACTAGTCAGAGAAAGTTTTTTGGTTTACAAGTTCTGTAACTTGTAGGTCGGCTATTGGAAAAGTAATCCATGACCAAGATAAGTTGATAATGTTGGTAAAGGATGTCGCGGCATTAGCTGCTGGATTTGACTTGGCTGATTTATTTCCTTCCCAAAAATGGCTTCACAAGATTAGTGGATTGAAGTCGAATATATTGAAGGTTGAAGTCCTAAAGGGAAAGAAAACATTTGAGGATACATATCTAGAAGAGTTGAAGTATCTAAAATTAGTGATTAAAGAAACATTACGACCCTCCTCTTCCTCTTTTACTCCCAAGGGAATGCAGAGAAGAAACAAAAGTTTGACAAATACACAATACCTATCATGGTGAATGCATGGGCAATTGAAAGAGATCCTAAATATTGACGTAATTCAGAAAGCTTACAATAACCTGTTTACATATTATCATTAGATGGTGACTATGTTTATCTTACATGTGAGTCGCAAAAAGTGATAGATACATTAAAAAGCAAAACATTTAGCAGTACTTGAGGTTTTCCACAGTAATATTACAGTATGTTCTTGTATTCAATTTCTATACCATTTATATTCTTTAAAGTATTATGTTAGGTTCAAATCCATCTTATAATAATTCCTAACGTGACATGGTTATTAAATTAGATTTACTTCTACTTTTGGTGTACTTGAGTATAAATAAATTTTCACAATTTATTTTTAATAATTTTAACAATTTACTTTTTGTTATTTTATAACTATTTGTTGCTTCTGAAAGCACTTTTATGTGCATCAATGAACCTAATTCTGGACTAGCAAAATAAAAAACTTTGTTGTGTATCTATCAAGTGTTCGTAAAGTTCTATGGAACTTGAACTTAACCACCAAATGTTAGTAACCTAAAATTTATCGATACTGAAATTTGAACTTTATCTTGAAATTTATACTCTCGTCTTTAATCACCTAAATTTGTCTATCCTGAAATTATAACTTCATCTTTGAAATTTATACTCTTAAAGCAACTTGAATAGGCGAATCAAGCAACTCTTTCTATAAGCGATTTCCGCTCTTTATCAAACAAGGCGAAGCGTTCAACGGCGGAGTCCCATCCGATCTACAAATTTCAAACTAGAATGCGAACTATTCCCGAGAGGGGCGAAACAACTCGACTAGAAACTATAAGAAGAGGAGCGAAAAACAACATTAATAAGGACGACTGATAAGGAGGCTCGACTATAAAGAAGCCTTTAAAGGCGGTGTTCATTGATCAGTAGACTCCTGTATCACTCCAACTTTAATCTCAATGGAACCAATGACTCAATGTTATTGGTTGTAAGTGGATTTCTAGGATAAAGCGAAATGTCAATTGAACCATTAGCCGCTATAAAGCATAATTAGTAGCTAAAGGCTTTCATCAAAGACCCAGGCGTGACTGCCATAGCACATTCAGTCCTGTTATTAGAACTGCCATTAGAGTAATCCGATGCATTGCTTTGCAGTTTGGAATTTGGATGTACGATTAGACAACTTAATGTCAATAATGCTTTCATCATTACAAGAAGTATATATAACCATAAATTAACCTTTTTTTTTTAAAATAAAAAGGATTTACGAGCTTATTAGTGCACAAGCCGTAAGTAAGAACGACATATGCAAGCATATAAACTCTCGCCGGAACGACATACTACCGGCAATGTATAGGGCTGATTGCGCAACTATTTATTCAAATCGCAATTTGCACACTGATTGCCTTTTCTATAACATATAACAAAAATAACATAATTTGCATACCTATGAGAATGGTAATGATGAAGAAGACCAAATCACGAGATTTTATAAAGGGACAAGTGGAGTGAAAAGAGCCCTAGTTGGGCCTTTTAGGCGCATCAAATGTTCAGATGAAATTACCACGAAACCCTCGGTGTGTTCTGTAATTTTCATATTCGCCCGTAAACTTTTTGCCTCTAATCGAATTTCAATCAAAACGACGACATTTCGAATGGTAGCTTCAGTACGATCATGGCAGCTTCCATCTCTAAAACCCTAACCAGAAATCTTCTCCGGCGAAGTGTCGAAACTACACAAGTATTGCAGCTCCGATTCTCCTCCGTCGCCGCTTCAGCTGTGCCTGAAACTCAACCTTCAGGTCACCGTCTTCTCCTGTCTTCCACAAGCAAATATATGTCCGCAATTTGTTTCCATTGTAAATTTTTATCATTTTTTTTTCTGAATTCAGGTGATCTGAATCGATGCCTGTTTGTTTGTATTACTCAGAGAAAGGCGGACCTTCAAGATGGTCAAAGTTACTGCTTTTCGTACCAGGAGTCATTACCTTTGGCCTTGGCACTTGGCAAATCATCAGAAGGCAAGATAAGGTTAACTCTTTTTTCCGAGAACTATCTTTTTCTCTGGTATTCCGGAAGATTTCTCATTTCTCTATGATGCAATTAATTGTGTGTTTCAATTGCGATTAATAAAGGAAGACGTCATAACATGTGTGTTTGATGCAATTTCGTAGGCGTTTGGCCATAGGTTTCAAATATTTTTCACTTTATTTGGAATTTATGGAGTTAGTTGGATATTGAATTGTGTTTGGTTATACTTTTTTGCATAGAATATTTGAAATACTGTTCATGCTTGAATGTATTTAAATACAACTTTAAAAGTGAAAAGTGAGTTGGAAAACAGTAATTTTCATGGCCAAATACTGATTTTCAAGTAAAGTGAAAAATTGTTCTGGAAAAAGGTGTATTTCTTAAGGCCATACGGGTCCTTAGTTTCTGATACTTTTTGTTGCTTGGTTTGATCAATCACTGTATCTAACTCCTGGAGTGTGGTTAATTCATTATAGTTTCAGTTAATTTGCCTGTTAATGCAAGATTGCTTGAGAAAGAAATTGTAACACTGATCACTATTTTCAGATTGAAATGCTTGAGTACAGACAAAACCGATTGCGAATGGATCCTCTAAACTGCAATGAGGTTTCCCCTTCAAGTGAAAATGTGGCTTCTTTGGAGTTCTGCAGGGTACTTTGTAGAGGAGTGTATGATGAGAAAAAGTCCATCTTTATAGGGCCCCGCTCCAGAAGCATTTCAGGGGTGACTGAAAACGGTTACTATGTTATTACTCCTCTCATGCCTTTGGCAAATGATCCTAAGAGGTACATGTACATAAGACTAATTTGGTATATTTTTGTGCATTAGTTGTTTTGGGTATGTACTTCTTGATCAAGCTTTGTTAATCATCTCAGTGTAGGTTAAACAGGATTTCGGCTACCTCTAGTCACCTTACTTACGAATAGAAAAATATTGGCGACATCTAGTCACCTGCTATACATGTTAAAAGGAAGTTACTGGATAGAAGTTGAGATGTCTCTGAATTACGATCTTGAGTTAATACAGAGAGCATAAAAAGATTTGGGTGTTGTTATGGTCAAATAGTTTGGTACTTGGATGCACATGTAAAAATCAATGTTGTCATTTATAAGGTCTCGAATACAGCTTTCTCATTAACAAGAATTTAGTTCCTTTACTTCTTCCAAGTTTGGTGCATCCTTTTTCTTTTTTTTGGGACTTAAGTGTTTACCTCTCATAACTCCACTTTACTCACCTATGTATGTATTAGCTCAACTACAATACTATATTACGTTCTATCTAGCTTTCTTATTGCAGATCTCATGATTCAGTGAAATTTAGTTACTCTTTTCTTATTTGTTTAAATGCTCTTCGGATTGGTTTAGGATTGAGGTGAGTGGATTTATTGATTGATCAATTGTCATGGTCTCTAGACTGTTAGCAACTAATTTTTACACCATTTGCTACCTTTTTTACACTCCTTTCCTTTGTATGCATATTCACCCAACCATCATACAGTCATCTAGTTTTTCTCTAAGATTAAGTTTTCTGTATGCCTTTATGGTTTGGCACCTTTTCATTTGGATTCTGAATCATATTTAGAAGAATCACTTCAAGTTCATGTCTGACAGCAAAGTGAGTGGTTAATTCTGTCTAATCATGTCAAATTCCTTTCAGCGTGCAGGCACCAATCCTTGTCAATAGGGGATGGGTCCCCCGGAATTGGAGAGACAACTCTTTGGAAGTGGCTGCGGCTGATGACCAACCTTCAAGTATTGTGCCCCCATCTCAAGAGAGTGGAAAGAGCTCCTGGTGGATGTTTGGGCCAAAAAAGAAGAAAGTAGAAGAGGTTATTCTCTTTTCTTACTTTAATTTCCTGATTAAAGTTGTGTAATCTGAATATGAAACCTGATAGCAATTCATGCAATCAAACAGGATCAAGTTCCAACTGTTAAGCCCACAGAAGTAATTGGAGTTGTTAGGGGGAGTGAGAAGCCCAGTATATTTGTTCCAGCAAATGATCCCAGTTCCTTCCAGTGGTTCTATGTTGATGTTTCAGCCATTGCTCGTGCTTGTGGACTCCCCGAGAACACACTCTACATTGAAGGCATCAATGATAATGTAGACCCAAGCAATCCTTATCCGATTCCAAAGGATACAAACACATTGGTTCAGAGTTCTGTAATGCCGCAAGATCATCTTAACTATACATTTACATGGTATTCCCTGTTAAATATATGTTCTGGTACATGCTTCTGAGTTTTTTCCTATTGATATATTGGTTGTTCCTCTCATCTTATTGAGGCCCCTTCTTGTCTCTGTCTAATGCTAATGCTTTTATTGAAAGTATACATTCTCCCAACCTGCACCTTAACTTGATCAAATTTCATCACACTAGTATTTTGTTTCCTTTTGCCAACTTTTATACATCTAGGTTGATTGTCATGTCGCTTTTTGTCACGTTTTGATGAGCTAATATTGGATTCCCGACAAGTCAGCAAGTTAATTTTCTGTTAAGATGAAACTATATTAGTAAGCATCATTTTTGGTTTTACTAGACTTCACATGCATGAAATAGTTTCATTAATATTTATGATGTTACAAACTACTAAGACTAATTATTTAGAAGTTTTTAGCTCAGAATTAGTATAGATTTCAAATGGATGACACCTACAAAACTTCAATGCTGTTGTAGACAGTGCTGCAAAATAGAGGGAAAGGGGATGTTTGGTTGATCCATGTCGCAGTTGAATAAATTAGGGACATAACCCTCTCAACAAAAATAATAGTGAATGATCTGGATTTCCTCTTTTTATTTGTTTCTCTCTGTGTTTTTTTCTGAACTTTTTTTCTAATTTTCTGCAAGGTATTCTTTGTCAGCTGCTGTGACGTTTATGGCTTATAAGAGGCTACAGTCAAAGAAAAGCCGTAGATAGCAAACCTTTGAGGGTATTTGGCAATGTTAAAGCAACTAGTCGTTGAGGCAATGCTGCTAATTTGCACCTCGGGGCCCTTGAGAACATAGCAGAATAGCTTTCATGACATCGACCATCTCTGAGGAGAGAAAAGCTGCTATATTTTCAATCCGTCATAGACCTCCAATCCTTTTACTCTCCTAAATTCTACGGGCGAATGCAACCCATTTTTTAAAATGGTACAACCCAATAAATGCCCATGTTGTACACGCGCGGTTTTGTTTGCTAACATTTGCATAGTCAGCTAAAAGTTGTTACGTTGATTTTTGCTTTTATGATTGTTCTTTCAAAGGTTTCTTGCGTGCCTCTGGAGGAAAGTTTTAGCTTGAATTAAAGAATGTACTTCTGCTTATGACAATCTATACAAAGGAGAAAAAAGAAAAATGAGATGCTTATTATCATTTTCGGCCCGCCACAATCAATCCTAACTAATGCAGGTGACCCCTTCGCTTTTTCAATGACCAATTAACTGATCATTCAGTTTGCATTCCATTTAATAGAGAAAAGTTCCAATGAGTTATTCACAAGAGAAACAGTCTCTAGTTATATTAATTTAGTAAAACTAGGTCAATCCTAAAGTCTATTTTGCACCAAGGTAAAACTCAACCGTAAAACTTTCAAGTAAAATGAATCTCCAAAACAAACTGACATTCGATGCACTAGTTTCTTTTCCTTACATTTTTTACAACAAATCACTGACTACACAATAAATCAAAGAATGGAAAACACATCAACCGAAAGATGGAAAAAAATAAAAAAAGGGAAGCAAATACGACACTGATCAGGGAACAGGAAGAGTTACCAAAACCAAAGAATGAAATGAATATAAAGCAGAACCGCGGTATGAAAAAAAAAACAGATTTTACTCGCTTTAATGACGATATACAATTAGGGCACTTGTGGTTGCTTCATCATGTAATGCTTTCAATAAAGCCACAAATTTGAAGAGACTTCCTTCGGAAAACCACTTCAGCTTCCATTTCTGGGGACCCGAGACAGTTTTTTCCTTTACGAGTTTTGTATCCTTGACTACCTTGCCCTCCTTCAATGTAAGAGGGAACTTTGACATGACACCTTCCAAAGTCAGGGTCAAACAATAACAATCTGTGGTGTCAATTACCTGAAAGTCAAAGGAAATCCATACCATCAGCTCTGTAGCAGTACACCAAAGAAAAGTAAAGCGCTAGCAAAGGTGCATTTCCGAGTCAAGTTCTATGTTAAGAATGCCACAAAATATAAAACTGATAAATCAACCAGTATTGCTTAAACACCCAAAATCAGACGTGGTGAAAGCAGTCAGAAAAAATGATTTCATGTACCCAAGAAAATTAAAGAACAGTCTGCAATAGATCCAAAATTGGATCAATACCTGCAAGGCCCATGTAAAACACTAATGAGATATTTAAACAGTTCCAGATCCCTAAATCTGAACGAACTAGGATTCTTAATTCTTGTCAAGTAACAGCTAATTTTTTTTTGATGAAGTGATATCATTAAAAAAGCATCAAGAAGATGCAGTAGTTCCAAGATATGACATTGAAGCTTACAAAAAATCCGGCTACTATACAAAAACTGTCTATGCCAGAGCTAGGGAACTAATGAAGTCGTCAACAGCTAAATTCGCTCGACTCTAAATTCCATAGGCAAATCTCGGCCTTACAGTTGATTCATATAAGAGATTTGGTTGTCCCATAATTTCTTTTTTTTTTTGAGTTTGTTATTAATTTGGTTTTTGTTTCCCGTATTAAATTAAAGAGATGTGCACCTAAGTAATCTAAACACTATCAGTTTTCCACTTACTAGAAAAGAAGTACGACCTCTGCTCCCTAAACTGAAGAGAAAAAAAGTCATCTTATACCTTACTGGCATCTGTTAAAAGGAAATGGTAAGAGAAGGTTTAAGGAATCAGCGCAGTGGCAGATTCTGAATTCAAGACTTTTAACACCATAACTATTCTGGTTGATGCATCCACTAAATTCATGTCGATCATCCTATTTCATTTGATCAGTGATGTGATAATAATCAATACATTTGGTGATGAATTTTTTTTTATATGGAGCATTTGGTAATAAATTAAAATAGACTTTAAAGTATCTACTAATTGTTTTCGAGTAATCACAATATTTATTCCTATTTGGTGATTAATTCAAAAGGGTGAACTACTGACGTATACCATGTCTAAGATGCTGCTAGATCGATTTATTGGAAAGATAAACATGCTACTAGATTGATAAGAAACAAATGCTCAAAAACAAAATGATTACCACTTCTGACACGCCGACAACGGAACAACAAGAGTCCAATGAGATATAGGAAGAGCAAGATACACTCTCAGAAAGGGAACCAAGAAGGGTTACATCTTCCATACACAGAAGTAGATGCCTTCCAAGCACAAATAGCGATCTCCGCAGCCATGAACCCTCTGTCAATTATAGAGAAGTTTCATTATAACCAACCTATATCCAATGGGAAATTCACAACAGAAGTGTTTTATCGATCCAACATTCTGTCAAACAGTAATAATATACTCCATCGTAGAACAGCTGGACGATCCGAATTTCTCCTTCACCCCCTAGCCCACTCCCCCCCCCCCCCCCCCCCCAAAAAAAAAAAAAGAAGAAGAAGAAGGAAACCAGAAAAGCAGCAGAAAAAAGAAAAGAACTTGAGACCAAAAGAACTACGCAATCAAAGGAGACATAAGGAGAGACTATAAGTCTATAACAATGATGCTGCTGGCAAAAATAGATGCACCACTTATGGGCAAAAGCAAAAAGAGTGTTTTCTTTTTCGTTCCTGTTTTTTAGTATGGAGGGGAGGTGTCACCCTAGATCATCTGTTAAGCTAAATAATGGATTATATATGTCCAGCTATCTAAGTTCTATGTCTCGTATTATTTGCATAGCTCCTTTAGTTTTCATGTTGGTGTCATTTACTGCCATCTTATTTGCTTTGTCATTCAACTTGAAACTTCTTTGAATAAAATAGAAGCAGCTGAAGTTATTACGAAAAGGAAATGTTTGCACAAGTATGCCACTCTTTCTTTACACCTAGAATGCTTTACTCTAACCAGACATTAAGCATTGTCTAACAAAAGCACAACATTTCAATGATGGACTACTGACAGAACAAGCTAGTAAACCCACTCATCGGACAAATACGGCTATTAATTTGTATCTTGGCATCAGCTCTAAAGCTATGAAGACACACCTCTCTGTTCATGTTCAACCACATCAGAATAATGTTGAATCATATAGAAGACTGCAAGAACAACTAGAAATACCTTTCCAATTGTTGCACCAGAACATCACCATTGAGTACTGAAGAATGCTCATCTTCAGACCTCCACAAACATGTCTTTCGAACAGATCAGCCTGAACCTTCTCCAAACTGTCATTCAAATTGCAAAACCAGCACATGAGGAAATGGTAATCAAACTAAAAACATAATACTCAAAGTTCTCCCACAAAACCAATTTAGACGTGCAGATCCAAGGTACCTTCGCAGAGAACAGTCATTTTTCATCACATGTGAATCGGCAAACCCCAATATCGATAATAGTTCTCTGGACACGTCTATATTTCTGGTTACGAAGAGGTAGGTTGTGTCCCGTTCGAAGCACACACTACTTACAAAAGATGGAAGAGAATAAGGTCTTCACGAGTAAAAGGCATGCAAACTAACGGAAGTGACACAGAACCCACAAACCTTACAATCTGAAGTCCCAAACCCACAAAAACCTCTCTCATTTGTTCAATACCATGACAACCAACTAACTTTAAGCTTGAACCTGCTAAAAGCCAACAGACAAATTGTACTTATAAGCACGCAGCATCATTTCGTTGTCTCTAAAGTAGTAATAATAGGAATAAAAACTCCATATCTCGCAAAAAGTTCATACCACAGTAAAGCTAACCTGACCCATCACATGAGTTTTCAAGGAGTAGCACATGTAACTTATGCTCGCTGCTCAAGGTTACAGCTACCTCACTGCACATTCAATAGGACTACAGTAAATAATATTGGAAGAAAACAGTAGCTTAAATAACTTAAGGCTCAGAAAAGAAAAGGCATGTTAGTGCCCAGAAAAATAAACTACACCAAGTAGCAACAATCCCTAGATGATATCATCCAGAATCCAGATATACGATATATTTTAGCAAAACTAGAGTTAATGCCCTTGGATGACACAGGAAAGTAAAGCCGGCAATCGAAAGACACAGAAGCGCACATAGTAAAAATAAAAATGGCCGCCCTGCACAAAACTCTACTCCTAGTAGATTAAAGATTTCCGGAATGGTACATCTACCTTTCACTGAACTGAGAGTCTTTCTCGAGCAAGCAGTTGCATAGAATGTATCTCTGACAAGATTCATCAATTCCAGAATCTGCAGCTTTTTTGTTGAAGTAATTCTTAATTAGCTTTTCAGCCCCCTGTAGTAATCTGCTTCTCTCGGCTTGAGTTTTCCTGCCACAACTATCAAGGGATATTCTCATCGCACTTTGGCAAGAAGCTCCCTCTGAAGCAAACAGTGTTCCAACCCCTCCATCGTGAAAACCATTAATATCCAAATTTGTGTTTTTAGGTTCTGCTTTCTCATCATCTGCTTCTACATTTTCCTCACACAATGAGATTATTCTCCTTGCAGGTTTCCTCCGACGCTTTTTCTTCTCCAACCAATCAGCGTCCTGCTTCACAACTTGTACACTTTCTACATCTTCTCTTTCAGTAGTTAAATGCATTTGCTGGGAGGAAGTGCCTGATTCTCTGACCACTGCGCAATCAGAGTTTCCTTCAGTGCCTAAACGTGCAGGGAATCTACAATTTAGTTTTATCGGATATAATTTTTCATGGGATACATCCATGGACAGATGCACTGGTGAGTGGCTATCCACACTCCTTTCCGAGAGATTGTCGATAAGAAACTGATCAACCGGAGGTATTGAGGTCAACTCAGGGCAATCGTCGTCGCTACAGCTTGTATCACTATCAGAAGATGCAACTGAGAAGGATTCAGCAGACAGCTGCAGCAATTCTTCTTCCAAGTTTTGGCGTCTATGCAGAATGTCCTCCTTGTAGTGAGGAGGTGATCCTGTGCTAGCCAAAGATGATCGAGAATCCAAAATATTATCAGCATCAGTAAGTGGTGGAATATTGATTTTAGCACTCACTTTAAGACCCCTTTGGGTTGAGAAGGATTCAGACTGAGGGAACATAGTAGTTGGATGAAGCACTTCATTATTTATAGGGCTAAATCTATCGTGATGTCGGCTTCTACTAATCTGAATGGACTCTCCTGTGTTATTGCGAGAAAATCTGGAAGCTGCTTCACCAATTTGGTCGGGGTAATGAAACATACCGACATTAGTGGACATATCTGCAAATGAGTTGTCAGATTCTAGTATATTTGTGCTGCTATCATCTCCAGAATCCAGTATCGAGTCGGATAAATATTTAGAAGTCTCACCTAGCTGCTTGTCTCTAGTCTGGATCTTAACTTCGTCATCTCTGTGGTTATTGGAAACAGTCTCTTTGCCTCTAGCAACACCAACAAAATTGTCAGAAGAGTCATTTATCCAATCTTTGAACTCCTGCAGCCATACATCAGATCTTTCCTTCTTCATATTCTCAATTCGGTTCATCAACTCAACTATTTCAGCTTCCTCATCAGAAAGGGCATTCTCCTCCTTGCTTTGATTGTCGATATCAACAGAGACAGATTCTATATCAGAGCAAATGGAAGTGTTCTGTTCTTCAGTCTCAATACTAGCCACCCGTAAGAGCTTCTTCTGCAATAGGCATATCAAGAAGAACTCAGAACCTCCGATGCATATAGAAAGATCAAATTAGAATTGAGCACCTAAGGAGTTACTGACACTTTTTGTATTAATACTTCCTTCTAGTTTGGCCCCAACTCTTGCTGGTGAATAAAATCCAAAGCTAGCAGGCCGCTTTTGCCTACTGGCAATGATAATCTGCCGCTGCCATAACTCACTTGTACAGATTTTCTTTTCATCAAGCTCCATCTAGAGTGTGCAATCATGGAAGAGAAAAATGGGTAAGTCCAACGATTAAAAGGTTAGATGAAGAGGCACATCCCTCAGGTAAGCCTCTGCAGCAGCGGATGGACAAAAAATTTAATTACAGTAAAAGAAAGAGATACCTTCTCTGGACTCCGAAAGAAACTGAAGACTTGAGCTCTATACCAACGAGAATAGCACAGAGGATTCCCCTCAAGCCACAAACTTTGAAGAGATGACAGGCCAGCAAGAATCTCCATCTCCAAGAAATTGGAGATTATATTGTACGAAATATCAAGCCCCTGAAGTGACTTTAAATTTTCAATTCCATGTAATGATGTTAGAGCATTGTTCCTCAGAACAAGCTTAACAATGTGAGATGAGACCTGCAGTGACAACCTCCATAAACCAACATGTAGATAAGCATAGTCCGATGTACTTTACGCTCATGTCGACTTCACCCAACAGAAAAAGAAAGGGTGCTGAACCAACTAAGAATTTAACACTATGCCACACATATCCTAAGATCAAAATTAGCACTGGATAAATAGTAATCATGAGAAGCTGTTCATAAGACATGAATTAGGATTAAATATTACTTTGGCTATAACTTCAAACCTTCCTGGCAAACGTTTTTTTTTTTTGATAGGTAACCTTCCTAGAAAATTATTATAAGACTAACTTGGCTGGAAAATCTTTGGGACTACACTCAAAGTGATTTACTACATGCTTCATCACACGCTAAAGTAAATAGTTTTTGGTTGTGAGGTAGCAGGTACCCAATAGAATAGTTGAGGTACGCGCAAGCGTGCCCTGACATCATCAATATAATTTTCTTTTTGAAGTAAATGGTTATTGGACACAATCTGATTTAGTTAAAGCATTTTCTCCTTTCCTTGTTCTTCACTTCAGCAAGGAGGACCAGGGAGTTTCAAGTAACTAGTTGGAGCAATTTTACTAAATCATTTACAGTTGATAGTGACACAGTATTCATAACTGCTCCAAATTTCATAAAACATTGTACTGTTCCCCAAAAGTCTTTGCATCAATACGGGTTGTGTTTTCGAGGCAAGTAATCTATTGACCTGCCAATCGAATGAACCATAAAACTTGAGATGCTTAACGAATTCAATTCAATTCCTAGCTTGGTCAAACACAATTCCCAAACTTACTAAGTTCTATGACACTTAGTAATCAGCAACAAGATGTGAAGTTCTTTGATACTCATATCAAATATTGTTCTTTTTAACACAGTAAACCATTATATAGTAGAAACTTTCAGGACGAAGATGCAGATATTTACCCCACTAAAGGATACAACATTTCTCAGGTGGTTGAACCCAAGATCCAGATGCTTCAATTTGGTGCACTTCCGCAGATTATCCACCTTGGCAAACTTGTTTCTGCTCAAATCAAGAGTTTCAATAGCAGGAAGAAGTTGCAAAGACTCGTCCATCAGAACCAATCCATTCTGCGCACATGAAATAAATGATAACCGATTCCAGTGCGGTGAATTCTTTATATCAGCAATTCTACTAGCAAACACATGCTTAAGAGCATCCTGAAACAATCAATCACGTTCCCTTTATCACATAGTTATAAAATGCTTAGCCAATAAATAGATACCAAAAAGCAGTAGCACTTGTAATTAACAACATAGCCAGTGGGATTACACAGGTAGGGTCTGGGTAGGTGGGGTCTGGATAGGGCAGAGGGTACTCAGACCTTACCTCTACCTCGTGGAGGTAGAGAGAGACGTGTATGTAGCATTATAGTCATGGGTTCAATTGAACCCCTAACTTTTAATGCGGAGCATAAAGTGTAAAATTTTACTTAAATTGTTATAAATAGTAGATATGAACCCATAGCTTAAAAAATATAACGAGTTCAGTGCTAATAATCTTAAAATTGAACCCACGGAGTTTAAATCATGATCCGCCTCTACGCCTCTGGGTAGAGAGGCTGTTTTCGATCAAGTAAAGCATTTCAAAGTAGGTTGAGAAAGGAAATAGTAAACGAAGAAGATATGGCAATTAATAAGGAAAGTAGTACAACAGCGAAATAATGCTATAACCTAAGCACAAGAAACAACAGGCAGTAACAAGGACAATAGCACTTGTAATTCACATGCAAAATATAAACTCACTGTCGAATTATGACATATCAACTTTTCCAAGTTACGCCTTAATTCCAAAAGTCCTCTAGCAGCGGAGGTAGACAGATCACATCCTCTAAGCTCCAAAACTTTTAACCTACCGAACGGCAATAGCGACAACGGCGTTGGATCCCTCGCCGGAGGCGGCAGCACGGAGACAACCTTAAGCGACGTAAGAAGGCGAAGAATCCGGCGAAGTCGCTCGAGTGCACGATGGTCACCTAAATCAGAAACATAAGCACGCAAATAATCAACAGGTGCACCTGAAAGAAGACTCTCAAGCTCCGACAACGATTCAAGCCTAGAGTGCACGTAGTGAAGGCCAATTGGATTCAATTTGAGCACTAACGTTCCTTCTATCAATGACTCTACATTGTTCTCAACGAATTTTACGAGTGAATCTAAGTATCTATCTCCGGTAACAAGCACCATCGTGAAATTAGGGTTTCGATTAACGAGAGAAAGGGGGTTTTGGAGGAATCGACAGCAGAGAAACGGCCATGGCTGTAAGGAAGAATGACGACTTTGTGAATGACACTTGGTGGGATTAGCGAAGCAATTTGCTGGGAGACACGTGGCGTGTCAGAGTGGGACCACGACGGGTTTCACTAAGTACAGCTCAGCTATATCTTTTTTATTTTTTATTTTATTACATAGGGTAGCGACGGGGATTACAAGATGAATCACTATGAATGTAATGTAACTCAGCTATTAATCTACTCCCTTCATCCCAAAATAAGGATTGTTTTGGCTCTTATCACTTTTATTAAGAAAAATAATAAATATAAAGTATAATTTATTAAGTTATTGTGATCTAATCTACTCCTTTAATGTTAAGTGCAACTCTGATATTAAATTTCTAGTAATATTTAGGATAAATTTTAAATAAAGCAACACTTATTTTGAAACGGCGAAAGTATTTAAATTTCCAGCACACGTCATAGTGATGGATAAATTTTCCTTCATGAATTATGCCAAGAATTCAAATTAGTTGGGTAGTACTCAATACTTATTGGATAATTAAGAAATTTTTTATTACGATATAAATAAGAATAAATGTTTGCATTTAGTTGGATTCACTTGCTTTAAACGAAACATTAGATATATAACATGCTTGACCAAACTTCTAAAATTAATTCATTTTAAGTCTAAGTGTATTTTTCTCACAAATATTTTTTAAAAATTGTTTCTGGGAAAAATTATTTCTAGCCAGGTTGGTCAAGTTTACTTTTTCCCAAAAGTGCTTATTTTAAAAATGAGGTGTTTGGCCAAGCTTTTTGGAGAAAATAAGTGCTATTAGGAAGTTGTAGGAACAATTTTTCAGAAGCTAAAAAATATATTTTGCCCAAAAGTACTTACTTTTGATAAAAATACACTTAGAAACACTTTTTAAAAGCTTGGTCAAACATTAATTGTTGCTAGAGTATTTTTAAATTAATTGGTCAAACACAAATTGTTTTTCGCTAAAAATACTTTTTGAAAAACATTTTTAGAAAAAGTACTTTATAAAATAAGCTGATTTAAGAAGTATAACTGAACATGCTAAAATCTTTTAGCTTCTGAAAAGTGCTACTCTCCAAAAGCACTAATTTTCTCCAAAAGCGTGATCAAACACCTCAATTTTTTTAGAACAAATATTTTTTAAGAAAAATAAGTATTTTTTGGGGGAAAAAATAAGCTTAGCCAAACATGCTATATAGTACTTCCGAAGTATGTCTAAAATGGAGTAAATTGAAATTTTCTGTTTTTAGTTTGGCTGAATGATTAGATATCAGATTGCTATTCATTAGTGTGATCGACCACATATAGTTTTGGTAACTTAATTTCTTTTTGTATTTCCACAAACTATAAAAATAAACTTTTTTAAAAGAATGTATATATATATAGTCAACTTGGAATATGTTTCTTGTTTGATAAGGAATTAAAAGAATATACGAAGCAAGTAAGCCTTACACGTCAATCCTTTTCAAATTGTTCATTTTTTATGCACTTCCAAATATACTACACCTAAACAATAGAAAAGAACACATAAATAGTTCATTAAAATTCACATAGTAGAAATAAACCACTCCACTGAACAGTACGACTATCCCAATGAATAAACAAAAAAATTACCTTTTTGTTTTTAGTCTTCAAGTTTATGCTTTAAATATTTTAACTCTATAAAACTCATTTTTCATAACATGCGATTAATAAAAATAGAAAAACAATGTGATTGCTTTTAATTACAGTTCTTACATAGTACGACATTCACCTCGTTTACATCGAAACTTAGAAATGGAATGTCCTATTTATAAAACCAATAAATAACCTGACACCATTCACTAGTCCGAGGAAGGGAGAAAACAACAGTGCTCATATTCATATTGCAAGTCATGTGAAATGGCATTTAATTCGAAAAATTGAAAGCACTGAAATTGAGACTAAGCCCATCAAATGAAGAACGTAAGCCCATATTCAACCTCAATACGGCCCAGCAATATTTACTTGGGCCAGCTGGATCAGCCATGAGATACATGAACCATACACGTGACTGGTTCATCAGATAACGTGCTCGGTCAAAATTTTCAGCATAAGAAGACAGAAAAATGAAACAGAAACAGAACCGAGGTATCTAAAATCCATTCTCGTTTTGTCTTGACCTGAATCTTTTTCTGCAATCTGTTGGAAATATTAGAATAATAAGATAAGGGGTGAAATAGTTTTGTAGATTATTGCAAAATGTTCTAAATTTTATGTCTTTTTTAATATATATATATATATATATATATATATATATATATATATATATTTGAGATCTGAAAAATAACAAATGAGATATGAAAAGGTTATTTTTTCCAATTCAAATGGCAAGAGGACAAGAGATTTCATTTCTTGTAATGACAAGAGAGTCTTTAGGAGTAGCTTATCAATTGGGCATCCGATGTGCAAGCTTAAAATAATAGGTTATGTTATTACTATCTTTAACTTATTTTATACGTACTTAAGTAAATAAAAGATTTTTTTAAATTAAAATTTTAATATTTTAAATAATATAATTACATACTTTAACATGATATAAAAATAGGTAAGGTTTCGCGTTCGAGTCTCAACATCACTCGTTATCAGGAAAACATTGTACTTGTTTGACCCATAAATAAAAAGAATATGCATTATGAAAACGTATTGGATATATAACTAAATAAATAAAATTATATTCCATCCAACAACATCTGTAATTTCATCTTGATGTAGAGTTTTGTAGATTAGGTAATTGTCACCCATGAATTACTTTCAGTCAGATTTTAGCATTCAGCTACTTGTGTAAAAGCTTTTACAGCAACAGAGTTTGCTTGCTGTTTTAGACATTGGTGTTTATTATACGTGTGATCATATCTTTTGCTTCAACAGTGCTCTATTGCCAGCTTGTGACTTATAACCACTAAAGGGTTATAATATAGCATTCAATAGTACTTATATTATGATGGAACCACAACACCATACCCGTGTAATCTAATAGGTAGGGTCTGAAAAGGTACATTTGTACGCACCCGAACTCATAGATAGGATTTGGAAAAGATAGAGTATACGGAGACCTGATCCTAATTCATGTAGGTAAAAAGATTGTTTCCGAAAGACTCCCGCTTCAAATTACGCATGTTGCCCGCTCTTAAAAACTGCTCTCCAACCCTTGTCCTTCAACTTACCCATGAATTATCTAACACAAATGAATTACAGAAATCAGTTCTTAAGATCATTTATCGAATCAGTGTCATTCAAGCAGAAGGACAATACTTGATGAAGACCGGATAAAATTACTTCAACAGTAAATTAACAACTTCAAAATCGTGAATGTCAGAAATATATACCCATTTGAAAAGTTGGAAATAGAATTTTACTTGTAAAGTTGTAATTCATCAAATAATGTATTTTCCCTTGGCTCACTTTCTCGCATCCCTCCAAAAGACAAATAATAGGTGGTACTTGCCTTTACTTTAGTAGAATAAATCCAAATAAATATCATGACAATAAAGATAAAATGAGAATAAACAAACACAGTGGCTAAGGAAGGACGATTTACTGTATTCTTTTTCTGATTCTCTGCCGTCATGCTTCTTCTTAATGACTATATTTAATGACAAAGTTTAAACTAATTAATGACGAATCAAAAATTTAATGACAAGTCTATGTTATGCTTATCCAACGCAGCCAGCACCACGGCTACAGATTCCGGAAAGCGACGCCACCGAGAATCTACACAACCCTAGAGCTCCCGCCGACGATGATTCTTCCTCGACTTCCGTCGGCGGCAGAACTCTCCCGTCGGCGAATAACGTCCTTCCGTTTGTCGGCTGCGCGTCGATGACAACACCTTCAAGCTCCGCCGCCGCCGCTGCACCGCCGTCAAGTGATCCGCCTCCTCTCCGCTCGACCTCGAGATACTCTCCGAGAGACGCAGGCTTGGAATCGCACTCGTCTCTGCAAAGCCTCCACCACCTGCGCCGTCGGCAATGGCGGCGCTCCTCCTCTTCCGCCGCTGCTCTACTCTTCTCCGATTTCCTGTTCTTCCGAGAACTCCCCGCGCCGACGGAGCTCTCAACGTTCGACTGGCGGTTATGAGTCATCGATGGAGCTCTGAACGTGATCGCCTGGAATGTAACTCCCATGAGCGTCCCTAATGTTATACTCCGATCATGAAAAAATGAACCTGTAGACTGTTCGCACCGTAAAACGTAAATTTCAGACACATTTCACATATTATGCAATTGAAAAAATCATAACTCGTTACCTCAGTGTCGAGATCAGAAGAAGAAACAGATGAAATTGTGGGAGAAGAAGGTGGCGGTACCAAATCACTTGCCGGATCCAACATTGCTCCAAATTAGGGCTTCAATTCACTGGTGGAATATCTTATCAGTAGGAAAATATAACAAATATATTTTGAGGATAAGCAAAAGGGGTAAGATTAGAGTACCATCACCCTGGAAATATTGTTGGGTTAACAGTATGATTCTTGTGCATCAGTAAGTACTGGTCCTGCAGGCGTAGGTTGGGGGGCGGTGGGGTGTAAATTAGGGGCACACTATGTAATCATACCTTTCTTGGTGGAAGAGTGGAGCAAAAAGTCCATGTTCCTCTTTGTGGAAATGATTTCCCTTTTTTCACCTTTTTTTCTGTTTAATCCCAACTTATTTTTGTACATTGTTTCTATATATCTTTCCTAAGCTATTTACTTAGGACTCCTTTAGTTGGTAGGATAAGGATTATAATCTCGGAATGAAATGTGAGATTAATTTATTTCGTGTTTAGTGATAAATATAAATTAGCTTCAGAATTATTTTATCTAACCAACAACAACAACATATCCAGTGAAATCTCACAGTGTGGAGTCTGGGAGGTTAGAATGTACACAGACCTTACATCTATCTTGATAGGTAGAATGACTATTTCTGAGAGACTCTCGGCTCAAGACAAAGCACAAGTCCAAGCAAAGTAAGACACACAGAGTGCGTAAGTCATGACACCGCATTCTGAAAAAGAAAGAAGCAAAAAGAGGCAATAGTTAATGCAAATAAATAAGACAAATAAAATACACATAACTGCATAAATCAAACGACAAGGGACTATAAGGTTATTATTTTATCTAACCATTTATAATAAAACGGAGATTAGTTATCCATCCTAACCACTCATGGATTATTTTTATTTATCTCATCTCACTAACCAAATGATCCCTTAAGTTTCCGAGGAAAACAAATGTTATTTCCTTTTCCAAAAGGTGGAACTCCCACCCCAAGAGCCCCCACACCCCGGTCCGACAGGTCTGTGAAGGAGGTAAATCATGGTGACTCAATTGATTTCAAAGGTTAGACCAGTACCACGCTGCGCACAAGGGGCTCTCCTTTATTTCAAGAAGTAACCCCCACACTGCCGCTGACGGAATTCGATCCTTGATCATTTTCCAAATATCCCCTTGATAACCAATTGAGCTGTCCAAGCGGACAACAAATGTTATTTCCTTAAGCGTATCTTCTTGAATTAGTCAATCTTCTTTGTGTTCATAAATTTTTATTCCTTAGAAAATCCGCATATTGATTTATCTTTCTCTAGATATATCCTTCTTTTGATAAGCGTTGCAGCAGGTAAATAGTCTATCTTCACTTCTAATTTCACGAATTTTCATCAAGCAATGAGTAGAATACATTGCGGCGATGATATTATAAGTGTTAGAATAGCCTTATTATGTTGATCCACTGAAATTAAGTCCTTTAGGCTTCAATTCATTTTTTTTTTTAAAGAATGCACAGCTTTTTTTATGTTTACTGTTTAACCCTCCAACAGAATGTATTTTTTGCCACTCTTCTTGGTTGATACATCACATCTCACTAGTTTTCTTCCCCCAAACCTTGTCGTGTGGAGCTACAATTTACAACTCATGATTTTGACATTAATTTTCATTATGACCGACGCTATGAGAACTTCAAAATTATTAAACGGGAATTAAGTGGAGAAAATATAATTTGGAGCTTATGACCACAATGAATGTGAATCACATTATGTGATCATTCAATCATTCTACAACTTAAACCTCAAATTAGTTAGGCTTGCTATTTAATTTATTTATTCTACTCTATATTAAAGTGAATACTTATTATAGCAATGGCCATGGAATTCAAAACAAAAGCAACGATGCAGCAAAAGAAGAAGGAAGCACAGGACACTCAACCCAATTTGAGAATAGGCAAAAACCTAAGAAATGAGGAACGGGAGACAGAATCAACGGAGAACCAAACATCAGAGAATCGAAGAGAACCACAAGAACAAAACAAAGAAGACGATGAGGTAGATGAAAACCCCAAAGATGAAATGCGAGAAGGCAATGGCAGAAACAAGACCAAAATCCTAGAAGATTGGGATAATGAGATGAACATATTCGAAACCTCAAGGAAGAGCTCATGGTCAGAGGATACAGAAGCACAAACAACAACAGAAAAGAAATCTTTGGTATGGGATAATTTCGATATAGAAAAGATAGCTAATGCAGGCATTAAATTAGAATGTGTTTCTCCTAACATGCATGGTGAAAATATGATATGTGATATAGAGTATGATGATATAAGCTCAGAATTGATGTACAGGAAGAATGCTATTGTGTGTTATGTTCTAGGAGTATACCCCCCCCCCCTCAGTAATGAATGGATATATTCAACGAATATGGGGGAAATTAGGGATAAACAAAATATCTATGTTGAAAAATGGAGTTGTATTAGTAAAATTTGATTCGAGTGTAGGAAGGAATGAAGCACTGCAAGGGGGTATATATCACTTTGATAACAAGTCATTCATAGTAAAAGCTTGGAATTTAGACATGGAATTCACTAGGGAGGAACTATACACTGTCCCAATTTGGGTCAGACTACATGGGCTAGAGTTTAAATATTGGAGTCAGAAAGGATTAAGTAAAATAGGAAGCATATAGGCAAACCATTGATGGTGGATAATCATACATAGAAGAAAATGGGGCTCAATTTTGCAAGACTGTTGTGGACATGGAAACTACATTACCTGATAAAGTACATTTCAAGAATGAAAAAGAAAATTTAGTAGAACAGAAGATTCAGTATGATTGGAAACCAACTCTGTGCAACCAATGTCAAAAATATGGACATGAAGAGAAGGAATGCAGGAAAAAGAAAGGCCGGGACAAAATACAACAACATGAGAAGGCAAAGGTACAAAAAAGGTAACACAAGCAAAGAATGATGTAAGAGATGATAAGGGGAATAAAAAAATGATTGAGCACACAACAAACCAACAGGATGAGGAGGAAATACAACAAGGATGGATTACTCATTTTAATCCTAGAAGGAATATATTACAAAAAAACAAGCTGGAAAACAGACTTCAGACCAACAACAGGGGGCTACACAGAGCAAACAAATGAGTCCAAGAAGACAAAGTGAAAAACAAGTTCAACCTTTTAAACTACTGGATGAGAAGTTCCCAGTCATACAACTGAGATCTAGTGGAACTCAAAAATGGGGAGGCACAAATAACCCCCAGGGTGGACATGGATAATATCATATGCTAAATGTTAGGGGATTAAATGCCCCTAAAAAACAAAAGGAGGTAAAACTCCTTTGCAATAAAGAGTACATTGGGTTGATGGGCATAGTAGAAAATAAAATAAAGAGTAAGAATATTGATAAGGTTGCAAAATTGATGTTTGATGGATGGCAATATGTAACTAATCTTGATCAACACAATAATGGAAGAATATGGATCACTTGGAGACTTGACATGTTCAGGGTACATCAAGTAAGTAGTAATGCACAAGCCATAACATGTCAAGTAACGAATGTAAACATACAAAAGACATTCATACTGACAATGGTTTATGATTTTAATACTAAAAAAGAAAGGAAAAGACTATAGCAATATCTGGACATAGTATATGGAGGTACAAACCAACCATGGATACTAATGGGGGATTTTAACTCAGTGTTAAATTTGGTTCATTATGCCCCAAAGAGTATTAAAAGAAGTAGACAGAAAATACAATGAATACCTATGGGGTGGGAATATGAAAAAGATGAAAATGTCACTAGTGGCTTGGGATACATTATGTATGCCCAAGAAATATGGTGGTTTGAATATCAAAAGCAGTAGAAACTGGAACATTGCTTCAGTAGGAAAACTACTGTGGCAAATTACGTGCAATAAGGATGTATTATGGGTGAAATGGGTACATGAAGTGTATATGAAAACATGCAATGATATACGGGAACACAAACCCACACAAGACAACAGCTAGTACTGGAGGAAAATAAACTTTATCAAAGAAAAGATGAGAAATTGGTACTGCAATGGACAATATCAGCTAACAGCAAATGAAATGTACTCTGTGACAAAAAGTTATCGTAGCATGATAGGTACAATGGAAAAAATGGGTGAGGCTGACCTACTATGGAATAATATAATGTAACCAAAACATAGATTCATATTATGGTTAGCTTACAGAAACAGACTACAAATAAAGAAGAGACTCCAGAAATTGAACATTCCAGTGGATGATACAAAATGCAGACTGTGCTCTACAGGGGCTAATGAAACACAATCACACATGTTTGGAAGCTGCAAATGGTACACAACACTACAAGAAGAAGTAGCAAAATGGTTGAGCATTACAGTCAGACAAATGGAAGTGAAAGCAGAAATAAAATGGATAAAAGGAAGAAAATGAAGATTGTTGCAGCAATATGGGGAGCCATGATATACTATACATGGCAAGCAAGAAACAGTATGATATTTAAGAATGGAAAAACTGATATAGAAATTTGTACGAGGATAGAAATAGTAAAATGTTCCAAAAAAGCAATCAAATGCAGACACTGGATAGAACAAATATGTAAATAGTAGAATAGAGAATAGATGCAAAATGTTAAACTCTAGTTGATTAACTACACATATAGCTAAAAGGTAGTATTTAATCGAAAAGTACTCTCAAAGTGTAATTATTTTGACAGTAATGGTAATACTTCACGTTGGTTAAAAAAAAGTGAATACCTATTAATTACGTCTTACAAGGAAATCGAAAGTATCTTTTTAAAATGGTATATTCTATAAATCTCACTCTTATTATTGTACAGATATAAATTCTCTAATAATCACTGAGACTCATTACAAATACTATTAATTCAAACTAAGTGGCGTTATCTATATGGATCATAGGTAGCCATTATGTGCTATTCTTGTCACATGCTTTGAAACAACTTATCTTTAAAAGACGATGGATTGGGGGTTTTAGTCGATGGGTCTTAGGTACAAAAATAGGGTCGGGCGGATTTAGGGTTTAAGATGGGGCGGGTCTTATTAACGAATAATTAGGGCATGACATGTGTTTTTTTGAAGGTGGGAGAAAGTTTTAACAAGTGGAGGGTAAATATACCCTAAAATGTAATGGTAGGGGTATGTTTAACAAAAAGGTGTAACGGAGGGTTACTATAACTTATTTTTTATAGTAAAGTGGCAAATATAATCCTTTTCTGTTTAATTTAACACTTGCATTTCCATAATATTCATCTTATTGACAGGAGTCTCGTTTAATGTTATTGGCTTATTGCTCTCACAACCATTTTACATAACGTGTCTTTCACTTTGTTGAACCGTCTGTATCTCATTTTCATAGCACATATATTTAACCATTACTTTCTCCGTCTCAATTTATGTTGTACGAAATTTAAGAAATAAAAGAAGAATTTGTTATGTTTATGTAATAGTCCTTACTTTAATGACTACTTTTGTTGTACGGTCTTCGGGTCGGGAATTTTTTTTTCTAAATCCGAAATAACCTCGGACCGGACCGGACCCAATTATAAAAATAAAAAAATCTTTTACATTAGGCTATAGTTGGGTTTTTACTAAGATTAAGTTTCCAGTTTAGTTAAATTATTAATTTATTATTATATTCTCAATGAAATTATATCGTTTATATGAGATATGACGGCTACAAAGCAAATCACAATTAAAAACCCCTTGAATATCAGCACTAGCAGGCAGCAACCTGTCACTCCATGTCTCTGCCAACCTCTTATTCTTTACTTTAAATTTTTCCTTTCAATTTTCCAACTCTAATCCCTTAATCAGTTTACACTTACAGCGTGTTGTCGGCATTGTCGCATTGCAAGCGGTTTCTCCATCAACAACAGTAAGTCAAGATTATAATTTATTTGCTTCTCATGTCTTTTCATTTGGTTAATGCTTGTTTAATTATTTAGTTTCATATTTTTTATATGTCTCTGCTATGAATTGTGTGAAGTTATGATTAAAATTGATTTATTAGTTCTTTCACAAAAAAAATCATTTATTAGTAATATTATGTTCAAAAAAATAATTATTTATTATTGTAGCGCATCATTAGATTCATACTGTTTATTATACTACATTAGTGTATTATTTTATTTTTGTAACTTTATAACTATATTAAAATGCTACTTTAATTCGTTAGTGTATTATTTTATTTATGTAACATTATAACTATATTATGTTTAATTATAGTAATACTTGTGTATCATATAATATAAATTGTTTTCTTATTTGTAGATGTCAAGCTTGAGATCCAGTAATAAAAGATCATTTTTAGAGTCTCAAGATCAAGCACCTTTTGATGAGGATGATGAGACTCCATCAATAGATACCCAAACACATTATACTGAATATGTTGACAATGAGATTAACAATGAGTAGCAAACCACCAAAGCATTGCTACCACCTAGGAAAAAGGTGGAGGGAAGACATTATGTTGCAAAAGCAAAAGGAAGGAGAGAAGATTATTGGGAGTACTTGGAAAATGGTAAGCGTAGAGCATAGTGTATGTATTGTGAAAATTGAACTTTCTTTAGAACCAGTCCGGTCTAGGTTATAGACCGGATTTGCCGGTCCGGTCCGATCCAGGACCGATAATTGGCGATCCGGTCTTCGGTCTTCCATTTTATAATTTCCGATCTTCGATCCAGTCCGGTCCAGGTTTGGACCGGTGAACAACCTTACTCCTATCATGTAAGCCACATATTACATGTTGAGCTTTTGTACCTTTTAATGATATATTTGTTATTAGAAGAGATTCACTGCCACGTCTAAAATTTGACTTCTAATACATGAAAATTAAAACACTAGTGAATAGATATTTTTGTCCTAGCTACCTATATATATTCCTAGCTACCTATATATATTCCTATTGATAGAGAAATAATAAATATTCTCCATATATTCTGTAATTATTATTCTAGTGTAATTATGTAAAGTAGAGATCCTTATACAATTATGTTTGTAATTGTAAACACCTATATATATTGCATAAATGAGAAGCCTCCAACTAATGAGAATTACACTATTCTACATGGTATCAGAGTTGTGGGAAAGAACTGGCCGATTCATCAACTTGATGTGAAAAATGCGTTCTTACATGGGGATTTCAAAGAAACCGTATATATGCATCAACCGCTTGGCTTTGTGCATCCAGAGGCTCCTCAATATGTTTGCCGTCTTAGAAAGTCACTATATGGCTTGAAACAAGTCCTAGGGCTTGGTATGAGTGCTTTGCCACTTTCATCATGCAGATCGTGTTCGTGTGCAGCAAAAGTGATAATTCACTTTTTATTTTTCATCGAGGTAATGACAATGCATACCTTTTGCTTTATGTGGATGATATTGTTCTGACTACCTCATATGATGTGTTGAAACACAAGATCATTACCCTGCTCAAATTCGAATTTGCTATGACAGACTTGGGTAAGTTGAGTTATTTTTTAGGGATTTCAGTGACCAAATCCGAAAATGTAATATTCCTATGTCAACGTAAGTATGCCGAAGAAATTATTTACAAGGCTAAAATGGCAAACTGCAAGATCATGCCCACTCCAGTCGACTCGAAGTCGAAACTAAGTGCCGATGACGGGGATCCGGTGCTCGATCCTTCTCTTTATAGGAGTCTTGTTGGTGCACTTCAGCATCTTACCCTTACTAGGCCCGATATTGCCTATGTCGTTCAACATGTGTGCTTGTTCATGCATGCTCCCATGGAGCATCACTTTACCGCTCTTAAACATATCATTCGGTACGTTAAAGGTACTCTTGACTACAAATTACATCTTTATTCATCTGCACCGACCAGACTGATATCGTATACGGATGCCGATTGGGGCGGCTGTCCGGACACATGTCGATCTACTTCCGGCTATTGTGTATTTTTGGGGGGTAATCTCATCTCGTGGTATGCCAAACGGCAAGACACACTTTCCCATTCGAGTGCAGAAGCAGAACATAGAGGCGTTGCGAACATTGTTGTCGAGATCTGCTGGCTTAGAAACCTTCTTCTAGAGCTTCATTGTCCCTTACGTAAGGCATCTCTTGTGTACTGTGATAACATATCTGATGTTTACTTGTCTCATAACCCGGTTCAGCATCAGCGAACCAAACATATTGAGATGAATATTCATTTTGTTCGTGAGAAGGTTTCATGGGCTATGTTCGGGTGCTATATGTTCCTTCTTCCTATCAGTACGCATATATATTTACTAAGGGACTTCCTCGGCAGCTGTTCCTTGACTTTAGATCCAGTCTGAGCGTCCGGCCTCCTCCCACTCCAACTGAGGGGGTATGATAGAGAATAAATAAATACTCTCCATTTATTCTGTAATTATTATTCTAGTATAATTAGGTAAAGTAAAGATCCTTATACAATTAAGTTTGTAATTATAAACAACTATATATATTGCATAAATGAGAAGCCTCAAACCAAGAAAAATTACACTATTCTATCCCTATGTTTAATTTTCGGTCGAAGCACATGTTGAATATGGACAGTGACTAATATTTATTCATGACAGGTTGCATAGTCGAGGCTAAAGTAATTCAATCATCTGAGGTCCCCGACCAACGTATAGTTTTGGGGTTTATACATTCTTCCAACCACTTTGTCGTGAAAAATGATTCAATTAATCATATAGCAATTTGTAATTTAAACATTGATTAAAAGCATGGAAAACAAAAAGTCCTAATGTGAACAGTAGGGAATTCATAGACATAAGGAGCATTTGGTCAAGTTTATAAAATGGTCCACTAACTTTTAAACATGTGTTAGACTTATTTACGCATTTTTATAACTTGTAATACTTTTGATTTGACCAATTATTTTTATGATTTTATTTTTAATAACTCTTGTTATCTTCACAACAATTCTACCTGGTGAGAAAAAAAAGTCTACTTGGCGGGGATGCCCATCCTGAGAAAAAAAGTCAACTTGGCGGTGATGTCCGTCCCCCTTTCTCATGTAAAAGCTATTAGAATTCGACTTTTCCTGTAACATAACTTTTAGTCTCTCTATTCTATTTATATACTATTAATTATCAGTAATTCGATATGAAAAAGGAAAGAAGAATTCAGTTAGATGTGGCAACCATTGAAGTGTGGCCGAGAAGTAGTGTGCAGAAAAATGAAAGCTGAGGAAGTGAGGAACTGAAAGTGTTCGATTAATTGCCTCAAAAGGAAAATGATATAATGTTCAACTATATATACAACTCAAATCGTCTAATTTAATTACTACTTCAACCAATTCTCAATTACCTTATAACTAACTCTAACTAATTCAACAAACTTAACTAACTCAACAACTATCTTAACTAAACCAACAACCATCTAGAGATAGGTTCTCATGTGCCACACCTCATGACACTTTGGTACATATATCCAATTCTTTCACACACACCCTCAAGCTAGGAGATATGAAGACGTTCTTCATTCTTAGCTTGGACATCAAATGAGAGTGTTGTATCCTGTTAAGAGCTTTGGTGAGTAAGTCTGCAGGTTGATGTGCAGAAGGTAAGTAAGCAGCATGAATGAGGTCTGCATGAATCTTCTCCCTAATGAAATGACAGTCTATGTCAATGTGTTTGGTAAGCTCATGAAAAATTGGATTAGCAGCAATTTAAAGAGCAAGTTTACTATCTGTAAACACTAAAACATGCAGCTCCACCACAACACCAAATTCCTTATACAAACCAGTGAGCCATACAACCTCAACAACTGAAGCAGCTAAAGCTCTATATTCATCCTTAGCTGAGCTTCTAGAAATAGTAACTTGTTTCTTAGACTTCCAAGAAACCGAAGAAGAACCAAACATCACCAAATACCCTGTAATAGATCTCTTGCTATTGATGCAGGACCCCAGTCTGCATCACAAAACACCTGCAGTTGAGAAATGCTGGAACTACTCATAAGAATTCCTGATCTCGGAGCATTTTTGATATACCTAACAAGTCTTACTCTTAGGCCAACTTCCCAGTGTGAGGTTTTATGAGCATGCATAAATTGACTCAAGTATTGAACAAAAAATGCTATATCATGCCTAGTATTAGTGAGATATAATAATCTACCAATGAGTCTCCTATAGATGTCAGGATCTGGTAAAGGCAAATCCTGTATTGAAAAGGAGGTAGAAGATGTGTCACATGATGTGGAAAGAGAAATAATATACTAATCAATTTCTACAGTGGTAAACTTTTGATGCAGTTCCATGGGTGAAAGAACAAGCTTAGCACCTGCTAGGCCCATGTCACAAATAAGTTCTAATGCATATTTTCTTTGATGCATAAGAATTCCTTGGGAGCTTCTTGCAAATTCAATTCCAAGGAAATATCTAAGCTCTCCCAAATCTTTTATCTTGAAAGCAGTCTGCAATGCATCCTTAGTAGATTGGATAAGCTTAGGATCATCACTAGTGATAAGCAAATCATCAACATACACCAAAACCACCACAATCTTGTCAGCCTTCAGTTTAGTAAATAAAAAGTAATATCTGAGACTCTGTTGGAAACCAGGGGAAACCAAGGCTGAAGTCAATTTAATGTTCCATTGTCTTGATGCCTGTTTTAAGCCATACAATGACTTCAACAACCTGCAAACTTTTGTCTGGCCTCCTATAGAGTTAAAGCCTTCTGGCAGTGTCATAAATACCTCCTCATATAGATCTCTTTGCAGAAATGCATTATAAACATCCATTTGATGAATAACCCAATGTTTACCAGATGCAACTGAAATGATTGTTCTTACAGTAGTCATTTTGACAACATGTGAGAAGGTCTCTTGATAGTCAAGACCTTTTTTCTAATTATATCCTTTTGCTACCAGCCTGACCTTAAATATTTCAATCTCTCCATCAGTCTTATATTTGATCTTGTATACCCATCTACAGCCAATGACCCTCTTGCCTCTTGGAAGTTCCACCAACTCCCATGTCTTGCTTTCTTCCAATGCTTGAATTTCAGCTTTCATTGCTTCAACCCATTTTCTGTCTTTAGCATCTTCTGAATAACTGTATGGTTCAATAGCAGCAGAAACTTATGCCACAAAGTTTTGATACTTGGATGTCAATCCTATATAGTTCAATCCTGCAGATATAGAATACAAACAACTAGTAGATCCTTATTTTGTGATATAATCCTTATGCCAAATAAGTGGTCTACTAGCCCTGACAGACCTTTTAACATCATGTTCAGGTGTTAGTGTTTCCTCCACCATATCTAAATTTTGAGGACTAGCAACATCAGCATTATCAGCCGCAGAAGTTTCAGCATCTTGACCTTCTTGATTGTGATGAACAATCCTAAGGCTCCTAGGATGCACTAGATCATCAAAACAAAAATGTTCATGTGTCTACATAGAACCTATTCTATCATCAACATCATTTTTAAAAGGAAAACTTGACTCCATGAACACTACATCCCTGCTCATAAAGAGAATCCTATTCTCCATGTCATACAATTTGTACCATTTCTGTGCAGAACCATATCCTAGAAGAACAACTCTCACTACTCTAGGACTAAACTTGTCTTGTTTGACCAAAGTGGTTGCAAAACATAAACAACCTATCACTCTTAAGTGAGAAAGTGATGGCACTGTGTTATATAGCATCTCATAGGGTGATTTGTTGTTTAAAATAGTGGAGGATATTTTATTCATAATATACACTGCTCCTTCTACACAAACCCCAGAATCTGTCTGGTAAATTTCTCTGGATTTTTATGGCCCTTGCTCTTTCCAGTATATGTCTATGTTTTCTTTCCACCACACCATTTTGATGTGGTGTGTATGGGCAAGAACTCTCATGTATTACACCATGTTGTTGGAACAACTCCTTACAATTATGATTGAAAAACCCTGTTCCATTATTTGACCTCACCATTTTAATTTTAACATCAAACTGAGTATTCACTTCAATGAAGAAATTATTGAGCAAGGTAGTTACATCTGATTTCAATCTCATTAGAAAAATCCAAGTCCACCTAGAGTAGTCATCCACAATAGTCAGAGAATATCTCATTCCATTATGTGTTTCAACCTTATAGGGCCCCATACATCCATATGCAACAATTGAAAAGGTCCTTTCTTCCTACTAACACTAACAAGGAAGGAGATCCTAGTTTGTCTAGCTAAAGGACATACCTCCCAGTTATGTAATATGAAAGAACTGTTATTCTTGAAACAAGGTATCTTCTTTAGAACATTCATAGGTACATGACACAACCTTTGATGCCAGATAACTGCATCTACATGTTGAGTTGCTGCCAGACATTGAAATTGAGACATCTTCTCTCCTTTATTCTGTGTGTCTAAACACAATATGTACATCCCGTCCCGCCGGGACCCGGCCCGTTGGACAGCCCTAGTTTACACTACAGTTTTTGACTTAAAAAATAAATTTCAGCAAAGTGACTCGATCCTCACCAAATACTTAACAACAGGCACTTAACCAACACAGCTACACTTCACTTGTACATGGATTTGCACTCCAGTGACTAATTGAGCCTGTTTTTTGCTGCAAATTTTTTGTGGATAAGTGAAAAACCAGTATAAGCAGCGATCAATCAAAAGGAAATATGTTTATTTGCTAATTATATGGGATTTTAAATCTTTCAATAGGATAGAACAGCATAAAAAGAAAGAATATTTACTTAGAAATGATTTGAGTAGCTCCAGTACTTTTTGGCATAATTTGCACAGGCTTTTGAAGCAGTAAAACATTAAGTGGTATATATTATAGATTGTGTCGGGTGTCAAATCTGTGATCCGATTTTTTTTTCCCTCTCTTAATATCTATGATCTTGGATTAACAATTTAGTGTTAGAAATCTTGAGCAGATGTATGGTTTGAGGAGTAATTATTTTCTGTTATGTCATATATTTGAAGTTCTATCACAAGTATATATAAACAGGTTTCTTTGGATGAATGAAAACTTAACTTGGAAAATCAGAGTGGTGATCATTGTGCCTCTGCGTGTTCTTTATGCTTGATCTCTGAGAAAGCACTAACCGTATTCATAATGACAGGTTCCTATAACAGTTCACTTTGACCATGGAAATTCCAAGCAAGAGTTATTGGAAGTTCTTGAGATGGTTAGTTTCATTTGCTAGTAGTGCGCATATTTATTATTCCCTCCCCTTATTTAAACTTTTCGCCCAACCAGATTGAGCTCAAAGTTTCTTATGTCAGTGTGCTAACTCCCAACTTCAACCACTACAGGGATTTGACTCACTCATGGTAGATGGCTCACACCTTCCTTTCAAGGATAATGTTTCCTATACAAAGTACATTTCTTCGTTGGCGCACTCGAAAAAGATGTTGGTAGAAGCTGAATTGGGAAGATTGTCAGGTACCGAAGATGATTTGACTGTAGAAGACTATGAAACAAAGCTCACTGATATTAATCAGGTCCTTTCCCTCACTCTCTTTCTCTCTCCCCAGCCCTTCACCCCCCCCCGGTTAAAGTTAATTTTTTCCAATTTTGGAACTTGCTTTCATATGAATTTCAGGCATATGAATTCATTGATACGACGGCCATAGATGCTTTGGCAGTGTGCATCGGAAATGTTCATGGAAAATATCCTCCAAGTGGTCCAAATCTTAGACTTGATTTGCTGAAGGTCTAATGCATAATCTCCCTCTTTTTGTTTCCTTTCCATCTTTGTAATTTAGGATCAGGGTTGGCTGACCTGGGAATTTTTAATATGCCAATCAATGTAGACCATGCGGGAGGTCAATATTTGGTCAAATATGTTTCATATATCAGAGTCAGACTCATGCTTTTCATATGTGAAAACGACCACTTGTGAAGATATGCATGATGCTAAATTTTTTGTGACCTATGATTACTCATGTCACGTTTTCATACTTGAAAAAAGAGTAACAATTTCTCCAACTTGTAGTACATTGATATTGATTTAAAAATAGGTCTGCTATACTGATACATGTTCTGAAGAAAATCAACCTTCTTTTTCTTTATGGTAGATTTCAGTTGTGCCTGTTGATTCCAAATCACTATCTAATTGTGATTATGTTTTTATCACGCTTCAGTTGGAAACAAAAATTAATAGATGAGTTCCTTGTGAAATAGCATCTCCGGGAAGATTGTTTTGAATCGGTATTTATGTGTCAGAGTAAAGCTGCATCTGCTCCTCACTTATTTTCTCCCCTTTGTCTGAGTACAGGACCTCTATGGCTTGTGTTCAAAGAAAGGAGTTCATGTTGTTCTTCATGGAGCTTCTGGGCTGTCAAAGGAAATAATAGAGGTATACTAAATTCTAACATCTTTGTATTGATTCATTTTAGTAAAATAGATATAAGGCCAGAGGGAAGTTGAACAGGCTGAGTACAAATAAGAGGATGGAGTTGGAATTTCCTTAGATCGTGAGGCAACTTAAATTATAAAGGGGTAATCGTGGAAAATCTCTCGGTTTGAACCTATCATTAATGATCTTAACAAGCTTAGTACAGTCTTAAGTGGTAATCAGGAGTTAGTACAGTCTTAAAGAACAACTACTGTGCCTCAATCACAAACTAGTTTAGTTCAGCATATAAATCCTAAAACATCCATCCTCCATCTGCACTCTTTCATTTCAAGACTTAATTCCGTTATCAGTTATTTTGAAGATTTAGTGTTGGTAGACAAGTTACTAGTAATCAAAATGTTATTTTTACTATTAGGATTGGATGATAGACAATCTGAGATTAATGTTCAGTTTACTCTCACTGTAATGAACAGGAATGTATAAAGCTAGGTGTCAGAAAGTTCAACGTTAATACTGAAGTGCCCAAGCATATGGATGCATTGAGTAGCCCAAATAAGAAAGATCTCATATATGTCATGGCTTCTTTGCAAAAGAAGCTGTGATTGCTGAAAAGATGTGTTTGTTTGGCTCAGCAGGAAAAGCTTGTTAACATTCTTGTCCATCCCTAAGCCTAAGATTAAGGGGTGAACCACCTGATCAAGCGGGCTAGTCTTCGAATTGAGGATAAGTAAGATTATTGTCTGATATATATGTCATCGTTATCGCAAATTGAATATCTTGTTAATGTGTCTATTAGCACGCCTCACTATCATGAGCTCTTTTTAGCCTCTGCTCCAGACTAGTGTCAGTTTGTGAAGTTCTATAATCATTCTTTCGTTTTCCCTTCTCTTGTTACTATTCATTATGAGTTTAAATTTGCTTGCCTCTTTGGTTTCATGATTCAATGTAAATGACGCTAAGTGTCTTGTAATAAAAAAGACGAAAATAGTCTTCATGTTCACCATTATTGCTCTCCAAAACGTCTGTCCTATTTTGCATTTTACATCCTATTTGTGTTGTTTCTACCAGCTTAGCATTGTAATATAAATTGATTTCTTGCAAGACAAACAAAATTTGAACTTGTACCTCAAGGTTCTCTCACGTGGCTGTACGAGGGTAGCTTGGAACACAAAAAAAGAAACGATTGTATTTTTCGAACCCCTAACATTGCGCAATCTTTCTCAAGCAAGAAGTATGATAAATCCACTTGATAATGTTATGTCTCAAATTCTTGAAAGGTTTACCTGAAGTTTAATGTAGTTGACTTTAAGTACACTAGACCTTGTGGTCCGGTCCGATCCCGAATCTCGTTCATAGCGAAATCTTAGTGTACTGAGTTGTTCTTTTACTTTGCAAGGTGACAAAAGCAGACAAATTGAATAAGTGATATAATTGTATAATTTTTTTGTGAAAAAAAAACAGCCCCACTTTCACAATTCACCGAACCTCGCGCATAGTCGGAGTTTAGTGCATCGAGTTGTCCTTTTACTTTGCAAAAGGTGACAAAAGCAGAGAAATTGAATAAGTGATATGATTGTATAATTTTTTAGTTAAAAAAAAACAGTTCAGCTATCACAATCCACATTAGAGAAGGATTCATAAAGACAAAATGTTTCAAAATCTTGAAAAAAAAACGTTATTAGAGTTCATTAAAGAGATAATCCCTCAATAGAAGATGTGTATCTCAAATTCCAAGAGACGTTATAAAAAATAAATCTACTTGATTTAATGGATAAATACACCCGAAGAAAGGAAAATACAAAATCAGAAATTGATCTTATCTTCCAAAAACGCTTGCAAGAGATATGATGTATTTAATGTCTGGTGAATGACCACCTTGTCCTCGTGTCCCCACACTTTAAACTAAATCAGCCGGGCAAAACGGAGATAAAAGGAAAAAACAAAGTTCACCAACAGACTCCACCAACGTTAAAACTGTTAAAAGAGTCAATTTCAATTCTTTGTTATGTTGGGCTCAAGTTATATTATCTACCCTTCAGTTAATAAATTCTGAGCGTGCAAAAATATTAAGAGTTTCACCTCTCGAAAATAAAATAAGAACACGATTCGTATGGACTTGGAGAATGCTAAGCGTTTAGGCCACGTCCATTTGTTTTTTTTTAAAAAAAACTCTGCTTTTCTCTGTCTTGTCCTTTATATACACCTCTATCAGTGTTATAGTTGTCAGCAAAAACTCCAAATCCTTAATTTTTACAATCATGGCGGAACCAAAAATCTTCGAACTCAACAATAGAAGCATGCAAATGAAAGTCTCCAATTTGGGTTGCACCATTCTCTCCTTATCTGTACCTGACAAAGATGGTACCTTTTTTTCCATCTAAATTCTTCCTTGATCTCTCATTCTTGATATATATACATCATAAAAAATGAGTCTTTCTTGTTTTGAATTTCTTATACTGATGTTTGATTATCTATTTGGTTGAATTTTTTGAAGGAAACTTGGGTGATGTGGTTCTTGGATTTGATACCCTCGAGCCATACCAGGCGAGTGGAATTCTATGTCAATTTTTTCCTTTTGTTTAATGGTTTGATCTTTATGCTTCTGTTATAGAATGAACTGAATTTGCTGATCTATTGAGTTCTTCTTTTTTTGGGTGAATTTTTTCAATTGTGTGATCAGAAAGGATTGGCACCATTCTTTGGGTGCATTGTGGGTCGAGTGGCAAATAGGATTAAAGATGGGAAGTTCTCTCTGAATGGAGTTGATTACACTTTACCCATCAATAAGCCCCCAAACAGCCTCCATGGTAAGATCTTGTGTACTTTTATCATAATCATCTCCCAATTGGAGTTATTTGTCACCTCTGTGTGCTTGTTTTCTCTATTGGCTAAGTCAATTATAAAATATGATCTTTATATGCTAGATCATCACTGATGATGCTCCACAACAAGAAGGGTTTGGGATGGGGTGTTATTATATTTCCGAATAGGCCATTGTATAAAGTATACTCGTTACACTCTATGTTTAGCTGCTTGATCTGCTTATGGTGAATGATACCATTGAAAAAAGTTCTGAGAACTTTATAATTCACAGTTAATTAGTGGTTGTCCTGGCAATGGGTCTAATTTGTGTTCCATATTACAAGTTAGAACATTCGTGCTTTGTCAGTGGATAGATATTTGTGAGCTTCACTAATTCAGCGGGTGACAAATTCTCAAAGAATGTTGTTTTACTGTTAGCAAAAGGTTGGTCCTGGTTCCTATCACTTTTCCTTCCATATGTCTTGTGATTGTGATTGCCAAGAATGTTTCTGACTTTGAGAAAGATGTTTTTGAATAGTAACTCGCTAAGATATCGCGATGGTAATTATCAATAAATGATACTCCAGTAACTAATAAGCAAAGAGAACTTTCTGCTAAACAAAAAGCAATGTCATTTCCCACCTTATAAAAAAAAAACCCAGTTATTGTCAGTGGATGCAAGTCTTTGGTAATTCCATGGCTTTATTCTCTTTTGCTTGTACTCTTAATGCTACTATTTTTCTCTTCAAAGGTGGGCAAAAGGGTTTTGACAAGGTTGTGTGGGAGGTTGCTGAACATAAAGAGGGTGAGCATCCATCGGTTACCTTTAAGTATCATAGTCGTGATGGAGAAGAAGGTATCTCTCTCTCTCTCTCTAGCCGTTCATCCTCGACTAAGGCAACAGGACTTACTTTCTGATTTGCCTTGTATACAGGTTACCCGGGAGATCTTTCTGTTACTGCAACTTACACGCTTACCTCAAAGACAACACTCAGACTTGACATGGAAGCTGTGCCTGCAAATAAGCCTACTCCTGTTAGTTTAGCCCAGCACACCTATTGGAACCTCGGTGGTCATAATTCCGGAGATATTCTCGACAACACAGCCCAACTATGGGCAAATCACATTACTCCTGTTGACCAGAACACGATCCCAACTGGAGAAATAATTCCTGTGAAAGGCACTCCATTTGATTTCACCACTGAAAAGCAGATCGGCCGTGATATCCAGCAGGTTGGTTTAGGGTATGACCATAATTACGTGCTCGACTGTGGAGACGAGAAAGACGGCCTGAAGCATGCTGCAAAAATCAAGGATCCTAAGACCTCGAGAGTTCTCGATTTATGGACCAATGCACCTGGTATGCAGTTATACACCGCGAACTATGTGAATGGAGTTGTTGGTAAAGGTGGAGCTGTGTATAACAAGCATGCTGGAGTCTGTTTAGAGACTCAAGGGTTTCCAAATGCCGTCAACACACCAAATTTCCCCTCTGTTATCGTTCAGCCTGGTGATAAATACATACACAACATGGTGTATGAATTTTCAGTTGAATAGATCGGTATAATGATTATTGTTATTAGGATTTCTTCAAGAGCAGATGAACTAATAAAGGTACTCCATTAGCTTGTGAGGGCCGGCCTTTTGCCTTGTTGGGTTAGGGCGACGGCCCAGGGCCCCGAGGTGATAGAGTGTCAGCCCATGTACACCTATACTAGTATTAGTATTATATATGTTGGGCCCATAAAAAAAATTAATTACCTATCAATTAAAGAGATAAACGAAAAAAGCCTCCGTATCTGATGAAGAGATTACAGAGAAAGAGAAATGAAATAAAGAGAGTCGCAGAGAAAGAGAGGGAGAAATAAATGGGCGGTCTCTTCGTCTTTTCACTTCTATCCTTAATTATTTTATTCAAATCCATCTTTACCAATGGAATTCAATTATTTCTCAAAACCCTTTTCAGATTTCTCCTATTTTATTTCTCCATATCCACCGATTCCACCATTGTTGTCCTTGGATCTTGTTCTTCTGGAGGAATTTCGACCACCATCCATCAGTTTGAGTTTTCCGGTAAGACCATACTTAATTTATTTGATTTCAAGTCTCAACTCTGTCAAATTTTTGATGTTAGGTTTTGATAATTGAAAATATTGATGTTCAATTTGTTGTTATTGATTTGTAGTTTTTCAATTGCGTTTATGTAATTTTCAATCAACTGTGATTTAGACTAGTATTCTAGGGGCCCTCAATTTATATTTTGCCAGGGGCCTACTAAATGTTAAGTCTGTGTCCTATTTGCTAGAACTAAGATGAAAACGTTTGAAAATGTGAGTATCAGGAGAAAAACGGGTCTCTGGATTCTGAAGATGGGACTTCTGTTGAGTAGTGAGTTTTTCAACTGTTTTTTTCTTTCCAAATAACTGTTTGGTTATACATGTTTGGTCAATTTTTCACTCCAGATTGGAGTTGAGTCTTTCAAGTTTTTTTTTTTTGGATAAGTTATAGATTGAAAACTGGTAAAAACCTCAAACATTTTTTAAGTGGCATGTATGTCCAAACACAATAACTTTCAAATATCCTTTAACGTAATTTGAAAAACTACTTTTTTTTATCAAATAACATTCAATTCATCTCCAAACGCCTACTAAATAACACAAAACTAGTATCTTTTCTCAAACATTTGGCGTGTTCACCGTTCTAAAAAAGGTTTGCCAGTCATTAAATGCCAATCTTCACTTGTTTAAGTGCAGTATTGCTCGCACTTTTAGTATGTTTGTATTGCTATTGATCAATACCTTGTATTATTGAATTAGCTCAAAAAGAGGAACTCAACGGCTTATCATATCTCGGGAGAAGAACGCATCCACGGTTACTTTTATACTAACATGCAAGATACATATAGGATGATATTCAAACTTTGAAGTGTTTGGTTCAATTTTTTGACACGTAAGACGAGATTTTTCTTCTCTTTGCAAGAGACCAGTTTGGCAATATTGATCTTGTATGTACCATCTTTTCTCCAGTGTAAGGAGTCAAAATAGCTAGTCACTAGCATAAGAACAAAAAACATGCAGATCTCTTTCTTTAAACAAACCCATGTTCACATCCTATATCTACATACTCCCACCTTGTCCATCTAGATATGCAATTTCGCTTTGCAGGATCTCCTGGAAAATTCCCACTTGTACAACAGGAATACCGTTTCATGCCCATAGCAGTGAGCAAATGACTTGATGATAGTCATCTTAAAAGATTTCACATAAGAAGTCTATCCTCAAGGTGCCAAATCCAGTATCAGTAAGTGACTCTTCGCCCATTGACATGTGCAATAATTTCAGTATCCCTAAAAAAAGTATTTAACAAAGGTTATAGTTACATATTGTTGACAAAAGTGCAACAAAGCACTAAATTGTACAGGACTAGTGCAAGTTGTATCAAGATATCCAATTTCTTAATCAATCTCAGATAATTACCTGAACCCAGTATCTCACTTCGTCCGAATCAGTTCAAGGGGAACACTTTCCATTGCATGCTACAGATGAGGATGACAACTTTAGACACGGTACAAATGTGCAACTATTGACACAGATGGAGATGCTCACCCATGATTTAGGAGTTTTAAAATTGGACTTCTGGTGCAACTTTGATTGCTCTGACTGAAAGGTTATTACGATGGTGACTTTGAACTCTATGGAAAATGGTCTGTACAGATGATTATATCAGCCATTTTATCAACTAGTATAATAGCAACTAGCAAGACCACAAAAAACAATTAAATGTAAACACAAGGCAAACATGTCAAAACAAACCAAACAGATTAACTTCTAGCCCTCGGTCATAGATTCTATTGAAAGTTTCACCAATATCCCAAAAACAGCTCCTACGTGTTCCATGTGTGAATCGTCTTCGAATAAAAACATAAAGGAGCAACTTCTGTGGATTGAAATACATCGGGCTAACTCTCTTTTTCGTTGAAATCTAATTATCATAAAGTTTCTAGTATATCTGCTTTGGGAACCCATGAGATAGAGACCTTAAGTCGGTAATATGAGCTAGGAAAATATCTAACTCATCAAGCCGTGGAAACAAACTTTTGTTGAAATGTAGGGTAAGGCTGCTTACAATAGAACCTTGTGGTCCGGCCCTTCCCCGGACCCCGTGCATAGCAGGAGCTTAGTGTACTGGGCTGCCCTGCCCAGCGGTGCATAAACGAATAAATGCACTATTTCCTCTATATGGTCTATAAGAGCAATTATATATCTGGTATTGACTCATTTGCAAGCATAATTTGGAATCTATCATGCTCTCTGCAATACATTTATGTACAATGTACCAACGAGATGAAACTCTTGAGAGGCCACAAAGGCGCTAGCAGAAAAAATCTTGTGAATTTGTAAACAAGAAAGATGTTGAATGGATCAAGCACTTACCCAGCAAAGATTGACGGACAAGTCAAAAGACGGGGAAGGATAATATAAATGGGAAGAGTCATGCCTCGACATACATCTCCATCTGCTATCTAATAAACAGATAAGTTTCCGCACAATATCAGTAAGAGGAATATGGTATAGAACTTTTCTTGGAAACACAGGAGCAGTTACAAACCTGAGTTGTCTGTATCAGAGAGGTTTCAGTTGCTATCTTTTCTCCAGCCAAAATTGACTCCACCCGGAGCAAGTGAATGTCAATGGATTGGACAGGAACAGCAGATGATTCAACAGTTAGCTCTCCTTCAATAGGATCTGACAAAGAACATAGCGTGCACACTTTACCGCTTACCCTAAATCCCCCTATTCAGGATAAAAGTAGCAAGCATCCAACTGTTACGTTCTTGTTCTACTAACAATGCTATATATCAAGACATAATTCAGGACGAAAAGCATAAAATAAACACGGCTTTCTTCCACGATGGATTTTAAATTATCTTGCAATTTGAAAATTCCACGTGTACAAAGATTAAGAACGAACAAAATTCCCAATTTAAACAATGTTTCAAGTCATATCTCATAATTCTTATTCTTGAAAATTCACATTTTTCAAATTCCAAAAAGCAAACAGTTATCTAGGATTTTCACTGCAAATGCTTTTGATGCATCATTCATCTGATTGATTAATGGTTTTAGTTATCCTCCTCCTATGTATTAGCTTATAGAAGTGATAGGAAAATGGAGACTATTACATGGAGTTAAATGCGGCCATTCCATTTGGAATCAAATGCCCAAATACAACTCGGAGCTTAATAGGCATTTTCTTATCCAGCAACAAACACTCATTTACACGATTTAAATGGGAAATCAAACATCCAAATATGTGTTTATCTCTATCATAATCCACCATGTTCCTTTTTGGTTTGGGCATTACAACAAGCTTAATTAAAGGAGGTCTTCTTTCCTGATGTTTCTACCTACTTGTGGGAGGAACACAACCTCTGCGTCTACTCATTACTATCACTCCTTTTCTCTCCTATTTTATTTCTCTCCCATTCCCCTCTTTTCTATTTTTTGCCCTTCTTTCAACTCAAAATCCAAAAAAAAGGGATGCATTCAATAAGAAGGGTCGCAAACCTACTCTCCCAATGGTATCCAAGTTTAGATATAAATGCAAAATCCGCTTTCCTATTCAAAAATGAATTTGCATTTATAACAAGTGAACCTGATTACCTATCCAGGAAAAAAGTAAAAAAAAAAAAAAGAACCCAGTGAGAACCTGATTTTAGCTCTGGAAGTAGTGAATGCCTCTGTGTGTCCTGGGTCATATAAAAGATGACCATTTCAGGAGAAAGGGGTTTCTCTGGAAGATTCTCTGAAATAGGAATATAGGAAGGCAGATTTAGTGTTTTTCTTGTACTGAACATATAGACGACCTATAAAGAAGAGAAGGAAGAAAGAGAGATCGGGCCCAGACCCTTTTCGCTTTGAATTATGAACTCCAGTGTTGCAGAAAGAGGCTTGTGTAAGTATCCTCTCGAAATGTCTACAGATGCCAGATACTACATTGATATATAATAAACATCAAAAACAAGAAAACTGAAACAGATTGATAATAGGACACAGCAAATTCTTGTCAGAATGTACCTGAATGCTAATATCCCCACCATGATATGTTTCATAAAATCTTTCCAAAGGTTCTTCTCCTTGCTCTTTCAACGTGAAGGAAAATGGAATCTAGCCAAGAAAAAGATCATCAAGAGCTGAAAAGGAGTAAACAAAAGAAAAAAACAGCCACTATGAATGGTTCAAGAAGAGTAGTTTATAATTAAAATAGAGCCATATAGGATATAGGACAATGAAAGAGTTGCATTTCACTGAGCATTTTTCACTGGACTTATTCTTAATTTTGTGCCTCAAGTGTAATATTCTGAAGATTCCTCCTTCCCTTTCACAGATTCCTTGGAAGCAATTTTGCACTCCCAGAACCCAAATCTCCCTAAGACAGTAAGCTGATAAAAGTATCAGCAATTATGTAAAATACTATGGCCTCGCATAGCTGGTACAGGAGGAGTTGATTTGATTTCCCTAATTCCGGGAACATTTTTGTTTCTCTACTACTTTTTATTAAATACTTCTCCTTATAATTTAACATAACTAAGGATGACAACAATTTGTTTGAGTTAAAAGGCTTAACATGAAATCCCAACAACAACAACAACGTACCCAGTGAGGTCCCATAGCGTGGGGTCTGGGGAGGGTAGAATGTACGCAGACCTTACCTCTACCTTGGTAGGTAGAGCGGCTGTTTCCGAGAGACCCTCGGCTGAAGACAAAGCATAAGCACAACCAAAGCAAGAGAGACGGTCAGACCCGGATAAAAATTTTAAAGCAGTATGAAAATGCTGGTATCAAATGCGAATAAGCCATGCTAGCGCATTGTGAAAAAGAAGCAGTAATTAATGCAGGTACATAAGATAAACAAAGTACACTAAAGAACACATAACAATAGAAATCAAACGCTACTATAAAACAATATTGCGCCTACTAGTATGATAGGCTAAGCGGCCTACACTAATAACATTACAACTACCAGTTTGTAAGCGTAAGTAGGGCTGCGCTCGACTACCCACTACCCTAATCCGTGTCCTCCTCAATCCCCTATCTAAGGTCATGTCCTCAGTAAGTTACACATGTGTCATATCCCGTCTAATCACCTCTCTCTAATATTTCTTCGGCCTACCTCTACCCCTCCTGAACTCATCCCTAGCCAGCCTCTCACACCTCCTCACTGAGGCATTTATGTCTCTCTTCTTCACATGTCCGAACTATCTCAACCTCGCTTCCCGTATCTTATCATCCACCGAGGCCACTCCCACTCTGTCCCGGATATCCTCATTTCTAATCATATACCTCCTTGTATGCCCACACATCTATCTCAGCATCCTCATCTCCGCAACTTTCATCTTTTGGATGTGCGAAGTCTTAACTGGCCAACACTCCGCCCCATATAACATAGTCGGTCTAACTACCACCCTATAGAACTTGCCTTTAAGTTTTGGTGGCACCTTTTTATCGCACAAGACTTCAGATGCGATCCTCCATTTCATCCACCCTACCCCAATATGATATGTGACATCGTCATCAATTTCTCAATTCCCTTGGATAATAGACCCGAGGTACTTGAAGCTTCCTTTCTTCGGAATGACCTGAGTACCAAGCCTCACATCCACGCCTGTCTCCAGGTCGCTTTACTGAACTTGCACTCTAAGTATTCTATTTTGGTCCTACTCAACCTGAACTCTTTAGACTCCAGAGTCTGTCTCCAAACCTCCAGCTTAGCGTTCACTCCGCTGCGAGTCTCATCAATCAGGACTATATCGTCTGCGAATAACATACACCATGGCACCTCCCCTGGGATTTGTCGCGTCAAACCATCCATCACCAAGGCAAATAAGAATAGACTAAGAGTTGATCTCTGGTGCAACCCCATCGTCACTGGGGAAGTGTTCTGAATCCCCTCCTACTGTCCGTACCCTGGTCTTGGCTCCATCATACATATCCTTGATAGCCCTAGTGTACGCCACAGGTACACCTCTAACCTCCAAACATCTCCATAGAAATCCCAACAACTAAATTCTAAATATTCAACCGCCTGAACCGAGAGATTCTTTCTTCCTTTGTTGGATGGGGTGTTGGGGCATAGGAACGGATGGAGGAATCTTTCCTTTATCATCCGGTTGACCCAGATATCAGCAGCTTATTCTTAAAAAATTAACTACTTGATAAATAAAAAAACCCATGATATGGTGGATCAGATCACCACCAAGTACCAGACACTCATTTTCGTACACTCTTGTACCAGTGCTTTCTTTTTTATTTTTCATAATTCTTTCTTCTACTGGTTCTCAACGAAGTCCTTTCTTGGAGGGGGAAACTCAAACCTTCACATGTGCTACCACATAGGAAGTCTATAAGCAAAAAAAAATCATGAATTGAAGAAGTATAAGACTAACAAAAATTCACCAGAACTTAATTCTAGAAACATACCTCTGTAGTACCTGAGCTGATCCTACCAGATTTTAGGACCTCAACAGTCTTATTCCTACATCTCCCCAGAAAGAACATGAAAGTGTCAACAAATTACAAAAATCAAAATGGTTTTGCAACAAAACTTACTAACAGAATCATTTAAAAGTGAGAGAAAACATGTCTCCTAAAAGGTTGTCCATCGTTGCATTCTCGTACAACAAACAATATGGACAAGTTGAAGGAAAGAGTAAAGTTCGATTTTTGGATGGTATATATAAATAGGCTAAAAAATGCATGAATTGTTGAAGCGTGTTTTCTCAATCCACGAGGGATAAAAATAGAAAAGGGCAATAAAGAATGAAATCAAGGAGATATTTAATATTGACAGAATTAACTTATTTGAGTGTGTTATATAGGTCAAGTGCAAATTTCATGTTTTTCCTAAGCCAAATTGCCTCCAACCTTCCACAAATATACAGGCGGTCCGGATCATGGATTAAACAAGCAGTTTAAGCAAATTTGAAGCATGCTTACAGTATAGTTATAGGCTTGATAACGCCATAAAGAGATTCAATAACTCCCGCTGATCCTCCTCGAACCTGAATGTCGACTTTAAACATACGAGTAAGATAAAGCATAGGACTGGACTATTTCAAATTGTACACCTATTTTATTGGAAGGATCAATTAAGTATATGAGAAATAAGTACCTGCAAGTTGACTGAAGCGTTGACATTTAGTCGAATGCCTTGGTGAGAAATGGAAGAAGAGAGCTTCGTTACGATTTTGCCTTCCACCAATTCCTGCAATTGCAGTTTATTCATTACTAATAAGTGAGGAACAGTAGAGTATTTTCTCCTTTTGATAATTTGCAGAATATAGTTGAACAGAGAGGTACAATCAGCTGAGATTTCAAGTACATTAGGGCGATAAATGCGATTGGATCGCGAAGGTTTGATCTCTATTGACATGACGATGAAGACGACGGCAAAGGAATAAAGCTGCCGGGATTTGTCGCCGGAGTTTATTTGCACCGGACGGGTCAGCAGAAACCCGATACCCAACAAATGATACCTAGGCCTTCTCTCATTGAATACTCGGCGAACCAATTACCAATATCAAGTTTGAGTTATAACTCGAATTAATAAAATCAACAACTACCATGTTAATCTGTGAAATTATAAGTTAAATTTAAACATATATCAATTGATAAGATAAGGAATGTTGAATAATTAATATACTATATTGTAGTAATAGTTATGCTCCAATCTCCATACAATTCATTGATATACTTATTAACTAATGGGAGAAGATTTTCAACATTTACCTAAGTAATGGCCGGATTATTTTAAATTATGTAAAATAGTTTAGTTATCCATGAATTTTGGATAACACGATCATTGTTTCAACCACGGTAGTGTCATATTTTTCAACAGTTAAAACCTCTTACACTAGCTTTTCGATTTGCTTCAAATTTGGCATTTATTGGCTTTGTAGGGCTACCCTATGGTATGCATTGTTATCTCAAGAGCCTTTTCCAATTTTCCAAATATTTCCCTTGATAACCAATTGAGCTACCCAAGCTGACTTATCTCAAGAGCTATTTTTGTTGGATTATCCTCACAAGACTAAAATGAATTGAATTCTCTCATAAGTTTTTATTTTTCATGTCTAAATTAACTATCTTCAAACCTCAAATAAGTCTATTCACGATCGATCAAGTTGACATTTATACCTATATCGAAACTGCATTAACACAATTTTATCACTAATAGCAATATCAGAGCTCCACATCAATCTCCTACTAAACAACCTTAAATATATGAAAAACAGCTCATGAGTCATATGTAGAAGTATTGTGGCCATGAGGTTGTAAGGTTATAGTGGTTGAGAGCACAAGTAAAATGGTGATCCAAAAAAGTAGTAAAGGCATAAATTGTCTGGGAGTATTCTTTTCGTATGAAACTTTATCTATTTTTTTTATAAGTGTGGTGAGAGTGAAAAGTAATGGTAAAGTAATAATGATCTTCAAATTCATTTTTTAGAGTAGAGAGAATTAGCTGTTCTACTTATTATTGATTTAGAGGGATAAGAAATGACCGATGAGAAATACGATGATCAAATCTCGATTGATTCGCAAAATTCAGAAGTCAAAAGTGCACAATCAAAATTTGAGAAAATGATCAAATTGGTCATTAATGTATGAGGTTTGAGTTGTTTTGATCCTTGATATATACCACTTAATTGAAATAGTCCTTGATGTATGCAAAATATGATCATTTTGATCCTAATCCCTAACTTCTGTTAAAAAACTAACAGTTTCCTCCCCCTCTCACCTCCCTGCTTCCTCTGCCCCTCTGTCTCTCCTTGTTCATCAATTGAATCAGTAGAACAACCAAGCTGCCATGTGTAGAGCTCAAAAGATATATATATTATTCAGGAAAATTCTCCCGTAAATGAAAAACAAGAACCAGAAAATCCTCCTTATTAATTTTGAATTTGTGGATCATAAAACTTCCATCCTATGTTTTTTGTCCAAACAAGAACCAGCTCTTTTATTTTCTTTCCCAAAGTCTATACATACTTGCAGCCATTTTATTTTATTTCATTTCAATTGTTCGTTCTTTTGTAAATTGGACTCAAAACTCTTGAAGCCACTTCTTTGATCATCTCTTCTTCATCTTCAAGAATCAAACGAAAATGGAGGTTTTAACAGATCATAAATAGCCCAAAAAGCATCGCTGTTATAAAGCCTAGCCCAAAGTTTTGCTTTTCCACTCCAATGCAATAAACTCATACGCCAATTAGCTTCCAATGAAAGTGTTTTACGTTACGACTTTGATTCCGGAGATGGCCGAAGACACAACAGCAAAACAGAGAATCAAGAAAAATAATCAGTGTTACCTGTACTCTTAAGTGCTTTTATTTAGTATGAAATTTCATTTTTCTTTTCTGTTTTTTTTTTTTTTTTTTGAGATAATTGTTCCTCCCAAAATGTCAGAAAAATCTGACATGAATTTTGGTATTCTTAATTTGGTTTGCCGATGTGTTTCAGCACAGAAATGGAGGTGTTTGTTTGTGATTATTAATTGAGAATGTCTATCATAGCTAAAAATTTCAATTGATGAAGAAGGAAAGAGAGGGAAGCGGAGGAAGCAGGGAGGTAAAAGAGGAGAGCAGAGGAGGAAACCGCTAGTTTTTCAACAGCTTGACGATTTAGGCTTAAAATGATCACATTTTTCGTACATCAACGACGGTTTCAATTAAGTGGTATACATTAAAGACCATTTGATCATTTTCTCAAAAAAATATTAAATATTTACTACAGAAATAAAAAGCACTCACTTTTGCACAATTAAAAAGACTAAGAGAGATTTTAAAAGAGTATTTATAGATAAATAAGTCCAGTAAATTTAAAAAGACTATTTAGGAATGTAATGACTTAAAAAAAAATTAAATTTTTTTATAATCAAAATTTTTTACGTTTGAATTTTAAAAGATTTATCATAAGATTTATAAAGATTTAAAAGGACATGATGCTAATCAACCATTAATCAGATGATGATCTACTTTAATAATACACGAAAGTCAATTGATTCGAGATAACAAAGAAATCGAACAATAAAATAAATGATACAATTTTTCTCTTTTGTTTTGCTTATGATATTTGCAGATTTTAGTGCATTTCAGCTTTGTAAATGTGTTAGTTGAACTGGAAATGAGTATTTGGCGATGCGGGTAATTAGTTTCTTGCCATCATTAACATAATATTGATGCTTATGAACAGATCTGGTGATTATTAGGATGGTTCAGAATTGAAAGTGTTGGAGGCGGCAAGAGTACTATGGCTGTTGCTGGCTTGCATAATATTTCTGCATTTGGTTCTTCTTTATTTATAGTCTCACAGTCTGTGTCGAGGCAGCGTGGTGAACATGATAGGCCGAGAACCCGAGCATCATCTATTGAAGGAGAAAAAAAATCCCGTTCACAAGGGTGGTTTTTTTTTTATTGATTTTGGTATTTATATCTCTCATTAAAAGTCACACAAAAATTATATTTAAATTTAAAAAAAAATTAGCAAGTTTTTTAATATTAAAAGATTTTTTGTTAATTGTTTAAAATACTGATTGAGATTTGGACACCATCTTTAAAAAATTCTAATAGTCTTGATTAAATACCACAAGACTTGTTTAGATTATTTAAAAGTTTTAATTAAATATCACAAAATTTATTTATCTCAAAATAATTTTTCAAAATCTTAATTGAATACACCCGCTCAAACATTTTTTTGAAAGGATACTTTTAAAACATTTATTCTACAAATAAACAGAGAAGTTCGTTTGATGAAGAGTGAAGACTAATTAAGAAATTACAGTAAAAGTTACTTTCGCTACTCCTACAAATTACTCAAAATTCTATTTTATAAAGATAAAAGTTTCACTCAATATTTGAAACCAAGAAAAGTGAAAAAGAAGAAAAGAGAGGAAAAGGAAAAAAAAAACTGATGAGAAATTAGAAAAGTAAGTATTTTTTCTACTTAATTTTTTTCTTTTTAAATCCTAATATCTGGTTTAGGTGTAAGGTAAAAATAGAAAAAGAAACATAAAATTTTTGGGTGAAGACTTTGTTTCCTCTAATTTCTTCAAGATCCAATTACGTGGCAGGTTCTTAATGGTGCAGGTGACGATCTCCGACGTGGCAATCGAAACACACGATAAGATCTTTACCTTCTCGTCTTCACCGGAATCTAAACTAACGACCGCCGACGAACACCTTCGGCCTCCATTAAGGACATAAATTCAATAAAGGAGATGAGAAATCGAAGAACCTTCGTTCTCCTACTCCTCGCACTTGTCCCAATTTCTACACTCGGCCGCCAACTAGTGCTCGTCCTCTCTCAAGACGACCTAAAAGAAGCCGCCGCTGATTCTACAACTCTCACCGATGACACGTCGGATACTGGATTCGACGATTTTATTGACTCCGAATCCAAGCCCGACTACGTGCTTGATCCCGGGTCATGGAGCCCAATTTTTGAACCCGCTATTGCGGCGCCACAAGATCACCTTGAACATGAAGGCGTATACTATACTGCGATAAGTAAGATAGTGAAGGCGTATAGTAGAGGCGATGAAAGGGCGATGGAGGAGGCGGCTCGTGAGATCCAGGCGGATGCATCGGGTGGTCACCCGCACGCGCAGTCGATTTTAGGGTTTTTGTATGGAGTGGGTATTGGAAGAGAGAGGAGTAAAGCTAAGTCTTTTTTGCATCATCATTTTGCTGCTGAAGGCGGCAATATGCAGTCCAAAATGGCACTTGCTTACACTTATTCTCGCCAAGAGGTGAGCTTTTTGTTCCTCAATATCTATCTGAGAATTGTAAGCTTTTAGGAATGCTCACATTGTGTCTGTAATATGCAAAAAAATTACTGCGTTTGTGCTTTTGAAACATTTTATGTTGCTGGTGCATAGACTCTGAGTCAAAGGCGAATCTAGAATTTCTAGAACATGGGTGCGGTACTAACTAAGTGGGAATTGATCCTTGTTCCTTAAGTTAATAATTCTACTTTAAACCAAGTGCATCATTAAGCCTTTTTATTGCATCAGTGCCAAGAGGTAATATTAGATCAATTTTAGAAATTATGTACATAAAATACCCTTGTGGTCCTGCCCTTCTCCGGACTCCGCGCATAGCGGGAGCTTAGTACACCGGGCTGCCCCTTTATGTACATAAAATACCTAATTTTCCGAAAAGACCATGGGTTCACGTGCCCCATAAACTGCATATAAATTCACCCATGAATTAGTGAGCTGCAGAGCTCTAATTTGTTTTAGGTTCTTGGTCATCAAGGGGAAACACGTAGTAGTTTTCCTCGGGGGTGGTTGTGAATTTTGTGTTGAGAGATCTTGTAGTTGGGTTTGGTTTCTTGTTTGCAAGGTGATGTGTAAAAAAGAAAGAAAAAGATGTCTTTTTTAGGTGGTAGTTCTGGCAAATTTGGAGCTCTGCTGTTTGGGACATGAACTTGCATTTATATAACATTCTTATGTTTGAGTCTGGGTTGTTCTATTTTCTGTTGCAGTTAATAGAAAATATTATATTTTCTCATCTATGCAGACCGCTTCTTTGATCGCAGATGCATGATAAAGCAGTAAAGTTGTATGCTGAATTGGCAGAGGTAGCCATTAACAGTTTCCTGATATCAAAGGACTCACCTGTGATTGAACCAGTGAGGATACACAGTGGAGCAGAGGAAAATAAGGAAGCCTTGAGGAGATCACGAGGGGAGGAGGATGAAGACTTCCAGATTCTGGAATACCAGGCACAAAAAGGGAATGCTGGAGCGATGTATAAAATTGGGATATTCTACTACTTTGGATTAAGGGGAGTACGGCGTGATCACACCAAGGCGTTATCATGGTTTCTGAAGGCAGTGGAGAAGGGTGAGGCGAGATCTATGGAACTTCTTGGGGAAATATATGCAAGAGGAGCTGGAGTTGAAAGGAACTTTACCAAGGCATTAGAGTGGCTTACTCTTGCATCCAAGCAACAACTTTATTCTGCTTACAATGGTTTGGGCTATCTCTATGTCAAAGGATATGGTGTGGAAAAGAACTACACTAAGGTAAAATTCTATTCTTTCATTGCTAATTAATGTACAGAGATTTCTTCATCTTTTGTTCCCCATATAAATAATAGCATAAACTTGGATCTCATTTTCTCTATCCATGGGTTTGCCTTTAGCTTTTAACATCAAATCACCTTTTTAGATTACTGATTTCTTCTCTAACTTTTTCACGAGGATTGCTCTTTTATGTTTAAGCTTCATTAGTTAGATTCTTGCTATAGCCTCTATTGAAAAAGTCGTCTAGGATTCAGTTGACATACTGTTAGCTCTCTGTTGCAGGCAAAAGAGTATTTTGAGAAGGCTGCAGACAATGGAGAGGCTGGTGGATTCTACAACCTCGGAGTAATGTATCTTAAAGGAATTGGGGTGAAGAGGGATGTGAAAACAGCGTCCAAATATTTTATAACGGCTTTTGATGCTGGTCAACCAAAAGCATTTTATCAACTGGCGAAAATGTTCCATACTGGTGTAGGTCTTAAGAAGAATGTTCCTCTGGTGAGTCAAATGCAGTTTGTCATCTACTCATACATTTTCTAGGATTATCGACCTTATATCAGTATCTTTTGTTTTACTTTCTCGTGAATGAGCTTGGTTGATCTTTCCTATACGTTGCCTGAGTTACAACACCGCACGAGACGTTACTCGGGTGCGGATCTAGAGGTCGGATCTTCATGATCTAAATTTTAAGATTCCTGGATAAGGATCTAGGTATGGATACGGGTATGGGTATTTGGCTAAAAATAATTCAAATATCTAAAAATAGAGTTATAAAACCTAAATTATGAGATATTATGTGAAAAACTTGAGGAGAAAATATTGATCAAGAGGAGAATCCCGGAAGGAGATAAAAGGGAAAGGAGTGACATAGAAATTTTTATAAACAAGGTATTTCATTTGTTCAGTTTCACCTTAGCTTTTCTTTTGATTAAAGAAATCATTGAATCTGTCCAGAATTTCTCCTTCAAAGTGCCCAAAATCGGTTGACCAAATAGCGTACGGATCCCACACCCCTGTCGTGTCGACACGGGTGCGACACCGAAAGTGAAGAGTCCGAGCAACATAGGCTTTATGGCACTTATCCAAAAAAAATAAAGAAGTGTGTGCCTTTGGCTTGGTGGCTAGTTGTACTAAATACCTTATTTAAATATTGGCTTCAAATCCCGAAGTAGAGTCTCTTAGACATGTATTCATCGTGATCATTTTGACTAGAATAGCCATATAGAGTGGAGTGGAAATTTATCTTCTCCAATCCAATTTATATGTACTTTTCATTTTGAGACCTTCCAAAATATTTGACACCAATATATTACTCCCTCGGTCCCAGTTTATGTGATACATTTTCTTTTTCGAGTCAATTTGACTAATCTTTGAAGCTAGATTGGATTAGATTAACTCAATATTTTAAGATTAAAATTTATATTTTTGAAAAGTACTATACGTTGCAACTTTTCTTATATCAATTTGGTGGAAAAATTCATGCAGTTCGAATCTCGGAAAGCGAAAAATATCACATAAATTGGGACAGAGGGAGTAATAGTGTTTTGGTACAACTGTAACAACTTCCAAGAAATTTGTTCCATTTGACTCTTCTGTATCTAAACTTTGATGTGAGGCTTTCTATATGGAACTAACTATTTATCATTTATGTTAAAATTTTCTTCTTCTACTACTAATATAACGAACAATTAAAGTATCTTAAACTCTGTGGCCTATCAAAACTGTCATATAAAATGGAATGTACTGAGTAATTGTTCTCTACTAGGTGATCTACAGAAATATCCCGTCATATCTTTTGTACATTTTTTTTGGTAAAGAGTAGATAGCCCTGTGTAGAGTCGTGGATAGATTATGTAAATGCGCGACCTCACAAAGCTTTCAAGGTTATTCTCCTTTATCTGAGAAAAAGGAGAGAGAAGCATGATATAATAATTGCTGAAGCTTTTATGTTTACAGTGTTAAATTCTTAGTGTTTTTATCTTCTTAAGTTGCATAAAATAATCTTAAAGGATGATGATTTTTTTTTGTTTTTGCCCTTTTGTGGTCCTTCCCCCTTTTAACATGCCCTCCAATGTTTCAGGCATCTGCCTTGTACAAACTAGTTGCAGAACGTGGACCATGGAGTTCTTTGTCTAGATGGGCACTAGAGTCGTATTTGAGAGGAGATGTGGGCAGGGCTTTCCTTCTATATTCGAGAATGGCAGAGTTAGGCTATGAGATTGCACAAAGTAATGCTGCATGGATCCTTGACAAATATGGAGAAAGAAGCATGTGTTTGGGAGAATCTGGAATTTGCAGTGATGAAGAGAGGCATCAACGCTCGCATGCCTTGTGGTGGCAAGCTTCAGAGCAGGGTAATGAACATGCTGCGTTGCTTATTGGAGATGCATATTACTATGGTCGGGTATGTCACTTTACATTCAGTAGAAGTAGCCTTAAGTTGTTTAGCTTATTCTAATCTCTTCACATATTACTATGGCCGGGTATGTTAGTTTACATTCAGTAGTAGCCTTAAGTTATTTCTCTTTATTGTAATCTCTTATTTCCTTGGCTTGACTTGTGCATTAATGAAGTGCTGGAAGACTATTCATCTGCTTTTTTTTATAGGGTACTGAGCGGGACTATGACCGTGCAGCTGAGGCATATATGCATGCAAAATCACAATCTAATGCTCAAGCTATGTTTAATCTGGGTTACATGCATGAGCATGGCCAAGGACTGCCTTTTGATCTTCATCTTGCCAAACGTTACTATGATCAAGCATTAGAAGTTGATCATACTGCAAAGTTGCCTGTAACATTGGCCCTTGCAAGCTTGTGGATAAGGAAAAACTATGCCGATAGTATCCTGGTAAATATTTCCTCCATTTCTCTCACCTGCATACAAATACATGTTCACATACTTGATTGTTCATTTTGTGTTTCAGTACCTCTAGCCACTTTGTGTTTCCGGCCCTTCCCCGGACCCCGCGCATAGCGGGAGCTTAGTGCACCGGGCTGCCTTTTTTTTATTACCTCTAGCCACTTTGCTCTCGTACATTTGTTGGACGACTAATCACTTAATGCCCTAAAGGGGTCACCAGTACTTAGGTACAGAAATATGAGGCTTCTCTAATAATCACCCTAATTGGATTTTGCATGTGTATCGAGTGTAGGTGAACTGAATGTAATACATGAGACTATTTAGAGTAGAAAGAAGACAAATCCAAATCCTAAACGACTGTAGGGTAAGAAGAACTCCTACTTATTTGAAGTTTAGATGCACATGAGTTGGAGGAATAATAGTGTTAGTTTTGTGAAAACATGGTACAGTATTCTGTTTTTTTTTTAATTTTATGGAATGGTTCAATACTCTGGTTTTACGTACTCGAGGCTGCCATGGGACTCTTAAGATGTCTCACAGAGTGCTGTTGCCATTTCAAAGCCCCAAAGTTATCATAATTAGCAGCAAGGGTAAAATCTGGATTGTTAAGTGGAAGTTGTGGCCTGTGGGAGATTGTGAGAAGAGGAATAGCAATGTGGAAAGATATCCTCAAGGTTGTGGTGTTACTAAGAGACATAATGTGCAGCTGCTCAGGGTTGTAGATTTGGCTAGGATTAGGGACTTAGGAAGCATATTTAGAAGAGACTCGTAGAAATCAAGAGTTCATAGGCATTGCCGAAAGAAGAAGTTGAGATCAGATTACTCAGACGAGCTGAATATAGTCAAACATCAGCTGAAACTGAATTCTGTGCTCTACTAGTATATGTAATAAGAGTAGGTCAAAATTTGTATTTGAACTCCTTCATGGCGAGCGAACGCCCATTTTGAGTGTTCATTGTAGAGCCTTTGAGTCAGCAGGTTTTGCTTCCTGCCATAGATCATGCAAGTTGGAGTCTCTAGATAGTGTAATGATGTTAGATGGAGCCAAAGGAGTTTTGCCCTTTTCGGGGGTTTGTTGGGAGTTGATTTATTTAGTTGGCTGGTCAGCTTGCAGGCTAAGCTTTGCTTGGACCAAGGGGGAATGCCCCACAAAGACGAGTTCTATCATCTTATTTCCTGGATTGCATGTAGCAAGAAACAAATTTAGCTGATGTAGAAATTCAAGTGGTATCTTGTGCTTGAGATCATACTCCAATTTTTATTGGCCCCTTGCGAAGTGGAAGGGCTGTAGTAATTGATCCTCAAGTTTGACAGAAAGAAATAGTAGAAATATTATATCCTTTTCTTTTTAAATTGATATTTTGATTGATATGGTGGGCCCTTTTTTGGGTTTTCTTTTTTGTAGGTTCATGTAATTGATTCTTTACCAGAAGTTTATCCCAAAGTGGAAGCATGGGTGGAGGATGTCCTAATGGAAGAAGGAAATGCAACAATTCTCACCCTCTTTGTATGCCTTCTAACAGTGCTTTACCTTCGTGAGCGGCAGCGCAGAAATGTCGTTGCTGCTGGAGAGGTCGCCTTCCCTCATCAGCTCGGTGAGCAAGGCGGGCCTGTAGCCAATTAATCCATGTCCAGATGTATTACATTCTCGTGTCCTCTCCATGTGGAAGAGTAAATTCTTTGGCAGAAAAATATGTAGAAATTTTTTCTTGCTTTGGTTATAGAGAGCTGCCCTTTTGTTTTGGGCAATGTTTATATATTGTCATACACACTGTGACTAATAGGATGTAGTGGAAGATTGTGACAAATTGATTTTTATTTTTATTTTGCTCATTTGTAGTATAGATTTCAATACTTTATTATCCTTGTTGTAGCTTATTTAAGTATTGCTGGTTCTAACACAGTTCAATAAAAAAAAATCCAACTTCTCCGTTTTCTTTCGTTTGTTTGGGTGCTGGGAGGTCGTGGGAGTTTTTCCCCTCTTAACTACTATTTGGTCCCTTTGCTTATCTGTATAAGTATTAAATGGGAATTTCCTTCAACTGTTCTTATTTGTCGTGGGAAATTATATTCAGAAACGTAATGAGAAAGAGTTTTAACATCTCTTGTAGGACGAGAAAAACTGTGTTAATATTGAGAGTGCTGTTTTTAGTATTTATGGCGACAATCCTCTATGTTGACACTCCTAAATTCAACTTACAAAAAGATGTCAAATTTGATAAACCGCTTGGCAAATTCACGAGCTATTCTTAAAATATTAGGTGATCTTTTTTTCATTTGTCTTAACTTTGATGCACAAAGTTACTTCATACTTGTGCTGATTGCTGATACTCCATACTTGTGCTGATGAGAAGTAGAGGTAACTGGCACCAAGTAAAATAATCGAGGTTTGCACAAGTTTGATCCGTACATTACTAACATGAAAAAAATTCACAAGCTGTCTTACTGTCTGAATTAGCTAACTAGGTGAGAGATTATGTGTTTTAACACTTAGGGTAGTTAAATTTCCTAAATGAAGTTAACAACTACTGGTTCATCTTAGCATGTTTAACCTTCTTCACTTTTCTTTTTAGATTGTCTCAGAGATGTTACTCATTTCTATTCAATCATAAGCTTTAAGACGTTTTGAATGGCACAGAAAGTATTTATATGATTCTCTTTTTATTACTATTACCAATAAACCCTAAACCCTAGAAATATAACCCCACATATTTTTTTCTCCTAATCATCACGCGAGAACAAAGTGAACAAACTGAAATAGGAAAGTTCATACAGCTAATTTCCAGACAATTCTCTCATTAAAATTCAGGAGTCTCCTGTTTACACAAGACAAACCTGAATCCAAAAGAATAGATTCTACAGAATGTTATTAAAAAAAGTGGCCATGAAACACTGTTTAGATTATACAGCATGATATAATTACAAACTATTTCAGGAAAAAAATAAACTAAGACACAAACATCTCTTGGTTGCTAAAGTAACATCGAGAGGAAGAAATGTATGCATATGTAGGTTATTCCCGTTTCCATATCCACTCACCTGAAGCACCAAAAAACTATAGCAACTATATTTGTTGTGATGATATCCGTGATCAATTGTAGGAGCTGATCTTTAGCTATGTTAGTATGGCTTTGTCCAAAGTTGCTGCTTGTATTTTGCCTGCGGCTTTTCATCCTTGGGACGTTCACAGGTGCACTTCTTGCAAACCATGTTTTTTCTGTAGTTCACGAAGTCACATCTGTACAAGAATCCAAAAGTATAATGAGTAGAATCCACAAAACAGAACCATACAGAGTCAATGAAAAGTTACTCACGAGGGGCACTCCCACTCTCCAGGATTTAGCAGTCTCTTGGGACGCCGCTCTTGGCAGCGTAAACATTTGGTGTTGCTAGCAAAATTCATGAAGGTACATCTATAAAGACCAAAACAAAAAAAAAAGGAATGAAGAGAATTGAGAACCCACACCATTGAAAAGGAAAAGGGAAAACGAGTTGAAAGGAGCCATAAAGACGACAACAATGTATGCAAGACAATAACATCTTAATATTGTTCATAGATTAAGGGTGAGTCTTTTCTCATGATAAGCGTACAATGTGATATTGCAGTAGGTACACACGCATGTATAAAGCAAGCTGATGTCAGTTTATTAAGAGAAAGATAAGTATTTATCGAAGTCACTTTTTAAGTTCTTAGTAGTCGGTTATATTTATAGTCACCATTGATATCCATAATGGAGTCATACGAAACAATATAACTTGCCAAGTCAGGTTCTAAGAATAGATCTGCTTCATACTATTAGAACCTTTTTTTTTTATAAACTGAGATATTTTGTTTTCATCAAGAAAAGGAAAGAACTATGTGATATGTAGTAGCTGGTAAATCATATGATGTAACATACTGAGATGTTTTGTTTTCATTAAGAAGAAAAGTCAAAAACTATGTGATATGTAGTAGCTGGTAAATCATATGATGTAACATACTGTGGGCAATTCCAATCTCCCTTTTTCAGTTCTTGAACTACACCAACCATACGAGCATCTTGACTAGGTCCTTCTGCATCGCATTTCAGGCATTGTACATTACGGGCGAAGTTCATGAAGTTGCATCTGCAACAAGTCAATGTCAGTACATGACTGGAACAGGAGCACAAGGAAGCAAGACTAAGAAAAGAAAAAGAAAAAAGAGGATTAAGGAGGGTTGCTCTAATTGTAGCGCTCCTCGACTTTTAACCATTAGGTTGGAGGTTCAAGTAACCAAAGGGGGTGCGGGAAGGTGGAAAAACCACTGTTGCCCCAGTGAATGGCAGTGGCTGGAGGGTTTGATTGTGGGCCTAATAAAAGGTTACCAAATCAAATAAAAGGAGTTAAAAGAAAATGGGGACTCTGATAATTCAATCCGTGGAAAGAGTAACACAGTTGTTTGTGAAAAGCACAGTTAAGCAAGTCGAATGTGCTTTTTCTTTTTTTCCAAATCAATTTACTTGCATCAGTAAAAGTCCATTGCATTAGAAAAAAACATAAGCTAAAGCATAGAGAAGTCAACTCATTGAGCCCTTTCTGATGTATGCTTCTAAGTTGAACTTTTCGTCATTCATAAAAGGAAAGAGAATTTAGTTGCCTAAATGCTCTATGAAGATATTTGGTGGGAAAACAGCAGACAGCTGAAGAGCTTACTAAATGCAAAAGAAAATGCATGGGGGCATGGTGGTCTACTAGACCATTCATTGGATGAAGCTTCATTTTGAAGTCCCCAATAATACTTGATAGAAATATAGAGTGCCTACCAAATATACCGGGAAAACACAAATACACATGCAGACAATGAAACACAATCTTCAGTATTAGGAAAGCCAAAAGTAGATGAGAACTTACTGCTGGCACACCCAATCTCCTTGCTTCATTTCAACATTCAAACCCTTTTTAGACATTCCTCCCCTACAGAGAAGCATGATACATTTCTAGTGAGCATCAAAATTTTCATCTTAGATATAATAATGAAAAATGAATATCCCATCCCAATGCATTCCAGCTTATAAGCAACAAAAAACTCATAAAATAGGAAAGATGAAATCTATAAATCAAAACTCAAAACCTCTTGTAAGTGCTTTTTTTTTGGATAAGGTAGAAGTGCAATTATTCGCTTGATTAAATCAATATGAGCAGTCACTGACCACAATGGTAACAGTAACCACCATATCTGCATTCCACACCAGCATGGTCCTAATTTTCTCAACTTAATACGCCTTATCCTCGGTCAGCTTAGAGTTTAAGCTGAATGCGCCCAACTTGCATGTATTAGTTAACAGTTGTACCACGAACGTTCGAAGTTTAATATAGATATAAGTAGAACAAAAAAAAGCCGACAAACGTTTTTTAAATACTTAGATGAAATTGGAGCTTATGGATGGAGGGAAAAAGTTACAGGAAAAGCATTAAGAAGTTCTACTGGAGGATTAGGCTTTTCTTTTGAGTGTGATTATCATATGAAAAGTTGACCATCAATAGTTAATAGTTAGTCTCTTAATAAATATTAGCACAAAAATTTCAACAATGAGTGTGCGCAATGGCTAATCAAGTATAGATAGAATTAATGTTGTCTTGCTTAGACCTTTGTAGTCCAGAATAAGGGACGTACAAGTTATATTATATCAAAGGACTCGTAAAATATTGATATCAAGGCATATAAGTTACAGTATTAAAATCAAGGCGTACAAGCTCCATTCTACTTAGCAAGAAGCCCAGTATTTTTTTTAAGGAAATAAAATCACAGTAACCACCAACAAAACTTACTCGAGACCAATTGAATCTCTTCTTTTCATTCCAACATCTTCAGGACCATCATTTCTTGAGCTAACAAATTGCTTCTTTCTTGGAGAAGCCTTGGGGGCAGGACTTGGATGTTCCGGATCAACAGGTGTCTCACTTAATTCAACCAACTCTGAGAGCAATTGTCTTGCAGATACCTTGATAAGCTCGCTACCAGGAGACATTGCTCCATTTGAGATAACCGCAGAATCAAACGCATAAAAAAGCAAGACTCGCACAATATCTACTGTACGTGCGACACCCTCAGACTCCTTTAGTATCAAGTAAGCCCTATCACATGATCCACGAAGATTGCAAATACCACATACCTGCAAGTAAGGTCCTTGTATAAACACTCAAAGAATATGGTCACAGAGAGAAGTCAAATGACCCTTGAGCTGCAATGAATCTAACTTGTCCTGGAAAAAGAAATTCAAAAGCAAGGTCTTCTAAAATTCTAATAAATTAAAAGACAACTTACCTCTCCTTCATCAAGTTTTAGATGCATCCTTAGCCTTTTCCCGGAGTTAACAACCTTCCTGAATAGATTGGGACAACCCTTTTCCACAATTCTCTGCATATCTTGGGTGGACAACTTTCTGCAAAGTATACTCAAGTTTTTTCACAATTTCAGGTGATGCGGATATTGCAATACATAGTCTCAGCAGATGTTAAGGTCTATAGCATTCCTCAAGGAGCAAACATTTATAGAAAGTCTCTAACAACCAACACAGACAATTCCCAGCAAAATGGGTTATTTCATGGGCTTTACTTTATTATCATCATTAGCCACTTTTTTTTGTTTTTGTTTTAGCCTCTTGTAAATTTGAAAATTAAATCCCAGAATGCATAATCATCTCTTCCATATTATTCCAACGGCCATAAATATAAAGTGCAGCAGACAACACGCCGTTCAAAGAAAGTATCAATTTTTGAGCCCATACAACAACAACATGGGCCTCTATATGTTTGGGGAGGGTGTTGTGTAAGCAGCCTTACCCTTACCTGTGGAGATAAGAGGCGCACCCTCGGTTCAAGTAAAACATATAAAAATTAAACATGGAAAGGACATACAGTAATGAAGAAGCCATGCTAAAAATAAAGGAGAATAGAGAGCAGTAGCAACAACAAATACTAAGGCACCAAAGCAAAGGAAACAACATGTAATAATATAATAATAAAATTGAAAAATAAGATAATAGGAGATTAGTAATAAGTATACTCTCTCCGTATCAAAATGTTTGTCTTATTTTTCTTTTTCGTCCGTTTCAAAATGTTTGCCTCTTTCCTTTTTTGGAAATTCTTCAATTCTAACTTATTTTTGGTAAATTCTTTATATATTTAATTTAAGAACACAAAATTCAAAAATCCATCAAAACCATACAAACATTTAGAAACGGAGTAACAATACTGATCACGGGAAACTAGGCAACAACGCTACACTATTTGAGAAAGGAGGAGTTTTCTCACTTGAAAATGTTGGAACGGTCGCGAGAGAAGTTAAGACAAGCATCTTTCACCAAAGTCATATCCGTATAGATACTCCCATCACCATCTTCATTCGTTTTCGTACTTTCTGGAAAGTATCCTTTGCTTTTCAAATGATCTAAGAAAGCAATCCATTCCGGCCATGGATGATTTTTAGGACTAACCAAAGGTTCGACGGTATTGGTTTCGAGTGTAGTTGAGGTACAATTGTAGCTGCGGAACTGTACAATAGGGGAAAGCAATGGCTTTGTGAAGCAAATTTGAGATAATGGAGAATAGATATTAGTAGGCTTGTAAGAGTTGCGAACAATAGAAGCTCCGAGGAGAAAGAACAATCTAGAAGCTGACATTATACAGTTGGGTGAAGATGAGGTTGAAGAAAATAGAGGGGTTTTAATAGGGTTTTGGAGTTCAAATGAGATGAATTTTCTTTGCAAATGGGGGGTTGTGGGAAAAGCCATTTGCACCCGCAGTCCACGAAAATATCATTAGACAATCACTTTCGTCCCTCTTGAAAATTTTCATGCATGTTCAAAATTAATTTAAAAGTGTTTGGCTAATGGGTGGAAAATATTCTAATAAATGTATCAAATCATATACAGTAATATTTTGATAAATTTTTATGTATTAAAGATCAATAATAATGTCTAGATATTAGTTGGAATAAGTAATATGATATTAAAAGTTAAGATAGTTATAAGAAAATTAATTTGCTTTCATAAGTAATGGAAATAATTTTTCTTTACAAAATAATTAAAATATCTTTTTTTGAACCAAAAAAATGACTTATATCATATTAATCTGTCTCAATTCATGTGATACCATTTGACTAAGCATACAATTTAAGAAAGAAAGAAGACTGTTTAAATTTGTGGTGAAAAATAAGTCTTAGAGATTTGTGTGACTGTGAATTATCTCATAAAATTAAATTATTTTTAAATATAAAAAGGTTACATTCTTTTTGGGATAGAGAAAGCAATTGAGAAAGTAAAAGGAGGTTATTCAGTAGCCATCGCAGGTTTCATTACCTTTCTTCCATTCCGTCGCAGAAGGAAAAGGATATCGCTTTAAATGTATTAAAAAAGTTTCATAAAGATATAAAGGTTCAAATATAAGTTTGTGTTCAATAAATTAGCTTTAATGTAGCTAACTATATTCTTATATTTTATCTAAATATTGATTAAATTCCTAACTTTCAATGTTTTTTTTTGAAAAGCTACGATTTCATTATAAGTTAGTGATTGAAAAAATACAAACAACTATTATTTGTTTATATCATCGTTAACTTTTTATATAAAGCTACTGTAATAATTAGTCGATCACCCGTTATTTTTAGAAGAGTAATGCTCTAAGTGAGAAAATAATTAATGTAAATATAATTACTTATATCATAAATAAAAGGTGGTTGATTTCGGTTGAACCAAAATTAGATTGTCTAATAAATTTCCCATTATACTTTACTAATTTAGATATATTTTCCAAAGAAACGAGGCTTATCTTGAAACAGGGTAAACTTAAGGGGGCATCTTGTAAAATTAGCGAAACTTTCCTACCTTTTACTAATAAAAAAAAGATCAAGTAAAAGGTTCACAACCCGCATCAACTTCTGGAATCCCATTCTCCCAGCTCAATGTTTCCTTCTTTCTAGGTTTCCACTACTCTATCCTCAACCCCCACCCCCACCCCAACCAACCAACAAGAACAATCCAAACAAAGTACTAAAAACAAACCCTTAACTCATACACTAAGATTGAGTCGCAATAAAAAATCAATCTTTGAGCAAATACAGTAATCCAATAGAGAGTTTGAGTTTTATTGGTGAATAAATGGCGTCGCAGGCAGCAAATTTGTGGGTTTTGTTGGGATTAGGATTGGCTGGAATACTCATAATGACAAGAAAGCTTAAGAAAGTTGTTAAAGCTGACTTTGGAGCCTTTGTTGAAAGGCTTAAGCTTTTGCCACCCCCTCAGCCACCTCCACCTAAAGCTCCTCATCCTCTTACTGCCCTTTCTTTTGCTATCTCCGATGTGTAAGCTTCTATAATCTTATCCCTATAGTTATTTCCAGCGAATACTGAGAATTGAGAATACCAGTTTTTGTTATTGTTACTGTTTCTTTTATCTGTAACTAGTATTAGACTTGTTGTATAATTCGACCCAACAAAAAAAGATTTGATTTTTATCCTCAAATATGGCAGAGTGAATAAAGAGGATTGCTGAAGTCAACTATTTCATAATTTGAGATTGAGGCATAGTTGATGTTTGATTTTGTCACTGTATCACCACTTTCTATTGCTACTCTTGGTTCTTCTATTTTGGTTATCTTCACACCTTTTACTGACAATACCTGTCTTTCTTCATTATTTTCATCATACCTTTTTTGCTCTTGGACTTTTTCAAACCTGTTCTGAAAAATTCTTTTCTTGAGGCGAGTGTATATCGGAAACAGCCTCTCTACCCAACCAAAGGTAGGGTAAGGTCTGCATACACCCCACCCTCCCCAGACCCCACTTGTGTGATCACACTGGGTATGTTTTTGTATAAACAGTGTCTTCCGTGAGGGTGAGGTTTGCGTTCTGCCCTTGATGGCTGAAATGAATAGTCTTGTTTCAACTAGATTCCGAAAATTACATAGTTCTGTATGGCGTACTCTGACAATTTTGAATTCATCAGTTTTGAGTTACTACTGCTGATTTAGATGCTGGGATGGAGAGCCTAATAGGTGCCTTAAGGTTTCTAAAATGCTAACTCTATCTGGAAAGTAGGATTTAGCACTTTCTGCTGTCCCCACTTCTTTTGTCATGTTTTTTTCAGTTGTATCATTGCTATTGGAGTTCTATCTGAAATTCATTTGTTTATTTGTGGGTAACAATTATTTCCAATTTCTTGGAATCATATATGTTGGAACTACTGAAGTCATATTGAATTTTGATTGCCCAGATTCGATATCGATGGATTTGTGGCAGGGTTTGGGAACCCAGACTGGGCAAGGACTCACGAACCTGCTAGTCAGACGTCTACTGTGGTCTCCGCGCTTGTTGAAGGAGGAGCCACATGTACTGGAAGAACTGTTGTAGATGACATGGCATTTGGGTTTGTTCCTGAACTTTTCACTGTTTTTTATAGTTAAAACTCTTTTTTAAAATTGGTAGGCACATGAAGCAGGATCCTGGATTTGAAATTTGAAAGTATGTCTGGAAGTTCTAGTTTTGGTTTTTTTAATTCTTTGGCAAGTGACGATTCCCATTTGTGTCGTGTTATGCATATTTCTGCTGCACTTTAGAATCCTTCTTGTGTTGTTGATCATTCTTGTCATCTTCACTGTACAGTGTTAGTGGTGAACAGAGACATTTTGATACTCCAACAAATCCTGCTGCTCCCGCATGGATGCCAGGAGGGTCATCTAGTGGGGCTGCTGTTGCTGTGGCGGCAAATTTTGTTGATTTTTCTTTGGGTGAGTTCTTTTACATCTCAAACTCACTTTGTCCATCTGCTGTCATTTTGTGTCTTGAGCATGCATTGCATTGTAGGTAAACTTGTCAAGACGCGATGTAAAGAACGAGCCCCTTGGACTTTGGCTAGTGTACCCTCCTTTGAATATTTGAATCTGCAACATCTTGTAGTTGTAGAAGTATTACTTTCTTTTTATGTGGACACACTGTCTAATCAAGCTTCTAATTCGTTCTCGATTCTGACAGTCTAACTTCTATTCTGACAAAGTATAGTGGCAACTGATTTGTTTAGGTAATTAAGTGATAAAGACAAATTTCCATGAATTTGGACTCCAATGATGCTTAGGTAAGTTCAAGATAAGCGCAAACTTCCGTGACCCTGTTTAATACATTTTTTCCACAATTTTAAAGAAAGCATGATATGTTGAATATAGATAAATTACGCTGTTTTTATTGACAGGTTCTTTTTCACTTTAGCACATCATGTTCATAGTAAATGAATATACAGGCTAATAACCGGTAAGCTCTTCTGAGTTACAGTACCATGTGTTATCCAGGTACCGATGCTATTGGAGGTGTGAGAGTACCTGCTGCATACTGTGGAGTTTTAGGGTTTCGGCCATCTCATGGGACTGTTGCTCACACCGGCATAATTCCTGTTTCAGCCAGTCTTGACACAGTTGGTATGTATTGTCAATGGCATCTTCAATTCAGCTTCACATCTTTTACCTTAACTTCATCTTTTTCTGAAGAATCTTTTGAGCCTGACATGTTGGTATCATGACACTGATACTAAGAGTCCTACCCTTTTGATATGAGGAGAAGTTGTCTTTTTTGTTGTCTTTTGGTTATATATATTCCTCACGGTTCTTCTAGTGCTAGTTGCTGAGTAAATATCTTTTATAAGCCACCAGCGAATGACATGAAAGTTATGAGTTCTCGAGTCATTTTGGTTGAAGCGAGATTGACTGTTAATGAGGGGAAGGGCCATTGACTTCTGGGGATAGGGTTGAAGGTGGGAGAGATGTAAGTTACCATGTCAGAATTTCTCTTGATGAACAATTTTATATTGCTATTGTTTAGTCTTGAGTATAATTTAGGTATTTATGGATCATGCAAAATAATAAATTTGAATGCCGTGTGTTGTTTTATCTCTGGGGTTCTATGTTTAGCTTTTAGTGAATTTGGATCAACTGCAGGATGGTTTGCAAGAGAGCCCAGCATATTACGTCGTGTCGGGCATGTGCTGCTACAGGTTCCATTTGCTGCTCAACGTAATCCAAGGAATGTTGTGATTGCTGATGATTGCTTTCAGTCACTAAGTTTTCCTGGTGATCGTGTCAGTCAAGCAGTGACCAAAGCTGTCGAAAAGCTGTTTGGAAGTATGTGTTTGTAGTCTCTGCATTGTATGAGAATATTCTTTTTCACACACCTTCTGAGAATCACCTCTTGCAGGACAAATCCTAAGACATGAGAATCTGGAAGCCTATTTGAACTCAAAAGTTCCAAGCATAAAACAGTTTGCTGCCAAAAAGTCCAACGGTGAAAGAAAATCTTCATCAACAAACTTGCTAGCATATGCTATGCATATACTTAGGAGGTGAGATGTAGGTTGATGCCACAGAGATCACTAGGCACATTTATTACTTGTTTGAAGCTTGGAGCGTGTTATCTGATGGAACCTTGCAAAAGTAGTTCTGACTTAATGCCTGTTTGGATTGGCTTATTATAAGTGCTTTTAAGCCAAAATAGCTTATAAGCACTTTTGGAGTGTTTGGATAAAATAAAAAAGTGCTTTTAAGCACTTGTTTTTCAGCCAAAATGACAAAAATAAGCCAAAAGCCATAAGAAGCTAGAATCCCTAACTTATGACTTTTATTCGCTTATAAGTCAAAAGCCATAAGCACATCCAAACGGGTTCTTAATCTTGTTTGTGTTAGTTTTGGCCACATATTCATTGCTGGAGAAAAAGGGGGGTTTGGGGGGGGGGGGGGGGGGGGGGGGCTTCTGTACATGCAATGAGCTTTTGAGCACAAGAAATTTCTATTGAATTTCCGTCCTACTCTTTCTCATCTATTTTTGGTGCTTCCGATGGTTACGCATAAGTGATCTTCCTGGTGTTTCTTTTGAGTGGTAATTTCCCTATCTAAACTTAACTTTTTGAGTGTGGTAATTCACCTTTCTGAATTTGGTTTTTATTGTTTGTGCAGACACGAGTTCAAACAAAATCATCTGGAGTGGATAAATGCTGCAAAGCCCAATCTGGACCCTGTTATTTCTGCCCAAATGAAAGGAGCGCTGGAAATCACAGATACAACTATTGATAGCTGCCATGCAATTAGGAATGAAATGCGCTCAGCTCTAAATGATCTTTTGAAAGTAAGTAGTATTGGTATTCATTTAGTTGATGGTGTTTTTTATGATGGGTTGCCTGATTTCTTTCCAACCTATCCCTTGAATAGTAAGTATTATTAGTATTCGTTTAGTTGGTGTTTCTATAATGCGACTGCCTAATTCTGTCTAACATACTCCCTTTATTTGGAGGACCAAACCTCTCACAAATGCTTGTCTGTGTGGATCTATGACTTTTAGCTAGTATTTTATCATATCATACCATATTGTAAAGGTTAGTTAACATAAGGCCCCTTTTGACCATTAGTTGGTCAATTTTTTTTGTTATTTACTGTTCCCTCCGTATGAGGTATTTTATGGTAGAAACATAGATACGACATAAAATGGAGCATATTAATGAAGCTGAAGCTCTGTTAGACATATTGGAATCGTTACATGGATAGCTGAAAATCTATAGCATAGACCTACCAGAATGTTGCTTTTTTTTTTTTTTTGCTTTTTGAGGCTGAACCAGACGTAAATATTCCAGCACCTTGTTAGGAAAAACAGCCATGCGTGATCTGAATACATGTTTTAAATGGTAGATTATCATCTACCTGACTAATATCTCAATGTCAGCTAATTGGATGAAGTTCTTGTACCTTGCCGCTGTTATTTGTCTGCTATTATTATGTTGAAGTAATCTTGCTAAAAATAATATCTTCTGTCTTATGCTGTCATCTTACTCTTGAAATTAACTGTTTCAATAGGATGATGGAATTCTGGTCATCCCCACAGTTGCTGAGCCTCCTCCAAAGGTTGGTGCAAAGGAGATTCAATCTGAGGACTACCAGATTAGGTCATGTTCATTTTCAAGCATAGCTAGCATGTCAGGTGGCTGTCAGGTGAATGGCTCTCTCTCTCTCTCTCTCTCTCTGGTGCTTCTGGACCCCAAACACACAGTTAAATTGGCCTTAGGTAGTTGATCAACCCAGTGGTGGATCAGACTTCTCTAATCCTTTATGCTTCCCTGCTGTAGGTCTGCGTACCAATGGGATTTCATGATAAATGCCCAATTTCTGTGTCCTTTGTAGCAAGGCAGGGAGGTGACAGATTTTTGCTCGACACCATACAGACCTTGTATGCATCTCTCCAAGAACAGGCAGAATTAGCCACAAAATCATCAGCATCTGGTAACTCTTCGAGCAAGGAAACATCTGCCGAAATGGCTAAAGAAAAGGTAACCTGCTGTGGCTTTTTCGAGGGACATCGTTGTCGATTTCTTTAATGTCGAGTTCACCATAACCGTCAGTTGACTTTATCTGCTATACATACTAAATGTACCTGGGATCTATTTTCTGTGTTTTTTGTCTGATGTTTTTTATTTTCGCCTGTCACTTGTTGCATTTTCCTGAGCTCTCCCACTTTTAGACATCAGGCTTTTCTCTTTCGGTGTCCAATATGCCTGATACTTAAAACATGTTAGTAGCGTTAGCATGATGCCCGTAGTTATGCTGAAACTGTTTGTCAGGACAAGAATTTCTAGGTGGATCCTTTGCAAACAAAAAAATAGAAATTGTAGGCGGATTGAAGATCACCTTAGCACACTGTGTCAGTACATAGTTCATCCTACCACTTCATTGTCACTTCCCCAATTAGGGAACATTAGCTAATAGGTGTTGTATATCCTATCTGACAGACTTCTGGAAAAGAATAAGCTGATGTGACCAAGTTTCTTCAGCCATTTGGCAGGCTGTGAAAGAATTATAATATGGAGTCATAAGCCTAAAATGGTGGTTAGACCTATTTTGTTGTATGGGGTGGAGCGTTGGTCAGTCAATAAATCTCATTCGGATGATGAAAGTTGCAGAAATCAGGATGTTGCGGTGGATGTGTGGGCATACTAGGAGGGATAGGATTAGAAATGAAGATATCCGGGGCAAGGTGGGAGTGGCCTCGATTGAGGACAAGATGTGGGAAGCGAAGCTGAGATGGTGGCCTCGATTGAGGACAAGATGTGGGAAGCGAAGCTGAGATGGTTCGGGCATGTGAAGAGGAGATGGGCGGATACCGCAGTGTGGAGGTGTGAGAGGTTGGCTAGGGATGACTTCATGAGAGGTAGAGGTAGGCCGAAGAAGTGTTGGGGAGAGGTGATTAGACAAGACATGACGTAGTTGCATCTTTTGGAGGACATCACCTTATATAGGAGGTTGTGGAGGACACGGATTAGGGTAGTAGGGTAGTGGGTAGTAGAGCGTTCTATACTAGTAGTCGCAGTATTTATTTTGTAGTTTCTGTTAGTATTAACTGTATCTCGTGCATGGTGTAGCTTATTATTTTGTTGTAGTTACTGTTCCTTTTTCCTATTTGATCTGGTTTGTTATTTTTCTATTGTTTTATTGTTATTGATGTATTGCTTTATTCTTAGCCGAGGGTCTATGGGTGATTACATTGGGTATGTTGTAGTCAGTGCTGAAACTGTTTGTCAGGACAAGAATTTCTAGGTGGATCCTTTGCAAACAAAAAAAAAATAGAAATTGTAGGCGGATTGAAGATCGCCTTAGCACACTTTGTCAGTACATAGTTCATCCTACCACTTCATTGTCACTTCCCCAATTAGGGAACATTAGCCAATAGGTGTTGTATATCCTATCTGACAGACTTCTGGAAAAGAATAAGCTGATGTGACCAAGTTTCTTCAGCCATTTGGCAGGCTGTGAAAGAATTATAGTATGGAGTCATAAGCCTAAATGGTGTTTAGACCTACTTTGTTGTATGGGGTGGAGTGTTGGCCAGTCAATAAATCTCACATTCAGAAGATAAAAGTTGCGGAAATCAGTATGTTGCAGTGAATGTGTGGGCATACTAGGAGGGATAGGATTAGAAATGAAGATATCCTGGACAAGGTGGGAGTGGTCTCGATGGAGGACAAGATGCGGAAAGCGAGGTTGAGATGGTTCAGGCATGTGAAGAGGAGATGCACGTATGCCGCAGTGCAGAGGTGTGAGAGGTTGGCTAGGGATGGCTTCAGGAGAGGTAGAGGTAGAGGTAGAGGTAGGCCGAAGAAGTATTGGGGAGAGGTGATTAGATAAGACATGACGTAGTTGCAACTTATGGAGGACATCACCTTAGATAGGAGGTTGTGGATGACACGGATTAGGGTAGTAGGGTAGTGAGTAGTAGAGCGTTCTATACTAGTAGTCATAGTATTTCTTTTGTAGTTTCTTGTCCTTCGATTTCTGTTAGTATTAACTGTATCTCGTGCCTGGTGTAGCTTATTATTTTGTTGTAGTTACTGTTCCTTTTTCCTATTTGACCTGCTTTGTTATTTTTCTACTGTTTTATTGTTATTGTTGTATTGCTTTATTCTTAGCCGAGGGTCTATGGGTGATTACACTGGGTATGTTGTAGTCACAAGCCTAAAGGCTAAGACTGGGAGTTCAGTGATGTTAAGCTTGGAGCAATTCCGAGCCCAGTAGTCGGAGCTTGATTGACAAATTTGAAAAAAAAGACACTAGTCCAACATACTTAAGCTTTCAGTATTGCTTTGTTCTGTCATTTTTTGGATTATTTTGGAGCTCCCTTGATATTCACAGTTTTGGTCCTTAAACAAGGTATTTTTTTCACAGGGTAACCAAGCCTTCAAAGAGAAGCAGTGGCAGAAAGCCATTGGCTTCTACACAGAGGCTATCAAACTCAATGGTAACAGTGCAACATACTTTAGCAACAGGGCTGCAGCTCAGTTGGAGATGGGAAAGTAATTTATTTCTCCATTTCCCCCTTTTTTCTATTACTGAGCTTGTCAAATTGTTATTTTTTAATTTTTAACTCTCCATCCAGCTTCCTCCAAGCCGAAGCCGATAGCAGTAAAGCCATTGATCTTGATAAGAAGGTGCGCTCTAGAACCTCATCAGCTCCCATGTGTTTAGCTAGTATATGTTTCAGTATAATCCATTCTGGCCTAGTAACATATTACGGGAAAACTCAATTTGCTTTCTTATGCTGCCTTTATTTCTTCTGAATATCGTGTGATTGAGTGTTCGAGCTCTCTTTAGAAATTATGTTTCTTTAGTGATCCTGGAAAATGGTGTTTTGAGGTAGAAACAGAGTTAATCATTGGTCACGTTTTTGGCTTATTCTTTTGGTTTTGGGGGATCAGAGAAGAACGCTTTGGGTACTGCTTTAAGTTTGAGAAATAAGGTTTATAAGTGAACTTGTATATTCTACATGTCATGGTAAAGAGTGACAACTGGCTGAAGCTGGTAATGCTTGTGGTTTTCATTTGCTTTGTATATTGGTCTTGCTCACTTTTCTTATGCTTTTCTGAGAACATTCTTGCTCTTTCTTCCCCGCAGAATGTCAAGGCTTACTTAAGAAGGGGCACAGCACGAGAAATGCTGGGATACTATAAAGAGGCAATTGAAGGTGAGTCTCAGTAACTTCAGCTGTTTATTCCTATTTCCTTCCTAAGCAAACTTTATGGCTGAATCACATCACCTGAGGCACATTTGTGGAAAAAAGTACTCTAAGATGGTTTCTCAAGAGCTACTTCAACGAGGACTAATACTTAGAAGACTTCAGTTGGATTTTGAGTAAGAAAAGCATGTGCTAAAGATTTGGTTGGCTCGAAAGAAATTGTACCCAATCCTAAAACATCTGTTTGCAGTGTTCTCTTACACTCTACTTTCCATATTATCTTTTGCAGATTTCAGATACGCACTAGTTCTCGAGCCAACCAACAAAAGAGCATCTCAGTCTGCTGACAGGCTGAAGAAGTTGTTCCCATAGGTTTTTAGACGGTAAACATGTTTAGAATGATTGCTGTTGCAGAACCTTCTGTGTCGAAGCGGGTGATCTCAGCAGGAATATGATGAATTGAATGATTGAAAATACGAGGGATGAAGACAATCGTTGAAATTCCTTCTTTCACATGGTACTTTGAAGATGAGGAGCGACCCCTTAGATCTCGGCATAGTTTGGTGGCTGCAGCTTAAAAATATACTAGGAGTTTTGAAATCTAGTGCAATTTTGTTTAGTAGATATTGCATTCAATTTGTAACTTTTCGAGCTATTATTTCAGCGTTCAACAGAACCAAATTATTTTTTTGGGGAATAAACATTATTCGGAAGGACTAAACCCACAAATTAAAGCACTCCTGCTAAAATGTGCTGAAAGGGATCTGTTGTAGAACAGTGTGTTCCTGTGGTCTTCAGGAGAAAAGAAGGGTTAATTCAAGTAGATCAACGTTATTGTTGGGTGTTGCACAAAGAAATGGTTTCAGGACATGAGTTTTAATGGGCTTCTATGCTTTATTCGAGGAGAAAATGATAAATTTCAGGAAGCTCCGCAGAAACGTGTGCCGCGTTCATTCACTACTTGCCAGTGTCGCAAGGCTTTTGATGCCAGTGCACTACTCACTTTGTCCCAATTTATGGTGCCATGATCGATTGGACATGGTGTTTAAGGGGGAAATTTGAAACTAATGTTTTAAAATAAGTCACAGACGTGTGAGTAGGAGGGTAAAACGAGAAGTTTAAAGTTAAATTATTTTAAACGAGTATGATGTGTTTCGATAAAGTTTCTAGGGAGGTTCTGTGGATATGTTTGGAGGTTAGAGGTGTACATGTGGAGTACACTAGGGTGATCAATGATATGTATGATGGAGTCGAGACCAGGGTATGGACAGTAGGAGACTCGGAGCACTTTTCAGTGTTGATGGGGCTGCACCATTGATTAACTCCTAGCCCATTTTTATTTGCCTTGGTGATGGATGGACTGACGTGACAAATTCAAGGGGAGGTGTCATGGTGTATGTTATTCGCAGGCGACATAGTTCTGATCGATGAGACTCGCAGCAGAGTGAATGTTAAGCTGGAGGTATGAAGACCGACTTTGGAGTCTAAAGGGTTCAGGCTGACTATGACTAAAACAAAATACTTGGAGTGCAAGTTCAGTAACGGGAGCGACCATGAGACAGACGTGGAGGTGAAACTTAGCAGTCAGGTCATTTCAAATAAAGGAAGCTTCAAGTACCTCAGGTCTATTTTCCAAGGGAATAGAGAGATTGATGACGATGTCACACATCGTATTGGGGCAGGGTGGATGAAATGGAGGCTCGCATCCGGAGTCTTGTGCGATAAAAATGTGTCACCAAAACTTAAAGGCAAGTTCTATAGGGTGGTGGTTAGACCGACTATGTTGTATGGGGCGGAGTGTTGGCCAGTCAAGACTCCGCATATTCAAAAGATGAAAGTTGCAGAGATGGATGTGTGGTCATACAAGGAGGGATATGATTATCCGGGACAGAGTGGGAGTGGCCTCGGTGGAGGATAAGATGCAGGAAGCGAGGTTGAGATGTTTCAGGCATGTGCAGAGGAGACATAAATGCCCCAGTGCGGAGGTGTGAGAGGTTGGCTATGGACGGGTTTAAGAGGGGTAGAGGTAGGTCGAAAATGTATTGGGGAGAGGTGATTAGACGGTATATGACGCAGATGCAAGTTACTGAGGACATGGCCTTAGATACGGAGTTATGGAGGACACAGATTAGAGTAGAAGTGTAGTAGGTAGTTGAGTGAAGTCCTACTTGCTCTTACAAACTGGTAGTTGTAGTGTTATTATTGTAGGTCTGCTTAGCCTATCATACTAGTAGGCGCAGTATTGCTTTATAACCTCGTGTCGTTTGATTTCTGATGTTATGTGTTCTTTAGTGTACTTTGTTTATCTTATTTACCTGCCTTAGTTGATGCTTCCTTTATCAGAATGCGCTATCATGGCTTATTGAGCCGAATGTCTTTTGGAAACAGCAGCTCTACCTACCAAGGTAGAGGTAAGGTCTACATACAGTCTACCCTCTCCAGACTCCACGTTGTGAGATTTCATTGGGTATGTTTATGATATGTTTTTGGGATAAATTAAAAACGGACACATAAATTGGAGGTATGGACATGGAGTATTCCAAGGGATAGTAAACCATTCTTGAAACCAAAATCGACTGTGCGAACCCACCTGGTTATCATTGCAGTCTCACCCGTAATTAAGTCACTACCAGATGTCGAGATCCGATGTTCAATTGAATATCTTTGAACGAACCTGCTACCAAAGTAACAATGATGCTGATGGTGGTGGCTATGATGAAACAGGTACATCAAAATAGTGTAAAACACTTCATTATACTTTCCAACTGATCGTGAAAAAAAAAGTGGGATGGCAAAAATTGAAAGGACTAGATCACACTATACAGGAATCTTGAGAACTACTGTTGGAGTTATCTGGAAATAACACCAATGTAAACAAAAAGCGACAAAATTTTGAGTACAGTTCATTCATCACCCTCGCAGGCAAACAGTTCATCAAGTTGATCATCTGTCCATTGAGGCAGTGACACCTTCGAAGCAATTGGTTGTCTATGATCCTTGACTTCATCAGTAACCGGAATTTCTGGATCAAAGTGGTTCTTTGTTGGACTAGCTCTTTTGTTCCTCGGCGTGAGGATACCTTGAGAATACTCTCCCATTTGCCGATTATTATTTTCATTAACAGTGCCTCGATTTCTGACTGCTCCTTCAAATCCCTTGGCACCACTCTGCATCTGATCGAGGCATTCTTTGTCTACAACGGATGTCTTCGTAAAGGCACTACTGCTGTTGCGAATGTAGCTATTTGGAACTAGATTTTCCTTCATTTGAATCTCATTATGCAAACTTCCACCTGCAGACATGCACTCTGTGGTCATATCGTCTAGGATTTCTTCTGTTGTTTCTTTGTCTGGGATGGAAATCTTCTGCAGTGCGCTAGCTTTTCCAGCAGAGGCTGATGCTGCTAAGTTTGTATGATAATAATTAGCCAGACAAAATGCTAGAAGCCTTTCTTATAAAATATTGATAGTGCAACCGTCTAAAGAAAATCTTCCTACTATACAGACTAGCCCATAGTCGCAATAAAAAAGAAAAATCAACCCTCACCGCTTTCTGAATTACTGTAGTTGACTTCATATGCTGCTAGGCTGTTCATTAATGGAGGTCCACTTTCCTTGCAGAAAACCTGCAGGTAGGGCACTTAAAAGCTCTTAGGAGGATATTTAAAGCTTTATCAATCATGATACAAGATTGACAATCTTTTATTCTAATCAAGCGATATGAGGTATCCAGTGGAAGTGCATATGAGGCTAAGCGCTTACTGTACAATATCAAATTAGAGGATGCAAGACAAATACTACCAACTTGCAGTAGTCTTCATCTGATAGCCTTACGTGCAAGTGGAAGATCTAAAACTCTTGCATATAATTCCTTTGTCACTTGCGGATGTTTTATATTGAATTATTGCAGTATCTAAGAGCAAAGCAGAGAGAGAGAGAGCACTAGAGAATGCTAGGATGAAGGGAGATAAACTCATACAAATTGACAGAATCGTGTTTAGGCAACTAGACCTATTACATGGACAAAGTAACATAACCACATATGCAGACAATTCAGGCACACAGATGTATGGAGATTACAAACAGATAAATGGCATAATATCATTGATCTGATAGTCCTCAGAACTGAGTTCCGCCAAATCCTTTTCTACATCTACGTTATCCAATTATGCGAGTTGAACTATGAAGAAATGAGGTCAATAGACATTGAAGACATAGTTTTCAGTGTTTGTTTAACTTGAATTTCCGAACACAAAACCGTATCCACATAAAGCATGTGGAGCGATCAAAAAATGATTTTCTGCATAGGGACCTGATGAGAAGCACCTATATAACATTTTTAGCAGTGATTGTTGTTTCATAAAATGAAATTGACCAAGTCTATGATCATTTAAGAGTCAACATGCGGGAGATGGACATTACTTCTAATTGGTGCTTATAAGTGAGTGGCATGACCACATGGAAAACATTCCTAATGGAACCATGTTTTTCATCCCTAAAACACAACTTATGACTTAGAACTGTAGTAATCTCAGCTTTGCAGTTAGCACAAAACTCCCCAGGTACATCATACATGAAGGAGAAGAAGCTTCAGCTAATTAGAACAGATATAACTTCAAGAAACAAATTGAAAAAATTCTCATTTATTTGCTCTTGTTCCTGAAAGATTGCAGTCAATGATAGCAGTGTATGGTTGTAATGATTGCTGTTTCATATAGTAGGCTAAGCATGTGACTTATCAAAAAAATAATAGGCTAAGCATGCGCACCTTTGTCAGGTTCCCCAGTGTTATATTAAGATAATATGCTGAGCTTGAAGGGCAAAACACTGCAACCTGGATTCCAAAATTAGGTTAGAGGCTCTTAAGTAATGTGAAAATATTACACATCGATTACATTTCGGAGATCTTTGAAGATATAACAGGGAGAAGACAAGTGAGAGATAATAACGTGGGAAGGAGACCTTCAACCAAGAGTTTGAGGCTTCGAGTCGAAGGGAACCAAGTAAAAGGGCCATTGTTGACTCCTGGGAAGAGGAGTTTAGAGGTGGGTTTGAACATGTCAAAAAAAAAGGATAGTAACAGAAAGAACCTTTTGTAGTACCAAAACTGAGCCAATGCAGATGTCCTTTCCATGCTGACTTTTACCAAGTACTTTGTGATGAATACTAGCACCAATTGAACCTGTAGGATCCTACATTTGGAGCTAATCAAATCAGTTGCAACTTGCAAACTTCTTTTCAATGTTATCAACATTATGCTCAATAGAACTATACCTTCAAAGTCACCATCAGACCACCAAGACCATTCTGTGTGCAAGACTTAACAACTGCCACAACCTATGGAAACAATAATTGCCGGGAGTAAGAGCTATGGCAGAAACAGAATTCACCAAACTTAATAAAAGAAGCCAAAAAGACTTCTGAACTCTTTATGGCTTTAGTCTTTACTAGCTTTTATCTCATCATATGTTTTTGCTACTCGCAAAAGAAAAAATAAGTCATCATAAGTAGTTGACCATCTATACTTGGTAGTTCCCATTATCATGCATTGTGTGGAAGTGTAAAATTACTTAAATTAAGATTTAATTTAGATTATCAGAAATTTGTGTAGTGATACAGTCTGGGACCTATTATTTCAACTATTGTCCCATTTCTTTCTGGAAAATAGCATTTCTGTATTCACTTTTCTAGAACTCCAAATTGAGACTGAAAATTGAACGGTTTAAACTCGTATTCAAGCGGTGTAGTTACCTCTATTTTATGCCTTTATCCATGAACCGATTAGGAAAATAGTGAAAATACCTGATCAACCCTAGCAGCTTTTAGGCATTTATTGACAGCTCTCAAAGGCGTACAAGGAATTTTTCCGTTCTCAGTGCCTGAATAAACATACATGTACACCTAATCCATTAAAAAAAACGAAAAGGATAATAGTATCAACAAGCAAAGGCTAAAATCCTAATATACATACCAACAAATTCAAGAGCACAAAGCCACGGATTGGATTGGAAATCGTAGTCGAAATCGGAAGAATTTTCGACGGCTCTCCTAATGTACTCTTGCGTAGGTATCGGATTTTCTCCTTGAGAGGACATTGAATTATGACATTGACGATCGTGAGTTCGTTGGAGCATAGCAGCTTGTACGGCACCTGCCGGCCCGGGAATTAGGCGTTGAGGAGGCGGCGATTGTAACTGGTTATGAACATTTTCTAGTTGTGATGAGGTTTCGGGAGATTGAAAAGGCGGCGTGAGAAGCTCCGGAGAAGATAAAGTGGAAGTGGAGAGATTAGGGTTTTGGTGGAGTCTCTTACAAGGGCGGAGAAGAGAGTGGAGATCGGAATCGTCTACATCCAGTGCTTCCCATGGCTCCATGTTTGTAGCGTGTTCTTTTGGAGGGAAAATCAGTAGAGGCTTAACGGAATGGGTTTTCTTGAATTGGACTTGGGCCATGGAAATGAAATAGTCTAATTGGTCCCGTGAAGGACAGCCCAATAGGCTATGACGGTCGCAAATCAATCCAGAAAAATTTGGTGGAATGGCCATTTATGGGACTGTCTATGAATATTTAGTCACAATTTAAAAATATTTAAAAAATAGCTATCTTTAAGATGGAGATAAAATATGGATAAAATTAGTACTACGCGGTGTTTTAAAATGTGGCGGCGTGAGGCGAGGTGTTTTACTTAGTACGGGGCGAGATGTAAGCCCCATAAATCTTTAAAATTTTAATTTATAATGTAGTAAAATAGTATAATAACACAAAAATTTATAAAAAAGATACATCTTTAATAGTTTATAAAAATTTAAAACATGATTAAAGAAACTCATAATAAAACTTCTAATATGATTTTACAAATATTAATAATGCAACGATATAAAATCTATTATGAGATGCAAATCAATTAAACGTCTTCAACTTTCAAATAATAAAAGAATCACAATTTCTTACAATATATTACTATCATACTACGCAATTTACCTCCTAAAGAACATAATCAATAAACTTTATTAGAATTATAATTAAAACATCACTCCTTCATGAATAAAAACAAAAATAAATTTTAAATAGCAAAATAATAAAATATTAAAAAAATTGAGGCATGGGACAAAAAATATGAATACCAATGACAAGCGAAGATGTAAAATTCGACTATGTATTTTTGAAATGTTAAGTGATATTCACCCTGACGATGTTCACAAATAGTAAATATGCAATACTACGACTTACTATTTGAGTTACTCTCAACCTTCTTATTTATATAGATGAAAAAAAAACATTAAGCATCAATCATTTACTAAAGAATTATGAGGGTCAACAATGTTAATTATGAAATTTAATACATGATTGTGTAAGACCTATTAGGCAAGCCCCGAGCGTTGGACATTAGACGTGTTTAAAGCGTATAGTCAGACGCTTAAAGCGTAAGCTCACAAAACTAAATCTCACACATGAGCCTCGATAGGTATGGTGTTGGAGTTAATTCTGCAAAACCATGAACTTAAGAACAAAATCCATGTGTTTTAATTATATAATCGTGAACTCATGAACTCTTACTTGAGTTCTCATTTTGACAAGTATGGTGTTGGAGTTAATTCTGGTGGACAGAATCCTTGAGGTCTCGATTATAAAACTTTGAATTCATGGAAAGAGTCTTGAATTCAAATCTCTTGAATGATTCATAGAGTTCAAATTTCTATTAGTTCAAACATCAAGTACAATTTATGAAGTTTAAATCTTTGACAATTTTAGTATGAAAATTTTGCTAGTCTTAAATTCATGAACAATTCGTGGAGTTTAAAACATCTATAAGTTCAAAACTTAGAAATAGTTCATGGAGTTCAAGTAGTCGTGAGGTAGGGACAGGAAATGAATAAGAAAAGCTTGGGTTTTCCATGTTTAGTTTAGAGGTAATTTTAATCCAACGTACTATAAAATAGCTAAAAGTTACTAAGTACTTTTGAAATAGGGACTAATTCCTTATCGTCCATTAACTTATACACATAGATGGTGTAAATTATAACTTATTATGCCATCAATATATGTTAACCAGTTATAACTAGTTACATGCAAATATGACACCTTTTTCTTTATATTCTTCTGTTTATATTGCTTTCCGATTTGAGTTACCATTGATCGGATTTGGATGCTTAATTCAACCTCATTAAAGATAAAGTAATCACTAACTATGGTACAAAATGCAATTGGCTCGTCTTCAATTAAAGAGAGTTTCACATGGTTGACCATTAGTGGTAGGCCTCACCTCAAATCCCAAATTAAAACACCAACACATCCAATAATGTGCAAAGTAGTGGTAGCCTGTGCAGTACAGGCCCAACAACGAAACAAATACTGGTGGTCCTAAGTTGTAAAGTCAAAACATTGTACTATACAAAACATTTTCCGAGTCGATTTTGTTTTTTGTTTGTGACACGTAGTTATCAGAGAAAAATCATTAGCAACAATAATTTCATTTTTAATTACGTCTTTCTGAAACTGCCGCTTTGATACATTTGATTAATGGAAAAGGGTTAAAAATACCTCTCTACTTTCATAAATTGACCACTTTTATCCTATGTTACAAGTTAGGGTCAAATTTACCCATTTAGTTACAAGTTGGGGTAAAAATATCCATTTCATTAGCAAAGTTTTTAAAAATACTCCTCATTTGACAGAAACTTCCAAATCAACCCAAATAACATGATTTCAATTGAAATTATGCATCCCCTCTTTTAACTCGACCATCGACTTACTAAACAAAATTGACCCAAACCAAATTAAATTCCAATAGTAATGGCTTCCATTTTTACCGAAAAATCAGAACACGAGAACATAGGGGAGAAAGGGCTTAGTTGTTGCTGCTCGTCGGCGTCGAGCTCACCAGAGGGGATTGGTTGTTGTTGCTAGGTGCTCTGGTAGTGGTGAGAAAGATTGAAGAGGTTGGGTTTGTTGTTGTTGACGTTATGGGTTGGTGGAGACGGTGGTTAGCCGGAGAAAGGGGTTGTTTGGGTGGAAGGGGAGTGGTGTTGCAGAGCTTAGGGAGAGAAGGGAGAGGGAGTGAAGCTGTGTGGTGGAGGTGGCGAGGGAAATAAGTGAGTGAAAAGCTGGTGGTTGTGAGGTGGTGGTTGGGCGGTCTGGTTGGTGTTGTGGTGGCTGCGATGAGGTTTTGATGATTTTTCTAGCCGAAGCAATGGAGGGGCAGCGACAGATATGGGAGAAGGAGGGGGCGACAATTAGTTGGAGGAGGCTTTAATTTGGTATGCGTCAATTTCGTTTAGTGGATCACGGGTCGGGTTAAAAGAGGGGATGGTTAATTTCAATTGAAATCGGGTTATTTGGGTTGATTGGTAGTTTCTAACAAATGAGGGGTGTTTTTAAAAAATTTGCTAACGGGAGGGGTATTTTTGACCCCAACTTATAGCGGGAGGAGTAGATTTGGCCCCAACTTATAACGGAAGATAAAAGTAGCCAATTTATAAAAGTAAAAGGGTCTTTTTGACTCTTTCCCCTTTGATTAATATATTGTAATTCTTCAGTTCTCTTTCTTCTTCTTTTTTCTAAATATCTAAATTGATTATGGAACATCTTTTGTATTATTTCCTCCAATATATTGACTTGTTGTAGGAGAATATATTGTTTTCTCAACAAAAGGACAAAACACAGACTTTTGTCTCTGTAATACGAAAATGTTTATTTGACATGGTGGGGAGGGTGTAAGGGAAAAATCAACAACAATGACAACTAAATCTCAATCCAAAGCAATTTGGTGTCATTTATTTAAATCAATCTCAAATTAACACTTAATTATAAACATAAAACTAACAACTTGTTTGGAAAACAGTATAGTATAATTAGTTTAAATATAATATGTATTTTAGTTGTTATTTAAATTTGCTTTTATTATAATTTAATTCTTTGTTATGTAATGATGAAAAATATTGTCTTATATTACGAGCAATTTGGTAGCTGAATGTTGGCCAAGTGTCCACGTTCAGAATATGAAGATAGCGAAAATGAGGATGCTTAGATGAATGTGTGGCTATATTCAAAGAAATATGATTAGGAATAAGGTTATACGAGACAAGGTGGAAGTGAATAGTTGAGTATTGTCGCATCCTATGTGCGAGAAGAAGGGGTCTAGCCTGCTCCTTTCCTCTTTCCCTTTTGATAGTAGTATTCAATTATCATGTAATATATATTTATGCTTTGATGTGTATTTCTATTTGTTGGTGCACTTATTTTATGTGTCCTTTCTTATAATCTTGCATTAGTTACTTTTCTTTTGTATCGGAAATCTTTCAAAACAACCTTTTTATTTCACAAAGATAGGGATAAAGTCCGTGTACATCTTAATCTCCCCAGATCCACGTGTGAAATTACATTGGGTGTGTAAAAAAAATTACGAGCAATTTGATATGATTGCATCATTACCCTTACTTATAAGTTTATTCTTTACATTGCTAGTGATAGTGTTATAAAATGACGAAAAATAATATAATCTATTCAATAATTATATTTATCAAAATAATGTATACAATATGGTACATTATAAAACTCTAGGTAACAATCATCCAAACAAGGTGTAAAAGAAAGGAGTGTGTAAAAGAAAAAAAAGAGAAATAATTACTTCTTCTGTCCCAATTTATATGAGACATTTTATTTTCTAGTCAATCTAAAAAAGAATGACACATTTATTTATTTGATAATAATTTAACTTATAACTTTATTTTTCACGCTTAACAAGATAATTTATAATCACATAAATATTTTAAACTTTTTTTAGACCACAAAATTTAAAAATACAAATACATAAATTGGGAAGGAGGGAGTAGGGGTTTATAAAGGAAAAGAGAAGGGGCTTAATTAACGGAGTGTCAATTACCAAAAACATCGGACAAGCAGCCACCAAAAATCTCAAATGGAAAATCTTTTGGGTCTTCTGAGAGTACGAGTTAAGAAAGGTGTGAATCTCGCCGTTCGCGATGTTCGCAGCAGCGATCCCTATGTTGTCATCAAGATGGGTAAACAGGTCTCAATTCCACAAATTCGTCTTCTTTTTTTAACTATTCCCTATTTTTTTGGTTGAGTTTTTCGTCTACTACTGTGAATTTAGTGTTGCCAATAAAATCATTTATAGGCATGGAGGAATTTTCTAATTTCATGCAAGGAAAGTCACATTTTAAGTCTATGAGCATTGATCATCCGCTGACTGGAATCTTTTTTTTCTAGAATTTGTACATCAGGGTTTATAATCAATTAACTTCACATCTAAAGGATCTATCTTAAATTTTATGTGAAAATTAGACTAAAAAGGTATTATCTTTAGCGTTACTAGTTCATGTTTGACAATGGGCTCCTTTTTATTTGATTTATTAATGTTGCAACTAGAAAAAAAGACACTTCCCCCTTTCCCTTTTTCTTTTCTTAGCCCAGTGCAGAATTAAAATTTTCGTGGAGCTGATTACAATATTTTTTTGGAAGTCTTCTGATGGTATTATCTAATTGTTCCAAGCCAAATTGATTAACTATTGGGCTCCATAATGGAGGTCTCAGGTTCGAACCCCCCTGCCTACGATAGCAGGGGATTTGCCTTCTGGGTCGAGCTCGTCGCACGGGGCTTGCCTAGTGTGGGTTATCTCTCCTGTGTGGTCTGCGGGCTATTGCAAAGGAACGGGGTATACCTGTGCGCAGAGCCATTCCTATACTTTTAAGGGCCCGGTGCGAGAAACAAAAAGAGGCTATTTTTTATTCACATGAAAAATTAACTTGGTTGATGGCCCTTTTTAAACAACTTGCAACAAAAACAAAATGCTTTGTCAAGTGCCAAATCTGATTTTGTGTTTAAATAAAAAGCTTTTTGCTGCTCATTGGATTCGAACACGCGACCTCTCACTAGGAAGGACTTTCTGAAGGGAGCCCTCAACCGCTAAACTGCATCTCCCACTGATAAGATTGGAGACATTTTTAATACATATCTTAATATTTGAAACCAATAAAAGAAAAATGAAAATTCTGGGGTGAACCTGTGCAGCGGCGCCGCCTCGACCGCCCCAGGGACGGCTCTGCCTGTGCGCACCCGAAGGGTAGTGGCCGTGGGTTCCCTTGTCATAAAAAAAATAATAGTAATTAATTATCTATGTTTTCAAATGTCCTTTTAACTCATGAGTCTTATGATTTCCAGAATGGAGCTGGGGAAGGGGTGTTGAAGTTATTTATTTTTCACAATTCTATCATATTTTTAGTCATGGTTTCTAGAAAGGGGTTGTAGTCTCGTCGAGAAAGGCATATGCCTTTAGTAGTTTTTTTGTCTATACTAAGGAGGCTTTGAATGTTTAAGGTGTGCTGTTGTAATTCTGTTCTTGCAAAGGTTTATGAATTTCGGCATTCTATGTGTTGAGTCTGGAGCTATAAACCCTTTTGGCTGATGCAGATTTGTGAAGTTTACAGCATTATAAGTGCTAGGTCTACAGAGCTTGACCTTTCGGTTTTTTGAGATTCTGAAAAGTATATTAATAGGGTAGAATTGGTGGTGTTGTTGCACCTTTTTGACTAGGGTGTAAGGAAGGTCGGGGAGTAGGTGATACTTTATTGACTTTGGTGGATTGGTATGGAGAAACTTACATGTCCCAGGTGTTTTACATCATTGCATTGCTCAGAAAAGATTTTGAGAATTGTTTTGGAAATTGTCCATGCATTTTATAGGATTGTTAAAGCTCTGCTGCAACAGATAGATGAACTCCTATATATGTGCGACCTTGTTGCCAAATCTTTTTATTTGTTGAAGTACTATAATCTAAGGGAAGAATACTTGAGTTTACAAAAAGAGCAGCATATCTTTACCTGTTTCATGTTCTAAATTAAGGTCAGGATAACAATGAAACTACGTGACTTGTAAATATCTGTTTTTCTTTTGCTGTTTTGCATGACTCTGTTGGTACTTTGAGCTTCCGAAAACAGTGGGTGAAATGGCAGCTATTATCGTACTAGCAAAAAAAAAACATAAGGACTCCAATACTTTCTCTGACTACTGTGTTATTTTGTTATTAACTGCATGGAAGATGGTAAGCCGCAGATTTGGAATGTGTTACTGTTGTATATTGTGAATTCTTCCTCTTTGATGTATACTATTAATTGCTCTCCCACAGTTTTTTGACTTGCATGTTTTTCAACTTGAGCGCAGAAATTGAAGACCCGAGTCATAATAAAGGATGTTAATCCTCAGTGGAATGAAGATTTAACTCTTTCTGTTGCAGAACCCAATCTTCCCGTTCAGTTGGTAAAGTTTCTTGCTTGCTGGTTTATCATATGAGAAAAAACCTATCTGTTTAGCAGAAAAAATTACTGACAATTTTTCGTCAAACACTTCTCCGGTGCTGTCAAAAGTTCCTAAATATGTGCTAATTTATACACTTTCCGGTGTTCATACATCTTGTTTATATTTTTTTGTCTGTGCCTTGTTCCAGACTGTCTATGATCACGATATGTTCAGCAAAGATGACAAAATGGGAGATGCAGAATTTGACATCAGACCATTTCTAGAGGCTGTCAAGATGAACTTAAGTGGCCTCCCAGGTGGCACCATTATTACAAAAGTACAACCATGCAGATCTAACTGTCTGGCCGAAGAGTCTACTGTGATTTGGAAAGATGGTCAGGTTGTGCAAGATATGTGCCTAAGATTGAGAAATGTGGAATGTGGAGAGGTCGAACTTCAACTTCAGTGGATCAACCTTCCTGGCTCTAGGGGTTTATAGAACACAGCGTGTGTATATACATCTGTTTGCAGTTGGCTGCAGTCTATGAACGGGTTTGTGATCCTACATTTGATATCTGGTTGTGAAAAATGGAGTTTGTTATATAGATGTTTGATTAGGTTACCTTTGCACACTGCACAAATCTGTTGTGCAAGGTTTCTAGCTTACTGAATACTCCGTAGGTGGTTTGAATATTCTTTTCAAATTTTCTTGTATTTCACTGGAATTACTGTCGTTATATATGGGAAATACTCGATATACAGGTTTTGCAGAGAAGTGCATATTATAGTATTTAATATTTGCATGCTTGTGCTTGTTCCCAAGACATAATATCATCAAACATATATTCTCCATACCCGTAGAGTGCCATGACTTCTTTACTTTCGTCAATTTTTTTATCTGACCTTTTGCCCTACCTTTTCTTGAGCCGAATGTCTTTCGGAAACATCCTCCCTACCCTGTAGGGGTAAGGTCTGCGTACATTTTACCCTCTCTAGATCCCACTTATGGGATTACACTTGGTATGTTGTTGTACCCGTAGACATCTATAAATTAGGCATGTTAAATAAGTGATGAAATTTGAAGGAGATCATGCCAATGCCTTTATAAACCCTTAACAAATGTAGTTTTAGTTATGAACAATGTAAGTAAACGTTTGCCACAACTAAAATGTTACTCCATTCTTTTCCTCCCAATAAATACGATCCCTTCTTGATTTTAAGACGTTCAATGTGGTTTTTTTTTCCTTCAAAAACTAACTTTTGAAGCATTATTTAGTCCACTCATATTTATTGACTTAAACATTAGGGTTCCGCATGTTGGAGGCTTTGACTCTTCACACGTGCATAATCTACTAAGTGAGTAGATGACCGTCGGGCCAATGATCGTCAAATTTCGTTAAGAAATGAAAGAGATATTGGTCCACGAAGTAAGGTGTTTGAGGCATGAAAATATAGTGTAGGACAAATCTACCACACCGGTTGGAAAAAGGAAGAATTGTTCTTTTTATAAGCCTAAAAAATGGATAAGGGTTTGGGACCCTAAGGGGTAACCCATGTGTTTGAAGGAGGGAGGACCTAGGTGTGCATGGTTCGAGGCTAGCCCCACACGCGCGCCACCTCCGCCCGTCCGGTCCGATCGCGGGCTACTAGCTACTTCTGATATTATCTTTTGGACCCCAAACTGTTTATGGCATTCTGTCAGCAGCCAAAAAGTCAACAGTTTATGACATTAACCATCTGAAACGTTTTGCACTTACTACAAAACATTTAAAGGACCTCTTAACATATCTCCTCCTCCTAAACACTATATATTGAGACCTCGAGTCGCGAGCTACTGGACTACTTGGCTACTTATGATATTATCTTTTGGTCCCCATACTGTTTATGGCATGCTGCGAGCAGCCAGAAAATCAACAGTTTATGGCATTAACCATCTAAACATTTTGCACTTACTACAAAACGTTTAAAGGAGCTCTTAACACATCTCCTCCTCCTAAACACTATATATTGAGACCTCGGGTCTCGGGCTACTAGGCTACTTGGCTACTTCTGATATTATCTTTTGGACTCCAAACTGTTTATGGCATGCTGCCAGCAGCCAGAAAGTCAATAGTTTATGACATTAACCATCTGAAACGTTTTTGCACTTACTACAAAACGTTTAAAGGACCTCTTAACACTTCTCCTCCTCTTAAACACTATATATTGAGACCTGAAACAGATTTGAGGGAGAAGATTAAAAAAAAAGATTAAAAAGAAGAAAGAGAAAAGAGAGCAGAAAGATATAGAAACAGTAGAGAGAAAGAAAAGAACAGAAACTCTTCCTTTTTCTCTAAATTTTACATTGTTCATCAAGTCGTTTCATGTTTGTTTTCTTCGTCAGAATCAACCTATTTATTTTTTAGTGTTGATTAGTTGTTGTTTTATCTTGGGAGACTATTGCCCGCTAACGTAAAAGCATATATACGGGGCAATCTTGTCTTAAAGACAGAAAGTCATCTCTCGACTCAGCCGGTGGTATTGTGATTATCTAATTGGTTGCTAAGCGTTTCAAGTGTGAACTTGAATCTCAAAGGACTCTAACCGTTCAGATTCTCAGCCTACAAGCCACATGTGTAGCAGTTCATGTTCTTGTATTTCCGAATACAAGATCCATATTTGAAGTTCTAATTCAAGATCAAGATATTGACAACTTGTTGTTGTAATATTTGTTGTTTATCCTTTCGATCACTATAATAGTTATTTACTATTCTCGTACGTGTTTTACACATCCAACAAAATCAACATATAATAAGAGGGTTTTTTCTGTCGGATCATTTGCACGAATTCCATCTTGGGGTGGTCTTTAATTTTTGCCCCTTAAACCTTTGTCTTTAATTTTTTCCCTGCGGCACGTTAAGTAACAAAAAAGTGGCTGAAAATCACTGACATCGTAAAAAAAAATAAAAAATCTACCCTTATCTATGACCTAATTTCACAAGGGAACTTATGCCGGACATAGAAATTTTGCCTTGCGAATTCGTTACTACACAATTTATGCCGGATAACTTTATTTATACAAAACTTATGCCAGACAACTTTGTCTTGAATTTTTATTTTTTTTACTCTGCTGGGATCGAACCTAGATCTTTGGTTTCGTAGAGGTGTACATAAAATTTCATAAAATGAGAAGCACAAACAGAAAGTAAAAACCAACAATTTGAGGGATAAAAATTAAAGATCACTCCAAAATAGGGTCAGTCCGCGCAACAGAATGTTTTCTGTCTGTTGCAGCTTTACAGGCCCAAACAATTAGAATTTGGTGTCCAGAGCCCATTTTGGGCTTTCGTTCAGTTAGATGTTGTTTCACCTTCCCTAAATGTAGAATAAACTAAAGTTCATTTATTGCCAGTTCCATTAGTAATTTCAAGTTTTTCATTTGATTGCCACACACCATAAGCAAAATAGTTACTATTATTTATTCCCAATGGGTTTAGAGTTCTTTCTATGCTGCTTAATTAAAGATTAAGATAACTCTTTTGTTTATTGGGTAGGTATGATCTTCTCCACAGGAATCCTTCCTTTAGCTGATAAATTTGCAACATATTAATTCTTTACTAAAATATATCTTGGACCAAAACTCCTAGGTAGTAACCATATATATATACATGAGTATGTTACAATGAATGTGTGTTTTGAATGCGACACATAGATATCAGTAATATGAGAGGAGGAATAGACAAGCGGTCTACTAGAGGTAGAGGACAAAAAATTTGGGAAATTCAAAGCTTTCATGTATACTTATACTATATAAAAATCCCAAAAGATTGGTTTAAATACTCAATCCCACTAAGAGCACGCAATTTTGTGTGAAGTAACAACTTAATATTCCTCACATTCTCTTTTATTTATCCGCTACATTAAAAATAATTAACGTTTGGAACCAAAAAAAAGTTTTTAGAATTCGATGAGAAACTGTTTAATAAGAACACTTTATCATATATTCACATACTCAATTAAAATAAGTCATAGTTCGTATACTAATAAGAGATATTTTCATCAAGCTTACTAGAATATTCGAACATCGATACTTTAGGATTCGGTTTTTGATCCGGTTGATGTTTCAACATCCCGAATCGAGGTGGCTCTAATCTGAATGATATTTACTGACAGATTTAAAGGATTGTCGGTGAATTACAATAACAACAACATACATAGCGTAATCCCACACAGTGAGGTTTGAGGAGGGTAAGATGTACGCAGACCTTATCTCTATATTTATGAGGTAGAGAGGTTGTTTCTGATAGACCATCGACTAAAAAGAACGTAATCAATGCAATAATTCAAAGAAAATATCCCAATGCAAAACAAATAAAGCAACACATAGGAATATACACATAGGAGTATGGGTCTATAGGAAATATAAATAATACTACAACGAAAGAGAGAAGAGGAGATGAAGAGGCTAGTCCCCTATCCATCTCACACACAGTGCGACACTGAAAGTATATATGTCCTAGAGACAATATTTATTAGAGACATAATATACTTGAACACATTCGTATTATTAATAAGATTAATATTTATGGCATTTGCAATTATTGAATTATTGTTTCATTGTTTACAATTATTCATATATGTGCATCCCTTGAGCTTACGTTATCATTAATAGAGTGAGATATTAATGATAGAACGTAACTCTCAAAATAGCCTCGACTAATGATCATCGAGAATGGGATATCGATGATATGTTATAAGTCGATGTGTGGTATGCATCACATTCTTGGAGAATGTAGCATGTCTCACATGCTACGAGTAATGGTTACTCGTGATGGACACATGTATACTTTTGGAAAGTATTGGTATACCCTGCTGATAAACTATTTGTTATACATGTCTAAAGTGTTATCAGCGTGTGAGAGATAAAGGTCATTTGACTTGAGGTCAATACGCACATTGTTTACAGAGTAATGTACTTTGACCCTGTCCTAAGCTTAAACTCTTGTGTTGGGTGTATTATGATGTAAATTAAGGTGGTAGTTGAGCCAAGAATATGATTCATTCCTCGATTGGATATTCGAGAGAGCACTCAACTTCTTAGTGATATTAGGTCGACCAAGTCATTGGCCAATGGAAGAAACATATTTAGAATATGATCTAGTTGTCGACTAATATAGATGAGATAAAGTGATCAAGCTATTTGGATAGACACATGGCAAATCCTAAGCTTGATCGAGTGTGTCGCGAATGAAAGGAATTTATCATCTCACATAAATGTTATGTTTGATGGAATCATGTGAACGTACTTCATATATTGAGTTCGTCGTGAGACGCAATCTAGGAGTTCCGTATGGATCTTAATTGGATTAGTGTAGATATATGAAGGAAGGTCTATAGGGTCACACGTCGATTGTCTCTTCGATCTAAGGGTGTATTGAGAAAGTATTAAATATTCGATTTGAAATCGAGATATTTAAATTGATAATAACTATGGGATAATTTCTATTAGATGGAAATTATTTAATTAAATCAAAATTGGATTTTGAATTTAATGTGTTGAATATATATATATTAAATGAAAATGGGAAACATAATTTTATGTAAGGCGCCGCGGCGCCGACCCGGTAGTGAGCCCAGTCGGACTGGCCCACTGCACATCGGGTTTTGTACCAGGCTTAAACATAACCCTAAAACATTTTTCTGACCTAATTTTCAACTATAAATACAACACTCCCCATTGTTTATTATACACCAATTCTATAAACTAATTCTAGACTTAGAGTTTAGGACGAAACTCTCTCAAACCTCTGTCAAGATTTCATGGCTTTCTTGAGAGATGAATACACCATAGCATAGTGTTTGCAGTCGAAGGGACATTCACGTGTACTCCCTAAGTAAAGACTCTAGATAATACAACATGTAAATGTTCATATTTTATGTTACATGTTTTGATTGTCATATAACCATATCAGAAGAAATTATTGGGGTAAGTAGAACAAAATATAAACTTCCGTTGTGCCCTACTTACATGTTTTTTAACCCAACAAAACCCTACAGACACAACTCAACTAGCAACTAACCTTTTATCATAATTTTCGACCTCCAAATCTTCCTATCTAAAGTCATGTCATCGGTCAGCTAAAACTATATTATATCATTTCTAATCACCTCTTTCGGGTTACTAAAAAAAAAAAAAACATGCCCTTTTTAGTCCATGGGAAACATAACCATTTTAGTAAAGACCAATGTATAGCAGTTTGTGCAAAATAAACATAATGTTTGTTTTTGGGAGTCCAAGAGAGTTGTGACCCTTGCCCTGACACGCCAATCTTTGCTCCCATTTTTCTCATTCGCCATTCCCCCTACCGCTATCCATCATTCATTTCAACGCATGCTTCTCTGTAGGCTTTTATCACTTCTAGGACATTATTTTACCATATCTCTATCTCTATTTACTAATCCATAGCCGCCAATCACCTCTACATCCTGTTTGAGTTAAATGTTAAACTACTATATATATATATATATGAGTTCCCGCCCTTTTTCAGACCCCACGTATAACAAGAGCTTAATGCATCAAACTATATATATATATATGAGTTCCCGTCCTTTTTCAGACCCCACGTATAACAAGAGCTTAATGCATCAGACTACCCTTTTATACGGAGTTACCATCTCAAGAAATGTCGGGAAAAGGATATAGTATATACTAATTATCTCTTCAAGTGGTATGAAAAACTATTTACATTATGGTATAATAATAACTAGACTAAAGTTATAACTTATAAGTGGCTCCTTAAATTTATCCATATCTTTCGCTTTAAAACTAGAACTTGACTTTCTCTAATAAAAGCTCGCTTCTTCAAGTTCAAATTCACTTGCGATTTTTTTTTTTTGATAAGAGTAATACTTGCAACTTGCTTTGTTCCCATTGAACACTATTCTGAACACTAGAACTAGTGTTTAGTTGAGAGATAATGATTCTATGTTAAAAAAAAATTGTACTACTTTTTTTTATTAATGTCCTCAAAATATTGACACATTTCTATATTTATAAACAATTTAATTTTATGAGATAATATACAACGATACAAATATTTAAGATTTGTTTTAGGCCACGTATTTCAAAAGTCTTCATTTATTTCTTAAACTTCGTACTAAGTCAAATTAGGACTATCTTTTTAGAACGGAGAGAGTAATATTTATGGAGTAGACAATAATGAACAATTTCTATAGTGATTAAAAAATGTATAGGTGATTATTGATAAAGGGAATATTATATAGGGATTACTTATTTTAAGAACATTATTGTCTTTAAATACTTTTATCTATGTGTTGCTAGAAATTCCACACAAAATAATACATTAACTCTTACATAACTCAATGTGTATCAGTATTAATTAACCAAATGCAGTAGAAGATTATGTAGAGATTATTTTTTCTTATATGGTCAATCAAATTGTTGCATTAGTTATGTAGAGATTTTCAATCCTTCTAACCAAATATCATTATTTTATTTGAGATTTTATGTTTGGAATTATCTTTTCAATACCTTCAACCAAACGACCCTTAACATTTTGATCAGAAAGAACATACCACTGAGAATAATGGCTATAATAAATCGAACTAGGAATGGACAAACCAATCCGGCCCACCACAAAAACGCACCTTTAATTTCACCAGACTTGTTGTTCCTTAGTTCCTGTTCTTGTCACAATGCCCCATCAAGGCCTCAATTATGCCTTGAAGATTCACCATTTCCAGAACTTAAATGGAAGATATTTTTACATACATTAAAAAAGAACTTAACAGTGAGGGGGCAATACTGCTTTATATCATTTTCACATGCATGAGAATGCTGTCTAGGCAAAAGGGCAAAAGGGCAAAAAGGCAAAGTAAATATAGCCAAACCTCTTTATAACTGCATCATTTATTCAAATATTTTATTACAGTTATAATGAAATTTGTCATATACATATGACATAAGATATCGATCCCAATAAATATAACCGTTATAGTGAAATATTATTATAGAGGACGACTGTTATAAAGATGTCTGAATATACTAGTATTATGTTAATTTACAGAATGAGCCCGACACACTCAGCTTTCACTATGCGTCAGTCCGAAAAGAGTCGGACCACAAAGATCTATCGTATATAATCTTATCCTGCAATATTTTTTTAAGGAATTATTTACACAATTCGAACATGTGATCTTCTGATCAAATAAATACAACTTTATCAATTACTTCAAAAATTCCTTCCAATCCGCGCACAATGAGAAAAAGGGGATAAAAATAAACACTAGAGGAACAGGGGTAGCCCATCAACAGCCCACGAGCTGAAAAGCCTAAAACAAGAAGAAAATGACTTTCGAAAAAGAAAAAAAAAGCTCCGGCAAACAAGTACTTATAGAGACACCACCTCCAACCAAAATGCTTTTCTCTACACAACTCTGTGAAGCATCGAACATAGAGCCATATAACAACTTACCATACCAGATTATACCAAATTTCATAGGACCCCTTTTGTTTTTCTTTCATTCAAATCCAAACACAGCTCAAAACAAAGAGTAGTAATAGGCAAAAAAAGTAAAAAATATAATTAGAACTCCCCCTCCTGCTTTGGAGACTGCAAGCCTGCTCCCAACTCTCAAAGCTGTAGTATTCTTTCTCTAATGCCAAAAAATATTGCTCCTTTCTGCAACCTCCCCACAACCCCATAAACCAATACACATGCTCCCCTTATTTGCTTATATTTACCAACCCCACTTCCTCCTTCATACAACTACCAAAATTTCTTCTATTTCTCAACTTCTTTGCCTTCCTTGTATGTTTTCTTGAACTGGGGGTTTCAAGAACTTAGTAAAGATGATAACTTTATCTGATTTTTACCATGTTATGACTGCTGTTGTGCCACTTTATGTGGCTATGATACTAGCTTATGGTTCTGTTAAATGGTGGAAAATTTTCTCACCTGACCAGTGTTCTGGAATTAACAGATTTGTAGCACTTTTTGCTGTTCCACTTTTGTCCTTCCACTTTATAGCTGCTAATGATCCTTATACTATGAACTTAAGGTTCATTGCTGCTGACACTTTGCAGAAACTTATTGTTCTTGGGGCTCTTGCTGTTTGGGCTAATTTAAGTAAAAGGGGTAGTTTAGAATGGAGTATAACACTCTTTTCTTTATCAACTCTTCCAAATACTTTAGTTATGGGTATTCCTTTGTTAAAGGGAATGTATGGGGATTTTTCTGGGAGTTTAATGGTGCAAATAGTTGTGTTACAGTGTATTATTTGGTACACTTTGATGCTTTTTATGTTTGAGTTTAGAGGTGCAAGGATTTTAATTTCTGAGCAATTTCCAGATACTGCTGGATCAATTGTCTCTATCCATGTTGATTCTGATGTCATGTCATTAGATGGCAGACAAGTTTTGGAAACTGAAGCTGAATTAAAAGAAGATGGGAAACTTCATGTGACTGTAAGAAAATCAAATGCTTCAAGGTCTGATATATTTTCAAGAAGGTCACAAGGTTTTAATTCTACTACTCCAAGGCCATCAAATTTGACTAATGCTGAGATTTACTCTTTACAATCTTCAAGAAATCCAACTCCAAGAGGGTCTAGTTTTAACCATACTGATTTTTACTCGATGGTTGCTGGTGGTACTGGGAGGAACTCAAACTTTGGAGCAAATGATGTTTATGGGATGTCTAATAATTCAAGAGGACCAACTCCAAGGCCTTCAAATTATGAGGAAGATCAAAGTGGGAAATCAAGATTCAATAATTACCATGGTGGAGCAGCACAAAGTAATTATCCAGCTCCAAATCCTGGCATGTTCTCACCTAGTAATGCCACTAATGAAGCTAACAAGAAAGCTAACAAGGGAGAGGAAGGTGGCAAAGATCTTCATATGTTTGTTTGGAGTTCAAGTGCCTCTCCTGTTTCTGATGTTTTTGGTGGAGGACATGATTATGCAGCTAATTTAGACCAGTCTGCAGCTAATAAGGATGTAAGAGTACCTATCTCTCCCGGAAAAGGTAAGGGCATTTTTCATTTTTAGGACGAAACTAATTATGGGCGCTAGTAAAAATATCTGAAGCATATTCATTTGCTTAGGTATATTATATGTATATTATATATATATTTATATTTAATATGCAAAACTATATATTTATACTTAATTAATGTTTTATGAATTGGATTTATATATAGTTGAGGGGAAAAGAAACAACAATCAAGCAAACTACATGGAGAGGGATGATTTCAGCTTTGCAAATAGAGATGGAGCTGATGGAATGAACAATCTAGAAGGTGAAAAGGCTGGAGAAAACAAAGCAAAGGTGATGCCACCAACCAGTGTAATGACAAGGCTCATACTCATCATGGTTTGGAGGAAACTTATTAGGAATCCAAACACTTATTCAAGCTTGTTTGGCCTCACTTGGTCTCTAGTTTCATTCAGGTTAATTTTCCATATCCTTGTTCATAAAAAAAATTATTTCTTGGGTTGGTATATATTCTGATTATTAATTTTAATATAAAAATAATGTAGGTGGAATTTGAAGATGCCTGCTATAATTGCACAGTCCATATCTATACTGTCAGATGCAGGACTTGGCATGGCAATGTTCAGTCTTGGTGAGTACTTCCATTATTTCCTCACTAGGAGGCCATTAGTGTGTGCACACACATTATGGCTTTTATTTTATTTTAATGTCCCCTCTATATAAAAAATGTAACTTTACATTATTAAATTACATGTTAGAAGGGGAGCGTGCAAAAAAAGCAAAGTAAGCCAACAGTATGTCATCATAACATGTGTCTCTCTTTATTTCTTTAGTTAAATCTTCTTTACCCCATCTCAATGTTTTCTCATTTCTCAAACCGTCCCTTTTTTTCCCTCAATGGCTACAATCATGATAACTACTAGTAGTAACTCCCCACTAGTGGAAGTATCGCAAGGCTGGATCCAGATCCCCCGTAGCCTATTCAACATGAGGAATGGCTGGCGGAGCATCATGATTTCTTTGATCCATTTTCAAGATCGAATCGAAAATGAAAGGAATTGATAGCGAACGATAAGATCTTTTTTTTTCATCAATTGTAATATTTATGCGTCAATCCTTTTTTTGAACTTGTAATGTGTACCTAAGGGCTAGATACACAGATGCCTTCCTATCTTCCTTCTTTACTAGACCAATCGAAGACTTAAAAGACAAAAAGATTTCGTTTAGCCAATGCTTACTGATAGACTAGATGGAGAGCCTGGTGCAAGGTGGGAAGACTGAGTGAGAACTAGCCCTTTGAGGAGCTCTCTAAGCTTTGATGCCATGCACCTTTTTTTTAATAATCATAGTTCTCGAATCATTTTATTCGCATCTCGACTAATTTTTATTTGCTACTTTTCATCAATATAGTTAACCAGTTGTGCGCATTGCGTCTACTTTTACAAAATATTTGCTACTTTTCATCAGCATAGATAATCAATTGTGTCAATCTCGACTAATTTTAGAAGATATTTGCTATTTTCATTAGCATAGATAATTAGTTGTGCACATTTCAACTAATTCATAAATTTTTTGCTATCTACATATATATCGAATAACTCTTTTCATTAGTATTTAAACAAATGAGAAGAAATCTTCTCACTAAGTATTTATGTTTTCTTCCAAAATTAGAAATAAAACCTCATGGTCCCCTTGGTACATGCCATGCACTTAAAAAGAGAAGGGGCTATTGCTACATTTTCATGTTTTTTTTCCCAAGTTGATATTATAGCATATGTTATATGTTATTAATCTGTATTTCAAAAACCAGTAAACAATAATAATTGAAAATGAACAGAATCAGTGTTGGAAAAATAAAAATATTTTTCAGAATATAATCGAGCCCACTTAGTTCAAAGTGTGTCCTTAAGGAAATTATTCCCCTCACAGTACTCGAGATTGATGGAATATCCCCTCCCGGGATAGAACGATTATCTTACCAGAATAGTAGTACTCCAAATTCCGGTAGCGACGAACCACTCAACAGCAGTATATCACACAGAATTTGTTTATGCAGAAGAAGAAGAAGTTTGTGTTGTTCAGAAAATTCGTAAGTAAAATTCTGAGGAATCAAACGAATTTATAGCCATGGAAGTATTGTTTCGAAGGTTTGCAACCTTTCTGAACAGCCACTGAAAACTGGTGGGAAATTTAAATATGAAAAGAAACCGGGTCGCGGGTCAGGGTCACTAACGGGTAGGATTGAATAAGTTAATTAATTTAATTAAATAATTAAAGAAAATTTGGTTCAAAAAGATTATCAATCAAATCCAAATCCAAATCCAAATCCGAAGCCGAAGCCGAGCTCGAGCGGAGCCGAGCGACGACGGCGGCGCGAGGGGTCCTTGCCCCTTCAATCCTTTTACTGACAAGAAGGAGTAATTCTACTTATAAGTAGAAGAACTTTTCTTTCCACTACCGATGTGGGACAAATGCTTATTTTATAAAGCAAGAGGGAACTCCCACTTTTCTTTCCACTACCGATGTGGGACAACTCCCACTTTTCTTTCCAATCATTTCCCATTCACCAATATCAATACCCAACAATCCCCCACATGAATGGGGAATGGCCATAATATAAAAGAATGCGCGGACAAGTGTGATATACAAGCGAGAATTGACTGCATCTGGATAAGTAGGTTTCCCTTTGAACTTTCCGTAGTGAACTTATATCGGATATACTCGATCAATCGGTAGATTTGATATCTTTGAACCGTCGAACTTTGTTGTATACCTAGACAACATAAGTCACACAATCAACCCTCAACCGTTTATGGTTCTCACAATTGTGTTCGTTTGAGCCATGAACACCTCCTGGTTTCATGAGTGTGTAGAGAATGGGCCTTTACTGTCATTCCCCTTTAAAGCGGCTTACACTTAACACTCACATAGGTGATTTCTAAACATGTGGTCCTATAGCCACATTATCGATCATACACTCGCGATTTAGATAATCATTAAAGAACCTTAATGCTTTATTAACTCATTAACAAGCCATAAGGTTTTATCCTTATTTCTGAACATTGTCTTCATCCGAGAATGGGTTGAGTTATTTGACAATGTTGAACCGTCAGTCACAACTTTGTTTGATCTCCTTGAACCTAGCTCTTGGGATCTCCATCGCTAGGTAGAGTTACCGCCATGATGACTTGTCCTCGGCCTTAACCCCATTCCCATTGATGATCTACTAACTCCCTCTCTAGATAAGCCTTTTGTAAGCGGATCCGCTACGTTATCTCTTGACTTTACATAGTCAATCGTGATAACGCCACTAGAGAGGAGTTGTCTAACGGTATTGTGTCTTCGTCGTATGTGACGAGATTTTCCGTTGTACATTACACTCCCCGCCCTACCTATTTTTCGCTTGATCGTCACAATGTATACATATAGGAGCCAAAGGTTTGGGCCGAATGGAATATCTTCTAAGAAATTCCGGAGCCATTCAAACTTCTTCACCGGCCTTGTCTAAAGCTATAAATTCGATTCCATTGTAGAGCGGGCGATGCATGTCTGTTTTGATGATTTCCAAGACACTGACCCACCCCCAATTGTGAAAACATAACCACTCGTGGATTTAACTTCAAATGATCCGGTGATCCAATTTGCATCACTATATCCTTCGATCACGGCGGGATATTTGTTATAATGCAAAGCATAGTCTTGGGTGTGTTTTAAATACCCCAAGACTCATTTCATTGCCATCCAATGAGTTTGATTGGGATTACTCGTGAATCGACTCAGCTTGCTGATAGCACATGCTATATATGGTCGTGTACAATTCATAATATACATCAAACTTCCCAAAACTCGTGCATAGTCCAATTGTGAGTCACTTTCACCTTTATTCTTTTGAAGTGCAAAACTTACATCAATTGGAGTCTTTGCAACATTGAAATTTAAATACTTAAACTTGTCAAGTACTCTTTCAATATAATGAGACTGCGATAATGCTAGACTTTGTGGAGTTTTATGAATTCTGATACCTAAGATCAAATCAGCAACTCCTAAGTCCTTCATATCAAATTTGCTAGCCAGCATACGCTTCGTAGCATTTATATCGGTAATATCTCTACTCATTATCAACATGTCATCAACATATAAACAAACAATGACTTCATGATTTTGAGTATTTTTAATGTAAACACATTTGTCACACTCATTAATCTTAAATCCATTTGCCAACATTGTTTGGTCAAATTTCGCATGCCATTGTTTGGGTGCTTGTTTAAGTCCATAAAGTGACTTAGCAAGTTTGCACACTTTCCTTTCTTTACCAGGAACCACAAAACCCTCAGGTTGTTCCATGTAAATTTCTTCCTCCAATTCTCCATTTAAGAAAGCTGTCTTGACATCCATTTGATGGATCTCAAGACCATATACGCCGCCGTTGCCACTAACACCCGAATAGATGTTATTCTTGTTACCGGCGAGTATGTGTCAAAGTAATCAAGGCCTTCTTTTTGTCTATAACCTTTGACCACAAGTCTTGCCTTATATTTGTCAATAGTGCCATCAAGCTTTCATTTTCCTTTTAAAAATCCATTTTGATCCTAAAGGTTTATTTCCGGAGGAAGATCAACCAATTCCCATGTATGATTGTTCAAAATTGATTCAATCTCACTATTGATCGCCTCTTTCCAAAATGTGAATCGAAGAAGACATCGCCGCTTTAAATGTTTGAGGCTCATTTTCAAGCAAGAATGTCACAAAATCGGTCCAAAGGAAGTAGATGTCCTTTGACGTTTGCTACGCCTTGCATCCTTTTTACTTGGTGTATTTTCCTTTGGTTCTTCCCGCGGTCGTTTAGATCTATCACTTGACGACTCACATTCAGTTTTATACGGATAAATGTTTTCAAAGAATTCAGCATTATCTGATTCAATTATCGTATTAACATGTATTTCGGGATTGTCCGATTTGTGAACCAAAAACCGACAAGCTTTGTTGTTTGTAGCATAGCCAATAAAAACACAATCCACAGTTTTTGGTCCGATTTTTACCCTTTTGGGCAAAGGAACTTGGACCTTTGCTAAACACCCCCACACTTTGAAATATTTCAAGTTGTGTTTTCTTCCTTTCCATAGTTCATATGGAATAGAATGTGTTTTTTGTGGGGTACCCCGTGAGTATTCGGTTAAGTTTGTAAGGATAGCCTCCCCCACAAGCTTTGCGGTAAACCGGAACTTATTAATAAGGCATTCATCATTTCCTTTAATGTTCGGTTTTTCCTTTCCGCAATTTCATTTGATTGTGGTGTGTAAGGGGCAGTAGTTTGATGAATAATTCCATATTCTAAACATATCTCTCGCAAAAGGAGATTCGTACTCTCCACCCCTATCACTTCTAATCATTTTTATCTTTTTATTCAATTGATTTTCCACTTCGTTTTTGTATTGCTTAAATGCATCAATTGCTTCATCCTTACTATTAAGCAAATACACATAACAATATCGAGTGCAATCGTCAATAAAAGTTATAAAATATTTTTTCCCACCGCGAGATGGTATTGACTTCATATCACATATATCGTGTGAATTAAGTCTAAAGGATTTGAATTCCTATCAATAGACTTATATGGATGTTTAACAAACTTAGATTCAACACAGATTTCACATTTAGATTTATTACACTCGAATTTAGGCAATACTTCTAAATTAATCAATTTTCGCAAGGTTTTGTAGTTGACATGTCCTAAACGAACATGCCATAAATCATTTGACTCCAATAAGTAAGACGAAGTGAATTTTTATTAATACATCGTCAACAACCATTACATTGAGTTTGAAAAGGCCCTCGGTGAGGTAGCCCTTTCCTATGAACAAATCATTCTTACTTAATACAATTTTCTCACTAACCAATACACACTTAAACCCGTTTTTGACGAGTAGTCCGGCTGAAACTAAATTCTTCCGAATTGTTGGAACGTGCATATGTTGAGAGTCGGGACCTTGCCGGAAGTCATCTTCGAAGTATCTTCCCATATCCTTCAACCTTGGTCGTTGCGGTATTTCCCATAAACGGTACCTCTTCGGGTCCGGCGGGAGCATAGGTTGCAAATGCTTCTTTTGTAGCGCAAACATGTCGAGTGGCACCGAATCAAGCCACCACTCCTTTGGGTTTCCAACCAAATTGCAATCCGATAGCATTGCACACGGATCATCCATATCATCATTCTTTTCCACCATATTGGCTTGTCCTTTTCCCTTGTTCTTTTTCGGGAGACGACAATCGGGGCTTTGTGGCCGACTTTCCCACAATTAAAGCGCTTGCCCTTGAACTTTTTTTTGTTGGAATCCTTCTCCTTTCCGAAGACCTCTTCCTTTTCTTGTTCTTTATCGAGCAAAGCATCTTCAACGATGTTTGCCCCTTCAATTGGTGAAGTCTTACGGTACCTCTTCTCGCCGGTTTTGTTATCTTCCTCGATCTTGAGACGAATCACAAGATCTTCCAACTTCATTTCCTTTCTTTTGTGCTTAAGATAATTCTTGAAATCTTTCCATGAGGGCGGCAACTTCTCAATCATTGCGTACCCACTTGGAATGCTTCATTTACTACCATACCTTCAAAGAATAAGGTCATGGAAGATAAGTTGAAGCTCTTGAACTTGGGTTCCAACGGTTTTTCCATCCACCATTTTGTAGTCTAGGAATTTGGCAACCACAAACTTCTTCAAGCAAGCATCTTCGATTTTGTACTTCTTTTCAAGTGCACTCCATAGTTCTTTGGAGGTCTCTATGCTGCACCGTAGACGTTGTACAAGTCATCTTCTAAGGCACTCAAAATGTAGCCTTTGCACAAAAAATCACCGTTTCCAA